>JAHLJS010000001.1:31444830-34406803 GCA_038502445.1 Eremochloa ophiuroides | reverse complement strand
GTCGTCGGCGTCGGCCCGGCATGCCCTTCGCGCACGCCGTGCTGGCCGCCGCCGCCGGCGAGGGCGCCGTCGTCGTCGTGCCGTGCGCGCAGGGCGGCACGCCGATCGCCAACTGGTCCCGGGAACGAGCTGTACGAGCGGATGACGCGCGCCAGGGCCGCGTGGCCGAGTGCGACGGGCGCGGCGAGCTGGCCGCCATGCTTTGGTACCAGGGCGAGGCTGACACCATGAGGCGCGAGGATGCTGTGCTCTACCGGCGGCGCACGGAGACCCTCGTGCACGACGTTCGCTGCGACCTCGGCCGGCCCGACCTCCTCGTCATCCAGGTCACTCATCACAGATTCCTTCTCTCTCTCTCTCTCTCTGCACGTACGGTCCGTCGGGGCAGCCGTGGGCCGTGGCCAGATTAATGAGCGTTCGGTCACTCTTTTGCCCCCTCCTCGCTCCGTTTCCTTGTCGTTTTCAGTTTTTTTCGACAAATTTAACTCAATTTGTATAAAATACGTGCAACATTTATCTCTCAAATAAATTTATTAAAAAACTAAATCAAAGATCTTTTTAATGATATTAATTATGTGTTATAAATATTAATATTTTTAAATATATAATGTCCGTAGTTGTTTTTTTAAGCGTAAACGATAAATATTTTGGGAGGGAGTACTCGAGTGTGCGGTCCCTCCTTTACTCCTCTTCGCTCTTGTTTTT
The DNA here is from genome assembly GCA_038502445.1 of Eremochloa ophiuroides. Lineage (NCBI taxonomy): Eukaryota > Viridiplantae > Streptophyta > Magnoliopsida > Poales > Poaceae > Eremochloa > Eremochloa ophiuroides. The sequence goes on along the minus strand of JAHLJS010000001.1, from coordinate 34,406,098 downwards.
ATTTTATTTTAATTTCCGAAGCACAACACCCATTTATAATCCTAGCAGTGTATTGCCTGCAGGCTTGGACTCCCTCCGCTCTGTTTGATCTTTTTAACAAAAAATTGATCACTCATTTTATTTAAAAATTTGTGCAAAAACATTACCTTTTTGTTGTATATCTTATTTTATATTAATATAAAAGCCTTTAAAAAAAAACTTAAAAATTAACTATGCTTGTACTGTAATTTTTAAAATAAGTCAAAGTGGTTAAACTTGAGTTCAAAAAATCAAATAAAATATAATATAATTTCAAACGGGTGGGCACTCCGATATCCTGCTCCAACGCTACCCACAGGCCTTTACTACGATTCATTCACGGTCGTGGAACCCGACAAGCATCTTCACAGTTCCTGGCTTTTATTTTTATATTTTGTTTCCTTTTTCTTTTTTCATATTGATCACTTTTTCTTCTTGAACAAATTTTGTAGAATAAAATGCTTATGTGCAACACAAATTGTGTAAAAACTTGCGTTGAATAAGTTGTGTATATATATTTTTAGAAAATGTTTATAAACTAAAAGTTATATGTATAAGTTACGTTGTTCATAAATGTATTATATAAAAATTGCTGCAAATACTATGCTGATCGAGGAAATGTTATGAAAGTTTGTCCGTTAATAATTATATGAACAACGGTTAGGTTTCAAAGATATAGAAAAGTTGTCATGATAAGTTGTATCCCATGTGTTAGATGATTCATGATTGTACATGAATACTCTGTACATGTCATGAATATGTGGTAGCTATAGGTGTCTACAGCTGCCCCATAGAAACCGCGTCCTAGCTATTTTTTTCAGTGTGTAGTCATGGTTCTCTTCTTGCATTAATACACATGAGTCGATCCAAATTTCACTTGTTCAGAGGAATCGATTATATATTTCTTGTTTGCTAACTTTTGTTTATGCTTTGTCTTTGTTAATTTGTCTATCGTATATATTATATCTAATATATATGTGTATATAGGTCGGGATTGCGACTGCGCAGTACAATGGCAAGTTCCTCGGCCTCGTGAGGGAAGCTCAAAAGGCAATCACGCTCCCAAATGTCAAGTACGTTGATGCCATGGGGCTGCCCATTGCGAATGATAACACGCATCTTACCATGGAGGCTCAAGTCCAGCTCGGCAACATGCTAGCCAAGTCATATTTAGAAACGCTGTAGTAGTTTTTCAAACGAATGAATACGTCGTCTATCTACCTACATATGCCTACCCAAATAAGGCATGTCCAATGTCCTCGATTAGGAAATGGACGGAGCAAGCAATACGTATATACTCAAACTACGATGATGTGTTGAAATTTACGTACATGAGCCCCACAACCTTAAGGCCCCTTTAGCTCATGGGGCAAACATAGAAAAATCGTTAGGATTCTAGAAACACAGATAGGATCGCGAGTTGATTTTCCCTGAAATCCTTCCTCCGCTCTGTCCCTCTTCTCCAACACTCGCTCCACTCCATCCTCCTCCTCAGCACCAACGCTCCGTCCCTCTCCTCCAGTGCTCCCTCCGCTCCGATGGTGGGCACGTCACCACCGGCCATGGGCCCATGGACTGCTCCTAGAGCCAGACGTGCCCGTGCATCTGGTTGGGGCGCCACCACTGACTCGCGGCCACGATCGCCATGGGGAGCCCCGTCTCGGCCGCGATCGCCTAAGCGATGCTGACGCTGGTCGGCGCCGTGGCCATGCTCGAGAGCTCGCCGTCGGAGCTGCGCGCGGCTCCGTGGCCGCCCCGCTGCTCCTCCTCTCTCGCGCTCTCACCCTCTCCGACTCTGACGCCGCTGAGGAGGGCCTCGCCAAGAGCCTGCGCGAGTTGCGCACGGATGGGGCAAATCTGGCGGACATGACTGGCCTCCACCATGGCCGCGCTCGCTCCTCCTCCTCCCCTCTGTCGCGGACGCGGAGCCAGGGCCCGCCGGTGCCTTCCTCCAGTCCCCTGCGTGCGAGGTGGCAGTGAGGAGCGCTTGAGTCAGTTGGCGCGGGCATGCAACGTGGCGGCCATCGCGGCGTCGGCATCGGCGTCAGCGAGGCACGCGGATGGAGGCGTCCTGGTCCGCGGCGACGCAGCCCTGGAGGCGACGCGGATGACTGTCGAACTCGTTGCTGCCTCGGACTTCGCAAAAACAAGAGCTAGAGGCGGATGTTTTCGTTCCTTTGACGCCGTGAGTGAAGAAATCCTCCGGAGTGATATCCTAGTTTCACCTACGCGCCTCACCAAACAAGCCATGTCATCATCATTTCGATAGGATTCGTTTCCTCCGTTTCTTCCGGGCTGTACCCGTGAGCCAAAGGAGGCCTAAATGCATCTCCATAGTTGTTAGGAGAGGATAAAAGCATTGTTTTTTATTATTTGAATTTCCTATTAACATCCAAATCAAAAAAATAGGGTGTAATAAAACTACCGCTTAACAAGACTAGCGACAAGCATGAAAAGGAAGCTATCAAAACTTCATGTTTCCTTGACTTGAGATCCATGAGGTTTGCAGAGGATTTTACCCCCTTAAGAGTCTTGTTTAGTGTTCACTTTCAAATAGATGGTCACTATTGTGCATCGTCGCCACTTGCTTCTTCATTCTTGTAGTTACCATACTTTCACTTCTTGTGTGTTTTTTTTTATGTTGAAACTAGAGACATATTACAGAACCATGAATGAAATTTAGACTTGGAGTAACAAAGAAGAGGGAACATTTCTTTAGAGTTGTTTGATCTTGCTTTCAGTTGAATTGAGGCATTATTGTCGAGGGGCTTCTTTTAGAAGGTGTGTGGCAGGGTGAATTGAGGCATTATTGTCAAGAGGCTTCTTTTAGAAGGTGTGTGGCAGGGCTCTTCTTGAGGGGCTCATCTGGAGAAGCCGAAGCCGTTTTGATTATGGATGCTCCAAAAATGGCTTTACTTCTATGTTTTTCACTGAAAAACGGCTCCTACATAACTGCTCCGTTCGCTTGAACTTACCCGCCAGCAATCAGCCAGCCATTCAGCAATGTTTTTCTCTCAGAACAATCAGCCAGCCCGAACAGAGTGAACGTTTGGCAAGGGCTCTCTAGAGGAGCCAGGGCCGAAGCCACAGAGGAGCCCTGTCAAATAAGCCCTTAGTCACTGTTATTATTTTTTTGTTACTGACACAACTTCTAGTATTTCGTGCAAGTTTTTCCATTATGGACAAGGTAAAAGGCTAGGTTTGTAGTGATATGAATAGACATGAGAATGAGATAGAGCAAAACAAAAGACCGCAAAAACCTCAATAGCCATATATCATTACATTTTTGATTTCATTGAAAGTGAACATCCCACAAACAAATCAATAGTCGTTACAAATAATAAAACAAAATAAAAGCAACACAAATATGGCACCGAAGTCCTTTCTAATTACAAGAGATACTAGATACTATACTAAAGGGTTGGTTATTTATTAAAGGCCACCGGAAAGTTGAACCAAGATGGAATGATCATATTACATAAGCCGCGGCTGCGGCGTCACCGCCCAAGTCACCCAGAAAGGACGATGCGCTGGCGAGTTCGCACTGGGTTAACATCAGCTCAGAACTTGTCAGAATTAATATTTCAAAACTTGTGTTTGATATACCATATTGAGGGCTTTGTTTAGAATTGATTCACTCTACGCGTTTCAACTTTCGCTCTGTCAGCCAAATCGCTTCACTTTACGAAAAAAATAGAGTTGTGGGGGCAACTAAAAAAGGATTTACTAAAATTAGGTGTTTGAAATTTAGTTTTCTTTCAGACGATGTTTATTACATATATTTTATACTAAATATACATATTTCGTTAGTCGCATTTTTGTAGATACAATCCGCAATTTTGAATACTGATAATAAAAAACTCGCTTTGAAAAAAAAGTGCACTCGACAAAATCATTTATGTTGGCACAAAGACAATTAATAGTAATTATTTCTATAAAAAGACAAGAAAAAAAAAATCATTTTGATCATGACACAAAGACAAATAACAAATAAAAAACAATAATTTGCTTGCACTATATGGTGGTAAGATTGTGTTTAAAATCATCTAAAATTTCAGGCACCTGAAATATAAGAAAAGTGCATAAGAAAACATGTCTCAAACTCTATTTGTTTTTATAGAGCTGCTTCATGATAATAATCGGCATCTAGTAAGGTTTGTAAATTGCGGGCCTAATTAGTTGGCTATTAAACTTTGCCATGTTAAGGATTTGGGAAGCCAAAATTTTAACTAGTATTTGGTTAACTATTAAAATTGACCAATTTTTATATTATTTTGCTAAATCTGTAGTAATTTTTTATCTATTTTACCTAGTAATAACTTTTGGTTACAAGCCAAATTTTGGTAGAACTTCGGCGACACATGTCAACAGCCAATCTAATTCGAGCCGAGCAGGGACGCACAAGATGGGCCAGCGGCCCAGCACCGAGCAACGAACCACCGGTCCACGCATGCGCGCCGTCTCGCACTCTGGTCCAGCCACGCGGCGCCGCTGCCTCCTTCCTCTCACCGCTTCCAAACTTCCAAAGAGAGCGTACGCGTACGGCGTACCTCTTTCTCTCTCTTCCCCTAACCCCCACTGCCCTTCTTCTCCTCCCCGTCTCTCCCTCCCGTGCGGACGGCCGGCGGCGGAGCTGATGAGATCACGGCCATGGTGGGCCCTACCTCGCGGCTGCTCCTCCTCGCCCGCCGTGCGACCGATGTAGAGGCCTCCCCTTCCTCGTTCCCCGCGCCTTGCAGGCCGCCCCCGCGACCTCTTCTCCGACGCTACCGCCAGCTCCCTGCCTCCCCGCCTCAACGCCGGTGATGAGGTAACGACAGTCGAAAGGCTAATGTCAGCAACCGGTCACCACGGCTTAACCTTAGGTCACAGTTTCCGTTTTAAATTTATTCTGAATCGCACGACTCGTTTCAGCTCGAGAGATGTAATGCAGGGTTGGACAAACTTCGCACCTGGCGTGCACTAGGTTTGCGGATTTGGAATTCGCTAGTTGTAATTGTATCATGCGCCAATCAATCATTCACTTTGATAGTGTAAAATGTTTTGGATTAAAATACACTGTCCCATGTCAGGTCGTCCGAAGTGCCTACTGTAGTTTTTTTAGAAACAGTGTATAAAGTTTCATGCAGATCAGATCTCCAAAATGACATTATCTTGCTCAATCATCACTGCAAAACATACTGAACTAATCTAGCTTAAATGAATTCTTCACTACAATTTAGGAGGAAGGCTATTTGGTTAACTCGTCTATGGCATTAGATAATTTGGTTTTTCTACTTGAAGAGAATATTTTATTTCAATGATGTTATGTTTATCTGGTTTATTCTTTTTCTGTTCTGTAGTTACTCAAGTGCATTTACAAGTGTACATGGAGAGAGGCCATCATCAGAATATGCAAAGATCAGAAAGAAGTCACTGGAAACCCAGTTTGGAAGAATCTTGGGTTCAAGTTCACGCAGGCTTTTGCTGACCGTGGCTTTGGTCCATTCCTTGCTCTGTACAGGGCTGCTACTATCTCTTTTCATGTTGTAAAACTCACTATTTGGCATTTGTTGCTCAATGACATGCATAAAAGAGCAGAAAAGGTAGTTTTTCTTGTCTATTGTTGGTGGAGGAACTGAGCATCATGTCTGATTTTTATTTCCTTATTTCAGTTTCGAGAGACCTTGATACGCTTGGGTCCTTTTTACATCAAGGTATGCCAATTGACATAGATATGTAGATTGTAACACTGATCTTTTCAATTAAATTTTGATGCTTACCTTTTCAGTATGTTGTATTTCCTTGTTAAGGTGGAAGCAACATCAATGTACACATGTCTTATGACCATGAAAATCACTGCAGCTAGCACTATGGTTTTGTAACATGATTATCATATACCTTAAGCTTCTGTACAAAATCAATCATGTTGGTGGTCGTGTTGACTGCATCTTTAGTGTGCCATTGTGTCCATATCTTGTTTTTGAACTACAATAATTTGTTAGCTAATATCGTCTTAGGTGTAACATTGTCTTATTACAACTGGGGAATTGATGATATGGTGTTTTACCAATTCTCTTTCACCGTGCAGCTTGGCCAGGCATTGAGCACACACCCTGATATACTTCCTACTGTGTACTGTCAGGAGCTTGCAAAGCTACAGGTACCTCCCCATTCTATAATTTTTTTGTGATGAAAACAAATTGTTAGATCTAAGAACATGCTTTCTCCAGTTTTGTTAATCTCCTAGAGTTATGAGGTGAATGAATGTTGCTAAGCTAACGTCAAAGTATGTCCACTGACATGTTTAAGTTGTACTCCCTCCGATCCAAATTATAAGACGTTTTGTTTTTCTAAATACATTGTTTTACTATGTATCTAGACATAGTGTATGTCTAAATTCATAACAAAAACTACGTATCTAGAAAAGCCAAAGCGTCTTATAATTTGGAATGGAGGGAGTAGAAAGGATCTAGCTCAGTTGGTGGCCCAAAGCGGAACTTTCAGCCATTAGTAATGTGTAGATTGAAATAAGAAGTCCGAGGAACATGTACTAGTAGTTTGATTATTGATTGAATTTCAATATTTTGGCTGAACAGTTTCTTTTCAGGATCAAATACCACCGTTTCCAACTCGCATTGCACTCAGGACCATAGAGTCTCAGTTGGGCTCTCGAATATCTGATTTGTTTGATGATATCAGCCCAGAGCCAATTGCAGCAGCATCACTGGGGCAGGTTTACAAAGGTTAGATATTTCTGATAAGACTTCTGCTACTAACTGGTGATTATTCTTGTTCTGTACTGATTGTTATTTACGTTAGTATATATTTCAGACCTGAGTTCTCCAAGTTGAAATGCATTCCTTTGATACTTCAAGTGATGCAGCTCATCTACGCTCTGGAGAGCTTGTTGCAGTCAAAGTCCAAAGGCCTGGAATGGCGCCCTTGCTGACTCTAGATGCACTTTTGTTCCACATGATTGGAGGACAAATGAAACGATTTGCTAAGGCTCGCAAAGACCTATTGGTGGCCGTTAATGAGATTGTGAGCTTCTACTTCTTTCTGAACTAGACTTGTTGATGTCTGTGCTACTCTGCTCACTCACGCTCTTATAGTTTCTTTATATTTTCCATGACCGGCTGATTACTTCAAACTCCAAATACCACTTAAGTTGGATATAGAATTTATATTATCAGGCTGGACTGGAATGTTTTTCCATATTTATGTTATTAATAGTTTCCTATCCACATAACATGAGATGGATGAAGCTCAGCTTTTTCTTCACATGATTCATAGTATATTATCTTTGGATTATCCATGGAGCATATAATTTTTAATAGGTGTAGCATTTGTTGGACTATCCTATGTTTGTTGCCTTGTTATGGCACTCTTTCTGGTAACTTAACGGTTTGACTTGGTCTGACTTATTGTGATTCTAGTATTTGTGGGTGTAGTTTAATCCTTGTTCTGATCTGTTCTGAATTATTAACTACAGAGATGCTTGTTTCCTAAAAATGAAGTTACATAAATCATAAGACCATTATGCAAGTTGTAGACCTACGATCTTCTCTTTTGGCAATCGTCGTGCCCTCCTGTAAATCTAGATCATTCTGTATAATTTTAACCTTTGTATATTGCATTATATTTTATCTTTGGTTGAACAGGTCAGGCACATGTTTGATGAGATTGATTATATTTTAGAAGGACAAAATGCTGAAAGGTTTGCTACCCTTTATTCTCTTGGTGAGTTTGCGACACTTCTTTGATTCAATTCTTAATAAATTATTGATGTACTCCCTCCTTATAGGATTTAGATGTCCTTTAGGACAACAACATGGTCTTCAAAGCATGACTTTGACTTCATATTTCTATAAAAATATATTTATTGAGAAGTGATATATGTATACTCTTATGAAAGTCGTCAAGTACATTTGAAGACAAATCTATTTATATAGTTTTCATATTTCCAAACTCAACAATTTAAAAGTTATTCATGATTTATATTCCCAATGTTTGACCTAAACCTTGTCCAAAGCGACATCCTTTTCCTATACGGAGGGAGTACATCAACTATGGTCACACAATACCTGTTCCTCTAAAGTTTACATGCTGCAAACTTAACCCTTGATTTTCTGGCAGGTTCAGGTGGGGGTCAATTCTGAAGGTGGTACAAGTATCAAGGTCCCAAAAGTTTACTGGAAATATACATGTAAAACCATATTGACACTGGAATGGATTGATGGAATTAAGCTAACTGATGCTGAGCGCATCAGCAAAACCAATTTGAACAGGAAAAGAATGATAGATGAGGTATTGCCACTTTGCTGTCTTGAATGTACATTGCATTGCAACATTAGTTCTGTCCTTTGCCTTTTGTGTGATTCTAATGTATGACAAAATATTTCACTCCTTCAAAGATCATTAGCTTGAATTTTTGGCTAGAACGTTAGTGTAACCATCTCTATGGAGGTGTTTTACTGCGTTTAGTGTATATCCTTAGTTCCTTAACCTCTATGCTTTTGGTAGCATGCTTGCTGTCTTTTATGGATTGATTTTCTTCTTCTTGTTTCACAGGGTCTCTATTGCTCATTGCGACAGCTGCTTGAAGAAGGATTTTTCCATGCAGACCCCCATCCTGGTAATCTAGTTGCAACTGAAGGTGGATCTCTAGCATATTTTGACTTCGGTATGATGGGAGATATTCCGAGGCACTATCGTGTGGGGCTTATACAAATGGTATGTGAGACTATTCTTAACTTCTTCTGCATTCAACTCATGAATCTTGTGAAGAGAGTTGTTTTTCACTCTTCTTGTGGAAACTGGAAAGGTCAGACAGGTTTAGACTTAGATATCGTGCTTCTAAGTTGCATATCTATTTTTGTAAATTTCAGCAAGTTAGGCTAGCAACGCTGGAGTTTGATTTCAGAAGTTGGTTAAACATGTCTAATCTTATTTCCTGGTGTAATCATAATATCACATTGTGCAGAAATTTAAATAGAAAGTCTAGCAAGAAATAATTTGCTGAATGATCTTAGTGTTCACTGCACTTGTGGTATGCCAATCAACTTTGGTGTGCCAGTCACTAATGTAATATTGTCTTGTTTTTTATCATCAGTTTTTTGGAACTATAAGCTTTGTTGGATTACTTTTTGCTGTATGAAATTTGTAAACTTAGATTTGTGAAATGTGTGGTATAGTAGCTTAGCTTCATGTTTTAGTTTCCTTCTATGTTGGTTTCATTGGTGTTTCTTGGCTTCAATCAAGAAATTTACTTCTGAAAAACTAAATTTACTTGTTTCAGCTTGTACACTATGTTAATCGGGACTCCTTGGGCTTGGCGAACGACTTCCATTCACTAGGATTTGTTCCTGAGGGAACAGATTTACTTGCAGTTGCAGATGCGTTGCGGTTTTCCTTTGGTGATGTCAGGAGGCAATCAAATGATTTTCAGGTTAGTTAATGTTTTTCTTTCCAGTGCATGTGTAAAATAAGGCATAAAAATAATGTAAGGAGAGGTGGTGGTCTGCTGAACTTGACATTGGAGGAGGCAATAAAAAGGGAGAGAAGAAAGGATGGAATGTACTCAGAGAATTGTCTTGGACAGGAGTGCATGGAAAGCAGCTATCCACTGAACCGTGATTAGGCTTTAGCTTCCCTAATAATATGACTGTTATTGATGCCTTTTATATACTTATTTTATTTTTCTTTATTTTCCCTTTTTTGCTGGTGGCTAGTTACCTCATGTTGGGTTTCAACTCCAGCCTACCCGAACTTGCTGGTGACGGCTTTGTTGTTGAGGCATGAGTTATTTAGGATCATTGTTCTCCAGAGCTACTTCAAAGCCATGTTAGCTGTAGTTAAGATTTGCACTGAGCCATTAAGCATTTTGAATAGAGCTAATAAACAAGAAGGCACAGCCTGATTATTGTTGTGAAGCTTGGGTGAATAATAATGAAAAAGTTTCAAGTTGACACTCCAGTGAAGACAGTCAAGTTTTTTTTTTTTTTTTTTTTTTTTTTTTTTTTTTTTTTTGTGGTAGGGTAGTTTTCATATTTTTGTTGCAGAAGGAAATTCTAGTTAGCGTGCTTCTTTAAAAATTTAATTTAGCAACGCCCTTTTTATTCACCTTGGCGACTCGAACCGGATAAGCTTTGGGCCTCCTCGTTTTGGACAACCTTGCTGATCTCGGCCTCCATGCGGTTCTCCAATCATGATCATATGTATGGAGGTCATGTCCTCATCACCATAGATTAGTCTAATTGAGTTTTGAAGTCTGGTATTTAAACAGCTTGTCTACTTGGATCTCCATCTTGTTCCTATTCGGATTCATTATTACAGCTCAGCCGCTCAGTATCTTGCATATGGTTTCTGCTCTCATCTGCCTGGTTATGTTTTCCCTTTTCTAATCTTATCCAGATAGTATTCTTTCTGAGTTCATTCGTTCCTTACCTTGCAGGGTGTAATGAACCATTTGTATGATGTGATGTATGAATTTAATTTCTCCCTCCCCCCTGATTATGCGCTGGTGATAAGAGCACTTGGTTCTCTAGAAGGAACTGCAAAAGCACTGGATCCTGAGTTTAAAGTTATTGAGAGTGCATATCCTTTTGTTATTGGGAGGCTCCTTGCAGACCCCAGCCCTGATATGAGGAAAATATTGAGGGAGCTTCTTATATGTGATGATGGATCTATCAGATGGAATCGACTGGAAAGGCTGGTACATACTTCTTAATTATTGTTCCTTTTCTTGCTATTTCATTTTTATCATGAATTTTTCCCAAAACCATATGATGGAATTACCAAAAACATTCACTAAATAAGAACACGCCACGGAGTTTCATTGGCATGATATAATGGTATATACTTCTGAGTCCTCTGTTTGTATGCGTGGAAACAGTTTCATGGATCTATTATTTCTGTGAACATGATTATTAATTTGTGGTAGCCCTCTTTTGACACACAGAACCGCTGAGGTAAAGAGTAAAGGACAACAATAGGTATCCAGCCTATACATGTGGAATTTTTGACAACTTTTACTGTTGGTCATCTAAATTTTCTGGGTCCTGTATTTTGTTTTGGCTGTATGATCTGAGCTAGCTCAGTTTGTGGGAATACTCCTACCACCCAGGTTCCAGTTGACTTTGACTCGAATATGATTGCCCATTTCTTGTTAAAAACTCTACCTGCAGGGGGTAAGACGATCCCCAGCATTGCATTAAGAAGATGACCTTCTAATGCAGAGGGGATTTTTTTAAAAACCTCAGCTTGAAAATTCGTTTTGACGGGGAGTCAAACCCAGGTCTTGTGGTGGCTACTCAAGCCATCTAACCAACTCAGCTAAAGGCCCTTTTGCTTGCCTCCTACTTTGGTTGGCTTTTTTTAAATATATTTTGTGACAGTACTACAGTGTTGCTGAACGTAAAAATTGAGCAGGTCGAGTTCTGGTACCCATGATTATTCATGCCAGTATGCCAGAAAACCTTGTTTTCAGGTTCCTTAGAGTAAATTTCACAAAACGACAACTCTGTGTCCAATGAACACCTATCTAGGAGCCACTTCATAAACATAAACTACAGCTATCTGTGCTCCTATTAACACAAATCAATGTCTTATCACCAACCTGATGGTAGTGCTGATTGGTCCCAGGATTCTAGCCCTTAGCCAAACAAGTACGCACCAACCATCCTGGGTGTCCTCATCATATCTGAGCTTTGTCTGGAGGACAGGTGTGATCATATTGCCATTTGAAATGGTGTTAAAACTGTAGTTTTGTGTTACTATGGGTCAGCTCTTCGAAACTGGTCCTAGAAGTTGTAGTTTATTGAGTTAGGCACACAAAATAGTATTCTGTGAAATAATATGGTGATAGGATTGTAATTGCAGTTTTTTTAATGTTTAAGCTTCAAATATGCAACAGAGGACAAATTTCAATAATCTGAAAAATTTAAATATAAAAATCGGGCAATCTTTGCTGGAAATGAGTCATGGTCTCTATCCTGGTGTGGGTCCTAATCCTGGTTTTGGGTTTGGGTTAGTGTCATTAAATTTTGCAGATGTCTGTTGATCTTGTGCTATACAGCTTTTTATTTGTTCCTAGTAACATCATTTGTTTTCAGATTGCAGCTATATCTGAACAGTCATCAGAATCTTCAAGTGCATCAGGAGCCGACACTGGTGAGAAGGGCAATGGAAGTCCTGAGTGGAGATCATTTGATATGCATTCTGTGATTGCAGCTACAGAAGACCTATTTGATTTCATTTTATCGAGGAAAGGATGGCGCGTTCGGGTTTTCCTTGTCCAGGACATTGTTAAAGCTTCAGACGTGTTCCTTCAAGAAGCAACATTCCCATATATATTTGACAAAGTGGGAAAGATGGGGGACCTAAATCTAGAGGTTAGTTGATGTTCATAATGACTTCCTGTACATTGGCAAATGATGGCTTGAGAGTTGAAACTATTATTTTTTCTTCTCTGTGATTTGTAGTTTCTGTGCAATTCCTCTTATTCTTTTAATTGTGCATTACTTACACCATTCAGAGATAAAGAGTTGAGCATGCAGGGTGATCACAAACCTCAATTCAGGTTGTGCGAATCAATTTATGGTTTGCATGTGAACTGAATCACTGGAAACGGTGGGTGGTCAAGGGAGCTGGATGAACCCAAACAAATGATAGTGATGCTGAGGACATCAGGGCTACCATCTTTGCCGCCTTAGTGTTGAAATCTGTCTAATAACGTGGCTTTGGTAGCAGTGTGAGAGTAAACAAATCATAGCGATGCTGAGGATATCGTGGCTACCATCTTTGCTGCCTTTGTGTTGAAATCCGTCTAATGGTGTGGCTTGGTAGCAGTGTGAGTGCAGCAGTGGCTGGAAAGGGTGTTGGGAGCATGGGCAACAAGCAGGAGCCGAGGAGGATGGGGAAGCACATTGCCAAAATGAGTTATGCGCTAGTGTACCTGGCAGTGGCAGCATCTACTATAGCCTCATGAAGTTTGAGGGAAACCAGCAAAAAGGCGGTGCTGGGTTGATGAGAGGGAGAGCTCGTGCATTGTATTGCTAGGGTTGGAACGATTATTTACGCCGGTCCTTTTACTTGCCTTTTCCTTTCCTTTATTTGTTAGCTTGCTCATGTTAGTTAATGATTACTCACTCAACCCACAAGCACAACTGGCGAGCAGTAATGCCAACAAGAATCAATGGGTTTGCCCGGTACAAAGTGTTTGCTTTGAAACCCAAATGACCTCTGGTTGTGAGCCAAAACCAGCTTCCGCAAAAGGCATTTACTTGTAGACTAGAGTCTAGAGGGCGTATGTGATATCACAGGTGCGTAATAAGACATTGGAGGCTACTTTACTGTATTGGCCACTGTACATCCTCAGCCGAATGGGTCAATGTGCAGCATAGCACGAAATATTTTTTATGTTATTACTGCTTAAGCTTGTAATAATGTTTAAGGTTTGCTTTCTCATGCAGAGAAGTAAGATGATCAGGAGGCTGGTGAATACTGTGCAATCGTTCCGTCAAGCTATCCGTTTGGCTCCGGATGCTTGGAGTGCCATGCTAATCCGTACTTTGTTGAAACATGAATCGCAAAAGTTTGTTCTTGACGTGTTTTTGGCCCTGGCTAGCCATTCCAGTTACAAGATTCCAGAAACATTCTGGCTCTGTATGTCAAGATTTCTAACTTACTTGGACAAAGAAGATATGCTTTAGGAACAATTAATATATGCATTCCTCTTTTTTTGTTATGGCCTGAACTTTTTTTTTCTTTCGGATCGGTGGCCACTGGCCAATGTTAGTTTAAAACTGCTGCTGCTGCTGTGTCCTCAGGCGACGGTTTGGCAGTACTTATTGCGGCCGTGGCAGTACTTATTGGTGGATGAAAAGTAGGGTTGATTCTCGTTGATAAGCAGGAGCGATTTTGCCTTTGATCACTACAGATGATAGTATTTGCTATCTCTGTGAGAAGTTTGTTCTGAAAATGATTTCTCTGTAATTTTGGAATGTGCTTATTTTTCGGTAAGGTGTTCATGGATTGCAGCCTTGCGGAAGCTTTCTGTATTACTGTTCAATATTCGAAGTTGTCTTACTTTCTGATCAGCTAATATTTTTATTTGTTTACTTGGTTAGTTGGATATCTTGGTTATTAATTTGTTCCCTGTGCACTGCACAAGATTATTGTCATCTACAAGCATTCTTACCATTTCCTATGAGTATGTGTGATATGATATATGAAAGTCATACACCAATCCTCAAATGTTCTAGGTTTGATCCTCGGTCCCAAGCAACTCCTGCCGCTCGAAGTGCCGGCATCAAATCTTGCTTTGTTATGAGATCGGGGTGATGTAGTTTCAGCCTGCCTCCATCCCAACTCCTGTAGCTCCAAGTGCCAGCATCAAATTTTGCTTTGTCATGCGATCTGGGTGAGGGTGATGTAGGGTGTGTTTGGTTCACTTCCTCTTAAAGCCTGGCTAGCGAAACTAAGACAGGCTAACTCTAGCTAAGCTTAGTAAATGCAATAAGTACATGTTTGGTTGCTCATACAATCTAAGCCTGACTAAAAATCGGTATGTTTGTTTGCCTGATTTAGTTTGATAGAATCACCTCTTCTTTCAACAGGTAAGTTTACCACTTTGAGGACATGAGTCGAACAACTGATGGGCATGGTTATCTACGCTGCGAGCATGGCACACGTGTCACATCCTAAAATTTTTATTTTAGGATGTGACCAGAAAATATTAAAAACAAAACAAAAGACTTTTACCATTTTCTAAAAATTTCAACTTAGCTGAAGTTATTTACAATTTAGATATTGGAAAATGTGAGTTTCTAAAAAAATTTTATGAATAATTTAATGGTTTGTTGCATTCATGCCTCTGCAAAGTATTTTGTATGAAAAATGATTTTAAAAGTTTTCAAACGCTCATAGGGTTTTATTGGAATCAAATTTCTCAAAATCTTTAATCAAGTTTCCATCTATGATTAAATCCTTGGAACCATATACCTTATCCTTGTTTCAAGAACCTTGATAGATCTCCAAACTTTTATCTTGCCAAACATCCGAGCTCATGTTCTCGAAATCTCTAACTTTTCATATCCTAATTTGTTTTCTTTCCTCTTATATTTGAGCTCCTAATCCTTTTGATATCGAGTCTTCTCCATATCCCAAACCTATGCTAGATGACCAATCATTGTATCTCCTATCTCTCATACAATCATACAATTACTTTGTTCAAGTCAAATCAATCACATGTCGTGTACCCATGATAATCTTAGTTTTGACTTTCTTTTCTTTCCTCACTTTAGCTTGGGCAACATCCACTTGGACTCTTTCACATACATCTCTTCTCCTCTTAATCAAAATCAAACTTGTTTTTTTTACCATCCTTAAAAAATTGTATGGCTTTGGTGTACCCTTTTGAAACTATGAGTTTTTTGAAAACCGTAATCGTGTCTCCGAGAATTTAGCGGGCCGAGCTCAATACTACCATTCCATATTGTATTATTCTGTTTGTACAAGCACCTAATATATCCCATCAGTAAACCATCTTCTCCATCTCTCTTTCTTTTGCTAATGGGTCAACCCAACTCATTTCGTCCTCCAACATTGCTCCGAGCCGAATCCGGTCCAAACTTTGAGTTATCTTTTGTCGCGGGTCAAAGTCCAACAATCCTTCTATCCTTTGTGGTCCAACATCAAGCCCAACCAGCCCTCTAACTCATCCTCTCACCACTCCCACGTCACCCACCTGAGGTCCTCTCAATTTTGCACAAAAATATCAACCAAAGCATGAAAATATCAAGTCACAACCCTTTGCCTTCCAACCCTTTGGTCTCCCACCATATCCCCTTCACATATACCTCCCCCACAGCCCCCTCACGCCTCCCCCTTCATTTCTCACGTCAAGAACAGAGGAGAGACACCCCTGCAGCCCCTCCATCTCCCCCATGGCTGCCCTAACCATTCCCCAACCTTCTTCCCCTTCCCCTCCATGAAAACGAAGCGTATCGGTGATTGCAACCCATCTAGGCACCTTGATTCCCTTCCCAGCACCCAACAAGGATTTGGAGGAGTTCACCATCAACCTCCCTGCTGTTCAAGGCGTGGTGATGTCTTCTACCACCATGGATGTCACCCCGATCAACCGCATTGCGAGAAGGATGCACCGTTGAACTGCGTTGTCATCACCGGCAATTGGTGATGTATTTCCCCGCTCCACCACACCAATCCCCATGGTTTGAATGTGAAGCTTGTGCTGGTTGTTGCGATCGTTAGAAGTGGAGCTATGCAAGGATGATCGTGAAGAAATTGGAGTGCCTGGAAAGCAATTGGAGGCAAGTGCAACATGAGTTCCCTTGTTACCTAATAACCATTTAATCACCTTTTCATATGCATGTGTCTAATATGATAAACACATAAGAATTTTACCTAGAACTATTGATATCTTGTATCCTTGTTACCTATTGAAAGGTCCTAAATGGCTAGAGGGGGGTGAATAGCCTATAAAAATTCTACAAACAACACTCAAAGCAAAGTGGTTAGACAATTAAGCGGCGAAGCGAATTTTGCACTAGCCTACTAAAAATGCAAGCCACCTAACCGTTCTAGGCTATTGTCTCTAAATCACACACAAGAAGCTATGTCACTACTTTACTCTACTTCTAGGTGAGCAACTACACAAGAGAGAGCTGCACAAGGTAAATACAAGAATGTAAAGAGAGTAGAGTGAGCAATGTTATACCGCCGGTGAAGAGTAGAGAATACCAAATGAACAATCAATCACAATGCAATAGAAAACCTCGGTAGCGAGATGACACAAGATTTTTTACCGAGGTTCACTTGCTTGCCAGCAAGCTACTCCTCGTTGTAGCGATACACCCACTTGGAGGTTCATGCGCCAATTAGCATCACACGCCAAGCCCTTCTCAAGGGTGCTACACAACCAACATAAGATGGGGATCCACAAGCTACGCATAATCCATTAGAGTAGCCAATTGCGATCTCTCGCGGGGAAGGCTCAAGAACCCCTTACAACTTCACCGATCGGAGGCGGAGACAATCACCAACTCCCCTCAACGATCCTCGCAGCTCTAAGCCGTCTAGGAGTTAGCAAACTCCAAGAGTAACAAGAGAATCCGCTGCGAAATCCAATCACCAAGTGCCTCTAGATGAACACACTCATGCAATGCAATTGATGCTCTCCAATCTCACCAAATGATGATCACAATCAAGTGGAAGGTGTGAGAGAGGAGTGGAGAGGCTCACTAGTTAGTAGGAGTGATGAGAATGGCCAAGAGAGCCTCCCCACACCGGCTACTCCTTTGCTACATCTTGATGTTTGCTAATTAATCTCATGAAACACTTAGAGCAAACATTAGCAAACTAGGTTTTATCAATTACCCAAAACCAAACATGGGCTTTCAATCTCCCCCTTTTTGCTAATTGATGACAACCTTCACAAAGATATGAATTGAATACAAGTTTGCACTTTGGTAGTATTAGCTCCCCCTACATATGTGATTCCTTATGTTTGGTTTAATTTTTCACATATGCATGGATATGAAAGTTTGGGTGAGCTACCACTACCAAATGATGCTAAGATATTTAGAATGGACCTTTGAAGCGTGATACCATCAGAGTTGCGGAAATATACCATCCTTAGCACCATTGTTCACTAGTCGTGCATCACAAACTCAAAATACCTCGTGAGATCAACATTTAAGCAAGAGAGGTACTTTGTATGAAAAGTAAGTCCTAAGTATGCTAGTTTGTCAAAACATCATTCAAGTCCTATTTCTAAGCATTAGACCAATCAAGCAAGTATAGGAATTGAAGTTTGACAATGCAACAATTCATATGTTAATGCACACACAAATGCAACAACTTATTCATGAGCTTGCTCCCCCTACTTGTGTGCTTTCAAATTTTTAATTTACCCCTTTCCATTCTTATTTTTGTGACTTTCTTCTCCCTCTTTGTCAACAATCACCAAAAATGGTGCAAATTATGAGAGAATCAAGTCAATTAATGGGGTTTAGTTCATTTTCATTTTGGTTCAATCTAGATCACTTGCCTAAAATATGTAACTAAGTTTGATCCAAGGACAAGCTTCTTCACACCTCACTAGTAGGGTTATCTTGACCATGTTAAGTTACACATCATGAGCATTTGTTCTAGATTCAACACTAGGTTTGTAAGCCCATCAATATGTCATATGCTATCACTAGGTCATTCAAGCACATAAAACAATAGTGGTACCATATATACATCAAAATCATTTATTTTTCATGAATGAGCCTATAAGGTGCATTTCATGTCTATATGCACTAAGCAAATCCTTCTCAAAGTATGAATGCCATGTCAACCAATTTTACCTTGCTTTAGTAGAAGGAGAGTGTAACACCCTAAAATTTGCTTTTATTAAAGTAGGGACAAATTGATTTATTTATGCAATTGTTTGGCATATTAACCTAGCAAATAATAATTTTTAGCAATTAAAATAAATCATAGGATTTAGAAACATGATTTGTTGCATCCATGCTGCTCAATGATATTTTTGTTTGATTTGCACTTTATGGAGATTTGAAAATATTCAAATGTATTTGGAAACCTCCCCTCTTCCTTTTTCACCCGCTTGGGCCGAAGGCCACCCGAGCGTCGGCAGTCCGGCCTATCTTCCTCGCGTAGGCGCCCTTTTTCCTTTGGCTGCCATGCGGGACCTGCTGCTCAGAGTCGTCCCCTTCCTTCCTCTGGAGTCCGAGCAGGACTCGATGTCCAACCTACCGCCGCCGGAATTTTCGGACGAGTCCGTCCTGAGCACGCCTCCACCGGCCCGTAAAAGGAAGCCGCGACCCTCGCCCCTTCCCTCCTACTGGCACTGACGCGTCGGGCCACGGCACAGCGCTGTCTCCTTCCTCCGGACAGAGCCCGAACCGAGCACGACTGCCGCCTCCGACCGTATCCTAACCACCGAATCTCCCGAAGTCCGGATATCCTACGCCTCCCTCGCGCCCCTATATAGGTCGGCCGAGCTCTGCCGTCCCTCGCCACAAGTTCCCGAGCAAGCCACGCCCTCCAATCTTGCCCTAGCCGTCGCCCTGAGCTCCGCCGTCGCCCCGAGCTCCGCCGCCGCCGTCGATTTCTCCTCGGGAAGACTTCTCCGTCGAAATTGGTTGTTCTCCAAGCTTCGCAGCAAGGTCAGGAACCTTCCCGACCCCTTTTCCCTCGGTTTTGTGCACTATAGCCATGATGCCGAGCTTCGCAGCCTCCATAGTTCCGCCACCTAGCTCGCCACATCCTCCCCGAGCTACCTCTGTGGCAACCGAAACCATAGATAGGTTCGGCTTGAACTCCTCTTGCTTCCCGACCAGATCCCGAGGTGTGGCGAGCTTCCTAGACCCGAAAACGCCGTCTCCGGCCATCTTGCTGGCGAGGAATCGGCCGGGCGCCGCCCGACTCCGGCGACCAGAGCCGCCCCTCTTTTCCCGAGCTACCTGCGCCGTCCACGGCCGATCCAACGGCTCACAGTGGGAGATACCTTTTCGACCGGCACTTTTGCAAAAGAGCCCCTGAGCTTTTTAATGTTCTAACCCGCGATCCTTTGGCGTATTTCTCTGCTTACGCTTTCCTATTTAGAAAACGTATTTCCTCGGTTTTAATTCAAAAGGCGTTTTCAATATTTACAGATTTGCCACTCAGTTTATTTCGGCCATATTTTATTTGTTTTAGCTCCGATTTGATCCGTTCAAGTCTCGTTAGATTCATAATTTTGTAATCTACCTAATGATGCTACTGTTACTCATGTTTTCAACTTTTAAAATTCGAAGATTAGATTTAATCTATTATTTTATTAAAGTAAAACTTGTTTATTTCATAACTTCTCCGTTTGAACTCCGATTTTCGTGATCTTTATATCGTTGGAATCGTAGCGACGCGTAGATGATTTTTATACACTTTTCAATCTGTTTTTCTACTGTTGGTGTACTGTTTCTAATATAGATCTTGTTTGCTTCATGTATGATTGCCTCGATGATTGTGTGGTGATTTTATGATCGAGTTCAGACGGTGAGCAATACGTTGGTGATCAAGAGTACATGGAGGATCCAAGTTCTCCAGAGCACTTTGATCAAGGCAAGTATAGCATGGACCATCCTTGTTGCCTGTTCACCTTAATCACTGAATTCATGATGTATGTGTCTACCTTGGCAACCATAGTATTTATTCCTAAGTTTTGATCACTTGATCCTTGTTACCTATGAGATTGCATTTGAGTAGTGATGCTAGCGCTTGATGATGCCATGATCTTATGAACTTGATTAATTAATTATGAAATAAAGATTAAAAGATGCTTTTTAGCAACATGGACTAAGGACTTAACTGTAAGTATGACACCGGGACTTACAGCGCAACCATGAGGGTCATATGGCTCTGACTTTAGTCAAGTATGAAGTTACTTTCTATCATGTTGTTAATCTTGAAAGGTTCCTTGCCGAGCTGGTTGTTTTGCGGCTCCTGTCTTTGTGTGTACTGCTGCGTGTGTGTGCCACTAGGAGGAGGGCTCTACCACCCCTTACCATTGCGCCCGGATTGATTAGTGGCATGTTAGGAAGGCTTTTGAAAGACTTCATAGTGTACCCTGCCGCACTTCCTTGGTGAGGTGACATGGGAGTCATGACCCTTGGCATATGGGAATCACGACTTATGGTGAAAGTGTGCAACCTCTGCAGAGTGTAAAACTGATATATCAGCCGCGCTCACGGTCACGAGCGGCCTTGGACGTCTTACAGGAACTTAACTAATTTAATATTGATTTATTTGAAGTTTCTGTTGATGTTTATTCCATATTAATTATCATGTTTATATGATCATGCAAATCTTTGTCCTTGGTATATTCTATTGCTGCTACTCAAATTGCTAAAATATGATCAATTAAAAGCAACTGCTGTCAAACCAGTGTCAAGCCTCATTTGAGCCTCATAAACCCATGTTATTCTTGTTGAGTACGACATGTACTTACGCTTGCTTTATTTTTCATATTTGGATAAAAATCCCGGATGGGATAACAAATGACTATGATGATTCTTCTGAGGATTACTAGGATTGTGGTTCACCAGTCAACTACTTCCCTGTGAATTGGAACTTCCGTGAGAGATTATAATTATTAGTCCGCTGCTATTTATGTAAAGACTCTGTGATATTATTCGTTATATATTAAACCTTGTGATGGTACTATGTAATTTGTCGCTTATGTGTGTGATTGATCTCTGGGCGCACATAAGTTGGTTCATTCAATTTTATCCTTAAAATTGGGTGTGACAGAGAGGCATGTCATATAATGTGGGATGCTTTTCACGTCATGTTGGAGTAGTCTAGTATGTTTAGCTCACTTCTCAACTTGCAAAATCTTGACTCATCAAGTGGCTTGGTAAAGATATCCGCTAATCGATCTTTGGTGCCAACACTTTCAATTACAATGTCCCCTTTGATTTGGTGATCTCTAATGAAATGATGCCTTATGTCAATGTGCTTTGTTCTTGAATGTTGCACGGGGTTGTTGGTTAGCTTGATAGCACTCTCATTGTCATATAGCAAAGGCACTTTCTTGTATTTCAATCCAAAGTCACTCAAAGTAGCCTTCATCCAAAGGAGTTGTGCACAACAACTCCCAGCACTAATGTACTCCGCTTCGGCCGTTGAGAGAGCAACACTATTTTGCCTCTTTGATTACCAAGACACAAGTGATCTTCAAGCAATTGACAAGTTCCACTAGTGCTCTGTTGACGGTCGTTAAGTACCAATTTTATATCGTCAACTAATGCTTGGAAATGGGCAATAATAAAAACATAGGGGTTATTAATGACTGATTCCACGAGTTTTGGTGAATTGTCTAATTTCCAGGGGATTATCCAGAAAAGCTTAAAAGAAGGATTAAAGTGCATAATTATCACGAAACTTGATCCCGAAGGAAACAAACGTCATTGGCAAGATAGAAGTGTGTAGAAGGCACCCGAAGCAACCGGGGCCCCACAGGGCAGGTGGTGGGGCCGGGCGGCCCCAAGGGGGGGCTGGGCAGCACCCCACTAGGGTTTTGCCGCCGCCTTCTGGAGTCTTCTTCCACCGCCTTTGAGGAGTCATCTCGGCCCTTGGTTAAGTCGGTTTGATCCCACGGCGCACGTTCAATCCACCGGGTTATAAATAAAGGGGCAGACCCCCCTCTCAAAATACCAATTCATTCCTGCTACTTTATTTGTCAAGAGTAGACAGAAGTTAGGGTTTCCAGAGATTAGAAGTAGAGCTCTAGTTCTTCAAGTTGATTAGTTTAGACGTCTAGCAAGGTTCAAGTAGAGTTGGGCGCTACGCTCGGGATTCCAGATCTGTTCGTCTGGAGATCGGTAATTTTATCTTGTATCTCATTATGACTTTGCTCTATTTTAATATATTGCTACTTATTCAGTTCTTAGTTTATTCTAGTTGCATATTCGACATAGTTGTGATTGGTGATGATTATTGTCATATCATCGTAAAGCGCCTAATTCAGTACTCGAGTGAGTTAGGTGGTATGTATTATGTAGACGTGGTGTCTAGATATATTACGTATCTACGGAGGCACCCTGACGTGCCAGGTCGTGTGGTAGTCCGCGTAGGTGACAGCTGCGTTGGTTCCTCTGTAGTCCACCCCCCGTATGTAGGACGAGCAGAGCGCGGTCGCGAAGGAGGTGACCCTTGTGTCTTAATATCCTCATTAGATGATGCTCCTTATGATGTTTTTTGAGTTGATTATACTATACATGAAGATGTGTAATATAGCGTAGGCTGTAGAATTTATATTTATTAATTACATAGGTTTCCTTTACTTTAGCCGAATCTCGAGATTGTCTTACTACATTAGTGAGTTTCTATATTCTATCTCTGGAATACCATTTACCCCATTTACTCAATTATCATTTATCATATTATTATTGACTTATTATCGCTAAAGCATTAGAGTTATTGGTTATCGTAGGTTTGCACATTATCTTCTTAATCATTATAGTAGATTATCCTAATGAGTAGAATGTCTATTTATCCTTTTGGCATAAAACAAATCAACGATACTCGGAATACTTACCGGGTGAAGGGCTACAATGGAAGAATTATCTGTGCGCTTGCGGATATATTCTATAGTGTTATATATTTAGGTGGCAAGTGTAGATTATTTTACCACTGGTTTTTGGCATCATGTTATGGATGACAACTTAACGCGAAGTGATGTTAAAAATACCAACAAGCATTTCTGGCGCCGTTGCCGGGGAATGGCAATTATATTCATTAGGGTAATTTATTGATTTGTTGATTTTATTCACCAGGATATTTCTAGAATTTCATATAAGAGAGTATCTCATAGATAATATTATAAAAAACATAAAAATATTATAGACGTAAATACTTATAGATAACCGTAACCTTTTGCTTTAGCAGACTTACCCGTGTTTTGTCTATGTCTAAATATTTTATATAGGGTAAGTGCAGGATTGGTTGTAGTACTTTAATTCTTATCAATCAGGAACAACCATAGGAACAAGGGTCTTACATTATTTTGTGAAGCCATGGCTGAGAAAACTCTGCGTGAAATCTCTGTTCCAAGCACTGAGGATATTCGCGTTGGGCCAACTTTTAACCTTAAAGATCATGATTATGAGCTTAAGCCAAGCCTCATCAAAATGGTGCAAGCTATCACATTTAGTGGAAACAAGGATGAAGATGCAAGTGTCCATTTATAGAATTTTCTGGAGATTGGCAACACCATCGACATTAAGGGCATTTCTCAAGACGTTGTGCTACTTTGTTTATTCCCGTTCTCACTGGAGGGAAGAGCGAAGCAGTGGTTTTATCAGAATAAAGATCAAGTTAAGACATGGAGAGAATGTTCAAAAGCTTTCCTAGAAAAGTTTTTCCCAGTAAGCAGAACCAATGCTTTACGAGGAAAGATTTCAGAATTTTGTTAGCAGAAAGGTGAACCTATTCCAGAAGCCTAGGAACGTTTTCAAAGTTACATATCAGATTGTCCTCATCATGGGATGGAAAAAGGGTTGCTCATGCAAACATTTTATCACGGACTAACTCAAAGGTCACGTGAGCAACTGGATGCCACTGCTGAAGGATCATTTATGCCACTCACCACTGGAAGAGCTGAAGATATTATGGCAAAGATAGCAGAAAATCAGAGTTGGACATACAACACTCAGATATGCCATAAGAGTGAAGAAGTTGCAGAGGAAGTGTGTGCACTGTCAACCAAGATGGATGTACTGTTGAACTGGTTAGAGCAAAGAGCTAATTATAAAAGAGATCGTCAAGCTATTCAAGATGTATTCAATTCCCAGAATCAATATGGAGAATATTTAGGAGTTGAGTTTGCTGATTCCCCAGAAGATATTAGTGCAGTCATCAAGTCCACTTCTCAGAAGCAAGGATGGATTCAACCTCGGTCAATTAGTCAAGGTAAGTACCAGGACAATTATAATTTTTCAAATCAGAGACAACCACCCTTGAGAGAATTAATATTAGAACAAGCTAGAATTAATGAAATTATTTATAAGAAGCTTGCTCTTAATGATAAAGTTTTAGAAGGAATTAATTCTAAGTTAGACAATTTCTCTTCTGCTGTAAAAGATCAAATATTATTTAATAAAAAGATAGAATTACAATTTGCACAATTGTCTTCTACTTTGTTTACTACTAACCCTGAACCAGTAAAAGGAGTATCTACTAGAGGAGGTAAGTCTACACGTGATCCACCTTACCCAAAAGGGGCACGTAGACCACCACATTTAGTACAGGTAGGAGAAGAAAGTGAAAAGGACAACAGAGAAGAAGAAGTCACACCACTCACACCACCAGTTGAACTAGAAGAATTAACTCAAGATTTTCATGACACAACCCTCCTACCGTTTCCACGCAGAAGGAGAAGAGCTAAAACAGATGATCAATTTGGTAAGTTTGTAGAGGTAATTCTGAAATTATATGTCAATATTCCGTTGATAGATGCCATGCAGGTACCTACATACGCAAAATATCTTCGAACCATCCTCAACAACAAAGGACCACTACCTTCTACTGAAGTTGTCAAGCTAACGGAGGAGTGTAGTGAGGCAATTCTGAGTTCTTCGCCTGCTAAGAAGAAGGATCCAGGGTGTCCCACTATTGATTGCTCAATCGGAGACCAGAAATTCGAGAATGCTTTATGTGCTCTTGGAGCAAGCGTCAGCATCATGCCCAAGACAGTCTTTGACAAACTTAACTATTCTACGCTCACACCAACTTCAATATGTCTGCAATTAGCTGACCAATCGGTCCGCTATCCTGCAGGAATCGCAAAAGACATTCCGGTAAGAATCCGCAACTTTTTCGTTCCTGTAGATTTTGTAGTACTTGACAGGCAGGAAGAGAGGAAGATACCCCTCATCCTCGAGCGACCATTCCTAAACACTGCAAATGCAACCATCAACGTCGGAGCTGGAGAAATCACATTCACCATCAATGGGCAAGAAGAGCGGTTCGCATTCAAGCCAAGACTGGAACAATGTCAAACTTTGAAGTGTCATGAAGGACAAGATGCAACAACATCTCCAACACCGGAGATAAATCATGAAGAATAATTCAACTGGAGAAGTCTGGATCGGCGGACTTAAAAACCCCGAACCTTCGCCGAGAGGTAACTCGGTAGTTATCGGTAATTTAATTCTTGCATTAATATTTGCATATTTACTTTCCCATACATTGCATTATTAAAAAGAAATAAAAATAAGCATAGCATGATTAAAACTTAAGCCCCATGAGATTACTACTAACGGGAGCGTTAAACCCCCGTCAATGAAATTTACTGTGGTGGCAGAAAATTATAAAAAGACCATCATTAGAATTCTAAATTTTCATAGATTCATAAAAGTAATTTATTTTTTCATTCTTGTGTCATCATACGGTATAAATACGTGAGACATATGGGACCCACACACATCACATCAAGTCTTATCATCAACTACCACCTTTCACTACCATTCAAACTCCATTCATTCATTCATGCACTACCCTCCATCCACTCCTTTCACTTCTGCCACCAGAGAGAGCACTCACACACATGCAATTGAGAGCAATGTCGACATTGTCTAAAGTGGAGGGCCAAAGGACACATGGTGGGGCCGGCCGGCCCCACACCCATGCCGGCCGGCGCCCCTCTTCTTCTTCTCTGCCTCCCACTTCTCTCACTCACTCATTCACTCACTTGCACTCCAGAGAGCACCTAGCTACTCTGCTTTGCTGCTCGAGATTTTAAACTCTCACAAATCTTTTATTTCATTCAAGTTTAAGTAAGGAAAGGAGTAGAGAAGGAGATTAGCAAGAACACCTAGTAGAGAGATTGCTACTTCAATTCCTTCTCTCCACTTGTTCTTACTTGTTCTTGTTTTGTTCTTATGTTCTTGTTTGTTCTTGCTGTGTTCTTCGTATTCTTCATTTTACAGGCAATATGAGCAATAGAATGAAAGGTGCCATCCGATCTCTTGGAAGAGCATTTTCACGCCGCACAACACGAAGTCAATTATCATCACAAGTGCCATCGTTCGTCGACTCCGACATGAACGTCGATTCTCCTTCACCTTTCAAGTACGACAACCCTTCATCCTCTTCCCAAAGGGAAGAGAGGTATGAGCTCACAACTATCACTCAAATTTCATTACCATCTAGACCACAGAGAGAAATTTTAAATGTGGTTAAGAACAAGGAATTTACGCATACTCCAATTTTTTATGCCACTTTGCTCCATGAAACCGGAATGGATTCCGAGTTTGAGCTTATATTTAGAAATGTTGGTTGGGAAAGTGCATGGCAAATCACTGAGCAGGGTAGCAAGTTACTCACAATAGAATTTATTAGCACCCTAGACTTTGATGATGATGAGGTAAATTTTAGAATGTTTAATAAACCTTTCACCCTCTCATGGAAAACCCTTAGCTTAGCGTTAGGATTCCATAATCAATGTGTGGTAAATATAACGGAATCTCTCCAAGACTTTGATAAAGATGATTTTTGGGAGAGCATCACTGCAAAGAAACCAGAGAAAAAACAAAAATATACTACTGAAGAAGTCCAACACGCCACACTGAGGTTCATGCTTAAATGGCTAGCTTTTACATTTTTTCTTAGAGAGAAATTAAATACTATTAAACAAGATGAGCTACATTTATTATATACCATGATAAAAAAAAGGAAAGCATCACCTATAAAAATGATGTTGAATTACTGGAGAACTGTCCCTTCCATGAGAAAATGCAGTATTTCTTTTACTTTCTGGATTACACGTTTAGCTACAGGGCTAGGTTTATTACAGAATGCTACATTTGCTTTTATTCCTGATGCCCGTAGAATTATTGGCTATGATTTTTTCTTCCGTGCTCACATGCTCAAATGCCGAAATAATAAAATAATTACGATTTATAAAAATTATGCAAATGAGTACGAGCTGCCGGACAGGAAGTTAGGAATTTATTCTGTTCAGAACTTTATATTTCCAGCTAGTGGAGCTAACGTTGATAGGTGTCCGTCCGCACGCATCAGCAAGGCGCCGAGAGCTGATTTCACTGGAGCTGACCCGACATCATGTGGGCCAGCTTATTTCCACTTTGTTAATTTTGGTGAGCAGGGATCGATGCGGGAACCACGCCAGCAGTGGACCGCCCATGCAGGATGGGAGGACCAGCCCACATTTTAGCGAGAAGAGTCTTCGTCCGCAACAGCAGCAGGTTGGGAAGCATTTCCCACAGAGGAGCCAGACAACACGACAAACAATTTTTAGAGAGGCCGAGCATCCTTTTCTGTGCACGGGAACACGGACTTCACCACTGGTGGATCGTATCCGTTCCACGCACCACTAGAAGATGGCTACTATCGGCCACCTGAGCAGCATTTTTCGGCTACCGCTAATGATTTTTCGGCTTTATCTATGCGCCTCACTAATATTGAGCAGGGACAGAACGCAATAAGCGACACACTGCACCAGCACGAGCAGTGGCAGCATCAGGTCGATGATAGGTTCTACCAGCATGAGCAGTGGCAGAATCACACGGACCAACGACTTGATCAGTTATACCAAGGACAGCAGCAGACACAGAGCGGAATGGAGTATTTGATACATCAGATGGGATATTCGCCGCCACCTCCACCACAGTACTGAGCAAGGCAACATTTAGCTTGGGGAAGATCCCCGCTAGGTGAGCACCCCTCACCCTTGTATATTTTCTACCATTTACTTCAGTATTTATTTCAGTCTCTAATTCTGTCAATTTCAATATTGCTAAAAAAACCAGAAAACCAAATAAAAATTTATTTACCACTTTCTTCGGTTACTGCATTAAATTCTTGCTTGATAAAAAAATTGAAAATCCAAAAAAATAGAGCATTTAAGTAAGTTTGCTTTACATTCCGCATTAAATTTGTCTTTAGAGTAAGTAGAACTTAAAGCTAGAGAAAAATCAAAAAGATGATTAAATTGCTTAAATATAATTTTCTGCAAATGCTTAGTATTTAAATTTAAATTCTCTTGCGAATTGCATGGAGTTTATCTACCGTGAAAATTTATTATGAAACTTGATATCTGTGGGTAGCGTAAGTTTTGCATTAAATCTAAGTAATTGAAAGATATGATATAAGAAGGTTTGAGTTGCTATTTATTTCATTCTGAGTAACACCTAAGCTCCAGACATTTCAAAAGATAAAATCAAAACAAATATAATAATTTGTTCTGATAATATGATTTAAGTAGACTATTCTGTTATGCATTCATGATTGAGTTCACATGCACAAAAAGTTTTCGCTCTATGCATAAAGTCTCTCTCTTAGAAGTCCAAAAGAAAGTATGGGTTATAAAATTAAAAGACGCCATACCAAATAAGTATGAACCTGAAAGATGCCATATCAAAAGGGTATGTGCAAAAAAAAAGAAAGAGAGTAAAACAATGGGTGCAAAGACATCTGTCTGAGAGAAAAAAATAGATACAAAAAGTATCCAATGGGGAGGTAACCCACACTCTTCAGAAAGACAGAAAAGAGAGGATAATGCATAGAAGCCCGAAAATAAAATTTTATCACACTCGCACATTTAGTCATGGTATATAACTTAGTAGTCCTCTGCAATCTTATTAGTAAACTCTCATTATTTTCTAAATAAAAATTATTTACTTATTAAAAAAAAAACTCTGGACCAATGGTTGAAACAAAGGATGAACGATATAGTGCTTGCTTAATTATTCTATCTTTCAATTACCTAAGATTTAGTTTAAAAACCCCACGATTGAAAAAGAGTAGGAATAAGTTTGAAAGGTGGACTAATGAACTGCAATCCGGAGAAGAATTTCTGTTTAAATATTTGAGTACTTGTTGGAAGTTATACATTTTAATGAAACCCTGAATAAATTATTTCAAGTCAACTTTGCTAAGGGACTAGCAAAGACTTAGCTTGGGGGTATTGTTGACAGTCGTTAAGTACCAATTTTATACCGTCAACTAATGCGTGGAAATAGGCAATACTAGAAACATAGGGGTTATTTCTGACAGATTCCACGAGTTTTGGTGAATTGTCTATTTTCCAGGGGATTATCTAGAAAAGCTTAAAAGAAGGATTAAAGTGCATAATTATCACGAAACTTGATCGCGAAGGAAACAAACGTCATCGGCAAGATAGAAGTGTGTAGAAGGCACCCGAAGCAACCGGGGCCCCACCGGGTAGGTGGTGGGGCCGGTGTAATAGAACCGCCTAAATCAGATGGCCCACAGGCACCTGTCATTGTCACTAATGACCTCTGACAGCCGGGCCCGTGTCCCGAATGATCTAGAAGGCCCTGTCGGGTTACATCCGCGCCCGTTTCTCCGACAGGATCCCATTGCGAAGCCATTACAGAATTACAACATTTCATAATAAAATACATCAGAGTAAAAGTACGTAAGATTAAATAGTACTTAGATTACAAACCGGTTGTCCAAATACAATTCAAGTGCAGTTATTACAGACCATAATTAAAATAGTAGCAGTATCAGTAGAACAACAACATAACATAATAAGATAGATGGTAACACGAACCCTGCCCACGGGTTCAACTTCACTCTTCCTCGCTATCCTGAATGATGGTCACATAGCAAGGGGCAAGACAGACCTCAGGCTGCTGACTACCTGCAACGGGGTTAACAAACCCTGAGTACGGGGTACTCCGCAAGACTTACCCGACTAAGAAAAAGGAATAAGACTCAGGAATGCAGGCTGAGGGGAGTCAAGGTAAGGCTTTAGAAAGAGTCAAAATGTTTTGCGGAAAAAGCATTACTAATCCTGCTTTTAGTATTTTAGTCAACTTTATTAATAATCAATATCAATAGTTCACAATTCTTTCACATATATCCTTCAAATCCAATTACTTATTTATTCTCAAAAACATCCTAGTTCCGAACCACTTTTCGATGTAAGTCAGTGGATCAAGTCTCCATAACCGAGGAGCAACGACGATTCGAATCAATTAAAATCCAGCTGGGGATCCCTATCCACACTGCATATGTAGCACCTAAGCTTGCATATGCCAACCCCGTCTACCACGTCTTTTCCAACCCCTGAACCGGTCCTGCGCCACCCGAGAGCACAGTACTCCTCTCGTCTCCAGGCACGTCGGCCACGAGGGTACACGCTACTCTCGCCATCTCTCCACTCCCAGTGCGTGGTTGTCGGTTCAAGCAGTGGAGCCACCGGAGATAGGGCTTCCCGGAGTATGTGGCTAGTTGCAAAGTCTCGATCACAGCAGGCCGACAACGAACGGTCCCTAAAACTTTTTTGTTGGAAACCATGCATTGGGACTCTAACCAAAGTACACTGGTGACTACCCGGTTTTCACATCCCTTTTCTGCTGACGACTATAAGTCGGGACTCTAACCCAAACATACGGCTACCACACGGAAACCCATCCCCATTGATGACAATGGACTGGCCAAGTGCACCGCCAACAACGAGGACAATACCATTCCCATTAAATGATTCATTCTTTGCATATCATCATAGTTCAAAATAGCATTTTATGCAAATCTAATTCGATTAAGCAGGGCTAAGCATTTTTTCAATACTTTAATTAAATCAGGTTCTCGGGGTAATAAGTGGTCATGGAAAGGTAATGCATCAATAGGTTATCACTCAACTTCTATTAACCTAATGCAATAGATTAACTCAAGTGATAAAACATTTTTAAATACAAGGAGGGGCAAATGCACCGGAGTTTGCCTTGGATGGCGTAAAGATTAGGGTCCGGATCGGTGCCCCAAATGTCAAAGCCTTGCACAATCTCCAGAGCAGTCTCCTCAGCACTCACTTCAGCTTTTATCTCCTAATTCTCGGTCACTACACGTATGCAATAATGAATGCATGAATGCGATGCGATAACACGGTACACAAAATAATGAATAAAGGAACCTTTGAATACTATTATCATCTACAACCTATTCAAAGTAATTGTTTCTAAAAGTCTGCCCTAGGTCATAAGGGTGTTTGACCTAAGGCCACAATCAATCCAAAATTCACACCAACCCTAAACGATTAAGGTTTTCATTTATTTTATTAAGCAATTAACCAAGCATTTAATTAATAAATGATTAAACTATTTCCATTTGATGCCAAACTTTACAACCAGATAGCTCTCTCCCTAAACAGTACTAAATAAATTTTCATGATTTTTAGAGCTACAGAGAATTAATTAAAATTGCAGTAATTTGCATTTATCAATTAATCTACAGATTTATAGCTCATACAGAAAATGTCCAAAGCACACATTTAATATTTTTATTAGATAGTACACATCACAGAGAGCATCTAAAAATATTTTCAAGATTTTAGACACAGTACATTTATTCTACCAAAAAGATGAAACATAGTACTATTCACCATATTGAAAATGGAAAAGCCTTTGAAAATTCACCGAAAATGGAAAACCCGATGTTGACGGTCGATAACGTCAACTTTTATTAGAACTTTAGACACAAAAGGTTACATGAAAACATACTAGTCTGGGGTTTTAACTAACAGTTTTCACGAGTTTTACATGTTCTGTATTTTCCAGGGACTGTTCCAGAAAAGCATAAAAGAGGGATTAAAGTGCGTAATTATCCCGAAATGTAACCGCGAAGGAAATATCATCACGAAGACCCTGGAAGAGTGTAGAAGGCACCCGAAGCAACCTGGGGCCGAGCCCTGGCCAGGTGGGGTCGGCCGGCCCAGGGGTGGGGCCGGCCGGCGCCCCCCTAGGGTTTCGCTGCCGCCTTCTAGAGTCTTCTTCCACCGCCTCTTAGGAGTCATCTCGGCCCTTGTTTCAAGTCGGTTTGATCCTACGGCGCACGTTCATCCCACCGGGATATAAATAGAGGGGCAGACCCCCCTGGAGGTATCAATCAATCATTCATCGAAGGCAATATGTCTTCAAGCCATCAAGAGCCTACTAGTTCATCAAGAGCCTTCTAGTTCATAGTTCTAGCCTAGTTAGATTAGAGAGTAGAGGAGATCTAGTTCTTCGGCGGGATCTGGAGCCCCGACGATCGTCTGGAGCGCAGAGTTCGGTATAATTCTAGTTCTTTCTCTATTATTGTATTCTTCATTATGATTAGGGAAACATTATTCTTAATAGTTCATATGTTCTTGATTATATTAGTCTTTGTATACTTTAATTATATGTCTAGTATAGTTGGTTTGATCTTATTGAATTCATGTAATTGCTTGTATAGCGTTTATCCAATCGATCGTTGGGTAGATGATGAACAATGTGTAGACGTGGTGTATAGATATTTTGTTTATCTGCGAGTGCACCCTGATGTGCCAGGTCGTGTGGTAGTTCACGTAGGTGACAGCTACGTTGATTCCTCTGTAGTCCACCCCCCGTATGTAGGCAGAGTTCGGTATAATTCTAGTTCTTTCTCTATTATTGTATTCTTCATTATGATTAGGGAAACATTATTCTTAATAGTTCATATGTTCTTGATTACATTAGTCTTTGTCTACTTTAATTATATGTCTAGTATAGTTAGTTTGATCTTATTGAATTCATGTAATTGCTCGTATAGCGTTTATCCAATCGATCGTTGGGTAGATGATGAACAATGTGTAGACATAGTGTATAGATATTTCATTTATCTGCGAGTGCACCCTGATGTGCCAGGTCGTGTGGTAGTTCGCGTAGGTGACAGCTACGTTGATTCCTCTGTTGTCCACCCCCCGTATGTAGGCAAGCAGCCACGGTCGCGAAGTTGGGTGATGACTCTGTTTCACACCTTTCCTAGATAATGCCCTTTGCATGTGATCATGATATAGGACTAATCTGACAATGATTGCTAGATGTAATTGCACTAGTTAGAGTTATTCCTTGAGGTAGTTATAGAATTACCTTAGATATTAATTCCTTAGTTTATCCATTGGTTAGCTATTACTATGACTAGAAAGTGCTCTGATGTTTATCTTTATTAATGATGCTTGATCATACTTATCACCCTATTTTTATTATCTTGTGATCTCTACATGTTATGAGTAGAGTATATGACATTAGTAATTTCACTTATTCATTGTATATGGTTATTATCAATATAATAGATTGTAGTTTATCCTAGTCCTTCCTAGCGGTATAAATATAATTCGACAACCTGGTAGAACTCCTAGGTAAAATGCTACAATGGTATAATTATCTATCCGCTTGCAGAATTGTTCTTAGTTTATATTTATTTATATTTCTGCCTAGTCACATGGAATAATATGTAAAACCTTTATTTATTCTTATCATATATAATTAGGATTGACAACCCAGTTCATGCTAAAGAATGTTGGTAATAGATGAGTGGCTAGTTGCTAATGACCAGTTAATTAAAATACCATACATCTTCTAATCTCGTCCCTAGTGTTAAAGGTTATAAAGTTATATTGGATGACGTCAGTAGATGTCGACAAGCATTTTTGGCGCTGTTGCCGGGGAAGGCACATTAAACTTAGAAAATATTGATAACACATATGCATCATGGATAAGATTGTATTACCGATTGATGTCTAACTCAAACAGGCACACCCCTGTTTTTTATCATTTACTTATCTTATGCAGGGTGATGAATGAATGGTTTTTATCTTCCAAACAATTTCACTGACGATCCAGAGAAACTCCTGAGAAGAAAGAAGTTTGTAGAGGCGAGGGACAATTTCAAGCTACCATCAAGAACACCCGTCACTGCTCAAGTTAGTTCATCAAAGGAGCTAGCTCCAACATTGGAAGAAGAATACTTAGGAGAAGCTTTAGCTTCTACGTTTGAAGACATGGCTGAGAAGACACTGCACGAGTTCTCTGCCCCAACAACAGAAAACATCCAGACTGGACGAGCAATCAACATGGGGGAGAATGGATTCAAGCCAGCCAGTTTTGTGGAAAAGCTCATGAAGATGCAAGTGCACACTTACAACACTTTTTAGAGATCTGCAGCACTTTCACGATCAAAGGAGTACCAAGAGATGCTATTTTACTCCGTCTTTTCCCATTTTTACTTTTGGGGAAAGCTAATCAGTGGTTCTACACCAACAAAGACAAGAACACTACGTGGGACCGATGCTCAACTGCTTTCCTGGCAAAGTTCCTTCGTATAGGCAAAACAAATGCTCTGCGTGGGAAAATCTTAAGTTTTCAACAACAACATGACGAATCATTCACTGAAGCATGGGAGAGATTCCAAGATTACATTGAAGACTGTCCTCATCGTGGGATAGAGGATTGGCTACTGATGCAGATCTTCTACCATGGGGTTATCTCAAGCACCCGTGAGTCCATAGATGCTACAGCTGGAGGAGCTTTCTTGTCACTGAAGCTTCCAGAAGCTCAAGCACTTGTGGAGAAGATGGCCTCAAATCCGAGGTGTAATGAAGAACGTACTCAACCTCGCAAGAGAGGAGGAGGCATCCATCATCTAAAGGAGACTGACATGGTCACTGCCAAGCTAGACCTCATCATGAAGAAACTCGACATAGAGAAGAAGGAAGTCACGCATATTGATGATTCTCGCATGACCTGTGAAGAATGTGGAGATTATGGGCATTCAGCTGTCAATTGCCCTACGTTGCAAGAGGATGCGAACTTCATCAACAACAACACCTACTATCGTCCTCAGCAAGGTCAAGGATGGAACCAGCCAAACCAAGGATGGAATCAGCAACCTCGACAAGGTAATTACCAAGGTAACAACCAAGGTAATAATTACAATAATTATAATCTTCCACCTTTAAGATATTTAGTTGCTGGTCAATCTAAATTGTTAGATCAAATGTCTAGAAAGGTAGCCTCGAATGATAAAGCTTTAGAAAACATAAATACCAGAATGGATACCTTTGCTTCTGCTATAAAGAATCAGCACAGCTTTAATAAAATGTTAGAATCACAATTAGCTCAGCTTGCTGCTGCTGTCCCTCCATTTGAGAAAGGTAAAATTCCGGGCCAGCCGGAAGATTTAGAAACTGCTAACCTTGTTGATATTCACAATGCAACACACTACCAAATTGAGCCTGCAGATATACAGTGGATAGATCACTCACTACCTGAGAAGATGGGAGACCCTGGAAGACCTGTCATTCCTATCTCCATAGGATGTGTCAACATAATTCCTAAGGTAATCTATGAGAAAATATTAGGTGATCCTTTGTTGTACACAGATATGCGTTTGCAGCTTGCAGATCAGTCCATTTGCTGCCCCGAGGGGGTACTAGGAGAAGCTGTTATCAGAGTGGGGCAATCATATGTCGCAATTGACTTTGTGATCATGGATACCGGAGGAGATGAGGAGGCACCCATTATCTTGGGACGACCATTCTTATGCACAACTAAAGCCATCATCTATGCGGAACACGCCAAGATTGTCCTCTCCATCAAGGACAAGAAGGAGAGATTCTCGTTCAAGAACCGCATCCTGAAGAATCCAGCAGTCCCAAAGCAATTCCATCAACAAGAAGAGCAACAACAACAAGTGCCCAAGAAGAAGAACAATAGAAGATGGAGGAAGAACAAGCCCCAACATGGACCTGATGAAACCGCTCAACTAATCAATGGTATCAACACAGAAAATGATCATATGCTCCCGAAACCATTCCCAATAAAGAAAGGTGATCCAGGTGTACCAATCATTGAATGCACAATCAGAGACATCACTTTTCCCTGACACCGTCTGCGACACTGGATCAGGCGTCAACGTAATGTCCAAAAAGGTATATGATGAATTATTTGATAATTTACCATTATACCCAACATATATTTAGTTGCAGATGGCAGACCGATCACTGAGATTCCCTGAAGACGTAGTCAAGGACGTCATGGTAAGAATTCAAGATAAATATATACCCGTTGATTTTCGAGTTCTTGACATGCAGGAAGACAACGAATCGCCTATTCTTTTGGGAAGACCGTTCCTCTACACCGCCAATGCTATCATCTACATCGGGTCTGGACAGATCCACTTCAACCTACCCACGGGAAAGGTACGCTGTCAATTTAGAACACTTGTTAACCATGAGCAGATCAGGAAGGAACGCAACCGGAGGAGACGCCAAGCCCGCCGTCAGGCTGCCCAGCCTCACTGTGGATGGGAAAAATTCCCTGGTAAGATTGTGAAGTATGAAGACTGCTACAAGGAGCAAGAAGAAGCCGTACAAGCACCACACTGGAGTGAGTGAGAAGCGGAAGCTGAGAGGATGGACCAGATTGCTAAAGCAGAGAAAGAAGAGATCCAGGCACAAGTAGAAGAATGGATGAAGAGAGACAAAGAATCAAGAGAAGCATACAAGGAAGAGCTGGAGCTAGAAAAGAGAGAAGCAGAAGAGACAGAAAAGAGATGGAACGAGAAAGAAGAAGCACCTACTACACCACCGCAAAATGGGGAATTGACTGAGGTAACCTCAGATGATGAACCTACTGAGTAAGTACTCTCCTCTATCTAAGTCCTGTCGGTAGACTTTAAATTCCGTACCCTAGCCATAAGGTTAGAATGGTAGTTATCTAACTAATTTAACATTCATTAGTAATTTTGCTTAGCATATTTATTAGTACAATCATTTTTTGCATATTAAAAATAAAC
Source organism: Eremochloa ophiuroides (assembly GCA_038502445.1). Taxonomy (NCBI): domain Eukaryota; kingdom Viridiplantae; phylum Streptophyta; class Magnoliopsida; order Poales; family Poaceae; genus Eremochloa; species Eremochloa ophiuroides. The sequence continues at coordinate 34,368,961 of JAHLJS010000001.1, read as the reverse complement.
CAACAAAAATATTTACTACTTTATTTACTGCATTATAAGTATTAAAGCCCCATGTAAATAAACTTATGGTAACCCTATAGGCGTATTTACTGTGGTGGCATAAAAATAAAAATAAAAATAACAATCTATATTTACTTTATTGCATTATGAAAATCCTAAGCCCCATGGGAATGAATATTCCCTGTGGTGGCATAAAAAAACTATATATAGTATGCATACATTTTTTTGATTGCTGCATAAGAAGCTTAGAAAAATCTCAAAAAGAGAATCTTGTTAGAATCCTGCTAAAATCTATTAATTAAAATCAACTCAAGGAATAATCAAAGTGCTCATTGGCTGACTGCTAACCCCTCGATAAATTCAAGCCTCGAGTTTTGGTTTTCTTGTCAGAGTATAATTATACAGGAACAATATTATGACTAAGGAGAGAGTCTATTAGTGGCACCCATCAGGACTACTACTAGCTCACTCTGAGAAACATTCAAGCACCAAGTATTGCAAACATCAGGCTTGGGGGAGGATCATCCCCTAGTTATCAGGTAATTATACCTATACGCTTATTGAGTCTACTTTATACAAGCACAAAATACCAAAAATATGTGAACACATGAAGGTTCACCATAGTATCATAGGAAAATCTAAAAATACAAAAAATATGTGGGCACATGAAGGTCCACTCAGTTAGGAAGCTTCTGCTGGAAATATAAAATCAGTCACTTACCATGGAGTGGTACTAAACCTGACCCCTCTCCATAAGATTCAGTATTTTTATTGGCAATTGAGTTTCATAGGGAAATGCAAGATCAAAGAGCTAGTCAACCCAACACCTCTACGCTGTTGATACACCTGCTCCCAGAAGGATCACTCAATTTGCAACATCAAAGACCTTGTCAAATGTCAAGCTTGGGGGAGGGCGCCCTCCAATTAAAATCCAGCTAAGTATAAGTTTCCTATCTTAATATTATTACTATATCGCTTTTTTGTGTGAGTTAGCTAGTAAGATAAAATTTGAAAACCAAATAAATAATTATCTATATATTAGAGTTTGCTTAGAGTCAGTCTTGGCTAGAACCAAATTAAAAATCGATGAACACTAAAATCTTGTTTTGGAAATGATAAATAGTTGCTCTGCCATAATTCCTTTCAAGTGCCTAGTTGTCAAACTTAGATTCTCCAGAGTTTTGGATATTACTGTTTTAATCTGAGAATTTACTCTGAACCTGAAACTTGTGGAGGCATATGCTTAAGCTAAGTCTAGGTAATTGATTGATACGATTCAAGAAGGTTGAGCTACTATTTATCTTATTCCTAGCATTACTAAGTTCTGGAGATTTATTTTTGAAAACTAAAAATCTACATGATGAGCTCTTGTATGACAAAATATGAATTCCTACCAAAGCGCTATATATTATACATTTAGACATAGGAAACCTTTGCACATTCATGCTGCTTGCTTTGCATTGACTTTAGTCGACCTTTGTTGAATATCATATGAGAGTCTTGTCATGCTTTTAAAACCAATATCACGTACACACTTCAGCATATATGCATTATTCCTACCCTGGGAATAATCGCAACCATTTTCACTTTCATCTATGTTCATCATAAAAATGTTTTCTCCTGCACTGGGAGTGAACACCAAAAAAATATAAACCCCATAGGACAACACTGTTATAAATGCTCTAAGTTTTCACTATTGTTATCTCTCCAAATCATTTGTTTGATGCATGTGGCTATGCAAAAGTATGAAAAGAAAAGAGAGTAAAAGATGGACAAGTGTCCTAGCATTAAAATAATGGGTACTCGATGCCCGCCTCCCGAATGAAAGAGAGAGAGAGAGAGAGAAAGAGAAAGAATAAAGATAGCCCATGTGTTCCTCCAAATTTCAAAGGAGAGTGAATCATTTCCAAAGAGCATAAGTAGAATTAGGATTAGCCACCTTATATACACCTATCTACCCTATTCCATACACATGCACATCTTGGTTTGATTGTATGCCTCAATTCTCTGTGTTTGACTTTACAACATATGAATTGCAAGTATGCTTAAACCTTGTTATTGCCACTCCTATGAGCTCCACTATAATCTTTAGTTATAGGAAGGCATAACATTAATGCCTTAAGTGAGATCCACAAATACCATATATATTGAGAGACTTGAGGGTGTTATACAATTAAGCTCTGAGTTTTATTTCGAAAACTTGCAAAACTCCGGAATACTGGTACTGTGAAGAATTTGAGACATAGTTCTTGACTTAATTGTTCTATCTTTTAATTGCTCAAGACTTATGCGAGAGTTGTAAAGCCCCATGGTTAAAGGTAAAACGAGTAAGTCTGAAGGTTAGAGCAGTTATTGTCTAATCTAGAGAAGAATTTCTGTTTAAAAGCATGTGTACTTGGAAAGAATGAAAGCATTGTAGCAACTCCTGATCCAAATACTTTAGTAATTAGGCTTAGTTTATTTGCCATGGGACTGGCAAAAGGTAAGTTTGGGGGAGTTGTTGACGGTCGATAACGTCAACTTTTATTAGAACTTTAGACACAAAAGGATACATGAAAACATACTAGTCTAGGGTTTTAACTGACAGTTTCCACGAGTTTTGCATGTTCTGTATTTTCCAGGGACTATTCCAAAGAAGCAGAAAAGAGGGATTAAAGTGCGTAATTATCACGAAACGTAACCGCGAAGGAAACATCGTCACGAAGACCCTGGAAGAGTGTAGAAGGCACCCGAAGCAACCTGGGGTCGAGCCCTGGCCAGGTGGGGCCGGCCGGCCCAGGGGTGGGGCCGGCCGACACCCCCTAGGGTTTTGCCGCCGCATTCTAGAGTCTTCTTCCACCGCCTCTTAGGAGTCATCTCGGCCCTTGTTTCAAGTCGGTTTGATCCTACGGCGCTCGATCATCCCACCGGGCTATAAATAGAGGAGCAGACCCCCTGGAGGCATCAATCAATCATTCATCGAAGGCAACAAGTCTTCAAGCCATGAAGAGCCTACTAGTTCATCAAGAGCCTTCTAGTTCATAGTTCTAGCCTAGTTAGATCAGAGAGTAGAGGAGATCTAGTTCTTCGGCGGGATCTGGAGCCCCGGCGATCGTCTGGAGCGCAGAGTTCGGTATAATTCTAGTTCTTTCTCTATTATTGTATTCTTCATTATGATTAGGGAACATTATTCTTAATAGTTCATATGTTCTTGATTACATTAGTCTTTGTCTACTTTAATTATATGTCTAGTATAGTTGGTTTGATCTTATTGAATTCATGTAATTGCTCGTATAGCGTTTATCCAATCGATCGTTGGGTAGATGATGAACAATGTGTAGACGTGGTGTCTAGATATTTCGTTTATCTGCGAGTGCACCCTGATGTGCCGGGTCGTGTGGTAGTTCGCGTAGGTGACAGCTACGTTGATTCCTCTGTAGTCCACCCCCCGTATGTAGGCAAGCAGACACGGTCACGAAGTTGGGTGATGACTCTGTTTCACACCTTTCCTAGATGATGCCCTTTGCATGTGATCATGATATAGGACTAATCTGACAATGATTGCTAGATGTAATTGCACTAGTTAGAGTTATTCATTGACGTAGTTATAGAATTACCATAGATATTAATTCCATAGTTTATCCATTGGCTAGCTATTACTATGACTAGAAAGTGCTCTGATGTTTATCTTTATTAATGATGCTTGATCATACTTATCACCCTATTTTTATTATCTTGTGACCTCTACTTGTTATGAGTAGAGTATATGACATTGGTAATTTCACTTATTCATTGTATATGGTTATTATCAATATAATAGATTGTAGTTTATCCTAGTCCTTCCCAGTGGTATAAATATAAATCGACAACCTGGTAGAACTCCTAGGTAAAATGCTACAATGGTATAATAATCTGTCCGCTTGCAGAATTGTTCTTAGTTTATATTTATTTATATTTCTGCCTAGTCACATGGAATAATATGTAAAACCTTTATTTATTCTTAGCATATATAATTAGGATTAACGACCCAGTTCATGCTAAAGAATGTGTTGATAATAGATGAGTGGCTAGTTGCTAATGACTAGTTAATTAAAATACCATACATTTTCTAATCTCGTCCCTAGTGTTAAAGGTTATAAAGTTATATTGGGCGACGTTAGTGGATGTCAACACCCGAGAGCAGCTCGAGTCGGCCCACTAATCGCAGGCCGGTCCAGCGCCCGCCCGCGCGCCCGCGCGCTCTTGCCCTCTCTCACAGGGCCACTGACAGGGCGTCCCCACCTGCCAGCTCCCTCCTCCCCCTCATGCGCACACTCGCACCCGCGCGCGCATCGGCCCGCCTCGACGGCGTGCCGCCGGCAACTACCCCAGCGAGGTCGAAGGTACCGAGACGTACCCAAGGCCCCCCCGCACACTCCTAGCTAGCTAGTAGGACCAGGGATGCCATGGCTTGGACTGTACTGTGCACATGGCGGACCGATGGCGGCCGGCCCGGCGACATGCACTCGCTCCGGTGAGGCAGAGCCTCGGGGAAGCTAACCGGCTACACCTAGAGGACCAGGGTGCTCACCTAGGTGCGACACTCGCATGGATTGGGGACAAGGATGGCTCGGGGTTATCAGTTGACGACGACGGCGGACGCAGCTACCCGCACCGGCGACACGGCCTCCGTTCTGACAATCCTAAGACGGTAAAGGTTAGACCACCAAGTCCAAGAGAACGAGTGGGCCAAGACAAACCCCAAACACCAAGAAGGGTGGTAAAAGACCCACCGCAACGCCGCTGTGACGAGGCGAGATGACACAGCGGTGACCTCCACCGGAACAGAGGAAGAAGACCGGCGGTGAGGTCGACCCAGGTCACGAACACCAACACCGACGTGCTCAATTGACGCGTTAGAGAGTGGAGAAGCTGGTGGTAAGATGGAGGGTGTGGAGGTGGTGTGAGCGTGACGAATTTCGCTGTGGACAGTGGCGAGCTCGTCGGCGACCGGTGGGAGAAGAAATGGAAGGGGACGGCTCGTCGCCTTTAAACGCCCCCGGGAGGAGAGGATAGGGCCGAGGCGTGTTCCAGGCCCCCCCTGCGACTCCCAACGTGGTGGTGCCCAGGCTCCGGCCGGCTGGACGGCGGCTGGCGCACGGTGCGCGCACGCAGTACGGCGCCGGTGGCACTGTAGGGGACTCCCTACTACTGTAGCTAAAATCCCTAGGTCAAAAGCTGTTTGAATTCAAATGATGCCCTACGGTTTGAATCAGTGAAAACTGCCAATACAAAAGTTGTGGGAAATTTCATGTAGAGTATTTTTGCTTTTTGAACCATATTCAAATTCGGCCAATATTTGAAATTACAGAAAAGGGGGTAAATTGAGATTTGAATTTCATTTTGCAATCCAGTAAAATTGTCCCAATTCTGCTATATAACTTGAAAATATGTAAAACAGAAAGTTGTTCTAATTGTTGAGCTCTATAACTCTCATTAGGGGTGTTTTGTCAGATTCTTGATAATTTTTAAATTGATGTTTCAAATTTGAATTTCAAGTCACTGTTTTGAGTTTAATTCAAATTTCCAGTGCATAACTTCAAAACCTCCAAAAATAAATTTTGTTCCATTTTAAAAGATCTACAACTTTCATTAAGACACTTTCATCAGATTCCTTATAGATTTTGAATTAGGTTTTGGGAGCAAATTAGGGCTTAATTCCAATTTCCTTTTTGAATTAATTATTGATTTTCACAAAGGGTTTTAATTGCACAATCAATCATAAACACAATCAAGTCACTCTAGGAGCCCTAAGCATAATCACATGTAGGTAGATAAATTAAATATGATGACATGGCAGATTAGTTAAATGTAATACCGGAGGTATTACAGCCGGCCGGCCCTAAGCGGGGGCTGGGCGGCGCTCTGTTGACACTTCTTAGCGCAACCACCAGAGACAGGGTGTTAGGCTATCTCTGATAACGGCGCCAGAAGTGCCCTGAGGGTATTTCTTATGTCTATTGGAAAATTCCGCAAGCGCACAGAATATACCGCTGTAGCACTTCACCCGGGAGTATTCCAAGGTATCGTTATTTATTTTATCCCAAGGGAAAGCGGTTGCTAGGAATAATTAATAAAAAGAGAGAGATCCTTAAGTCTATAGCAACTTAGTATCAACTAATGATAAGGGGTAAATCGATATATAGAGGAAAGGGTAATGACACCAAGACACGACAAGGTTTTTGGTTAACTAAGGATAACTAGTAGAGTATAGCTAGGTGGGAGGACAATGAGTGAGTATAAGACTCCTATGACACTTACTTTACTCTTGTGAACTATCTTATCAAATGGATGAATTATACTAAGACAGCTACCTTACTTCCGGTGTGTAGGGGGTAGTGCGAAACAATAGAGGATATAACCTCTACCCGAAGCGCCTACTCTCTTATGGGAGCCTACCTTTTAAGAACTTGCCTAAAACACGTGGAGGGATACTAAGACTAGACAGGGTTGTCACCACCTGCTAGCACCCACAAACAATCCGTGCGACAAGCGGCATTCAAAGGCAAGATCTAGTCTAAGCACCACGCTTACACTAAGCCTTACTACTCTAGTTGTGTACCAACAACTAAAGCACGCTATGACAGGCGATGAACTACACACGTGAGCTGGTTACAGGATCACTATCTAATATAACTCAACTATAAGTTAAGACAAAACACAACAATACTATAATGAATAGTAAAGCACTAAGTAGAGACTTAGTAAAGTAAAGATAATATATTGATAAAGGTAAAGTCTTACAGAAGGAAAGGTACAAGAGCTATACCAGACTCTCCAGCAGATGACTCCGGAGAATGGAGCTTCTCTTGTCTCTTGTGGCTCTTGTGTATCTTGGGTGTGTTGAAGAGGGTGATGGCAGCCTCTATTTATAGGGGAGAGTTGAGGGGCGCCACGTCAGCGATCCGTGTGCTCCTTGCCTCTCCTCCCTTGGATGAACCGCCTCAATACCGACTTAGGATGGACGGCAGAGGTGATTTCATAACGTGGAAGACATGCAGGAAGGCGGTGGGGGCCAACCGACCTGGATAGGCACTAGGGGGGTCGGCCGACCCCCTATGACAGGTGGGCCTGGCCAGGTGTGGTCCCCACCAGTCATAGAGCGTTGCCTTGTGCTGGCTCTGTCTTGATTGTATTGTTTCACGCCTTGATCCGTGTGCTTTGATTCTCCACCGTTGAATGGAAGCACATGTTGATCTGATGGTGGAATTGAGCTGGATAAAGTGTCACACGGATCCTGCCACGTCACCAGAGCCAGGTGGGCCCCATGGTACGGTCGGCCGACCCACGCATGGCCCACTCTGAGCTCTCCTCTCTTCTAGGTGATGTCTTGAGTCATTTGTTGAAGTTTGATGACTTGGTTCCCAAATACATGGTTCGGCCGACCCATAATATTGGGCTCCAAGTGCTCCAATTTGTTCTGTTTTGATCTTTCCTGCATTCACAAGCTATGAGTACAAGTGGAACTAGTTATTGATAAAATATGTTCATGATATGTTTATTCTCCCTTGAATCCGAGGCCTGTTGACGGTGTTTGAATGTGGATTCTCATGGTATATCCACCGTCAACAAGATCCCCCAAGCTTAACATTTGCTCGTCCCGAGAAAATAATTAAACTTAGCCTCGGTGGATCAGGAGTTGCTACAATATTCTTGTGTCAATAGTACCATGTGCACAACAAAGTACTTCTCTATTGAATGGAAAAATTGGCTATAAAAATTCACTCATTTTACCTTAGTCCTTTATGGGGCTAATGACTTTCCCTTGCCTTAGGTGGTTGAGACACAGAATAGTTTAACTTGAGCACTATATTTCTCATTCTTTGCAAGTTTCATACTGGAGGTTTTAGCATTGTCTTACAAAAGAAAACTTAATGTTCCTCATATGGTTCTCTCATATCTCTCAAATGGTGTATGATTCCTTACCAAAGCACAAAGTAAAAGTTGCCTTCTCTTTATTATCCTACTTCTAAAAATGGCTTATGTGGAGCTTAAGGTAGGAATGAAAGGGTATAGCATACTTACTTTGCATATATTGTAGAGTCAAAGCTTGGATCCAAAGAGAGAAGTGTCATGCCCTTAGATCAAGATGTGCAAGTGTGTGGAAAATATGAACTATAATGCTCCTTTATTTGAAATTGTATCTCTCTCTAATAAATTTTTAGAGACATGGCTGTCATCTTTTTTTATTCATGAGCCTAGACTTGCTCATATATTTTTCTTTTCTTTTCTATGGACTCTCTTGTGTCCATCTTTCTTTCCTTTTTCTTTTCATTTTGCATAGCCTTTTTGTCTCTTCTACCATAATAACTAAGAGAGATTTACTATGACTTTAACACATGGAGCATTTATTTGGTGGAAATGAAAGGCATGTGGTTGTGTACTTCCATTGTAGAAGCAGCACATATATGTGGTGTGTACGTGATCTTGATCTTGTGTCGCACCCAATTTTAAGGATAAAATTGAATGAACCAACTTATGTGCGCCCAGAGATCAATCACACACATAAGTGACAAATTACATAGTACCATCACAAGGTTTAATACATAATGAGTAATATCACAGAGTCTTTACATAAATATCAGCGGAATATATATAACTCTCTCGCGGAAACTCCAATCCACAGGGAAGTAGTTGACTGGTGAACACAATCCTAGTAAACCTCACAAGAATCATCATAGTCATCTGTTACCCATCCGGGATTTTTTATCCAAATATGAAAAATAAAGCAAGCGTAAGTACATGTCGTACTCAACAAGAATAACATGGGTTTATGAGGCTCAAATAAGACAAGACACTGGTTTGACAGCGGTTGCTTTTAGTTGATCACATTTTAGCAATTGAGTAGCAGCAATAGAATATACCAAGGAACAAGATTCGCATGATCATATAAAAATGATAATTAATATGGAATAAACATCAATAGAAACTTCAAATAAATCAATATTAAATTAGTTAAGTTCCTGTAAGACGTCCAAGGCCGCTCGTGACCGTGAGCATGGCTGATATATCAGTTTTACACTATGCAGAGGTTGCACACTTTCACCATGAGTCGTGGTTTACCCTTTTTCTTGAGGTGATCAGCCTCTCGATCTACTACCAAGGTAGATCGGCGGGGTTCACTATGAAGTCTTTCAAAAGCCTCGCTAACATGTTACTAATCAATCCGGGCGCAATGGCAAGGGGCGGTAGAGCCCTCCTTCCAAGTGGCACACACACGCAGCAGTACACACAAGGACAGGAGCCGCAAAACAACCAGCTCGGCAAGGAACCTTTCAAGATGAACAACATGATAGAAAGTAACTTCCTACTTGACTAAAGCCAGAGCCATATAGCTCTCATGGTTGCGCTGTAAGTCCCGGTGTCATACTTACAGATAAGTCCTTAGTCCATGTTGCTAAAAAGCATCTTTTAATCTTTATTTCATAATCAATTATTCAAGTTCATAAGATCATGACCCATCAAAGCACTAGCATCACTACTCAAATGCAATCTCATAGGTAACAAGGATCAAGTTATCAAAACTAGGAATAATCACTATAGGGTTGCCAAGGTAGACACATGCATCATGAATTTAATGATTAAGGTGAATAGGCACCAAGGATGGTCCATGCTATACTTGCCTTGATCAAAGTGCTCTGGAGAACTTGGATCCTCAGTGTACTCTTGATCACCAACGTATTGCTCACCGTCTAAAGTCGATCATAAAATCACCACACAATCATCGAGGCAATCATACACGAAGCAAACAAGATCTATATTAGAAACAGTACGCCAACAAGGGAAAAACAGATTGAAAAGTGTATAAAAATAATCTACGCGTCGCTACGATTCCAATGATATAAAGATCACGAAAATCGGAGTTCAAACGGAGAAGTTATGAAATAAACAAGTTTTACTTTAATAAAATAATAGTTTAAATCTAATCTCGAATTTTAAAAATTGAAAACATGACTAACAGTAGCATCATTAGATAGATTACGAAATTACGAATCTAACGAGACTTGAACGGATCAAATCGGAGTTAAAACGAATATTTTATGGCCAAAATAAACTGAGTGGCAAATCTGCAAATATTGAAAACGTATTTTTGAATCTAAACCGAGGAAAATACGTTTTCTAAAAAGGAAAGCATAATCTGAAAAATACGCCAAAGGACCGTGGGTTAGAATGTTAAAAAGTTGAGGGGGTTTTCTGCAAAAATGCCGGCGAATGGGTATCTCTCACTGTGAGCCGTTAGATCGGTTGTGAACGGCTCGGATTAGATGAGCGGGCTCTGTTCGCCGGAGTTGGGCGGCGCCCGGCCGGTTCCTCGCCGGAAGATGGCCGGGGATGGCATTTTTGGGGCTTGGAAGCTCGGTTCGCCTCGGGATCTGGTCGGGGAGCAAGAGAAGCTCAAGCTAAACCTATCTATGGTTTCGGTTGCCACGGAGGTAGCTCGGAGAGGATGCGGCGAGCTCGGTGGCGGAACTATGGCGGCGGCGAAGCTCGGCATCATGGCTACAGTGCACAAAACCGAGGGAGAAGGGGTCGGGAAGATCCCTGACCTTGCTGCGAAGCTTGGAGGGCAACCAATTTCGATGGAGAGACTTCTCGTTGGCGAAATCGACGGCGACAGCGGAGCTCGGGGCAGCGGCGGCTCTGTGGCTGCGGCTAGGGCAAGATTGGAGGCGGCGGCTTGCTCGGGAACTTGTGGGGAGGGACGGCAGGGCTCGGCCGACTTATATAGGGGCGTGAGGGAGGAGTAGGGGATGGACTCGGCCACGCCAAGAGAGGAGGCCGGGGTGGTTACGGCGCGGAGAAGGGAGTCCCGTCCGACTCCGACTCAAGGAGGAAGACGGCCTGACTCGTGGGCTCGAGACGTCAGCCGCAGAGAGAGAGGGAGCGGGGCTCCAGTATGCACACGGGCTGGTGGTGCTGCTGGGCTTCGGCCTGGCCGGCTCGGCCCATGCGGAGAAGGAGGAGAGGGGCCGCGCCCTGGGCTGAGGAGAGGGGATGGGCCGGCTCGGCCTGCAGAGAAGGGGAGGGAGTTTTCCCTTTTCTAATTTTCTCAATTCATTTTCAAATTTGTTTTCCAAATAGCTTTTCAAACTAAGTTTTGAACCCTTACAAAATCCAATCAAATCTCAGGAAATAAATATGTGCAGTAGCATGTATGCAACATAACATGTTTCTATGCCCAAGGGTTTATTTTAATTCACAAAAAATATTATTCTATATATTAAATGCTCAATCAATTGCATAAATAAATCAAATTAAATTCCTATTTTCAAAAATTGAAAATTTCCGGGTGTTACATCTTGGGAGCATGATAAGTCTCTCAATAAGGGTCAACAAGACTTGACAACACTCAATACAAAGCAAATAGCTTATGTGGAAGGTTTTAGACATGTATAACATATATGGCTGTGGTAGCAATTTGTCACCATTGAGGAACAATAAGGTTTTGATTGTTAAGAAATAAATCTCCAGTAATCATGCATGCTTAGAACAATATTATAGCAGCTCTTGTTTCACTATATCATATCTCACAACAACTTAGACTTAGTTCTAGCACTAAGCATCCATAAAGTTTTTAGGTTCATGATGATTTAAATGAGCCAAGTGATCCATACTCAAAGAAATATTAAGTTGTAGACTAGGCATTAAAGAAACATTAACAGAGCAACTATTCATCATTTCCATGAGAAAGATAAACATTCATGAGACATATGGGAATAAGGGAAATATTTTTGTTATTTTTATCTTATGAAATTTTTTTAAATGCAATAAATTAAAATAATGTAAATAGCTCGGATAGAATACTTACCTTGGTGAGGGAGAGGATCTCCCCCAAGCTTGTCTTTTTGCTCATTGTGCTGGTGGATAGTATTGGAACCATCCCGCCCAGCGTTGTGCTTCTTCATCTTGGATAGCTTGCAATAGTTGGGCATTTTGTTGTGCCATACTCAGAGTTGCATCTTGCTCAACTTGCATTGCACCCATGTCGTTGATGAGTTGATGCATTTCTGATCCTTGGCTTCGACGTCCCCTCGCTCGTGAGGATGAACGGGGAGTGCGCACTCTTGGAGTGTGCTGTTGAGGTCGTTCTGTGGACCCCGAAATTTTCATGGAACTTGCCTCATCGCCTTCTTCGTCGTATCTCCTTGCAGCTCGTGAGGTGCCGCCTTGCTCAAATTAAGCGGCTTGAGACATACTCCTTGTCACCCTTCTTGATCCTACAACATTTTGCCTTCTTGCCTCTCGGTCCCAATTTATGGTTAGTGTACGCAGCGCATACAACCGACGCCTCTCACATAGGAGAGAAATTTCGGCTGTATGGCCGGGATAAATCATTTTAAGATCACCATTTTCATCTCTTTTTAGGACTTGAGCACTTATGAAGAAATCTTCGGTTACAATATCTCTGGGAGAAGCAATATATTCAAAGTAGTGTATTCCATCTAGCAAGTCCATTGTTTCAGCAATGCGAGTGATAAAAGAACTAAAGAATATGGGCTCGCTTCTATGGAAAATACCAAGCCAAAAGCGGACTAAAATTTTAGCAGGTGAAACTTTTATTTTCTTAGTCATAGCATACAATAGTTTTAGTTCATCATTAAGAAGAATTTGCACATTAGAGCCAAGAAGAAGAGTTATGGCCATCCAATAGCGGATCAAGCGCAAAGTAGGATTACGAATTTCATCAGTTTTAGGCTCAGAGCAATCATTGGATCCAGTTATGGCTTTCCAGAATTCAGCTTTATCAAATCTTCTTGTGGCATTAACTAGATCTAGATGACAATTGTTATCAAAGACAAGTGCCATACTAAAAACTCCCCAAGTTAAATTATACTCTTGATTGAACATGTGAAAGTAGACATTATTATCAGTGGCTTGTAAAGAGCATAGGAATTCAATGGTGAGTTTTTCGATTCCAAGTTCTTGCACTTCCCAAAAGCTTCCCCACCCAATTGTATTGAAAACAGTATTAAATTCTATGGTCATACCTGTGTTGTCCAAAAGGACGGAGTCGATGATGCCGGTATGTTCATAACTGTGGTGTTGGATGGAGAGGTACCTTTGGTACACTTCTTGGTTCAACATGAGGCTGCTCTTTGGGTCGAACGTCCTCTCGGGAGGCACTCCAAAGCTTCATCTTGGTGGAGCTTCTCTTCCTTCATCTTCGTCATGGCGGGGTCATCGGGAGGAACTCCCTACGACACTCTTGACCTTCTTGAGTGCGGAGGAGAATTTCTTCATCCTGCAGCAATGAGATAACACAAGAACACACTACAACAATAGGGATTAGCGTTAGCATTAGCGTTAGCTATCCCAACGTTAGTAGTCCTTGCGGGGTATGGCTACCTCCATAAACAAGATATTGAGAGCAAAGATGAGAGTAAGACAAGCTTCTACTACTACAATATTTTTTTGGGTTTTTGGTTTGAGTGGCTAACTGTTAACACCATTTGGGCTGGGAGCCGATAGCCGATACCAAAGGAAGATAGCCGATCTCGGAAGCAGATTTCGTCCAGCAGAAGGAAGGAGAATAGCCGATTGAACGGTGAATCGGTTATCGGGTGAAGGTGACAGGAGGCGTGCAGCGTCGGTATTGGTGACGTCATCCAAAGTCCGCGCCGCCAAGATGTGATCACGATCGGAGTCCGTTATGAAAGGGAAGATGTGACTCCAAGTTACCTTAGATTAGGATAGTTTGTTAGTTTCCTTATCTATTAATGAGTTGTAATTCGATTAGGACTCTACCTACGCTCAGGGTATAAATATAAGACCTCAGCCATTGTAAAAAACAACAACATCAATACAACACAACTTTCGGCTCCGGCCAACAAACCCTAGAGTCAGTCGAGTCCGGCGAGTTACTTCATCCAGGCTGGGTGTCATCCGGTGGACGCAGGCTTGCTTGTAAGTATCGTCAACCCCCTGTTAAACTATGTCTTTTTAGCGTCATCCGGTGGACGTGGAAGCATGGCGGACCAGGGTCCTTGCTAAGCTCTGTTTCTTTGGCATCATCCGGTGGACGCGGGAAGCACAGTGAGTCAAGGATGATTCACGCTGGTTTACCCGATCAATCTGTGTTAACCGTCATCCGGTGGACGAGATGCAGATTAGGATGGTTTTCACGCGCGGATTAGTTATTGATTCGTGTTTGCTTGCTTGATTAATCTATTAGTTAATGTCATCCGGTGGACAGGCTATAGATTAAGACAGTTTGCATGCATGGATTAGTTATCGGCTCTAGTTAAATTTGGCAGTTTAGCTGGATTCATTAAGTTACCGATGTTGCTTATGTTTATTGTTTATTATTCAAAGCAATCATCAATTTGCCCGTCTTGATCCATATGCATCGACTTGTATCTAATAGATTTATATGTTCAACGAATTATGCTTGCCATTCGTTTTATATTGAATGCTTTGCACTAGCCGATTGTATTTTGGATCTAGATTAGATACGGGTCGCACTCAAGTAATAAAGTAAACATTGTCTAGATTCAAAGGTTAACGGATTTAAGTTGCAACTTCATCATGACTGCCTCGATCCGCTCGATCTCCACTGTTGCAAGATTGTGATTTAGATCTATTAGCCGGAGAGTTGAAACATTGTCTACTTTATAGGCTTGTATGTTGCCCGTATACACTGAATCGGCTGAAATAGCCGATTTCATCTTATTTTACATTGAGACATCTTATGATTATGATAGCTTGTTGTGACTACATCTTTTATAGCATATTTCTGTCTAAAGCAAGTATATATCATTGAATTCATGTCTGAATCGGTTAACTTGAGTTATAATGCATGTTTCGCTACAATCGGTTCATAACATGATGGAATCGGCTTTCTAGTCGATCTCCCATTACATCGGCTCTTCGAGCCATACAATTGGAACTACCTGGACATACCGGTTAGTTCCGCCCTGTGATTACTGATTACGTCTTGTTTCCTTGTCAATTGCAGGTCAAATTGACTGGCACGCTTGGGTATTACTGACACTCTCAGACTGGGTCCGAAGCTAGCTGGATCTGCGAGAGCATTACTACCTCAAGGGTCGTTTCCGGCTTCGCTTGTGTGTTGGGCTTAGGAAACCACTTTTTGCGCCAACACTAACTAAAACTAAACTTGAGGAAGAACTTGCTCAAATGGAGAGAAGAAGAGATTGTGTGCTCGAGATGAATGGTTTGTGTGAGGAATTGAGCACACATTGCAAGAGTATTTATAGGGGGTGAAGGGCTGGTGACCAGGCCACAAGGGCCAGGTCGGCCGACCCCACTATGGCATTGTCAGGGCTGCTTTCACCTTTGGATAGGGAATCTATTTAAATTCAAACACAATTTTGCAGACAGGGCTTTAAACATGGGTCGGTCGACCCATGTTTTGTCCCCTTTTCAGCTTTAAACAGTGTGTTTCACTTTGTCCAGTAAAGCAAAGACTAGTGGTGGACCAAAAGTGATGAAATTTTTAGAAATTCCCTTGTCTAGTGCTTTGTAAAAGAGAAAGGTGTATGATAAAAGTGGGGACATGCTTTAAAGCGATTTCTATGGACCATGGGAACACTAATGCATGCCAAAGTGTCTATTTTTTAGAATTTGGATGATGGTGGATGTTGGATTCTCATTGGAGCATGTGAAAGTGGTCATGACAAAAAGTTGTCAGCCAAATTCAAATTGAGCTGGTGATTATAGTTGAGACAGTGATCAGGACACCAGACCATCATCACCAGAGGTGAGTGGGCCCCAAGGTGGGGTCGGCCAACACCACCTTGTGTAGTCGCACCACCTCAGGTGTGAGCAACACAGTTCTACTCAAGTTTTATTTGTCTAATTATTTTATTCTGTAGAAATAAATTATTTCAAAATTTAAATATGAAATGCAATGCAAAAATGCACGAATTAAAATGCGAAAAGTAAATATGAGATAAATACTGATTTACCTTACCAGCAAGGGCTCCATGTTTTAGGTCCGTAGAGCAGGACCTCTCCTTTTCGGGTTCATTCTTCGGGTGTTTCGATCGGTCCGGGAGATGGAGACCGTGATGATCGCACGTCTTTCTTCCACCATTTCTTCTTGGTTGATGCTTGTGATTCAGCAGAGTCAGCCTTGTTTACCACCTTAGCCTTACTTACCAGTTCGACCTTTTTGGCCTTTGGCGGTTGATTCTTTCGGCGGGGTGCATATTGTGTCTTGTTTCTCCACAGGTTCTTCCTTGCCTGTTGTATTGACTTATAACCATTGAAAGGACATTTAATTCTCTTACCTGGGAGTTGGAAGTGGACTTGGCCGGATCCCACATAAATGATGGCGTTCACGGTGTTGAGGAACGGCCTTCCTAGGATGACGGGGACTTCGTCATTGGCCCCCATGTCAAGAATGATGAAGTCGGCGGGAATGTATTCGTCTTGAACTTTGACAAGGATGTCCCTTGCCAATCCCTCGGGGAACCAGATGGATTGATCGGCCATCTGCAATTTGACAAAAGTGGGGTACAAAGGTCCCCCTAGCAGATTCTCATACATTACCTTGGACATGATGTTCACACCAGATCCAAGATCGCAGAAAGCATTGTTGAAGGTGTGCGGCCCAATCTCACAGGTGATGGTTGGGTGGCCGGGGTCACTCTTCTTGGCCATGAATGGTGGGTCAAGAAGGCAACCCGGGTTATGCCTAACCAGAGGCTTACCAAACCTCGTGGAAATTAACTTGACACCCTCAATTGGTTCCTCAGGTTTTCCTGGGATCTTACCTTGTTCGAATGATGGGACAACTGCTTCTATTTGAGCTAATTGGGTTTCTAGCATTTTATTAAAGCTCAATTGATTTTTCATAGTAGTGTTAAAGCTATCCATTTTCTCACTAAGATTTTCAAGAATCTTATTATTAGCCATTATTTTCTTGTTTATACTATCATATATTTTAGATTGGCCTAAGCCAAGATCTTTAAGACAAGGTTGATTATCATAAGAATTATTAAAATTATTGCTGTAACCATTACCTTGGTTTCCTTGGTAGAAGGGGCGCGAGTTCCATCCTCCTTGTTGCTGGGGTCGATACCCATTGTTGTTGTTGTTGTTGTTGATGAAGCTCACTTCCTCCTTCGTCTCGGGACAGTTGTTGCCCGAGTGATCTTCTCCACCACATACCTCGCACCATGAATCAGCTTCAATTGCTCGTGCGGTGGCAGTGGTTCGAATGGCCTCTTGCTCCTTTTTGGAACCTTCCTCAATCTTTTTCATCAAGAGGTCCATTTTTGCTGAGAGCATGTCCACCTCATGAACGGTGTGCATACCCCTTTTCTTGGGCTAGAGATGTGCCTCATTCCATCCTTGGTTGATAACCATCTTTTCAATGAGGTTTTTGGCATCCTTGACATTGTGTTGCAGGAATGCTCCTCCAGCGGCAGCATCAAGGTGACTACGGGCTAGTCCAGTCAGCCCATGGTAAAAACCTTTGATTAGGAGCCATTCTTCAATTCCATGATGAGGACAAGCATGAATGTACTCCTGGAGGCGTTCCCATGCTCCAAGAATCGTCTCGTCAGCTTGCTGTTGGAAGCTTGAGATCTTTCCATGAAAAGCGCTGGTTTTGTCCATTGGGAAGAATTTCTTGAGAAATGCATTGGTGCACTTCTCCCATGTGGTAGCTTCATTCTTGTTGGCATAAAACCATTGCTTCGCCTTCTCAAGCAGTTAGAATGGGAACAGGCAAAGACGGATGGTGTCAACTGAGGCATTCTTGATAGTGAATGATGAGTACAGGCCCGATCTTCCGAGAGGTAACCGGTAAGTTCGATTTGTGGAGATCTCGACGTTGGCGAACCGGCTTCAAATCAGACACGATTCGAATCCTGCAACCGTTACACCACTGCTCCTTTGGTTATCAACCAAGCACAACTTGATTAACCTCACCAAGAAGGCTTTTTCCTGCAAGCGAATCGAAAAACTCAAGCAAGAAAGTTTAAACACGCAATCTGAAATTGCAAATATGAATGACGCGAATATCAATAGAGGGTTCAAGAACTCGGTTCCAAAGGACTAATCGACACAGTGGAGGAGATCAAGAACGGGGGCCCTGGATCACTGTAAAAAGGATTTGTCACCGCAGTTACAATGAACGATTCAGTTTCTCGATGGAAAACTAAACTCTAAACAAAACCCAAGTCTCCACAGCGGCAGCTATGTGGAACATAAAATAGAAGCGTCCTAGGGTTGGAGGCGACCAGAGAAGGCGCCCACAACTTGGGCTTAAGGCACGACTCAATACATGGCCAAGTTGGCCCAAAACAGATGACACAACACCTTGCCGTGGTCACACAGATTATTCCATGGGCCATCTGGAGCTGGGACCAGATCCAAAACGACGGCATCGTCGTCCCCTTTCCAATGAGTCCAAGAACGCCCCGTTTCGATGTCGTATGAGGGAGTTATGAGTGAAACATTGACGACGTGTCTGCTGAATCCGAGGGTGACGTGACAGCTGAGTTGGAGATGAGTTGCAACTTGGGAAAGACGATGGTGCAGGCGTGTCCAGCGTGACGATGTCCACATCAGTGAAGGTACCACACACCTTCAGGAAGTGCTGGAGATGGGTATTGGCATCTTCATGCGGCTTCCCACATAATGGATTGGTTTGCAACATGTTGATAAGCGCTAGCTTAAGCTCATAGGTAGCATCCCCCAAGTTGAGCTGCGGACTGGTGGCAATCTTGTCAGCCGACGGTGCAGAGAACTCAGAGATGGTCTTTTGGGCCATAGCTTCCTTGGTTGATAGTGCGGAGCCTCTTTCCTCGAACAGATTCAGTTTTGAGATGAACCTTTGAGGTGAAACTTGACGGCGTCTGTTGACACTTCTTAGCGCAACCACCAGAGACAGGGTGTTAGGCTATCTCTGATAACGGCGCCAGAAGTGCTTGTGGTATTTCTTATGTCTATTGGATAATTCTGCAAGCGCACAGAATATACCGCTGTGGCACTTCACCCGGGAGTATTCCAAGGTATCGTTATTTATTTTTATCCCAAGGGAAAGCGGTTGCTAGGAATAATTAATAAAAAGAAAGAGATCCTTAAGTCTATAACAACTTAGTATCAACTAGTGATAGGGGGTAAATCGATATATAGAGGAAAGGGGTAATGACACCAAGACACGACAAGGTTTTAGGATAACTAAAGATAACTAGTAGAGTATAGCTAGGTGGGAGGACAACGAGTGAGTATAAGACTCCTATGACACTTACTTTACCCTTGTGAACTATCTTATCAAATGGATGAATTATACTAAGACAGCTACCTTACTTCCGGTGTGTAGGGGATAGGCGAGACAGTAGGGGATATGACCTCTACCCGAAGCGGCTATTCTCTTATGGGAGCCTACCTTTTAAGAACTTGCCTAAAACACGTGGAGGGATACTAAGACTAGACAGGGCTGTCACCACCTGCTAGCACCCAAAAATAATCTGTGCGACAAGCGGCATTCAAAGGCAAGATCTAGTCTAAGCACCACGCTTACACTAAGCCTTACTACTCTAGTTGCGTACCAACAACTAAAGTACCCTATGGCAGGCGATGAACTACACACGTGAGCTGGTTACAGGATCACTATCCAATATAACTCATCTATAAGTTAAGACAAAACACAACAATACTATAATGAATAGTAATGCACCAAGTAGAGACTCAGTAAAGTAAAGTAAAGATAATATATTGATAAAGGTAAAGTCTTACTGAAGGAAAAGTACAAGAGCTATACCAGACTCTCCAGCAGACGACTCCGGAGACTCCGAGCGTAGCTCGACTCGACTCTAACTCCCACACTAGACTAATACTACTACTAAAGAGTAGAACTCTTGTGACTTGTGGCTCTTGGGTGTCTTGAAGAGGGTGATGGCTGCCTCTATTTATAGGGGAGAGTTGAGTGGTGCCATGTTAGCGATCCACGTGCTCCTTGCCTCTCCACCCTGGATAAACCACCGTTGAACCGCCATAAGATGGACGGCCGTGGTGATTTCAGCACATGGGAAACATGCTAGAAGGCGGTGGAGGCCAACCGACCTAGCTGGGCACCAGGGGGGTTCGGCCGACCCCCTTATGGCAGGTGGACCCAGCCAGGGTCTTCTAGAAGGAGTCCCCACCTGTCATAGATTGCAGTAGTGGCCTGGTCCCACCTTGGGTGGTTCGGCCGAACCACCTTTGGTGAGTTGGGCCCACCACTGTGGTCCCTATCTGTCATTGATTGTCCCCGTGTGTTGGTTCCACCTTGGTTGCATGTTTGTCGTGTTGAATCCTTGTGCTTTGTTTCTCCACCGTTGAATAGAAACACATGTTGATCTGACGGACGGAATGAGCTGGGTGGAGGGTCACATGAATCATGCCATGTCACCAGAGCCAGGTGGGCCCCATGTAGGGTTCGGCCGACCCATACATGGGTCCACCTTGGGCTCTCCTCTCTTCTAAGTGATGTTGTGCACCATTTCTTGATGTTTCTTGGCTTGTTTGATCTTTGCTGTATTCACAAGCTTAAGAGTACAAGTGGAACTCGTTATTGATAAAATATATTCATGATATGTTTATCTTCCCTTGAATTCGAGACCTGTTGACGGTGTTTGAATGTGGATTTTCATGGTATATCCACCGTCAACAAGATCCCCCAAGCTTAACCTTTGCTCGTCCCGAGCAAATAATTAAACTTAGCCTCGGTGGATCAGGAGTTGCTACAATGTTCATATTTCAATAATACCACGTGTACAACTAAATACTTCTCTTTTGAATGGAAAAATTGGCTATAAAAATTCACCCATTTTACCTTAGTCCTTTATGGGGCTAATGACTTTTCCTTTGCCTTAGGTGGTTGAGAGACAGAACAGTTTAACTTGAGCAGTACTTTTCTCACTCTTTGCAAGTTTCATACTGGAGGTTTTAGCAATGTTTTGAAAAAGACAACTTAATGTTCCTCATATGGTTCTCTCATGTCACTCAAATGGTGTATGATTCCTTACCAAGGCATAAAGTAAATGTTGCCTTCTCTTTATCATCCTACTAAAAATGGCTTATGTGGAGCTTAAGGTAGGAATGAAGGAGTGTAGCATACTTACTTTGCATATGTTGTAGAGTCAAAGCTTGGATCCAAAGAGAGAAGTGTCATGCCCTTAGATCAAGATGTGCAAGTGTGTGGATAATGATGGAATATAATGCTCCTCTATTTGAATTGTATCTCTCTCTAATAAATTTTAGAGACATGGCTATCATTTTCCTTTCTTTATTCATGAGCCTAGACTTGCTCATATATTTTTCTTTTCTTTTCTATGGACTCTCTTGTGTCCATCTTTCTTTCTTTTTATTTTCATTTTGCATAGCCTTTTGTCTCTTCTACCATAATGACTAAGAGAGATTTTCTATGACTTTCAACACATGGAGCATTTATTTGGTGGAAATGAAAGGCATGTGGTTGTGTACTTCCAGTGTAGAAGCAGCATATATATGTGGTGTGTACGTGATCTTGATCTTGGGAGCATGATAAGTCTCTCAATAAGGGTCAACAAGACTTGACAACACTCAACACAAAGCAATTAGCTCATGTGGAAGGTTTTAGACATGTGTAGCATTTATGGCTGTGGTAGGAATTTATCACCATTGAGGAACAATAAGGTTTTGATTGATTAAGAAATAAATCTCCAGTAATCATGCATGCTTAGAACAATATTATAGTAGCTCTTGTTTCACTATATCATATCTCACAACAACTTAGACTTAGTTCTAACACTTAGCATCCATAAAGTTTTCAGGTTCATGATGATTTAAATGAGCCAAGTAATCCATACTCAAAGAAATACTAAGTTGTAAGCTCGGCGTTAAAGAAACATTAACAGAGCAACTATTCATCATTTCCATGAGGAAGATAAATATTCATGAGACATATGGAAATAAGGGAAATATTTTTGGTATTTTTATCTTATGCATTTTTTTATATGCAATAAATTAAAATAGCTAGGATAAAATACTTATCTTGGTGGAGGAGAGGATCTCCCCCAAGCTTGTCCTTTTGCTCATTGTGGTGGCGGGTAGTATTGGAACCATCCCGCCCAGCGTTGTGCTTCTTCGTCTTGGATAGCTTGCAATAGTTGAGTATTTTGTTGTGCCATATTCAGAGTTGCATCTTGCTCAACTTGCATTGCGCCCATGCCGTTGATGAGTTGGTCCATTTCCGATCCTTGGCTTCGACGACCCCTCGTCCGTGCGGACGGACGGGGAGTGCGCACTCTTGGAGTGTGCTGTTGAGGCCGTTCCGTGGACCTTGAAATGTCCATGGAACTTGCCTCGTCGCCTTCTTCTTCATATCTCCCTGTAGCTCGTGATATACCACCTTGCTCAAATTGAGCGGCTTGTGACATGCTCCTTGTCACCCTTCTTGATCCTGCAATATTTTGGCTTCTTGCCTCTCGGTCCCAATTTATGGTTAGTGTGCGCAGTGCATACAACCGACGCCTCTCACATGGAAGAGAGATTTCGGCTGTATAGCCGGGATAAATCATTTTTATATCACCATTTTCATCTCTTTTAAGGACTTGAGCACTTATGAAGAAATCTTCGGTTACAATATCTCTAGGAGAAGCAATGTATTAAAAGTAATGTTTTCCATCTAGCAAGTCCATTGTTTCCGCAATGCGTGTGATAAAAGAAGTAAAGAATATGGGCTCGCTTCTATGGAAAATACCAAGCTAAAAGTGGACTAACATCTTAGCAGGTGAAACTTTTATTTTCTTTGTCATGGCATAGAGTAGTCTTAATTCATCATTGTAAAGAACTTGCACATTGGAGCCAGGAAGAAAAGTTATGACCATCCAATAGCGGATCAAGCGCAAAGTAGGATTATGGATTTCATCGGTTTTAGGATCAGAGCAATCATTAGATCCTGTTATAGCTTTCCAAAATTCAGCTTTATCAAATATTCTTGTTGCATTAACAAGGTCTAGATGACAGTCATTATCAAAACCAAGTGCCATGCTAAAAACTCCCTATGTTAAATTATACTCTTGGTTGAACATGCGAAAGTAGACATTATTTTCAGTGGCTTGTAAAGGCCATAGAATTCAATGGTGAGTTTTTCTATTCCAAGTTATTGCACTTCCCAAAAACTTCCCCAACCGATTGTATTGAAGACAGTATTAAATTCCGCGGTCATACCTGTACTGTCCAAAAGGACAGGGTTGATGATGCCAGTATGTTCATACCCTCGGTGTCGAATGGAGGTGTACCTTTGGTACTCTTCTTGATTTAGCATGAGGCCGCTCTCGGGATAGAACGTCCTTTCAGAAGGCATTCCAAAGCTTTGTCTTGGTGGAGCTTCTCTTCCTTCATCTTCATCATGGCGGGGTCATCGGGAGGAACTCCCTACGACACTCTTGGCCTTCTTGAGTGCGGAGGAGAACTTCTTCATCCTGCAACAATGAGCTAACACAAGAATACACTATAACAACAGGGATTACCGTTAGCGTTAGCGTTAGCTATCCCACTGTTAGTAGTCCTTGCTCCACAAACAAGATATTGAGAGCAAAGATGAGAGTGAGACAAGCTTCTACTACTACAATATTTTTGGGTTTTTGGTTTGAGAGGTTAACTACAACTAAACTTGAGAAAAAACTTGCTCAAATGGAGAGAAGAAGGGAGATTGTGTGTTCGGAAGAATTCAGCTAGTTTGGGTGTGGAATTGATCACACAATGCAAGGGTATTTATAGGGGGAGAAGGACTAGTGGCCAGGCCACCATGGCCAGTTCGGCCGACCCCCCTAGGACAGGTTTTTGTTGTTTTCACCTTTGGACAGGGAATCTATTTGAATTCAAATTAAACTTTGCCGTCAGCTCTTTATTGATGGGTTGGCCGAACCCCTTATGACATGATCAGAGTTGCTTTTGCCTTTGGACAGGGAATCTATTTGAATTCAAACGCAACTCTGTAGACAGGACCTTAATTATGGGTCGGCCGAACCACTTATTACAGATTCAGTGTTGCTTTTATCTTTGGACAGGGAATCTATTTGAATTCAAACACCACTTTCTTGAGGGAAGCCAAAACATGGTTTGGCCAAACCAGGTATTGTTCCCTTTCAGCTTTAAACAGTGTGTCCAGAGAAGTAGAGACTAGTGGTGGACCAAAAGTTTTGAAAATTTCAGAGATTCCCTTGTCTAGTGTTTTGTGAAGGTAAAAGGCGTATGACAAAAGTGGGGACATGTTCAAAGTGATTCCCATGGACCATGGGAACACTAATGCATGCCAAAGTGTCCACTTTTCAGAATTGGATGGTAGTGGATGTTGGATTCTCCTTGGAACAGGTGAAAGTGGTCATAACCAAATGTGGTCGGCCAAATTCAAAAGGAGATGGTGCTCAAAATTCAGGAAGGGAATCACTACACCAAGCCAACACCACCAGAGGTGGGTGGGCCCCATGGTGGGGTCGGCCGACCCCACCTAGGTGGTCCCACCACCTCAGGTGTGAGCGCTACTGTTCATTCTCAAGTTTTATTCATTTGATTATTTTATTTTGCCGAAATAAATTATTGCAAAATTAAAATATGAAATGCAATGAAGAAAATTCAAAAATTGAAATGCAAGAATTAAATATGAGATAAATACTGATTTACCTTACCAGCAAGGGCTCCATGTTTTAGGTCCGTAGAGCAGGACCTCTCCGTTTCGGGTTCATTCTTCGGGTGCTTCGATCGGTCCCAGGAGATGGAGACCATGATGATCGCACCTCTTTCTTCCGCCATTCCTTCTTGGTTGATGCTTGTGATTCGGCGGAGTCAGCCTTGTTTACCACCTCCGCCTTACTTACCAATTCGGCCTTTTTGGACCTTGGCGGTTGATTCTTTCGACGGGGTGCATATTGTGGCTTGTTTCTCCACAGGTTCTTCCTTGCCTTTTGCATTGATTTATAACCATTGAAAGGACATTTAATTCTTTTACCTGGGAGTTGGAAGTGGACTTGGCCGGATCCCACGTAGATGACGGCATTCACAGTGTTGAGGAACGGCCTTCCCGAGATGACGGGGACTTCATCATCGGCCCCCATGTCAAGAATGATGAAGTCGGCGGGGATGTACTCATCCTGAACTTTGACAAGGATGTCCCTTGCCAATCTCCCGGGGAACCGGATTGATTGATCGGCCATCTGCAATTTGACAAAAGTGGGGTACAAAGGTCCCCCTAGCAAGTTCTCATACATTACCTTAGACATGAAGTTCACTCTAGATCCAAGGTCGCAGAAGGCGTTGTTGAACGTGTGCGGCCTAATTTCGTAGGTGATGGTAGGGTGGCCGGTGTCACTCTTCTTGGCCATGAATGGCGGGTCAAGAAGGCAACCCGGGTTTTGCCTAACCGGAGGCTTACCAAACCTCGTGGAAATTAACTTGACACCCTCGATTGGTTCCTCAGGTTTCCCTGGGAATCTTACCTTGTTCAAATGATGGGACAGCTGCTGCTATTTGAGCTAATTGGGTTTCTAGCATTTTATTAAAGCTCAATTGATTTTTCATAGCAGTGTTAAAGCTATCCATTTTCTCACTAAGATTTTCAAGAATCTTATCATTAGCCATTATTTTCTTGTTTATACTATCATAGAATTTAGATTGGCCTAAGACAAGATCTTTAAGAGAAGGTTGATTATCATAAGAATTATTAAAATTATTGCTGTAACCATTACCTTGGTTTCCTTGGTAGAAGGGGCGCGAGTTCCATCCTCCTTGTTGCTGGGGTCGATACCCATTGTTGTTGTTGTTGATGAAGCTCACTTCCTCCTTCATCTCGGGACAGTTGTTGCCCGAGTGATCTTCTCCACCACATACCTCGCACCATGAATCAGCTTCAATTGCTCGTGCGGTGGCAGTGGTTCGAATGGCCTCTTGTTCCTTTTTGGAACCTTCCTCAATCTTTTTCATCAAGAGGTCCATTTTTGTTGAGAGCATGTCCACCTCATGAACGGTGTGCATACCCCTTTTCTTGGGCTAGAGACGCTCCTCATTCCATCTTTGGTTGATAACCATCTTTTCAATGAGGTCTTTGGCATCCTTGATATTGTGTTGCAGGAATGCTCCTCCAGCGGCAGCATCAAGGTGAATACGGGCTAATCCAGTCAGCCCATGGTAGAAACCTTGGATTTGGAGTCATTCTTTGATTCCATGATGAGGACAAGCACGAATGTACTCCTGGAGGCGTTCCCATGCTTCAGGAATCGTCTCGTCAGCTTGCTGTTGGAAGCTTGAGATCTTTCCACAAAGAGCGCTGGTTTTGCCCATTGGGAAGAATTTCTTGAGAAATGCATTGGCGCACTTCTCCCAGGTGGTAGCTTCATTGTTGTTGGCGTAAAACCATTGCTTCGCCTTCCCAAGCAGTGAGAATGGGAACAGGTGAAGACGGATGGCATCAGCCGAGACATTCTTGATAGTGAAGGTACCACACAACTCCAGGAAGTGCTGGAGATGGGCATTGGCGTCTTCATGTGGCTTCCCACAGAATGGATTGGCTTGCACCATGTTGATAAGAGCTGGCTTGAGCTCAAAGGTAGCATCCCCCAAGTTGAGCTGCGGACCGGTGGCAATGTTGTCAGCCGATGGTGCAGAGAACTCAGAGATGGTCTTTTGGGCCATAGCTTCCTCGGTTTATAGTGCGGAGCCTCTTTCCTCAAACGGAATCAGGTTTGAGATGAACCTTTGAGGTGAAACTTGACGGCGTCTAGTTCTCCTCAACAATTGCTTAGGATCTTCAATGAAATTTGACGGTAATTGGAAACCGTTCATGCACTGTCTAGCTTCAAGATAACGAGAAACACTGACAGGGGTAAGCCCCTAACACTAATCGATAACTAAATTGATAGCAGACTCTGGATTCAAATTTTTTATTAATATTCCTAGACTGATGCTTTCCCCGGCAACGGCGCCAGAAATGCTTGTTGACACTTCTTAGTGCAACCACCAGAGACAGGGTGTTAGGCTATCTCTGATAACGGCGCCAGAAGTGCCTGTGGTATTTCTTATGTCTATTGGATAATTCCGCAAGCGCACAGAATATACCGTTGTAGCACTTCACCCGGGAGTATTTCAAGGTATCGTTATTTATTTTTATCCCAAGGGAAAGCGGTTGCTAGGAATAATTAATAAAAAGAAAGAGATCCTTAAGTCTATAACAACTTAGTATCAACTAGTGATAGGGGGGTAAATCAATATGTAGAGGAAAGGGATAATGACACCAAGACACAACAAGATTTTAGGATAACTAAAGATAACTAGTAGAGTATAGCTAGGTGGGAGGACAACGAGTGAGTATGAGACTACTATGACACTTACTTTACCCTCAAATGGTTGAATTATACTAAGACAGCTACCTTACTTCCGGTGTGTAGGGGATAGGCGAGACAGTAGGGGATATGACCTCTACCCGAAGCGGCTATTCTCTTATGGGAGCCTACCTTTTAAGAACATGCCTAAAACACGTGGAGGGATACTAAGACTAGACAGGGCTGTCACCACCTGCTAGCACCCACAAACAATTCTTGCGACAAGCGGCATTCAAAGGCAAGATCAAGTCTAAGCACCATGCTTACACTAAGCCTTACTACTCTAGTTGCGTACCAACAACTAAAGCACCCTATGACAGGCGATGAACTAGACACGTGAGCTGGTTACAGGATCACTATCCAATATAACTCAACTATAAGTTAAGAAAAAACACAATAATACTATAATAAATAGTAATGCACCAAGTAGAGACTCAGTAAAGTAAAGATAATATATTGATAAAGGTAAAGTCTTACAGAAGGAAAGGTACAAGAGTTATATGTAATACCTCTGGTATTACTGCATAATTAAACTGCCATGTCATCATGTTTAATTTTATCATTTGCATATGAATGTGCTTAGGGTGCTAGAGTAATTTGATTTCACTGATTATGTATTTAGACCCTCAATTAAAAATCAAATATTAAACTAAATAAGAAATTAAATTAAGCCCTAGAATTGACCTCAAACCCTAATTCAAAAACTATGGTGAATCTCATGGAAGTGTCTTCATTAAAGTCGTAGATATTTTAAAATGGAACAACTTTTATTTTTGGAGATTTTGAAGTTATGTTCCAGAAATTCAAATTAAACTCAAATTACTAGGTTTAAATTTAAATTTGAAACCTCAATTTCAAAAATATAAGGAATTTGATAAAACTTCCTTAATAAGAGTTGTAGAGCTCACTGAAAGGAACAACTTCTATTTTGACCATTTTTCCAGTTGTTGAGAAAAATTAAAAGTAATTTTAGAATTTAAGTTTTGAAATTCAAAACCCTTTTTACCCCCTTTGCTGTAGTTTCAAAATTTGCCGAATTTGAAAATGGTTCAAAAATAAAAACTGATCAGCACTTGTAGTACTACAACTTTTGTTTTAAACATTTTCTCAGATTCAAATTCGCAGGCCATCATTTGAATCAAAATAGTTGTTGAGTTATCCCTGAGCTACAGTAACCCGGGGGGGTCCCCTGTTCCTGAGCGCCGCCGTACCGCGCGTGCCCCGGCTGGCGCCGGGTGTCGTCCGGCCGGCCAGTGGAGGCCCCGGCCACCGCTTCGTGGCCATCGGGGGTCCCGGCCAACCCTCGAGCTTATCCTCTTCCCCACTGCCCTTATAAGCCGTCGAGCCCTCTCCTTCCTCCATTTTCACCTCCGCGGCTCGCCGGCGACATCCCCTCCATTTCTTGGCCAAATTGGCCATCACCACTGCATCCTTGTCAAATTTCTTGAGCGGCAACCTTTCCCACCTCAGTGCGCATCGTTTGCTTTCTCTGGAGCGTGCACTTGAGTTTCGTAGGCGCTGGAACGTGCATCGTCGGCTCTGTGTCCGGCCGAAGCACCGCCGTGGTCCGTTCTAGTGAACAGCCCGTCTTGGTGAGCTCTTTCCCTTTCCGTGAAGTGTTCCTGAATCTTTGTTCCTCCCAGAGACTCATGCCCTCGACCGTTTCACCTTTGGTGTACAGAATCGGTCGGAACGGAAGTTCACCGTCGTGTCCGTGCTGCTGTGTCCTGCCGCCGCCATCCCGTTCGTCGATCCGCACCATCTTGGCCCCTTCCGGCCGTTGTCTAGGAGTTTGGGTGAGCCACCAATCCTTCCTGAGCCATCTAATTAGATTCTACCATGTTCTTGTGGGCAGGAGAGATCCACCGCCCTGCCGCGTCCGCCATGGACGGGCATGTTCTCGTCGGCGGCGAGTTGCGTCTGGGTTTTGTGCGCTAGGGTCCCCGTCAGGCTTAGGAGTCCATGATTGTACGCTCGGTCGGGTTGCGCGGGTCGCCGTCGGCGAGTCTTACCACCAGCCGGCGTGGGCACGCGCGCGAGAGAGGGAGAGTTGGAGGTGGGGGAAAGAAGCTGACATGGGGGACCCGTCTGTCAGTAGTTGTAAGAGAGGGGGAGGGCGCGCGGGCTTGTTAGTGGACCGAGCTAGGCCAGCCTGCATCTACCTGGGCTGCACCGGCTGATTTTACTTTTCCTTTTTCCCGGTGAATAAGTACTGCTTTTCCATTTTTAGTTATTGTAAATAGTGCTCGGTTTTGTTATTTCTGTAGGAATTAAACTACTAGTGGAAAAATTATGAAAATAAATGTGAGTACTCTTTGTTGTATGTAGAATTTAATAAAAATATTAAATATGTGTTTTGAGTACTTTCTATATGAACTAAAAATCAGAGATTTAATTGTTAAATGCAACTTTGGGGATTTTTAATAAATTGTGTGTAACTTCAAAAATCATGAAATTTATTTGGTAATTGTTTTAGGTCAATAGCAATCTGTTGGTAAAGTTTGGCATCAAATAGAAATAGTTTAATTAATTATTAATTATATGCTTGATTAAATGATTAATAAAATAAACAGGAAACATTTGTGACTAGGGTTTGATGTGAATTTCGGATTCATTCTAGTTCTAGGTCAAACACCCTTATGACCTAGGGCACCTTAGTCTAGTATGGTTATGACTAGGTGATGAAGTACAGTTATGCTTGAATTAGGTATTATTTATTCTGGGATTCTTGCAGTTGTCATTTCATGTTGCATCGCATTGAAACATTCATCATTGCATGCGTGTAGTGACCGAGGAACCGGAGGTGAAAGTGAAGGCAGCCACTGAGGAGATTGTTCCCGAGGTTGTTCTGGATTTTGACATCTGTAGTACTGATCCGGATCCTACGCTTCACGCAACCCAAGGCAAGCCCCGGTGCATTCAGCCCTTCCTTGTGTTTTAAACATTTTATCACCTTGAGTTAAATAATTGCATCAGGTTGATAGGAGTTGATTATCACCTACTTGCTGCATGACCTGCCTCGATATATAACCCCGAAACCTGTTTTAAAAATGAAAATGTTTGAAAATGCTTAGCCCTGCTCTTTAAAGTTTGTTGGCGCAAAAAGTGGTTCCCTAAGCCCAACACACCAGCGAAGCCGGAAACAATCCTTGAGGCAGTGAAGCTCTCGTAGATCCAGCTAGCTTTGGACCCGGTCTGAGAGTGTCAGTAACACCCAAGCGTGCCAGTCAATTTGACCTGCAATTGACAAGGAAAAAGATAGTAATCAGTAATCACGGGGCGGAACTAACCGGTATGTCCAGGTAGTTCCAACTGTATGGCTCGAAGAGCCGATGTAATGGGAGATCGACTAGAAAACCGATTCCGTCATGTTATGAACCGATTGTAGCGAAACATGCATTATAACTCAAGTTAACCGATTCAGACATGAATTCAATGACATATACTTGCATTAGACAGAAGTATACTATAAAAGATGTAGTCACAGCAAGCTAACATGATCATAAGATGTCTCAATGTAAGATAAGAAGAAATCGGCTACATTAGCCGATTCAGTGTATACGGGCAACATACAAGCCTATAAAGTAAACAATGTTTCAACTCTCCGGCTAATAGATCTAAATCACAATCTTGCAACAGTGGAGATCGAGCGGATCGAGGCAGTCATGATGAAGTTGCAACTTAGATCCGTTAACCCTTGAATCTAGACAATGTTTATTTTATTACTTGAGTGAGAACCGTATCTAATCTAGATCCAAAATACAATCGGCTGGTGCAAAACATTCTATCTTATCAATATAAAACGAATGGCAAACATAATTCGTTGAACATATAGATCTATTAGATATAAGCCGACGTATATGGATCAAGACGGGCAAATTGATGATTGCTTTAAATAATAAACAATAAACATAAGCAACATCGGTAACTTAATGAATCTAGCTAAAACTGCCAAATTTAACTAGAGCCGATAACTAATCCATGCATGCAAACTATCGTAATCTATAGCCTGTCCACCGGATGACGTTAACTAATAGATCAATCAAGCAAACAAACATGAATCGATAACTAATCCGCGCGTGAAAACCGTCCTAATCTGCATCTCATCCACTGGATGACGGTTAACACAGATTGATCGGGTAAACCAGCGTGAATCATCCTTGACTCACTGTGCTTCCCACGTCCACCGGATGACACCAAAGAAACAGAGCTTAGCAAGGACCCTGGTCCGCCATGCTTCCACGTCCACCGGATGACGCTAAAAAGACATAGTTTAACAGGGGGTTGACGATACTTACAAGCAAGCCTGTGTCCACCGGATGACACCCAGCCTGGATGAAGTAACTCGCCGGACTCGACTGACTCTAGGGTTTGTTTGGCCGGAGCCGAAAGTTGTGTTGTATTGATGTTGTTGTTTCTTTTACAATGGCCGAGGGCTTATATTTATACCCTGAGCGTAGCTAGAGTCCTAGTCGAATTACAACTCATCAATAGATAAGGAAACTAACAAACTATCATATATCTAAGGTAACTTGGAGTCACATCTCCCCTTTCATAACGGACTCCGATCGTGATCACATCCTGACGGCGCGGACTTTAGATGACGTCACCAATACCGACGCTGCACGCCTTCTGTCACCTTCGCCCGATAACCGATTCTCCGTGCTATCGGCTATTCTCCTTCCTTCTGCTGGACGGAGTCTGCTTCCGAAATCGGCTATCTTCCTCTGGTATCGGCTATCTCCCTTTAGTATCGGTTATCGGCTCCCAGCCCAAAATTTGGTGTTAACACATGCCCCCCAATTTTGGAATAAACTGGTTTATTCCGAAATTAGCGCTTGAGCCTTCAAATAGCCAAATCACAGCTTCCTTCTCAGCACTTCAAACTTTCGCACCAAAACGAAACCCTAAACCATCGCAACTTCTGCCACGGGTTTCAATCCGCCGCCGTCAACTCCGATTCGTCGCCGTCAAATCACCCCCGAGCTAATGGCGACTCCTTCCGAGGTCCCTGAGGTATCAATTTCATCGATCCGCCCCCCTGATTCGTGAATCCCTTTTCAACCCCACTGAGTACGAGTTTCAAATCCAGGTGCTGAGGAATGATATTCTGATTCCACTGAAGGACATCCCCAATACCTACTATCTGGGCCCGATGGGCGATCTGATCCCCAAAGACTTCATCATTCAAGAAACCAACCAGCTCCCTTTCCGAAGCTCCATGATGGGTGCCTCCTCTTGGGCAAAATCTTTCAGAAACTGGCCAAGCAGCACCTGCTGGGTGGAGGAACTGGTTCCGTCGCGTCGCGGCGAAGAAGCGCGCTGACTGGGAGATGCACCATCTAAGTCAATGTCTTGATCTATCATTATCAGAGATGACAAGGAATGAGCCGCTCCTGATCGCTGCCAGTCATTTTTGGTCCAACTCCTTGAATGCTTTCGTGTTCGGAGACGGTCCAAAAACCATCACCCTGGGCGATATCCATATGCTCACCGGGCTTTAGATTACTGGATCATATTATTTCTAGGATCTTTGCTCCAGTGGTAAGAAGGACCCCTATTTCCCGAAGCTGGACACATACAAAGGATGGAGTGGTTATATTCAACACCACCAGAAAAGCTCCTCCTCTGTCAGCGAGAAAGAACATGTCGCATTCTTGACCATGTGGCTTGAAAGGTTCGTGTTCTGTGGCGCCACTGCCGGGCCAGCATATCCTTATCGGGTCTTGGCAGAGAAACTGTCTCAAGGACACTCCATCCCCCTGGGCAAACTCTTGTTGGGTGCAGCATACCGGCTTATGAACCGGGTATTCAGTTCCTTGATCATAGGTGAAGAAGTGCAATGCATAACAGGCCCTTGGTGGCTAGTACAGCTATGGCTCAACCTGTACCTGCATAAACTGGTAAGGATGCAACTCCAAGGCCTCAACTTTCCATCCACCGAGTATTCAGAGGAGGAAGACCCAAAAACTAGAGGCTGTCAAAGTTTTGGTGAAGCTGCCTCTGCCATAACCATCTCAACCTCAAAGGGCAATATGCTAGAAACATTATACAGGGGCTTGGGACCAAATGTTACTACCTGGTTCCCTTATGAAGATGAAGATGAATTTCCAGCACCCTCCAGCTTCAAATTCAACAATGGGTGTTCTGATGACGAGGCTATCAGTATCTTGAACACAATCATCAAACCCTGTGCCTTGCCAGCAGATTTCAA
This sequence comes from Eremochloa ophiuroides, assembly GCA_038502445.1. Lineage (NCBI taxonomy): Eukaryota > Viridiplantae > Streptophyta > Magnoliopsida > Poales > Poaceae > Eremochloa > Eremochloa ophiuroides. The sequence goes on along the minus strand of JAHLJS010000001.1, from coordinate 34,335,415 downwards.
ACACCTTCGAAGCGCAAGCGGCAAGGCAACTAGCTATCCTTCTTATGAATTCTATCATCCAAACATAGCAGCAAGACAGCTAGGTTTCGGCCAATTGCCCCCTCGGCTCCCTTTTTTGAATGCATTGAAACCCAGGGAGAACATTATAGAGCACCTTCAGGCTGTCAGAATTTTTCAAATCGGAGCAAACCTGCCCACATTCTCGCCGAAACCGTGGAATCAAATCTGCATCGTTCATCAGAGTTTTGACGATTGGTGACAACAATGGCATGCTCACTTGTTCTGCCAAACCGTCCATGACAAGTGCAGAGCCCTGGATCCAAACTTCCAATCTCCCCGAGCAGTAAGTGTTCTCAGCCGATTCCAATAAAAACGGCTTTATTCAAACATGTTACTTAACAGATATTTCTTGCAGGACCCATCATCCAATCCACCAGAGCGAGTGGAATACTATCCACCTTGTCCAACAGCAAGACTAGGCTTCCGAGCGCCAACGCTGAGACAACTAATGGCAGGCCCTGCTGTACTGACTTCCTCTTCTGCTTCAAAACGACCAGCTGCATCTCAGCTCCAAAAGCAAACTCCCAAGAAACGTCGATCGATAAGAAAAATTCAGGTACCTAGTAGCATTTTTCCTTTACTTCAATACGCCTTGACTCTTAAATTGGCTTTCTACCAGGTGAACGCTGAACCAACTCAAGGTACCTTGGGAGAGAAACAGGCCGAAGAACCACCAGAATCTACCGGCCATGAGGAATCAACTGCTCAAGAAGAAGGGATCCGGGAAGAAGGACCAAAAACTCAGGTACTACTCACTGGGCTCTTCTTTCTTTTGCAGTCCTAACTGCGCAGCTTGAAGAATTACGTGTGGCCGCCGAGGCCGCTGCCAATGCCGTTAATGCGCATGGCAACACGCAGGCGGAACGGCTCCTGGATGTTCATCACCGCGTCTCCCAGGTGGCCATGGCCGGCGTTTGTCATGGCGCCACTGGGGCTCTTACAGCCGCGCGACTCCGCTCCGGCATTGCTCTGGAAGCCGTCGAGCCTGGGTTCCCGGAAGGCCAAAACATGGAGGAGGCCAGCGCCCAACTGGCGAACTTCTTTCCTCATGCCGACGAGGTCGTGGCTGTCACCGACGCCCAGGACATTATAGATAAAGCCACGCATGATTAGGATGTAATAGGGCTCCTGTAAGCACAATCAGAAATAAAACTTCCTTCAAAAACATCAATCTGATTTCCATATGTGCTCGGATACATATATGTATTTTTCCAGAATTTTCCCTCTTTTTTTTTCTAAGGGCGACTCGTTACTACGATGTCGGCCATTTTTGTCCTGAAGGCGACCCGCTTGCACGGCATCGGATGTTAGAGCCAGATTCACATGAATCGGCTATTATCCCCAAAATGGGATGCTAGGGTAGTATTTCCTCAGATGCTTCCCGTTGATGGCTCTGGCAAGTCTCTGCCCTTCCAAGTCTTCAAGGATATAAGCATTACCCGGAAAGCATTCCACCAGGCGATACGATCTTTGTACTCTTTCAATAGTTGAAACAGCTCCTGCCTGAACTCTGGGTCTAAATTGGCGGCAATAAACGTCGGCCTTGATCTGTCGCCGGGTCCAACATCCACTTCTTCGAGCTTGTCGGCCGACATGAATCCTTGCCCCAACTTACCCTCTGTGCCGTCGATCGGATTCTCCATTTAATAAAAAGACTCAGAGCCGATTGCCCTGATCGGCTGTTGACTCTCATCACTGACTTTGATGGAGCCTCTTTCCCAAGTCTTGCCAAAGAAACAGTCATGATCCCCAGCTTCCCAGTATGTGGCATCTGCCGTCGCCACACTGACCGAGTCGTCGGCCGGGATCACTTCGACCTCATCGCCATGCCACTGAATGAGGCACTGATGCATGGTCGATGGCACGCAGCAGTTGGCATGAATCCAGTCGCGTCCGAGTAGCAAGCTGTAGGCACCTTTACTGTCGATCACGAAAAAGGTGGTAAGCAGTGTTTTCTTCCCCACTGTTAGCTCGACGTTGATTGCCCCCCGAGTGTTGGAAGAATTGCCCCCGAAATCCTTGAGCATTAGATCAGTTTCTATTAGATCATCGGGACCCTTGCCTAGCTTGCGGAATGTAGTGTAGGGCATGAGATTGACAGTGGCACCACCATCCACCAACATCTTCGTCATGGGCATGCCGTCGACATAACCCTTGAGATAGAGGGCCTTCAAATGTCGATTCTTGGCTGGCTTATCAAAAGTAGCTTGCTGTGCGAGCACTAACTTGGCCACTCCGTCTTCTGATCCCGAATCATCTGAGTCGGACTCGGTATCATACTTCTTGGCTCTGAACTCTGCAGGCAGCACGAACACCATCTGTGCATCGGCTACAGCCTTTCCATTATTTTGTGGAGGCTTCTCGCGCCATACCTGTTTGGCACGTCCCTCAGCTTGGAGCTCTCTGTTTCTGAGCCGCTGCACCCGACGCCTTTGGCTCCTAGTTAGATCCCCTGGGCACCACTGATTCTCTTGCCAAACCGGCTGTCAGCGTTCAACTACCGCTTCATCAAGCCGATCGTGCGAGTCCCTTTTTTCACGCCGATCCCGCGGGCTGTGGGGGCTCCCCAGCCTCTGATGCACAGACCGGCGGTTGACCTGGGACTGCCTGTACTCTCGGTACTGATCGCTGCATTCTGGGCAGTTGCGCAGTGTTGGCAGTCTCAGGCCTTCATTCCAACAATGTCGGAAGAATGGGCAATGCCAATGATCCTCCTTACCTCCCCGGTGGCGGGTCATTTCTTCATGATAGCGCGCCTCTTCTTCTTTGCGGAGCCACCTGCGGTACTCCTCTTCTTCGCGCTGCAGCCGCCTCTGATGATCTTTCTCTTTCTGTCGCCGCCACTTGTTCAGAAGGTGCTAGTGTGTGGGCCTCCTGCTCTTGGTGCCACTGGATTCTCCCTGCTCCGGCTGCCTCTGATTCTGTTCCCTCCTTCCTTTGATCAGCGCCAGCTCCTCAGCTGTGATTTGTGCATCGGTATCAACTGAGGAGCTCTTCCTGGCCTGTTCGGAGGTTAATACCTTTACTTTAGTCAGAGGATTCGCGATCTGGACCATATTCTGCCCTTTCGGGAATGGGAATTTGTCGATCCTCATCTTCCCCTTGGGAGGAGCCTCAAATTTCAACAAACCGCGCCTAATAACATTCTGGATTGCTGCTTTGAAATTGCGGCAATTGTTTGTAGAGTGTGAGGTGAGGCCGTGGTACTGGCAGAACGGTTTTCCCTGCAAATCTTCAGGAGATGGCTTGACGTAATCAGCTAGGAAGGTAATGTGGCCTGCACTAACTAATAGGTCGAAGAGTTTGTCCAGCTTGCGCGTGTCAAAGTCGTATTGATCTTCCGCGCTCCAACCCTTCGGTACGGCCATGGGTTTTGTTCCCCATTTAAGCTCAACAGCAGCCACTTCTTCATTCTCTCCATCCTCTGAGTCGGAATCATAGACGTAGGCCTGCTTGTATTTTGAATCCTTCTTGAAACTCTGGGCCTGCTGTTCTAATGCGGCCACCCTCTGCATCACCTCGCTGATGCTGTTGAAGTTGGTGCCCACCAGCTTCTCTTGGACGTGTGGGAGCAACCCACTGACCACTATCTTGGCGAGCTGCTTGTCGTTCAGGTTCAAAGAGTAACACATGTTCCTGGTCTCCCTGAACCGCTTGATGAAAGCCGATCCAAGTTCATTCGGCTTTTGGCGCATGTTGGTGAGATCTGTGATGTCTTTCTCCCCAGTGCCGGAGAAGAAGTAATTATGGAATTTAGTCTCCAGATCTTCCCAGCCTTGAATCGAGCTAGGCTCCATAGATGCAAACCAGCTAAACGCCGGCCCTGTCAGTGATAGCGGAAAGAGCCGGACCCTGTGAGCTACCTCATACGAAGCTTCGCCGAGCTGGGTCAGGTAACGGCTGATGTGCTCCATGGTGGTGATGTCGTCCTGCCCACTGAACTTGGAGAAGTCGGGTAAGCGATACCTGGGCGGCAATGTCACGCGGTCGTACCACTCGGGGTAAGGGCGCCTGTACTTGATTCCAGTCCCGGTCTTCGGCTGTAAACCGAACGTATCACGGAGCATGGCACTCATCTGCTCCAGCAGCTAATTGTTGGGTGTCTGGGCGTACCCCAGATGCGGCACTGCCTGAAGGTCTTGATATGTGATCCCATCATGGTATCCAGGAGTTGGGTTGGCCACATCTGCCGCCGGCGTATTTCCAGCTGTCAGGTTCACTGCTGATGAGTTCATCGAGTTCACCGACTGTCCAGTGGCCTGCATGAAAGCGGCGAGCTCCTCCGGAGTATGATCTTTGTATAATCTGGGAGAAGCTGCTATTTTTTGAGCCGAACCGGCCGCAGTGGCACCCTGCCCTGGCGTTTTCGGCTGGCTCGGCTGTTGCGGTGGGGAATTGGAGGTCCCTGCCGCTGCTTTTGGATCTCCGTCCTTTGCGGGTATGTTGAAGTAAACCGAACCCAGAGACTCCCAATCCTGCCGTTTGAGAACAGTCTTCATGATGTTATAGAATGTCTGCAGGAAGGATTTATGGTGATGGCCGACTGCTGAATAGGTGGCCTCCCAAGTCACTTCTTCCAGCATCTGCTTGAGGTCGGCCTTGCACTCCTCTTCAGATTTATCAGAATGGCCGTCCATGATCCATCTAGGGAATGCATTCTTCTTCACCACCGAGCCATCACGCTGCTTGCTGAATGAAAGCAGGCAGGCATCAGCGAATTCTTCAACAATCTTGTTCAGCACAGCCGCGTCCTCCTCACTGAGGTCTTCGACCCTGACCCTGAGGACACCGTCATCCCTGGAGGGGCCGTCTGCCGCAGCCTTTCCTTTTACCATGGTCTTCAATGAAATGTCCCACCGGGCGTGCCAAAAAGTGTGTTGGCGCAAAAAGTGGTTCCCTAATGCCCAACACACCAGCGAAGCCGGAAACGATCCTTGAGGCAGTGAAGCTCTCGCAGATCCAACTAGCTTCGGACCCGGTCTGAGAGTGTCAGTAACACCCAAGCGTGCCAGTCAATTTGACCTGCAATTGACAAGGAAAAAGATAGTAATCAGTAATCACGGGGCGAAACTAACCGGTATGTCCAGGTAGTTCCAACTGTATGGCTCGAAGAGCCGATGTAATGGGAAATCGACTAGAAAGCCGATTCCGTCATGTTATGAACTGATTGTAGCGAAACATGCATTATTACTCAAGTTAACCGATTCAGACATGAATTCAATGACATATACTTGCATTAGACAGAAGTATACTATAAAAGATATAGTCACAGCAAGCTAACATGATCATAAGATGTCTCAATGTAAGATAAGATGAAATCGGCTACATTAGCCGATTCAGTGTATACGGGCAACATACAAGCCTATAAAGTAAACAATGTTTCAACTCTCCGGCTAATAGATCTAAATCACAATCTTGCAACAGTGGAGATCGAGCGGATCGAGGCAGTCATGATGAAGTTGCAACTTAGATCCGTTAACCCTTGAATCTACACAATGTTTATTTTATTACTTGAGTGCGACCCGTATCTAATCTAGATCCAAAATACAATCGGCTGGTGTAAAACATTCTATCTTGTCAATATAAAACGAATGGCAAACATAATTCATTGAACATATAGATCTATTAGATATAAGCCGACGTATATGGATCAAGACGGGCAAATTGATGATTGCTTTAAATAATAAACAATAAACATAAGCAACATCGGTAACTTAATGAATCTAGCTAAAACTGCCAAATTTAACTAGAGCCGATAACTAATCCATGCATGCAAACTATCGTAATCTATAGCCTGTCCACCGGATGACGTTAACTAATAGATCAATCAAGCAAACAAACATGAATCGATAACTAATCCGCGCGTGAAAACTGTCCTAATCTGCATCTCGTCCACCGGATGACGGTTAACACAGATTGATCGGGTAAACCAGCGTGAATCATCCTTGACTCACTGTGCTTCCCACGTCCACCGGATGACACCAAAGAAACAGAGCTTAGCAAGGACCCTGGTCCGCCATGCTTCCACGTCCACCGGATGACGCTAAAAAGACATAGTTTAACAGGGGGTTGACGATACTTACAAGCAAGCCTGTGTCCACCGGATGACACCCAGCCTGGATGAAGTAACTCGCCGGACTCGACTGACTCTAGGGTTTGTTTGGCCGGAGCCGAAAGTTGTGTTGTATTGATGTTGTTGTTTCTTTTACAATGGCCGAGGGCTTATATTTATACCCTGAGCGTAGCTAGAGTCCTAGTCGAATTACAACTCATCAATAGATAAGGAAACTAACAAACTATTCTATATCTAAGGTAACTTGGAGTCACATCTCCCCTTTTATAACGGACTCTGATCGTGATCACATCCTGGCGGCGCGGACTTTAGATGACGTCACCAATACCGACGCTGCACGCCTTCTGTCACCTTCGCCCGATAACCGATTCTCCGTGCTATCGGCTATTCTCCTTCCTTCCGCTGGACGGAGTCTGCTTCCGAAATCGGCTATCTCCCTTTAGTATCGGTTATCGGCTCCCAGCCCAAAATTTGGTGTTAACAAAGTTAGTTTTGCATAAAATGCTGTTTTCTGAGCTATGATGATATACTAAAGATGAATATGAATTTGCAACCGTGCAGGTGACTTGCACTTGGGTTAGAGTCCCAATGTATTGTCATCGACAGATTGGAAACCGTTCGGTAGGCTTTGTACTTTGGGTTAGAGTCCCGATGCATTGCCGCCGCCGGAAAATTGGTAATGAAAAAGGAAGTCCGTTCGGATGGATGTGCACATGCGGCGGCGTTCCCATGTCTTGTCACCGACGGGCACGAATTTGTAACCGTTCGGCTACTTTGCACTTGGGTTAGAGTCCCAATGCATGGTAACCAACGGAAAAATGCTTTAGGGACCGTTCGTTGTCGTCCTGCTGGATCGAGACTTTGCAACTAGCCACATACTACGGGAAGCCTCTGACTCCGGTGACTCTACTACTGGAACCGACAACCACGCACTGGGAGTGGAGAGATGGCGAGAGTAGCGAGTACCCTCGTGGCCGGCGTGCCTGGAGACTAGAGGAGTACTGTGCTCTCGGGTGGCGCAGGACCAGTTCCGGGGTATGAAAAGCCGTAGTAGGCGGGGTTGGCATATGCAAGCTTAAGTCCTACATATGCAGTGTGGATAGGGATCCCCAGCTGGGTACTTCTGGATTTGAATCGATGTTGCTCCTCGGTTAATGGAGACTTGATCCACTGACTTACACCAAAAAGTGGTTCGGAAACTAGGTGTTTTTGAGAATGGTTAAGAAATTGAAAGAATGGGACATATGAGAAGGAATATTGGAACTATGGTTATGATTAAAATAATATTGAGATAAAATATTGAAATGGGATAGTAATGCTTTTCCGCAAAACTCTTGAACTCTTGCTATAGCCTTACCTTGACTCCCCTCAGCCTGCATTCCTGAGTCTAATTTTACACCTTTTGTCGGGTAAGTCTTGTGGAGTACCCCAGTACTCAGGGTTTGTTAACCCCTGTTGCAGGAAGTCAGCAGCCGGAGGTCTGTCTTGCTCCCTGCTGCGTGATGCTCGTCGGTGAAGGAAGCGATGTTGAGTGATGTTGGACCCTTGGGCAGGGTTCGTACTATTATGTGTATCTGCTACCCTGATGCTACTTCTATTTAGGTATAGATTATAATAAGTGTACTTGAATTTATATTTGAACAACTGGTTTGTAATCTATGTACTATGTTGTCTTCTGCACCTTTACTCTGATGTATTTTATTATGAAATGTTGTAACCCTGTAATGACTTCGTAATGGGATCCTGTCGGAGAATACGGGCGCTTATGTAGCCCGGCAGAGCTGCCTAGGTCATCTGGAACACGGGCCCGGCTGTCAGATGTCATTAGTGGTGATGACAGGTGCCTGTCGGCCACGTGATTTAGGCGGTTCTGTTACATGTGGTATCAGAGCGATCCATTGCCAAATCATTACAGTGTTACTTTCGAAAACTTCAAAATGTCTTAGATCACAAAATTTAAAATTGGTATTTTGGTCCAAATTGCTTACATTCTTACCTTATCCCTTCATTCTTACCTTATCCAATAGTTCTTACCTCATTTTATAATTCTTATCTCATCCAATAAATTATCTATGGTAGCAAGTGGGTAGCATATTTATTTAGCCCTATATTAAAGTTATATTTATTTTCCTATTGCATGATTTAAAATTCGTAAGTGCGATTCATGCATCATGATGATCTCACATGATTAATTAACTTCCTCCTTAAAAGTGGTTTTCGGGTTAGGATCTAACAAGCCTATTCTTCCTAGCCTATCAAGTCCTCACTAATCCAAACCTTCTTTTCCTGCCTGTCGTAAAACCTTAGTTACTGTTAGGGGATTCTGCCTTTATGCAACAAGTATCAATTGTTGATGTCATGTTTAAGCCCAAGCCTATTCTTCCTAGCCTATCAAGTCCTCACTAATCCAAACCTTCTTTTCCTGCCTGTCGTAAAACCTTAGTTACTGTTAGGGGATTCATGCCTTTATGCAACAAGTATCAATTGTTGATGTCATGTTTAAGCCCGTACTGTCTCTAGGTTTTTGTTAAGTGATATAGGACCTAAGTTCGGCTTGCTTATCCACAGATGCCTGTCAACACTCGGTCGTCCGGTGCTGGAACCTCCGAGGATGGAGTTGGTGTTTCCAATCCACCGCCTATTCCACCAACCTTGGCTGATGCCATTGCGGCCCTGGCCAATGACGCCAATGCAATGGCGCAGAATCAGGACAATCATGGTCGGCGTCGAGGCCGCCGCGATGATGAGGAGACCATGTATGATTTCACTAACACCCGTCCGCCCGTCTTCACCAAAGCCGATGAACCCCTGGAGGCTGATGATTGGCTCCGAACCATGGAGCAGAAGTTTAGTCTGATCCACTGCATAGAGATCCAGAAGCCGCTGTTTGTAGCACAGCAACTACGAGGTCCCGCAAGCGCTTGGTATGCGAACCTCCTCTCCGCACAGCCCGATGGTCATCAACTTACCTGGGTGGAATTCCGTGAGGCTTTCCGTGCCCACCATATTTTGGCTGGTGTCATGAAGATGAAGCTTGATCAGTTTCTGGGACTGCAGTAGAAGGAATCAACTATCATGCAATATGTCAGTCAGTTTAATCACTTGGCGCAATACGCCCCTGAGCATACCAACACTGATCAGAAGAAGAAGGACTGCTTTGTCAGGGGTCTGAACTTCAAGATTCAGAGAAGCTTGTCCAACAACCTTAACTGCACCTATCATGAGGCCGTAGATAGTGCCATTGCCTTTGAAGAGAGTGACCGTAAGCACCAGGACGAGAAAAAGAAGAAGAAAGCTGGGTCTTCTGGCAGTCAGAAGCGTCAGAGGATTATTTATCGGTTCCACTCACCATAACCAACCACAATACCCCCAGCAGCAGATCATTGTTCGCACTGCCGCTACCTCCCATACCTCCAACCAACAAAACACCACCCAGCCGAACGCCCCAAGTGTTCGTATCACTACTCCTCAGACCAATTACAACCACCCTTGCTATAATTGTGGCAAGATGGGACATTGGTCCCGCAATTGTCCTTTTCCAAAGCAATACAATCAGAATGTACCCCTAGTTCCTAGTGCTCAACAGCAACAACCGCAGCAGCGGATTAAGCATCGTGGTCACCAGCAGCATGCTCAGAAAGGAAAGGTGGTCAAGAAAGCAGGACATGTTTACTACACCCAAGTTGATCAGATTCCCGATGGAGAACCCGTCATGCTGGGTAGGTTCCCTGTTGCAAGCCACCCTACGATTCTGCTTTTTGACTCTGGTGCGTCTCATTCATTCATCAATCGCACATTTGTCAACAAGCATGAGATTTCAATTGGGGAAATAAAGGAAAATTTCCTTATACAGTCGCCCGGAGGACGTATAAGTACTAAGTAAGTAGTGCAACGTATGCCTATAGAATTGGGAGGGCACATATTCCCTACTACCATGATAGTGCTAAAAGATCAAGACATAGATGTGATCCTAGGCATGAATTGGATGTATCAGCATAAGGCCCTTATAGATGTGCTGAATAGGACTATAAGGGTGAACATACCTGATAGCAAGTCTCAGCTTCTCATCCAACTCCCACTACCCTTGAGAAAAGTTGAAGGGTCCATGCAAAGGTTATGTGCCACATTAGTCAAAGAAGTGCAGGACATTCTGGTGGTCTGTGAATTTCCTGGATGTATTTCCTGAGGATCTGCCTAGATTACCTTCTGATCGAGATGTGGAATTTGCCATTGAGTTGAAGCCTGGAACGGCGCCTATTTCTCGTAGAGCCTATAGGATGCCTCCCAAGGAATTGGCAGAGCTTAAAGTTCAGTTGCAAGATCTGTTGGATAAGGGTTTTATCAGACCTAGTTCATCTCCTTGGGGTTGTCCTACTATTTTCGTAAAAAAGAAGGACAAGTCTCTCAGACTTTGTGTTGATTATCGTCCACTCAACGAGGTAACCATCAAGAACAAATACCCTTTGCCTCGTATTGACCTACTCTTTGACCAGTTAGCTGGAGCCAAGGTGTTTTCCAAAATTGACCTTAGATTTGGCTATCACCAAATCAAGATCTGTCCCGAAGACATCCCCAAAACAGCCTTTACCACCAGATATGGCCTATATGAATACTTAGTCATGTCCTTTGGCCTAACCAATGCACCTTCCTACTTCATGTACCTCATGAACTCCGTTTTCATGCCTGAGCTCGACAAATTTGTAGTCGTGTCCATCGATGACATCCTTGTCTATTCCAAAACCCTTGATGAACATGCCAATCACCTTCGTGTTGTCCTGACTCGCTTAAGAGAACACCAACTTTATGCCAAGTTCAGCAAGTGTGAGTTTTGGTTGGACCGAGTCCCATTTCTCGGACATATTCTGTTAGCTGAAGGTGTGTCTGTCGATCCGAGTAAGGTGGAAGAAAGATTGAATTGGAAGCCACCAGCCACAGTGCATCAAGTCCGTAGTTTCATGGGAATGGCGGGATACTACCGTCGATTTATTCCGGATTTCCCCAGGATAGCCAAGCCCATTACCAACTTGTTGAAGAATCAAGTCAAATTTGTCTGGTCACCAGAATGTGAGAAGGCATTTCAAACTCTGAAAAGGTTGTTAACCACTGCACTAGTCCTAGCTCAACCTGACATTGAAAAGCTATTTGATGTTTATTGTGATGCTTCTGGTACTAGTCTCGGTTGTGTCTTAATGCAAGAGGGTCAGGTTATTGCTTATGCTTCGCGGTAGCTCAAGCGTCATGAAGAGAATTACCCCACCCATGATTTGGAGTTAGCAGCCGTAGTACATGCCCTGAAGATATGGCGTCATTATTTGCTGAGCAGTACTTGTAATGTGTACACGGATCATAAGAGTCTGAAATACATCTTTACACAAGAAGAGTTGAACATGAGATAGCGAAGATGGCTCGAGTTGATCAAGGATTATGATATTGAAGTGCACTATCATCCGGGCAAGGCAAATGTGGTCGCCGATGCACTCAGTCGGAAAGTTCACTGCAACTGTTTGACTGTAAGACCCTATGATTTATCTCTGTGCTATGAGCTGGAAAAGTTAGGTATAGAAATAGTGCCACAAGGTAGCTTGGATCATATTAGTATTAAGACCACCATCCGAGATGAGATTATTGCTGCTCAGAAAGGAAGCAAAGGAATCAAGCACATCAAGGAGAAAATTCAAGCTGGAAAGGTAGATTGTTTCAGGATTGATGATGAAGGTGTCGTATGGTTCAAGGATCGTCTGGTAGTCCCAAAGGTACCTGAGCTGCGTCAAAAGATTCTCAATGAAGCACATTTGAGCAGATTCTCTATCCATCCAGAAAGCAACAAGATGTACCAGGACTTGAAACAGAAATTCTGGTGGACTAAAATGAAGATAGAGATTGCTCAGTATGTTGCCAGGTGTGATACATGCCAAAAGGTGAAAGCCGTACACATGAAGCCTGACGGAGGACTGCAACCATTACCTGTTCCTGCGTGGAAATGGGAAGACATTAGTATAGATTTCATCGTGGGTCTGCCCAAAACATCCAAAGGCTCTGATTCCATTTGGGTCGTTGTGGACCGTCTCACCAAGCAAGCTCACTTCATACCTGTGAAGACTGCATATACTGCTGCAACTTATGCGAAGCTATATATGGAAAATCTGATGAAGCTGCATGGAGTGCTTAAGACCATTGTCTCTGATCGAGGCACTCAGTTTGTCTCCAATTTCTGGAAAGCATTTCACAAGTCATTAGGGACGAAGCTTTTGCACAGCACAGCGTATCATCCGCAAACTGACGGACAAACTGAAAGAGTCAACCAAGTACTTGAAGACATGTTGAGAGCTTGTGCACTGACTTACACTCACACGTGGGACGAGTGTCTAGCTTTGGCAGAGTTCTCATATAACAACAGCTATCAAGAAAGCATCAAGATGGCCCCATTTGAAGCAGTCTATGGTCGTAGGTGTCGCACTCCGTTGAATTGGTCCGAACCAGGAGAAAGATGGTTCTACAGAGTTGACTTGGTTAATGAAGCTCAAGAGAAGGTCTGACTGATCCAAGAGAATTTGAAAGTGGCACAGTCGCGTCAGAAAAGCTATGCCGATCAAAGGCGTCGACCGTTAGCCTTCAAGGCTGGAGACTATGTCTATCTGAAAGTGTCGCCAATGAAAGGGATTAACCACTTTGGAGTCAAAGGCAAATTAGCCCCACGTTACATCGGACCATTTCAGATTATGGAATGTGTGGGGAAAATGGCTTACAGGCTGCAATTACCAGAGCACCTCTCTAACACGCATAATGTGTTCCACGTGTCACAATTGAAGAAGTGTCTTCGAGTGCCTGATCAAGTCGTCGATGTTGAAGGAGTAGAACTTGAGCCAGAGTTGATGTACTCAGAGTATCCTATCCGAGTCTTGGATATAAAGGATCGTGTTACACGAAGGACCACAACCAGGTGGTATAAGATCCAGTGGAGTTAACATTCCGAAGATGAAGTTACATGGGAGTCGGAAGATTATCTCGCAGAAAATTTCCCTGAATTTTTCGCTACCTTATAAATATAAAGTTCCTAGTTTAATGATCAAGGTTGGATTAGGTTGTATTGACACATTTTCTTTTCTATTACTTTGTTTGAATCTTGTTTTGTCTTGTACCAAATCTCGGGACGAGATTTCTTTTAGGGGGGAAGGCTGTAATACCTCTGGTATTACTGCATAATTAAACTGCCATGTCATCATGTTTAATTTGATCAATTGCATATGAATGTGCTTAGGGTGCTAGAGTGATTTGATTTCACTGATTATGTATTTAGACCCTTAATTAAAAATCAAATATTAAACTAAATAAGAAATTAAATTAAGCCCTAGAATTGACCTCAAACCCTAATCCAAAAACTATGATGAATCTCATCGAAGTGTCTTCATGAAAGTTGTAGATCTTTTAAAATGGAACAACTTTTATTTTTGGAGATTTTAAAGTTATGTTCCAAAAATTCAAATTAAACTCAAATTACTATGTTTAAATTTAAATTTGAAACCTCAATTTCAAAAATATTAGGAATTTGACAAAACTTCCTTAATAGGAGATGTAGAGCTCACTGAAAGGAACAACTTATATTTTGACCATTTTTCCAGTTGTTGAGAAAAATTAAAAGTAATTTTAGAATTTCAGTTTTAAAATTCAAAACCCTTTTTACCCCCTTTGCTGTAGTTTCAAAATTTGCCGAATTTGAAAATGGTTCAAAAATAAAAACTGATCAGCACTTGTAGTACTACAACTTTTGTTTTAAACGTTTTCTCAGATTCAAATTCGTAGGCCATCATTCAAATCAAAATAGCTGTTGACTTATCCCTGAGCTACAGTAACCCGGGGGGTCCCCTGTTCCTGAGCGCCGTCGTACCGCGCGTGCCGCGGCTGGCGCCGGGCGTCATCCGGCCGGCCAGTGGAGGCCCTGGCCACCGCTTCGTGGCTGTCGGGGGTCCCGGCCAACCCTCGAGCTTATCCTCTTCCCCACTGCCCTTATAAGCCTTCAAGCCCTCTCCTTCCTCCATTTTCACCTCCGCGGCTCGCCGGCGACATCCCCTCCATTTCTTGGCCAAATTGGCCATTACCACTGCATCCTTGTCAAATTTCTTGAGCGGCAACCTTTCCCACCTCAGTGCGCATCGTTTGCTTTCTCTGGAGAGTGCACTTGAGTTTCATAGGCGCTGGAACGCGCATCGTCGTCTCTGTGTCCGGCCGAAGCACCGCCGCGGTCCGTTCCAGTGAACAGCCCGTCTCGGTGAGCTCTTTCCCTTTCCGTGAAGTGTTCCTGAATTTTTGTTCCTCCCAGAGACTCATGCCCTCGACCGTTTCACCTTTGGTGTACAGAATCGGTCGGAACGGAAGTTCACCGTCGTGTCCGTGCTGCTGTGTCCGCCGCCGCCATCCCGTTCGTCGATCCGCACCGTCTCAGCCCCTTTCGGCCGTCGTCTAGGAGTTTGGGTGAGCCACCAATCCTTCCTGAGCCAACTAATTAGATTCTACAGTGTTCTTGTGGGCAGGAGAGATCCACCGCCCTGCTGCGTCCGCCATGGTTGGGCATGTTCTCGTCGGCAGCGAGTTGCGTCTGGGTTTTGTGCGCTAGGGTCCCCGTTAGGCTTAGGAGTCCATGATTTACGCTCGGTTGGGTTGCGCGAGTCGCCGTCGGCGAGTCTCGCCACCGGCCGGTGCGGGCACGCGCGCAAGAGAGGGAGAGTTGGAGGTGGGGGAAAGAAGCTGACAAGGGGGACCCGTCTGTCAGCAGTTGTAAGAGGGGGAGGGCGCGCGGGCTTGTTAGTGGACCGAGCTGGACCGGCCTGCATCTACCTGGGCCGCACCGGCTGATTTCACTTTTCCTTTTTCCCGGTGAATAAGTACTGCTTTTCCATTTTTAGTTATTGTAAATAGTGCTCGGTTTTGTTATTTCTCTAGGAATTAAACTACTAGTGGAAAAATTATGAAAATAAATGTGAGTACTCTCTGTTGTATGTAGAATTTAATAAAAATATTAAATATGTGTTTTGAGTACTTTCTGTATGAACTAAAAATCAGAGATTTAATTGTTAAATGCAACTTTGGGGATTTTTAATAAATTGTGTGTAACTTTCAAAAATCATGAAATTTATTTGTTAACTGTTTTAGGTCAATAGCAATCTGCTGGTAAAGTTTGGCATCAAATAGAAATAGTTTAATTAATTATTAATTATATACTTGATTAAATGATTAATAAAATAAACAGGAAACATTTGTGACTAGGGTTTGATGTGAATTTCGGATTCATTCTAGTTCTAGGTCAAACATGCTTATGACCTAGGGCACCTTAGTCTAGTATGGTTATGACTAGGTGATGAAGTACAGTTATGCTTGAATTAGGTATTATTTATTCTGGGATTTTTGCAGTTGTCATTTCATGTTGCATCGCATTGAAACATTAATCATTGCATGCGTATAGTGACCGAGGAACCGGAGGTGAAAGTGAAGGCAGCCACTGAGGAGATTATTCCTGAGGTTGTTCTGGATTTTGACATATGTGGTACTGATCCGAATCCTACGCTTCACGCAACCCAAGGCAAGCCCCGGTACATTCAGCCCTTTCTTGTGTTTTAAAAATTTTATCACCTTGAGTTAAATAATTGCATCAGGTTGATAGGAGTTGATTGTCACCTACTTGCTGCATGACCTACCTTGATATATAACCCCAAAACCTGTTTTAAAAATGAAAATGTTTGAAAATGCTTAGCCCTGCTCTTTAAAGTTAGTTTTGCATAAAATGCTGTTTTCTGAGCTATGATGATATACTAAAGATGAATATGAATTTGCAACCATGCGGGTGACTTGCACTTGGGTTAGAGTCCCAATGTATTGTCATTGACGGATTGGAAACCGTTCGTTAGGCTTTGTACTTTGGGTTAGAGTCCCGATGCATTGCCGCCGCTGGAAAAATGGCAATGAAAAAGGAAGTCCGTTCGGATGGATGTGCACATGTGGCGGCGTTCCCATGTCTTGTCACCGATGGGCACGAATTTGGAACCGTTCGGCTACTTTGCACTTGGGTTAGAGTCCCAATGCATGGTAACCAACGGAAAAATGCTTTAGGGACCATTCATTGTCGGCCTGCTGGATCGAGACTTTGCAACTAGCCACATACTACGGGAAGCCTCTGACTCCGTTGGCTCTACTGCTGGAACCGACAACCACACACTGGGAGTGGAGAGATGGCGAGAGTAGCATGTACCCTCGTGGCCGGCGTGCCTGGAGACTAGAGGAGTACTGTGCTCTCGGGTGGCGCAGGACCGGTACCGGGGTATGAAAAGCCGTGGTAGGCGGGGTTGGCATATGCAAGCTTAAGTGCTATATATGCAGTGTGGATAGGGATCCCAGCTGGGTACTTTTGGATTCGAATCGACGTTGCTCCTCGGTTAATGGAGACTTGATCCACTGACTTACACAGAAAAGTGGTTGAGAACTAGGTGTTTTTGAGAATGGTTAAGAAATTGAAAGAATGGGACATATGAGAAGGAATATTGGAACTATGGTTATGATTAAAATAATATTGAGATGAAATATTAAAATGTGATAGTAATGCTTTTCCCCAAAACTCTTGAACTCTTGCTATAGCCTTATCCTTGGCTCCCCTCAGCCTGCATTCCTGAGTCTAATTTTACACCTTTTGTTGGGTAAGTCTTGCAGAATACCCCAGTACTCAGGGTTTGTTAACCCCTGTTGTAGGAAGTCAGTAGTCGGAGGTCTGTCTTGCTCCTTGCTGCGTGATGCTCGTCGGTGAAGGAAGCGATGTTGAGTGATGTTGGACCCTTGGGCAGGGTTTGTACTATTATGTGTATCTGCTACCCTGATGCTACTTCTATTTAGATATAGATTATAATAAGTGTACTTGAATTTATATTTAAACAACTGGTTTGTAATCTATGTACTATGAAGTCTTCCGCACCTTTACTCTGATGTATTTTATTATGAAATGTTGTAACCCTGTAATGACTTCGCAATGGGATCCTGTCGGAGAATACGGGCGCTTATGTAGCCCGGCAGAGCTGCCTAGGTCATCTGGAACACGGGCCTGACTGTCAGATGTCATTAGTGGCGATCACAGGTGCCTGTGGGCCACGTGATTTAGGCGTTTCTGTTACAGGTGGTATCAGAGCGATACATTGCCAAATCATTACATTGTTACTTTTGAAAACTTCAAAATGTCTTGGATCACAAAATTTAAAATTGGTATTTTGGTCCAAATTGCTTACATTCTTACCTTATCCCTTCATTCTTACCTTATCCAATAGTTCTTACCTCATTTTATAATTCTTATCTCATCCAATAAATTATCTATGGTAGCAAGTGGGTAGCATATTTATTTAGCCCTATATTAAAGTTATATTTATTTTCCTATTGCGTGATTTAAAATTCATAAGTGCGATTCATGCATCATGATGATCTCACATGATTAATTAACTTCCTCCTTAAAAGTGGTTTTTGGGTTAGGATCTAACAAGCCTATTCTTCCTAGCCTATCAAGTCCTCACTAATCCAAACCTTCTTTTCCTGCCTGTCGTAAAACCTTAGTTACTGTTAGGGGATTCTGCCTTTATGCAACAAGTATCAATTGTTGATGTCATGTTTAAGCCCGTACTGTCTCTAGGTTTTTGTTAAGTGATATAGGACCTAAGTTCGGCTTGCTTATCCACAGATGCCTGTCAACACTCGGTCGTCCGGTGCTGGAACCTCCGAGGATGGAGCTGGTGTTTCCAATCCACCACGTGTTTCCAATCCGACAGACGACTCCGGAGACTCCGAGCATAGCTCGACTCGACTCTAACTCCCACACTACTAATGCTACTACTACTACTACTACTACTAAAGAATGGAGCTTCTCTTGTCTCTTGTGGCTCTTGTGTATCTTGGGTGTGTTGAAGAGGGTGATAGCCTCTATTTATAGAGGAGAGTTGAGGGGCTCCACGTCAGCGATCCGTGTCCTCCTTGCCTCTCCTCCCTTGGATGAACCGCCTCAATACCGACTTAGGATGGACGGCAGATGTGATTTCATCACATGGAAGACATGCAGGAAGGCGGTGGGGGCCAACTGACCTG
The DNA here is from genome assembly GCA_038502445.1 of Eremochloa ophiuroides. Classification (NCBI taxonomy): domain Eukaryota; kingdom Viridiplantae; phylum Streptophyta; class Magnoliopsida; order Poales; family Poaceae; genus Eremochloa; species Eremochloa ophiuroides. Next base: position 34,317,177 of record JAHLJS010000001.1, on the reverse strand, counting down.
GCCAACTGACCTGGCTAGGCACCAGGGGGGTCGGCCGACCCCCTATGATAGGTGGGCCTAGCCAGGTGTGGTCCCCACCAGTCGTAGAGCGTTGCCTTGTGCTGGTTCTGTCTTGATTGTATTGTTTCACGCCTTGATCCGTGTGCTTTGATTCTCCATCGTTGAATGGAAGCACATGTTGATTTGATGGTGGAATTGAGCTGGATAGAGTGTCACAGGGATCCTGCCATCTCACCAGAGCCAGGTGGGCCCCATGGTGGGGTCGGCCGACCCACGCATGGCCCACTCTGGGCTCTCCTCTCTTCTAGGTGATGTCTTGAGTCATTTGTTGAAGTTTGATGACTTGGTTCCCAAATACATGGTTCGGTCGACTCATAATATTGGGCTCCAAGTGCTCCAATTTGTTCTGTTTTGATCTTCCCTGCATTCACAAGCTAACAGTACAAGTGGAACTAGTTATTGATAAAATATGTTCATGATATGTTTATTCTCCCTTGAATCCGAGGCCTGTTGACGGTGTTTGAATGTGGATTCTCATGGTATATCCACCGTCAACACGCCCCCCTAGGGTTTCACCACCGTCTTCTGGAGTCTTCTTCCACTATCTTTGAGGAGTCATCTCGGCCCTTAGTTAAGTCGGTTTGATCCTACGGTGCACGTTCATCCCACCGGGCTATAAATAAAGGGGCAGACCCCCTCCCAGAACACCAATTCATTCCTCCTACTTCATTTGTCAAGAGTAGACAGAAGTTAGGGTTTCCAGAGATTAGAAGTAGAGCTCTAGTTCTTCAAGTTCATTCGTTTAGGCATCTAGCAAGGTTCAAGTAGAGTTGGGCTCTACGCTTGGGATTCCAGATCTGTTCGTCTGGAGATCGGTAATTTTATCTTGTATCTCATTATGACTTTGCTCTATTTTAATATATTGCTACTTATTCAGTTCTTAGTTTATTCTAGTTGTATATTCGATATAGTTGTGATTGGTGATGATTATTGTCATATGATCGTAAAGCGCCTAATTCAGTACTCGAGTGAGTTAGGTGGTATGTATTATATAGACGTGGTGTCTAGATATATTACGTACCTACGGAGGCACCCTGACATGCCGGGTCGTGTGGTAGTTCGAGTAGGTGACAGCTGCGTTGGTTCCTCTATAGTCCACCCCCCGTACGTAGGATGAGCAGAGCGCGGTCGCGAATGAGGTGACCATTGTGTCTTAATATCCTCATTAGATGATGCTCCTTATGATGTTTCCTGAGTTGATTATACTATACATGAAGATGTGTAATATAGCGTAGGCTGTAGACTTTATATTTAGTAATTACATAGGTTTTCTTTACTTTAGCCGAATCTCGAGATTGTCTTACTACATTAGTGAGTTTCTATATTCTATCTCTGGAATACCATTTACCTCATTTACGCAATTATCATTTATCATATTATTATTGACTTATTATCGCTAAAGCATTAGAGTTATTGGTTATCATAGGTTTGCACATTATCTTCTTAATCATTATAGTAGATTATCCTAATGAGTAGAATGTCTATTTATCCTTTTGGCATAAAACAAATCAATGATACTCGGAATACTTACCGGGTGAAGTGCTACAATGGGAGAATTATCTGTGCGCTTGCGGATATATTCTATAGTGTCATATTTTTAGGTGGCAAGTGTAGATTATTTTAACAATGGTTTTTGGCATCATGTTAGGGATGACAGCTTAACGCGAAGTGATGTTAAAAATACCAACATGCTCTTTCTATCTACCTTGCAACCGGCATAGTCAGAGTCCGAATATCCAATAAGCTCAAAGTTGGACCCCTTAGGATACCACAACCCAACATCTTTTGTGCCCTTCAAATACCTCGATATTCTTTTTACGGCTTTCAAATGACTTTCTCTTGGTAAGGCTTGAAATCTTGCACACATGCATACACTAAACATGACATCTGGTCAAGATGCGGTCACTTAAAGGAGACTTCCAATCATTGATCTATATAGCTTTTGATCTACCATTTTGCCACTATCATCCAAGTCCAAATGACCATTAGTTGCCATAGGTGTACTCATAGGTTTTGCAAATTCCAATCCAAATTTCTTCACCATGTCCCTTATGTACTTGCCTTGACTTACAAAAGTACCATTCTTCATTTGCTTCACTTGAAGACCAAGGAAGTAGCTAAGCTCACCACTCATGGACATTTCAAACTCACTTGCCATCATATTGCCAAATTCTTCACAAAAATCTTGATTTGTTGATCCAAATATGATATCAACATATATTTGCAAGACAAACAAATCATTGCCAAGCTTTTTAGTGAAGAGAGTACTATCAACCTTTCCCATTTTGAACCTTTAAGAGAGTAAGAAATCTCTCAATCTCTCATACCATGCTCTCGGTGCTTGCTTTAAACCATACAATGCCTTTTTTAGCTTGTACATATGGTTGTGCTTCTTTTGATCTTTAAATCCGGGAGGTTGTTCCACATATACCAACTCATTGCTATATCCATTTAGAAGTGCACTTTTGACATCCATTTGAAACAACTTGATGTTGTGGGCACAAGCATAGGCTAATAAGATTCTAATTGCCTCCAATCTAGCAACCGGTGCATAGGTTTCTCTAAAATCAAGCCCTTCTACTTGAGTGTAGCCTTGTGCTACCAATCTAGCCTTGTTCCTTATCAGAATGCCATCTTGATCTTGCTTGTTTCTAAAGACTCATTTGGTTCCAATCACATTGTGTTTCTTTGGTCTTTCTACTAGCTCCCAAACTTGATTTCTTGTGAAATTGTTGAGCTCTTCATGCATGGCGTTAACCCAATTAACATCTTACAATGCTTCCTCAATCTTGGTTGGCTCTATGGATGACACAAATGAGAAATGCTCACAAATTTGAGCTAGCCTTGCTCTAGGTTGAACTCCACTTTGAATACCACCAATAATTTGATCCAAAGGATGATCCCTTGCAATAGAGACCGATTGGAGAATAGGAACTTGATCATTGGATTGAGATGAACTAACTTGTTGACCTTGCACTTGAGATTGATCTTGTGAGTCACTTGCACTTGCATCATTGTCAACTTGCACACTTGTGTGAATAGCACCATCATCTTCATCATCATTGACTTGCCTCGGCCTGATATCACTAATATCCATATCTTTTATTGCATTTGCCAAGTCATTACCTCCCACACCATTAAGATTTTTAACTTCATCTTGAGAGCCTTGGGTTTCATTAAATTCAACATCATGCACCTCCTCAAGAGTACCACTAGCCAAATTGCAAACTCTATATGCCTTACTTGTGGTTGAATAGCCAAGTAAGAAACCTTCATCACATTTCTTCTCAAACTTGCTCAATCTTGTGCCTTTCTTGAGAATATAGCATTTGCAACCGAAAACCCAAAAATATGCAATGTTGGGCTTTGTACCATTCAATAGCTCATATGGAGTCTTTGCAAGCATACCATGACAATATAATCGGTTCATGTAGTAACAAGCGGTGTTGATAGCCTCGGCCCAAAAAGAATGACTAACATTGTATTCACTTAGCATCGATCTTGCCATATCAATCAAAGTTCTATTCTTCCTTTCAACTATGCCATTTGATTATGGTGTATACTTGGGTGAGAATTGATGTCCAATGCCATACTCATCACACAACTCATCAATCATAGTGTTCTTGAATTCACTACCATTGTCACTTCTAACTTTCTTGATGGTTGTTTCAAACTCATTTTGGCTTCTCTTGACAAAAGACTTGAATAGATCATAGACTTCACTTTTGTCAACTAGAAAGAATACCCATGTGTATCTAGTGTAATCATCCACAATCACAAATCCATACTTCTTTTCACCAATGCTAGTATATGTGGTTGGTCCAAACAAGTCCATATGCAAGAGCTCAAAGGGTTTACTAGTACTCATCATGCTCTTCTTAGGATGTGTGTTTCCAACTTGTTTGCCGTCTTGACATGAGCTACAAAGCTTATATTTCTCAAATGTGACATTTTTCAAGCCTCTAACTAGATCATGCTTCACTAATTTGTTCAATTGTTTCATTCCAACATGGCCAAGCCTTCTATGCCATAACCAACCCAAACTTGACTTAGAGATCAAACAATTTGACAATTGAGTTTCACTAGCATTGAAATCCACAAGATATAGGTTGTCATATCTAAAGCCTTTGAATATCAAATTCGAGCCATCAACACTAACAATTTCAACATCATCAACCCCAAATATGCACTTGAAACCGAGATCACAAAGTTGTGCAACCGAGAGAAAAATTAAAGTTCAAGCTTTTAACTAACAACACATTTGAGATGGGCATGTCATTGGATATTGCAATCTTACCAAGTCCTTTCACTTTCTCTTTCTTGTTATCACCAAATGTAATTGCATCATAGCCACTATTTGCACTTGTGTTGAGAGAACCAAACATACTAGAATCTCTGGTCATATGTTGTCTGTATCCACTATCAAGCACCCAATGCCTTCCTCCGGCTTTGTAATTGACCTACAAGAAGAGATCAATTCTTTTTAGGTACCCAATGTTGCTTGGGTCCTTAGAGGTTAGTGACTAAGCTCTTTGGTACCTAAATGGTCTTCTTCTTTGGACCCAACATGGATGTACCAACAAACTTAGCCTTCACACCATTTGAGCCCTTAGTAAAAATGTAGCAAGAATCAAATTTGATTGAGGATACATGAGTGTTGGTTTTCTTGCTTTTGCATTCATGCTTTAGGTGACCAACTTGCTTGCATTTTGTGCAATACCAGCTATTTCTCTTCACAAAACAAGTCTTGTGAGGAGCAAAAGTGGTCTTGCTTTTCTTGGGGGTATAGCCCAATCCCTCTTTATGGAGAGATGCCCTTTGGCTACCCAAGCATATAAGCAAGCGGTCCTCACCACCATAAGCCTTAGCTAAGGAGTGATTGAGCCTTTTAACCTCCTCCTTTAGGTTCTTGTTCTCATATACTAGTGAGGGGTTACTAGTGGGTGAGGTAGTAGTGGAAGTGCTACAAGAAGGGTTAGTGGTAGCAACAACAATAGGTTCACAAGATATACCACAAGTCACACCTATGTTGCTAGTTTTAGTTTCCCTTTAATTTGACTTTGCAAGTCCTCATTTTGAGTCACTAATGAGGAATGAGCTTCATCAAGCTTGGTGTGAGACTTTTCAAGCTTCTTATGGTCTTCCTTTAGACTCTCATAAGATGCTCTAAGCTCCTCAAGTTGTTGCTCAAGGGATAGCTTATCCTTGTGCAACCCCTTGCATTCCTTTCTAAGTGAGTCAAAATGAATACGAGCATCATCAAGCATGTCAATCAATTCTTCTTTTGTTAGGTCATCATCACTATCATCATCACTAGATTCGCTATCAGATGATACCTTTGAGCCTTTGGCCATAAAGCAACAAGGAGTGTCGAAGATGGAAGGCTTGTCATGAATGGCAATGCTTGCATGAGCCTTCTTCTTGCTTTTCTTCTCATCATAACTATCTTCATCACTTGAAGATGCATCACTATCACATGTCACCACATGAGAGTAGTTCTTCTTCTTCTTATATGATGGCTCTTTCTTTTCTTTCTTCTCCTTCTTCTCATTCTTGTGCTTCTTCTTGCCCTTGTGCTCATCATCACTTGAGTGTGGACAATCGGCCACCAAGTGATGTTTGCTTCCACAATTGAAGCATCTTCTTGGCCCATCAAATTTCTTTGAATTTTTCTTTCTTCTTGCCTGGTAGCCCTTCTTCTTCATGAACTTGACAAATCTTCTCACTAGGAGAGCCATTTCCTCATCACTCTCACTTGTGCTTGATCGATCTTCACTTGATTCAACTTAGGCTTTGCCCTTGCCCTTAGATGATGATGTGGCCTTGAATGCCACACTCTTCTTCTTTTCATCCTTGGAGTCTTCATCCTTCTCTTTCTTCTTCTTGTTGACTAACTCCTCCTTGTCATCATCATCTCTATAAGCATTATCGGTCATTACCTCCGCTAGCACTTGGTTTGGTGTCAACTCACTCAAGGTAGTCTTCACCAAAACCGTAATCAATGTGGCAAACCTCTTGGGCAAGCTCTTCAAGAATTTCATGGAGAAATCACTATCCTTCACCTCTTCATCAACCGCTTTGAGCTCATTCACAATTACTTGCAACCTATGGAACATTTTCGGCACACTTTCGTCATCCTTCATCTTGAAGCTTGCAAACTTGTCTTTTAGGATGTAAGCTTTTGCTGTCTGCACACCCTTGTGCCCTCATATGTCTCCTCAAGCTTCTTCCAAGCTTTATGAGCACTCTCAATGTTCTTGATTTGCTCAAAGATGTTCTCATCTACGGCCTCATGGATAGCACAAACCGCAATGTCAATGAGTTGGAGCAACTTTTCTTCGGCGGTTGTGGGGTTGGCCGCATTAGCAATCTCAATATTGGTCTCCACAACCTTCCAAACCTCTCTATTGATCGACTTGATGTGTGAGGTCATCTTTCTCTTCCAATATGCATAATTTGTGCCATCAAATTGGGGTGGCTTCTTGGTGTTGTTGATGTGAATGTTGAGTTGAGCCATTTTGTCACCGTAGGTTGTTAAGCCTCAAATCAACGGTGCCTCGGCTCCGATACCATTTGAAAGGTCCTAAATAGCTAGAGGGCGGTGAATAGCCTATAAAAATTCTACAAACAACACTCAAAGTAAAGTGGTTAGACAATTAAGCGGCGAAACAAATTTTGCACTAGCCTACTAAAAATGCAAGCCACCTAACCGTTCTAGGCTATTGTCTCTAAATCACACACAAGAAGCTATGTCACTACTTTACTCTACTCCTAGGTGAGCAACTACACAAGAGAGAGCTACACAAGATAAATACAAGAATGTAAAGAGAGTAGAGTGAGCAATGTTATACCGCCGGTGAAGAGTAGAGAATACCAAATGAACAATCAATCACAATGCAATAGAAAACCTCGGTAGAGAGATGACACGAGATTTTTTACCGAGGTTCACTTGCTTGCCGGCAAGCTATTCCTCGTTGTAGCGATACACCCACTTGGAGGTTCACGCGCTAATTGGCATCACACGCCAAACCCTTTTCAAGGGTGCCACACAACCAACACAAGATGGGGATCCACAAGCTACGCACAATCCACTAGAGTAGCCAATTGCGATCTCCCGCGAGAAAGGCTCAAGAACCCCTTACAACTTCACCGATCGGAGGCGGAGACAATCACCAACTCCCCTCAACGATCCTCGCAGCTCTAAGCCATCTAGGAGTTGGCAAACTCCAAGAGTAACAAGAGAATCCGCTGTGAAATCCAATCACCAAGTGCCTCTAGATGAACACACTCATGCAATGCACTTGATGCTCTCCAATCTCACCAAATGATGATCACAATCAAGTGGAAGGTGTGAGAGAGGAGTGGAGAGGCTCACTAGTTAGTAGGAGTGATGAGAATGGCCAAGACAGCCTCCCCATACCGGCCAAACGACTATTTATAAGCCCCTCACAAAACCATAGTCGTTAGGCTCCCTGACAGGGCGTCGGACCCGACCGTCGGACGTCCGAGTCAGGGGCGTCGGACCAAAGCCCATAGTCCGACGCACTGGATGCATGCCACGTGTCAGTAGCCGTTTGAAGTCGAACATTGGATCACAATGGCTAAGCCTCGCGCCAAACTACCCATCGTCGGATGGTGATCATCGAACGTGACCAGTCCGACCATCGGACTAATGCTCACTAGCGTCCGACACTTCCAGAGAGGTCGCTAAAAATGTGTCAGACTCTGTCCGACGGTCACCGTCAGACCAAACACTAGCGTCCGACGCCTCTTAGCTTGCCACGCGTCGCTCTGCCGTTGCTCTGCTACTGCGCTGCACTGTTGGACTGAGAAGACTTAGTCCAACGCTCGAATTCCATGCGTCCGACGCTCCGAAACTAAGCAGGAGAGGGTTAACCGTCGGACCCAAGCCAATGGTCCGATGCACAAGTGAAAGCAGCGTTCGACGCTCGTTTTTGTACTGAATGACTCTGAAAAATCGCTGAATCCTGCCTCGCAAGCTCGGCAGGAGGGGGAGAGGACCCAAACCCTCTCTAACCCTCGAACTTCACTCTGTTTCCAAAGGCGCTAACACTCCAAAGTGTCTCTCACTTTAGTGCACGTATGTTAGCCTTTTCAAAAGAGTTTTCAATGGGTTTGTTAGAGTCACTAGCATCTACATGCATATGAAATGAATATGAACACCTAGTGGCACTTTGATAACCGCATTTCACAAATGATTTCTCCCCTCTTGATAGTACGGCTATCTATCCTAAATGTGATCACTCTCTCTATAGAGTCTTGATCACCAAAAGCAAATGAGCTCCTATTGGTTATACCTTTGCCTTGAGCTCCAAGCTTTTCTACATCTTCCTTCTCATCACTCGATGAAGCTTGTGAACACCTTTGATGATGGACTTATACCATTTGCATGGATGCCGTCATTAGGGCTTTCTCCTCTTGTTGATGGGTTTACACCATTTGCATGGATGTCGTCATTGCCCTACACTTGAGGCCTCCACCGACCCGGTCCATTGCTCCATCTTGATGTTTGCTAATTAATCTCATGAAACACTTAGAGCAAACATTAGCAAACTAGGTTTCATCAATTACCCAAAACTAAACATTGGCTTTCACCTATGGGTTTTTGCATATGGCTAGTCTGGCTTAGTTTGCTATCACCAACAATAATGATCTATAATATTGATTAATGATTTACGCAACTATGGATTAAAGATGTTTTTGACCAACAAGGACAGAAGAGGGCTAGAGCAGTGGGCCTTTTTGGCCGCTCTAGTCTACCCTCCGTATGCATCTGAATCTTAAAGCGGCCACCCAGGATTTACCATACAACCATGAGGACTACATGGCTCTGGTCTTGGCTAAGTAACTAGATCTTCTCAAACTTGTTAGTAGTTATCGAAAGGCGCTAGAGGGGGGGTCTAGGTTCAAGAATGGGTTTCGAGCCTGTCAAGATGTGTGCTAGGCTGCGGTCACATGGTGTGCCAATCCTGAAGGGGGCCTCCATTCGCCTAGCTGAAACCTTGCGTCTACTAACTTGTTAGAGTGACCAGTGAAAGGCTTCGTAGTGGTTCCCTGCCTGCTCACCTTGGAAGTGATAAGAGGTTGGCCGCCTCGAGGCATATGGGAATTCACGACTCATGGTGAAAGTGTACACACTCTACAGAGTTTGATCAAACTGATATATCAGCCGTGCTCACGGACACAAGTGGCCTGGATCCTTTTCGAGACAGATGGTTTTATTGATGGTTCAAGATGATGAAATGATATTGATGATAATTATTATAATCTCACTGGGGTGCTAAGCATAACTTAGTTACATAGGCTCTTAATAAGTAAAATGTGACCAACTAAAAGTGTTTACCGCAGTTCAACCGTGTCAGCCTTTTTAGCCTTGCATCCCCTCATGTTATACTTGCTAAGCATGGTGAGCTGATGCTTGTGTTTGTCACCAATAAAAATCTCGGATGGGTACCAGATGGTGGTTCAAGTGAGGTACTTCCATGAGCTGTTTGTAACACCCGGTTTTCCGAAGAATACCAAGCGTTAACTATATGTGTGCCCAGGATGTCCACACAACACATATAGTGACAAATATGGTAAATATCATAAGCAATGCTTTATTACATTGCGAAACATAATTACATTAAGACTTACAAATATTTCATAGCACAGCGGAAACTATTCTTCGTCTTCTATCTTCGGGTCACCATACTCCACAGGGACGGTTGACTGGGGGAGCACTCGCCTAGTACTTTTGGAATAGCTCATGAAAGCACCTTACTTGAACCACCATCTGGTACCCATCCGGGATTTTTATTGGTGACAACCACAAGCGTCAGCTCACCATGCTCAGCAAGTATAATTATGGGGGATGCAGGGCTCATAAGGTTGACACAGGCTTATAGCAGTTGCTTTTAATTGGTCAAGTTTTATTTAAAGTCTACTTTACTATTTTAATGAATAACCCATCTCCCAAGTAAAACAAGTTTATCTCTGAGCATCTTCTTTTAACAAAACCCATCAACACTTCCACAGGTATCAACTGATACAAAAAGGATTCCAGGCTGCTCGTGACCGTGAGCACGGCTGATATATCAGATTGGAAGAATTCTGCAGAATTTGTACAGCTTTAACCCCGAGTCGTGTATACCCATATGCTCGGGGCCCGTCGACCCCATAACACTGCCGAGGTGAGTGAGCAGGGTAACACTGCAAAGCTTTTCACTAGTCACCCTAACACGTTAGTAGCCACGAGGTTTCAAGCAGCAAGGCGAATGGAGGCCCCCTTCAAGAATGGCACACCATGTGACCGCAGCCCAGCACACATCTTGACAGGCTCGGAACCCATTCTAAAACCCAGGCTCCCCCTCTTGCGCCTTTCGGTAACCACTAACAAGATAGAGAAAATCTAGTTACTTGGCTAAGATCAGAGCCTATTGATTCTCGTGGATGTACGGGTTTCCTGGGAGGTCAACTTTCAATGGAAGTCCTGACGGAGGGCAACTAGAGTACAAAAACCCATACTCCAGTGCCCTTCGAGCTTTGTTGATAAAAACATATTTTATCTAACATTTCATAATTCTTAAGTCAAGATTCCATAATAGCATTGTTGAGCATAGAAGCTAGTAACTCTAATATGCATAAAACCTCCCATAGGTAACAAGGTGATTGGTCGATAAAACCTAAATGGGTATATATGTAGCTAGGGCTCACAAGATTAGACACATGCACATGAATGTATTGTTTAATAGTTGCTAGGTAACAAGGAAAACCATAGGTTATACTTGCCTCCAAATGCTTGCTATCCAAACCTTCCGACTTCTCTTATGTATCTTCCTCGTATAGCTTCTTTTCTATCAATCGCAACAACCAACACAAGCTTCACATTCAAACCTAGAAATAATACATCAAGCATTATAAAAATAAATTACAAAGGTTTTGAAAACATATGGCTTGTTCTATAATCGTGTGAGCGCGAAAACTAAACAAAACAAGAACTAAAATTAAAAGATGCGAGAGTTGAAGTATTTGTGGCAAGGTTTGGATTAGATGAGCAAGATGGATTTGGACTAGAATATGTTTAACATAACAAAAAGGATTGGATATGTATTAGGTTCTAAACACAAGGTTTGGCTTTGGAGATCATGATATATATTATGGTGTGTGGTAGAGAAACTGGAATAGACAGCATTGGAGAATAATATTGAATTGATATACATCATGTGGCATTCTCCAAGGAATATATGATAATTAGTGATATGATGTTTCCATCACTAAGCTGGAGTGACATATCAAGGTTGATAGTAAGGATAGACGTTTATTTGTGGTGAGGATGTAGTTTATGAGACTTGATAAAACACGATTTGAAAAGGAGAAATATGTTTAGTGGTCACAAGATCATGTGGAGTGATGTGGTTTGATAGGATTAACTAAAATATAGCTCATGGTTCTGCCTGTATGATTTAAATGATGACCAAAACATAGAGAATATGCATGCAACGTGTAAGGGCATGTCAATCAGAGATGCACTTAGGACGAAACAAATTTGCTAGTTGGTAGTAGGCTAATAGGCACCATTGGGGGACATAGATTGAATAATGGATAACATGATATGACATTGATAACAAGATTTATCTCTGGTTATAGAAGATCACATGACAAATATAGTGGTGGTTGGGATAGCTAGGATAGGAAGAGGGGTTACACAAATGGCTTGTGTTCCAAATATTCCTTAGTGATATGTGGGAAATTATTTTGGATAAGTGAATAGATTACTTTGGAACATATCATGACCAACAAATGCACTGAGGTGGATGCTAGATCAAAGGAAAACAAGACTATGGCGATTTGTGCATAGGTTGAGCGTAACCGGTGGTGGACAGCGGTAAATATGATAGATTGCATGGTTATATAGCAAATACAAGTAGTGATCAACTACTTGGGGTTGTAAGGAATAGCATGGAACATATTGTGTCAAAAGTATATGATGTTTCAACCATTGGTTTGACAGAAAACGAAATTTCGAGGTGGCACTGCGTGGCTGTTGGCATAGCAGGACAGCAGCAACATGGTGATGCTTATAACTCAAGTGTCATTATTCATATGATCAAGCCAACTTGTAGGGATGCATGTAGGTATATGTATGATGACACTCCATGATCAACTAGTGCATATTGACACATGATCAACGGGGGATGTAGTTGTAGCGACTAGTGAATGTAAGAAATATATGTTGGCGGACTGCGAGGGTTTCGATCATCATAGGCATGGTATTTATAGCACTAATTGGTGACATATTTTGTAGAAATGTAATGGAAAGTATGAAGTATATTATAGTAAAATGGCATGATGTTTTGATGGTCGGTCAGTAGGAGAATGCAATTGCAAAACATGTTACATGGCTGTTTCAGGACAGCAAGAGTAGCAGTTAGTGAAACCTTCATATCTCGGCCATGATAGCATGTATGAGCAAACCAATTTTTGTAGGCATGTGCCATGATATAAAACACATTTTGGTTGAAGGGCTTGATCTCCGGAGCGATGAATCATCGGGAACACGCATGCAAACCGGCATCAGCGCGGCTGCAGGGTAGCAGGACAGCGAGCACAAGATAGGAGCATATCTCTTTCATACTTGAATATATAGCCCTAAAACATTTCAGAGGTGTGTGCAACTATATAAAGGATAATATAGCCAAAGGGTTCATCAAGGGAATCACTAGATCAACGGAAACGCCGCTGCCAAAAACAGCATGTCTGCAGTTTGGACAGCAGGGGTGCAAGGCATGTTGGTGCCGATATCTCGGCCATCATGAATTGTATAACCAAACCAACTTGTGGGATCATGTGCAGGGATGCAATGAACAATTTTATTAAGGGATTGGTGATTTGAACAGAGGATTAGCGGGGAACGCCAAAACCACTTAGAGATGCCAATCTGTCCAGACAGCAGGGACAGTGGCACGGTGATGACCATATCTCAGGTTTCTCAACTCCTATGAGGAAACCATTTTACAGGGACGTGTTCAAGGTTATAAAATACAATTTCACCAAAGGGTTTGATGATTTGATTAAAGGAACAGCGAGGAACGCCGTTTCTACAAACAGCAGCGCTGCTGGCCGCCAGGAAGCAACACATACACCGGGTAAAATTCAACGGGGATCAACCATATCTCATCAAAGGTACTTTATATTCAGAGGACAATATGAGAACATGTTGGGAGAGATGATTTAGGGTTCTCACCATGGGGATTGGTGGGGTGGAGCGGGGAATTACATCAACGACGGCCGGTGATGACAACGCGGTTCAATGGCGCATCCTTCTCGCGATGCGGTTGATCGGGGTGACATCCATGGTGGTAGAGGCCATCACCACGACTTGAACAGCAGGGAGTGTGATGATGATGTCCTCCAAATCCTTGTTGGGTGCTTGAAAAGGGAATCAAGGTGGCAAGATGGGTTGCAATCACCGATTTGCTTCGTTTCTATGGTGCGGAAGGGGAAGAAGGTTGGGGAATGGTTGGGGCAGCCATGGGGGAGGATGAGGAGGAGCAGGGGCGTCTCCCCTCTGTTCTTGACGTGAGAAATGAAGGGGGAGGCATGAGGGGGCTGTGGGGGAGGTGTACGTGAAGGGGAAAGGTTGGGAGGCCAAAGGGTTGGAAGGCAAAGGATCTTGTCTTGATATTTCCATGCCTTGGTTGATATTTTTGTCCAAAATGGAGAGGGAACTAGGGGTTGACGTGGGAGAGGTGAGAGGAAGTCCTAGAGGGCTGGTTGGGCTTGGTGTTGACCCACAAATGAAAGGAGGATGGTTGGGTTTTGATCCGCGATGAGAGATCACTCAAACTTTGTACCCGATTCGGCTCGGAGCGATGTCGGAGGACGAAATGAGTTGGGTCGATCCATTAGCAAAAGAAAGAGAGATGGGGAACATGTTTTACTAATGGGATAGACTAGGTGCTTGTATAAAAATAAGAATACAATATGGAATGATGGTGTTGAGCTCAGCCCGCAAAATTCCCAGCGACACGATAAGGCTTTTCGGAAAATTTAGCATTCCAAAACGGTGAGACCAAGACCATATGGTTTTCAAGAATGGTTCAAAAATATGTTTGGCTTTGATCAAGAGGAGAATGAGTGGAGGAGAAAGAGTCCATGTGTATGTTGCCCAAAGGTCGGGGAAGGAGAAGAAAGTTGGAATTGAGATTAACATGGGTACACAACATGTGATTGTTTTGACTTGAACAAAGTGATGGTAGAGTTGCATGAGAGGAATGGGATACAATGATTGATCATTAAGCATATGTTTTGAGATTTGGATAAGACTCAGTCAAAGAGGATTGGAAGTTCAAATATAAGGAAGAAAGGATAAAAGAGAGAACAAGTTAAGATATGAAAAGTTAGGGATTTTGAAAACATGAGCTTGGGTGTTTAGCAAAATGAATGTTTGGAGATCCATCAAGGATTTTTAGAACAAGAATCAAGGTATATTGTTCCAAGTATTTAATTATAGATGGAAACTTGATCAAAGATCTTAGGATATTTGATTCCAATAAAACCCTATGCGCATTTGAAAACATTTAAAAATCATTTTTCATACAAAACACTATGCAAAGGCATGAATGAAACAAACCATTAAATTCAGTTCCAAAAATTTTGGAAACTCACATTTTTAATATCTAAATTGTAAATAACTTAAGCTAAGTTGGTATTTTTAGAAAAGGGTAAAAATCTTTTGTTTTGTTTTTAATGTTTTCTAGTCACATCCCAAAATAGAATTTTGGGGTGTGACACTGTTCCAATAGTAAAGATGGCAACGGGTACCCAAAACCCGACTACTCGACGGGTTTTACCTGATAAAAAGACGGGTATGTGATGAAATCTCTACCTGTGGGTACGTTATTGGGCAGAATCCTATACCCATCGGGTAGGCGGGTACGGGTTTGGGTGTGTACTACACATACCCGCGTACCCGTGGGTAAAAAATACCCACAGACGAGGCATTTTAGCAATATTTCTACTAGCTTGACCATGATGTAATGATGCTATATTTATACGTTAATGTCATCTTATTGCAATGATAATTTTTAAATATGAATGTTAGTATGCAATTTGTTGGAATGATGCAATTTGTATATGAATGTATGATAAATATATGTAAATATCAGGTATGTTGTCGGGTATGGGTTACCCGCCGGGTACAGGTATGGGAGCATTATCCTACCCATGCACGTATACGGGTAACCCGACGAGTAAAA
The DNA here is from genome assembly GCA_038502445.1 of Eremochloa ophiuroides. Classification (NCBI taxonomy): domain Eukaryota; kingdom Viridiplantae; phylum Streptophyta; class Magnoliopsida; order Poales; family Poaceae; genus Eremochloa; species Eremochloa ophiuroides. Next base: position 34,301,857 of record JAHLJS010000001.1, on the reverse strand, counting down.
TTTTATTTCGTGGGTATGGGTATAGGTTACTACTTACCATCGGGTATGTACCCATTGCCATCTCTATCGTCCAAGAGTACTAGGCGTGTGCTCCCCCAGTCAACCGTCCCTGTGAAGTTTGGTGACCCGAAGACAGAAGATGAAGAATAGTCTCCGTTGTGCTTTGATATATTTGTAAGTCTTAATGTAAATATGTTTCGCTATGTAATAAAGCATTGCTTATGATATTTACCATAATTGTCACTATATGTGTTGTGTGGACATCCTGGGCACACATATAGTTAACGCTTGGTTTTTTCGGAAAACCGGGTGTTACAAAGTGGTATCGGAGCAGTGTTGACAGTAGGACACTCAGCCTAGTTGGACATGGTCGTTTTCATAAAGTTATTTTGATAAAACCTAGTCTTGACTTTCTTCCCTTCCATTCTTTGTGAAAAACAAAAATGCTATTTAACGAAAACCCCTTGTTCCTCCAGGATCCATGAAGATTTGCGGGACGATCATGTTTCTACAACGAGAAGAAGAGCATCGCCCCAAAGACTGAAGAGTTCAAGCTCGTTTACCCTAAGCCTTTAGGAAGTTGGTATCCCCGAGCGCTTTTTACGTTAGTAACGATGCTAGGGAAAGTGATAGTATGATGATATAACTACCCTAGTATGTTGGTGTGTCTTAGCGTGGTTGATTGTTTTGTTATTGTGTTCTTGTGTGATTTCGCTCTTTGCTGTGAGTGTAGCTTCAGCGAATCTCAGGACGAGATTCCTGTTAAGAGGGGTAGTGTTGTCACACCCCAAAATTTCTATTTTGGGATGTGACTAGAAAACATTAAAAACAAAACAAAAGATTTTTACCATTTTCTAAAAATTTCAACTTACCTTAAGTTATTTACAATTTAGATATTGGAAAATGTGAGTTTCTAAAAGAATTTTATGAATAATTTAATGGTTTGTTGCATTCATGCCTCTACATAGTGTTTTGTATGAAAAATGATTTTAAAAGTTTTCAAACGCGCATAGGGTTTTATTGGAATCAAATTTCTCAAAATCTTTGATCAAGTTTTCATCCATGATTAAATCCTTGAAACCATATACCTTGATCCTTGTTCCAAGAACCTTGATGGATCTCCAAACTTTTATCTTGCCAAACACCCGAGCTCATGTTCTCGAAATCCCTAAATTTTCATATTCTAACTTGTTTTCTTTCTCCTCCTTATATTTGAGCTCCTAATCCTTTTGATATCGAGTCTTCTCCATCTCCCAAATCTATGCTAGATGACCAATCATTGTATCTCCTATCTCTCATACAATCCTACCATTACTTTGTTCAAGTCAAATTAATCATATGTTGTGCACCCATGATAATCTCAGTTCTGACTTTCTTTTCTTTTCTCACTTTAGCTTGGGCAACATCCACTTGGACTCTTTCACATACATCTCTTCTCCTCTTAATCAAAATCAAACTTGTTTTTTTTGCCATCCTTCAAAAATTGTATGGCTTTGGTGTACCCTTTTGAAACTCTGAGTTTTTCGAAAACCGTAATCGTGTCTCCGAGAATTTAGCGGGCCGAGCTCAACACTACCGTTCCATATTGTATTATTCTGTTTGTACAAGCACCTAATATATCCCATCAGTAAACCATCTTTCCCATCTCTCTTTCTTATGCTAATGGGTCAACCCAACTCATTTCGTCCTCCGACATTGCTCCGAGCCGAATCCGGTCCAAACTTTGAGTTATCTTTCGTCGCGGGTCAAAGTCCAACCATCTATCACACCCCAAATTTTATATTTTTGGGTTGTGAATAGAAAACATTAAATAAAGTGAATTATTTAATAATATGCTAAAATTAATTGAGGTTTAGATAGTTTTTCGAAATAAAGTTTTTCGAATAAAAAAATGGCTTTAAAAAAGGACTTTTCTTAATTAAAACTTTTCATGGATGTTGCATTCATGCCGCCTGCATATGTTTTATTGAGTGAAAAAAAATATATTTATTTAAAACTCCTTAGGGCTCCGACCGAGTTCATTTTGTTATGAAGTAAATAAACTATTTAATATTTTATATGGGAACCAAATTCCCAAATATATTTTATGAAGTAAGTTGAAAAAGCTAAATAAAAGGAATTGAAAAGAAGAAAACAGAAAAAAAAGAAAACCTCCCTCAGCTCTCCCTCACCCTGTCTTTTAAGCCCAACCCACACCCTCTCTCTTTTCTTCACTGCAGCATGGGAGTGCGCCGGCCCAGAGGCAGCAAGCAGCCTGGCCACCCGCCCCATCTCTTTTTCCCATCTCCTGTCTGCACGGGCCAAGGCCCGTTCGGCCTGTTAGCCAACCTTGAGCCGCAGCTGCAGCCCGCCTCCCTCCTCCTCTCTCTCTGTTCGCTGACAGACGAGCCCCACCTGTCAGCTCTTTCCTCTTCCATCGGCAGGAGACGGGAGTTTTGTTGCTCCGATCCGATTTCCTCGCCGAGCACTCTGGATCATCCCGCTGCCCACCTCGCTTTAAATCGGCACCTGAGCCCTCCGTGCACAACAGAGCTGCCGCACCACCCCTTACCAGCCCCCTCATTCTATCTCCCGAGCAGCACCACCGTACGCCATTAAAGCGGAGATGCCGCCGCCGTCGTCAGCAACCGGAGGATCTCCGCCATAAAAATTAGCTGTGCACCGAGCCTCACGACAAGTTCGCGAAGCCGCAGACTCCTTCCCCTATCATTTTTGCCTGACGACGCCATCTAATTGCCGCCGATCCTTGCAGTGCGCCGTCACCGCCATTAGAGGAGCTCAGTCGAGCTCCCTGTTTTCTTGTTGAGGGCAACCACTCGCCCTCCTTTCTTCTTCTACGGCACCGAAACCTCGCCACGGTCTCGCCCTGCCACTCCTCGTTATCAGACGGAGCCCGACGTGCCCTGTACCAGAGCGCCGCCGCCGACCGCCCGCACTGCTCCGTCGACAGTCATCTCGAAGCCCTCCTCTGTCCAATTAGAGTCCGTGGTGAGCATCGCCTTGATCCGCTATACCTTCTCATGCCTTTAATTTTGCAAATCAGTGGTCGTTAGAGCCTTCACCGCGCACGCCAACGAGCTCGCGCCGCTGCCCATGGCGGCCACCGCGCGGAGCCGGCTACCCGGTCGGTTTCTAGCCTTAGCCGAGTTCGCGGCAGCGTACTCTCTCACCGGGTACCATCGGTTCGTCGTTTGGGCGGCCATAGCTTGAAAACCTGGAGCTCCAGTGAGCCCTCACCGTCAGGCATGGCGTACTGCCGTGACCATCCCGTGAATGGGCGATGACAGACCGGCCCGGCCCTCTCTCCCTCTCCCTCTGATATTCCCGATGCCATCCAAATCTAATCTAACGGCCAGGATTCCACCATACCCCTTCGCGGGTAATTTTCTTAAAGAGACCCCCTGTTCTGTTATAATCAAACCCTCAGTCCATTACGTCTTTAGCAGTTTACAGGTTCCATTTGCAAAAGTGTATTTTCAGCTGTTTAACCCAAAATGCGTTTTCCTCTAATTACATATTTGCCACACAAAAGTAATTTAGGCCATAACTTTCACATTTTTGATCCAAATTGAACCATTTAAAATGTGTTAGATTCATAATTTGATAATCTACTTGTTTATACAACTGTACAGCATGTTTTCCACAACTAAAATTTTATGAATGATGTTAATCTATTATTTTATTAAAGTGAAACCCTTTTATTCGTAATTCCTCCGTTTTATTTCTGAATTGGCCCAATCAACTTGTGTTAGATTTGTATTTTCATTCTCTTTATGTTTTTTCTGCTGTTCCATAGGTTTGAACCTTTTAAATTTCGAGTTAATAATATATTATTTATTATCCTTAAGGAAATCTTAAAAAAATTTCATAACTTACGCTTTTCAAATCCGTTTTACGTGATCTTTATATCGAAACGATCGTAGAAACGAATATAATTATTTTATAATATTTTCATCAATGTTATGATACTATAATGAATTTGATATATGTATGATTATGGATCCAGATATACATATATCGTGCATTCGATTTTATCCTTAAAATCGGGTGTGATAGAATGGTATCAGAGCCGTGTTGACCGTACGACGCTAGCCTTGAGAGTCATTTTGATAAAATCTTTCCTTGTTTCCACTTCTCTAAACTTTCCTTATGCTTTTGTAAAAGAAAATCAAAAATTTTTGCCAAAACACCTACTTTCTCCAAGATTTAAGAAGACGACTGGAAGATGAAGTCTCTGCATCGACAAGAAGAGGATTAACTCGAAGATTGAAGAGTTGATGCTAAGGCCATTAAGAGGTTGTTATCCTAAGTGCTCCCTGTGTTAGTAACGTATTGTTGATTGAATTGTTATTATGCATATGATTGATTTGGATCTTTGTAATGACTGTAGCCTCTGCAAATCTCGGGACGAGATTTCTTTTAAGGGGATAGTTAATTTTTGAGTTGTGAATAGAAAACATTAAATAAAGTGAATTATTTAATAATATCCTAAAATTAATTGAGGTTTAGATAGTTTTTCAAATAAAGTTTGTTGAATAAAAAATGGCTTTTAAAAATCAGACTTTTCTTAATTAAAACTTTTCATGGATGTTGCATTCATGCCACCTGCATATGTTTTATTGAGTGAAAAAATATATATTTATTTAAAACTCCTTAGGGCTCCAACCGAGTTCATTTTGTTAATAAACTATTTAATATTTTATATGGGAACCAAATTCCCAAATATATTTTATGAAGTAATTTGAAAAAGCTAAATAAAAGAAGTTGAAAAGAAGAAAAAAGAAAAAAAAAAAAGAAAACCTCCCCCAGCTCTCCCTCACCCTGTCTTTCAAGCCCAACCCGCACCCTCTCTCTTTTCTTCACTGCAGCACGCGAGTGGGCCTGCCCAGAGGCAGCAAGCAGCCCGGCCACCCGCCCCATCTCTTTTTCGCATCTCCTGTCCACATGGGCCAAGGCCCGTTTGGCCTGTTAGCCAACCTTGAGCTGCAGCTGCAGCCCGCCTTCCTCTTCCTCTCTCTGTTAGCTGACAGACGAGCCCCACCCGTCAGCTCTTTCCTCTTCCATCGGCAGGAGACGGGAGTTTTGTTGCTCCGATCCAATTTCCTCACCGAGTGCTCTGGATCATCCCGCTGCCCTCCTCCTTGCTTTAAATCGGCACCCGAGCCCTCCGCGCACAACAAAGCCGCCACACCACCCCTTACCAGCCCCCCTCATTCTATCTCCTGAGCAGCACCACCGTACGCCATTAAAGTGGAGCTGCCACCGCCGTCGTCAGCAACCAGAGGATCTCCGCCGTAAAAATTGGCTATGCACCGAGCCTCACAACAGGTTCGCGAAGCCACAGACTCCTTCCCCTATCATTTTTGCCTGACGATGCCATCTAATTGCCGCCGACCCCTGCAGTGTGCCGTCACCGCCATTAGAGGAGCTCGGTCAAGCTCCCTGTTTTCTTGTTGAGGGCAACCACTCGCCCTCCTTTCTTCTTCTACGGCACCGAAACCTCGCCGTGGTCTCGCCCCGCCACTCCTCGTCATCAGACGGAGCCCGACGTGCCCTGTACCGGAGCGCCACCACCGACCGCCCGCACTGCTCCGTCGACGGTCATCTCGAAGCCCTCCTCTGTCCAATTAGAGTCCGTGGTGAGCATCGCCTTGATCCGCTATACCTTCTCATGCCTTTAATTTTGCAAATCAGTGGTCGTTAGGGCCTTCGCCACGCACGCCGACAAGCTCGCGTCGCTGCCCATGGCGACCACCGCGCAGAGCCTGCTCCCCGGTCGGTTTCTAGCCTTAGCCGAGTTCGCGGCAGCGCACTCTCTCACCGGGTACCATCGGTTCGTCGTTTGGGCGACCGTAGCTTGAAAACCTGGAGCTCCAGCGAGCCCTCACCTGTCGGGCATGGCGTACCGCCACGGCCATCCCATGAATGGGCGATGGTAGACCGGCCTGGCCCTCTCTTCCTCTCCCTCTAATATTCACGATGCCATCCAAATCTAATCTAACGGCCAGGATTCCACCATACCCCTTCGCGGGTAATTTTCTTAAAGAGACCCTCCGTTCTGTTATAATCGAACCCTCAGTCCATTACATCTTTAGCAGTTTACAGGTTCCATTTGCAAAAGCGTATTTTCATCTGTTTAACCCAAAATGTGTTTTCCTCTAATTACAGATTTGCCACACAAAAGTAATTTAGGCCATAACTTTCACATTTTTTATCCAAATTGAACCATTTAAAATGTGTTAGATTCATAATTTGATAATCTTCTTGTTTATACAACTGTACAGCATGTTTTCCGCAACTAAATTTTATGAATTATTTTAATCTGTTATTTTATTAAAGTAAAACCCTTTTATTCATAATTCCTCCGTTTTATTTCCTAATTGGCCCAATCAACTTGTGTTAGATTTGTATTTTCATTCTCTTTATGTTTCCTCTGCTGTTCCTTAGGTTTGAACCTTTTAAATTTCGATTTAATAATATATTATTTATTATTCTTAAGGAAATCTTAAAAAAATCATAACTTACGTTTTTCAAATCCGTTTTACGTGATCTTTATATCGAAACGATCGTAGAAACGAAAATAATTATTTTATAATATTTTCATCACTGTTATGATACTATAATGAAGTTGATATATGTTTGATTATGGATCCTGGCATACATATATTGTGCATTCGATTTTATTCTTAAAATCAGGTGTGAACACCATCCTTCTATCCTTTGTGGTCCAACATCAAGCCCAACCAGCCCTCTAACTCATCCTCTCACCACTCCCACGTCACCCACCTAAAGTCCTCTCAATCTTGCACAAAAATATCAACCAAAGCAAGAAAATATCAAGCCACAACCCTTTGCCTTCCAACCCTTTGGTCTCCCACCATATCCCCTTCACATATACCTCCCCCATAGCCCCCTTGTTGATGCTCACTAAATGCACATTTTAACCATCAATATTGATAAAATTGAGCAAGAAAATGGCACATAGAAGGTAGGAATTTGGTTTAAACTAACGGAGTTCCACTTGTACTTGAAAAATTGTGGTTGCAGGTGAAATACAGGAGAAAATAAAACAAACCAAGGCACATTTGAGCAGTACACGTGACAAGAGCCACATTGGGGCCAAGTCACAGGGCGCCCACCCCGCACTTGGTGCCATCTGCACTCCGCCACGTCATGGATCCGTGCCCCAACCTCCTAAACAGAGTTTGGCACGTTGATTCAACATCAATGGCTCAAAATCAACTCGCTTGCATCCGGTAGCCTTGTTGGACAGGGCGCCCGCCCTGTCAATATGGCCTGCCACGTCCACAATCCGGCGGAGAGGCACCCAAACACTTGTGGCCGTCCAATTGAAGTCGGTTTTAATCCAAGGGAGATCAAATTAGGTGCCAAGGATTCATGGACCCACATGTCATCCTGCAAGGGCCATAAACCGCCTCTTCAACTACCGAAACGTGCTCAACCAACCTTGCAATCGTCATTGGGAAGGATCCTGGAGCGTTGGATGGTGAGGCGGTGGAATCCACCGGGCGCCCGCCCCCCTAGTAGGGCGCCCGCCCTACAACTTCGGCCCACCGACCTCTGACCACCTCTACAAGTACTCCAGGGGTCTCCAAGTGCTATAAATACCCCCCGAATGCTTCAGTTGTAATCAGCTTAGGAAGAATAGAGAGATTTGGAGTTTAGCCCATCCTACCTCATCTAGTGAGAAGCCTCCTAGCAAGGCTAGTAGTGAGAGTGTGAGTGAAGAGAAGCAGAAGAGTAGGAGAGCTCTGCAAAGGTCTCTCTCTCTCTCTCTCGGGCGCTTCCTTTGTAAGGTACTCTTGATTCAGTAATATAATTTCCTTTCTAGTACTTACATTTCCCACATTACTTTCAGTACTTACTTTTAGTATTTACTTCCAAGTATTTACTTTAAGTATTACTTTGAGTGCTCAAGTTGCGGTAGTACTAGGGGATTAATTATCGGTTTTCATACACTTAGTGCGGGATCTTCGCCGCTAGACGGTGCTCTAATCTTAGCGCGAGGTTAGAGTAGTAGCCTATAGTGTAAGCGTGGTGCTTAGACTAGAAGTTACCTTGGATTGCGGCTAGGCCCACGGATAGCAGTGGTAGGTCTTAGGTGGTGACAGCCCTAAGATCATCTGGGTTCCACCACATTCGGTCTGGTTTTATCAGCGTAGGGTTTTTCTGGATGTGAGTAATCCTATTCTTTTGGGACCGCGCATTCCCCCGAAGTGCTAATTAGAATTAACCTACCGTGTTACCTTGCATTCCACTCTTGAGCTCATCAATGTCTACGCCGTTGCTTGGCTCTATCTTGAACTAGATTATTTAGATTAATTATCACTACACTAGTTCATTCTTATCATAAATCATGATTGTTCTTAGTTCACCATTGGATAACTCTAGCCATAAAAAGCTTCCCTGCGGAAATAAATACGATACTTGGTTACTCCCAAGTGAAGTGCTACATCAATAGATTCTGTGCGCTTGTGGAATTCTGCAGTAGTCATAGGAATTATCAATAAGCTTTTCTAACGCCGTTATCAAGAATAACTCTATTCTTGGTAGTGACCTTAGATTTGCCAACAAACATTTCTGGCGCCGTTGCCGGGGAAGCAGTTGGCCTAGATTTTCTTTTTTGTTTGCTATAGAACTAACCCCGTTCTTTAGCGGGATCACACCAATCTGTCTTTTTGTAGTGACTGTTAAGCTAGATAGCTAGAATGGCTGAATTCAATCTACCTGAAGATTTTCATGAAGACCCTGAGTCAATCCTTAGAAGAGCGAGAGCTAATCTCACTCCTCCAAGAATAACTTCTGGATCTCGTCCATCTTCATCGAGGGAACCTACACTGCAAGATCATCCATCAGATGAGTTCGAGCATCCTAGTACTTCGGAGCCGACCAGTTCATCTACATCAAGAACAATCTGTGAGTATTCTACTCCATCTATTTCCAACATTGCTACTATGCCTAGTGCTGATAGCGGAAGCAGAGAATTCGAGCTTAAACCTGCATTGATCATGATGGTGCAAGCAATTGCATTCCATGGCAACCCTTTAGAGGATGCCAATGCTCACCTCCAGAATTTTCTAGAGATATGCAATACAATCTCTGTTCCAGGAATTTCGTAGGATACAATCCATCTGCGCCTGTTTCCTTTCTCATTACTTGAGAAAGCAAAACAATGGTTCTACATCAACATGGGATCAATGAACACTTGGGAGAAGTGCTCCAACCACTTCTTGACGAAATTCTTCCCTGTTGGTAAGACAAATCTTTTGCGTAGCAAGATTTCTAACTTTCAACAGGAGATTCGTGAATCCGTCCCCGAAGCATGGGAGCGCATGCAAGAGTACATACAAGCCTGCCCTCACCATGGTGTTGAAGATTGGCTATTAATCCAAAGCTTCTATCATGGACTCATGATGGATTCTCGACAATCTTGATGCTGCCGCCGGAGGTGCATTCTTGTCTCTCAAGGTGAGTCAAGCCAAGAAGTTGATTAAGAAGATGGTGGATAATCAAGAATGGACCGGCGATCATCTCAAAGGTAATTCTAATACTTTTGAAGTTAAATCGTTATCTTTTGAATTCCTTTTGAAAAAGTTAGAAGAAAGAGCTAATTGGAAAAGAGATCGTGCTGCTATAGAATATTATGCAAATGCTAAAACACTATGTGCATTATGTGGAAATAAAAATCATAACATAGATATCTGTCCAATAAAAGATGCTAAATCTTTCTTAAATGATGGCGGATATGGTCCCCCACTAGTTTCACCTTACCAAAGATGGAATGCACGTAGGGAGGACAATAATTCTTTACATGCTAGCAATCATTCTCTTAAGGAACTTGTTTTAAATCAAGCTAAAATAAACTCTAGTTTAAGTTTAGTGTTGATTGATCAAGAAAAATCCTAGGAGACATAAATGCTAGAATAGATAAGTTTCATGAGCTGTTAAGGGAACAACTTGACTTTAATAAAATGGTAGAAAAGCAGTTAGCCGATATTCACGCAAAACTTTCATGCCATAATGAAAAAGTTAATGCTATGACCACGAGAGGTGGTAAGACCACTCGTGATCCCCCTTATCCCGATTCTACGCCCAAGAAGAAGGTAGTAGAAGAAGAAGCTGAAAAGGAAGACTCCACTACACCTCAAGAAAAGTTAAGAACTTCTCTTCATGAATTTTATGATACCGAGGTGTTACCTTTTCCTGACCATAATAGGAAACCAAAGGAGGATGAACAATTCCGGAAATTCGTGGAGATAATACAAAAATTATATATACATATATCTCTAGTTGATGCGACGCAGGTACCTACCTACGCAAAATATTTGAAGGACATCCTCAATAGAAAGAAACCAATCCTGAGCACAGAAATGGTGAAATTGACGGAGCAGTGTAGTGCTGCTATCCTCAATGATTTCCCCGAGAAGAAGAAGGACACCGGAAATCCTACTATCTCATGCTCCATCGGAACTCAACAATTTGATCAAGCTCTATGCGATCTAGGAACAAGCGTCAGTGTCATGCCCAAGGTAATATATGACAAACTTAATCACACATCTTTATCTCCAACTACTATGTGTTTGTAGCTCGCCGATCAATCAATATGATATCCGGCGGGAATAGCAGAGAATATCCCTGTTCAAATTAAAAATTGTTTCGTTCCCGTCGATTTTGTGGTGTGAGATATAAATCCTGATTTTAGAACACTAATCCTAGGAAGACCATTTTTTAAGTACTGCAAATGCAACCATTGATGTGGGAGCCGGAGAAATCCGACTCAACATCAATGGAAAAGAAGAAATCTTTCATTTCAGGCCACGCCCGGAGCAGTGCTCGTCAGTAGAAGATGCACCTGCCGACACCACCATGCATGATGAAGATTCTCTGGAGCACGAAGACAATGCGAAGTGCTGATCATCATGCGAGCATCTGATGCACCTAACCAAGGTAAGTTAAGCTAAGGTAAGAGCTAATCTCACTTATTTTCTTAAGTGACCTCACTTTTCTTTCGCAAACTCACTTAGTATCTCACTTAGGATAATAAAGTTAGGGATTAGAAGGCCGGTGGCCCACTTTGATAGGGCGGCCACCCAGCCCCCTTTGGCCTCTAGCTCTCCTAGCTGCTCCAATATCTGGTCACATGCAAGTAGAGAGCAAAACACCAAGTATTGGCAGACATATCCATCCATCCTTCACTTTGCTTTCTTTCTTATCTTGTCCCAAACACTTCCAAACTCTCCTCTCATCTCTCTGGTTGCTAGCTGCACTTTTGAATAATGCAAGATGCTCTAGAGTGGAGGCACTAGCATGTGAAAGAGCAGGGCAGGGATTTCGACAAGGCCATAGGGCAGGCGCCCTGTCATGTAGGGCGGGCGCCCTGTCCCCTGCCACTTCTTGTCCCCTCTGCTGCCCACTAGCTCATTTTAACCTTGTACAAGTCCGAGTGAGTGCATCACCAGGCCTCCAAGCTCACACTCTTGCTTCACACTCATTCTTTCTCCCGAGCAAATGTCGTAAGTGCTAGCCATTAATCACTAAGCAAAGCAAAGCAAGGAGAGCCACAAGAAGGTAGCACGCACACTCCCGAGAGGAGTGGTTTGTTTTACTAACCTTAATCCTTGCCTTGTTAGTGTTCTTGTGTTTCATTATGTTGAAGAATTTGTTTGGGAAGAGGAAGAAGAAGACAGGAGGGAGCAGTGATGGAAGCAGTAGTGGAAGACCGAACCAACATTTACGCTTCTCGTCCAGAAGCCATTCAAGTACAGGAAGTTAGCACTCCCGAAGAAGCAACATGTCTGTTGATCAATCAAGCCGCGATGAACCTCCCGAAGAACACGGCACTCAACATCCACCCATTCGTAATCTTGTGGATGAGGCCAAGTTTATTTGGCTAAATAATCGGGAAAGCGAAGCCTTCCGCATACTACGCGAGCGCACATTCATCCACACCCCCGAAATCGACCGTGACTTGCTCAACGCTACAGGTATGACTACTGAATTTCAAACCATATTTCGTACTTTGAGGTGGGGAAATGCCTGGATAGTTAATGAACTGGGGTGTAGAGAGCTTACTTTAGAATTTTTATGCACCCTAGAAGTCACTAGTAGCCACTGCAACTTTCATGTGTTTAATGAAAATTATTCTTATACATGGACACAATTTAGTGAGCTGTTAGGATTTGATAAGAATTGTGCAGTAGACTTAGATAAGGCCTGTAAAGAATTTAATAAGAAAAACTTTTGGTATGAAATTTTGGGTCACCAAGATGCAGCATATCTTAGAATTTCTCAGATACATAACCCAACTCTTAGGATGTTGCAAAGATTTATTGCCATAACCTTTTATCCTAGACATGATCCCAGGAAGGTTAGAACCGATGAAATGCAAATTTTGTTCACCGCATTAAAAGGAGTTCGTGTATCACCAGTTAAAACTATGATGGATTATTGGTCTAAAGTGTTTACACGGGTAACGGATACAACCATTGAAATGACTTCACTTGTGACTAGAATAGTCAGTAACATGGGTTTGCTGGGCAATGCACAAATTAATTTCATCAACACTGAGAGAGTAATTTTAGACATAGAGCATTTCGGGCAAGCACACATAATGAAATATGATGTGGAAAATGAAAAATATATCATGACGTACCAAGGTTTTATTAATGAAATTCCATTGCCTGACATGACTCTATGGTTAAGAAATGTGAACTCTTTGCACTTACCCCTTGAGACTGAGGAACAGCACGCCGCAAGGCTGGCACAAGAACATACTGTGCAGGTTGCAGGAAGAAGAACAAGGGCCCAGACGAGAGCTGCTCAGGTTGCAGCACAAGAGCAAGCAGAGCGGGCGGCACAAGAAGCATTTTACAAACGAGCCATGCCACACACTAGTCAGTGGGGTGCATGGCCGGCTCCTGGCTCTCAGCAAGCAGGAGGTTCCAACTGGTACCAGCCACCCCCGCAGCAGCAGCACCAGCTGACTGACCCATGGGATCCCTATGGACAAGCATCTGCACACATCAGCAATTCTAGGGAGCACCCAACACTTGGGTGGCTCTTACAGATACACTGGTGCATGAGGCTCGCACTCATCCAACACTGAAGGATACCCTCCACCGAGACACTCAGTTTCAGTGCATGGATGGGAGCGAGACCTTAGATATGTCCAGCGTCAGATAGAGGGCCTGCAGATTGTCCAAGACCAGCTTCATCAAGGGTTACAAGATTTGTCATATGAGTTTCGGCAATACAGGCAAGAGAATGAGGAGTAGACAAGGGATATGCACTACCTGGTTCATCGCAATAACCGCCGCTGGGACGATTTCTATCGTCGCCAGGGGTGGTATTTCTAGTGATGATTTCAAAACCAGTTTGGGGGAGGTCCCCCGCGAAGGTAAGTATACTTAGGCCCATCTATTTATTTACGCATTTATATTATTTTCAGCATTTAAAAAATAAATAATAATAATAATAATAATAATAATAATAATAATAATAATAATAATAATAATAATAATAATAATAATAATAATAATAATAATAATAATAATAATAATAATAATATAATATAATATAATATAAATAGTAGTAGTAATCATATATTGGTTATGTTAGTATTGTTATGCTTGAAAAAAATACTTTCACACTACTAGAAACAAGAGAATGAAAGTGTTTATTGCTTATAATTACTTCAAGTTAGTAATTCGCTGATGATTTGACTGTTAATGTGATTTTACTTATACCATGAACTTGAACTCCGTGGGTTGCAAATGCTAAAATAAGGCTTGAAAAATTTGAGTAACATGATTTAGCAAAGAAATGAGTAAGTTTCTATCCTGTCATGAGCAAGGTTAATCTGTGGAGAATTTCTTTAAATAATGATAAAACTTTCTTAAGATCTTCTGTGGCAAAAGATGACACCTACCAGAGCCATATTTGTTAGATAGGAAAACTCCACTTGCTGCCTATATTTATGTTGAACCTTGTCAAACTTTTGTGAATCATATTAGAGAAACTAGTCATATTCTCATGACCGAGAACATGGACACCCACCTTTATATTGCTATTCTTACATTGAGAATAAGCAACAACATGCCTTTTCATGTTAGGACTTACTCGCTGGCATTATCATTTGTCCCTCTGAAATATTCCTCAAAAAGAGGCATGGCTAGTCTCTAGTAAAAAAAAGAGAGAGAAGAAAAGAAGAGAGAGCAAGTGCTGTGATGAAAAAAAAAGAGAAAAGAAAGAGCTAGCCATTATTCTAAAAAGGGAAAGGCCATGAAAGGAGTAATTAGCACCACCACCATACACATGCACATTCTCGGTCTAAGTCTATGACTTGTTGCTCCTTTGATCCAATTGTTTGACTTAGCAACATTACATTATATATGGTATGCCACATTTTCCTGTGATCCTGAAACTCCACATAAGCTATTAGAGATAGGATGTGAGGGCATTGCAAGATTTTTGAGTGAGATCAAAAATTCCACACACATATTAAAGAGGCTGAGAGTGACACAGAAGAGTCTAAAGCATGATTATTGCAAATATTCAAAAACCTCCATAAGATTTAATCAGGCAAAAAGGGCATGGAGAACAAACCCTCTTTCTAGCTAGTCTATGCTCTATTTTTCAGGTTAAGGGATAGATAAAAGCCTCATGGGTAATGGTGATTGGATATGGGTAGTTGCATTAACATGTTGAAATCAAAAGTGAGTAACTAATAAGAAGTTAATTATAAGCATAACATTTCGAGTCTTTCCTCAGGGACGAGCAAAAGGTAAGTTTGGGGGAGTTTGTTGATGTTCACTAAATGCACATTTTAACCATCAGTATTGATAAAATTAAGCAAGAAAATGGCACACAGAAGGTAGGAATTTAGTTTAAACTAACGGAGTTCCACTTATACTTGAAGAATTATGGTTGCAGGTGAAATACAGGAGAAAATGAAGCAAACCAAGGCACATTTGAGCAGTACACGTGATAAGAGCCACATTGGGGCCAAGTCACAGGGCGCCCGCCCTATTGGACAAGGCGCCCACCCCCCACTTGGCTCCATCTGCACTCCGCCACGTCATCGATCCATGCCCCAACCTCCTAAACAGAGTTTGGCACGTTGATTCAACATCAATGGCTCAAAATCAACTCGCTTGGATCCGGTAGCCCTGTTGGACAGGGCGCCCGCCCTGTCAATATGGCCTGCCACGTCCACAATCCAGCGGAGAGGCACCCAAGCACTTGTGGCCGTCCATTTGAAGTCGGTTTTCATCCAAGGGAGATCAAATGAGGTGCCAAAGATTCATGGACCCACATGTCATCCTCCAAGGGCCACAAACCGCCTCTCCAACTGTCGAAACGTGCTCAACCGACCTTGCAACCGTCATTGGAGAGGATCCTGGAGCATTGGATGGCGAGGTGGTGGAATCCACCGAGCGCCCACCCCCCTAGTAGGGCGCCCTCCCTACAACTTCAGCCCACCAACCTCCGGCCACCTCTACAAGTACTCCAGGGGTCTCCAAGTGCTATAAATACCCTCCGAATGATTTAGTTGTAATCAGGTTGGGAAGAATAGAGAGATTTGGAGTTTAGTCCATCCTAGCTCATCTAGTGAGAAGCCTCCTAGCAAGGCTAGTATTGAGAGTGTGAGTGAAGAGAAGCAGAAGAGTAGGAGAGCTCTGCAAAGGTCTCTCTCTTGGACCCTTCCATTGTAAGGTACTCTTTGATTCAGTAATATAATTTCCTTTCTAATACTTACATTTCCCGCATTACTTTCAGTACTTACTTTTAGTATTTACTTCCAAGTATTTACTTTAAGTATTACTTTGAGTGCTCAAGTTGTGGTAGTACTAGGGGATTAATTATCGGTATTCATACACTTAGTGCGGGATCTTCGCCGGTAGACGGTGCTCTAATCTTAGTGCGAGGTTAGAGTAGTAGCCTATAGTGTAAGCGTGGTGCTTAGACTAAAAGTTACCTTGGATTGCGGCTAGACCCACGGATAGTAGTGGTAGGTCTTAGGTGGTGACAGCCCTAAGATCCTCTGGATTCCACCACGTTCGGTCTGGTTTTATCAGAGTAGGGTTTTTCTGGATGTGAGTAATCCCAATCTTTTGGGACCGCGCATTCCCCCGAAGTGCTAATTGGAGTTAACCTATCGTGTTACCTTGCATTCCACTCTTGAGCTCATCACTGTCTACGCCGTTGCTTGGCTCTATCTTGAACTAGATTATTTGGATTAATTATCACTACACTAGTTCATTCTTATCATAAATCGTGATTGTTCTTAGTTCACCATTGGATAATTCTAGCCATAAGAAACTTCCCTGTGGAAATAAATACGATACTTGGTTACTCCCAAGCGAAGTGCTACATCGATAGATTCTGTATGCTTGCGAAATTCTGCAATAGTCATAGGAATTATCAATAAGCTTTTCTAACGCCGTTATCAGGAATAACTCTATTCTTGGTAGTGACCTAGCTTTGCCAACACCCCTCACGCCTTGTAATACCCCGGGTATTACGGCTAATTAAATATGACATGTCATCATGTTTACTTTAAGTACCTGCATATGATTGTGCTTAGGGACTTTAGAGTGACTTATTTATGAATGAAGTTGATGTTGCAACTGAATCCCTAATTGGTGATTAAAAATAAAAGCAAAAGAAAAATCCAAATTAAGCCCTAATTGGACCCTAAAATCCTAAATCAAAAACTACTTAGAATCAGGTGATGGTGTCTTAATAAATGTTGTAGCTCTTTTTAAATGGAACAACTTTTGTTTTGGGTGTTTTTGAAGTCCTTTTATAGAAATTTAAATTAAACCCAAATTGCTACTTTGAAATTCAAATTTGAAATACTAATTTCAAAACTATTAAGAATCTGACAAAACTTCCTTAATGAAAGTTGTCAAGATCAGAAAATAGGACAACTTTTATTTTTGAAGATTTTCATGTTGTTGAGAATAAATTAGAGAATTTAATTAGATTAGAAATAAAATTCAAATAGTAGTTTTACCCCTTTTTGAATATCTTCAAAATTATTCAAAATCTGAATTTGCCCCCAAAACCAAAGTTGTGCAGAATTCAAAACCCTACAACTTTTATATTGGCCAAATCTCGAGTTGCTACACAGAAATTGGAAAATTTAGTCAAAAACCGAGTGAGAGGCATTGTAGCCGCTACAGTGCTCTGCCCCTCCCCTCCTGTTCGCGCACAGAGACGGCCGCCCGCCGGGCCGCACGCGCGCAGCGCCACCCGTGCTGGCCGGGATCTTGCTCCCCGGCGTGGCCGCGCGTGTGCGGGACCTCGCGCCACCTTGGGTCGCTCCTGCCTCCCCTCTGACCGGCATATAATGGCACCGGGACACTTCTCTGCCCCCTCCCCACTCCGACCACCACCGCACCCGCCTCGACCCTGAGCCGGAATTGGCCGCCCTCAGACCTCCTTCTCCAAATTCCTCTCGCCATTAGTCTCTCCACCTCCCCGAGCACCGTTAGACTCACCTTGTGCCAGCTCTCGTGCTTCGAGGGTCCGGGAACGCGCGTCGTCGTCCTCGGGTCCGGCAAGAGCACCGCCGCGGGCACCTCCTCTGCGGCTAGTCTTCCACGGTGAGCTTTTCCCCTCGCGGTCTCACGTTTCGCGCGCTATAGCTCTCACTGATCACCATGCACGTGACGGTTTTCCATTTTGTCCCTCAGGGCCATCGGAACGGAAAGCACCCCGCCGGTGAACGCCACTGCAGTCGCTGCCGCCGCCATGCCCACGCCTCGGCACCGCCTCGAGCTCGATCTCCTAGCCTAACTAACCCACGGTGAGCCCCTGATTCGATTGCGCCCCTAACCTTGAATGCTACCGGTCTGACCTCGTCGGCGTGCGGCGTGCCGCCGCGGCCGGGCCGCCATGTTCGCGGCTGTGCAAAACCCTAGGCCCTAGGAGCCCTAAAACCTACCTCGATGGATGCGCTAGAGTCTCGGAAGTGTGTTAGGCCGGTTGGTTTAGCTGGAGACCTCGCCGGCGGCGAGCTAGCACCGGTCAGAGCCAGCGGGCCGCCGGTCAGCGCCTCTTGTGTGTGAGAGGGACCTCGGGTCAAAAGAAACAGAAGGGCAGGGGGTTATTTGCAAAGTATATGACTCATATGAATAGTACGCTGTGGACTGCGGGTTGAAATCTAGTTTGTTCGGGGGGTTTTGGGCAAAACAGCCAGGGCACCGCGCGGGCAGGCTGAGTTGGGCCGGCTTGTTCGCTCTTGGGCCGCTCCGGGCCGAATCGGTTTTCCTATTTTTGCCGAAATTAAGTGTCTTTTTCTATTTCTGATGAAATAAATAGTACTGCTATTTGTTATTTTCATAGGAATATTTTGTTAAACTAAAAATCATGAAAATAATTGTGTATGCTCTCTGAAGCATGTAGTATTTAATACAAATATTAAATATAAGTTTTGGGCACGTTCCACAGGAACTAAAAATCAACACAATAATGGTTAAATGCAACTTTGAGCAATTTTAATAAATTCAAGGGTAATCCAAAAATCATAAAAATTTATGTGGTGCTGTTTTAGGGTAAAATCTATCTGTTGGTTAAGTTTGGGGTCAAATGAAAGCTGTTAGATTATCTATTAATTAAGTGTTAGGTTTATCGGATAATAAAATGAATATAAGCAATTAATCCGTGTAGATTTGTGTGATTTTTGGATTGATTGGGTTCATGGATCTTTCATCATAGTGATCCTTGACAAAAGTAATGATGTCACCTGGTAGTTGTAGTAAAGCTGTGCGGCGGCTTTCTATGATTGTTAAAATGGTCAATAAAAACAAAGTATAAAAACACCATTTTACTTTCTGTAAAGTGTTTACAACTTTACCGCGAAGGAAAGTTGTACTCAAGGACTAAATGGTTCACTTTTGAGCATTGCATTCATTATCTTCACACCCTGCTAAGCATGCATCATTGCATACGTGTAGTGCCCATCACCGAGGAAGTCAAGGTTGAGGCCACTGCGGAGGAGGTGACTCCCGAGGTCGTCCAGGGATTCGACATCTGCGGGACCGAGCCCGACCCGACTCTTTTCGCAATCCAAGGCAAGCCTCGGTGCATTCAGCCCCACCTTGTGTTTATAAAATATTTATAATTTGAGTCGATTATTGCATTAGGTTGTAGGACTTGTTTGTCACCTATATTGTTGCATTACCTGCCTTGATATATTACCCTTGAAACCTGTTTAAAATAAAAATGTTCAAAAAATTCTTAGCCCGCATAATCAATTTAGATTTGCATAAAAAGGCTATTTCTGACTTATGGGAATATAATACTAATGAATCCTGAGAAAGGAAAGGGATATGAGTCCGTTCGGTGATTTTGCACTTGGGTAGCTGCCCCAATGCATCGACACCGACGGGATGGGTTTTTCCGTTCGTTGGTTGTGAATTTGGGTTAGAGTCCCAATGCTTGACCATCGGTGGGAAAGGGATTTGAAAACCGTTGGAACACTTGTACTTGGGTTAGAGTCCCAATGCAATGTCGCCGGCGAAAAAAGAATTAGGGACCATTCGTTGTAGGTCTGCTGTGATCGAGACTTTGCAACTAGCCACATACTACGGAAAGCCCTGACTCCGGTGGCTCTATTACTTGAACCGACAACCACGCACTGGGAGTGGAGAGATGGTGAGAGCAGCGTGTACCCTCGTGGCTGGCGTGCCTGGAGAGGAGAGGAGTACTATGTTCTCGGGTGGCGCAGGACCGGTTCAGGTTTTGAAAAAGCCGTGGTAGCCGGGGTTGGTATATGCAAGCTTAGGTGCTACATATGCAGTGTGGATAGGGATCCCCAGCTGGGTACTAATCGATTCGAATCGTCGTTGCTCCTCGGATATGGAGACTTGATCCTTTGACCTACAATTGAAAAGTGGTTCGGAACTAGGTGTTTTGAGAATGAGTTAAGAATTGGAAAGTATGATGAAATATGATAAGGAATTTGTAATTATGGATTATGGTTAAAATTAAGATTTGAGATAAAATATTGAAATATGATAGTAATGCTTTTCTGCAGAACTCTTTGACTCTTGCTCAAGCCTTACCTTGACTTCCCTCAGCCTGCATTCCTGAGTCTCACGCCTTTTTTTTTAGTCGGGTAAGTCTTGCGGAGTACCCCAGTACTCAGGGTTTGTTAACCCCATGTTGCAGGGATACAGCAGTCGGAGGTCTGTCTCACCCCCTGCTGTGTGACAGTTGTCCAGGAGGGAAGTGAGGAGGAGTAAGGTTGGACCCTCGGGCAGGGTTCTGGTTATTAAGTATTTAATTATGTTGTATCGTCGTTCCACCGCTACCTACTTTTATTTATGGTCTGTAATAACTGCACCTTAATTTTATTTGGACAAATGGTTTGAAATCTAAGTACTTTATACTCTTTCCGCGCTTTTACTCTGATGTAATTTGTTAAGAAATGTTATAATTCTGTAATAGCTTCGCAATGGGATCCTATCGGAGGAAAACGGGCGCTAATGAAGCCCGGCAGGGCCTTCTAGATCATTTGGGACATGGGCCCGGCTGTCAGAGGTCATTAGTAATAATGACAGGTGCCTGTGGGCCATGTGATTTAGGCGGTTCTGTCACACGCCTCCCCCTTCATTTCTCACGTCAAGAACAGAGGAGAGACACCCCTGTAGCCCCTCTATCTCCCCCATGGCTGCCCTAACCATTCCCCAATCTTCTTCCCCTTCCCCTCCACGAAAATGAAGCGTATCGGTGATTGCAACCCATCTAGCCACCTTGATTCCCTTCCCAAGCACCCAACAAGGATTTGGAGGAGTTCACCATCAACCTCTCTGCTTTTCAAGGCGTGGTAATGTCTTCTACCACCATGGATGTCACCCCGATCAACCGCATTGCGAGAAGGATGCACCGTTGAACCGCGTTGTCATCACCGGCAATCGTTGATGTATTTTCCCGCTCCACCACACCAATCCCCATGGTTTGAATGTGAAGCTTGTGCTGGTTGTTGCGATCGTTAGAAGTAGAGCTATGCAAGGATGATCGAGAAGAAATTGGAGTGCCTGGAAAGCAATTGGAGGCAAGTGCAACATGAGTTTTCTTGTTACCTAATAACCATTTAATCACCTTTTCATATATATGTGTCTAATATGATAAACACATAAGAATTTTACCTAGAACTATTGATATCTTGTATCTTTGTTACCTTTGGGTTTTTGCATATGGCTTGTCTGGCTTAGTTTGCAATCACCAACAATAATGATCTATAATACTTGATTAATGATTTATGCAACTATGGATTAAAGATGTTTTTGAGCAACAAGGATAGAAGAGGGCTAGAGCAGTGGGCCTTTTTTGTCGCTCTAGTCTGCCCTCCGTATGCATCTGAATCTTAAAGCGGCCACCCAGGATTTACCGTACAACCATAAGGACTACATGGCTCTGGTCTTGGCTAAGTAACTAGATCTTCTCTAACTTGTTAGTAGTTACCGAAAGGCGCTAGAGGGGGGTCTAGATTCAAGAATGGGTTCCGAGCCTTTCTAGATGTGTGCTGGGCTGCGGTCACATGGTGTGCCAATCCTAAAGGGGGCCTCCATTCGCCTAGTTGAAACCTTGCGTCTACTAACTTGTTAGAGTGACTAGTGAAAGGCTTCGTAGTGGTTCCCTGCCTGCTCACCTTGGAAGTGATAAGAGGTTGGCCACCTCGGGGCATATGGGAATTCACGACTCATGGTGAAAGTGTATACACTCTACAGAGTTTGATCAAACTGATATATCAGCCGTGCTCACGGACACGAGCGGTCTGTATCCTTTTCGAGACAGATGGTCTTATGGATGGATCGAGATGATGAAATGATGTTGATGATAATTATTATAATCTCACTGGGGTGCTAAGCATAACTTAGTTACATAGGCTCTTAATAAGTAAATGTGACCAACTAAAAGTGTTTACCGCAGTTCAACTGTATCAGTCTTTTTAGCCTTGTATCCCCTCATGTTATACTTGCTGAGCATGGTGAGCTGACGTTTGTGTTTGTAACCAATAAAAATCCCAAATGGGTACCAGATGGTGGTTCAAGTAAGGTACTTCCATAAGCTGTTCCAAGAGTATTAGGCGAGTGCTCGCCCAGTCAACCGTCCCTGTGGAGTTTGGTGACCCGAAAACAGAAAATGAAAAATAGTTTTCGTTGTGCTTTGATATATTTGTAAGTTTTAATGTAAATATGTTTCTCTATGTAATAAAGCATTGCTTATGATATTTACCATAATTGTCACTATATGTGTTGTGTGGACATCCTGAGCACACATATAATTAATGCTTTGTATTTTTTGGAAAACCGGGTGTTACAACACGAGACCGTGGCGGCGCAGCATCTCCTTCGCGACGAGCACGAACGGCTCCAGCAGGAACCACTGGATGATGCATTCGCAGTGTAGCTCCAGCAAGTGGACTCCGGTTGGCCATAGTAGTACGTTCGTGGTAGCTCGTCCCAGCCCAGCAAGCTCCTCCCCGCCATGGAAGCTCTGGCCGCGCCGAGGAGGATAGCGGCGTCCATGGAGGAGCACGACAGCCGTGCGGAGGAGGATGACGGCCGCGCACTGCATCTTGCTGCCGCGCATCTGGCTCCGATGCCGCATCCGCCGGCACTGTCGCCGCTCGTGCTCATGCTCGCAGGGAGACACGATTCGGCAGCGAGGAAGCACGATTTGGATGGGATCTTGCCTGTACGACCAACTCTGAACTCGTCGGAAGGGGCCGTAGGATGCAAGCGCGGTGGGAGATAGGAACGGCGGCGCGATGTAGGACCGCCGCGAGGACCGAAGCCGGAGAGAGGGAAGAAGACCGAATCTAGAGGACCGGAGGTGACGCAAATGGCCACTCGCCCCTAGCCAAGCCAGGCTACGTGGAAATGAGACCCTCTCGCGTTTCTATCAAGCCAGGCTCTACCTCTCTTTTTGGCTTCCACAAGCCTGGCTTAGAGGCTACACAGGCAACCAAACAGACTGAAGCTGCATTATAGAAGCCTGGCTAGACCGTAAGCCAGGCAACCAAACACCTAGTTGCTGCCTGCCAGGCCGCTGCCATCGCATTGCATTTTCTTGTCTGCAAGTGGCTCCTTGATGCTCATCCCCCATTTCCACTATTGTTGCCTCGCCTCGAAAGACTTATATTGGCTTGCTGAAATTTTGTGTTCTGGTTGTAGGCTGACAAGCTGGGTGGACATGGGTAATGCGTAATGGAATACCCACACACACACACACACACACACACACACACACACACACACACACACACACACACAAAGGTCATCTTAATTTTCGACCAATATTTTTACCTCCAAATACATTTATTATGAAAATGTATTTCATGACTCATCTAATAATATTTATTACACATTATGAATTACTATTTATTATGCATTATAGTAGTATATCTTTTATATAGTTAGGCAGACTGTTTTTTCCCCCTAAATTTGATTATATTTATAGAGAGGGAAATTTTGTTCCTGTACACTGAAAGCAACTACCCTTTACTGTTGTACCTGTAAAATAGAGCAATTTATTGAAAGACACTTTGATTCTTTATAAATTTACTGGTGGACACTCCGTCCAATAAAATATTAATTTCTAGCTTTTGAGGAGAGAAGCACGGTGAAATGTCTGTTTTGCTCCTATCCCTTTCATCTTGCCTTTTCCCTTTTCTTTTCTCAGACCATGACCAATTCGACAGCAGTGCATAATACACAACCAGTGGCCAAATTGACATGGCCAAATCATCAATATTTATATTCTTCATATACTTATTGTGAAAATATATTTCATGATTCTACATCATAAATATTAGTATGTTTTTTTCATCTATCTGGTCAGCCTTAAGACTCACTAACTTGAGCAAAAATGGCATTATAAAAGGTAATTATGCTTTGAGAGCTGAAGTGTTTTTTTTTTTTTGGTAACGAGACCTTTTGGTAACACCCCCCCCCCCCCATGCTTCACTAGTATCTATGAGCAATGAAATTGTTTTAAAAATAAAAGTTGAAAAACATAAACTCTGAATTAGGTGGATATATGCATGTGGGAGTTTAGGCGTCAGCTAGAGAGTGCAGGAGCAGCGTTCATCTTTATTAAAGGTAATCGTTTCTTTGATGGATCACTTGCACATGGGCAGGGTTACTAGCGCATAGATATCATGTACACATTTTACTACAAATTTTAGTAGCAAATTCATTCATACATATGCATTACTAACATCAATACACCATTGACATTGGACATAACTTCATATTTGATTATTCCTTGTATTTTGGAGCATAATACAAAATGACAAGAAATATGAGGCAAATGGACAAATCTTTGGACTAGTGCCGACATGGACATACGCTGAGGAGTATTCAAGAAACATGCTCAAAGAAGATAAGTTCTAGAGAAGCCTAAACCAACTATAATTAAAGCACCATTCTTGCGAAACCAGAAATTCTACATTTGGAGTCCAGAGGAAGAGATTAATTTAAAATTTAAAATCAGCTTGAAAAGATATAAAACATTTTTTAAGGAAATTCCATTCTACCTCAAACTATTGTCGTAGTCTGAGAATTCTTCGAACTCCAAAATTAGACATCTTACCACCTGGGATTTCGAAACCACACAAATTATCACCATATCCTTCTTTTGGAATGGGTTGAAAATGGGTGTTAGTTAAAAAATCCGGTGCATGCTTGATGAGGTTTCTATACCACAAAAAAGTATCTATAACCTTTTAAATTTTTTTCTAAACATAGAATGGGACATGAAAAATCCAAAAAAAATATTTTAACCTCATGAAAACATCTTTAGCAACTCAAAAAAATAGGTTTAGCTCAATAAAAGGAGGAAAATATCTAGAAAAAATCCAAAACATTCTAATTAAGTTATAAACAAGTTTTAAAAATTGTACCACAAAAAAATGAGATGAATCTAGCATGAATTTAACATATATTAATATTGAATGCATTCATGCTTTTTGTTGCGTATCATGTTGTTTGTTTTGAAAAGTTTCAAAATACATTTATATATAAATTGCAATGTTTCAGGAATTTTATTGATAGATTTTTCATTTTTTTAGAGCTAAGTCTATTTTTAAGCATCTAGAGATATTTTCTTAAATATCGTATTTGGATTGTCCTATCCGATCCCAATCCATCTTTAGATTTTTTTTTCCAATTTTTAAAAGCTTGGAGATAGTTTCCGTGGTTTCAAAACCCTATCAAGTATCTATTTATTTTTAATTTTGACAAAAAAACACCCTTAAAACCACTTGGAGGTAATTTATACGATTTTGAAAGTTCAGGGGTAAGATGTTTAGTTTTAAAGTTTAAAATGAAAAATAAGACTATGACAATAGTTCATGGATGCAACTTTTTTCTCCTTCATGAAACCACTCTGAGGATGGGTTGGCCTATGATAGATTTTGGCCTCTATGTCGTTTGGTTTCCTAAGCCCATAAATGAAATAGAATGTCGCCTAGGGCTTCCTATGCCAACTTCCAAAGGTTTATAGCCTAGGTAGGCCCTAAATTCGACTCTCCTTGGAAGCGAATATTTCAAGATTTAATAGCATTGTGTTTTCAATAGTAAGCAACGAACCTATCGACAACGAAGCGTCTGTAATAGCTTTGTCAATCTTGAGGATTTGCCGGCCAAATCATCAAAGATACTCATAAGAGTAGGGTTTGCTTGTCCCTAACTAGAATAATGAAGGCCTATAAGTTCGTGAGTAGCCACCACGTCACCATCTTTGATGTACTTGTGCGAGAGGCTTTAACCCTTTGATATGAATCAACATGCACCGTTCTTCCCCTGGATAGAAGAGTATCCCAATTAGACAAGATCTTGTCTGAATGCACTCTAATCCGAAGAGTATCCCAATTAGACAAGATCTTGTCTGAAATGCACTCTAATCCACCCTAGAGATTGGTTAGAAAAAATAGTTTAGTTTTCTACCCAATCCCTCCTAACCTATGTGGACTGGAGTACAACCAAATAAGGTCTAAGTGTTACATGTATGTTTTATTTATTAAATATTGTTTTCCTTGGTATACGATTGTTGTAGGGTTAAGAGTAGTGGTTATCTTAACCTTGTGGATGCATCGATAAAGTCAGTGCATGCGAGTAAGGTCATCGATTATCCTAAGCCCGATGACTACGGGAGAGAGTGAAGGTCAGAGCGAGCATATAACCACCACGATAATCAGACTAAAAAGAAAGCATTTACATTCAAATTATACTAAATGCTGATCATGATATTAAAGCCATATACAATAATACTGCATTATACAGAGAATGGATGGTGAAAGAAGCAAACAAAGTTCCAGTTCGACAATAAGCCAACCCTGTAATACATCCAACAACGAACAGTTGAATGGAACTTTTAACGGAGAGGTGTGCTACAGTGAACGCAAGTGAACTGATTGCGACAGCGTCTCGCCATTTCATTGAAGATGACAAAGCTGTTAAAAGGAACCCACGGTAGATGGTTTCTTCTGATAGTGGAGCAATAACACAGTAGAGAAAGAAACACGACAGGGCAGAGGCTGGACTATCAGAAAGGATCTCCTTTAATATCGGATCATATGCCTCCTGCAAGGGCCCAAAGTGAGCCAACAAACTTTCAGACCTCTCCAGACCAAAAACAAACTATTGTAGTGTAACAGAGCAACGTTAATGCACAGTATCAAGATGCTTAGAATCTTACCTCAGACCCTACCAATTTATCAGCTAAGATGGATGTGGTCAATACCAGGGACATCAAAACTACAAAGCCTAACACAGTCTCTTTGACCCAATTCCGTTCTGTAAAAACCTTCCCAGAGAAGAAAGGTTGAATAGCCTGCCCTGGCTTTGCAGTGTACTGGAGTAGCACTAAGGTCAAAACAAGCTCTGATAACTGAAGTATGACTGTACAAATTACCTGCATTGACAGAGTATGTCAGTCTATTAAAGGCAGTGTCCATATAAAGGCTTCCAACTCAGGTACATTAAAATGAGTGAATCAAACTTGTTAGTTAACAAAAAAGTCGCCACCTACTGTTGTCATTGAGTCAAGTGAGGAGCGCTGTAGCACTTTGGCAACCACACCAAGCCCTCCAAAGCTCAAGGGGATGTGCAAGATGAAGAAATAACCTGCATATATTCTCCATATATCATCAACCTCCCATGGAATGACTGGAGAAAGAACTGAAAACTCCTGTTTGCCGATACAAAATAGCAGATTTTAGGATGTGATTATGTTGCAACATGTTAGGTGCAGACAACTTGATAGCCATCATGAAGAATTGTAAGATTTAATATTCTTCACATATCATTGAGGGCAAAATAGACACCAATCACCAAGATTTTTTTTAATCCAAAGAATTTGTCATGAATAATTCTGGTAAGCTTATAGCTG
Organism: Eremochloa ophiuroides; assembly: GCA_038502445.1. NCBI lineage: Eukaryota > Viridiplantae > Streptophyta > Magnoliopsida > Poales > Poaceae > Eremochloa > Eremochloa ophiuroides. Next base: position 34,274,428 of record JAHLJS010000001.1, on the reverse strand, counting down.
GTACACGAGAGCACCGATGCGATAAATTCTCATCAGTATGTAGTGTTGATTAATATGAGCATCGGCATTGTAACTACAGTAATTGTACTGTAACTTAACAAAGTTTCCAGTGAGAATTATGTGAACAGCTGCTAAACAGTGTGGTTTTACTCCTAAAAGAAAAAAAAAGGAAATGGTAAAATAAACTCCAAGACATTCCTAAACCTGCACGTATAATGCAACAAAGCATAATTAGAAACAGAGAAATCACACGTAATCTCGGTATGTGCTGTGTGTCATTGACATGGATGAGCTAAACCAGCTAATGCAGCGTTACAGTCCACAGAGAAATATTTTAATGTGCATCACAAATGTTGAATGCAGCAACGGTACAGGCCAATTGAAACCGAGGCTTGTATATTTGTAAAATCAAAATAGGAGGAAGTGGCGTCTCGTCAGCCACGAAAAGAATTACATCGAACAGGCTGCGGGCGCTGCCTTTCCCACCATCGCCGGGGGTAGGAGAGGGAGAGCTGGGGCAGCTGAGAGCGGAGAAGGAAGAGCGCAGCTGTCGGCCGTTGAAGGGTTGGAGTTTGGCGGCGTGGATCCGAGGAGGGGCTCCTCCTTGGCCTCCGGTTCTGGCGGGGAGGAGAGGCGGATGGTAAGCCGCGGCAGACGCATGTAGGACCATTCCGCCGCGAGGTAGCAGCAGATCAGGGTCACGTTCTCATCTGTCTCATCACTCTCACGTTCACGGAGGTCCGGACGTCGGACGCCGAGCAGTGGGCCTAAAGCGAGGGAGCCCGCCCTCCACGGGCCCGTATCGACGTTGCTACTCGTGCCGTGACGAGGGCTTGGCAGCCCAAACCTTGAAATTTCGCGAGACCTTATCAACAGCGAGTTACTCTGACTGATCATCGCAACTCAAAAAAAAAAAAAAAAAAAAAAAAAAAAAAAAAAAAAAAAAAAAAAAAAACTCTGACTGATCGTCCTGTTGTCAAAAGATGAACTGCAATTTCTCCTTTTATTAATTTGATTTGAAACAGGAAGATTCAGATTAACATATTTATTCGAAGGATCCGCTTTTTAGTATACTAGTATGTGCATGTGCATATTCTAGTTTTTCAAGGAGAATAAGATAACAGGAGCAGAAAAATAACGGGAGAAGAAAGAAACATTACAGTTTTGATTTGAAATGGAACGACATAAATGGAACATCATAAATTCTTTTCTTCTATTTACCATTTTATGTTTCACTTTTCTATATATACTTTATTAACTTTTTTATTTCTATGCATGGTGTACTTTTTGTGAGATGTTCCTGGTATAATATATGTTGTTCATGTAGTATCTGTACCATGTTATATGATGTATTCTCAGTTGTTTTAATGGTACACAACATATTCTGCAGTATATATTTTTTATTTTATTTTCCTTCTTTATTATATTCTCATTATTGTTTTGCTATTATTTTTATATTTTATTTTTACTACGTTCCTGTTTTCATTTTTATTTATTTTTATATGGCATTTGATTTTGTCTCTTTTTTTCCTTTTGTCCCTTTTTCTTTTCTTTTTTCTTTTTTGTTGTGTTCTCTTGTTTTTGTTACCTTTTATTTTTATTTTCTTCTATTTATTCTTTTCTTTTGTTTTTTTTCATTTTTCCTTTTTGTGGTCTTTTGTTTTCCTAAACTTTTGTTCGTGCAATATATATATAGGATGTTCGATGCTTTTTTATCAATGTCTTTTTATTCACATAACAAATATGGGATGTTCTATGCTTCTCTTGTCGATGCTCGTGTAGTGTTGATGTTTGTGTAGTATACATAGGATGTTTCAAGATTCTTTTTTGGATGTTCGTATAACATTAATGTGATGTTTTACTTTTATGGTATATATATGTTGTTTGCGTAGTATGCATAGTATGTTCTAGGCTTTTTCGACGATGTTCGTGTATTTTTAACACGATGTTCGACGATTATCTTTAAATACAAGTTCATTACGCGATAAATGTTCGTTAAAATTTTTATCGAAATATATTTATTTTATTTGAAGAGTTTATTGCAAGAGACATAATAGGTGTAATCGAATTTTGATTTTGATACGTTGATTAGGAAATATGAATTTTTTAAGCTCAAAAAGGATGGGATATACGCTGATGTCAATAATTTTAGAGGGAAGTGGAAGGGAATCACATAAGGAGAGAGGGTGGTCAAAACAATGCTAGAGTCCGACCAGGGTGGACCCTAGCAATCCCCCTTAACATTGGGCTAGGGGGATCTCCGACAGTGGTGGGGCCACGCAGCGGTTCCGTTGGCTATTTGGGCATAAAGCTAGAAATGAGGGCATAGACTCGAGTCTTAGCCTCTTGGAGCTCGAGGAGGCTTTCATTTTGTGTCTATACCTAATCCATACCTAATAATACTAAAGAGGTAAAGTTTCTCCCCTGAATTTTTCATCCGTCCATTCTATTAAGCCCAACTACCAGCCCACTCCGTCCCAAGCGCTGGCGGCGTCACACGTACCGGAGTTGGAGTCAGGTCCTACTATCCACCCCACTTTCCTTCCTTCCCCACCCCAACTTTCTCCCCCGCTCCCTCGCCAGCGATGAGACCTAGGCCCAAATGCGTGTCGCCATGTACGGCATCTGCAAAGACTCCCCCATCGTCGGTGTCGATGGAATATCGCCGATAGTCTACCGAGGGGTATGGCCAAGGTAGTAGATTGGTCGGTGAAGGTGCGCCTGAGACGAACAAGCGTTGCGTAGAAAGCGCGAGACACAAGATTTATACAGGTTCAGGCCGCCATGAGGCGTAATACCCTATGTCCTGTGTGCTAGTGGATTGTATTGCTATATGATGAGTTGTTTGGATCTGAGTTGTGGGATCTATCCCTACCCTTTCTTGTATAGTCTGAAGAAACAATGTTACAAGTAAACTATCTAAGTTGGTACAATAACCGTGCGGTGCAGTGCCTTGCGCCGCACACCTTCGTCTTCTAGACCGGGCCACCTCTGATGGTGTGGCCCATGTAGTGCCTTGCGGGTATTCGGGTCTATACTCCCACAGCTAGTCCCAAAGCATCTTGCATTCGTCGGGATATGCAGATCTTCAGAGTTGCTTGACCAGACGAATGTAAGGAGTTCAGAAAAATTTAAAAAAGAGCTTCTCTTTGGTGAAGTGTATCCACTTTTGGTTCCTCAGAACCAATACCTTCACCGTCACGTGAAGTGTGTCCACTTAGTTCCCGAGCCTGATAGTAGGTGACGTAGTCACGTGGTGTCAGGGTCAAAGCCTTTATATGTGAAGTGTTGACGCAGTCCCCCGAACACAGCAAATGATCCGGAAAAATCTTCCGAGCAGCCGAGACGACGACGAAGTCCCCGAGCACAGCAAGTGATCAGGAAAAAAAATCTTCCGAGCAGCCGAGACGACGACGAAGTCTCCGAGCACACCAAGTGATCGGGAAAAAATCTTCCGAGCAGTCGAGACGACGACGAAGTCCCTGAGCACAGCAAGTGATCGAAAAAAAATCTTCCGAGCAGGCGATCGACGACGAAGTCCCCGAGCACAGCCTGGTGTTTGGGACAATCTTCCAAGCAGGCGAGGCGCATATTAAGACCCCCGATGTGCTGTCCAAGATCAGCACCCTGATCCGAATAGCATGGAGTATTTTGATAGCTCGGCGACGAATCCTCAGCGTGGTCAGAGACGGAGTCCGAGCAACACGAGGACGGCGAGGAGCGGCGACGAGTCCCCAGCGTGATCGGAGATGGTGTCCGAACACGTGAGGACGGCGAGGAGCGGCGACGAATCCCCAACATGGTCGGAGACAAAGTCCGAGCTGCACGAGGACGGCGAGAAGTGGCGACAGGTGTCTGGCGAAGAGTTCCTGCAAAACAAGTGTGTACAATGGATAGTATATGATGTTGATTTTGGAGCAGATCCTAATATTGTAGAATGCATGATAAGATTATCCGTTTCTTACTCTTGTCAGGTCACGTAATTTTTTCTGGTAGTTGGTCTGTTACGTTTAAATATCTGACCCGACGTATGGTTTAGAGATTTTTTAACATGACCATGTGAGTTTACGGCTTACGAGGCATTGACAGGTTTCACGAATTAAGGCGTGTGCTACCAAGGTACGTTAAACAACCCTTAAGAGAAGAGAATGGAGAGATACTTAGTATCTCGTCGGTGGAGAAAATCTTCTGAGTGCCCGAGCGTGATCGGGGCTTATGGAGAAATCGTCAGCGAGTTGTCCAAGCTTTGTCGGGGCTTATGGAGAGGTCGGCGGCGAAGAACCATAAAGATAATTTCTGAAGCTATATGGACGTCGAAGAATATGTAGAAGAATATTAAAAATATCACTTAACTTGATTGACGTCGAGCGGAGTGGTCGGCATGTCGCGGAGTTGCTTGGCGTGACTCATGTGATGGCTCGACGTGGCTCGCTTGATGGCTTCGAGCTTGCTATTGTTGACGCCGCCGTAGAGTGTTGACAACGAGACGCGCAACGGATTTTCTGCCAATAAATATCATGTAGATTAATGGATAAATCTGAAAACGTATATATAATAAAAATATTTTAATTAAGATAAATAAATATGACTAAGCTTTTGATGTGCATGGACATCTAGTCATGATCGAAGACGTAGATGACCGTGCGAATTTCTCTGTGGACGTATACCTGCCCCCATATGTCATTCGTAGTTGGGCATGCATGGCTGCCGTCGCTGGAAGGTGACGCATCTGACTTGCATGGTCCGGTGGATGTGCACGGCGTGGTCGCCCTTAGCTTGTTCCAAGCCGATTGCTCCGTGCGGATCGGGCTTCGTCATTGGATGGATCTGACCAGACGATGAATTCATCGAGTTGTAGATGAATTCGGTGAAGTAGCAGACCGGTCTGATAGCACGAAGCGACGAAAACGCCGTAGTGGGTAGGTTATTTCCTTTCCTTGTACATGGATGACGCCGCCGCCGATGACAGCATGCTGGCTCGAGTTGGATCCGTCACCGTGGTTGATGCTGATGAATAAAAATTTCGTCTGTTCGCCGCCGCCGGACGTCGTTACCGTGGTCGGCGACGACGAAAATTCGGATCTGGTTCACCGCCGCCGAATGCCATTGCCGTCGACGACGAAAGAAATTTCCATCTTACCCGCCATGGGATCAGGAAGCACATCCCCTATCTGGCGTGTCAACTATTGATGGAATATCACCGATAGTCTACCGAGTGGTATGCTCAAGATAGTAGATTGGTCGGTGAAGGTGCGCCCGAGACGAACAAGCGTTGCGCAGAAAGCGCGAGACACAAGATTTATACAGATTCAGGCTGTCATGAGGCGTAATACCCTACGTCCTGTGTGCTAGTAGATTGTATTGCTATATGAAGAGTTGTTTGGATCTGAGTTGTGGGATCTATTCCTATCCTTCTTATATATAGTCTGAAGGGATAAGGTTACAAGTAAACTACTCAAGTTGGTACAATAACCGTACGGTATAGTGTCTTATGCTGCATGCTTTTATCTTTTAGGTTGGACCACTTCTAATAGTGCGGTCATATAGTGCCTTACGGGTATTCAGGTGTATACCCCACAGTCGGCCTCGTGGCGAGCTGCGTCCACGCCACTGACACCAACCCCGGCACCAAGACCCGCCGCAGGGCCCAGCGCCGCACGCCTGCCACCAGCGAGGCGCTCCTGCGCGGCCAGGTGGCGCTCCCTGGTCATTGTCGGGCGCTCCTGCACAAGGTCGAAGAGAAGCAGGACGGCGCCTCCCCGTACGACATCTGCAACGACCCCCCATATTCGGCCTCGCGGTGGGCGGCATCCACGCCACCACCACGTCCACCGCCTCCAAGACCCGCCGCAGCGATGAGATGGGCAGGATGACCGTGCTGGATGAAGAGGAAAAGAAGGTCGGGCTGCCGCAGTTCGAGGGGAAGCACACCAGGTTCATCTACAACAATGACGACGAGATCGAGCGGGAGGAAGTGGCGGACGCAGCTGACGCGAGGGCGAAGCTTGGCGCATTGATTCCCAGGGGACCTGCCGGTGGCGGAGGGGAGGCACCTGCGCTTCCATTGATCCTCAGTTGTGTTTAGATTGGGAATCTGCGGTGGTTAGTTGTCTTTCCCTAACACCAGCCAAAAAAAAAATTTTCGACGGAAGAAGTATTATATTATATGATAGCTGGATACCTTAATACGTTACAAGCACTCTGAATCATAGAAAAATACCCGCGCTGTGAATAGCACAACTCAAAACCTAACCTGTTTGATGCTTTGCAGTGTGGAAGACTGCATAGGCAAACACTCGGCAGATAGCCTGAGAACAAATACCCAACGAACGACGGCTAACATTCCTGTAGGCGAAATTGACAAAATTCTTCTTTTTGGCGTCTTCCTTCTTCTTCTTTCTGCCATCGAAGAATGAAGAAGACTGATCTGAAACTTATTCTTCCTGGTCCTTCATTATGGTCAGATCTAAAAAAATAACAAAACGGAGAAGAGATTTGAGAAAATTATAGCATGACGACGATATCATCTCCGCTTCGATGTCGCCGTCCGGAAACAAAGGTCTCCATGTCGTCATGTTGATGAAGATGCTGACGCCGAGGTTGCCACCCTCATCTTCAACGAAGCCGTCATGGAGAAGACAATTCCACGCTTTTGCTTCGTCGTCGCCGAAGAGAAGGAGAAAGAGATAAAACTCTAACACCAAGAATTTTGGCATGGAGAGACACTAACCCTAATGACTCAATTTATTAAAAAAAACTTATTAAAAATAATGGATCCCCGCTCCCTTCAACCCTCGGTAAGAATGCCGGAGGGGAAGGGAGGGGGATCGGTAGATGGGGAAAGACGGTGCAGTCCGTTTTAACGTCCAGTAAATGAATCTATCAGATTTATTCCTAAGAGTATCTTATTAGAACAAAGCTTATGGTTATCACTATGGACTTGTACATAAATAACACCGCCAATTGAGCAATTAGCAAAGAACAATACGTTTGCTATTACCTTGTTGAATATAATCAATCTGATCTTCTTTGTCAGAAAAGTCATTGCTTCCTCTTTGTTAGAAAAGTCGTTGCTTCAGTTGAAACTGTATCCATGGCGTTTATGGCATCAATGATGGACTGCTTCTGTCCGGGTTCATACTTTGGTTCATACACTATGAAAAGGCTGACCAAGTACAACTATCCAATTGGAATGCAACAATTGGTAAGGACATTGTTTATCGAGCCAAATTACTTGGGTTTGTTTTTATCATATATAAATTTAAAATGATACATGTTCTGTACCACATAAGAAAAGACTACTCAGATGTCACCTCTGAACTCATCCTCCAACAGAAGTCTCCACCATGAGTGCCGAGGCTTGCTTGCCACCATCGTGGATTCGTGGTGACATGCCATAGCATCAGCCCTACATTTCAATATCAAGATTAATTTGTAGTTTATCAGTGTGAGGAGTGAGGCCCAAGAGGCACGCAGTTCAATCAGCAGATGGCAGCGATAGCTTAGATAAAGATGCAAAATAGAGCCTGACTATGTTTTTAAGAATCGTAACCATGGTGCTCAAATAAATTTGACTTATATACATTTGAACAAATAAAAATATGTTAGCATGGCATTTTCTATGTTTGTTTTGTTTCATTGAGAAATTTATTTCTACGAAGTCATGTATTCGAGACCCGTTGCAACGCACGGGCAATTCTGCTAGTAATTTATAACGCTGCAACTTATGTTTTTAGTAAATAACTTTTAACAAAATATTTTTATTCAATTATATGTATGATTCTCGTGTAGACATATCTAAAGTCAGTCTCGATTAGAAGTTTTTCTGATGTTGTTTTTAAGACTATTATATTATATTGTATTATATTATATAGAAATAAAATAAAACATAGATAGAAACTCTCATTCTCAATAGAAAATTTTAGTTTATGATGTTTCATGATTCAAAGAGTTGGTAATCGTGTCAAAGAATGTTTTATTATCATGAACTCACTTCTTCTCTCTTAAAAACGTTGACATGTCATAAAAACACATATGTAGCAGTCTATTGAGTGTAGATAAAACTCTGGCCGGAGTTAAAAAACACTTCGACATTTCTTTTATATAATTTCTTGTGATGACTAACTTTTCTAAATAAGCTTTTGACTCAGATCCTACACGTTATCAAAGAGAGAAGACTAGTTTTTGAATTAAGAGAAGACTAGTTTCCTCTAAATAAAATATGGCATGACCCGTATGCACAGGAGCGATTTGGACCCAAGACCATTATGGCCACGGCCCTAGCTAGGCATGGCCCAAAGGACACCTTATAATAAAACATACATGAGCGTAAGCATATACTATGTAACACTTTAAATGCACTTCCAATACAGAAAACCACTATAGTTTTTATATAGACATTAATTATATTATCACCTAAGTGTTTTATTGATGTGCTAAAAGAGTTTTGAACAAAGAAAAAAAATCATAGAAACCATGTCTAAGTTAGAAACCGTATCTCCGCAGGAACCAAGACACATAGAGATATGTGGAGAATAGAGACAAAATATATGTGATTAGATAAAAAAATATTCTATAGAAACCATTCATTGCGCAACCACCGGCGGAGCCAAGACCCGGCCACCCTGGGCAAGTGGCCGGGCTCACCCACGGCATCTGTTTATTAGCGATTGCTTTTGCACCTATATTTAGTCAATCGTATAGATGTGTACGTATACACGTCGTTGCAGAAGTCACGTTCAGCTTGTTTGTTACTTCGTTCGTTCAGCGCTTCCGTATGGATATTGGTTCTGATTATTTTAGCTCTCTCGCCATACCATTTGCTTGGTGAGGAATGTGCACATATACATTCTCCTTTTTTTCATCTATAATTTATTTTTTCTCAAATATAATAATAACTTCATGGGTTTGTGCTAAACTTTGAAAGAGCTTGGATAAAAATTAAATGCATACACTAAATACAAATGTGTAATATACCCCTATTTAGATGCACTTCCAAATTTTAAAAATTCCATCACATCAATGTTTGAACACATGCATAGAGCATTAAATGTTAAAAAAAGAAACTAAATACACAGTTTGCCTGTAAATCGCGATACGAATATTTTGAGTCTAATTATGTCATGATTGAAAACTTATTACAAAAGTTAGCACGTTATTACAATGTCAAAAAAAATCCAAAAAACTTTGCATCTAAATGGGCCCTATATAGAAATTATAGATCAAAAGTTTTTGGAATTTCGACACGGTATCAACTTGCTAACTATATCAATAAATGTCCAATCATGACCTAATTAGATTCAAAAGATTCGTCTCACGATTTACAAGCAAACTGGGTAATTAGTTTTCCTTTTATCAATATTTAATTAATGCTCCATGCATGCGTCCAAACATTGATGTGATAAAGCTTTTGGAATTTTAAAGTGCATTTAAATAGGCCCTAAAACAGCTTTAGTCCTACCTAAAACAATTACTCGCCGCAGCTCAGCCAGCGCCCAAGCTCCTCAAAAATCCTAGCTCCGCCACTGATTGGGACCATAGTTTCTATAAGTAGAGTATATGAAAATTAATAGAGATAGAAACCACGTATAGTTTCTAGTATTGGGATTGGCCTAATTGGTTGTACTTCAATCTAGGTTGGTTAGGATCCAATCCGAGTTAGTTACGAGGAATTGGATACAAAATTAGACTACTTTTTTCTACAATCGAACCCATTTAGATTGGAGTGCATCCAAACAAGATATTATTGGGATACTCTTCTATCCAAGGGAAAAATGGTACATGTTAATCCATATCAAAGGGTTGAAAACTCTCGCACAACTGTATGCCCGTATCCAACACAATGGAAAATTAGTAAAATTCCATCAAGAGTATTTTGTTTCATCCTCACGTATTGAAAACCAAGCGAAACTCTACTGGAAGAATTCATTTCATAACACCATACAAATTTCAAATACTGTAGTAGCATATAAAACATTGAAATATAACTTTAATTTATTTCATCGCCACACCCTTTTAGCTGACATGTCACTTCGAGAAAAGCACAATAAAACCTACCACTAAAAATGGGCTAGCACAGGGCAGGTATTCCTTGGAATAGCAAATTATTTTGTTAAAGAAACACATATGTATGTTAGGTATTAGCATGTCTACCTTGAATTGTGGAAGAAAGCTACAAATACAAAGAAAGAAGATTCTGCATCCACACCAAATTCTCTTTGCTTTAGATTTATGTTGACCTATACATTATTGCATATTTCATATTTGTATTGTACAATTTTGTTTATATGGAATACCCTGATGCATCATCCTGGCTCCGCGACTGCCCAAAAACAAATTTTTTTTTTTTTTTGCTGAAAAGTGCTTAGAAAGTTTCACATGAAGAAAAGTTACTATCGCATGCCAACATTTATAAGTGGGATTTTAAAAAAGAGCAAAGTGCACCAGCGGTCCCTAAACTTGCGTCGCTGTGTCATCCCGGTCCCTAAATTCTCAAATCGACCGTTTAGGTCCTTAAACTTGTCCATCGGTGTTATTTCGGTCCCTAAACTTGTTCGGTTGTGTCATTCCAGTCCCTAAACTTGCAAATCATCCGTTTAGGTCCTCAAACTTGTTCACTTATGTCATTCCAGTCACTAAACTTATTCGGCTGTGTCATCTGGGTCCAAACATGACGATTTAAAAAAACTTGATATAAAAAATAATTCATAACTTTTTCATATAAACACAAATAAACACAAACTTTATATCAAAATTGTAGCTCTCGATGCGATCTACAACCTTGTAGTTGAAAAGTTTTTGAATTAAAACTGTTTAAGGTCCCAAAATATTTTTGTATGTTTATAGATTTTGAAATTTGAAATTTTAAATTATCAAACAAACTTGGATATTGATATGGCCTATATAAAAGTTATAGTTCTCAATATGATCAACAACTTGTAGTTGAAAATATTTTTATTTGAAGTCGTTTACTATCCCAAAATTTAGTTTTAAATTTTAAATTTTAAAATCTGTAAACTTACAATAATATTTTGAAATATTAAACGACTTCAAATAAATTTTTTTTTTCAACTATAAAGTTGTAGATAGCATTGAGGGCTATAATTTTTATATAAAGTTTGTCTTTATTCGAGTTCATATGAAAAAATTATGAATTATTTTTTATATCAAGTTTTTAGATCTCGCTGTTTGGACTCAGATGACACAGCCAAACAAGTTTAGGGACTAGGATGGCACAACTGAATAAGTTTGAGGGCCTAAATGGGTGATTACAAGTTTAGGGACCGGGATGACACAAATGAACAAGTTTAAAGACCTAAACGGTCGATTTGAGAGTGTAAGGATCAGGATGACACAGCAGCACAAGTTTAGGGACCGCTGGTGCAGTTTACTCTTTAAAAAAAAACATTCAGTATGTAACATGGAAATACGTGGTTTCAGCCTTTCAGGTCCTCACGCTACGTCGGGATAGTTTTTACTTCTTGCCTCTGCACTCTTCACCTAAGCTCCTAGCCACTGAAAAGCTGAACATCTTATTTCATTTACAAGCTTATGAGTTTGGAGTTTTCCAACAAATAAATTCGAGGTTTGGATGTCCAGTCAATGTTCTTGTCTCTTGCGCAAGGTTTTGTCCAGATTCTGCTTCGTGTGTTAATGTAAATAACTCGTTATAATCACATACAAAAAAAAAAGAACGGAGAACAAAAGTGAAAATATTTTAACTCATTTCCAATACACTCTGAAAGCGTGGCATCAGCTACGAAACTCTCGGTGTTCAACACCTCAGTACCTCGCTAAAATACAGGACACGTGCATGATTTCCCACACATTAAACATTCAGAGTGATCACCCGAACCGGGCTATCCTTATCAACAACAAACGATCTAGATACCTTGCCTGAAGGCGTGTCCACTTCCACGGTGTAGGAACCATGGTATCCTCTGAACTTAAATTCTCCTTGGTGATCGACATTGCCGTTCGTACGGGTCAGCCACTCTTGTTTGAGAGCAAGGTACCTTCTGCCAGCCTCGTTGATTGTTCCATCAGCGTCGACAAGATGAGCGTGCTCTCGAAACATAAACATCTCCCAGAATCCCCAGAGGACGATTCCCCCAACTGCAGGATGTGCAAATGCTTCGCGGAGGAACACCTCTAGATCATCAGCTCGTATGTGTTCATTCTCTGCTGTGACATCCATTTCAGTAATCCAGATTGGGAGACCTAGTATGGCGAGCTTGTCCAGGGAATCACATATGATTTCCCCCACTGGATGGCTGATATGACCTTGTACACCGATCCCACCAACTGGGGCACCCCGTTCTTGGAGATCAACAACCTGTTCCACGAATTTCTCAGGGGTAGATTTTGTGTCACATCCATCTTCGACATTATAATCATTAACAAACAGGACAGCAGAAGGATCAAGCTTATGTGCTTCTCTGAACATGTAAGCTCTAATGTCCCTTCCCAATCTGTCTTCATAGAAAGACCCATGTAGCATCTCATTGTTTACATCGTGATGTCTAAATCGACCTTTGTACCTTGACAATAGGCTTTGCAAACGATTTTGGATGGCAGCCATTAAGTGGTGGCCTTGCAATGACCGAACCCAAGGTTGGACAGCGTCTTCCACTTCCCAGAATAAACAGTGGCCACGAACCTGTATCTTATGTTTCTCACAAAATTCAAGCAACTCATCAGAATCTTTATAATTAATCCGCCCTTGTTCTGCTTCTGTATGGTACCATTTCAATTCATTCTCAAATACAGCCCAATTGAAGTTCTTCACAAAAAACTCAGCAAGATCCTCGTTCTCAATGTTGTGCCTTGCGATGCAAGATCCAAATGGAAAGCTATTCTCGGTCTGTTGTATCCTCAAAGATGAACCTAAAAGATTCGCTGCATTTGATCCTTGGAACTTTAGAACAACATCACGCTTTCTCACCTGTCAGCAGAATCAAGAAAGTTCATATAGTATACATTTAAAAAACTGGAGGTTTAGCTCCACAAAACCCCAGGGTTTTCTTTTTGGCTATGGTACTTAATCCTAAGTTTCATGCTCTAAGCCTTCATAAACTCCAAATTTCTTAGCTAGTGACACTGAGCATTAAGTTATGGTCAACAAAAAAAAATCGAGCAGATTAAAGGCAGCTAAGCCATTTTTTGGTTATGATAGGGTTTTGTGAAACTTTATGAATGTTAAAAAAGTCATTAATTGCAACCACCCATGAAATATGTGCTTTTCTAAAAGTATGTGAAATTTACACTAACAACAAAGCAAAAAAAATCACCACTGTTGAAATAATGGTTGGATCATGCACGGCCACATATGAATTGGAAGAACTCTCACATCTAAAAGTGCATTAAAAGTTTACCTTGTCTGTTTTCTCCTTCAGATACTCAAACCGTGCTTTTCTATCGACGGGGTATATTTGGAAGTCCATGACTCTGAGATCAACACCTGGAGGAGGGCCTTGAACATATGCAGTAACTTTGGATGGCTGCTTTTCAAGCTTGAATGCTCCTTTAATTTCATACCATTGATCCCCGTCAGCTTCCACTTGCCCACCATTGACCCATTGGTTTTCATCCACAGCAAGACAGACATTTACATGGTGACGTCCATGTCCTCCAGACCCAACTCGTACCCAAGCACATACTCTGTAGGTGAGATGCAACCTTAGCTTGTCAGTTATGACCTGAGAAGGACCCATCCAAACATCTGTGCGGTTCGTGACAAGGATATAACGACCACTTATATGCTTCTGGCTTGCACGGTCCTTCAAAATAGGAGGTAGCATATGGGGTGCTTCAGTCTGGATACTCAATCGACATGAACCCATAGGACTCCACCCAGCAAGCCCACGAGTGAAGGCATTATTGTGCAATAGATTAGCTCCATACAGAACATTCTGCAATATTTAGTAAATATTCTTGGATTAGAGAGGACACTTTTACAGTATCATGATAGATGAAAGATTGAAAGTTATAAAAAAATAAAGGTTTCACAAGTCTAAAGAGTCAGGATCATTCACAAGCAAATAATTTCAGACTGTAAGAAGCAATTAGCCTACAAACCTCAATTTTTGGGCATGGTGCAGCTTGGAGCTTTCTTGCTGGAGATAAGACAAGACCATCTACAAGAATGTCAATTCCAGCAGGAGGCCCTTCTATGAAAATAACAGCTTTGTTGAAGGGAGCATGAAGGAGGAACTTTCCTTTTAAATGTGTCCATTGCTTATCAGAAGTCTGGATTCTTTAGTTACAGAAAAAAAAAATAGTAAGGTAATAATATCATTGGCTCCTAAAAAAGGCATTGTCAACAAAGAACAAGAAACAAAAACAACTTACTTGGCAAGTCCCACATAACGCTCACGCCCATATTCTTGTACCCACAGGGTAGCACACACTTCAGTATCATTTGTACTCCCAAATATTCGAACAGCAGAACTGATCTCATAAAGAACTTTCCGCTGCACCCTTCCCGTGATCTCTTGCTGGATGCCATTCCAATTGTGAACCCGTCCAGTCGCTGAAGCGAAATAGCTGCCATTTAAAGGCCGGACATTCCCATAAGCAGTGAACTCATGTCTGCAGATATTGCATCCTCTTCCTGACCAATTTTTTAACCCATCTTCGAAGTGAGGATTATTAATTATAGTCTCAACTCCACTTGGTACTTTTACTTCCTTCAAAAGGAATCATTAATCAGCAAACTCAAGGCGTAAGAGTTCATGTGCATTTTTTTATGCCATAAAGATAATGAATGAAGATCCAAGAACCATTAACCAAGGCCCAAGGGTATATATGTTATAATATGAAGTACATGGAGATCAATAAAACAGAAAGTTGACAGGAAAACCTTGTGCACTGCATTCCTCATTACTGATTTCATTAGAACTGAATGAAAATAGAGCTTACAATCTATTACAAAGAATTTCATCACTCCATGAAAGATCAAGCATAAATTAGGTTAAGCTCTGATTATTTTTCATTAGACTTCTGAACAATATAAAGTGCATAACAAGATATTAATTCAAAAAGGTAAATAAAACATTTCCTTCAAGAAAATATTACAAGAAGCACATAAGAGCTCACTTTTGACTGTTTATGTCTGGAGCAAGTAATAGTGACAGAATCAATGACAAGATCCACACCAGCAGGAGGTCCTTCCAAGTAAAATACAACATTTTTTGGCATGTTTGTCAGAGAAAAGGAGCCTTCCAATTTGCTCCATTTTTCTTTTGAGGCAGCCACACTGTTACATCAAATTCTACCATCAATCAAGGATAGTGTCAGAAGAATTTGACAGTTGAACAGTTTGAAGTACAATACCTTCCAACAGAGTTATAATGTGTTGATCCATCTGCATTTTGCAACCTAAGGGTTCCTTTGACTTCAACCTGTCCTTGGATATTCCCATCAACTCTAACGAAAGCAGAAACTACATAAGCAGTGCCTGTAGACACTTGATTAGTGATATCTTGTTCAAGACCCTGCCAGTGGTCTGTCCTCTTTGAAACAACAGCATAGTTCTCTCCGGAGTTCCCTCTAATACCATCAAGGAAACCAGACCATTGTGATGCCACATATGCATGGCAGCAGATGGGATTCCAAGGATGAAGTCCTTTTGAAAAATCATAATTTAAAATGATGTTCTCTGTTCTACCAATTGATGAAGCTGATCCCTCTATTTTCTGAAGAAAATCTATAGTTAATAAAACTATAAGGCAGAGAATCTAGTACACCAAATTAGTATCTAGGTCAGGCATGTTTAACAAAAACTAAGATGCAAGCTATCTTCAATGTTAACAATAGTTCTTGCACATGTTCCAGATGATCAAATAAATATTACATGTTCTCAGCAAATAGTTTCAGCAGACGATAATTCTTCCTTTTCCAGGGCCACTGAGCAATTCTAGACACACAAGCATGCTTTAAAATAATAGTCCAAATCATGAGTCCAGTTACTTATAGTAAGCAAGCATGAGATCCACTGCAATACCTTGTAGGAGATGCTGACCGAATCTATGAGCAAGTCCACACCAGGAGGGGGACCTTCAAGGTAGAACACTAAACGCCTTGGTAGAGTTGTTAGATTAAATGAACCTTCCACCTTTTCCCAGCGTTCTTGTGAGGCCAAAATCCTAGTAAAAACTGCTTAATGATAAAACAGTGCTGATGATATATTACACTGAATGGTGGCTTATGGTCGAAATACCTTGCAATAGAAAGATAGCTGGTAGAAGACCCCTCCTCAAGTTTGAGAGTGACCTGAACTCCAATGGGCTCATGAAATTCCCCATGAACTCTGACATATGCAGCAACAAAGTACTCAGTACCAAGGGTGACCTTTTCCGTTATGTCTTGCTCAAGCCCCTGCCAACTCTGTGTGCGATGAGTAAGAACAGCATAGGTTGACCCTGAATGTGGCCTTACACCATAATGGTAACCTGATCCTTCAACGGCTACAAATGCATGACAACTATTTGGTTGCCACAGACGTAGACCCTCAGAAAAATCACTGTTTGACAGAATGTTCTCCATGACAACTTCGTCAGAAGCACTGCACTTATCTACTGCCTGCTCAACATTGCACAGGAAACAAATTGTTAATGTGCCTAGCATCATGACAGAGGGCATAACCTGGGAAGCCATGGTTGGCAAATAATATATGCATAATATATTAAGTTATATAGAAAAGTTGTTCTCGGGAAACTACATTTACTGAAAAAGTTTCAAAGATTCTAGCAGAAAACAGTGAAATGGAGAATACTATATCCTATTCATTTTACTTTGCACAAATATTTGCTTAAAAATCATATCTTTTGATGGGTTTAATATCTCGTGGTAATACAGTAAAAAGGGAAATGGTGTATTATGATGCAACATGGTTGCAAGCATGCCTGTGGTTTGAGACACTGGTTCGGTCCATCTTGGCTTTTGTGCTAACATCAAAGTATTAACAAGAAAACAACGAAATTAACATCCCATCATTAAATGAGAAGATAGGTCTAAGACCCTGACAGCGTGTGCATCACATAGCAGACCTTTCTGGTCGGGCAGTATAGTTGAGATATTTGAAGAAATAGCTGACAGCATCACACCGCTGGCACATGCTTCAGTCAAAACATATGAAAAAGATACTGGTATGTTAATGACAGATTTGCAACCAATAACCGAACAATTTCATTTTCATGAATCTAGGAAGATTCACCAGTATTGATAGAGATAACAAGATCAGCGGAGTGAGATCTACTTCGAAAAAAAGCAAACAGGCAACCTCAAATCCTCAACGGTTGCCGTAGCTTCTTTAATATAAACAGTGAAGAAAGGTAAATTTTGTACAACCGATTGCAGCATAAGCACCTTGAATCTTTGTTCCGTGGGAAATCAAATCAACAGCTGATTGGCTATTCTAACGAAACCACCAAACAGTCCTATATATTGCAAGGCCTCCCGAAACAATCAAACAAACAGCCACACCAAGAAAAGAATGCAGCGGCAGCTGCTATACCTTGGGCTCGGAATCGGGACGCTGTGGATCTGGTTGCGGGAGCGCGCGGCCGGCCCGGCGAGGGCGGAACAGCGACGAGAACCAGCCGCAGCGCCTCCTCATCTCATCCGACCCGGAAATCCCGTGCCCGGCGGATGGCAAGAAGTCAAAACAGAGGAGTGGAAGGAAAGCCTAAGCCGCGTAAGGTAAGCGGTGGTTACCTTCCTTCTCCTCCCCTCACCTACCGAACTGGTGGCTACCGAGGTGGCGGCAGCGGCACCGCCGACACGACAGCTTGGGACGCAAAGCACAGACTGCTTCGGGACGGCAAGGAGATGCGCCGGCCGTGAATGCGACAGCGACGCGGAAGCGTCTTCCACAGGGAAGGGAATGCCGGCGCGCGTGCCTGCGTCCGGAGCGATGGAAAAGGAATCGGATGCGAAGAATGCCGCGCGTGGAGGATTACTGCTTGCTGGATTAGGAAGGCCCAGCTTATCCTACGCACGCTCGTCTCCTGGGTCTTCGTCGAGGCATAAAGACGAGCAAGATCAAACCTTCCTTCTAAAGCCAGATGAGTGCACGGAGCCACGGAGCGGAGGTAGGCAGTACCTCTCTGCAAGTCTGCAGGATCAGCGGCCCCTGGAGACGGAGGCCGCGCCGTGTCAGTGTTCGGCGAGCTGGGGCGGCGGCGAGGAGGAAGTCGATCAGCAATGGCAAGAGCGGGATGGGGCCTCGTGGGGGTGAGGGAGGAAGGAGGATCCGAGTGAAGTTACCGCACTTGTGAGCAAGTCAACGTTAAGAAAAGGTGACGTGTGCATGTTAGAACGATCTCGGTTTAGCTAAAATTGACTGAGTCAAAAGGGTCTAGCAGCCACGTCTAGGCCCTTTTTGAACACTGCAACGATCGATCAAATATAAAATTTGGAAAAGCGTAGGATTTTCGTAAATAAACACATAGAAATACACGTACAAAACCATTTGGATAGAGCCATAAAGGCATAGCGCAAAATAAATTGAGAAGATAGGAAATCACTATGGATTAACTAGTCATATGGTATTGATCTTCTCAAATAGAGCCTTACATCGGTAGCATAACAATGAAGCATGTTTGCCTCAGACCCACTCCCTCTGTCTCTTAAATAGTGTCAACGTTGGTGTACGTACCATAAGTTTGACTTGATTTATAGAAAATATGTATAACATTTGTATCCCCAAATAAATTTATTAAAAAATTACATTAAAATATCTTTTTAATGATATTAATTATATACCATAAAAACTAATAAATTTTAATATATATTTAGTTAAAGTTATTTCTCGGAAAACGAAAACGACACTTTTTTAGGATGATGAGATTATGCAAAGAAAAGAAAAAAAAAGAGGTTTAGGTAGATGCTTCTTTTCGTGTGAACTTCGTGCGAAATGGAATAGTATAGGAACTTATCCTTCATTTTTTTTTCTATGGTCCAATCCTCCATTCCAAAAACATAAAATAGTGTTCAATCTTGTAGCCTCAAAAGAAATCCTTCAATCCAATAAAGGCCCTAACAGGCCTCATAACCGTCTAGATTGTATTATGATTCGGGCAACCAATAAAAAGGGATAAAATTCCTTATTTAGGATCCGTAAAAGATGCAATTCCTGGTTTTAAAAGATTATAAGTTCATTTTGCCTCCTCAACTATAAAATCATTTAACTTTGGCACCTCAACTATCAAAAACCGTTTAATTTTCATTCTAGAGCCAGAGAAAACCACTCCAGATTGCCTCAGGGGTCAAAACTGAATGGTTTTGATAGTTGAAGTACCAAAGTTAGACATAAATAAGAGTTAAGGGGTTAAAAATAGACTTAATCATTTTAAAATATTGTAAAAATTGACTTATTGATAAATATTTATATCTATTAAAATATTACCTACACATCATTAGAATTTTTTCACAATATTACGCAAACTATAGAATTGTATGTCTCATTGAAATTTACAAGTTTGATTTTCCTCATTTCTCAATTCAAGTTTGGTTGGTTCAATATTTAAAAAACAAAAATAAGAGAACTTCAAGCATACGAATTATATTTTAAATAAATTCAGATCCTTATTTAGAAAAATTCTAATAATATTTATAAGTAATATTTTAATACATATTAATATTTATCGATAAGTCTCTTTTTCATAAGTATTTAAAAACTAAATTAGTTGATTAAGTGTATTTTAGCCCTTTAACTCTTGCTAACAGTGACACTTCAACTATTAAAAACCATTTAATTCTGAACCATTAGGCGATTTTAGAGTGATTTTCGATAGCTCTGGGTCAAAACTAGATGGTTTCGATAGTTAAGTGGCAAAGTTATTATAGTTTTATAGTTGGTGGTTAAAATTAAACAAATACAAAAGTCGAGGGGTTGGAAGTTGACTTAATCCTATTTTAAACTATAGCAAATGTAACCCTGCACAAATTATCATCTCTGTCAGCCGCGGTCGCGAGTCTTAACTGCTTTGCTTCCGAATGGCGCGAACGCATTGATCCTTCTTTACTCGAATCTGAACTCTCCGCCGTCCCGCGCCTCTTTCCCTTGTTCCAGGCTTCCTGCTGGCAGCTGTGCTTGTACAGAGAGAGGCTGGCGGCCGGGCCGGGTCCGGCGCACGTACTTCTGCCGTTCTGGAGGCGCCGGTGGCCGCCGCCTCAGGTTGCTTCGCCAGCGCGCCGTGCCGGCGGGGGAGATGGCAGATTCGCGCACCTTATTGCCGCCCGCCGAAGGAATGTCCTGCGCGTCGCCCGGGCCCGCGTGCCCGCCAGGCGCTCGACCTGATGCCGCGGCGCCCCCATGGCACCCAATCTTTATATGAAGGTTAGTTTTTATATGAAGGAGAACCGTACATCAATACAAGGCGAGTTCCTCCCCCGAGGTAATCCTGAGCCTCCCTTTCATTCTTGTTCTCGCTCTAATGGTGCCGCTGAAATCGCCTGGGAGCACAGCATCGCATCCCAGCCGCTACTGCTGGTTCTCGAAGTCGGGTCGTGCAAATAAGCTTCTTGCCTTGAAGCTTAATAATATATATACAGCTTCTTTACTTGGGGAACCTTACATGCTTCTCAGGATTGGTGGCTACTACAGTTTTTTTTCCTGCCTCGTTCTACTGCAGTGTCCCCTTAAGCTGTAGCATAGTGTATCAGGTCGCTGGAGCTGAAAGCAAGCGATGATTTTGGCTGATGCTGATTTGTTGTAAGAGAAAACACTGTTTCAGAGCTGAAAATAAGCGCTGACAAGGGAATTGCATACTAAATTCATCAGCTTAGATTTTCTAGTTTTCCTAGAAGAGCTTAGCAAATCTGAAGAATCATCATAAGAAAATAAAATGAGGGCATCAGTACCTAGTGCTCATCTTTTCTTGCCTTTGTTGTTTAAAGATGCATTTTTTTTATGCTTAGGTATGTTAATTATTACGACACTTGTTAAATGGTTGTTCTGCTATGATTAACTTTTGTGTTGTTTCTGACAACTGTAGGTTTCCTACTTCCTCCTTCATGTAGGAACCTACTATATTTTATATCGCTAAAGAGTAGAATAACTATTTGGAACATTATTCTAGTTACACTATAGTCAACTGAATACCTCATTTTGTTAGTATATAATTTTATTAATACTAGAATTTTTTGACCTCATATCGGGCCATATAGAATTATAGATAAAAGCCTTAAATGACTTTTTAACTTTCAAAGATTATGTTTGAAATTTAACTTGGGCAAAATAACTGTGTGCTGCAAAGTTTTGCCTAAGGGTGCATCCATATCGTGTTTCTGTGTTCTGTATGAGATTCCCATCCTAACTAGTTGCATATGTTTAAACTAAGGCCCTGTTTAGATTCACCACAAAATGCAAAAAGTTCCGTCACATCAATTTTTCGGACACATGCATGGAGCATTAAATGTTGATGAAAACTAAAACTAATTTGACAGCTTCGTAAAATGTTATGAGACAAATCTTTTGGGTCTACTTGGGGCATGGTTGGACACTTATTGCAAAAGTTAGCATGTTGCTACAGTAACTAATTTTGCAAAATTAGCGAATCTAAACATGCCCTAAATAATAGAAACTGGAATACTAAAAGACCATAGTGTACTCAAGAAGACCAGCACTGTTTCTGGCAGTACAAGCAATGTTCTGTTCCTTTATTGAGGATTTTGATATCAAATTCATAGCTTCAGAATTAATTTATTGAGTTAGTGTCTTACCGCCTGTTACCGGTTGGTCCAGGGTTCGAGCCCCAGCCTCCGCATATTTGTGCGGGTAAGGCCTGTGCGCTGATTTCCCTTCCCCAGACCCCGCGTTAGTGCGGGAGCCTACGGCACTGGGTACGCCTGTTTGAAGCGTATTGGCACATCTTTCAAGTACAAAGCAAAAATTCCATATCAAAGATGAGCTTCAGATCCATCGAACAGTTACTTAGGAGGAACAGCAAAATCAAAATTTCTCGCAATATTGCTGACGGAGTCCATGACCAGAAGGAAGAGCAGTTAGTGCAATCCTTGAGGGAGTTACTTCTTGCAAGCAACCAGCTCCCAGATAAATTTGATGACTATTATGTCCTTCTACGGTATGCCCATTTTATTTATTTTCTGGAAAATTATGTTATATATTGTCCTTAGACTGACATAATCCATCCAAGTAACAGGGTAGGAGATGTTTTATTCTTCAGTAGTTCTAGGATGCCTGTTTCCTTCCAGTTTTGCACTGAAGAGATCATGACCTCATTGCTCTCTCATCTTGCAGCTTTCTTAGAATGAGAGGCTTCAACATCTTAAAAGCAAAAGAGATGTTCTTAAATATGTTAAAATGGCGTGAAGATTGTTCTGTTGATGCTATCGCAAACGTATGTGGTGTTTTTATTGTGTGTTACATTTCTTTAGCTCTGGTTTGTTACAAGAATTTACGCTTACAGTTATCTTGTAACTTTGCTGTATCTGTGCCATAAGCATCGTATGTTAGAATAATATATACACTTTTATTGCAATGTCAAGCTTATGGCTGTGGCATTCTGCGTATCAGCTTAGCTGGAATTTCATTATGAATAAAGCTTCCTTCATCTAAAAAAAATGAAATATCAAGCGTAAATGTCTGTTTCTATGCTACAGGATTTTAAATTTGAGGAGTATGATGCTGTGAAAAGATGCTATCCCCATGGATTTCATGGAGTTGACAGATTTGGCAGGCCTCTATATATTGAACGGGTTGGCTTGGTGGATCTCAGTAAGCTCATGCAAGTGACTAGCATTGATAGATATGTAAAATATCATATATCAGAACAAGAGAAAACTATGTCTTTGAGATATCCTGTTTGCTCACTTGTGGCTAAAAAGCACATAGCCTCGACAACAGCCATATTCGATGTGAAAGGACTGGTGCGTCATAGCTAAATGAAGCACTTCCGATTAATGTTTTATATATTCCAGTTTATAAGAAAATAGTTGCCTAAATGTTCAGCCATTCTTCATTCTCTAATACCGTGACCCAAATTTCATGTTAGAGAATAGAGATGCTTTGACTTATTACTGTCTTGTCAACTTTACAGGGCTTTGATGACATCTCATTTTATGTCTAGACATGTGTTCCACATACATGAAACTGATATATATCTACCTGGAACTATCAGACATTTTATATGTTAGTTTTAAAGTTCCCTATCTGGCATATAATGAAGTTATTTGACTATCTGTACGCAATCATATATATTGTCTTGGCTTCTGTTATTTAGGGGTTGAATAACTTTTCAAAATCTGCAAGAGAGATGTTCGCAGAGATCCAAAAGATCGATAGCAATTACTATCCAGAGGTTTGTCTTGGTTATCTCTATGATCGAACATCTAATGTTGCTTTTACACTAGCCACAGTCTGCTCATATGTGTCTTTCTTCTTGATACAGACACTAAATCAACTTTATATAATTAATGCTGGAACTGGATTTAGAGCACTATGGAAAGTATTGAAAGCATTCATGGAGGCAAGAACATTAGCAAAGATTCAGGTAGTATATCTTTTTGCCTGCACTATTATTGTTTGACAAAATAGAGTGCATGCTTACCTCTATGTTACTTGTTAGGTTCTGGGGACCAATTACCTTAACACAGTATTAGAAGCTGTTGACCCAAGGTAAAAGTGCATCAAGTCATGTGCAACGTTTGCATCTTTAGCCGCTTGAATGATTGCTCCTTCTGCAGCAATTTACCAGACTTTTTAGGCGGAACATGCACTTGTCCAGCAGGAGGATGCTTACTCCAAGATAAAGGACCCTGGACTGACCCAGAAATAGTTCGTGCTTTTAAGGTAATGTATGTTTCTTTTATAGGTATTTGAAATTTTATGGGAAGCTGAAATTAAAATAAAAATAATAATTGTTGGAATCTATTTGTGATTTCTAGGAAGCATTTGGTAAAGGTCAGAAGTCTTTCAATGAATTGCCTGCCACAATTGCCTGTGAAAGCTTTACAGATTGTCAGGTATTATGGTATATATTGTTCTGATTGTTCTTTGCACATTAGCTTCAACAGTTAAGCCTTTATCAGCATAGGCCTATTCCTATAAGGCTATAGGGTGGTTGTAATATTGGTGTGTGGTCAGCCATTTATATGAGTGTATTAAGCCTTTTGAAGTGTTACACACTCAGCACCTTATCAACCATGATTGTTCAGTTTATAAGCCTGATTGAGCATCCATTTATAGAAATAGATAGTGGGGCTTGGGCCTTGTAGGCCCCATTGTCACGTCTTTTTTTTCTCGAACACACAAGAGAATTTCGCATCATTTCATTAAGAGAGAAATTGTCACATCTGTGATCTTCCTTTCCTCTAATATTATCCCATCTTTCCCTACTTCCCTTGCTCACCTCTCCACTGAGATTTCTTTTTCTTATCCCTTCCATCACTTGATTTTCTTTTCTGAAGAGATACAATTATCACACAACTTGTGTGCATGCACATTGACTAAGGGCTCCTATTGGATTTCAACTCTAGCCTACCCCAACTTGCTTGGGACTGAAGGGCTTTGTTGCTGTTGCCTTACCAAAAAATTATAGCCTGAGAGAAAAAAAAAATATTACATTGTGTCTACCTGTTTCGTCTTTTTTGTTCATGCATTTCCTGTCCCTCGCTTAGTGCCATGCCCAAATGAAGTTGGCTCTCCTGTCTTCTAGTTCTCCCTCATTTTCCTTGCCAAAGAATCATCATGTATTCTTGATTCTTCGTATTTTCTTTGCAGGAGCCTTCCTCAAAACAAGTAGATTCCACTTCTCGTAAGAAAAGAACTCTTGGCATGTTGTTAAAAGATGACCAGGTCTTATTTGTGTCATCTTGTTTATTTTCGAATTTCATTTCTATCCCAGTGGGCTTTCACTTCATATCAGGGAGAAACATGTGCCAGTAAATAATTTTAAGTTTCACAAGGCAACAAGTAAACAAAAATACGCCTATGCCAGTTCAGCCACTATTCCTTGTGTTATGCACGAAAAGTCGCATTAATGCTGAATTCTCTATGGGACAGGTTGGAATTGATAAAGGCGAATATATTCTACAGAAACAAGTCGATGAACAGATCTTGGAGAAGATCCGAGAACTTGAACAATGCGCTGCTCAGAGTAAGGAGGTGAGCAAAGGAACCCAAATTCAAGAAATTTCAGCCAAGAAAATATTCTACATAGCAACTGAATGTAGTTTCTTTGTAGTTCAGACCCTGCAGAAGCTAATATGTAAGCAACAAGAACTCACTGGCCTCATCGAACAGCTGAGGAAAATCCTTCAGTGAGAATGGAACCCTGCCTAGTTCATTCATTCCTTTAGTTGCTGTCTTGCATAGCATTCAGCATCCCAAACTAAGAAGATAATTTCTCTACTTTTCTTTTATTTTTCAAATACAGGGATGGCGTGGGTGCAGATATGAAAGCCAACATACAAAACTCAAAGTAAATTAGTGCTTGCCGAAGGTGGAGGAAGTCAAAAGGGACAAGAAACGAAGCCATTGTTGTAATGTAATAAAGAAGAAATGTGCACCTTAGATACTTTTCTGTGATGAATCTTTAACCCCTATGAGCTGTTAAAACACTCAGCTGTGAATGTCATAGTATTACTATACATCATGATCATGATTATTCTCGCAACGCTGTCTGCGGCTGTCTGGACGCCCTCTCAGAAGTCCTGTATCATGTTAAACAAATGTTATACTCATGTAATTTACCGTCATCCACTGTTCGGCTGAAAAAGAAACGCTCAGATTTGTCGTGAGAGAAAATACGGTTCCATGACTGAAAAGAAACAATGACTTTGGCAGATAAGCTCAAGCAAGATTTTTGCCTAAATTAATCTACTAATATGTCATTTATTGATGCAAAATCATAATCACAAGTACTTGCTTATGTTGGAGAAGTATAGTATTTTTCCAAAAAACGAGTAGATGCATGTAGCTTAACCACTCCGTACTACACATGAACTGTTGAAAGCAATTTAGTAGAAGTGTGATTGGACCGGATACGGGCAGATTGTTTTTTTACCAAACAAAGACTGTGGAGGAGATCCCCACAGCAGGAGCCAATTAAAATTAATTTTAAAACAAGGGAACAGAAAGTTTACGTACCGAAGTAAAAGCATCTAACCAAATATAGAAGAATGACCTAAGATCATCCTTGAAACGAACAAGCTGAAGATTACATTGATTTTTAAAATTGCCTAACCAATCGTGTGGGTTGGATCACGCCTCTGCAGCACTTTATCATTGTGGAGCTTCCATAACTCCCAAGCTGCAATCAAACCTTCCTCGGTGAAGAAAGGAAGGTTAGTAGCTGATCCTGCATGTATCAGCCTGTCCCAAAGCTGAATGGAAGTGTCCCACTAAAAATGTAACATCGCCCAGCACTCCTTGGCGAATGGACAGTCAAAGAACAAATGATCTATAGTTTTCTCTGCACCACTGCTACACATGACACATGTTACAGTGCCTTGTATGTTCACATGCCGCCGACGTAGCATCGATTTTGTTGAGACGATCCACCAGTACAAGCCATACAAAGAACTTGATCCTTGGTGTGCAACCTGATTTCCAAACACTAGTACAGGATCGGGTTTTACTCCCGGTTGGGAAGGGGATTTGCTCCCGGTTTCCCAGCCAGGAGTACGTTTCCGGGAGTAAAGGCCCTCCCTTACTCCCGGCTCAGGAACCGGGGAGTAAAGGGGGGAGCCTTTACTCCCGGTTCGTAACACAGACCAGGAGTAAAGGTCCCTCCAGCCTAGCCACGCTAGCGGGAACCTTTAGTCCCGGTTCGTATTAAGAACCAGGGAGTAAAGGTCATTTTCCTTTTTTTGACTCATTTCAGCTTATTAATTCATATTTAGGGTTTAGGGTTTAATATAGGTATTTGAATACACATTATACGCTAATGTTATATGCATACAAGTATCAAGCATATGTAAATAATTAACTCAAGTATAGTTAGAAAACTATATATATCACATGTATGATTGAATATACACATATTGTACATAAAATATACACACGTGTTTGTCCGTGTCCTTAACATAGAATTACAAGCTGAGAAAATTAATTCCCGCTACAGTAGTGCTATCCATCGGGATTCAAGACTTTTTCATTAAGAAAGCCTGCTATTGTCTCTTGGATGGCTTTGACATTGTGTTGTTGTAGGGTCCTCTGCCTCAACCAATCATTCTTCAAATTGAGAGAAAAAAATATTAGTATGCATATATATGATTAATTTTACACCTAAATATATTTTCCAACTTGCTTTGATCCTCTCTTCAGGAGTTCTGTTAGAGTGCACCCTAATGAACTCGCACACGTAGTATCTACATAGGTTGTTCCCCGGCTCCTGCTGCAGACACCACTATACGAGAAAAGAATCATCTCGTCATCCAGTGATTTGAACTATGGCAAATGAAGATGTTGGACACTATATATAACAAAGTGCTACTTACTAGGGGTGTGACTATTTGTAGCGGCGCTTTGCACTCGAGACGATGTTTTGAAATGAATTCTGCCCAAACACTACCTAATATATCCAATTAAAAGAATCATTTCGGAGTTAAAGAGAGAGCAGATATGTATAAACATATAGTGAGTTGTGTAAGAGTGAAATTAGCTAGATTACTGTTGGATCATATTGATCATTGGTTGGTATCGCCCTAGCTCCTTTTTCATTGAGTCAAAGATAAATAACTGACTGGTGGATAGCTTGATGACCATCAAGATCCAGTGATTGCTGCATAGAAAGAATATAATAATCATAACTTGATAAACTATACGGGGCACGTATAAAAAATGACATTATAATTAATAACACTCACTCGCAGCCGCACGGGAAGAGAATCATTGTCTTCTTATTTTGTTTCTCTATCATCGTCTTGAGATTCACCTCCGCTTGAACTTCTCAATCAGGAGTAACTAAGTCGTTGAATACGATGTACGGATCAATGAAACCAATGGTATCGTCCTTACTTTTTTTCATGACCCCCATCTCATATCTGGAAATATATATCGAAGAACATATATGTAGTGTGAGCTAAGATATATAATTATATAAACAATAACAGGCCCGGTGTTATAATGACTTACAGACAATAGCAGCTCGAGATTGACTTGTCGAGCGAGTCCTGGTGGCATAGCTGGTGTAATTCACTGAATTCAATGTACATGGTATCATCACCACGGAAGAAGTGCTCGTTGCGAATTTTGACCGCTATGAAATTCTCTTTCCTGGCACACGCCTCTAGGTACCACTTGTTCAACAAGTACGTTTGCATGCCCAGTTCTAAGTATTTCACAGGGTTATAGAGTGCCTTGCCATATTCATATTTCCTCCACGTATCAACAACTGGCGCTCTGTTGATGTGTCCACTTTGGAAGATTTGGTGAAAATTGAGACCGGTAGATAGGATGAAGTCACCAAGTTCATCCAAATTGACATTTGAAGGTACGGTCTCCATGTACAATGCATTTGAACCATATTGATCAATTACAACTAGGGGTTCAATCTCCTTCGATTGTTCCCCGAGTTGTTGAACATCTTTTCCTGCTTTCTTCTTCTTCGACTTCTCAATGGTTTTAATGAGAGTTCGGTCATAATCTGATGGCGGCAAGGGCTTACGAGCTTCACGCAACATTCTGTGACGGTCTTCCACCTTTTGCCTCAGTGCATTTGGATGCACGTAAAAGTACGGCTTCGGCGGGTTTGCCTTCATTGCTTGTCTTTGTTGTTTCAATTTCTCAAAGTAACTAGCCACTTCTTTTTTTGCCTCTGCACTTTTTTGCTCTTCAGTCATGGCAAAAGGCAATTTCTGGGGGGATAGGATTGCTGGAAGTCTTTGCCTTCTTCTTCTTCGGTGGGGACGAGGACTTCTTTTGCAGCCTCTTAGTGGATATTGTTTTGGACATTGGAGGAGGTGGAGCTGACTGATGCGTGCGTTGGAGACCTTGGCTGAGGGGGCTGAGGCGTTGGAGACCTCCTTGGAGCACTGTGGTGGTCTGGTGAACGAACAATTGGACTTAGGTCCCCCTCCAACCTGGGTGATCAGTATAGAAAATAAACGAATGTGAGAATCTGACAAGATTAATTGTTACTAAAGTCAACAGAAACTTATTGTGTGATTATTTCTCATGTATATACCTCCGGTGAGGGAGCGGAGAAGGCGACGCCCCAGGAATGATGATATAGCGCTTGCACCAAAGAATGAATGCATGCTCTCCCTCTCCTAGAGTCTTCTCTCCATCACCTCCGGGAATGTCAAGAGGCAGATCGCTAAATCCAGAGCATACCCTATCCACCGACACCTTAGCATATCCTGGTTGGATTGGTTGCCCACGGATTACCTGCTCAGTGACGACGGGGGAAACAACAGCTGTAGCTACCATAGCTGTGGCATTGTCCTTTGGAATGTTCAACTCACATGCTGTTGTGTTACATCATCCACAGGAAAGCGAAGCCCTGCATCTCCTTGAACTGGCATGTCCGTGGATGCACAACTGCTTTTCATCTGATCAGGGGGGCTAATGTTGACTCCAGGTCCCATCACTGATGTAGACTGCCTCTGGGTGCTCAATTGTATGTGCATTTGCCATTTGATCTCCTCCTGCATTTCTTGTTGCAGTTTCTTTTCCCGTTCTCGCGACTGTAACACAAACTCCTCCAGGATGCGGAGTCTCTCGTTCTCCTCGTCCTTCTTTCTCTGGCGGCTTCTGTACATGGAGCAAGAGCAAACTTTTACTCGGGCTGGAGCAAGAAGCAAGAGCATTTATTCCAGCAAGACATTTATTCCCGTTCTTGTAGAAGCAAGAGTAAGAACAGAGTGTGCTCGGGCTGGAGGTGGAAGAAGGAAAATTTGAGCTTATATAGGTGGAGACTTTTACTCCCGGTTGGTATTGCCAACCGGGAATAAATGCCTATTTTTAGCCCCGGCTGGTGGCCCCAACCGGGATTAGGCCTTTACTCCCGGTTGGGGCCACCAATCGGGAGTAAAGGCAGACCTTTACTCTCGATTGGTAATACCAACCGGGAGTAAAGGTCCCCTGACACACCTGCCTGAGCCACTAGCCGTTGGGCATAGACCTTTAGTCCTGATTGGTGGCTGGAACCGGGACTAAAGGTCCCTTTACTCCCGAACACAAAATTTGCCGGGACTAAAGCCCTATTCCCAGCCTTGATCAAAGGTCCGTTCTCTACTAGTGAAACTATCTTGAAGATGGGATGTGCATCTACCTCATTGAAGATGTAACGGTAAAACGACGTGAGGTGTACTTGCTCCCCCATACTGGTGTCCATTGATCCAAGGTACTATCATCATATGGCAAATTCTGGAGGCGAGTCTGAAGGTGTTGGAACTCTTCATGCGCCTGCTGCGAGAGCGAGAGGAAGAAAATTTCATCAAGGTTCTGAGCATTCATGATCACTTGTACCGAAACATCTGTGCTCAAGGCAAAGGAGGCCAGCCTTGGATATTCTCAGAATAGCGTGGACATGTCCCAAGGGTCTTCCCAGAAAGTTACAGTGGCGCCGTCTCCAATCTCACGCAATGCTGCGAAGAAGCACAAAGAGACGGAGAATATCCTTCCACCAGAAGGAGCCAATCTCTCTTGTCGTATGTGGTACTTTGTTCACATAATACTTGGACCAGATTAATTGTACCTAGGGAGTGCTAGAACGGTTGTAGAACTTGACCAATTGCTTAAGTAGAAGGGCATCATTCTGCAGTCTGATAACCTCCCTCCCCCCCGCCTATCACATAGTATATAGCCCCTAGGCTCATTAGTGAAACCAAACCAGAGGTGAGTAAATCACAAGAAGCATCTGTGTAGGGTCGAGATGGCGGACTAGAGGGTCAAGATGTCAACGGGGAATTCCCCATCGGAGGTTACTCCCCCATCCCTGAACCCGTGGGGGCAAACCCGTCCCCGTCCGCGTCCCCGTCCCCGTGAATGCCGACGGGGACAATATCTGCCCCATCCCCGTCCCCGCACGAGGAATTTTTCCCCATGGGGATTCCCATACCCGTATGCACAGTACAATACAACCAATATGATCTAAGAATAACAGGATTTAAAATAATCAATGTGCATAACATCTTAAGATCAACATTGATAATTTATATCATCATAAATCCACAATTCCACAACTTGTCATGCACAAAATAGTTAACAGCCACATACATCAAGTCATCAACACTCAAGTACTCAACAGAGTCTCGTACATCACACATGAACATGTCTCAGACAATATTACAGTAAGGATATTACCACACAACATTACAGTACCACCACAAGCTGAAGCCCACAACTTCACAAGTGTAGTTCATGGGCTCATGAGAAATAGATATTACAACACAAAATGACAAGTTCATGACAACTAAAGAAGATAACAGTAAGGATTGATCATCATTGTCTCATTGATACAACAGACCACTGCCCACCGGAAGCCAATTCTTGTCTTCAAACCAGTGCTAGTCCCTAGTTAACAACCAGCAAAATGAGTACAATTCATTAGTCTAGTCATCAAAGACAGTATAGTATGTTTTAATTTCAGTTTTACATACCTCCATTGCATCTTGGATCTCTTGAAGACAACTCCAAAAGCTAGCAGTTCCTTCATCTTCTTCACCTATAGAAAGCATTACAAGAATTAATAACAAGAATTAATTTGAAAGCTTTGTATTTATCAAGTATGATCACAAATAGGACAGCATATCTACCTTTGTACTTGTTTCGCAACCAGTTTTGTGAACACATTAAAGCCTCCAAGATATCTGAACCAAGCCTGCTGCGGTGCTCAGATAGTACCCTTCCACTAGTGCTAAATGCAGATTCGGATGCAACTGAACTTACTAGAATAGAAAATATATCTCGTGCTACCTTCCTCAATATGGGATAACGGTCCCAGCCACCTTCCACCAATCAAGAATCTTAAAGTTTTCTGTCTCAATTGGAACCAACTCATCCTCCAAGTACCTTTCTAGCTCAGATTTGAATCTAACTGTTCCTGGCCTTCTACTAGCAACACGTGCACTGATTAGAGACAATACACCAGAACTAGAAAGTGGGGGGGGGGGGGGCGAGGATTCTGTAGTATCTTGCCTCCTCTTCCACTTCATACTCCTTCATCAAATCATACAGAGAGTTTCTAACCTCACTGACTTTCTCTACTCACTCTTCATCTGAGCAACCAGTGAGGGTTTCAATAAAACCAAGGAGGAAGTCAGTCTTAAACCGAGGATCTAAGATAGTGGCCAATCCCATTGGTCCTTGGATCTCCTTCCAATACTTATCAAATATCTCACTCATTTCAAAGGACATTTGCTCAATAATGGGATTGCCACATACACTCCACTTCCTAATTTGCTCTTTAGCCTCACAAATTTTTAGAAGTTGAACATTGGCTGTCACATATTCAGTTCCTGAAAATACAACCGTGATGTCATTGAACAACTTGAGTCTATCAACTACCTCTCTACAAAAAACCCATTCTTCCTCCCTAGGAGCACAATCATACATCTTGTCTACAATTGATGCACGGCTGAAAACAACCTTGCAAGGCAAAGCAATACTAAGCATTTTGTAGGTAGAGTTCCATCTTGTTTTACAATCAAGTCCTAACTTGTGTTCCATCTTAACCTTAACATGTTTGGCAATCTCTTCAAATTTCTCCATTCTTTTAGGTGTGGCTATCCAATAGGCAACACTATCATGAATTTTTGCAATTGAGTCCTTAATCACTTCTAAACCTATTCAGTTCTAGCGACAATTCATCCCTCTAGATAAGACTCTAAGCACCTTGTCAAAGATCCTACCAAGAAACAAAGGTGCAAGCCTGGCTTGAGCTTCCCTAAACCTTTCTAGCGCAAGGTCACATAAACCTAAGCACTAGTACTTTAAGCACCGGGGAGCTCCTACCAACTAGCAAGCTAAAGAGCACAAAGCACCTAAGCTCACTAAATGCTCAATAACAAGAATACACAATCTTAATCAAGGAGCGCAACTTGATTAGCTACACAAACTAATCAAGACACTAGTTCTAAGCTACACAAGCTAAGAACGTGAGTGGCAAGCTACACAAGCTAACTGATCTCACAAGAGCAACTACTGGTTACAACTAGTTACAACTGATTTCAATTTTAGTTACAGCTGAACTCAACTAATTGCAGCTGGTTCCAACTCAGTTTTTCAGCAGCACTTAACTGGTTGCAACTAGTTTCAACAGTTTTTAAATAGCTACTAACACAAGACAAGTAAACTAGTTACAAGAGTGTTGACGGTGGAATTACCCTAAATTTCCACATTCAAACACCGTCAACAGGCCTCGGATTCAAGGGAAGATAAACATATCATGAGCATATTTTATCAATAACTAGTTCCACATGTACTCTTAGCTTGTGATTGCAGGGAACACCAAATCAGTGCAAAAGTGAGCAGCTAGGGGCTAAATACATGGTTCGGCCGAACCATGATATGTTGCTCCAGGCCACCACCTTTCAACACATTGCATAAAACATCAAATGAAGGAGATGAGAGCCAAGGGTGGGCCCACCCATGGGTCGGCCGAACTGTCAATGGGGCCCACCTGGCTCTGGTGACGGGGCAGGATCCGTGTGACAGTCCAACCAAGTCAATTCATCCATCGGATCAACTAATGCTTTCATTCAACGGTGGGGATCAAAGGCACACGGATTGAGCCATGAAACGAAGCAACCAAGACAGGACCACCACTTGGGAAGAGTCTATGATAGATGGGGGCCACTGTGGTGGGACCCACCTACCAGGGGTGGGTCGGACCGAACCACAAGATGGGGAACCAATCCACCTACACCATCACTGACTGGTGGGGACTCCTTCTAGAAGCTGCTGGCTAGGCCCACCAGTCAGAGTGGGGTCGGCCGAACCCCCCTGGTGCCCAGCCAGGTCGGTTGGCCTCCACTGACTCCAAACATGCTTCCCATGTGCTCAAATTGCCATAGCCGTACATCTTGAGGCGGTTACAAGGCGGTGGATCCAAGGGTGGAGAGTTGAGGAGCACACGGATCGCTGACGTGGCATCCCTCCACTCTCCACTATAAATAGAGGCTGCCCACTCCCTTTCAAGAAGACACCATACACCATACAACACAAGTTACAAGAGTTCTACTCTTTAGTAGTAGTATTAGTCTAGTGTGGGAGTTAGAGTCGAGTCGAGCTACGCTCGGAGTCTCCGGAGTTGTCTGCTGGAGAGTCTGGTATAGCTCTTGTACTTTTCCTTCTGTAAGACTTTATCCTTTATCAATATAGTATCTTTACTTTACTTCACTAAGTTCTTACTTAGTCTTTACTATTCTTTGTAGTATTGTTGTGTCTTGTCTTATTTCATAGTTGTCTTATACTTGATAGTGATCTTGTCCCAACTCAACGTGTGTTAGTTCATCGCCTATCATAGGGTGTTCTAGT
Organism: Eremochloa ophiuroides; assembly: GCA_038502445.1. NCBI lineage: Eukaryota > Viridiplantae > Streptophyta > Magnoliopsida > Poales > Poaceae > Eremochloa > Eremochloa ophiuroides. Next base: position 34,239,978 of record JAHLJS010000001.1, on the reverse strand, counting down.
TGTTGGTACGCAACTAGAATAGTGAGACTTAGTGTAAGCGTGGTGCTTAGACTAGATCTTGCCTTTGATTACCGCTTGTCGCACGGATTGTTTGTGGGTGCTAGCAGGTGGTGACAGCCCTGTCTAGTCTTAGTATCCCTCCACATGTTTTAGGCAAGTTCTTAAAAGGTAGGCTCCCATAAGAGTGTAGGTGCTTCAGGTAGAGGTTTTGTCCTCTATTGTCTCGCACTACCCCCTGCACACTGGTAGTAAGGTACTATCTTAGTATAAGTCATCTATTTGATAGGATAAGTCATAAGAGTAAAGTAAGTGTCATAGGAGTCTTATACTCACTCGTTGTCCTCCCACCTAGCTATACTCTACTAGTTATCTTTTAGTTATCTTAATACTTGTTGCGTTTGGTGTCATTACCCTTTCCTCTACCTATCGATTTACCCCCCTACCACTAGCTGGTACTAAGTTTGTATAGACTTAAGGATCTCTCTTTCTTTTTATTAATTATTCCTAACAACCGCTTTCCCTTGGGATAAAAATAAATAACGATACCTTGGAATACTCCCGGGTGAAGTGCTACAGCGGTATATTCTGTGCGCTTGCGGAATTATCCAATAGACATAAGAAATACCCTCAGGGCACTTCTGGCGCCGTTATCAGAGATAGCCTAACACCCTGTCTCTAGTGGTTGCGTTAAGAAGTGTCAACAAGCATTTCTGGCGCCGTTGCCGGGGAAAGCATCAGTCTAGGAATATTAATAAAAAAATTGAATCTGGAGTCTATTATCAATTTAGTTATCGATTAGTGTTAGGGGCTTACCCCTGTCTGTGTTTCTCGTTATCGTGAAGTTAGACAGTGCATGAACGGTTTCCAATTGCCATCAAATTATATTGAAGATCCCGAGCAATTGTTGAGAAGAACTAGACGCCGTCAAGTTCCACCTCAAAGGTTCATCTCAAACTTGAATCCGTTTGAGGAAAGAGGCTCTGCATTATCAATCAAGGAAGCTATGGCTCAAAAGACCATCTCTGAGTTCTCTGCGCCGTCCGCTGACAACATTGCCACCGGACCGCAGCTCAACTTTGGAGATGCTACCTTTGAGCTCAAGCCTGCACTCATCAATATGGTGCAAGCTAATCCATTCTGTGGAAAGCCACACGAAGATGCCAATGCCCATCTCCAGCACTTTCTGGAGGTGTGTGGGACTTTCACCATCAAGAATGTCTCGGCTGACGCCATCCGCTTTCGTCTGTTCCCATTCTCACTGCTTGGGAAGGCGAAGCAATAGTTCTATGCCAACAAGAGTGAAGTCACCACCTGGGAGAAATGTGCCAACGCTTTTCTCAAGAAGTTCTTCCCAATGGGCAAAACAAGCGCTCTCCGTGGCAAAATTTCAAGCTTCCAACAACAAGCGGACGAGACGATTCCCGAAGCATGGGAACGTCTCCAGGAGTACATTCGAGCCTGTCCTCATCATGGGATTGAAGAATGGCTCCTAATCCAAGGTTTCTACCATGGGCTGACCGGGTTAGCTCATAGTCACCTTGATGCTGTAGCAGGAGGAGCATTCCTATAACATAATGTCAAGGATGCTAAGGACCTCATTGAGAAAATGGTTATCAACCAAGGATGGAATGATGAACGCCTCCAGCCCAAGAAAAGGGGTATGCACACCGTTCATGAGGTGGACATGGTCTCAGCAAAAATGGACCTCTTGATGAAAAAGATCGAGGAAAGTTCCAAGAAAGAACAAGAGGCCATTAGACCCACTGCCACCGCATGAGCAATCGAAGCTGATCCATGGTGCGAGGTATGTGGTGGAGAAGATCATTCGGGCAACAACTGTCCCGAGATGAAGGAGGAAGTGAGCTTCATCAACAACAGCAACAACAATAGGTATCGACCCCAGCAACAAGGAGGATGGAACTCGCGCCCCTTCTACCAAGGAAACCAAGGTAATAGTTACAGCAATAATTTCAATAATTCTTATGGTAATCAACCTTCTCTCAAAGATCTTGTCTTAGGCCAATCTAAAATCATTGATAGCATGAATAAGAAAATAATGGCTAATGATAAGATTCTTGAAAATCTTAGTGAGAAAATGGATAGCTTTAACACTACTATGAAAAATCAATTGAGCTTTAATAAAATGTTAGAAACCCAATTAGCTCAAATAGCAGCAGCTGTCCCATCATTCGAACAAGGCAAGATCCCAGGGAAACCTGAGGAACCAATTGAGGGTGTTAAGTTAATTTCCACGAGGTTTAGTAAGCCTCCGGTTAGGCAAAACCCGGGTTGTCTTCTTGATCCGCCATTCATGGCCAAGAAGAGTGACCCCGGCCATCCTACCATCACCTGCGAGATCGGGTCACACACCTTCAACAACGCCTTCTGCGACCTTGGATCCGGTGTCAACATCATGTCCAAGGTAATGTATGAGAACTTGCTAGTGGGACCCTTGTACCCCACTTTTGTCAAATTGTAGATGGCCGATCAATCAATCCGGTTCCCCGAGGGATTGGCAAGGGACATCCTTGTCAAAGTTCAAGATGAATACATCCCCGCCGACTTTATCATTCTTGACATGGGGGCCGATGACGAAGTCCCTGTCATCCTAGGAAGGCCGTTCCTCAACACCGTGAATGCCATTATCTACGTGGGATCCGGCCAAGTCCACTTCCAACTCCCAGGTAAGAGAATTAAATGTCCTTTCAATGGTTATAAATCAATGCAACAGGCAAGAAAGAATCTGTGGAGAAACAAGCCACAATATGCACCCCGCCGAAAGAATCAACCGCCAAGGTCCAAAAAGGCCGAACCGGTAAGTAAGGCTGAGGTGACAAACAAGGCTGACTCCGCTGAATCACAAGCATCAACCAAGAAGGAATAGCAGAAGAAAGAGGTGCGATCATCACGGTCTCCATCTCCGGGACCGATCGAAGCACCCGCAGAATGAACCCAAAATGGAGAGGTCCTGCTCTATGGACCTAAAACATGGAGCCCTTACTGGTAAGGTAAATCAGTATTTATCTCATATTTAATTCGTGCATTTCAATTTTGAATTTTCTTAATTGCATTTCATGTTTAATTTTGGCAATTATTTATTTCGATAAAATAAAATAAGTAAATAATAAAACTTGAAAAAAGATCATTTCTGCTCACACCTGAGGTGGTGGGACCACCTAGGTGGGGTTGGCCGACCCCACCATGGAGCCCACCCACCTCTGGTGGTGTTGGCCTGGTGTCCTGATCATGCTCCTAAAATTTGAACACCAGCTCCTTTCGAATTTTGGTCGACCATTGTTTTGTCATGACCATTCTCATATGCTTGAAGGAGAATCCAACACCCACATTAAGCCAAATTCCGAAAAGTGGACACTTTGGCATGCATGAGTGCACCCATGGTCCATGGGAATCACTTTAAACATGTCCCCACTTTTGTCATACACCTTTTACCTTCACAAAACACTAGATAATGGAATCTCTGAAAATTTCAAAACTTTTGGTCCACCACGAGTCTCTACTTTACTGGACACACTGTTTAAAGCTGAAAGGGGACAAACCCTGGTTCGGCCGAACCATGTTTTGGCTCCTTTCAAGAAAATAGAGTTTGAATTCAAATAGATTCCCTGTCCAAAGGTAAAAGCAACACTGAACCTGCCATAAATGGGTTCGGCCGACCCACTATTTGGGTCCTATCTGTAGGATTGTGTTTGAATTGAACTAGATTCCCTATCCAAAAGAAAAAGCAAGTTTGATCCTGTAATAACTAGTTCGGCCGACCCCATCAATAAAGCCCTATCGGCAAATTTGAATTTGAAATAACTTAGATTCCATGTCCAAGGGAGAAAGCAACAAAAATCTGGCCAAGGGGGGGTCGGCCGAACTGGTCCTAGTGATCTGGCCACCAGCCCTTCTCCCCCTATAAATACCCTTCCAATGTGTGCTCAATTTCGCACCCAGTCCAGCTGAATCCTCTCGAGCACACAATCTCCCTTCTTCTCTCCATTTGAGCAAGATCTTTCTCAAGTTTAGTTTAAGTTTAGCCACTCAAACCAAAAACCCAAAAATAGTGTAGTAGTAGAAGCTTGTCTCACTCTCATCTTTGCTCTTAAACTCTTGTTTGTGGAGGTAGCCATACCCTGCAAGGACTACTAACAGTGGGATAGCTAACGCTAACGCTAACGCTAATCCCTGTTTTTGTAGTGTGTTCTTGTGTTAGCTCATTGTTGCAGGATGAAGAAGTTCTCCACCGCACTCAAGAAGGCCAAGAGTGTCGTAGGGAGTTCCTCCCGACGACCCCGCCATGATGAAGATGAAGGAAGAGAAGCTCCATCAAGAAGAAGCTTTGGAGTGCCTTCTGAGAGGACGTTTGACCCCGAGAGCGGCCTCATGCTAAATCAAGAAGAGTACCAAAGGTACACCTCCATCCGACACCGAGGGTATGAACATAACGGCATCATCGACCCTATCCTTTTGGACAGCATAGGTATGACTATGGAATTCAATACTATTTTCAATACAATCGGTTGGGGAAGCTTTTGGGAAGTGCAAGAACTTAGAATAGAAAAGCTCACCATTGAATTTCTATGCTCTTTACAAGCCACTGAAAATAATGTCTACTTCCGCATGTTTAACAAAGACTATAATTTAACATGGGGAGTTTTTAGTATGTCACTTGGTTTTGATAATGACTGTCATCTAGACCTTGTTAATGCAACAAGAAGATTTGATAAAGCTAAATTTTGGAAAGCTATAACAGGATCTAATGATTGCTCTGACCCTAAAACCGATGAAATTTATAATCCTACTTTGCACTTGATCCGATATTGGATGGCTATAACTTTTCTTCCTGGCTCTAATGTGCAAGTTCTTTACAATGATGAATTAAGACTGCTCTATGCCATGACAAAGAAAATAAAAGTTTCACCTGCTAAGATGTTAGTGCACTTTTGGCTTGGTATTTTCCATAGAAGCGAGCCCTTATTCTTCACTTCTTTTATCACGCGCATCGCTGAAACAATGGACTTGCTAGATAAAAAACATTACTTTGAATACATTGCCTCTCCTAGAGATATTGTGACCGAAGATTTCTTCATAAGTACTCAAGTCCTAAAAAGAGATGAAAATGGTGATATAAAAATGATTTATCCGGCCATACAGCCGAAATCTCTCTCCCTTGTGAGAGGTGTCGGTTGTATGCGCTGCGCACGCTAACCATAAATTGGGACCGAGAGGCAAGAAGCCAAAATGTTGCAGGACCAAGATGGGTGACAAGGAGCATGTCACAAGCCACCCAATTCGAGCAAGGCGGCACATCACGAGCTGCAGGGAGATATGAAGAAGAAGGTGATGAGGCAAGTTTTGTGGATATTTCAAGGTCCACGGAACGGCCTCAACAGCACACTCCAAGAGTGCGCACTCCCCGTCCGTCCACACGGGCGAGGGGCTGTCGAAGCCAAGGATCAGAAATGGACCAACTCATCAATGACATGGGCGCAATGCAAGTTGAGCAAGATGCAACTCTGAATATGGCACAATAAAATGCTCAACTATTGCAAACTGTCCAAGATGAAGAAGCACAACGCTGGGCGGGATGGTTCCAATACTACCCGCCACCACAATGAGCAAAAGGACAAGCTTGGGGGAGATCCTCTCTCCCACCAAGGTAAGTATTCTATCCTAGCTATTTACATTATTGCATATAAAAAAATGCATAAGATAAAATACTAAAAATATTTTCCTTATTTCCATATGACTCATGAATATTTATCTTCCTCATGGAAATGATGAATAGTTGCTCTGTTAATGTTTCTTTAATGCTTAGTTTACAACTTAGTACTTCTTCGAGTATGGATCACTTGGCTCATTTAAATCATCATGAACCTGAAAACTTTATGGATGCTAAGTGCTAGACCTAAGTCCAAGTTGTTGTGAGATATGATATAGTGAAACAAGAGCTACTATAATATTGTTCTAAGCATGCATGATTACTGGAGATTTATTTCTTAAACAAATAAAACCTTATTGTTCCTCAATGGTGATAAATTCCTACCACAGCCATATATGTTACACATGTCAAAAACCTTCCACATAAGGTATTTGCTTTGTGTTGAGCGTTGTCAAGTCTTGTTGACCCTTATTGAGAGTCTTATCATGCTCCCAAGATCAAGATCACGTACATACCATATATACATGCTGCTTCTACATTAGAAGTACGCAACCACATGCCTTTCATTTCCACCAAATAAATGCTCCATGTGTTAAAGTCATAGAAAATCTTAGTCATTATGGTAGTAGAGACAAAAGGGCTATGCAAAATGAAAATAAAAAGAAAGAAAGATGGACACAAGAGGGTCCATAGAAAAGAAAAGAAAAATATTTGAGCAAGTCTAGGCTCATAAATAAAAGAATAATTTTAGCCATGTCTCTAAAATTTATTAGAGAGAGATACAATTCAAATAGAGGAGCATTACATTCCATCATCATCCATACACTTGCACATCTTGATCTAAGGGCATGACACTTCTCTCTTTGGATCCAAGCTTTGACTCTACAACATATGCAAAGTAAGTATGCTATATTCTTTCATTCCTACCTTCAGCTCCACATGAGCCATTTTTAGAAGTAGGATGATAAATAGAAGGCAACATTTACTTTATGCCTTGGTAAGGAATCACACACCATTCGAGCGACATGAGAGAACCATATGAGGAACATTAAGTTTTCTTTTGCAAAACATTGTTAAAACCTTCAGTATGAAACTTGCAAAGAATGAGAAAAGTAGTGCTCAAGTTAAACTGTTCTGTCTCTCAACCATCTAAGGCAAAAGGGAAAGTCATTAGCCCCATAAAGGATTAAGGTAAAATTGGTGAATTTCTATAGCCAATTTTTCCATTCAAAAGAGAAGTATTTAGTTGTACACAAGGTATTTTTGAAATATGAATATAGTAGCAACTCCTGATCCACCGAGGCTAAGTTTAATTATTTGCTCGGGACGAGCAAAGGTTAAGCTTGGGGGATCTTGTTGACGGTGGAATTACCCTAAATTTCCACATTCAAACACCGTCAACATGCCTCGGATTCAAGGGAAGATAAACATATCATGAGCATATTTTATCAATAACTAGTTCCACATGTACTCTTAGCTTGTGATTGCAGGGAACACCAAATCAGTGCAAAAGTGAGCAGCTAGGGGCTAAATACATGGTTCGGCCGAACCATGATATGTTGCTCCAGGCCACCACCTTTCAACACATTGCATAAAACATCAAATGAAGGAGATGAGAGCCAAGGGTGGGCCCACCCATGGGTCGGCCGAACTGTCCATGAGGCCCACCTGGCTCTGGTGATGGGGCAGGATTCGTGTGACAGTCCAACCAAGTCAATTCATCCATCGGATCAACTTATGCTTTCATTCAACGGTGGGGATCAAAGGCACACGGATTGAGGCATGAAACGAAGCAACCAAGACAGGACCAACACTTGGGAAGAGTCTATGATAGATGGGGGCCACTGTGGTGGGACCCACCTACCAGGGGTGGGTCGGCCGAACCACAAGATGGGGAACCAATCCACCTACACCATCACTGACTGGTGGGGACTCCTTCTAGAAGCTGCTGGCTGGGCCCACCAGTCAGAGTGGGGTCGCCCGAACCCCCCTGGTGCCCAGCCAGGTCGGTTGGCCTCCACTGACTCCAAACATGCTTCCCATGTGCTCAAATTGCCACAGCCGTACATCTTGAGGCGGTTACAAGGCGGTGGATCCAAGGGTGGAGAGTTGAGGAGCACACGGATCGCTGACGTGGCATCCCTCCATTCTCCACTATAAATAGAGGCTGCCCACTCCCTTTCAAGAAGACACCATACACCATACAACACAAGTTACAAGAGTTCTACTCTTTAGTAGTAGTATTAGTCTAGTGTGGGAGTTAGAGTCGAGTCGAGCTGCGCTCGGAGTCTCCGGAGTTGTCTGCTGGAGAGTCTGGTATAGCTCTTGTACCTTTCCTTCTGTAAGACTTTATCCTTTATCAATATATTATCTTTACTTTACTTCACTAAGTTCTTACTTAGTCTTTACTATTCTTTATAGTATTGTTGGGTCTTGTCTTATTTCATAGTTGTCTTATACTTGATAGTGATCTTGTCCCAACTCAACGTGTGTTAGTTCATCGCCTGTCATAGGGTGTTCTAGTTGTTGGTACGCAACTAGAATAGTGAGACTTAGTGTAAGCGTGGTGCTTAGACTAGATCTTGCCTTTGATTATCGCTTGTCGCACGGATTGTTTGTGGGTGCTAGCAGGTGGTGACAGCCCTGTCTAGTCTTAGTATCCCTCCACGTGTTTTAGGCAAGTTCTTAAAAGGTAGGCTCTCATAAGAGTGTAGGCGCTTCAGGTAGAGGTTTTGTCCTCTATTGTCTCGCACTACCCCCTGCACACTGGTAGTAAGGTACTATCTTAGTATAAGTCATCTATTTGATAGGATAAGTCATAAGAGTAAAGTAAGTGTCATAGGAGTCTTATACTCACTCGTTGTCCTCCCACCTAGCTATACTCTACTAGTTATCTTTTAGTTATGTTAATACTTGTTGCGTTTGGTGTCATTACCCTTTCCTCTACCTATCGATTTACCCCCTACCACTAGCTGGTACTAAGTTGGTATAGACTTAAGGATCTCTCTTTCTTTTTATTAATTATTCCTAACAACCGCTTTCCCTTGGGATAAAAATAAATAACGATACCTTGGAATACTCCCGGGTGAAGTGCTACAGCGGTATATTCTGTGCGCTTGCGGAATTATCCAATAGACATAAAAAATACCCTCAGGGCACTTTTGGCGCCGTTATCAGAGATAGCCTAACACCCTGTCTCTAGTGGTTGCGCTAAGAAGTGTCAACAAAGAGCAACTACACAAGCACAATATAACAATAATATGAATAACTTGTGTAGAAGAGAGCAAACCACCGCGAAGGATGGGAGGATGTTGACACGGTGATTTTGCCCGGAGGTTCACTTTTCGCCACAAGCTACGTCCTCCGTTGAGACAAGCTCCAAGGTTGCCGTCGATCCTCTAGCTTGAGGTGACCCACCACAAGTCACCACTCCCACGTGGAGCGCCCTCAAGCTCAAGCTCTTGATCCGGCCGGACCACTTGTTGCTCTTCACGTCTCGCTCAACTAGCGATGCTCTTCGTGACTTGCGTAGGGTGAGCTCCAACCCCTCACAAGCTTGCTCTGGAGCCAAGCACAATCTCCTTGCTTGCTTCCACGAAGCCTCTCGCCACCAAGCCGTCTAGGAGGTGGCGACCTCCAAGAGTAACAAAGCACCACCGGCTTGCAACTCGAACACCTAGTGCCAACTCTTGCAATCTCTCAATGTAACACACTAGAATCGCACACACTCGCAATCGGATGCAACCACTATGTGCACAAGTGAGTTAGAGTCTCTCCAAGCACTCCCCAAGCATGGACACACAGTCCCAAGGGTGCTGGGCCAACTCAAATGGCTGGCCACCCCATCTATTTACAGAGGGAGGCCTCAAACTAGCTGTTACAGAGTTTCCGTGTCACTTGCGGACAGTCCCCCCTTGAAGCCTCGGACAGTCTGCCGTTGTAAAAAACTAGCTGTTACATTCAAACTGCACACCTGCGGACAATCCGCCACTTGGTCCCAGACTGTCCAGCCGTTGTATCCGATGACTCCCAACAGATTGGGTGCATTCTGTGTGTGTTTTCACGAATGGCCAGCGGACAATCCGCCCCTCGGGCCCGGACAGTCCGCAGCTGAAAAACAGCACAGATCACCGCTTGGTAAAACGGCCATAACTCTTAGCTCCGAAGTCCGACTTCGATGATCTTGGACATTTTGGAAAGCTTATTCAGAGGGCTACACAACCCACATGAATACATGATCCAAAGCACAATGGATCAAAGTAGTTTTCCAAACCAAGAACCATCACTTCTCTTTTTCAGCTCTAGAAACCTCCAAAGCTTCTTCAACTCCTTCTCCTTTGCAAATGTGCCAATACCACCAAGTGTACACCACCATGTGCATGTGTGTTAGCATTTCACAAACATTTTTTTAGAGGATTTTCACTCTTACTTGCCATGTCACTCGATCCTTGTAACGTCACGATGTTAGATCACTCGAGTGGCACTATATAACCGATATGCAAACAAGTTTGCCCCTCTTGATAGTACGGCCATCTATCCTAAATCCGGTCAAGCAATTCTCTACTCAACCTTAGACCGGTGAAATGGAAATGCCCTAGGTTATACCTTTGCTTTGCGCTTTCCATTCTGTTCACCGTCTTCATCTCCGTCTCGATGCCGGTGCAACACATGCACCAACACCTCATGAATGATATGATCCACTTCATATCATCACGTGGCTTTTGGTTCATCGATCCTCTACTTGCTTGCTCTTCACCGTTGCGTTGGTCCATCGGCACCAAGCCATCACCCGACTTGCCCTTCACAATTGCAACCGGTCTGTCGACGCGAAGCCTTGTCTTGATCTTCTCCACCTAGCCACATGACTTCATGTCATGTCTCATGTGCATTTAGCTCCTTCATCACCACATGTGTGAGCTAAGCAACACTCTCCAAGCCATATCCACCTCTATGGCATAGTTCCTCACACACATATATCTGTGGACTAATCTCCTGTGTACTCAACACTTAAACACATATTAGTCCACCTAAGTTGTCACTCAATTACCAAAATCAAATAAGGACCTTTCAATCTGGCTTAACTTCTAGTTTATGGTTTTAGGAGAAATACTTCAAGCCCAGCCTAGAGATAGGTTGGGTTGCGCGTTCACACAACGGCTAGTTTGTCAACTTTTGGGGATATCCCCGCTAGGCAGGTGAGAACAGACTATTGGATTTAGCTAGAGCGATATAGGTAAGACCTGAAAAAAGAAAACTTTGTTTTTAGCCAAATTGTAAAAGTTGAATTTCATAATTTCAACCGGTAATTAGATTTTAGCTACATTTTTATTTTGCTTGTTTGGATGCTTGAATAGTATTCGTTCAGGAAAATAGAAATCTCGTTTTGCAACTGATCAAACAATTTTGAATTTAACTAGGTATATAATAAATAGTATTAATTTTTGCATGTTTAAATACATTAATTCTAAAAATATATTCCGTGACAAATATAATCACAGTTACTATACGTGTATATAAATCTATAACTAATAATAATAAAACGGTAAATTTCTTCTAGTTTTTAGGGCCTCTCGTAATGAAGAGTTTATTATATACTGGCAAAAGTGTACGTGCGTTGCAATAGGAGAGTATCAAAATAAATTTTTGTTAACTTAATTGGTTACGTAACCAATCTAAAAAAAGGTAATTATTATACGTGTTTGACTTGCGTATAAACATCTCTTTGCTAAAAAGCCAAGAAAAATATGAGTTTTTTTACAAGAATGTTTGTTGTTTATTTGCATATCACCTGGTTGCCCCCCTCACTTTACCATATAGTACTAATGTCAATTAGGCACATAAAACTAAATCGGAACTAAATACAAGTCCTATTAAGATTTAAACATGGCCCATTAAAGATATAATGACTTTCTAAGTCCAACCGTACAAATTATTATATGGATAGTCATTTTATTAAATTATATTGGTTCAGCGCAATCTTAAATCAAACAAACTCTAAGGCCCCAAAATAGATTTCACAACAGACTCTAAGACCCAAAATAGATTTAGCGCATAAATAATTATTCCATATCAAAATTTAACACGAGATTGAAGCAACTTAAATAATTGACTCTCATATTCATTTGTCGTTAGTTGAAAAAGACAGATCACAAAAGACATCACATGAACACGTGTGATTCATTCGCTGCCAATAAACTTTTGTAGCTTCAAATATAAAAGTTACAGGGATAGGAGTGACAGTGAGTGGCGAGAGAGTGAGAGACGGGCGAAATGGATGGACGAAAAAAGTGACGGAAATTTTCTCTCTTTATTATTCCAATATAGAATATAGATATAGAATATACTTTCTCCATTCCAAATTGTAAGTCATAACAAGAATCTTAGAGAGTCAAACCATCTTAACTTTGACCAATTTTATATAATAAGATAATAATATTTATAATATTAACTAAGCATTACTAGATTCTTCACCAAATATATTTTCATAGTATATTTATTTGACGTTATAAATCTTTATATTTCTCTAAATAATTTTGGTCAAACTTGTGATGGTTTGACTCTCTAAAATTCTTGGAATGACTTATAATTGAGATGGAGGGAGTAGAATATAGATATAGATATGGCTCAATCTTAAAATTAAAAATTTCTTTTTTTAATGTCATGGATGTAGTAGCCAGCGCTGAATTTTTTAAACCCTTTTTTAAAAGTATTTTTAATTTTAACACTGTTTAACTTTTTTAATACTAACCCTTTTGGCTGGGCTAGTGTTGAAGGTGGATAAACTATAAAAATTACACATTCTAACACCGTCAATAACCTCGGTTTTGATGGAAAATTAGCATGACATGAGCATAATTTATCAATAACTAATGCCACTTGTACTCTTAGATTTTGATTATAGGAAACTACAGAATGGAGCACCTGGAGGACCCACATGGGGGTCGGCCGACCCACATGTGGGGCCCACAGGGCTCTGGTGACATGGCACGATCCATGTGACACCTTATTCAGCTCATTTCCACCTTTGGATCAAGTTTGTGCTTTCATTCAACGGTGGAAGATCAAAGTACATGGATCAAGAAAGGAACCGATGTGACCAACACTTGAACAAAGAATGCAAATACTCTATGAAGTGTGGGGACACTGGTGGAAGAGAGCTTGTGGGCCCAGGGGGTCATAGGGGGGTCGGCCGACCCCCCCTTGGTGCCCAACTTGGGCAGACCCTCTCCTACCGACTTGGTGCATGCCTCCATGCATGGCAGTGCATCCAGGGCATCCATCTTATGGCGGTTCAAGGTCAGTGGATCCAAGGGCTTAGAGGCAGGGAGCACACGGATCACTGACGTAGCGTCCCTCTACTCCCCTCTATAAATAGGGGCAGCCTCCACCCTCTAGGAGAACAAGACGAACCACAAGGGAAGCAAGAGTCAAGAAGAGTAGTTCTACTCTCTTAGTAGTAGTATTAGTCTAGTGTGGGAGTTAGAGTCGAGTCGAGCTATGCTCAGAGTCTCCGGAGTCGTCTTCTGGAGAATCTAGTATAGCTCTTGTACCTTTCCTTCTGTAAGACTCTACTTCTATCAATATAATATCTTTTCTTTACTTTACTGAGTCTTTACTTAGTGCATTACTATTCCAGTAATAATATTCTTGTGAGTTATCTTATTTCTTAGTTGGTTTACACTAGATTGTGATCCTGTAACCAACTCGCGTATGTAGTTCATCACCTATCATAGGGTGCTCTAGTTGTTTGGCGCTCAACTAGAGTAGTGAGAATTAGTGTAAGCGTGGGGCTTAGGCTAGATCTTGCCTTTGATTACCGCTTGTCGCACGGATTGTTTGTGGGCGCCAGTAAGTGGTGACAACCTTGCCTGGCCTTAGTGTCTCACCAAGTGTGTAAGATAAGTTCTTAAAGCGTAGGCTCCCTGTAAGAGTACAGTCGCGTCGGGTAGAGGTTTGTCCCTCTATTGTTTCGTCTGTCCCCTACACACAAAGAGTAAGGTAGCAGTCTTAGTGTATCTCGTCTATTTGATAGGATAGTTTATAGGAGTAAAGTGAGAGTCATAGGAGTCCTAAACTCACACGTTGTCCTCCCACGTAGCTATACTCTACTAGTTATCTTAAGTCTTGTCTTGCCCCTGAGTTATTATCTTTTCTCTATTTTGATTACCCCCCTATCATTAGTTTGTGCTATGTTATAGTAGATTTAAGGATCTCTCTTTTATTAACGTTTCTAGCCACCGCTTTCCCTTGGGATAAAATAAATAACGATACATTGGAATACTCCCGGGTGAAGTGCTACAACGGTACATTCTGTGCGCTTGCGGAATAATCCAATAGACATAAGAATTACCCTTAGGCACTTCTGGCGCCGTTATCAGAGATAGCTTAACACCCTATCTTTGGTGATTGCGCTACGAAGTGTCAACAAGCATTTCTGGCACTGTTGCCGGGGAAAGCATAGCCTAGGAATATTAATAAAATTGAATCCAGAGGCTATCATCAATTTAGTTATCAATTAGTGTTAGGGGCTTACCCCTGTCTGTGTTTCTCGTTATCGTGAAGCTATGCAGTGCATGAGCGGTTTCCAATTGCCGTTAAACTTTGTTGAAGATAATTGTTGAGGAGAACTAGACGCCGTCATGTTCCTCCTCAAAGGTTCATCTCGAACCTAAATCTGTTCGAGGAAAGAGGCTCCGCACTATCACCCAAGGAAGCCATGGCCCAAAAGACCATTTCTGAGTATTCTGCATCATCGGTCGACAATGTCGCCACCGGTCCGTAGCTAAACTTGGGGATGCTACTTTTGATCTCAAGCCAGTGCTTATCAATATGGTGCAAGCCAAACCGTTCAGTGGGAAGCCGCACGAGGACGCCAATGCTCATCTCCTACACTTCTTGGAGGTGTGTGGTACCTTCACTATTAAGAATGTCTCGGGAGACGCCATTCGTCTTCACCTATTCCCATTCTCATTGCTTGGGAAGGCGAAGCAATGGTTATATGCCAACAAGAATAAAGCTACCACTTGGGAGATGTGTGCCAATGCATTCCTCAAGAAATTCTTTCCGATGGGCAAAACCAGCGCCCTTCATGGAAAGATTTCAAGCTTCCAACAGCAAGCTGATGAGACGATTCCCGAAGCATGGGAACATCTCCAGGAGTACATTCGTTCTTGTCCTCATCATGGGATTGAAGAATGGCTACTAATCCAAGGTTTCTACCATGGGCTAACTAGATTTGCCCGTGGTCATCTTGATGCTGCCGCTGGAGGAGCATTCTTACAAAACAATGTCAAGGATGCTAAAGACCTCACTGGAAAGATGGTGATCAACCAAGAATGTAATGAGGAGCGTCTCTACCCCAAAAAGAGGGGTATTCACACCGTTCATGAGGTGGACATATTCTCAACCAAAATGGACCTCTTAATGAAGAAGATCGAGGAAGGTTCCAAAAAGGAACGAGAGGCCATTCAACCCCATGCCACCGCACGAGCCGTTGAAGCTGATCCATGGTGCGAGGTGTGCGGTGGGGAAGATCATTCGGGCAACAACTGTCCCGAAACGAAGGAGGAGGTGAGCTTCATCAACAACAACAATGGGTATCGATCCCAGCAACAAGGAGGATGGAACTCGCGCCCCTTCTACCAAGGTAATGAAGGTAATGGTTACAACAATAATCACAATAATTCTTATGGTAATCAACCTTCTCTGAAAAACCTTGTCTTAGGCCAATCTAAAATCAATGATAGTATAAACAAGAAAATAATGGCTAATGATAAGATTTTTGAAAATCTCAGTGAGAAAATGGATAGCTTTGCCACTGCCATGAAAAATCAATTGAGCTTTAATAAAATGCTAGAAACACAATTAGCTCAAATAGCAGCAGTTGTCCCATCCTTCGAACAAGGTAAGATCCCAGGAAAGCCTCAGGATCCAGTTGAGGGTGTAAGGTTAGTATCAATGAGGTTTGGTAAGCCTTCGCCCAGGTCAAACCAGGGTTGTCTTCTTGACCCACCATTATTCATGGTCAAGAAGAGTGACCCCGGCCATCCAACCATCACCTACGAGATCGGGCCACACACCTTCGACAACACCTTCTGTGACCTTGGATTAGGGGTCAACATCATGTCAAGTTTCAGATGGCCAACCAATCCATCCGGTTCTCCGAGGGATTGGCAAGGGACATCCTTGTCAAGGTTTAGGATGAATACGTCCCCGCCGACTTCATCATCCTTGACATGGGGGCCGATGACGAAGTCCCCGTCATCCTGGGAAGGCCATTCCTCCACACTGTTAACTCCATCATATACGTGGGATCCGGCCAAATTCACTTCCAACACCCAGGTAAGAGGGTGAAATGTCCTTTCAATGGTTATAAAGCCATGAAGCAGGCAAGGGAGAACCGGAGGAAGAAAAAGCCTCAATACGCACCCCGTTGGAAGAATCAACCGCCAAAGGCCAAAAAGACTGAACCGGTAAGTGAAGCCGAGGCGGTAAAGAAGGATAACTCCGCCGAGTCACAAGTAACAACCAAGAAGGAATGGCAGAAGAAAGAAGTGCAGCCATCACGTCCCCGTCTCCAGGACCGACCGATGCACCCAAAGAATGAACCCGAACGGAGAGGTCCTGCTCTATGGACCTAAAACATGGAGCCCTTGCTGATAAATCAGTAGTTATCCCATATTTAATTCTTGCACTTTCAATCCTTGCTTTTTTTGCATTAAATTTTTCAAGTATTTTCACATGTTTAATTTTGCATAATTTATTTCGACAAAATATTTTACCATAGCAAATAAAAACTTGAGAAGGATTTTAGCACTTACACCTGAGGTGGTGGACCACCCAAGGTGGGGTCGGCCGACCCCACCATGGGGCCCATTCAACTCTGGTGGTGTTGGCCTGGTATGCTGGTCTATATTCCAAACTTTGAGCACCATCTCTTTCTTGCATGTGGTCGACGACCTTTGGTCATGATCACTCCTTAAACTTTCACATGCTCCAAAGAGAATCCAACAATCACCACCATCCAAATTCTGAAAAGTGGTCACTTAGGCATGCATTAGTGCTCCCATGGTCCATGGGAATTACTTTAAAGCATGTCTCCACTTTTGTCATACACCTTTTACTTTCACCAAACACAAAACTAGGGAATCCTTGGAAATTTTCACCACTTTTGGTCCACTCCTAATCTCTACGTTCTGAACAAAGTGAGACACATTGATTAAAGTTGATGGAGGGACCAGAGAGGAGTCAGTCGCCCCATGTTTAAAGCCACCCCAGAAAACTTTTGCAGGCATTCAGTTGGATTCCCTGTCTAAAGCTGAAAGCAGCCTTGGACCATCAACAGGAGGGTCGGCCGACCTGGCCCTGGTGGGTCCATCACCAGCCCTTCTCCCCCTATAAATACTCATGCATTGTGTGCTCAACTCTACACCCAAACCAACAGAATTATCTCGAGCACACAATCTCTTTCCTTCTCTCTAGTTGTGCAAGTCTCTTCTCAAGTTTAGTAGTAGTTAGCCACTCAAAACAAAACCCCAAAAATATTGTGTTACCTTTTCTTACATAGTAGAAATAGTAGAAGCTTGTCTTCCTGTAGTTCTTGCTCTCAAAAACGGGTTTGTGGAGTATTTCTACCCACAAGAACGATTTTTGTGGAGGCGACCATACCCTACAAGGACTGCTAAGATTGGGATGACTAACGCTAACTCTAACGTTAATCTTTGTTGTCCTAGTGTGTCCTTGTGTTGTCTTATTGCTGCAGGAAGATGAGGAAGTTCACCTCCATGATCAAGAGGGCGAAAGGTGCCATGGGGAGCTCCTCCCGACGCTCCCGCCAAGCCGAAGAAGGAGGAAGAGAAGCTCCACCAAGAGAAGACCAAGAGGCATTAGAGGTGCCACTTGAAAGAGCACTCGATCCCGAGAGTGGTCTCATGTTCAATCAACAAGAGTACCAAATATATTTCTCCATCCGACACCGCAGGTTTGAACATACCGGCATAATCGACCCTGTCCTTTTGGACAGCACAGGTATGACTGCAGAATTTAACACAGTATTTAATACAATTGATTGGGGAGGCTTTTGGGAAGTTCTTGAACTTGGGATTAAAACACTCACCATAGAGTTTCTATGCTCTTTACATGTCACAAATGATGGAGTTTATTTTCGCATGTTTAATCAAGAATATAATTTGACTTGGGGAGTTTTTAGTGTGGCTCTTGGTTTTGATAATACCTGTCAGCTAGATTTAACTAGTGCCATGAGTAGATTCAAGAAAGCTGATTTTTGGAAAGCCATATCTGCATCCGATGATTGCTCTAATCCTAATCCTGATGAAATTCACAATCCCACTTTGCGCTTCCATTGCTACTGGATGGCTATAACTCTTTTTCCTGGCTCTAATGTGCAAACTCTATACAATGATGAGCTAAGGTTGCTTTATGCCATGACCCATAAAATACAAGTTTCACCTGCTAAGCTTTTAGTCAACTTTTGGCTTGGTGTGTCCCAAAGAAGGGAGGAGCCCATTTTCTTTACTTCTTTTATCACTCACATTGCTAAAACAATGGATCTGTTAAATGGAACACATGACTTTGAATACATGGCTTCTCCTCGAGATACGATAACTGAAAATTACTTCATAAATGCTTTGTTGACGGTAATTATTGTATGATTTTACCCGTCAACCAAATATGAAATAAGGGTATAAAGGCAAACACCACCATAGAATAGGGCTTTAGCTGACAGAATTCTATAGTTTTGGTGAATCAATGTTTTGCAGGGGGTTATTTAGAAAAGAACCAAGGGAGACCCACATGTCAGATTAAACTAACGAATTCCGCTGCGAAAGGAGATCAAGAATATTCTAGAGAACACCAGAGACTCACCGAAGGAAGCAGGGCCCGCAACTCAGAGAGAGAGAGGGTCGGCCGACCCTCTGACCAGGTCGGCCGACCTGTCAGAAAGGCTTCCCCACCTCCGCTTCGACATGGACCCACATCCCGAATTTTCACGCAATCTCCATCGCCCGTCGAAGTCGGTTTGATCCAAGGGCTACGGTTCATCCCACCGGCCTATATAAGGAGCCCCAGACCCCCAGGGTTTCAGATCAATCAATCAGATATCAATTCAATCCAGTTGTAAAGAGCCAGAAACCCTAGAATCATTAGAACTTCACCATCTAGAGCATAGCTACATAGGTTAGAAGTAGAAGGAGTCAAGTTCTACTTGAGTTCCAAATCTTGTCTGGAGCTAGAAGGCTTCCCGGAGCCATTATAAGCTCTCTCTTGTATCTTAAACCTATTTTGAGTGCTTGAGATGAAGTTGATCGACATTGTTCTATTATTGATTATGTTCTCAATTATGCTATTCATTGCTTATCTTGATTGTATACTTTGCATAATTAGGATGCATTCATATTCATACATAGGTTTGTATAGCTCTCATTCATTGACGTCATGGATGGGTGACCAACAACATGTAAGCATGGTGCTTAGATGTATTTTGTCTGCAAATACGCCTTATATTCTGGGTTCTGTGGTAGATCACGGATGTGACACTCCCGTTGAGCCCTTTGTAGTTCACACTCCGAATGTAAGGAGAGTACGAAGTTATTGTTACTTTAGAAGGCTACCTATGATCTTGATCCTTCTTAGTAATATTTTTTAAGTATGAATATAAAGTGTCTTTGCCATGATTGCTAGTATAATTGCACCAATATAATATGTCTTTGATAGTATAGTTAGAATGACTTACGATATCCTTATGCTTCAATCTAAGCCATGTTAGTGCCAAGATAGGAAGTGCTCTAAGTGATCATTATTATATATATATTGATTGATTGGTTGATTGATCATTATGCTTATCATACATATCATTATTATTGTGACATAACCCCTGTTCTGAGTAAATAGGTCATTCATGGTATTCTCCATATTTGCATATGCATATGATAACTATCTATCTACCTGCATCCCAGTTATTGCCAACCCTTTCCAGTGGTAAAATATAAATGACAACCCAGAATACTGTTGGTATAAATTAACTGCACTCTACTAAATATTATTATTATCAGATTATCCGCAAGCGCACAGCTGTAATACCGATGTAGCACTTCACCCGGAGGTTTTAAATATCGAATCCACAAGGAACAGTAGGTGATAATGACCAAGCTGATGAACTTAACCCTACAATTAGGCTAGATAATGTCAAGAAAGAGGAAATAGCTAATGATTATCTAGTTTCAACAACCGGTAAGCTTTGAATAATATCATTCTAACTGGACAGTGAAATGAATAAGAGTGGAAATCAGAGTTCCCTCCTACCAAACACTTATACACCTATCGATCCTATCAATGGGAAGTGGACTACAAAGGAATCAACGTAGCTGTCACCTACGCGAACTACCACTATCCAGCCAATCAGGGGACATTCACATGTAAACCTAGCCTAGACACCACGCCTACACTACGAAATACTACTTCAATCAAGTAATGACCAAGATCAAAGAACTCAATATGAGTTGCAAACTTAAGAACGAATAAGAACAAATGCTTACTTGAATTAGAAGTTGAATACAAAAGTACCTCAGAACGCAGCTCCGTGCGAGGAAGCTGAATCCAGAAGAATACAGCCACGAAGAAGCACCGACAGGCCGGAACTCCTCCAGAATCTCTACTCTCCTACTCTATCTCTCTAATCTCTAAACAAGACTAGATCTAGATGAACTAGTCTCTCCTAACTGCTACAACTAGATGAACTAGAACTAGATGAACTAGAACTAGATCAACTAGAGGGATACTAACCCTAATTTATGTAGAGAATATGAAGCACCAGGGTGTAGAATGCCTTCTGGAGGGGGCCTGGGGCATCCATATATAGGCCGAGGTTGAGTAGGGGGCAAGGAACCACCATGTCATCGATCTGCGTCTCATGTTATGTGCACCATCGGATCAAACCAATCTTAGATCGACATAGGGGTGCTTTACTTGGGTGCCAAGGAAGCGTGGGAGGAAGATTCCAGAAGGCGGGGCCCAGACTCAGCAGGGGGGCACCGGCCGGCCCCACCCTAGGGCCAGCCGGCCCTACCTGGTCAGGTCTGGGGCCCCGGTTGCTTCGAGTGTCTTCTAAATGCTTCCGACGTTCTGATAACGATGTTGCCTTCGCGGATAAGTTTTGTGATATTTAAGCACTTTAATCTCTCTTTTATGCTTTTCTGGAATAGCCCCTGGAAAATACAGAACATGCAAAACTCGTGGAAATTATCAGTTAAAACCCTAGACTAGTGTGTATTCATGTATCCTTTTGTGTCTAAAGTTCTAATAAAGTTGACATTATCCACCGTCAACAACTCCCCCAAGCTTGCCTTTTACCAGTCCCTTGGCAAGTGACCTAGGCCTAATTACTAATAAATTTGGATCAGGAGTTGCTACAATGCTATCATGCCTTTCAAGTACACATGCTTTCAAACAGAAATTCTCCTCCGGATTAGACAAACTGCTCTAACTTTCGAACTCACCCATTTTACCTTTAACTACGGGGCTTCAGGTTTCGCATAAGTCTTGAGCAATCGAAAGACAGAACAATCAAGTCAATCACTATGTCTCAATTTTTTCATAGTACCAATATTTCGGAGTTTTATAAGTTTTCAAAATAAAACTCAGAGCTTAATTGTATGACACCCTCAAGTATCTTAATATGTGGTATTTATGGATCTTACTAAGGCATTAATGATGTTATGCCTTTCCTACAACTAAGGATTATAGTGGAGCTTATAGGAGTGGCAATAACAAGGATGAGCATACTTGCAATTCATATATTGTAAAGTCAAACAATGGATCCCCAGAGAGTCAAGTCATACAATCAAACCAAGATGTGCATGTGTATGGAATATGGTGGAAAGGTGTATATATGGTGGCTAAATGCTAATTCTACTTTTGCTCTTGGAAAATGATTCACTCTCCTTTTTGGAACTTAGAACTTTCGCGGGAAAACATGGGTTATCTTTATTTTCTTTTTCTTATTTTCTTTCTCTCTCTCATTTTTTTAGGGAGGCGGGCATCTCAGTACCCATTGTTCTAATTGTTGGGACACCTGTCCATCTTTTACTCCCTTTTCTCTCTTTTTTTAATACTTTTGCATAGCCACATGCATCCTTTGAATATAAATAATTGGAGAGATAATGATAAGAACTTAGAGCAATTAAACAGGGGCTGTCCTATAAGGTATATTTTTTTGGTGTTTACTCCCAGTGTAGGAGAAAAACATTTTTAAGGTGGATCTAGGTTGGAAGTGGAAAATGATTGCGCTTACTCCCAGAGTAGGAGTAATGCAAGTGGGTGGAGTGTGTAAGTGATCTTGATTTTAAAAGCATGACAAGACTCTCATAAGGTATACAACAAAGGTTGACTAAACTCAATGCAAAACAAGTAGCATAAAAAGGTTTTCATATCTCTAAATGTATCATATATGGCTTTGGTAGGAATTCACACTTTGTCATACAAGAGCTCGTCATGTAAGATTTTAAGTTTTCAAAATAAATCTCCAGAACTTAGTATTGCTAGGAATAAGATAAATAGCAGCTCAACCTTCATGTATCATATCAATCAATCACCTAGACTTAGCTCAAGCATATGCCTCCACAAGTTTCAGGTTCAGAGTAAATTCTTCGGCCAAAACAGTAGTATCTAAAACTCGGGAGAATTTAAGGTTGAAAACTAGACACTTTAAAGGAATTACGGCAGAGCAACTATTCATCATCTCCAAAATTTTTTTAATGTTCTCCAGTTTTATTTGACTCTAACCTAGACTGACTATAGACACACTCTAAGACCACTCTAATATATAGCTAAGTTTTTATTTGGTTTTCCAATTTTATCTTACTAGCTAACTCACTGCGAAAAAGCGATATTAAGGTGGGAAACTTATACTTAGCTGGATTTTAAATGGAGGGTGCCCTTCCCAAAGTTGGATGTTTGACAGGGTTTTTGATGTTACAAATTGAGTGATCCTTCTAGGAGCAAGTGTATCGGCAGCGTAAGGGCGTCGGGTTGACTAGCTCTTTGATCTTGTATTTTCCGGTGAAACTCAATTGGCAACAAAAATACCAAATCTTATGGAGAGGGGTTTAGGTTTAGTACCACTCCATGGTAAGTGATTGATTTTATATTCCCAGTAGAAGTTTCCTAATTGGGTGGACCTTCATGTGTCCACATATTTTTGGATTTTTTCTAAAAAGGGTGGACCTTCATGTGCCCACATGTTTTTGGTATTTTTAGGTATTCCTATGATACTATTGTGAACTTTCATGTGTTCACATATTTTTGGTATTTTATGACTTTATAAAACAGACTCGATAATCGCATAGGTATAGTTACCTGATAACTAGGGGATTCTTCTCCCCCAAGCTAGATGTTTGCAATACTTGGTGCCGATGATCTTTAGAGCAAGCTTGTCAGCAGTTGTCCTAGGGGGCTCTACTGATGAACTCACTCCTCACACATAGTGTTATCCTACATAATTATACTCCAACAAGAAAACCAAAACTCGAGGCTCGAATGTGATAAGGGGTTAGCGGTCAGCCAATAAGTAATTGATTATTCTTTTGAGTTGATTTCAATTGACAGATTCTAACTGGATTCTTTTTAGGATTTTCTGATTTTCTTATGCAGAAAAGTAATTATGTATGCATGATGTATATTTTATTTTTATGCCACCACTGAAAATATTTATTCTCATGGGGCTTAGGATTTTCATAATGTAAGAAAGTAAATACAGATGCTATTATCATTTTTTATGCTACCACAGTAAATACTCCTACAGGGTTACCATATGTTTATTCACGTGGGGCTTTAATATTTTGTGATGCAGTAAATAAGACAATAAAGATTTTTTCTTTAATATGCATAAAGATGAATATCCTAAAGTGAAATTACTAATGCAGACAGAAATACTGATTAATTAGATAATTACGATATTGCCTTACGGCAAGGGTGCGGAATTTAAAGTCTACCGACAGGACTTTTTCTTCCACTCTTATGTATCTCTCCGTCTTAGAGATGGAGGTCTTGATGGTTGCACCTCTGGTGATGGTGATGTCACTTTTGTTCTTTGCTTGGCCAGCAGGTTGAAGTAGAGCATTAATAGTTGGATCTGGTACCATCTTGCTCAGTGTGCATGTTCACAGAACTTCCACTTGTAGAATCTTGGGAATTAACAAACTTTACTCGAAGTGTTGTCCTGTTTGCAAAACCAAGGTAGAGATCAAGTGCATGGGTTCTGCTGGTGGAAAAACACAAACAGAACCGAATCTATCTCTTTATTTTCTCTATCCTTAGGCACATTGAACAAGACGAAATTGGTGTTGCATAATTTATTTTATTCGTGACATGAGTGGTAAGATCAGACGATTAAGCATTTAATGTTGCATTTAAGTTCATATGATAGAAAAGATTTAAATTGCTTAACCAATGGAAGGGTTGTCCATCTCTACATAATATATAAGTTTCCACATGAGTATGACTATCATCTTCCAAAGATAGAATACAATGTTTTAGCACATTTGGTTAAGACTGAGATCAAAAGAATGGTGCCATGAACAATCTTAAAGGATAAAGCATGTTGAGTTAATTAGGTTAATCAACTAAAGCTGTAACTCTAACATGTTTGCATCTTCATTTATGTGCATACCAAGATCAAGAGGAAAATAGTGACCGCTTACCTTAAGATATTACCTTCATTATTGGAGCGTGATGGCACTAAGTAATGAAGGGTAGATGACTGGTGGTCCTTTCCTTCTCTTGCATCTTGAGTTGTTCATGAGCATCTTGTCTCTTTATTGCTTATCCCCTTTGCCGTCTTTTGCTTCTTTGATTTTATGGCACCATGTCACTCCATTCATTATTATACCTGCAACAGATTAGTGGACAACACATACCCGAAGAAATGTATAACTTTGGAACATAGGTTGTTTATCCATAATTTTATCATGTTCCATCTATGCTACTAAGAAGATAGGGTTGATATTACGTTAGCATAGATCATGTTCTATACAGGCATGGCTTGAGGTAAAGTAACTTGCAGCAGAAGATGAAGTGAATGAATCATTAATACTCATAGCTCTTTCATCCATGATGAATGAGTTGTGTCTTCCTCTACAAAGTTATTGAAGTTCAGCATGTGCCCTATCTTATCTCTGATATGAATTCACCTCATGACTTACCCAGATTAATTGTGAAAGTTTCCTGCAGGGGTTAGTCCAATAAAATATCCAATGTCTCCTACAGTAATTTCTAGTTCAATAACCAAACCAAACTCTATGTTTAATTTTAGTTAAGGAAGGCTATTTAACCTGAGCACCACGCTCAATTTAAAAGCCTTTGAAAATACCTGTACCATCGTACGTAGTACTTCCAAACCAAAACTTACTATGGCAGACAAAGGTGAAATGAAAGCACTTATAGAGATTTATTCATTTAGAGATGAAAAGGAGAACAATTGAACATGGATTAGAAAGGTAGAGACAACCAATATTAGCAACATAAGATTTTCTAAGTAAGCCCATTCCCCCAAGCTAGAATTTTGCAAAGCAAAGTTAAGCTTGGATGGATATAATTCAATATTACATAATGATTGGTTGGATATACCTTGCATTGTCACTCTTCTACATCAAAACTGAAATGGTTAGTGACAAAAATACCCGAGGGAATATTTTCATAATTATAATTCTATGCTCAATTCACAAGGATATTGTAGCAAAAGGTACAAGCTCACATTATTTTTTTTCAAGAGTGGCAATTTAAGACACAAAGTCATTCTTGGGAAACCTTCTTATTATTGTACTTTAAGTTCATGGTGTGGTTTCCTCTAGAACACCATCCTTTGTGCACCTATCTCAAGATTACAACGAGATCTACAATATTTATGATAAACATATGCATCTACAACCACCCTTTCAATAAATTTATGAACAGGTAGAATGAGGGGGTTGAGGATCTCGTGTGCGATAATGTTAGAGAGACCAATTGATCCAGGAGATTTCTCATATGAGCATGGATTCGATGAGGTGTTAATGAAATATTCCCATGTTCATTGATGTGATCTCCCTTTTTAAACTCCAAGGGTGTTTCTTCATAGATGTCTATAGGCAACAAGTTTGTCTCTATTATTTCATGTCTACGACATTCATTGGATGTTTTATTTTCTAGGATTTCCCATGGATTTGGGTCTCTAAGTTTGGTCTCGTCTAAGGCTTTCTCTAAACTTAGATGAGTTATGTTTATTACAGAAATTGATTTAAGCTCACCATTTGAATCTAGACTGTTGACGGTGGATAACGTCAACTTTTATTAGAACTTTAGACACCAAAGGCTACATGAATACACACTAGTCTAGGGTTTTAACTGACAGTTTCCACGAGTTTTGCATGTTCTGTATTTTCCAGGGGCTATTCCAGAAAATCATAAACTAAGGGTTAAAGAGCATAATTACCACGAAACTTAACCACCAAGGAAACATCATCACGAGAACACTAGAAGCATCTGGAACACACCCGAAGCACCGGGGCCCGAGACCCACCAGGGTGGGGCCGGCTGGCGCTCCCCCACTAGGGTTTTGGCCCACCTTCTGGAGTCTTCTTCCGCCGCCTTTGGGGAGTCATCTCGGCCCTTGTTTCAAGTCGGTTTGATCCTACGGCGCACGTGCATCCCACCGGGCTATAAATAGAGGGGCAGATCCCTGGAGGCATCAACCCATCATTCATTTAAGACATCAAGTCCTCAAGCCATCAAGACCTCCTAGGTCATAGTTCTAGCCTAGTTAGATTAGAAGTAGAGGAGTTCTAGTTCTTTGGCGGATCTGGAGCCCTGGCGTCTGTCTGGAGCACGGAGTTCGGTATAATTCTAGTTCTTTCTCTATTATTGTATTCTTCATTATGATTAGGGAAACATTGTTCTTAATAGTTCATGTGTTCTTGATTACAATAGTCTTTGTCTACTTTGATTATATGTCTAGTATAGTTGGTTTGATCTTATTGAATTCATGTAATTGCACGTATAGCGTTTATTCATGCGGACGATGGATAGATGATGAACAATATGTAGACGTGGTGTCTAGGTATTTTGTTTATCTGCGAGTGCACCCTGATGTGCCGGGTCGTGTGGTAGATCGCGTAGGTGACAGCTGCGTTGAGTCCTCTGTAGTCCACCCCCCGTATGTAGGCCAGCAGGCACGGTCGCGAAGTTGGATGATAACTCTGTTTCACATCCTTCCTAGATGATGCCCTTTGCATGTGATTATGATATTGGATTAGTCTAACAATGATTGTTAGATTTAATTGCACTAATTAGAGTTATTCATTGATGTAGTTATAGAATTATCTTTGATATTAATTCCTTAGTTTATCCTTTGGCTAGCTATTACTATGACTAGAGAGTGCTCTGATGATTATCTTTTATTTATGATGCTTGTTCATACTTATCACCTTTATCTTTATTTATCTTGTGACCTCTACCTGTTATGAGTAGAGTAAATGATATCGGTAATGTCACTTATCCATTGTATACCATCACTATCAATATAATAGATTAAAGTTTATCCTAGTCCTTCCCAGTGGTATAAATATAAATCGACAACCTGGTAGAACTCCCTAGGTAAAATGCTATAATGGTATAATTATCTGTCCGCTTACAGAACTGATCTTAGTTTATATTATTTATATTTATTTCTGCCTAGTCACATAGATTAATATATAAAACCTTTATTTATTCTTAACATTATTAATTAGGGATGACAACCTAGTTCTTGCATAAGAATATTGGTAATAGAAAAGTGGCTAGTTGCTAATGACAAGTTAATTAATTACCATTCATCTTCTAATCGCGCCTCTCGTATTAAAAGTTATATAGTTATATTTAGCGACGTTAGTAGATGTCAACAAGCATTTTTGGCGCCGTTGCCGGGGAAGTGTTGACACTTCTTATCGCAACCACCAGAGACAGGGTGTTAGGCTATCTCTGATAACGGCACCAGAAGTGCCCTGAAGGTGTTTCTTATATCTATTGGATAATTCCGCAAGCGCACAGAATATACCGCTGTAGCACTTCACCCGGGAGTATTCCAAGGTATTGTTATTTATTTTATCCCAAGGGAAAGCGATTGCTAGAAATATTAATTGAAGGAGATCCTGAAATTTATCTCAACTTAGCTCAACTAGTGCAGAGGGGGTAATCAAAGTTTGATAGGAAGGTGATGATTCAAAGATAACAAATGAAATGCTAAAACATAACTAGTGTAGTGTAGCTAGGTGGGAGGACAATGAGTGAGAAAGGTTCCTGTGACTCAAACTTTACTCCTGTGATCTATCCTATCAAATAGACGAAGTACACTAAAACTGCTACCTTACTTCCAGTGTGTAGGGGATAGGCGAGACTGTAGGGGATATAACCTCTACCTGAAGCGGCTATTCTCTTATGGGAGCCGACCTTTTAAGAACTTGCCTAAAACACGTGGAGGGATACTAAGACTAGACAGGGCTGTCACCACCTGCTAGCACCCACAAACAATCCGTGCGACAAGCGACATTCAAAGGCAAGATTTAGTCTAAGCACCACGCTTACACTAAGCCTTACTACTCTAGCAGTGATCAAGGCAACTAGAGCGCCCTATGACAGGCGATGAACTACACACGTGAGCTGGTTACAGGATCACAATCTAATGCAAACCGACCAAGTAATATGATAACTCACAACAATACTATTAAAGTAATGCACTAAGTAAAGACTCACTAAATTAAAGCAAGAATATAATATTGATAAGTCTTACAGAAAGAGAAAGATACAAGAGCTATACCAGACTCTCCAGTAAACAACTCCGGAGACCCCGAGCGCAGCTCGACTCAACTCTAACTCTCACACTAGACTACAACTACTACTAAAGGTGGAACTACACTACTTCTTCACTTGTATCTTGAATGAATCATGTCTTGAGAGGGTGGATGCAGCCTCTATTTATAGGGGGAGATGGAGGGGTGCCATGTCAGCGATCCGTGTGCCTTTCCATCTTGGCCCTTGGATGAACCAACCTTGTAACCAACTTGGATGGACGACAGTGGCAATTTCCTCACATGGACAGCATGCAGGAAGTCGGTGGAGGCCAACCGACATGGCTGGGCACCAGGGCTGGTTTGGCCGACCCCACTATGGCAGGTGGGCCCAGCCATGGGCTTCTAGAAGATGTCCCCACAGATCATGGAGTGTGGTGGTGGACTGACCCCACCATGGGTGGTTCGGCCGACCCACACCTGGTGGGTTGGGCCCACCACCATGGTCCCCATCTGTCATAGAGTGTCTCTTAGTGTTGTTTACCCCTTGGTTGCATGTTTATCACGTTGAATCCTTGTGCTTTGTTTCTCCACTGTTGAATAGAAACATCACTTGATCTGATGGTTGAAGTGAGCTGGATGGAGTGTCACGAGGATTGAGCCATGTCACCAGAGCCAGTTGGGCTCCATACATGGTTCAGGCCAAACCATGCATGGGCTTGGCTCATGCTCTTTTATCTTTCATGTGGTCCCCTGTGTCATGTGTTGGAGTGTGGTGACTTGGTTCCCAAAATTATGGTTCGGCCGAACCATGATATTGGGCTCCAAGTGTTTATTTCTGCTCTGTTTTATCTTCCCTGTAGTCACAAGCTTAAGAGTACAAGTAGAACTAGTTATTGATAAAAATATGTTCATGTTACGTTGATCTTCCTTGAAACCGAGGCCTGTTAACGGTGTTTGAATGTGAATTTTTACGATATATCCACTGTCAACAGGAAGGCACATTAAACTTAGGAAATATTGATAGCATATGTATACATAATGGATAAGATTGTATTACCGATTGATCTCTAACTCAAATAGGCACACCCTTATTTTTATCATTTGCTTATCTTATGCAGGGTGACGAATGAATGGTTTTTCTCTTCCAAATAATTTCACTGACGATTCAGAGAAACTCCTGAAAAGAAAGAAGTTTGTAGAAGCGAGGGATAATTTCAAGCTACCATCAAAAACACACATTGCTGCTCAAGCTCATTCATCAAAGAAGCCAGCTCCAACATTGGAAGAAGAACACTTAGGAGAAAATTTATCTCCTGTGTTTGAAGACATGGCTAAGAAGACGTTGCGCGACTTCTCTGCCCCGACAACAGAAAACATCAGGACTGGACCAGCAGTCAACACGGGGGAGAATGGATTTGAGCTCAAGCCTGCTCTTATCACCATGGTTCAAGCCAGCCAGTTTTGTGAAAGAGCTCAGGAAGATGCAAGTGCACACTTACAACACTTTCTAGAGATCTGCAGCACCTTCACGATTAGAGGAGTACCAAGAGATGCTATTTTACTCTGTCTTTTCCCATTTTCACTTTTGGGGAAAGCCAAGTAGTGGTTCTACGCCAACAAAGACAAAAACACTACATGCGACCGATGCTCAACTGCTGTCCTAGCAAAGTTCTTTCCTACAGGAAAGACGAATGTTCTGCATGGGAAAATCTCAAGTTTTCAACAGCAACATGACGAATCATTCACTGAAGCATGGGAGAGATTCCAAAATTATATTGAAGACTGTCCTCATCATGGGATAGAGGATTGGCTACTATTGCAGATCTTCTACCACGGTTTTATCTCAAGCACCCGTGAGTCCATAGATGCTGCAGCTGGAGGAGCTTTCCTGTCACTTAAGCTTCCAGAAGCTCAAGCACTTGTTGAGAAGATGGCCTCGAATTCAAGCTGTAATGAAGAACGTACTCAACCTCGCAAGAGAGGAGGAGGCATCCATCATCTGAAGGAAACAGACATGGTCACTGCCAAGCTAGACCTCATCATGAAGAAGCTCGACATAGAGAAGAAGGAAGTCATGCATATCAATGATTCTCGCATGACCTGTGAAGAATGTGGAGATTACGGGTATTCAGCTATCAACGGCCCTACGTTACAAGAGGATGTGAACTTTATCAACAATAACACCTACTATCATCCTCAGCAAAATCAAGGATGGAACCAGTCAAACCAAGGATGGAATCAGCAACCTCGACAAGGTAATTACCAAGGTAACAACCAAGGTAATAATTACAATAATTACAATCTTCCGCATTTAAGAGATTTAGTTGCTGGTCAATCTAAATTGTTAGATCAAATGTCTAGAAAGGTAGCCTCGAATGATAAAGCTTTAGAAAACATAAATACCAGAATGGATACCTTTGCTTCTGCTATAAAGAATCAGCACAGCTTTAATAAAATGTTAGAATCACAATTAGCCCAGCTAGCTACTGCTGTCCCTCCATTTGAGAAAGGAAAGATTCCGAGCCAGCCGGAGGATTTAGAAACTGCTAACCTTGTTGATATTGACAATGCAACACAATACCAAATTGAGCCTGCAGATATACAGTGGATAGATCACTCACTACCTGAGAAGATGGGAGGCCCTGGAAGACCTGTGATTCCTATCTCCATAGGATGTCACAGCTTTCCAGAGGCTACCTGCGATTTTGGCGCAAGTGTCAACATAATGCCCAAGGCAACCTATGAGAAAATTTTAGGTGATCCTTTGTTGTACACAGATATGCGTTTGTAGCTTGCAGATCAGTCTATTTACTACCCCGAGGGAGTACTAGAAGAAGCTGTTATCAGAGTGGGGCAATCATATGTCCAAATTGACTTTGTGATCATGGATACTGGAGGAGATGAGAAGGCACCCATTATCTTGGGACGACCATTCTTATGCACAATCAAAGCCATCATCTATGCGGAACACGCCAAGATTGTCCTCTCCATCAAAGACAAGAAGGAGAGATTTTCATTCAAGAACCGCATCCTCAAGACTCCTGCAGTCCTGAAGTAATTCCATCAACAAGAAGAGCAACAACAACCAGCACCCAAGAAGAAGAACAATAGAAGATGGAGGAAGAACAAGCCCCAACATATACCTGAAGAAACCGCTCAACTAATCAATGCTATCAACACAGAAAATGATCATATACTCCCAAAATCATTTCCAACAAAGAAAGGTGACCCAGGTGTACCAATTATTGAATGCATAATCAGAGACATCACTTTTCCCGACACCATCTGTGACACTGGATCAGGCGTCAACGTAATGTCCAAAAAGGTATATGATGAATTATTTGATGATTTACCATTATACCCAACATATATTCAGTTGCAGATGGCAGACCAATCACTTAGATTTCCTGAAGGCGTAGTTAAGGATGTCATCATAAGAATTCAAAATAAATATATACCCGCAGATTTTCTAGTTCTTGACATGTAGGAAGACAACGAATCGCCTATTCTTTTGGGAAGACCGTTCCTCTGCACCGCCAATGCTATCATCTACATCGGGTCTGGACAGATCCACTTCAACCTACCCACTGGAAAGGTACGCTGTCAATTTAGAACACATCTTAACCATGAGTAGATCAGGAAGCAACGCAACAGGAGGAAATGCCAAGCCCGCCGTCAGGCTGCCCAGCCTCATTGTGGATGGGAGGAGTTCCCTGGTAAGATTGTGAAGTATGAAGACTGCTACAAGGAGCAAGAAGAAGCCGTACAAGCACCACGCTGGAGTGAGTGGGAAGCGGAAGCTGAGATAATGGAACAGATTGCTAAAGCAGAGAAAGAAGAGATTCAGGCACAAGTAGAAGAATGGATGAAAAGAGATGAAGAATCAAGAGAAGCATACAAAGAAGAGCTGGAGCTAGAAAAGAGAGAAGCAGAAGAGACAGAAAGGAGATGGAAGGAGAAGGAAGAAGCACCTGCTACACCACCGCAAAATAGGGAATTGACTGAGGTAACCTCAGATGATGAACCTACTGAGTAAGTACTCTCCTCTATCTAAGTCTTGTCGGTAGACTTTAAATTTCGTACCCTGGCCATAAGGTTAGAATGGTAGTTATCTAATTAATTTAGCATTCATTAGTAATTTTTCTTAGCATATTTATTAGCATAATCATTTTTTGCATATTAAAAGTAAAACCAACAAAAATATTTACTGCTTTGTTTACTATATCATAAATACTAAGCCCCATGTGAATAAACCTATGGTGACCCTGTAGGTATATTTAATGTGGTGGCATAAAAACAAAAATAAAAATAACAATTTATATTTACTTTTTACATTATGAAAATCCTAAGCCCCATGGAAATGAATATTCCCTGTGGTGGCATAAAAATTATTAGCATGCATACATTTTTTTGATTGCTACATAAGAAACTTAGAAAAACCCTAAAAAGAGAATCCTGCTAAAATCTATTAATTAAAATCAACTCGAAGAATAATCAAAATGCTCATAGGCTGACCGCTAACCGCTTGATAATTCGAGCCTTGAGTTTTGGTTTTCTTGTTGGAGTATAACTATGCAGAAATAATATTATGATTAAGAAGAGAGTCTATTAGTGGCACCCACCAGGACTGCTACTAATCAACTCACTCTGAAGATCATTCAAGCACCAAGTATTGCAAAAATAAAGCTTGGGGGAGGAGCATCCCCTAGTTATCAGGTAATTTTACCTATGCGCTTATTAAGTCTACTTTATACAAGCACAAAATACCAAAAATATGTGGGCACATGAAGGTCCACACCTTTCAGAAAAATACCAAAAATATGTGGGCACATGAAGGTCCACACCTTTAAAAAAACCCAAAAATATGTGGGCACATGAAGGTCCACACTCTTAGAGAAGTTTCCTAATTGGGTAAAGAAGCTTAAACTTCTTCTGGAAATATAAAATCAATTACTTACCATGGAGTGGTATTAAATCTAACCCCTCTCCATAAGATTCGGTATTTTTATTGGCAATTGAGTTTCATAGGAAAATACAAGGTTAAGGAGCTAGTCAACCCGACGCCCTTACACTGCCGATACACTGCTCAGAAGGATTACTCAATTTGCAACATCAAAGACTCTGTCAAACGTCAAGCTTGGGGGAGGGCACCCTCCAATTAAAATCCAGCTAAGTATAAGTTTCCTATCTTATTATTATTATTATTACTATATCACTTTTTCGCGTGAGTTAGCTAGTAAGATAAAATTTGAAAACCAAATAAATATTTATCTATATATTAGAGTTTGTTTAGAGTCAGTCTAGGCTAGAACCAAATTAAAAAAAACTGATGAACATTAAAATTTTGTCTTGGAGATGATGAATAGTTGCTCTTTCACGATACTTTTCAAATGCCTAGTTGTCAAACTTAAATTCTCTTGAGTTTTAGATATTGCTGTTTTAACTTAAGAGTTTACTCTGAACTTGAAACTCATGGAGGCATATGTTTGAGCTAAGTCTAGGTAGTTGATTGATATGATTCATGAAAGTTGAGCTGCTATTTATCTTATTCCTAGCATTACTAAGTTCTGAAGATTTATTTTTGAAAACTTAAAATTTACATGATGAGCTCTTGTATGACAAAATGTGAATTCCTACCAAAGCCATATATGATACATTTAGAGATAGGAAACCTTTGCACATTTATGCTGCTTGCTTTGCATTGAGTTTAGTCAACCTTTGTTGTATACCATATGAGAGTCTTGTCATGCTTTTAAAACCAAGATCACGTACACACTTCAGCACATATGCATTATTCCTACCCTGGGAGTAATCACAACCATTTCCACTTTCATCAATGTTTATCATGAAAATGTTTTCTCCAACATTGGGAGTGAACACCAAAAATATATAAACCCCGTAGGACGGCCTTGATATAATTGCTCTAAGTTCTTATTATTATCTCTCCAGTTATTCATATTGTGGCTATGCAAAAATATGAAAAGGAAGTAAAAGATGGACAAGTGTCCCAGCATTAAAACAATGGGTACTAGATGCCCGCCTCACGAACAAAAAAGAGAGAGAGAGAGAAAGAATAAAGATAGCCCATGTGTTCCTCCAAGTTTCAAAGGAGAGTGAATCATTTTCAAAGAGCAAAAGTAGAATTAGGAATAGCCACTAAATACCACATATACACCTATCCACCATATTCCATACACATGCACATCTTGGTTTGATTGTATGCCTTGATTCTCTGTGGATCCATTGTTTGACTTTACGACATATGAATTGCAAGTATGCTTAAACCTTGTTATTGCCACTCCTATGAGCTCCACTATAATCCTTAGTTATAGGAAGACATAACATTAATGGCTTAACTGAGATCCACAAATACCATATATACTGAGAGACTTGAGGGTGTCATACAATTAAAGCTCTGAATTTTATTTTGAAAACTTGCAAAACTCCGGAATATTGGTACTGCGAAGAATTTGCTACATAGTGCACGACTTGATTGTTCTTTCTTTCAATTACTCAAGACTAAGGCAAGAATTGTAAGCCCCATAGTTAAAGGTAAAATGGGTAAGTTTAAACGTTAGAGCAGTTTTGTCTAATCCGGAGGAGAATCTATGTTTGAAACATGTGTACTTGAGAAGTATGAAAGCATTGTAGCAACTCCTGATCCAATTACATTAGTAACTAAGCTTAGTTTGTTTGCCAAGGGAGTGGCAAACAGGTAAGCTTGGGGGTGTTGTTGATGGTGGATAACGTCAACTTTTATTAGAAGTTTATACACCAAAGGCTACTTGAATACACACTAGTCTAGGGTTTTAACTGACAGTTTCCACGATTTTTGCATGTTCTGTATTTTCCAGGGGCTATTCCAGAAAAGCATAAAAGAAGGGTTAAAGAGCATAATTACCACGAAACTTAACTGCCAAGGAAACATCATCACGAGAACACTAGAAGCATCTGGAACACACCCGAAGCATCAGGGCCCGAGACCCACCAGGGTGGGGCTGGCCGGCGCCCCCCCACTAGGGTTTTGGCCCACCTTCTGGAGTCTTCTTCCGCCACCTTTGGGGAGTCATCTCGGCCCTTGTTTCAAGTCGGTTTCATCCTATGGCGCACGTGCATCCCACCGGGATATAAATAGAGGGGCAGAGCCCCCGTCAACCCATCATTTATTCAAGGCATCAAGTCCTCAAGCCATCAAGAGCCTCCTAGTTCATCAAGAGCCTCCTAGTTCATAGTTCTAACCAAGTTAGATTAGAAGTAGAGGAGTTCTAGTTCTTCGGCGGATCTGGAGCCCCGGCGTCTGTCTGGAGCACGGAGTTCGGTATAATTCTAGTTCTTTCTCCATTATTGTATTCTTCATTATGATTAGGGAAACATTGTTCTTAATAGTTCATATGTTCTTGATTACAATAGTCTTTGTCTACTTAGATTATATGTCTAGTATAGTTGGTTTGATCTTATTGAATTCATGTAATTGCTCGTATAGCGTTTATTCATGCTGACGATGGATAGATGATGAACAATATGTAGAGGTCGTGTGGTAGGTCGCGTGGTGACAGCTGCGTTGAGTCCTCTGTAGTCCACCCCCCGTATGTAGGCCAGCAGGCACGGTCGCGAAGTTGGATGATGACTCTGTTTCACATCCTTCCTAGATGATGCCCTTTGCATGTGATTATGATATAGGATTAGTCTAACAATGATTGCTAGATGTAATTGCACTAATTAGAGTTATTCATTGATGTAATTATAGAATTACCTTTGATATTAATTCCTTAGTTTATCCGTTGGCTAGCTATTACTATGACTAGAGAGTGCTCTGATGATTATCTTTTATTTATGATGCTTGGTCATACTTATCACCTTTATCTTTATTTATCTTGTGACCTCTACTTGTTATGAGTAGAGTAAATGACATCGGTAATGTCACTTATCCATTGTATACCATCACTATCAATATAATAGATTAAAGTTTATCCTAGTCCTTCCCAGTGGTATAAATATAAATCGACAACCTGGTATAACTCCCTAGGTAAAATGCTACAATGGTATAATTATCTGTCCGCTTGTAGAACTGATCTTAGTTTATATTATTTATATTTATTTCTGCCTAGTCACATAGATTAATATATAAAACCTTTATTTATTCTTAGCATTATTAATTAGGGATGACAACCTAGTTCTTGCATAAGAATGTTGGTAATAGAAAAGTGGCTAGTTGCTAATGACAAGTTAATTAATTACCATTCATCTTTTAATCTCGCCTCTCGCATTAAAAGTTATATAGTTATATTTGGTGACGTTAGTAGATGTCAACATAGACCAAGTTTAGATGCTAGCACTAAGGCTTCATCCTCTTCTATCCATTCTTTGACAATAGCGTATGTATTTCTAGTATGTTGTATGCATTCCTGCCATTGTCGTAGCTCTTCTTGGTCATTCCAAAAATCTTCATGACTCCTATTCTTGGGATGTCTTAATGGGATCCTAGGGTCATTATGAGATTTAGGAGAGAGAGCATAAGAAGGATCATCGGGGTCAAGGATGGGTTTAGAGATGGGTTCGGATGAGACATTTAATGTGAGCATAGAAGGGGAGAAGATAGAGTTGATTCCTAAGTGGTTTGGCTCTCCTTCTATGGCATCACTAGACATGCCATCCTTGCATTGTTCCCAATGTCTTTCAGGGGGAAAGGAAGTTGACGACATTTTTTTCAAGATGCTCTTCCGAGAAGATCTGATGTACATTGATTGATAAGCATCTTAGCTAATTGGAAGTCTAAATCATCAAAGTGGGGTTTCGATGGTTTAGAGTTGACAACTAAATCTTGGGATTGGAGTGGTTGTGTTTTAGCTACCAAAACCTCCTCTTCTTGTTCGGGGTGTGACTCCTTTTCCTCGGGGAGCTCAGAATTCATTTGAGCAACCTTGTTGATCATAGCTCTTGCTTTAACTATAGGCAAATAAGGAAAGGCTCCTCCAGAGGATAAATCAAGGGATTCCCTAGAGTTCTTGGTAAGACCCAAATAGAAATGTTGAATATGCACAGGGTCTGGAAAACCAAGGTCAGGGCCAGATGTAACAAGTTCATTAAAACGATCCCATAATGTTCTAAGAGATTCTTGTTCTAGTTGCCTAAAAATTAGAACCAATTTTCGAAGGTTAACTACTCTATAGATGGGAAAAAATATAAACAAAATTCAGAGCATAAAGTTTCCCAATCCCCTTGTATGCTTCCTACGGCTCGATTATACCAACGTTTAGCTCTTTCGGTCAAAGAGAACGGAAAAAGCTTCCATCTTAAGATCTTATCAGACATGCCAGCAATGTGCAAGCATGCACGGGTCTGCTCGAATTTTCATAGGTGTAAGTATGGGTTTTTGTTACCTTCTCCCGAGAAGGGTTTATCTCGAATCATATTAACTAGACATGGGCGTAGCTCATAGCCAGGTGTTATGATAGGCTCTACAGATTTTGGTGGCCCAAAGCTTTTGTGCATGCCAAATAGATAGATAGGCATGGAATTTAAAGAATCCATAAGGATGAACATAAAATGATGAAAAGGTAGGGATAAAATAAAAAAGATAAAAGTATAATACAAGATTAAGCTAAACTAAGTCAAAATCAGCAAACCGTTCCCCGGCAACGGTGCCAGAAATGCTTGTTGGTATAAATTAACTGCACTCAACTAAATGTTATTATTATCAGATTATCCGCAAGCGCACAGATGTAATACCGATGTAGCACTTCACCCGGAGATTTTAAATATCGAATCCACAAGGAACAGTAGGTGATAATGACTAAGCCGATGAACTTAGCCCTACAATTAGGCTAGATAATGTCAAGAAAGAGGAAATAGCTAATGATTATCTAGCTCCAACAACCGGTAAGCTTTGAATAATATCATTCTAACTGGGCAGTGAAATGAATAAGAGTGGAAATCAGAGTTCCCTCCTACCAAACACTTATACACCTATCAATCCTATCAATGGGAAGTGGACTACAGAGGAATCAACGTAGCTGTCACCTACGCGAAATACCACTATCCGACCAATCAGAGGACATTCACAAGCAAACCTAGCCTAGGCACCACGCCTACACTACGAAATACTACTTCAATCAAGTAATGACCAAGATCAAAGCACTCAATATGAGTTGCAAAGTTAAGAACGAATAAGAACAAATGCTTACTTGAATTAGAAGTTGAATACAAAAGTACCTCATAACGTAGCTCCGGGCAAGGAAGCTGAATCCAGAAGAATACAGCCACGAAGAAGCACCGACAGGCCGGAACTCCTCCAGAATCTCTACTCTCCTACTCTATCTCTCTAATCTCTAAACAAGACTAGATCTAGATGAACTAGTCTCTCCTAACTGCTACAACTAGATGAACTAGAACTAGATGAACTAGAACTAGATAAACTCGAACTAGATCAAGTAGAGGGACCCTAACCCTAATTTATGTACAGAATATGAAGCATCGGGGTGTAGAATGCCTTCTGAAGGGGGCCTAGGGCGTCCTTATATAGGCCGAGGTGGAGTAGGGGGCAAGGAACCACCACGTCATCGATCCGCGTCTCATGTTATGTGCACCGTCGGATCAAACCGACCTTAGATCGACGTAGGGATGCTTTACTTGGGTGCCAAGGAAGCGTGGGAGGAAGATTCCAGAAGGCGGGTCCCAGATTTAGCAGGGGGCACCGGCCGGCCCCACCCTAGGGCTGGCCGGCCCTACCTGGTCAGGTCTGGGGCCCCTGTTGCTTCGGGTGTCTTCTAGATGCTTCCCACGTTCTGATAACGATGTTGCCTTCGCAGATAAGTTTCGTGATATTTAAGCACTTTAATCCCTCTTTTATGCTTTTCTGGAATAGCCCCTGGAAAATACAGAACATGCAAAACTTGTGGAAATTGTCAGTTAAAACCCTAGACTAGTGTGTATTTATGTATCCTTTTGTGTCTAAAGTTCTAATAAAAGTTGACGTTATCCACCGTCAATAAAAGTTGACGTTATCCACCATCTGTTTCCATTCTCATTGTTGGGAAGAGCAAAACAGTGGTTCTACGCAAACAAAGACAAGAACACTACATGGGATCTCTACTCCACTGCCTTCCTAGCAAAGTTCTTCCCTGTGGGCGAGACGAATGCACTTAGAGGAAAGATCACCAGTTTTCAGCAACAGCACAATGAATCTATCCCGGAAGCATGGGAATGCTTTCAAGACTACATTTTAGAATGCTCTCATCATGGGATGGAGAATTGGTTGCTTATGCAGACCTTCTACCATGGGTTGACTACCAGCATCCGTGAGACGATGGATGCTGCTGCTGGAGGAGCTTTTCTGTCACTCACCATTGAGCAGGCTACCACCCTTGTGGAGAAGATGGCATCCAACCAGAGTTGGAATGAAGAATGAGCCCCGACCCACAAGAGAGGAGGAATGCACCAGCTCAAGAAGACTGACATGATTTTTGCCAAGATGGACCTACTAATGAAGAAGCTTGATGACCGTGTCAATGACAAGAGAGATGTCAAGCACATTCATGATGCCTACATGAAATGTGAAGAGTGTGGAGGCACTGGCCATTCAGGTCACACTTGTCTAGAGACTCAGGATGATGTGAATACGTCAGCAACAACAACAACTACTACCGGCCCCAGAATCAGAATTGGAATCAGAACCAAGGTTGGAATCAGCAACAGAAGCCCAACTACCAAGGTAATTACTCCGGTAATTACCAAGGTAACAACTTCAACACACCATTGAGAGATCTAGTTTCTTGCCAGACTAAACTGCTAGATCAGATTTCCAAGAAGCTAGTCTCCAATGAAAAGTTGCTAGAGACCATCAACGACAGGATGGATGGTTTCGCCTCTGCGATCAAGAACCATCTCAACTTTAATAAAATGCTAGAATCTCAAATAGCTCAGCTGGCATTGTCTATCCATCTGGCCAATAAAGGAAAGA
This sequence comes from Eremochloa ophiuroides, assembly GCA_038502445.1. Classification (NCBI taxonomy): domain Eukaryota; kingdom Viridiplantae; phylum Streptophyta; class Magnoliopsida; order Poales; family Poaceae; genus Eremochloa; species Eremochloa ophiuroides. Next base: position 34,199,537 of record JAHLJS010000001.1, on the reverse strand, counting down.
TCCCAGGCCAACCAGAAGAATTAGAAACTGCAAATCTGGTGGATGTTGACGGTAATTATTGTATGATTTTACCCGTCAACTAAACATGAAAAGGGTATAAAAGCAAACACCAACATAGGTTTAGGGGTTGAACTGACAGAATTCCACGAGTTTTGGTGAATCTGTGTTTTTGCAGGACGTTATCAGGAAAAGGAGAAAATACTAAGGACGTTGGTATAAAAATTGAATTACACCGTGAAAGTGGATCAGGAAGAATCTAGAAGACACCAGAGACTCACCAGAGAAGACGGGACCGGTTTGGACTCCGAAGAGGGTCGGTCGACCTGGCCCCTAGGTCAGCTGACCTATCAAAGACACAAACCCGCCTCCGCTTCAATGTGGACCCACATCCCGATTTTTCACGCAATCTCCACCGCCCGTCGAAGTCGGTTTGATCCAAGGGCTACGGTTCATCCCACCGGTCTATATAAGGAGCCCTAGACCCCCCAGGGTTTCATACCAATTCATTATATCAATACATGTAAACCCTAATCGAGAGGTGTCCCATGAAAGGATAACTTCTCATTAGGATCTGGGGACTAGATAGTAGAGAGATGGAGAGCAAGGGAAGAGTTCGGAGGAGACGCCGGCCTGTCGGTGATCCCTCTACGGCTTGTACTTCGGTAGGATCTAGCTCTACTTGAGCTAGCTCTTAAGATGTCTCGGGCAACCAACTTCTAATTCACGTAAGTCTATGTTTATATTGTTTATCTGGTTTATGTCTCTCTTTTGAGTGCTCTATTCCTGTTCTAGAGAGAGTAGAGTGGTAATCTATAGTGTAGGCGTGGTGCTTAGACTATAATTACTTGTAAATGCCCACTGCTTTCCGGATCGGTGGTAAATCACGAGGGTGACTGTTGACAATTCCTAACGCAATCACCAAGGCTAAAGATATCCCTGGCAATAGCACCAGAAAACTTGTCGACACTGGATATAGCACCTAGGGAAATCTGCAAGCGTACGGATGTCAAGGTAGTTTTCACCGAGGAGTATTCTTAGGTATCGAATTTCTATAGGGAACGTGAAGTAGACTAGTCAAGAACTAAGTGTATCCAAAGATAGGTGATAAATAGGATAGAGAGGATCAGTGTGGTTTCTTTATCTAAGGCAAAACTAAGGAAGACTTCAATTGCCACTACAGGACAAAGCGCGTTCCCAAATTATTGTGGTCACTCACATTCTAAAAGCCCTACGCTGATAAAACCAGGCCGAACGTGGTGGAATCCAGAGGATCTTAGGGTTGTCACCACCTAAGACCTACCACTACTATCCGTGGGCCTAGCCGCATTCAAAGGTAAGATATAGCATAAGCACCTCGCTTAATCTATAATCTTACCACTCTAATTGAACGTTACTAACTAGAGCATCTTAACCAGACAGTGAACAATAGTAAAGCAATAAAGTAATACTTAAGTAATGTGAAAGAATAAAGTTACCACACTGAAGAAGACTTTACTCCAAGAAGAGCTTCATCCTCTGAGCTACAAGTGGAGAGGTCGCCGACAGGCCTAGCTCCTCCTCCAGCTTCTCCTCACTATCTCCCTCTCTTCTACTCCTCACTAGGAGAGCTGTAAGGCTATGACTCTCATGTGGAGAGTGTGTATCTAGTGATTGTTCTCTTTACAAGTGAGGTATTAGGTCCTATTATAGTGCTAGAGTACGCCAGGGGTATTTGTAGGCCTGCTGGAGGTCAGTGGCCCGAAGTGGCTGGGTGGGCGCCCTATTTGGTAGGGCGGGCGCCCTATGATTTCACCGATTTGTGATCTAACGGCCGTGGATCATCCCCAAAGGTGGTTGCAAGGTCGGTTGATGCCTGTTTTGCAGTTGTAAAGTTAGTTTGTGACCCTTGGTGGATGACATGTGGGTCCATGGATCCTTGACATCTCCATCTTGCACCATTGGTTGAAAACCGACTTTGATTGATGGCTAGGATGGCTTCTAGGGATCTTCACATGGATTGTGGTCGTGGCAGGCAACAGAGGTAGGGCGGGCACCCTGTTCACAGGGCCACCGGACCGTAGATCTTGCACTGACCTTGGATTAACGCAAGACAAACTTTATTTGGCATCTCCCACGGATTGGTAACGTAGAACGTGACAGGGGCAGGGTGGGCGCCCTCCAAATTGGGCCAATTGTGCTCATATTTGGTGAGCACGTAGGCCTCTCAGTTAGCTTTCCAACGCCTGGTCGTTTGCCTGATTTCGAGTCCGGATGCATCCTAGGCATCCATTTTACCCGGGACTGCTCCTGCAGCCCGTTCTCCAATCTTCAGAAAGTGTAACTTGATTGTCCAGCCTCCGATTTGGGTGAACCAAAACTCCATTTCAAACTCCTTGACTTGGTGTAGTCACAAGAAGCATGGATGAAGCCTTTTCTCCTTATATATCGCCGTTTTGTACTTACTTTGCACCTACACTCACATAGCCATCACAACTTGTGGAAATGGTTAGAAATAAAAACCTTTGACTATGGTTTGTATCATTTTTATGACCAAATTAGGCACTATTGACGGTATAAAATAGGGTGTTAAGGACCGTCAATAAGCTCCCCCACACTAAACTTTTGCTCGTCCCGAGCAACGCAGAAAGATTAAGATTCAAATGGAACTCTTGTGCAGAGCAAGACTTATAAAGATTGGATGCTAGCGTAAAAGATATTCCAAATCATACTCATACCTGTGGATTTTGAAGTGGCTACCATGTCGCCTTGAGTGGTTGAAAAGTGGAACAGCATGACACCAAGTCATCACTATCCCCATGAAGCACACTTGGAGTTTTTTTATATGATTTTTGAAATTAAAAGCATAGCCCATACTTCTCCTCAAATGGGTCTCTCAAATCACTCATTGGTATATATATATATATATATATATATATATATATATATATATATATACATTTTTTCTTTGTTGCCTTTCTTCCTACTCCTAATAGGCCTATGTGGAGTTTTAGCACACTTGAAATGCATATATTGCTAAGTCAAACAATGGATCTATGGAGAAAAATGCCATACACTCAGATCAAGGTGTGCATGTGTGTGAATGTGGAATGATGGTCATTACTCCATAGCAATGATTTCTTCTCCATCCTTTATTTGAGAGCATGGCTATTTTTGTTTATTTATTTTTTGCTAAGGCCCGAAATTGCGTCCTCACATTTTTTTTCATGGGACATTTTTTCCTCTCTTTTTTTCAATACTTTTCTCTTTCCTTTTTTTTAATACTAGACAATGCCTTTCTTAAAGAATGATGGGGAAAGATCATGCTAACAAATGTGGAGTATTTATTTGGTGGACATGGAAAAGGCATGTTTTTTCTTACTTCTAGTGTAGAAGCATAGCATATATTTGGTGGAGTGTATGTGACCTTGATCATAAGTGTATGATAAAATTCTCAACATAGGTCAACAAAGTTTGATAAAACTCAATACAAAAACAAGTAGCATAAGTGGAAAGTTTTTTCATCATGTAGCATGATATTTGGCTTTAGTAGGAATTAACACCATTGAGGAGAAATAAGGCTTAATTGTTTTGATGTTTTATGAAATAAAAACTTCCAAGAGCTTTCATGGTAAGATAGGATTCTTTTAGTCTACTATATCTCACTTCACAACAACTTAGTTGACATGTTTTTCCTAATGTAGATATGTCCATAAGTAGCAAGTATATGAACTTGGAATAAAGTTTATGCCAGCCAACCTTTTAAAGTCATGTTCATAAGTTGGCATGGTTCTATCTCTCTCTCTCTCTTTTTGTTTGATCTTTAACATGTAAAGCTTTCAACACATCAAACATTATAAATATAAAGCAAGAGTGAGTAGAGGGATTGCAAACGAGCGTGCCATAGTGGCGAAGTCTTGAAAAGTGGCGGAGACAATGATGCAACCTCCCCCACACTAGGACTTTTATGTTGCTTGACGTCAAAAACCTAGTGTGGATGTTAGGACAACCCTCAAAATGTACTCCATTGTTGAATGATGCCTTACTCAGATTATTGCCACTTTGTTATTTTGATCCGTCATTCTTCTTCTTCTTTTCTTTTTTTCATTCTGCAGGATTAGTGACAAGCATACCCGTAGGATACGAGTCCACAAGATGCTGTTGTTCCCACATCACAAAATCGTTGTTTATCTACTACCTCTATTTTTACAAGAGCATAGGCTCGTTAAGTAGAGCAATTATTCATCATTTCCAGCAAACTTAAAGTACCATCTTAAGACATGTATATAAGGCAAGATGAATATCACTTCTTTTTGCATGAATTTTTTTTCATGCTCTCTCAAAACTACCAAATCTTGTCTATACAGTGTAATGTCAATTTAATGCAAAATAGACAGGAATGGATGCATATAGTAAAGAGTGATGTGATAATTTCATACCTGAGTGGGGGAGGTATTCCCCCACACTTGCCTTTTCCACGGAGTTGGATGTCTTCTTGTGGATAAGTCTCCTTCGATTCTTTATTTATTTAAGATGCAAGCTCTTTTTTTTGAAATAAACCTATTCTAAATGCATAGTGCTTCTATAAGCACTTTTATTGAAACATGCAACCTATCAACTAAAGATGCAAATTGGAAATGGAAACATTATGATTAAAGCTAAGCAAACTATGATGAACAATAAATAAATGGGTTATCTCCTGGCAGTGCTTTGTTTTAAGTCATAAGCTCGACCTTTGTAGTTGAATTGCGAGCCTTGGAATACTTATGATAGACAAAAGTGAAACGACCTTGATTTCCACGAAGGAAAATCCACAGGCTCGAATTGTAATTCAACAGATTGCTTGGGACAATCCATGAAATTACCCATATCTCAGTTGACACCAGGATCCATACAACGGTAATTAAGTCTTACATAAACATTTATTACATCGCCACATTGGCGGAATCAACATTCAGAGAAGCTTTAGAAGATGCGGAAGCGATTCATCCTTCACGGCCAACTTGAGTGTAGCACGTGACCCTATTCCTCGTCATCATCTCCCTCGAAGTCGTACTCATTCTCGTCACCTGACAGCAAATTTATCAGTACGATTTGTACTGGCCACGGAGCCCACCTATGCAGCATTTGCTTTGTGGAAAGTGGATGCAAGGCTATACAAGCAGACCTATAGGCTGAGGTTTTCCTATGCAGCTGTAATCAATGTTTAATTAGTCAAGTTGTATCACTAGTTAACACCATCATCCCTTTTCCCATCACCACACCTCACATACCCACACCTCACTCTCATTCGACAGGCCCAACTCCCTCTCGGGCCTATCTCAGCGGCACATTGCCACAACGGGCATACTACCGGAAAACATCATCCAAGGGGGAGAAAAGAATATGCTCTCATCTAGTAGTGGTTGCAGAAACATTAGGAAAGGTCCATAGCCAACGAGTTGGCTTATGTATCGATCAATCAACCATACACTCTGCAGAGGTTTCACTACTCACAAGATTAGCCATCATCGATGCTGTACAATCATCTAGGCAGAATTCTGGGTGCTTGCTTGCCTAGGTCGATGCCACCCTACCACTCAGCCCTGGGACATTCCGGATCCAACACCATCACACTGAGACTGGGAGACGCAGTACCGGGCCCCATCAGTGGTTCTGCGCATCTAGAACGGTACGGGAATCTGCCATCCGTCACCGTCCACCCTTATCACCTCTCAACCTAGCAGTAGTGGACACCGCCCTACCAAGTAGTCCAGCCGTCTCCCGCCCATCAGAAGCGAGTGAGTAGCAAGGGAATCCAGATGTTTCCGGTCACTAGTCAGATCCTAGGTTGTGACCAAGCAGGCATCTCCACTTAGGGGATACTCTCCCCGTGCCATCACGGCACCTCCGCTCACGGGACTTCAATGTACATCCCGGAACCACCTCATAAGTCATTACCCGGCACCATCCCAATTCCACCACATAGCATATAGCATGTAGTAAGTAGTGGAAGAGTAACAGTAAATTAAGCAGCAGCTAACCTAGCAGCAGATAGCAGGGTAAAGTCTTATCAAGGCAGGGAATTCAAATATACTACCATGCAACCAATCCATACATAATCATAAAGCAATAGCAACAATGTCATTTACAATGCGTAAATAGGATCTAAGGATTTGGTGGGACGTGGCACCTTCGTAGTCGTCTCCTAGCTCCTGAAAGTACTCGTGGTCGTCTTCCTTAGTCAGATCCTCCTCCGGCTCTGAAATCGAACACGAAATAGTCGCGTCAGCGACTCCTATAGAGTATTTCAGAAAAATCCAATAAAATAAAGAGCCAAATGCACACAAACATAGTCTTAGATTGTAGATCTCATTTTTCTGAGAATTTTGATATATGGTGCGCAATTTTTGGACATCATATGAATAAGTTATGAATTTCCGAAGATTATCCTATTTTCTGAAAATGGAAATTGGTCGATTAATCAGGGGCAGCTCGGGATTGGTCCACGTGGCGCGCGGGTCCAGTAGTGCGGCATGTGGCGCCTCATCAGAGCACAGACCCGATGGTCGCCCACCAGGTGTTCGATGCTGGTTCCCAGAGAGTCGCTGGCGTCGGCGTAGCTCGGCGGAGCTCGGCGGTGGTCGGGGGTAGCTCGGCGGTGGTCGGGGGTAGCTCGGTGGAGCTCGGCGGTGGTCGGGGGTAGCTCGGCGGAGCTCGGCGGGGCTCGGCGGAGCTCGGCGGGGCTTGGCGGAGCTCGGCGTACCTCGGCGTTCCTCGGCGTACCTCGGCGTAGCTCGGGCGAATCGGACATTCGGGCGCCGAGGGTGCCGCTCTCCCGAGCTCTCCCGGGGAGGCTCGGGCGAATCGGAGATTTGGTGCGCCGAGGGTGCCGCTCTCCCGAGCTCTCCCGGGGAGGCTCGGGCGAATCGGAGATTTGGTGCTAGCAGGGTTCCAGGGCGTCTGTTCAAGGCGGCGGTGTCTCTCCGGTGCGGCGGACGATGACAGGGCGGCGATGACCATATTTCGGCAAGATAGGGCTCGGCTTTCCCCAATTGGCGTGCTCAGGCAGTCGTCCGACCAGATGGTGGCGGGTTAGAGTCGTGGTATGGCCTCCTTCTCTCCCTCGGCATACGGCGGTTCTCCGACGAGGTGGAGGCGCACGTAGCCAAGGCGACAGACATGATTCGGGGCTCGGCTATCTACGCGGCGGTGCTGAGGCAGACTTGGCGAACCTCGTCGGCCTCTCTCCGCAGCACGAGGCGATCGGGGGTACTCGAAACGGATTTAGGCGAGGCGGATCGTGTCAGCGGTGATCACGTTTCCCCGAGAACGCACCTCGCGGTGTTCCGGGCTATGGAGGTTCGAACTTCCGCAACTAAGCTTGTCCGAGGTGGTCGGTGAGTTGGTGGTCACGCTAGCGGGTCGCGGTATTGAGATGCTCCGGTCATCGGCGGCGATGTCGCCGCGACTGGGAGGTTCCGGCGGGGCTAAGGAGGTCTTCTAGGAGATGTATACGCCTCCAGGGTCTATGGTGATGGTATACCAACAACCAATTTTGGCTACCGAGATTCCCAAGGTGCTCGGTTGTGGCGGCGGCAGTGTCGCCGGCGGCGGCTGACGACGGCAAGGTGATTACGGTCTCGTTTTGGCATAATCGGATGTGGTTCAGTCAAATTGGCATGACTAAACGGGCATACGTCCGCTTAGTGGTGAACTAGTGACAGGGCAGGGCCTCCTTTTGGCTCCGGTCCGCGGCGGCGCTCCGGCGAGGTCGCGGCGCACTGCGGACGAGGCTTCCTCTAGCGCTTAGATCCACGTAGCTAGCTCAAGCGGTCGTGGCGGTGCTCCACGACGCTCTAACCTATACGGGTGCTAGTCGGATTGCTCGAAACGGGTGATTCAGCGTCGGAACGCGTCGGTGGTGAGCGCGCTCCGCCGAGAACGCGTCGTGCTGTGTTCTCGGTCTAGCAAGCTTGTAGTCCGGGGGTTTCGGCCGGTCGCATGAGTGCATGGTGCAGGTGATCTTCCTGAGCCGGTAAAGGCTCGTGCCTGCGTGTCCCATGGGCGGAACACCATGGCAAAAGCAGGGCGAGATTTGGACATAGCGTGCGGTGGCTCACCGTGGTGTCGGTGAAGCTAGGATGGCGGTGCAGTGGCGAGTCGAAGCCGTGCAGAGCGATCGCAGTGCCGTGCCGCTCCTTGTCCGCAGCTCGGGCTTCTCCTCCATGTCCGGCTCCGGCGTGCTCCGCGGCGGCGGCGCTCCGGCAGCTTCTCCTCCTCTGCTCCGCCCTTCTCCTACGCTCTCTCTCTCTCGGTTTGGTGCAGTGTGCCGGTCTGTGCCGCGGTGGCGGCGAGGGGAAATGAGGGTAGGGCTTCGGGGTGAGCTCCTTTTTATAGGCGAGCTTGGCCAGCTCCAATGGCGAACGGTCCTGATCGCGCTCGACCGATCGAAGGGCCGTGGCTCGAGTGGATCTAGGGCTCCGGATGGGCGCGGGTTCGCTTGGCGGCCAAGAAAGGAGGGGACAGGAGGGGAACAGCGGGGTCAGGGCTCTGCCATGCGTGGCGCTGTTGGTCACGCCATTTGCGTGACACCCCCGGCAGGCGCGTCGCCTTCGTGAGGAAGAGAAACAGTGGAAGGGGAAGGCGGCTGACATGCGGGCCCGGGTTGGCAACGAGCGCGAGCGCGAGCGCGTGTGTGCCGGTCGCGCGCGCGTTGCCAGGCCGCAACGTGGGCCGACAGGCTGGCTTCCTTCTTCCTCTCTTCTTTTTCTATTTTCTCTTAAGTGTATAAATACATATATTACCCATTTTAAATATTGAGTAATTACAAACATAAATTGCAATAAATCCCAAATGTGATGCATAAGTTATTATTCTATGTGAATGGAATTAAAATGCAAGCTATACTCCTTTATTACCAAATTCATAATGAAACCTATATGCTTGCACAAGAAAAATGGGTTTTCACAATAAATAAATGAAAAATTTTAATTGGTTGGGATTTTTAGGTTGTGTGGATTTTTAGGGTTGTTACAAAAAGCATCCGCAACCATTCTTTTGTAGGTTTCATTAAGAAGAAACATAAGAGGGTTGCAACTGCTCATAAGTGCTAGGAGCGAATGACTCTCTCAAGCAAGCATGGATCAAGTGGCTCCCTTGAAATATATCTTTCGTGCTCATCCAGATGATCTTCAGTTTTAAATTCCAATGTTGATCCCTCAAGGACATAATTGTCCGTCATCTCTAGGCTAGGACATTCTAAGGGTGGATCTTCATCCTCCTCCTCCATTAGAATGGGGATCCCTACCTCTAATGATTTTTGCTTCCCTTCAATGTCACCAAAAGGTTTGGATTGCCTCCTTGGTTCAAATTATTAATGAAGAAGCAAGGATGGTTATATGGGGGATCAAAATTAGAGGTGGTCGATGATATTGGTTTTTGGGATTCTTGCACCACCAAATCTTCAGATGAATAGGGAAGATAACGATTTGGTGTGAAGGATGCTAGAGATCCTTTTTGGATGGGGTGATTGAAGGTGTCTTCATCATCAAAAGAGAGATCATCCTCAAGTTTTAACGGAAACTCCAAAGGATGAATTTCTTCTTCCTTTGGAGTCTCAACGAAAGGTTCAAGAATTAGGGTGATAGCTAAAGGTATGGATGATGGAATTGGCAAGGATTTAGCTGTCAAAACTTCTTTTTCTATAGAGGTTGGAATGTTCTTTCTTTCAGGAGAGTCATCAGTGAACATCGGTGTTGGGACAGTTTTCTAGGATCCTATCAAGGATAGCTCTCCCCTCACTACCGGAAAGGCTTAAGAAGGCTCCACCAGAAGCAAGGTCAAGGAACTGTGCAGATTTCTTACTAAGACCTATATAGAAGTGTTGCAAAAGTACAAGATCGGGTATAGCAAGATCAGGGCCAGATGTGGAAAGGTCTATCAAGCGGGCCCATGCAGCACCTAAATATTCCTTATCTTTTTGCTTGAAAGTTATGACTTCTTTTTTAAGATCGATCACTCGGGAGATAGGAAAGAAGGTCAAACAAAACTTGGATTGAAGAACTTCCCACTCTTCATTTACACTATCTACGATTCGAGTATACCACAGTTTGGCTACTCCTGTCAAAGAGAATGAAAATAGCTTCCACTTAAGGGTTTCATGTGACATACCAGAAATGTGAAGGCATAAACACAATTGCTCGAACTCCCGAAGATGAGTATATGGGTTTTCTTTCTCATTTCCTGAGAAAGTATTTTCTCGTACCATAGTTATGAAACTAGGCCGCAGCTGATACCCATTGGTAAGAATAGGTTGAGATGATGAAGGTGGTTCCAATCGCGTACTCTTGGGAGTAGCGAATCGGAAGATAGATAATTCTTTCACGAAGGATAGATGAGGATAAATGGTATGATAGGTAATGGGTAAAAGATTTTTTTTTAGAACAGAGTAAAAGATAGTTGGATGACTGGGTTCTAAACTAGAATAGCTACCGTTCCCCGGCAACAGTGCCAGAAAACTTGTTGACAATTCCTAACGCAATCACCAAGGCTAAAGATATCCCCGGCAACGGCGCTAGAAAACTTGTTGACACTGGATATAGCACCCAGGGAAATCCGCAAGCGTACGGATGTCAAGGTCGTTTTCACCAAGGAGTATTCCTAGGTATCAAATTTCCGTAGGGAACGTGAAGTAGACTAGTCAAGAACTAAGTGTATCCAAAGATAGGTGATAAACAGGGTATAGAGGATCAGTGTGGTTTTTTTATCTAAGGCAAAACTAAGGAAGACTTTAATTGCCACTACGGGACAATGCGTGTTCCCAAATTATTGGGGTCACTCACATTCTAAAAGCCCTACGCTGATAAAACCAGGCCGAACATGGTGGAATCCAGAGGATCTTAGGGCTGTCACCACCTAAGACCTACCACTACTATCCGTGGGCCTAGCCGCATTCACAGGTAAGATATAGCCTAAGCACCTCGCTTAATCTATAATCTTACTACTCTAATCGAACATTACTAACTAAAGCACCTTAACCAGACGGTGAACAATAGTAAAGCAATAAAGTAATACTTAAGTAATGCGAAAGAATAAAGTTACCACACTAAAGAAGACTTTACTCCAAGAAGAGCTTCATCCTCCGAGCTACAAGTGGAGAGGTAGCCGACAGGCCCAGCTCCTCCTCCAGCTTCTCCTCACTATCTCCCTCTCTTCTACTCCTCACTAGGAGAGCTCTAAGGCTATGACTCTCATGTGGAGAGTGTGTATCTAGTGATTGTTCTCTTTACAAGTGAGGTATTAGGTCCTATTTATAGTGCTAGAGTACTCCAGGGGTATTTGTAGGCGTGCTGGAGGTCAGTGGCCCGAAGTGGCAGGGCGGGCGCCCTGTTTGGTAGGGCGGGCTCCCTATGATTTCACCGACTTGCGATCCAACGGTCGTGGTTCCTCCCCAATGGCGGTTGCAAGGTCAGTTGATGCCCGTTTTGTGGTTGTAGAGTCAGTTTGTGACCCTTGGTGGATGACATGTGGGTCCATGGATCCTTGACACCTCCATCTTGCACCATTGGTTGAAAACCGACTTTGATTGATGGCTAGAATGGCTTCTAGGGACCTTCACATGGATTGTGGACGTGGCTGTGACAGAACAGCCCGAATTACCATGGCCCATGTGCACCTGCCATAGTCCAACGACCTTCGACTACTATGCACGGGAGCCTGATAACTCCGGAAGCCCTGTCGGGTGCTCTCGCGAACACCGCAATGTCCCGTCGAGGATCATTTTACGGTACGGAAACAAACCATCTTATTACATTCATTCATAGTGTTCAAAATATATCAGAGTAAATTGCGGAAGAGTTACAACCATAGTTTACAAATCCAGTGATAGTCTTTACAAAACTACTTGTCGATGGAGACAAGATAAGATAGCTCTTACACTTACAAGTAATATAGATGACATCTTGCCTAAGGTAGTGCTGATAAGCACATGTCATCTACTGCATATGGCAGCTCTTCGGGTGCCACTAGCTTGGCGGTAGTCAAACCTGTACAGCTCCTATCTTTAACCTGCAACAGGGGGTTAACAAACCCTGAGTACAAGGGGTACTCCGCAAGACTTACCCGACTAAAAATTGGGGAGAAGACTCAGGAATGCAGGCTGAGGGGAATCAAGGAGAGGCTTTAGCAATAATCAAAAATTTTGCAGAAAAGCTCTCTATGTCAGCTTAACATTTAATCTTGAGTCTAGATTGATTCTTTTAATTGATCTCAGTATTCACCCATTTTCCACATCTTTCACCTAGTTCCGAACCACTCTTCGCTGTAATCAGTGGATCAAGTCTCCATTATCTGAGGAGCAACGACGATTCGAATCGATTGAAAACCCAGCTGGGGATCCCTATCCACACTGCATATGTAGCTCTTAAACTTGCATATACCAACCCCGCCTACCACGGCTTTTCCAGAACTTGAACCGGTCCTGCGCCACCCGAGAGCACAGTACTCCTCTCGTCTCCAGGCACGATGGCCACGAGGGTACACGCTACTCTCACCATCTCTCCACTCCCAGTGCGTGGTTGTCGGTTCACGTAAAGGAGCAACCGGAGTCAGAGGCTTTCCGTAGTATGTGGGTAGTTGCAAAGTCTCGATCCATCAGGCCGACAACGAATGGTCCCTAATGGATTCCATTTCGTTTTCTTAATAGACAGTCAGAGACACTACATTGAGACTCCTTTCACAATGCAAGTCTACTGCCCTGTCAAACAATTATAATATTTCATAGTAGTATACCCAAAGCATACAAAATATCTTTTTCATAAATGCTTAACTATTAAGCATGGCTAAGCATTTTATAAACATTTGCCTTTAAATCAGGTTTCAAGGATATTATATCAAGGCCGGTAAATGCAGCAAGTAGGTGACAATCAACTCCTATCAACCTAATGCAACAATTTAACTCAAGGTGATAAAGATTTATAAAACACAAGGAGGGGTTAATGCACCGGGGCTTGCCTGTTGCTTGGAGCAGATACAATCCTGAAGTCTATCACTGAGGAAACTCCACGTCCAGAGAGTGAAGACCAACTCGGGATTTGCTTCAGATACGAATATCCCAGGTTCACTACACGAAATATTAATGCATGATGAAATGCATGGCATGATGCATAATGGAAACATACAAATACATTACATTAAATATTCAAAGAAAGTTAAATACTACTTTCCTTTGCGATAAAGTTGCAAGCCAACAAGACTAGCTTGTTGTCCAACAACTTGGGTTAGCGGTCTACAGGTACCTATAAGGAATTCTATGCACGATTTAGGGTACGAAAAGCTTCCAAAAGAAGTCGTTCTATTTGGATGTTTTTACCCATGAAGTTGCATCTTAAAGAAACAACCTCATGACACTACAGGTCAGGATAGCCTATAATTAAGGGTTACTTTGTTTTGGTAAACCCCAAGGTAATTACCAACTAGCAACAAGGGTCATTAAGTTCTTATTAAGATTCTATTATCATGGTGGTTATTATCTCACCTATTCATTTTATTAACTATTATTAACCACCACATAACAATAGTAAATTATTTTACTAAATAAGTTGGCAAGGATTATTTAAAGTGTTAACAATCCTTGGTCTTCACTCAATCCAAAAACCACAAGGCACAATACATTTCATATATTAAGAAAGAAATTAAATAAATGTATTTAACTACTCAGCCTCTATTGTTGGACTGGCCCGAACGACCAACACGGTCCAGATTGGCTCCCTTAGCACTCCCAATACAAATGGCTCGACCCAACCCGGCTCCAGCCTGCCCTGGCCAAGCCAGAGAGGTGCAACCATGGCCACCGGCCGGCCGGGGCAAACTTGGCCAGGGCCGCAAGCGGCCGGAGGTGGCCGAGAGGGTGGCAACGGGTCGCAAAGCTCCCAGACCCATAACTAAGCTCATGGTAGTCTCAGTTCCCTAATTCGAAGATCCGGAATAAACCCTAAGCCATTAATACTAAACACCATTTTAATTATTAATTAATTAGGGATAAATTGCAAAACAATTAAACTTTATCTAACAGAGCTACAAATTTTTGTGAAGGTAGCTCACTGCTCAAAACAGTGGCACAAAAATTTTCACAATTTTTGGATAATTACTGTAGGCTATAAAAATCATGGAAAAGCCCTTTATTAATTAAAATGTCCATTTTCATTACATGCAGAAATTACCCATACTATAAGTTTCATATTTTTCATAAATATAATATAACACAGAGAAGCTCTAGATTTAATTTCATGATTTTAGGAGCTCTAGAAAAATTCGTATGAAAATAACAAATTTCATTACTGTTCATTTACTCAAGAAAATGGAAAATAAACTTGAAATACATCAACCGGACTGCTGGGCCTGCTTCCCTCTAGCTCGGCCCAGCAAAGCTGCGGCCGGCCCAACTTGGCCCAGTCGGGTCTTCTCCTTCCTCTGCTCTCTTCTAGACAGGGCAGAGAGGGCACGCGAGTGCGCGCTCCGCCGGCCGCGGTGGCCTGCCAGCGGCGGCAACTCCGGCGAGGGGCAAGGCCCCCAACTAGAGCCCGCAAGCGCCCACCCTCTCTAGGCTACTAGAGCGGAACCTTAGGCTCCAGCGAAAACTAGCAGGCGGCCATGGTGGTTCGGCTCGCGGCGGCGCGGACGTTCCGACGGACACAGTCCATCCTGACCCAAACCAAGACATTCAACGCTCTCGAGATGCTCACCGGGACTTTATGCTCTCGCTAGTTGGGCAGGAAGATGACCAGCGCGGCGAGCTCGACGACGACCGTGGCCTCGATGGCGCGCTCCAGACGACCGTAGCACGTTCCGGCGTGGCTGGGGTGACAAAGATCAAACGGTCGGGCTCATGAGCTTGGCAGCGCTACAAGGAATCGACAACGCAAGAAAAGCAGACAAGTTAATTACCGGAGATGGCTGGTCACGGTGAAGTGGTGCTCGGCGGCGCTTCCGACCGGCAGGGAGGAAGACGACGCGCACCGGCGACTCCGACCACCGAAAGACACGGAAACGGGCTCAATCGAACCGCAAGGAGGTGGAAAAACTATGAGCACGATCAATTTTACATGAGAGTGGTCGGAGACGGCGAATTTGGAACTTGAACAGTAAGGTTGCCGGCGGTGATGGAAGCAGAAAAAAGGAAAGAGTGAGCTCGACCTGGTGCTTATAAAAGGGGAAGATCGATCCCAGGGAAACGACACGTCGAGGCCGAGCTGCCACGGCGACCGACACGCACCCACGCATGAAGGAGCGGCGCAGATGCCGGCGACAGCAAGGCAGCTGCGTGTCGCCGTCGTCCCCATCCAGATTAGGATGGAAATTTTGCAATTACCCCCTACCGACACTAATTTGCAAATTAAACACACTTTCATGTATAAAGTTGAAAAATGTCCAATATATCAAATGTGCAGAATTTCATTCCACACAACTTTGGTTTTCATGATATTTTCAAGTTTCAAATAGTTTTGAAATTATTTTAAAGGGGGTAAATAGCCCTTTCTAAATTTAAATCAAATTCAATTATTTATTGAATAAGTTCAAAATCTGTAAACACGAAAGTTGTTCAGTTTAATGAGCTTTACAACTTTTATTTAAGGCTTAACTTCAGATTTCAAGTAATTTTTGAATTGGAGTTTTAAATTCAAATTTGAAGATAGAAATTCAAGTTTAATTTAAATTTCCAAATAATAACTTGAAAAACTTTGTATACCAAAGTTTCTCCACTAAATAAGAACTACAACTCTGCTTTTGGGACCAAGGCCCAACTCTACATAGTTTTGAAACTAGGGTTTTAGCCCGATTTAGGGTTTTAAATTAATTCTAAATTGTATTTTTAAGCGATGATTAATTAATACACCCAATTAACTAGCCATCAAAAAATGAAATTAAATCACTCTGAATTACTTAAGCACAAACAACCTATGAAATTAAATTTGTTTTAATTTCTATGCCTCTAAAAATTAGCTTACACATGCATATTATGCAATGCATATGATGACATGTCCGATTTTTAGTTCAGTAACACCAGGGGTGTTACAGTGGCAGGCGACAGAGGCAGGGTGGGCACCCTGTTCACAGGTCCACAGGACTGTAGATCTTGCACCGACCTTGGATCAACGCAGGACAAACTTTATTTGGGATCTCCCACGGATTGGTGACATGACGTGACAGGGACAGGGCGGGCGCCCTGTGGATAGGGCGGGCGCCCTCCAACTTGGGCCAATTGTGCTCATATTTGGTGAGCACATAGGCCACTTAGTTAGCTTTCCAACGCCTGGTCGTTTGCCTGATTCCGAGTCCGGATGCATCCTGGGCATCCATTTTACCCGGGACTACTCCTGCAGCCCGTTCTCCGATTTTCAGAAAGTGTAACTTGATTGTCCAACCTCCGATTTGGGTGAACCAAAACTCCATTTCAAACTCCTTGACTTGGTGTAGTCACAAGAAGCATGGATGAAGCCTTTTCTCCTTATATATCGACATTTTGTACTTATTTTGCACCTACACTCACATAGCCATCACAACTTGTGGAAATGGTTAGAAATAAAAACTTTTGACTATAGTTTGTATCATTTTTATGACCAAATTAGGCACTATTGATGGTATAAAATTGGGTGTTAAGTACCGTCAACAGTGACCTAGCCTTGTTGAGTCTTACACAGTCCACCTCCTGTCTGTAGGGCTAGTAGGATATTGTTACTTAGGAAAGTATCTTTTGAGATATCCTTCCTCAAGTGATTTCCCCAGATAGATAGTAGAAGACAAAAGCTTGCCCAAGTCAGAAGTAGAAACCCCTAGTTATCCTCTCTACACTCCTATTATCTACAACTTAGATCACCATAGCCATATTATATCCACCCTCGATTAGTTTACACCTTTTAGCCATAATCCTTGATTGCATCACCACCATCATTAACTGCCACCTTTTAACCTAGTTTGCACCTTTACTTACTCATTAACCTTGGTTAAATTAGATCTTGGTTAACCAGACCTGTTTCTCTATGGATACGATATTTAAAACCCTCCGGGTGAAAGGTACAATGGTATCCGTGCGCTTGCGGATTTATCTGTGTGCACTTAAAAATACTGTTGACATCTACTAACGTCGCCAAATATAACTTTATAACCTTTAACACTAGAGATGAGATTAGAAGATGTATGGTAATTAATTAACTGATCATTAGCAACTAGCCACTTATCTATTACCAACATTCTTTAGCTTGAACTGGGTTGTCAATCCTAATTATATATGCTAAGAATAAATAAAGGTTTTATATATTATTCCATGTGACTAGACAGAAATATAAATAAATATAAACTAAGAACAATTCTGCAAGCGGACAGATAATTATACCATTGTAGCATTTTACCTAGTAGTTCTACCAGGTTGTCGATTTATATTTATACCACTTGGAAGGACTTGGATAAACTACAATCTATTATATTGATAACAACTATATACAATGAATAAGTGAAATTACCGATGTCATATACTCTACTCATAACAGGTAGAGGTCACAAGATAATAAAGATAAATAGGGTGATAAGTATGATCAAGCATCATTAATAAAGATAAACATCAGAGCACTTTCTAGTCATAGTAATAGCTAGCCAATGGATAAACTAAGGAATTAATATCTACGGTAATTCTATAACTACGTCAATGAATAACTCTAACTAGTGCAATTAATTCTAGCAATCATTGTTAGATTAGTCCTATATCATGATCACATGCAAAGGGCA
Source organism: Eremochloa ophiuroides (assembly GCA_038502445.1). Classification (NCBI taxonomy): domain Eukaryota; kingdom Viridiplantae; phylum Streptophyta; class Magnoliopsida; order Poales; family Poaceae; genus Eremochloa; species Eremochloa ophiuroides. The sequence goes on along the minus strand of JAHLJS010000001.1, from coordinate 34,181,801 downwards.
TCATCTAGACAAGGTGTGAAACAGAGTCATCACCTAACTTCGCGACCGTGCCTGCTTGCCTACATACGGGGGTGGACTACAGAGGAATCAATGTAGCTGTCACCTACGCGAACTACCACACGACCCGGCACATCAGGCTGCACTCGCAGATAAACGAAATATCTAGACACCACGTCTACACATTGTTCATTGTTGGCGGTCCTTAAAGCTTATTTCTTACCACCAATATGTTGCTAAAATAAATAGTAGGTAGGGCTTTAAACTAACATTTCCACAAGTTTTGGTGTGTACTTGACTTGCAGGTGTGACATGTGGAAATGCACAAAAACCATAAAGAAAGCGCATATCCAGGAAACGTATTCAGAGAAGGCGCAATCCAAGAAAATAAGAAAGCCCACCTCAAACACTAAACTGGATCCATCCGTAACCGCGGTAGAGGCCCAGGCCCAGGGAACAACCGACCACCCGAAGGCGGTGGCCAGATGGCGCTCCCCAGGGACCGACCAGCCCCCGGGGGCAGCCGCCCCCTGGTGGGGCCTCCCGGGCCCATCTTCGGAGGCGGTGCTGATGACAGTTTGCTGATGGCGGTTTCACCTCCTTCCATACCTAGAACGCCCAAACCGTCCTAGTTGGACTATAAGAGAGAGGGAGAGCTCTCCTCCAACACAAACCATCATTTGGAGCCATTTACCTCACCTCTCACTTGTATTCTTTAGATTAGTTTTAGTATTAGAGCAAGGCAAGAGCTAGCAAGGAGAGTTTGTATCTTTGGGAGAAGAAGGAACACCTCGGTATGAATACAATGCAGTTCTCTTCCAAGTTCAAGTTCTTATCTTATTTATATAGCAATGCATATGAACTAGAGTATAGTCTTGGTCATGTCATGATCATGATATATGAACTAGCATATAGTTTATGTGTTATGTTCTTGATATGTTCATCGTTGTTCTTCATCATTCATCGACTAAGTATGAATAGAGGAAGAACTAGGAATGAGGTGACGGTTCGTCGTGCCTTCTCGGTTGCTCTTAGCCTAGCCTGTCACTCCGAAGGGGTGGGGTCCTAGGGGGTTAGGAGTTGTTTCCATGTACGCGAGCATGGTGCTCGGGTATGCGGAGATCGGCGAATATGCCGGTATCCCACAGGCAGAGGGGTAGGTGGGCAGGTGGTGATAGCCCTGTCCATCCCTAGCACTCCCCCACGTTCGGATATTGGGTAGGAGTTCGTAAAGTCTCTATCGGCTGGCAGACCAGCTGCGGGGATCTCCCTGTCATCCCAGACCTAGTCCCGATACTAGACATGCTAGTTAGATGTTTACTAACAATTCTTTGCATAGTTATATATGACCAATGCCTGCTCAATTACATATATTCTTTTATTCTTTATTTCTGTTTTATCCTTGAGGTCGGCTCAGATGTGTGTCCACTATCTTTGAACTATGATTTACCCCTGCCTATGCTATGTCTACATATGCATTCAATAAGTGATCATGTTTATACCAAAGCTAGATGCATTCGTCCTGCTCTCCTACGGGAAATTATAAATATGACACCCCTGAATACTCACGGGTTGAAATGCTATAATGATAGTTCCGTGCGCTTGCGGATTTATCTATACTAAGCTATCATGATTGGCATACCTAAGTACCATTACCTAAGGATTGTAATTCTTGTTGCACCCCAAGGCGTCGTGTCATAGTTTTGCATATCGTAAGTAATGACGGTTAGGAAGGCCAATCTGGCACTTCTAACTATTTTTACCAGACTGCATTACCTAGGCCGGCGCCATTAAGGGCCAAGGGTTACCTTTCTGAAGTAATGGTGGTTGGGAATGTCAACTTACGTTTCTAGTATTATTATTAAGGATGGACTTATAGTCTATCTTTAGTAGTGATGCTAAGAATTGCCAATATTCATCATCTACCCAACGATCGTTTGGATAAACGCTATACGAGCAATTGCATGAATTCAATAAGATCAAACCAACTATACTAAACATATAATTAAAGTAGACAAAGACTAATGTAATCAAGAACATATGAACTATTAAGAACAATGTTTCCCTAATCATAATGAAGAATACAATAATAGAGAAAGAACCAGAACTATACCGAACTCTGCGCTCCAGACGGATGCCGGGGCTGCAGATCCCGCCGAAGAACTAGATCTCCTCTACTCTCTAATCTAACTAGGCTAGAACTATGAACTAGAAGGCTCTTGATGAACTAATAGGCTCTTGATGGCTTGAAGACTTGTTGCCTTCGATGAATGATTGATTGATGCCTCCAGGGGGGTCTGCTTTTTATTTAAAGCCTAGTGGGATGAACTTGCGCCGTAGGATCAAACCGACTTAAACATAGGGCCGAGATGACTCCTAAGAGGCGGCGGAAGAAGACTCCAGAAGGCGGGGCCAAACCCTAGCCGGGGGTGCCGGCCGGCCCCACCCTGGAAGGGTGTGGGCCCCGGTCGCTTTGGGTGTGTTCCAGAGGCTTCTAGTGTTCCGATGATGATGTTTCCTTCGCGGTTACGTTTCGTGATAATTATGCACTTTAATCCCTCTTTTATGCTTTTCTGGAATAACCCCTGGAAAATACAGAACATGCAAAACTCGTGGAAATTATTAGTTAAAACCCTAGACTAGTATGTTTTCATGTATCCTTTTGTGTCTAAAGTTCTAATAAAAGTTGATGTTATCGACCGTCAACAACTCCCCCAAGCTTACCTTTTGCCAGTCCCTTGGCAAACAAACTAAGCCTAATTACTAATGTATTTGGATCAAGAGTTGCTACAATGCTTTCATTCTTTCCAAGTACACATGCTTTCAAACAGAAATTCTCCTCCAGATTAGACAATAACTGCTCTAACCTTCAGACTTACCCATCTTACCTTTAACTATGGAGCTTTACAACTCTTGCATAAGTCTTTAGCAATTGAAAGATAGAACAATTAAGTCAAGCACTATGTCTCAAATTCTTCACAGTACCAGTATTTCAGAGTTTTGCAGGTTTTCGAAATAAAACTTCAGAGCTTAATTGTATGACACTCTCAAGTCTCTCAGTATTATATGGTATTTGTGGATCTCACTTAAGGTATTAATATTATGCCTTCCTATAACTAAGCATACCTGCAATTCATATGTTGTAAAGTCAAACGATGGATCCACAGAGAATTGAGGCATACAATCAAACCAAGATATGCAAGTGTATGGAATATGGTGGATAGGTGTATATGAGGTGGCTAATCCTAATTCTACTTATGCTCTTTGGAAATGATTCACTCTCCTTTGGAACTTGGAGGAACACATGGGCTATCTTTATTCTTTCTCTTTCTCTCTCTCCCTCTTTTTTTTCATTCGGGAGGCGGGCATCTAGTACACATTGTTTTAATGCTGGGACACTTGTCCATCTTTTACTCCCTTTTCTTTTCATACTTTTGCATAGCCACATGCATCCAATACATGATTTGGAGAGATAACAATAGTGAAAACTTAGAGCATTTATAATAGGGGTGTCCTATGGGGTTTATATATTTTTGGTGTTCACTCCCAGTGCAAGAGAAAACAATTTTATGATGAACATAGATGAAAGTGGAAATGATTGCGATTACTCCCAGGGTAGGAATAATGCATATGTGCTGAAGTGTGTACGTGATCTTAGTTTTAAAAGCATGACAAGACTCTCATATGGTATTCAACAAAGGTTGACTAAACTCAATGCAAAGCAAGCAGCATGAATGTGCAAAGGTTTCCTATCTCTCAATGTATAATATATGGCTTTGGTAGGAATTCACATTTTGTCATACAAGAGCTCATCATGTAGATTTTAAGTTTTCAAAAATAAATCTCCAGAACTTAGTAATGCTAGGAATAAGATAAATAGTAGCTCAACCTTCATGAATCATATCAATCAATTACCTAGACTTAGTTCAAGCATATGCCTCCACAAGTTTCAGAGTCAGAGTAAATTCTCAGATTAAAATAGTAGTATCCAAAACTCAGGAGAATCTAAGTTTGACAACTAGGCAGTAGAAAGGAATTGGGCAGAGCAACTATTCATCATTTCCAAAACAAAATTTTAGTGTTCATCAAATTTAATTTGGTTCTAGCCTAGACTGACTCTAAACAAACTTTAATATATAGCTGAATATTTATTTGGTTTTCAAATTTTATCTTACTAGCTAACTTACGCGAAAAAGCGATATAGTAATAATGATAAGAATAATAGTGTGGGAAGCTGATACTTAGCTGGATTTAAAATGGAGGGCGCCCTCCCCCAAGCTTGACGTTTGATAGGGTCTTTGATGTTGTAAATTGAGTGATCCTTCTGGGAGCAGGTGTATCAACAGCGTAGAGGTGTCAGGTTGACTAGCGCTTTGATCTTGTATTTTTCTGTGAAACTCAATTGCCAACAAAGATACCGAATCTTATGGAGAGGGGTTAAGTTTATGTTGACAGTCGATAACGTCAACTTTTATTAGAACATTAGACATGAAAGGACACATGAATACACACTAGTCTAGGGTTTTAACTGATAATTTCCATGAGTTTTGCATATTCTGTATTTTCCCGGGAGTATTCCAGAAAAGCGTAAAAGAGAGATTAAAGTGCGTAAAAGAACGAAACTTAACCGCGAAGGAAACATCGTCATCGGAACTCAAGAAGGCTCTGGAACACACCCGAGCAACTGGGGCCTGAGACCCCACAAACTGTGGTCAGTCGGCCATAGGGTGGGGCCGGGCGGTGCCCCCCTAGGGTTTCGGCCCCCGTCTTCTGGAGTCTTTGTTGACGGTGGATATACCCTAAAATTCCACATTCAAAACAGGCCTCGGATTCAACGGAAGATAAACATATCATGAGCATATTTTATCAATAACTAGTTCCACATGTACTCTTAAGCTTGTGAATGCAGGGAACACCAAAACAGTGCAAAAGTGAGCAGCTAGGGGCTAACTACATGGTTTGGCCGAACCATGACATGTTGCCCCAGGCCACCACCTTTCAACACAGTGCATACAACATCAAATGGAAGACATCAGAGCCAAGGGTGGGCCCACCCATGGGTCGACCGAACTGCCCAAGGGGCCCACCTGGCTCTGGTGACGTGGCAAGATCCGTGTGACACTCCAACCAAGTCATTTCATCCATCGGATCAACTTGTGCTTTCATTCAACAGTGGAGATCAAAGGCACACGGATTGAGGCATGAAACGAAGCAATCCTGACAGAACCAACACCTAAGAAGAGTCTATGACAGATGGGTACCATGGTGGTAGGCCCCACCTACCAGGGGTGGGTCAGCCGAACTGCCAAAAGTGGAACCAAGCCACTTACACACTCAGTGACAAGTGGGACTCCTTCTAGAAGACCCTGGCTAGGCCCACCAGTCATGGGGGGGTCGGCCGAACCCCCTGGTGCCCAGCCAGGTCGGTTGGCCTCCATCGACTCCAAGCATGTTTTCCATGTGCTCAAATCACCAAAGCCATCCATCTTGAGGCGGTTACAAGGTGGTGGATCCAAGGGTGGAGAGGCAAGGAGCACGCGGATCGCTGACGTGGCACCCCCTCATCCTCCACTATAAATAGAGGCTGCCCACTCCTCTTCAAGACACACCATACAACACAAGAAGCAAGCTGGAGTGAAGTTCTACTCTTTAATAGTAGTATTAGTCTAGTGTGGGAGTTAGAGTCGAGTCGAGCTACGCTCGGAGTCTCCGGAGTCGTCTACTGGAGAGTCTGGTATAGCTCTTGTACCTTTCCTTCTGTAAGACTTTATCCTTATCAATATATATTATCTTTACTTTACTTCACTAAGTTTTTACTTAGTCTTTACTATTCTTTATAGTATTGTTGTGTCTTGTCTTCTTCTATAGTTGTTTTATACTTGATAGTGATCTTGTTCCAACTCAACGTGTGTTAGTTCATCGCCTGTCATAGGGTGTTCTAGTTGTTGGTACGTAGCTAGAATGGTGAGACTTAGTGTAAGCGTGGTGCTTAGACCAAATCTTGCCTTTGATTACCGCTTGTCGCACAGATTGTTTGTGGGTGCTAGCAGGTGGTGACAACCCTGTCTAGTCTTAGGATCCCACCACGTGTTTTAGGCAAGTTCTTAAAAGTTAGGCTCCCATAAGAGTGTAGGTGCTTCGGGTAGAGGTTTTGTCCTCTATTGTCTCGCACTATCCCCTGCACACCGGTAGTAAGGTAACTATCTTAGTATAAGTCATCTATTTGATAGGGTAGGTCACAAGAGTAAAGTAAGTGTCATAGGAGTCTTATACTCACTCGTTGTCCTCCCACCTAGCTATACTCTACTAGTTATCTTTTAGTTATCTTAATACTTGTTGTGTGTTGGTGTCATTACCTTTTCCTCTACCTATCGATTTACCCTCCTACCACTAGCTGATACTAAGTTGCTATAGATTTAATGATCTGTCTTTCTGTTTATTAATTATTCCTAGCAACCGCTTTCCCTTGGGATAAAAATAAATAACGATACCTTGAAATACTCTCGGGTGAAGTGCTACAGCGGTATATTCTGTGCGCTTGCGGAATTATCCAATAGACATAATAAATACCCTCAGGCACTTCTGGTGCCGTTATCAGAGAGCGTAACACCCTGTCTCTGGTGGTTGTCCTAAGAAGTGTCAACAAGCATTTTTGGTGCCGTTGCTGGGGAAAGCATCAGTCTAGGAATATTAATAAAAAAATTGAATCCGAAGTCTTTGATCAATTTAGTTATCGATTAGTGTTAGGGGCTTACCCATGTCTGTGTTTCTCATTATTGTGAAGCTAGACAGTGTATGAGCGGTTTCCAATTGCCATCGAATTATATTTAAGATCCTAAGTAATTGTTGAGAAGAACTAGACGCCGTCAGGTTCCACCTCAAAGGTTCATCTCAAACCTGAATCAGTTCGAGGAAAGAGGCTCCGCATTATGAATCAAGGAAGCTATGGCCCAAAAGACCATCTCTGAGTTCTCTGCGCCATCCGCTGACAACATTGCCACCGGACCACAGCTCAATTTTGTAGATGCTACTTTTGAGCTCAAGCCTGCACTCATCAACATGGTGCAAGCTAATCCATTCTGTGAAAAGCCACACGAAGACGCCAATGCCCATCTCCAGCACTTTCTGGAGGTGTGTGGGACTTTCACTATCAAGAACATCTCGGCTAACGCCATCCGTCTTCGCCTATTCCCATTCTCACTGCTTGGGAAGGCGAAGCAATGGTTCTATGCCAACAAGAGTGAAGTCACCACCTGGGAGAAATGTGCCAACGCTTTTCTCAAGAAGTTCTTCCCAATGGGCAAAACAAGCGCTCTCCGTGGCAAAATTTCAAGCTTCCAACAACAAACGGACGAAACGATTCCCGAAGCATGGAAACGTCTCCAGGAGTACATTCGTGCCTGTCCTCATCATGGAATTGAAGAATGGCTCCTAATCCAAGGTTTCTACCATGGGCTGACTGGATTAGCCCGTAGTCACCTTGATGCTGCAGCTGGAGGAGCATTCCTGCAACATAATGTTAAGGATGCTAAGGACCTCATTGAGAAAATGGTTATCAACCAAGGATGGAATGAGGAACGTCTCCAGCCCAAGAAAAGGGGTATGCACACCGTTCATGAGGTGGACATGGTCTCAGCAAAAATGGACCTCTTGATGAAAAAGATCGAGGAAAGTTCCAAGAAGGAACAAGAGGCCATTAGACCCACTGCCACCGCACGAGCAATTGAAGCTGATCCGTGGTGCGAGGTATGTGGTGGGGAAGATCATTCGGGTAACAATTGTCCCGAGATGAAGGAGGAAGTGAGCTTCATCAACAACAGCAACAACAATGGGTATCAACCCCAGCAACAAGGAGGATGGAACTCGTGCCCCTTCTACCAAGGAAATCAAGGTAATGGTTACAACAATAATTTCAATAATTCTTATGGTAACCAACCTTCTCTTAAAGATCTTGTCTTAGGACAATCTAAAATTAATGATAGCATGAACAAGAAAATCATGGCTAATGATAAGATTCTTGAAAATCTTAGTGAGAAAATGGATAGCTTTAACACTGCTATGAAAAACCAATTGAGCTTTAATAAAATGCTAGAAACCCAATTAGCTCAAATAGCAGCAGCTGTCCCATCATTTGAACAAGGTAAGATCCCAGGGAAACTTGAGGAACCAATTGAGGGTGTGAAGTTAATTTCCACAAGATTTGGTAAGCCTCTGGTTAGGCAAAACCCGGGTTGTCTTCTTGATCCACGATTCATGGCCAAGAAGAGTGATCCCGGCCATCCTACCATCACCTGCGAAATCGGGCCACACACCTTCAACAATGCCTTCTGTGACCTTGGATCTGGAGTGAACATCATGTCCAAGGTAATGTACGAGAACTTGCTAGGGGGACCTTTGTACCCCACTTTTGTCAAATTGCAGATGGCTGATCAATCAATCCGGTTCCCCGAGGGATTGGCAAGGGACATCCTTGTCAAAGTTCAAGATGAATACATCCCCGCCGACTTCATCATACTTGACATGGGGGCCGATGACGAAGTCCCCGTCATCCTGAAAAGGCCGTTCCTCAACACCGTGAATGCCATCATCTACGTGGGATCCAGCCAAGTCCACTTCCAACTCCCAGGTAAAAGAATTAAATGTCCTTTCAATGGTTATAAATCGATGCAACAGGCAAGGAAGAATCTGTGGAGAAACAAGCCACAATATGCACCCCGCCGAAAGAATCAACCGCTAAGGTCTAAAAAGGCCAAACTGGTAAGTAAGGCTGAGGTGGTAAACAAGGCTGACTCCACTGAATCACAAGCATCAACCAAGAGGGAATGGCGGAAGAAAGAGGTGCGATCATCACGGTCCCCATCTCCGGGACCGATCGAAGCACCAGAAGAATGAACCCAAACTGGAGAGGTCCTGCTCTATGGACCTAAAATATGGAGCCCTAGCTAGTAAGGTAAATCAGTATTTATCCCATATTTAATTCTTGCATTTCAATTTTGAATTTTCTTCATTGCATTTCATGTTTAATTTTGGCAATATTTTATTTTGACAAAATAAAATAAGTAGATGAATAAAACTTGATAAACATCATTTCTTCTCACACCTGAGGTGGTGGGACCACCTAGGTGGGGTCAGCCGACCCCACCATGGGGCCCACCCACCTCTGATGGTGTTGGCCTGGTGTCCTGATCATGCTCCTAAAATTTGAACACCAGCTCCTTTTGAATTTTGGTCGACCATTCTTTTGTCATGACCACTCTCATATGCTTCAAGGAGAATCCAACACCCACATCCATCCAAATTTTGAAAAGTGGACACTTTGGCATGCATGAGTGCTCCCATGGGCCATGGGAATCACTTTAAACATGTCCCCACTTTTGTCATACACCTTTTACCTTCACAAAACACTAGACAAGGGAATCTCTGAAAATTTCAAAACTTTTGGTCCACCACTAGTCTCTACTGTCCTAGACACACTGTTTAGAGCTAAAAGGGGACAAAACCTGGTTCGGTCGAACCATGTTTTGGCTCCCCCCAAGAAAGTGGTGGTTGAATTCAAATAGATTCCCTGTAAAAAGGCAAAAGCAACACTGAACCTGTAATTGTTGGTTCGGTCGACCCATAATTGGGGTCCTCTCTACAGAGTTGCGTTTGAATTCAAATAGATTCCTTGTCTAAAGGTAAAAGTAACTCTGATCATGTCATAATGGGTTCGTCCGACCCATCAATAAAGCCCTATCGGAAAATTTGAATTTGAGATCACCTAGATTCCATGTCCAAAGGGGAAAACAACAAAGATCTGGCCATGGAGGGGTCAGTCGAACTGGGCCTAGTGGCCTGGCCACCAGCCCTTCCCCCCTATAAATACCCTTCCAATGTGTGCTCATTTCCACACCCAATCCAGCTGAATCCTCTCGAGCACACAATCTCCCTTTTTCTCTCTATTTGAGCAAGATCTTTCTCAAGTTTAGTTTAAGTTTAGCCACTCAAACAAAAACCCAAAAATATTGTAGTAGTAGAAGCTTGTCTCACTCTAATCTTTGCTCTCAAACTCATGTTTGTGGAGGTAGCCATACCCCGCAAGGACTGCTAACAGTGGAATAACTAACGCTAACGCTAACGCTAATCCCTATTGTTGTAGTGTGTTCTTGTGTTAGCTCATTGTTGCAGGATGAAGAAATTATCCTCCGCACTCAAGAAGGCCAAGAGTGTCGTAGAGAGAGCTCCTCCCGACGACCCCGCCATGATGAAGACGAAGGAAGAGAAGCCCCAACAAGAAGAAGCTTTGGAGTGCCTTCCGAGAGGACGTTCGATCCCGAGAGCGGCCTCATGCTAAATCAAGAAGAGTACCAAAGGTACACCTCCATCCGACACCGAGGGTATGAACATACCGGCATCATCGACCCTATCCTTTTGGACAGCACAGGTATGACCGCGGAATTCAATACTATTTTCAATACAATCGGTTGAGGAAGTTTTTGGGAAGTGCAAGAACTTGGAATAGAAAAGCTCACCATTGAATTTCTATGCTCTTTACAAGCCACTAAAAATAATTTCTACTTCCGCATGTTTAACCAAGACTATATTTTAACATGGGGAGTTTTTAGCATGGCACTTGGTATTGATAATGACTGTCATCTAGATCTTGTTAATGCAACAAGAAGATTTGATAAAGCTGAATTTTGGAAAGTTATAACAGGATCTAATGATTGCTCTGACCCTAAAATCGATGAAATTCATAATCCTACTTTGCGCTTGATCCGATATTGGATGGCTATCACTTTTCTTCCTAGCTCTAATGTCCAAGTTCTTTACAATGATGAATTAAGACTGCTCTATGCCATGACAAAGAAAATAAAAGTTTCACCTGCTAAGATGTTAGTCCACTTTTGTCTTGCTATTTTCCATAGAAGTGAGCCCATATTCTTCACTTCTTTTATCACGCGCATTGCTGAAACAATGGACTTGCTAGATGGAAAACATTACTTTGAATACATTGCCTCTCCTAGAGATATTGTAACCGAAAATTTCTTCATAAGCACTCAAGTCCTAAAAAGAGATGAAAATGGTGATATAAAAATGACTTATCCCAGCCATACAGCCGAAATCTCTCTCCCTTGTGAGAGGCGTCGGTTGTATGCGCTGCGCACACTAACCATAAATTGGGACCAAGAGGCAAGAAGCCAAAATGTTGCAGGACCCAGGAGTGTGACAAGGAGCATGTCACAAGCCGCTCAATTTGAGCAAGGCGGCAAATCACGAGCTACAGGAAGATATGAAGAAGAAGGCGATGAGGCAAGTTCCATGGACATTTCATGGTCCACGGAACGGCCTCAACAGCACACTCCAAGAGTGCGCACTCCCCGTCCGTCCACACGGGCGAGGGGCCGTTGAAGCCAAGGATTGAAAATGGATCAACTCATCAATGACATGGGCGCAATGCAAGTTGAGCAAGATGTAACTCTGAGTATGGCACAACAAAATGCCCAACTATTGCAAGCTATCCAAGATGAAGAAGCACAACGTTGGGCGGGATGGTTCCAATATTACCCGCCACCACAATGAGCAAAAGGACAAGCTTGGGGGAGATCCTCTCCCCCACCAAGGTAAGTATTCTATCCTAGCTATTTACATTATTTTAATTTATAGTATATAAAAAAAATTGCATAAGATAAAAATACCAAAAATATTTCCCTTATTTCCATATGTCTCATGAATATTTATCTTCCTCATGGAAATGATGAATAGTTGCTCTGTTAATGTTTCTTTAACGCCTAGTTTACAACTTAGTATTTCTTTGAGTATGGATTACTTGGCTCATTTAAATCATCATGAACCTAAAAACTTTATGGATGCTAAGTGCTAGAACTAAGTCTAAGTTGTTGTGAGATATGATATAGTGAAACAAGAGCTACTATAATATTGTTCTAAGTATGCATGATTGCTGGAGATTTATTTCTTAAAACAAACAAAACCTTATTGTTCCTCAATGGTGATAAATTCCTACCATAGCCATATATGTTACACATGTCTAAAACCTTCCACATAAGCTATTTGCTTTGTATTGAGTGTTGTCAAGGCTTGTTGACCCTTATTGAGAGTCTTATCATGCTCCCAAGATCAAGATCACGTACACACCATATATACATGCTGCTTCTACACTGGAAGTACGCAACCACATGCCTTTCATTTCCACCAAATAAATGCTCCATGTGTTAAAGTCATAGAAAATCTCTCTTATTCATTATGGTAGTAGAGACAAAAGGCTATGCAAAATGAAAATAAAAAGAAAGAAAGATGGACACAAGAGAGTCCATAGAAAAGAAAAGAAAAATATTTGAGCAAGTCTAGGCTCATAAATAAAAGAGAAAAAAATGATAGCCATGTCTCTAAAAGTTGTTAGAGAGAGATACAATTCAAATAGAGGAGCATTATTTTCCGTCATCATCCACACACTTGCACATCTTGATCTAAGGGCATGACACTTCTCTCTTTGGATCGAAGCTTTGACTCTACAACATATGCAAAGTAAGTATGCTATATTCTTTCATTCCTACCTTAAGCTCCACATAAGCCATTCTTAGAAATAGGATGATAAAGAGAAGGCAACATTTACTTTATGCCTTGGTAAGGAATCATACACCATTCGAGCGACATGAGAGAACCATATGAGGAACATTAAGTTTTCTTTTGCAAAACATTGCTAAAACCTCCAGTATGAAACTTGCCAAGAATGAGAAAAGTAGTGCTCAAGTTAAACTGTTCTGTCTCTCAACCACCTAAGGCAAAGAGAAAGTCATTAGCCCCATAAAGGACTAAGGTAAAATGGGTGAATTTCTATAGCCAATTTTTCCATTCAAAAGAGAAGTATCTAGTTGTACACGTGGTATTATTGAAATATGAACAAAGTAGCAACTCCTGATCCACCGAGGCTAAGTTTAATTATTTGCTCGGGACGAGCAAAAGTTAAGCTTGGGGGATCTTGTTGACGGTGGATATACCCTAAAATTCCACATTCAAACACCATCAACAGGCCTCGGATTCAACGGAAGATAAACATATCATGAGCATATTTTATCAATAACTAGTTCCACATGTACTCTTAAGCTTGTGAACATAGGGAACACCAAAACAGTGCAAAAGTGAGCAGCTAGGGGCTAACTACATGGTTCGGCCGAACCATAAAATGTTGCCCCAGGCCACCACCTTTCAACACAGTGCATACAACATCAAATGGAAGAGATCAAAGCCAAGGGTGGGCCCACCCATGGGTCGGCCGAACTGCCCATGGGGCCCACCTAGCTCTGGTGACGTGGCAGGATCCGTGTGACACTCCAACCAAGTCATTTCATCCATCAGATCAACTTGTGCTTTCATTCAACAGTGGAGATCAAAGGCACACAGATTGAAGCATGAAACGAAGCAATCCAGATAGAACCAACACCTAGGAAGAGTCTATGACAGATGGGGACCACGGTGGTGGGCCCCACCCACCAGGGGTGGGTCGGCCGAACTGCCAAAAGTGGAACCAAGCCACTTACACACTCAGTGACAAGTGGGGACTCCTTCTAGACGACCCTGGCTGGGCCCACCAGTCATAGGGGGGTAGGCCGAACCCCGCTGGTGCCCAGCCAGGTCGGTTGGCCTCCACCGACTCCAGGCATGTTTCCCATGTGCTCAAATCACCAAAGCTGTCCATCTTGAGGCGGTTACAAGGCGGTGGATCCAAGGGTGGAGAGGCAAGGAGCACGCGGATCACTGACGTGGCACCCCCTTATCCTCCACTATAAATAGAGGCTGCGCACTCCTCTTCAAGACACACCATACAACACAAGAAGCAAGCTAGAGTGAAGTTCTACTCTTTAGTAGTAGTATTAGTCTAGTGTGAGAGTTAGAGTCGAGTCGAGCTACGCTCGGAGTCTCCGGACTGGGAGTCTGGTATAGCTCTTGTACCTTTCCTTCTGTAAGACTTTATCCTTATCAATATATATTATCTTTACTTTACTTCACTAAGTTCTTACTTAGTCTTTACTATTCTTTATAGTATTGTTGTGTCTTGTCTTCTTCTATAGTTGTTTTATACTTGATAGTGATCTTGTCCCAACTCAACGTGTGTTAGTTCATCGCCTGTCATAGGGTGTTCTAGTTGTTGGTACGCAGCTAGAATAGTGAGACTTAGTGTAAGCTTGGTGCTTAGACTAGATCTTGCCTTTGATTACCGCTTGTCGCAGGGATTGTTTGTGGGTGCTAGCAGGTGGTGACAGCCCTGTCTAGTCTTAGTATCCCTCCATGTGTTTTAGGCAAGTTCTTAAAAAGTTAGGCTCCCATAAGAGTGTAGGTGCTTCGGGTAGAGGTTTTGTCCTCTATTGTCTCGCACTACCCCCTGCACACTGGTAGTAAGGTAACTATCTTAGTATAAGTCATCTATTTGATAGGGTAAGTCACAAGAGTAAAGTAAGTGTCATAGGAGTCTTATACTCACTCGTTGTCCTCCCACCTAGCTATACTCTACTAGTTATCTTTTAGTTATCTTAATACTTGTTGTGTGTTGGTGTCATTAGCTTTTCCTCTACCTATCGATTTACCCCCTACCACTAGCTGGTACTAAGTTGGTATAGATTTAAGGATCTCTCTTTCTTTTTATTAATTATTCCTAGCAACCGCTTTCCCTTTGGATAAAAATAAATAACGATACCTTGGAATACTCCCGGTTGAAGTGCTACAGCGGTATATTCTGTGCGCTTGCGGAATTATCCAATAGACATAAGAAATACCCTCAGGCACTTCTGACGCCATTATCAGAGATAGCCTAACACCCTGTCTCTGGTGGTTACGCTAAGAAGTGTCAACAGTCTTCTTCCACTGCCTCCCACGATGCATCTCGGCCCTTGTTTCAAGTCGGTTTGATCCAACGGCATGTATTCATCCCACCGGGCTATAAATAAAGGGGCAAACCCCCCTGGAGGCAATCCCTATTCCAGAGCTTCAATTCAATATCTCCAGTTAGGGTTAGATGTAGCAATTAGGAGAGACTAGTTCTTCTAGATCTAGTCTTGTCTAGAGAAGTAGAGGGATAGAGTAGAGGAGTAGAGTTCTGGAGGAGTTTCGGCCTGTCGGCGCTTCTTCGTAGCTGTATTCGTCTGGATTTAGCTCCCTCGTCTGGAGCTGCGTTCTGAGGTACTTTTGTATTCAACTTCTAATTCAAGTAAGCATTTGTTCTTATTCGTTCTTAAGTTTGCAACTCATATTGAGTGCTTTGATCTTGGTAATTGCTTGATTGAAGTAGTATTTCGTAGTGTAGGCGTGGTGCCTAGGCTAGGTTTACTTGTGAATGTGTCCTCATTGGCCGGATAGTGGTAGTTCGCGTAGGTGACAGCTATGTTGATTCCTCTGTAGTCCACTTCCCGTTGATAGGATCGATAGGTGTATAAGTGTTTGGTAGGAAGGAACTCTGATTTCCACTCTTATTCATTTCACTGCCCAGTTAGAACGATATTATTCAAAGCTTACCGGTTGTTGGAACTAGATAATTATTAGCTATTTTCTCTTTCTTGATATTATCTAGCCTAATTGTAGGGTTAAGTTTATCTGCTTGGTTATTATCACCTACTGTTCCTTGTGGATACGATATTTAAAACCTTCGGGTGAAATGTGACAGCGGTATTTTTTCTGTGCGCTTGCGGATAATCTGATAATAATAATATTTAATAGAGTGCAGTTAATTTATACCAACAAGCATTTCTGGCGCCGTTGCCGGGGAACGGTTTGCTGATTTTGACTGAGTTTAGCTTAATCTTGTATTATACTTTTATCTTTTCTATTTTAGCCCTACCTTTTCATCATTTTATGTTCATCCTTATGGATGCTTTAAATTCCACGCCTATCTATCTATTTGGCATGCGCAAAAGCTTCACGCCACCAAAATCTGTAGAGCCTATCATAACACCTGGCTATGAGCTGCGCCCATGTCTAATTAATATGATTCGGGATAAACCTTCTCGGGAGATGGTAACGAAAACCAATACTTACACCTACGAGAATTCGAGCAGGCCTGTGCATGCTTGCACATTGCTGGCATGTCTGATAAGACCTTGAGATGGAAGCTTTTTCCGTTCTCTTTGATCGGAAGAGCTAAACGTTGGTATAATCGAGCTGTAGGAAGTATGCAAGGGGATTGGGAAACTTTATGCTCTGAATTTTGTTTATATTTCTTTCCCATCCATAGAGTAGTTAACCTTCGAAAAGAGGTTCTAATTTTTAGGCAACTAGAACAAGAATCTCTTAGTACATCATGGGATCATTTTAATGAACTTGTTACATCTGGCCCTGACCTTGGTTTTCCGGACCCCATACTTATTCAACATTTTTATTTGGGTCTTACCAAGAATTCTAGGGAATCCCTTGATTTATCCTCTGGAGGAGCCTTTCCTTATTTGCCTATAAGTAAAGCAAGAGCAATGATTAACAAGGTTGCTCTAGCTAATTCTGAGCTCCCCAAGGAAGAGAAGGAATCATACCCCGAACAAGCAGAGAAAGTTTTGGTAGCTAAAACACAACCACTCCAACCCCAAGATTTAGCTAATTCTAAACCATCGAAACCCCACTTTGATGATTTAGACTTCCAATTAGCTAAGATGCTTATCAATCAATGTACATCAGATCTTCTTAGAAGAGCATCTTGGAAAAATGTCGTCAACTTCCTTTCCCCCTGAAAGACATTGGGAAGAATGCAAGGATGGCATGTCTAGTGATGCCATAGAAGGAGAGCCAAGCCACTTAGGAATCAACTCTATCTTCTCCCCTTCTATGCCCACATTAAATGTCTCATATGAAACCATATCCAAACCCATCCTTGACCCTGATGATCCTTCTTATGCTCTCTCTCCTAAGTCTCATAATGACCCTAGGATCCCATTAAGACATCCCAAGAATAGGAGTCATGAAGATTTTTGGAATGACCAAGAAGAGCTACGACATTGGCAGGAATGCATAGAACATACTAGAAACACATACGCTATTGTCAAAGAATGGATGGAAGAGGACGAAGCCTTAGTACTAGCATCTAAACTTGGTCTAGATTCAAATGGTGAGCTTAAATCAATTTCTGTAGTAAACATAACTCATCCAAATTTAGAGAAAGCCTTAGACGAGACCAAACTTAGAGACACAAATCCATGGGAAATCCTAGAAAATAAAACATCCAATGAATGTCGTAGACATGAAATAATAGAGACAAACTTGTTGCCTATAGACATCCATGAAGAAACACCCTTGGAGTTTGAAAAGGGAGATCATAGCAATGAGCATGCGAATTACTTCATTAACACCTCATCGAATCCATGCTCATATGAGCAATCTCCTGGATCAATTGGTCTCTCTAACATTATCACACACGAGATCTTCAACCCTCTCATTCTACCTGTTCATAAATTTTTTGAAAGGGTGGTTGTAAATGCATATGTTTATCATAAATATTGTAGATCTCGTTGTAATCTTGATATAGGTGCACAAAGGCTGGTGTTCTAGAGGAAACCACCCCATGAACTTAAAGTACAATAATTAGAAGGTTTCCCAAGAATAACTTTGTGTCCTAAAATAACCATTCTTGAAAAAATGAATTGAGCTTGCACCTTTAATTTTACTATAATGCCCTTTTGAATTGAGCATAGAATTAAAATTATAAAAATATTCCCTCGGGTATTTTTGTCACTAACCATTCCAGGCTTGAAGCAGAAGGATGACATTATCAGGTATGTCCAACCAATTATCATGCAACATTAATCCATCCAAACTTAACTTTGCTTTGCAAAATTCAAGCTTGGAGGAATGGGCTTATTTAGAAAATCTTATGTTGCTAATATTGGTTGTCTCTACCTTTCTAATCCATGTTCGATTGTTCACCTTTTCGACTCTAAATAAATAAATCTCTATAAGTGCTTTCATTTCACCTTTGTCTGCCATAGTGAGTTTTGATTTAGAGGTGCTGATCCTACTTCTATAGGCATTTAAATTAAGCGTGGTGCTTAGGTTAACTAGCCTTCCTTAACTAAAATTAAATATGGAGTTTGGTTTGGTTATTGAACTAGAAAATTACTGTAGTAGACATTGGATATTTTGTTGGACTAACCCCTGCAGGAAACTTTCATAATTAATCTGGGTAAGTCATGAGGTGAATTCAAATCGGCGATAAGACAAGGCACATGCTGAACTTCAATAACTTTGTAGAGGAAGACACAGCTCATTCATCATGAATGGAAGAACTGTGAGTATTAATGATTCATTCACTTCATCTTCTGTTGCAAGTTACTTTACCTCAAGTCATGCCCATGATCTATGCTAACGTAATATCAACCCTATGTTCTTAGTAGCATAGATGGAATATGATAAAATTATGGACAAACAACCTATATTCCAAAACTGTATATCCCTTCGGGTATGTGTTGTCCACTAATCTGTTGCAGGCATAATAATGAATGGAGTGACAAGGTGTCATAAAATCAAAGAAGCAAAAGATGGCAAAGGGGATAAGCAACAAAGGAGACAAGATGCTCACGAACAACTCAAGATGTAAGAGAAGGAAAGGACCACCAGTCATCTACCCTTCATCACTTAGTGCGATCACGATCTAATAATGAAGGTAATATCTTAAAGTAAGTGGTTACTATTCTCCTCTTGATCTTGGTATGCACATAAATGAAGATACAAACATGCTAGAGTTACAGTTTTAATGGATTAACCTAATTAACTCAACATGCTTTGTCCTTTAAGATTGTTCATGGCATCATTCTTTTGACCTCAGTCTTAACCAAATGTGCTAAACATTGTATTCTATCTTTGGAGGATGATAGTCATACTCATGTGAAAATCTATATATTATGTAGAGATGGACAACCCTTCCATTGGTTAAGCAATTTAAATCTTTTCTGCCATATGAACTTAAATGCAACATAAATGCTTAATCTTCTGATCTTACCACTCATGTCATAAGTAAACAAATTTGTCACACCCGTATTTTAAGAATAAAATAGGATGCATAAATGACTCATATGTGCCCCAGGAATAGTCGCACATATAAGCTGACAAATTACAAATGTATTATCACAGTGTCAAATACATAACGAATAAGTAATTATTACATAGTCTTACACAAATATAGGTAATAACTATGACATCACACTCGCGGAAGCTCCATCACAGGGACACGGTCGACTGGGAGACACCAAGCCTAATACTCATTGTGATAATCTTTGCTCCAATCTTCATCTGTGGTGGGGAATTGCAAGGGTGAGCACATTTCGTACTCCGCAAGTATAACACGGGTTCATGAGGCTCAAAAGGCCAGACACTGTTTGACTGTATTTAGCTTTTAATATTCAGATTCTTTTTAGCAGTTGAGTAGGATCAAGGTATTCCAAATCCCATTATTAATCCAATGATCAATTGTAATAAGGTTAATAAATAGCAAAGATATCAATAGCAATAATAAATATAATATAATTCATAGTAGCCATGTAGTCTGTAATGTGCTCAAGGCCGCTCATGTCCGCGAGCACGGCTGTTAAAACAGTTTATTAAACTCTGCGCAGAGGTGTACACTTTACCTGTGAGTCATGATTTGCCCTTTCTCAAGAGGTAGCTAGCCTCTTGACCCACTTCCAAGGAAAGTCAGCAGGGATCACTATGAAGTCTTTTGAAGGTTCGTCTAACATGTTAGGGCTGCAAGGTTTCAGCAGCAGCAAGATGTAGGAACCCCCCTTCTCAATATGGCACATTCCTTATCGGCTATACTCATAAGATTAGGGGCTGTCTTACACCCAGGTGGCACCCCTCTAGCGCCCTTTCGGGTAACCGCTAACAAGCTAGAAAAGGTCCTTGTACTGAACTAAACCCAGAGCCATATAGCCCTCATAGTTGTACTGTATGTCCTGAGTCATCACGTACAGAAAATCCTATGGGGAGAAATTAGAGCCAAAACTCTCAACCCCAAGGCTCTAGCCCCCTTTGAATAGGAATAAAATCATATTAATTTGTTCATTGCATAATCCATTAATCATATCACAAGATCATTGGTATCAATAAGCACTAGCAATAACTACCCAATGCATAACCCATAGGTGAACAAGGAATCAAGATAAAAACACTATGTTATAATCTCTAAGGTTGTCAAGGTGGACACGTGCATATATGAATTGTAATTATCGTGTATAGGACATCAAGGATGGTCCATGTTATACTTGCCTTCAACTTGAGATCCTTTTTCTGATCCAATTCTTCAATTGATAGTTCCGAGAATCACCACGAACTGCTCACCGTCTATGCTCGATCGATCACCACATCAACACACAACATCCAGCAGACATAAACGAAGCAAACAAAGATAATAATTAAAATAGTACACCAAACAATAACAAAATAGTTTGAAAAGACTAAAAAATTATTCTACTTGTTCTCATGATTACATCGATATAAAGATCACGAAAAACGGATTTAAAACGTGAATGTTATAATTTAAACAAGTTTTACTTAGCGAAATAATAGATCAAATTTTAATTATGAAATTTAAAAGTGCCAAAATTAATGTTCACTAGTAAAAACATGTAGTGGATAAAAATACAAACCTAACGCAATTTGAATGAGTTAAATCGGAGTTAAAACGGAGAAACAGAGAGGAAAATACGAACTGATGGCAAAATCGTGAATACCTTGTCTTCAACCTTGGAATATCTTCTACCTTGTGCTGTTGCTGTTCGTACAGGCCTCAATGGCCATGGTGGTGCCACTTGTTTGCTCGACGGGGATGGGGAGGAACTCGGCCGGGGCATCGCTGGCCAAGAGCGGCCAGGGGGCACGGAGCCGCGGCCTGCAAAGAGGAGGGGGCTCGCTGCCCTGCTGCTTGGCCGGTTTCTGCTGCTCGCTCTTCATGCTGCTGGTGCTGCACGTAGGCACGAGAGGAGGGCGCTCGGCAGCAGCCAAAGGGCGGCGTAGGTGACACGGCGGCAATCTGTGGCGGCGCGGGAAGGAACCCCCAGCGAGGAGACGGCTGCAGCTTAACCGGAAAACGAAGAACACGATGTGCTCTCATGGTGCTCCTCGCCGGAAAAGTTGACCGGAAAACGAAAAACGAACGGGAAAGGGTCAAACCGACATGGACTCGGTAAAAGGAATATACCATGACGTAGGGAACGAAGAGGGCTATCTCGTGGTGGTGATGGTTTTCGCCGGAGACGATCGAGATGGCCAGAAAAGCTCGTTGGAGAGTTCGCCAAAAACCTAACTTTTCCAAACTTCGGCTTTAGATCTAGGAGGCTACGAGCGGCGGCTGCGAAAACGGGCCGTACTTTCGGAATCAGCACGTCAAGAGCTACGTGGTGATATATATAGTTGTACGATTTGAGGTCGGTACAAAATAAGATATTTTTATTATTTTCGGAATTATTAAATATTCCGAATTAAATAATTCCAGAAAAGTCCAGAATTGATATTTGGGCCTTGAAAAGTATCCCGAAGGCTCAGAAAATTAAAGGAAAATTTTCAGAGACATTTTGGAATATGATGAACCCAAATAAATTTTTTAGAGCTCATGAAAAGATATTTTGGAGTATCTAAAAATTAGATTTTGCTCACAGAAAAATAGGAAAAATATCCAGAAAAACCAGAAAAATTCCCAGAAAGTTTTTAGGGATAAGTTGATGAATGATAAGCACTAAAGAATGATTTATAGCTGAAGAAGAGGTTCTGATGAACTCCGATTGAAGGGATTGAGTTGGGAAAACAAGAAACTGGATTATAGCAAAAGATAGAGACTGGCTATAGAGAAGATCGTTGTTCTAAACGCATTTTAAAACTTCATTCACTCATATCATAAAGTAATTTATAAATAATTTTGAATCATTTTTTAGTCTTGGCAGACCACTCAACCAAAATAAATCATATGCAAGAGCATGAGTGCACAACCATGTTTCTAATTTCCTATATAAATTTTTAATTTAATAAAAAAATTTAATTCCCTATGTTTTATGAGCACAAAAATACAAAATTAAATCAATTTAGCTCTATTTCAAAATTAGCAAAATTTGGGGTGTTACAAAATTATGCAACACCAATTTCGTCTTGTTCAATGTGCCTAAGGCTAGAGAAGAATAAATAAAGAAATAGATTTCGTTCTGTTGGTGTTTTTCCACCAACAGAATCCATGCACCTGATCTCTACCTTGGTTTTGCAAACAGGACAACATTTCAACCAAAGTTTACTGATTCCTAAAATTCTACAAGTGAAAGTTCTTTGAACATGCACACTGAGCAAGACGCTGCCGGATCCAACTATTAATGCTCTACTCCAACCTGCTGGCCAAATAGAGGATAAAAGTGACATCACCATCACCAGGGGTGCAAACATCAAGACCTTCATCTCTAAGACGGAGAGATACACAAGAGTAGAAAAAAAGTCCTAACGGTAGACTTTAAATCCCACACCTTTGTCATAAGGTAATATGGTAGTTATCTAATTAATTAGTATTTCTATCTACATTAGTAATTTCACTTTAGCATATTCATCTTTATGCATATCAAAACGAAAAAAGAAGAAAAAAATATTAAAAATCTTTATTGTCTTATTTACTGCATTACAAAATATTAAAGCCCCACGTGAATAAACTTATGGTAATCCTGTAGGAGTATTTACTGTGGTGGCATAAAAAAATGATAATAGCATCTATATTTACTTTCTTGCATTATGAAAATTCTAAGCCCCATGAGACTAAATATTCTCAGTGGTGGCATAAAAATAAAATATACATCATGCATACATATTTACTTTTCTACATAAGAAAATCAGAAAATCCTAAAAAAGAATCCTGTTAGAATCTGTCATTTAAAATCAACTCAAAAGAATAATCAATTACTTTTTGGCTAACCGCTAACCCCTTATCACATTCGATTCTCGAGTTTTGGTTTTCTTGTTGGAGTATAATTATGATGGATAACACTATGTCTGAGGAGTGAGTCCATTAGTGGCACCCACCAGACTGCAACTGGCAAGCTCACTCTAAAGATCATCAACACCAAGTATTCCAAACATCTAGCTTGAGGGAGGAGCATCCCCTAGTTATCAGGTAACTATACCTATGCGATTATCAAGTCTGCTTTATATAGTCATAAAATACCAAAAATATGTGAACAAATGAAGGTTCACCATAGTACCATAAGAAAATCTAAAAATACCAAAAATATGTGGGCACAATGTTGGCATTTCTTAACGTCGTTACAAAAGATAGACTAAAAGTCTATCCCCAGCAACGGCGCCAGAAATGCTTGTTGGCATTTCTTAACGTCGTTACAAAAGATAGACTAAAAGTCTATCCCCAGCAACGGCGCCAGAAATGCATGTTGGCATTCCCAACCACCATTACTTCAGAAAGGTAATCCTTGGCCCTTAGTGGCGCCGACCTAGGTAATGCAGTCTGGTAATAGCAGCTAGAAGTGCCGGATTGGCCTTCCTAACCGTCATTACTTACAATATGCAAAACTGTGGCACGGCACCGTGGGGTGCACAAGAATTACAATCCTTAAGTAATGGTACTTAGGTACGCCAATCGATAGCTCAGTAAGGAATAAGACTACTCTGCAAGTGCACAGAACTATCATTGTAACATTTCAACCCGTGAGTATTCAAGGGTGTCGTATTTATAATTTCCCGCAGGAGGGCATGATGAATTCCATCTAGCTTTTGGTATAAACATGATCACTTATTGGATGCATAGATAGGCATAGCATAGGCAGGGGTTAAAACATGTTTATAAGATAGTGGACACACATATCGGAGCAACCTCAAGGATAAAATATAAAATAAAGAATAAAGAATAACTGCGAGAGCAGGCATTGGTCATATATAGCTATGCAACGAATAGTAATTACATCGAATTAATAAGACTAGGATCAGGACTAAGTCTGGGATGATAGGGAGATCCCCGCAGCTGGTTTGCCAGCCGATAGAGACTTTACAAACTCCTACTCAATACCCGAACGTGGGGAAATGCTAGGGATGGACAGGGCTATCACCACCTGCCCACCTACCCCTCTGCCCGTGGGGTACCGACATATCCGCTGATTCCCGCATACCCGAGCACCACGCCCGTGTAATTGGAAACAACTCCTAGCCCCCCGGGACCCCAACCCTTCGGATTGACAGGCTCGGCTAGGAGCTACCATGACAGCACAACGAACTATTATCCCATCTTTAGTTCTTCCTCTATTCGTACTAATTTGATGAACGATGAAGAACTTTGATGAACATATCAAGAACATAACACATATACTATGGACTAGTTTACATGTTATGATCATAATATGGACAAGACTATACTCTAATTCAGATGCATTGCTATATAAATAAGATAAGAGCTTGCTCATAGAGGAGAACCGATGTGTATTCATACCAAGATGTTCTTGATTCTTCCAAGGAGACAAGCTCTCCTTGATAGCTTTGCCTTGCTCTACTACTACTACTACTAAACTAGAGAACAAGTAAGAAATGTGAGGTGTAGTGCTCCAAATGTTGGTATGTCTTTTGGAGGGGGTGAAGCACATCTATTTATAGTTGGTCAAGGGCGGTTTGGGCGTTCTAAGTATGGTAGGAGGTGAAACCGCCTTCAGGGAACCGCCTTGAGCATGTGGCTGAAAACTGGGCCCGGGAAGTGCCATCTAGGGGGCGGCCACCCCCGGGGGCGGTCGGTCCCTGGGAGGCGGCAACTGGCCACCGCCTTCGGGTGGTCGGTCGCTCTCTGGGCCTAGGCCTCCCCCGCGGTTACAGATGGATCCCGTTTGATGCTTTGATGGGCTTTTCTCTTTTATTCTTGATTTGCGCCTTTTCTGAATATGTTTTCTGGAAGTGCGCTTTCCGGTGATTTCCATGCATTTCCACGTGCTGTCCCTGTAAGTTAGGTACACAACAAAACTTGTGGAAAGATTAGATAAAGCCCTATTCTCTATTTGTTTTAGTATTTAAAATGATGTTATATTTATGTTGTTAAGGACCGCCAACAACTCCCCCACACTTGGTCCTTTACTCGTCCTCGAGTAAAGTGCTGAAGGACCAAATGGGTTCATCTTCCTTGTCAAAAGAATCTGCATACAGGATATTTGTCACACCCCAAAATTTCTATTTTGGGATGTGACTAGAAAACATTAAAAACAAAACAAAAGATTTTTACCCTTTTCTAAAAATACCAACTTAGCTTAAGTTATTTACAATTTAGATATTAAAAATGTGAGTTTCCAAAATTTTTGGAACTGAATTTAATGGTTTGTTTCATTCATGCCTTTGCATAGTGTTTTGTATGAAAAATGATTTTTAAATGTTTTCAAATGCGCATAGGGTTTTATTGGAATAAAATATCCTAAGATCTTTGATAAGTTTCCATCTATAATTAAATACTTGGAACAATATACCTTGATCCTTGTTCTAAAAATCCTTGATGGATCTCCAAACATTCATCTTGCTGAACACCCAAGCTCATGTTTTCAAAATCCCTAACTTTTCATATCCTAACTTGTTCTGTCTTTTATCCTTTCTTCCTTATATTTGAGCTTCCAATCCTCTTTGACTGAGTCTTATCCAAATCTCAAAACATATGCTTAATGATCAATCATTGTATCCCATTCCTCTCATGCAACTCTACCATCACTTTGTTCAAGTCAAAACAATCACATGTTGTGTACCCATGTTAATCTCAATTTCAACTTTCTTCACCTTCCCCGACCTTTGGGCAACATACACATGGACTCTTTCTCCTCCACTCATTCTCCTCTTGATCAAAGCCAATCATATTTTTGAACCATTCTTGAAAACCATATGGTCTTGGTCTCACCGTTTTGGAACGCTAAATTTTCCGAAAAGCCTTATCGTGTCGCTGGGAATTTTGCGGGCTGAGCTCAACACTATCATTCCATATTATATTCTTGTTTTAATACAAGCACCTAAATCTATCCCATTAGTAAACCATATTCCCCATCTTTATTTCTATTGCTAATGGGTCAACCCAACTCATTTCATCCTCCGACATCGCTTCGAACCGAATCCAGTTCAAACTTTGAGTTATCTTTCGCCGCAGGTCAAAGCCCAACCACCCTCCCCTCTTTTGTGGTTCAACATAGAGTCCAACCAGCCCTCTACCTCTTCCTCTCACCTCTCCCACGTCACCCACCTGATGTCCTCTCCATCTTGCACAAAAATATCAACCAAGTCAAGAAAATATCAAGACAAGACCCTTTGCCTTCCAACCCTTTGGTCTCCCACCCTTTCCCCTTCAAGTATAACTCCCCCACAGCCCCCTCACGCCTCCCCCTTCAGTTCCCACATCAAGAACAGAGGGGAGATGCCCCTGCTCTTCCTCATTCTCCCCCATGGCTGCCCCAACCATTCCCCAACCTTCTTCCCCTTCCGCACCATGGAAACGAAGCAAATCGGTGATTGCAACCCATCTTGCCACCTTGATTCCCTTTCCAAGCAACCAAAAAGGATTTGGAGGACATCATCATCACCCTCCCTGCTGTTCAAGTCGTGGTGATGGCCTCTACCACCATGGATGTCACCCCGATCAACCGCATCGCGAGAAGGATACGCCGTTGAACCGCGTTGTCATCACCGGCCGTCGTTGATGTGATTCCCCGCTCCACCCCACCAATCCCCATGGTGAGAACCCTAAATCATCTCTCCCAACATGTTCTCATATTGTCCTATGAATATAAAGTACCTTTGATGAGATATGGTTGATCCCCGTTGAATTTTACCCGGTGTATGTGTTGCTGTCCTGGCGGCCAGCAGCGCTGCTGTTTGTAGAAACAGCGTTCCTCGCTGTTCCTTTGATCAAATCATCAAACCCTTTGGTGGAATTGTATTTTATATCCTTGAACACGACCCTGTAAAATGGTTTCCTCATAGGAGTTGAGAAACCTGAGATATGGTCATCACCGTGCCGCTGTCCCTGCTGTCTGGACAGATTGGCATCTCTGAGTGCTTTCGGCGTTCCCCGCTAATCCGCTGACCAAATCATAAATCACTTTGACCTACATGTTCATGACATCCCTACACATGATCCCATAAATTGGTTTGGTTATACAATTCATGATGGCCGAGATATCGGCACCAACATGCCTTGCACCCCTGCTGTCCAAACAGCAGACACACTGTTTTTGGCAGTGGCGTTCCCGTTGATCCATTGAAGAAAATGATGCATACTTTGGATAGAATATCTTTCATATAGTTGCACATGCCTCTGCAAATTTTCATGTCTATAGGATCCTTGATGAAGGAGATATAATCTTTTGTGTGCCCGCTGTCCTGCTGCCCTGCAGCCGCGCTGATGCCGGTTGGCATGCGTGTTCCCGATGGTTCATCGCTCCGGTGATCAAGCCCTTCAACCAAAATGTGTTTCATATCATGGCACATGCCTACAAAAATTGGTTTGCTCATACATGCTGTCATGGCCGAGATATGAAGGTTTCACTAACTGCTACTCTTGCTGTCCTGAAACAGCCATGTAACATGTTTTGCAATTGCATTCTCCTACTGACCGACCATCAAAACATCATGCTATTTTACTATAACATACTTCATACTTTCCATTACATTTCCACAAAATATATCACCAATTAGTGCTATAAATACCATGCCTATGATGATCGAAACCCTCGCTGTCCGCCTACATATATGTCTCACATGCACTAGTCGCTACAACTACATCCCCCATTGATCATGTGTCAATATGCACTAGTTGATCATGGAGTGTCATCATACATATCCTACACACCCAAGATACCAAACTCATATCCTCAAGGTATAACCAAAGCATGTGCCATACGTTCAATGCCCTCACATGTTGCACGCATATTTTCCATCTTTTGGTAATCGTTTACATCATCCAAACAAAACCATGAGCTTGTGACCGCTAAACATACTTGTCCTATTCAAGTCATGCCTTATCAACTCTCATAAACTATATCCTCGCCACAAATAAACGTCTATCCTTACTATCCACCTTGATAAGTCACTCCATCTTAGTGATGGAAACATCATATCACTAATTATCATATATTCCTAGGAGAATGCCACATGATGTATATCAATTCAATATTATTCTCCAATGCTGTCTATTCCAGTTTCTCTACCACACACCATAATACATATACAATCCTTTTTGTCATGTTAGATATGTTCTAGTCCAAATTCCAACTTAGTCATCTAATCCAATGCTTGCCACATATACCATTCAACTCTCGCATCTTTTAATTTTAGTTCTTGTTCTGTTTAGTTTTCACGCTCACACGATTATAGAACAAGCCATATGTTTTCAAAACCTTTTTATTTTTATAATGCTTGGTGTATTGTTTCTAGGTTTGAATGTGAAGCTTGTGTTGGTTGTTGCGATCGATAGAAAAGAAGCTATACGAGGAAGATACAGAAGAGAAGTCGGAAGGTTTGGATAGCAAGCATTTGGAGGCAAGTATAACCTATGGTTTTCCTTGTTACCTAGCAGCTATTAAACAATACATTCATGTGCATGTGTCTAATCTTGTGAGCCCTAGCTACATATATACCCGTTTAGGTTTTATTGACCAATCACCTTGTTACCTATGGGGGGTTTTATGCATATTAGAGTTACTAGCTTCTATGCTCAACAATGCTATTATGGAATCTTGACTTAAGAATTACGAAATGTTGGATAAAATATGTTTTTATCAACAAAGCTCGAAGGGCACTGGAGTATGGGTTTTTGTACTCTAGTTGCCCTCCGTCAGGACTTCCATTGAAAGTTGACCTCCCAGGAAACCCGTACATCCACGAGAATCAATGGGCTCTGATCTTAGCCAAGTAACTAGATTTTTCTCTATCTTGTTAGTGGTTACCGAAAGGCGCAAGAGGGGGAGCCTGGGTTTTAGAATGGGTTCCGAGCCTGTCAAGATGTGTGCTGGGCTGCGGTCAAATGGTGTGCCATTCTTGAAGGGGGCCTCCATTCGCCTTGCTGCTTGAAACCTCGCGGCTACTAACTTGTTAGGGTGACTAGTGAAAAGCTTTGCAGTGTTACCCTGCTCACTCACCTCGGCAGTGTTATGGGGATCGCTACCCCGAGCATATGGGTATACACGACTCGGGGTTAAAGTTGTACAAATTCTGCAGAATTCTTCCAATCTGATATATCAGCCGTGCTCACGGTCACGAGCAGCCTGGAATCCTTTTTGTATCAGTTGATACCTGTGGAAGTGTTGATGGATTTTGTTAAAAGAAGATGCTCAGAGATAAACTTGTTTTACTTGGGATATGGGTTATTCATTAAAATAGTAAAGTAGACTTTAAATAAAACCTGACCAACTAAAAGCAACTGCTGTAAGCCTGTGTCAATCTTTTGAGCCTTGCATCCCCCATAATTATACTTGCTGAGCATGGTGAGCTGACACTTGTGGTTGTCACCAATAAAAATCCCGGATGGGTACCAGATAGTGGTTCAAGTAAGGTGCTTTCATGAGCTATTCCAAAAGTACTAGGCGAGTGCTCCCCCAGTCAACCGTCCCTGTGGAGTATGGTGACCCGAAGATAGAAGACAAAGAATAGTTTCCGCTATGCTATGAAATATTTGTAAGTCTTAATGTAATTATGTTTCGCAATGTAATAAAGCATTGCTTATGATATTTACCATATTTGTCGCTATATGTGTTGTGTGGACATCCTGGGCACACATATAGTTAACGCTTGGTATTCTTCGGAAAACCGGGTGTTACAATATTCCAAGCTTCACCTGAATTTATGAACTTCAAACTGTCTACCAAGTCACCTTGAGTAATTGAAAAATGGAATAGCTTGGAATCAAATCTTCTTACTCTTGTCCTTGCGTAGATGTTTGGGCTTTTGCAAGATTTTGAAAACATAAAGATAGCTTATGTTCCTTGAATGATTATCTCAAGTCGCTCATTTTTTGTAAGTGGTTCCTCACCAAGGTATGAAAAGGTGATACCTTCATTTTGATCATCCTACCTCTAAGAAGGCTTATTTGGAGTTTTAGGTAGGAATGAGAAATGATGAGGCACACTTACCCTGCATATGTTGTCGAGTCAAACCCCAGATCATACCGGAGGGAGTGCGTCATACTCTTAGATCAGAATGTGCATGTGTGTGGAGAGTATGAAGGTGGAAACCTAGTTCTAAATCTTTTTGGTACTCCATGCATCATGATCCTCCTTGGATAAAACTTTAAGAAGATATGGGCTATAGGATCTTTATATATACATATATATATATTTATTTTTTTATTTTTTTGAACGGGTATTTAAACCTTTTCTTTCCCATTATTTTCTTATGCCCCTTGGCATGATCTCTCTCTTTTTTTTATATCATAGCCTCATATATTATATTGGCATATGAAAAACTTAAGGAGATATTATGATGGTAGATGAATGGAGTAAAATTTTGTAGAAGGAATGCACGGGTCTTAGGATGAGAACCGACACCTTTTTTTTATTTGGTGGATGGATGAAGTGCATGTTTTGCGCAACTCTCAGGGTGAGAATTGGCTTCATTTGGTGGGTGCAAGTGAAATCTGATCTTGGGAATATGAAACATCTCTCAACAGTGGTCAGGAATTTGACCAAACTCAACACAGAATAAGCGGCATATGTAGAAGGTTTCATCAAATAGAATCATATATGGCCTTGGTAGGTATTTGTCAATCATTCAAGGAGCATGCTATTGAGTTTTTGTTTTTGTAAGATAAATCCCAAGTACTTTTGCAAGAACGAGTAAGTATCATGTTATCCTACTATATCTCATCCGTCAATTACTTATATCAAAATGGCATCCCTAAACAGTGTTCATAAATCTGTAGGAATTTTAGCAGGGAATAAAAAGTATGCAAACATTTCGAATGTAGGAAGACATATTTGATGGAGTATGTAGGAAACATCATTTTAAATTTTATCTTAAAAACTTTTTAGGATGAGAGAGGGGGAAACTTGCACAAACCGAATTTTGATTTTTTTGTTATTGTGCAATTGTCTTGGAGAGTCCTCCCCGACACTTGTTTTCTTTCCTGTCTTGGTTAGTCATAATATATATATGGCGAAAACAAGAGCTCAACATAAAAAGATAAAAATTTTATTTCATTGATAAACTTAAATAGGCACATTTACATTGATAATAAAATTTAAAAGATCATAAAGGTAAAAATGTGTGCCTGATTATTCGTGCAGCAGGTGCAGCCTAAAGATACTCAAGATGATGCTCAACACCTAGGGCTTTAGCGACTTTCCTTAGCTTAGAATTGAACTTGAAGCGGAAGCTATTGATGTCGTTGCTAAGGTTTTTAATCTCTGTATTCTTGGTTTCTAAGTCTTCTTCTAAAGCCCTTAGAAGAGTATGCAAGCTAGTATGTTTAGCTCTAAGGTCGGCAAGGATCTTAGAGTCATCTTCATCTTCACTGCTTTCGTACTGCCCTGCACGACGTTTGATGGGAGGCCGAGGTAGGTGCCTCCTAATTCTAGGAAGGGTGCTAGATGATTCTGCTTCCTTGGCCGAAAATGCGGGCTTGCTAGCAGACTTATCTTCAACGCGCTTGCTAGGCCTACTACCGCTAGGTGTTTTTCTCTTGAGGCCTAGAGTGCTGGTAGGATGGGCAGCAGCGGTTTTCTTCTTGGCGCCACCTTCGAGTGCATGAGAGTGTGCTGGCAAGATCGCTAGAGGCTTTTCCTTCACAACATGGGCTTCTTCCCTTGCTAAAGAACTCTCTTGATAGGGTGCTATGTCTAGGTTTGCTATGGCCTTTGGAGCGTTGATCAGCGAGAGAGCATAGCTAGACATGGTTGACACTAAGATGAGAGAGCTAAGCAAGTTTTGCTAGAGGGAGAAGAACAAGGTTGGTGCAAGGAAAAGAAAGACCTTTAGAGGTTTAAATAGGTGCTATCAAGGTCTTTGGCAAGGAAACAGCTTGATCGTAACCAGGGACGAGATGCTGAGGTGATCATAGTGAGGTACTAAAAAGATAGGAACGGATTGGCCTGGACTGGGGGGCGGTCGGTCCCCTGGGCCCGCCTGCCAACCTCTGTCTTTTGGCCATGTGTTAAGTTGACTGAGTAGAATCTTATCCTAGTTACGATCATGCTTGATGCGAAGTAGATTAGTGTGATCATGTGTATGATATGATAATGGATTTGATTGAAATTTAGTGAAAATTTATTTAAGATCACACTATCATGCATTTATGAAGGAATATCCCTATGATCTCAAAGATTCATGTTTAAACATAGGGTTATTTTAGTCAAAACATAAATGCAACATTATCATCAAGCATACATATATTTAATTTGAAATATTATTATATATATATTATTAATTTTATTTTATTAGAGGAATCAATTAAGCATTTATTGAAAATAAATTTTGAAATATTTAAAGTAAAAATTACGGATAACTTACCGATTTACCTTCGGCAAGGGCTCAGCTTTTTAAGTCCGTTGAGCAGGACTTTTCTCCCTCCATTGTTTGCTTGATGATGGTGCATCCGTCTTAGGAGAGGTAGACGGTTGCGCTTGCTTGGGCCTCCATACTTTGCGAGTAGTTTTAGGCGGTGTGGTAGTATTTTCAATTTTTACCTTGGGTTTTCACACCGTCTTCTTTGGTGAAGGCTTGGGGATTTCTTCCCTCTTTTTAGGAGCCATTTTGTTTTTCTGCTCATTTATATTTTGTTTGGGAGCCGCCTTTTCTTTTGGCTCCAGCTTTTTCTTTGATTCTTTTGAGATTTTTGATATATTTTTCAAAAGCTGAGGCTGAATCTCTGCCTCCTTTATGCCTTGGGGATTCGGCCCATATCGAATGCGTATCATGTTGCATTCTTCTTGACGGCGAGGCCTGAATTCGAACTTCTCTTCTTGTCCATTGATATTGAAGCGGATTTCTCCAGCTCCAACATCAATTTGTGCTCTTGCCGTGCTCAAGAATGGCCTTCCACAGATGAGTGGTGTTTCTTCGGTGAGTTCCATGTTGAGCACCACAAAATCCACCGGAACATAATACCCTCTAATTTTTAGAGGGATGTCTTGTGCAATCCCTGCTGGGTACCAAATTGAGGAGTCGGCCAACTGAAGTGTCATGTTGGTAGGCTCCAAGTTGGTGAAATTCAGTCTATCAAAGACTGATTTTGGCATTACGCTCACACTCGCCCCAAGATCGCATAAGGCGTGGTCAAATTGCTGGGTGCCTATAGAGCATGTGATTGTGGGGCAGCCAGGGTCTTGTTTCTTCTCAGGTAGATGATTGAGTATAGCTGCGCTACACTCTTCCGTCAGCTTGACAATTTCCAAGGATGGTAATGGTCGCTTGTTGTTGATGATATCTTTGATGAACTTAGCGTATGATGGTATGTGCAAGACATCCATCAGCGGAACACTGACGTGTGTCTTCTCGACCATCTCCACGAATCGAAGAAACTATTCATCTCTGGCCTTCTTCTTTCTTCTCATCCTTGTGTGAAAAGGCAACATCGTGGTGTCCCCATAGCCCTCCGGAGTCAGCTCTTCTTCCATTGATTCTTCATGTGGTTGTACCGAGTCAACCGGTACTTCCTCTTGCTATCTTGGTGTTTTGCCTGTTCTTTGGTTAAGATGTGGAGGATCACGAGTGGTCTTACCCCCTCTTGTGGTCACCGAATTTATATTCTCAACAGAACTAGAAATTTGAATGGCAGATTTTGCAGCAGAGGCAAGTTGGGCAATTTGAATTTCAATTCTTTTATTAAAATTTACTTGATTTTTAACAATGAGGACAGGCTATCAAGCTTAGTATTTATAGTTTCAAACATTTTATCATTACGAGAAAGCTTGTTTGTAAGATTTTCATTTATTTTAGCTTGTCCTACAATAAGATCTTTTAATGAAGGTTGGGAGGAGTTGAAATTTGAATTAAAATTGGAAGAATTACCTTGGGGGCGATTCTGGTTGTTCCACCCATTACCTGTTTGTTGATGTTGGCAAAACCCGTTGTTAACATAGGAAGCTTCTTCATGGGTTTCAGGACAGTTGTTCCCTGAATGGCCAACATCTTCACAGACTTCACACGTCATGTGTGAGTCCATGGCCTGGACAGTGCCGGTGGTAGGATCGGTGGCACGTCCTTCAAGTTTCTTCATTATTAATTCTATTTTTGCGGCAAGCAGATCCGTCTCCTTCACGGTGTGCATGCCTTTTTGTGTTTTGCTTCCCTCTCCCCAGCTTTGGTTGGCCACCATCTTCTCGACTAACGCCGTAGCATTCTCGATGGTGAGGGAGAGGAATGCGCCTCCAGCAGCGGCATCTATGTGCCCCTTAGACATGGCCGTGAGACCTTCATAGAAATTTTGGAGCACAAGCCAGTCTTCCATCCCATGGTGAGGTAGGCCTGGATGTATTCTTGAAGCCTATCCCAAGCCTCGGGAATGGACTCGAGTGTAGTTTGCTGGAAGTTTGATATTTTTCCCCATAGAGCATTTGTTTTGCTTATGGGGAAGAATTTAGCGAGGAACGCCGCGGAACATTTGTCCCACGTGTTGACTGCTTTCTTGCTTTGATAAAACCATTGCTTCGCCTTCCCCGAAAAGGAGAAGGGAAACAACCGGAGTTTGATGGTGTCCTGTGCGACATCTTTGATGATGATGGTCTCGCACAGCTCAAGGAAGTTTTGCAGGTGCGCGTTTGTGTCCTCACTTGGCAAACCACTAAACTGGTTCTCCTGCACCATCGTGAGTAGGCCAGTGCAGAGTTCAAAGTTTCCGTTCCCGATATTGCCAGCGGGCCCAATAGGCACGTTGGCAATAGCGGGGGTGGAATACTCGCGGAGTGACTTGGCCATGGTGTTAGTAGCGGATGATGCGGAAATGACCGGTTCGTTTGCCAGCTGAGTAGCAGAAGAAGAGATGGTACGAGGCCTTCTCTTCCTTAGGAGTGCCTCTGGATTTTTAACGAAGTTTTTCGGCAGATTGAAACCGCTCATACAATATCCTGTTTTCATTCCAATAAAAAGAGGAAGAAAACAGCAAAGTTAGCCTGCATAAGCTATGGCTACCGATGCTTATTTTGTAATCAAATTTTATGCCAAAGCTAGATGTCTATATTTTCTTTTTGCCCTCCCCGGCAACGGCGCCAGAAATGCTTGTTGGCACTTCTTAACGTCGTTACAAAAGATAGACTAAAAGTCTATCCCCGGCAACGGCGCCAGAAATGCTTGTTGGCATTTCTTAGCGTCGTTACAAAAGATAGACTAAAAGTCTATCCCCAGCAACGGCGCCAGAAATGCATGTTGGCATTCCCAACCACCATTACTTCAGAAAGGTAATCCTTGGCCCTTAGTAGCGCCGGCCTAGGTAATGCAGTCTGGTAATAGCAGCTAGAAGTGCCGGATTGGCCTTCCTAACCGTCATTACTTACGATATGCAAAACTGTGGCACGGCGCCGTGGGGTGCACAAGAATTACAATCCTTAAGTAATGGTACTTAGGTACGCCAATCGATAGCTCAGTAAGGAATAAGACTACTCTGCAATCGCACAGAACCATCATTGTAGCATTTCAACCCGTGAGTATTCAAGGGTGTCGTATTTATAATTTCCCATAGGAGGGCATGATGAATTCCATCTAGCTTTTGGTATAAACATGATCACTTATTGGATGCATAGGTAGGCATAGCATAGGCAGGGGTTAAAACATGTTTATAAGATAGTGGACACACATATCGGAGCAACCTCAAGGATAAAATATAAAATAAAGAATAAAGAATAACTGCGAGAGCAGGCATTGGTCATATACAGCTATGCAACGAATAGTAATTGCATCGAATTAATAAGACTAGGATCAGGACTAAGTCTGGGATGATAGGGAGATCCCCGCAGCTGGTCTGCCAGCCGATAGAGACTTTACGAACTCCTACTCAATACCCGAACGTGGGGGAATGCTAGGGATGGATAGGGTTGTCACCACCTGCCCACCTACCCCTCTGCCCGTGGGGTACCGACATATCCGCTGATTTCCGCATACTTGAGCACCACGCCCATGTAATTGGAAACAACTCCTAGCCCCCCGGGACCCCAACCCTTCGGATTGACAGGCTTGGCTAGGAGCAACCATGACAGCACAACAAACTATTATCCCATCTTTAGTTCTTCATCTATTCATACTAATTTGATGAACGATGAAGAACTTTGATGAACATATCAAGAACATAACACATAGACTATGGACTAGTTTACATGTTATGATCATAATATGGACAAGACTATACTCTAATTCAGATGCATTGCTATATAAATAAGATAAGAGCTTGCTCATAGAGGAGAACCGATGTGTATTCACACCAAGATGTTCTTGATTCTTCCAAGGAGACCTCTCCTTGATAGCTTTGCCTTGCTCAACTACTACTACTAAACTAGAGAACAAGTAAGAAATGTGAGGTGTAGTGCTCCAAATGTTGGTGTGTCTTTTGGAGGGGGTGAAGCACATCTATTTATAGTTGATCAAGGGCGGTTTGGGCGTTCTAAGTATGGTAGGAGGTGAAACCGCCTTCAGGGAACCGCCTTGAGCATGTGGCTGAAAACTGGGCCCGGGAAGTGCCATCTGGGGGGCGGCCGCCCCCGGGGGTGGTCGGTCCCTGGGAGGCGGCAACTGGGCACCGCCTTCGGGTGGTCGGTTGCTCTCTGGGCCTGGGCCTCCCCCGCGGTTACGGATGGATCCCGTTTGATGGTTTGATGGGCTTTTCTCTTTTATTCTTGATTTGCGCCTTTTCTGAATATGTTTTCTGGAAGTGCGCTTTCCGGTGATTTCCATGCATTTCCACGTGCTGTCCCTGTAAGTTAGGTACACAACAAAACTCGTGGAAAGATTAGATAAAGCCCTATTCTCTATTTGTTTTAGTATTTAAAATGATGTTAAATTTATGTTGTTAAGGACCGCCAACACACATGAAGGTCCACACTTTTTAGAAAAAACCCAAAAATATGTGGGCACATGAAGGTCCACCCAATTAGGAAACTTCTGCTGGAAATATAAAATCAATCACTTACCATGGAGTGGTACTAAACCTAACCCCTCTCCATGAGATTTGGTATTTTTGTTGGCAATTGAGTTTCACAGGAAAATACAAGATCAAAGAGCTAGTCAACCTGACGCCCTTACACTGCCGATACACCTGCTCCCAAAAGGATCACTCAATTTGCAACATCAAAGGCCCTGTCAAACATCCAGCTTGGGGAGGGCACCCTCCATTTAAAATCCAGCTAAGTATATGTTTCCCAACTTATTATTATTGTACCATATCGCTTTTTTCGCGTGAGTTAGCTAGTAAGATAAAATTTGAAAACCAAATAAAAACTTTGCTATATATTAGAGTGGTCTTAGAGTGTGTCTATAGTCAGTCTAGGTTAGAGTCAAATAAAAACTAGAGAACCTTAAAATTTTATCTTGGAGATGATGAATAGTTGCTCTGCCGTAATTCCTTTCAAGTGTCTAGTTTTCAACCTTAAATTCTCCTGAGTTTTGGATACTACTGTTTTTGGCTTACGAATTTACTCTGAACCTGAAACTTGTGGAGGCATATGCTTAAGCTAAGTCTAGGTGATTGATTGATATGATACATGAAGGTTGAGCTGCTATTTATCTTATTCCTAGCAATACTAAGTTCTGGAGATTTATTTTAAATTTAAAATCTTACATGATGAGCTCTTGTATGACAAAGTGTAAATTCCTAACAAAGCCATATATGATACATTTAGAGATAGGAAAACCTTTGCACATTTATGCTGCTTGCTTTGCATTGAATTTAGTCAACCTTTGTTGTATACCTTATGAGAGTCTTGTCATGCTTTTAAAATCAAGATCACTTACACACTCCACCCACATATGAATTACTCCTACTCTAGGAGTAAGCACAATCATTTTCCACTTCCAACCAGATCCACCTTAAAAATATTTTTCTCCTACACTGGGAGTAAACACCCAAAAATATACCCTATAGGATAGCCTCTGTTTAATTGCTCTAAGTTCTTATCATTATCTTTCCAATTATTTATATTCAAAGGATGCATGTGGTTATGCAAAAGCATTGAAAAAAAGGAGAGAAAAGGGAGTAAAAGATGGACAAGTGTCCCAACAATTAAAACAATGGGTACTTAGATGCCCGCCTCCCTATGAAAAAAAGAGAGAGAAAGAAAAGAAGAAAAAAAGAAATAAAGATAGCCCATGTTTTCCTGAAAAGTTCTAAGTTCCAAGAGAGAGATCTATTTTTAAAGAGCAAAAGTAGAATTAGGATTAGCCACCTTATATACACCCATCCACCATATTCCATACACATGCACATCTTGGTCTGATTGTATGACTTGACTCTCTGTGGATCCATCGTTTGACTTTACAATATATGAATTGCAAGTATGCTCATCCTTGTTATTGCCACTCCTATAAGCTCCACTATAATCCTTAGTTGTTGGAAGGCGTAACATCATTAATGCCTCAGTGAGATCTATAAATACCACATATTAAGAGACTTAAGGGTGTCATACAATTAAGCTCTGAGTTTTATTTCGAAAACTTACAAAACTCTGGAATATTGGTACTGTGAAAAATTTGAGACATAGTGCTTGACTTGATTGTTCTGTCTTTCAATTGCTCAAGACTTATGTAAAAGCTGTAAAGTCCCGTAGTTAAAGGTAAAATGGGTGAGTTCGAGAGTTAGAGCAGTTTTGTCTAATCCGAAGGAGAATTTCTGTTTGAAAGCATGTGTACTTGGAAGGCATGAAAGCATTGTAGCAACTCCTAATCCAAATATATTAGTAATTAGGCTTAGGTTGTTTGCCAATGGACTGGCAAAAGGTAAGCTTGGGGGAGTTCTTGACGGTCGATAACGTCAACTTTTACTAGAACACTAGACATGAAAGGACACATGAATACACACTAGTCTAGGATTTTAACTGACAATTTTCACGAGTTTTGCATATTCTGTATTTTCCAGGGAGTATTCCAGAAAAGCGTAAAAGAGGGATTAAAGTGCGTAAAAGACACGAAACTTAACCGCGAAGGAAATATCATCATCGGAACACTAGAAGGCTCTGGAACACACCCGAGCAACCGGGGCCCGAGACCCCACAAAGTGGGGCCCCCTAGCGTTTCGGCCACCGCCTTCTGGAGTCTTCTTCCACCGCATCCCACGATGCATCTCGGCCCTTGTTTCAAGTCGGTTTGATCCAACGGCGCGTATTCATCCCACCGGACTATAAATAAAGGGGCATACCTCCCTAGAGGCAATCCGTATTCCTGAGCTTCAATTCAATATCTCCAGTTAGGATTAGATATAGCAATTAGGAGAGACTAGTTCTTCTTGATCTAGTCTTGTCTAGAGAAGTAGAGAGATAGAGTAGAGGAGTAGAGTTCTGGAGGAGTTCCGGCCTGTCGGTGCTTCTTCGTAGCTGTATTCGTCTGGATTCAGCTCCCTCGGCTAGAGCTGCATTCTGAGGTACTTTTGTATTCAACTTCTAATTCAAGTAAGCATTTGTTCTTATTTGTTCTTAAGTTTGCAACTCATATTGAGTGCTTTGATCTTGGTAATTGCTTGATTGAAGTAGTATTTCGTAGTATAGGCGTGGTGCCTAGACTAGGTTTACTTGTGAATGTCCCCTGATTGGCCAGATAGTGGTAGTTCGCGTAGGTGATAGCTACGTTGATTCCTCTATAGTCCACTTCCCGTTGATAGGATCGATAGGTGTATAAGTGTTTGGTAGGAGGGAACTCTGATTTCTACTCTTATTCATTTCACTGCCCAGCTAGAACGATATTATTCAAAGCTTACCGGTTGTTGGAACTAGATAATCATTAGCTATTTCCTCTTTCTTGATATTATCTAGCCTAATTGTATGGTTAAGTTCATCAGCTTGGTCATTATCACCAACTGTTCCTTGTGGATACGATATTTAAAACCTCCGGGTGAAATGTGACAGCGGTATTTTATCTGTGCGCTTGTGGATAATCTGATAATAATAATAATATTTAGTAGAGTGCAGTTAATTTATACCAACAGTTTAGTATCACTCCATGGTAAGTGATTGATTTTATATTTCCAGCAAGAGCTTCCTAATTGAGTGGATCTTCATGTGCCCACATATTTTTGGGTTTTTTTAAAAGGTGTGGACCTTCATGTGCCCACATATTTTTGGTATTTTATGCTTGTATAAAGTAGACTCAATAAGCGCATAGGCATAATTACCTGATAACTAGGGGATGCTCCTCCTCCAAGCTTGATGTTTGCAATACTTGGTGCTTGAATGTTTCTCAGAGTGAGCTAGTAGTAGTCCTGGTGGGTGCCACTAATAGACTCTCTCCTTAGTCATTAATATTATTCCTGCATAGTTATATTCCAATAAGAAAACCAAAACTCGAGGCTCGAGTTTATCAAGGGGTTAGCGGTCAGCCAATGAGCAATTGATTATTCTCTTAGTTGATTTTAATTAATAGATTTTAGCAGGATTCTAACAGGATTCTCTTTTTGGGGGTTTTTCTAAGTTTCCTATATAGCAATCAAAAAATGTATGCATGCTATATATGTTTTTTATGCCACCACAGGAAATATTCATTCCCATGGGGCTTAGGATTTTCATAATGCAATAAAGTAAATATAGATTGTTATTTTTATTTTTATTCTTATGCCACCACAGTAAATATGCCTTCAGGGTTACCATAGGTTCATTCACATGGGGATTTAATATTTATGCAGCAAATAAACAGTGAATATTTTTGTTGTTTTATTTTTAATATGCAAAACATGATTGTACTAATAAATGTGCTAAGCAAAATTACTAATGAATGCTAAATTAGTTAGATAACTACCATTCTAACCTTATGGCTAGGGTACGGAATTTAAAGTCTACCGACTGGACTTAGATAGTGGACAGTACTTACTCAGTAGGTTCATCGTCTGAGGTTACCTCAGTCAATTCCCCATTTTGCGGTGGTGTTGCAGGTGCTTCTCCTTTCTCCTTCCATCTCATTTCTGTCTCTTCTCCTTCTCTCTTTTCTAGCTCCAACTCTTCCTTGTATGCTTCTCTTGATTCATCATCTCTCTTCATCCATTCTTCTACTTGTGCCTA
The DNA here is from genome assembly GCA_038502445.1 of Eremochloa ophiuroides. NCBI lineage: Eukaryota > Viridiplantae > Streptophyta > Magnoliopsida > Poales > Poaceae > Eremochloa > Eremochloa ophiuroides. The sequence goes on along the minus strand of JAHLJS010000001.1, from coordinate 34,140,675 downwards.
GATCTCATCTTTCTCTGCTTTAGCAATCTGGTCCATCCTCTCAGCTTTCGCTTTCCACTCACTCCAGCGTGGTGCTTGTACGGCTTCTTCTTGCTCCTTGTAGCAATCTTCATACTTCACAATCTTACCAGGGAACTCCTCCCATCCATAGTGAGGCTGGGCAGCCTGACGGCGGGCTTGGCGTCTCCTCTTGTTGCATTGCTTCCTGTTCTGCTTATGGTTAAGATGTGTTCTAAATTGACAGCGTACCTTTCCAGTGGGTAGGTTGAAGTGGATCTGTCCAGACCCGATGTAGATGATAGCATTGGCGGTGTAGAGGAACGGTCTTCCCAAAAGAATAGGCGATTCGTTGTCTTCCTGCATGTCAAGAACTAGAAAATCTGCGGGTATATATTTATCTTGAATTCTTACCATTACGTCCTTAACTATGCCTTCAGGGAATCTCAGTGATTGATCTGCCATCTGCAACTGAATATATGTTGGGTATAATGGTAAATCATCAAATAATTCATCATATACCTTTTTGGACATTACGCTGACGCCTGATCTAGTGTCGCAGATGGTGTCGGGAAAAGTGATGTCTCTGATTCTGCATTCAATGATTGGTACACCTGGGTCACCTTTCTTTATTGGGAACGGTTTCGGGAGCATATGATCATTTTTTGTGTTGATAGCATTGATTAGTTGAGCGGTTTCTTCAGGTACATGTCGGGGCTTGTTCTTTCTCCATCTTCTATTGTTCTTCTTCTTGAGCACTTGTTGTTGTTGCTCTTCTTGTTGATGGAATTGCTTCGGGAATGCTGGATCCTTCAGGATGCGGTTCTTGAATGAGAATCTCTCCTTCTTGTCCTTGATGGAGAGGACAATCTTGGCGTGTTCCGCATAGATGATGGCTTTGGTTGTGCATAAGAATAGTCGCTCCAAGATAATGGGTGCCTTCTCATCTCCTCCGGTATCCATGATCACAAAGTCAATTGGGACATATGATTGCCCCACTCTGATAACAGCTTGTTCTAGTACTCCCTCGGGGTAGCAAATAGACTGATCTGCAAGCTGCAAATGCATGTCTGTATACAACAAAGGATCACCTAATATTCTCTCAAAGATTACCTTAGGCATTATGTTGACACTTGCACCGAAATCGCAGATAGCTTTTGGAAAGCTGTGACATCCTATGGAGATAGGAATGACAGGTCTTCCAGGGTCTCCCATCTTCTCAAGTAGTGAGTGATCTATCCACTGTATATCTGCAGGCTCAATTTGGTATTGTGTTGCATTGTGAATATCAACAAGGTTAGCAGTTTCCAAATCTTCCGGCTGGCCAGGAATCTTACCTTTCTCAAATGGAGGGACAGCAGCAGCAAGCTGAGCTAATTGTGATTCTAACATTTTATTAAAGTTGTGCTAATTCTTTATAGCAGAAGCAAAGGTATCCATTCTGGTATTTATGTTCTCTAAAGCTTTATCATTCGAGGCTACCTTTCTAGACATTTGATCTATCAATTTATATTGACCAGCAACTAAATCTCTTAAAGGTGGAAGATTATAATTATTATAATTATTACCTCGGTTGTTACCTTGGTAATTACCTTGTCGAGGTTGCTGATTCCATCCTTGGTTTGGTTGGTTCCATCCTTGACCTTCCTGAGGACGATAGTAGGTGTTATTGTTGATGAAGTTCACATGCTCTTGCAACGTAGGGCAGTTGACAGCTGAATGCCCTGTAATCTCCATATTCTTCACAGGTCATGCGAGAATCATCAATATGCATGACTTCCTTCTTCTCTATGTCGAGCTTCTTCATGATGAGGTCTAGCTTGGCAGTGACCATGTCGGTCTCCTTGAGATGATGGATGCCTCCTCCTCTCTTGCGAGGTTGAGTACATTCTTCATTACAGCTTGGATTTGAGGCCATCTTCTCCACAAGTGCTTGACCTTCTGAAAGCTTAAGTGACAGGAAAACTCATCCAGCTGCAGCATCTATGGACTCACGGGTGCTTGAGATAAGCCCGTGGTAGAAGGTCTGCATCAGTAGCCAATCCTCTATCCCATGAAGAGGACAGTCTTTAGTGTAATCTTGGAATCTCTCCCATGCTTCAGTGAATGATTCGTCATGTTGCTGTTGAAAACTTGAGATTTTCCCACGCAAAGCATTTGTTTTGCCTGTAGGAAAGAACTTTGCCAGGAAAACAGTTGAGCATCGGTCCCACATAGTGTTCTTGTCTTTGTTGGTGTAGAACCACTGCTTAGCTTTCCCCAAAAGTGAAAATGGCAAAAGACGGAGTAAAATAGCATCTCTTAGTACTCCTCTGATCGTGAAGGTGCTGTAGATCTCTAAAAAGTGTTGTAAGTGTGCACTTGCATTTTCATGAGCTTTTCCACAAAACTGGCTGGCTTGAACCATGGTGATAAGAGCAGGCTTGAGCTCGAATCCATTCTCCCCCATGTTGACTGCTGGTCTAGTTTGGATGTTTTCTGTTGTTGGGGCAGAGAACTCGCGCAGTGTCTTCTCAGCCATGTCTTCAAACACAGGAGATAAATCTTCTCCTAAGTGTACTTCTTCTAATATTGGAGCTGGCTCCTTTGATGAACTAGCTCGAGAAACAATGGGTGTTCTTGATGGTGACTCGAAATTGTCCCTCGCCTCTACAAACTTCTTTCTTCTCAGGAGTTTCTCTGGATCGTTAGTGAAATTGTTTGGAAGAGAAAAACCATTCATTCATCACCCTGCATAAGATAAGTAAATGATAAAAAACAGGGCTGTGCCTGTTTGAGTTAGAGATCAGTCGGTAATACAATCTTATCCATGATGCATATATGTTATTAATATTTCCTAAGTTTAATGTGCCTTCCCCGGCGCCAAAAATGCTTGTTGACATCTACTAACGTCGCCAAATATAACTTTATAACCTTTAACACTAGAGACGAGATTAGAATATATATGGTAATTAATTAACTGATCATTAGCAACTAGCCACTTATCTATTACCAACATTCTTTAGCATGAACTGGGTTGTCAATCCTAATTATATATGCTAAGAATAAATAAAGGTTTTATATATTATTCCATGTGACTAGGCAAAAATATAAATAAATATAAACTAAGAACAATTCTGCAAGCGGACAGATAATTATACCATTGTAACATTTTACCTAGGAGTTCTACCAGGTTGTCGATTTATATTTTTACCACTGGGAAGGACTTGGATAAACTACAATCTATTATATTGATAACAACTATACACAATGAATAAGTGAAATTACCGATGTCATATACTCTACTCATAACAGGTAGAGGTCACAAGATAATAAAGATAAATAGGGTGATAAGTATGATCAAGCATCATTAATAAAGATAAACATCAGAGCACTTTCTAGTCATAGTAATAGCTAGCCAATGGATAAACTAAGGAATTAATATCTAAGGTAATTCTATAACTACGTCAATGAATAACTCTAACTAGTGCAATTACATCTAGCAATCATTGTCAGATTAGTCCTATATCATGATCACATGCAAAGGGCATCATCTAGGAAAGGTGTGAAACAGAGTCATCACCCAACTTCACGACTGTGCCTGCTTGCCTACATACGGGGGGTGGACTACAGAGGAATCAACGTAGCTGTCACCTACGCAAACTACCACATGACCCGGCACATCAGGGTGCACTCGCAGATAAACGAAATATCTAGACACCACGTCTACACATTGTTCATCATCTACCCAACGATCGTTTGGATAAATGCTATACGAGCAATTACATGAATTTAATAAGATCAAACCAACTATACTAGACATATAATTAAAGTAGACAAAGACTAATATAATCAAGAACATATGAACTATTAACAATGTTTCCCTAATCATAATGAAGAATACAAAAATAGAGAAAGAACCAGAACTATACCGAACTCTGCGCTCCAGACGGATGCCGAGGCTCCAGATCCCGCCGAAGAACTAGATCTCCTCTACTCTCTAATCTAACTAGGCTAGAACTATGAACTAGAAGGCTCTTGATGAACTAGTAGGCTCTTGATGGCTTGAAGACTTGTTGCCTTTGATGAATGATTGATTGATGCCTCCAGGGGGGTCAGCCTCTTTATTTAAAGCCTGGTGGGATGAACGCGTGCCGTAGAATCAAACCGACTTAAACATAGGGCCGAGATGACTCCTAAGAGGCGGCGGAAGAAGACTCCAGAAGGCGGGGCCAAACCCTAGCCGGCGGGCACCGGACGGCCCCACCCTGGCAGGGTGTGGGCCCCGGTCGCTTTGGGTGTGTTCCAGAGGCTTCTAGTGTTCCAATGATGATGTTTCCTTCGCGGTTACGTTTCCTGATAATTATGCACTTTAATCCCTCTTTTATGCTTTTTTGGAATAACCCCTGGAAAATACAGAACATGCAAAACTCGTGAAAATTGTCAGTTAAAACCCTAGACTAGTATGTTTTCATGTATCCTTTTGTGTCTAAAGTTCTAATAAAAGTTGACGTTATCGACCGTTAACAAATACCAACAAGCTTTCTGGCGCCGTGGCCGGGGAAACGGTTGCTGAATTAGCTACAAGACTAGCTTAGCCTTTTTATTTTTATCTTTTAGCATGGATTCCACTCCTATCTATCAATATGCTAAACCCACGAGCTCTAGCTTCATGTCACTAGAATCTTCAATGCCTATCCTAGCACCTAGCTACGAGCTGAGCCCGTGTCTTATAGAGTTTATCCAAAAACAACCCATACTCACACCTACGTGGGTTCTGCCGCATCTGTGCATGCTTGCGCATTGCTGGCATGCCAGATGAAGCTTTACAATGGAAGCTCTTTCTGTTCCCTTTGACCGAAAAAGCTAGCCATTGGTACAACCAGACCGTAGGTAGTATGCGGGGAGATTGGGAAATACTTTGCTCTGAATTTTATTCAAAATTCTTTCCCATCTCTATGGTAGCCAGCCTTCGAAAGGAAATTTTATCTTTCAAACAAGGCAAGGATGAGTCTCTTGCTGAATCCTGGGAGCGTTTCAATGATCTTATCCTCACTGGCCCAGACCTTGCTATTCAAGACATATATTTCTTCAACATTTTTATATGGGTCTTAGCAAGGATGATAAGCAAGACCTTAATTATTGCTCTGGAGGATCATTTTTCCATTTGACTGCTGTTGAAGCAAGGTCTGTGCTTAATAGATTTACTGGAAAGACCTATTACTGTAGCATTCGTCCTACACTCCCTGAGAAGGAGGAATCATCTCCTGATCAAAGAGAGGAATTTCCGATAGCCAAATCACAACCATTCTAATCCCAAGATTTGGCTATCACATCAATACCCCATAATTCCCCAAAAGGAATTTCACCTGTGGAAAATCCTTCTGAATTTGAGGGTGACCTCATTGATTCTGGGAGAACAGATAACTCTCGTCCGCATAAGAGACCTCCAAGTGATCATATTTCAAATCCTCTTATGGAAGAGTCTCTTAGAAAGCGTCCTTACATGGGACATTGGGAGGAATTCGAGGATGGCATGCCTAGTGATGCCATAGAAGGAGAGCCAAGCCAATTAGAAGCTAATTCTATCTTCTCCCCTTCTATGCCCATAGTAGATGACTTACCCATCTTTACACCCATCCTTGACTCCAATGACCCCTCTTGTGCTCTGTCTCCTAAGACTCATGTTGATCCTAGAAATCCGCTCAGACATCCAAAGCATAGGAGTCATCATGGCCACAAGGAAGATCAAGAAGAGCTACAACAATGGCAGGAATGTGTAGAATGGATGGACAAATCTGAAGCCTTATGGATGGAATCCATACTTGGTTCAAAACCAAATGATGAACCTATAGCTCATCCAAGTATGGAGGCCTTGGGTGAGATCAACCTGAGAGACACTCATCAAAAGGAGATCTTGGACAATGAAATGTCCAATGACTGTCTTAGGCATGGAATGAAAGAGATAATGTTTTTGCCAATAGACATTCATGAAGAAACATCCTTGGAGATTGAGATCAACGATAACATCAGTGAGCATGAAAGTTATTTCATGAGCACCTCATCAAATCCTTGCTCACAAGAGAAAACTTGTGAATCATTTGGTCTCTCTAACATTGTCCCGCACGAGATCTTCAACCCCCTGTCGACGGTCGCTAAAACCCTATTTTACCGTCAACATTTCACCCATAATCAAGGTAAAACCACGTGAAATGCAAAGAACTCACCTTGAAACTTACCTAGTTCCACATGTCCTTGGAGAAATCTTGTGTATGCAGGAAAAATGGTGAAAACAGGCAAAAACGAAGCATACCAAGACACCTCAGCACCTCAGCTGCCACATGGGAGCCAGAGGGGGGCGCCCGCCCCCTACATAGGGCGCCCACCCTATGAGTTGTGCGAAATTGGCATGCCACCTCACGGATCCATGTGTCATCCTCCCAAATGGCCTATGGCACGCTGAAATAACATCAACGGCTCAGAGACAAGACATGAGGATCTGGTGGCCCTACCAACAGGGCGCCCGCCCTGTCCAAATTGAGTGCCACGTCCACAATCCGAGGGAAGGTGTCCAAGAGTCATCGAAGCCATCAAATGAAGTCATTTTCATCCAACGGTGATCAAGAGATGAGCCATGGATCGAAGGACCCACATGTCATCCACCGGGGTTGCAAACCGCCAATCCTAAGCTCCAACCGACCTTGCAAACGCCCTTGAGGGTGAAGGAGGGCCGTAGGATGCAAGGCGGTGCATCCAAGGGGGCGCCCACCCCCTAGGAGGGCGTCCGCCCTACCTCTTCATGCCACTGACCTCTAGGACCCCTACAAGTACCCCTGGAGCACTCCTACACTATAAATAGGACTTGAATCCTCACATGTAAGTTGAAACACCACTAGAAACCACTAGAGGATCACTAGCAAACCACTAGAGATTCAGCTCATAGTCAGTATATAGCTCCTCTCTCTCTAGCGAAGCTCTGCTCTTAGGAATAGTGCTAGCTAGAGAAGAGTAGAGTAGTGAGAGAAGTCGGGAGAAGGAGGAAGTCTGTGGAGGAGCCGGGCTTGTCGGCAACCTCCACTGCGGTGTTCTTCACTCTTATCGGTAATAAAGATCCCCTGCTTCATTTATTTATTGTCATACTTTAAGTAGTTGCATACTTATCTCATTGCTTGGTTAGAGTGCTCTAATTCCTTGGCCAGAGTTAGAGTAGTAAGCTTTATAGTTTAAGCGAGGTGCTTAGGCTATAATCTTACCCTTGAGTGCGGCTAGACCCACGGATAGTAGTGGTAGGTTCTAGGTGGTGGCAGCCCTAGAATCCTCTGGATTCCACCACGTTCGGTCTAGTTTTATCAGCATAGGCTTTTGGACGTACGGTGCCTAATCAGTAGAACCCCGGTGAGTTTAGGACTTTGCGTGTCCCGGGTATAGCAATCTCTTTGGTATAACAATCACTTGATCTTTTACTGAGTTAGAGTTCTCCCATAAAACTCCAGAGCTACCTCAATCTATCCTAGTGTGTTTCCACCTTAGTTATACTTCATTTATTTATCCTTACTAAGGTTATTACCCCATTTATGCATATCTAGATCCTTGACTATCAGATTCTTGGAATCACAAACCTAGCCTTCCTTTGGGAAAATATAAATTTGACACCTGGTACTCCCAGGTAAAGTGCTACACGATAGTTCTGTGCCCTTGCAGAATCCCATCACCTATCCTATAGAGCTACCCATAGCATTTTTGGCGCAGTTGCTAGAAATAACTTTATTCCTAGTAGCAACGTTAGAAGTGTCAACAACCACATACTTTGAGCATAGGGATTGACAACCCCAGTGATTGCGTTGAGAAGTATTGTTACTGTTGCTAGAGGATAGATTTGGCTACACTCTTTTGATAGCGTTAGTAACTGTCAACAAGAATTTTTGGCGCCATTGCTGGGGAAGGCAACTGTTGAATTCCTTTGATTTGAGTCATGTCTAGATAGTTATCCTTAGAATCACGAATATGGCCAAAAGGACCATCCGTGAATTCTCTGCACCTTCTACTGCTAATATAGCAACAGGCGCTGGTGTCATCGAGGCAAACACACAATTTGAGTTAAAGCCTGCATTGATCACAATGGTTCAAGCTAGCCCATTTTATGGCAAAGCTCATGAGGATGCTAATGCACACCTCCAACACTTCTTGGAGATATGCAGCACCTTTACCATTAAAGGAGTAACCCCAGACACAATTCGTTTGCGACTCTTTCCTTTCTCCTTGTTAAGAAAAGCTAAGCAATGGTTCTATACGAACCGAAATGATGTGAACACATGGGAAAAGTGTTCCAACTCTTTCCTAGTGAATTTCTTTCCTCTAGGTAAGACCAATGCTCTTCGCAATAAGATCTCTAGTTTCCAACAACAACCCGATGAATCAATTCCCGAGGCATGGGAACGAATGCAAGAGTATGTCGCTGCCTGTCCACACCATGGTATGGAAGATTGGCTTTTGATCCAAAACTTCTACCATGGGTTAACCCCACTTGATAGAAGCCATCTAGATGCTGCCGCCGGTGGAGCATTCTTTTCTCTTAAAGTTATAGATGCAAAGGCTTTGATCGAGAAGATGGTGTCCAATCAAGGATGGAACGAGGAACGTCTTCAACTTCGCAAGCGAGATATGCATTCTTTAAAGGAAGCTGACATGATTGCAGCTAAAGTGGACCTACTGGCCAAAAGGCTAGAAAATTACGAGAAGATGCGTATACCTGAGACCGTGCAAGCCATGGAGACTTACATGACGTGTGAAGTCTGTGGAGAAGTTGGCCATTCCGGACTCCATTGTCCTGAGACACATGAAGACCTCAACTTCATCAATAATGATAAAAGTTTTCGATTTTCAAACCAAGGATGGACTCAGCGCTCCAATTCTCAAGGTAACACCTTCAATTCTTCACAACGTCCAAACAACCAAGGTAATAACTACCCTTCTCTTAAAGATCTTGTTTATGGTCAAGGTAGAATGACTAATAGTATAAACAAGAAGCTTCATGCTAATGATAGGATGCTAGATAACATAAATGCTAAATTGGATGATTTCTCTTCTGCAATTAAGAATCGACTTAGTTTCAATAAGATGCTTGAAACCCAATTAGCACAACTAGCTGCTGCAATTCCATCTTTTGAAAAAATAGAATACCAGGAAAGCCTGAAATTACCATAGAATCTGCTAATCTTGTTACTATTAGTTATAATGGCTATGAACTAGATGGATGGAATTTTCCAACTAAAAAGGGAGATCTTGGAACCCCATCATATCTTGTTCTATTCAATCCCAAAAGTTTCATAATGCTATATGTGATCTAGGATCTAACATTAACATCATGTCTAAAGAACATTATGAAAAGCTGTTTTACACTGAACTAGTACCAACTTCTGCATATGTGCAATTAGCTAATCAAACAACTTGCTACATAGAAGGAGTACTTTGTGATGTTCTGGTAAAAGTAAGAAACAACTTTGTGCCTGCCGATTTCATGATGTTAGACATGGGTAATAGGGACAACTTACCCCTCATTCTTGGCCGACCTTTCTTGAATACTATGAATGCATGCATATTTGTTGCTAGTGGTAGCATGGATTTCTACATAAATGGGAAGAAAGAGAGATTTGTTTTCTCTTGTGCACTGCACCATGCAACTAACGTGCAGAAAAATAAGAGTCGATCCATGAGGAGGAGAAAACTAAGAATCTGGAGAAACAAGCAAGACGGAGATGCGGTTAAAAAGGAACCATCATCTACAGCCTCTACACTAGACCCCGCTACCGTCAAAGAAGGACAAGATGAGAAGAAGACATCGGTCAAGGAAGAACTTCCTTCCGAGGAAGGATAGCTATGGGAGTAAGTATTCTATCTCTCTCTTAAATTACTGCATTGGCATATTTCCCTTTTTCGTGCATTAAATCAAATAATTGTTAGAAGCATGTTTAATTTCATGTCTTATATTTAATAAAGACCATTTTAAAAGAGAGATTAGATATAAATAAATAAATAAATAAAATAAAATAAAGTAATAATAATAATAAAATAAAATATAAATTTGGTTTATCATAGTAGCAATAAATAAATAAAAAAAGGGTAGAATAAAAAGCAAAGCCTAGTGATCATAACAAGATGCAAAAGAGGAAATAACCTGACAAAGAAGAGAATCCGATCATGGAGAAGAAGCTAGCTTGAGGGAGCCATCATCCTCGCTAAGGTATGATCTCTAACCCCAGCACTTCTTTTAATTACTATGAGTTATAATATGAAAAGCAATTCTAAATTCTTGCATAACAATAAAATAAATGAATGAAAATAATGATAAGATGAGAAAAGGAATATGATATGTCTTTGTTGGAAATGATGAACAATGCTCAATGATAATTTGCAAAATCTTGTTATACCACCCTTACTATGAAAGTTTTGAGTGTGATATCTGAATTCTGTCTTAAGTCAAACACTATTGTGGGTTGCACATGCTAATAATCTAAGTTATGCTCTTGCAAGATTGAAATTGGTATAAGTAGAACTTTTACCTGACCTAAGGAATGAGTGAGAACCAACTAGAGTTTCTGATTTATAAAATTCAAATTCTTGCTCATGCTTCCTTTATGGAGTTAAATACCTACCATCAAGCCATACATCTCCAAACAACTAAAACCACTAAAAGAAAGAGTCCTTGTCTGTTTTGAGCCTGCTTAGACCTTATTTGATCTAGGTAGAGAAACTAGTCATATTCTTTGATCAAGATCACGTACACATTCCACCTATGTATTACTTCTACACTGGAAGTATACAATGCTCCATACACCAATTGAGACAACCAACCACAATCAATCCTTGATCTTTTCATAGATGGGGAGTATAGGTTACTGAAGAAAAGAAGAGCAAGTGCTCAAGGAAAACAAAACAGGACAAATGTCCCATGGGCAGGTGCCCATATATCTATGCTTACATTTATTTATTGTCAAAAAAAAACTATGTATTCAGTAACCATGCTCTCCCCTGTCTAAGGCAAAGGAATAAGTCTCAAGGAGCCCACCAAATAATTTACACCTACACTTCTTGATCATCTTATATGACTTGTTGCTCCCTGTGATCTAAGAGTCTAATCTTGCAATATATTCAGTTCAAGTATGCTTTTGCTCCAATCCTATAAACCCCACATAAGCTTTAGGATAGACATGAAAAAGCTCTCTTGAGCTCTTGTGAGGTCTATCACACTAAGGAGTGGTTGAGAGTACCATTAAAGGAACCAAAACAAGATTTTTCCTTTCAAAAAAGATAAAAATTCTCTAGTGAATGGTCTCACTCTACCAAAGTAAGGGATGAAGTATCTACTTATCTATGCTATCTTGTTTCTGCAAAACCCATGGTGAAAAAGCTAAAAGCCCCATATAGTTAAGACACAAGATGAATTCCTGAATCATGCTCAACACTAGAATAGTGTTGGTTTGTACACAAGATCCTTGTGAATTATTACATTAAAAAAAATTCTTGATACAACATTGCCATGCTAAAATCACATCTTTGCTTGAGGACAAGCAAAAGGTTAGCTTGGGGGAGCTTGTTGACGGTCGCTAACACCCTATTTTACCGTCAATATTTCACCCATAATCAAGGTAAAACCACGTGAAATGCAAAGAACTCACCTTGAAACTTACCAAGTTCCACATGTCCTTGGAGAAATCTTGTGTATGCAGGAAAAATGGTGAAAACAGGCAAAAACGAAGCATACCAAGACACCTCAGCACCTCAGCTGCCACATGGGAGCCAGAGGGGGGCGCCCGCACCCTACATTGGGCGTCCGCCCTATGAGTTGTGCCAAATTGGCATGCCACCTCACGGATCCGTGTGCCATCCTCCCAAATGGCCTATGGCACGTTGAAATAACATCAACGGCTCAGAGACAAGACACGAGGATCCGGTGGCCCTACCAACAGGGCGCCCGCCCTGTCCAAATTGAGTGCCACGTCCACAATCCGAGGGAAGGTGTCCAAGAGTCATCCAAGCCATCAAATGAAGTCGGTTTTCATCCAACGGTGATCAAGATATGAGCCATGGATCGAAGGACCCACATGTCATCCACCCGGGGTTGCAAACCGCAAATCCAGAGCTCCAACCGACCTTGCAACCGCCCTTGAGGGTGAAGGGGGTGCCCGCCTGTCTCTTCGCGCCACCGACCTCCAGGACCCCTACAAGTACCCTAGAACACTCCTACACTATAAATAGGACTTGAATCCTCACTTGTAAGTCGAAACACCACTAGAAACCACTAGAGGATCACTAGCAAACCACTAGAGATTCAGCTCATAGTCAGTATGTAGCTCCCCTCTCTCTCTAGCGAAGCTCTACTCTTAGGAATAGTGCTAGCTAGAGAAGAGTAGAGTAGTGAGAGAAGTCAGGAGAAGGAGGAAGTCTGTGGAGGAGCCGGGCTTGTCGGCGACCTCCTCTGCGGTGTTCTTCACTCTTATCGGTAATAAAGATCCCCTGCTTCATTTATTTATTGTCATACTTTAAGCAGTTGCATACTTGTCTCATTGCTTGGTTAGAGTGCTCTAATTCCTTGGCCAGAGTTAGAGTAGTAAGCTTTATAGATTAAGCGAGGTGCTTAGGCTATAATCTTACCCTTGAGTGCAGCTAGACCCACGGATAGTAGTGGTAGGTTCTAGGTGGTGACAGCCCTAGAATCCTCTGGATTCCACCACATTCGGTCTGGTTTTATCAGCGTAGGCTTTTGGACGTACGGTGCCTAATCAGTCGAACCCCGGCGATTTAGGACTTTGCGTGTCCCGGGTATAGCAATCTCTTTAGTATAACAATCACTTGATCTTTTACTGAGTTAGAGTTCTCCCATAAAACTCCAGAGCTACCTCAATCTATCCTAGTGTGTTTCCACCTTAGTTATACTTCATTGATTTATCCTTACTAAGGTTATTACCCCATTTATGCATATCTAGATCCTTGACTATCAGATTCTTGGAATCACAAACCCAGCCTTCCTTTGGGAAAATATAAATTTGACACCTGATACTCCCAGGTAAAGTGCTACATGATAGTTCTATGTGCTTGCAGAATCCCATCACCTGTCCTATAGAGCTACCCATAGCATTTTTGGCGTAGTTGCTAGAAATAACTTTATTCCTAGTAGCAACGTTAGAAGTGTCAACAACCACATACTTTGAGCATAGGGATTGACAACCCCAGTGATTGCATTGAGAAGTATTGTTACCATTGCTAGAGGATGGATTTGGCTACACTCTTTTGATAGCATTAGTAACTGTCAACACCCCCTTATGCTTCCTATTCATAAAGATTTTAAATGGGTGGTTGTGGATGCATATGTTTATCATAAACATTGTAGATCTCGATGTGTGAATCTTGAGATTGCTACCTTAAAGGTTGGTGTTGGAGGGGAAACCACTTCACCAACATAGATGCAATTAGAAGGTTTCCCAAAGAACAAACTTGCACCCTTTTTGCTGTGATGTCTTTGTAGCATAGAAACATAATTGTGAAAATATTCGTTCGGGTATTATTGTCACTAACCATTTCAGGACTAAAGCCAAAAGGATAAAGCATGACGACTCGAAGATATGTCCAACCAACCACTTTGCATCATTGATCACATCCATCTAGACTTGATTTTTACCTTGTAAAATTCAAGCTTGGGGGATGGGCTTTTCTGAAAAATTCTACCTTGTTGCTAATTCACCTTGGTTGTCATTACCGTAAATCGTGCTCACACATCTTTGTTTGAATAAATGCTTATAACGCTTTCACAGTACCTTTATTTGCTGTAGTATATGTTTAGGGTTGGGAGGAAACTTCATACATCTCTTAAATGAAGCATGGTGCCTAGTTTAGGACTGTTCGATCTTACTTTCAAACATTTTAAATTAAGCTTGTGCTTAGATTGAATGCCCTCCTAAGTCAAATTAGACGTGGTGTCTAGGTTGATTTTTGAGCCGATAGTATGCTATAGTAGATGCTGGATATTTTGTTGGACTAACCCCTGCAGGAAACTTTCAAATCAATTTGGGGAAGTCATAGGATAAACTCAAATCAGAGATGAAGCAAGATACATCAATCCCAACAGTTGTGCATAAGGGAGAGGTCTTACTCAGCGGACCTAAGGACCAGGAGCCATCGCTGTCCAGTTGAAGCATAAGGAAGGAAGACCAAATTTCACCAAAGTTAATCTAACCATGGTCTTCCTCCTCTTAAGCTCTCGTCACTCAAGCACACTGGTTTGCAATCCCTCTACTCACCATTACCTTACTTCTATAAGTTTGATTAGTTCTACAAATGCCATATATGAAAATCAAACTTAAAGACAACATAAGATAAATCCTCCATAGAAGAAGTAATGGTGAATAATAAATATTCTATGTTCAAACAACTTCTCTACATCATAAAAAGTGACCTTTAGCTTTATGACAGCACTATCCCTGTTATTACTTATATATTCCTTCGGGTATGTGTTGTCCACTAATGTTTTGCAGGACTAATGAGAGAAGAAAAAGGATCCGAGCACAACTCAAAAACGAAAGGATGTAATAGGAGACAAACCACTCTTGAACAAGACCTACAAACCCCTGCCTAAGTAGACACTACTGAAGCAGTGAGGATGATCAACTCGGTTAGGGCTGAATACGATCACCTCCATGCATCACCACACCTGTCAAGGCAAGACAATCCAGTCGTGCCAAAGATCGGGTGCACCAGAGAATCTTCCCGAAGACCTTCTGCAGCACGGGATCGAGCGTCAACATAATGGAAAAGATGGCAGATCAGACAATCAAGTTCCCAAAGAGGATTCAAGATCACTATGTCCCCTCTGACTTCTTCGTCCTAGACATGGGAGAAGAAGAGTATGATCCATTGATTGTACTTGGAAGACCGTTCCTCAGCACTATATGAGCAATCATCTATAAGAGATCAGGAAAGGTCTACTTCCAATTCCACACAGAAAAGGAGCATTGCTACTTCAACAGCTAAACAACTTATGAGCAGTCAAGAAAGAACAGACTATGAAGGAGAAGTTGTAAGGAGTGATGAGACCACTATATCAGAAGATAAGAAGAGTGAGGAAGAAGAGACTGGGAAGGATGAGCCCCTAACCTCAACATCAACATTAACTTCACCAACCAGAAAGGAATGAAGGAAGGAGTCACCTTCCAGCTATACCTGGAAGAGGATTGGGATTGTCCAAAGTAAAATTGGATATTTTCTTCATGGACTAACGTGGATCGGATTTGTTTGGAGTTGGATTACACCTGGATATAAAACCCAATCATGATTCGGATTAGGGATATCCAGAACAGAAAATCCAAACATCCATGGATCCGCACTCGTCGTACTAGCACCAAGCGGAGATCCGCGACTCCGCCGCCCGAATGGCCAGCCATGCTTCGACAATCTAGCTCTAGAGGAGGATGAAGCACTCCATGGCCATCGAGGGGTCCATCTGCTCATCGCAGAAGCCAGCGGCGGCGACAAGTTTGTTGTCTCTGATGACCTGCGGCGGCGGCGGCCGGTGGCCAGCGGCGGCGTCAGTTCCACGCTGGGAACGTGGGTGCTGGGAGTGCGTCCGCAGACAGCGAGAACCAATTGATGCGACACTTGATGTCTGACCGCACCGTATGCTGCTTCGCCGTGGCCGCAGCACTGAAATGGCCGACGATGTTGACGACGGATTATGGATGGAGTTTGGATGTCAAGCGAGTGGATTGGATTGGATAGGATTATATGCACTTTAGACCGGATAGGATAGTATGTGGATTATTTATATCCGGATCTTTCTTGAATTCTATATTTTGGATGTGGATTTCAATCCAGTTCTAGGTATACTTCCAGTTCATCATCAGAGGTGCAACCAGGGCCACCATCTCAACCCGAATATGCACCAAGCGAGGAATGAACAAGACAACAAGTTCTATTCGGAGGACTTTAAGCCACCGAGCCTTCGCCAAAAGGTAAATTTAGTATTATCCATATTAGCAGTGCATAATTTTCCTTTAGCATATTAGTATAAGTAGTTGCATATTTACCTTGCTGCATTTAAAAGAAAATAAAAATATTTACTTACTACGTTGCATTGAAAAACATATAAGCCCCATGTGACAAATCCCGTGGCATAGCTCACAAGACTATTCCCTCTGGTGGCACAAAAATAAATTACATGCATTTAGAATAGGCTACTACATCAAATCTACTCTTTTGCAATCATAAACTTAAAAAAACCCAAAAATATGTGGGCACATGAAGGTCCACACCTTTTATGAAAAATACAAAAATATGTGGGCACATAAGGTCCACACTTTTTAGAAAAAACACCAAAAATATGCGGGCACATGAAGGTCCACTCATTAAGGGAGCCTTTTGCTAGAAATTTTGCCACTAACCATAGAGCGGTGTTATCCTAACCCCTCCATGAGAATTGGTATTCTTGTTGGCAATTGAGTTTTGCAGGAGATCAAGAACTAGTCCAACCCGGCACCAACCAGCTATTGGCACATCTGCTTTAAGAAGGATCACTCAACTTCAACATCACGACCACGCTATCATCTAGCTTGGGGGAGAGCACCCTCCACTTAATCCAGCTAAGTATAAGCTTCCCATCCTATTACTATACTATATTGCTTTTCGAGTGTGTTAGCTAGTGAAATAAAATTTGAAAACCAAATAAAGATTTGCTTAGCTTGATTAGGTTTGCTTAGTTTAGTTTAGTGAGTTTGCTTTGGTTTGAATAAAATGCTTACAGAAGTTTTTGCCCAGATAAAATGAACTCCATAGATCAACATCATGCATGAAATTAATAATTAACACATTCACTAGAATCCCTTTTGATACCTAGTGTTCAACCTTGAACTATCCCAAGTTTTAGACACAACTGTTTGATATGAAGATTTACTTTGAACCTGAAACTTGTGGGTAGCAATTGCTTAATCTAAGTCTAGGTACTTGAGGGATATGATATGGAAAGTTTAAGCTCCTATTTATCTTGTTCCTAGTGATTTTTGAGTCCTGGAGATTTATTTTTGAAAATCCTTAAAACCACATGATGAGTTCCTGTATGACAGAGCTTAAATTCCCACCATAGCCATACATGCTTGTTGGAATTTTTAAGTGCACACAGATAAATCCGCAAGCGCACGGATACCATTGTAGCTTTCACCAGGAGGGTTTTAAATATCGTATCCACAGGGAGACGGGCTTGGTTAACTACGATCTAACTTAACTAGGGGTAGTCAATAAGTAAAGGTAAAAACTAGGTTAAAGGGTGGTAGTCAATGATGGGTGTAGTGATGCAATCAAGGATGGTGGTGTTGCAACTAAGGTGGTGACTAATAGGTGTAAAACTAATCAAGGGTGTAGATAATATGGCTATAGTGATCTAGGTTGTAGATAATGGGAGTATAGAGAGGATAACTAGGGGTTTCTACTTCTGACTTGGGCAAACTTATGTCTTCTACTGTCTATCTGGGGAATCACTATAGGGAAAGAGATCAATAGAGGATGTTTTCCCTTAGCAAAGCTATCCTACTATTCCTTCTGACGGGAGGTGGACTGTGTAAGACTCAACAGGCATGGTCACCCCCGTAATCTACCACCGATCCGGCCAGACAGGACGCATTTATGAGTAATTATAGTCTAAGCACCACGCCTACACTATAGATTACCACTCTACTCCTTCTAGAACAGAAGTAAAGCACTCAAAAGAGAGACATAAACTACATAAACAATATGAACATAGACTTACATGAATTAGAAGTTGGTTGCCCGAGACATCTTAAGAGCTAGCTCAAGTAGAGCTAATTCCTATTGAAGTACAAGCCCTAGAAGGATCACCGACAGGCCGGCATCTCCTCCTAACTCTTCCCTCGCTCCCCATCTCTCTACTATCTAGTCCCTAGATCCTAATGAGAAGTTATCCTTTCATGGGACACCTCTCGATTAGGGTTTACACGTGATAGAATGAATTGGTATGAAACCCTGGGGGTCTGGGAGTCCTTATATAGGCCGGTGGGATAAACCGTAGCCCTTGGATCAAACTGACTTCGACGGACGGTGTAGATTGCGTGAAATATCGGGATATGGGCACACGTCAAAGCGGAGGCGGTTCCATGACACTGACAGGTCAGCCGACCTAGGGGCCAGGTCAGCCGACCCTCTTCGGAGTCCAAACGGGTCCCGTCTTCTCTGGCGAGTCTCTGGTGTCTTCTAGATTCCTCCTGATCCACTTTCGCGGCGAAATTCGATTTTTATACCGACGTCCTTGGTATTTTCTCCTTTTCCTGATAACGACCTGTAGAAACATAGATTCACCAAAACTCATGGAGTTCTGTCAGTTCAACCCCTAAACCTATGTTGGTGTTTGCTTTTATACCCTTTTCATGTTTAGTGGACGGGTAAAATCATACAATAATTACCGTCAACAAGCTCCCCCAAGCTTAACCTTTGCTAGTCCCTTAGCAAAGTTAAACTTAAGAATGGATATAGAAGTTCATTATAATTTTTTAAATATAGTAGCAGCTCCTCAAAAGCACACCTGTATTCAAACAAGAGTTCTCCTCAGAATTAGAGCAAACTATTATGACTTTCAAACTTACCTTTATTACCTTCAACCATGGAGCTTGTAGCCTTGTCTTGGGTCTTTGGGTAATTGAAGGACAGAATGTCTAAGTTAAGCACTATGTCTAGTTCTGTGGTTCAACTCTTATCCTGGAGCTTTTGCAAGGTTTCAAAGTAAAACTCAGGGATTCCTTTGTATGACCCTCTCAAGTCTCTCAATATGTGGTATTTGTGGATCCTCACCAAGGCAATAGTGATGTGTGCCTTCTCTCTCACCTTGTAACTAATGGCTTATGTGGTGCTCATGGGTAAGGAGACAGCTCATACATACTTGCAACGCATTTATTATAAAGTCAAACAATGGATCCAGAGAAAACAAGTCATATGATCTAATCAAGATGTGCATGTGTGTGGATATGTGGTGGTAGGTGTGTATATGGTGGCTAACCTAATTCTACTTTTTATCCTTGGAAACATTTCTCTCTCTTTTTCAAACACTGGGAAATTGTGCTGCAGGACAACAAGGGCTATCTTTCTTTTTTTTTCAGGCAGGCATCGGAGTACCCATTGTTTTGATAATTCGGACACTTGTCCATTTTTACCTCTCAGGCAGGCATCTTTGTACCCATTGTTTTCTCTCATCTCACATTTTTGCATAGCCACATGCCTTTTCTCTCCAACAGTACTTCCCTCTCTGCTTTTCTTTTTGAGAGATAGCAACAAGAACTTGGAGCATTTATTCGGGGATATCCTATAGGCTTATTTTTGGTGTTTACTCCCAGTGTAGGAGTAGAACATTTTTAGGTGGATATGGAAGGCATGTTTTTGCGTACTCCTTGTGTAGGAGCAGCAGGTGTATGTGGTGTGCACGTGATCTTGATTTTGAAAGCATGACAAGTTTCTAAGGTATCAACAAAGCTTGACAACACTCAATGCAAAGCAAGTAGCATATAAATATGTGGGTTTTCCTATTCTAGCATGTATGGCTGTGGTGGGAAGTTAAGCTCTATCATACAGGAACTCATCATGTGGTTTTAAGGATTTTCAAAATAAATCTCCAGGACTCAAGTATCACTAGGAACAAGATAAATAGTAGCTCAAACTTTCCATATCATATCCCTCAATTACCTAGACTTAGATTAAGCAATTGCTACCCACAAGTTTCAGGTTCAAAGTAAATCTTCATGTCAAACAGTTATGTCTAAAACTTGGGATAGTTCAAGGTTGAACACTAGGTATCAAAAGGGATTCTAGTGAAGTGATATGCATGGTGTTTATCTATGGAGTTCATTTTATCTGGGCAACAACTTCTGTAAGCATTCTCTTTTATTCAAACCTAAGCAAACCTAAACAAGCTAAACAAATCCTTATTTGGTTTTCAAATTTTATTTCACTAGCTAACACACTCGAAAAGCAATATAGTACAGTAATAGGATGAGAAGCTTATACTTAGCTGGTTTAAGCGGAGGATGCTCTCCCCTATGCTAGATGATGGCGTGGTCGTGATGTTGACGTTGAGTGATCCTTCTTAGAGCAGATGTGCCAGCAGCAGGTAGGTGTCTGGGTGGTCTAGCTCTTGATCTCCTGCAAACTCAATTGCCAACAAGAATACCAATTCTCATGGAAGGGGTTAGGATAATACCGCTCCATGGTTAGTGACAAAATTTCTAGCAGAAAGCTCCATTAACGAGTGGACCTTCATGTGCCCACATATTTTTAGATTTTTCATAAAAGGTGTGGACCTTCATGTGTCCACATATTTTTGGTGTTTTTAAGTTTATGAATGCAGAAAGTAAATATAATGCAGAAGTCTATCCTAGATGCATGTAAATTATTTTTGTGCCACCACAGTGAATAGTCTTTATGAGCTATGCCATAAGATTAGTCTCGTGGGGCTTTTACATTTTATTATGCAAAGCAATAAATATTTTTATTTTCTTTTTATGCAAATGTAGTAAGGTAAATATGCAACTATTAATTTGCTAAAGGAAAATCATGTAATGCTAAAAATATGGATAAGTACCAAATTTACCTTTTGGCGAAGGTTCGGTGGTTTAAAGTCCTCCAAACAGGACTTCTTGTCTTGTTCATTCCTCACTTGGTGCATCGTTGGGTTGAGATGGTGACCCTGGTTGCACCTCTGATGATGTGCTGGACGGTGACACTCCTTCCTCCATCTCCAACCACCCAAGGATGGTTAGGCAGACTATGAAGGAGAAGTTGTGAGGAGTGATGAGACCACTACATGAGAAGATAAGAAGAGTGAAGAAGAAGAGACTATGAAGAATGGGCCCCCAACACTTCTCCTGATCTCATATAGATGATTGCTCGTGTGGTGTTACGGAACGATGTACCAAGTACAATCGGTAGATCATACTCTACCTCTCCCATGTCTAGGACCAAGAAGTCAGAGGGGACATAGTGATTTTGAGTCCTCTCTAGGAACTGAACATCTGGTCTGTCATCTTTTCTATTATGCTGACGTTGATTCAGTGTTGCAGAAGGTCTTGTGGAAGATTATCTGGTGTACTCGATCGTTGGCACGACTGGATCGCCTAGCTTTGGCAGGTGTGGTGATGTAACGAGGTGATCGTATTTAGCCCGAACCGAGTTGATCATCCTCACTGCTTCAGCATGTGTCTGCTCGGGCTGGAGTTTGTAGTGTCTTATTCCTGAGTGGCTTGTCTCCTATGACATCCTTTTGTTCTTCCTTATTGTTCTACTCCTACAAAGCATTAGTGGATAACACATACCCAAAGGAATGTACAAGTAATGATAGGGATAGTATTGTCATAAAGTTGGGGTTGCTTTCTATGATGTAGAGAAGTTGTTTGAACATAGAACATTTATTATTCACCATTACTTCTTCTATGAAGGATTTATTTTATGTTGTCTTTAAGTTTGATTTTCATGTGTGGCATTTGTAGAACTAATCAAACTTATAGAAGTAAGGTAATGGCAAGTAGAGGGATTGCAAACTAGCGTGCCTGAGTGATAGGAGCTTGAGAGGAGGAAGACCACGGTTAGATTAACTTTGGTGGAATTTGGTCTTCCTTCCTTATGCTTCAACCGAATAGTGATGGCTCCTGGTTCTTAGGTCCGCTGAGTAAGACCTCTCCCTTATGCACAACTCTTGGGATTCATGTATCTTGCTTCATCTCTGATTTGAGTTTATCCTATGATGTCCCCAGATTGATTTGAAAGTTTCCTGCATGGGTTAGTCCAACAAAATATCCAGCATCTACTATAGCATACTATCGGCTCAAAAATCAACCTAGACACAACGTCTAATTTGACATAGGAGGGCATTTAATTTAAGCACAAGCTTAATTTAAACTCCTTTGAAAGTAAGATTGAACACTCCTAAACTAGGCACCATGTTTCATTTAAGAGATGTATGAAGTTACTCCCAACCCTAAACATATATTATAGCAAATAAAGGTAGTGTGAAAGCATTATAAGGATTTATTCAAACAGAGATGTGTGAGGATGATTTAAGGTAAAGACAACCAAGGTGAATTAGCAACATGGTATAGGTTTCTTCAGAAAAGCCCATCCCCCAAGCTTGAATTTTACAAGGTAAAAATCAACTCTAGATGGATGTGATCAATGTTGCAAAGTAGTTGGTTGGACATACCTTGGAGTCATCATCCTTTATCCTTTTTGCTTTAGTCCTGAAATGGTTAGTGACAATAATACCCAAAGGAATTGTGGCACAACCTCCTAAGTTATATTGCCCACATGCACCTGCCGTTGTCCCAAAGACCTCCGACAGCCGTGCATGTGACCCGAACAACTTAAAAGGATCTGCTGGGTTTTCACAGAAACCTGTATTCTCTGAACAGGATCCCATTGTGAGGACATTGCAGTATTACAACATTTCATACAAATATACATCAGAGTAAAAGGCGTAAGAATTGCAACATCGTAGCTTCACAACATAGTACGAAATTATTACAAACTTAAATTTTTCCTCACTTAACCTAATGAGGTGGCACTAATACAACATTGGTTACTATCCATGTACATCCTGCCCTAGGATGTGCTAAGCACATGTCATCTACTGCAGAGGGTCACCTCTCAGACCTGCACACTGCACGACATGTTTTCCTTTGTTGAAGTAACTTCACCTGCAACAGGGGGTTAACAAACCCTGAGTACATGGGGTACTCTGCAAGACTTACCCGACTAAAATTGGGGAGAAGACTCAGGAATGCAGGCTGAGGGGAAATCAAGGAGAGGCTTTAGCAAGAATCAAAGTGTTTTGCGGAAGAGCTCTCTATCTTTAATGCTACTTTCAAGTTTTATCTCAGGTTATAACTTATGCCTGAATCTAGTTTGATTCATAAGTTTTCCATTTTCATTCCTTAATCCATTCCTTAGTCCTAGTTCCGAACCATTTTTCGGTGTATGGTCGAAGGATCAAGTCTCCATTATTCGAGGAGCAACGACAATTCTAATCGATTATACCCAGCTGAGGATCCCTATCCACACTGCATATGTAGCAGCTAAGCTTGCATATACCAACCCCGACTACCACGGCTCCTCCAAACCTAAACCGGTCCATGCTACCCGAGAGCACAGCACTCCTCCAGTCCAGCCCTTGGCCACGAGGGTGCATGCTACTATCGCCATCTCCCACGCCCAGTGCATGGTTGTCGGTTCAAGAACTAGATTTGCCGGAGCTAGGGCTTTCCGTAGTATGCGGATAATTACAAGTCTTGATCTCAGCAGGCTTACAATGAACGGTCCATACTGGGTTCCATTGATCATTAGAAACAGTCAGAGACACTACATTGAGACTCCTTTCTCAATGCAAGTCTACTGCCCTGCCAAATTATTATCAATATTCATAATATCATAGTACACCATCATAGCACACAAAATAGCATTTTCATAAAAGCTTAACTAATTATTAAGCAGGGCTAAGCATTTTATAAACATTTGCATTTAAATCAGGTTTCCAAGATAATAAATCAAGGCAAGTAATTGCAACAAGTAGGTGACAATCAACTCCTATCAACCTAATGCAGCAATTTAACTCAAGGTGATAAAAATTTATAAAATACAAGGAGGGGTTAATGCACTGGGGCTTGCCTTATTGCACGGCGAGGGATGGATCAGGATCTGAACCGCAAATGTCAAAACCACCGACAACTCCCGGGGTCTCGTCAGCAGCAAGTTGCTCGATTTTCACTTCCTCGCCTTCGGTCACTATTCGCAAGATAATGATGCATGCTTTAATGATGGTGCAAATGACGTGATTAACAAATAAGCAAATGTTAATCTAATAACCTTGAGTACAACTTTTCTTCACGGTAAAGTTGTAATCAGGATCTCACCTAGTAGTGTTAATGTTACATAATTATTTTATTAATTATTTTAACAGTCATAGAAAGCCGCAACTAACATGACTTTCAACCCTAAGAAAATTGCTTAGGACCAATTAGGGTTTGCTGATCCTAAGTTTTCACACAATTCCCAAAATAACACAAAAATCCTAAAGTGATTAACACAAAATATCCTTTTATTTATTTATTTAATTAGGGATAAATCACAAATAATAAAACTTTATCCAACTAAGCTATAAATTTTTGTGGAGGTAGATCACTGGTCAAAACAACTACAGAATTAATTTCACAATTTTTGGATTAATATTTTGAGCTATAAAAATCCTGGAAATATCATTTATTAATTAAAATATTCAATTTTATAGTCTACTGAAAGTGCTCAAAATACAAATTTCATATTTTTCATAAATTCTTCATTACACAGAGAGGCTATACAATTTATTTTATGATTTTTGGAGCTATAAATTAATTCCCATGAAAGTCACAAATCGGGCATCAATTTATTTATAGGAAAATGGGAAAATTTAATTTGCACTTCACTGAAGCCCAGCTGGGCCGATCCAGCACGGCCCAGACTGACCCAACCAGTTCGGTCAGGCACTGGCCGGCTCTGGCCAGCCCGAGCCATGGCGGCCAAGGTTGCCGGCCGGCCGGGCTAGCTCCGGCCATGGCCGAGAGCGGCCGGCGGCGGCCGGGCTGGCGACAGTAGGCTACTAGCACCCCCACAACGAGACCTACCCATTGATGCCCTTTTCCCGATGAGAAATGGACCGGAGCACGCATAGCCGTAGCCATGGCGGCCCGACGGCAGCGGCGATGGCGGCTTGCCGCGTTCCGGCCAGCCGGAGCCTTCCCTGACCAAACCAATCGCACCAAAAACTCCCCGAGCTCACCTAAGGTCTTGTGCACTCGCTGGTTGAACGGAAAGAGAGCCGGAAGGTCGAGCTCGATGACGATGGCGCTCACGGCGGTAAGCTCCGGTTGCAACTCCCTGTTCCGGCGATCTGTGAAGACCAACCAACACAACGTCTAGCGCATGAGCTTCAAGGCAACGAGGCGGATTCGAAACATTGGACTAGCAGGCACCAAACTCACCGGAGAGAGACGGCCCTACGAACACAGCCCGCGGCGGCGCTCCCATCGGCAGTGGGGAAGACGAGGGTGCTAGGGTGATTCCGGCAATGACAGAACGTGGGGGCGGGCTTTACGGATGCGCTGCAAGATGGCGAAGCTATGTGCGTGATCAATTTTACAAAAAAGCGCTCGGGAACGACGAATTTGGCCGGCGAGTCGAGCTCGACGGCGGTGAACCGAAACGGCAAAAAGGGAGAGAGCGAGCTCGTCTTCGAGCTTAAAAGGAGGAGGTCGACTTCCGGACGCGTGCCACGCTGCCCTGCCCCTGCCACTGTCCCAGGGCCACGTGCCCGCGCGCTGCAGCGGTGGAAGGCGGCGGCGGCAGAAGCAGGCAGGCAGCTCAGTGGCGTGCTCTGCCCTGGGGTTACTGTAGCAGAGTTTATCCTCATTTTCAGTTTTCTTATAATTACTTTCAATTTTGTACAATAAATCAAAAAATGTCCAATGTATCAAGTGTGTATAATTTGAAACTAAACAACTTTGGTATTTAAACCTTTCTCAAATTTTGAATAATTTTGAAGTTATTTAAAAGGGGGTAAATAGCCCTTTTTCAATTCGAATTAAATCTCAATTATTTATTGAAGAAATTCAAAATCTGTAAACATCAAAGTTGCTCAGTTTAGTGAGCTCTACAACTTTTGTTTAATGACCAACTTCAGATTCCACATACTTTTTAGCTTGGAATTTTAAATTCAAATTTGAAAGTAGTAATTCAAGTTTAATTTGAATTTCCACATGGAAACTTGAAAAACTTTGTATTCCAAAGTTGCTCTACATAATAAGAGCTACAACTTTTCTTTTGGGACTAAAGCCCAATTCCTCATAGTTTTGAAACTAGGGTTTTAGCCCGATTTAGGGTTTAAATTAAATCCAAATCAAATTCACTCTATTTTCCTAAGCACAAGACACAATGAAATTAACTTGTTCTTAGTTGATGCATGGCAATATTGGCAAAATCATACATGTGATGCCATGCTCATGATGACTTGCCCAATTTTAAGTTCAGTAACACAGTGGTGTTACAGCCTCTTCCCCCTTAAAGAAATCTCGTCCCGAGATTTAGTAACGCTAAAACCCTGGGTTGAGTTATGGAAAAGAAAATGTGTCACACAACACACTTCAAACTTGACTATAGAATAGGTAAGGGGTTTTCATATTACAAGGTTTGAAAGGGACATGCCACATCTAGATAGTAGCAAAGAACTCAGGAAAGTTCTCGGACAGGTAATCTTCTGATTCCCATGTGGCTTCTTCTTCTGAATGTTGATTCCACTATATCTTATACCACTTGGTTGTGGTTCGCCGAGTGACTCGATCTCTCTGATCCAGCACTCGGATCGGATACTTAGCGTAGGTCAGATCTGATTGAAGTTCAACTCCTTCAAAGTCGATGACTTGATCGGGCACTCGAAGGCACTTTTTAAGTTGCGAGACATGGAACACATTATGCACATCTGATAACTGCTCTGGCAATTTTAGCCGATAAGCTACTGGTCCACACTTCTGTATGATTTGGAACGGACCAATGTAGCGTGGTGCTAATTTCCCTCTAACTCCGAAACGGTTGACTCCCTTCGTAGGTGAGACTTTTAGATAAACATGATCTCCCACTCTGAATGCTAGTGGTCGACGTCTCTTGTTGGCATAACTCTTTAGGCAAGATTGCGCCCTCCTCATATTAGCCTGAATAATTCGAACCTTTTCTTCAGCTTCTTTGACCATGTCAACACCAAAGAACCATCATTCCCCGGGTTCAGACAAATTCAACGGGGTTCGACATCTACGACCATATACTGCTTCAAATGGTGCCATCTTGATACTCTCTTGATAGCTATTATTATAAGAGAACTCTATCAAAGACAGACATTCATCCCACGTAGCCGAATAATTGAGAACACAGGCTCTCAGCATATCCTCAAGAATCTGATTGACTCTCTCAGTTTGACCCCCAGTCTAAGGATGATAAGCAGTACTGTGCAGGAGCTTGGTACCCATGGACTCATGAAAACATTTCCAAAAGTTGGAGATGAATTGTGTACCTCTGTCAGACACAATTGTCTTTGGCACCCCATGAAGTTTCATGATGTTATTAATGTATAGTTTTGCATAGGTCGAGGTAGGGTAGAGGGTTTTGACAGGTATAAAGTGAGCCTGTTTGGTGAGACGATCTACAATAACCCAGATTGAATCAAACCCTCTGGATGTCTTGGGCAAACCCACTATGAAATCCATACTGATATCCTCCCACTTGCCTCCAGGAATAGGCAATGGATGGAGTTCACCTGCTGACTTCATGTGCATAGCCTTTACTCTCTGACAAGTATCACATTCAGCAACATATTGAGCAATCTCAATCTTTATTTTGGTCCACCAGAATCGCTATTTCAGGTCCTGATACATCTTATCGCTTCCTGGATGAATAGAGAATCTTGTTAAGTGCGCTTCATCAAGGATCTTTCGACGTAACTCAAGAACCTTTGGAACTACAAGATGATTCTTGAACCATAAGATACCATCATCGTCAATTTGGAAGTAGTCAGCTTTCCCAGCTAAAACTTTTTCCTGGATGTGCTTAATACCCTTATTCTCTTTCTGTGCAGCAACGATCTCATCTCGGATTGTTGACTCAATACTGAGGTTGGTCAAACTTCCCTGTTGAATCAGTTCTATGTTCAACTTCTCAAGCTCATAACACAAGGAAAGGTCAAGTGGCCTCACCGTCAGACAATTACAGTGAGTCTTGCGGCTAAGTGCATCGGCAACAACATTTGCCTTACTAGGATGGTAATGCACTTCGAGATCATAATCCTTAATAAGCTCAAGCCACCTTCTTTGCCTCATGTTCAATTCTGTCTGAGTAAAAATGTACTTCAAACTCTTGTGATCTGTATAGATATGACAAGTATTGCCTAGCAGATAATGATACCAGATTTTTAGAGCATGAACAACGGCAGCTAACTCCAGATCATGAGTTGGATAGTGTTCTTCATGTCGCTTGAGTTGTCGGTAAGCGTAGGCAATGACCCGACCTTCTTGCATTAGCACACAACCAATTCCAATACCTGAAGCATCACAATACACATCAAAAGGCTTCTGAATATCCGGCTGAGCTAGAACTAGAGCAGTAGTCAAAAGCTTCTTCAAAGTTTGAAAAGCTTCTTCACATTCAGCTGACCATTTGAACCTCACATCATGCTTGAGTAGTTCAGTGATAGGCTTAGCTATCTTGGAAAAGTTAGGGATGAATCGACGTTAGTACCCCGCCATTCCAAGGAAACTTCGAACTTGATGCACTGTGGTTGGTGGTTGCCAATTCAAGACTTCCTCAACCTTACTAGGATCAACAGCTACACCTTTAGCTGACAAGATATGTCTAAGGAATTGAATTTTTTTCAACCAAAATGCACACTTGCTAAACTTGGCATACAACTTATGCTCCCTTAACCGAGTCAGAACAACGCGGAGATGTTCTGCGTGCTCTTCTTCACTCTTAGAGTATATCAGGATGTCATCTATGAACACGACTACAAACTTGTCGAGCTCTGGCATGAACACAGAGTTCATCAGATACATGAAATGAGCACGAGCATTTGTCAATCCAAAAGACATGACCAGATACTCATATAAACCATAATGAGTAGTGAAAGCAGTCTTTAGAATGTCTTCGGGACGAATCTTGATCTGATGGTACCCAGATCGAAGATCAATTTTAGAGAAAACCTTGGCTCTAGCAAGCTGATCAAAGAGCAGATCTATCCGAGGTAGTGGATACTTGTTCTTGATGGTTACTTCATTCAATGGACAGTAATCCACACATAACCTCAGAGTCTTGTCCTTCTTCTTTACAAAGATAGCCGGACAACCCCAAGGAGAAGAACTAGGTTGGATGAAACCTTTATTGAGCAACTCTTGCAGCTGAACTTTTAGTTCTGCCAACTCATTGGGAGGCATTCTATAGGATCTTCAGGAAATTGGAGCGGATCCCGGTTTGAACTCAATGGTGAATTCTACATCACGATCAGGAGGTAATCCAGGCAAATCCTCTGGAAACACATCTGGGAACTCACAGACCACTGGAGTGTCCTGAACTTCTTTCACTGAGGTTGCACAAACTCTTTCAACTATCCTCATTGGAATTGGTAACTGGATTATCAACTTGGAACCATCTTGAGGTGAATCCAACTGTATAGTCCGTTGCAGAGTATTAATGACCACTCCTCGTTGATACATCCATTTCATACCTAGGATCACATCTATATCTTGATCCTTTAGAACTATCATACTAGTGGGAAAAATGTGACCACCAAGATCTATGGGCACATGGTCTACCACTTCATTGGTATACATACGTCCACCCGGAGATTGGACACAAAGTATCTTTTCCAATTTCCATCGGCAATTGATGCTCTATTACAAACCCTCTATTTATAAAAGTGTGAGATGCCCCAGAATCAAACAGGATGAGTGCAGGATGCGTAGCCACAGGAAACCTACCCATTAGAACTAGTTCACCCTCAGGAATCGTGGCTACCTGAGTATAGTGGACTCGTCCTGACCTAGGAATAGCTCTGTTTTTCTTGGAAGTTTGCCGGCGACGACAAGATGAAGTCACCACTGACCGCTGATCATTGACTTGTTTGGGAAAATGACATTCAGAGGTAGAATGTCGAGACTTGCCACAATTGTCACAAGGATTTATATTGGCTAGTGGATGGCTAGGACGAACATCAGGGATGTTCGGCTGCGGTGGAGGTGGAAGCATAGAAGCAGGCCTGACTGCCGACTACTGAGAAATGCATAGTTGAGATGGAGGATTAGACGAACCTGGAATCGCTCGAAGAATGATCCTCTGGCGCTTTCGGATACTACGAGATGATTCAGCCAACATATTCTTTTCCTTTCCCTTAGCCTCCTGGTGCACATGGTTCTTGGCTTCGTAAGTAATGGCAATGCTGACTGCTTCATGATAAGTGGCATTAGGTCTGACAGTTATCATCCTCTGAATCTTAGTGTTCAGCCCCCTTACAAACCAAAACGTCTTTTTGTCATCAGTGTTGACATACTCAGGGGCATACTGGGACAGATGAGTGAATCTTTGCAGGTAGTCCATCACTCCCGCTTCCCCTTATTGCAGTTGAAGGAATTCCTCGAGTTTTATGCGCATGATACCGTTCGGGATATGGTGTGCCCGAAACGCCTCACGGAATTCACCCCAAGAAACCTGATGTCCTTTTGGCTGCAAAGCAAGGTAGTCAGCCCACCAGGCGCCAGCAGGGCCCTGGAGTTGTTGGGCTGCAAACATAGTCTTCTGAAAATCATTGCAACGAATGAGACCAAACTTCTGCTCAATCGTGCGGAGCCAGTCAACTGCTTCTAGTGGATCTTCGGCTCTAGCGAACACTAGCGGTTGTGTACTCAGAAACTCTATATAAGAATCAGTAGCATCTGATCGACTCTGCCTTCACTGATCAGACATGATGTGTTGAGCTAAGTCTTGAAGAATACGCGCATTGCTCACGCTCACATCCGTAAGCTGAGCAACAGCACGGTCAAGAGTTGACTCTGGAGGTGGATTGGACGTATTGGCGCCATGCTGAGAAGCTCTTTCCTCATGGATCCCGATCGAGTCCTCATTCTGTATAGCAAAAGTGAATCTTAATCCAGATTTTCAAGACAGATGAGAATAGCATAGGAAAGTAAGGGTGGTTAGCATGACAAGGCTGGTAACTATTCAAACTCAACTATCTTTAGGGGGAGATATATTATTTAAATGTGAATGACATGATGAATGTGCGACCCAATGTAAAAGCGATCACTCGGAGATATATATCCCTTTATTGTTAAATTTAAATTATCTACTGGTATGACAGCCACTCAGTTTTGCAAGCTAGGGCAATATAGATGATGCTACCTCTTTATTGTACACTTCTAACACTATCTCCTCTCTCAAAAGTGAAGATCTAGGGAAATCCTAAAGAGAGGGGATATGAACCTTCGGTAGCAAGCATAAGATAAGTCAGAAGCATCCTTTTGTCAACATAATTTTGAAATTACTTTTCAAAACCTTTTGAAGTTTTATAAAGCAATACTGCAACAGTCCCAACAATGGATCGCTCTGATACCAGCTGTGGCAGAACCTCCTAAGTTATATGGCCCACATGCACCTACCGTTGCCCAAAGACCTCCGACAGCCGTGCATGTGACCCGAACAACTTAAAAGGATCTGTTGGGTTTTCGCGGAAACCTGTATTCTCCGGACAAGATCCCATTGTGAGGACATTGTAGTATTACAACATTTCATACAAATATACATCAGAGTAAAAGGCGGAAGAATTGCAACATCGTAGCTTCACAACATAGTACGAAATTATTACAAACTTAAATTTTTCCTCACTTAACCTAATGAGGCGGCATTAATACAACATTGGTTACTATCCATGTACATCCTGCCCTAGGATGTGCTAAGCACATGTCATCTACTACATAGGGTCACCTCTCAGACCGGCACACTGCATCACATGTTTTCTTTTGTTGAAGCAACTTCACCTGCAACAGGGGGTTAACAAACCCTGAGTACATGGGGTACTCTGCAAGACTTACCCGACTAAAAGTGGGGAGATGACTCAGGAATGCAGGCTGATGGGAAATCAAGGAGAGGCTACAGCAAGAATCAAAGTGTTTTGCGGAAGAGCTCTCTATCTTTAATGCTACTTTCAAGTTTTATCTCAGGTTATAACTTATGCCTGAATCTAATTTGATTCATAAGTTTTCCATTTTCATTCCTTAATCCATTCCTTAGTCCTAGTTCCGAACCACTTTTTGGTGTATGGTCGAAGGATCAAGTCTCCATTATCCGAGGAGCAACGACGATTCGAATCGATTATACCCAGCTGGGGATCCCTATCCACACTGCATATGTAGCATCTAAGCTTGCATATACCAACCCCGACTACCACGTCTCCTCCAAACCTGAACCGGTCCATGCTACCCGAGAGCACAGCACTCCTCCAATCCAGCCCTTGGCCACGAGGGTGCACGCTACTCTCGCCATCTCCCACGCCCAGTGCATGGTTGTCGGTTCAAGAACTAGATTTGCCGGAGCTAGAGCTTTCCGTAGTATGTGGATAGTTGCAAGTTTTGATCTTAGCAGGCCTACAACGAACGGTCCCTACTGGGTTCCATTGATGATTAGAAACAGTCAGAGACACTACATTGAGACTCCTTTCTCAATGCAAGTCTACTGCCCTGCCAAATTATTATCAATATTCATAATATCATAGTATACCATCATAGCACACAAAATAGCATTTTCATAAAAGCTTAACTAATTATTAAGCAGGGCTAAGCATTTTATAAACATTTGCATTTAAATCAGGTTTTCAGGACAATAAATCAAGGCAAGTAATTGCAGCAAGTAGGTGACAATCAACTCCTATCAACCTAATGCAGCAATTTAACTCAAGGTGATAAAAATTTGTAAAATACAAGGAGGGATTAATGCACAGGGGCTTGCTTTGTTGCACGGCGAGGGATGGATCAGGATCTGAATCGCAAATGTCGAAACCACCGACAACTTCCGGGGTCTCGTCATCAGCGAGTTGCTTAATTTTTACTTCCTCGCCTTCGGTCACTATTCGCAAGATAATGATGCATACTTTAATGATGGTGCAAATGACGTGATTAACAAATAAGCAAATGTTAATCTAATAACCTTGAGTACAGCTT
The DNA here is from genome assembly GCA_038502445.1 of Eremochloa ophiuroides. Taxonomy (NCBI): domain Eukaryota; kingdom Viridiplantae; phylum Streptophyta; class Magnoliopsida; order Poales; family Poaceae; genus Eremochloa; species Eremochloa ophiuroides. The sequence continues at coordinate 34,107,889 of JAHLJS010000001.1, read as the reverse complement.
TCCTTCACTGTAAAGTTGTAATCAGGATCTCACCTAGCAGTGTTAATGTTACATAATTATTTTGTTAATTATTTTAACAGTCATAGAAAGCCGCAACTAACACGACTTTCAATCCTAAGGAAAGTGCTTGGGACCAATTAGGGTTTGCTGATTCTAAGTCTTCACACAATTCCCAAAATAATAAAAAAATCCTAAAGTGATTAACACTAAATATCCTTTTTATTTATTTTTTAATTAGGGATAAATCATAAATAATAAAACTTTATCTAACTGAGCTACAAATTTTTGTGGAGGTAGATCACTGGTCAAAACAACTACACAATTAATTTCACAATTTTTGGATTAATATTTTGAGTCATAAAACTCCTGGAAATGTCATTTATTAATTAAAATATCCAATTTTACAGTCTACTGAATGTGATCAAAATACAAATTTCATATTTTTCATAAATTCTACATTACACAGAGAGGCTATACAATTTATTTTGTGATTTTTGGAACTATACATTAATTCCCATGAAATTCACAAATCTGGCATCAATTTATTTATAGGAAAATAGGAAATTTTAATTTGCACTTCACTGAAGCCCAGCTAGGCCGATCCAGCAGGGCCCAGACTAGCCCAACCAGTTCGGTCAGGCACTGGCCGGCTCTGGCCAGCCCGAGCCATGGCGGCCATGGTTGCCGGCCAGCCGGGCTAGCTCCGGCCATGGCCGAGAGCGGCCGGCGGTGGCCGGGCTGGCGACAGTAGGCTACTAGCACCCCCACAACGAGACCTACCCATTGATGCCCATTTCCCGATGAGAAATGGACCGGAGCACGCACAGCCGTAGCCATGGCGGCCCTGCGGCAGCGGCGATGGCGGCTTGCCACGTTCCCGCCAGCCGGAGCCTTCCCCGACCAAACCAATCACACCAAAAACTCCCCGAGCTCACCTAAGGTCTTGTGCACTCTCTGGTTGAACGGAAAAACGGCTAGAAAGTCGAGCTCGACGACGATGGCGCTCACGGCGGTAAGCTCCAGTTGCAACTCCCTGTTCCGGCGATCTGTGAAGACCAACCAACACAACGTCTAGCGCATGAGCTTCAAGGCAACGAGGCGGATTCGAAACATTGGACTAGCAGGCACCAAACTCACCGGAGAGAGATGGCCCTATGAACACGCCCGTGGCGGTGCTCCCGTCGGCAATGGGGAAGACGAGGGTGCTAGGGCGATTCTAGCAACGACAGAATGTGGGGGCAGGCTCTACGGATGCGCTGCAAGATGGCGAAGGTATGTGCGCGATCAATTTTACACGAAAGCGCTCAGGAACGACGAATTTGGCCGGCGAGTCGGGCTCGACGGCGGTGAACCGAAACGGCAAAAAGGGAGAGAGTGAGCTCATCTTCGAGCTTAAAAGGAGGAGGTCGACTTCCGGACGCATGCCACGCTGCCCTGCCCCTGCCACGTCCCAGGGCCGTGTGCGCTGCAGCGGTGGAAGGTGGCGGCGGCCGAAGCAGGCAGGCAGCTCGGTGGCGTGCTCTGCCCGGGTTACTGTAGCAGAGTTTATCCTCATTTTCGATTTTCTTAAAATTACTTTCAATTTTGTTCAATAAGTCAAAAAATGTCCAATGTATCAAGTGTATAGAATTTGAAACTGAACAACTTTGGTATTTAAACCTTTCTCAAATTTTGAATAATTTTGAAGTTATTTAAAAGAGGGGTAAATAGCCCTTTTCCAATTCGAATTAAATCTCAATTATTTATTGAAGAAATTCAAAATCCGTAAACATCAAAGTTGCTCAGTTTAGTGAGCTCTACAACTTTTGTTTAATGACCAACTTCAGATTCCACATACTTTTTAGCTTGGAGTTTTAAATTCAAATTTGAAAGTAGTAATTCAAGTTTAATTTGGATTTCCACATGGAAACTTGAAAACTTTGTATACCAAAGTTGCTCTACATAATAAGAGCTACAACTTTGTTTTGGGACCAAAGCCAAATTCCTCATAGTTTTGAAATTAGGATTTTAGCCCTATTTAGGGTTTAAATTAAATCCAAATCAAATTCACTCTATTTTGCTAAGCACAAGACACAATGAAATTTAACTTGTTCTTAGTTGATGCATGGCAATATTGGCAAAATCATACATGTGATGCCATGCTCATGATGACATACCCAATTTTAAGTTCAATAACACAGTGGTGTTACAGGAATATTTTCACAACTATGTTTCTATGCTACAAAGACATCACAGCAAAAAGGGTGCAAGTTTGTTGTTTGGGAAACCTTCTAATTGCATCTATGTTGGTGAAGTGGTTTCCCCTCCAACACCAACCTTTATATACCTACCTCTAGTTTCACACCTCGAGATTTGCAATTTTTATGATAAACATATGCATCTACAACCACCCTTTCAAAATCTTTATGAACAGGAAGCACAAGGGGGTTGGAGATCTCAAGTATGGCAATGATAGAGAGACCAATTGATTCACAGGTTTTCTCTTGTGAGCAGGGATCATCTGTCTTAATCTCCGAAGGTGTTTCTTCATGAATGTCTATAGGCAAAAGCATTGTCCCTTTCATTCCATGCCTAAGACAGTCTGTTTACACCAAAATTTGGTAAATTTGCCCCAGAAAGGAAAGAGCTGGCCGATGGTATAGAAGCAAAGAAATACACAAAAATTTTGGGCTGGGAGCCGATAGCCGATTCTAAAGGAAGATAGCCGATTTCGGAAGCAGACTCCGTCCAGCAGAAGGAAGGAGAATAGCCGATTGCACGGAGAATCGGTTATCGGGCGAAGGTGACAGGAGGCGTGCAGTGTCGGTATTGGTGACGTCATCCAGAGTCCGCACTGCCAAGATGCGATCACGATCGGAGTCCATTATGAAAGGGAAGTTGGGACTCCAAGTTACCTTAGATATAGGATAGTTTGTTAGTTTCCTTATCTATTGATGAGTTGTAATTCGACTAGGACTCTAGCTACGCTCAGGGTATAAATATAAGCCCTCGGCCATTGTAAAAGGAACAACAACATCAATACAACACAACTTTCGGCTCCAGCCAAACAAACCCTACAGTCAGTCGAGTCCGGCGAGTTACTTCATCCAGGCTGGGTGTCATCCGGTGGACGCAGGCTTGCTTGTAAGTATCGTCAACCCCCTGTTAAACTATGTCTTTTTAGCGTCATCCGGTGGACGTGGAAGCATGGCGGACCAGGGTCCTTGCTAAGCTCTGTTTCTTTGGCGTCATCCGGTGGACGCGGGAAGCACAGTGAGTCAAGGATGATTCACGCTGGTTTACCCGATCAATCTGTGTTAACCGTCATCCGGTGGACGAGATGCAGATTAGGACGGTTTTCACGCGCGGATTAGTTATCGATTCATGTTTGTCTTCTTGATTGATCTATTAGTTAACGTCATCCGGTGGACAGGCTATAGATTACGATAGTTTGCATGCATGGATTAGTTATTGGCTCTAGTTAAATTTGGCAGTTTTAGCTAGATTCATTAAGTTACCGATGTTGCTTATGTTTATTGTTTATTATTTAAAGCAATCATCAATTTGCCCGTCTTGATCCATATACGTCGGCTTATATCTAATAGATCTATATGTTCAACGAATTATGCTTGCCATTCGTTTTATATTGACAAGATAGAATGTTTTGCACCAGCCAGTTGTATTTTGGATCTAAATAAGATACGGGTCGCACTCAAGTAATAAAATAAACATTGTCTAGATTCAAGGGTTAACGGATCTAAGTTGCAACTTCATCATGACTGCCTCGATCCGCTCGATCTCCACTGTTGCAAGATTGTGATTTAGATCTATTAGCCGAAGAGTTGAAACATTGTTTACTTTATAGGCTTGTATGTTGCCCGTATACACTGAATCGGCTAATGTAGCCGATTTCATCTTATCTTACATTGAGACATCTTATGATCATGTTAGCTTGCTGTGACTACATCTTTTATAGTATACTTCTGTCTAATGCAAGTATATGTCATTGAATTCATGTCTGAATCGGTTAACTTGAGTTATAATGCATGTTTCACTACAATCGGTTCATAACATGACGGAATCGGCTTTCTAGTCGATCTCCCATTACATCGGCTCTTCGAGCCATACAGTTGGAACTACCTGTACATACCGGTTAGTTCCGCCCCGTGATTACTGATTACTATCTTTTTCCTTGTCAATTGCAGGTCAAATTGACTGGCACGCTTGGGTGTTACTGACACTCTCAGACCGGGTCCGAAGCTAGCTGGATCTGCGAGAGCTTCACTGCCTCAAGGATCGTTTCCGGCTTCGCTGGTGTGTTGGGCTTAGGGAACCACTTTTTGCGCCAACACACTTTTTGGCACGCTCGGTGGGACCTTTCATTGAAGACCATGGCAAAAGGAAAGGCTGCGGGGGACGGCCCCTCCAGGGATGACGGTGTCCTCAGGGTCAGGGTCGAAGACCTCAGTGAGGAGGACGCGGCAGTGCTGAACAAGATTGTTGAAGAATTCGCTGATGCCTGCCTGCTTTCATTCAGCAAGCAGCGTGATGGCTCGGTAGTGAAGAAGAATGCATTCCCTAGATGGATCATGGACGGCCATTCTGATAAATCTGAAGAGGAGTGCAAGGCCGACCTCAAGCAGATGCTGGAAGAAGCGACCTGGGAGGCCGCCTATTCAGCAGTCGGCCATCACCATAAATCCTTCCTGCAGACATTTTATAACATCATGAAGACTGTTCTCAAATGGCAAGATTGGGAGTCTCTGGGTCTGGTTTACTTCAACATACCCGCAGAGGATGCAGATCCAAAAGCAGCGGCAGGGACCTCCAATTCCCCACCGCAACAGCCGAGCCAGCCGAAAACGCCAGGGCAGGGTGCCACTGCGGCCGGTTCGGCTCAAAAAATAGCAGCTTCTCCCAGATTATACAAAGATCATACTTCGGAGGAGCTCACCGCTTTCATGCAGGCCACTAGACAGTCGGTGAACTCGATGAACTCATCAGCAGTGAACCTGACAGCTGGAAATACGCCGGCGGCAGACGTGGCCAACCCAACTCCTGGATACCATGAGGGAATCACATATCAAGACCTTCAGGCAGTGCCACATCCGGGATACGCCCAGACACCCAACAATCAGCTGCTGGAGCAGATGAGTGCCATGCTCCGTGATACGTTCGGTTTACAGCCAAAGACCGAGACTGGAATCAAGTACAAGCGTCCTTACCCCGAGTAGGTACGACCGCGTGACATTGCCGCCCAGGTATCGCTTACCCGACTTCTCCAAGTTCAGTGGGCAGGACGACATCACCACCATAGAGCACATCAGCCGTTACCTGACCCAGCTCGGCGAAGCTTCGTATGAGGTAGCTCACAGGGTCCGGCTCTTTCCGCTATCACTGACAGGGCTGGCGTTTAGCTGGTTTGCATCTATGGAGCCTGGCTCGATTCAAGGCTGGGAAGATCTGGAGACTAAATTCCATAATTACTTCTTCTCCGGCACTGGGGAGAAAGACATCACAGATCTCACCAACATGCGCCAAAAGCCGAATGAACTTGGATCGGCTTTCATCAAGCGGTTCAGGGAGACCAGGAACATGTGTTACTCTTTGAACCTGAACGACAAGCAGCTCGCCAAGGTAGTGGTCAGTGGGTTGCTCCCACAAGTCCAAGAGAAGCTGGTGGGCACCAACTTCAACAGCATCAGCGAGGTGATGCAGAGGGTGGCCGCATTAGAACAGCAGGCCCAGAGTTTCAAGAAGGATTCAAAATACAAGCAGGCCTACGTCTGTGATTCCGACTCAAAGGATGGAGAGAATGAAGAAGTGGCTGCTGTTGAGCTTAAATGGGGAACAAAGCCCATGGCCGTACTGAAGGGTTGGAGCGCGGAAGATCAATACGACTTTGACACGCGCAAGCTGGACAAACTCTTCGACCTATTAGTCAGTGCAGGCCACATCACCTTCCCAGCTGATTACGTCAAGCCATCTCCTGAAGATTTGCAGGGAAAACCGTTCTGCCAGTACCACGGCCTCACCTCACACTCTACAAACAATTGCCACAATTTCAAAGCAGCAATCCAGAATGCTATTAGGCGCGGTTTGTTGAAATTTGAGGCTCCTCCCAAGGGGAAGATGAAGATCGACAAATTCCCATTCCCGAAAGGGCAGAATATGGTCCAGATCACGAATCCTCTGACTAAAGTAAAGGTATTAACCTCCGAGCGGGCCAGGAAGAGCTCCTCAGTTGATACCGATGCACAAATCACAGCTGAGGAGCTGGCGCTGATCAAAGCAAGGAGGGAACAGAATCAGAGGCAGCCGGAGCAGGGAGAATCCAGTGGCACCAAGAGCAGGAGGCCCACACACCAGCACCTTCTAAACAAGTGGCGGCGACAGAAAGAGAAAGATCATCAGAGGCGGCTGCAGCGCGAAGAAGAGGAGTACCGCAGGTGGCTCCGCGAAGAAGAAGAGGCGCGCTATCATGAAGAAATGACCCGCCACCGGGGAGGTGAGGAGGATCATTGGCATTGCCCATTCTTCCGACATTGTTGGAATGAAGGCCTGAGACTGCCAACGCTGCACAACTGCCCAGAATGCAGCGATCAGTACTGAGAGTACAGGCAGTCCCAGGTCAACCGCCGGTCTGTACATCAGAGGCTGGGGAGCCCCCACAGCCCGCGGGATCGGCGTGAAAAAAGGGACTCGCACGGTCGGCTTGATGAAGCGGTAGTTGAACGCCGACAGCCGGTTTGGCAAGAGAATCAGTGGTGCCCAGGGGATCTAACTAGGAGCCAAAGGCGCCGGGTGCAGCGACTCAGAAACAGAGAGCTCCAAGCTGAGGGACGTGCCAAACAGGTATGGCGCGAGAAGCCTCCACAAAATAATGGAAAGGCTGTAGCCGATGCACAGATGGTGTTCGTGCTGCCTGCAGAGTTCAGAGCCAAGAAGTATGATACCGAGTCCGACTCAGACGATTCGGGATCAGAAGACGGAGTGGCCAAGTTAGTGCTCGCACAGCAAGCTACTTTTGATAAGCCAGCCAAGAATCGACATTTGAAGGCCCTCTATCTCAAAGGTTATGTCGACGGCATGCTCATGATGAAGATGTTGGTGGATGGTGGTGCCACTGTCAATTTCATGCCCTACACTACGTTCCGCAAGCTAGGCAAGGGTCCCGATGATCTAATAGAAACTGATCTGATGCTCAAGGATTTCGGGGGCAATTCTTCCAACACTCGGGGGGCAATCAACGTCGAGCTAACAGTGGGGAAGAAGACACTGCTTACCACGTTTTTCGTGATCGACAGTAAAGGTGCCTACAGTTTGCTACTCGGACGCGACTAGATTCATGCCAACTGCTGCGTGCCATCGACCATGCATCAGTGTCTCATTCAGTGGCATGGCGATGAGGTCGAAGTGATCCCGGCCGACGACTCGGTCAGCGTGGCGACGGCAGATGCCACATACTGGGAAGCTGGGGATCATGTCTGTTTCTCTGGCAAGACTTGGGAAGGAGGCTCCATCAAGGTCAGTGATGAGAGTCAACAGCCGGTCAGGGCAATCGGCTTTGAGTCTTTTTATTAAATGGAGAATCCGATTGACGGCACAGAGGGTAAGTTGGGGCAAGGATTCACGTCGGCCGACAAGCTCGAAGAAGTGCATGTTGGACCCGGCGACAGACCAAGGCCGACGTTTATTGCCAGCCAATTTAGACCCAGAGTTCAGGCAGGAGCTGGTTCAACTATTGAAAGAGTACAAAGATTGTTTCGCTTGGGAATATTATAAAATGCCTGGATTGGACAAATCTATTGTTGAGCATAGGCTACCTATCAAGTCAGGGTTTCGGCCACACAAGCAGCCTCCACGTCGTTTTAGAGAGGATGCTCTACCTGACATTAAGGCCGAAATCACGAGGTTGTTAGAAGCCAAGTTCATTCGAGCTTGCCGATATGTCGAGTGGATATCGAACATCGTCCCTGTGTATAAGAAAAATGGTAAATTGCGAGTCTGTATTGATTTCAGGGATTTAAATAGAGCTTCACCGAATCAGAGCTAGTGTGGAAAGTCATTATATCTATTGGTACCAAAGATAGCCGATTCGGTAAATGGTCGCCAAACTGGGAAGGCCCGTATCGCCTGGTGGAATGCTCTCTGGGTGATGCTTATATCCTTGAAGACTTGGAAGGGCAGAGACTCGCCAGAGCCATCAACGGGAAGCATCTGAGGAAATACTACCCTAGCATCCCAGTTGGGGGATAATAGCCAATTCATGTGAATCTGGCTCTAACAGCCGATGCCGTGCAAGCGGGTCACCTTCAGGACGAAAATGGCCGACATCGTAGTAACGAGTCGCCCTTAGCACAAAAATGAAATACCCTCGATGGGATGTAACAGCCGATGCGATAAGCGTTGCCTTTAGAGTAAAAAATAAAAACAAAATATACAGCCTTGCAGATTGGATTGTTTCGGGCATAACGAGTTCAGAAGTATCATATACATCAAAATGCCTAATACAGTCTAGTTTGGATTATTGACGCCATCCCGGAGGGAGACGAAGCGCAGCCATCAATGGTCGCACACCGATCTGCTTTTTGGGTCAGGCTGTTTAGCCGATCCTATTGTGAGTACCCACAAGCCGATTCGTAGTGAATCTACCTGAGGGGTTAATTCTAAGGAAAAGCAGAACGAAGCCGATGCTAAGAAGCAGGCCCGAAAGCCGATTCGTATGTAGAACGGATCAGGCTGAGTAATCGATTCTAAGGTACAATGCAAGCCTGAAAGCCGATTCGCATGCAGCAAAAAGTCGTCAACATCTTTATCGGCCTAGAATGAAGGGACGCACATACAGATGTGAAGAAATAATGGCGAATAAGACCTTTGAGAAGGATACACACGGCGTCTCAAGATCCTGCATCAGCTATGCCTTGGGAACTTGGACTCGCCGCATGCACACGTTGCACGACATCAAGCGATCCATCACGAAGACGGACAAGACGAGTGACTTTCATTGGCTCCTACATCTTCAACGATGGTATGCACAATTCTACTCTCATAGTTTCAAAGTTTATAGTTGGAAATGTTTAAAGGCAAAACTTTGAAATCTTAAGGGTAATTCCACTCTACAAATATGTGATATAAATGTTTTAGTTTGTCCATTGTTGAAATGATTAATAGATGCTCTGTTTCATGTCTCACCCATGTCTAGTTTATAATTTTGATTTCTTTAAGGTTTGAGTTTCTTGGTCTGATACTTGTCTTGAAGTCTTGAGAACCTGTGGGTTGTGTAAAGTTTGAACTTTGTCTAAAAGTGGTTGTAGAATGCGAATGGAGATAGAATTTGCTATGACATTATTCTGAGAGATACTTGAAATCCGGAGAGTTTTATAAAATGATTAATAAAGATTAATTGATTTCATATTGAGCCTTGTCAAATTATTGTGACCACTAGTGAGATTATAGTCATGCTCCTAAGATCAAGATTCACGTACACGTTATAAATTAATAAAATTCCTTGATGAGCCATGGACATTCTCTCTTTGATTAAGATAAGATATGAGGCTATTCTATAAACTCAGAAATAAAAACGACGGACACGTGTCCGCCAGAACTGAGAAGAGAAAAATAAAAAATGACGATCGTGTGATCGCCAAATAAAAATGAAAGATGGCCAAAGGCCCAATAGCCTTATAGTTTAGAATGATCAAAGAGAGTGGCATATGCACAGGGAAAATAAAAATACAGAAAATATTCACTTGCACTTCTTGATCTAAGTATATGACTTTTATCTCCTTAAGGTTCGGTTTTTTGACTTAGCAATATTATGTGATACAATTTATAAAAAGATAATAATAAAACTCCGGAAGAAAAGTGTTCAAGGGATAACAGATAAGCAGTTCTGTAGCTGTTCTGTTTTGCAGTTGCTTGAGGACTTAGTGAAAAGTAAAAGCCCCATGGTTGAAGAGATAGATGGATGAGTAAAGTACCATTTTATTCAAATTTAAAAGAAATTTTGGTTATAAATATGATACTCTTGAGATGTAATCGACATTGTAGCATTTTCTTATCAACAATATCTAAGAATGGATAAAACTATAATATTTATGCACATATGCATTTACTACTAATCTATTTCCACATGTATTGGAGGATTATTGTTTTACAGGACTTGCATACAGAGGTGTGGAAATATGGTGAGAACATGCTTATATTTCAAGGATTAAAGGAAGAAGACCTAGACGCACTATGGCTGCTAGTGAGTTTCTCGGCACAAGGAAGACCATCGGATCATAGTTCGAAGCATGAAGAAATCATACTCCGAACTAGGGGGGCCTGTGTTTACACCAAAATTTGGTAAATTTGCCCCAGAAAGGAAAGAGCTGGCCGATGGTATAGAAGCAAAGAAATACACAAAATTTTGGGCTGGGAGCCGATAGCCGATTCTAAAGGAAGATAGCCGATTTCGGAAGCAGACTCCGTCCAGCAGAAGGAAGGAGAATAGCCGATTGCACGGAGAATCGGTTATTGGGCGAAGGTGACAGGAGGTGTGCAGTGTCGGTATTGGTGACGTCATCCAGAGTCCGCACTGCCAAGATGCGATCACGATCGGAGTCCGTTATGAAAGGGAAGTTGGGACTCCAAGTTACCTTAGATATAGGATAGTTTGTTAGTTTCCTTATCTATTGATGAGTTGTAATTCGACTAGGACTCTAGCTACGCTCAGGGTATAAATATAAGCCCTCGGCCATTGTAAAAGGAACAACAACATCAATACAACACAACTTTCGGCTCCGGCCAAACAAACCCTAGAGTCAGTCGAGTCCGGCAAGTTACTTCATCCAGGCTGGGTGTCATCCGGTGGACGCAGGCTTGCTTGTAAGTATCGTCAACCCCCTGTTAAACTATGTCTTTTTAGTGTCATCCGGTGGACGTGGAAGCATGGCGGACCAGGGTCCTTGCTAAGCTCTGTTTCTTTGGTGTCATCCGGTGGACGCGGGAAGCACAGTGTGTCAAGGATGATTCACGCTGGTTTACCCGATCAATCTGTGTTAACCGTCATCCGGTGGACGAGATGCAGATTAGGACGGTTTTCACGCGCAGATTAGTTATCGATTCATATTTGTCTGCTTGATTGATCTATTAGTTAACGTCATCCGGTGGACAGGCTATAGATTACGATAGTTTGCATGCATGGATTAGTTATCGGCTCTAGTTAAATTTGGCAGTTTTAGCTAGATTCATTAAGTTACCGATATTACTTATGTTTATTGTTTATTATTTAAAGCAATCATCAATTTGCCCGTTTTGATCCATATACGTCGGCTTATATCTAACAGATCTATATGTTCAACGAATTATGCTTGCCATTCGTTTTATATTGACAAGATAGAATGTTTTGCACCAGCCAGTTGTATTTTGGATCTAAATAAGATACGGGTCGCACTCAAGTAATAAAATAAACATTGTCTAGATTCAAGGGTTAACGGATCTAAGTTGCAACTTCATCATGACTGCCTCGATCCGCTCGATCTCCACTGTTGCAAGATTGTGATTTAGATCTATTAGCCGAAGAGTTGAAACATTGTTTACTTTATAGGCTTGTATGTTGCCCGTATACACTGAATCGGCTAATGTAGCCGATTTCATCTTATCTTACATTGAGACATCTTATGATCATGTTAGCTTGCTGTGACTACATCTTTTATAGTATACTTCTGTCTAATGCAAGTATATGTCATTGAATTCATGTCTGAATCGGTTAACTTGAGTTATAATGCATGTTTCACTACAATCGGTTCATAACATGACGGAATCGGCTTTCTAGTCGATCTCCCATTACATCGGCTCTTCGAGCCATACAGTTGGAACTACCTGGACATACCGGTTAGTTCCGCCCCGTGATTACTGATTACTATCTTTTTCCTTGTCAATTGCAGGTCAAATTGACTGGCACGCTTGGGTGTTACTGACACTCTCAGACCGGGTCCGAAGCTAGCTAGATCTGCGAGAGCTTCACTGCCTCAAGGATCGTTTCCGGCTTCGCTGGTGTGTTGGGCTTAGGGAACCACTTTTTGTGCCAACACAGTCATTGGATATTTCATTGTCCAGGATCTCCTTTGGATGGGTGTCTCTCAAGTCGATCTCACCTAGGGCCACCATACTTGGATGTGGTATAAGTTCATCATTTGGATCTGAACCAAGTATGGATTCCATCCATAAGGCTTCGTATTTGTCCATCCATTCAACATATTCCTGCCATTGTTGTAGCTCTTCTTGATCTTCCTTGTGGCCTTGATGACTCCTATGCTTTGAATGTCTGAGTGGGTTTCTAAGATCATCATGAGTCTTAGGAGAGAGAGCACAAGAGGATTCATTGGGGTTAAGGATGGGTTCAAAGATGGGTTCAGATAAGTCATCTAGTGTGGGCATAGAAGGGGAGAAGTTAGGATTGGCATCTAATTGGCTTGGCTCTCCTTCTATGGCATCACTAGGCATGCCATCCTCGAGTTCTTCCCAAAGTCCTATGTAAGGACGCTTTCTAAGAGACTCTTCCATAAGAGGACTTGAAATATGATCACTTGGAGGTCTCTTATGCGGGCAAGAGTTATTTGTTCTCTCAGAATCAATGAGGTTACCCTCGAATTCAAAAGGATTTTCCAAAGGTGGAATTCCTCTTGGGGAATTTTGGGGTATTGATGAGATAGCCAAATCTTGGGATTGGACTGGTTGTGATTCGGCTATCAGAACTTCCTCTATTTGATCAGAAGATGATTCCTCCTTCTCCTTGGGGAGTGTATGACTGAATGCTAGAGCAATAGGTCTTTCTAGTGAATCTATTAAGCATAGACGTTGCTTCAATAGCAGTCAAATGGGAAAATGATCCTCCAGAGCAATAATTAAGGTCTTGCTTATCATCCTTGCTAAGGCCCATATAAAAATGTTGAAGAAATATATGGTCTTGAAGAGCAAGGTCCGGGTCAGTGAGGATAAGATCATTGAAACGCTCCCAAGATTCAGCAAGAGACTCATCCTTGCCTTGCTTGAAGGATAAAATTTCCTTTTGAAGGCTGACTACCATAGAGATGGGAAAGTATTTTGAATAAAATTCAGAGCAAAGTATTTCCCAATCTCCCTGCATACTATCTATGGTCAGGTTGTACCAATGTCTAGCTTTTCCAGTCAAAGAGAATGGAAAGAGGTTCCATTGCAAAGATTCATCTGACATGCCATCAATGTGTAAGCATGCACAGATGCGGTAGAACTCACATAGGTGTGAGTATGGGTTTTCATCACCTTCTCCCGAGAAGGGTTGTTTTTGGATAAACTTTATAAGACACGGGCTCAGCTCATAGCTAGGTGCTAGGATAGGCTTTGAAGATTCTAGTGGCATGAAGCTAGAGCTCGTGGGTTTAGCATATTGATAGATAGGAGTGGAATCCAAGCTAAAAGATAAATAAAATAAAAAGGCTAAGCTAGGCTTGTAGCTAATTCAGCAACTGTTTCCCCAGCAACGGCGCCAGAAAGCTTGTTGGTATTTTTAAGTGCACATAGATAAATCCGCAAGCGCACGGATACCGTTGTAGCTTTCACCCGAAGGGTTTTAAATATCGTATCCCCTAGGGAAACGGGCTTGGTTAACTATGATCTAACTTAACCAGGGGTAGTCAATAAGTAAAGGTAAAAACTAGGTTAAAGGGTGGTAGTCAATGATGGGTGTAGTGATGCAATTAAGGATGGTGGTGTTGCAACTAAGGTGATGACTAATAGGTGTAAAACTAATCAAGGGTGTAGATAATATGGCTATCGTGATCTAGGTTGTAGATAATGGGAGTAAAGAGAGGATAACTAGGGGTTTCTACTTCTGACTTGGACAAGCTTATGTCTTCTACTGTCTATCTGGGGAAATCACTATAGGGAACGAGACCAACAGAGGATGTTTCCCTTAGCAAAGCTATCCTACTCTTCCTTCTGATGGGAGGTGGACTGTGAAAGACTCAACAGGCATGGTCACCCCCGTGATCTACCACCGATCCGGCCAGACAGGACGCATTTATGAGTAATTATAGTATAAGCACCACGCCTACAATATAGATTACCACTCTACTCCCTCTAGAACAGGAGTAAAGCACTCAAAAGAGAGACATAAACCAGATAAACAATATGATCATAGACTTACGTGAATCAGAAGTTGGTTGCCCGAGACATCTTAAGAGCTAGCTCAAGTAAAGCTAATTCCTATTGAAGTACAAGCCATAGAGGGATCACCGACAGGCCGGCATCTCCTCCTAACTCTTCCCTCGCTCTCCATCTCTCTACTATCTAGTCCCTAGATCCTGATGAGAAGTTATCCTTTTATGGGACACCTCTCGGTTAGGGTTTACATGTGATAGAATGAATTGGTATGAAACCCGGGGGGTCTGGGGGTCCTTATATAGGCCGGTGGGATAAACCATAGCCCTTGGATCAAACCGACTTCGACGGACGGTGTAGATTGCGTGAAATATTGGGATGTGGGTCCACGTCGAAGCGAAGGCGGTTCCGTGGCACTGACAGGTGGGCCGACCTAGGGGCCAGTCGGCCGACCCTCTTCGAAGTCTAAATGGGTCCCGTCTTCTCTGGCGAGTCTCTGGTGTCTTCTAGATTCTTCCTGATCCACTTTCACGGCTTCGATTTTTATACCGACGTCCTTGGTATTTTCTCCTTTTCCTGACAACATCTTGCAGAAACATAGATTCACCAAAACTCATGGAATTCTGTCAGTTCAACCCCTAAACCTATGTTGGTGTTTGCTTTTATACCCTTTTCATGTTTAGTTGATGGGTAAAATCATACAATAATTACTGTCAACAATGCTAGAATAGGAAAAAAACACACATTTATATACTATTTGCTTTGCATTGAGTGTTGTCAAGCTTTGTTGATACCTTAGAAACTTGTCAAGCTTTCAAAATCAAGATCACATGCACACCACACACACCTGCTGCTCCTGCACTAGGAGTACGCGAAAACATGCCTTCTATATCCACCTGAAAATGTTCTACTCCTACACTCAGAGTAAACACCAAAAATAAGCCTATAGGATATCCCTGAATAAATGCTATAAGTTCTTGTTGCTATCTCTCAAAAAGAAAAGAAGAGAGAGAATACTGTTGCAGAGAAGAGGCATGTCGCTATGCAAAAGTATGAGATGAGAGAAAACAATAGGTACAAAGATGCCGGCCTGAGAGGTAAAAATGGACAAGTGTCCGAATTATCAAAACAATGGGTACTCCGATGCCCACCTGTAAAAATGAAAAAAAAAGAGAAAGAGATAGCCCATGTTGTCCTGCAGCACAATTTCCCCAATGTTTGAAAAAGAGAGAGAAATGTTTCCAAGGAGCAAAAGTAGAATTAGGTTAGCCACCATATACACACCTACCACCACATATCCACACACATGCACATCTTGATTAGATTGTATGACTTGTTTTCTCTGGATCCATTGTTTGACTTTACAATATATGCATTGCAAGTATGTATGAGTTGTCTCCTCAACCATGAGCTCCACATAAGCCATTAGTTACAGGGTGAGAGAGAGAGAGAGAAAGAGAAGGCACACATCACTACTGCCTTGGTGAGGATCCACAAATACCACATATTGAGAGACTTGAGAGAGTCATACAAAGGAAACTCTGAGTTTTATTCTGAAAACTTAAAAAAGCTGCAGGATAAGAGTTGAACGACAGAGCTTGAGACATAGTGCTTAACTTAGACATTCTGTCCTTCAATTACCCAAGACCCAAGAAAAGGCTACAAGCTCCATGGTTCAAGGTAATAAAGGTAAGTTGAAAAGTCAGAATAGTTTTCTCTAATCCCGAGGAGAACTCTTGCTTGAATACAGGTTTGGTTTTAAGGAGTTGCTACTATATTTAAAAATTCTAATGAACTCCTACATCTATTGCTAAGTTTGGCTTTGCTAAGGGACTAGCAAAGGTTAAGCTTGGGGGAGCTTGTTGACGGCAGTTATTGTATGATTTTACCCATCAACTAAACATGACAAGAGTATAGAAAGCAAACATCAATATAGGTTTAGGGGTTGAACAGGCAGAATTCCACGAGTTTTAGTGAATGTGTGTTTCTGCAGGATGTTATCAGGAAAAGGAGAAAATACCAAGGACGCCGGTATAAAAATCAAATTACACCGCAAAAGTGGATCAGGAAGAATCTAGAAGACACCAGAGACTCACCAGAGAAGACGAGACCGGTTTGGACTCTGAAGAGGGTCGACCGACCTGGCCCCTAGGTCGGTCGACCTGTCAGACACGAACCCGCTTCCGCTTCGACGTGGACCCACGTCCCGATTTTTCACGCAATCTCCACCGCCCGTCGAAGTCGGTTTGATCCAAGGGCTACGGTTCATCCCACCGGCCTATATAAGGAGCCCCAGACCCCCCAGGGTTTCATACCAATTCATTATATCAATACATGTAAACCCTAATAAAGAGGTGTCCCATGAAATCTAGGGACTAGATGGTAGAGAGATGGAGAGCGAGGGAAGAGTTCGGAGGAGATGCCGGCCTGTCGGTGATCCCTCTACGGCTTGTACTTCGGTAGGATCTAGCTCTACTTGAGCTAGCTCTTAAGATGTCTCGGGCAACCAACTTCTGATCCACGTAAGTCTATGTTTATATTGTTTATCTGGTTTATGTCTCTCTTTTGAGTGCTCTATTCCTGTTCTAGAGGGAGTAGAGTGGTAATCTATAGTTTAGGCGTGGTGCTTAGACTATAATTACTCGTAAATGCCCCTGCTTTCCGGATCGGTGGTAGATCGCGAGAGTGACCTAGCCTTGTTGAGTCTTACACAGTCCACCTCCTGTCTATAGGGCTAGTAGGATATTGTTACTTAGGAAAGTATCTTTTGTGATATCCTTCCTCAAGTGATTTCCCCAGATAGAGCTTGCCCAAGTCAGAAGTAGAAACCCCTAGTTATCCTCTCTACACTCCTGTTATCTATAACCTAGATCACCATAGCCATATTATATCCACCCTCGATTAGTTTACACCTTTTGGCCATAATCCTTGATTGCATCACCACCATCATTGACTGCCACCTTTTAACCTAGTTTGAACCTTTACTTATTCGTTAACCTTGCTTAAGTTAGATCATGGTTAACCAGACCCATTTCCCTGTGGATACGATATTTAAAACCCTCCGGGTGAAAGCTACAATGGTATCCGTGCGCTTGTGGATTTATCTGTGTTCACTTAAAAATACCAATAGTGGATATCTTCAATGTAAGATGGTACTATGCAGAGCATCAGTCCAAGGGATGGAACGATGATTCTCTACCAGAGAAGAAAGGAGACCCAGGAAGACCCGTCATACCAATAGCCATTGGTCAACACGCCTTCGAGGAAGCAATCTGTGACTTTGGCGCAAGCGTCAACATTATGCCCAAGGTGATCTATGAGAAGATACATGGAGATGCGCTCCTATACACCAACATGTGCTTGCAGCTAGCAGACCAGTCACTTTGCTATCCTAAGGGGATCCTGGAAGATGTCTGTGTATGAGTTGGACACTCGTATGTACCTGCTGACTTTGTGGTAGTTGAGACAGGAGGAGATGAGAAGTTGGCAATCATTTTGGGACGACCATTCTTTAGCACTGCCAAGGCTATCATCTACTGCCGACAGTGCCAAGATCTGTTTCACTATCAGGGGAAGCAAAGAAAGATTCAGCTTCAAGAACAAGACACTAGAAAGTCCAGCCCATCCACAGAAGCCGTACATCTATGAGGACAAGCCTGCACAGAAGAAGACAAGCAGAAGGAAGAACAAGGCTAGGCAGACTCACACTGAAGCTGTGAGGATGATCAACTCAGTCCGAGATGAGTACGATCACCTTCTGGTTTCACCACACATGCCCAAGCTAGACGATCCAGGATATCGATGATCAACTGCACAATCAATCAGTAGATCTTCTACAAAGACCTTCTGCGATACAGGATCGAGTGTCAACATAATGGCCAAGTTAACTTATGACTTCCTATTTGGCAAGACACCCTTGTACTCTACCTACACGTAGCTACAGATGGTGGACTAGGCATTCAGATTTCCAGAGGGGATTGCTAAAGACGTTATGGTAAAGATGCGAGATCACTATGTCCCCACTGACTTCTTGGTCCTGGATATGGTAGAAGAAGAGTACGATCCACCGCTCATACTTGGAAGACCCTTCCTCAACACTACAAGAGCAATTATCTATATGAGATCAGGGGAGGTCCACTTCCAATTCCACAAGGAGAAGGTCCCCTGCTACTTCAACAGTTACACAACTTATGAGTAGCCAAAGAAGAACAGGTCAAGGAGGAGACGCCGTTCCTCCCAACACCTGAAGAACCAACCACTCAAGGATAGTTGGGAGGATTATAAAGAAGAAATTGAAAATAATAACTCCGAAGAAAAGAAGGAAGAAGAGACTGTGAAGGATGAGCTCCCAGCTTCGGCCTCACCAGCAACATCAACTTCACCAACCAGAAAGGAATGGAGGAAGAAGGAGACACCTTCCAGCTCATCATCAGAAGTGCAACCAGGGTCACCATCTCAACCCGACGATGCACCCAACAAGGAATGAACAGACAAGGAGTCCTGTTCAGAGGACTATAAACCACTGAGCCTTCACCAAAAGGTAAAACTAGTATTTATTCATATTTACTTTCAGCATTGTATTAGTATCTTAGCAGTTGCATATTTACTTTCCTGCATTAAAAAGAAAGTAAAAATATTTATTGCTCTGCATAATAAAATTTCAAAGCCCATGTGACTAATCTTATGGCACAGTTCATAAAGACTATTCACTGTGGTGGTACAAAAATAATTTGCATCTAGGATAGATTACTGCACTATGTTTAATTTCTGCAATTATAAAATTGAAAACACCAAAAATATGTGGGCACATGAAGATCCACACCTTTTATTAAAAATACCAAAAATATGTGGGCACATGAAGGTCCACCCACTTAGGGAAATATCTGCTGGAACTATAAAAACAATCACTTACCATGGAGTGGTATTAACCTAACCTTTCTCCATGAGATTTGGTATTCTTGTTGGCAATTGAGTTTCACAGGAAAATACAAGATCAAAGAGCTAGTCAACCCAACGCACCTCCACTGCCGGTACGCCTGCTCCCAGAAGGATCACTCAACTTGTAACATCAAAGACCATGTCAAACATCCAGCTTGGGGGAGGGCACCCTCCATTTAAATCCAGCTAAGTATAAGTTTCCCACCTTATTATTGTACCATATTGCTTTTCACGTGACTTAGCTAGTGAGATAAAAATTTGAAAATCAAATAGTGTTTAGGTTAGTTTGTGTGTTTGAATAAAATAAAAAGAGAGTGCTTGCAATAATTTTGTTCAGACTAGACGGAAACCATGCATAGGAATTGATAAGTAGCACCCCACCATGATTCCTCATAACACTTAGCTTTCAACCTTGAATCATCCCAAGTTTTAGACACAACCATTTTAACTTGAAGATTTACTTTGAACCTAAAACTTGTGGGTAGCAAATGCTTGATCTAAGTCTAAGTAATTGAGGGATATGATATGCAAAGTTTGAGCTACTGTTTATCTTGTTCCTAGTGATACTTGAATCTGGAGATTTATTTTGAAAAACCTTAAAACCACATGATGAGTTTATGTATGACAAGAGCTTTACAATCCTACCACAGCCATACATGCTAGACTAGGAAAAACATACACACTATATGCTACTTAATTTGTTTTAAGTTTAGTCAAGCTTTGTTGATACGTTAGGAACTTGTCATGCTTTTACAATCAAGATCATGTGCACTCCACCCATAATGCACTACTCAATTCCTGAGTAGGTGCATCCACATTCCACACATTCCATCTACTCCACCCAAAAGGTTTACTCCTTCACTAGGAGGAAACACCCAAAAATATCCCCATTGGTTACCCCAGATCAATGCTCCAAAGTTCTTGTTGCTATCTCTCAAAAGAAAAAGAAAAAGGGAAGTACTGTTGCAGAGAAGAGGCATGTGGCTCTGCAAAAGAGTGAGATGAGAGAAAACAATGGGTACAAAGATGCCCGCCTAAGAGGTAAAAATGGACAAGTGTCCGAATTATCAAAACAATGGGTACTTTGATGCCCGCCTAAAAAGAAGAAGATAGCCCATGTTGTCCGGCAGCACAATTCCCTAGTGCTGAAAAAGAGAGAGATGTTTTCAAGGAGCAAAAGAGTAGAATTAGGTTTAGCCACCACAATATCCACTTACCACCTCACATCCACCCACATGCACATCT
Source organism: Eremochloa ophiuroides (assembly GCA_038502445.1). Lineage (NCBI taxonomy): Eukaryota > Viridiplantae > Streptophyta > Magnoliopsida > Poales > Poaceae > Eremochloa > Eremochloa ophiuroides. The sequence goes on along the minus strand of JAHLJS010000001.1, from coordinate 34,087,600 downwards.
TGATTCAATTGTATGACTTGTTCCTTTGGATCCATTGTTTGACTTTACAATATATTCATTACAAGTATGTATGAGCTGTCTCCTCACCCATGAGCTCCACAAAAGCCATTAGTTATAGGGTGAGAGAGAGAGAAGGCATACATCACTATTGCCTTGGTGAAGATCCACAAGTACCACATATTGAGAAACTTGAGAGAGTCATACAAAGGAAACCCTGAGTTTTATTTTTTGAAAACTTGCAAAAGCTCCAGGATAAGAGTTGAACGACAAAGCTTGAGACATAATGCTTAACTGAGACATTCTGTCCTTCAATTACCCAAGACCCAAGAGAAAGCTACAAGCTCCATGGTCAAAGGTAATAAAGGTAAGTCTAAAGGTTAGCTTGGTCTACTCTAATCCTTGAGTACTTCTTGGTTTGAAACTAAATATTTGCGAGGGGTAGCTACAACTTATAATATCTGCTAAAAGTTTTGCTTTGCTAAGGGACTAGCAAAGGTTAAGCTTGGGGGAGCTTGTTGACGGTAATTATTGTATGATTTTACCCGTCAACCAAATATGAAATAAGGGTATAAAGGCAAACACCACCATAGAATAGGGCTTTAACTGACAGAATTCTATAGTTTTGGTGAATCAGTGTTTTGCAGGGGGTTATTCAAAAAAGAACTAAGGGAGACCCACATGTCAAATTAAACTAACAAATTCCACCACGAAAGAGATCAAGAATATTCCAGAGGACACCAGAGACTCACCGGAGGAAGCCGGGCCCGCAACTCAGAGAGAGAGGGTCGGCCGACCCTCTGACCAGGTCGGTTGACCTGTCAGAGAGGCTTCCCCGCCTCCGCTTCGACGTGGACCCACATCCTGATTTTTCACGCAATCTCCACCGCCCGTCGAAGTCGGTTTGATCCAAGGGCTACGGTTCATCCCACCGGCCTATATAAGGATCCCCAGACCCCCCTAGGGTTTTAGATCAATCAATCAGATATCAGTTCAATCCAGTTGTAGAGAGCTAGAAACCCTAGAATCATTAGAGCTTCACCATCTAGAGCATAACTACATAGGTTAGAAGTAGAAGGAGGCAAGTTCTACTTGAGTTTCGGATCTTGTCTAGAGCTAGAAGGCTTCCCGGAGCCATTGTAAGCTCTCTCTTGTATCTTAAACCTCTTTTGAGTGCTTGAGATAAAGTTGATCGACATTGTTCTATTATTGATTATGTTCTCAATTATGCTATTCATTGCTTATCTAGATTGTATACTTTGCTTAGTTTGGATGCATTCATATTCATACATAGGTTTTATAGCTCTCATTCATTGACGTCATGGATGGGTGACCAACAGCATGTATGCATGGTGCTTAGATGTAGTTTGTCTGCAAATGTGCCTTATATTCTGGGTTCTGTGGTAGATCGTGGATGTGACACTCCCGTTGAGTCCTTTGTAGTCCACACTCCGAATGTAGGGAGAGTATGAAGTTATTATTGTAACACCCTAGTGTTAGTTACTATTTTCACACTTGCATTTGCATGTCATCAAGCATAGATCATGTCATTTCATGCATTATTATCATTGCATTTTATTTGATGCCCTTTTATTGATATATGTTTGTTTATATGGCCATAACATGCTAAATGTGTTGACATGCAAATGTGATGCTTGTTTACTGTTCTAAATGCTTTAGACATGTTTGGGATAACATTTGGAACAATGTTCATGTTGGTGAAATCCCCAAAATACCCCTCTAGCTCATAGTTGACTAGGGAGCCCTTTAAAAGCTATTCTGTTTGACCAAACAAGAAGGGCATTTTAGAGATTCTGCATGTCAGTGCACCCTTAATAAAAGTTGTGTAGAATTTTATAAGCAACAAACTTTATTTTTGGGTCAACTCATGAAAATGAGTGGAAGAAGGTTAAAAAGTTGAATTAGTGCAGATTTGGAGCTGTTTTGGAAGTTTTCAAATTTTCCTAAGTCTAAACCGGTTTTCAGTTTCGGTGTACCCCTGTTCATCGACTTGTATCTCTCAATCCAGGCCGAACTAGAGTAAAGTGCCTTACTATGAAATGATCTACTCATATAGCTCTTCAATCCATATTAGTGAAGTTTTCGCTGAAACGCACTGGATCACGAGTTATGGCTTGATCAAAATCGAGTTTCAGTCGGGTCCGCGGAGACTGAATCGGAGCCGATTCAGTTTGACCCTCGGTCGTCGCCGCGCGACCGCGTCAGGCCTCGGCCGCCAGGTCGCGCCGTACGTCGTCGTTGCTGCCACGCGGTCGGCTTACAAAGGGCAACACTCCTTTCTGTCTCCCGCACACTCGCCCTCACTCTCCCCGCTCTCTCGCCCTCTGCTCGCTCGCTGCTCTCCTCTTTCCCCTCCGCCGTCACCATTTCCGCCGTGCCGCCGCCGCGGTGAAATCCGCCGCCACCGAGCCGTCTCCGACCGCTCCATCTTCGGCGTAGCTTCGGCTTGCTCTGCTCTTCGTTTTCGACCCGTTGCCGACCTCAGCCAACCTAAGGTACAGCTCCAGCGAGCTTCTCGCCGTCCGCCATTGCCGGAGCGCCGCCGAGCTCTCGGGTCACCGCGACGAGGGCGATGCCGGGGTCGGCTTCCCTCTCTTTTGCTCGTCTAGGAGTCTCCGTTAGCCGTAGATCCAGTCTACACCGTCGGATAGGTCTATCTCGCCGTAGTTTCACCGGAACCCGAGTTCGCCGTGAACCCGCTCGCCACCGTGCCGCCATGCGAGCGCGGTCAGTGAGCTCCCATGCGCAATAGTTCGATTCGTCGCGCGCACAGGTCCGCTAGGGTTCCAGGGACACGGAACGAGGCCGAGCCGCGCGAGCAACGGCCGGAATCGGCTAGCGCAAGTTCGCCGGACCACCGCCGTCCGCCATTGCCGCCGTCGAGCTCGCTCCGGTGGGGTACGACCCTCGGCAGTTGGTCCATCGGATTCGTCTCGTTGCCACGAGTCGGTAGGTAGCCTCGGCGTCGCCGGAGACCTCGCCGTCGGCGAGCTCTCGCCGGTCAGCGCCGGCGGCTCTGTTCCGCTCTCTGACGCGTGGGGTCGGGTCGACCCTGGGGCCCGCGAGTCAGCCGTTCGGGTGCACCTCTGGTTCACTGAGCCGGGTGCACGTAGCAGTTCTATCGGGTTTAGGTTTTATGATTTATAAAATGAATTTCCAGAAAATGTGTAAAACCTTCCAAAATTCATATCTGGGGCTAGGAATGTCCATTTGGGGTGAACCAAATTTTGTTGTGTTTGTATTTCTGAGCTCTATCAAGGAAAAATATAAAATGTACTTTTTGAATACTTTTTATGGGCAGTTATAATTAAATTGTTAATTGCTTGCAAACTTGATAAATGCATAAGTAATTGTAGGAATGTGCTAAAAATGTGATTCCACTTGCATTCATCTTGTTTAGGGAAGTAGAATCTATGAAAAATATGTTTGCTGGTGTTTCACTGTTATTTATATGATGTCTAGTATAATGTGACTTTTATGCCTTAATCTTGCAAAAATCACCATGCTTAATGTGTTAAGGTTATGGTCATGAATATTTTTCCTGGACTATGTTATGTTGGAAAGAAGCTAAGAAAATTAGAAAATCTGTTGTTTGATACTTTTCACTGTGTTAAGTATTTTCCATTGTTTAAAAGGCTGGTTGCTTGTTATTTTTGTGTAGACTGTTATACTTGTCTAAATGACTTGAAATTTTGTCAGTAGGCTAGCCTGGATGTGTATTAGCTACTGTAATTTTTATGGATTTTTCTGGTCACAGTAAGCAGTAGGTCCAGTTATAGGCTAGGGTTTATTTAATTGTTTCTAAGCAAATATCTTTTGGTTGGAGAGTGTTTTTATGCGTTTCGGTGATGCTCAGCATTATCACCTGTGTTAAACAGTAGAGCTGATCCTACTTTGAGCTTAGGGCAGCAAGGTTAATATTTTGTTCATATGATGTTGCTCGCGCTTGTTAATTATAAGTTGGTTGTGGTAGGTTAGTTGATGCATGTTAATTATTAAGTGCAGGTTGTAGACCTCTCACCCGGGACGAGAAATTGTTCTATGCTTTGCTTAAGAAGGGTGAGTATGAGTTGGTTGTCTAGGGAAGAAATATGCTCGTACTCAGTAAATGAGTGTGGAGTGTTAAACTGATTGCATATCATGGGTTAATTCGTGCATCTCTATCTTGCATTTCATGTGCATTTTCAGTTCTCATATATGCATATCATGCATACAGGATCGCCGGGAGGCGTGACGCTGTTGCAGTTCGATCCACCGGAGGAGGGAGTTCCGCCGGAAATTGAAGTGCCAGAGGTTCCCGAAGGTCAGGAAGAAGAAGCTGAACTTCCAGAGTGCCCCGATCACCAACCTACTAACTTTGTGAAAGGCAAGCCCCGGAGCATCCCTAAGTCTCCACCTACTCTTTTTACAAATGCACTGGGTTAGATTCCACATGATGGACTATATGTGGCACCATGCCACAGTGTCTAATGAGAGAATCAAGGCTAGGTAGCGGGGAGCCGCATGACATGGTTGAGGTCATGCCGTCTTCGGTGCTGCTTGCGGCCGACTAGGACTGAGGCCACCAGACATTAGTTGAGATTGAAAGACGTCGTCACATAGCTGGCCAGATAAGTCGTTCTGACCGCGAAGCCGAGTATTTCTTTCTGAGCCGGGAATTGGGCGTGATAAGGCAGACATATTCTGGAGGTAGGAAGGATGTGCGGAGACACCATCATACCAAGGGCAGGTCAGGGACCTGATGCATCCTGGAAGTGGGTTTGTCTCTGAGAATATGGACCCCTCCAAGCCCGCGATACATATTATGTCTCAGAAAGATTTAACGGTGGCCCAAGAAGCCAGTGGCTCGGCTGACAGGGTTTGTGATTGGCATATTTGCCAGCTGGTACAATCGATTCGAATCGCCATCTCTCCTGGTTAGTGAGAAACTGAACTGATCTTCTGGTGAGGTAGAGGCTAATAACTTGAACATAATGATTATGGTGAGATGAGGTTGATATCTGTGGATATCGGAAATCATATGGTTTTATTGATTGCTACAATATTCAGTGAATGTTTAGTATAGTGGCTAATCTTAGTAATTAGCTTAACTGAAATCGAAGCTTATCACAATTAAAATGAATAAGTTAAGGTTCTACTGTAGTAATGCTTTTGATGCAAAAATGATGCTACCCTCTGAGCTCCACCAAATAAGCCTTGCATATCCTTGAGAGTCTTTTTATTTACTCCCTGTCGGGTAAGTCTAGCTGAATACAATTGAGTACTCAGGGTTTTATTCCCATTGTTGCAGATGGTGTAGTCTACTACGCGTATTGCAGGAATTGCTTCACCCCTGCGGGCGAAGAAGACTAGGCCCGAGGGCAGGGTCATTATCTATCTTTAGTTGTTGTAAGAATGCTGTGACAGGGTCATGTGATGGTACTCGTATTTGAACTCTGTGGTGTAAAACTATGTTGACTTCCGCTATTACTCTATTTGTGTAAAAGACTATGTTGTACTCTGATGTTTAAATTCGGTTGCGAACTTATGTGTCATGTGATCGGGTATTGCTGAATGAATGATCCTTGGGGTATGAAATGTTTGAAATCCTTCGAGATTTCCGGACTACCGGGTTTATATTGGCTCAAGTGCGACTGGATTGTGATTAAAATGCGATCGTTGTACTTGTGCTCGTATAAATTGGTCGGTTCTGTGACAATTATTACTTTAGAAGGCTAGCTATGATCTTTATCTTTCTTAGTAATATTCCCTATCATGATTGCTAGTATAATTGCACCAATCTAATATGTCTTTGATAGTATAGTTAGAATGACTTAGGATATCCTTATGCTTCAACCTAACCCATGCTAGTGCCTAGATAGGAAGTGCTCTAAGTGATCATTATTATATATATATATATATATTGATTGGTTGGTTGATTGATCATTATGCTTATCATACATATCATTATTATTGTGACATAATCCCTGTTCTGAGTAAATAGGTCATTCATGGTATTCTCCATATTTGCATATGCATATGATAACTATCTATCTACCTGCATTCCATTTATTGCCAACCCTTCCCAGTGATAAAATATAAATGACAACCAGGAATACTCTTGGGTAAAATGCTACAATGGTGTATATTTTATCTGTGCGCTTGCGAATACAATATAATATATTTTAGTCACTTGCTAGAAGGAGAGATCTTTTAGAATCATGCTAGGGATGACAACCTAGTTACTTCTAAGAGATAGAGGATGAGAGTTCAAGTGATCTGTAGACTAATCAGGTGGCACATTAATCTATACCTCCCATCATTTTTAGCGCCATTGCTGAGAATAGAGTCTAACTCTATTTTTAATGATGACGTTAGAAATGCCAACATGCTCGAGTCTTAAAAAGAGGTCCAAGAGGTGGCCTTAAGATGATTTATCGTGACCATACAGCTGAGGTTCCTCTCCCATGTGAGAAACGTCGGTTGTACGTGCTCCGTACACTAGCCATCAAACTAGTCCGAGAGGCAAGAAGCCAACATGTTGCAGGAACAATCAGGGCGACTAGAGGCATGTCATAGGCCGCTCAATTTGATGAAACGACCTCGATTTCCGTGAAGAGAAATCCACAGGCTCGAATTGTAATTCAACAGATTGCTTGGGACAATCCATGAAATTACCCATATCTCAGTTGACACCGGGATCCATACAACGGTAATTAAGTCTTACATAAACACTTATTACATCGCCACACTGGCGGAATCAACATTTAGAGAAGCTTTAGAAGATGCGGAAACGTTTCATCCTTCACGGCCAACTTGAGTGTAGCACGTGACCCTATTCCTCGCCATCGTCTTCCTCGAAGTCGTACTCATTCTCGTCACCTGACAGCAAATTTATCAGTACGATTTGTACTAGCCACGGAGCCCACCTATGCAGCATTTGCTTTGTGGAAAGTGGATGCAAGGCTATACAAGCAGACCTATAGGCTGAGGTTTCCTATGCAGCTGTAATCAATGTTTAATTACTCAAGTTTTATCTCCAGTTAACACCATCATCCCTTTTCCCATCACCACATCTCACTTACCCACACCTCGCTCTCATTCGACAGGCCCAACTCCCTCTCGGGCCTATCTCAGCGGCACACTACCACAGCGGGTACACTGCCGAAAAAATGTCATCCAGGGGGAGTAGAGAACACTCACTACACTAGTAGAAGCTTCACAGGAAAGGTCCATAGCCAACGAGTTGGCATATGTATCGATCGATCAACCGTACACTCTGCAGAGGTTTCACTACCCACAAGATTAGCCATCATAGGTGTTGCGCAACACCTAGGCAGAATTTCGGGTGCTTGCTTGCCTAGGTCGATGCCACCCTACCACTCAGCCCTGGGATATTCCGGATCCTACACCGTTATGCTGAGACTGGGAGACACAGTACCGGGCCCATCCAGTGGTACTGCGCATCTAGAACGGAACGGGAACCCATCGACCGTCTCCGCCCACCCTTATCACCTCTCAACCTAGCAGTGGTGGCACCGTCCTACCAAGTAGTCCAGCCGTCTCCCGCCCATCAGAAGCGAGTGAGTAGAAAAGGATTCCCATGAACCTGAAACTAGTCCGTCCTAGGTTTGACCAAGCAGGCATCTTCACTTAGGGGATACTCTCCCCGTGCCATCACAGCACCTCCGTCCACGGGCTTCAAACCACCAAGGCTATCCCACCCGGAACCTCCTCCACATCTTTACCCGCCACAGGTATCTTGCTTGGGGATGCCCAGGTTGCACCCCCGGCACGACTTGCCCCATGGGCTTGTCTCACATCCCACTTGGTCGACATCAACCCTTACTACGCACCCAGGACGCACGCAGCACTCTCTCCCAGTGGTTATAATCAGTACACCGTCCCAATTCCACCACATAGCATATAGCAAGTAGAAAGTAGTGGAAAACTAATAGTAAATTAAGCAGCAGCTAACCTAGCAGCGGATAGCAGGGTATAGTCTTATCAAGGCAGGGAATTCAAATATACTACCATGCAACCAATCCATACATAATCATAAAGCAATAGCAACAATATCATTTGCAATGCGTAAATAGGATCTAAGGATTTGGTGGGACATGGCACCTTCGTAGTCGTCTCCTAGCTCCTGAAGGTACTCGTGGTCGTCTCCCTTAGTCAGATCCTCCTCCGGCTCTGAAATCGAACACGAAATAGTCGCGTCAGCGACTCCTATAGAGTATTTCATAAAAATCCAATAAAATAAAGATCCAAATGCACACAAACATAGTCTTAGATTGTATATCTCATTTTTCTGAGAATTTTGATATATGGTGCGCAATTTTTGGACATCGTATGAATAAGTTATGAATTTCCAAAGATTATCCTATTTTCTGAAAATGGAAAATGGTCGATTAATCAGGGGCAGCTCGGGATTGGTCCACGTGGCGCGGGGGTCCAGTAGTGCGGCACGTGGCGCCTCATCAGAACACAGACCCGATGGTCGCCCACCAGGTGTTCGATGCTGGTTCCCAGAGAGTCGCCGGCGTCGGCGTAGCTCGGCGCAGCTCGGCGTAGCTCGGTGAATCGGAGATTCGGGGCGCCGAGGGTGCTGCTCTCTCGAGCTCTCCCGAGGAGGCTCGGGTGAATCGGACATTTGGGCGCTGAGGGTGCCGCTCTCCCGAGCTCTCCCGGGGAGGCTCGGGCGAATCGGACATTTGGGCGCCGAGGGTGCCGCTCTCTCGAGCTCTCCCGGGAGGCTCGGGCGAATCGGAGATTTGGTGCGCCGAGGGTGCCGCTCTCCTAGGCATGGACGCATTCTGCGGTGGTCTATGCCTGCGTGGTCCATAGACCACAGGTTGGGCTCACGGTGGACTAGGCGCACCACCCTGCTTTCTGCCCACGGCTCATAGTGGACCGGGTCTGTGGAGGTGGTGCTGCGGGTGAGTTGTGCACCTTGCTGACGCCTGTGCCCACATCAGCGCGCACCAAGTGTTCGACGAGAGCTCTCAGTGGATCGCCGGCGCGGCGAGGTTCGGTTGTGGTCCGGTGAGCTCAACGGTGGTCGGAGATGGCTTCTACAGTCGCGCGGCAGCTCGTGATGTCGTCGCGAGGCGAAAAAGGAGTCGGATTGTGCCCACGGTGATGGTGTTAGGCGCACGGGTCGCCGGCGACGAGGCTTCCGCCGGGTGTGAAGCTCCGGCGAGTCGTGCTAGACTCCCAGGAAGGGCGATTTCGCTACATCAACCCTAGACCACGATAATCCGGTCCCCAATTTGGTTCTGGCAGGTCTCTAGGGCGTCCGTTCTTACGGCTGTGGCGTTACTCCGGTGGCGGCGGACACCGGCGAGGCTGCTGTGGCTGCGGTTTGGGTCGAATAAGCAGGACTCCTCCAGATTGGTGCGGCTAGCAAGGCATACAAGTCCAAAAGGCAGGTTTATAGCCTCGACGAGATCCCTTTTACAGTTCCGACGTGCGGCGCCGCTCCGACGAGGTTGTGACACGCGCGGTCATGGCAAGTGGGCTTCCTCAGGTGCTCGGATCCGTGTGGTTGGCCTAGAGGGGTCGCGGCGGTGCTCCACGATGAACTAGCCTAACCGGTTGCTAGCTAGAGCGCTTGGAACGGAAATAGTCGCGGCGGAACGCGACCATGGTGAGCGCGCTCCGGCGAGAACGCATCGCGCTGCGTTCTCCGCCTATCAAGGCTCGATGTCCAATGGCTTTGGCCAGTCACATGTGCCTGTTGTGCAGGTGTTCCGGGATCGGGAACGATCCTTGGCCTGCGCGCTCGTGAGGCCGAGCGCCATGGCCGGTCAAGCAAGGCGGGGTTGGACAAGGTGTTCGACGGCTCACCGGGGTGTTGGGGAAGAGAGGATGGTGGTGCCGTGAAGAGTCGGAGCCGTGCCGAGTGTACGCAGTGCCGTGACGCTCTCCGCAGGTGACGCCGGCTCCGTCTTCGGGTTCCTCTCCGGTGAGCTCCGCGGCGGCGGCGCTCTGGCAGCTCCTTCTCCTCTGCTCCGCCCCCCTTCTTCTCCCTCTCTCTCTGATGTGCGGTGTGGTGTGCCGGTCTGTGCCGCGGTGGCGGCGAGGGGAAATGAGGGTAGGGCTTCGGGGTGAGCTCCTTTTTATAGGTGAGCTTGGCCAGCTCCAATGGCGAACGGTCCTGATCGCGCTCGACCGATCGGAGGGCTATGGCTCGAGTGGATCTAGGGCTCCGGATGGGCGCGGGTTCGCTTGGCGGCCAAGGAAGGAGGGGACAGGAGGGGGACAGCTCTGCGGGGCATGGTGCTGTCGGCTTGGTGGGGCCGGGGTCACGCAATTCGCGTGTTCTTCCCCCTCCGGCTCGGCGGGGAAGAAGAACAGGGAGGGAAGGCGTGGTGCTGACACGCGGGCCCGGGTTGGCAGCGAGCACGAGCGCGTGTGTGCCGGTCGCGCGCGCGCGTTGCCGGGCCGCAACGTGGGCCGCGCGCGGTGAAGAGGAGGAAAGGGCAGCCTGGCTGGGCCGGCGCGGCGCGGGGGTGAGGCCAAGCAGGCCGGCTGGGCCAGGCTGAGGCGGTGAGCGGGTTAGCTGGTTGGGCCGAGATGGTGGGCTGGCTGCTTTCTCTCCTTCTCCTTTCTTCTTTTTCTTTTTCTTTTTCTATTTTTACTTAAGTGTATCAATACATATATTACCCATTTTAAATATTGAGTAAATACAAACATAAATTGCAATAAATCCCAAATGTGATGCATAAGCTATTATTCTATGTGAATGAAATTAAAATGCAAGCTATACTCCTTTATTTACCAAATTCATAATGAAACCTATATGCTTGCACAAGAAAAATGGGTTTTCATAATAAATAAATGAAAAATTTTAATTGGTTGGGATTTTTAGGTTGTGTGGATTTTTAGGGTTGTTACATTTGAGCAAGGCGGCACTTCACAAGCTGCAGGGGAAGACGAAGAAGAGGGCGATGAGGCAAGTTCCATGGACATTTTAGGGTCCATGGAAAGACCTCCACGTCCATAGCACACTCAAGAACACGCACTCCCCGCTCGTCCACACAGGCAAAGGGGTGTCGCAGCCAAAGGACAGAGGTAGATCAACTCATCGATGACATGGGCGCAATGCAGATTGAGCAAGATGCAACCCTGAATGTGGCACAACAAAATACCCAACTTATGCAAACCATACAATATGAAGAAGCACAGCGTTGGGCGGGATGGTTCCAATACTATCCGCCCCCCACAATGAGCAAAAGCTAAGCTTGGGGGAGATCCTCTCCCCCACTAAGGTACGTATTCTATCTTAGCATATTGCATTGCTTTAGATTTAATGCATATAATATATAATATTATATTATTTTCCTTGTCCCATATGTTTCATAAATATTTATCTTCCTCATGGGAATGATGAATAGCTACTCTGTTGATGTTTTTCTAGTGCCTAGTTTTGCAACCTAGTATTTCTTTGAGTATCGATCACTTGGCTCACATGAAACCATCATGAACCTGAAAACTTTGTGGGTTGCAAGTGCTATAACTAAGTCTAAGTTGTTGCGAGACATGATATAGTGAGACAAGAGCTGCTATAATATCATTCTAAGCATGTATGACTTCTGGAGATTTATTTCTTAAAGCAATCAAAACCTTATTGTTCCTCATTGGTAATGAATTCCTACCACAACCATATATGCTACACATGTTTCAAACCTTCTACTTAAGCTATTTGCTTTGCAATGAGTTTCATCAAGCCTTGTTGACCCTTATTGAGAGATTTATCATGCTCCCAAGATCAAGATCACATACACACCACACATAAATATGTTGCTTCTACACTGGAAGTGCGCAACAACATGCCATTTATTTCCACTAAATAAATGCTCCATGTTTCAAATTCATAGAATATTTCTCTAAATTTGACGTAGTGGAAGAGAACAAAGGCTATGCAAAATGAAAGAAAAAGAGAAAGAAGGAAGATGGACATGAGAAAGTCCATAGAAAAGAAAAAGAAAATATGAGCAAATTTAGGTTCATGAATAAAAGAAAAGAAAAGTGATAGCCATGTCTCAAAAATTAAGTAGAGAGAGATCATTTCAAATAGAGGAGCATTATAGTCCACCATATTCCACGCACTTGCACATCGTGATCTAAGGGCATGACACTTCTCTCTTTGGATCCAAGCTTTGACTCTACAATACATGCAAAGTAAGTATGCTATAAGTTTTCATTCCTACTTTAAACTCCATATAAGCCTTTTTAGAATAGGATGAAAAAGAGAAGGCAACCTTTATGCCTTGGTGAGGAATCATACACCATTTGAGTGACATGAGAGAACCATATGAGGAACATTAACTTTTCTTTTGAAAAATATTACAAAAATCTCTAGTATGAAACTTGCAAGGAATGAGAAAATTAGTGCTCTAGTTAAACTATTCTATCTCTCAACCACCCAAGACAAGGGAAAGGCCATAAGCCCCATGAAAGATTAAGGTAATATGGGTGATTTTCCATAGCCAAACTTTCCATTCAAAGAGAAATATTTTGTTGTACACATGGTACTCTTGAAATATGAACATTGTAGCAACTCCTGATCCACCGAGACTAAGTTTAATTGTTTGCTCGGGACGAGCAAAGGTTAAGCTTGGGGGATCTTGTTGACGGTGGATAAGCTATAAAAATTCCACATTCTAACACCGTCAACAGCCTCGGTTTTGATGGAAGATTAGCATGACATGAGCATAATTTATCAATAACTAGTTCCACTTGTACTCTTAGCTTTTGATTACTGGAAACAGCGGAATGGAGCACCTAGAGGACCCACATGGGGGTTGGCCGACCCACATGTGGGGCCCATAGGGCTCTGGTGACATGGCACGATCCATGTGACACTCTATCCAGCTCATTTCCACCTTTGGATCAAGTTTCTGCTTTCATTCAACGGTGGAAGATCAAAGTACATGGATCAAGGAAGGAACCGATGTGACCAACACTTGAACAAAGAATGTGAATACTCTATGAAGTGTGGGGACACTGGTGGAAGAGAGTTGGTGGGTCCAGGGGTCATAGGAGGGTGGGCCAACCCCCTTGGTACCCAACTTGGCCAGACCCTCTCCCACCGAGTTGGTGCATGCCTCCATGCATGGCAGTGCATCCAGGGCGTCCATCTTATGGCGGTTCAAGGTCGGTGGATCCAAGGGCTTAGAGGCAGGGAGCACACAGATCGCTGACGTGGCGTCCCTCTACTCCCCTCTATAAATAGAGGCAGCCTCCACCCTCTAGGAGAACAAAGAACCACAAGGGAAGCAAGAGTCAAGAAGAGTAGTTCCACTCTCATAGTAGCAGTATTAGTCTAGTGTGGGAGTTAGAGTCGATTCGAGCTAAGCTCAGGGTCTCCAGAGTCGTCTTCTGGAGAATCTAGTATAGTTCTTGTACCTTTCCTTCTGTAAGGCTCTACTTTTATCAATATAATATCTTTGCTTTACTTTACTGAGTCTTTACTTAGTGCATTACTATTCCAGTAATAGTATTGTTGTGAGTTATCTTATTTCTTAGTTGGTTTACACTAGATTGTGATCCTGTAACCAACTCGCGTGTGTAGTTCATCGCTTGTCATAGGGTGCTCTAGTTGTTTGGCGCTCAGCTAGAGTAGTGTGAATTAGTGTAAGCGTGGCGCTTAGGCTAGATCTTGCCTTTGATTACCGCTTGTCGCATGGATTGTTTATGGGCGCCAGTAAGTAGTGACAGCCTTGCATGGCATTGGTGTCTCACCATTTGTGTAAGACAAGTTCTTAAAGCTGAGTACAGTCACTTCGGGTAGAGGTTTTGTCCCTCTATTGTTTCGTCTGTCTCCTACACACAAAGAGTAAGGTAGCAGTCTTAGTGTATCTCGTCTATTTGATAGGATAGTTCATAGGAGTAAAGTGAGAGTCATAGGAGTCCTAAACTCACACATTGTCCTCCCACCTAGCTATACTCTACTAGTTATCTTTAGTTATCTTAAGTCTTGTCTTGTCTCTCAGTTATTATCTTTCCTATATTTCGATTACCCCCTATCATTAGTTGGTGCTAAGTTGTAGTAGACTTAAGGATCTCTCTTTTATTAACATTCCTAGCCACCGCTTTCCCATGGGATAAAATAAATAACGATACCTTGAAATACTTGTTGACACTTGTTATCGTCTAAATTTTATTATCAATTATCCCTGCATTAAACATGAATATCCAGTAGAATAGGGTTATTACTAATAATTTCCACAAGTTTTGGTGAATTGTATATTTTCCAAGGATTATTCCAGAAAAGCATAAAAGAGAGATTAAAGTGCATAAAAGATAGGAAACTTGACCGCGAAGGAAACATCATCACGAGGACCCTGGAAGAGTGTAGAAGGCACCCGAAGCAACCGGAGACCTGCACCTGCCAAGGTGGGGCCGGCCGGCCCCAAGGGGGCCGGGCGGCGCCCCCCTAGGGTTTCCACCCGCCGCCTTCTGGAGTCTTCTACCACCGCCTTTGAGGAGTCATCTGGGCCCTTGGTTAAGTGGGTTTGATCTAACGGCATGCGTTCATCCCACCGGGCTATAAATAGAGGGCCAGACCCCCCTGGAGGAGAGCCAGATCAAGAGATGAAGACTCTGAAGCATTAGATAGATATCCACTAGATCTAGGCTAGCAATCAAGAAAGAGATTAGTGAGATAGATTAGATGAGTAGAGATTCAGAGGAGTCCCGGCCTGTCGGAGCTTCTTCGTAGCTGTATTCGTCTGGATTCAGCTCCCTCGCCTGAAGTTGCGTTCTGAGGTACTTTTGTATTCAACATCCTGATTCAAGCAAGCATTTGTTCTTATTTGTTCTTAAGTTTACAACTCTATTTGAGTGCTTTGATCTTGGTAGCTCCTTGGTTGAAGTAGTAGTTTGTAGTGTAGACGTGGTGTCTGGGCTATAATTACTTGTGAATGTCCCCTGATTGGCCGGATAGTGGTAGTTCGCGTAGGTGACAGCTGCGTTGATTCCTCTGTAGTCCACTGCCCGTTGATAGGATCGATAGGTGTATAAGTGTTTGGTAGGAGGGAACTCTGATTTCCGCTCTTATTCATTTCACTGCCCGATTAGAACGATATCATTCAAAGTTTACCGGTTGTTGGATCTAGATAATCATTAGTTATCTCCTCATTCTTGATATTCTCTGGATTAATTGTGTTATCGGGTTAAGAATCAATAGACTTAGTCAGTATCACCAACTGTTCCTTTGGGTTCGATATTAAAACAGGGATTGTCTGATGAAGTGCTATATCGGTGTTTTATCTGTGCGCTTGCAGATACTTTGATAATAATAATATTTAATAAAGTGCAGTTAATTTATACCAACAAGCATTTCTGGTGCCGTTGCCGGGGAACGGTTTGCTGATTTTGGCTTAGTCTATCTTAATCTTGTATTATACTTTGATCTTTTATCTTTTACCTTTTAAAGTATGGAACCCACGTCCTAACTTTTATCAATATAGAGCACCATCGGGATCGTATCACTAGGCAAAAGAATCATCTTTACCCATCACATCATCTGGCTATGAGTTACGCCCGGGATTAATTAAGTTAGTTCAGGATCGCATTTTTTCTGGTAGTTCTAGCGAAAACCCCTATTCCCATTTAGCCGATTTTGAGCAGACATGTTCATGTTTGCACATTAAGGGCATGGCAGATGAAACTTTAAAATTTTCATTAATGGAAAAGCCAAAGAAATGGTATAATCGCCATGTTGGGAGTAGCCAAGGAGATTAGGAAGTATTGCGTTCTAATTTTTGTCTTAAATTTTTCCTATCGAAAAGGTCGCTAAACTTCGTTTTGAAATTATAGGATTTAAACAATTAGATAACGAATCATTAGGCAAGGCTTGGGAACGTTTTGATGGATTTATAAATTCTGGACCTAATCTTGCTTTGCCAGAACCTAGGCTTTTACAGCATTTCTTTTTAGGCCTTAATGATAAAAATAAAGAATACCTTAATTTGGCCGTAGGAGGAGCATTTATGCATATTACTGCTACACATGCTAAAACCATTCGTACTAATATTTTAAATGATCTTCCTGAAGAAAAAGAAGAATTATTAGAGGATGAATCTTTGTCACTTGAATCTAAACTTTTGTTTGATTCATCTCCACCTTTAGAACCTGAACTATCCAATGAAAAGGAGATAACTCCAATTTCTGATTTTATGCTCGAATTTGAGGATGAACTTTTTGATGATTATGGAAACACCTCATGCTATCATAAAATTATGAAACCATAAGAATCTTTGAATTTTAAGAATTTCAATATTTCATATCCTGCTGATTTAAAATTCCTTAGAGAAATAACAAGAGAATTGATTTTTGTGATGAGTAATGAGTGGTTGATAGAATCTGAGCTTTCAAATGATATAATTCATTTAAATTCTCCTGCCATTACTATTAAATGTTAAATTGATGCATATCCTTTTGATGCCTTTTATAATCTAATAGTAGATGTCAATATCATGTCTCTTACATTTGCTGAAAAATTCTTGAAAGATATGCCATCAATTCCTACAAATAAATTATTAAAAAATCATTTAGGACATATTATTCCTAGTTCAGGTGTTTTATGTTCTCTTCCTATTATGATTAGTGAATTCTGAATTTTGCTGAATTTTTATATCTTTGATGTTTGGGATTTTGATGTAATGATTAGATTACCAATAGGAAAGCTTTTGCGAGAAGATTGTGCGGGCAATTTAGATATTAAACTTGGGAAATGATTTAATCTCTCAGTGCCTTTAACTCATGCATTAAAAGCTAAGGCAGAGCCACCTCCTGAGTTAGATCCGATAGAAGAAGTTAAGGCTGCGTCATTTGAGGAATTTATTGAACCTAATTTAGAGGATGATACTCAGTTCTTCATTAATGAAGAGGAGGAGGATCCGATTGATCCTGAACCTCTGGATGAATTACTAGAGCCACCTAAGCCTTCTATTGAGCTTAAACAACTACCTTCTGGTCTTAAGTATGTTTTTCTGAATAATGATCAAAATTCTCTCGTGATTATTAGTGATAAATTTCCGATGAAGAGTTTTTTAGATTAATAACTGTCTTAGAAAAACATCGTGCTGCTTTTTGTTATTCACTCCAAGACCTTAAGGGGATTAGTCCTGTTTTATGCACCCATTGTATTCCAACCAACCCATAAATTACACCTTCTAGAGAACCCCAACGTAGGCTTCAAAATGCGATGAGAGAAGCTGTTAAGAAAGAGGTCTTAAAACTTTTGCATGCTGCGATTATTTATCCTATTTCGCAAAGTGAGTGGGTAAGCTCTGTTCAAGTTGTACCTAAAAAGGGTGGTATGACCGTAGTTAAAAATGATAAAAATGAATTGATACCCTAGAGAACTGTTACAGGATGGCGAATGTGTATAGATTATATAAAACTCAATAAAGCAACCAAGAAAGATCATTTTCCGCTGCCCTTCATTGATGAGATGTTAGAGCGTTTGGCAAATAATTCTTTCTTTTGTTTCCTTGATGGTTATTCTGGATATCACCAAATTCCTATCCACCCTGATGATCAAAGCAAAACCACTTTTACATGTCCTTATGGAACTTATGCTTATCGTAGAATGTCTTTTGGATTATGTAATGCACCTGATTTTTTTCAAAGATGTATGATGTCTATATTTTCTGAAATGATAGAAGAAATCATGGAAGTTTTTATAGATGATTTTTCAGTTTATGGAAAAACTTTTGATGATTGTCTAGAAAATCTAGATAAGGTTTTGCAGAGATGTGAAGAAAAGCACTTAGTCCTTAATTAGGAAAAATGTCATTTTATGGTTAGAGAAGGAATAGTGCTAGGACATTTAGTGTCTGAAAGAGGTATAGAGGTAGACAAGGCAAAAATTAAAGTAATTGAACAACTACCTCCACCTGTCAATATAAAAGGAATCCGAAGGTTTCTTGGTCATTGTGGTTTTTTGCGCAGATTTATAAAAGATTTTTCACATATTGCTAGACCACTGACTAACTTACTAGCTAAGGATGTTCCTTTTGAATTTGATGATGCATGTTTAAAATCTTTTAATATTTTTAAAGAAGCATTTACATCAGTACCAATCATTCAACCCCCTGATTGGTCTTTACCTTTTGAAATTATGTGTGATGCTAGTGATTATGCTGTAGGGGCAGTATCAGGACAAATAAAAGATAAGAAGCATCATGCAATTGCTTATGCTAGTAAAACTATGACAGGGGCACAATTAAATTATGCAACAACTGAAAAAGAACTCCTGGCTGTTGTTTTTGCTATTGATAAATTTAGATCTTACTTAGTAGGAGCAAAAGTAATTATTTATTCTGATCATGCTGCTTTAAAATATTTGCTCACTAAGAAAGATGCTAAACCTCGTTTGATAAGATGGATTTTGTTACTCCAAGAATTTGACTTAGAAATTAAAGATAGAAGAGGAATAAAAAATCCAGTTTCTGATCACTTGTTTAGAATACACTTTGAGAAACCTCAGGAATTGCCTATTAATGACTCATTGAGAGATGACATATTGTTTAAAGTGACCAAGTCAGACCCTTGGTACGCAAATATTGTCAACTTTATGGTTGCAGGTTATGTACCACCAGGGGGAAAATAAAAAGAAGCTCATTTATGAAAGTCGTCTCCACATATGGGATCCACCATACCTCTTCAGAATTTGTTCAGATGGATTACTTTGAAGATGTGTACCAGTAGAAGAGGGCATGCAGATCATTCAGAAATGCCACTGCATCACCATATGGAGGTCATTATGGAGCATTCCGCACTCATGCTAAGATCTGGTAGAGCGGGTTCTTTTGGTCAACTATGTATGAAGACACCAAAGATTTTGTCCGGAGATGTGGATTATGTCAGAGGCACGGAAACATCAATCCAAGAGATGCTATGCCACTCACCAACAATCTCCAGATCGAGCTCTTTGATGTCTGGGGAATTGATCACATGGGACCATTTGTGAAATCAAGAAATTATGAATACATTCTGGTGGCAGTTGAATATGTATCCAAGTGGGTAGAAGCTATGCCATGCATGAATGCTAATTCCAAACATTCAAAGAAGATGTTCGAAGAGATTATATTTCCAAGGTTTGGAACACAAAGGATGGTCATTAGTGACGGAGAGACACACTTCACTGATAAAAAGTTTCACCGATACTTGCAAGCTCATGGCATCTATCATAATGTTGCTACACCATACCATCCTTAGACAAGTGGCCAGGCAGAAACATCAAACAAACAAATCAAGGATATTCTACATAAAACAGTAAATGAGATGGGTACTGCATGGAAGGACCGATTACTCGAAGCACTTTGGGCGTATCGGACCGCATACAAGACAGCTTTGGGCATGTCACCTTACCAGCTAGTATATGGTAAGACCTGTCATTTACTAGTGGAGTTAGAGCATAAAGTTCACTGGGCTATTAAGAGATGGAACATGGACTTTGAAGCCGCTAGAGAAAATAGAAAGATGCAACTATCAGAATTAGAAGAATGGAGAGAAAAGGCTTAGCACAATTCAAAGATCCATAAAGAAAGAACAAAAAGATGGCATGGCAAGAGGATCAAGAAGAAAGAGTTTGCACCAGGAGATAAGGTACTACTTTTTAATTTCAGGTTCAAATTATTCGGGCTTGGAAAACTACGAAGCAAATGGGACGGACCATTTACGGTTGTGAATGCAGCGCCACATGGAGCGGTAACTCTACAATCAGACAAAGATACGTTATTCAAGGTAGATGGTGTAACAACCCTAGAAAATCTAAACACCAAAAATACCAACCAATTAAAATTTTCCCAATTTATTTATCCAAACATACTTCATGCGCAAGCATATAGGATTTAAAACCCTCTAGCTAAATTCATATATGTGTCTATTGCACCTTAAGTTTCACTTTACCTTTGTCTAGCTATGTTGCATTAATTGGATTATTTGGTATTTTATGCTTGCCTGAAATGATCATGTAAAAGAAAATACATGTACATGTTTAAACACTAGAAATTGGGAAAAGAAAAGAAAAGAAAAGGAAAGGAAAAAGGGAAGAGAAAGGAGAAGAAGACAGCCTGCCTGCGGCCTAGCCCATTCGCCGCCTTGGCCCAGTTCGACCAGGCCTCTCGCGCGCGCGCGTTGCACCAGCCAGCCCAACCGGCCTCCCACCCACGCGCCGCGCCGATTCCGCAGCTGGGCCGGCCCAACCCCACGCACTCGCCACTGCCGCTGACCGCTCGGTCCCGCCCGTCAGCACCCGCGTTCCCCTCACCCTGTTCTTCTTCCACCTTGGGCGAGCACGCGAAATGCGTGACCTCGGCCCCACGCGGCCGACAGTGCCACGCTTGGTAGAGCCCTGACCCCGCTGTTCCCCGCCTGTCCCCTTTCCTTGGTGGCCAAGAAGCCTCGCAGCCGTAGCCATAACCCTTCGATCCGTCGTGGTCAATCGCGGCCATCCGCCATGGGAGCAAGCCGAGCCCGCCTATAAAGGGAACCAAGCACCAACCCTAGCGCCATTCCACTTGCCGCCGCCGCGATTGCGGCACAAGCCATTACACCACACCGCACATCAGAGAGAGAGGGAGAAGAAGGAGGGCGGAGCGAAGGAAGGCGAAGACCGCCGGGGTGCTGCCACTGCCGGAGCGCTGCTACCGCGGAGCTTGACGGAGCCGGAGCTACGGACTAGGAGCGACACGGCACTGTGAACATTCGGCACAGCTCCAACTCGTCACGGCATCACTATCCTGTCTCCGTTCAACACCGCCGGTGAGCCGCCGGAATCCCCATGTCCAATCCCGCCTTGCTGCCGGCCATGGTGCTTCACCTTTGAAGCGCGTAGGCCAGAGCCACTACCGGCTCCGGGAACACCCGCAGACACGCACACGTGACTTACCGCCGAGCCCACTGGTTGTCGAACACCCCGACGGGCACCGCCGTCGAACGCCAAACTCTCGGAGCGCCGCTGACTTGCCGGCGTTCCCACTTACCACGACCACCACCCACCTTAGCAGCCATCCGGGAAGATTCGCCACCCCCTACCACTGCCACTAGAAAGGAGGACCCGTGACTGCTCGGCCCTGTCCATGCCAAGTCCGCCGGAGCGCCGCTGTGCCGCGCGCGTTCCGAGCAACCCCGACCATCTCCCGGTAGGATAGATCGTCGTGGAGCATCGCCGTGACCCCACGAGCCAACCATGAAAATCTACGTGCTGGGAAGACCATGTTCGCCCTGAACGAGCACACTGCCGGTCCGCCAGAGCGCCGCCGTGTGCCGCAGCCATGAAGAGGGCCCTACCGTAACCTTAGCTCACCGCGGCGGGGGTGGTAGCCTTGCTGATCGTGCCAATCGAAGTGAGCCGCACCCAATTTTGCCAGCCCGTGGCCGCAACCACACCAACCGCAACCACAGACGCCTGGAGAAGCGCCGTCGTACGCCGTAGTCATAGAGGAGGCCAAGTCGCGACCATAGCTCACCATTGTGTGCTGGTATGCACTTCTGGACGCACAAAATTGGAGGAACCGTGCCCGACTGAGCCAAAACCGAGCCGAACAAGCCTCGCCGGCGCGTCCGCTCCGCCGCCGATAACCGGAGCACTTTTAAACCATGTCGGGAAGCACAAGCCGACTCTTTTAGTTACCCCTGCCACTTCGCTGGACCGTCGGTGAGTCATCCGGGCCATCTCCGGCCGCCACCGAGCTCACCGGACCACAACCGAACCTCGCCGCGCCGGCGATCCACTGAGGACTCGCGTCGAGCACTTGGCGAGCGTCCGATGGGAGGGCACGAGCTGCTGCAGCACCTCATACACGGACCCAGTCCACCGTGAGCTGTATAGACAGAAAGATGGGAGAACTCGGTTCACATAAACCAAGCCACCGGTCCATGGACCGCGCACTGGAAACCCACCGTGAACCATGAGCCCGTGGACCCTGCTGCCGAGCGAACAGCGAGCCACCACGTGGTGCGTCAAGAAGCCGACATGCATCCAGGTGATGACGTCATGATGATGTCATCCGAACCCCACCCGACTGGAAGTGTTGACCCGGTCAACGGTGACGTCAGCTTGACGTCATGCTGACGTCAGCAGCCACGTCAGCCGCCACATGTCGCTCTGCTGGACCCGCACGGCACGTGGACCAATCCCGAGCTGCCACGAGTCACTCCCTGGTTTATTTGGCATTTTTCCATTTTCAGAAAATAGGATAATCTTTGGAAATTCATAACTTATTCATACGATGTCCAAAAATTGCGCACCATATATCAAAATTCTCAGAAAAATGAGATCCTATTTACGCATTGCAAATGACATTGTTGTATGGATCCTTCAGGAGCTAGGAGATGACTACGAAGGTGCCACGTCCCACCAAATCCTTAGATCCTATTTACGCATTGCAAATGACATTGTTGCCATTGCTTTACGATTATGTATGCATTGGTTGCATGATAGTATATTTGAATTCCCTGCCTTGTTAAGACTTTACCCTGCTGTCCGCTGCTAGGTTAGCTGCTGCTCAATTTACTGTTACTCTTCCACTACTTACTACTTGCTATGTGCTATGTGGTGGAATTGGGACGGTGTATATTTGATTATAACCACTAGGAGAGAGTGCTGCGTGCGTCTTGGGTGCGTGGTAAGGGTTGATGTCGACCAAGTGGGATATGAGACAAGCCCGTGGGGCAAGTCGTGCCGGGGGTGCAACCTGGGCATCCCCAAGCGAGATACCTGTGGCGGGTAAAGTTGTTGAGGAGGTTCCGGGTGGGATAGCCTTGGTTGTTTGAAGCTCGTGGACGGAGGTGCTGTGATGGCACGGGGAGAGTATCCCCTAAGTGAAGATGCCTGCTTGGTCAAACCTAGGACGGACTAGTTTCAGGTTCATGGGAATCCTTTTCTACTCACTCGCTTCTGATGGGCGGGAGACGGCTGGACTACTTGGTAGGATGGTGCCACTATTGCTAGGTTGAGACGTGATAAGGGTGGGCGGAGATGGTCGATGGGTTCCCATTCCGTTCTAGATGCGCAGTACCACTGGATGGGCCTGGTACTGTGTCTCCCAGTCTCAGCATAACGGTGTTAGATCCGGAATATCCCAGGGCTGAGTGGTAGGGTGGCATCGACCTAGGCAAGCAAGCACCCGGAATTCTGCCTAGGTGTTTGCGCAACACCTATGATGGCTAATCTTGTGAGTAGTGAAACCTCTGCAGAGTGTATGGTTGATCGATCGATACATATGCCAACTTGTTGGCTATGGACCTTTCCTGTGAAGCTTCTACTAGTGTAGTGAGTGTTCTCTTCTCCCCCTGGATGACATTTCTCCGGCAGTGTACCCGCTGTGGTAGTGTGCCACTGAGATAGGCCCGAGAGGGAGTTGGGCCTGTCGAATGAGAGTGAGGTGTGGGTATGTGAGATGTGGTGATGGGAAAAGGGATGATGGTGTTAATTGGAGATAAAACTTGACTAATTAAACATTGATTAGAGCTGCATAGGAAACCCCAGCCTATAGATCTGCTTGAATAGCCTTGCATCCACTTTCCACAAAGCAAATACTGCATAGGTGGGCTCCGTGGCCAGTACATATCGTACTGATAAATTTGCTGTCAGGTGACGAGAATGAGTACGACTTCGAGGAAGATGATGGCGAGGAATAGGGTCACGTGCTACACTCAAGTTGGCTGTGAAGGATGAAACGTTTCCGCATCTTCTAAGCTTCTCTGACTGTTGATTTCGCCAATATGGCGATGTAATAAATGTTTATGTAAGACTTAATTACCGTTGTATGGATCCTGGTGTCAACTGAGATATAGGTAATTTCATGGATTGTCCCAAGCAATCTGTTGAATTACAATTCGAGCCTATGGATTTCCCTTCGCAGAAATCAAGGTCGTTTCAGTTGGTATCAGAGCCATACTTGACTGTAGGACGAGACCCATAGAAAATGGACGTTAGAATAAGAAGCCAGACTCTCTTTCGGTTATATTACCGACCTTGCATTCACTTTTTATGCAATGGCTTATCTAATACATGGACCTGCTAATTCGTTTCTTGAAAAATTTGCAGATGACCAGCCTTGGACCACCACTTCGTCCACTGCACGACGGCACTATTGAGATCCCGATCAATGGGAGTAACCGCGGCGGATTTGCCATGATACTACGCCAGGTGTTGGAGGAGCTGGGAGCACCGTCTGACCAGATCCAGTACTTCTGCCGAGGGAAGCTTGTCGAGGCTGAGAGATTTGAAGGACCTGTCACTACCAGAGTTGAGACACCCGTCAGCCTAACCCTCCCAGGGATGCCAGTTTTTACTGACTACACTACTGGAGAGACTGTGGAGGACGGAGTACAGTCCGTTTCCCGCAAGGTACTATGCGCAGTTGCGTACACAGCTTATGAGTACCTTAAGGGGACCCATTTCCGTCTGCTACCTCAGGCCTTGGAGCTGCACCCTGACCCTATCTAGAGGATTCTGTACACCAGCCAGATCGTTCAGGCCGAGACTGACCCCTGTCTACGCACAGTGGCACATCACCTCCAGGAGCAGGACAAGTTCATCAGTTCATTGGAGCAAAGGAGGCAGCGTGACCGAGCATGCATGGCAGAGGTCGAGGACAGTTTGCAGAAAGGGACTCAGACCCTGGAGAGTTTGAGCAGGGCAGTCACTGACTTGCAGCTGGAGATGCAGCGCCGTGATGAGTTACACCGAGCCGAGATCGCCGACTTGCGAGACAAGATCGGGGATTTTGGGCTTCGCAATGACTACCTAAACAGTAGAGTGTTGGGATTACAGAGGAGGCCGGATGACAAGGAGAGAGCACTTGCTGAGAGGGAGCAAAAGAGCAGAGACAGAGGAGTCGAGATAATCACGTTGCGCTCCAGGATCTGGGAGTTGGAGAAGCAGCTGGAGAAAGCCGAGGAGAAGTCCACCCGCAACCAAGGGATTCTGATCGACCGTGTGAAGATGGTGGAGTTCTTAAAGGACAAGCTACGGAGGACAGAGACAGCTTGGAAGCAGTCCGATGCCAAGAGAGCTATTGAGGTCCTGAAGGTGCAGAGTTCGCTTCCCCCACTGGAGATGGTGAAGCCCCGGGAGAGAGACTTCCGCGTGCCACCCACTACGCTCAACCTGGGAGCGTGTCCGTCTCTGAGGATGCAGGAGATTGAGGCCACTCCAGAGCTAGCTGTAGCACTCAACTATGTCAAGCACCTGACCATGACCGACGAAGAGATCGAGGCAGAGGACAGCCGCATCCCTGACGCCGTACTCGACCTTATGCACCAGTAGCTTATGGGACCCTGCGTGGCCCTTAGACTAGTGATACCATGAGTTGTCCTGTCATTGGCTATCTGCTCATAGCACGATCTTCATAGCAGCTAGGAACATCCTTTATGTAATAATAACCATGTGATGAGTGACATTTGGATCTTATGCTTCTTATGGATCTCTATGCTTCTTTGGTTGAGTGTAGGATAGTATGAAAAATGTTTTAATTCATTTAAATCGTTGAAAACATCTAACTCCTACTTAAACCACTACATAATTATCACTGCACTAAGCACATACCTAATAATTTCAGATGTCGATGAGACGTTCCACGCGTCTGGAGAACCGCCAGCCCTCCCCCGCACCTGCGCCAGGGCGCGAGCGTGGTCGCAACCGTGGACGCCCAGCTGGCAGGCGGCTGGAGAAAACCTGGAAGAAGAGCTGCACCGGGCAGAGGATGCACCGCCGGTGAACGATCCGCCACCACAGGGCGAGAATGTGCCACCGCCACCGCCACCGCCACCGCCGCCACCACCGACGTTGGCGGAAGTGATGGCTCATTAGACCCAGTTGTTGAATGCCATTGCCACAGGGATGAACAGGCACCACGGGCCACCCTAGAATGACTTCCAAAGGAAGCTGGAGGGTTTCCTGAAACTGAGGCCACCCACCTTCGACGGGACCGACAGCGATCCCCTCGCTGCCGACGATTGGCTTAAGGAGATGGAGAAGAAGCGGGACCTGACCACTTGCTCCAACGAGGAGTGTGTTGGGATTGCTAGCCACCAGCTAACCGGTGCTGCACGAGCATGGTGGGACAACTACACCAGCGCTCATGAGGACCCAGCCCGCATTGACTGGGATGAGTTCACCGAGGCTTTCCGTGACCACCACATTCCTGAGGGAGTCATGGAGGCCAAGGAGAACGAGTTTCGCAACATCTCCCAGGGAGCTGACCGGATCCACGAGTACACCACCTGCTTCAACTGCTTGCTCCGCTACGCACCTGCGTCTTGCGTGAGTTCCGAGAAGGAAAAGATGTACTACTACAGGAAGGGACTACAGACCAAGATCAGGTTGGCGCTCTCAGGCAACAAGGGCTACACCCTCCATGAGTTGATTGACCGCTGCATTGAGATCGAGAAGGATCGCATGGAGGCATGTCTGGAGTTCGAGGCCCAGAACAAGGGGAAGAAGCGCCGCTCTGAGGGACTCGCTCGCACTGCTCCACCGCAGAGACAGCGAACGGGTGCACCCCCGCCTTTCCGGACTCGCTAGGGACCTCCTTCGAGAACGAGCCGTGGTGGTGGTACCAACAACAGCAACTACCACTGCCCCGCTCAAACCTACCCTGCGCTGACTCGGAACGTGCAAAACACACCCGCCCCGGCTACCAACACGCCGAGGACAAGCAACTGGAAGGCTCCTGCGACAACCGCAGCAGGCAGTGCGCCCTTCACTTGCTTCGGGTGCGGAAAGCCTGGACACCAAGTGGTTGTGTGCCCCGACCTCAACCGTGCACCAGCAGCTGCACAGGGCACACCGAACCGGGGATCCGCTAACCGTGGAAGACTGAACCACATGACCGCTGAGGAAGCTGAAGCTGCACCTGATGCTGTGTACGGTACGTTCCTAGTACAGGGTAACATGGCTACAGTTCTGATCGATTCAGGAGCTACATGTTCATACATTTCATCTGCATATGCACGTAAGCATAACGTACCTATAACCCCGAGAGCAAACCCCATCCTAACTAGCTCGTCCTTAGGAACCTTTAGAAGCGTTCACATATGTAGGGGAGTGATAATCACAATCGAGGGACTTGACTTTCGAGATGACCTAACCCTACTACCCTCCAACAGTTTAGATGTCATCTTAGGCATGGACTGGCTAACCAAACAACGGGGAGTGATATCCTGTTCACCTAGATATGTTCAAGTAACCCACCCTTGGGGAACAGCTGTCCGATGTGTACCCCAAACCGAGAGAGTCCAAGCCCTCCTATGTGCCCTGGAGACTAAGGCAGATAAGATGGAGCTGACATTCAGAGATGTGCCAGTGGTCTGTGAGTTCAATGATGTGTTTCCAGAGGAGTTGCCCGGTATGCCACCAGATAGAGACGTGGAGTTTGTTATAGAGCTGATGCCAGGGACTGCACCGATTGCCAAAAGACCCTATAGAATGTCGGCTGATGAGTTGAAGGAACTCAAGAAGCAGCTGTGGGGATTACTGGAGAAGGGCTTCATTAGGCCTAGTGCCTCGCCCTGGGGATCTCCCGTTTTGTTTGTCAAGAAGAAGGATGGCACGATGAGGATGTGTATTGACTACCGGAATCTGAATGCGGTCACAGTCAAGAACAAGTACCCACTGCCCTGCATCGATGATCTACTAGATCAATTGAGTAAGGCCAAGTACTTCTCAAAGATCGATCTCCGATCAGGATACCATCAGATGAAGATCAGGGAAGAAGATATTCCGAAGACTGCGTTTGTCACTAGATATGGACAGTATGAGTGCACAGTAGTCTCATTCGGACTCACTAATGCTCCAGCATACTTCATGAACATGATGAACAAGATCTTCATGGATGAGCTAGACAAGTTTGTGGTGGTATTCATTGATGATATATTGGTTTATTCAGCCACAAAAGAGGAACATGAACATCATCTGAGGACCGTATTGGAGAGGTTGTCTCACAACCAGCTATACGCCAAATTCTTCAAGTGCGAATTCTGGCTAGAGGAAGTTGCTTTCCTTGGACACGTACTGTCAGGAGAAGGAGTCGCAGTGGACCCAGCCAAGATTGAAGCTGTGAAAGAGTAGGGAGCAACCCCGTAATTTGTCAGAAATCAGAAGCTTTTTGGGGCTTGCAGGATACTATCGTAGATTTATTGAGAATTTCTCCAAGATTGCAAGACCCATGACCAACTTGCTGAAGAAAGAGAACAAGTTCATATGGACTCCTGAATGTGAGAAGAGTTTCCAGACTTTGAAGGAGAAGCTCACTACTACACCTGTACTAGCCCTACCTAATATTCACAAAGATTTTGTTGTATATTGTGATGCCTCTCGGCAAGGTTTGGGCTGTGTACTAATGCAAGATGGTAGAGTGATAGCATATGCCTCGAGACAGCTGAAGGAGCATGAACAGAGACCCGACTCATGACCTAGAGCTCACAGCCGTAGTGCATGCACTCAAGATTTGGAGGCACTATCTGATGAGCAACAAGTGTGACATATATACCGATTACAAGAGCCTGAAGTACTTCTTCACACAAGAAGATCTGAATATGAGGCAGCGCAGATGGCTAGAACTCATCAAGGACTATGATCTTGAGATCCATTACCACCCAGGAAAGGCTAACGTTGTCGCTGATGCTCTTAGCCGCAAGAGCCACTGCCATACTCTTATTGCCGAGTCTATGCCTTCAGAACTTAAGAAGGAATTCGATGCGTTCCAACTCGAGATAGTATCTCACGGTATGCTGAATGAGCTACGTGTCGAGTACAACCTCACCTCACGGATCCGTGAAGCGCAAAAGAACTGTCCTGAGATAGACTATATCCGTGGTTTGATGAAACTGGGGAGAGGCCCCGAATACCGAGAAGATGAGCAGAGAACTGTATGGTACAAAGACAGAATCTACGTACCGACGGATTCAGCGTTACGAGAAGAGATCCTGTCGGAAGGGCATGACATCAAATATTGCATTCACCCAGGGTCAGCCAAGATGTACCACGATCTAAGGAAGCACTTCTGGTGGGAGAACATGAAGACAGACATTGCAGGGCATGTAGCCCGATGTGATACATGCAATAGAATCAAGGCTGAGCATCAGAGACCAGCAGGGTTGCTACAACTAGTTGAGATACCAGAATCAAAGTGGGAGTGCATATCCATGGACTTCATAATAGGATTGCCCCAATCCGAGCATGGGTATGACTCTATATGGGTAATAGTGGATCGTCTGACTAAAGTTGCACATTTTGTACCGGTCAAAAGGAAGTATAGAGCGGAAAAGCTGGCAGATCTGTACATATCAAACATTTTGAAGTTACATGGGGCGCCTCTGAGTATTATATCTGACCGAGACTCACAGTTCGTATCACAGTTCTGGAAATCCTTGCACAAGTCCATCGGGACCAAGCTCGACTACTAGCACAGCATACCACCCGCAAACGGACGGGCAAACAGAAAGAGTGAACCAGATTCTCAAGGACATGTTACGTGCTTGCGTAATGAGGTACAAGGAAGGATGGGAGAGCTGTCTACCCCACGCCGAGTTCTCATACAACAACAGTTATCAGACAAGCATTAAGATGTCTCCATTTGAAGCGTTGTATGGAAGACCGTGTAGAACCCCGCTAATGTGGTCGGAACCAGGTGAAAGGACATTCTTTGGTCCTGCTAAGATTGTGGAAGCAGAAGAAGGTGTTGCCCAAGTAAGAGAGAATCTAAGAATTGCACAGAGCAGGCAAAAGAGTTATGCAGATAGAAGACGTAGAGAGCTTGAGTTTAAGGTTGGGGATTATGTCTACCTCATGTTATCTCCACTTCGTGGCACCGTCAAATTCCACGTGAAAGGGAAATTGGCACCAAGATATGTTGGGCCATACAAGATCTGTAAAAGGGTTGGAAAGCTTGCTTACAAGCTAGAACTACCGGAGGAATTATCTACAGTACACCCCGTGTTCCATGTCTCGCAATTAAGAAAGTGTTTGAAGCTTCCCGAGGAGCAAGTTCCTACGGATGCACTAGACCTGCAAGACACACTTGAATACAAGGAACATCCGATCAAGATCTTGGCACGGGATACCAAGGAGACGTGAAACAAGACCATTCCGATGTGCAAGATACAATGGAGCAATCACTCTGAAAGGGAAGCTACGTGGGAGAAAGAATCGGACTTGCGGATTATGTTTCCTTACCTCTTCAAGGGTACGTTATCTCTGAATCTCGAGGTCGAGATCCTAATGAGGGGGGAGGACTGTAACAACCCTAGAAAATCCAAACACCAAAAATACCAACCAATTAAAATTTTCCCAATTTATTTATCCAAACATACTTCATGCGCAAGCATATAGGATTTAAAACCCTCTAGCTAAATTCATATATGTGTCTATTGCACCTTAAGTTTCACTTTACCTTTGTCTAGCTATGTTGCATTAATTGGATTATTCGGTATTTTATGCTTGCCTGAAATGATCATGTAAAAGCAAATACATGTACATGTTTAAACACTAGAAATTGGGAAAAGAAAAGAAAAGAAAAGGAAAGGAAAAAGGGAAGAGAAAGGAGAAGAAGACAGCCTGCCTGCGGCCCAGCCCGTTCGCCGCCTGGGCCCAGTTCGACCAGGCCTCTCACGCGCGCGTTGCTCCAGCCAGCCCAGCCGGCCTCCCACCCGCGCGCCGCGCCGATTCCGCAGCTGGGCTGGCCCAACCCCACGCACTCGCCACTGCCGCTGACCGCTCAGTCCCGCCCATCAGCACCCGCGTTCCCCTCACCCTATTCTTCTTCCACCTTGGACGAGCACGCGAAATGCGTGACCTCAGCCCCACGCGGCCGACAGCGCCACGCTTGGCAGAGCCCTGACCCCGCTGTTCCCCGCCTGTCCCCTTTCCTTGGTGGCCAAGAAGCCTCGCAGCCGCAGCCATAACCCTTCGATCCGTCATGGTCAATCGTGGCCGTCCGCCATGGGAGCAAGCCGAGCCCGCCTATAAAGGGAACCAAGCACCAACCCTAGCGCCATTCCACTCACCGCCGCCGCGATTGCGGCACAAGCCACTACACCACACCGCACATCAGAGAGAGAGGGAGAAGAAGGAGGGCAGAGCGGAGGAAGGCCAAGACCGCCGGGGTGCTACCACCGTCGGAGCGCTGCTACCGCGGAGCTTGACGGAGCCGGAGCTGCGGACTAGGAGCGACACGGCACTGTGAACATTCGGCACGGCTCCAACTCGTCACAGCATCACTATCCTGTCTCCGTTCAACACCGCCGGTGAGCCGCCGGAATCCCCATGTCCAATCCCGCCTTGCTGCCGGCCATGGCGCTTCACCTTTGAAGCGCGTAGGCCAGAGCCACTACCAGCTCCGGGAACACCCGCACACACGCACACGTGACTTACCGCCGAGCCCACTGGTTGTCGAACACCCCGACGGGCACCGCCGTCGAACGCCAAGCTCTCGGAGCGCCGCTGACTTGCCGGCGTTCCCACTTACCATGACCACCGCCCACCTTAGCAGCCGTCCGGGAAGATTCGCCACCTCCTACCACTGCTAGACCGAGCCCCTGCCACTAGAAAGGTGGACCCGTGACTGCTTGGCCCTGTCCATGCCAAGTCCGCCGGAGCGCCGCCGTGCCGCGCGTTCTGAGCAACCCCGACCATCTCCAGGTAGGATAGATCGCCGTGGAGCATCGCCGTGACCCCACGAGCCAACCATGAAAATCTACGCGCTGGGAAGACCATGTTCGCCTTGAACGAGCACACTGCCGGTCCGCCGGAGCGCCGCCATGCGCCGCAGCCATGAAGAGGGCCCTACCGTAACCTTAGCTCACCGCGGCGGGGGTGGTAGCCTTGCTGATCGTGCCAATCGAAGTGAGCCGCACCCAATTTTGCCAGCCCGTGGCCGCAACCGCACCAAGCCACAACCACAGATGCCGGAGAAGCGCCGCCGTGCGCCATAGTCATAGAGGAGGCCAAGTCACGACCATAGCTCACCATTGTGTGCTGGTATGCACTTCTGGACGCACAAAATTGGAGGAACCGTGCCCGACTGAGCCAAAACCGAGCCGAAGAAGCCTCGCCGGCGCGTCCGCTCCGCCGCCGATAACCGGAGCACTTTTAAACCATGTCGGGAAGCACAAGCCGACTCTTTTAG
Organism: Eremochloa ophiuroides; assembly: GCA_038502445.1. Lineage (NCBI taxonomy): Eukaryota > Viridiplantae > Streptophyta > Magnoliopsida > Poales > Poaceae > Eremochloa > Eremochloa ophiuroides. The sequence continues at coordinate 34,055,444 of JAHLJS010000001.1, read as the reverse complement.
TTACCCCTGCCACTTCGCTAGACCGTCGGTGAGTCGTCCGGGCCATCTCCGGCCGCCACCGAGCTCACCGGACCACAACCGAACCTCGCCGCGCCGGCGATCCACTGAGGACTCGCGTCGAGCACATGGCGAGCGTCCGATGGGAGGGCACGAGCTGCTGCAGCACCTCATACACGGACCCAGTTCACCGTGAGCCGTATAGACAGAAAGATGGGAGAACTCGGTTCACATAAACCAAGCCACCGGTCCATGGACCGCGCACTGGAAACCCACCGTGAACCATGAGCCCGTGGACCCTGCTGCCGAGCGAACAGCGAGCCGCCACGTGGCGCGTCAAGAAGCTGACATGCATCCGGGTGATGACATCATGATGACGTCACAATGACGTCATCCGAACCCCACCCGACTAGAAGTGTTGACCCGGTCAACGGTGACGTCAGCTTGACGTCATGCTGACGTTAGCAGCCACGTCAGCCGCCACATGTCGCTTTTCTGGACCCGCACGCCACGTGGACCAATCCCGAGCTGCCACGAGTCACTCCCTAGTTTATTTGGCATTTTTCCATTTTCAGAAAATAGGAAAATCTTCGGAAATTCATAACTTATTCATACGATGTCCAAAAATTGCGCACCATATATCAAAATTCTCAGAAAAATGAGATCTACAATCTAAGACTATGTTTATGTGCATTTGGATCTTTATTTTATTGGAATTTTCTGAAATACTCTATAGGAGTCGCTGACGCGACTGTTTCGTGTTCGATTTCAGAGCCGGAGGAGGATCTGACTAAGGAAGACGGCCACGAGTACCTTCAGGAGCTAGGAGACGACTACGAAGGTGCCACGTCCCACCAAATCCTTAGATCCTATTTACGCATTGCAAATGATATTGTTGCCATTGCTCTACGATTATGTATGCATTGGTTGCATGATAGTATATTTGAATTCCCTGCCTTGTTAAGACTTTACCCTGCTGTCCGCTGTTAGGTTAGCTGCTGCTCAATTTACTGTTACTCTTCCACTACTTACTACTTGCTATGTGCTATGTGGTGGAATTGGGACGGTGTATATTTGATTATAACCACTGGGAGAGAGTGCTGTGTGTGTCTTGGGTGCGTGGTAAGGGTTGATGTCGACCAAGTGGGATATGAGACAAACCCGTGGGGCAAGTCGTGCCGGGGGTGCAACCTGGGCATCCCCAAGCGAGATACCTGTGGCGGGTAAAGTTGTTGAGGAGGTTCCGGGTGGGATAGCCTTGGTTGTTTGAAGCTCGTGGACGGAGGTGCTGTGATGGCACGGGGAGAGTATCCCCTAAGTGAAGATGCCTGCTTGGTCAAACCTAGGACGGACTAGTTTCAGGTTCATAGGAATCCTTTTCTACTCACTCGCTTCTGATGGGCGGGAGACGGCTGGACTACTTGGTAGGACGGTGCCACTACTGCTAGGTTGAGAGGTGATAAGGGTGGGCGGAGACGGTCGATGGGTTCCCGTTCCGTTCTAGATGCGCAGTACCACTGGATGGGCCCGGTACTGTGTCTCCCAGTCTTAGCATAACGGTGTTGGATCCGGAATATCCCATGGCTGAGTGGTAGGGTGGCATCGACCTAGGCAAGCAAGCACCCGGAATTCTGCCTAGGTGTTTGCGCAACACCTATGATGGCTAATCTTGTGAGTAGTGAAACCTTTGCAGAGTGTATGGTTGATCGATCGATACATATGCCAACTTGTTGGCTATGGACCTTTCCTGTGAAGCTTCTACTAGTGTAGTGAGTGTTCTCTTCTCCCCCTGGATGACATTTCTCCGGCAGTGTACCCGCTGTGGTAGTGTGCCGCTGAGATAGGCCCGAGAGGGAGTTAGGCCTGTCGAATGAGAGTGAGGTGTGGGTATGTGAGATGTGGTGATGGGAAAAGGGATGATGGTGTTAATTGGAGATAAAACTTGACTAATTAAACATTGATTACAGCTGCATAGGAAACCCCAGCCTATAGGTCTGCTTGAATAGCCTTGCATCCACTTTCCACAAAGCAAATGCTGCATAGATGGGCTCCGAGGCCAGTACATATCGTACTGATAAATTTGCTGTCAGGTGACGAGAATGAGTATGACTTCAAGGAAGATGATGGCGAGGAATAGGGTCACGTGCTACACTCAAGTTGGCTGTGAAGGATGAAACGTTTCCGCATCTTCTAAGCTTCTCTGAATGTTGATTCCGCCAATGTGGCGATGTAATAAATGTTTATGTAAGACTTAATTACCGTTGTATGGATCCTGGTGTCAACTGAGATATGGGTAATTTCATGGATTGTCCCAAGCAATCTGTTGAATTACAATTCGAGCCTGTGGATTTCCCTTCGCGGAAATCGAGGTCGTTTCAGATGGTCACTGACTTAAATTATTTTTAGAACCATTTAATTCAGAAGTTGTTGACAGACTGGACTTTGTCCAACTACCAACTTTTTAGTCCCGTCATCGTTCGTTACAAAAAATGTTCGCGCACCACAACAATTAGAAAGTATGTGGAGTTTGGAGGCACCACGAGCACGGCCACCTTGAGAGGCCGCTTGGTGGGGCCGGCCGGCGCCTTTAAGGGGCCGGGCGGTGCCCCCTAGCCCCTTTTTTCCTGACTCTTGTTCCCTTTCCTTTCTACACCCTTCCTAATTACAACCACGCAGAGTCCCGGCGCGTACGGATATTCTTTCGTGTGAAATCCCATAGAACCTAGATTTGAACTGATCCTGTCTCCAGAAACCCATATAAATATGCACCTATACCACCCTCAATTTGCATCCCATCTATTGCTTCCTCTCTCCTTCCAGAGAAAACTCTCTAGTTTAGATCTAGTAGCAATGGCAGACAAAGCAGGTCTTCGGCGCTGACTTCATCCCAAGCGACGACTCGAAGGCTATCGTCGTCGTGCCGCCGAAGCCTCTCGCCGTCGTGCCGCCGAAGCATCTCGCTACTGTGCCACAGCAGTACGAGCAAGTCTACTTTGCGCAAGCCCAAGCCTGCTCTGCCATCGCCACCTGAGTGACTGCTGCTGGAAGATGGTACCAAGGGGAAGCAAATTGCTATTCCCCGAGGCACCCCACTTCTTCAACCTAGAGACAATGAGCGACTTTTGTCGGTCAAGACCGTTAAGAACGGAACGCTGGTATGTCCGAAGTACACCACTGCTCGCCCTGCCATCCAAGGAGTTCATGTACGTCCACGCCAAGTCCGCTACACTGATTTCATACCACCTCCGCCCAAAAAGCAGAGGGCTGCATCAGCCTTAGCAGTAGAGAAAGCTCCCAGACAGCCTCAGCTCTCTCTACGAATCCTCAATGAGAAGATGGAAGCTCTCTCTAGCACCGTTAGGGGTATAGAGAGAAATGAGGACTTAAGGAACAAGGTTATGAGCAACATGACTAAGCAGATAGAAGTCAATGTCAAGTTAATTCGCAGTCTCAAGCGTGAAAAAGATCAGCTGAAAGAAGAGGTTGATGAGCTTAAAGAAGAAATTAGGAAGCTCGCGAAGAAGGGGCAGCCTTAAGTTTCCCTCGTTATCTATGTAATAAGGCACAAGTGTGTTAGGTTTAATTATATTATCGAGTGTGCTAGGTTTGATTTATGATATTAAGTGTGTTAGGTTCGGCAAGCCTAATGAGCTAGGGCAGTCGTTAGCTCAGTCAGTTATCAGAGTTATCTAGTATCGTTAGTGAATAAAGTGCCTTATTCTTTTTATCAATATTAATGTTTTAATCTACTCTACTCTCTATATTTTTGGTACGCATGTTGCCTCCACATGTTGCTGTTGGCGGTCCTTAGCAACTAAAATACAACATCATTTTAATACTAAAACAAATAGAAGATAGGGCTTTTATCTAATCCTTCCACGAGTTTTGTTGTGTATATAACATGAAGGTTTGACACGTGGAAATGAGTAAAATCGACAAGAAAGCGCACTTCCAGGAAACGTATTCAGAGAAGGCGCAAACCAAGAAAAGAAGAAAGCCCATCTTAAACAATGAACTAGATCCATCCGTAACCACAGGAGAGGCTCAGGCCCAGGGAGCAACCGACCACCTGAAGGCGGTGGCCAGAAGGCCCAGCTAGGGTACTGACCACCCCCGGGTGCGGCCGTCCCCCAGGTGGAGCCTCCCGGGCCCAGTCTTCGGAGACGGTGCTCTAGGCGGTTTCCCAAGGGCGGTTTCACCTCCTTCCAATCCTGGAGACGCCCAAACCACCCTACTCTAGCTATTAATAGATGGTGCTCCTTCATCATTCACACACACCAACATTTGGAGCACTACACCTCACATTTCATACTTGTTCTCTCTAGTTTAGTAGTAGTAGAGCAAGGCAAAGCTATCAAGGAGAGCTTGTCTCCTTGGAGGAATCAAGAACATCTTGGTATGAATATAATTCAGTTCTCCTCTATGAGCAAGTTCTCATCTTATGTTTATAGCAATGCATCTGAATTAGAGTATAATCTTGTTCATATTATGATCATAACATATGAACTAGTTCATAGTCTATGTGTTATGTTCTTGATATGTTCATCAAAGTTCTTCATCATTCATCAAATTAGTAGGAATAGAGGAAGAACTATGGATGGGATAATAGTTCATTGTGCTGTCATGGTTGCTCCTAGCTGAGCCTGTCAATCCGAAGGGTTGGGGTCCCGGGAGGTTAGGAGTTGTTTCCAATTACGCGAGCATGGTGTTCGGGTATGTGGAGATCAGCGAATATGTCGGTACCCCACGGGCAGAGGGGTAGGTGGGCAAGTGGTGACAGCCCTGTCCATCCCTAGCACTCCCCCACGTTTGGGTATTGAGTAGGAGTTTGGAAAGTCTCTATCAGCTGGCAGACCAGCTGCGGAGATCTCCCTATCATCCCAGACATAGTCCTAATTCTAGTCTTGCTAGTTAGATGTAAATGCTATTCTTTGCATAGCTGTATACGACCAATGCCTGCTCAGTTAGTTGTATTCTTTTATTCTTTATTTTCCCTTTTTATCCTTAAGGTTGCTCCGATCCGTGTGTCCACTATCTTATAAACTTGATTTAACCCCTGCTTATGCTATGCCTACCTATGCATCCAAATAAGTAATCATGTTTATACCAAAGCTAGATGAAATTCATCATGCCCTCCTACGGGAAATTATAAATACGACACCCTTGAATACTCACGGGTTGAAATGCTACAATGATAGTTCTGTGCGCTTGCTAGAGTAATCTTATTTCTTACTGAGCTATTGATTGGCGTACCTAAGTACCATTACTTAAGGATTGTAATTCTTGTGCACCCCACGATGCCGTGTCACAGTTTTGCATATCGTAAGTAATGACGGTTAGGAAGGCCAATACGGCACTTCTAACTGCTATTACCAGACTGCATTACCTAGGCCGGCGCCTTTAAGGGCCAAGGGTTACCTTTCTGAAGAAATGGTGGTTGGGAATGTCAACTTTCTTTTCTAGTACTATTATTATTAAGGACAGACTTATAGTCTATCTTTAGTAGTGATGCTAAGAAACGCCAACAAGCATTTCTGGCGCCGTTGCCGGGGATGGACCTTTAGTCTATCTGTTGTAACGATGTTAAGAAATGTCAACAAGCATTTCTGGCGCCGTTGCCGGGGATGGACCTTTAGTCTATCTTTTGTAACGACGTTAAGAAATGCCAACAAGCATTTCTAGCGCCGTTGCCGGGGAGGACAAAAAGAAAATATAAACATCTAGCTTTGGCATAAACTTTGATTACAAAATAAGCTTTGGTAGCCATAGCTTATGCAGGCTAACTTTGTTGTTTTCTTCCTCTTTTTATTGGAATGAAAACAGGATAGTGTATGAGCGGTTTCAATCTGCCGGAAAACTTCGTTAAAAATCCAGAGGCACTCCTAAGGAAGAGAAGGCCTCGTACCATCTCTTCTTCTGCTACTCAGCCGGCAAATGAACCGGTCATTTCTGCACCATTCGCTACTACCACCATGCCCAAGTCACTCCGCGAGTATTCCACCCCCGCTATTGCCAACGTGCCCGTTGGGCCCGCTGTCAATATCGGGAACGGAAACTTTGAGCTCCGCACTGGCCTAGTCACGATGGTGCAAGCGAACCAGTTCTGTGGTTTGCCAAGTGAGGACGGAAACGCACACCTGCAAAACTTTCTTGAGCTATGCGAGACCATCATCATTAAAGATGTCGCACAAGACAGCATCAGGCACCGCTTGTTTCCCTTCTCCCTCTCGGGGAAGGCGAAGCAATGGTTCTACCAAGCCAAGGAAGCAGTCAGCACGTGGGACAAATGTTCTGTGGCGTTCCTCGCAAAGTTTTTCCCCATAAGCAAAACAAATGCTCTACGGGGGAAGATATCTAACTTTCAGCAAACGTCACTCGAGTCCATTTCTATGGCTTGGGAAAGGCTCCAGGAGTACATCCGGGCCTGCCCCCAGCACGGGATGGAAGAATGGCTCGTGCTCCAGAATTTCTATGAAGGCCTCATGGCCATGTCTAAAGGGCACGTAGATGCCGCTGCTGGAGGTGCGTTCCTTTCCCTCACCATCGAAAATGCCACGGCGTTGATTGAGAAGATGGTGGCCAACCAAAGTTGGGGAGAAGGACACAAAACTCAAAAAGGCATGCACACCGTGAAGGAGACGGATCTACTTGCCGCAAAAATAGAGTTACTAATGAAGAAACTTGGGGGACGTGCCACCGATCCTACCACCGGCACCGTCCAGGCCATGGACTCACACATGACGTGTGAAGTCTGTGGAGATGTTGGCCATTCGGGGAACAACTGTCCCGAAACCCATGAAGAAGCTTCATACGTTAACAACGGGTTTCGCCAACATCAACAAACAGGTAACGGGTGGAACAGCCAAAATCGCCCCCAAGGTAACTCTTCCAATTTTAATTGAAATTTTAATTCCTCCCAACCTTCATTAAAAGATCTTATTATAGGACAAGCTAAAATAAATGAAAATCTTACAAACAAGCTTTCTCTGAATGATAAAATGTTTGAAACTATAAATACTAAGCTTAATAGCCTGTCCTTATCTGTTAAAAATCAAGTAAGTTTTAATAAAAGAATAGAAACTCAGATCGCCCAGCTTGCCTCTGCTGCTAAATCTGCCATACAACCTAATAGGATTGTTGAAAATATAAACTCGGTGACCACGAGAGGGGGTAAGACCACTCGTGATCCACCACACCCTAACCATAAGACAGGTAAAGCATCAAGGCAGCAAGGGGAGACACAGGTCGAGTCGGCACAACTACAGGAAGAATTAGCGGAAAATGAGCCGACACCGGAAAACTATGTGGACACCACGATGCTACCTTTCCCCACAAGGATAAGAAGGAAGAAGAAGGCCGAAGATGAGCAGTTCCTTCAATTCGTGAAAATGGTCGAGAAGACACACGTCAGCGTCCCGCTGATGGATGTCTTGCACATACCGTCCTACGCCAAATTCATCAAGGACATCATCAACAACAAGCGACCATTACCGTCCACAGAAATTGTCAAGCTGACGGAAGAGTGTAGCGCAGCTATACTCAATCATCTACCTGAGAAGAAACAAGACCTGGGTGCCCCACGATCACATGCTCCATTGGCACCCGGCAATTTAACCACGCCTTATGCGATCTTGGGGCAAGCGTAAGCGTCATGCCAAAATCAATCTTTGATAGACTGAATTTCACCAACTTGGAGCCCACCAACATGACACTTCAGTTGGCTGACTCCTCAATTCGGTACCCAGCGGGGATTGCACAAGATATCCCTGTCAAAATCAGAGAGTATTATGTCCCAGTGGATTTTGTGGTGCTCAACATGGAGTTTACCAAAGAAACACCACTTATCCTTGGGAGACCATTCCTAAGCACGGCCAGAGCACAAATTGATGTTGGCGCTGGAGAAATCCGCTTCAATATCAATGGACAAGATGAAAAGTTCGAATTCAGGCCTCGCCGTCAGGAAGAATGCAACATGATACGTATCCGATATGGGCCGAATCCCCAAGGCATTAAGGAGGTAGAGATTCAGCCTCAGCTCTTAAAAAATCTATCAAAAGAGTTAAAGAAAAAGCCAGAGTCAAAAGAACGGCTCCTAAAAGAAATATAAATAAGGAGCAGAAAAACAAAATGGCTCCTAATAAGAAAGAAGAAATCCCCAAGCCTTCACAAAAGTTGAAAATACTACCACACCGCCCAAAACCACCCAGAAGGTATGGAGGCCCAAGCAGGTGCAACCATCTACTTCTCCCAAGACAGATGTACCATCATCAAGCAAGAAATGAAGGGAGAAAAGTCCTGCTCAACGGACTTAAAAAGCTGAGCCCTTGCCGAAGGTAAATCGGTAAGTTACCTTTAATTTTTTACTTTAAATAAAAATTTAACAAATCTTTCAATAAATGCCTAAGTAATCTCTTTATTCTAAAAATAATAATAATAAATAAATAAATATTTATATATTTTAAACTTTTATAATAAATATATGCATGCCTTGATGCAAGTATTGCATTTATGTTTTGACTAAAATGACCCTATGATTCTTTCCTTTCATAAACATGAATCCTTGAGATCATAGGAATATTTCTTCATAAATGCATGATAGTGTGATCTTAAAACATATTTTCATAAGTATCAATCATTTCCCACACTCAATCACACACACTATCACTCTGATTCACTGCGCAACAAACTTGATCGTAATCAAGATCGGGATCTACACAGTCAGCATGGCACCTGGCCAAAAAGTAGGGGCTGGCTGGTGGACCCAGGGGACCGACCGCCCCTGGGACCGGCCGCCCCCCTAGCTGGCCCAATCTGTGCCAAACTTTTTTGTACCCCTCTCTGATCCCTCCAGCATCACGTTTATGGTTACGATCAAGTTACTTCCTTGCTAGAAACCTCAGTAGCACCTATTTAAACCCCTTTAGGTCTCTCTTTTCCTCTCACCAACCTTACCCTTCTCCCTTTTTCAAAAGCTTGCTAAAGCTCTCCCATCTCGAAGTGCCGACCATGTCTAGCTACGCCCTCTCGCTGATCAACGCTCCAAAGGCCATAGCGAACCTAGACATAGCACCTTACCAAGAGAGTCCATTAGTTAGGGAAGAAGCTCATGTTGTGAAGGAGAAGCCCTTAGCGATCCTGCCAGCACACTCTCATGCATCCGAAGGTGGCGCCAAGAAGAAGACCGCTGCTACCCATCCTACCAGTTTTCTAGGCCTCAAGAGGAAGACCCTTAGCAGTAGTGGGACTAGCATGCGTACTAGTGAAAAGTCAGCTAGCAAGCCTACACTTTCGGCCAAAAAGGCAGCATCCGCTAGCACCTTTTAGGAGGCATTTATCACAACTATCCATCAAGCACCGTGCAGGACAGTACGAAAGCAGTGACGATGAAGACGACTCCAGTATCATCAATGACCTCATAGCTAAACATGCTAGCTTGCGTGCTTTCCTTAGGACTTTAGAAGACGACATAGAGACCAAGAACACGGAGATTAGGAACCTTAGCGATGACGTTAATAGTTTCCGCTTCAAGATCAATCTTAAGCTAAGGAAAGTCACTAAAGCCCTAGGTGTTGATCATCATCTTGAGTATCTTTAGAATGCACCTGCTGCATGAATAATTAGGCACTTCTATTTTTCACGATCATTTACTATCAATGTGAATGTGCCTATTCGAGTTTATCAATGAAATAAAGTTCTTATGTTGAGCACTTGTTTTCGCCACATATATATATATTGTGACTAACCAAGACAGGAAAGAAAACAAGTGTGGGGGAGGACTCTCCAAGACAATTGCACAATAACAAAAATTCAAAATTCGGTTCGTGCAACTTTTTCCCTCTCTCGTTCTGAAAAGTTTTAAGATAAATGATGTCCCCTTCATACTCCATCAAAACTTGTCTTCCTACATTCGAGATATTTGCATACTTTTTATTCCCTACTAAAATTCCTACAGATTTATGAACACTGTTTAGGGACCCCGTTTCTAAGTAATTGACGAATGAGATATAGTAGGATGACATGATGCTTGCTCATTCTTGCAAAATACTTGGGATTTATCTTACAAAAAAATAAAAACTCAATAGCATGCTCCTTGAATGATTGATAAATACCTACCAAGGCCATATATGATTCTATTTGATGAAACCTTCTGTATATGCCACTTATTTTGTGTTGAGTTTGGTCAAATTTCTGACTGCTGTTGAGAGATGTTTCATACTCCCAAGATCAGAATTCACTTGCACCCACCAAATAAAGCCAATTCTCATCCTGAGAGTTGCGCAAAACATGCACTTCATCCACCCACCAAAAATATGCCAACTCTTACACTGAGAGTTGTGCAGCGTTCTCGCCCAAATAAAAAAAGTGTCGGTTCTCATCCTAAAGAACCGTGCATTTTTTCTACAAAATTTTACTCCATTCATCTACCATCATGATATCTCCTTATTTAGTTTTTCATATGCCAATAAAATATATGGGGCTATGTTAAAAAAATATAAAAGATCATGCCAAGGGGCATAAGAAAATAACGGGAAAGAAAAAGTTTAAACACCCGTTCAAAATAATAATAATAATAATAATAATAATAATAATAATAATAATAATAATAATAATAATAATAATAATAATAATAATAATAATAATAATAATAATATAAAGATCTTATAGCCCATATCTTCCTAAGTGTTATCCAAGGAGAATCATGACGCATGGAGTACCAAAAAGATTTAGAACTAGGTTTCCACCTTCATACTTTCCACACACATGCACATTCTGATATAGGAGTATGGCGCACTCCCTCCGGTATGGTCTGAGGTTTGATTTGACAACATATGCAGGGTAAGTGTGCCTCATCATTTCTCATTCCTACCTAAAACTCCAGATAAGCCTTATTAGAGGTAGGATGATCAAAGTGAAGGCATCACCTTTTCATGCCTTGGGGAGGAATCACTTACAAAATGAGTGACTTGGGAGAATTATTCAAGGAACACAAGCTATCTTTATATTTTCAAAATCTTGCAAAACCCAAGTCTCTATGCAAGGACAAGAGTAATAGGATTTGATTTCAAGCTATTCCATTTTTCAATTACTCAAGGTGATTCGGTAGACACTTTGAAGTTCATAAATCCAGGTGAAGCTTGGAATATCCTGTATGCAGACTCTTTTGACAAGGAAGACAAACCCATTTCGTCCTTAGCACTTTACTCGAGGACGAGCAAAGGACCAAGTGTGGGGGAGTTGTTGGCGGTCCTTAGCAACTAAAATACAACATCATTTAATACTAAAACAAATAGAATATAGGGCTTTTATCTAATCCTTCGACGAGTTTTGTTGTGTATATAACATGCAGGTTTGACACGTGGAAATGAGTAAAATCCACAAGAAAGTGCACTTCCAGGAAACGTATTCAGAGAAGGCGCAAACCAAGAAAAGAAGAAAGTCCATCTTAAACAATGAACTAGATCCATCCGTAACCACAGGAGAGGCCCAGGCCCAGGGAGCAACCAACCACCTGAAGGCGGTGGCCAGAAGGCCCACCTAAGGGACCGACCATCCCCGGGTGCGGCCGTCCCCCAAGTGGAGCCTCCTGGGCCCAGTCTTCAGAGGCGGTGCTCTAGGCGGTTTCCCCAGGGTGGTTTCACCTCCTTCCAATCCTGGAGACGCCCAAACCACCCTACTCTAGCTATAAATAGATGGTGCTCCTTCATCATTCACACACACCAACATTTGGAGCACTACACCTCATATTTTATACTTGTTCTCTCTAGTTTAGTAGTAGTAGTAGAGCAAGGCAAAGCTATCAAGGAGAGCTTGTCTCCTTGGAGGAATCAAGAACATCTTGGTGTGAATATAATTCAGTTCTCCTCTATGAGCAAGCTCTCATCTTATGTTTATAGCAATGCATCTGAATTAGAGTATAATCTTGTTCATATTATGATCATAACATATGAACTAGTTCATAGTCTATGTGTTATGTTCTTGATATGTTCATCAAAGTTCTTCATCGTTCATCAAATTAGTAGGAATAGAGGAAAAACTATGGATGGAATAATAGTTCATTGTGCTGTCATGGTTGCTCCTAGCCGAGCCTGTCAATCTGAAGGGTTGGGGTCCCGGGAGGTTAGAAGTTGTTTCCAATTACGCGAGCATGGTGTTCGGGTATGCGGAGATCAGCGAATATGTTGGTAACCCACGGGTAGAGGGGTAGGTGGGCAGGTGGTGACAGCCCTGTCCATCCCTAGCACTCCCCAACGTTCGGGTATTGAGTAGGAGTTCGGAAAGTCTTTTTCGGCTGGCAGACCAGCTGCGGGGATCTCCCTATCATCCCAGACATAGTCCTAATTCTAGTCTTGCTAGTTAGATGTAAATGCTATTCTTTGCATAGCTGTATACGACCAATTCCTGCTCAGTTAGTTGTATTCTTTTATTCTTTATTTTCCCTTTTTTATCCTTGAGGTTGCTCCGATGTGTGTGTCCACTATCTTATAAACTTGATTTAACCCCTGCTTATGCTATGCCTACCTATGCATCCAAATAAGTAATCATGTTTATACCAAAGCTAGATGAAATTCATCATGCCCTCCTACGGGAAATTATAAATACGACACCCTTGAATACTCACGGGTTGAAATGCTACAATGATAGTTCTGTGCGCTTACAGAGTAATCTTATTTCTTACTTAGCTATCGATTGGCGTACCTAAGTACCATTACTTAAGGATTGTAATTCTTGTGCACCCCACGGCGCCGTGTCACAGTTTTGCATATCGTAAGTAATGACGGTTAGGAAGGCCAATCCGGAACTTCTAACTGCTATTACCAGACTGCATTACCTAGGTCGGCGCCTTTAAGGGCCAAGGGTTACCTTTCTGAAGAAATGGTGGTTGGGAATGTCAACTTTTGTTTCTAGTATTATTATTAAGGACAGACTTATAGTCTATCTTTAGTAGTGATGCTAAGAAACGCCAACAAGCATTTCTGGCGCCGTTGCCGGGGATGGACCTTTAGTCTATCTTTTGTAACGATGTTAAGAAATACCAACAAGCATTTCTGGCGCCGTTGCCAGGGATGGACCTTTAGTCTATATTTTGTAACGACGTTAAGAAATGCCAACAGTTGCGCAAAAAAGTATGCAGGAAAACTAGTGTGGGGGAGGCACATCGCGACTTTGGAAATCAATTCGCTCGGGAAAATCACGTATTTCGGAAGACAATCGAACCAGGACCTCGCGCACCGAAGTGGACCCTGTGGGACCATAGAGGCACGCCGCCCGATGCCCTAGCTGGGCCGGCCGGCCCCCTCTGCATCCCCTTCTTGGTCATGGTCATGTTTGATCCCCATACAATATAATTGCACATGTGTCGATTTCTGTTTCGATCCGAATTAAAATTCACATGCTAAATTACTTTTAAAAGAGGAGAAGAGACTGTCTAATTCATGGCTTAAGAATAAATTATATTAAACTTTTCTAGGAATCATGTTACTATTGGAAACTATTTATAAGGACCCCATGGTTGCTTAAGTAGTTGTGAAACATGATATAGTTGAATAATGATAACTCAATCCCTGATGTTTTGTCTTTGGAGATTTTATTTCGAAAATTTAAATGATTAGTTATACCTCTCCTTTGTGGTAAAAATACTATCCTACCAGAGCCATATATAGGATAGAAACCTGCTACATATAATACTTGTCTTTGTATTGAGTTTGGTCAACCTTTGTAACCCTTTGAAGAAATCTGTCATATTTTTTAATCAAGTGCCAATTCCACGTAAGCATTACTCTAATCCGGAGTAATAGCGAGTCATTCTATTAAAAATGTTTTCCTCCTACACTGGGAGAAAACATAAAAAATAATTATATAGCATAGTCACCAAATAATTGCTTCATGTTTCGTTAAAGTCTCTCAACTACTAAATTCAAAAGAGGTATGAGCTATGCAAAAGAAGAAGGGAGTATAAAAAATAGACAAGTGTCCGAAGAAATTAAAACAATGGGTACTTAGATACTCGCCTCCCTTGAAAAAAAAGAGAAAGAGAGAGAGATAGCTCAAACTCTCTGAATAAGCTCAATTGTATAAAAGAGAGATTTATTTTCTCAAGGAGCAAGGTAGAATTAGGTTCCACCATATTCCACCAAATAAAGCTTGATTCGATTATATGCCTCATTTCTCTGTGGATTCATTGTTTGACTTTACAATAAATATAATACAAGTATGTTTTCACATTTTACCTACCTGAGATCCACATAAGCTTTTTAGAAGTAGGATAAAGAAGGAAATATCATTAACGCCTTGGTAAGGATAAAAAAATACCAGATATATCAGTGATTCGAGAGTACTACAAAAGGAGAAGGTAAAGCTAAGTTTCTTTGTAAAATTACATACCCTCCAATTGACTTAACTAAAGGAAAAGAGTGATCTGTTTTCAAGCTATTCTGTTCTTCAACTACTCAAAGATTCATGGTAGACACTTTGAATTCCATAGTACATGCATGACTAGACTAGTTTTATATAATGCACTCTCAAGTTATGTTTTAAATGCTCCATTCTCTCTAAAAATCTTACATCTTAAAACCAACCTTTTCTCGGGACGAGCAAAATCCCAAGTGTGGGGGTAATTGTTGACACTTGTTATCGTCTAAATTTTATTATCAATTATCCCTGCATTAAACATGAATATCTAGTAGAATAGGGTTATTACTAATAATTTCCACAAGTTTTGGTGAATTGTATATTTTCCAGGGATTATTCCAGAAAAGCATAAAAGAGGGATTAAAGTGCATAAAAGACACAAAACTTGACCGCGAAGGAAACATCATCACGAGGACCTGGAAGAGTGTAGAAGGCACCCGAAGCAACTGGAGACCCGCACCTGCCAAGGTGGGGCCGACCGGGCGACGCCCCCCTATGGTTTCCACCCGCCGCTTTCTGGAGTCTTCTACCACCGCCTTTAAGGAGTCATCTGGGCCCTTGGTTAAGTGGGTTTGATCTAACGGCACGCGTTCATCCTGCTGGGCTATAAATAGAGGGTCAGACCCCCCTGGAGGAGAGCCAGATCACGAGATGAAGACCCTGAAGCATTAGATAGATATCCACTAGATCTAGGCTAGCAATCAAGAGAGAGATTAGAGAGATAGAGTAGATGAGTAGAGATTCGGAGGAGCCCTGTCCTGTCAGAGCTTCTTCGTAGCTGTATTCGTCTGGATTCAGCTCCCACGCCCGGAGTTGCGTTCTGAGGTACTTTTGTATTCAACATCCTGATTCAAGTAATCATTTGTTCTTATTCGTTCTTAAGTTTACAACTCTATTTGAGTGCTTCGACCTTGGTAGCTCCATGGTTGAAGTAGTAGTTTGTAGTGTAGACGTGGTGTCTGGGCTATAATTACTTGTGGATGTCCCCTGATTGGCCGGATAGTGGTAGTTCGCGTAGGTGACAGCTGCGTTGATTCCTCTGTAGTCCACTTCCCGTTGATAGGATCGATAGGTGTATAAGTGTTTGGTAGGAGGGAACTCTGATTTCCGCTCTTATTCATTTCACTGCCCGATTAGAACGATATTATTCAAATTTTACCAGTTGTCGGATCTAGATAATCATTAGTTATCTCCTCATTCTTGATATTCTCTGGATTGATTGTGTTATCGGGTTAAGAATCAATAGACTTAGTCAGTATCTCCTACTGTTCCTTTGGGTTCAATATTAAAACCGAGATTGTCTGGTGAAGTGCTACATCGGTGTTTTATCTGTGCGCTTGCGCATACTTTGATAATAATAATAATATTTAATAGAGTGCAGTTAATTTATACCAACAATACTCCTTGGTGAAGTGCTACAGCGGTACATTCTCTGTGCTTGCGGAATAATCCAATAGACATACGAATTACCCTCAGGCACTTCTGGCGCCGTTATCAGAGATAGCCTAACACCCTATCTTTGGTGATTGCGCTATGAAGTGTACTCCTCGAATGGTACTCTCAGTCGCTCAATGGTGTATGATTCCTTACCAAGACATATAAAAAAAATATTGCCTTCTTTTCCTCCCTACTTCTAAAAAGCTTATGTGAAGTTTTTGGGTCGGAAAATATAGCATACTTACCTTGTATATGTTGTAAAGTCAAACCTTGAATCCAAGGAGAGAAATGTCATACTCTTAGATCAAGATGTGCATGTGTGTAGAATATTTGGTGGCTAACCTAATTCTACTTTTGCTCCTTGTAAACAAATCTCTCCTTTTGAAACTTGAGGCTTATGTTGCAGGACAACATGGGCTAGCTCTTTTCAATTTTTTCTTTCTTCTTCTTTTTTTTCAGGCGGGCATCTAAATACCCATTGTTTTATTTTTACCTCTCAGGAGGGCATCTTTGTGCCCATTGTTTTCTCTTACATCTCACACTTTTGCCTAGCCTCATGCCTCTTCTCTGCAACTTGATTCTTTTGAGGGATAGTAACAAAAACTTGGAGCATTTATTTGGATAAACCTATCAAGAATATTTTTTGGTGTCCACTCCTAGTGTAGGAGTAGAACATTTTGAGGTGGATGAAAGGCATGTGTTTGCATACTTCCAGTGTAGAAGCAGCATATGTGGGTGTACGTGATCTTGATCTTGGGAGTATGATAAATCTCTCAACAAGGGTCAACAAGACTCGATAAAACTCAACACAAAGTAAGCAGCATGTGGGAGGTTTCTATCCTATAAGTATGTATATGGCTCTTGTAGGAATTTGTCACCACTGAGGAGTATGTGACACTATGGTTTTTATTATTTTTATCAGAAGAAAATTCTCCAAGCACCTTGACTAGAATCGGTAGAATTTCTAAGCCAGAACTATATCACACTCCACAACAACTTAGTCAATATGATTTTCCAATGTGATATTTTTCCCACAAGCAGCAAGTATATGTAAGGAGTAATCATTATGCATGCCAATCTAAAAAAGCTATACTCATATTCACTTTCAAATTTGAAATTTGGTTCTTTTTATTTAGCATGTCTAAACAAGTGTAAGAAATGCAAGCAGAAGGTAAACATATGAACGAGTGAAAGAGAATCAAACCGATTTCCAGAAGTTATGTGCAGTCCCCTTTATCGTTCATGATGTACTTCAACGCCTTGTTCACCATGAGAGTGTTGCACTCCCCCACACTTCTCCAAAACTATACCAACAATTTATTCATAGATAGAAAACAGTGAAAGCAAGGGGACTCTTCTGGTGAGAAGTACCAGAGAGTCAACATTTATTCAACTAACTAATGAAGACAAAATCTAAATTCTAAAACTTTAAACTAAGGTAGGGTTCCAATTTTATTCGAAAGGATGAATGAGTTTTAATGTGAGAATTCTATGAACTCAATCACATCTATTTCCTCACCCATGTTGATTTGTGGTTCAAAATAGACTTTCAAACGTTGCCCATTTACCTTAAAAATGTTACCTGTATCATCTCGGATAGTGATGGCTCCATGGGCTGAAGTGTCTACGACTTCGTAAGGTCCATCCCACTTACTTCGCAGCTTACCATGTCCAAAGAGCTTCACTCTTGAGTTGAATAGTAGAACTTTGTCTCCAACCATGAGCTCTTTGTGCTTGATTCTCTTATCATGCCATCTTTTTGTTCTTTCCTTGTAAAGCTTGGAGTTGTGATAAGCTTTTTCTCTCCATTCTTCAAGCTCAGATAGTTGCATTTGATGATTCTTCCCAGCTAGATGAAGATCCATGTTCCACTTCTTGATTGCCCAATGAGCCCTGAACTCTAACTCAACAGGCAAATGGCATGTTTTTCCATATACAAGTTGGTAAGGTGACATGCCAATCGGTGTCTTGTATGCAGTTCGGTATGCCCAAAGTGCATCACGGAGTTTATCCTTCCATCCCCTACCCATCTCATCTATGGTCTTTTGCAGAATATTTTTGATTTGTTTGTTGGATGTTTCTTCTTGACCACTCGTCTGAGGATGGTATGGTGTTGCGATGTTGTGACGAACTCCGTGCTCCGCTAGGTACCTCCGGAAGACCTTATCAATGAAGTGAGACCCTCCATCGCTTATGACCATTCAGGGTACACCAAAGCGAGGAAATATGACTTTATGGAACATTCTCTTGGCATGTTTGGAATCAGCAGCTCGACATGGCAGTGCTTCTACCCATTTGGATACGTAGTCAACAGCTACCAAGATATACTCGCAATTTCCAGACTTAGGGAACGGCCCCATGAAATCGATCCCCCTAACATCAAAGAGTTCTACTTGGAGATTATTCATGAGAGGCATCGCATCTCGCGAATTTATATTCCCTTGTTTTTGACATCGGTGGCATCTTCTGACAAACTCCTTTGTATCTGCATACATCGTTGGCCAGAAAAAACCACTTTGCCGGATCTTGGCATGTGTCCGGAATGCCCCATAATGCCCTCCATATGGCGAGGCGTGACATCTCTCCATGATCTTAACAGCCTCAGCCATTGGGACACATCTTCTCAATAATCCATCAGAGCAAACTCGATATAGGTATGGCTCATCCCACAGGTGAAAATGACTCTCATGGATTAACTTTCTTTTGTTCTCACCAGGTAGGACATAGCCTGCTACCATAAAGTTTACGATGTTTGCATACCATGGATCAGAGTGTGTTATCTTGAGAAGGGTTTCATGCCTTAGGTAGTCATTGATGGGTAACTCATGTAGTTCCTTGTACTGAAGCCTAGACAAGTGGTCGGCTACCGAGTTCTCTATTTCTATGTCAAACTCTTGGAGTAGAAGAATCCATCGAATTAGCCGAGGCTTAGCATCTCTCTTAGTGAGGAGGTATTTAAGAGCAGCATGATCTGTGTAAATGATTACCTTTGCCCCCACTAAGTAAGATCTAAACTTGTCTATAGCAAAAACAACAACCAATAGCTCTTTTTCAGTGGTAGCATAATTGAGCTGAGGTCCAGACAAGGTTTTGCTAGCATAGGACATAGCATAATGCCTTTTATCCTTGGTTTGGCCTAAAACGGCTCCAACCGCAAAGTCACTAGCATAACAAATGATTTCAAATGGAAGGTTACAATCAGGTGATTGAATAATCGGAGCTGAGATAAGTGCCTTTTTAAGAGTTTGAAAGCCTGCATGGCACTCATCATTGAAGATGAAAGGGGCATCCTTAGCTAAGAGACTAGTCAGGGGTCTAGCAATTTGAGAAAAGTCTTTAATAAAGCGCCTATAGAACCCTGCATGTCCCAGAAAGCTACGGATTTCTTTCACATTCCTAGGAGGTGGAAGTTGTTCAATAACTTCAATCTTTGCTCTATCCACCTCTATCCCACGTTCAGACACTTTGTGTCCTAACACAATTCCTTCCCGAACCATAAAATAGCATTTCTCCCTGTTCAAGACTAAGTGCTTTTCTTCGCACCGCTGTAAGACTCTATCTAAATTCTCTAAACAATCAGCGAAGGTTTTTCCATAGACGGTAAAGTCATCCATGAATACCTCCATGATTTTCTCGATCATGTCATAGAAAATAGACATCATGCACCGTTGGAAAGTAGCTAGAGCATTGCATAACCCGAACGATATTCGTCGGTATGCGTAGGTTCCATACGGGCATGTGAAAGTAGTCTTACTTTGGTCATCAGGGTAGATCGGGATTTGATGATATCCGGAATACCCGTCAAGGAAACAAAAGAAGGAATGGTTCACGAGCCGTTCTAACATTTCATCTATGAACGGTAGCGGAAAGTGATCCTTCTTAGTGGCCATGTTTAGCTTCCGGTAATCAACACACATCCAGCACCTAGTGATGGTTCGTTGAGGGATGAGTTCATTCTTCTCATTCCTAACGATTGTCATGCCTCCCTTCTTTGGCACTACTTGGACTGGGCTGACCCACTCACTATGTGGCACAGGATAAATAATCCCGGCATGAAAGAGTTTGAGGACCTCTTTCTTAACAACCTCTCGCATGGCGTTGCTAAGTCTCTGTTGTGGCTCCCTTGAAGGTGTGCAATCTTACTTGATAGGGAAGCGATGTGTGCAGAGAGCAGGGCTGATGCCCTTGAAGTCTTCAAGTGAGTAGCCTATGGCAAACCTATGTTTCTCTAGAATGGTGACAAGCTGTTGGGTTTCATCATTGGATAGCTTGTCACTAATGATCACCGGGGTATCCCGATTGTTATGGAGAAAAACGTATTTTAGGCCAAGTGGGAGAGGTTTCAGCTCGATTGAAGGAGGTGGTGACTCCTCATTTTTGTCAAGCTCAATGGGCTCTTCTAACTCGTCCTCTTCTTGAACAAAGTGTTCATCATCGAAGGTAGGTTGAGCCAATTCTTCTAGTGATGCCATCATAACTTCCTCCATTGGTCTTGTTCAGGTCTGGGTTCCACAATTGTGTTTACGGGTAAGAGGAATGTCAAAAGTGAAATTCCCAACCTTGAAGTCTGAATGACCTCGTAGTGGTTTTTCCTGTAGCAGTCTCATGATTGGTAAGCAAATCAAGAGAGGAATCTCTGGGGTGTCAAAGATATGAAAATCTAAATTTATCCTAGAGTTCTTAATAGTGATAGGAACAACCCTTAAGACCCCCTGGCTTTCAAGAATGAATCCTGATGGACTCTGTAGAAGTTTTCTTGATGGTGTTAAGGAAGCATCGGGGAAAAGAGTATCGGCTAAAGCCTTTGAAATGAATTTTATCCCGACGGATGAATTATACTGGATGTTCCTAGCGGACCTTTTAACTTGGCACCGAAGAATGGTTGAAGGGGAGATGATTCGAGCTACCTCAGGAGATAACTCTAGCTTCCCTTAGCCATTCATAACTCATGACTGATGATAGGCTTTTGATGTGTTCTATGTGGACTGATTCTTCATCTTGGTCAGGTGGTGTGATCTGTGCCAGAGGTCTTGCTTGGACAGGAAAATTTGAGGTATTCCCATAATCTTAAAATATACCTTCCTCGAATTCAAAGGGAAACTCTAAAGGAGATAATTCATCATCCTCTAGTTTGTTTAGTATTCCCTTGTTAGGAGGTTTTTCAACAACCAAATCATGAGATGAATCAATTGGAGTTTCTAATTCGGCTGCGTGTTCCTCCTCTTTTGGATCGGGGCTTGGCTCGACCTCTTCTTTAGGGAATTCATCATAGACGCCAGTGTAGGGGGTGTTTTCAAGGATTTTATCAAGGATAGATTTTCCTTCACTAACGGTCTTATGAGAGAATGATCCTCCAGAAGAGATATCGAGAAAAAGGGCAGCTTCTTTGCTAAGTCCATAATGGAAGTATTGTAGAAGAACATGGTCAGGCATAGACAAATCTGGCCAGAAGTGATCAAAGTTAAAAATCGTGTTTAGGCTGCTCCTAAAGTTTCCTTCTATTTTTGTTGAAAAGAAAGAATTTCTAAACGAAGAGTGACAATCCTAGAAATAGGGAAGAAAGCAAGACAAAATTTGTCTCGAAGTTCATCCCAGTTTCCATCTACACTTCTAACGGTATGAGCATACCATTGTTTCGCCCTCTCAGAAAGAGAGAACAAAAACAATTTCCATTTTAAGGTCTCATGCGTCATGCCTGGAATGTTCAAGCACGAACACAGTTGCTCAAATTCCCGTAGGTGGATATATGGATTTTCGCCATCTTCTCCAGAGAAAGTTTGCTCCCGAACCACGGCTATGAAAGCAGGGTGAAGCTCATAGCCATCTGTGAGTATAGGATGTGATGATGGTGGAGGCTCCAACAACTCGCCCTTTGGAGCAGAAAATTTATATATAGGAGTTGAATCCATGGTGGTAAGATAAAAATCATGGTAAAAACAAAAAGGACGAATTTGGTTTTTAACTAGCACAGCTATCGTTCCCCGGCAACGGCACCAGAAAGCTTGTTGACGTTTCCTAACGCAAACAGATTAATCCGCAAGCGCACGGATACCGCTGTAGCTTTCACCCAAGAGTATTCTAGGGTATCTATTTCCACGGGGAACGCGAAGTGTACTAATTAGGTCTCAAGATTGCCCAAGGATAAATATATATGTTTTTGTAGGGAGAGAGAGAAAGATTTCCTAAGCTCTTTAGATGATCTATGAATCCAGGTTACTATAAGTGTATCTATTTTGGGACATCAAAACACTAGCCTTAGACTGAGATGAGAGGGGGACTAGGAAGTTCTGACTACGGTCCTACAAACTCTAACCCGAACGTGGTGGAATACGTCGGCCGTCAGGGCTGTCACCACCTGGGGCTACCACAACTATACGTAGGGCTAGGTGTAATTCTAGGTAATCACAAGACTAAGCACCACGCCCAATCTATTAATTACTACTCTAGCGTTGCAAAGACTAGAGCACTTGATGCAAGCGGGAACCTAATAAATAACTTAAAAGTAAATACTGAAAGTAAATAAAGAACTCAGGAATTAAGAATTGAAGAACCTGGAAATTGCTGAGAGACAAACCAGATACTGTGAAAGTACAATGTTGAGGAGGATTCGACAGACCCGGCTCCTCCTCCGCTCTCTCCTCTTCTCTCTTCCTCTTCTAAATTACAACTAGAAGAACTAGAACTAAAACTAGAAGTAGATGAACTAGAACTAGATCAACTAGAGGGACCCTACTAGCCCTAATTTATGTAGAGAATATGAAGCACCGAGATATAGAATGCCTTCTAGAGAGGGCCTGGGCGTCCTTATATAGGCCGAGGAGGAGTAGGGGGCAAGGAATTGCCACATCATCGATCCGCGTCACATTTTACATGCACCGTCCGATCAAACCGACCTATATTGGGCGGTGGAGGATGTTACTTGCTTGCCAATTAATCTCCCAACCGACCTGCGCAGAAAACCGGAGAAGAACCGGCCTAAAAGGCCTCGAACTAGAGCCAAACCGGAAGGACCGCGCGTCTACAGCTTTTCTAGAGAGTTCTGGAGATTTCTGGCCAGCTGAACCGGCCGGTTTGGGCGGTCCAGCCGCCCGCTGCGCAGCTGAACCGCGCAACTGCAATTGGGCACCAACTCACCATCACCACATGTCCACCTAGGCAGAGAAAGTCGCGCCGCTGCCTCTCCCGTGCATGCGCGCGCGTGAGTGCGACCCAGCACCACGTGTCGCCATCTGGTTGGCTGGGGCGGGTCGCCTGCTCCCTCCGCCTGGGGCAGCACCTGCGCGTGGGGGCCACCTGCCGCCTGCTTCTGTCGGCAAATACTGCAGCGCTGCCATGCATGGCACTGTGCCGGTGGGGCCTGCCTGCATGGGACTGTGTAGGTGGGTCCCACCTATATTTATAAATCTTCCAAAAAAAATTTTTACTCCGGTGTCCAAATATAGCAAGTAATATATCCGTTTCGATCAGCGCGACAAGCTCTACACCATGGTGTGCTCCAGTTTACCTTTTGAGACACTTTTATTTCATGTAAAATTAAATATTCCTGCGAAAGAGAGGAGAACAACAAAATTTGTGGAACTCGTTAGTCTTAAACCCTACAACTATTGTTTGTAATTTATTTTATATCTTTTTATGCAATAGTTGATGGTTATATTTAGAGTTTAATGACCGTCAACAACCACACACATAGACAGACAATGCGAGAGCCTACTAATAGTGTTGCCACATATTGAGCTGTATGGCACCTTCTCCGTAGTAACCGCCCATTGGCAGAGATGGTGGAGGTGGTGATGCCGGCGGATTGCCATTGTTCTTTTAATGAGGGCAGCGCCAGTATGGATCGGTGCATATTGGTTCATGTGATGCGGCCCCACTATTGTCTCATTCGTCATCGTCGTCCTTGTTACCGCTCGTGCTGTAGCCTGAAAGATCGCCGATCCGGTCCTGCAGGTAGTAGATGTACTCGACATGTGGGGTAATAGGTCGAGGATCCACCCGCCTAGTGAACCTGCAACTGTCTTTTGCCCATGAAGTCTGCGATGAAAAGGTTTGTTAAGATGCATTTATGTTGGCATATACATTTCAAAAATAAATGACAAAAAACACTACATATGCATTTGGGAATCTAACCATGCCGTCCCGTCCCTTGTTGACGGTAGTTATTTTATGATTTTACCCGTCAACCAATCATGGAAAAGGATATAAATGAGAGTCAACACCTAGAATAGGGTTTAAACTGATAGAATTCCATGAGTTTTGGTAAATCTGTGTTTTCCAGGGAATATACAGGAAAAGAACCAAAGAGGACCCACACCGCAGAGAAAAATACAAAATTACGCCGCGGAAGGAGATCAAGAATATTCTAGAGAACTCTAGAGACACGCCTGCCGAAGCGGGACCCGAATGTCAGAGAGAGAGGGTTGGCCGACCCTCTGACTAGGTCGGCCGACCTATCAGAGGCTCCGGTCTGCCTTCGCTTCGACGTGGACCCACATCCCAATTTTTCACGCAATCTACACTGTCTGTCGAAGTCGGTTTGATCCAAGGGCTACGGTTCATCCCACTGGCCTATATAAGGACCCCCAGACCCCCCAGGGTTTCATATGATCCAGAGGAAAATCAATCCAGTGTTTCAGAATTCCACCGACATATCTATAGTAGAGTAGAAACCCAAGATAGGATCTAGAGCCAAGCACCAAGAAGAAGATTAGCCCTGTAGTCTCTCCAAATTAGGGCTATTCTTGTTCTAGAAGTGGTGTGGTACTAGAGCTGGAGATAGTTGGTGGAGTTTTCGGCCTGTCGGTGACTGCTCTATGACTTGTACTCGCGAATTCAAGTCCTTCTTTGGGGCTCATTTTTGAAGATTTCTTCGGAGTTTAACTTCTAATCCAAGTGAGTAACGTTGCTATTATTGTTCTTAAGGTTTACGATTCTTTTGAGTGCTTTAGTCTTGGTACCTCCTTGATTGAGGTAGTTATTTATAGTTTAAGCGTAGTGTTTAGATTATATTTACTTGTAAATGCCCTATACTGTCCGGATCGGTGGTAGATCGCGAGGGTGACCTAGCCTTGTTGAGTCTTACATAGTCCACCTCCCGTCAGTAGGACCGTAGGTTTCTTTTACTAAAGAATTTATCCTTTGCTGGTGTATTCCTATAGTAATACCCCTTCAGAACAATCATATTATATCTTGTGAGGATTAGAACTAGAAGCCTTAGCAATCTCCTATATCACCTATTTTCTCTGTCCTTGATAGCAGCTTAGGGGTTAAGTCTAGATTCTAGTCATCCCATTTTTCCTATGGTAAAATATAAATAACGATACCTAGTATACTCCCAGGTGAAGTGCTACATCAGGTATATGTCCGCTTGCAGATAATCCTAATGTCTATTTGTTTGAGTTATCTTATACCAACAAGCATTTCTGGCGCCGTTGCCGGGGAAAACGGTTGAAACATCTGGAGTCTGTCTTAACCTTGTATTCGTACTGTTACCTTTATTATCTCCTTATTTTTGTTTTTATCCTTACGGATGCCATTGAAACCACACCCATCTATAAATATGTTGCATCCACGAGCACAAGCCATAGGCTTAGGCAATCCTCAAAGCCTATCCAAACCCCTACCTATGAGCTACACCCGTGTCTGATTGAAATGGTCCAAAGCCAATCCTTTTCAGGAGAGGGAGACAATAATCCTCATCTTCACCCAAGAGAGTTCGAACAGACCTGTGACTGCCTCCGTTTAGAGGGCATGTCCGATGAAACCTTAAAGTGGAAGCTTTTTCCTTTCTCTTTGAGAGGGAGAGCTAAAACCTGGTATGACCGAACCGTAGAGAAAGAAGGAGGAGATTGGGGAAAACTTCGCTCTGACTTTTGTCTAGAATTCTACCCCCTTTCCAAAATTGTCAACCTCAGAACCAAGATCCTATCTTTCAAACAGAAAGATAATGAATCTTTGTCACATCCTGGGAACGTTTTAATGATCTCATAAAATCTGGACCAGACCTATCCATACCAGACCCAATTCTCATTCAACTCTTTTTTATGGGTCTAAGAAGAAAATCCAAGAAGCATTTCAACTACTCTTCAGGAGGATCTTTTGCGCATGTTTCAGATTCTGAAGCACGAAAGATCCTAGACAACATCTTAGATAACCAACTCGAGGAGAAGTTAGAAGAAGAGCTTAGGGTAGCTGAACCTGAACCTTTACCATCAACATCTCAATCCTCGGCTATCTCAATTTCCAACCCCATGGAAAAGGAGGATACTCTGCTATCAGACTTTATACTTGACATTGAAGATGATATTTTCTCCGATTTTGGAAACACCTCTCACTTTCACATGATTCAGAAGCCACAGGAGTTCAAGAAACCATCTTTAGAACCTTTAGAACCTCCTGAAGTAGCCTTCTGTAGAAAGACCACAAGAGAGCTCATAGCCAAAAACTGCAATGATTGGCTAGAAGAATCAGAGGTTTTCTCTGATGTGATCTGATTGGATTCACCTTCTATCCTAATCAAATGCCAAATTCATAAAGGCCCTTTTGAAGCTTTCTACAATCCAGTTGTGGGTGTTAATATCATGTCGGCATCATGTTGACGGTGGATAACGTCAACTTTTATTAGAACTTTAGACATGAAAGGACACATGAATACACACTAGTCTAAGGTTTTAACTGACAATTTCGACGAGTTTTGGTGATTTCATATTTTCCAGAGAGTATTCCATAAAAGGATTAAAAGAGGGTTTAAAGTGCTTAAAAGTCACAAAACATGTCACGGATGAAAACATCACGTATTGGACTACTAGAAGTATCTATAGGACACCGGAGCGGAGGCGGGGCCCAAAGCCCACAAGGTGGGGCCGGCCGGCCCCCTAGGCACGCCGCCCGGTGCCCTAGGTCAAGCGGCGGCGCTCCCCTTCTAGAATCTTCCGCCTACGCTTCCTTGGCACCTAAGTAAAGCATCCCTACGTCGATTTGAGGTCGGTTTGATCCGACGGTGTACATAACATGAGACGCGGATCGATGACGTGGCGGTTCCTTGCCCTCTACTCCACCTTAGCCTATATAATGACGCCCCAAGGCCCCTCCTAGAGGCATTCTACACCCTGGTGCTTCATATTCTCTACATAAATTAGGGTTTGGGTCCCTCTAGTTGATCTAGTTCTAGTTCTAGTTCATCTAGTTGTAGCAGTTAGGAGAGACTAGTTCATCTAGATCTAGTCTTGCTTAGAGATTAGAGAGATAGAGTAGGAGAGTAGAGCTTCTGGAGGAGTTCCGGTATGTCGGTGCTTCTTCGTGGCTGTATTCTTCTGGATTCAGCTTCCTCGCCCGGAGCTGTGTTCTGAGGTACTTTTGTATTCAACATTCTAATTCAAGTAAGCAGTTGTTCTTATTTGTTCTTAAGTTTGCAACTCATATTGAGTGCTTTGATCTTTAGGACCCTATAGATTGAAGTAGTATTTCGTAGTGTAGGCATGGTGCCTAGGCTAGGTTTACTTGTGAATGTCCCCTGATTGGCCGGATAATGGTAGATCGCGTAGGTGACAGCTACGTTGAGTCCTCTGTAGTCCACTTCCTGTTGATAGGATCGATAGGTGTATAAGTGCTTGGTAGGAGAGAACTTTGATTTCTGCTCTTATTCAGGTCACTGCCCAGTTAGAACGGTATTATACAAAGCTTACCGGTTGTTGGAACTAGATAGTCAATATTTATTTCCTCTTTCTTAATATTATCTAGCCTAATTGTTGTGTTAAGTCTAAACTTGGTCACTATCACCTGCTGTTCCCTGTGGATACGATATTTAAAACCTCCGGGTGAAGTGCTACATGTTATTACATCTGTACGCTTACGGATAATCTGATAATAATAATATTTAATAGAGTGCAGTTAATTTATACCAACAAGCATTTCTGGCGCTGTTGCCGGGCAACGGTTTGCTGATTTTGACCTTAGTTCAACTTAATCTTGTATTATACTTTTCTTTTACCTATTATTATCCTTATGGATGCTTTAAATTCCATGCCTATCAGTCTTTATGGCATGCGCAAAAGCTTTGAGTCACCAAAATCTATAGAGCCTATCATAACACCTGGCTATGAGCTGTGCCCATGTCTAATTAATATGATTCGGGATAAACCCTTCTCGGGAGAAGGCAATGAAAACCCATACTTACACCTACGAGAATTCGAGCAGACATGTGCATGCTTGCGCATTGCTGGTCTATCTGATAAGACTTTAAGATGGAAGCTTTTTCCGTTCTCTTTGATCGGAAGAGCTAAACGGTGGTATAATCGAGCCGTAGGAAGTATGCAAGGGGATTGGGAAACTTTATGCTCTGAATTTTGTTTATATTTCTTTCCCATCCATAGAGTAGTTAACCTTCGAAAAGAGGTTCTAACTTTTAGACAACTAGAACAAGAATCTCTTAGTACATCATGGGATCGATTTAATGAACTTGTTACATCTGGCCCTGACCTTGGTTTTCCAGACCCCGTACTTATTCAATATTTTTATTTGGGTCTTACCAAGAATTCTAGGAAATCCCTTGATTTATCCTCTGGAGGAGCCTTTCCTTATTTGCCTATAAGTAAAGCTAGAGCTATGATCAACAATGTTGCTCAAGCGAATTCTAAGCTCCCCGAGGAAGAGAAGAACTCATCTCCCGAACAAGAAGAAGAAGTTTTGATAGCGAAAACATAATCACTCCAATCCCAAGATTTACCTGTCAATCCTAAACCATCGAAACCCGACTTTGATGATTTAGACTTCCAGTTAGCTAAGATGCATCTTGGAAAAAGTGTCGTTAACTTCCTTTCCCCCTGAAAAACACTGGGAAGAATACAGGGATGGTATGTCTAGTGATGCCATAGAAGGAGAGCCAAGCCACATAGGAATCAATTCTATCTTCTCCCCTTCTATGCCTACATTAAATGTCTCATCTGAACCCATCTCTAAACCCATCCTTGACCCCAATGATCCTTCTTATGCTCTCTCTCCTAAGTCTTATAATGACCCTAGGGACCCGTTAAGACATCCAAAGTATAGGAGTTAAGAAGACTATAGGAATGACCAAGAAGAGCTACGACAATGGCAGGAATGCATAGAACATATGAAAAATACATATGCTATTGTCAAAGAATGGATGGAAGAAGACGAAGCCTTAGTGCTAGCATCTAAACTTGGTCTAGATTCAAATGGTGAGCTTAAATCAATATATGTAATAAACATAAATCATCCAAGTTTAGAGAAAACCTTAGACAAAACCAATCTTAGAGACACCAATCCATGGGAAATCCTAGAAAATAAAATATCCAATGAATGTCATAGGCATGAAATGACAAAGACAAACTTTTCGCCTATAGACATCCATGAAGAAACACCCTTGGAGTTTGAAAAGGGAGATCATATCGATGAGAATGGGAATTATTTCATTGACACCACTTCGAATCCATGCTCATATGAGAAATCTCCTGGATCAATTGGTCTCTCTAACATTATCACACACGAGATCTTCAACCCCCTCATTCTACCTATTCATAAATTTATTGAAAGGGTGGTTGTAGATGCATATGTTTATCATAAATATTGTAGATCTCGTTGTAATCTTGATATAGGTGCACAAAGACTGGTGTTCTAGAGGAAACCACCCCATGAACTTAAGGTTTCCCAAGAATGACTTTGTGTATTAAATTGCCACTCTTGAAAGATAATATGAATTTGCACCTTTTGCTGTAATGCCCTTGTGAATTGAGCATAGAATTATAATTATAAAAATATTCCCTCGGGTATTTTTGTCACTAACCATTCCAGGCTTGAAGTAGAAGGATGACGTCATTAGGTATGTCCAGCCAATCATCATGCAACATTAATCCATCCAAACTTAACTTTGCCTTGCAAAATTTAAGCTTGTGGGAATGGGCTTATTTAGAAAATCTTATGTTGCTAATATTGGTTGTCTCTACCTTGTCATTCCATGTTCAAATTGTTAATCAATGATCATGCTCTTTCGTCTTTGTTTAAATAACACTCTATAATACTTTCATGCTACCTTTATTTGCTATTGTCTATGTTTAGGCTTTGAAGTACTTTCATACATCTCTTAAATGAAGCACGGTGCATAGTTTA
Source organism: Eremochloa ophiuroides (assembly GCA_038502445.1). NCBI lineage: Eukaryota > Viridiplantae > Streptophyta > Magnoliopsida > Poales > Poaceae > Eremochloa > Eremochloa ophiuroides. Next base: position 34,025,474 of record JAHLJS010000001.1, on the reverse strand, counting down.
GGAGTGGTGATCTTATTTTCAAAAGGCTTTTTGAATTAAACGTGGTGCTTAGGTTAAAATGCCTTCCTAAGTCAAATTGGACGTGGTGTCTAGGTTGATTTTTGAGCCGCTCGTATACTGTAGTAGACATTGGATATTTTGTTGGACTCACCCTTGTAGAAAACTTCCAATTTAATTTGGATAAGTCATAAGATAAATTCAAATCAGAGATGAGACAGGGCACATGCTGAACTTTAATAACTTTGCAGAGGAAGACACAGCTCATTCGTCATGGATGGAAGAACTGTAAATATCAATGATTCATTCACTTTATCTTCTGCTACAAGTTACTTTGCCTCAAGTCATGCCGGTATAGAACATGATCTATGCTAACATAATATCAACCCTATCTTCTTAGTAGAGTAGATGGAACATGATAAAATTTTGGACAAACAACCTATGTTCCAAAGTTGTACATCCCTTCGGGTATGTGTTGTCCACTAATCTGTTACAGGCATAATAATGAATGGAGTGACAAGGTGTCATAAGATCGAAGAAGCAAAAGATGGCAAAGAGGATAAGCAACAAAGGAGACAAGATGCTCATGAACAACTCAAGATACAAGAGAAGGAAAGGACCACCAGTCATCTACCCTTCATTACTTAGTGCCATCACACTCTAATAATGAAGGTAATATCTTAAGGTAAATGGTTATTATTTTCCTCTTGATCTTGGTATGCACATAAATGAAGATGCAAACATGTTAGAGTTACGGCTTTAATTGATTAACCTAATTAACTCAACACGCTTTGTATTTTAAGATTGTTCATGGAATCATTCTTTTGATCTCAGCCTTAACCAAATATGCTAAAACATTGTATTCTATCTTTGGAAGATGATAGTCATACTCATGTGAAAATTTATATATAGACAACCCTTCCATTGGTTAAGCAATTTAAATCTTTTCTGCCATGTGAACTTAAATGCAACATAAATGCCTAATCTTTTGATCTTACCACTCATGTTATAAGTAAATAAATTATGCAACACCAACTTCGCCTTGTTCAATGTGCCTAAAGAATAATGAATAAAGATAGATTTGGTTCTGTTGGTGTTTTTTCACCAGCAGAACCCATGCACTTGATCTCTACCTTGGTTGTGCAAACAGGACAACACTTCGAGTAAAGTTTGTTAATTCCCAAAATTCCATAAGTAGAAAGTCCTGTGAACATGCACACTGAGCAAGATGCTGCCAGATTCAACCATTAATGCTCTACTCCAACCTGATGGCCAAACAAAGGATAAAAGCGACATCATCATCACAATGGGTTAAACCATCAAGACCTCCATCTATATGACGGAGAAATACACAAGAGTGGAGAAAAAGTCCTAACGGTAGATTTTAAATCCTGCACCTTTGCCATAAGGTAATATGGTAGTTATCTAATTAATTAGTATTTCTATCTACATTAGTAATTTCACTTTAGCATATTCATCTTTATGCATATTAAAGAAAATAATAAAAATATTTATTACCTTATTTACTGCATCATAAAATATTAAAGCACCAAGTGAATAAACTTATGGTAACCCCGTAGGAATATTTACTGTGGTGACATAGAAAAGAAAATAAAAATTCATCATGGCATTATAAAAATCCTAAGCCCTATGAGAATAAATATTCTCAGTGGTGGCATAAAAATAAAAATAAAAATAAAATATTCATCATGCATACATATTTACTTTTCTGCATAAGAAAACTAGAAAATCCTAATAAAAAGAGAGAATCCTGTTAGAATCTGTCAATTAAAATCAACTCAAAGAATAATCAATTACTTATTGGCTGATCGCTAACCTCTTATTAAAGTCGAGCATCGAGTTTTGGTTTTCTTGTTGGAGTATAATTCTGCAGGAATGACACTATGATGGAGAAGTGAGTCCATCAGTGGAGCCCACTAGGACTGTTGCTGACAAGCTTGCTCTAAAGATCATCAACGCCAAATATTGCAAACATCTAGCTTGGGAGAGGAGCATCCCCTAGTTATCAGGTAACTATACCTAGCCGATTATCGAGTCTATTTTATATAGTCATAAAATACCAAAAATATGTGAGCACATAAAGGTTCACAATAGCATCATAGGAAAATTTAAAAATGCCAAAAATATATGGACATATGAAGGTCCATGTCTTTAGAGTCTTTTGTGAATCCATTAGTTAAAAGATATAAAAAGATGAATAACAAATCAAAACCAAATAAAAATACTTAGTTATCTATTAAGGTATAATCTTAGAGTGTGTCTAGAGTTAGTCTAGGCTAGAGTATAATAAAAAAACTGGAGAACATTAAAATTTTGTCTTGGAGATGATAAATAGTTGCTCTGCCATAATTCCTTTCAAGTGCCTAGTTTTTAACCTCAAATTCTCCCGAGTTTTAGATACTACTAATTTGACTTAAGAATTTACTCTGAACCTGAAACTTGTGGAGGCATAAGCTTGAGCTAAGTCTACGTAATTGATTGATATGATTCATGAAGGTTGAGCTGCTATTTATCTTATTCCTAGCATTACTAAGTTCTGGAGATTGTTGACGGTAGTTATTGCTCATTTTTACCCATCAAATAAACATGAATCAAGGGTATAAAACAATACACAACATAGTTATGGGGTTTGATTCTAACAAGTTCCACGAGTTTTGGTGTTCTCACTTGTTTTGCAGGGTATAAAAGGATATTCAATTTTTCATCAATTAAAAGTATATCAAATAAGGAATTGGAGTTCACCATTGCATAGAGATCGTCGAGATGATCGAAACGGACCTATGGTTTGGTATTTTTGGAGTCCAGAATAAAGAGATATGGATTTTACAAACACTGAAAGATTCTAGAACCTGAGCTGCGGGATTAATTAAAGGCTGCGGGATTAATTGGGCCTAAATCAGAATTTGGCCCATTAAATCTTATGTGCACATGGTGGAAAGGCTTAGTATCATATTTCTTGCCCAAGGTGGAGGGGAGGCTATGCGCCCCTATATATAAAGCCCCAGGGACCCCCTAGGCTCCATCCCTTTCATTATTATAATTCATATTCTCTAGTTAGGGATTGGATGGAGAGGTGCCCATTGAAAGATAACCTCTCTCCAATGTAGTAGATTAGTTCTAGTTGAGAGTTAGGGAGAGCGGAGCCATGCTTCGGTTCTAGAGAAGTCTTCAAGGGTCTGGTATATCTTTGTATCTCATCTTTGTAAGACTTCTGCTTTAATATATTTATCTTCTCTATTTACTTTATGCCTTGAATTTGATTGGTTAGTATAGTTGTTATACTTTGGCATAGGATCTCCGCTCGCGTCAAGTGCTCTAGTTTTCATATGGGATTAGAGTAGTAATTAATAGTGTAGACGTGGTGTCTAGACTAGAGGTTACCTGAGATTGCACTCAACCTTACGAATAGTTGTGGTAGCCCCAGGAGGTGACAGCCCTGAGGGCCAACGTATTCCACCTTGTGTAGGTTGATGATTGTAGGACCGTAGTCAGAACTTCCTAGCCTCCTTCTCATCCCTTTCTGTGGCTAGTGTTCTAATGTTCCGAAGTGCTATTGTGTGATTCCCTATTTAACTATCCTTTAGTTATCTTAGAACCCAAGTAATAGAGAACCATTTAGGAAACGAACTCTCCCGTTGTCCTCTCAACTTAGCTAGACTACTCATTTATCTTATAAGTGATTACTATGCATAACTCCTATCATTTATCACTTACCCCTATTATAGTCTAGTTGGTCTACTAAGTTAGTAGATACATGATGGTAACTATCACATTCTTTAACCATTGTTTCCCTGTGGTAAAATATAAATAACGATACCTGGAATACTCCCGGTAAAATGCTACAATGGTATTCTGTGCGCTTGCGGAATCTTTCATATTCTATTTGCACTTAATAAATACCAACAGAGATTTATTTTGAAAATTTAAAATCTTGCATGATGAGCTCTTGTATGACAAAGTTTGAATTCCTACCAAAGCCATATGTAATACATTTAGAGTTAGGAAAACCTTTGCACATTTATGCCGCTTGCTTTGCATTAAGTTTAGTCAACCTTTGTTGTATACCTTATGAGAGCCTTGTCATGCTTTTAAAATCAAGACCACTTACACACACTCCACCCACATATGCATTACTCCTACTCTGGGAGTAAGCGCAATCATTTTCCACTTTCATCCAGATCCACCTTAAAAATGTTTTTCTCCTACATTGGGAGTAAACACCAAGAAATATACCCTATAGGACAGCCCCTGTTTAATTGCTCTAAGTTCTTATCATTATCTCTCCAATTATTTATATTCAAAGGATGCATGTGGCTATGCAAAAGTATTGAAAAAAAGGAGAAAAGGGAGTAAAAGATGGACAAGTGTCCCAGCAATTAAAACAATGGGTACTGAGATGCCCGCCTCCCTGAAAAAAAAGACAGAAAGAAAAGAAGAAAAAGAGAATAAATATAGCACATGTTTGCCGCGAAAGTTCTAAGTTCCAAAAAGGAGAGTGAATCATTTTCAAAGAGCAAAAGTAGAATTAGGATTAGCCACCATATATACACCTATCCACCATATTTCATACACATGCACATCTTGGTTTGATTGTATAACTTGACTCTCTGTGGATCCATTGTTTGACTGTACAATATATGAACTGCAAGTATGCTCATCCTCGTTATTGCCACTCCTATAAGCTCCACTATAATCCTTAGTTGTAGGAAAGCATAACATCATTAATGCCTCAGTGAGATCTATAAATACCACATATTAAGAGACTTAAGGGTGTCATACAATTAAGCTCTGAGTTTTATTTTGAAATTTGCAAAACTCTGGAATAATAGTACTGTGAAGAATTTGAGACATAGTGCTTGACTTGATTGTTCTGTCTTTCGATTGCTCAAGACTTATGCAAAAGCTGAGAAGCTCCATAGTTAAAGGTAAAATGCGTAAGTTCGAGAGTTAGAGCAATTTTGTCTAATCCGGAGGAGAATTTCTGTTTGAGCATGTGTACTTGAAAGGCATGAAAGCGTTATAGCGACTCCTGATCCAAATATATAAGTAATTAGGCTCAAATTGTTTGCCAAGGGACTGGCAAATGGTAAGCTTGGGGGAGTTGTTGAAGGCGGATAACATCAACTTTTATTAGAACTTTAGACATGAAAGGACACATGAATACACACTAGTCTAAGGTTTTAACTGACAATTTCCACGAGTTCTGGTGATTTCATATTTTCCAGAGAGTATTCCAGAAAAGGATTAAAAGAGGGTTTAAAGTGCTTAAAAGTCATGAAACGTGTCACGGATGAAGACATCGCGTACTGGACTACTAGAAGTATCTAGAAGACACCGGAGCGGAGGCGGGGCACAAAGCCCACAAGGAGGGGCCGGCCGCCCCCCTAGGCATGCCGCCCGGCGCCCTAGGTCAAGCGGCGGTGCTCCCCTTCTGGAATCTTCCTCCTACGCTTCCTTGGCACCTAAGTAAAGCATCCCTACGTCGATCTAAGGTCGGTTTGATCCGACGATGCACATAACATGAGACACGGATCGATGACGTGGCGGTTCCTTACCCTCTACTGCACCTTGGCCTATATAATGAGGCCCCAAGGCCTCTCTTAGAGGCATTCTACACCCCAGTGCTTCATATTCTCTACATAAATTAGGGTTAGGGTCCCTCTAGTTGATCTAGTTCTAGTTCTAGTTCATCTAGTTGTAGCAGTTAGGAGAGACTAGTTCATCTAGATCTAGTCTTGTTTAGAGATTAGAGAGATAGAGTAGGAGAGTAGAGATTCTGGAGGAGTTCCGGCCTATTGGTGCTTCTTCGTGGCTATATTCTTCTGGACTCAGCATCCTCGCCCAGAGCTGCGTTCTGAGGTACTTTTGTATTCAACATTCTAATTCAAGTAATCAGTTGTTTTTATTTGTCCTTAAGTTTGCAACTCATATTGAGTGCTTTGATCTTTAGGACCCTATAGATTGAAGTAGTATTTCGTAGTGTAGGCGTGGTGCCTAGGCTAGGTTTACTTGTGAATGTCCCCTGATTGGCCGGATAGTGGTAGATCGCGTAGGTAACAGCTCCATTGAGTCCTCTGTAGTCCACTTCCCGTTTATAGGATCGATAGGTGTATAAGTGCTTGGTAGGAGAGAACTCTGATTTCTGCTCTTATTTAGGTCACTGCCCAGTTAGAACGGTATTATACAAAGCTTACCAGTTGTTGGAACTAGATATCCTCTTTCTTAATATGATCTAGCCTAATTGTTGGGTTAAGTCTATAAACTTGGTCACTATCACCTGCTGTTCCCTGTGGATACGATATTTAAAACCTCCAGGGAAAGTGCTACATCGGTATTACATCTGTGCGCTTGTTGACGGTGGATATACCATGAAAATCCACATTCAAACGCCGTCAACAGGCCTCGGATTCAAGGGAGAATAAACATATCATGAACATATTTTATCAATAACTAGTTCCACTTGTACTCTTAAGCTTGTGAATGTAGCAAAGATCAAATAGGCCAAGAAACATCAAGAAATGGTGCACAACATCACTTAGAAGAGAGGAGAGCCCAGGGTGGGCCCATGTATGGGTCGGCCGAACCCTACATGGGGCCCATGTATGGGTCGGCCGAACCCTACATGGGGCCCACCTGGCTCTGGTGACGTGGCATGATCCATGTGACCCTCCACCCAGCTCATTTCATCCATCAGATCAACATGTGTTTCTATTCAACGGTGGAGCAAAGCACAAGGATTCAACGTGACAAACATGCAACCAAGGAGGAACCAACACACGGGGACAATCAATGACAAATGGGGACCACAGTGGTGGGCCCAACTCACCAGAGGTGGTTCGGCCGAACCACCCAAGGTGGGACCAGGCCACTGCTACACTCCATGACAGGTGGGGACTCCTTCTAGAAGACCCTGGCTAGGGCCCACCTGCCATAGGGGGGTCGGCCGAACCCCCCTGGTGCCCAGCCAAGTCGGTTGGCCTCCACCGCCTTCCTGCATGCATCCCACGTGATGGAATCACCTCTGCCGTCCATCTTGAGGCGGTATTGAGGCGGTTCATCCAAGGGAGGAGAGGCAAGGAGCACACGGATCGCTGACGTGGTGCCCCTCAACTCTCCCCTATAAATAGAGGCTGCCATCACCCTCTTCAAGACACCCAAGATATACAAGAGCCACAAGAGACAAGAGTAGTTCCACTCTTTAGGAGTATTAGTAGTATTAGTCTAGTGTCGGAGTTAGAGTCGAGTCGAGGTATGCTCGGACTCTCCGGAGTCGTCTGCTGGAGAGACTGGTATAGCTCTTGTATCTTTCTTTCTGTAAGACTTTACCTTTATCAATATATTATCTTTACTTTACTTTACTAAGTCTCTACTTAGTGCATTACTATTCTTTATAGTATTGTTGTGTTTTGTCTTAACTTATAGTTGAGTTATATTGGATAGTGATCCTATAACCAGCTCACGTGTGTAGTTCATCGCCTGTCATAGGGTGCTTTAGTTGTTGGTACGCAACTAGAGTCGTAAGGCTTAGTGTAAGCGTGGTGCTTAGACTAGATCTTGCCTTTGAATGTCGCTTGTCGCACGGATTGTTTGTGGGTGCTAGCAGGTGGTGACAGCCCTGTCTAGTCTTAGTATCCCTCCACGTGTTTTCGACAAGTTCTTAAAAGGTAGGCTCCCATAAGAGAATAGCCGCTTCGGGTAGAGGTTATATCCCCTACTATCTCGCATATCCCCTACACACCGGAAGTAAGGTAGCTGTCTTAGTATAATTCAACCATTTGATAAGATAGTTCACAAGAGTAAAGTAAGTGTCATAGGAGTCTTATACTCACTCAGTTGTCTTCCTACCTAGCTATACTCTACTAGTTATCTTTAGTTATCTTAAATCCTTATCGTGTCTTGGTGTCATTACCCTTTCCTCTATATATCGATTTACCCCCTATCACTAGTTGATACTAAGTTGTTTTAGACTTAAGGATCTCTCTCTTTTTATTAATTATTCCTAGCAACCGTTTTCCCTTAGGATAAAAATAAATAACGATACCCTGGAATACTCCCGGGTGAAGTGCTACAGCGGTATATTCTGTGCGCTTGCGGAATTATCCAATAGACATAAGAAATACCCACAGGCACTTCTGGCGCTGTTATCAGAGATAGCCTAACACCCTGTCTCTGGTGTTTGCGCTAAGAAGTGTCAACAAGCATTTCTGGCGCCATTGCCGGGGAAAGCATCAGTCTAGGAATATTAATAAAAAATTGAATCCGGAATCTACTATCAATTTAGTTATCGATTAGTGTTAGGGGCTTACCCCTGTCTGTGTTTCTCGTTCTCGTGAAGCTAGACAGTGCATGAACAGTTTCCAATTGCCATCAAATTTCATTGAAGATCCTGAGCAATTGTTGAGAAGAACTAGACGCCGTCAAGTTCCACCTCAAAGGTTCATCTCAAACCAGAATCCGTTCGAGGAAAGAGGCTCTGCACTATCAACCGAGGAAGCTATGGCCCAAAAGACCATCTCTGAGTTCTCTGCACCGTCGGCTGACAACATTGCCACCGGTCCGTAGCTCAACTTAGGGGATGCTACCTTTGAGCTTAAGCCAGCTCTGATCAATATGGTGCAAGCCAATCCATTCTGTGGGAAGCCGCATGAAGATGCCAATGCCCATCTCCAGCACTTCCTGGAGGTGTGTGGTACCTTCACTATCAAGAATGTCTCGACAGACGCCATCCGTCTTCGCCTGTTCCCATTCTCACTGCTTGGGAAGGCGAAGCAATGGTTTTATGCCAACAAGAATGAAGCTACCACCTGGGAGAAGTACGCCAATGCATTTCTCAAGAAATTCTTCCCAATGGGCAAAACTTGCGCTCTTCGTGGAAAGATTTCAAGCTTCCAACAGCAAGCTGACGAGACGATTCCCGAAGCATGGGAACGTCTCCAGGAGTACATTCGTGCTTGTCCTCATCATGGAATCAAAGAATGGCTCCTAATCCAAGGTTTCTACCATGGGCTGACTAGATTAGCCTGTAGTCACCTTGATGCTGCCGCTGGAGGAGCATTCCTGCAACAAAATGTCAAGGATGCCAAAGACCTCATTGAAAAGATGGTTATCAGCCAAGGATGGAATTAGGAGCGTCTCCAGCCCAAGAAAAGGGTATGCACATCGTTCATGAGGTGGACATGCTCTCAGTAAAAATGGACCTCTTGATGAAAAAGATTGAGGAAGGTTCCAAAAAGGAACAAGAGGCCATTCGAACCACTGCCACCGCACGAGCAATCGAAGCTGACCCATGGTGCGAGGTATGTGGTGGAGAAGATCACTCGGGCAACAACTGTCCCGAGACGAAGGAGGAAGTGAGCTTCATCAACAAGAACAACAATAATGGCTATCGACCTCAGCAACAAGGAGGATGGAACTCGCGCCCCTTCTACCAAGGAAATCAAGGTAATGGTTACATCAATAATTTTAATAATTCTTATGGTAACCAACCTTCTCTTAAAGATCTTGTCTTAGGCCAATCTAAAATTAATGCTGCTAGGGAAGCATTTATTCCCAAGCGACAGGTAGTATAAACAAGAAAATAATGGCTAATGATAAGATTCTTGAAAATCTTAGTGAGAAAATGGATAGCTTTAACACTGCTATGAAAAATCAATTGAGCTTTAATAAAATGCTAGAAACCCAATTAGCTCAAATAGCAGCAGCTACCCCATCCTTCGAACAAGGTAAGATCCCAGGGAAACCTGCGGAACCAATTGAGGGTGCTAAGTTAATTTCCACGAGGTTTAGTAAGCCTCCAGTTAGGAAAAACACGGGTTGTCTTCTTGAACCGCCATTCATGGCCAAGAAGATTGACCCTGACCATCCTAACATCACCTGCGAAATCGGGCCGCACACCTTCGACAACGCCTTCTGCGACCTTGGATCTGGAGTGAACATCATGTCCAAGGTAATGTATGAGAACTTGCTTGGGGGACCTTTGTACCCCACTTTTGTCAAATTGCAGATGGCCGATCAATCTATCCGGTTCCCCGAGGGATTGGCAAGGGACATTCTTGTCAAAGTTCAAGACGAATACATCCTTGCCGACTTCATCATTCTTGATATGGGGGCCGATGACGAAGTCCCCGTCATCCTAGGAAGGCCATTCCTCCACACCGTGAATGCCATCATCTACGTGGGATCCGACCAAGTCCACTTCCAACTCCCAGGTAAGAGAATTAAATGTCCTTTCAATGGTTATAAATCGATGCAACAGGTAAGGAAGAACCTGTGAAGAAACAAGCCACAATATGCACCCCGCCGAAAGAATCAACCGCCAAGTGCCAAAAAGGCCGAACTGGTAAGTAAGGCTGAGGTGGTAAACAAGGCTGACTCCGCTGAATCACAAGCATCAACCAAGAAGGAATGGCGGAAGAAAGAGGTGCGAACATCACGGTCTCCATCTCCCGGACCAACCGAAGCACCCGAAGAATGAACCCGAAACAGAGAGGTCCTGCTCTACGGACCTAAAACATGGAGCCCTTGCTGGTAAGGTAAATCAGTATTTATCTCATATTTAATTCCTGCATTTCAATTTTTGCATTTTCTTCATTGCATTTCATATCTAAATTTTGCAATAATTTATTTCAACAAAATAAAATATTTCAATGAATAAAACTTGAGAATGAACAGTAGTGCTCACACCTGAGGTGGTGGGACCACCTAGGTGGGGTCGGCCGACCCCACCATGGGGCCCACCCACCTCTGGTGGTGTTGGCCTGGTGTAGTGATTCACCTCCTGAATTTTGAACACCATCTCCTTTTGAATTTGGCCGACCACCTTTGCTCATGACCACTTTCACTTGCTCCAAGGAGAATCCAACATCCACTACCATCCAATTCTAAAAAGTGGACACTTTGGCATGTATTAGTGTTCCCATGGTCCATGGGAATCACTTTAAACATGTCCCCACTTTTGTCATACATGTTTTACCTTGACAAAACACTAGGCAAGGGAATCTCTAAAAATTTCAAAACTTTTGGTCCACCACTAGTCTCTGCTTTGCTGTATAAAGTGAAACACACTGTTTAAAGCTGAAAAGAGTACAAGGCCTGGTTCGGCCGAACAATGTTTTGGCACCCCTCAACAAAGTGGTGTTTGAATTCAAATAGATTCCCTGTACAAAGGTAAAAGCAACACTGAACCTGTCATAAGTGGTTCGGTCGACCCATAATTAAGGTCATGTCTACAGAGTTGTGTTTGAATTCAAATAGATTCTCTGTCCAAAGGCAAAAGCAACTCTGATCATGTCATTGTTGGTTCGGCCGACCCATCAATAGAGAGCTGTTAGCAAGGATTGAATTTGAATTCAAATAGATTTCCTGTGCAAAGGAGAAACCAGCCCTTAACAGGCCAGGGGGTCGGCCGAACTGGCCTTTCTAGCCTGGCCACCAGCCCTTCTCCCCCTATAAATACCCTTGCATTGTGTGCTCAATTCCACACCCAAACCAGCTGAATCATCTCGAGCACACAATCTCCCTTCTTCTCTCCGTTTGAGCAAGTTCTTTCTCAAGTTTAGTTGAAGTTTAGCCACTCAAACCAAAAACCCAAAAAATTGTAGTAGTAGAAGCTTGTCTCACTCTCATCTTTTCTCTCAATATTTTGTTTGTGGAGGTAGCCATACCCCGCAAGGACTACTAACAGTGGGATAGCTAACGCTAACGCTAACGCTAATCCCTATTGTTGTAGTGTGCTCTTGTGTGAGCTCATTGTTGCAGGATGACGAAATTCTCCTCCACACTCAAGAAGGCCAAGAGTGTCGTAGGGAGTTCCTTCCGACGACCCCGCCATGATGAAGATGAAGGAAGAGAAGCCCCACCAAGACGAAGCTTTGGAGTGCCTTCCGAGAGGACGTTCGACCCCGAGAGCAGCCTCATGTTGAACCAAGAAGAGTACCAAAGGTACCTCTCCATCCGACACCGCGGTTATGAACATACCTGCATCATCGACTCCGTCCTTTTGGACAACACAGGTATGACCGCATAATTTAACACTATTTTCAATACAATCGGGTGGGGAAGCTTTTGGTAAGTGCAAGAACTTGGAATCGAAAAACTCACCATTGAATTTCTATACTCTTTACAAGCCACTGAAAATAATGTCTACTTTCACTTGTTCAACCAAGAGTATAATTTAACTTGGGGAGTTTTTAGTATGGCATTTGGTTTTTATAACAATTGTCATCTAGATCTAGTAAATGCCACATGGAAATTTGATAAAGCTGAATTCTGGAAAGCTATAACTGGATCCAATGATTGCTCTGAGCCTAAAACTAATGAAATCCATAATCCTACTTTGCGCTTGATCCGTTATTGGATGGCCATAACTTTTCTTCCTGGCTCTAATGTGCAAATTCTTGTTAATGATGAACTAAGACTGCTCTATGCCATGACTAAGAAAATAAAAGTTTCACCTGCTAAGATGTTTGTCCACTTTTGACTTGGTATTTTCCATAGAAGCGAGCCCATATTCTTTACTTCTTTTATCACGCGCATTGCGGAAACAATGGACATGCTAGATGGAAAACATTACTTCGAATACATTGCTTCTCCTAGAGATATTATAACCGAAGATGTCTTCATAAGTGCTCAAGTCCTAAAAAGAGATGAAAATGGTGATCTAAAAATGATTTATCCCGGCCATACAGCCGAAATCTCTCTCCCATGTGAGAGGCGTCGGTTGTATGCGCTGCGCACACTAACCATAAATTGGCACCGAGAGGCAAGAAGCCAAAATATTGCAGGATCAAGAAGGATGACAAGGAGCATGTCACAAGCTGCTCAATTTGAGCAAGGCGGCACATCACGAGCTACAGAGAGATATGAAGAAGAAGGCGATGAGGCAAGTTTCATAGACATTTCAAGGTCCACGGAACGGCCTCAACAGCACACTCCAAGAGTGCGCACTCCCCGTCCGTCCGCACTGGTGAGGGGCCGTCGAAGCCAAGGATCGGAAATGGACCAACTCATCAACGACATGGGCGCAATGCAAGTTGAGCAAGATACAACTCTAAGCATGGCACAACAAAATGCCCAACTTTTGCAAGCTATCCAAGACAAAGCGATGGTTCCAATACTATCCGCCACCACAATGAGCAAAAGAACAAGTTTGGGGGAGATCCTCTCCCCCACCAAGGTAAGTATTCTATCCTAGCTATTTACATTATTTTAATTTATTGCATTTTAAAAAATGCATAAGATAAAAATACCAAAAATATTTCTCTTATTCCCATATGTCTCATGAATGTTTATCTTCCTAATGGAAATGATGAATAGTTGCTATGTTAATGTTTTTTTAATGCCTAGTTTACTACTTAGTATTTCTTTGAGTATGGATCACTTGGCTCATTTAAATCATCATGAACCTGAAAACTTTATGGATGCTAAGTGCTAGAACTAAGTCTAAGTTGTTGTGAGATATGATATAGTGAAACAAGAGCTGCTATAATATTGTTCTAAGCATGCATGATTACTGGAGATTTATTTCTTAATCAATCAAAACATTATTGTTCCTCAATGGTGATAAATTCCTAACATAACCATAAATGCTATATATGTCTAAAACCTTCCATATAAGCTATTTGCTTTGTATTGAGTTTTGTCAAGTCTTGTTGACCCTTATTGAGAGTCTTATCATGCTCCCAAGATTAAGGTCACGTACATACCACATATATGTGCTGCTTCTACACTGAAAGTACGCAACCACATGCCTTTCATTTCCAATAAATAAATGCTCCATGTGTTAAAGTCATAGAAAATCTCTCTTAGTTATTATGGTAGAAGAGACAAAAAGGCTATGCAAAATAAAAAGAAAAAGAAAAGTGGACACAAGAAAGTCCATAGAAAAGAAGAGAAAATTCGAGCAAGTCCAGGCTCATGAATAAAGAGAAGAAAAATGATAGCCATGTCTCTAAAATTTATTAGAGAGAGATACAATTTCAAATAGAGGAGCATTATAGTTCATATTTTCCACACACTTGCACTTCTTGATCAAAGGGCATGACACTTCTCTCTTTGGATCCAAGCTTTGACTCTACAACATATGCAAAGTAAGTATGCTACACCCTTCATTCCTACCTTAAGCTCCACATAAGCCATTTTTAGTAGGATGAGAAAGAAAAGGCAACATTTACTTTGTGCCTTGGTAAGGAATCATACACCATTTGAGCGACATGAGAGAACCATATGAGGAACATTAAGTTGTCTTTTGCAAAACATTGCTAAAAACCTCCAGTATGAAACTTGCAAAGAATGAGAAAAGTAGTGCTCCAGTTAAACTGTTTTGTCTCTCAACCACCTAAGGCAAAGGAAAGGTCATTAGCCCCATAAAGGACTAAGGTAAAATGGGTGAATTTTTATAGCCAATTTTTCCATTGAAAAGAGAAGTATTCTGTTGTGCACTTGGTACTAAGGAAATATGAACATTGTAGCAACTTCTGATCCACCGAGGCTAAGTTTAATTATTTGCTCGGGACGAGCAAAGGTTAAGCTTGGGGGATCTTGTTGACGGTGGATATACCATGAAAATCCACATTCAAATACCGTCAACAGGCCTCGGATTCAAGAGATAATAAACATATCATGAACATATTTTATCAATAACTAGTTCCACTTATACTCTTAAGCTTGTGAATGCAGCAAAGATCAAACAGGCCAAGAAACATCAAGAAATGGTGCACAACATCACTTAGAAGAGAGGAGAGCCCAGGGTAGGCCCATGTATTGGTCGGCCGAACCCTACATAGGGCCCACCTGGCTCTGGTGACGTGGCATGATCCATGTGACCCTCCACCCAGCTCCTTTCATCCATCAGATCAACATGTGTTTCTATTCAATGGTGGAGAAAAGCACAAGGATTCAACATGACAAACATGCAACCAAGGAGGAACCAACACACGGGGACAATCAATGACAAATGAGGACCACAGTGGTGGGCCCAACTCACCAGAGGTCGTTCGGCCGAACCACCCAAGGTGGGACCGGGCCACTTCTGCACTCCATGACAGGTGGGGACTCCTTCTAAAAGACCCTGGCTGGGCCCACCTGCCATAGGGGGGTCGACCGAACCCCCCTGGTACCCAGCCAGGTCGGTTGGCCTCCACCGCCTTTCTGCATGCATCCCACGTGATGGAATCACCTCTGCCGTCCATCTTGAGGCAGTATTGAGGCAGCTCATCCAAGGGAGGAGAGGCATGGAGCACACGGATCGCTGATGTGGCACCCCTCAACTCTCCCCTATAAATAGAGGCTGCCATCACCCTCTTCAAGACACCCAAGATACACAAGAGCCACAAGAGACAAGAGTAGTTTCACTCTTTAGTAGTAGTAGTAGTATTAGTCTAGTGTGGGAGTTAGAGTCGAGTCGAGCTACGCTCGGAGTCTCCGGAGTTATCTGCTGGAGAGTCTGGTATAGCTCTTGTACCTTTCTTTCTGTATATTATCTTTACTTTACTTTACTAAGTCTCTACTTAGTGCATTACTATTCTTTATAGTATTGTTGTGTTTTGTCTTAACTTATAGTTGAGTTATATTGGATAGTGATCCTATAACCAGCTCACGTGTGTAGTTCATCGCCTGTCATAGGGTGCTTTAGTTGTTGGTACGCAACTAGAGTGGTAAGGCTTAGTGTAAGTGTGGATGCTTAGACTAGATCTTGCCTTTGAATGTCGCTTGTCGCACGGATTGTTTGTGGGTGCTAGCAAGTGGTGACAGCCCTGTCTAGTCTTAGTATTCCTCCACGTGTTTTAGGCAAGTTCTTAAAAGGTAGGCTCCCATAAGAGAATAGCCGCTTCGGTAGAGGTTATATCCCCTACTGTCTCGCCTATCCCCTACACACCGGAAGTAAGGTAGCTGTCTTAGTATAATTCAACCATTTGATAAGATAGTTCACAAGAGTAAAGTAAGTGTCATAGGAGTCTTATACTCACTCGTTGTCCTCCTACCTAGCTATACTCTACTAGTTATCTTTAGTTATCTTAAATCCTTGTCGTGTCTTGGTGTCATTACCCTTTCCTCTATATATCGATTTACCCCCTATCACTAGTTGATACTAAGTTGTTATAGACTTAAGGATCTCTCTCTTTTTATTAATTATTCCTAGCAACTGTTTTCCCTTGGGATAAAAATAAATAACTGATACCCTGGAATACTCCCAGGTGAAGTGCTACAGCGGTATATTCTGTGCGCTTGCGGAATTATCCAATAGACATAAGAAATACCCACAGGCACTTCTGGCGCTGTTATCAGAGATAGCCTAACACCCTGCCTCTGGTGGTTGCGCTAAGAAGTGTCAACAGCGCTTGCGGATAATCTGATAATAATAATATTTAATAGAGTGCAGTTAATTTATACCAACACATCATTTGCTCAAGACTTATTGATGCACATGCCACTAACCCCAACAACAAAGCTCTTGAAAAGTTCTTCCGGGCACATTATTCCAAGTTTGGGCATTAACCCTAAACCCTAAACCCTATATGTGCTCCCTATCCGGGTTAACGACACCATGTTCCATCTAGGTTTTTATATCTTTGATGTCATGGAGTTCGACCTGTTGATAGGCCAACACATTAGAAGACTTATTCAAGAAGGACAAACAAGGACAATCAATGTTCACCTAGGACCAAACTTTAGATTCCCTTTGTCCATTACCCGATCATTAAATGCTAAGACTGAGCCATGTCCTAAGCCTGATCAATTAGTGAGATCACGGTGGCAGTCCCTTGATTTTATGAGAGAATCCTATCTTGAAGAAGATGAAGAGTTCTTCATCAAGGTAGAAGCTGAAAATCCAGAACCTTTACCCCTTGATGAATTCCTAGTGCCACCTAAACCTCCTATTGAGCTCAAGCTATTGCCAGCCGGACTTAGATATGCTTTCCTAGATGGAGACATGCAATCTCCAGTGATCATAAGTGGTAAACTCTCCCAGGTAGAGACTATTCGCTTAATCACCGTCTTGGAAAAGCATCGATCAGCTTTTGGCTATTCACTCCAAGATCTGAAAGGAATCAGTCCTGTTCTTTGCACCCATCGCATTCCAACTGATCCTAACATCATACCATCTAGAGAGCCCCAGCATAGGCTCAACAATGCGATGAGAGAGGTTGTAAAGATAGAGATCTTGAAGCTACTGCATGCCGGGTTTGTCTATCCTATGCCGCATAGTGAGTGGATAAGACCAGTCCAAGTTGTGCCTAAAAAGGGAGGCATGACGGTTGTCAAGAATGACAAGAATGAGTTAATCCTCCAAAGAACCGTCACTGGATGGCTGATGTGTACGGATTATAGAAAACTCAACAAGGCAACAAGGAAAGATCATTTCCCTTTGCCCTTCATCGATGAGATGTTAGAGCGATTGGCAAACCACTCTTTCTTTTGCTTCCTTGATGGATATTCTAGATATCATGAAATTCCTATCCACCCTGATGATCAGAGCAAAATAACCTTTACCTGTCCTTATGGAACCTATGCCTACCGTAGGATGTCCTTCGGATTGTGTAATGCACCAGCTTCTTTTTAAAGATGCATGATGTCTATCTTTTCTGATATAATTGAAGAAATCATGGAAGTTTTCATGGATGATTTTTCTGTTTATGGAAAAACTTTTGATGATTGTCATGAAAATTTAGACAAGGTTTTGCAAAGATGTGAAGAAAGGCACTTAGTCCTTAATTGGAAAAATGTCATTTCATGGTTAGAGAAGGAATAGTGCTATGACACCTAGTGTCTGAAAGAGGGATAGAGCTAAAATTGAAGTTATTGAACAACTACCTCCACCTATTAATGTTAAAGGGATTAGAAGTTTCCTTGGTCATGCTGGCTTTTATAGACGCTTTATACAAAACTTTTCACATATTGCTAGACCTCTTACAAATTTGCTAGCCGAGGATGCTCCCTTTGATTTTGATGATGCTTTTATGAAATCTTTTAACACCCTTAAGCAAGCACTCATCTCTGCACCACTCATTCAACCCCCTGATTGGTCTTTACCTTTTGAAATTATGTGTGATGCTAGTGATTATGATGTGTGTAACACCCGGCCCAATTTGGAATTTGTCCCACAGTGGCCCATGTGCAAGTAATGACTTGTGGTGGGGGTTTTAGTTCCACCTTAGTTGTTAAAGGTGGGTTAGACCAACATATAAGGCTTCTAGAGTCCATCCCACCATCCCCGAGTTAACTCTTTTAAGCGAAGCGAGGACGAAAGCTTAAGTGGGATGGTGGTAGGTGTGGTTCGCTCAGCGTGCAGAGTGGATCTGAGCTGTTTGGACTCTGGGGCGTTACAAATGGTATCAGAGCCGACCTTCGCGGCCACGGGCGCGTGCGGGCCAGGGGCGCGGACATGGGGTTCATTGCACGTGTAGGCCCTGCGGGGCGCACAGCGTGGCACATGTGCCGGCACTGGGCGCACGGTCGCGTGTGCTAAGAGGGGAACGTTCCTGGTTATCGTTTGCCCGGTTGTGGGTGTGCTAGGCCGACGAGGATGTCGGGCCCTTTAAGGGGGGTGTATGTAACATCCGGCCCAATTTGGAATTTGGCGCACAGTGGCCCATGTGCAAGTAATGACTTGTGGTGGGGGGTTTAGTCCCACCTTGGTTGTTAAAGGTGGGTTAGACCAATATATAAGGCTTCTAGAGTCCGTCCCACCATCCCCGAGTTAACTCTTTTAAGTGAAACGAGGACGAAAGCTTAAGTGGGATGGTGGTAGGTGTGGTTCGCTCAGCGTGCAGAGTGGATCTGAGCCATTTGGACTCCGGGGCGTTACACTATGGGGGGCAGTTTTGGGACAAACTAAAGATAGAAAGCATCATGCCATTGCTTATGCTAGTAAAACTCTGACAGGAGCACAACTTAAATATGAAACAACTAAAAAAGAACTCCTGACTGTTGTTTTTGCTATTGACAAGTTTAGATCTTACTTAGTTGGAGCTAAGGTGATTGTTTACACTGATCATGCTGCTTTAAAATACTTGCTCACTAAGAAGGATGCTAAACCTAGATTGATAAGATGGATTTTACTACTCCAAGAATATGACTTAGAAATAAAAGATAAAAAGAGAGTAGAACATTCTGTAGCAGATCACTTGTCTATAATACATTTTGAGAATATGCAGGAAATGCCCATCAACGACTTGATGAGGGATGACATGGTCTATCGGATCACCCGATCCGATCCCTGGTACGCAAATATTATGAATTTTATGGTTGCAGGATATGTACCACCAGGGGAGGACAAAAGAAAGCTTATCTACGAGAGTCGACAACACATGTGGGACCCATCATACCTCTTCAGGATATGTTCAAATGGACTACTCCGAAGATGTGTACCAGTGGAAGAAAGGATCAAGATCATTGAAAGATGCCACTCATCACCATATGGAGGATATTATGGCGCATTTCGCACACATGCTAAGATTTGGCAAAGTGGATTCTTTTGGCCTACCATGTATGAGGACATGAAAAGCTTTATCTAGAGATGCGGGGCATGCCAACGACATGGAAACATCAATTCAAGAGATGCCATGCCCCTCGTCAACAACCTCCAAGTAGAGCTCTTCGATGTCTGAGGAATCGACTACATGGGACCATTTGCAAAGTCAAAGTAATGTGAGTTGTTGGTATTTATTAAGTGCAAAAAGAATATGAAAGATTCCGCAAGCGCACAGAATACCATTGTAGCTTTTACCCGGGAGTATTCTAGAGTATCGTTATTTATATTTTACCACAGGGAAGCAATGGTTAAAGAATCTGATAGCTACCATCATGCATCTACTAACTTAATACACCAACTAGACTATAGTAGGGGTGAGTGATAAATGATAGGAGTTATGCATAGCAATCACTTATAAGATAAATGAGTAGTCTAGCTAAGTTGCGAGGACAACGGGAGAGTTCAAGGTTCCTAAATACTTCACTATTACTAGGGGTTCTAAGATAACTGAAAGATAGTTAGGTGAAGCAATCACACAATAGCACTTTGGAGCAACAGTACCTTTCCGATTCTCGAATAGACTGGGAAGGTGTAATCGGGAGAAGGCTGCCAAAAAGCTCTACGAAACACCAACTCCGACTTGTTGGAATACGAAGACCGACAGAGCTGTCACCTCTATGGCTACCACAACTAACCGTAAGAATTGGACGCAAACTTAGGTAAACACTAGCCTAGACACCACGTCTACACCAATGAATACTACTCTAATCATGCGCTATAACTAGAGCACTCAATACGAGCGAAGATCCCATGCCAAAGTATAACAACTATACTAACCAATCAAATAATGATGCATATAAGTAAATAGAGAAGATAAATATATAAAAGCATAAGTCTTACAATGATAAAATACAAATCATACCAGACCTCAGAAGAACTCTCCAGAACCCGAGCATGGCTCCGCTCTCCCTAACTCTCAACTAGAACTAATCTACTACATTGGAGAAAGGTTGTCCTTCCATGGGACACCTCTCCATCCAAACCCTAACTAGAGAATATGAGTTATAATAATGAAAGGGATCCTCAGGGAGGGGGGTCTGCCTCTTGATTTATAGTCCGGTGGGATGAACGTGCGCCGCAGGATCAAAGGGACTTAACCAAGGGCCGAGATGACTTCTCATAGGCGGTGGAGGAAGACTCCGGAAGACGGCGGAGGAAACCCTAGGAGTGGGGCCGGCCGGCCCCACCCTGGCGCCGGCCGGCGCCCAAGTGTGGGCTTTCGGGCCCATCTTCATCGTGGTGTCTTCTTGGGCCTCCTGTAGTCCAATGGTGCATGTGTTGCCGCAGATTTTGATTCCAAACTCCGAATATAGTAAATGATAGGTCCATTTCGATCTTCTCGACGAGCCCGTAGCAATGGTGCAATCCAATTCCTTATTTGAGATACTTTTATTGATGAAAATTGCATATTCCTACAATACAAGTGAGAACTCCAAAACTAGTGGAACTCGTTAGAATCAAACCCTAGAACTATGCTGTGGATTGTTTTATGCCCTTGATTCATGTTTAGTTGATGGATAAAAATGGTATATAACTACCATCAATAAGTTCCCCCAAGCTTACCCTTTGCTAGTCCCTTAGCAATGCCAAACTTAGCAATAGATGTAGCCACCTCTTTAGAAATACCCATGTGTTCAAACAAAAATTACCCTAGGATTAGAGTGAACCATTCTGACTTTCAAACTTACTGTTATTACCTTTAATTATGGAGCTTGTAACCTTTCTCTTGGGTCTTGGGTAATTGAAGGACAGAATGTTTAAGTCAAGCACTATTGCTCAAGCTCTTTTGCTCAACTCTTATCCTGGAGTTTTTGTAAGTTTTTAAAATAAAGCTCCGAGATTCCTTTGTATGACTCTCTCAAGTCTCTCATTATATGGTATTTGTGGATCCTCACCAAGGCAATAGTGATGTATGCCTTCCCTTCTCTCACCCTATAACTAATGGCTTATGAAGATCTCATGGGTAAGGAGACAGCTCATACATACTTGCAATGAATATATTGTAAAGTCAAACAATGGATCCAGAGGAACAAGCCATACAATCAAATTAAGATGTGTATGTGTGTGGATGTGAGGTGGTAGGTGGATATATATGGTGGCTAATTCTAATTCTACTCTTTTGCTCCTTGAAACATTTCTCTCTCTTTTCAAATACTAGGGAATTGTGCTGCATGACAACATGGGCTATCTTTCTTCTTTTTTCTTTCTTTCAAGCGGGCATTAGAGTACCCATTGTTTTAATAATTCAGACACTTGTCCATTTTTTCCTCTCGGGCGGGCATCTTTGTACCCATTGTTTTCTCCCATCTCACACTTTTGCATAGCCACATGCCCCTTCTCTGCAACAGTACTTCCCTTTTTCTTTTTCTTTTGAGAGATAGCAACAAGAACTTGGAGCATTTATCTGGGGTAACCAATGGGGTATATTTTTGGGTGGAATGGATGGAATGGGTGGAATGTGGATGCGCCTACTCTGATATGAGTAGTGCATTATGGGTGGAGTGCAAGTGATCTTGATTGTAAAAGCATGATAAGTTCCAAGGTATCAACAAAGCTTGACAAAACTCAAAACAAAGCAAGTAGCATATAATGTGTATGTTGTTTTTTTCTATTCTAGCATCTATGGCCTGTGATGGGAATTTAAGCTCTATCATACAGAAACTCATCGTGTAGTTTTAATGATTTTCAAAATAAATCTCCAAGACTCAAGTATCACTGGGAACAAGATAAATAGCAGCTCAAACTTTCCAAATCATATCCCTCAATCACCTAGACTTAGATTAAGCATTTGCTACCCACAAGTTTTAGGTTCAAAGTAAATCTTCATATCAAAACAATTGTGTCTAAAACTTGGGATAATTCAGGTTTGAAGTCTAGGCACTCAAAAAGAGATTCTAGTGAATATGCTAATTATCTATTCCATGCATGGGTTCCATCTATTTGAGCTCATTTTATCTGGCAAAATTCTCTATAATCACTATCTCTTTATTTTATTTCAAACCTAAGGAACTCACTAAACAAAATTAAGCAACTCTTTATTTGGTTTTCAAATTTTATTTTACTAGCTACCTCACGCGAAAAGCAATATGGTACAGTAATAAGATAGGAAACTTATACTTAGCTGGATTTAAATGGAGGATACCCTCCCCCAAGCTGGATGTTGACACGGTCTTTGATATTGCAAGTTGAATGATCCTTCTGGGAGAAGGTGTACCGGTAGCGTAAGGGCGCCTGATTGTCTAGCTCTTTGATCATGTATTGTCCTGTAAAACTCAATAGCCAACAAGAATACCAAATCTCATGGAGAGGGGTTAGGTTTAATGCCGCTCCATGATTAGCAATTGTTGTTGGTTTATAATTCCAGCAGAAAGCTCCCTAAGAGGGTGGACCTTCATGTACCCACATTTTTTTAGATTTTTCATAAAGGTGTAGACCTTCATGTGCCCACATATTTTTGGTGTTTTCTAAGAAGTGTGGACCTTCATGTGCCCACATATTTTTGGTATTTTAAAGTTATTGAATGCAAAAAGTAAATATGATGCAGTAGTCTATCTAGATGCAAGCAAATTATTTTTGTGCAACCACAGTGAATAGTTTTTATGACCTATGCCACAAGATTAGTCACATGGGGCTTTTAGATTTTATTATGCAAAGTAATAAATATTTTTATTTTCTTTTCAATGCAGGAAAATAAATATGCAACTATTAAGATACTAATGCAATCGTGAAAAGTAAATATGGATTGGTACCAAGTTTACCTTTTGGCGAAGACTCGGTGGTTTATAGTCCTCCGAACAGGACTTCTTGTCTATTCACTCCTTATTGGGTGCATTGTCGGGTTACGATGGTGATCCTGGTTGCACCTCCGATGATGATGAACTTGAAGGTGACTCCTTCCTCCATTTCTTTCTGGTTAGCAAATTTGATGTTGACACTGAGGTTGGAGTCTCATCCTTCATAGTTTCTTCTTTCTCACTCTTCTGATTTAGGAGACTCATCACTCCATCCTTGGGTGGCTGGTTCTTCTGGCGTGGGGATGAATGACATCTCCTCCTTGATCTTAAGATGTTACATTCATTATTGGAGCGTGATGGCACCGTAACACCTTGAAGAAGCTTTTCTTGTTCGGTTAGTTGTAAATTTTGTCCATAAGCTTGACTCCTACATTTCACTCCTCCTTTCTCATCCTTTCATCATGCCATCATTCTCTTCTTCTTTATACTTTTTTTTTCTTCATTTGTTCACTCCTGAGAGATTGAGGCTTGAGAGGAGGAAGGGCGTTGTTGGATCATTTTCAGATGAGTCAGTCTTCTTTCCTTGTGCTTCAACCGATCGGCAAGGGCGAGTAGAGCCACTTCAACAAGTGAGAAGTGCTCCTCTTAAGCTTGCTTCTTTCCCTCCTTTTTTTGTACCCTTGTGTTGCGATGATTAGTGGGGAGAGAGAGCTTTCTTGTCTCATTAATGGGGAAAGCAAACCTCACCCAAGCTTGCTCTTAGAAGTACCCTTGCATCATGAGGGTGCTTGCTTGAATTTCACAATGTCCTTAGTTCATGTCAAATTATGCCTTGATGCGCTTCTACTCAGCACCTTCTTGGATAGCTTCTTGAGATTATCTTGATCTGAATTACTTGTCAGAAGGGGCTTCTTTGTGCTTGAGTAGGACCTCTCATTCTTCTGTACCATCTGATCCAGGAGACATTGATGTGGATAGTAACATTCTTCTTCATTGACTCTTGGTTGATGGGTTGATGATCATTGGAGATGCATACTCTAGTTCATCTTTGATTGTCCTTATTTGTGTGAGTGCTTCATCTCCAATGACTTAGGGATGTCATCCTGCGACCATAGTTGTTCATGGCTTGACGAGACACCACCGACAGACCACCTTTGATAAATGAGGTATGTGCAAGATGCACACTATGATGTAGTGGCATCCCATTTTTCTGGTCTCTGCTATCGGTATACGAGTTTCCTTCTTTGAGGATGACGAGAGCAGGCATTAGTTGGTCATTCCGTAGGAATTGCATCCTGCTTGCGATTATCATCCTACCTTAAGCCTTGGGAATGCTCAAGGTTAGGCTGTCTTTGACGATGCTCATGATCCATCAAGTTCACCCACTTCTTGTACTGGTGCCTTTGGTTTCAGCAGGTTCATCCCAAATCATTGACAAGAATAGCTTATATGCATTCCTGCAAAATTTTAGTGGACACATACCCGAAGGATTGCAACAAATTTGAAATATGGGTTGTTGTCCACAAATTTTTTTTATTTTTATCTATGCTAACAAAAGATGATTAAAGGATTATTTTAGCATAGGTTTCTTTTTGCATTTTTTATTTGTTTGCTACATTCTAACATAGTTCAAGGAAAAGGTAACTTGCAACCAAAGACAAAGTGAATAAACTTTTGATACTTACAGTTCTTTCCTCGATGAAGGATGAGCTGATGTGTCTTCTTCGTGCAAAGTTGTTTGAGTTCATCACATGCCTTGATTCATCTCTTATGTGAGATCATCTCAGGACTTTTCCAGATTGAATTTAAAAGTTTCTACAGGGGTTATTCTGACAAAATAACCAATGTCTACAAAAGCAATTTTGATGAATAATCAAACTAGACTCCATGTCTAATTTTGACTAAGGCAGGCAATTTAACCTAAGCACCACGCTTAATTTAAAAGCCTATGGAAGTATGCAAGAACCAAACATGTTGTGGATTTGATATGAGGGAACATAAACTAAATGGAGTGGCTGTATTGATTAAAGTAAATATGCAATGAGATACAAGAATTAAAAGATAACTACTCAAAAGTTTAAAGTCCATGAGTAAGACTTTCTCACCTTCTTGATCATACTTACCATCATTTGTGCGTAGCGCAGTTTCTTATGTTCATCACTTGAGATGTGATTTGAATTGTTGTGACGACGACCTCCTTCTTCAATCTACACAGGGTTAGAAATATATATATGTGTGCAAACCTATGAGATGGCAGGGTTCCATTGTTGATGAATCTTGAATGTTCAGACACCCTGTGCTCTTCAATGTTTCTTCTTGTCTTGTGGAAACTTGCCGGAAGGTCAAAACGGCTTCTGCTGTCCTGTCTTATTCCACAACTCAACAGAACATGGGTAATCCTACTAAATCTAGTGGTACATTAAATTAGCAGACATCAAGATCACTATCAAAATACTTTTGCCAGTTGCTTCCCCAGCAATGGCACCAAAAAGCTTGTTAGTATTTATTAAGTGCAAAAAGAATATGAAAGATTCCGCAAGCGCACAGAATACCATTGTACCTTTTACCCGGGAGTATTCCAGAGTATCGTTATTTATATTTTACCACGGGGAAGCAATGGTTAAAGAATCTGATACCTACCATCATGCATCTGCTAACTCAGTACACCAAGTGATAAATGATAGGAGTTATGCATAGTAATCACTTATAAGATAAATGAGTAGTCTAACTAAGTTGAGAGGACAACGGGAGAGTTCAAGGTTCCTAAATACTTCTCTATTACTTGGGGTTCTAAGATAACTGAAAGATAGTTAGGTGAAACAATCACACAATAGCACTTTGGAGCAACAGTACCTTTCCGATTCTCGAATAGACTGGGAAGGGGTATTCGGAGAAGGCTGCCAAAAAGCTCTATGAAACACCAACTCCGACGTGGTGGAATATGAAGACCGATAGAGCTATCACCTCTGGGGCTACCACAACTAACCGTAAGAATTGAGCGCAAACTCAGGTAAACACTAGCCTAGACACCACGTCTACACCAATGAATACTACTCTAATCATGCGCTATAACTAGAGCACTCAATACGAGCGAAGATCCCATGCCAAAGTATAACAACTATACTAACCAATCAAATAATGATGCATATAAGTAAATAGAGAAGCTAAATATATAAAAGCATAAGTCTTACAATGATAAAATACAAGTCATACCAGACCTCAGAAAAACTCTCCAAAACCCGAACATGGCTCCGCTCTCCCTAACTCTCAACTAGAACTAATCTACTACATTGGAGAGGGGTTGTCCTTCCATGGGACACCTCTCCATCCAAATCCTAACTAGAGAATATAAGTTATAATAATGAAAGGGATCCTCAGGGAGGGGGCTCTGCCTCTTTATTTATAGCCCGGTGGGATGAACGTGCGTCGTAGGATCAAACCGACTTAACCAACGGCCGAGATGACTCCTCATAGGCAGTGGAGTAAGACTCCGGAAGGCGGCGAAGGAAACCCAAGAGTGGGGTCGGCCCCACTCTAGCGCCAGCCGGCGCCCAAGTGTGGGCTTTCGGGCCCATCTTCGTCATGGTGTCTTCTTGGGCCTCCTGTAGTCCAATGGTGCATGTGTTGCCGCAGATTTTGATTCCGAACTCCGAATATAGCAAATGATAGGTCCGTTTCGATCGTCTCGACGAGCCTGTAGCAATGGTGCAGTCTAATTCCTTATTTGAGACACTTTTATTGATGAAAATTGCATATTCCTACAATACAAGTGAGAACACCAAAACTAGTGGAACTCGTTAGAGTCATACCCTAGAACTATGCTGTGGATTGTTTTATGCCCTTGATTCATGTTTAGTTGATGGATAAAAATGGTATATAACTACCATCAACATGAGTACATTTTGGTGGCAGTAGACTACATCTCAAAATGGGTAGAAGCTATGCCATGCAAAGCTACAGATTCCAGAAGCTCAAAGAGGATGTTTGAAGAAATAATATTTCCAAGATTTAGTACGCCAAGGATGGTAATCAGTGATGGAGGATCCCACTTCATCGACAAGAGATTCCAACTATATTTAGCAAAATGAGGACTCCGTCAGAACATTGCCACTCCATACCATCCTCAGACAAGTGGGCAAGCAGAGACATCAAACAAGTAGATCAAGAACATTCTGCAGAAGACGGTCAACGAAATAGGAACAGCATGGAAGGACAGGCTACCAGAAGCACTGTGGGCTTATAGAACAGCCTACAAGACACCAATTGGAATGTCACCATACCAGCTTGTTTATGGAAAGACCTAGTCATTTGCTAGTAGAGCTTGAGTTCAAGGCTCACTGGGCAATCAAGAGATGGAATATGGATCTAGATGCTGCAGGAATAAAAAGAAAGATGCAACTCTCTGAACTAGATGAATGGCGTGAGAAAGCGTATCACAATTCCAAGATCTAAATAGAGAGAACCAAGAGATGGCATGACAAAAGGTTGAAGAAGAAGGACTTCGCACCCGGAGATCAGGTATTACTTTTTAATTACACGGTGAAGTTATTCGGTCACGGAAAGCTACGAAGCAAATGAGAAGGACCATTCAAGGTGATCAACACTTCGTCCCATGGAGAGGTCACACTTCAAACCGATGAAGGTACGTTATTCAAGGTAAATGGTCATCACCTCAAACTCTTTTTAGAACCAATTAAAGGCTAGGGGGAAATAGATATTATTGAATTTATCAATCTACCAAGTGTATTAGGGCCTAAGCCTTCCTTTTGCCTTCCCGCACAGGAAAGTCCGATTTTTGGAAACTAAATATCGCAAGAAAGCCGCACAAAGAGACCGAAGCTGAATGGACAAGAGGGCAGGCCGCCCGACCCCACTCCCAAGTTGGCCAACCCTCCTACGACTCCATTCTCCACCGCCTTTTTGTGACGTGATCCTTCGGGTCTCTTCTCGCATATTTTCAACTTTTGTTTTTGTTAGGTCATCCGCCGCCGCCGTAAGCTCGTAGGGAAAATTTCGAAGCCCTAGCGCCCACCAGATGACTATATAACCAGCCCCTGCTAGCTATTGATGCTCACTAAATGCACATTTTAACCATCAACATTGATAAAATTGAGCAAGAAAATGTCACATAGAAGGTAGGAATTTGGTTTAAACTAACGGAGTTCCACTTGTACTTGAAGAATTTTGGTTACAGGTGAAATACAGGTGAAAATGAAGCAAACCAAGGCAAATTTGAGCAGTACACGTGACAAGAGCCACATTGGGGCCAAGTCACAGGGCGCCCGCCCTGTTGGACAGGGCGCCCGCCACCCACTTGGCGCCATCTGCACTCCGCCACGTCATGGATCCATGCCCCAACCTCCTAAACAGAGTTTGGCACGTTGATTCTACATCGAAGGCTCAAAATCACCTCACTTGGAGCCGGTAACCCTGTTGGACAGGGCGCCCGCCCTGTCAACATGGTCTGCCACGTCCACAATCCGGAGGAGAGGCACCCAAGCACTTGTGGCCGTCCATTTGAAGTCAGGTTTTCATCCAAGGGAGATCAAAGGTGATGCCAAGGATTCATGGACCCACATGTCATCCTCCAAGGGCCACAAACCACCTCTCCAACCGCCGAAACGTGCTCAACCGACCTTGTAACCGACATTGGGGAAGATCCTAGAGCATTGGATGGCGAGGCGGTGGAATCCACCGGGCGCCCGCCCCCATAGTAGGGCGGCCACCCCACAACTTTGGGCCACCGACCTCCGGCCACCTCTAGAAGTACCCCAGGGGTCTTCAAGTGCTATAAATACCTCCCGAATGCTTCAGTTGTAATCAGCTTAGGAAGAATAGAGAGATTTGGAGTTTAGTCCATCCTACCTCATCTAGTGAGAAGCCTCCTAGTAAGGCTAGTAGTGAGAGTGTGAGTGAAGAGAAGCAGAAGAGTAGGAGGGCTCTGCGAAGGTTTCTCTCTCGGGCGCTTCCTTTGTAAGGTACTCTATGATTCGGTAATATAATTTCCTTTCTAGTACTTACATTTCCCGCATTACTTTCAGTATTTACTTTTAGTATTTACTTCTAAGTATTTACTTTAAGTATTACTTTGAGTGTTCTAGTTGCGGTAGTACTAGGGATTAATTATCGGTTTTCATACACTTAGTTCGGGAACTTCGCCGCTAGACGGTGCTCTAATCTTAGCGCGATGTTAGAGTAGTAGCCTATAGTGTAAGCGTGGTGCTTAGACTAGAAGTTACCTTGGATTGAGGCTAGACCCACGGATAGTAGTGGTAGGTCTTAGGTGGTGACACACCTAAGATCCTCTGGATTCCACCACGTTCGGTCTAGTTTTATCAGCGTAGGGTTTTTCTGGATGTGAGTAATTCCAATCTTTTGGGACCGCACATTCGCCCCGAAGTGCTAATTGGAGTCAACCTACCGTGTTACCTTGCATTCCACTCTTGAGCTCATCACTGTCTACGGCTTTGCTTGGCTCTGTCTTAAACTAGATTATTTGGATTAGTTATCACTACACTAGTTCATTCTTATTATAACTCATGATTGTTCTTGACTTACCATTGGATATCTCTAGCCACAAGAAGTTTTCCTGTCGAAATAAATACGATACTTGGTTACCCACCAGTGAAGTGCTACATCGATAGATTCTGTGCGCTTGCGAAATTCTGCAATAGTCATAGAAATTATCAATAAGCTTTTCTAACGCCGTTATAAGGAATAACTCTATTTATGGTAGTGACCTTAGAATTGCCAACAAGCATTTCTGGCGCCGTTGCCGGGGAAGCAATTGGCCTAGATTTTCTTTTGTGTTTGCTATAGAACTAACCCCATTCTTTAGCGGGATCACACCTATCTGTCTTTTTGTGGTGACTGTTAAGCTAGATAGCTAGAATGGCTGGATTCAATCTACCTGAAGATTTTCATGAATACCCTGAGTCAATCCTTAGAAGAGCGAGAGCTAATCTCACTCCTCCAAGAATGACTTCTGGATCTCGCCCATCTTCATCGAGGGAACCTACATTGTAAGATCATCCATAAGATGAGTCCGAGCATCCTAGTACTTCGGAGCCGACCAGTTCATCTACATCAAGAACTATCTGTGAGTATTCTACTCCATCTATTTCCAACATTGCTACTGTGCCTAGTGCTGATAGCGGAAGTAGAGAATTCGAGCTCAAACCCGCATTGATCATGATGGTGCAAGCAATTGCATTCCATGGCAACCCTTCAGAGGATGCCATGCTCACCTCCAGAATTTTCTGGAGATATGTAATACAATCTCTATTCCAGGAATTTCGTAGGATACAATCTGTCTACGCCTGTTTCCTTTCTCATTACTTGAGAAAGCGAAACAGTGGTTCTACATCAACATGGGATCAATGAACACTTGGGAGAAGTGCTCCAACCACTTCTTGATGAAATTCTTCTCTGTTGGTAAGACAAATCTTTTGCGTAGCAAGATTTCTAACTTTCAACAGGAGATTTGCAAATCCATCCCCGAAGCATGGAAGCGCATGCAAGAGTACATACAAGCCTGCCCTCACCATGGCGTTGAAGATTGGCTGTTAATCCAAAGCTTCTATCATGGACTCATGATGGATTCGCGACAACTTCTTGATGCTACCGCCGGAGGTGCATTCTTGTCTCTCAAGGTGAGTCAAGCCAAGAAGTTGATTGAGAAGATGGTGGATAATCAAGGATGGACCGACGATCATCTCAAAGGTAATTATAATACTTTTGAAGTTAAATCGCTATCTTTTGAATGCCTTTTGAAAAAGTTAGAAGAAAGAGCTAATTGGAAAAGAGATCGTGCTGCTATAGAATATTATGCAAATGCAAAAACACCATGTGCATTATGTGGAAATAAAAATTATAACATAGATATCTGTCCAATAAAAGAAGCTAAATCTCTTTTAAATGATGGCGGATATGGTCCCCCACCAATTTCACCTTACCAAAGATGGAATCCACGTAGGGAGGATAATGATTCTTTACATGCTAGCAATCATTCTCTTAAGGAACTTGTTTTAAATCAAGCTAAAATAAACTCTGGTTTAAGTTTAGTATTGATTGGTTAAGATAAAATCTTAGGAGACATAAATGCTAGAATAGATAAATTTCATGAGCTGTTAAGGGAACAACTTGACTTTAATAAAATGGTAGAAAAGCAATTAGCAGATATTCATGCAAAACTTTCATGCCATAATAAAAAAGTTAATGCTGTGACCACGAGAGTGGTAAGACCACTCGTGATCCCCCTAACCCTGATTCTACGCCCAAGAAGAATGGTAGTAGAAGAAGAAGCTAAAAAAGAAGACTTCACTACACCTCAAGAAAAGGTAAGAACTTCTCCTCATGAATTTTATGATACCGAGGTGTTGCCTTTTCCCGACCGTAACAGGAAACCAAAGGAGGATGAACAATTCCAGAAGTTCGTGGAAGTAATACAAAAATTATATATACATATACCTCTAGTTGATGCGATGCAGGTATCTACCTACGCAAAATATTTGAAGGACATTCTCAATAGAAAGAAACCAATCCTGAGCACAGAAATGGTGAAATTGACGGAGCAGTGTAGTGCTGCTATCCTCAATAATTTCCCCGAGAAGAAGAAGAACCCCGGAAATCCTACTATCTCATGCTCTATCGGAACTCAACAATTTGATCAAGCTCTATGCGATCTTGGAGCAAGCGTCAGCGTCATGCCCAAGGTAATATATGACAAGTTTAATCACACATCTTTATATCCAACTACTATGTGTTTGCAGCTCGCCGATCAATCAATACGATATCCGGCGGGAATAGCAGAAAATATTCCTATTCAAATTAAAAATTGTCTCGTTCCCGTGGATTTCGTGGTGTTAGATATAAATCCTGATTTTAGAACACCACTAATCCTAGGAAGACCATTTTTAAGTACTGCAAATGCAACCATTGATGTGGGAGCTGGAGAAATCCGACTCAACGTCAATGGAAAAGAAGAAATCTTTCATTTCAGGCCACGTTCGGAGCAGTGCTCGTCAATAGAAGACGCACCAGCCGACACCACCATGCATGATGAAGATTCTCTGGAGCACGAAGACAACGTGAAGTGTTGATCATCATGCAAGCATCCGATGCCCCCAACCAAGGTAAGTTAAGCTAAAGTAAGAGCTAATCTCACTTATTTTCTTAAGTAATCTCACTTTCCTTTCATGAACTAGCTTCGTATCTCACTTAGGATAATAAAGTTAGGGATTAGAAGGCCGGTGGCCCACTTTGATAGGGCGGCCGCCCTGCCCCCTTTGGCTTCTAGCTCTCCTAGCTGCTCCACTATCTAATCACATGCAAGTGGAGAGCAAAGCACCAGGAAATGGCAGGCAACCCCATCCAATCTTCATTTGCTTTCTTTCTTATCTTGTCCCAAGCACTTCCAAACTTTCCTCTCATCTCTCTGGCTGATAGATGTATGTTTCACTAATGCAAGATGCTCTAGAGTGGAGACACTAGCATGTGAGAGAGCAAAGTTGAAACTTTGGTAGAGTAGTAGGGCGGGCACCCTATCCCTGGCCACCTTCTATCCCCTCTGCTGTCTACCTTGTCTATTTACACTCTCGCATGCTCGAGCAAGTGCTACACCAGGCATCCTAGCTCATACTCTTGCTTCACACTCATTTCCTTTCCTCCGAGCAACTTCGTAAGCATTAGCCATTAATCACTAAGCAAAGCAAGGAGAGCCATAGGAAGGTAGCATGCACACTCCCGAGAGGAGTGGTTTGTTTTACTAACCATAATCCTTGGTTTGTTAGTGTTTTTGTGTTTCATTATGTTGAAGAACTTGTTCGGGAAGAAGAAGAAGAAGAAGACAGGAGGGAGCAGTGATGGAAGCAATAGTGGAAGACCGAACCAACATCTACGCTTCTCGTCCGGAAGCCATTCAAGTTCAGGAAGTCAGCACTCCTGAAGAAGCAACATGTCTGTTGATCAATCAAGCCGCGACAAACCTCCCGAAGAACAAGGCACTCAACATCCACCCATTCGTACCCTTGTGGATGAGGCCCATATTATTTAGCTAAATAATCAGGAAAGAGAAGCCTTCCACATACTACGCGAGCGCACATTCATCCACACCCCCGAAATCGATCGTGACTTGCTCAACGTTACAGGTATGATTACTGAATTTCAAACCATATTTCATACTTTAGGGTGGGGAAATGCCTGGATAGTTAATGAACTGGGGTGTAGAGAGCTTACTTTAGAATTTTTATGCACCCTAGAAGTCACTAGTAGCCACTGCAACTTTCGTGTGTTTAATGAAAATTATTCTTATACATGGACACAATTTAGTGAGCTGCTAGAATTTAATAAGAATTGTGCAGTAGACTTAGATAAGGCCTATAAAGATTTTAATAAGAAAAACTTTTGGTATGAAATTTTGGGCCGCCAAGATGCAGCATATGCTAGAACTTCTCAGATTCATAACCCAACTCTTAGGATGTTGCAAAGATTTATTGTCATAACCTTTTATCCTAGACATGACCCCAGGAAAGTTAGAACTGATAAATGCAAATTTTGTTTGCTGCACTAAAAGGAATTCGTGTATCACTAGTTAAAACTATGATGGATTATTGGTCTAAAGTGTTTACATGGGTAACGGATACAACCATTGAAATGACTTCACTTGTGACTAGGATAGTCAGTAACATGGGTTTGCTGGGCAATGTACAAATTAATTTCATTAACACTGAAAGGATAATTTTAGACATAGAGCATTTTAGGCAAGCACACATGATGAAGTATGATGTGGAAAATGAAAAATATTACATGACGTACCAAGGTTTTATTAATGAAATTCCATTGCCTGACATGACTCTATAGTTGAGAAATGTGAACTCTTTGCACTTACCCCTTGAGACTGAGGAACAGCACGCCGTAAGGCTGGCGCAAGAACATGTTGTGCAGGTTACACGAAGGAGAACCAGGGTCCAGACGAGAGCTGCTCAGGCTACAGCACAAGAGCAAGCAGAGCGGGCGGCACAATAAGCATTCCACCAAGGAGCCATGCCACACACTAGTTAGTGGGGTGCATGGCCGGCTCCTGGCTCTCAGCAAGCAGGAGGTTCTAATTGGCACCAGCCACCCCTGCAGCAGCAGCACCAGCCTACTGACCCATGGGATCCCTATGGACAAGCATCTGCACACATCAGTAGTTCTGGGAGTACCCAACACTCGGGTGGCTCTTACAGATACACTGGTGTGGAAGGCTCACACTCATCCAACACTAATGGATACCCTCCACCGAGACACTCAGTTTCAGTGCATGGATGGGAGCGAGACCTTGGCTATGTCCAGCATTAGATAGAGGGCCTGCAGATTGACCAAGACCAGCTTCACCAAGGGTTACAAGATTTGTCATATGAGTTCCAGCAATACAGGCAAGAGAATGAGGGATATGCACTACCTGGCTCATCGCAATGACCGCCGCTAGGAAGATTTCTATCGTCGCCAAGGGTGGGATTTCCAGTGATGCTTTCAGAACCTGTTTGGGGGAGGTCCCCCGCGAAGGTAAGTATACTTAGCCCCATCCTTTTATTTACGTATTATTTTATTTTATTTCCAGCAAAAAAATATTATAATAATAATAATTATAAAGTAGTAATGGTTATGTTAGTATTGATATGCTAGAAAAAATAAATAAACACCCACACTTTCACACTAATAGAACAAGAAAATGAAAATGTTTATTGCTTATAATTATTTCAAGTTAGTAATTCGCAAATGATTTGACTGTTAATGTGATTTTACTTATATCATGAACTTGAACTCCGTGGGTTGCAAATGCTAGAATAAGGCTTGAAAAATTTGAATATCATGATTTAGCAAAGAAATGAGTAAGTTTCTATCCTGTCATGAGCAAGGTTAATCTATGGAGAATTTCTTTAAGAAAAATAATGATAAAACTTGCTTAAGATCTTCTGTGGCAAAAGAGAACACCTACCAGAGCCATATCTGTTAGATAGGAAAACTCCACATTGCTGCCTATATTTATGTTGAGCCTTGTCAAACTTTTGTGAATCATAGTAGAGAAACTAGTCATATTCTCATGACCGAGAACACGAACACACACCTTCATATTGCTATTCTTACACCAAGAATAAGCAACAACATGCCTTTTTATGTTAGGACTTACTCCATGGCATTATCATTTGTCCCTCTGAAATATTCCTCAAAACGAGGCATGGCTAGTCTCTAGTACTAAAAAAAAAGAGCAAGTGCTCTGATGAAAAAAAGAGAAAGAAAAGAGAGCAAGTGCTCTGACGAAAAAAAAAAGAGAAAAGAAAGAGCTAGCCATGTTTCTAAAAAGGGAAAGGCCATGAAAGGAGTAATTAGCACCACCACCATATACATGCACATTCTCGGTCTAAATCTATGACTTGTTGCTCCTTTGATCCAATTGTTTGACTTAGCAATATTACATTATATGAGGTATGCCCCATTTTCCTGTGATTCTAAAACTCCACATAATTAGAGATAGGATGTGAGGGCATTACAAGCTTTTTGAGTGAGATCAAAAATTCCACACACATATTAAAGAGACTGAGAGTGCCACAGAAGAGTCTAAAGCATGATTATTGCAAATATTCAAAAACCTCCATAAGATTTAATCAGGCAAAAAGGGCATGGAGAACAAACCCTCTTTCTAGCTAGTCTGTGCTCTATTTTTTCAGATTAAGGGATAGATAAAAGCCCCATGGGTAATGGTGATTGTATATGAGTAGTTGCATTAACATGTTGAAATCAAAAGTGAGTAACTAATAAGAAGTTAATTATAAGCATAACATTTCGAGTCTTTGCTCAGGGACGAGCAAAAGGTAAGTTTGGGGAGTTTGTTGATGCTCACTAAATGCACATTTAACCATTAACATTGATAAAATTGAGCAAGAAAATGGCACATAGAAGGTAGGAATTTGGTTTAAACTAACGGAGTTCCACTTGTACTGGAAGAATTTTGGTTGCAGATGAAATACAGGTGAAAATGAAGCAAACCAAGGCACATTTGAGCAGTACACGTGACAAGAGCCACATTGGGCCAAGTCACAGGGTGCCCGCCCTGTTGGACAGGGTGCCCGCCCCCCACTTGGCGCCATCTCACTTCACCACGTCATGGATCCGTGCCCCAACCTCCTAAACAGAGTTTGGCACGTTGATTCTACATAAATGGCTCAAAATCACCTCACTTGGAGCCGGTAGCCCTGTTGGACAGGGCGCCCGCCCTGTCAACATGGCCTGCCACGTCCACAATCCGGAGGAGAGGCACCCAAGCACTTGTGACCATTCATTTGAAGTCGGTTTTCATCCAAGGGAGATCAAAGGTGGTGCCAAGGATTCATGGACCCACATGTCATCCTCCAAGGGCCACAAACCACCTCTCCAACCGCCGAAACGTGCTCAACCAACCTTGTAACCGCCATTGGGGAAGATCCTGGAGCGTTGGATGGCGAGGCGGTGGAATCCACCGGGCGCCCGCCCCCATAGTAGGGCGGCCGCCCTACAACTTCGGGCCACCGACCTCTGGCCACCTCTACAAGTACCCCAGGGGTCTCCAAGTACTATAAATACCCCCCGAATGCTTCAGTTGTAATCAGCTTAGGAAGAATAGAGAGATTTGGATTTTAGTCCATCCTACCTCATCTAGTGAGAAGCCTCCTAGCAAGGCTAGTAGTGAGAGTGTGAGTGAAGAGAAGTAGAAGAGTAGGAGGGCTCTGCGAAGGTCTCTCTCTCGGACGCTTCCTTTGTAAGGTACTCTATGATTCGGTAATATAATTTCCTTTCTAGTACTTACATTTCCCGCATTACTTTCAGTATTTACTTTTAGTATTTACTTCTAAGTATTTACTTTAAGTATTACTTTGAGTGTTCTAGTTGCGGTAGTACTAGGGATTAATTATCGGTTTTCATACACTTAGTTCAGGAACTTCGCCGCTAGACGGTGCTCTAATCTTAGCGCGATGTTAGAGTAGTAGCCTATAGTGTAAGCGTGGTGCTTAGACTAGAAGTTACCTTGGATTGAGACTAGACCCACGGATAGTAGTGGTAGGTCTTAGGTGGTGACACACCTAAGATCCTCTGGATTCCACCACGTTCGGTCTAGTTTTATCAGCGTAGGGTTTTTCTGGATGTGAGTAATTCCAATCTTTTGGGACCGCGCATTCGCCCCGAAGTGCTAATTGGAGTCAACCTACCGTGTTACCTTGCATTCCACTCTTGAGCTCATCACTGTCTATGCCTTTGCTTGGCTCTATGTTAAACTAGATTATTTGGATTAGTTATCACTACACTAGTTCGTTCTTATTATAACTCGTGATTGTTCTTGGCTTACCATTGGATATCTCTAGCCATAAGAAGCTTCCTTGTGGAAATAAATACGATACTTAGTTACTCCCAAGTGAAATGCTACATCGATAGATTCTGTGCGCTTGCGGAATTTTGCAATAGTCATAGGAATTATCAATAAGCTTTTCTAACGCCGTTATAAGGAATAACTCTGTTTTTTTAGTGACATTAGAATTGCCAACACTAGCCTCCCATCTCATCTCATCCAACCCATCCTCTTCCTCGTGCCTATGAGCTCTCCTCCAAAACTCCCATGGCCGACAACAAGATCATCCCCTACGGGATGGATCCTAGCAAGGTTCCCGCTGACGACTCTCAAGCCATCGTCCCAGCTCGCCATTGCTCCACCAAACCTTCACAAGCATGAGCAATCCTTTCGTGCTTGTACTAGATCAGCCCTTCCATCACCGCCAGAGACCCTCTACCTGAAGGACACACCACGGAAGGAACCGATCGTCAAGCTGCCGAATGATGTCAAGCTCCTGCCATCGAAGCCGAACGAGACGCTGACGTGGGTGAAGCTTGATAGGGATGGCCATGTCTCATATGCCAAGTACACCTCTCGCCCAACCTTCGACGGAGTCCATGCTAATCCGGCTAAAGTCAAGTTCATGCCATCCAAGGAAGCACCACGTGGAGAGGAACCCCCACGGAAGCGTTCCAAGGTCACCAACACAGAACTTCAGCAGCAGATGGCCACAATAACATGTGAGATGGAGATCGTGAAGAATCAGAATAGGCTCCTTGCTACAACTATAGCTAATACCAATCTTAGGATCGATCTGAAAGATGGAAAGCATAGTGAATTAGAGATCAAATTTGAGCTCTTCTCTCAGAACAATTCTAAGAGGCATTAGAGTTATGTATCCATTAGGGCACCCTTAGTTCGCTTAGTTTGCTTAGTTCGATTAGTTCGCTTTAGTTTGCTTAGTTCGTTTTAGTTTGAAAGTCTTGTGTAATAAAAGTGCCTTATTAATAAAAGTCAGTTTGAGTCAATATTATCTCGCTTGGATATATTTGTGCTTGTCTCC
Organism: Eremochloa ophiuroides; assembly: GCA_038502445.1. Classification (NCBI taxonomy): domain Eukaryota; kingdom Viridiplantae; phylum Streptophyta; class Magnoliopsida; order Poales; family Poaceae; genus Eremochloa; species Eremochloa ophiuroides. Next base: position 33,986,784 of record JAHLJS010000001.1, on the reverse strand, counting down.
ACTTTGTTATGCATAAAGGAGATCAGGAAACAAGTGTGGGGGAGGAGCACGTGATAGAACGACGAACACCAAAGACGAAAGTACACCAAAACAGAAGTAACTGACGCACAGATCACACACGACGAGACGGGGCACGAACGGCCACCAGGAGGGGTCGGCCGACCCCTGCCCTAGGTCGCCCGACCTGCCAAAGCATGCCTCACCGCGAGCTTCGTCCACGGTCAGGTACGCACCCCGAACTTCTTGTTTTCACGTACACCGCTCGCTCTTTTGCACTGAATTAAAAATCTTATGGTTAAGCAACTTTAAAACATGAAAAGGTTAACCTAAGTAGCCTTGACTTAAGGATAGACACACATAACACTTTCCTAGAAGTCTTGCTACTGTTGGGAACTTAAATTAGGGACCCTATGTTGCTTAAGTTGTTGTGGAATACGAGATAGTAAGAATAATGAAAGCTTGATTCTTGATATCTAGTTGTTGGAGAATTTTATTTGCAAAACTTAAAACCAATAGCTATGCTTATCCTTTGTAGTAAAACCATTTACCTACCAGAGCCAAAAATGGGATAGAATAAACCTTCTACATTTACTACTTGCTATTGCTTTGAGTTTTGTCAAACCGAGTGACCCTTGTTGAGAAATTTATCATGCTCCCAAGATCAAGATCATGTACACTCCACATATACCTACTATTCCTACACTGGGAATACACAACAACATGCCTTTTCACCCAAAAATGTTTCACTCCGATATTAGAGAGGAAGCACAAAAAGAAGTTAGGAATAAATGCTCCAAAGTTTTTGTTATCATCTCTCAGAGAAGAGGCGTGTGGCTATGCAAAAGTGTGAGAAGAGAAAAAAACAATGGGTACAAAGATGCCCGCCTGAGAGGTAAAAATGGACAAGTGTCCGGAATGCCAAAACAATGGGTACTCAGATGCCCACCTGAAAAAAAGAGAGAGAAAGAAAAGAAAACGAAAGATAGCCCATGTTGTCCTGCAGAAGGAAAAGAGATAGAAAATCCTCAAAAGGAGCATAGTAGAATTAGGTTAACAACCATATATTCCACACACATGCACATCTTGATCTAAGAGTATGACATCTTTCTCCTTGGATCCTTTTTTTGACTTTACAATATATGCAATACAAGTATGTTTTCACTTTACCCCTACCTCAGCTCCACATAAGGTTCAGAAGTACGCAACAGAGAAGGCAACATCATCTATGCCTTGGTAAACATCAGCACCACCACATATGAGTGACATGAGAGTACTACAAAGAAGGAGAAGGTAAGCTATGCTTTATTTTCAAACATATTAAAAAACCTCCAACTACTTGATTGATAGATGAAGGTAATCAGTTTCTCGCTGTTCTATTCAACCGCTCAAAGTTTCATGGTAGACACAATGAATCCCGCAGTACAGGTATGACTAGGAATGGTGAAATGTTGATCTCTAGTCCTAAGGTTAAGATTGCTTAATTCCATCCTTTAATCGGGACGAGCAAAGATCTAGTGTGGGGGAGCTTGTTGACAGTAGTTATTGTATGATTTTACCCATCAACCAATCATGAAAAAGGATATAAATGAGAGTCAACACCTAGAATAGGGTTTAAACTGACAGAATTCCATGAGTTTTGATGAAAATGTGTTTGCCAGGGACTATACAGGAAAGAACCAAAGAGGACCCACACCATAGAGAAAAATACTAAATTACACCGTGGCAGGAGATCAAGAATATTCTAGAGAACACCAGAGACATGCCTGCCAAAGCGGGACCCAAATGTCAGAGAGAGAGGGTCGGCCGACCCTCTGACTAGGTCGGTCGACCTATCAGAGGCTCCGCTCCGCCTCCGCTTCGACGTGAACCCACATCCCGATTTTTCACGCAATCTACACTGTCCGTCGAAGTCGGTTTGATCCAATGGCTACGGTTCATCCCACCGGCCTATATAAGGACCCCCAGACCCCCCAGGGTTTCATATGATCCAGAGAGAAATCAATCCAGGGTTTAATTCCACCGACATATCTATAGTAGAGTAGAAACCCAAGATAGGATCTAGAGCCAAGCATCAAGAAGAAGATTAGCCTTATAGTCTCTCCAGATTAGGGCTATTCTTGTTCTAGAAGTGGTGTGGTAGTAGAGCTGGAGATAGTTGGAGGAGTTGCCGGCCTGTCGGTGACTGCTCTATGACTTGTACCCACGGATTCAAGTCCTTCTTTGGGGCTTGTTTCTGAAGATTTCTTCGGAGTTCAACTTCTAATCCAAGTGAGTAGTGTTGCTATTATTGTTCTTAAGGTTTACGATTCTTTTGAGTGTTTTAATCTTGGTAGATCCTTGATTGAGGTAGTTATTTATAGTTTAAGCGTGGTGCTTAGATTATATTTACTCGTAAATGCCCTATACTATCTGGATCGGTGGTAGATCGTGAGGGTGACCTAGCCTTGTTGAGTCTTACACAGTCCACCTCCCGTCAATAGGACTGTAGGTTTCTTTTACTAAAGAATTTATCCTTTGCCGGTGTATTCCTATAGTAGTACCCCTTCAGAACAATCATATCCTATCTTATGAGGATTAGAACTAGAAGCCTTAGCAATCTCCTATATCACCTATTTTCTCCATCCTTGATAGCAGCTCAGGGGTTAAGTCTAGATTCTAGTCATCCCGTTTTTCCTGTGGTAAAATATAAATAACGATACCTGGTATACTCCCGGGTGAAGTGCTACATCGTTATCTGTCCACTTGCAGATAATCCTAGTGTTTATTTATTTGAGTTATCTTATACCAACATCCCTATTTAGCATCTTCTGTAGTTCTTTCATGGTCTCCTCAAATTGGTACTCAATACACTAACAACAAAGCGACTTCAACTTGTCTGACACCTCCTTTTTCCTATGCCAGTGCCATAAATTTGCTGTAAAATGCCTCATGCACCATCTATGAACTAAAGGGGGGAACCGTCAATGTGTTCTTTTGCTGCATTGAGGAGTCCTATATGGCAATCCAAGATCATGCATATCCTGCATGACGGGCCAAGCACATGCACACACAGAAGCACCATAAACCAAGACCATGAGGCAACATTCTCTCCCTCCACCAAAGCAAAAGCGAAGCGGTGGCCATCGTCAACGCACCCCTACATGCCCCATTAAGAAAGGTGTCATCAACTAGTACCATCGGCCGGTAGAACTGGAATGCATGCTGGCACTGTGAAAATGACCAGAACACGCTTTGAAGGATATGAGTAACCCTCTCATCCATGTACGAGAAGTAGTTGCCACCAGTATCGACGAACCATTTCAATTTAGGGTTGTAGTGACTCATCGCACATAATATCCTCAGGATCCTGTTGTATCCTTCCTTCCAATCCCCACCGAATCTGCAACCCAAGCTGCTTCGCACACCAAGTCTCATACTTTCGCCAATATTTAGTGAAACTTTGTATGCTGAACTGCAATACGGACACCGAAACGTAATAGTCCTTGTCAACTATACCCAAAATACGACGGGAAAGATACCGAGCCATGAGCTGGGGATAAGATTCCTTCCCCTTGTTATCCATACATGTGGCGGTTGGACCACTTTAGTGATCCACCACTTGCCATCCCTCTTCTTCGGAGCATCTAACCTCCACAGGCATCCGCTTCTGCATATGACATGGAAATGCAAATGGTTATTTGAATGAGTCACGGTGTATGGCCCATGGTGATGCACTGCATAGTCCTGAAGAAACAACTTCATCTTAGACATTGTATTGAAAACCATGCCCTTGTGTAGCATCGCTTGTTCATGATTATACAACAATGACCTTGAAACATCCTCGATTTTCCACAAAGGGAAAATCCACATAATGAGTTATAATGCGGTCAAATCAAAGTTCGATTCCATCACATTATCATATATCAGTTGAAATCATAGTCATACAGCGTATGATTACAAGCTTTACAAATTTTACCTCATTTGAGGATACACCTATTACAGGGTTAATCTAGCAGAAGCGTATCTAATCGTCATCAGAGTTGGCGGAATATGTTGTCGAGTGGAGGCTCCTCCTTCATGGGTATCATCAGAGCCAATCTTGGCGCAGCATAGTCTTCATCTCCTGAACCAAACTTGAGCGTAGGCACGAGACCTTCTAATACTTCTTATCTCAATATCTCTGTTAGTCAGGTAATCTGCACACCGCCAGATATGTGCAGGCCATGATCAGCACCGATGAGCTTTAGTGGAAAAGAGAAAACAAAGGATCTGGCGATCCTTAACATTTGGCTGTGGTTTGCATCCTAAGCGCATGCAAAGTAGTATCAAATAATAATATCATAATAGTTTGTCAAGTTTTAACCCATATCATCAATTCCCATTAGTCTATCCCAAATCCATCATCCCACCCATACACCACCTCACACACACACCTCACGCACAGTCGACAGGCCCAACTCCCTCTCGGGTCCTGTCTCAACGGCACACTGCCACACCAGGCACACTGTCGGACAATCATCAACCAGGGGGAGAAAAGAATATCACTCTCTACACTAGACAGAGCTTCACAGGAAAGGTCCATTGCCGACGAATCGGCATATGTATCGATCGATCAACCATACACTCTGCAGAGGTTTTATTACTCACAAGATTAGCCATCATCGATGTTGTGCAATCATCTAGGCAGAATTTCGGGTGCTTGCTTGCCTAGGTCGATGCCACCCTACCACTCAGCCCTGGGTAACTCCGGGCACGAACCGAAACGCTGAGACTGGGAGACACAGTACCGGGCCCAATTAGTGGTACTGCGCATCTAGAACGGTGCGGGAACTTCCGGCAACCGCCACCGCCCACCCTATCACCTTACAACCTAGCAGTAGTGGCACCGCCCTACCAAGTAGTCCAGCCATTCCCCACCCATCGAAGACAAGTGAGCAGTAAAGGATTCCCATGAACTTGGTGCTCGTCCTTCCTAGGTTTCACCAAGCAGGCATCTTCTCTTAGGGGATACTCTCCCCGTGCCACCATGGCACCTCCATTCACGGGGTTTCAAACCACGCAGGCTATCCTTCCCGGAACGTCCCCATAAAACCATTACCCACCACAGGTATCTCTCGTGGGAATGCCCAGATGCAACTCCCGGCAAGACTTGCTTACACAGCTCGTCATGTATCCCACTTGGTCGACTCGACCCTCACCACACACCCAAGACACACGCAGCATGCTCATAGCCCACCAATCTGGCATCCCAAGCCAAACCATTCCCATAAGTTCACCACCAGCATCACATCACAGATACAATGCGAGTGGAGTTAATAAATATGGTGATGTAACATGCAAGCAAGCAGGTAGATAGAAATATATAAAAGAGCGTGAGCACGAAGCTGAGTAGCATAGTAGAGTGGTTGTAAGCAGTGTAATAATGGCTTAGGTAGTTGCATGCATCATATACTAGCAAAAGGAGTAAATATAAAGCGCTAGCAATTCTAAATATGCAATGTCTAATAGGATTCTCTAAAAGAAGGTGCTGCCATGACACCTGCGTTGTCGAGGAAGTAGTGGTATGAGTACTCCTCGGTTAGTATAGTTGTTTTGCTGGGCCACCTCCTCTAGGGTGACTTCACTCCATGGTTCTTGTCGTCATCCATGTTCTCCTCCTCCAGCGGGTCTCAACCCGATCGTCGCTAATCCAAAAATGGCTACTCCGCGAAGCAATACAAGGCAAGAAAACACCCAATACACCAAAAGACGACGGGACGCGGGAAGATCCATAAATACTGGAGAAATAATGAAAGGTACACGACTTGGCCCTCTCGGCGTATGTCCAATTTCATCGGGCCAAAGAAAAATTAAGAGTGGGGTTTGCTATGCACAAGCTTATGTCACGGCCAAGCCAATATGGCTTTATAATAAATGGTTTAGGCTAGAGCTGATCCATAGCAAACACCATGGCTCACAATCTTCCGATCCGAACGCCACGGAGAAGACGGGGATCGGAGGACGGCCGATCAGAAGGGAAGAACAAGGAATTACCAACAATAAATGTTGCACAAAATAGTGCGAGTGTTTAATCCACTTGTAGGGTACCAAGGCTGTGATTCAAATGGGTACAATCATACAAGTGTCTAAACACCCAGAATTAAGAGAGGGAGAGAGAGGAGCTAGCTAGGCACATCCATATCACATTCTCAGTCACACCTTCAGTGAGATGGTTTTAAGCGGTCGATCGAGTCGACTCGCATAGATCCAAGATCTTGATATAGACCATAGCTTTGCTAACTAAAAAGGGTTAGTTCGGTCTTTGATCCAATCACCATGGATAAGATGGGATCGAACAGAGTGGGCTATACGGGAACAAAAGAGGGAGAAACATAATAAGGCAGTGGTCTACTTCTTCCAACACGCACGCCATGGAATAGACGGAGCGTCAGAAGAGAGCAACATGTAAAAGACGCAACTGCACAAACCACTCGTAGGGTACCACGACCTGGGTGCACTGGCACTAATTCATTTCCCGAATTCGTAGCGGTGCGGTTGTCACCGCGAGAATCGAAGGAATACGACGGTCGCATAGGGTACAAGCATACGAGGGCTTGGGCACGAAGAATTAGAGAACGACACACGGGGTATAGCTCCATGGTCATGGCGAGGCGTGCTCGCGGCCACAAGCTACACCAACGAGAGTTGGCACCCATCGTCCCACGGTTGTTATCCCCTAGGTCATCTCCCACAGGACTAGATCATGATAGGCTCGATGTGAGCAGGTAAGATCCGCATTGATACTGACATCAATATCAAGTCTAACATGACCACGTCTTAGGGTCGAAGGTAGGGGCTAACACTCGTAGCTCAAAGGGGTCAACTAAAAAGCGAGGAGTCGAGTTACACCCGGCATTACGGTCATGGCAGGACGGATCCCGCGATCGCAACGTCCGAACGAGGTACGATCCCCAGCCGGCTCGAAGGCACAGCACCCAGACAGACAAAGAACAACCAACAATAAGAACCAATGACATGACCAAAAGACAACACAACTCGACAAGACAGTGGAGTAGGACATTTCCATAGCTCAAAGATGGACAGATCTTGTATTACAGATACACATACAGACAGAGTGTAAGGATAGGGTACAACAGATAGATCATAAGGATAGGGTACAACAGATATATGAACGGATAGATTGTAAGGATAGGGTACAATATGACGGACAGGTGTACAAGAAGTAAGAGAAGGGGCTCTTCATTAGACCATCATCGTATTTCAATTTGTCTTTCCAACCGTCCAACATCATCTATCGACTAGGCTTTCCAATAGTCTAGCAGCATCTATCAATTGGGTTCTCAAACAGTCCAACATCTTCTACGGGGCCTCAAGATCTAGCAATGGGGTTACGGCATGAAGGCCGGACAAGGTCGGTGTCAAAGGAAGCGGCGAGGCTTGTTGTTGCATGTTCCAGCTCCTCTCAGCCAGCTGCTGGTAGCTTCTGGCCGGCTATGCCTTGCTATTTGCTAGCTGCGGCTAGCCATGGCCTGCTGCTTGCTGGCCGTGGCTGGCCGAACGAGGCTGTGGCTGGCCGGAGACTGGCTGGAGGTGGCGTCAAGTGGCCAGGAGGCGGCGGAGCATGGCTGGGTTTCGAACAAGGCATGGAATCACAGCACGAAGGCCGATGTTAAATGGCAAGGTGTACGCGACGGCGATGCCCGTCATGGTTGAGTAGCTACAACGTGCAGGAACACCGTCAAGACGTCGGTGCCCTGGGTGCACGCGACGGCGATGCCAGTCAAGGTTGTTCCAAGCGTTCATGATTTGTCATCCGGTTGGCTGGGTTTAGTCCGGTGTGCGTGAGTGCCACAAAAGGACACGGCGAGTGTGTGTGCATGCATCGTGCCTACTAACGTCAGCTTCACACGGTCGACGAGGTCCCTACAGAAAACATGGCTCGAAGGCCGAACACATGGAGGGATCATCGGCCTTGGGCCGGCAGCAGGTAGGTAGGGGTGAAGGCGGAAGGTTCATCGGCATCTGGCCGGTAGCAAGGGTTGAAAGGGTCGGGTCTTTGGTTAGCTCACCGAGGGATTGCGGACGGCAGGTCGCTTGACGCGGGTCGAGCTCATTGCCAGCAGAGCGCGAACGGGGAGGGCTCCGTTGAGGATGAGGCAGCAGAGGTCTGTCGGGACATAGCCATAGCAGCGCATGTGGTGGTGCGTGGCAGGCTCGGGGAAGACGGAGCAGTGATATAAGGGTTGCGCAGGAGGTGGATGAGGATGCTCATGTCGGCGTACACGGACAAGGTGGGCACGATCGGCTCCCCTGCAGTGGTAAGACATGGCACGAAGGCCGGTTTCAGCATCATGGCCCGACAGGAAGGGGAAAAAGTGGGGTTTCGGCTTCTGTAGACTCACCGGGGATGGCAACGGGCTCCGGAGAGGATGCGGGGCACAGCCACCAAGAACGGGGTGCGGCGGGGTGGTGCACTGGTAGGGGATGGTGGACGGCACTGCAGGCTGCAGTGACGTGAGGAGGCCGACGGCGTTGCCGAGGATGTCGCGGGGTGCAGCGTCGTGAACGGTGGCGCTGCTGCTGTTTGAGGACGGCGTCGGGGTCGTCGATGTGGAGACCGGCGACGTCGAGGTGGGTGGAGGTGCTCGGTGGTGGTGGCCGAACAACGTCGGACTTGGCGCAACAGGCCGACGGGGATGCGGCTCGCTCCGTCACGCCGGTGGTCTGCTCGTGGGTGGGTAGGTGCTCCGAGCGGCGATGGGCTCGCGGCCGTGGCGTGGAGGAGGTGCCCGTGGTGGCGTGGCTGCTTGGTGCAGCAACTCCGGCATCATGGAAGGTGCCGCGCGCAGGATGCTCCTGCCCGCGGTCAGGTGCAGCAAGGAGGGCGACGTCGGGCAGCGTGGAAGAGGAGAGGGAGGGTTGTGTGCGGCGGCGGCAAATGGGAGATCTCGAGGGAGGTCGCGACCATGGGGTCTTTATAGCGCTCGTGCTAGGGTTGCTCCGGACGGACGGTGCTGATCCTCGGCATGCGTGCCATGGGGGCACGCGGCGTCCATCCGTGTGTCCGATTCTGGGAATCTTCGAGAGGGGTTGGGGGCCGGGGCGAGGTGCCGTGCTGCCGGCTCGCGAGTTGGTGGCCACTGACGCCATCACGTGGGGCTCGGCGCGCCTGGGAATCCGAGGGGAGAACGGAGCAGCGGCGGCCTCTGTTGCGTCGCAGCCACGCGAACGGAGATCAAGTCTGCGCTCCTGCCTTGCGAACTGAAAGCGCATGGTGCTGCTGTCCCAATACGACGGAACGGAAAATCAAAAGTAGAGAGAGAGGGTAGGAGGCGTGCTTGCGAAGGAGATGAGGAGGGCAGGCGGTGTACGCAGCTCTCAGCGCCACTGCAACTGGCAAGCGGGGCCACGGTCCGTGGGGCCCTGTTGGCAGCGAGAGGAGGGAGTGATACCGTAGTGTAGGATGAGGTTCCTCGCGGTGCAGCGTCTCCGGCTGGGTTTGTTACCCAACAGTGGCATGCAGAGCTAAGTCTGTCCCGTGGGCCATAGATTATGCATGCAGTGGCAGTCGAATGGCAGAGCAGCTTGGCCGTTTGTGTGAAAGGGAAAAGGAGGCAGATGGATATCGTATTGCTCTTCACGTACTAGGGGACAGGGGCCTTCTAGCTAGGATTTAGTTTTGATATACATAATTAGTGTACGCATGTATTAATTTGGATTTGGAATTAGAGAGTTGGAAGGAGATCCACAAAAGGATCGGAAGGTATTGCTATGGACTTGTGTTCTCCGACACGAAACACTTAGATCAAAAAGAACAACTTCGGCAAGCACCTACAACCAATACTGCATTTATGCGACAATTTATTTATAAATTGCCTTAAGTTTGACCTAGCGTCTACATGCTTCACTCAATTGTAGGAAAATTTTAAAAATCTCGTATTTTGGTTATCGGAAAAACCCGGGTTGTTAAAGACCTACAAAGCTCGAGACCTGTGTCACAGACTGCCTCATCTATCATGTTAACATCCATGTAGTTTGGAACTTTGGGAAGATGAATGTTCACTGTACTCAGCTGCCTTATTTCTGCCTCTGTATATGGTGGTGGTGGAACATACCATTGTGCCTCGGTCAACCTAGTCCACGACTCAAAAGGAGTTCCACCCTCTGGAAAAAGCAAAACCTCTTTCACGCGGAACACGCATCGTAGTTCGTGGTTGACTAGAAATTGGGACAACCATCACAGCTGGTGATTGGCTGCTACCTGCTCCATCACTACCAACTGTCCTAGGTCTTGGTACGGCCATGCCATCTCCACTGTCTTCATCGTCGTCCGACTCGTCTGATTCAGTACTGTCATCATTAGTAGCAGCAGCAGTAGCAGGTGTTCGCTCCTCCTTCTCCCGCTCCGCATCCTCGAACTCCCTAACATCAAAGTCATCGTTTATAGATCAACTGGGCACCCTATAACATTATCACCTGTTGTGTGAGGAGAATGAACCGCCTCCTGTGTCAATTGGTCATCAACATCCATGTTGCCCGCTCCGTCGTTCTCATGAAAATGGTCATCGGTCAGCCTGTCGTAAACATCATCCTTCCGAAATCCGTCCTCCACCAAGACCTCAGCCATAGCGACGTTCTAGTCTTCAATTATCCACTGGTACTGTCGACGAGACACCGTCGATAGTCTACCGAGGGGTATGGCCAAGGTAGTAGATTGGTCGGTGAAGGTGCGCCTAAGACGAACAAGCGTTACGCTGGAAGCGTGAGACACGAGATTTATACAGGTTCAGGCCGCCATGAGGCGTAATACCCTACGTCCTGTGTGTTGTTGGATTGTATTGCTATGATATGAGTTGAGTTGAGGGGATCCCCTGCCCGCCTTATGAAACGACCTCGATTTCCATGAAGGGAAATCCACAGGCTCGAATTGTAATTCAACAGATTGCTTGGGACAATCCATGAAATTACCCATATCTCAGTTGACACCAGGATCCATACAACGGTAATTAAGTCTTGCATAAACATTTATTACATCGCCACATTGGCGGAATCAACATTCAGAGAAGCTTTAGAAGATGCGGAAGCGATTCATCCTTCACGGCCAACTTGAGTGTAGCACGTGACCCTATTCCTCGTCATCAACTCCCTCGAAGTCGTACTCATTCTCGTCACCTGACAGCAAATTTATCAGTACGATTTGTACTGGCCACGGAGCCCACCTATGCAGCATTTGCTTTATGGAAAGTGGATGCAATGCTATACAAGCAGACCTATAGGCTGAGGTTTTCCTATGCAGCTGTAATCAATGTTTAATTAGTCAAGTTTTATCACCAGTTAACACCATCATCCCTTTTCCCATCACCACACCTCACATACCCACACCTCACTCTCATTCGACAGGCCCAACTCCCTCTCGGGCCGATCTCAGCGGCACATTGCCACAACGGGCATACTGCCGGAAAACATCATCCAGGGGGGAGAAAAGAATATGCTCTCATCTAGTAGTGGTTGCACAAACATTAGGAAAGGTCCATAGCCAACGAGTTGGCTTATGTATCGATCGATCGACCATACACTCTGCAGAGGTTTTACTACTCACAAGATTAGCCATCATCGATGCTGTACAATCATCTAGGCAGAATTCCGAGTGCTTGCTTGCCTAGGTCGGTACCACCCTACCACTCAACCCTGGGATATTCCGGATCCAACACCGTCATGCTGAGACTGGGAGACGCAGTACCGGGCCCCATCAGTGGTACTGCGCATCTAGAACGGTACGAGAATCTGCCATCCGTCACCATCCACCCTTATCACCTCTCAACCTAGCAGTAGTGGCACCGCCCTACCAAGTAGTCCAGCCGTCTCCCGCCCATCAGAAGCGAGTGAGTAGCAAGGGAATCCAGATGTTTCCGGTCACTAGTCAGATCCTAGGTTGTGACCAAGCAGGCGTCTCCACTTAGGGGATACTCTCCCCGTGCCATCACGGCACCTCCGCTCACGAGACTTCAATGCACATCCCGGAACCACCTCATAAGTCATTACCCGCCACAGGTATCTCTCGTGGGGATGCCCAGGTTGCACCCCCGGCACGACTTGCCCCACGGGCTTGTCTCACATCCCACTTGGTCGACATCAACCCTTACCACGCACCCAAGACGCACGCAGCACTCTCTCCCAGTGGTTATAATCAGTTATGCACCGTCCCAATTCCACCACATAGCATATAGCATGTAGTAAGTAGTGGAAGAGTAACAGTAAATTAAGCAGCAGCTAACCTAGCAGCGGATAGCAGGGTAAAGTCTTATCAAGGCAGGGAATTCAAATATACTACCATGCAACCAATCCATACATAATCATAAAGCAATAGCAACAATGTCATTTGCAATGCGTAAATAGGATCTAAGGATTTGGTGGGACGTGGCACCTTCGTAGTCGTCTCCTAGCTCCTGAAAGTACTCGTGGTCGTCTTCCTTAGTCAGATCCTCCTCCGGCTCTGAAATCGAACACGAAATAGTCGCGTCAGCGACTCCTATAGAGTATTTCAGAAAAATCCAATAAAATAAAGAGCTAAATGCACACAAACATAGTCTTAGATTGTAGATCTCATTTTTCTGAGAATTTTGATATATGGTGCGCAATTTCTGGACATCGAATGAATAAGTTATGAATTTCCGAAGATTATCCTATTTTCTGAAAATGGGAAAATTGGTCGGTTAATCAGGGTCAGCTCGGGATTGTTCCACGTGGCGCGCGGGTCCAATAGTGCGGCATGTGGCGCCTCATCAGAACACAGACCCGATGGTCGCCCACCAGGTGTTCGATGCTGGTTCCCAGAGAGTCGCTGGCGTCGGCGTAGCTCGGCGTAGCTCTGCGGAGCTCGGCGGAGCTCGGCGGTGGTCGGGGGTAGCTCAGCGGAGCTCGGTGTAGTTCGGCGGAGCTCGGCGTAGCTCGGCATAGCTCGGCGGGGCTTGGCGGGGCTCGGCGTAGCTCGACGGAGCTCGGCGTAGCTCAGCGGGGCTCGGCGTAGCTCGGCGGGGCTTGGCGAAGCTCGGCGGAGCTCGGCGTAGCTCGGGCGAATCGGACATTCGGGCGCCGAGGGTGCCGCTCTCCCGAGCTCTCCCGGGGAGGCTCGGGCGAATCGGAGATTTGGTGCGCCGAGGGTGCCGCTCTCCCGAGCTCTCCCGGGGAGGCTCGGGCGAATCGGAGATTTGGTGCTAGCAGGGTTCCAGGGCGTCTGTTCAAGGCGGCGGTGTCTCTCCGGTGCGGCGGACGATGACAGGGCGGCGATGACCATATTTCGGCAAGACAGGGCTCGGCTTTCCCCAATTGGCGTGCTCAGGCAGTCGTCCGACCAGATGGTGGCGGGTTAGAGTCGTGGTATGGCCTCCTTCTCTCCCTCGGCATACGGCGGTTCTCCGACGAGGTGGAGGCGCACATAGCCAAGGCGACAAACATGATTCGGGGCTCGGCTATCTACGCGGCGGTGCTGAGGCAGACTTGGCGAACCTCGTCGGCCTCTCTCCGCGGCGCGAAGCGATCGGGGGTACTCGAAACGGATTTAGGCGAGGCGGATCGTGTCGGCAGGTGATCACGTTTCCCCGAGAACGCACCTCGCGGTGTTCCGGGCTATGGAGGTTCGATCTTCCGCAACTAAGCTTGTCCGAGGTGGTCGGTTTTTGTTCCTGGTCGCGGTATTGAGATGCTCCGGTCATTGGCGGCGATGTCGCCGCGACTGTGAGGTTCCGGCGGGGCTAAGGAGGTCTTCTAGGAGATGTATACGCCTCCAGGGTCTATGGCGATGGTATACCAACTACCAATTTTGGCTACCGAGATTCCCAAGGTGCTCGGTTGTGGCGGCGGCGTGTCGCCGGCGGCGGCTGACGACGGCAAGGTGATTACGGTCTCGTTTTGGCATAACCAGACGTGGTTCAGTCAAATTAGCGTGACTAAACGGGCATACGTCCGCTTAGTGGTGAACTAGTGACAGGGCAGGGCCTCCTTTTGGCTCCGGTCCGCGGCGGCGCTCCGGCGAGGTCGCGGCGCACTGCGGACGAGGCTTCCTCTAGCGCTTAGATCCGCGTAGCTAGCTCAAGGGGTCATGGCGGTGCTCCACGACGCTCTAACCTATACGGGTGCTAGTCGGATTGCTCGGAACGGGTGATTCGGCGTCGGAACGCATCGGTGGTGTGCGCGCTCCGCCGAGAACGCGTCGTGCTGCGTTCTCGGTCTAGCAAGCTTGTAGTCCGGGGGTTTCGGCCGGTCGCATGAGTGCATGGTGCAGGTGATCTTCCTGAGCCGGTAAAGGCTCGTGCCTGCGCGTCCCGTGGGCGGAACGCCATGGCAAAAGCAGGGCGAGGTTCGGACATGGCGTGCGATGGCTCACCGTGGTGTCGGTGAAGCTAGGATGGCGGTGCAGTGGCGAGTCGAAGCCGTGCAGAGCGATCGCAGTGCCGTGCCGCTCCTCGTCCGCAGCTCGGGCTTCTCCTCCGTGCCCGGCTCCGGCGTGCTCCGCGGCGGTGGCGCTCCGGCAGCTTCTCCTCCTCTGCTCCGCCCTTCTCCTACGCTCTCTCTCTCTCGGCTTGGTGCAGTGTGCCGGTCTGTGCCGCGGTGGCGGCGAGGGGAAATGAGGGTAGGGCTTCGGGGTGAGCTCCTTTTTATAGGCGAGCTTGGCCAGCTCCAATGGCGAACGGTCCTGATCGCGCTCGACCGATCGAAGGGCCGTGGCTCGAGTGGATCTAGGGCTCCGGATGGGCGCGGGTTCGCTTGGCGGCCAAGAAAGGAGGGGACAGGAGGGGAACAGCGGGGTCAGGGCTCTGCCATGCGTGGCGCTGTCGGTCACGCCATTTGCGTGACACCCCCGGCAGGCGCGTCGCCTTCGTGAGGAAGAGAAACAGTGGAAGGAGAAGGCGGCTGACATGCGGGCCCGGGTTGGCAGCGAGCGTGAGAGCGAGCGCGTGTGTGCCGGTCGCGCGCGCGTTGCCGGGCCGCAACGTGGGCCGACAGGCTGGCTTCCATCTTCCTCTCTTCTTTTTCTATTTTCTCTTAAGTGTATAAATACATATATTACCCATTTTAAATATTGAGTAATTACAAACATAAATTGCAATAAATCCCAAACGTGATGCATAAGTTATTATTCTATATGAATGGAATTAAAATGCAAGCTATACTCCTTTATTACCAAATTCATAATGAAACCTATATGCTTGCACAAGAAAAATGGGTTTTCACAATAAATAAATGAAAATTTTTAATTGGTTGGGATTTTTAGGTTGTGTGTATTTTTAGGGTTGTTACACCTTATATAGTCTGGGGGGCAGGGTTACAAGTCGGTTACCATATATATCAGATTACAATTCTATCCGAACAAGAAAACTAATCGGCTAGATACTAAGAAAGATATTTCTTTGGTCACCAAGACTTCTAAACCGGCAGATATACGTGATCTTCTGGAGAACGTGTAGATGACGCGTCCTTGGCAGTCTGGGCCTGGTCGAAGGATTTAGCCCATGTATAGCCATGCGGATATATGGGTTTATACCCCCACAGCTAGTTTCCAAGCACCTTGCATTCGTCGGGAGGTGCAGATCTTCAGAGTTGCTTAACCAGACGGATGTAAAGAGCTCAGAAAAATTTTTGAAGAGAGCTCTCTCTTGGTGAAGTGTATCTACTTTTTGCTCGCCAGAGCCAATACCTTCACCGGTAGGTGAAGTGTATCCACTTAGTCCCCGAGCTTGATAGTAGGTGACGCAGTCACGTGGTGTCAGGGTCAAAGTCTTTATTCTTACTAATCATATGAAGTGTCGACGAAGTCCCTGAACACAGCAAGTGATCGGAAAAAATCTTCCGAATAGCCGCACAGCAAGTGATCGGAAAAAAATCTTCCGAGCAGGCGATCGACGACGAATTCCCCGAGCACAGCAAGTGATCGGGAAAAATCTTCAGGCGAGGTGATGACGCAGTCCCCGAGCACAGCAAGTGATCGGGAAAGTCTTCCAAGCAAGCGAGGCGACGACACAGTCTCCAAGCACAGCAAATGATCGGAAAAGTCTTCCGAGCAGACGAGGCGACGACATAGTCCCCGAGCACAGCAAATGATCCAGAAACTCTTCCGAGCAGACGAGGCGATAACGCAGTCCCCGAGTACAGCAAGTGATCGGGAAAGCCTTCTGAGCAGGCGAGGCGACGACGCAGTTTTCGAGCACAGCAAGTGATCGGGAAAGTCTTCCGAGCAGGCGAGACGATGACGAAGTCTCCGAGCACAGCAAGTGCGCGGGAAAATCTGCCGAGCAGTCAAGGCAATGACGAAGTCGCCGAATACAGCAAGTGATCGGGAAAAAATATTCCGAGTAGACGATCGATGAAGAAGTCCTCAAGCACAGCAAGTGATCAGGAATCTTCCGAGCAGGCGATCGACGACGAAGTCCTCGAGCACAGCAAGTGATCGGGAAAGTCATTTGAGCAGGCGAGGCGCATATCAAGAACCCTGGTGTGCTGCCCAAGATTAGCACCATAATCCGAACAGCATGGAGCGACTTGATAGCTCGGCGACAAATCCCCAGCGTTGTCGGAGACGAAATCCGAGCAGTGCGAGGACGGCGAGGAGCGACGACGAGTCCCCAGCGTGGTCAAAGGCGGCGTCTAAGCAGCGCGAGGACGGCGAGAAGCGGCGACGAGTCCGGCGACGAGTCCCCAGCGTGGTCGGAAACTGTGTCCGAGCAGCGCGAGGACGACGAGGAGTGACAACGAGTCCGGCGACGAGTCCCCAGCGTGGTCGGAAACGGTGTCCGAGTAGTGCGAGGACGGTGAGAAGCGACGAGAGCTCGGCGGCGAGTTCCTGCAAAATAAGTATGTACAGTGGGTAGTACATTATGTAGGTTTTGGAGCGGATCACAATATTGTAGTATGCATGATAAGATTGTCCGTGTCTTGCTCTTGTCAGGTCACGTAATTTCCCCTGATAGTTAGCCTGTTATGTTTAACCACCTGACCCGGCGTCTGGTTCAAAGGTTTCTTAACATGACAATGTGAGTGTGACGGCTTACGGGGCGTAGATAGGTTTCACGGATTAAGACGTGTGCTATCAAGATACATTAAGCAACCCTTAAGAGAAGAAAACGGAAAGGTACTTAGTATCTCGTTGGTGGAGAAAATCTTCTGAGTGCCCGACCATGGTCGGGGTTTATGGAGAAATCGTCGGCGAGTTACCCAAGATTTGTTGGAGCTTATGGAGAGGTCGGCGGCGAGTGCCCGAACGTCGTCGGGGCTTGTGGAGAAAACTATCCGGAGATATATGGAGAACGAAGGATTTGTAGAAGAATATTAAAAATATGACTTACCTAGATTGACGTCGGGTGGAGTGGTCGACGTGTCGAGCTGTCGTTTGACGTGGCTCGCGTGATGGTTCGGACGGCTCCGGGCTTACTGTTGTCAAGGCCGCCGGGAGCATTGATGGCGGATAGCATGATTGATCCTCTGTCAACAAATATCATATAGATCCGTGAAGAAATCCGAAGATAAATATATAATATAAAATATTTTAATTAAGATGAAGATACGACTTAGCTTCTTTCGTTGAAGTAGTATCGGATCATGGAGGTCGCATACGAGAAATCCAAACCTAAACATATACATGTATACGTGCTGCATTAATGCATGGCCCTGTAGATCCGTTTGCCTCCTTTGCTTGTACGCTACTTAGCTTGCGAGGCACGAGCGCTCCGCCTGAGAGCCTGCCAGATCCTGCTGCATGGGCTTGCACTGGATGTAGCGACGACCGGAACCGATGCCCCGCTGCATGTTCCGATGGATGCTTCGGGTGCCGCACCAAGGGACCGACCACCGGAGCCGAACGGGACAGAACAGAATTTGTCGCGGATGGGATCTTGCGTGACGTGCAACTGCGGATCGTGACGATGGCTGCCGCTCGTTGCTCCGAGAATTGCGTTGGATGACGTCGATGAAGATGATTCTCATTTAGTTTGCCGCCGTCGAATGCTGTGGTCGACGACGACGAAAAAAATTTCCATCTTGCCCACCATGGATTCATGAAGCACACTCCCTACCTGACGTGCCAACTGTCGACGAGACATCGTCGATAGTCTACTGAGGGGTATGGCCAAGGTAATAGATTGGTCGGTGAAAGTGCGTCTAAGACGAACAAGCGTTATGCTGGAAGCGTGAGACACGAGATTTATACAGATTCAGGTCGTCGTGAGGCGTAATACCCTACGTCCTGTGTGTTGTTGGATTGTATTGCTATGATGTGAGTTGAGTTGAGGGGATCCCCTGCCCGGCTTATATAGTCGGGGGTGTAGGGTTACAAGTCGGTTACCATATATATCAGATTACAATCCTAACCGAACAAGCAAACTAATCGGCTAGATACTAGGAAAGATATTTACTTGGTCATCAAGACTTTTAAACCGGCAGAGATACGTGATCTTCTGGACAACGTGTAGATGACGCGTCCTTGACAGTCCGGGCCTGGTCGAAGGATTTAGCTCATGTATAGCCATGCAGATATACGGGTTTATACCCCCACAGGTACCTACCAGTGCCTCTCATTGTCCAATGGCATAAGCACATAATGAGCTCGGGTCTTGCCGCTGTCAAATGTCCCTCTCAATGACCAATCGCCACAAAATTTCTCGTTGACACGATCCCAGAGTTCACTAAAGGTAGGACGGTTATCAAACATATCCAATTCTTCATCCATTTCCTCAAACTCTCCATTCCTAACGCATCCACCGTAAAACAGACGCACTAGACAATCCATCTACAAAATGACATGAAACTTCATCAACATGACATCAAACTTACAAGTCGTAAACACTGTCTACACTAAAACTAACACTAAACAAATACCTAAAACTAAATCTAAATCAAACTAGAAATAACACTAAATCCTAAAACTAGCAGTACATCTAAAAATAAATCTAACCAACTAAACCTAACACTACACCCTAAACCCTAAACCCTAACCCTAAATCCTAAACTAAAATAGTAACCCTAGGTTCTAATCACACTAATCACTAAATCTATCCCTAAATCTAACTAAACTAACTACAACATTATGTAAGTCCAAAAAAAGAGAAAAGCACCTTCACTTACATACCTTCAAGAGAAGAGGTGGATAGGCCATCGGCCTAGCCCCGAGCGTCGGCGCAACCCTAGATGAAGAGAGGTGGAAAATTGGAGGGCGGGGGGTGTTTGGCCAGGGAGGCGACGTACGGCGCCGGTGCGGCAAGAATCGGCGGCGGCAGCGCGGAGGGACGACGACTCGGTGAAAGGTCCAAAGAGGTTAGAGGGGGGTGAATAGCCTAATTAAAAATTCTACAAACAACACTTAACCAAGCGGTTAGTATATGTTTACGCTAAAATCTGGACTGAGTGCAGATAACCGATGCCGGATGCAGATAGCCGATTTTCGGGAACAGAGGCCAAAGCAGAGATAATCGATCGGGTCCCGGAATCGATTGTGGGTTGAAGGTGAAGACGGCGCGAATAGCCAATTTGATGACGTCAGCGTGGATCTTCGGCCAGGAAAGCGATCACGTTCGGAGTCCGTTGAGGAAAGGAAAGATTGGGCTCTAAGTTACCTTTAATTTAGGAAATTTTGTTAGTTTCCGTATTTATCTTGAATTGTAACTCGAATAGGACTCTATCAAAACCCTGGATATAAATATAAGCACCGGCCATTATAATACGACACACATCAATACAACACATCTTTCGGCTCCGGCCAAAACTTAGGAGTAGGAGTAACGTAGATCTCGGCGAGTTCTTCAATCGGACTGAGTGTCATCTGGTGGACGCAGACTTGCTTGTAAGTACCGTCATGCCTCGCTAAGTTTTGTCTCTTTAATGTCATCCGGTGGAAATGGGAGCATCGTAGATCGGGGTTGATTCTTATTTGATATAAGTTTAGCGTCATCCGGTGGACATGGGTTTAAATTAAATAAGGGTTAGTTATCGATTCATGTTTGTTTTCTTGTTTAATCTATGTTTAACGTTATCCGGTGGACGAAGGCTTAGGTTAACCTTGATTATGTGCATGGATTAGTTATCGGCTCTAACTAATTTGGCATCTTAGTTAGATTCATTAAGTTATCAAGATGTTATTTGTCATTTATTGTTTATTTATTAATATAACATCTTTCTGTCCGATCAAGATTGCGTAGTATTGGCCTTAGATCCACATGAAAAATGTCATTTATGTCTCGTTCATGTTTATGCTTTGTTATGATATCGCTTGATTCGGCCAGTATTATCGTAATCTTGCTCGTAGGTGCTGTGGAATGCTTGACAAGAGCCGATCTGAATGAACACAGAGCCGCCGGCCTTCTAGACCAGCTCTGTATTCCTTCTAGATTTGCTTGTGATTATTTTCGGGAATATATCTAAACTGGTGCAAAGCCGCAGGTTTTCTAGACCAGGTTCGTATTAGTACTAAATTTATACTTGGAACTAATCACCGCCAAGTTTTCTGCTTCACGGACCCCGAATCGGCTAATTAGCCTATACGGTTGTGCTTTCTCGAGAAAAACCAATTAACCGATCGCATTCTGCCAAATCGGCTAAATAGCCGATTTCTACCTGTTTGACATTCAGAGAGCCTGAACTGAATGATTTAACCTGTTTACAGCAATCGATTATGCTTTAATCTGTTACAACTATCTGCATAGATTTGTTTAATGTAGATTATTCTATTTGATCACACATATCAATCGATTATGTATCAGTTCAGTATCTAGTTTCTATAACAAACATGCATATATGCCGGAATCGACTCTTTAGTCGATTTCCGATCAAATCGGCTCTCAGAGCCACATAGTTGGAACTACCTGGACACACCGGTTAGTTCCGCCCTGTGATTACAGATATTATCTTTTCCTTGTCAATTGTAGGTCAAATTGACTGGCACGCCTGAGGGTTATCGACACTCTCTGACCGGGTTTGAAGTTAGCTGGATCTTGAAAGCTCCGACGCTCTTGAGATCATATCCGGCTTCGCTGGTGTGTTGAGACGTAAGAACCACATTTTGTGCCTACAGTATAACAAATGGCGAAGCGGGTTATGCGCTAGCCTACTCAAAATGTAAGCCTTCCTAACCGTTCTAGATTAAGTCTTTAGGTTCACACACGAGCTAGTCTAGGTTGGAAGCTACTTACTCCTAAGTGAACAAACTACTAACACTACCACTACACAAGTAAATGCACAAAGTAAAGAGAGAAATGTAAGATGTTATATCACCGAGTAGTGAAGATAGCTAATCACCAAAAAAATATACTAATACACTCGAAAGTGATGGTCCAAGATCAACACAAGATGAACAACAATTGATGCACGAGGTTCACGTGCTTGCCGGCACGCTACGTTCTCATTGTGTCGACCACCACTCGGTGGTTCGACGGCTAATTGACAACCAATGCCAAGCTCAACAAATGAGCGCCACAAGAACCTACCATGAGCAAAGTAACTCAATGACACGAGAAATTTACTAGTGCTACCATGCGGCTCTCCATCGGAGAAGGTGCCTGTTGACACTTCTTAGCGCAATCACCAGAGACAGGGTGTTAGGCTATCTCTGATAACGGCACCAGAAGTGCCTGAGGGTATTTCTTATGTCTATTGGATAATTCCGCAAGCACACAGAATATACCGTTGTAGCACTTCACCCGGGAGTATTTCAAAGTATTATTATTTATTTTATCCCAAAGGAAAGCGGTTGTTAGGAATAATTAATAAAAATAAAGAGAGATCTTTAAGTCTATACCAACTTAGTACCAGCTAGTGGTAGGGGGGTAAATCGATAGGTAGAGGAAAAGATAATGACACCAACACACAACAAGTATTAAGATAACTAAAAGATAACTAGTAGAGTATAGTTAGGTGAGAGGACAACGAGTGCGTATAAGATTTCTATGACACTTACTTTACTCTTGTGACTTACCCTATCAAATAGATGACTTATACTAAGATAGTTACCTTACTACCGGTGTGCAGGGGGTAGTGCGAGACAATAGAGGACAAAACCTCTACCCTAAGCGTCTAAAACACGTGGAGGAATACTAAGACTAGACAGGGCTGTCACCACCTACTAGCACCCACAAACAATCCGTGCGACAAGCGGTAATCAAAGGCAAGATCTAGTCTAAGCACCACGGTTACACTAAGTCTCACTATTCTAGCTGCGTACCAACAACTAGAACACTCTATGACAGGCGATGAACTAACACACGTTGAGTTGGGACAAGATCACTATCAAGTATAAAACAACTATACAAGAAGACAAGACACAACAATACTATAAAGAATAGTAAAGACTAAGTAAGAACATAGTGAAGTAAAGTAAAGATAATATATTGAAAAGGATAAAGTCTTACAGAAGGAAAGGTATAAGAGCTATACTAGACTCTCCAGTAGACGACTCCGGAGACTCCGAGCGTAGCTCGACTCGACTCTAACTCCCACACTAGACTAATACTACTACT
Source organism: Eremochloa ophiuroides (assembly GCA_038502445.1). Lineage (NCBI taxonomy): Eukaryota > Viridiplantae > Streptophyta > Magnoliopsida > Poales > Poaceae > Eremochloa > Eremochloa ophiuroides. Next base: position 33,964,309 of record JAHLJS010000001.1, on the reverse strand, counting down.
AAAGAGTAGAACTTCACTCTAGCTTGCTTCTTGTGTTGTATGGTATGTCTTGAAGAGGAGTGGGCAGCCTCTATTTATAGGGGAGAGCAAGGGGGTGCCACGTCAGCGATCCGCGTGCTCCTTGCCTCTCCACCCTTGGATGAACCGACCTCATTACCGCCATAAGATGGACAGTTCTAGGCAATTCATCACGTGGACAGCATGCAGGAAGGCGGTGGAGGCCAACCGACCTGGCTGGGCACCAGGGGGTTCGGCCGACTCCCCTATGACTGGTGGGCCCAGCCAGAAGCTTCTAGAAGGAGTCCCCACCAGTCAGTGATGGTGTAGGTGGCCTGAGCCCACCAATGGTGGTTCGGCCGACCCACCCCTGGTGGGTTGGGCCTACCACCGTGGTCCCCACCTGTCATAGAGACTCCCCTAATTTTTGTTATGTCTCGTTTGCTTTGTTTCACGCCACAATCCGTGTGCCTTTGATCTCCACCGTTGAATGAAAGCACAAGTTGATCTGATGGATGAAATGACTTGGTTGGAGTGTCACACGGATTCTGCCACGTCACCAGAGCCAGGTAGGCCCATGGGCAGTTCGGCCGACCCATGGGTGGGCCCACCTTTGGCTCTAATCTCTTCCATTTGATGTTGTATGCACTGTGTTGAAAGTTGGTGGCCTGGGGCAACATATCATGGTTCGGCCGAACCATGTAGTTAGCCCCTAGCTGCTCACTTTTGCACTGATTTAGTGTTCCCTGCAGTCACAAACTAAGAGTACAAGTGAAACTCGTTATTGATAAAATATGCTCATGATATGTTTATCTTCCTTTGAATCCGAGGCCTGTTGACGGTGTTTGAATATGAAATTTTATGAAATATCCACCGTCAACAGTGCCAATCCCTCACAAGTTATCCGGGAGTGGTCGGAGACAATCTCTAACTCCGGAAACTCCTCCGCTGCTCCAAGACCGTCTAGGTGACGGCAATCACCAAGAGAATAGAAGAAATCCGCAGCAACAACGATCAACAAGTGCCCAATGATGAACTAGGACGAACAATGCACTTGGATCACTCCCAAACTCACTATGGATGAGAATCAAGCACAAGAGTGAGTGTGAGAGGGTTAGGAGAGCTCAAGAGATGCTTAGCAATGAGTGAAATGCGCAAGAGAGCTGTCCAAGACGGTTAGATTGGCTATTTAAAAGTGAGGGTGGAAAAACTAGCCGTTTTGCAGTTTCTGCGTGCACATCAGACGCTCGTAAATTTGCACCGGACGCGTCCAGTGGTTGTCCTGTGTATCGCCCGTTGACACGTGTACTAACTGTTTGAATTACGCCGCTGCGCGCCTTCACACCGGACACTCCGCCGTCCGTGTCCGATGCACGTCCAGAGGGGTTCCAGAGAGCTCCTGAACGCACCGGACGCCCGCAGCGTCCGGTGCACTCTCCTGAGTTAGAAAGCACGTTTCAACACCGGACGCTCCTAAACTGTCCCCGGACGCGCTAGAGTTACTGTTCCAGCATGCGGTGCAACAACAGAGAGGTTCCAGAGAGGTTCCTGGATGCACCGGACCTCACCAGACACTCCCAGCGTTCGGTGCACCTCTGAGAGCTATTTTTCGCCTCTTTTCAACGCTCTTACTTCTGAGTGCTAACTCCTAAGTATTCTACTCGTTTAGGGACAAATGTTAGCCAGTTTTCAAAGCAAACCGCAAGGGTTACTTTGCCGAAATCGATGAATCCTGCCTCGCAGGCTCGGCAGGAGGGGATTAAAGGCTAAACCCTTTCTACCTCTCTAACTTCACCGCATTTTCAAATGAACCAACACCTCAAAGGGTTTTACCAACAAGAGTAGAGTGTGTTACCATTTTTCAAAACAATTTCACGGGTGTTAAGTTAGTGCTCTAGATCTAAATGCATATGCTCAACTAATTCAACTAGAGGCACTTGATGATCGAGATTGTAAACGAATTTCTTCTCCCTTAATAGTACGGTTATCTATCCTAAATGTGATCACACTCTATATAATGTCTTGATCACTAAAATAAAAAAAGTTCTATTGATTATACTTTGTTTTGAGCCCTTTTCAAAATTCCAAGCCGAAAAACACTTGATAAAATATGTTGATGGACTTACACCAATCACTTGGACACCATCATAGCTCCTCACTTAGTTCCTTTAACTATCCTTATAATCATAACACTTAAGCGTATGATTAGATATTAGGTGTCATCAATTACCAACTCGCACCAGAGGAGAGAAGAAAGGGAGGAGCAAGAAGCCTGGGCACGGCTGGTATTTCAACTTGCCGCGCCGGGATGGCGCGGTAGGACGGGCCCGTGCTTGGCCACGCACGCGCCGGCTGCCACGCTCGTGAGGCTGTCACGCCACTGCATGTAGCGCGATATGCCACGCCGTCTGCGCTGCTGCGGCTAAAAGAGGTAGTATTAAACGAAAATTTGAACAGTGTTAAAATTAGAAATACTTTTAGAAAAGGGTTAAAAGAAAATTTCCGAGCGCTAGGGTTCTCTCCTTGTCTGTTCCGAGTTCCTTCTAGGACGACCCCAAATCCAAACCCACCTCTGGTCTGACGAAGGGGAAAACTGAAGGAAGGGGTCGCCAGGCTTAGGGTTTCTCGACGGCTCCTTGTCCTCTCCGCCATGGACGCGCAGCGAGCCCTCCTTGACGAGCTCATGGGCACAGGTAAGTACCCACCAGATTCCCCCTCGCCCGACCGGCTCCGCCCCATGCCCTAACCCTACCCCTAACCGCGCCGCGGGTGCTGTCGTTTGCAGCTCGCAACCTAACGGAGGAGGAGAAGAAGGGGCACAAGGAGCTAAAGTGGGACGATCCGGACGTGTGCGGCCCCTACATGGTCCGGTTCTGTCCCCACGACCTCTTCGTCAACACCAAGAGCAATCTCGGTACGCCAGTTCTTTCGTTTCTTTCTTTTCTTTTTAAATCGTTTTGCGGTAGATTTTATTTTACTCATGATAAGTTCGGTTGGGGTGTTTGCAGGGCCGTGCCCAAGGATCCATGATCCGAAGCTCAAGGAAAGGTAATACCGATTGTAATGCTTACTTGATTGAGATGTAAAGATATAAAAATCAACAGGCTTCTTGTAAAAAATGCAGTATGGTTTTGTTGATATAATCTCTTAGTAACACGTCATGTTTGGGAAGCAAAGTAGGGTATTGGATAGACTGCAACTAGGAATAGAGAGCCTTGCTATTGGGAGCCATATGGCATGACACCGAAGTATAATAGATTATTGTGTTATATGAATTGCTAGAATGGTAGAGTCAAGCTAGTTTTTAGTTGAGGATTAAGCTGTCTTATGTTCCTGTTAGGCCACAAGTATTAGTTTGATTGGCATATCTTTTGTGTGAAATTAGACAGCACATTTGAAATGATTGTTCCACGACCACCCCCTATCCAGTCTAAAAAGAAATAATTGCTCCAGGATAAATTATACATCCTACAGCAACAGTGTTCTCTCAATTTTACACATAATACACTCTTATATCAAGACATCAAAAAATTGCTCAGTGCAATATTGAGAGAAATTTGATCTTATCTGGTGAAGAAGCAGGTTGAACGCATATTAACATAGGGTTTGGAGATGTGCCTAGGTATTCTAAATATTGTATTTTTATTTAAATTAAAATATGTAGGTGAATTAAATGAGAATTGCATTAGATTAAAATTTAAGCGATAGCTGCCAAGACTTTATAGTTGGCAAATAGGATATAATTAGCACCTTCATTCCTGATTGACGCCTAGCCATGCTATATTCTCGTGAAATGATAGTGACTTTTGGCTTCAACTAGCATGATTTTTCTTTGATCCAGATGAATATAAATGTACATGTCATATGTGTAGTTCATTTAGCCAGGCAGAATTTCATGCTACTGTTTGACAGTTTGGGATTCTTTCAAGGGTTTTGACAGTTTGTTTATTTTCTTGTTTTGTGATCTCATGCAAGTTTTATCAGTTCCATCTAGTGAATATTCTGAAACAATTATACCACATTACCAACATTGAGTAATGCTCCTGTAAAACAAGCAGACCAAGTTACTAACGTTGAATAATTTGAATAGCTCACAACAGAGACACTAAGGTAATAGCTATTGGTTCAGATTGAATGCTTCGATTACTCTGGACAAGAAACTAATATTTGTTACCTTCAGTTGGTGAGGTGCACGTTAAAGTTGGTGGTCGTACTGTACTGGCTTGGCTTTGCAACTTCAATTTCATACGTAGAGATTGCTTTGAATGAATAATTCACCTCCATATGATTTACCTATATAGGGTATTCAACTATATTTCACATGGGTTTTGGGTATGTGCAGCTTTGAGAAGTCTCCCAGGCATGATACTTATATGCGAAGGTTTGAGGCAGAGCTTGCACAGCAATGTGAGAAATTGGTGAGTCACCACTTGCTCTTGCAAACATTTCTGAGTAGTACATTTACCTTTGTTTATTCTGTTGCAGGTAATGGATTTGGATAGAAAGATAAGGCGTGGTCGAGAAAGGTTGGCTCATGATTCTGCTGTGCCAATGCCAATCCCTGGAAAAATAGCTGAGCAGCTTTCAATGCGAGAAGAACAGGTCAAGAAGCTGCTGGAGCAAATCGAGGAGCTTGGTGAGGCTGGTAAAGTGGATGAAGCTGAGGCACTTATGAGAAGGGTACTGACATGCAACATCCATCTTGTTCCTTTATTATGTTTGAACACTACTTCATCAATTTGTGAAATTCTCACTTACCTTTCGTTTGCAGGTTGACATTCTAAATGCTGAGAAGACAGCTTTAGCTAACCAAGCAGACAACAAAGTGGCAATGCTTGAGAAGAAGATGGAACTTTGCGAAACATGTGGATCATTCTTAGTTTCTGATGATGCTCTTGAGAGAACACAGTCCCATGTGACTGGGAAACAACACATTGGTTATGGTATGGTTAGAGATTTCCTGGTGGAATACAAGGTGATTTATCACTTCACTAGAAGCGTGAATACTAATTTAATTTATTGAGTACTTATGGTGGTTGCGTCTAATCCAGGCGGCAAAAGAGAAGACAAAAGAGGAAGAGAGGCTTGCAAGGGAGCAGAAAGCAGAGGAGCGTCGGAAACAGAGGGGAAAAGAGTATGATAGTGGGAGCAGGGATAGAGATACCAGAAGGGAGAGATCCGGTGAGCGTGACTATGACCGTGATCGTCTGTATGAGCGAAGCCGTGGAAGAGACAGGTCCTATGATTACAGAGAGAGAGGACCAGAGCACCGAAGCAATCCCTACAGAAATGGGAGGGATTCTGAAAGAGGCGGACACAGATTCAGGAATGGTGATATGACAAACGACCGAGGGAGAATGAGGAGCAGATCACGTTCTCCAACCAGGCATGGCTATGGAAGGTCTAGAAGTCCAGATCATTAGCTGAACATTTAGATAGTTTTATTCACAGTTGGGACTCATGAGGTAGACCGTTCCCTTCTGCTATTTATTACTGTACAATGGGTTTTATTGAAGTGTGGCACTTGTTTAAGTCTCTGCTCTGCTGTAACAGCTCTGTTGGAACCCTACAGTCTACCTTTTTTACATGGGAAAAAAAATTCTCAGGTAGGTATGGATTGTTCCCACAATTTTTGTATTTCTGATATTTATGTGTATCAGCTTTGTTTCAATATTTGGAATCGAAAGTTAAATTAGTAAGCCGGTACTGGACTTCATATATGGATGATGATGTTTACAGCCTATAGCAGGTAAACCTTGAACACCAATGTTTCATGTTACACACTTTTTATTTCCCTTTTAACTCTGCTAGAAACCTTAGTTCTGCTCTTTGGATTAGATTTTTACACTACTCAGGCCAGGTATCTTTTTCTACCAAAATTTATGTGCATAAATATGAGTTTTGTAGCTTTAATAGTTGACTAGCTGTCAATTTGTCAGTAGTATTGTGTTCAGGAAGAACAATCAGACAAAATGATGCACCGTCATTGCCAACCATCAACAATTTCTTTTTCTGGAACCACTGTCGTGTACAAGAGATCAAGCTTTGGTTTGTACATAATGGTGCCCTGGTTAAAACCAACAGGATTGGGCCAATTTTCAGACTGTCTAGTTATTGGCTCGAAGTCTAGTTTAGAGAAGGTTTTGTTTCCTGGGCAGAATATTAGATAACTTTGCAGTTGCGGAATCCTGTAATTGGTGTGCTATTTGAGCAGATAGTGTATTCTAACTATACAGACTATAGATGATTGGCTTCAGTGTTTTTAACATACTATGTTTTGGATCTATCGGCATCACGATCTCGCTGGAGCAATGTCTACTGATGTTATGTTGTTTGCATGACATTCCTGCACCTTTTTTCCGCTTAACATAATAATAACATGCTTTGCCATAATTGAGTTGTGCGTGGATGACTTTGACGAGACTGAGGTCTCAAATTGGTTGCTCCAACACTCCGCCCCTTTTTGGTGAATACAAGTTGCCTATGCAAATGATAGTAGGAGCGATTGCCCAAGCATGCTTGTGATTTCCGTGTGCTGTGTTGATAATTTAATAACTGAAGAGGGGATGTGCTTCGGCGTAAATGTTCACGGTTGGTTCGAAACCGGGTTGTCTGTCACCGGTTGAAGATGGTCTGCTCAGGTTTGCCCGGTTTATGGTTTGAATTTGAACCCACGTTTGTTGGAACGGGTTGGGTTCAGCACGCATTAAAACGAGCGTCCCTATTCGTGCGTGCGCTCCTCGGAGCATCGCCACCGTGGACATATCGTGCCCTGCACCACACGCGTCTTTAGGTAAGGACGGTGCCCGATTAACGAGCCAACTCGGTTCATTTTTGCCTCATTATAGCAGAAGGCCTACTCGGCTTAGTGAGTTTGAGCTATCACGTTTGGCTCGCGAGCAGACATAAAAAATACATAAAAATATATTTATCTAAATTTTAATAATAGCAATAATTCAAAAGCAAACCATAAATCAAGGGACAAAAAATGATATATGCTATATATAAAATATAATAATATATTATAATACCATACATATTCATATAATTCATAATATATCCATAATCTATTATTGATTATCTATACATTCATTTAAAATAAAGAGAAAAAGTCATAATAATCCTAAGTTTAAAGAGTACAGGTCTAACCATCAACCAATGGTAGTGTAAGATATTATCATACAAAATTAATATAACTTTAATACCAATAATTTTTGCCCGTTAGGCTCGGAGTTAACTCAAGCTAGCTCGCGAGCTGGCTCATTAACTAAATGAGCAAAAATGCTGGCTCAGCTCGTTAAAAAATATAAACAAGCCAAGCCACTAATGAACCGAGTCGAGCGAGCTACCGATCGTCCAGCCTTAGACGGAGGTGCACCCGCTTGCGCTCCTCGGAGCATCACCACGGTGGACGTATCATGCCCTGCACCACACACGTGTTTAGGTAACGACGGAGGTGCAGGTGCAGTCGGTGGATGAGTTAAATTTGAGATATTTTGACTCTCTAAATTTTTTAAAATGACTTATAATTTAGAATAGAGGGAGTAGTTTTTAGATGTCTAAATAAAGTGATTATGTGAATTGTTAATTTGTTACTTCAGTTTTTGTGTAATTTGTTTTGTGTTATTTTTATGAGCATGATGACCGAATTATGAATCTGTGTACCATGACTTTTGAGCTGTTGTTCTTTCTGATAAACTCTATACAAGTAAAATCAATGTTATTTAGCAATATACTATATAAATTTTTTATTTCATATTACTGTGATTTTACTATTTTCCGATTCGCTGTCGTCCCTACTACATGATTATAAAAAAATTACAAAACCCTAATAAACCTCACCGCCGCCCACCGCGATAACGGGCGCCGGACTTCTCAATTTTTTCTTACCGCTCGCGTTCGCCGCCGCCACCACCATGACTTGCGCCACCCGGCGCCCCGGCTTCCTCCGCGAGGCCGAGCTCCGCCTCCTCCGCTGCACCCTCCCTGCCCCTCCCTCGACCCCGCCCCCACCCACTTCCCCTCCCCCTGGGCATCCGCTCGGCCCCGCCGCCACCTCCGCGCTCGCGGCCGTTGAGGCCGGCGATTACGAGGCTGCGCTTGCCGCCGCTGCGCAGCATCTCCTCCCGGCCTTCGCCTCCTCTGGGCCTCCCGGCTCCGCCGCGCAGTTCTACGCCGACCTAGGTGCCGCCGCTCGGGCGTTCCTGTTGGGAGATGGGGACGGAGGAGCGGCGGGAGAGGGATTCGAGTGCAGGTGCGCGGTTGTGCTCTCCGCTGCGGTGGCCGCGTTGCTCGCATTCATGCAACAGAACGTGACTGGGTGAGTTAGTTTCTCGGTTTTGTCTCTCATATTTTTGTACCAAGGGAAAGCCATGGCTCACCGTGTGCAAGAAACGTTAGATTTTAAGTATCCTGGGGTCCTTTTGATCAATGAAAGCTTGCATACTAGACCGGGGATATAGTTTAAGCATTGGTCCAACATAATGTGATGAGCTAGTTCCTTTGAGCCTCTAGAATTAACCTTCTGTAATTTCGATCACAGGTTTTAAAGGCACTTTCAAAATTGCTAATTTCACATAGTTCTAAAATGTGGCATAGTAGAATATAGTTGCGGTTTGCCAAGTAAGATATCGAGATTATTTAACTTGTTCCTGAATGTTGACTTATAGGAAACAAAAATTGGAACTCTTGATTGCTAGCATGTGTTATACTCCCTGTACATGTCAATCTGATGGATGTAGTTGAGGGACTAGGGAGCTATGTTGACTTGGTGAGGGAATGCATTGTGGTTACATACTATGTCTATTTCTATATTTAGGCTGTTTTAGCCTACTTAATTTTCACTAAATATAAGGCGTCCTATAGAACTTACGTGTCTTTTATCCTTTTCTTCCCTCTCTTTCCCTGCTTAACAAATATTAATATTACTGTTATTTTTTTTCTCACAAATGAATGACTCATCTTTCCCAGCAGAGTATGCATTAAGGGCACTGAGGTCATTTTATCTACTTTCTTGACCCTTGTACAAAAGTCTAAAACGACCTGCATTTGAAGTCAAAGAGGGAATAAATATTTTGGGCATTGTTGGCGGCTTGTTGCTGGAGATAGCTTGCCCACAGGATGTATTGCTAGAGGGTGTCATGGAAGCATAAATAGATGCATGTAGCAGAGTTTGGTCAGCAGTTTCATGGTCACAGTTTGAGCTGTCATTGACTTGATTTCTGAACCCCCCCCCCCCTTTTTGGTAAAGCAAATATACTGTAGGAAAAAACAATTTATAAAAAGAAAGGATGAGCTGGTGTTTCTATAGAAAGGATGATGAACTGGTGTTTCTATATGACGATATAGTACAATGTATTCTGTCTGATACTCTGATGTCATATCTAGTTGTAATATATGCTTCTATTGTTACAAATGACAATCTGATTTACCTTTTTGTGTTATTCTAAGCCTGTTGGATTTTTAGGGAAGTACTATTTTTTGATATATATATATATATATATATATATATATATATATATATATATATATATATATATATATATATATATATTTGCTTTTTAAAATTGTTTTTAGGCCTCCAAGCAAGTTTCCCACTTTTCCTTTCTGGATTTCATCTTTAAATGAAAGATGCTATAGCAATCTTGGAGACATATGGGATGCCTGGCCTTCTGACAATTTAGCTTCTTTTGGTTCTCATGTTCATGGGAAAGTTTCACTCTTGCAGGTATGTATGTTGAGGTTGGCTCATTTATTTTCTCTATTTATGTCTTAGAATTTATTATATTGGTTAAAGTTATGTTCTCCTGTTTTTTTTTTGGTTCAATTCTTGCATGCCTTCCCTATGACTTTTGCATAATCAGTTGATCTATGTTTTGAAATAAGATATCATCGATGAAAGACTTGGATGCTGGGTTTTGAGCTTTGGGAAATGGGAAAGTTATAGTAGCTGAAGTTTATGTGGGTGCCATATAGCACTTTTGTTGAGCATATGTTAGATCATCTTGGGTACTATGGTTATTCATGTGAACTATGCTAGACTATAGCTTGATCAGTGCAAGTTTGTCCTTCTAAACTCCAGCAGCTTCTGGCCAGGTTGCTGACCGCCGCTGTCTAGGCAGAGGTTTTGTCAGGTCATGGTTGTGGGTGTTTTGTGGCGCGTATGTAATCCCCTATGGTGTGGGTGTGTGGGTTTTGGTTCTTGGGTTGGGTCTTGTACAGGCTCGTTGTACCTTTTTCTTGCTTAATGAAATGACACGCAGCTCTCCTGCGTCGTTCGAAAAAAATGCAAGTTTGTCAATTTTTGGCACATAACATTATCAAAGTTTAAAATGAGAGATTGCCGACAACACAACGCTTTTAAAGATACAGGACATCTATTTCATATGTTGATATTTATCTGTCTTAGATATTTCTTTATGAAGAACCACAAATTCGTTACATCTCCACCAACAAATTTCTCCACCAAACATATTTGAATCCTGGAAATGGAGTTCCAATCATTCTAACTGCTCTACATTACTAATGTAGTACGTTGTATTAATTGTAAAGTGCATCATACAGTTTTTTATTAAGTTTTTAGCATATCTATAGACACAGGCCCTTAGCTTGTGCCCATACTCTATAGGACTCGTCTTTTATTGGTGTCTACTCTAGTAGTCTTGCAATTGGCTGTACTTGTGTTCAAGTCAAGCTAATTTCTGTTGTCAAAAGCTTTGATTTGTATTGCGCCTTTTTAGTACCATGGATGGTGGCAAAGCGTCTGATGTTTCATTGCCAAATTTATCAGACACAAAAACGTCTTCCTGGTTTTGTATTTACAGTATTTTGAGTTTCCATCTTATTCTTTTGCAGTTCATTGTCTTTGCAAAGCTTTTGTTTACCAGCCTAGAGAGTCTGGATCACTCTGATTGCTGCAGTGTGTCATGGTGGTTGTTTAGAATATCAATGTTGCAGCAGAACATCTTGGATGAGTTATCGTCTTCTTTGTTTGATCAAGTGCAAGTGTACAAGAATAAGATGCTGGACCATTTTGGTGAACTGGAAAAGGTTTCTACCTATTGGGGTTATTTATTATCTGATGGAGAAGGCTCTTATTTTGTTTCAGCTGCTTTCTTAGAGGCTGGAATCGCGGAATACAAATATGGTCATGTTGATGCTTCAAGGTCTCTGTCACTATCAGTTTGAGAGCTTTAATTTCCTTGTAATACTTGTTCTTGGCTCAGAGTCACAGTACTAAATTTACAGGAATCCTATTACTCAGGTTGCCAAAATAATATAATCATTAGATTAGATAAGAAATGCTGTATATATTATTATAAACTGTTTCTCAGAATTATAACTTCTTAGGCTCTTCTTGTTACTGTGTTTTTTCGTTTCTAACTTTGTCCCATGCAGTTGTTGGAAGCACTGAAGGAGCCAAGGAGGTTCCAGTAGATTCTAGGAGGGGTCAGAAATTGTAATCTGAGCATATCATCAAATTTAAATACTACAGTTCTCAAGGAATCTGCATCTTTTTTTTTTTGGGTGGATGACCCCTTTTGGCCTTTAACTATTCTCTGCCACTGATTGGAAGCATCATTTTAGGATCTGTAACTGAAAAATTATAGTAAGCTTGGTAACATGTGCATTGCAGCACAGCATGGCACAGCAAGTCAGCAACGATGAACATATTTTTAGGCATTCAGCCAATATGTATTCAAAACTGCATAGGATTAGAAAACCGATAGCCATTTATGAGCATATATACTTACGATCTTATCTCGATGTTTGGGTAGGTTGCATCTCAATAGCGCACAAGAAGCATGTGGTCTTCACCTCTCGCTTACAGGGATCCTTGGTTTTCGAACAATACACCAGGTGAATTATACTGCACTCTGATCTTTTTTCTTATGTTTTGTATACCATCTCCTCAGTTTGATTGATAGATACATCACTTTGTTTCGCAAAACACACTAAAAGAAACATATTCCCTCCGTTTCAAATTATGACATTTTGGCAATTCTAGATATATTGCTTTTACTATGTATCTAGACATAGTACATATGTAAGTGCATAGCAAAAACTTTGTGTCTAGGAAAGCCAAAACGTCTTCTAATTTGGAATGGAGGCAGTACCTTTTCACCAAATCCAAGCTTACAGTGTACACAAGCTAGGAAGGTTCTAAGTCAGACAAATATTAATTGCATTTTACTACTGATACTTCAGTGGCATACTGCAAACCTCTTTTACAGCATTGAAGTAGAGTAGAGAAAGGACATATTGAATAACTACACAGTCTGTTTCCTGAAATAGACATACTTAGTGAAATAAAAAGGCCTAAGAAAATGGACTCGCATGCCAAAATGGAGGAGTAACAATAGCGTTTGACCTTTCTATTATGTATAAAGAGAGAACATCTTCTGTTCTTGAAAAATGAAGCGAGCTAGCTGTTGTTATAGGTGGATGCAAAGTCCCAAATGGTGCTTGTTGCGAAGACCAATACATCAGGCTCTGATGAAGGACACGTGACAGAATCCACAGTAGCTCGGAATGATAATGCAGCTTTAAAAAATGCAAGGAGCTTCATTCCTGTTGAAGGCGATGAATTCTGTGACATATTAAGAATTCCCAGACTGGTGGATGATGGGAGTAAATCTGCCAGTGAAAATACAACAAACCATAGTGTAAAAATATCACTATCGGCTATACAGCAGGCTGCTGTACTTGCACAATGCTTGCATGTGAGCCGGAGGAGTCGTAGTGATGAAATGTCAGGTATGTCTGTTTTCATTCCCCGTCAACACTTGGTATTTCCCACTTCTGTTAAGCATGCAACGAAGTTTAATTGGCATCACAATCTTGTTTGCAAATAGAGTTCTGGACGTCAAATATGGTTTCAATTGTCATACTTTCTAAATTATTTTAAATGTGAGTTCTGGTTTAGTTGTTTTTCACATATATGCATGGAGAATAAAATAGCTCCTTTAGTATTAGCATGTAGTTTATTCTGATCATGTGAAGGCATTGAAAATTCTGAATTGAAAATAACAGACTTTTATTTTTGCGTGGAGGATTTGAAGATTCCAAATGAAAAAAAGTTCGTTTACTAGATGGCGTTGAAAACCAAGCTGTCATAGTTTGACATGCCCTTTCAGTTTTTATTTGTATGCGGACCATTTCTTTTTACTTAATACTGCATACTCCCTCAGACAAAAGTATTAAGTAGATCATATCTTAGCACATGAACCTAGAAGGCATAAAAGATTACTGGACTATCCTAATTAGTGTCTCTTGCAATGTTGAATGCATGCATATGATGACGCAAAGTGATAGATTAGTGTTTATTAGTTGTACGTAGGAGACAGCACATCTTTTTCGTTGGAAGGTGAAATAAGTCTAACCTTTATGGACAAGACCATTCAAACTACAGACCTGTAACAGAACCGCCTAAATCACGTGGCCCACAGGCACCAGTCAAAGTCACTAATGACATCTGACAGCCGGGCCCATGTTCCATATGACCTAAGCGGGCTCTGCCGGGCTACATAAGCACCCGTCATCTCCGACAGGATCCCATTGCGAAGTCATTACAGAGTTACAACATTTCATAACAAGATACATCAGAGTAGAAGTTGCGGAAGAATAAATAGTACTTAATATTACAGACCAGTGTTCGAATAAAAAAATTAAGTGCCGTTATTACAGACCATAAATATAAAAGAGTAGCAGTAGAGTTTGGAACAACCGTACGACAGATAGTTAAATATTACACGAACCCTGCCCAAGGGTTTAACCTTAGTCTTCTTCACTCTCCTGGACGATAGTGACGCAGCACGGAGCGAGACAAACTTCAGTCTCCTGCTGCCCACCTGCAACGGGGTTAACAAACCCTGAGTACATGGGGTACTCCGCAAGACTTACCCGACTAAAAGTGTAAGATTAGACTCAGGAATGCAGGCTAAGGGGAGTCAAGGTAAGGCTTAGCAAGAGTTCAAGAATTTTTGCGGAAAAGCACTACTAATCCTATCTCAATATTTTATTTCGATAATACTATCCATCATTATCCATTTCTCCAAGTACTTTCTCATGTATCAACATTCTTTCCTTTACTTAATCTATTTCAAAACAATCCTAGTTCCGAACCACTTTCCGATGTAGGGGTGAGGATCAAGTCTCCTTATCCGAGGAGCAACGACGATTCGAATCGATTAATACCCAGCTGGGGATTCCTATCCACACTGCGTATGTAGCACTTAAGCTTGCATACGCCAACCCCGCCTACCACGGCTTTTCATACCCCGGAACCGGTCCTGCGCCACCCGAGAGTACAGTACTCCTCTCGTCTCCAGGCACGACGGCCACGAGGGTACACGCTACTCTCGCCATCTCTCCACTCCCAGTGCGTGGTTGTCGGTTCCAGCAGTAGAGCCACCGGAGTCAGAGGCTTTCCGTAGTATGTGGCTAGTTGCAAAGTCTTGATCACAGCAGGCCTGACAACGAACGGTCCCTAATATTTTTCCGTTAGAAACCATGCATTGGGACTCTAACCCAAGTACACTGGTAACTACCCGGTTTTCACATCCCTTTCCGATGGCGAGGATCGCTGGGACTCTAACCCAACAGATGGTCGACCAAACGGAACAACCCATCCATGTGGTTGACAATGAACTAGCTAGGCACACTGCCAACCAACAAGGACATAACCAATCCCATAAAGTGATTCGTTTGTTTCATATTATCACAGTTTTCAAAATAGCATTTTTGCAATTCTATCATTAAGCATGACTAAGCATTTTTCAATACCTTTAAATAAATCAGGGTCTTAGGTATAATATGTGGTCAAGGAAAGGTAATGCATCAATAGGTTATCACTCAACTCCTAATAACCTAATGCAGTAGATTAACTCAAGTGATAAATATTTTAAATAACAAGGAGGGGCTGAATGCACCGGGGCTTGCCTTGAATTGCGTAGAGTGTCGGATCCGGGTCAGTTCCACAAATGTCAAATCCTTGTATAACTTCCTGAGTAGTCTCCTCAGATGGACCCTCAGACTTAACCTCTGGATTCTCGGTCACTACACGTTTGCAATGAATGAATGTATGAATGTGATGCACATAAAATGACAGACGAATTTTAATAACAAATAAATAAACCACACATGAGTATATGACCCTATCTTAGCTAGACATGAATAATCTAATTCATACTGCCCTAGGTCATAAAGGTGATTGACCTAGAATTTCAATCAATCCAAAAATCACACCAATCAATAGTCATTCCATTTATTATTCCTAATATTATCATTTAACCTAACATATAATTTAATAAATATTTAACTATCTCCATTTGATGTCAAAATGCACCAACAGATAGGTTTTAATACCAAACAGTGACACAATAAATTTCATGATTTTTGGAATATCACAGAAATTATTAAAAATCATTAAAGTTCCTTTTAACATTTAATGTGCTGATTTTTAATTAATACAGAAAACACCCAAATTCTGTATTTAATATTTTTATCAAATTCTACACATCACAGAGAGTATCTATAAATATTTTCATACTTTTTGGTGCAGTATATTAATCCATACAAAAATATCAAAACTTAACACTATTCATTTAAATTAAAATGAAAAAGCAATTGGAAATTTGCTGGAAAAAGGAAACGGCCATTCGGCCCACTACAGCCCAACAGCGCAGGCCGCGGCCGCGCGCGCGCGCCACCGAACCGGCCCACACGGCCCAGCACGGCCCAGCACGGCCCGGCCGCGACCGCGCGCGCTCGCCTCCGCGCCGGGACGCTGACAGGCCGGGCCCAGCCGTCAGCCTCCCGCGCGCTCGCGCGCTCGCCCACGCCGGGTCGCTGACAGGCCGACCCCACCTGTCAGATCCATCTCCTACCTCTCGCTCTCTGCCCTTCCCGACGCCCGCGCGCGAGTGACGCGGCGGCTTGCCGCCGGCAGCCTTCCTCCGGCAAGGGAAGCCTACCGGACAACAAGCAGACCTAGAGGCACCACCCTAGAGCCCTAAAACGACTAGACCCGACCGGCAACGAGCTTGCCGGTCACTCCGGCGGCTCGGCGGCGGCGGCGGACCACGCGCCGGCGAACACGAAACGAAACACGACCAACCCAAGACAGGAAACGATTCGGGAACTCACCACGACCCTAAACCACTAGCTGGTTGGGACGGAGACGGGACGGAGGAGCGGGCTTGACGACGTGCCGACCTGCGACGAAAAGCGCCGGCGATGACCTTCCCCGTTCCGGTGATCCTAGAACACCAAATGGAGAACCATCTAGCGCATGAGAAGCTGAGAAACACAAGGACCCTAAAACGCACACAAGTTCCGGTAGAACCTCACCCTACGAGACCGGCCTCGGTTTCCCGACGAGCGGCGGTGCTCTGCTCGGCTCCGGCCGGACGCGGACATGTCGACCCGCGTTCCCGGACGCACGAGGCACCACAGCGCACACCGATGGCACCAATCGACGCGCAAGGAAGCTAGCGAGCTTGCTTGGAGATGGACAAGGCGATGGTGGCTTGGTCACGGTGAATTTCACCGTATTCCGGTGGAGCTCGACGGCGGCCGCGAGAGGAGAAATGAGGTCGGGAAGGTGCTGTGGTGGCTTATAACCTCGGGAAAGGGAGGGGATAAGCTCGGCTGGGTCCGGGGCCCCCTCTCGGCTGCTCGACAGCGGCACCGGTTGCCCATGCCGGCCGGACGGCGACCGGCGCCGCGTCGAGGAAGATGAACAGGGGGGTCCCCCCCTGTAGCTACAGTGCTAGTTTGAGTAGGTCACAGCTATTTGATGCAAATTGGAGCTGGTCCAGGCCGAATCCGAGGAAGTGGTGAATACAAAAGTTGTAGAGAATTTCGTGTAGATCATTTTTGCTTTTGACACCAATTTCAAACTCGGCCAAAATTTTGAATTACAGAAAAGGGGGTAAAAGTAGGGTTTGAATTTCAAACTGAAATTTTAAAATTACTTTTGATTCTTCTCAACAACTTGAAAATTGGTAAACATGAAAGTTGTCATACTCAGAGAGAATGACAACTTCTATGTAGGAAGTTTTTGAAGATTCTTAATATTTTTGAAATTGAAGTTTCAAATATAAATTTCAATATGGTAATTTGAGTTAAATTTGAATTTTTATAATATAACTTCAAAATCTCCAAAAATAAAAGTTGTTCCATTTCAAAAACTCTACAACTTTTAATAAGACACTTTTCCCATATTTCATATAGATTTTGAATTGGGTTTTTAGGTCAACTTTAGGGTTTAATTTAATTTCTATTTAATTTCATTTTTGATTTTTGATTAAGGACTTAATTACACAATCAATGCTTAGCTGAAATCAAATCACTCTAGGCCCTAAGCTCAATCATATGCAGATGCTTAAATTTAAATATGATGACATGGCAGATTAATCGAATTATAATACCAGAGGTATTACAAGACCTTGTCTTTTTGGAAAGAGGATACAATTTTTTGAAGTCCTGCAGTACTTTTTCATGCGATGTATTTAATTAGATTTTAGTATATATTTCCCAAATTATTGTTTATGTTATCATCATGTGTAAGTTTTTTTTGGTTTTATACAGGGTGGGAGATGGCACCATACATAGAGTCAATCGATTCTCAGGAGGAATCTTACTTTGTGGTATGACTCTGACTGCACTATATTACTCTGGTGAAAACATGTGTGGCACCATTTCTTGTTTTTGTTGTTCAAGGGAAAATGCTGCAGGGGAAACAAGAACTATAGGAGACAAGAACAGCACTGTACAAAGGGGCCTCAAAGGAACAATGGAGAAGCCAGCCCGAGGTGGGCTGCAGGACTAATCTAGGGCAGCTATACAAGAAAGGAAGAAAGGGCACTTTTCATCACTGAATGTATGGGCCTGCAGTCTAGCTTCTAGGTTCTTCGCAGAAGGAGCTTTTTGAAGAACCAAAGGACGGGCAACCTCTAACAAAAATAAAATTATTTCTTTGCTTCCAAATTTGCCAAGCGGTAATGATGGAAGTATCCATAAAGAAGGGGTTTTGATATTGAAGCTTAGCATGCTGCATCATTTGGAAGAATTCTTTTGTGAAGTCCCAACTTATTCCAAGAGATTGCCAACAGGCTTGGCTAAAAGAGCAGCTGAAAACAAATGTAACACAGATTCCTCAATTGTGTTGCCGCAGAGGACACAATCTTGAAGCCTTTGCTTTTCCCTTCTCAAAATGTTTCTTGCATTCAGTATATCCATCAGAAGCCATGAGAAGACTTGAAGTTTGTTACAGCATTTGGAGTTCCAAATCCAGAGAAAAGGAGCTGGATGTTGTATGTTCTTGTAGGGAAAGTTGTAGCACTTCATTCTTGCTTCACCAAATGTATTCCCAAGAATCCCTTGAATTTTGATCAACCTGTAAAGCTTGACTGAGGCCTTGGAAGACTTTGAAATTCCTGAAAAGCCTGCTCTAATAAGGGTAGATGAAATTGAGCCTCAAGTGTGTTAGTTGACAAAAAAATTGTGACAGAGATGTTCTTGTTTCTGGCAAAGGAGTAAAGCCTTGGAAATTTGGATTCTAGAATGTCGCCATTCCAAAGTTCAGACCAAAAAACACTGTAGAGCCATCCCCAATATTACACTTAGCAATACCTCTGAATATGTCACATAGTTTTAGGGCATCTTTCCACCAAAAGGAGCCGAAGCATCAAGGACCTGACCATGTGGGTAATAGGCATTCCAGATCAGTTTCACCCATGGGATATCCTTCTTATTGTAGAATTTGTCCAGATGCTTCAAAAGAAGGGCCTTATTTTGACTTCTAAGATTGATAATTCCTAGCCTGCCTTTTCTTTTTGGCTGCACTATTTCTTGGTCTAACACAAAAACATAAACATCAAGATTCAGTTGCTTGACTGCTTGAGGATCACTCTTTTTTCTTAACGTTGTGCCAGCCTTTTTATCCTTCAGTGTCTACTCATGTTTTGACCCACAACCTATGCATGGGATGTCTTTCCACGATTTTTACTAACTTTATTTCTGTTCTGGCGATTTCGTTTCTGTGCTCAAACAATATTTGGATAATTCACTATTGTTTACTCAAGTTTTCATGCGTCTGTAAAAATATAACAAGGATAGCTGGGTGAATATCAGAGCTGCCTTAGTAAGTATATTTTTTTTTCTTATTTCAGATCAGGAGTTTGTGCGATATCCTGCGTGTTAGATGGGAGTCGACCCGCAGTCGGACAAAGCAGCGGGCACTACTAATGATGGAGAATTTGGTATGTGGTGAATCACTTATCAGATTGTATAATCTTTATTCAAAGGTTCAAATAACCACTGAATATATATGGTGTTATCCTTCTATTAATACAATGATACGCAGCTCTCCTGCGTGTTCGAGAAAAAAAGATATGGGTGTTCGTTCAGGTTTCAGGCAGACAGTAGCTTTTTCATTATGGTTGCAGTTTGCCTATATTTTAGCTTCCCTAGAGTATTTGCAGCTCATCAGGTCTTTTATTTTTGTCCATGCCATTGTTCCATTCACTTTGTTTATTTTATTGTTTGGATGACTAACACTTTGGTTTCATATGAGACCAAAATTGTATGTGGGAGTGGGTATATTATTTCAGTTGCTGCCTGCTTTTCTTTGTTCCCTAAGACCCTAACATTACACTAATGGGTTGGTTACTACGTGCACTTGTTCCAGGATCTGTTGATTTAGGTTATTTGTTACCTATTTTGGGTAACTTTTCTAGTTCCTAAATTCCTAACCAATATGCTCTGAACTTACAGTTATATTCTTTATCTAACAGTTTCATGGCAAAACTATTTCTGTTGAAAAATTTGAATGCAATATAAATTTCAATTCTAATGCGTCCAGTTCCATTTCCCCTTTGTTCTCTCTCCCCTTCCATCCATCCCTCCCTCCTATCTGTCTCTCTCTTTCTCTCCCCCTCTGGCCCTCTCCCTCTACCCCCCCTCCTCCCCCTCTCCATCCCCCCTCTCTGAAATCAGGCTGATAATTGACCATTGTGGTTGAGACTTGAGAATTGTTTCCCTCCAAAGTTAGCAGATCAAAAGTGCAGTAGGTTATACTGAGAGCTTTACATTACTTGTGAGCTGCTGCTATCAATATTTTTTTAGGTCCAGCCTGACTGGATAGGTCCAAGCAACTGGCATGTTTTTTCAGAATTTTGCCAGTGTTGTATTTCAAGCCCTTTATTTTAGGTTTGATTAAGAAGTTTTTTTAATATATATCGCACCTAATATACAAATTTATTGTATTTTGTTAGGTTGAAAATATCGACAAAGAATTCCCTGCTGCCCCACAAAGAGTTAAAATGGTTTTTACGGTTCATATGCCAACTCTTCCTGCATTGAGGAAGTATGCAGTAATAATATATACAAGCTTCTTTGTTCTTTGTTTCCCAAACACTATGTGACTTGGATTTGTTTTACTACCCAAGAGAATACGGCGAACTTTTGATCAGTTGTGGCATAGTTGGAGAAGCAATGAATATATTTAAAGATCTTGAATTGTGGGACAATTTAATATATTGCTATCGGTATGCATTTCAACTTGAAATAGAACCGTCCTACATTAGTTGAATCTTTTGCTGTAACAAACACTCAAGTTTTGTTATTTGGCAGATTATTAGGTAAAGTGGCTGATGCAGTTAGTCTAATAAATGCTCGACTTTCTGTTACACCAAATGACCCAAGGTTATGGTGAGTATCTTGGGGCTATTTTGAATTTTTGAATAAAATGTTACAATTCTCTGCCATCTTCTTAAGCAATTATTTGTTACCTTATACTCTCTCTGTCCAAAAGTTTAAGTGATATGAGCAAAAACTCATTTTCCAGAATTCTTCGTCACCAAAGCTTCTCTCTCCCTTTTTTTCCCCTCAGTTTCTTCCGACGGTGACTACTTGTATGGCATGCAGACTGAATGCATGCTCCCCTGTTCGCTCTGTTCACTTGAGCTAGGTTCACCCTGTCGTTGCTGCTACCCGGTAGTGCCACGACTCCATAATGCCGCTGCGCTGCCACGCTGCCACGCCACTCAATGGCTGTCCATTTCCAGGAGCCACTGTTGAGGATCTTGTGCGCCGGACTGCAGCATGAATCAGGGAATGATAGAGGGGAAGACTTCAGTCAAATTTCTTGGACATAGTTGTCCTCCATGGCGAGTTATATAGGCCAGTCACCGTGATTTTCCTGGTCCAGTTAATTGAGAAGTGGCGGGCAAGAGGAGGTCATGGCCAATTTTTGGTATTAATTCCACCAATTTTAGGTCTCAGCGAGGCCAATATTCAGTCTGGCTGCTGAAGGGCCCCGCAGCCTCGCGAGAAATTAAACAAGCGACGTTGCCAGTTGGATGCACAGGTGGGGAAGAGGAGAGCATGACGACGGGTGGGAAAGTGTTTTGCACAGCATTAGCGCTTGGGATCCAATTACATGGGGAACCAAATGGATGGCGGTGTATTAGGGGGGGTGGCGGTGAATAAATGAAAATTGTGAATCGTGATACTTGAACCCTCCTTGGTCACTGTGCCATGGGTTTATATGACAAACTTTTGGACTGAGGGAGCACTACAGAAAAATTCAAATAGTTTGTCTTATAGCGATTTGATATATGTTTCTGAATCTTATTTCCTTTGCAATCTCACTCACCACTACAGAAAAAATTCAAATAATTTATCTTATATTGATTCGATATATATTTCTTATTTCCTATGCAATCTCGCTCTCACCATTTGCTACTTAACCTACAAACTGAAGTGGAAAGCAGGTAGAAGCACTAACATTGATGGATAGGAAATGTTGAGGAACTCTGTAGCTAAAGGCATAATTGAATAGTTCCACACTTTCAAGACCATTGCTAAATACTACTGTAACGAGTGATATCAGAATACGACCCTAAAGATTGTTGTCCACAATCTCGCTCCAAAAGAACTTAGATCTTGGATGCACGAAATATCATTTTCAGTTTTTACCTTTTCAGGTATCTCCCTAGTAATTCTCCTGTCTAGTATAAGAACTGCAATATACTGCAGACAATATCATAAATTCTGTAGATAGAGCAGTTAAAAATTCTTGATTATTGTCAAAACAAATACGAATAAAGGATTGCTGAGTGATTTACCAAGTTCTAGCGTTTATTGTATGGAATGACCATGTTCTACCTCATGTTTACTTCTTGTTTCCTTGTATTTTTCTATCTGATGAGAGACTATCATTTAGGTGTTCACTTGGTGATGTTACAAATAATGACGATCATTATAAAAAGGCATTGGAAGTCTCAAATGGTAAATCTGCCCGAGCTATGGTAAAGTTGATGTTAATTCTTTTCAGTTTCCTTGATCATCTTGTTTGTGGCGGATCATTGTATATAGGAAGTGGATTAGAGTATGGTATTAATGACAATAGGATAGAGCTCATTCAGCTCCAAAGTTTTCAGACCAAGGAAACTTTGAAGCTTCAACTTATAATGAATGGCCTCTTAGTGTCTAATCTGATAATCGCTCAGCCTGTCACTTCAGATCCGTAAGAGCTGTTGGGAGAAGCAGATGCCTCTCTGAGATTACCATGAATATGATACTGCAGTAACCAGAAAAGGATGTGTAGTACTGTAGTTATAAGGCAGTTGGATAAGTGATATGTGGTAATGATTTGTACAACCGCCTGTTAAAAAAGAAAAAACCTGATTCTGTACAATCCATGGCTTCCACAAACATCTATCTTCTTTGAAGTGCTGTTGAACCTACATATTCAAATTAGGTGCTATTTTGTTTTCTGGTCAGTCTTGGAGGAATAAATCAAATTTGTTGATGAATCTAATTTAGGCTCACAAAAAACTTCTAGTTTCCAGAGAGTTCAGAAGTTTCAGGAGTCTCCCAAAATGAGTAAAGCAACATTTAGGGTGATCCCTATTCTTTGACAGATTTAGTGTCTTTCGGTTTGAGTTGTAACATCTCTTGGCCCTTCTTTTCTTAATATTTGAGTTTCACTCATACTTGGAATTTCAAAGATTCTTATTATCTTAAACGAAGTTGGATATGTGCAAGTTTAGAGAAGTCCCAATCATGTTTTCCACACACATAACCCCCCCCCCCCCCCCCCAAAAAAAAAAAAAAATAAAATAAAAATAAAAAAAAAAAAATCCATACCTTGCATTGGATCTGGATACACTCTGCTCATGTGGCAACTGTGGTTCCTCATGCTGTGCCAGCCTATGCACTTGCCTACCACCCTACACTGCTCATTTGTTTGACAATTAACAGTTAAGTTGTCTCATGTTAGAGAATGAGATGGTTTATCTTGTGTTGAAGCCTAAAGTAAAAGTAGTCGATACGCTTAATTGTGAACATGAGGTGCTGAGTGACATCGGGATAAAGTCGGTTCAGATATATAGCCATGAATGAAGCATTGCAACATCATTGCTTTCCTTTGCTGTTTGGGCCATCAATGACATCCAGTTGCACAGTTTCTCTTTTCTATTGTGGAATTGTTCTCACAGTGTCTTACTTTTTCATGTAGCGTTCTTTGGCTCGCAGTGCGTACAACAGGAATGATTTCCATACGTCCAAAATCCTATGGTACAAGACCATCTTAAGAAAATGTTCTTTATCGTTGTCAGTAACTTGCAAAATCTTACTTTTGAACTTTGAATAGGGAATCTGCATTGTCGTTGAACTCTTTGATTCCAGATGGCTGGTTTGCATATGGCACAGCTGCATGGAAGGTAATTTTACAAAGTTTCAAATTCTTTTGCAAAGAGAAAGTATATATGAATATTTTATTCTGCATGTGTAGTAGTGACATTTCTTAAAGTGGAAGGTTTGTATAATTATTTGAATAAGACTGTCTTGTTATTTTCTTCATTGTTATGCATCACTACTTATTTGCAACTTACTCTGGCAATATGAAACTAGATAGCAGACTACTGCCTTGTGGTAGTTAAGACAGCAACCTTACTGGTTCTTTTTAAGGTTTCTCCATTATGGCTTTAGGCTCCGAAAAATATGCTTTCAAGTTTCAACTGTTACGAATAAAGCGAATAAAGAGAGACTGAACTGGATGATTATATTGAGGCCCAATGGATATATATAGAGTACATGAGAGACACAAGAGGAAAATCCTAGACTAGGGGATTACACTAATACCCTTGACTATTATACCTTAGCATCAACTAATTACCGATTTATCATATTTTTTCCGCTGCGTTAAAACATTGGACTAGGAAGCCACCTAGGTGCTAGGTGGGGTGGAATATGTTTGCGTGAGCTGAGTTGTTCCAATGGCACTTGCATTACGCTCGATTTCTCTATGTTTATCCATGGCTCCCAATAATACTTCTACAATCTTTGTCCATAGAGGATACCGAGGGTGTAGTTATTGAAAATTTTCCTGTTGCAGATGCCTTCTTTGGTAAGCAGTGCACCAGGAAGAAGGGGCCAGGGTCTACTAGTGACTGAGGCCTATCAGATTAGCAGTTTTTGGGGGTTGTTAGCATCTTGTTAACGAGTTAACACCTTGTGAGTGAAGTTAAGGAGTTTGTTAGTACATCTGCTGGCCATTAGGCCATATAAGTAGTGTCCGGCTAAGCATTATGGGATTCAATAGGAATTGAGTTATTATGATCAGACCTTCCTAGGCTAGGGAGGGTAATCATGCTCATTCCCCTGCCATCATTGTTAGTCTAGTTAGATTAATAAATATCAACAAAGATATCATCTTTGGTATCAGACTAGTGATCCTTCGACCTTATCATGGGTGACTCCATCTCTCCAGCCGATGCCAAGGCCGCCATGGACACCATCATTGCCGACCTCTCATCCCCCAAGAACAGGATGACGATGATGAAAGGCGACCAAAGTTGCCTATCCATGGCTATCAATCGGCTACAGTCCGACAGGCTCAGGTCCGGTGGCTCCTACAGCGGCAAAGACATGGAGAAGCCTGCACCTGAGCCACCTCTGCCACCTTCCCACCAACAATCCGCCCATAAGGTACACTTCCCGCACTATGGCGTGCCACGGAGCACTTCTTTCGCGCCCATTGCACGCTCAAAGAGGTCTGGTTTGCCTCCTCCTACATGGAGGGCTGTAACATCCTAACTTATTAGTAGCCTATAGTAATTGTGAAGCTGATCAATGTGGCATGTGTGGTTGTGGTTGGTGGGTTCTTTTTTTTTTTCTCGAATGCACAGGAGAGTTGTGCATCATTGTATTAAGAGAAAGAAAGCCGGCCCCTTACAAGTCACCACCATCTCACTCCGTGCTGAGCCATGAGGGGTTGTATACAAAACAAAGAAATGTAGCTAGGATAAAAGACAAAGGGTGAGACCAGACCTAAACAGTTCCCAAAACTCAACTAACCTAGCCCACCAACCTGACCCAAGTCAAGCACACACAATCCCAGGCCCCTGCGAGACACATGAAAGTTTAGGAGGATGAGGGCCAGCTTATAATCCTTGTTGTTCCAAACGTAGCACCTCTGGGTTAACCCTTTTACACAAACTGTTGCAAAACTGTGTCTCTATTGATTATTGGGCCAACCCTAGAGGGTGGCTGTATAGTTGCATACATGGGCCACATGGGTCCTAGCCTCATGGGCCTATACTCCAACACCCCCCCGCAGTCTGAACTACCGGCGCAGCGGAGTTACAGACTGGACACAAAAAGAAGCACAGACACACACGAGCCCCCCACAGGCGCAACTAGCCACTGGTGATGTTGAGGCTGGAGCGAAACTCGGTGAAGGTCGAGGACGGGAGGCCCTTGGTGAAGATGTCGGCGAACTGGGAGGTGGTCGGGACGTGGAGGACCCGAACATCGCCGATGGCGACTCGATCACGAACAAAGTGTAGATCGATCTCCACATGCTTGGTCCGCTGGTGCTGAACGGGGTTGGTGGAGAGGTACACCGCACTGACGTTGTCGCAGTAGACTAGCGTGCTCCGGGAGAGAGGACTGTGGAGCTCGGCAAGGAGCTGCCGGAGCCAGGAAGCCTCAGCCACGCCGTTGGCGACAGCGCGGTACTCCACCTCAGCACTGGAACGGGAGACCACCGGCTGCCGCTTGGACGACCAGGACACCAGGTTGCCGCCCAGAAAGACAGCGTAGCCGGAGGTGGAGCGCCGAGTGTCCGGACACCCGGCCCAGTCGGCGTCAGTGTAGACGACAAGCTCGGTGGAGGGAGAGCGGTGGAGGTGCAGGCCGTAGTCAACAGTCCCACGAAGGTAACGGAGGAGGCGCTTGAGAGTAGTGAGGTGGGGCTCTCGTGGATCATGCATATGGAGGCATATCTGCTGAACTGCATATGTGATGTCCGGTCTGGTGAAGGTGAGATACTGAAGTGCACCAGCAAGACTCCGGTAGGCAGTGGGGTCTGTCACTGGGTTGCCCTCTGACTCTGACAGCTTGGCCTGAGTGTCAATTGGAGTGGAACAGGGCTTGCAGTCAGTCATCCCGGCATGCTCCAGGATATCAATAGTGTACTGCCGCTGGTGAAGTAGAAGACCGGTGGGATGAGGCTCAACTGTGACCCCAAGGAAGTGATGTAGCACACCCAGATCCTTCATAGCGAACTCTTGCTGAAGAGAGGTGATGATATGCCTGAGGAGCTGTGGACTGGAGGCGGTGAGGACAATGTCATCAACATAGAGCAGCAGATAGGCAGTCTCAGCACCCTGGTGATAGATAAACAGAGAAGTATCTGACTTGGCCTCCACAAATCCTAGTGTCATCAGGTAAGTGGCAAACCGCGAGTACCAAGCTCGAGGTGCCTGCTTGAGGCCGTAGAGGGACTTGTTGAGCCGGCAAACCATATCAGGCCGAGAAGAATCAACAAAACCCGCCGGTTGACTGCAGTGGACTGTCTCAGTCAGAGTGCCGTGCAGGAAAGCATTCTTGACATCCAGCTGATGCACGGGCCAAGAGCGAGAGAGAGCCAGTGAGAGAACTGTACGGACGGTAGCCGGCTTCACCACTGGACTGAAAGTCTCGTCGTAGTCGACCCCAGGGCGCTGAGTGAAACCCCTGAGAACCCAGCGAGCCTTGTACCGCTCAAGAGTACCATCAGCCCGCCGCTTGTGAGTCCAGATCCACTTGCCGGTGACAACATTTGAACCAGGCGGACGAGGCACCAGATCCCATGTCTGGTTGGCGAGGAGGGCCGCATACTCCTCTTCCATCGCGTGACGCCAGTGAGGGTCTGGCAAGGCGTCACGGACGGATGAGGGTACCGGAGAGACCTGGGGTTCCCCGGGCATCGTCGCAAGAGCCCGGGGCCGCAGGGTACCGGCCGCCTGCCGCGTCACCATAGGGTGAACATGACGCGGGTGCCGGTGTAGAAGAGGCGGGTGGTACACCGACGGCGCACCCCGGGCCGCCGGCGGCTGCGGCGGCGTTGGTGTAGGTGTCGACGGTGGAGAAGAGTCCCTGGGCGGTGGCGAAGACGGTGGCGGCGGCGGCGGCGGCGGGACCGACTCCAGGTGCAGCGGAGCCGGCCACTCACGCCGCTGGTAGACGTGCACCGGCTGGGCGAAACGCGCCGCAGGTGCTGACGGGACCGGCCCCGGGTGGAGCGGGGCCGGCCGCTCGCGCCGCTGGTAGACGCGCATCGGCTGGGCGAAACGCGCAGCAGGTGCTGAAGTCGAGGGCTCCGGACCCGCGCAGGGCGCAGGGGCAGGAGCAGCGCCAGAGGCCGGCGTCGCCGGGCCTGTGCAGGGAGCAGGGCCCGGGGCCGGTGGAGTAGTACCTGCAGGAAACACCAATGGTGGCTGGTCCACCGTGTCAGTGGGAAACGAGAAGAGGTCGAGCTCTGAGGTAGTGGGTGGTGGGGAGGTGGTGGAGTAGGGGAAGAAGGAATCATCAAACACCACGTGTCGAGAAATGAGGACCCGACGAGAGGCAAGGTCGAAGCAGCGGTACCCCTTGTGATCCGGGGAGTACCCAAGGAAGACACGAACCATTTGCGACCATGATGGACGAGGGGTACCGCTGCTTCGACCTTGCCTCTCGTCGGGTCCTCATTTCTCGACACGTGGTGTTTGATGAGTCCTTGTTGCAAAACTGTGTCTCTATTGATTATTGGGCCAACCCTAGAGGGTGGCTGTATAGTTGCATACATGGGCCACATGGGCCTATACTCCAACAAAAACGAGGACGAAAGTGTAAGTGAGGTGCTACGCGTATGTGGACCCGTTCCACATGAGGAGTTGGGTCGTAAGCGTATTTTGGACGTAGGGTGTTATAGATGGTATTAGAGAATCAACCCTTGCTGCATGTGCCCATGGAGGGGTTGTAAGAAGATCTTGAAAGTTCTATGACCATTTATAGCACTGCACCATGAAAGGCATGTACTTGATGGCACTGACCAGGGGTGAAGCCACGTTGAGTTTGGGTGGTGCACAGGCACCAGGCTAGAACAAATATATACTACTGAGTAGCTTAATTTGACCATATAAATCAGTTGAAAGTAGATGCGTTTCTATACTGCTGCTAACGTTCTGCACCACCATAAATTTTGTGGTAGCTTCGCCCCTGGTACTGACTAATGATGCCCCTGTCAGTGGCAAGGTCGAAGAGGACGTGGCCTCTGATGACAACGTCGAGATCTCCCTCCACGTCCTCACCGGGATTAAGACGACCGACGATCTCCACGCCCTTACTAGGATCAAGATGATGGAAACCATGCACCTTGCCACCCATCGCCAACACTTCGCTCCAGGCCTTGAATTCGGATCCACCCACTCCATCGCCACGAACACCGCCTGCTGCCTTGGCCTCACCCTCGGGCCCCGGCAAGGTCTCACCGTGGGGCTTGCCAACGGCGATCGAGTGCCCTCGTTTGGGGTCTGCACAGACATTCCTGTCTACATCGGCGCTGAGTTCTTTATCGACCTGCTCGTGCTCCCATGCGACGACTATGAGCTCGTCTTGGGCTGCCACTGGCTCAAGACCTTGGGTCCCATACTATGGGATTTCGAGCACCAGTCGATGGCATTCTGGCGGTGCCGACGCTCCACACCGTGTAATCACCATGCTGCTGACAGCCCTCAAGCGCGGCGCCTTTCCCTGCCATCATCGTTAGTCTAGTTAGATTAATAAAGCCACTATCCCAGCCATATCATTTCTACTCTCTACCCTCAATTAAATGGTTGTACCATGACATAATAGGTATATGGATGGTCCGTTCACATTGATTTTTCAGTAGCATTTGTATCTGCTTGGTCAGGGCACATGGAGTGCTACGGAAAAATATCATGTCATGTGTTGGCATGGCAACTTGAGTGTGGAGCCAACTTTCATGTTATGATTTGGCATGACAATACTTTGCTATCTTAAATTTTGTTGTGACAACATGATTGCCTTTATGTTGCCGCTTGCTTCTATTACCTTTACTTATCAGCTTTGTTGCTTCCACCATAGGAATTTGATGTCACTAAGACTGCATTGCTCATAGCTCCTTGGGAACATATGTTGCCAGTTAGATTTACTGTTTATGTTTTCATACAGGACAAGGATCTTGACAAAGCTGTGGATGCGTTTAGTCGTGCTGTACAGATAGATCCTGAGAACGGAGAAGCATGGAACAACATAGCCTGCCTGTATATCATTTTCTATACTTCTTTCTTGTTATGAATTAGGATGCTGATGGTTTAGCCTGATGTGCATTGTCATTAGCGTTTATGCTTGACTAGGTGTTATGTGCCCTGATTTACGATGTCATTACATTTTGCCTCGTGTGTTTCTCTCATTTGCACTGTTGATATTTTCTATTTCGTTTTGATCTTGGACTGTTTTATCTTCTCAATTCAAGCTGCTCTGTAGAATATATTGGTTTTGGCATTTATCTCTGTGGTATTCTGCTGTTGTGAATCACTGCATCATGGTTTATCTTTCAAAATTATTTCATGGAAATTTGTGTACATTGAGTCGAGCCTTGTATTACCCATATCAAGCGCTCATTGGTTGTTTCTACTTGCCAGTCTATTGGTTTATTATGCCTTTTAGAGGAATCGTTATTGTTCCATAAAAAGAAAGGCAATAGATGACATGGTATTGAAGTTATGCTGTACAAAGTTCATGTGAGCAATGTAATGGTCGGGTGCGATTGATATGTTATATAGAAGGAATAGCTAATTAAGATTTACTGATGATGTTTGTCTATGCTATCATTTTTTATCATGTACCGACCATTAATGTAGCTAATTATGTAGGCACATGATTAGAGGAAAAAGCCAAGCAGCAGTCCAAGCATTTAGGGAAGCTGTAAAGTTCAAGTATGTTCCGCCTGATGTCCATAAAGTCCAGTAATAGAATTTTAAATTAACAATATATTATTTGTAGGAGGAATAGCTGGGAAATTTGGGAAAATTACAGTAAAGTTGCTTTGGACACAGGGAATATTCGACTGGTAAGTACATATTTTGAGAAAACTTGAAATTTCTGCTTTCACAGGACATTTTGTTATCTGTGGTTTTGTTCTCTATTTTACTCATGCATTTAGTTCGAAGTTGGTACTCCCTTCCCCTTTCCTTTTTTTGCAAAATGAATCTTCAAATAATGTTAAGTTCCCTCTGCAGACACTTGAAGCTTTGAAAACTGTATTGAATTTATCCTCAAACAAGCACTTTAATGTTGGTATATTGGACAAGGTGATGACAATGCTTGAAGAACAACCTCCAAATTTTGTTGATACTCACGAAGCATCAGATGATGCAAATAAAGAGACAAGACAATCCAATCAATTGTTAGATATTATTGGTGATATCCTTCAGCAGGTTACCAACCTCTCTGAATTGTATTTCATCTTATATTAGATACCAGGTTGCATTTAATATCTTGCTTGTGTTTGCAGATTGTGCGAAGTGGAGGCAGCAATGCGGACATATGGGGTTTGTATGCAAGATGGCATAAGACCAAGGGTAACCTCATGGCATCTTCTGAAGCTTTGTTGAAGCAAGTTCGATCTCTTCAGGTGCATATACTGCTCTCATGCCGAATGCTTCATTACCAATCAATAAAAAAAAAAAAAGGTGTGTTGGGTTCTTTGAATGATGGGCTCACCTTGATATTCCTTGTATGTGTGTACTGAGGAGCAGATGGGGGGATAAATTATCAGGGTACAAAATGTGGTTTATACACAATACCTTGTGTATCTACACGATGTTGACTTGATTCTGGTGGATTACTAATTTTCCAGATGATTTGTTAGAAATTTGTTATTTTTATATCTCATAAATGAAGTCGAGTTTGGACAAGATATTTTACGAGGTTGTGTATCATCATACCATCTACATGTGTGATTTGTTTGGTGAATTTAGATGACTTTTTTGCCATGGTTTACATGGGTTTTCACGAAGATTGTGGTTTGCATCTGATCCGTTGCCTTTATCTAATAATAGCTATATTTTGCTTTACAAAACCATTTAGCTCCTCTCTTGGAGATACTCTTAGGTTGGTCGTGAGGCGAGTCAGTAGTGACTTCACTGGCAGTAGTCTCACTGGCTGCAAGGGAAAATGGTGGAGGCACCGAGGTGGCATGCACAGCATGTGAAGAAGGGTGGTGGCGCAGGGTTGGATAATAAGCCAATTATACCTCTTTTTGAGCTTTGATTAAAATTGATTTATTTTATATTTGTTACAGTCTATATCATTTGAGACCCAACCTTTAACCATGCCAAGCCGAATGGAGCCATAATGAAGTCGACTTACAATCAAAACATCTAATTTTGATTATAAAAGCGAAAACAAGTGATCAGAACTATTCTGAAACAAGCCACCAAACCAGCTTAAGCATTCTTTTGCCAGCTCGGAGCTAGACGGCGAGACAGGCAGTGGCAGGGAGAGTCATGGAGCACGATAATGAGATTGGGCCACTTTTTTTGCTTAATTCCATAGGTACATCACCTCTCATTATATGTACAGGCCATCAACTTGGCTCCCAAGTCAAACCCATGTATGGAATCTTATAGCAGTGATCCATCTTTCCTGACTCGAGCTTAACTTTCCTAAACAAGTTGCTTTATGCAAGGAAGGGGCTTTCTTGTTCAACCTAGGGTCTAGGGAGCTGGTGGTGGGGCAGTAACCACCTCTGCGCTAGGTTGGTCCCACTGGCCCATGTCTCATGGATCCATGTCAATCTGGTTTTAAACATTGCAAGAGGAATGAAAATGGTGTCACTTGTGCCCTTTTGTATTCTTACAAGGTCGTTATCAGCTTCATCTATGTCTACTTCATAACTTTTTGACACACTACAGTATGAAAAAAGTTAACTTGTACAATTTCCATGTGTATAATAATAATTTTTGCTCTATGATAAATGATGTGCATTGTTTCCACATAGCTTAAGGGCATTATCAACTTTCCCAATGAAGGTTGCCAGGAGAGTGAGAGACACAGGATGAGTACAGGGTAGGGTGTTAGGACTTAGGAGTTAGGACTATGGACTTGTGCAAATATAGCAACGTACATGCATCTAACGGTTACTCATTTTAGTTTAATGCAATTATTAGTTTATGCCTGACACAGCTTGACATGCCTTTATAACCTTCCTGTCTCAATAATTTTCAAACTAAACTATTGCCATCACAGGGTTCAGGATTATGGCATGACCAAATAAAGTTCGCAAAGTATGCTCAAGCTTCTTTGAAGCTTTGCAAGGTGTACATGGAAATTTCTTCCTCAACTGGAAGCCAACGAGAATTATTAACAGCCGAGATGCACCTTAAAAGTACCTTAAAACAGGTATTCAAAGTTTGTCTGCATTGTTCCAATTCTATATAAGCTCATCCTAGGTCACTTGCTCCAAACCCTTGAGGCCTTTGGTCAGACCCTTTGTTTCATGCCCATCATAGATTACTCATCTGGTAACTTTTCCTCACTCTGTAGGCATTGGATTTCTCAGACACCGAGGAGTACAAAGCTCTTGATAACTGTCTTGAGGAAATAAAGAACCTGATTGCTACTACTGCCTAGGCTTATCCAGGTGAGTTTGAAGAATTTTTGCTTATACATGGAATATCTGTGTTGGTGTTTTCATATTGGTCTGCATGTTGTTGCATCCAGGTTTTGACACTGGTTATGATAATGGATTTCCCATTTCTAACTAAACTTCTCTATGGTATACTTTCTGGGGAATCAAGGTCACATTGTCAGACTCGAGCACGCTGATGAGTCATGTCTACCATGCCAAATCTTTAATTGTTAGTAAACCTTACCTTTTGGACAATAAACATCAAAGTGCTTGGAAACACAGGGCTTCAGTGTTAAAAAAAGGTAGGGATGTAAGAGGTTTGTTCTCGAGCTCGCAAATCATTTGTAAGCGGGTTTGAAACTGTCGTGTTTCACACCTTGGAAGTATCTGTTGTAACGTTTGTAACTTATGGATTTGCATTTGTAGCTTGAAGGAAAATTTTCTATATGGCATTGGCTGAGGGCTTGTTTGGTATAACTCCAATAGTTGACTCCAGCTTTGGCTTCTGCAGTCATACCAAACTCAGTGTAGAGAATGGCTTCTCTTGCTTCGGTTTTAGAAGAGCCAGAGTCAGCTTTGGCTTCTGCAGTCGTACCAAACGCAGTGTATAAAATGGCTTCTCTAGCTTTGGTTTTAGAGGAGCTAGAGCCGAGGAGAGGAGCCAGCCAGTATTTGTGGCCTTTTAGAAGATTTCTAAGAGTTTCCAGAACCCATTTACATTCTAAATTTTTTTGGCAAGATT
Source organism: Eremochloa ophiuroides (assembly GCA_038502445.1). NCBI lineage: Eukaryota > Viridiplantae > Streptophyta > Magnoliopsida > Poales > Poaceae > Eremochloa > Eremochloa ophiuroides. The sequence continues at coordinate 33,930,596 of JAHLJS010000001.1, read as the reverse complement.
GAAAAAAATTAATTGCTCCCCATTAGCTCCATATCTCTTAACCGATCTAAAGAAGTAGAAGAACAATGGTGGAAGGACATGTGGAACTATAAAGAGTTGAGAGAAAATATAAAAGCAGCTAAGATAATTTAGAAACCTCCGAGGTTTCTGATATAAAATTGTCTTTTTTTTAATATAAGATTTTAGAAACAGTTGGGGGAACCCAACAAATACGCTCTCACTTTTTTTAGCGACTTCCAAAACTTATTGATTTACGAATTCCATATTTGAGGAATTATTGGAGATGATCTTAGTAAGTGCTCCACCTGCCATGATTCAGTTTGATTATTTGAGATTGAAATGCTATTAATTGAATGACAAGTTGCAACGTTAGAGAGTTAACAATGACAAGTTGCATCAATTGACGGTCTAAGTATTCGCAAGCTGGATCAAGGAGCTGACTTCTGGGTATTGCAACCCAATTGACGTTCTTTGCCAGCCTGGACCGTTGAGAAGGCATCCACCACTCGGCACAAAATGTATAATCTGTCGCTGTTTGCAAAATATAGTAGTACGACAAGTTCGTAAACGACAAATGTGAAGGCACGTTATTCTAGTCACCCAACAGATCCCTCGTCCCTGTGCTCGTGGCTTAAGGCCCTGTTTAGATGCACTTTAAATTTTCAAAATTCTCGTCACATCGAATGTTACGACACATGCATGAAGTATTAAATGTAGATAAAATTTTTACATGTTTACACAGTTTAGATGTAAATCACAAGACGAATCTTTTAAGCCTACTTGGACCATAATTGGACACTTATTAAAAAAATTTTATTTTCTAAATTTTAAAAGTTTTGCGCGTCTAAACGGAGCCTAAGTCAATTGTTCGTTACACTATCTGGATCTCAACACCCTACAGGAGAACAGGACTTACGTGACCCACTCGCCGTCATGTATACATAAATGTAGATGTGTTACAACAGGTAAATAGGTGCGTTGCAACGGGAAAATGCTACGAGCCCATCCTAACTCCATATCCTAACTCAAATCCTAGAAGTTATAACTTGTAGATCAAGGATGTATAGTGCAATGATGGCTTTCTCCAAGTAATTGCTCATGAAGTTGTTATTAAAAAAAAAAAATCAACAACTACAGCACTGAAAGTTGTATTCAGTGCAGCACGCAATATACATATATAGTCATCTAAATATTCTAAACTACAAAATTATAATTAGGATAGGAGGTACGGCATATGGAAACAGATATTTCAAAACTACCTACATAGTCCAAAGAACTTAATAAATAAATCCTTCGAGGGCCTGTGCCAGGTTGCCTCAGAGTGTTGCAATTTTGTTGGAGAAATGTCAATTATGTTGTGACAATGTCCGCTTTCCATTGCTAGGTGCAGCCTACCGTCTTCACCATGGTCGAATGAGGCACCCATATTGATTAGTTCCTTGTCGCACTATGGACCGCAAACTACTTGAAGGAACAACTTAAAGGTTATTAATCAGCTAGCAAATACTCCCTCCGTACCTGTAAAGCATGTCATTTTGAATAAGGTTTGGGTCAAACAATGGAAATATAAATCATGAAAAATGTAAAATTCATATGAATATATAGATTTCATTTAAAATATACTTTCATAAAGTATGCATATACAACTTTTTAACAAATAGTTTTATAGAAATATGATGTTAAAGTTATACTTTGAAAATCGTGTAGTTGTCCAAAACGACAAGCTTTATACATATGGAGGGAGAGTATGATTTAACGATAGTACAAATGCAGGAAATAATTTGTTCACAGGCAATGGTTTACTGTAAAATGAGTCAATACAGTGTTGAGGCAATTGAAAAATTACTGTAAGGACGGCGGACGCTAAAGGTTACGTACCTTGAGACCTTTCCATGCAAAGATAAGCCCCTGCAACAATGGTGTCTTTCGGAGGGGCATAGAAAGGCAAACACTCCCTTTTGCATACTGCCTTTCTAGAGCATACCCCAGGCCAGCAACACCACTGTCAATAATAACCATGAAACTGAAGAATTTAGTGTATCATCTTGCAACCAGGAGAGAATAGAGGGTGCACTGATCATACGCCTCACAAAATATATTATTCTATTAATCTAATGATATCGGTACGGAAATGCAAGTATTTTTTTTAATAATTTAATCTTAAAATTGTTTGATTTTTCGAAAAGCAAGAATTGAAGACCAAAGGATACTCCACTACAGTGACATGATTGTAAAATAAGAAATAAGAAGAGAGTAGCGCATGCTGTATTTTTTAGAGATGTTAATGCAAGTATTTCTTTTTAATAATTTAATCTTAAAATTGGTTGATTTTTCGAAAAGCAAGAATTGAAGACCAAAGGGATACTCCACTACAGTGACATGATTGTAAAATAAGAAATAAGAAGAGAGTAGCGCATGCTGTATTTTTTTAGAGAAGTTGACTGGTATTTTTTTGAAATCTGCAAATGTTTATATTAACAGACCATTGATTGCTTAAGTCTGACCATGGCAAGGTGCAACAAGTGACAACATGGCCAGGTACACGCAGGCTGGATCAAGGAGCTGACTTCTGGGTCGATGAAGGACTTGGCACAAAATGTATAATCTGCCGCTCGTGGCTAAGTTAACAATGCATGGTTCGTTCCGGTCTTTCGATCTCAACACACCTACGACCGGAGAACATTGCCTTCCGTCACCCTCATTCATGTTTATGTATACACATCAGCAAATGAGAAATATATATAGTCATCCACTTAATTGATGTCGTCAAAAGAGGTTTTTTGAAATCTTATGGCGCTTGTGTTTTTTTTTTTTTTTGTATGAATTATTGGATGATGCGAGTCTGCAGATCAAGTGTCAATTTGCGTTCGCTGTGGGGGCAAAGTATCGGAGTCAGTTTGTTCAGGAAATTCTCGAGGAAAAGTCAAATTAAGGGGAAAGCGTAGGTCGCCGGGCTATCATTATGAGGTGCGATGATGCGGCCGCGCAGCTAATGCATGCATGTAAACCCTACAATGCTGGAGTCAGTCAGTATGGGAAAATCGCTCACATCAACAGCCTTACCGACCGTTGTTATAAAAAGAAAAAAGAAAAAAAACGGTAATGATACTATACAGACGTCCGGCCAGGCCGGACGCGTCCCCACGCCCCCCGCATGCATGCGGTCGCCGCCCCCCCCCCCCCCCCCCCCCGCCGTCCCGCGCGCTGCGCTTTTTTTTTCTTTTTCGTTTTTTTTCGTTTTCGTTTTTTTCTTTTTCTTTTTTATTTCCATTCTTCTTATATTTTTATTTTTAAAATAGTTATATATTTTATTTTCTTCGGTAACGATTCGTCACGGACTTCTGGCCGCGGCCGGACTCAACACCACGCGCCCACATTCCCCCCGCGTGGCCCTGCGCGCTTTTATTTCACCTCCCACGCGCTCGCCCCCTGCGTGCTGAGGCCGCTCGTCGCTACGCTGCGTTTTTTTTTCATTTTTGTTTTCATTTTTTCTTTTGCATTATTTTTTCCTTTTTTCTTTTTTATCTTTTTATTTTAAAATATTTCTAGAATTTTTATTTATTTGTATGTATGTCATAAAAGTAGATCGGCTACGTTGTATATGTGATAATGGTTTCAAATACATATTGCAAACGTTGCTCAAAATATTTTATCTTTTTTAGACGTATATTTTAAAGGTATGTTTTTAATGTTTCATCTCGTTTTTTAAAATAAATTGTTTGCGAGTGTTTATCTAGATATTTAATATGTTTTCAAATTTATTGTTGCAATTATTGTATCTGAATGTTGCGTATGTTTGCAAAATAATTTTCAAGTGTTTTTCATGTGTTTTTTTATATGTTTAATGCATATATTTCCAGTGTTTCAGTAGTTTCATACACATGTTGCAGTTATTGCATCTGGATGTTTTAAAATTAGATCTGGTGTTGCAAAGTGTTTCAGATGCATGTTTTATGCCCATCGGTCGGATTGAAAGGTTCGTCACCGGCGGCGACCATTCTCAGTCTCAGCTTGCACGACCTTACATTTTCCCAGCAACCGTCATCACTCCTCTGTCTACGTGTTCATCTTCTTTACCTCCTCATTTGCTTCATAACGAGGTGAAACATGCATGTTGCATAAGTATGTATCTAATGTTTCAGTAGTTTTAGAATTATGTTGCAGACGTTTCGTATGAATGTTGCAAAAGTATATCGAAATATTATATATGCTGAAAAAAATATTTATTAAAATATATCCATGTGAGATCTTGTTTTGAAGAATTTATTGCAAGAAACACGATGATGTAATCAGATTCTAAATATAATGTTTGGTTTATAAGTTATAGCATTTTAAACTTTAAAAATCATAAACTGTACTACATCGGACGGTGGGCCGATTGGCATGCAGTGGACTGGAGCAGACGGGCGTCCGGACGTCCAATACGACGCGGTAAAAAAAAAAAAAAAAACTTATCGACGATCGTGCGTGCTCAACTGCTAATGCACATGGTAGCATCCAGATTAATACTTACTAATGGCAAATTGGCGATCGAGTGGGTTGGTGGAGTCAGTTTTTTATCATGCGTGCAGCTGGGCTGAGGGCGTTAGGCCTTGATCTGTTTCCACTGTCGTGATGAGTACTCAGTCCGTTTTAAAATATCTTACTTTTTAAACTTTACATTTGATCATTTGTCTTATTTAAAAATTTTATATAAATATTATTTATTTTATTGTAACTTAGTCTATCACTAAAGATACTTTATTAATAATTTATTTACTTTATTGTTTGCTTAAATTCTTTGAACAAAATAAATGATCAAACATAAAATCTAAAGTTAAAAAAATAAACTATTTTAAGACGGAGGGAGCAGTGGCTAAGGGCGCTAGGCCTAAACCAACAGGACGTGGCTCGTATGGTTGGTGGGAACGTGAGACAGCACGTGCCACGTTAGATGAGTGGGCAGGCAAAAACGTGGAGGCATGGAGAGCCAGAGACGGCACCGGTATCCCGCGGCGCGCGCGGTCTGAACTGACTTGATGAGTGGGGGTGGCTGCGCCGCTGATGAAAACAGAAGAAAGGCCGCGGAGCCCGAAAAGGAAGGAGGTGGACCCGTGGCCCGTGGGGGTGAACCACCAGCCCCAGCAGCATGCGACGGAGGTAGGTGGGGGGCAGGTCGTGCTATGCCTAGCGCCACGCGACTCTTCTTTCGCTGCGGCCGGCAACGCAAGTCAAGGACGAGGGCAAAAAAAACTGCGGGCGCTGCTGCGAGTCGTGCAGGTCGCTCAGCCAATCAAACAAGGAGGCTACTGTACGCCGTACGTGGATTTGCATACCCGGGGCTCGATGCCACACATTTGCCACTTGCCACACAACGTGTCCGTACTGGAGTATACTATTGCAGTATTGCTCATTTGCTCTTGCTCCAAAGCCTGCTCTGTTCAGACCCCACACCCCGTACGTACCGCTGCATCACGTGCAAACCACAAATCTCTTTGTGCAGTCGTCCGGTTTCACCTTAATAAAATTTTTTATTACTATTTTTATTCATACCCCTCACACTCTCCTCCTCGGTAGTGTATAGACTCATCTTGTATATGTTTCTGTCATCTTGTTGCTCGCATATAACAGCCAAGATCTACTATTTTTTTTCTCCTTTGTCTCTTCTACATCAATAAATCTATTTAGAAATATAAATGTTGTAGTATACATATTTTCTATAAATCGAGTTAAACTTGTTATGATTTTTTCTCCTTTGTCTCTTCTACATCAATAAATCTATTTAGAAATATAAATATTGTAGTATATATATTTTCTATAAATCGAGTTAAACTTTTTACGAGTACATCAACAATGATTGTTATTTAGAAAAACGAAGGACCTAACTTAGACCCTATTTGAAACGGTATAAGTTTGACCTGGTCATCTGGGCAAAAAGTAGAGGATGCGGGTCGAGCCGAGGCAATGGAAGGGTAGGTAGGTGGCCTCATGTTACGCATCATGCTCATAAACAATTCTCTCTCTCTCTCTCTTCAGTACTCCCTTTCAAAAGAGATAAAAAAGTACTCCCTTCAAAAATAAGATTGTGATTCTCATCTTTTTGAGAGTCTAAAAGTTTTTAATAAGTTTTATATGAAATCTAAACAAAAAGGGACAAAATTAATATTATTGAATTAGCCATGAAATTTATTATTTTTATATTATATCTATTCGGAGTCATGCATTTATGACATTTTCTCTAAATTTACTTAAATTCTAAAATTTGTTTGACTCAATCCATATGTAAAATTGCTTCTTCTACAACAACTCTGACCGTGTTTGCCATGCGTACGCCACCACCATGCAGCCGGAGATGGTGACATTTTTAACTACTTGGTCCACTTTAGACTAACATCCTACTGGCCATGTTGTAAAAAAAAAAAAAAACATCCTACTGGCCACCAACTCCTTTCCACTTGATAGAAATTTATAAGTTTCTACATAACAATTAAAGTAATATACTACAGCTAATTAACTAAGATCACTTATCTTTGTCTCCTTCGTTTACAACAATCAGCCAACCAACCGTACAATCGGCAAGATGCAATGTGTTTGGTTGGTGGAATCACTCCATGCTTGGTGAGGTGATCTATAATGAGAGTTCATGTCATAAATTTTAGTGGAATCAATTCTTTACTTATGTATATACTAATTATTAGATTGTGAGAAATAAGCTGACGATGAATCAATTCATTCCATTTCACAGACCAAATTTAAAAAGCCAAATAGAAAACGCAAGTAAGAAAACGATAAACCATCTCCCTCGGACCCAACACACCATGAATTTCTCGTTCGATCCCCCAAAAAAAAAAAAGAAGCTAAAAGGCACAGTGCCGTAACCTGCTGGTACAGGTCTGATTTTAGTAAAAGGAAACAAGCCATAAAAAAAAAATATAGAGAGAGCCACGTGCTCAGTGCGTGCGTCGGTGCGGACTGCTGGTGACCGGAGCTGGAGATCTGGAGCACTGGAATCGGGAGGCGATCCGACGGGATCCCGTTTCCGCGCGCCAATCTGAGCGTCGAGATCCGGCAGCCGCCGTCGAGAGCGATCCACAATGAACCAGCACCGGCATGGAGCGCCGTGCCGCTTCCGACCGGAGGGAGAGATGCCACGGCCGGGCCGGCGAGCCCCATCCGCAAGGCTTTCTTCTTCATCTGCATCTCGCCGCCGTAGGATTCTGCCGCATCTCGTCCACATGCTCCGAACCCCGCCCGCAGGCCGCAGGACGCAGCCCCGCTCCAACCACCCAAAACCATACCAACCCCCACGATCGCAAACCAAACAAATTTTTTCCAGTCAAAATCAAACGAGGCCCGTTCCAAAAAGCTCCCCCTCCACTTCCAAAACGCTCTATAAAAATCGCCTCTGATTCCCCTCGCCTGTTCCATCATCGCCTAGCCTAGCCTCTTGTGCGTGTCCTCTCCACAGGCGGCTAGAGCGAGAGCGGTAGAGCCACACACTCCACCTACCCCCTCCCTCCCTCCCCGGCCGGCCGGGCTCCACCCAGCCCAGCATGGACCTCGTGCTCCTGGAGAAGGCCCTGCTGGGGCTGTTCGCGGCGGCGGTGCTGGCCATCGCGGTGGCGAAGCTGACAGGCAAGCGGTACCGCCTTCCCCCCGGCCCGTCCGGCGCCCCCGTGGTGGGCAACTGGCTGCAGGTGGGCGACGACCTGAACCACCGCAACCTGATGGCGCTAGCCAAGCGGTTCGGCGACATCTTCCTGCTGCGGATGGGGGTGCGCAACCTGGTGGTGGTGTCGACCCCGGAGCTCGCCAAGGAGGTGCTCCACACGCAGGGCGTGGAGTTCGGCTCCCGCACCCGCAACGTCGTCTTCGACATCTTCACGGGCAAGGGCCAGGACATGGTGTTCACCGTCTACGGCGACCACTGGCGCAAGATGCGGCGGATCATGACGGTCCCGTTCTTCACCAACAAGGTCGTCGCCCAGAACCGCGCCGGGTGGGAGGAGGAGGCCCGCCTCGTGGTGGAGGACGTGCGGAGGGACCCTAGGGCCGCGTCCGAGGGCGTCGTGCTCCGCCGCCGCCTCCAGCTCATGATGTACAACGACATGTTCCGCATCATGTTCGACCGCAGGTTCGACACCGAGGACGACGTGCTCTTCCACAAGCTCAAGGCGCTCAACGCCGAGCGCAGCCGCCTGTCGCAGAGCTTCGAGTACAACTACGGCGACTTCATCCCCGTCCTCCGCCCCTTCCTCCGCGGATACCTCAACCGGTGCCACGACCTCAAGACGCGCCGCATGAAGGTCTTCGAGGACAGCTTCGTCCAGGAACGCAAGTAAGAACAGAACATTTTTCTTCTTCTTTATTTTATATATTTATTTATATTATTTATTTACATCTGGATCTGGGGCAGGCAGGGCGGAGGCGGCACGCCTCCATCCAACCAAAGTAGTACTACTCTGCGTATATTTTATTATTATTATTATTAGGCCTACTAGTATTTATTTGGTGACATGTTCGTGGACGGAAGCGGCCAGATCATGTGATCGTGGCTTCATTACGCTGTTTTATATTATTATATTATACTATATTAGGCTTAGATAGTGTTGCCCAGGAGTACGTAACAACTTGTCATTATTTATTGTCCACAACAACAAACTGGCGAGTAGAGTAGGTGAACCGCACTAGTCATCTGCTGTTGAATCCTCATGACAGATGAGCACGCCAAGAAATTGGTTGTTGGGGCTCGCTAGATGTCATGTGCCTTGCTTTTGCTTTCCGCGCAAGCCCGAAAGCTTAAGATCCGGGCACACACACATACTGACATAAACCGAGAGCGATAGAGATTGATGGCAAATGAGGAGTACGGCTTCACGTTTATATATAGGCTTTTTTTTTCCCAACAAGTATACGACGATATGAAAGTAGAAGCTTTTGGATCTAGTAGTGTGCTTACATGGGTCATTTTGTTTGTACTTTGATTTGCTTGCTGCTTCATGTTAGGTTAAGTGGAATCAAGGGCCTCATCATGGCATGCATGACTGGTTTATTTATTTGTCCTAGATTGGGTTTGGTGCATGAACCAATCGTGCCCATCCACCAACCAAACTCAGACCGGCCTGCCCACGACCACGGGGGCATATACTTTATTGAATTCTATATATTACGCATCATCATGGAATTCTAGCCATCTTGTTGACTTGCCCTGTTTAGATCCAGTGCAAATTGCAACTGCAACTAGTCACATCAACGTTGCGGCACATGTATGGAGCATTAAATGTAGACGAAATGTTTGTATGTTTGTACTTTTTGCATGTACATCACGAGACGAATCTTTTAAGCCTACTTGGGCCATGATTGGACAAAAGTTGTCAAATACAAACGAACGTGCTACAGTGCAGAATTACAACTGCAACTGGGATCTAAACGGGGCCTTGGTGGTGTGGTTGGAAACCTTCTTGATTCAAGCCTGACTAACTAACATGGCTGCGTGCACAGGAAAGTGATGGCTCAGACTGGTGAAATCCGGTGCGCCATGGACCACATCCTCGAGGCCGAGAGGAAAGGCGAGATCAACCATGACAACGTCCTCTACATCGTCGAGAACATCAACGTCGCAGGTATACATCCTATACATTCGACTCTTCTTAGCACACGGCCATTTCCCAATTACTTCCTCCGTCCCATAAAAACTATCGTTTTCCCATAAAAACTGTCGTTTTAGACTTTTTAGGAACTGTGTTTGACCATCCGTCTTATTCAAAAATTTTGTAAAAAATACAAAAGCAATTAATAATTAATAAAGTACTTCTAGTGATAAAACAAATTATAATAAGATAAATGATATTTATACAAAATTTTCAAATAAGACGAATGATCAAACGTGATGTCTGAAAAGTCTAAAACGACAATTTTAATGGGACGGAGGGAGTACTGCCCCACCCACGCGCAGTATCAAAATTTAAACTTTGAAATCGTTGAGTGATAGTCTAGCTATCAAATCTTAATTATTATAACAGAAACTTGATACGATTACATTTGTCATTAAATATACTGTCTAATTATCATAGTAAGTTCATAGATATAAGCAGTATAATATAAAATAATTAAATGGTTAAAGTATAATTTAAAAGATGGTGTCATGTCCAACCTCGACGACTTAGCCGGCATAATGAGGTGTCAGAATTTCAAATGGGCTAGGCGTATGTCCAATTGCAATATCAAATGGTAGTAATTGATTGCAATATCAAATGGTAGAGTAGTTGAAGGCTTGAAGCCACCGCCACGTCATCACGCCTCGATAAATATTCTTTTTCTTGCTCCGTTATCAAGGTCTCGCTTTGAAGTCAAACCTGCCAACACCAGCAGCCCATGCGAAAAACTACTACTCCATTATGCAGCACTGGCCATTAGTTATCTTTGACAAAATCACAAGATGCGCTCATCCAGCAGTTAATCATGATGGAATCAGAAATAAGCGCATCAATCAATAATTGAAGAAAACTTTTGTCTGGTTTTGCAGCCATCGAGACGACACTGTGGTCGATCGAGTGGGGCATCGCCGAGCTGGTGAACCACCCTGCCATCCAGTCGAAGCTCCGGGAGGAGCTGACCTCTGTGCTGGGTGCTGGCGTGCCGGTGACCGAGCCGGACCTGGAGCGCCTCCCCTACCTCCAGGCCATCGTCAAGGAGACGCTCCGCCTGCGCATGGCCATCCCGCTACTTGTGCCCCACATGAACCTCAACGACGGCAAGCTCGCCGGCTTCGACATCCCCGCCGAGTCCAAGATCCTCGTCAACGCCTGGTTCCTCGCCAACGACCCCAAGAGGTGGGTGCGGCCCGAGGAGTTCCGGCCGGAGCGCTTCCTGGAGGAGGAGAAGTCGGTGGAGGCCCATGGCAACGACTTCCGCTTCGTGCCCTTCGGCGTCGGTCGCCGGAGCTGCCCTGGAATCATCCTCGCGCTGCCCATCATCGGCCTCACCCTGGGCAGGCTCGTGCAGAACTTCCAGCTGCTGCCGCCGCCGGGGCAGGACAAGATCGACACCACGGAGAAGCCAGGGCAGTTCAGCAACCAGATCGCCAAGCACGCCACAATCGTCTGCAAGCCCCTCGAGGCCTAGACAGCAATGCTCGATCGCGACCACGCAGATCAAGCACTATGTTTTTTTTTTCATTTTTGTTTACTAATAAGAGATGTGTTTGTTGTTTGTGTTGGCTCTGAAGTATGGTGTCGTAGATTCACTTGGTTATGTTGTCGAAAAAGTTATCCATAATTTATAGTGTTGTAAATTTAAATTTAGAGGCTGTTCGCTTCCCAATTCCATTTTAGCGTGACGCTTACCCGATCGGGCGACCGGCCCGCGGACGCGGACAACGGCATGTGGTTGCGGATGATAGGATACATACAGATATCTTACATGTGCTTTTACATTTGTATTCGGATTTGAATTCGAATATAAATAGTTATGTCAGATATGATACGCAATATCATAAATAAATAAAATATAATTTGAGTATTCAGATATGGATATAGTATCTGATATTGAATATCTGAACTCGAATACAATCATATTTAAAGTCTAAACTCTAAAAAAAATTGGGTCTCAAATACAGTAGGAAACCTACATTATTACCCCTATGGTCCATTCGTCGCCTAGCTACGTTTGTTCTTGTTTTTATATTCTCTTTTCTCTTTGTACCATTTCTTCCCCTCTTTCTACTTTTTCTCAACTAGGTGAATCTCGTGTCCCAATTCTAAACAAAACAAATTATGATTATAATTTTTTTCTACAAAATGTTATACAAAAAAAATTGTATATAATTTATAACATTTCAAGAAATTAAGGTGATAAGTTTTGTTCCGCAAAATATTATGCATAATGCCTTCTAAAAAATTACACATAAAAGTTCACTCGTCCCTAAATGCGTAGAATTGAGTTTCACTTTTTCTCTTCTTCCAATCTAATTGAATTATGGCCATAAATCTGTAAATTCTATGATGAGAAGTTGTGGTGATAATCTTCCCATCTACAATGTTACATATTTATAAGTTATACAACTACATAGTTGTTTCACACATAATTTTATATTTCTACTAATATGTTAATTTTAATATGTACACCTAAGTTCTTGGGTATAACTTATACGACCAACTTTACATCTAAGTCATACATCAAGTTAATATCTAAGTTATGCAAATAAGTTAGTAGAGCATAAGTTATCAATGTTTTTACATATAAATTTGTTCACCTAACTTATAAGTTATACAAACAATTTATATATAATCAAGTTGTATATCTAAGTTACAGAAACAAGTTAGTATAGCATAAGTTATCAATGTTTTTATATATAAATTTGCCTAAATTCTATCATTCGAGCGCGCATGCACGAGAGTGACCGCAAAGCCTATGTTTGGTTTTGGGTAATTGATGAAACCTAGTTTACTAATGTTTTGCTCTAAGTGTTTCATGCGATTAATTAGCAAACAACAAGATGGAGCAAAGGACCGGGTCGGTGGAGGCCACAAGTGAAGGGCAATGATAGCGTCCATGCAAATAGTGTAAGTCCATCAACAAGAGGAGAAAGCCCTAATGACGGCATCCATAAAAATGGTATAAGTCTATCATCAAAAGGTGTCCACAAGCTTCATCAAGAGATGAGAAGGAAGATGGTGAAAAGGTAGGAGCTCAAGGCAAAGGTATAACCAATAGGAGCTCTTTTGCTTTTGGTGATCAAAACTCTATAGAGAGAGTGATCACATTTAGGATAGATAACCGTACTATCAAGAGGGGAGAAATCGTTTGTGAAATGCGGTTATCAAAGTGCCACTAGGTGTTCATATTCATTGCATATGCATGTAGATGCTAGTGACACTAACAAAACCCGTGGAAAACTCTTTGAAAAATGCTAACACACGTGTACTAAAGTGAGAGACACTTTGGAGTGTTAGCGACTTTGGAAACGGGGTGAAGTTTAAGAGTTAGAGAGGGGTCTGGGTCCTCTCTCCCTCCTGCCGAGCAAGCTCGGCAGGATTCAGCGCTTTTCGCTGAAATCTCAGTGTAGAAAAGTGCACCGGAAACTTGTCGAAGTTGTCCGGTGGCTAACTCTTAGCGAAAGTGCAAAAACGTGTGCACCGGACGCTGGGAGCGTCCGGTGTGAACCCTGTGCTTTCGGGTCGGTTCGGTGAAGTTTTCACCGGACGCGCAAATATCTTCATCGGACGCGCTGGGAACACTGTTCCAACGTCCGGTGCCTCTGACGTGGCGAGCAGCAGAAAGCCGTTGGCGCAGCGGACGCCGAGGAGCGTCCGGTGAGCAAATGTGCAATCTAGAACCTCTCCGGAACCGCATCGGACACGGGCGTCAGAGCTTCCGGTGTGAGCGCGCACAGCGGGCGAATTCAAACGGCTAGTACACGTGTCGCTGGGCGATACACCGGACGCCGCACCGGACGCGTCCGGTGTGAACTAACCGAGTGTCCGGTGCCCCTGAAAACAGTGAGTAACGGTTGAATCTTTGAGTGGGGGCTATCGGTAGTGGAGTGGCCGGCTTGTGCTCTTCTCTCTTGGACATTTTCGTTGACATAGCAAGCTAGTGAGCCTCTCCACTCCTCTCTCACACATTCCACTTGATTGAGATCATCATTTGGTGAGATTGGAGAGCATCAAGTGCATTGCATGCTTGTGATCATCTAGAGGCACTTGGTGAGTGGATTTCACAGCGGATTCTCTTGTTACTCTTGGAGTTTGCCGACTGCTAGACGGCTTGGAGCTGCGAGGATTGTTGAGGGGAGTTGGTGATTGTCTCCGCCTCCGATCAGTGATTTGTGAGGGGTTCTTGAGCCTTCTCCGCGGGAGATCGCGAAAGACTACTCTAGTAAATTGCTCGTAGCTTGGTGGATCCCCATCTTGTGTTGGTTGTGTGGCACCCTTAAGAAGGGTTTGGCGTGTGATGCCAATTAGGGCGTGAACCTCCAAGTGGGTGTATCGCTACAACGAGGAGTAGCTTGCCGGCAAGCAAGTGAACCTCGGTAAAAAATCTTGTGTCATCTCTCTACCGAGGATCTCTATTGCTTATTGTGATTGACTTCATTGATTGGGTCATCTTCCCTTCACCGGTGGTATAAAAATCACTCTCTACTCTTTACCTTCTTGTATTTACCCTTGTGTAGCTCTTTAGTGTAGTTGTTCACCTAGAAGTAGAGTAAATTAGTGACATAGCTTTGTTGGTGTGAAATATAGAGATAATAGCCTAGAACAGTTAGGTGGTTTGCATTTTTAGTAGGTTACCGTAAAATTCGCTTCGCCAGTTAATTATCTAATCACTTTTCTTAAGTGTTGTTTGTAGTAGTTTTTATAAGCTATTCACCCCCTCTAGCCGTTTAGAACCTTTCAAGTGGTATCGGAGCCGAGGTATCGTTGATTTGAGGCTTAACAACCTACGGTGTTAAAATGGCTTAACTCATCATTCACATCAACAACACCAAGAAGCCACCCCAATTTGATGGCACAAATTATGCTTATTGAAAGAGCAAGATGACCTCACATATCAAGTCAATCAATAGAGAGGTTTGGAAGATTGTGGAGAGCAAGATTGAGATTGCCAATGCGGCCAATCCCACAACCGCCGAAGAAAGATTGCTTCAACTCAATGATATTGCGGTTTGTGTAACACCCCTGATGTTACTATAGCTAAAACCTGCCATGTCATCATGATTGCATGTAAATCATCCTACATTCGACCCTGTTAGTATGCATTAACTAAAATAAAATTTTATTCCTGCATGTAATTGTGCATAGATGTTTTAGAGTGATTTATTATAATGTTTTTGTTTGTGTGTAATTATTTAAATCCAACTGGAAAATAACAAGAAATTCATTTATAAACCCAAAAATCGGACTCAAACCCTAATTCAAAAACAAAAAGAATTAAATGTTGGGTTTTAAACAAAAAGTTGTAAATCTTTAAAAGTTGAGCAACTTCTATTTTGGACAATTTTGAAGTTACTAAAAATAATTTCAAATAAAACTTTAATCCATCCTTTAAAGTTTAGATTTAAAATTCAAATTAACAAACTAGCAAGAATTTGGTGAAGGTTCTTTAATAAAAGTTGTAGGTCTTCAAAAATAGAACAACTTTCATTTTTTGAGATTTTGATGTGTACCAGTGAAAATTTAAATTAAACCCCAATTAGTGTTTGTTAATTCAAATTTAAAATGCCACTTCAAAAACTATCAAGGATTTGACCCAACACCTTTAATGAAAGTTGTAAATATATTGAAATGGAACAACTTTGGTATTTGGGGATTTTCAAGTTATTGGGTTTAATTTTAAATAACACTCAAATTGGTGTTTAAAGATTTAAATTTAAAATGACACTTCAAAAATTATCAAGAATCTGATGAAACTCCTTTAATAAAAGTTGTAGGGCTTATCAATTAGAACAACTTTTATTTTTGGATATTTTCAACTTATTGAGTGAAATCTTGAGAATTTGACTGGATTAAAATTTAAATTCAAAATCCCTGTTTTCCCCCTTTTAAATTATTCAAAAGCTATTCAAAATTTTAAACTTCTTTCAGAACAAAAGTTGTTCAGTTTGAGTTTTCCCACAATTCTTATTTTGGGAAATTTTTGACTTTATTTGTGAAATAAAAAGTAATTGCGCTAAAATAGAGAAAATGGGTTATGATGTAGCTACAGTGGTCAGCGTAGGGGGGTCCGGCCGCTTTGCTCCGTGTGCGTGCAGGCGCGCGTCCGCCGGCGCCGCCCAGGGCCGGCCGGTCACCTGTCACCGGCGAGGTCGGGTCCGTGGGGGTCCAGCCACGTCGCGAACACCTCCGTTGCCCTTTAAATAGCTCTGGTCGCCGTCGTTTCTTCTCTCCGTCTCGACTACCGCCGTGGGCGAGCTCCACCGTCCCTGGCCAAATTCTTCACCTCTGCTCCACCGTTATCCACTCCATCTCACAAGTAGAAGATACACTCCTATGCGCGTCGATTGAGCCGTTAGACATGTCCTCTCATCAACCAAAGCCTCGACACCATCTTTTTCTTCTCTGCGGCCGGCGGGAGCGCCACCGCACAACACCTCATCGTGGAGAACCCTCTTCAGTGAGGTAGCTCAAATTCCACCCATCGTTCTTTGCTTACCACAATGTCACGAAGCTTATGGGTCTACCGGTTTCTCTGCTGATGCGCTGGAGTCACCGGAACATCGCGTCGTCGTCGGGTTCGCACCGCCGGAGTCGCCATTAACGTCGATGTGCTACCTCCGGTACTCCTCCGACTGAACCAGTGCGTGCAGCACGCTATAGTGAGTCCTACGGACCCTTCTCACACCTCCACCCAAACTCTACCGTGCCCGTTTTGCCGGAACGCCTCGCGTCGCCGAGCTGCTCGCCGACCGAGCCGCCATGGCTGCCGGCTTCGCTCAAGTGAAGCCCTAGGTCTCGTCTAAGTCGCCTAGATACGTTCTCAGGGGGTGCTTGGTTCTTGGGGTCGCGCTCGCCATCACCAGAGGACCGCCGTTGGCAAGCCACCGCGGCCGGTGCCGCCGCCACGCGCGCGCATGCCCTACTCTACTCAAGTAGGAGCAGTGGGGAGGAGGGAGAGGCCAGTTGGGCCTAGCTGGGCCATGCGTGGACCGAGTCTGCCGAACCAATAGCTTAAGGGAGTGCTGAGAGAGAGATGGGCCGTGCTGGGCCACGCTATGGGCCGGCCCAGAAACGGAGGCCGAAGGGAAGTTCTGTTTTTACTATTTTCTGAATGTGTAAAGATGTTGTGTTTTGTTATTTTCATAGTTATTTATTGGTGCACGATAAAATTATGAAATTAGTTGTGTATCATATATGTGTTATTATGTGATCACTAAAAATATTAAATAAATATTTTGAATAATTTCGGTGTGCATGAAAAATGTCTATTTTAATTAATAAATGCGATTTCTAGGATTTTTGTATGTCAAGATAATTATCCAAAAATTTTGAAATTTGTTTTGGTACTATTTTAGGTAAGGATATATCTGTAGAAAAAGTATGGGATCAAATGGGAATATTTTATTTAGTTGTTATTTTATGCTCTATAATTCGATTAATAAAAATAATTAGGAAACCCTAAGTACTTAGGTTTTGTGTGATTTTCGGATTGATTGTTGACCCTGGTCATTGACTTAAATGGTCCTGGACACCTTTGATCATTGTTTGAAATCATTATTAACTTGGTTAATAGTAGTATAAGTTGATTAATACGACTTTCTATGATTGTTAAAATGTCCAGTAAATTAATTATGGAATCACCACATTGTTTAGTGAAATTGACTTGCAACTTTATCATGAAGGAAAGTTGTACTCAACTTTCTAGATTAAGTTTACCTTCAAAGTAATTCACAATTTAGTGCATCTCGTGCATCATGGCATACATATCATTATGTTGAGTATTGCATTATTATTTCGTGTAGTGAACGCGCGGTAATTCTTATCGGAAGCAAGTCTTGAGTATGGTATTCACTTGGAGGACATAGATCTTTCTCAGCGATTGACTACAGAGTATTATCTACTCCAAGCAATAGGCAAGCCCCGATGCATTCAGTCCCTTACTTGTGATTTACAAAATGTTTATAACTTGAGTTAATCTATTGCATTAAGTTGATAGGAGTTGTGTGATAACCCAATTGATGCATTACCACCCTTGACCACTGAAATACTCTCCTTCAAACCTGATTTAAAATGAAAATGTTTGAAAAATACTTAGCCCTACTTAACTAATTTAGTTTTGCTCAAAACGCTATTTGCTGAGCTATGGTGATATACTATTGATAATTCATGGAAAAAGGGAAATGAAGATGATTTCGTTCGGCGGTTGTGCACTTGGCCAGTGCATTCCCACCGACGGAAAGGGATTTTCCGTTTGATGGTTGTATCATTTGGGTTAGAATCCCAATATTTGACCACCGACGGAAAAGGGAACTGTCCGCCCGGCGGTTGAACACTTGGGTTAGAGTCCTAATGCTTTGTCGCTGGCGGGCAGGGATTTGAAAATAGTTTGGCTGCCTTATACTTGGGTTAGAGTCCCAATGCATGGTCACCGACGAAAAAAGAATTAGGCACCATCCGTTGTAGGCCCGCTGTGATCGAGACTTTGCAACTATCCACATACTACGGAAAGCCCTATCTCCGATGGCTCTACTACTCGAACTGACAACCATGCACTGGGAGTGGAGAGATGGCGAGAGTAGCGTGTACCCTCGTGGCCGGCGTGCCTGGAGACGAGAGGAGTACTGTGCTCTCGGGTGGCGCAGGACCGGTTCAGGTTTTAGAAAAGCCGTGGTAGACGGGGTTGGCATTTGCAAGCTTAGGTGCTACATATGCAGTGTGGATAGGGATCCCTAGCTAGGTACTAATCGATTCGAATTGTCGTTGCTCCTCAGATATGGAGACTCGATCCTTTGACTTACAATTGGAAAGTGGTTCAGAACTAGGATATTTTTGAGAATGAATAAATAATTGGAATTGAAGGATACATGTGAAAGAATTGAGATCTATGATTATTGATTAAAATAATACTGAGCTAAAATATTGAAAGTAGGATTAAAGATTAGTATCGTTTTTCTGTAAAATATTTTGACTCTTGCTAAAGCCTTACCTTGACTCCCCTCAGCCTGTATTCCTGAGTCTCATTCCTTTTTCTTAGTCGGGTAAGTCTTGCGGAGTACCTCATGTATTCAGGGTTTGTTAACCCCTGTTGCAGGAAGGTCGAGCTTATGGTTCTACTTGGAACCGTGCCGGTTGACGGATCAGGATGGATGGTGATGTGTATATAATATAACCCTTGGGTAGGGTGTCTAGTTGTATGATGCTACTCCACTACGAAACTCTGGTTTGGGATAATGCAACTTATGTTTGTAAACTTATGTAATACTTCCGCACTCTGTACTCTGATTTAAATAATTTTGTGTAAACTGTTGTAATATATGGAAGGTCTTTACAATGAGATCCTCGAGTGAGTCAGGGTTTTCATGGAAACCCAATGGGCCACCTAGGTTGCGGGGAACTCGTGCATAGTAACCGGAGGTCCTTAGGGACGATGATGGTGCACGTAGGCCCGGTGATCCGGGCGGTTCTGTCATAGTTTGTGCTATTCATGAGGCCGTGGATGAGAAGGTCTTTGAGCAAATCAAGAACGTTGAGAGTGCTCATGAAGCTTGGAAGAAGCTTGAAGAGTCATATGAAGGCACCAAGGGTGTGAAGACCGCCAAGGCATACATCTACAAAGAGAAATTCTCTAGTTTCAAGATGAAAGATGATGAAAGTGTGCCAGAAGAATGCAAGTGATAGTAAATGAGCTCAAAACACTTGGTGAAGAAGTGAAGGATACTGACTTCTCCATGAAGTTTCTAAGGTGCTTGCCCAAGAGATTTGCCACATTGATCACCGTGCTAGTGAAGACCACAATGAGTGACTTGACACCAAATCAAGTCCTAGCGGAGGTGATTGAAGCATCTAGGCTCTAGTGGTTTCGGTGATTAATGACAACAAGACGGTTATTATGACTAACGTGTGTTTTGCAGGATAACCTAAAGCTTAGGTCATAATAACATGTAGGTTCAAGCCCCTAGCGATGGAAATCGATTCGGTTTTCAAAGGATAGAAGACAAGACGGTGATAGGCTAGTGCCAAGTGTCGTTTAGAGTTGAGAGACACTTGGCGTAGTCTTAGGTTTTGTTTTTCTCTTTGACCGTACTATTAAGAGGGGTTTGGATGGGTAGCTTGACTTAGAGCAAGATTAGAGAGTATAGATGTGATGCACACTTGTCCAACATAGCTCTAGATAGCCCAGGGAGACTCTTGAGAGAGAGAGAGAGAGGATCAAACTTCGTTTTTGAAAGTTTTCGATTCGATGAAGTTTTGATCAAATTAGAGGCGTCAGACTCTACCTAGTATGGGCGTCGGACCAATAGTTAGAGTCCGACGACATGTGGCAGCCCCTGGATGTTTCTCAGCATACCAGGGAGCATCGGACCCTGGCTGGATGGTCGTCGGACCATTGGCCAGAGTCCGACGGTGTCTCTGGGTGTTCAGCGAGCGTCGGACCTTTGAGAGAGTGAGCGTCGGACTAATGTTTCTTAGCGTCCGACGCGTCCAGAGAGGTTCCCGCAGCGTAAAAGAGCGTCGGACTTGGTCCGACGGTGTGCGTCGGACCATTGATCCGTTTTATAGCCGTTGAGAGGCACTGTGTCAGTTGTTCGAAAGCGTCGGACTGAGGAGCGTCGGACCATCGAGTTCGGTCCGACGCCCCTCTGGCAGAGGACTGCGCACAGTGCGACTGTGAGAGTCGGACCATGGTGGATGGTCCAACGATCGAGCAATGGCAGCGTCCGACGGTTCGCAGGAAAGTGAGAAACGGCTAGTTTTGGAGAGGGTGGGTATTTATACTCCACCAAAGCCTCCATTCTATCTCTCTTGCCACATCTAACAGCTGAAGGAACCACTTGTTGATCTTGTGAGAGAGCAAGAGCCCTAGGGAACATTGAGTGAACTCCATTGCTTGTGAGCTTCTTCCCTAGAGAGATCAAGAGTGACTTGTGTGCACCCTCTTTGGCCTTGTTCTTGGTCAAGTGAGAGTTTAGGCTTGTTATTCTTGGTGATCGGCATCACCTAGACAGTTTGGTGGCGATCGGTGGCTTGGTGACCGCTTGGAGAGCTTGTGGGCGGCCCAAGTCGAAGTTGTGAGCGGTTGTGGGCGATCCACCGCGCCGGAGAGGCAAAGAATCAGCCCGTAGAGAGCACTTGGTCTTTGCGAAGATCAAGGGGGAGCTACGCCCTTGCGTGGGTGCTCCAACGAGGACTAGTGGGGAGTGCCGACTCTCCGATACCTCAGAAAAATTCGGATTTGTCTTTCTAACCCTTTACATTCTCGCATTTCCTTTGTGTTCTCTACTTTCCTAGAGTAGTATACTTGTGATAGGACTTGGCTCTACATTGCATAACTTGTTTTAGGACTAGAATTGACACAAGCACTAGTGGGGTGACATTGGGCAAATTACGATAGGTTGAATTGTGTTTGCGAAAAATTTATTAGTTGCCCAATTCACCCCCCTCTTGGGCATCCTTGATCCTTTCAGTGATGACCGATGATGCTTATAGAGATGATGGTGACAAAGAAGAGTTGGTGAACAAGAGCAAAAAGAAAGATGAAGATGACAAGGATGAGAAGAAGAAGACCGTGGCATTCAAAGCCGCATCATCATTAAAGGGCAAGGGCAAAGCAAAGATTGAATCAAGTGAAGACCCTTCAAGTACAAGTGAGAGTGATGAGGAGATGGCCCTTCTAGTGAGAAGATTTGGCAAATTCATGAAGAAGAAGGGCTACCGGGCAAGAAGAAAGAACTCAAAGAAGTTTGATGGGCCAAGAAGATGCTTCAATTGTGGAAGCAAGGATCGCCGATTTCCCACACTCAAGTGATGATGAGCACAAAGGCAAGAAAAAGAACAAGCATGAGAAGAAGGAGAAGAAGGAAAAGAAAGAGTCATCATACAAGAAGAAGAAGAATTACTCTCATGTGGTGACATGGGATAGTGATGCATCTTCAAGTGATGAAGATAGTGATGATGATAAGAAGAGCAAGAAGAAGACGCATGCAAGCATTGCTATTCATGACAAGCTTTTCATCTTTGACACTTCTTCATGCTTCATGGCCAAGAGCTCAAAGGTATCATCCGATAGTGAATCTAGTGATGATGACCTGACTAAGGAAGAACTAATTGACATGCTTGATGATGCTCGTATTCATTTTGATTCACTAAGAAAGGAATGCAAGGGCTTGCGTAAGGATAAATAATCCCTTGAGCAAGAACTTGAGGAGCTTAGGGAATCTTAGGAGAGTCTAAAGGAAGACCATAAGAAGCTCCAAAAGTCTCACACTAAACTTGATGAAGCTCATTCCTCTCTAGTGGCTCAAAATGAGGACTTGCAAAGTCAAGTATAAAAGAAGAAAATTAAAACTTGCAACATAGGTGTAACATGTGACATATCTTGTGAACCTATTGTTGTTGCCACCACTAACCCTTCTTGTAGCACTTCCACTACTACCTCACCCACTAGTGACCCCTCACTAGTAGTTGAGAACAAGAACCTAAAGGAGGAGGTTAAAAAGCTCAATCACTCCTTAGCTAAGGCTTATGGTGGTGAGGACTGCTTGCTTATGTGCTTGGGTAGCCAAAAAACTTCTCTCCATAAAGAGGGATTGGACTATACCCCCAAGAAAGGCAAGGCCGCCTTTGCTCCTCACAAGACTTGTTTTGTGAAGAGAAATGGCTGGTATTGCACAAAATGCAAGCAAGTTGGTCATTTAGAGCATGAATGCAAAAGCAAGCAATCCAACACTCATGTATTCTCAATTAAGTTTGATTTTTGCTATATTCTTACAAAGGGCTCAAATGGTGTGAAGGCTAAGTTTATTGGTACATCCATGTTGGGTCCAAAGAAGAAGACCATTTGAGTACCAAAAGACTTAGTCACTAACCTCCAAGGACCCAGGCAACATTGGGTTTCTAAAAGGAATTGATCTCTTTTTTAAGGTCAATTACAAAGCCGGAGGAGGGCATTGGATGCTTGATAGTGGATGCACACAACATATGACTGAAGATTCTAGTATGTTTGGTTCTCTCAACACAAGTGCAAATAGTGGCTATGATGCAATCACATTTGGTGATAACAAGAAAGGGAAAGTGAGAGGACATGGTAAGATTGCAATATCCAATGACTTCTCCAACTCAAATGTGTTGCTAGTTGAAAGCTTGAACTTTAATTTGCTCTCGGTTGCACAACTTTGTGATCTCGGTTTCAAGTGCATATTTGGGGTTGATGATGTTGAAATTGTTAGTTTTGATGGCTCAAATTTGATATTCAAAGGCTTTAGATATGACAACCTATATCTTGTGGATTTCAATGCTAGTGAAAGTCAATTGTCAACATGTTTGATCTCTAAGTCAAGTTTGGGTTGGTTATGGCATAGAAGGCTTGGCCATGTTGGAATGAAACAATTGAACAAACTAGTGAAGCATGATCTAGTTAGAGGCTTGAAAGATGTCACTTTTGAGAAAGACAAGCTTTGTAGCTCATGTCAAGCCGGCAAACAAGTTGGAAACACACATCCTAAAAAGAGCATGATAAGTACTAGTAAAGCTTTTGAGCTCTTGCATATGGACTTGTTTGGACCAACCACATATACTAGCATTGGTAGAAACAAGTATGGATTTGTGATTGTGGATGATTATACTAGATATACATGGGTATTCTTTCTAATTGACAAGAGTGAAGTCTATGATCTATTCAATCTTTTGTCAAGAGAAGCCAAAATGAGTTTGAAACAACCATCAAGAAAGTGAAAAGTGACAATGGAAGTGAATTCAAGAACACCAAGATTGATGAGTTGTGTGATGAGTATGGCATTGGACATCAATTCTCACCCAAGTATACACCAAAATCAAATGACGTTGTTGAAAGGAAGAATAGAACCTTGATTGATATGACAAGATCAATGCTAAGTGAATACAATGTTAGTCATAACTTTTGGGCCGAGGCTATCAACACCGCATGCAACTACATCAACCGATTATATTGTCATTGTATGCTTGCAAAGACCCCATAGGAGCTATTGAATGGTAAAAAGCCCAACATTGCATATTTTCGGGTTTTTGGTTGCAAATGCTACATTCTCAAGAAAGGCACAAGATTGAGCAAGTTTGAAAAGAAATGTGATGAAGGTTTCTTACTTGGCTATTCAATGACAAGCAAGGTATATAGAGTTTGGAATTTAGCTAGTGGTACTCTTGAGGAGGTACATGATGTGGAATTTGATGAAACCCAGGGATCTCAAGATGAAGTTGAAAATCTTAATGATGTGAGAGGCAATGACTTGGCAAATGCAATGAAAGATATGAATATTGGTGATATTAGGCCAAGGCAAGTCAATGATTGAAAGGATCGAGGATGCCCAAGAGGAGGGGTGAATTCGGCAACTAGTAAATTTTTCGAAATACAATTCAACCTATCGACATTTGCCCAATCTCACCCCACAAGTGCTTGTGTCAATCTAAGCCTAAACCAAGTTATGCAACCTAGAGCCAAGTCCTCTCACAAGTGTACTACTCTATGAAAGTAGAGAACACAAAGTAAATGCGGGAATGTAAATGAGATAGAAAGACAAAGCCGGTTTTTCCCGAGGTATCGGAGAGTCGGCACTCCCCACTAGTCCTTGTTGGAGCACCCGCGCAAGGGTGTAGCTCCCCCTTGATCTTCGCAAAGACCAAGTGCTCTCTACGGGCTGATCCTTTGCCTCTCCGGCGTGGTGGATCGGCCACAACCACTCGCAAGCTTGGCATGGGCCGCCCACAAGCTCTCCAAGCGATCACCAAGCCTGCGATCGCCACCGAACCGTCTAGGTGATGCCGATCACCAAGAGTAACAAGCCTAGACTCTCACTTGACGAAGAACAAGGCCAAAGAGGGTGATGTATGCACACAAGTCACTCTTGATCTCTTTAGGGAAGAAGCTCACAAGCAATGGAGTTCACTCAATCCTCCCTAGGGCTCTTGCTCTCTCACAAGGTCATAAGGGTTGCTTCAGCTGATCAAATGAGCAAGAGAGCTAGAATGAGGGTGATGGAGAAGTATAAATACCCCCAAGCCTCACACTAGCCGTTGAGACACAAAACAGCTTTCTGCGAACCATTGGACCCTATGAACAGTGCTAGCGTCGGACCAATCCCAATCAGTCCGACTCTCACGGGCACACTGTACTCAGCACTATGTGGAGGGGCGTTGAACTGACTGTAATAGTCCGACGACACTATCGGACCAGCGTCCGACGCCCTCAAGCTCTTGGGTGAGCCATGCACAGGAACCCTTAACGGCTAATACACAAAGCAGTGGTCCAACGCTCACCGTCGGACCAAGTCCGACACTCAAAACAGCTCTCTGGACCTCTCTGGAAACGTCGGACGTGGCAAAGCATTAGTCCGACGCCCTTTCTCTCCATGGTCCGACGCTCACCTGGAAACCCCTGGCACCGTCGGACGCTGGGCAAAAGTCCGACGACCATCCCAGCAGCGTCCGACGGTCTCTGGTGCGCTGAGAAGGCACCAGAGGCTGCCACGTGGCGTTGGACCCTAGCCATTAGTCTGACGACCATACTAAACAGAGTCCGACTCCCTAAAGTTGATCAAAACTTCGCCGAATTGAAAACTTTCCAAAACGAAGTTTGATCCTTTCTCTCTCAAGAGTCTCCCTGGGCTATCTATAGCTATGTTGGACAAGTGTGCATCAAATCTACACTCTCTAACCTTGCCCTAAGTCAAGCTACCCATCCAAAACCCTCTTAATAGTACGGTGAAATGGAAAAACAAAACCTAAGACTACTCCAAGTGTCTCTCAACTCCAAACGACACTTGGGACTAGCCTATCACCGTCTTATCTTCCATCCTTTGAAAACCGAATCGATTTCCATCGCTAGAGGCTTGAACCTACATGTTATCATGACCTAACTTCTAGGTTATCCTACAAAACACACGTTAGTCATAATAACCTCTTTGTTGTCATTAGTCACCGAAACCACTAGGGCCTAGATGCTACAATCTCCCCTTTTTGTTGATTGATGACAACAACCTCAAATAGATTTAGAAAGAGTGAGGTTTTTAAAGGCTTGATTCATATAAGCATGTGTCAATAAGAGCAAAGGGTTAGGCATGGTTATACAAATCAAGACCACAAGGTACACAAAGAATATGAAATAAGCACAAGTACCAAGGCTCAAGATTAGAGTGAAGTGCGGAAGCTAAGACAATGAGCATAACCAAGTGAGAACAAAGTGACATGATATATAATATGAAGCTCAAACATATGTCACAAACCAAGTCTCAAGCACACATATATATACAATGCATGAAGGTAAACATGATGCATGCAAATATCACAACCAAAAGTCATAAGAGCCAAATCCCTCTCACATCGCTCCCCCTAAATCTATACTCTCTCTCCTCCCTTTGGCATCAAGAACCAAAGACCTAAGACTGAGGAGGAGGAGAAGAAGCCGCAGTGTCATGGTCGGAGGAGTGAGGTCAAAGCTCAAACTGTGAGGGGTCGGTGTCTCACTCTGAACTCTAAGCTGCCTGACCCTCTGCTGGAGAACATGTAGGTGAAGCGGTCCGGGTTGGCTCTGTTGTCTCTGTACGTGGGTCAGCCTGTGTGACTGGAGTAGCAGAAGCTGCCTCTGTAGGTGCCTGCTCCTCTGGAACTGTCTAAACAGACTCTGCAACGGTCTGCTCGTCGGTGTTAAGCTGCTGACCCTGTGGCTCTGCACTACTACCGCCTCAGTATCTGTGGTAGTCGCGAGAGGCTCTGAGGAAACGACTAAGTGAAAGGTCCTTGTTTGGTTTTGGTAATTGAGTGACAACTTAAGTGGACTAATATGTGTTTAAGTATTGATTACACAGGTGATTAGTCCACAGGTACATGTGTGTGAGCAACTATGCCATGGAGGTGGATATGGCGTGTTGAGTGTTGCTTAGCTCACACATATGGAGATGAAGGAGCTAAACACATGAGACATGACATGGAGTCATGTGGCTAGGTGGAGAAGATCAAGACGAGGCTTCGCGTCGACGGACCGGTTGCAAGTGTGAAGGGCAAGTCGGGTGATGGCTTGGCGCCGATGGACCAACGCAACGGTGAAGAGCAAGCAAGTCAAGGATCGATGAACCAAAAGCCACGTGATGATATAAAGTGGATCATATCATTCATGAGGTGTTGGTGCATGTGTTGCATTGGCATCGATGGTGTCGGAGACGGTGATGAAGATGGTGATCGAAATGAAAAGCGCAAGGCAAAGGTATAACCTAGGGCATTTCCATTTCACCGGTCTAAGGTTGCGTAGAGAAGTGCTTGACCGGATTTAGGATAGATGGCCGTACTATCAAGAGGGGCAAACTTGTTTGCATATCGGTCATCTAGTGCCACTTGAGCGATCTAACTTGCATACGTTGCTAGGATCGAGTGGCGTGGTGAAAAGAGTGAAAAATCCTTTGAAAAATGTTTGTGAAAAGCTAACACACATGCACATGAGGTGTACACTTGGTGGTGTTAGCACATTTGCAAATGTGGTGAAGTTTGGAGTTGAAAGGAGCTCAAAAAGAGCGTCGGACGTTGGCTTGGACAGGGCGTCGGACCATTAGTGTGAAGGGTCTGACGGTCCCAGGCCTCTGTGCAGTTGAGTGTGAGCGTCGGACGCTGTCTGCAGTGACAGCGTCGGACCATCTTCGTGCGTCCGACGGTGTTTGGCCTGTGAGCGTCGGACGCTGAAGTTTGTGGGCGTCGGACTTTTGTCCGAGCGTCCGACGGTGCAGATCGTGCGAGAGCTGACACGTGGCGAGCTCTGAGAGCGTCGGACTCTTGGGTTTAGTCCGACGGCGAGCTTCGGACGACCGTCCGACGGTTTTCAGCCCTCGGGGAGCTCTCTGGAAGCGTCGGACCGTGGAGTTCGTTGGTCCGACGGTGTTCCGTCCGACGGTGATCTGAAGCACGGGAAGTTAGCCGTTGTGATCCAACGTTCGACTTCAAACGGCTAGTGACACGTGGCGGCTATCGGGAGCGTCGGACCGTGGACATTGGTCCGACGGTGTCGCGGCTGAGCGTCCGACGCTCAGTCCGACGGCCGGTTTGAGAGGGCAACGGCTCTATTCGTTTGAGGGCTATAAATCCAAGCACTTGGCGGCCTTGGCCGATAAGCTGAGCACCCTTGGGCCTGTGCGGCTTGTGTAGGTGTGCTTGGAAGCCCTCCCACTCACTCACTTGCTTAGTGCACATCCGATTGATTGATAGTGAGTGATTCTAGTGCGTTGCATTGTGAGTTTGCATCGAGTGGCACTAGGTGATCGTGTTGCAAGCCAGTGGTGCTTGTTACTCTTGGAGGTTGTCACCTCCTAGACGGCTTGGTAGCTTGTGGCTCCGTGAAGCAAGCAAGAAGATTGTGCTTAGCTCCGAAGAAGCTTTGTGAGGGGTTCGAGCTCACCCCGCGGGAGATCGCAAAGAGCATCGCTAGTAGAGCGAGACGTGAAGAGCGACAAGTGGTCCGGCCGAGTCAAGTGCTAGAGCTTGTGGTAAGCACTCCACGTGGAAGAGTGTGACTTGCGGTTCACCACTAGCAAGAGGACCGGCGGCAACCTTGGAGCTTGTCTCAACGGAGAACGTAGCTTGTGGCGACAAGTGAACCTCCGGGAAATAAATCACCGCGTCAACATCTTCCCATCCTTCGCGGTGGTTTGCTCCCTTCTACACAAGTTATTTATATTGTGCATTACTTTATTTGTGTAGTTGTAGTTGCTCTTGTGAGACCGGTTAGCTTGTGTAGCTTGCCACTCACCTTCTTAGCTTGTGTAGCTTAGAAGTAGTTCTCACATAGTTTGTGTAGCTAAAGTGAGTTGCGCTCTTTGATTTGGATTGTGTATCCTTGTCATTGAGCAAGTAGTGAGCTTAGGTGCTTAGTGCATTTTTGCTTACTAGTTAATAGGAGTTTCCCCGGTGCTTAAAGTACTAGCGCTTAGGTTTGTGTGATCTTGCGCTAGAACGGTTTAGGGAAGCTCAAGCTAGATTTGCACCTTTGCTTCTCGCTAGGATCTTTGGCAAGGTGTTTAGAGTCTTAGTTAGAGGGGTGAATTGTCGCTAGAACTGATTAGGTTTTATTCCGCTGCGATTAGTTGTTATAAAGGACTATTCACCCCCCTCTAGTCCGCCATCTCGACCCTACACGTGGTATCGGAGCTTGGTCTCTCAATTGCGGTCTTAACCGACCTGAGAGGATGGCGACTTATGGGCTAGATGTTGATTGTCCATACATATTTGATGGCACACACTTTGCACGTTGGAGAA
Source organism: Eremochloa ophiuroides (assembly GCA_038502445.1). Lineage (NCBI taxonomy): Eukaryota > Viridiplantae > Streptophyta > Magnoliopsida > Poales > Poaceae > Eremochloa > Eremochloa ophiuroides. The sequence goes on along the minus strand of JAHLJS010000001.1, from coordinate 33,901,695 downwards.
ATTGGATGGAATGTAATATTAAATTTATTTCTCCCCAAATGTGGTGGATCGTAGATGTAGGCTTTTCCCATGCGATTGATGAGGACAATCCTACCGAAGCGCAAGAGAAATGTTTACAACTCGGTTACCAAGCTATTGACATGTTTTATAGAGTTTTGGATGATAGCATCTTCGGAAGGATCATACACTTTGAGACCGCTCATGAAATTTGGGTGTATCTCAATGAAAACTATGGCGCGCTCCCCGAAGATGAAGATGATGCCAAAGACATGAAGCTTGGTGATCAAGAGCACCTTCACAACTCCGTGATTGTGAAGAGTTGCTCCTCCTCTTCGTCAAGTGATGATGTTGATACTACCACAAGAGCACTTGACAAGGGAGTTGATAAAGCCACAAGTGATGCACATGATGATTCTACCTCAAGTTCACTTGATGATGGCTATGAGAGTGATGCATCCACAAGCTCTTCATCCTCATCGCATTGCTACACATCACTTGGTGATGGCAAGGTATCAATTGGCAATGTGGTTATTGATTGTGATGATCCAAATTTTGAGCTTGTGTGCAAACTCTTTAATGCTTTAGAAAATGAGATGAATAAAACAAAGAATTTGACTAATGAAAACTCTTTTCTAAAGGACACATGTGAACAACAAAAGCATCTACTTTATGTCATGAGTTGTTCACATGAGGAGCTAAAATTGACTCATGAGGAGCTTAGTGTTGCTCATGAGAATTTGGTAAAAGACCATGCTTTTCTCACTAAGGAGCTTTCCAATGAAAAATCTAAAACTTGTGAGAGCTCATCACTTGGGTCAAATGATCAATCACATATTGCAACTAACCCTCATGATGTAGGCATGAAGAATGTATCCGCCTCATGTGATGATATGCCTTGTTCTTCATTTTTACATACTTGTTCTACTTCTATGTCTTGTGAGACTAACCTTTTGAAGGAGAACAATGAGCTCAAAAGTCAAGTGAAGAACATGAGTGACAAAATAGAAAGGTGGAACAACTCAAGTGTCACCCTCAATAACATGTTAAAAAATACAAAAATTGTCGGTGACAAGAGTGGCCTTGGGTACATCAAAAAGAAATGGGACATGACCAAAGGTGAAAGAAAGAGAGCTAGGAAAGAGAAGAAGCAAGAGCGAGAAAGACTTGCTCATTTCATGTGCTTTATATGCCATGAAATGGGTCATCTAGCTTTGTCATGCCCTACCAAAGAGAAGCCCAAGAAGAAAGAAGAAGTGAGGCTCACACATCCACAATGTCCCAAGTGTAGCACTAGAAGTGATATCCCTTCTACGTGCCTATACAAGAGATTTGTGAGGCCTCAACAAAAGCCACAAGACAAGACACCCCAAGATCAAGTCAAGACCAACCATGAAATATGCTATGGTGACTTGAAGAAGAAGAAAACAAGAAGGGGTAATGGAAGAGGAAGGCGTCAAACTCATATTCATGATGCCAAGTTGATGATGAGCAAGACTCAAGAGAAGAACAAGATGGCTCACATCAAGTGTTTCAAATGTGAAGACATGGGTCACTTTGCCTCGAAGTGTCCTAACAAGCTTGAGAAGAAGGCTCAAGCAACTCAAGAGAGGCGAGGCAATGAGAAGCACAACATGAGCAAGAAAGAGAAGGCTCAAGCAAAGCAAAAGTGCTACTCATGCCGGGAAAGGGGACACATGGCTAATTCATATCCCCTAGGTAACACTCCTAAGCCTTTTTCAATTCATGCAAATAATTTGCTTAGGAAGGATGACAATGGTACCTCATCGGTTGCTATTGCAAAACATCCCGCTATCCATACTAAGGCAATGCCTAAGTATGTTGCACCTAACTTGAGAGGACCCAAACTAGTTTGGGTACCATCAAAAGTGGATAATTACGTGTAGGTACCATGGCATTGGAGGCTTGATTTAATTGGCATTCATATTGATCATCATATAATGAGTCAAGTCATGATTACTAGTGTAAATCCAAACCAATGCCAAGTCAAATAAAGTGAAGTCCAAGTGCTATAACATACAAGTGCAAAAGTTCAAGTTGTGGGTGGTTCTTTGGATAATTATTTGATGACTTGCAAACAATTGAGTTGAAGCTTGCAAATGGATGATCATGAACTATCAAGGTATATCATTTGTTGATCAAACTTATTTGGATGCATATGAGTTGATTGAATTGGATAAATATGCATATGTTGCTTGCAATAAGAAGTTTGAATGGAATAATTGCTTAGTGATCAAATTTGAGTAGATTTGGTTGGATATGATCATAGGATGACTTTTAGTAAGTGGATTGAATGGATATATGTCTTGTGAAAGTATTCAAGCTTGTTTACCTCAAGTTTGATTCAATTTGAAGAAGTTTAGCTCAATTGATCAAAATATGTCCAAAATTGTGAAACTGAGCTAGCTGAGAACAAAGCCATGATTGAGTAAACAAAACTATTTGGATTGGCTTGAAAATTGATATACATGCTCTAGACTTATGGTACAACTTGCTGTGAAGATCTCATAAGAATTGGATAAGGATTACTTTGGTTTTGGAGTAGTTCTTGTCAACTATAGTGCAGCAGTTTTTGAGCATGTAGCAGTGTAGAGAAAAATAATGGTTGGCAGTCCATACTTGGTCAAATAAAGCTCAATTTTTTTGACTGCTAGTAGACTCAAATAAGGTCATCTCCACAAAATTTTATGGTCATTGGACAAGTACATTGGCAGTTATGATCTATTCTTTGAAGTGTACAGAATTTGTCCACAAGAGAGAATTATTGCAAATCTTTGGTATCTCTTGCATTGAAGGGCTCTCAAGTTGGAATTATGATTACAAGTGGTTGAGAGTCATTTGTTTGGTTTTGTATCATGGATATTGGTACTTAAGGGAAGGTCAAGACCAAGCAAAGAAAAGATGAAGCTTAAGTCCTAGTGATGATTGGAGAACAATTGGATAGAAAGAAAAGGACTTAAAGAAGTAGAAAGAAAAGGACTTAAAGAAGGAATTCAAGTTGATCATTATGTTAAGTCCTTAGATCAATCAAGCAAAGGCAATTCAGATGGGTATTGAAGATGTTTCTTTGGAGAGAGATCACTTCTCCCGATCGTCGGGGCATGCCACCTTATGTAGGTAAACCAAGTGGGTGATGCTTGGATGGCTAATATGGAAGTGGTGATCCGAAGAATCATTGAAGATGCTTAGTTGAAGAAATTAAAAGGATTGATCTAAAGAGCAAGCAACAAACCAAATAAGAAGTCAAATATTCACAAGTGGTACTCATGCAAATCCAAGTGGTATTTTCTCATGCAAGCTTGATCAAGAATGAAAGCAAGTCAACCACAACATTGAAGCTAGCACTTGATCATATGGGTGAAGAATAGAATTCATGATGATGATTGGTCTTCACCAAGCTATTCAAATGAACTTCACTATTGCTATCTTTGAGATTGATTGAAAATGACTATCCTCTACTCCGAGATAGCAAAGGTATCATTGTATGGCATATGCATCCATATTTTGATAAGGACTTGATTAGAGCATATAGTCATACATAGATGAGCATGCATAAAGAAATCAAATGATTTCAAGTTCATATGATGCCACTATTGCTTGTATGTTTTGTTTGATCTAGTGGCTAAATATGACTTGTTCATGAGCATGTGAACCTAGTGTTTGATCTAGTTAAATAAGCAAAAAGGATCTAATTCAACATAGGCAAGATAACCCCTAGTGGAGTGAAGAAGCTTGTCTTTGGTTCAAACGAAGTTAGATTACTTGTGCAAGTTTGCTAGTTTGAACTAATCAAGAAAGAAGCTCTTGGAAACAATCTAAGTTCAAGAAGCACAAGACAACAATAAAAATGGATATCAAGTTATTTCTTCACGTGATATTCATCTACACGTGGTATTTTCAAGTGGTATCCGACAAGATGTGCAATTGATCCTCAACTTTTAGTGATCATCAAGATGAAGACTTCCCACACCAAAAGAGCTCAAGTTCAAGTGGATGACCGATCATATGACATAGGGGAGATACTTATTCATTTGGTATCAAGAGATGCAAGGTCCAACATGTGGTATCTCATTCTTTGGATGGTTTTCAAGTGGTGTCATTCCAACTCAAAATGGTGGTGTCCATAAAATGTGCAAGAATCTACCCTCAACATCCCTACCACACACCTTTGTCACAATAGAGCATTGACTTTTATGGAAATTGATGACAAAGGGGGAGAGATTTGGACAAAGATATGAAATTGTGTGATAAGGAAGAGATATTGGATTACATGATCATGGGGGAGAGATAATCAAGATGGATGGAAGTACGCAATGAACCATCATGGAGGCCGATGATGGGAGAGCAATAGGCCAACAAGAAGGATGATCCACAAGATTGAAGATTATAAGGGGATCAAAAATTCTTGGACAAGAGAAGCACACAAGTAGGGGAGCAAGCTCATGGACATGGTTGATTGCATTTGAAATGTGCATATTCATATGCTTGCTTGCATTTGCACTTAGTTTTATACACATGGTATGTTACTTGTGTGGTGTATGCTAGTATAGGTTTGAATGATGATTTGATAACTAGCATGCATAGGTTGTGAGCTAGACTTGTGTTTATCAAGTATTTACTAGAACCTTGCCCTTTAATGTTGATCTCATGGGGTATCTAGCATTTTTTGCTTGTCTAGCTAATCTTGATGCTAAGGGTGAACTTAATGGTGCAACTCCAATTGACATGAAGCAATTGGTATCAAGCACGATCATTGTCAATCTACATGTGGTATCGAGCTTCAAAGGTTTATTCTAAACACCTTACCATCACTTAGTAGTGTTGGCACTCCCACAAATTCCATATTTATGCATGTGTGAAAATTTGAAACCAAACCATTTGAGCACACATGTAGGGGGAGTTAACACTACCAAGTCGGGTTTTATGAAGCTTATCCAAGTCTAAAGATTTGAGCTTAAAGATGGATAAGTAACATAAAATCCAACCCAAGTTAGTAATTTACACTTGTGTGAAGAGCTAACTTGGTTAATGCGCTTAATTTCCATATCTTTGTAGAGTTGTCATCAATTACCAAAAAGGGGGAGATTGAAAGGTCCTTGTTTGGTTTTGGTAATTGAGTGACAACTTAAGTGGACTAATATGTGTTTAAGTATTGATTACACAGGTGATTAGTCCACAGGTACATGTGTGTGAGCAACTATGCCATGGAGGTGGATATGGCGTGTTGAGTGTTGCTTAGCTCACACATATGGAGATGAAGGAGCTAAACACATGAGACATGACATGGAGTCATGTGGCTAGGTGGAGAAGATCAAGACGAGGCTTCGCGTCGACGGACCGGTTGCAAGTGTGAAGGGCAAGTCGGGTGATGGCTTGGCGCCGATGGACCAACGCAACGGTGAAGAGCAAGCAAGTCAAGGATCGATGAACCAAAAGCCACGTGATGATATGAAGTGGATCATATCATTCATGAGGTGTTGGTGCATGTGTTGCATTGGCATCGATGGTGTCGGAGACGGTGATGAAGATGGTGATCGAAATGGAAAGCGCAAGGCAAAGGTATAACCTAGGGCATTTCCATTTCACCGGTCTAAGGTTGCGTAGAGAAGTGCTTGACCGGATTTAGGATAGATGGCCGTACTATCAAGAGGGGCAAACTTGTTTGCATATCGGTCATCTAGTACCACTTGAGCGATCTAACTTGCATACGTTGCTAGGATCGAGTGGCGTGGTGAAAAGAGTGAAAAATCCTTTGAAAAATGTTTGTGAAAAGCTAACACACATGCACATGAGGTGTACACTTGGTGGTGTTAGCACATTTGCAAATGTGGTGAAGTTTGGAGTTGAAAGGAGCTCAAAAAGAGCGTCGGACGCTGGCTTGGACAGGGCGTCGGACCATTAGTGTGAAGGGTCTGACGGTCCCAGGCCTCTGTGCAGTTGAGTGTGAGCGTTGGACGCTGTCTGCAGTGACAGCGTCGGACCATCTTCGTGCGTCCGACGGTGTTTGGCCTGTGAGCGTCGGACGCTGAAGTTTGTGGGCGTCGGACTTTTGTCCGAGCGTCCGACGGTGCAGATCGTGCGAGAGCTGACACGTGGCGAGCTCTGAGAGCGTCGGACTCTTGGGTTTAGTCCGACGGCGAGCTTCGGACGACCGTCCGACGGTTTTCAGCCCTCGGGGAGCTCTCTGGAAGCGTCGGACCGTGGAGTTCGTTGGTCCGACGGTGTTCCGTCCGACGGTGATCTGAAGCACGGGAAGTTAGCCGTTGTGATCCAACGTTCGACTTCAAACGGCTAGTGACACGTGGCGGCTATCGGGAGCGTCGGACCGTGGACATTGGTCCGACGGTGTCGCGGCTGAGCGTCCGACGCTCAGTCCGACGGCCGGTTTGAGAGGGCAACGGCTCTATTCGTTTGAGGGCTATAAATCCAAGCACTTGGCGGCCTTGGCCGATAAGCTGAGCACCCTTGGGCCTGTGCGGCTTGTGTAGGTGTGCTTGGAAGCCCTCCCACTCACTCACTTGCTTAGTGCACATCCGATTGATTGATAGTGAGTGATTCTAGTGCGTTGCATTGTGAGATTGCATCGAGTGGCACTAGGTGATCGTGTTGCAAGCCGGTGGTGCTTGTTACTCTTGGAGGTTGCCACCTCCTAGACGGCTTGGTAGCTTGTGGCTCCGTGAAGCAAGCAAGAAGATTGTGCTTAGCTCCGGAGAAGCTTTGTGAGGGGTTCGAGCTCACCCCGCGGGAGATCGCAAAGAGCATCGCTAGTAGAGCGAGACGTGAAGAGCGACAAGTGGTCCGGCCGAGTCAAGTGCTAGAGCTTGTGGTAAGCACTCCACGTGGGAGAGTGTGACTTGCGGGTCACCACTAGCAAGAGGACCGGCGGCAACCTTGGAGCTTGTCTCAACGGAGGACGTAGCTTGTGGCGACAAGTGAACCTCCGGGAAATAAATCACCACGTCAACATCTTCCCATCCTTCGCGGTGGTTTGCTCCCTTCTACACAAGTTATTTATATTGTGCATTACTTTATTTGTGTAGTTGTAGTTGCTCTTGTGAGACCGGTTAGCTTGTGTAGCTTGCCACTCACCTTCTTAGCTTGTGTAGCTTAGAAGTAGTTCTCACATAGTTTGTGTAGCTAAAGTGAGTTGCGCTCTTTGATTTGGATTGTGTATCCTTGTCATTGAGTAAGTAGTGAGCTTAGGTGCTTAGTGCATTTTTGCTTACTAGTTAATAGGAGTTTCCCCGGTGCTTAAAGTACTAGCGCTTAGGTTTGTGTGATCTTGCGCTAAAACGGTTTAGGGAAGCTCAAGCTAGACTTGCACCTTTGCTTCTCGCTAGGATCTTTGGCAAGGTGTTTAGAGTCTTAGTTAGAGGGGTGAATTATCGATAGAACTGATTAGGTTTTATTCCGCCGCGATTAGTTGTTATAAAGGACTATTCACCCCCCTCTAGTCCGCCATCTCGACCCTACACTAAGGACGGCAGAGTCTTTGTGGTGCCGGTAGCAGGTGGAGCTGTAGTGGAAGGCACAGGCTGTTGGTACTCTTTAGGTGTGGGCAAGCCTGTGATCTCGTTGAAGGTTGCACCAAGGCTCTTGGTCACTGAGTGGCCACCCAAGTCTGGAGTGAAACCTGTGTAGATCGGCGTGAACCCCTGAGTGAAGCCTGAAGAAGCAAGCCACTGCTGAGTCAGCTGACTGGGAGTGACAAACTGACTCGGTAAGGTAGCAGTGCCTTGACTCTAAAGTCCGCCGGACTGTATCGCTGGAGTCACATGGGCTGCTGTGGCTGCTGGTCCAACCTACTGCACGGGAGGAGTAGTGGCCAGGAACGGTGGCGCTCCGGTGTGCCTCATGATGTGCTCCTTGAATCCAAAAGTCTATAACTGCATCTGCTGACTTTGGAGCTGCATCCGGAGCATCTGTTGTTGAAACTGATCCTGCCTCAACTGAATCTGTGCAAGCGCTGCAGCCTGCTCTCGAGCTAACCGAGCGTGCTCCTCAGCCTGATGCTACTGAAGCGACTGAAGAATAGCAAGAAATGTCGGGTCAGTTTAAGGAGCCTGAGGAGCAGAGCTGGAACCACCGGCCTCTGAGTCGTGAGCTTGAGGATGCCTAGGAATAGGCTGGTAGTCCACATCAGAGCTGGAAGAGGACGAGTCAACAGGGTCGTTGTCAACAAGTAACTGCTCAAGCTCACTATGGGCAACGTGCCTCATAGCCTCGTCCTGCTGCTGAACCTCTGCCATCTCTGCCCCTAACCTCTGAGCTCGCTGAACTTTGTGAAATGCACGACTGCCACGCCTGCCATCTATCAGAAAGATCATCCTGTATGCTGGAAACTCTGTCTCAGTCTGGTGCAACTCTAGTGATCCCTGTCTAAATCTTGTGCTGCCTGCGCACAAGAATGGACGAGATCCAGTGAGCGTAAGAAAGCTGTCGCCGAGACCTGATGCCCTCTGCTATCGTGTCCTCCATCTCAGAAATTGTCAGATCGACCACATAGAACTCTGACTGCTGGACCGGGGCACCAAGGAGCCAAAGCTGTAAGTGAGTGAGTCCCTCCTTGTACCCCTCCCGCGGTAGTAGAGTACACCTCATCACGTCGTTCAGGAGACGAACGACGGGATGAAGCTCCGAGGGTGTCCTGCGGGAGCCGTCTCCAAACGGTGGTCGAAAATAAGCTGCTATGTGAGCTGTACCTGGTGCAAGTCCTCCGTGTGCCCTACTCGGCGGATCTGTCATGCTGTAACAGATGCTGTGCAACCTGGCAGCTGACTCTGGTACTCCAAGCAGCTCTCACAGAGCCTTCGCGTAGAGCCTGTAAGGCTATCTGCCGAAGGTGTACTGTAGGTACTCGTAGTCAGGGCCGATCCAAAGTGAGGCGTAAAACTCTCGAACCCACGACTCCACGTACCGTCCTGACTGTCCCAGCAGCTCTACGAGTCCAAGCAAGTAGGTCAAGTAAGGCCTGATCTCCTCACCACCTGCCTGGACTATTCCTCCAGGGGACATACCCTGTGCTGACAAAGCCCAACCTCCGAATGCATGAGAGCGGTGAAGAAATCCTCTTGAAGAGTAGTGTACCAGCCCTCTGAAGCTCGTGGGTCCCTCTGAGGTGGGAACCAGCTGTCAAGAGAAGTCAACCGGAGCTCCCTGACTCGGGCTGCGGAGATGTTCCACAAGTCCAAGTGAACCTCTAGCTCAGGCTCTGGCTGTGGCTCTGTGGGAGCAGGGGCCCCGGGTACTCGGTCGCCACGCTTCTGACCAGCGGGCCGGGGTGGCACTGAAGGTCGAGTGCGCCCCGAGCGACGAAGTGGAGATGCCTGGACCTGCTCCCCCTGAGTAGCTGCCTCCTGCTGCTCTGCCTACCTCTGTTGTGCCTCTGCCTGTGGCTGCTCCTCAGAACCCTCTCTGCCTGACAAACTGACCTCAATGCCTCCAATGTGGAGGCCTCTGCCACGCTCTGCCTCGTCAGCTGCCTGTGCTGCCCTGATAGCCTATCGCTACTCTGCTGTCAGCTGTCTCTTCCTCTTCTTGCTAGAATCTGCCATGGGGGCCTTCCCCTTTTCCTGAGGTGGACGAGGAGGAGGCCTCTCATCCCCACCTGTGCCACCTTGACTGCGGCTCGCTTGCTTGCAGCGAACCATAGCTGCCAAGCTGATCACTGACCGTATGCAACTGCCAACTGACACTTGTGAGGCTTGGCCTCAATCCGTATCCATGGGCTTGGCCCCGGATTCACTGCCACTGATCACTGCCTCAAACCACGAACAGATGCAGAAGAAAGATAGGTAGGAATACATAAGCATATATATAATCTAAAAGATGAGTAACCCTAGGAAGCAAGCACATGAGATGAGAGATGGAATGGCAAAGCAATCTGCGGGAGGAGAAGAAACCTGTGAAGAGGAAAGGTACTCTGTCGACGAGAGGCACCACGGGGACGAAGCAAATCACTGCACAAAACAAGGCTCAAGTCAAAGACTGGGCCAAGGACTAGGGAAAGACAGTGATTAGGAGAACTAGGGTTTCTCAGGCAAGTGAAGTGAGAGCACAAACCCTAGAAGAAAGAAGGGCTCGAACTCAATGAGAAGCTCAAGCAAGGACCCCAGCGAACACACCAAAGGAATACAAGATCACTGCATAGCACAAACAGTGTAACAGAACCGGCTAAATCACCTGGCCCACCGGCACCTGTCATTGTCACTAACGACTTCTGACAGCCAGGGCCCGTGTCCCAAATGATCTAGACAGGTCTGTCGGGCTACATTAGCGCCCTTTTCTCCGACAGGATCACCATTGCAGAATCATCACAGGATTACAACATTTCGTCATAAAATACATCAGAGTAACAGTGCGGAAGATTACATAACATTTAGATTACAAACCGGTTGTTCAAATAGGATTCAAATATAGTTATTACAGACCAGAGGACATAGCAGTATCAGTGGAATAGTTACACAATACTAGATAAGATAACTTGAACCCTGCCCACGGGTTCCACTTCACTCATCGCCGCTTTCTTCCTCGACCACGGTCACGCAACATGGAGCAAGACAGATCTCCGACTGCGGTCCTCCTGCAACGGGGTTAACAAACCCTGAGTACTAGGGGTACTCCGCAAGACTTACCCGACTAAGGATGTAAAATGAGACTCAGGAATGCAAGGCTATGGGTAAGGCTAGCAGAGGATGAGGAGTTTGCAGAAAAGCAATATATCCCGTTCCATATTTTATTTTATCAATATCATAATCACAACTATAGTTCCGACATTCAATCTCAAATATCATCATTCTTCAATTTTCTTTATTCATTCAGATAACCTAGTTGAGAACCACTTTTCGGTGTAGAGTGTGAGGATCAAGTCTCCATAACCGAGGAGCACGTCGATTCGAATCCAGAAAGTACCCAGCTGGGGATTCTAACCACACTGCATATGCAGCACGCCGGCATACATATACCAACCCGTCGTCACGGCTTTGCTATCCCAGAACCGGTCCTGCGCCACCCGAGAGCACAGTACTCCACTCTTATCCAGGCACGCCGGCCACGTGGGTACAAGCTACTCTCGCCATCTCTCCACTCCCAGTGCGTGGTTGTCGGTTCCAGCAATAGCGTCACCGAACTCTAGGCTTTCCGCATTGGTATGTGGCTAGGCTGTTCATCATGATCACAGCAGACCTACAACGAACGGTCCCTATTTCCTTCCTGCCGTCAATCCTGCATTGGGACTCTAACCCAAGTACAAGACTACCCGACAGTTTTTATTATCGTGCCTGTCGGGTGAGTGAGACATAGGGAACGCCACCCCATGAGCTGGCCACCCAACGAAACACGTTTCCAAAGACATCGACCAGTTCCAAACTATTCCGAAAGCGACCATGCATTGGGACTCCAACCCAAATACACATCGACCAGCGGATAACCAGTTCTTCACCAATCAAAGTATAAGTATAATCATGGCACAGAAAATAGTTTTTCTTTTATGCAAAGCTAAGTTCATTAAGCATGCCTAAGCATTTCTCAAACCATTTTATTTAAATCAGGTTTCAGGGTATTTATTTGAGACAATGCATCTGGATAGGTGACAATCAACTCCTATTAACCTAATGCAGTAGATTAACTCGAATTATAAATATTTTGTAATAGAGGGGCTGAATGGACTGGGGCTTGCCTTGGATCGTGTACAGCGTCGGGTCGGGATCAGTCCCGCAGATGTCGAATCCTTGGATGACTTCTGGAGTGGCCTCCTCAGTAGTAGTCTCGACCTGGACCCCCTCGGGAACGGGCACTACACGTATGCAATGATGTATGCTTAGCGTGGCATGAGGGCAACAAATGAAATGCTTGGAAGTAAACCATTAATACCTTGAGTACAACTTTCCTTCACGGTAAAGTTGTAAACGATCTACGGAAGGTAAAAGTAATGTTTCCTACTTTTGTTTTATTGACCTTTTTAACGGTCAGAGAAAGCCGCTACACAGCTTTATGACTACTACCAAGCACTAAGTTCTCAATTTGCCAAGGATCACACAGCGAAAGATCCTTGGTCTTCATTCAACCCAAAATTCACACAACAAACCTAAATTCTTTTTTTCTATTTACTTTATTAATCCCTAATTTCACATATATTTATTAATTGACCAAACTAACTTCAATTGCAACCAAACTTTACCAACAGCTAGGTTTTATCACCAAACAGAGCCACAATAAATTTCATGATTTTTGGATTTACAGATAATTAATTAAAATTACACAAACTTGAATTTATTAATTACTTTACTGATTTATACAGCAGATTAAAGGCACTGGAACACCCTATATTATATTTTTAAAAAATACTACATACTTCAGAGAGCATACACAATTATTCTCACATTTTTCCATTCAACAGATTAATTCGTATGAAAATAACAATCATCAGCACTATTCAAATAAATTAAAATAGAAAAGGCATTTGAAATTCCTTTGGAAAAAATGAAAACGGCCCACTCGGCCGAGACGGCCCAGCTGACCGCGCTCGCGTCCGAGCCGGCCCAACATGGCCCAAGCGCACGCGCGCACCGCTCCCGCGCGCACGCGGCCCACGGCCACGCGAGGCGAGACGCTGACGGGCGGACCCCGCCTGTCAGCTCCTCCTACCTCCCGCCGGCTCCCGTGCACGCGCACGCGCGCGCGCGGTTAGCACGGCCCTCGCCGCCGGCGACCCCAGCGACGAACCCGAGCGACTCTACGGCTACCCTAACTCCTAACGAGCACCCCCGAGAGGTTAGGTTCTAGCCTAGCCTCCCACGGTGAGGAGCATTTCGCCCATGGCGGAAGCCGACGGCACGGCGGCTCTGCGCCGGCCAAAACAAAGGGATAGAGGAAGGGAGAGAGGACGGGAAAGACTCAGTGGCTCACCACGAAGCCAACGGGCGAGTCGGTGAAGGCAGCAACAGCTTGGAGAGGGCGGCTTGACGGTGATGGCGGATCCGGCAGCTCGGCTCCGACGGCGACCCCGCGTTCCGGCGATCCTAGAGTGCCAGAAACCCAACCGCCAGGCGCATGAGAAACAGCGAGTGATAGAGAGTTCGAGACACGAGACCGAGGGAGAAGAAACTCACTCCAACACGCTCGTCGCGTCGGAGATGGTTGCGGCGGCGCTCTGGCCACCCGCAGGAATGGCGACGAGCACTCCGGCACCTACACACCACTACAGCTCTCGCCAACGGTGGCAAACAAAACGCAAGGGAGTTGGCGAGCTAGCAGGGAGATGGAGAGGGTGGTGGTGGTGTGACGACGGCGAATTTGGCCGGCGACCGAGAGGTGGCGATGGCGACCGGGAGGGAGAAAATGGAGAGGGGAGGGCCTCGTCGCCCTTTTGAAGGCCGGGGAAGAGGGGGACAAGGTCAGAGCGTCGCGGCGCACGCCGATCCTCCTCCGAACTGGCGCCCGGGCAGGATCCCGGCCGGCACGGGCCGCGCGGCCGCCCGCCCGGCACGGCGCTCTGCCGGCTCTGTTCGCGAACAGGAAGAGGGGGCGGAGTACTGTAGCACTATTCCCTAGGGGCTGTCGGTTTTTGACCAAATTTGACTGATTTTGCATACAAACATGAAAAACTGCAAAAACAAAAGTTGTAGGGTTTGAAATTCTGAACAACTTTGCTTTTGGAACTAAATCCAAATTCGAAATATTTTTGAATCTACAGAAAAGGGGGTAGAATAGGGTTTTAAATTTCAAACTGTATTTTCAAAATTACTTTTAAATTTTCTCAACAACTTGAAAAGTTGCCAAAATAAAAGTTGTTCTACTCAATGAGCTTTACAACTTCTATTTAGGAAGTTTTGCCAGATTCCAAATAATTTTTGAAATGCCAATCCAAAACTAAGTTTTAAATCATTGTTTTGAAATAAATTTGAATTTCCACCACAGAACTTTGAAATCTCCAAAAATAAAATTTGTTCCATTTTAAAAGATCTAAAACTTTTATTAAGGGACTATCTCAAAATTCCTTTTAGATTTTGAATTAGGTTTTAGTCCTAATAAAAGTAAATTTTTAAACCTTTATTTGGGAATTTAATTTTACAAACAAATACTAATTAAATTCAAATCACTCTAGGGACCTAATCACAATCATATGCAAATGATTAATTTAAATATGATGACATGGCAGATTAATTAAATCCGTAATACCCGGGGTATTACAAACAGTGAGCACAGGATGAAAAATTCCTAAGAGGCAAAAGGTCGAGCACCTGGCGTGCAAGGAGAAGTAGCTCACCACCGGGAGAGGAAAATGCCCGAGGGCCTCGGCCTCAGGGAAGAGGGAACCGAGGTGGGGCACAACAGAGATAGGAACACTGGTGAGGAGGGAGACCGTCGGTAGAGGACCACGGCGGCGGTGAACAGAAAAGGCGATGCAGCAGCACCTGCGCCCACGAGAGAGGGTGAGCCGAGGCGGCTCCGATCGAAGAGATGGCGCGGACGAGCTATGGGGGGAACCTCACCGGCGGCGAGGGCACTGGCGGCCCGAGCAGGAGGACGGCGGATGTGGCGGAGCTGCGATTAGGGCACGGCGGCTGCTCGACGGCGTACGGGCGGAAAGAGGAAAAGAGGAATGAGCTGTGGGCCCCATGCGACAGAGTAAGAAAAGAAACGAACTACGCCTTCGAACCGACCGTCGGACCAAACCTGTAGCAAGCGTCAGACTAATTCAATCTAGGGTCCGACGGTTCTAGAGAGCTGCAGAGAGCTCCCAGACCCGTCAGACGCTGTCCGACGCAGTCCGTCGTACTAAACTTCTCAGTCCGACGCCTTGTACTCCTATGAACATGTTCCATCAAAGGTCCGACGCCCCGAAAATCACCGTCCGACGCTACATCTGACGCCTCCAGACACAGGGCCAAGGACCGTCGGACTGTGGCTAATGGTCCGACGCTAGAAAAACTAGCATCCGACGCCTCAGTCCGACGCCCTAAAACCCTGATTTCTTCAAGATTCTTCGTGCTGATTTTTTCCAACTAAGTTCCAACCCCAATAAGAGTCAAATAAACACCAGTTGGAACTACTATGAGACATCCTCTCTCAAACCCTCAATTTTTCAAATATTTTGCCTTAGGCATATGTGAATTTTATGAAAATGGGCAATAAGAACCAAGAACAAAACGAAAAACAAACAACCATGCAAATGCAATGCAAGTTCGCGTAAAGTAAACTAGTTGCTTGTCAAGTTTGTCCTCTGGTAAGTTTCTTCACACGCTTTTGGGCGGTTATCTTAACCGAGTTAGACAAGCCCTTCATGCAATTCAAAGTTAAACAAGTTTTATATTACAATGCAATGCACATGACAACATAAGATCATCTTTTAGTAAAGTTGTTTAGATCAAGGCAATTGAGTTCATTCCTTAGAGTGCAAAACCGTGCCTCATCCAATGGTTTAGTGAAAATGTCCACCAAGTTATCATCTGTTCTCACTCCCTCAAAGGAAATGTCACCCTTGGCAACGTGATCTCTAAGGAAGTGATGACGGATGTCAATGTGCTTTGTGCGGGAGTGTTGAACCCGGTTGTTTGCAAGTTTTACCGCACTCTCGTTGTCACACAACAAAGGCACCCTTTTTAAGTTAATTCCATAATCAAGTAGGGTTTGTTTCATGTAAAGGATTTGTGCACAACAAGCACCCGCGGCAATGTATTCCGTTTCGGTTGTTGACAAGGCAACACTATTTTGTTTCTTAGAGGACCAAGAAACTAATGATCTTCCAAGCAAATGGCACCCTCCGGATGTATTTTTCTGGTCAATCTTGCAACCGGCATAATCCGAATCGGAATAGCCGACAAGAGTAAAGTTAGCTCCTTTAGGATACCAAAGGCCAATGCTTGGGGTGTGCTTTAAGTACCTAAGGATCCTTTTCACCACAACTAAGTGAGGTTCCTTAGGGTTAGCTTGAAAACGTGCACACATACACACACTAAACATGATGTCGGGCCTAGATGCGGTCAAGTACAACAATCTACCGATCATAGAACGATAGAGAGTTTGGTCAACCGATTTACCTACCTCATCAAGGTCAAGATGTCCATTGGTAGGCATGGGGGTCTTGATGGGCTTGCATTCTTCCATCTTGAAAGGAGGTCCTTCGTGTACTTCTCTTGCGACACGAACGTCCCTCCCTCAATTGCTTGACATGAAAGCCGAGGAAGAATGCGAGCTAACCGATCATGGACATCTCAAACTCCTTGGACATCATATCACCAAATTCTTTGCAAAAATCTTCATTAGTCGTACCAAAGATAATGTCATCAACATAAACGAAGATGTGCCCTTTATGCTTCTTGGTGAATAGTGCGGCATCCACCAAGCCGATTTTGAAGCCCTTGTTGAGGAGGAAGTCGTGGAGGCGCTCATACCAAGCCCGTGGGGCTTGCTTCAATCCATATAGCGCCTTGGACAACCTATAAACATAGTTTGGATATCTAGGGTCTTCAAAACCCGATGGTTGCGAAACACAGACAAGCTCATTTATGAAGCTATTTAAAAATGCACTTTTCACATCCATTTGAAAGAGTTTTAGGTTGTGATTAGATGCATATGCAAGTAGGATACGGATGGCTTCCAATCTTGCAACCGGGGCAAAAGTCTCCCCAAAATCCAAGTCTTCAACTTGGGAGAACCCTTTTGCCACGAGCCTTACCTTGTTTCTCACAATGTTGCCCTTGTCATCTTGTTTGTTACGGAACACCCACTTGGTGTTTATGACTCTTGCTCCTTTTGGCTTCTCTTCAAGTGTCCAAACTTGATTGCGGGTGAAGATGTTGAGTTCTTCATGCATGGCATTCACCCAATCCGTATCTTGAAGAGCTTCTTCTATGCTAGTTGGCTCAATACAAGAGACAAAAGAGTGATGCTCAATGAATTGAGCATGTCTTTGTGAGCGAGTCATTATCCCCTTGAAGGACTCCCTATTATGAGATCCTGAGGATGTGCTTGTAGGAGTGGAGTAGTTCTTCTATCAACCACTTGAGGAGGAGGTTGTAGAGCATCAACATCTTGTGCTTGTGCCTCAACTTCTTCTTGTGCGATGGGGGTGTCTTCATGTGAATCCACCCCATCTTTATCTTCATCATCTTGAAGCACATTTGATGAAGATGGTTGATTGATCACTTGCACATCATCACCATCATCTTCATCATCTTTAGGCTTGATGTCTTCAGTTGGCATATTCTTCATAGCCTTCCTCAATGGTTCATCACCTACATCATTAAGATTCTCATGCTCTCCTTGAAAGCCATTAGATTCATCAAACTCCACATCATATGTTTCTTCAATAAGGCTGGTGGCATTATTGAATACTCTATGTGCTTTGGACTTCAATGACTAACCAACAAGGAAACCAATACCACAACGTCTTTGGAACTTTCCTAGATGTTGTCGCTTCTTATAGATGTAGCATTTGCATCTAAACACCCAGAAGTAGGAGACGTCCGGCTTCTTGCCAATGAGTAGTTCATAGGGGGTCTTCTTTAGCAACCGGTGAGGGAATAGACGATTGGAAGCATAGCATGCGGTGTTGATTGGCTCCGCCCAAAACCTCTCCGGTGTGTTGTACTCATCAAGCATTGTCCTTGCAAGGGTGATCAATGTCCGGTTCTTTCTTTCAACAACTCCATTTTGTTGAGGGGTATAGGTGGATGAGACTTCATGCTTGATCCCAAGTTCATCACAATAGACTTCAATTTTTGTGTTGTCAAATTCTTTCCCATTGTCACTTCTTATCTTCTTAATCTTCACTTCAAATTCATTTTGTGCTCTCTTGGCAAACTTCTTGAAAGATGCGGCAACTTCGATCTTGTCATGAAGAAAGAACACCCAAGTGTATCGTGTGAAGTCATCAACAATCACTAGACAATAGAGCTTGCCACCAATACTTACATAAGTTGTTGGCCCAAATAAATCCATGTGAAGTAACTCTAAAGGTCTTGAGGTTGGCACAAATGACTTGGATGGATGTGTATTTGCTACTTGCTTGCCGGCTTGACAAGCACTACATAATTTGTCCTTCTCAAATACAACTTCTTTCAATTCTCTCACCATCTCCTTCTTCAATAGCTGCTTGAGTGTGCTTATTCTAACATGTGCAAGCCTTCTATACCAAAGCCACCCAAGAGATTGCTTGGTGAAAAAACAAGTCTTCAAATTATCATCTTTTGAGTTGAGGAAGGTCGGTCCTCGTCGAGCTCAGGCGGGGCAAGAGGGAGGCCGCTGCGGCCTGGGAGGGCCTCGCCGGCGAGGCCCTACCGTGCCGCGGCGGTGGGTGGCGGGCGCCGCGGGGACAAGGGCGAGCGCGGTAGGAAAGGCATCGAAGACGATGAAGGAACGCGGTGGGCGTGCATGGAGGAGGCATGCAGGAGGACAGCTTAACGCCTGCGCACGCAGGCGTTAGGAGCGTCCACAAATTTGTTCACCTAACTTATAAATTATACGAACAATTTATACATAAGTTAACAATGTCTACGTATACATGTATTTGTTCGTTTAACTTATAAATCTAACTTTTACATGCATGTCATCTAACATAACTTTTATCTGACTATCATTATCCAATTGTGTGCGCTCGATCTCACCAAAAGAGAAAATTAGCATGTTTGTGGGCAAAAAAAAGTCGAGCGCGCGTCAGAAAATGGAAAGAGGTGGATTTTTTTTTTCAAAATAGAAACGGGTGGGAAAGTCTGAATGTCTGATCGTTTGTGCAATTGAAATCGGATGAGCGCATGCGATTTAGTGGGGCCATTGTGGCTTTAGCATGTCATCCATTCATGGCGTAAATGAGTTGTTACTTTATTATGTTTGGATAGACCGAGACAACTCCATTAGAGCAATAAAGTAGTACATAGAGAATAAAAAATTAGATACCAAGTAGCTAATATATTTGTAGCAGCAATGCATAGAAAAAAATAACAAAAGTTACCCATTGCACTTATGGCCAACCCATAAAAAAATAAAAAACATTATTTTAACGGTTCATCTGACACAACACATTAAACAAACAAAGAGCTGTTGGCTCCGGAAGCTAGTCGTTGGCCTCCGTTTCACATGCCTGCTTGCTCCTTTACAAAACAGAAGGGTGTTGGCCTCATCTTCACTTGCTTGCTTGCTGCCTCTACGAACTCAAACTTGAAGCTTGTTGCTTCAATCTTAGCACTTGAGATCCACTCTAGAACACAACCTTCTAATAGAACCCCGCACCCTCCCCCTAGATTTTTTTTTTCAAACCTCCTCAGTCATGACTCTCCATCTCAGTACTCAGCAGAGGGTAGTGGTTAGTTCTCACCTCCTGAAGCCCAATCTCAGTTTCCCTTTGAAACATCAACTTTCTACAAAACTTCAATCCTTTTGGTCCTCCGGGAATCCATCCACCATATGGCCAATCAGCTCCCAGATTTCCCGGATAGGATGAGGACGGAGCTCTCTTGGCACTCGCGCGAACGACAAGCTGAGGTTGAGAACCGAGATTTTTTATTCATCGTGGGACCTACTACTATGGACGGGAATGGCCTGATACATTATGGCGCACAACTTAACTATTGCTACCAGCTGTGGGACCCAATGCTATGGACTGTTTGAGTAATATACATTGCTGTTGTTCTTACCCCTCTGGTCCCCGCGGGATCTTCTTGCAATCGCAAAAATCAATGTTGCTGCTCCAGTTATTGCTACACTCACCTGATTGGATATACAGATGAATATGAGTAATCTTGCATCCTATTCCATATCCTATACTCTCTCTGTCCCCTAAAAAAGAGTCAATATTGCTATGCGTGCCATAAGTTTGACTCGATTTATAGAAAATGTGTGTAACATTTATATCTCTAAATAAATTTATTAAAAAAACATATTCAAAAATCTTTTCAGTGATACTAATTATTAACCATAAATATTAATAGTTTTTAATATATATTTTTGTCAAAGTTGTTCTTGGAAGCAAAAGCAACCCTTTTTTAGAGACAGAGCGAGTATTCTATACTTCTCGGATCCCACAAACTATATATGTCAGCGTTGATATCTTGAAAGGATCTACAGTGCTTAGGGGGTGAATAGGCGTATCTAAAAAAAATTCTACACACACTTAGTTCATTTTGATAAGTGACTGCCGGAAGTTCCGGCTCAAACTATCGAAATTTTCGACGCCTACGGAAAATCCTACACTAGTGTCAAATTGAACTTTGAGTGTGAGGAATCTTACAACCCTACTTCCAGGTGATAAGGTGAAGCTGCAGAGTCAATTCCTTGGTGCCGAAATGCCTCCAATCCGTAGATCAAGTCCAAACCCTAGAGATGAACTTGATAGGGAGAGAGAGACAAAACAAGCACAATAGCACAAGCAAATCACAACAAGTATGCATGACATAAGGATTTATCCCGAGGTCCGGCAACCCCACAAAGGAGCTTCTACGTCCTCATTGTTGAGGTGACCACTTAGGTTTCTCTTTCACCACCTTGCTTCACTCAAGAAAACCACAAAGGTCTCTTAAGTTTCTCCACTAGAAACCAAGGGTAATACAAAATTCCTAAGACACTTCCACAGGATGGAGGCTCTTGGGCAATGCCTAGCTAGCTAGGGGCAAGGCCCCAAGAGTAACAAACACAAAACCAACCAGTTTGACGAAGAGAATCAAGTGCTCAAGCTTGCTAGAGGATTTTCTCACTCGATCCACTCACTCTTCACTCAAATTCTTGGGAGAATCGAAGTTGGGAGCAAAGGAGAGAGGAGAGGAGAGCCTTTAATGCTTGGGAGCTGTTTTGGTTGGGAGTAGGTCACAATGAATGAGTGGTAACGGTTAGAAGTGAGTGAGAGAGCTTTTATACTCGAGTCCAAAATCAACCGTTCAGATCTACGTCGGAACTTTCGACGTAGATGTCAGAACTTCCGACGGCGATCTTTGTTCAGCCAAAACACAACTATGTCAAAACTTCTGGCTTACGTTGGAACTTTCGATGCATCGAAACTTCCAACCAGTCGGCAGGTAGCTCAGGCAGTCCAGTGGGCAAAATTCTAGCTTACGTCGGAACTTCTGACCTAAGCCAGAATTCCGATTGGTCCAGTTTCCCGAAAAACTCATTGTGTGTTCGTGAAGTGATATACGTCTCTCAATCTCAATTGCTTTTAGTTTAAAGCTTAAGCACTCTATCTTCATCAGAGCACTTAGTTTTACATCCCTCTTTATAGTGCGGCAAACCTAACTCAAGATTAAAAGATAAAACGTTGAGACTACCACTTGAGTTAATTTGCCAAGCGCAACAGAGAGCTGAGAGGTGTCAATCCATCCAAAAATAATTTTCAATTTGTTTTCCGGGATTAAAACCTGCACACATATCTTGTAGAGTTTATTAGCTCCTAATTTGTATGTCATCAATATACCAAAATCCACAGTGGGGGCAAATGCACTTTCATATCTATATCTCATATACATATCAGAAATCCAATCTCTGGATATTTAGATTCGGTATGAATATTAAATATTCAAATTTAGATACGAACTATATCCATAAGGAGTGTTGACCGGAACTGACAGATGTCGAGAAAATATCCATCTCATTTTCCTCCCTACATATACATGACTGTCTAGTGATGCAAGACTATCCGATGGAAGCAGACTAGATGTATCTAGTCTACGAACGATAACTAAGCCTTGAACCAGATAATGATCTGCACAGGACAGTCATAAAAACTGGCCAGCGCAACATCACTCTGGGAGATTAGTCCATCTTTAATCTCAATCACAAGAATTCTTTAACCTACAACAGGACTACAAACCCTTACAAACAATCCCGGGGCTGTCCAAGATCACAAACCAGCGTACTCATGTCTACAAGACTAAAGATTTATTTTGTAACTACTCAAGATGAAGACCTAAGGTTTGCCAGGATGGGTATTTATAAGCCAAAGACTTAATGCTACACAACACAGTAATTCAAGACGAGCAAAGTACCTCACGTGAAGATACTTAGACGGCATATCCAAAGAATATCCAGTAATAGTACAACCAGAGAGTATACTATATTCAAGCCAACTACAACCGACCTCTAACAAAACAGATAAGGCATTGAAAGACATACAACTACCTTGAGGATATTCTAGTTGACCCTCTATCCGAGTTCTCGTACACAAAAAGAACCTAGAAATAGGTTCGGGGGTTGTAGGTTACATATCCTCAGGCAGACATATCAAAACCCTCCAACTTTTTGTTTCAAATAGCAAGAGTCTCGGGGGCTACACTCAGTGAGTGTATTTTTTTCTCTGGAAAAGCACACGTCACTCAAATGTTCTCCAAGAACAACCCGGACCCCTCCACGGTTAAAGGACCCATCAACTTTTTGTTCTAAACAATAAGTGGCTCGAGGGGCTACAAAGTGCACGTTAGTCAAGAAGAGTTCATCTAAAAGTAACCCTTCAAGGTTTCTCTTTAGAAGAATCCGTATCAACATTATTTCTACTCGGCTCAACCACAAGGAACAAGAATCCGTATCAACAATATTTCTACTCAGCTTGTCGATACGGATCTCACAGGGTTCCTCTCAATACTACTATGGGTAGCGGGCCCTGTCCTGGCCCATAGCCCGATAGTGGAGGCATGGAGCAAGGCGACGTCGACTCCGAGAAGATTTTGGACGACTTAGGCGGAATCACATGGAAAGTACCTTCTGGAAGTAGTCCAAAACACCTTCTTTGTATCCGACTAGGAATAGAACCGCTCTCGGCCCTCTCTCAATATAAAGAGAGGGCGAGGGCACCCCTTTAACAACGAACAATACAATCAATTCAACACAAAGGCTAATGTCGATTGGACGTAAGGCTTTTACTCGATCACGAGGGTCCGAACTAGTATAAATCGATTGTCTTTACGTTAACCGCCGAGTTCCGGAGTTTGTCGAAGCCCGAACAACTGTCCCCAGTGGCAGCTTAAAGGTGGTAAAATATTGACAGTTACATAAAAATATACGGGTTTTCCCAACCTGAGTAGCCGTGAGCTCAAACGAGGGAGAAATGAGTAAACTTGGCTGCCAAGCCATCCTGTCTTATTTTGGCGTTGGTCTTGCTCCCCATGTCGCAACGTGGCGTGTCGTGGCGTGATGCTGCAGTGCCAATCATGGTGGCATGATGGTGGTTCGCCAACTATCCTGCACGATGTGGTCTTCGTGTCCTTCGTCATCGTCTCCTGTTCTTCTCGTGGCATCATGGCAACAGGAAGGGAGCAGGTGGCTATTCTCGGGTCGTCAGTCACCTTTATGGGCCGTGGTGTCGCAAGCCTCAACCCTAGGTGGCTAGGTCGAGTCCACCAGTGTTATGGGAGGTATTGTGAAGTAGAGTTTGGTGTCGTGCGACCTATCCCAGAGTGGATGGGGGCGTACACTCGTCTCATTGGGCTGAGTTTGAATGGCATAGTGTTGTACCGATAGTTGATATTCCGTGGTGTAGTCTGGACGTGTAGGGATAACATCTGTCCCAATACGGCCATCCTCTCTGCTCTAGGTGATGTGAATTGGTATACCTATATCTGTCATAGCAAGCATACTAATGGCGTTCGTCCTTTTCCCCGCCTCACGGTAGACGGCTCGTCTCGATACCCAGCCCAAGGCCTGTATGGCTTAGGTGGGATATAGTTGCTTGGCTTTAGCTAATTGGGTTATCAAAGAGACTTATCTAATTGATGTCTCGAGGTACTCGGAGTATCTTGGCATGGACACTAGTGGGTTTTCACCTTGAAGACTCATGACGAGAGAATAGGAAGGTGCATCATAGACACGAGAAAAAAAGTGCCCAAAGGGCGTCGTTATCGTCGGCCTCGGCTTTCGCTAGGCACACACCTCTCTCCCGAACTACAACACGCACCAACAGCATCAACGGCGACAACCACGGCGAACAAGCATCCTGAGAGCGTGCAGATCCACATTCGAAGGGGCAGATCTGTGCACCCGGCGCGGTTGCCGCGACGAGTACGTCGGCCGCCGAAGATGTGCCAGTGCTGCTCGAGGTTCTCAGCGAGGCATACGGCGACGACGAGAAATAGACGCAGTGACGACCGAAGATGCGCCAATGCTTCTCGCGGCACTCGATACGGCGTCGACGAGAAATACTGAAATAGGCACTGCGCGTCGGTGAGCACGCCGGAGAGGATGGCAGTCATTTACAACCAGACTTGTCTACTGTAAGATCAATTTGTAGGTGTCACCCAAACCAGTTCAGCATCACATTTCGACAGATCGAACGCGAATACATAGAACCGAGACAAGGCAAAATATTTGGTTATAGCCTGGGACTTGTCAACTGTAAGATCAATATATAGGTGTGTCACCCAAACCAGTTCAGCATCACATTTCGACGGATCGAACGCGAATACATAGAACCGAGACAAGGCAAAATATTTGGTTATAACCTGGGACGGTATACTGCTGTCCTTCAAGCAGATTCCTCCCCGCAACAGGGTGTCAGCGGTACGAAATGCTCTCGATCATACTACGAAGCGTCAAAAGTGAGCCGCTACTAGATGTTCTCTATCTTGTGAGACTTTCAGCTTATCTTGCTGACCTATGGTGCTTACTGGAGCGAGTACTTGGAGCATCTTTGGAAGATGGATACCGGCTTCGGCTTTCCCTGACAGTGTACTCCACCTCAAAAGCAGAATGTGCATCATCCACATGCCTGCCAGCAAACATGAAATACTACTGTTACAGCTTGTAAATTAGAAGGAAATACTAGTAGGAGCGAGCCACAGGAAAAGATGCACGATATCTTTCATGATAAATACCTCCGATGCTCATTAGAATGTTTGCGATGATGAAGAGGCACTGGAAGATTAGACCTTGTCCTGCCATGCTCACTTGGACTAGGTGTTGACTCTTGATTCTGAAGAATGCAAGTTTCGATTATAAGAATTCTGAGATGCCATGGTTTCAACAAAAGTCAATGTCAACGAAAATGATGAGCCCATATCCAACTTACAATATAGCATTCGTCACAATCACACATCACAGAAGAACTTTTAGGCATCAACTGCTGGCTCTAAGAAATGGAAGCTCCAATAGTTAGCATAAACCAAAATAAAGTAGAAATTATAGGATGTAATGCTCATATACCACCTTGCAGCATGAATCCTCACAATGAGATGCTACTTGAGAAGTTGAAGGCGTCAGATCACGGTCCTAAGAAACAGAATGAGCAATGATGTTACAAGAAACATCAAGCCGATGGCAATAAAATACTAGCAACGGAACTTTTGCACTTACTGTCTTGTAGTATGCTTGCTCACAACCGCTGATTGCAGAAAATTCTTCGCCATTGGGGTAATGACCACTCAAGTTACAATCTGGGCAAGTTCTATGTGCCCTGTCCTGGTATGAATGTCCATATTTGTTCCTGTGGTATGAATCCCGCTCCATGGTTTCATATATTGCCTGCCTGTGTTTTGGATATTTACTAGTGTATCGTCTCTCAGCATATTCTTCCCTGATTCTTGTCTCCGGATGTGTCCTTCCATATTTATAGTCTGTGGCTACACCAGTCATACAAAATAACTGTTAGTTCATGCAGAGATAGAAAGGAAGATGGAAACAAGTTAATTTGGTTGTATGCTCTGGAAACGAACCATGCACTGGAGAATCCCTTCTATAGTAACCTCTGTATCCTCGCACAGAAGTATGCCTTTCTTCAACATCAATAGAGCGGTGACGGCGAGAATGATTATCTGAATACAAACGCCTTTCAGGAATATAATGCCTATATCTGTCTGAGTAGAGTCCTCTACCACTAGAACTTTTATCTACATATCCTTTTCTGACGCCTAACAAGGAACTAGAGCCTTGCCAGGAATTCTTTTTGAAAGCATGCCTTGGCCTTTGTAAACTAGCTTTTATGGGAACCTGTAAATTCAAACATGGCGGTTACTGGTTAGACATCTGGATCAAACAGTAAGAAACAACAAGACACCACATAAATGGCTTACTAAAGTGGTTACCTTTCCACCACCTTCGCCAACACCATCTTTATTGACCATCTTAATGCAGTCTAAAGCTGACTGTCTTGTTGTAAAGCCAATGAAACCGAAATCTTTTCGTTTTGCTGTGAACATATTTCTAGCGAGTTGTATGCTATCAATTTCACCAAATTTCCCGAACATTTCTCTCACTTTGTCTTCATCCCAGTGAGGTGGTAAGCCATCCAAGAAAACAGATTTCACCTGCATTGCATGACAAAATTGAACCATGTAAAAGGCAAGAAGGATAATGCAATATATACTGTGCTGGCAACAAGTTCTTATAAGGTATAGATGTTTTGTTACTGTACCTTTTCCATGATCTCATCGTCTTGCGAAAGAGTGTTTGAAAATGATATGTGCGCTCTAAAATCAGTTCCAAGATACAGATCTCTTTTCTGTAGTTTCACAAAAGCCGCCACAGCATCTACATGAGTCTTGAAATCAAGAAACGCATAGCCTCTGTTTTTACCCTTTCTTTCTGGGTGCTCAATTAGATTAATTCTATCCAAGTTTTCCAACTTGAAAGGTTCCAGTTTCTCAGCTAACTGAACAAAAAGTGATCACCTGTTATATAAAACAAAATCATACTTATAACATACATTGTACCAACTAAGCACGAAACCTTACATCATCCTTTGACCAATCAAAGCATATATTTCGGACATGAAGAGTCTCGTTTTCACTGTTCTTGCATATTCCACATGCTTTTCCTTTAATCTGAAAATTTAAGTACCAGTAAATAAATGTTACCTAATCATTTAGTAAACAAACCAATGTTATATATGGATACAAGCATGCATTACAATAGCAACTTCACGATGAAAAGGAAATATTACTTAAAATAGTCTAGCAGGAAAATGGAAACATAGTAGGAAAATCACAATGGATATATAGTAGGAAAAAAATGCAAGCCTTGTTGGTTTGTACCAGTGAAGAAAAATATAGTCAAGACTATTCACCAAATTGCTTATATATAATTTGAAGCTGCTCCAGTTAAGCACTCAAGAGAGAAATGAATACATCATATTCAACAAACTTTCAGAGGGATAAATTAAACATAACCAAGATGGGATGTGCACTCTCACTGCCATTTCCATAAATAATATGTTTAAACATCATGATCAGCAATGTTTTAAAGGCAATAAGGCGAGGCCCCTTCCAGCTGCCTAGGCGAATAAGCAATCGCCTAGGCGACGCCATACCAATATCTTAATATATAACACCACTAAAATTTAGAAGCCAATCATACCTTAATATGGTCAACTCTTAGCATGTAATACCATAGTAAGTAGTGCTAGTTGAGTACTATTCCACAACATAAAATAGCAAATCTGGAATCTCTCATCTCTCAATAGCACTTTCACTATGCATCTAAAATAGCTAAATAGCAAATCTGAAATCTCTCATCTCTCAATGACACTTTCACTCCACATCTATATCTATAGAATAAATCACAAACAGAGGAGAGGCAGAGAAAGAACCATAGGAAGAGGATAGCATCTATAAATCAAAGCACCAGGAGAGGAAAGAAATATACAAGCAACAACAGGGCACAGGAAACCTTCGGCCTTCAAGATGACAGGAAGAGAGAGAACAGAGATATACATGGCTCAATCCAGCCTGATAGGAAGCCAGGCTCAAGCTGGGCACAAATGAAGAACAGAGAAGAGATTCTGGCCAACGAGGAGGCAGGGCCAAGCAGCCCTCCACTTATCCTCGCCCTTGGTCCATGGGCCGGCGCGAAATCAAAGCTGTGTGTCACAGACAGGCGGACAACATGAAAACAAAGCAATCCATGCGCACGAATAGGTTGCGGGGATGCGTCAGCGGCAACTTGCTGCAAGCGCACAGGGAAGAAACTGAGCCAGCATGTGTCATATATTTCCTGTCGGTCTCTCCCCCCCCCCCCCCCCCCCCAACACAACTTTCCCTCAGTCCTCTATTCCAGTATTACCAGGTGCGATTTACTGCCTGCGTGCAAATAGGGAACGACAGAATGGGCGATTTCCTTCATGCACCGGCACTGGGTTGATTCTTTTCCCCATGCGCGGCGAGCGCCGCAGCCTCCATGGTGACGCCCCAGATGCGTAACGAGAAAGGTGGACACAAGAACACAAAGGCGGACATCATATGCCAACTTCACTAGGCGACTCAAGACGCCTCGAAATTTTCCTCGCCTGGAAGACTGGGCGATGCCTTTAAAACACTGATGATTAGCATAAAAACATACCACAACTTGGACTTGAACAGTTGCACAAATATTCACAACGCATGCATCAGAGTGCATGGATGTTTATGGCTATAAAAGTTGAACAATCATACTGCTACCTCATGCTAAAAAAGGTGCTAAATTAGGATACTTTTATGTGAACTAGATCCTTGAAGCAGAACAAGGAATGAAACTAGGATTTCCATAGTTAGCCTCTTTAATTTTCCTAGCATTACAATTAGTGCAATAGTAGTTCAGATCATCAACAGTAACTAAATTTTAAATGCAGGTTGGCCTTCTGCGCATGTTGGCAGAGAATTGTATTCATGTTTATTTAAGTACACGACATCCTCTTTTTTTTTTCCTTAGTATTACTTACTTAGCAGGTGACTAACCTAATTGAATAGATGATAAAAGAAGTGAGCTTTTACCAAATTAGCAGTACTCATAAGTGATAACCTATAACGGCTACAAACACAAAAGTTCTCCTTTTTAACTGGTCTAGCCTCAAGTGGGGCCATTCCTTTTGTTTATTTTCCACCAGAATGGATAAATGAATCCATGGTCCTTTAAAACCAAAATCGTTTCCAACATCATTTCCTCTTCATATTTTTTGTTCATTAGTACTACACACATTAAATAATAGATAATTCTAGCTGTGGATGACAAACACAGTTGACTAGATCATTCAAGTAACACTGTAACAGTATAAGAAAATGTGTCAAAAGGTGTCAGTTAAACTAGACCGTGACCAACATCAATACAACATTAATATATGTTCATACCAGATAACCAGAACATTAAAAAAAGCCAACCTTTCAGATAATATGATCTTTTATAGAACTTAAAAAATTAAATGACAATGCAGAAACATAAGAATATTCCCCTTTAAGAGCAATAATACCCAAGGGAGGCTAGCGAAAAGCTAGACGAGATGGAATGAACTAGCAGGGATGTTTGTTTCGTCTTTGAGGGAAACTAGCAGGGATGTCCGCATAGCTACAAATGCCATGAATGCTAAGTGTTGCAACCAGTGCCAACTTCACTTTAGCAATAAAAAAAATGCTACATTTTTTGCACCGAGAATAGAAGCAGCTATGAACTAAAACAAGGTGATACTGTTGTACATGAAACTAAAGTACTACATTGAATTCAGCATATTCAATTTTCCTAAAAGTATAGTCTTTGTAATCTCATACAGTATCATGCCTTGACAAACAGGGTGTTGTACTTGTACTTGAGACTTGAGACAGGCACACATTGAGCTCTAGATTCCAAATTGCTAACTCAGAGTACCTCATTTCAAGTCTAATAATCTAAATCCAGGATAATAACAATCCAAAAACATGCATCTAATCTCGAACTAGTTAGCAATAAAAATTTCAAAAAAAATCCAAACTTCATCCATTTCTGAAGTAAAAATGAATTGACCCCATTACCAACCAATAGCATAAAATGAAACGCCTCTGGAATCAGCAAAGGGATCAATCAATTCATCATCAGCTACTTCACAGCTTTCCCCGACCACCTTGCCCAAGTTCACCAAGCTAGCGATCGTTGCAAATCTATATATATAACGAGGTGGTAAGATTCGATGGAATACCGTAGCCTCGCGGAGGTCGTTGGCCGCCCACCGGGCTTGCCAGGGGGCGGCGAAGCGGACAAAAGCGATTCCCTTGTTGAGCCGCTGGTCCGCTGGATCCCGCACGAGGCGCACCTCCTCGACATCTCCGGCCTCCGCCAGCGCCTGCGCCACGTCCTCCTCAGCGGCGTCCTTCGGCAGCCCGGACACGAAGACCTCGTAGTCTATCCTCTTTTTCCTCCCCTTCCCCTCCCCAGTCACCTCCTCCGCCGGCGCAGGCGCAAGGACATCCTCCTCCATGATCACCTCCTCCGAAGGCTCCTCCTCCTCCATGATCACCTCCTCCGCAGGTTCATCCTCCATGGCAGGCACCGCGTGCTCGATCAACTGCTCGACGACCTCCTCGGCGACAGCCGCCTCCTCGGGCTGCGCCGCCGGGGCTCGCTCCTCCTCCACATCCTCCTCAAGCACCTCCATGGGCTCCTCTTCGACCTCCTCCTGCGCGACGTTGAGGTCGAAAAGGAACCGCCGCGGGGCGCGCGGCGGCGAGGAGGCCATCTCCGGCGGGCCGCCGGCGGCGAAGTCTAGGGTTTCGCGATGGGGCCTGCCGGGGTAGGCTAGGGTTGCTGCTGCTGCTTACTCCAGTCCACTCCTCGTTCGTCTAGTAAGCAAGCCTCGGCCGCGCGATGCGGGCGATGGGAATGCGGGCGCGGCGGCGGCGGGGAGCACGTGGCGGCGGAAGTGCGGCAGGCGGTTATATAGCGGGCCGTGCCGAGCAGGTGCGGGAGCTGTGCGGTCTGTCGCCGGAAACGAAGGGTTTCTTTCGTTTCGGCCAGACGCGGACGCCCAGGCCCAGCCGCAGCGATTTAGGTGGGGCCCACCGCCGCGTCGACACCCACATGTCAGTGAGTGGGGTAGGGACGTCAGTGGGTGGGCTCCCGTGGACTTTCGATCGCCGAGCGTGCGTGATTAGCGCGTGACCCCAGCGCTGGCGGCGTGCCTTCGTGGACTGCTGGGTGACAGCTGGGGTCCATATGAAGCCCACCTGTCAGTAACTTTATTTCCAGATGTGGCGTATGTGGTTTCGTGGCAGTAGTAGTAGTTCAATTTGATTTCCTGGAAGAAAAGCTGGCCGTATTAATGTTTCCAAAAAAAAAGTCTGGCCGTATCAACGTGGGTCTCCAGTTCATTCATCTATAAAGACCTTTATTAAGTTTGGTGATTACCACGGGTCCTCCATAGAGGCATCTTCCTATTCATCTACAGTAAAACCCGTGAATGTGTCTCCTCACCCGTTACTGTACAGTAACGGATCCTCCATAGAGGCATCTTCCTGTTCATCTACAGTAAAATCCGTAAATGTGTCTCCACCCGTTACTGTACCGCTAAAACCCGTCACCGCTTTGTTCTCCTCACGTACACCTACTAGGCTCCAGCACCTTTCCGTCCATTCCATTCACGGGAAAAAAAAGAAACCCCATCCGCTCCAAGGCTCCAGCACCTTCCCGACGATTCCATTCACGGGGAAAAAAAGGAAGAACCTTGCCATCCGCCGCACGCGCAGGCAGAGAAACTTCCGCATGCGCACCCCCACGCCACGCACCTCTCGCCCGCACGCGCAGGGTCATCTTCTTCCTCGAGACCTCGACTCGCACACGCCCCGCCCGCCGTCCCTAGCTCACTCCGCCCCTCCAGATCCGGCGCGAGCCCCCTCTCCTGCCTCCCCCACCTCCCACCGCCTCGGCGAACCCCGCCCCGCCGCCGGCGGTAGGGTCTCGCCGGAGCTCCGACGAGCTAGGGCCGCACCTTTGAAAGCCCATGTTTGGTTTTGGATAATTGATGAAACCTAGTTTGCTAACGATTGCTCTAAGTGTTTCATGAGAATTGATTAGCAAATGGCAAGATGGAGCAAAGGACCGGGTCGGTGGAGGTCACAAGTGAAGGGCAATGACGACGTCCATGAAAATGGTGTAAGTCCATCAACAAAGGAGAAAGCTCTATTGACGGCATCCATGCAAATAGTATAAGTCCATCATCATAGGTGTCCACAAGGTCCATCAAGAGATGAGAAGGAAGTTGATAAGAAACCGGGAGCTTAAGGCAAAGGTATAACCAATAGGAGCTCTTTTGGTTTTGGTGATCAAGACTCCATAGAGGGAGTGATCACATTTAGGATAGATAGCCGTACTATCAAGAGGGGCGAAATCGTTGATGAAATACGGTTATCAAGTGCCACTAGGTGTTCATGATCATTGCATATGCATATAGATGCTAGTGACACTAACTTGACCCGTGGAAAACTCTTTGATAAGGCTAACACACGTGCACCTAAGTGAGAGACACTTTGGAGTGTTAGTGACTTAAGAAACAGGGTGAAGTTTGAGGGTTAGAGAGGGTTTAGTCCTCTCTTCCTCCTGCCGAGCTTGCGAGGCAGGATTCGGCGAATTTCGGAAACGTTTCAATAAGAAAAAGTAGCGTCGGACTCTAACTTGACTGAGCGTCGGACCATTGTCTTCGGTCCGACGGCTAACCCCTTCAGCAAGCGTCGGACGCTTGATTTCGGAGCGTCGGACCATTGTCCTCAGGGTCCGACGGTGCAGAGCCGCAGCAGGTCGACACGTGGAGAGCAGAGGAGCGTCGGACTCTCAGCGTTAGTCCGACGGTTTTCAGGGCTCGGGGAGCTCTCTGGAAACGTCGGACGACCGCGTTCGTTAGTCCGACGGCTCCGTCTGACTGAGTCCGACGGTGGTCGGCTGAGGGCGTCGGACCGGTTGATTTAGTCCGACGTTCGTCCGTCCGACGGTCGTTTTGGCACGAGGAAATAGCCGTTGTGATCCAACGTTCGACTTCAAACGGCTAGTGACACGTGGCGTTCATCCAGGGCGTCGGACCATGCTGATTAGTCCGACGGTCTGGCCGTCGGACAGTCCGACGGTACGCAGTGAAGTCTAAACGGCTAGTTCTTTGTGTGTGGCTTATAAATAGCGACTTGGCCGGTTTGGGGAGGATCTCTTGGCACTCCTAAACATCATAACATACTTGTGAGCCTTCCCACTCCACTCTCACTCATCCTACTTGATTGTGTTCATCATTTGGTGAGTTTGGAGAGCATCAAGTGCATTGCATTGATTGAGATCATCTAGAGGCACTTGGTAGTGGTGTTTCGCAGCGGTTTCTCTTGTTACTCTTGGAGTTTGCCGACTCCTAGACGGCTTGGAGCTGCGAGGATCGTTGAGGGGAGTTGGTGATTGTCTCCGCCTCCGATCAAGGTATTGTGAGGGGTTCTTGAGCCTATCCCCGCGGGAGATCGCGAAAGGCATCTTTAGTGGATTGCTTGTAGCTTGGTGGATCCCTATCTTGTGTTGGTTGTGCGGCACCCTTGAGAAGGGTTTTGGCGTGTGATGCCAATTAGCGCGTGAACCTCCAAGTGGGTGTATCGCTACAACGAGGACTAGCTTGTCGGCAAGCAAGTGAACCTCGGTAAAAAATCTTGTGTCATCTCTCTACCGAGGATTTCCGTTGAATTTGATTGATTGGTTATATTGGACTTCATATCTTCTCTACACCGGGGGTATTGAAATCACCTTCTCTCTTTACTTTTGTGTACTTACTCTCGTGTGTAGCTTGTTAGTTAGTTGCTCACTTAGGAGTAGTGTTTAGTAGTGACATAGCTTTTGAGAGTGAGCTAGTGATCATAGTGTAGTATACTTGTCTAGGTGGCTTGCATAGTGTAGTTTAGAGTTAGTGCTTTGCAAAGCTTGCTATTGTTACTAATCGGCTTGTGAAGTGTTGTTTGTAGATTTTTATAGGCTATTCACCCCCCCTCTAGCCATTTAGGACCTTTCAACCTTTAAGTTTGGTGATCACCACTGTTCATCTACAGTAACGGGTCCTCCATAGAGATATCTTCCTGTTCATCTACAGTAAAAACCCGTAACTGTGTCTCCACCCATTACTGTAGAGTAACGGGTCCTCCATAGAGACATCTTCCTGTTCAAACCGTAACTGTGTCTCTACCCATTACTGTACCGCTAAAATCCGTCACCGCTTCGTTCTCCTCACATACACTTACTAGGCTCCAGCACTGTAACAGAACCGGCTAAATCACCTGGCCCACCGGCACCTGTCATTGTCACTAACGACCTCTGACAGCCGGGCCCGTGTCCCAAATGATCTAGACAGGTCTGTCGGGCTACATTAGCGCCCTTTTCTCCGACAGGATCACCATTGAAGAACCATTACAGGATTACAACATTTCATAAATAAAATACATCAGAGTACAGTGCGAAAGATTACATAACATTTAGATTACAAACCAGTTGTTCAAATGGGATTCAACTATAGTTATTACAGACCATAGGACATAACAGTAGCAGTGGAATGATTACATAATACTAGATAAGATAACTCGAACCCTGCCCACGGGTTCCACTTCACTCCTCACCGCTTTCTTCCTCGACCACGGTCACGCAACATGGAGCAAGACAGATCTCCGACTGCGGTCCTCCTGCAACGGGGTTAACAAACCCTGAGTACTTGGGGTACTCCGCAAGACTTACCCGACTAAGGGTGTAAAATGAGACTCAGGAATGCAAGGCTATGGGTAAGGCTAGCAGAGGATGAGGAGTTTGCAGAAAAGCATTACTATCCTATTCAATATTTTATTTTATCAATATCATAATCACAACTATAGTTCCGATATCCAATCTCAAATATCATCATTCTTCAAATTTCTTTATTCATTCAGATAACCTAGTTGAGAACCACTGTTCGGGGTAGAAAAGTGGATTGAGTCTCCATTAACCGAGGAGCACGTCGATTCGAATCCAGAAGGTACCCAGCTGGGGATTCTAACCACACTGTGTATGCAGCACGCCGGCATACATATACCAACCCGTCGTCATGGCTTTGCTATCCCGGAACCGGTCCTGCGCCACCCGAGAGCATAGTACTCCACTCATATCCAGGCACGCCGGCCACGTGGGTACAAGCTACTCTCGCCATCTCTCCACTCCCAGTGCGTGGTTGTCGGTTCCAGCAATAGCGCCACCGAACTCTAGGCTTTCCGCATTGGTATGTGGCTAGGCTGTTCATCTCGATCCAGCACTCCGACAACGAACGGTCCCTAATGTATTTATCCGATTTCGCGCCTGCCGGGTACTAAGTCATGGGAAACGCCGTCCCAAGAGCACAACACCCGGCGAAACACATTGCAGTGATATCGACCAGTTCCAAACTATTCCGAAGGCGACCATGCATTGGGACTCTAACCCAAATACACATCGACCAACGGATAACAAGTTCTTCACCAATCATAATGTACCCATAGCACAGAAAATAGTTTTTTTTTCTTTTATGAAAAGCTAGGTTCATTAAGCATGACTAAGCATTTTTCAAAAGTTTCGTTTAAATCAGGTTTCAGGGTATTTATTTGAGACAATGCATCTGGATAGGTAACAATCAACTCCTATCAACCTAATGCAGTAGATTAACTCGAATTATAAATATTTTGCAAACAGAAGGGCTGAATGCACCGGGGCTTGCCTTGGATTGCGAAGATGGTCGGTGCGGTGTCAATCCTAGGGACGTCGAAGCCTTGGGTCACCTCGGGAAGCACCTCTTCAACGGTCGGCTCAAGCTTGACCTCCTCGTTCGCAGACACTACACGAGTGCAATGATGTATGCTTACAAGGTGCAGATGACAAACACACAGATGCATTAATAAATTATTTAAAACCTTGAGTACAACTTTCCTTCACGGAAAAATTGTAAACGAGATTTCCTAAAGTAAATCGGTATTTCACGTTTTATTATTAAACCTATTTTAACAGTCATAGAAAGCCGCTGCACAGCTTCATGACTACTACCAAGCACTAAGTTCTCAAATTGCCAAGGGTCACACAGTGAAAGATCCTTGGTCTTCATTCAATCCAAAAATTCACACAACAAACCTAAATTCATTTTTCTATTTACTTTATTAATCCCTAATTTCACATATATTTATTAATTAACCAAACTAACTTCAATTGTAACCAAACATTACCAACAGCTAGGTTTTATCACCAAACAGAGCCACAATAAATTTCATGATTTTTGGATTTACAGATAATTAATTAAAATTACACAAACTTGCATTTATTAATTACTTCACTGATTTATACAGCAGATTAAAGGCACTGGAACACCCTATCTTATATTTTTAACAAATACTACATAATACAGAGAGCATACACAATTATTTTCATAATTTTTCATTCAACATATTATTTCATACAAAAATAACAAACACCAGCACTATTCAAATAAATTAAAATAGAAAAGACATTTGAAATCCCTTTGGAAAAAAAAATGAAAACGGCCCACTCGGCCGAGACGGCCCAGCCGACCGCGCTCGCGCTCGAGCCGGCCCAACATGGCCCAAGCGCACGCGCGCACCGCTCCCGCGCGCACGCGGCCCACGGCCACGCGAGGCGAGACGCTGACGGGCGGACCCCGCCTGTCAGCTCCTCCTCCTACCTCCCGCCGGCTCCCGTGCACGCGCACGCGCGCGCGCGGCTAGCACGGCCCTCGCCGCCGGCGACCCCAGCGACGAACCCGAGCGACTCTACGGGTACCCTAACTCTTAACGAGCACCCCCGAGAGGTTAGGCTCTAGCCTAGCCTCCCACGGTGAGGAGCACCTCGCCCATGGCGGAAGCCGACGGCACGGCGGCTCTGCGCCGGCCAAAACAAAGGGATAGAGGAAGGGAGAGAGGACGGGAAAGACTCAGTGGCTCACCACGAGGCCAACGGGCGAGTCGGTGAAGGCAGAGGTGGCGCGGAACAATGATCTTGGCGGTGGCAGCAACGGCAACGGTGTGCACCGGCGGCGTCCTTCCCGTTCCGAGAACTCCAGGGCAAGTAACGGAAAACCACCGAGCGCACGAGGTTAGGCAGGGATCAGGGAGTTCATAACACGAACCCGAGGGAGAAGAAGCTCACCACAAAGGGGTTAGTCACGCGGGGAACAGCCGCGGCGGAGCTCCGACCGCCCGCAAGAACGGCGACGAGCACTCCGGCACCTACAGACCACTACAGCTCTCGCCAACGGTTGTAAACAAAGCACAAGGGAGTTGGCGAGCTAGCAGGGAGATGGAGAGGGTGGTGGTGGTGTGACGATGGCGAATTTGGCCGGCGACCGAGAGGTGGCGATGGCGACCGGGAGGGAGAAAATGGGGCGGGGAGGGGAAACCTGTCCACTAAAAGGACCAAGGGAGAGGGAGCAGGTCCGGGACAGCGCGGCGCACGCCGATCCTCCTCCGAACTGGCGCCCGGGGCAGGATCCCGGCCGGCACGGGCCGCGCGGCCGCCCGCCCGGCACGGCGCTCTGCCGGCTCTGTTCGTGAACAGAGCGAGGGGCGAAGCACTGTAGCACCAAATCTCCCCAAACCGACGGTTTTTGCACAATTGCTTCCAAACTGTGCATCCAACGGTCAAGGTGCAAAAATAGAAGTTGCAGCTTTTGAAATTTTGAACAACTTTGCTTTTGGAACCAAACCCAAATTCGAAATAATTTTAAAACTACAGTAAAGGGGGTAGAATAGGGTTTTGAATTTCAAATTGTATTTTCAAAATTACTTTTGATTTTACACAGCAACTTGAAAAATGGTCAAAATAGAAGTTGTTCTAATCAGTAAGCTTTATAACTTTTATTAAGGAAGTTCTGCCAGATTTTAAATAATTTTTGAAATGGTATTTTAAAATCAAGTTTTAACTCATTGTTTTTAGATTAATTTGAATTTCCACCACAGAACTTTAAAATCTCCAAAAATAAAAGTTGTTCCATTTTAAAAGATCTAAAACTTTTATTAAGAGACTATCTCAAGATTCCTTCTAGATTTTGAATTAGGTTTTGGTCCTAATAAAAGTAAATTTTTAAACCTTTATTTGGGAATTTAATTTTACAAACAAATACTAATTAAATTCAAATCACTCTAGGGACCTAATCACAATCATATGCAAATGATTAATTTAAATATGATGACATAGCAGATTAATTAAATCCGTAATACCCGGGGTATTACAAGCACCTTCCCGTCGATTCCATTCACGGGAGAGGCTTTTACATGTGTGCCATTATAAAAGTTAGCAATTACATACAAGCCATTAAAGAGATGAGTTCTCACAGGTGCCACTGCCCTGAACTTTTTTTGTCTTCTACGCCACTTCCGTCAGATTTGGCTCTAACGGTGTTAAACCGTGGGTATGAAAAGTCAAAAATACCCTCAGGTCAGAATACACAATTAATTTATTTTGAGCATCTTAATGACCGCAAATGAAAAAACTCAAAAATAAAAAGTTGCAGATCTCATCGAGATCTATAATATTTATATAAATTTATTTTTATTTATTTTGGTACAAAAATTATATATTTTTTCTAAGACATATTAATCATATCAAATCATAACTTTTTTGTACGAAATTCATGAAAATTATATTTATACAAAAATTATAGGTATCATCGAGATCTACAACTTTCTAGTTTTGAGTTTTTTCATTTGAGGTCATTAAGATGCTCAAAAAAATCAATTACATATTCTGACCTAAGGGTATTTTTGACTTTTCACACACAGTTTGACACCATTAGAGACAAATCTGACGGAAGTGGCGTAGAAGACAAAAAAGTTCAGGGCAGTGGCACCTGTGAACGCTGATCTTTTTTATTGGCTTGTGTGTAATTGCTAATTTTTATAATGGCACACATGTAAAAGCCTCGAAAAAAAAGAAGAACCTTGCTATCCGCCGCACGCGCAGGCGGAGAAACTTCCGCATGCGCACCCCCACGCCACACACCTCTCGCCCGCACGCACAGGGTCATCTTCTTCCTCGAGACCTCGACTCGCACACGCCCCGCCCGCCGTCCCCAGCTCACTCTGCCCTTCTAGATCCGGCGCGAGCCCCCCTCCCGCCTCCCCTACCTCCCACCGCCCTGGCGAGACCCTATCGCCAGCGGCGACCTCCTCCTTCCCCTTCCCCTTCCCCCTCCCCCTCGCCCTTTCCCACGTGCGGCCACAACGAACTCCGGTGATCTCCCTCGAAGTTCGGCCATGGCGCCCCGCCCCGACCTTCCCAGTTGCCTCCACCGCCGTTAGGATCCGAAGCCGCCCGCCTCCATCCCCACGGCCTTGCCGGCCTTCCTTCCCCCGGCCGGCCCCTTCTAAGCCCGCCGGTGTTAGAGAAGAAGGGGTGGAGGCTCGCCGAAGTGGCGCCAGTGTGTGGTGGGTGCGGACAGTCGCCTTCTTCGGCGGCGGCGGTGGCGAGCACGGGCGAGCGCGTGGTGGCGCGGACGGATGCGTGAGCGGCCGGGAATCCAACGGTCGCAGCGAGTGGGAGCAGGATCCGACGGTGTGGGCGGGTGTGCACGCGGAGGCTGCATATCCTGCGCGCTCGTGCTTCAGCATTTAGGAAAAAGAAACCACATCCCTTCGAGACTCCTCTTCAGCACCCCGCCGGCCGCTCGCAACACCATGCCTAAGAAACGAGAAATTTGCAATTATAGGACTGCAATCGTTGCGCTTTGCTATTATAGGCCTGCAAACATTGCGCTCGTTAAAATGACACTCTAAACATTAACTCCTTGTTTTACATGACATTTACCTTGTTTTAATCTCTTATACCTCTCCAAATACATGTATTTAGCCATGACTAGACATTATTGTCCTTTTCTTTTTTACGTAACTTTTGAGCGAGCTCTCCGTTCCTGTATTTTTTCACGTACGTACGTGTCTTCCGCGTTATGGATGACTTCGCTGGTGATCCCCCCTCTACAACGGCAAGGGCTATGTGCGCCCATGACTGAGATCGCCCGTGCTGGTCGCTGGCCTCTGCCGTTCCTGCCTGGCTGGCTGGCCGCAACATGCCTGGTTGGCTGTCTGCCTTGGATAGGTGCAGTTTATCATGGGCTCGTATGTGCGGCGGCGGCAGAAGAAACACGTATGTGCAGAGTGTTGAAATGGTTAGATACCCTAGCGTGTTGCCTCGTATGTGCGGCGGCGGTAGAAGAAACACGTACGTGAAAAGAGTTACCTACAGGAACGGAGAGCTCGCTCAAAAGTTACGTAAAAAAGAGATAATAATGTTCAGTCATGGCTAAATACATGTATTTGGAGATGTATAAGAGATTAAAATAAGATAAATATCATGTAAAATAAGGAGTTAATGTTTAGAGTGTCATTTTAACGAACGTAATATTTGAAATCCTATAACAGGAAAGCCTAACGATTGTAGTCCCATAGTTGCAAATTTCTCCCTAAGAAACCCCGTCCCCTCCAGACTCCTCTTCAGCGCGCCGCCGGACGCTCGCACCACCATGCCTCCCGACAGCGTCCTTCCTTCCCTCGTAGCCCTCCGTAGCGCGCTGCGACGTCCAGGGCCGCCCGTCCCCACGGCGTCCTTCCTTCCCGCGTCGCCGTCCATACCTCGCAGCGGCCACGATGCGCCGCACCGGCCAGGGCCGCCCGTCCCCGCCGTCGCGTCCTACAGGCGGCCACCTGCACGTCTGCGTCGCACCCGTGCGACCACGCAACGGTGGTGGCCACCTTCCAGCACGGCGCGGTGCAGGCCAGTTCGGCGGCCACGGCCTGGATGCCCCCTCAGCCCGCCTGCGGCCCCCCACCGGAGCGCCATCTTCTATCCACGAATGCCTGACCCATGGATGATGCACACCACATGCTCGATGATTTGCCTCTAAACCAATTTTTTTGTGGCTAGGTTTTCCAAAAAAGGTGTGCTCCGCCCCATGCTGTGCCACGCGAGCCTCGGAGGCTGGGAGCCCCAGTGCGTGCAACCACGCCGTCGGCCATGCGTCTAGACTTCGGACTGTGGTGCTCCGATCCTGATGTCGTTCCAAATTAATCCTCTTTCTTCTCTTAGATGCAGGAAGACACGAAGCCATGGCAGGCGATGCACAGCGTGGTTGACCCACATGCATTCCAACGTTCCCTCTTCATTTGTCTAATTTCACTCTAGCTCTGTTTTTTTAATAGAAACAACTGTAACGCTTTATTGAAACCTGATTCCATGATGCAGGTAGAATTGTAATGCTTCTTCGATATGTCTATTCATAAAGAAACTATCATTGTAGCCCTGTTGGGTTACGAGCA
Source organism: Eremochloa ophiuroides (assembly GCA_038502445.1). Lineage (NCBI taxonomy): Eukaryota > Viridiplantae > Streptophyta > Magnoliopsida > Poales > Poaceae > Eremochloa > Eremochloa ophiuroides. The sequence continues at coordinate 33,860,728 of JAHLJS010000001.1, read as the reverse complement.
GCGTGCATCCTCTGTGATCAGGTATCCTTTACCTGCTATGACATTACTGTGGTCCCATAAAGGGGGGAGGGATATATGCATTTATATGTGAATACCAAGTTAGCACCTATATGGAACATTCTAAATTTTTATTCCTAAATCCCTGTGATTGTCTCCCGTTAATAAAAAAATTGTTTTTCCCTTGCGTCAATATTGTATTATGCTGCTGAACTCTTTATGTTATTTGCAACAGATAACAGATTAATTATCACCCTACTATGTTTCTAAACTTTCTCAATGACGTCCTTTTGGCTTATAACTCATTCCTTGCAGCAAAAAAGATGCTTTCAAAAAAAGAATTTGCAAATACAAACCATTAGGTCCACATAGTGTCCTGCTGTCCTTATCAAAATCAGGTCTAATTCTCCTCCCAATATCAATGTTGGGATGGCTGGTAATAAACTGAAGACCAGGTTGTGTTTGGGTGTTCTAAGATATGCTTACTGACTTCATCGATTTACTAATTTATTCAGCCACAGATATCTGAGTTCATATTTTTGTCATGTTAATGATTAACTGATATTAATAAATCCATCTTTAATCTTCATCTAATGTTTATAGGCTAATTTTCTTCCTCATGATTTCCATCGCGTCGCTGTCTCCCAATCCATATGTTCAATTTAAAATCATACTAGAACATACATATATACGTGTAGCATGCTGCCTACTGATGGTATCATGCTTCGTAGAAAAGTCTGATCTTTTTGAACATGATCTGTTGTGCGATGTGCACTTGCTTACACAATGTTCAAACCATGATTACAAATCCGTGCGCACCTTCACAGGATGCATATAATATACTAAGACTGTTCCTCTCTTTTGCAAAATACAGGTCCTGCTGAATGTTAGCCTCAACTGACATCAAATTTCGTTATGGCTACTCTACAAGGCCGATTTGGGATAATTGTATAGGGCAACCTTTCATATCAACACACCTTCAGATTTGTCTGTCTTATGCTGCCTCCAGTGTTTAGATTTAAGCTATCAACAGGTCAAGGCTATCAAAATTAGTACTGCTGTCAGGGACAACCGCTTTCGATGGATCAATCAAAAGAAACATTATGAGGTAATTTCCCAGCGACGACCTCACAATAGCCAAAGATTAAGTGACATGTCTTCACTATATGTATAGTTCTATTTACAACTCCAGTAAAAGTGTTGGACCAATACACACAAGAAAATACCATGTTACAACTAATATAGGTTATCATGTCGACATGTTGCGTGCGTTACAATTATTATATACCTCAAGGAAATTATCACTTCAAAACTGGATGTGCAGATTCAGCTCAGCCTCTTATGCTGCATCTTACCATACATGATCCACTTTCAATTTCATGAATATACCAAATCTTTTTTTTTTTGTAACTATATCTCATGTCAGTGTGAAACTAGGCTAAAATATGCCCCCCACAACTAACACACTCCACCATTAACAGATCATTGACAAGAAGAGTGCCAACAGGGCAAATACCAATGTCTGCACATCCTATAACGAAGCTGCAAGCAGTATAATCTTTCGCTCTGGGTATACTACAAACTCCACATATATTGCTTTTGAATGTTGGTGTTGCCTAATCTTTTGTTATTTCACATCTTCATTGTAAACTTTCAGCATCAAATAGTTTTGGGGTATTTAGCACAACAACCTTTTCATCCTACTTTTCTGTACTTCATATTAATTCTATCTCTTGGTGCTTTCAGTAAAACTATGTCTTTCCCACTACAGTCACTGATTCTGTACATCCGACATATTAACATCCTCAGAAAACCTCAAAAAACATTGTAAGATTGTTCTACAATATGGAACCATAGACGAGTCAGACATTCGACAGATAGCTCTTGCTTAATCGAAAATTGGGCACTAAGGTTTTTAAAACACAGATGTCATTCTTCTGCTAACATTCTCCATTGATTATTTCTCTGCCTTTCTATGCAGCCCAATAACTACGTAAATGCTATATTGGTTACACAAGGATGCCCTCTTCCTTTACATGTTGCAAATTTGTCCTCACCCCTACATACACATTTAAAGGGTACTCATATCAGGATTTTTTTACATGACTCCAATCAGGCTAATGATACATGTCAATTGCAATCCAACTGAGATAGTCACTATTCTGTTACAGTTCCAGTTACGTTTTCTTCTTGCTCTAACTAATCATGTTTCAGGATCATACTCAGTCTGCCCGACACCACTGCCAAGTCCTACTCGCCAGGTGTACAACTTTGCCGAAACTAAGAAATTTCTTTGCACCATGGCAAAATGTGGCTCCCTCTTCAACCGGAATATTCACATACTATGCCAAACTTACTCTCTGCTTCTATGAAGGGATCAAATAGGGGCCCATCTGTAATTAATTTTACTAATCCTTTGCCTCCATGCTTAATAATGTGATGTGCTATATTTCGGCTTTCTGCCGCACGGGGGCGCCCGCTAGTTCACAGAAATAGTTGGTGTATGAAATGCAAGACAGCGAGAAACGCTTTCACAAACAAACAATCCCTCGCATACAAATATGAAAGGCTAGTGTGGATCGCAACATGTTAAAAGAGGCCCGATTCTGCAAGGAAAGGTAGGCCTAGCCCAGTTTCGTTATAGTGGACCATCGGTAGAGGCCCAATCTCGTACACAGGATAGATAGGCCTAGGCCCGGTTTCTTTGTATGAGTGCTAGAGACTAAAGGATCCAAAAGTCTATCCAACTATTGCGTCTTTGCTCGATTCGAAAAAAAGAAAAAGAAAAACCAATTTATATCTCCCTCGACTTCGAACTACAATCTGTAACAGTAGCTCATGAGATTGCGAAGGTGGGTCGGGTCAGTCTATATAGTGTGGTTAATTTGATTGAGCATTTGATATCAAATATAGGGCCATAAGAGCCTCTTGAGTTACAAAACTACTCCCTCTGTCCCAAAAAGAATATCGTTCTCTCGAGAAACAACTGCCGATAATTTTTATAAATAATAAATATCATCGATTAGCATCATAATTAGTATCATCGGAAAGATCTTTAGATCTAGTTTTTTAATAAATTTATTTGAAGATATAAATATTGCACGTATTTTCTACAAATCGAGTTACACTTGTGAGACGAACACCCAAAATGACTTCTTTTTTGAGACGGAGGGAGTAGAATTTTACTCCTTCAACGCATGAAACCGTTGGATTCTCTCTAAGTGGTCTTGGTATGATAACACATCAGCCATCCTATATGGTGTCACGTCAGTAATGACAAAGATAAATAAGATTTTTGTGATAGTTTAGGAGGTCAATTAGACTATAAAAATATTAAACCGTTTTAAAAATATGCATTTAAAAAAAATAAATATGCATTTGAAAATACTATAATCTAATTTAATTGGTGTCGATGCCCCAATATGCTGATTTTACCCTTTATTTTTTTTAAAAAAAAATCTTTAGCATTGCCATGCATTTTCAAATTGAAGATCGAGTTTGCTCCTATTCCATTGAAGCCACTTAACTATGAAGAGGGATTGTTTTCAAATTTAAGTATTGTTTTATCTATGAAAAGATAAGTTTGCCCATACAATTGGGCAGTCAATTAGGTGAACTGATGCTTTATGTAATGTCTATATTTGTACTATTCTTGGCTCACTTAGTTGCTAGTGGAACTAAAACCTCAACGGACTTCAAGTAAGTTCATCTTAACAGTTGTGCTAAAGTTTTGTATAAGAAGTTGGGTGTCTAGCGCACCGGCGGACACATTGCGAACCATCTTAGGAAGTGGAAAAGGATTTGTGCGAAGGTTCAAAAGCTAAGTGTAGCATCTACGCCCTAGTGGTTTCGGTGATTAATGACAACAAAGAGCTTATTATGACTAACGTGTGTTTTGCAGGATAACCTAGAGGTTAGGTCATAATAACATGTAGGTTCAAGCCCCTAGCGATGGAAATCGATTCGGTTTTCAAAGGATGAAAGACAAGACGGTGATAGGCTAGTGCCAAGTGTCGATTAGAGTTGAGAGACACTTGGAGTAGTCTTAGGTTTTGTTTTTCTCTTTGACCGTACTATTAAGAGGGGTTTGGATGGGTAGCTTGACTTAGGGCAAGGTTAGAGAGTGTAGATGTGATGCACACTTATCCAACATAGCTCTAGACAGCCCAGAGAGACTCTTGAGAGAGAGAGAGGATCAAACTTTATTTTGGAAAGTTTTCGATTCGGCGAAGTTTTGATCAATTTAAGGGCGTCGGACTCTGTCTAGTATGGTCGTCGGACCAATGGCCAGGGTCCAACGCCACGTGGTAGCCCCTGGGTGCTTCTCAGCGCACCAGAGAGTGTCGGACTCTGGCTGGATGGGCGTCGGACCATCAGCCAGCGTCCGACGGTGCCTGGCGGTTCAAGGGTGAGCGTCTGACACTTCTAGAGATGTCCAGAAAGCTGTTTTGAGCATCGGACTTGGTCCGACAGTGAGCGTCGGACCATTGCTCCGTGTTGTAGCCGTTAAGGGTAACTGTGCTGAGTTCACCTGAGGGCTCGGAGGGCGTCGGACTATGGTCCGACGGTGGTCGTCGGACCATTGGAGTCGGTCCAACGCTCCCTCGACACAGTGTTGACTACGGTGTGCCTGTGAGAGTCGGACTGATTGGGATTGGTCCGACGCTAGCACTGTTCATAGGGTCCAACGGTTCGCACAAAGTTGTTTTGTGTCTCAACGGCTAGTGTGAGGCTTGGGGGTATTTATACTTCTCCATCACCCTCATTCTAGCTCTCTTGCTCATTTGATCAGCTGAAGCAAACCCTTGTGACTTTGTGAGAGTGCAAGAGCCCTATGGAGGATTGAGTGAACTCCATTGCTTGTGAGCTTCTTTCCTAGAGAGATCAAGAGTGACTTGTGTGCATCTATCATCCTCTTTGGCCTTGTTCTTGGTCAAGTAAGAGTCTAGGCTTGTTACTCTTGGTGATCGGCATCACCTAGACGGTTCAGTGGCGATCGGAGGCTTGGTGATCGCTTGGAGAGCTTGTGAGCGGCCCAAGCCAAGGTTGTGAGCGGTTGTGGGCGATCCACCACACCGGAGAGGTAAAGAATCATCCCATAGAGAGTACTTGGTCTTTACAAAGATCAAGGGGAGCTACACCCTTGCGCGGGTGCTCCAATGAGGACTTGTGGGGAGTGCCGACTCTCCCATACCTCGGGAAAAACCGGCTTTGTCTTTCTATCTCATTTACATTCCCGCATTTACTTTGTGTTCTCTACTTTCATAGAGTAGTATACTTGTGATAGGACTTGACTCTAGTTTGCATAACTTGTTTTAGGCTTAGATTATCCACAAGCACTTGTTGGGTGAGATTGGGCAAATGGCGATAAGTTGATTTGATTTGCGAAAAATTTACTAGTTGCCCAATTCAGCCCCCTCTTGGGCATTCTTGATCATTTCAATTGGTATCGGAGCCTTGTGCTCACTAATTTGTCTTAACCGCCAAGAGAAGGATGTCCGGTGGTCACGACGGTCCCCCTCCCGTCTTTGACAGTAACGATTTTCCTTATTGGAAAATTCGTATGGAGTCATACCTTGAGGCGGTGGACCTTGGTGTTCACAAAGCCACCACACAAGGGTACCCCACTCCCAAAGCCGGCGCAACCCTCACACCCATTGAGGAAGAGCACGAAAAGTGAAATGCTAAGGCTCGCAACATAATCTTTAGAGGCCTTAGCAAAGAGGTGTTCAACCATGTGAGGAACCACAAAAACGCCCATGCACTATGGTCAGATATTTGTGCGCTCCCTGAGAGAACTAAGAATGAGCGTGAGGAACGATATTATCTTATCATTGACAAGCTCAATTTTTTCAAAATGCTTCCCAACGAAAATGCTAATGACATGTATTCTCGACTGAATATCATTGTAGAGGAAGTCAATGGCCTTGGGCTCACTCAAATCACCCCGGCCGAAGTTGCAAGGAGAATCCTCAATGCTCTCCCTATTGACAAACATTGTGACCGTGCTTCATCAAGGGGATCTCTCCAATGTAACTCCCACTCAAATGTTGGGAAAAGTCAATGCTTATGAGATGTACATGAAGATCACTCCCTAAGATGGCTCATCATCCAAGAAAGAAGAGAAGAAGGACTTGGCACTCAAGGCCGACAAGAAAGGCAAATCTCAAGTCAAGTACACTTCTCTTGATTCCACAAGTGACGATGATGATGATGATGATGTGGAGATTGCTCTCATGGTGAGGAAGACCACCAAGATGCTCAAGAAGCTCAACAACAAGGGAATCAAGTTTGATTCCAACAAGAAGAAGTTCTTCACTAGTAGCAAAAGAAAGCCTATCTCCGAGATGGATTGCTACAATTGTGGAGAGTTTGGGCATCTTGCTTATCAATGCCCAAAGCTCAAGAAATACAAATTCAAGAACAAGAACAAGAACAAGAACAAAAAGCAAGACTCTAGTAATGAGAGTGATGATGAGAAGAAGAAGGCCAAGCCATTCAAGAAGAAAGAGTTCAAAAAGAAGCAATTTCACAAGAACACGAAGAATGGCAAGGCTTACATTGTTGGTGATTGGCTCACCGACATTGAATCTTCTAGTGGCTCTTCCGGTGAAGATAGTGATGATGAAAAGAGAGAAGGTGGCCGCTCTTGTTATTGGGACTTCACTTCCTCCACCGCCACCACCGCCCTCATCTCCAACACACCTTTGCCTCATGGCTAAGGATATGAAGATACAAAGTGATGATGAGAGTAGTGATAGTGACAATGAGTATGATTCACCAACATCTGATGAACTTGCTAGCTTGCTAAATGATTACACCAAAGTGATAAAAAAGTTAACAAGTAAAAATGAGAAGTTAAAACTTGAGAATGGTAACCTCTTAGCTAAAAATGAAAAATTCACTAAAACTAGTGACGAGCTTAGAGAGAAAAACCAAAATGTGTCATCCAAGCTCAAGGAGCTCAAATCCAATATAAAGGAGCTCAAAGAAAAACATGATAAAATTGAGATGATGTACATTGAGCTCACCACTAGCTACAACAAGTTAAAAGAGGACTACACTCAAGTAAAAGTGAATCATGACAACCTTACTATGGCTTATGACTTGCTTTCCAATGAAACACATGATGCTCCTAACCTTGTTGTTAATTATGACATAGTTACATCATGTGATGACTTGATTGATGAGATCATTGAGCAAGGAGCTAGTAGCAAAGGCAAGGAAGTGGTGGTGGCCGATTGCCATGATGATTATTTGAAGCTCAAGATTGAGAATGAGAACTTGAAGAAAGAGCTTGAGAAGCAATCAACCACCAACACCATTGTCATTGAGACGGTGCAAGAAGATGATGAAATTGAGGTGCTTAGAGAAGAAGACAAGATCCTCAAGAATGAGAAAGTGCCAACTTGCAAGCCTATTGGAAGAGAACAAGAAGTTGAAGAAAGAGAAGAGTCATCTCACCGTTGGCTTGCAAAGATTCACAAGAGGTCAATATCTTCAAAGTGATCTCCTCATGAACACCGTAATAAAGTTTGATAGAAGTGGGATTGGCTACATGGGTGAGAAAGTGCAAAATATTAGAGCTCGGAATCGTCTCAACAAAGCAAAGAACAAGCCCAAACCCAATCCAAAGAGATGCTTTGAATGTCGATGAGAAGGTCACTTTGCTCATGAGTGCAAGACACCGCCACCACAACCTTTGCTCAAGCATGCTACGCCCTTTGCATTTGATTCTCACTACATGCTTAGAAAGGATTCTAAGGGCAAGGTCAAAGTGATGTTCCTAGGTCCCCCTAACAAGAATAGGCTTAGGCAATTGTGGGTGGCAAAAGCTTTGGTTGAGAAAGTCCGGAGCCCTTCTCAAGTATGGGTTCCTAAACATCAAGCTTGATTTGTTGTGTATAGATGAACTACAAGATCGGTGGCTCTCATTGGGTAATTGATAGTGGATGCACTCAACATATAACCCGTGATGCTCGTATGTTCACCTCACTTGAAGAGAATGTGGAAGACCAAGGAAAGATTACATTTGGTGACAATTTCAAGAGCAAAGTGCAAGGGCTTGGCAAAGTGGCTATCTCAAATGATCACTCTATCTTAAATGTGCTTCTAGTTGTTTCTTTGAGCTTTAACTTGCTATCGTTGGTCAATTGTGTGATCTTAGCTTTCAATGCCTATTTACAAGTGAAGAAGTGATTGTTTTCAAGAAAGATGACAATGAAGTGATATTCAAGGGGTTTCGGTACAATCATCTTTATCTAGTGGACTTTAACTCGAAAGATGCTAATTTGAAGACTTGTCTTTTCACCAAGCAATCTCTTGGATGGCTTTGGCATAGAAGGCTTGCACATGTTGGAATGAGCACACTCAAGAAGCTATTGAAGAAGGAGATGGTGAGAGGATTGAAACAAGTTGTATTTGAGAAGGACAAATTATGTAGTGCTTGTTAAGCCGACAAGCAAGTGGCAAATACACATCCATCCAAGTCATTTGTGCCAACCTCAAGACCTTTAGAGCTACTTCACATGGATTTATTTGGGCCAACAACTTATGCAAGTATTGGTGGCAAGCTCTATTGTCTAGTGATTGTTGATGACTTCACAAGATACACTTGGGTGTTCTTTCTTCATGACAAGACCGAAGTTGCCGCATCTTTCAAGAACTTTGCCAAGAGAGCACAAAATGAATTTGAAGTGAAGATCAAGAAGATAAGAAGTGACAATGGGAAAGAATTTGATAACACAAACATTGAAGTCTATTGTGATGAAGTTGGGATCAAGTATGAAGTCTCATCCACCTATACCCCTCAACAAAATGGAGTTGTTGAAAGGAAGAACCGGACATTGATCACCCTTACATGGACAATGCTTGATGAGTACAATACACCGGAGAGGTTTTGGGCGAAGGCAATCAGCACCGCATGCTATGCTTCCAACCGCCTGTTGCCTCACTGGTTGCTAAAGAAAACCCCCTACGAGCTACTCATTGGCAAGAAGCCAGACGTCTCCTACTTTTAAGTGTTTGGTTGCAAATGCTACATCTACAAGAAGCGGCAACACCTAGCGAAGTTCCAAAGACGTTGTGATATTGGTTTTCTTGTTGGTTACTCATTGAAGTTCAAAGCATATAGAGTATTCAACAATGCCACCGGCCTTGTTGAAGAAACATATGATGTGAAGTTCAATGAATCTAATGGCTCTCAAGAAGAGCATGAGAATCTTGATGATGTAGGTGATGAACCATTGAAGAAGGCTATGAAGAATATGCCAACCGGAGACATCAAGCCTAAAGATGATAAAGATGATGGTGATGATGTGCAAGTAATCAATCAACCATCTTCATCAAATGTGCCTTAAGATGATGAAGATAAAGATGGGGTGGATCCACATGAAGACACCCACATCAAACAAGAAGAAGTTGAGGCACAAACACAAAATGTTGATGCTCCACAACCACCTTTTTTTGTCTCTTGCATTGAGCCTACTAGCATAGAAGAAGCTCTTCAAAATTCGGATTGGGTGAATGCCATGCATGAAGAACTCAATAACTTCACCCGCAATCAAGTTTGGATACTTGAAGAGAAGCCAAAAGGAGCAAGAGTCATAAGCACCAACTGGGTGTTACGCAACAAGCAAGATGACAAGGGCAACATTGTGAGAAAGAAGGCAAGGCTCGTGGCAAAAGGGTTCTCCCAAGTTGAAGGCTTGGGTTTTGGAGAGACTTTTGCCCCGATTGCAAGATTAGAAGCCATCCGTATCCTACTTGCATATGCATCTAATCCCAACCAAAAACTTTTTCAAATGGACGTGAAAAGTGCATTTTTAAATGGCTTCATAAATGAACTTGTCTACGTTTCGCAACCACCGGGTTTTGAAGACCCTAGATATCCAAACAATGTTTATAGATTGTCCAAGGCGCTATATAGCTTGAAGCAAGCCCCTTGGGCTTGGTATGAGCGTCTCCGTGACTTCCTCCTCAACAAGGGCTTCAAAATTGGCTTGGTGGATACCACACTATTCCCCAAGAAGCATAAAGGACATATCTTCATTTGTCAAGTTTATGTTGATGATATTATCTTTGGTTCTACTAATGAAGATTTTTGCAAGAAATTTGGTGATATGATGTCCAAGGAGTTTGAGATGTCCATGATCGGTGAGCTCACATTCTTCCTCGGCTTTCAAGTCAAGCAATTGAGGGAAGCGATGTTCTTGTCACAAGAGAAGTACACGAAGGACCTCCTCAAGCGCTGCAAGATGGAAGAATGCAATTCCATCAAGACCCCCATACCTACCAATGGATATCTCGACCTTGATGAGGGATGTAAATCGGTTGACCAAACTCTCTATCGTTCTATGATCGGTAGTTTATTGTACTTGACCACATCTAGGCCCGATATCATGTTTATTGTATGTATTTGTGCACGCTTTCAAGCTAACTCTAAGGAACCACACTTAGTTGCGGTGAAAAGAGTCCTTAGGTACCTAAAGCACACCCCAAGCATTGGCCTTTGATATCCCAAATGAGCTAACTTTACTCTTGTCGGCTATTCCGATTCGGATTATGCCGGTTGCAAGATTGACCGGAAAAGTACATCCGGAGGCTGCCATTTACTTGGAAGATCACTAGTTTATTGGTCCTCCAAGAAGTAAAATAGTGTTGCCTTGTCAACAACTGAAGCGGAATACATTGCCGCGGGTGCTTGTTGTGCATAAATTCTTTACATGAAACAAACCCTACATGATTATGGAATTAAATTAAAAAGAGTGCCTTTGTTGTGTGACAACGAGAGTGCGGTAAAACTTGCCAACAACCTGGTTCAACACTCCCGCATAAAGCACATCGACATCTGTCATCACTTCCTTAGAGATCACGTTGTCAAGAGTGACATTTCCTTTGAGGGAGCGAGAACGGATGATAACTTGGCGGATATCTTCACTAAACCATTGGATGAGGCACGATTTTGCACTCTAAGGAATGAACTCAATTGCCTTGATCTAAGCAACTTCACTAAAAGATGATCTTGTGTTGTCATGTGCATTGAATTGTAATATAAAACATGTCTAACTTTGAATTGCACGTAGGGCTTGTCTAACTCGGTTAAGATAACCGCCCAAAAGCATGTGAAGAAGCTTACCCGAGGACAAACTTGACAAGCAACTAGTTTAATTTACGTGAATTTGCATTGCATATGCATGGTTGTTTGTTTTCCGTTTTGTTCTTGGTTCTTATTGCCTATTTTCATTAAATTCACATATGCCTAAGGCAAAATATTTGAAAAATTGAGGGTTTGAGAGAGGATGTCTCATACTAGTTCCAACTGGTGTTTATTTGACTCTTATTGGGGTTGGAACTTAGTTGAGAGAAATCGGCGCAAAGAAATTTGAGGAAATACTGGTTTTTGGGCGTCGGACCGTGGCGTCAGACGCTGGTTTTCCCAGCGTTAGACCAATTGCCTCAGTCTGACGGTCCCCAGCCCAGTTGAAGATGGCGTCGGACGTAGCGTCGGACTGGCCTTTTTCCTGCGTCGGACCATTGGAGGAACGCGTTCACGTCAGCTCACGCCGTCGGACTGAAAGACTTAGTCCGACACGGGGCGTCGGACGGGGTCCGACATTTCTGGAAGTGCTCTGGTGCTCTCTAAAAGCGTTGGACTCTCATTTTGTTTGGTCCAACAGGTGCACAAGTTCGGTCCGACGGTCGGTTGAATCGCGAGTTTTAGTTCCTTGTTTACTCTGTCTTGTGGGACCTGCAACCGTGTTGGTGGTCCTTATGGATAAATTTTATACCACCAACTTAGACTAAAAAGAGGATTAACAATCATATTCTAGCACATATACCTTTACTACTAACAAGTTCCACTTGTACCCCTAGCATTCATGTTTTACAGGTTTTATGGCATAACAAGTGGAAATACGCATCAACATGAAGAAAGCGCAAAATCAAATGACGAATCCAACAAATACGCAAACAAAGAATACTAAAGAAGCCCACCTTCAAAGCGTAATTGGATCCATCCGTAACCATGGGGGAGGCCCAGGCCTAGGGGGCAACCGACCACCCGAAGGCGGTGGCCAGATGGCGCTCCCCAGGGACCGACCGCCCCCCTGGTGGGGCCTCCCGGGCCCATCTTTCTTAGGCGGTGCTCAAGGCGGTTTGCTGATGGCGGTTTCACCTCCTTCCATGTTTAGATGCGCCAAACCGTCATAGTTCTACTATAAATAGATGGTGCTCCATCCTCTTCAACACACACATCATTTTGGAGTCATCTACCTCACACCTCTCACTTGTATGTTTAGAGTAGTATTAGTAGTTTGTGAGTAAGGCAAGAGCTATCAAGGAGAGCTTGTCTCCTTGGAAGAAAAGGATCATCTTGGTATGAATACAAATCGGTCTTCTTCCATGAGCAAGTTCTTATCATACTTATATGATTATGCATATGAACTAGAGTCTAGTTATGATCTTGTTATGAGCATAGTATATGAGTTAGAACATTGTTTATGTTTCATGTTCTTGACTTGTTCATCATCGTTCTTCATTGTTCATCAAATTAGTATTAATAGAGGAAGAACTAGGAATGAGGTGATGGTTCGTCGTGCTGTCATGGTTGCTCTTAACCTAGCCTGTCAATCCGAAGGGTTGGGGTCCGCGGGGGTTAGGAGTTGTTTCTAAGTATGCAAGCATGGAGCTTGGGTATGCATAGATTGGCAGATATGTCGGTATCCCTACGGGCAGAGGGGTAGGTGGACAGGTGGTGACAGCCCTGTCCATCCCTAGCATTCCCCCACGTTCGGATATTGAGTAGGAGTTCGTAAAGTCTCTATCGGCTGGCAGACCAGCTGCGGGGATCTCCCTATCACCCCAGACTTAGTCCTGATACTAGAACTACTAATTAGATGATTTGCTAGCAGTTCTTTGCATAATTATATATGACCAATGCCTGCTCAGTTAGATATATTCTTTATTTTCCTTTTATCCTTGAGGTTGATCCATATGTGTGTCCACTATCTTAAAATCATGTTTTATTCCTGTTTACTCTATGCCTACCATTGCACTCAATAAGTGATCATGTTTGCACCACGCTTGATGCATATTGCCCTCCTATGGGAAATTATAAATACGACACCCTACTCACGGGTTGAAATGCTACAATGATAGTTCTGTGCGCTTGCAGAGTAATCTTATTTCTTACTGAGCTATCGATTGGCGTACCTAAGTACCATTACTTAAGGATTGTAAATCTTGTGCACCCCACGGCGCCGTATCACAGTATTGCATATCATAAGTAATGACGGTTAGGAAGGCCAATCCAGCATTTCTAACTACTATTACCAGACTGCATTACCTAGGCCAGCACCATTAAGGGCCAAGGGTTACCTTTCTGAAGTAATGGTGGTTGGGAACGTCAACTTACGTTTCTAGTATTATTATTAAGGACGGACTTATAGTCTATCTTTAGTAGTGATGCTAGGAAACGCCGATAAGCATTTCTGGCGCCGTTGTCGGGGATGGACTTTTAGTTTATCTTTTGTAACGACGTTAAGAAATGCCAACAAGCATTTCTGGCGCCGTTGCCGGGGATGGACTTTTAGTTTATCTTTTGTAACGACGTTAAGAAATGCCAACAAACTGCTCGCTCTCCACTTCTTCTTTCTCGCGCCCAACCCGTTCGCCGCTGCTCCGCCGCATCCTAACCCTAACCGCTGCAGCTCTGCCGCCGTGTGCCGCCGCCCTCCTCGCCGGCACGCCCTTGCCATCGGTCTCCGTGCCCTCGGTCCTTGAACCGCCATTCTACTCCAATGTCAGCTCGTGCGGGCACTGCTCACCAGCACCGCCGCCTTGGCCCCCGGTGCAGCCGAGGCCTCACCACCGCCGGATTTCTCCACCATTGAGGGAGCTCTCTCGCCGTCGAGGCTCTCACCGTCGATCTTGCTCTCTTCTTCCTACCTTCTTCATCTTGGTGGTGAGCACTTTTGCCCTAGCTCTGTCTTTCACCTGTGCATTCTTTGTGCTCGATGAAATGCCTCAATGGCTTTTCATTGCCTTCTTCGCAGGTCTATTTGTCTAGGGTTTCTTCTCTTGGCTCCTAGGGTTTGGGAGTACCTTCGTCGTCGCCGTGGTATTCTTCTTGACTTCCAAACCCTAGATTCTTGTCATTGCATATACTTGTCATAGCCCTTGTTTGTGACTCGTGCCCTATCTATGCAGTGATTCATCTTCTTGTGGTGCCCTACGTTGACAGAGTATCTTACCTCTTCGTAGGTCTCACCTTGCTAGCTTCTTAGGGTTTCTCATCTTCTAGACTATATATGCTTATATATCCCTGTCTATCTGTCTATTTCAGCTTGTCATTGGTCAGAGGCAGTGTTCAGTGAATCCGGGGCCAAGCCCGTGGATACGGATTGAGGCCAAGCCTCTAGAGTGTCAGTGACAGTTGGCTGTTGCAGAGGGGCAGAGTTGATAGTTTGGCAGCGATGGTTCGCTGCAAGCAGGCTTGCCGCAGTCAGGGTGGCACAGGTGGAGATGGAAGGCCTCCTCCTCGTCCACCTCAGGACAAGGGGAAGGCCTCTATGGTTGAGACCAGCAAGAAGAGGAAGAGACAACTGACAGCAGAGCAGCGATACGCTATCAGGGCAGAACAAGCAGCTGACGAGGCAGAGCGTGGTAGAGGCCTCCACATTGGAGGCATTGAGGTCAGTTTGGAAGGCAGAGAGGGTTCTGAGGAGCAGCCATAGGCAGAGGCAGAGCAGAGGCAGGCAGAGCAGCAGGAGGCAGCTACTCAGGGGGAGCAGGCCTAGGCACCTCCACTTCGTCGCTCGGGTCGCACTCGACCTTCGGTGCCACCCCAGCCCGCTGGTCAGAGGCGCGGCGATCGAGTACCCAGGGCCCCTGCTCCCACAGAGCCTCAGCCGGAGCCTGAGCCAGAGATACACTTGGACCTGTGGAACATCTCTGCAGCTCGAGTCAGAGAGCTCCGGTTGACTTCACTTGAGAGCTGGTTCCCACCTCAGAGGGACCCACGAGCGTCAGAGGGCTGGTACACCATTCTACACGAGGATTTCATCACAGCTCTTATGCTATCAGAGGTTAGCTTAAGGCAGCACAGAGTGTGTCCCCTGGAGGACGTAGTCCAGGTGGGAGGTGAGGAGATCGGGCCATATTTGACCTACTTGCCTGGACTCGCGGTGCTGCTCGGACAGTCAGGGAGGTACGTCGAGTCGTGGGTTTATGAGTTCTATGCTTCTCTATGGATCGACCCCGACCACGAGTACTTACAGTACACCTTCGGCGGAGAGCCATACCGGCTCTACACGAAGGCTCTCAAAGAGCTGCTTGGCGTTCCAAAGTCTACTACCAGGTTGCACAGCATCTGTTACAGCATGACAGATCCGTCGAGGAGGGCACACGGAGGACTGGCACCAGGTACAGCCCACATAGCTGCTTGTTTCCGACCACCGTTTGGAGACGGCTCCCGCAGGACACCCTCAGAGCTTCGTCCCGTCGTTCGTCTCCTGAACGACGTGATGAGGCGTACTCTTCTACCGCGGGAAGGTTACAAGGAGGGACTTACACACTTACAGCTTTGGGTCCTTGGTGCCCTGGTCCAGGAGTCAGAGTTTGATAAAGTGGATTTGATTATCAGCGAGATGGAGGACACTATAGCAGAGGGCATCAGGTCTCGGCGACAGCTTCACTACACTCACTGGATCTCGTCCATTCTTGTGCGCAGGCTGCACAAGATTTGGACAGGGATCACTAGAGAGCTGCGCCAGACTGAGACAGAGTTTTCAGGGTACAGGATGACTTCTCTGATAGATGGCAGACGTGGCAGCAGACCACTTCACAGAGTACAGAGGCGTCAGACTTCAGGGGCAGATATGGCAAAGGTTCAGCAGCAGGACGAGGCTATGAGGCACGTTGCCCATAGTGAGCTTGAGTAGCTACTTGTTGATGACGACTCTGTTGACACCTCTTCGTCTAGCTCAGACGCGGACTACCGGCCTATTCCTAGGCGTCCTCGAGCTCATGACTCCGAGGCCGGTGGCTCCAGCTCAGCTTCTCAGGCTCCCCAGACTGAGCCGGCTCTCCTTGCTATTCTTCAGTCCCTCCAGCAGACTCAGCAGCGTCAGGCTGAGGAGCACGCCCGGTTAGCTCAAGAGCAGGCTGCAGCACTTGCACAGATTCAGTTGAGACAGGATCAGTTCCAGCAGCAGATGCTCCAGATGCAGCTCCAGAGTCAGCAGATGTAGTTACAGACCTTTGGTTTCATGGAGCACATCATGAGGCACACCGGAGCGCCTCTGTACCTGGCCACTACTCCTCCCGTGCACCAGGTTGGACCAGCAGCCCATGGGACTCCAGCTATACAGTTCGGCAGACTTCAGAGTCAGGGCACAGCCGCCTTCTCGAGTCAGTTTACCACTCCTACTCAGCAGTGGCTTGCTTCTCCCGTCTTTGGTCAGGGGTTCACACCGATCTGTATAGGTTTCACTCCAGACTTGGGTGGCCCCTCAGTGACCAGGAGCTTAGGTGCGACTTTCAGCGAATCACAGGCTTGCCCACACCTCCAGAATACCGACAGCCTGTGCCTTTCACCTCAGCTCCACCTGCTACCGGCACCACAGAGACTCTACCGTCCTCAGTTGCTTCTTTTGAGCCCCTTGCGACTACTACAGACACTGAGGCAGTAGTTGTGACAGTAGCAGTGCCATAGGATCAGCAGCTTGACACCGACGAGTAGACAGCTCCTGAGTCTGTTCAGACAGTTCCAGAGGAGCAGGCACCTACAGAGACAGCTTCTGCCGCTTCAGACACCCAGGCTGACCTAGGTACAGAGATAGCAGAGCCGACCCGGATCGCTTCACCTTCACGTTCTCCGACAGAGGGTCAGATAGCTCAGAGCTCCGAGTCAGAAACCGACCCTTCTCAGTTTGAGCTTCGTCCTCACACCTCCGACCGTGACACTGCAGCTTTTCTCCTCCTCCTGAGTTTTAGGTCTTTGGTGCTTGATGCCAAAGGGGGAGAGAGAGCATAGATTTAGGGAGAGCGTGTGAGAGGGTTTTGGCCCTTTTGATGACTTTTGTTTGTGACATACTCATGCATCATGTTTACTTTCATGCATTTGTGTATATATGTGTGCTTGATACTTGGTTTGTGACATGTGTTTGAGCTTCATATTATATATATCATGTCACTTGGTTCTCATTTGGTTATGCTGTAACAGAACCGCCCAAATCACGTGGCCCACAGGCACCTGTCAACGTCACTAATGACAGCTGACAGCCGGGCCCGTGTTCCATATGACCTAAGCGGGCTCTGCCGGGCTACATAAGCACCCGTTATCTCCGACAGGATCCCATTGTGAAGTCATTACAGAGTTACAACATTTTATATCAAAATACATCAGAGTAGAATTTGCGGAAGAATAAATAGTACTTAATATTACAGACCAGTGTTCGAATAAAATTAAGTGCAGTTATTACAGACCATAAATTTAAAAGAGTAGCAGTAGCGTTTGGAACAACAATACGACAGATAGTTAAACATTTCACGAACCCTGCCCAAGGGTTTAACTTTAGTCTTCTTCACTCTCTTGGACGACAGTGACGCAGCACGGGGCGAGACAAACTTCGGTCTCCTGCTGCCCTCCTGCAACGGGGTTAACAAACCCTGAGTACATGGGGTACTCCGCAAGACTTACCCGACTAAAAGTGTAAGATTAGACTCAGGAATGCAGGCTGAGGGGAGTCAAGGTAAGGCTTAGCAAGAGTTCGAAGGTTTTGCGGAAAAAGCACTACTAATCTTATCTCAATATTTTATTTTAATAACATTATCCATCATTATCCAATTCTACGAGTTCTTTCTCATATGTCAACGTTCTTTCCTTTACTTAATCAATTTCAAAACAATCCTAGTTCCGAACCACTTTTCACTGTAGGTGTGAGGATCAAGTCTCCATATCCGAGGAGCAACGACGATTCGAATCGATTAATACCCAGCTGGGGATCCCTATCCACACTGCGTATGTAGCACTTAAGCTTGTATACGCCAACCCCGCCTACCACGGCTTTTCATACCCCGGAACCGGTCCTGCGCCACCCGAGAGCACAGTACTCCTCTCGTCTCCAGGCACGACGGCCACGAGGGTACACGCTACTCTCGCCATCTCTCCACTCCCAGTGCGTGGTTGTCGGTTCCAGCAGTAGAGCCACCGGAGTCAGAGGCTTTCCGTATTATGTGGCTAGTTGCAAAGTCTTGATCACAGCAGGCCTGACAACGAACGGTCCCTAATATTTTTCCGTTAGAAACCATGCATTGGGACTCTAACCCACGTACATTGGTAACTACCCGGTTTTCACATCCCTTTCCCGATGGCGACGAAAGTTGGGACTCTAACCCAAGCAGTTGGCCAACCAAGCGGGAAAAACCATCCCTGTTGATGACAATGAACTAGCTAGGAACACTGCCAATCAACAAGGACATAACCAGTCCCATAAAGTGATTCATTGCATTTGTATCATCATAGTTTGAAATAGCATTTTTGCAAATCTAACCGTCAAGCATGACTAAGCATTTTTCAATACTTTTAATCAAATCAGGTTATCAGTTATTGGTAATTGGTCAAGGATGGTCATGCATCAAGTGGTTGTCAATCAACTCCTAGTAACCTAATGCAATAGATTAACTCAAGTGATAAATATTTTTAAATAACAAGGAGGGGTTAAATGCACCGGGGCTTGCCTTGAATTGCGTAGAGTGTCGGATCCGGGTTAGTTCCACAAATGTCAAACCCTTGTATGACTTCCTGAGTAGTCTCCTCAGATGGGCCCTCAGACTTAACCTCTGGATTCTCGGTCACTACACGTTTGCAATGAATGAATGTATGAATGTGATGCACATGAAATGACAGACGAAATTTAATAACCAATAAATAAACCACACATGAGTACATGACCCTACCTTAGCTAGACATGAATAATCTAATCCATACTGCCCTAGGTCATATAGGTGATTGACCTAGAATTTCAATCAATCCAAAAATCCACATCAAACCCTAATCACCAAAATTTCCTATTTATTTTATTAATCAATTAACCAAGCATATAATTAACAATTAATTAAATTATTTCAATTTGACCTCAAACTTCACAAACAGATAGATCTTGACTTATAATAGTGGCACATAAAATTTCATGATTTTTGGAATTACAGGGAATTAATTAAAAATGCCTAAAGTTGCATTTTTTTATTTAATAGACTGATTTTTAACTACTACAGAAAGTGTTCAAAATCTATATTTAATATTTTTATAAAATACTACACACTATAGAGAGTACTCACAAAAATTTCCATAATTTTTGGGGCAGTAAATTAATTCTCACAAAAAGATTAAAACACAGAACTATTCATTTCAATTATTAAAAGAAAACCCTTTGGAAAATTCCCGAAAAAAAGAAAAACCAAACTGGCCCGGGTCGGCCCAACAGCGCGCAGGCCGGCCCAGCGCGGCCTCTTTCTGCCCCGCGCCGCTGACGAACGGGCCCCGCCCGTCAGTCTCTTCTTCCCTCCCTCCTTCTTCTTCCTCTCGCCGTCTCCCTCGCACGCGCGCGCGGCGGCTCTGCGCCACCGGCGCGGCCGTGCCGGCGGAATCGCCACCGGAGACCGACACCCGACGAGTCCCTACAGACGACCGCACCCCTGCTACGGACTCCGCACCGTCCCCCGGCCTACCGAGCACGACCGAGAGCGGTCATGGCGGCTCACCGCGGCAGCGGCTCGGCTCCCGCGACCTACGGACCAACACAAGCTAAACCGACGACAACGAGGGTACCACAGAGCTCACCGGAGTCAAGAATCACAGGTGGTTGAGACGGAGAAGGCTCGGAACGACGAGCTTGACGGTGACGGTCGGAAACAGCAAGTTGGGCTCGACGGCGATCTCCCGTTCCGGCGAACCCTGAGCTCCAAACAAGGAACCGTCGCGCACATGAGCACCACGGCGAGACACGGAACGTAGAACACACGCGTTAACGGAGAGAGGCTCACCGAGGCGAGCTGTCCGCGTCGCGAAGACCCACGGCGGCGCTCGGTCGGCGCGGAGGACGAAGCAGCAGCTGCGCGGGATTCCGGCAACGGAGAACCTCAACAAGGGGCTCAGGAGGTGCGCAAGGAAGTTGGCTAGCTGGCTGTGGAATTGAGAGGGTGGAGTTGGTCGGGACACGACCAATGCCCGCCGATCGGTAGTAACGGTCGCCGCCGATCGGTACTACCGGTTGCCGGAGAACCGAGGAGAAGAAGGCGATGAACGAGCTCGCCGCCATTTAAAGCCGCGGACGGGGAAGAGATAAGGGCGAGGCGGCCCGGGGCCACCCCCCCTGCGGCGCACCACGCGGCGGTGCCCCGGCCCCGGCGGCCGGACGACGGCCGGCGCGCGGCGCGGCACGCGCGTACGGCGCGCGCGTGAACAGGGGACCCCCCCTCTCGGCTACTGTAGCACAGGGAGAGGTCAAAAGCTATTTTCTCCAATTAAACCCTACCCAAGCTGAATCAGTGAGTGGTCCCAAAATAAAAGTTGTGGAGAATTTTGTGTAGAATACTTTTGCTTTTTGAAGTATATTCAAATTCGGTCAAATTTTTAAACTACAGAAAAAGGGGTAAAAAGGGTTTTGAATTTCAAACTGAATTTTTAAAATTACTTTTGATTCTTCTCAACAACTTGAAAATTGGTAAACATGAAAGTTGTTATTCTCAGAGAGATTGACAACTTCTATGAAGGAAGTTTTTGAAGATTCTTAATATTTTTGAAATTGAAGTTTCAAATATAAATTTCAATATAGTAATTTGAGTTAAATTTGAATTTTTATAATATAACTTCAAAATCTCCAAAAATAAAAGTTGTTCCATTTTTAAAACTCTACAACTTTTATTTATACACTTTTCCCATATTTCATATAGATTTTGAATTGGGTTTTTAGATCAACATTAGGGTTTAATTCAATTTCTATTTAATTTCATTTTTGATTCTTTTTTTTTTGATTAAGGGCTCAAGTACGCAATCAATACTAGCTGAAATCAAATCACTCTAGGCCCTAAGCTCAATCATATGCAGATGCTTAAATTTAAATATGATGACATGGCAGATTAATTGAATTCTAATACCAAAGGTATTACAGCCTTCCCCCCTAAAAGAAATCTCGTCCCGAGATTTAATAGAAATATTAACAGAACAAGGAATGGACAAGATTAGGTCTCAACCAACTAATTCTATAATCTGCAAAAACAGAAGAACGATTACATATGTCGAGACTAAAAGTGTACATTCTACAAGGTAGCAAAGAACTCAGGGAAATTCTCTGCGAGGTAATCTTCCGACTCCCAAGTGGCTTCTTCTTCGGAATGTGCATTCCACTGGATCTTGTACCATCGGGTTGTATTCCTCCGAGTTACACGATCTTTTATGTCCAAGACTCGAATAGGATACTCCGAGTATGTCAGCTCAGGTTCAAGTTCCACTCCTTCCACTTCGACGACTTGATCAGGTACTCGAAGACATTTCTTGAGTTGTGACACATGGAATACATTGTGTACTTCCGAAAGATGCTCAGGCAACTGCAGCTTATAAGCTACTTTTCCCACGCGTTCTATGATTAGGAAAGGTCCAACATAACGCGGGGCCAATTTGCCTTTAACGCCAAATCGGCTGACTCCTTTCATTGGTGATACCTTCAAATACACATAGTCCCCTATCTTGAATGCCAAAGGTCGACGCCTTTTATCGGCATAACTCTTCTGCCGAGACTGTGCTACTTTCAAATTTTCTTGAATCTGCTTAACCTTCTCTTCGGCTTCGTTGACCAAATCCACACCATAAAACCATCTCTCTCCAGGTTCAGACCAATTCAATGAGGTTCGGCACCTTCGACCATAGACTGCCTCAAATGGGGCCATCTTGATGCTTTCTTGATAACTGTTGTTGTACGAGAATTCAGCCAATGCCAGACAATCATCCCACTTATCAGGGTAATTGAGCGCACAAGCCCTCAACATATCCTCCAACACTTGATTGACTCTTTCCGTCTGCCCATCCGTCTGCGGATGGTAGGCAGTGCTATGCAAAAGCTTTGTACCTAAGGACTTGTGGAAAGCTCGCCAAAACTTAGAGACGAACTGGGTACCTCGATCGGAAACGATGGTCCTCGGTACACCATGCAACTTAACTAAGTTTTCAATATAAAGCTTCGCGTATGTCGGTGCCCGGAAATCTTTCTTGACTGGTAAGAAATGAGCTTGCTTCGTTAGGCGATCTACAATAACCCAGATGGAATCAAAACCTCTAGTTGTCCTGGGTAACCCTACTATGAAATCCATGCTGATGTCTTCCCACTTCCATGCAGGAACAGGTAATGGCTGCAGTTCCCCTCCAGGCCTCATGTGAACAGCCTTCACTTTCTGACACGTGTCACATCTCGCGACATACCGGGCAATCTCTATCTTCATCTTTGTCCACCAGAATTTTTGTCTCAAATCCTGGTACATCTTGTTGCTGCCAGGATGGATGGAAAACCTCGTCAAGTGTGCTTCATCAAGGATCTTTTGTCGTAACTCCGGCACTTTCGGAACTACCAGACGATCTTTGAACCACACGACACCATCATCATCAATCCGGAAACAATCTGCCTTGCCAGCCTGAACCTTTTCCTTGATGTGCTTGATTCCGTTACTTTCCCGCTGAGCGGCAATAATCTCATCCCGGATGGGTGTTTCAATACTAATATTGGTCAAACTGCCTTGTGGAATTATTTCTACCCCTAATTTTTCCAACTCATAACACAAGGACATATCATACAGCTTGACTGTCAAACAATTGCAGTGCACTTTACGACTGAGTGCATCAGCGACCACATTCGCCTTGCCAGGGTGATAATGCACTTCAATATCATAATCCTTGATTAACTCGAGCCATCTTCGCTGTCTCATGTTCAGCTCTTCTTGAGTGAAGATGTATTTCAGGCTCTTGTGATCTGTATACACATTACAGGTACTGCCCAACAAGTAGTGACGCCATATCTTCAAGGCATGTACCACAGCTGCTAACTCTAGATCATGAGTGGGATAATTCTCCTCATGACGCTTGAGTTGCCGGGAGGCATAAGCAATGACCCTTCCTTCTTGCATCAAGACACAACCAAGTCCGGTACCAGAAGCATCACAGTACACATCAAAGGGCTTTTCTATATCTGGTTGGGCCAGTACTGGTGAAGTGGTCAACAACTTTTTCAAGGTTTGAAATGCCTTTTCACATTCTGGCGACCAGATGAACTTGACCTGATTCTTCAGCAGGTTGGTAATGGGCTTGGCTATTCTTGAGAAATCTGGAATAAACCGACGGTAATACCCTGCCATTCCCATAAAACTCCGGACTTGATGAACTGTGGTTGGTGGCTTCCAATTCAAGATTTCTTCCACCTTGCTGGGATCCACGGATACACCTTCAGCTGATAGAATGTGTCCGAGAAAAGGAACTCGGTCTAGCCAAAACTCACATTTACTAAACTTGGCATATAGTTGGTGCTCTCTCAAACGGGTCAGGACAATACGGAGGTGGTTGGCATGTTCATCAGGGGTTTTGGAATAAACAAGGATGTCATCGATGAACATGACTACAAACTTGTCAAGCTCGGGCATGAAAACAGAGTTCATGAGATACATGAAATAGGCAGGTGCATTGGTTAGGCCAAAGGACATGACCAGATACTCATAAAGGCCGTATCTGGTGGTGAATGCCGTTTTTGGAATGTCCTCAGGACGGATCTTTATTTGGTGATAACCAGACCTAAGGTCAATTTTGGAAAAGACCTTGGCTCCAGCTAGTTGGTCAAAGAGTAGGTCAATGCGAGGCAAAGGATATTTATTTTTAATGGTGACCTCGTTGAGTGGGCGATAATCGACACAGAGTCTGAGTGACTTGTCCTTCTTTTTCACGAATATAGCAGGACAACCCCAAGGAGATGAACTTGGTCTGATGAAACCCTTATCAAGCAGATCTTGCAGTTGAATTTTAAGCTCAGCCAATTCCTTGGGAGGCATCCTATAGGCTCTGTGGGATATAGGTGCAGTTCCTGGCTTCAACTCAATAGCGAACTCTACATCACGGTCAGGTGGCAGACCGGGTAGGTCATCAGGGAATACATCCGGAAATTCACAAACTACCGGAATATTTTGGATTTCTTGAACTGAGGTGGCACACAGTCTTTGCACTGTCTTCTTAATCATTCTCACGGGTAGTGGCAGTTGGATAAGAAGTTGAGACTGACTACCCGGTATGCTGACCTTTATGGTCCTATTCAGCACATCAATCAGTGCCTTGTGCTGATACATCCAATTCATACCTAATATGACATCTATGTCCTGATCCTTGAGTACTATCATGGTGGTTGGGAATATATGCCCGCCCAATTCGATAGGTACTCGATGCACTACCTCCTTAGTATTTATACGCCCTCCGGGCGAATGTATAAGGAAGTTTTCCGTTATTTCCCCAATTGGGATCTCATGTTTTACCACAAATGTACGATTGATGAATGAATGTGATGCACCAGAATCAAAAAGTGTAATAGCGGGGTGACTGGCAACAGGAAACCTACCCATCATGACGGGCTCTCCTGCAGGGATGTCATCCACATGAGTGTAATAAACGTGTCCAGCCTTCTTGACAAGCTTGACCTTCTGAACCTGGTGCTGCTGACCACGGTGCTGATTCTGATGCTGCTGTTGCTGCTGTCCAGGACTCTTCTGGGCATTTTGATTGTACTTCTTGGGGTATGGACAGTCACGAGCCCAATGTCCCAATTTGCCACAGTTGTAGCAAGGATGATTATAGGTGGTCTGGGGTGTATTGATACGAATGCCTGGGGCATTCGGCTGAGTGGTGTTCTGTTGATTCGAGGTATGGGAGGTAGCCGCGGTGCGTACCACGACTTGCTGCTGAGGGTAAGCGGGGCGATTGTGGTGTGTAGGATGATAGATAATCTTCTGGCGTTTTTGACCGCCAGAAAAGCCTGACTTCTTTTTCTTCTTCTCATCCTGATGCTTACGATCACTTTCTTCGTAAGCAATGGCACTGTTTACAGCTTCATGATAAGAGCAGTTGAGGTTGTTAGCTAAACTACGCTGGATTTTGAAGTTTAGGCCCCTGACAAAGCAATCTTTCTTCTTTTGATCGGTATTGGTGTGTTCAGGAGCATACTGGGCTAGATGGTTGAATTGGTTCACATATTGCATCACAGAAGATTCTTTCTGTTGCAGAGCTAAGAACTGGTCCAGTTTCATCTTCATTACACCTGCTGGGATGTAATGTGCTCGGAAAGCTTCGCGGAATTCTGCCCAAGTAAGCTGATGCCCCTCGGGCTGTGCAGACAACAGGTTGGCGTACCAGGCACTGGCAGGACCACGCAGCTGCTGAGCCGCGAAGAGTGGCTTTTGGATTTCCGTACAGCGGATCAAACTGAACTTCTGCTCCATAGTACGAAGCCAGTCATCGGCCTCCAAAGGTTCTTCAGCTTTCGTGAAAACTGGTGGACGGGTTTCAGTAAAGTCTACATAGGTGGTTTCCTCATCCTCGCGGCGGCCCCGACGCCCGCCACGGTTTTCTCGGCTCTGAGCCATAGCGTTGGCTGCATGAGCTAGGGCTGCGATGGCATCTGCTAAGGTTGGTGGAATGGGTGGTGGATAGGGAGCAGCTCCTTCGTCAGAAGTACCAGCACCATTTGAGCGAGTGTTGACCATCTGTTTCAGGACAATTACTAAGGACTCACATTGCATAATTAAAACATAGTAGCATTACAACTTAGAACACCAAATTTAACAAAGTTCAACACATAAACAGAACAAGACCCGCCCAGGCTATGGTTCTTGGCACTACGATTACAATACTCGGATACAGAAGACTAAACCCCACTAGTCCTAAGACTAGCTTAGTCGATAACAACGACCTCCTCCTCCTCGTCCTCCTCGACGACTACATCCTCCGCTGGGTCGGCTGCCTCAAGGTAACCATCCCCTGAAGTCTCGCTGTCATAATACTCATCATCTGGTCCTATGACCACACCCTCCTCAGGCTCCTCCTCTCGTGGAATCAGAATCGGGTTAAGCTGATCGTTCAGCCTATGCACTTCCTCGTGCAGCATCCCATTGTTCCACTCAAGGTTTTCGATGTACCCCTCCAGCTCCTCAACGCGATCACGTGCCGCGCCAATTTGCTCCAAAGCTTCCTCCCTCTCCTGAGTTAGGCGGTCGATCTCCCGTCGCAGGTCCCTGTTGGTCCTCACATCCCGGTAATGATCAGCCCGGGCCACCTGGAAGTCCTCCCTCAAGAGACTCATCTCACGGTGCAGTTCCTTGATTTCTTTCTTTAATTCCTTACGGCTGCGACGGGGCGGACGGCTGCCAGACGCCTCGTCATTGCCGCGGGGTGCCAACTGGTGACGTGGAACTCCACGAGGACCAGTCATCTTGCGCGCCGTTAACCTAGTCCGTGCCAGCTGGAAAGGTAAGTTTGAATTAATGAGGATATACAAGGCTAGCAAGAATAGGTGTGATAATTCCTAACCCATATACCCACTTTTAAGGAGGAAGTTATTAACATGTGTGATTATCATGATGCATGCACGTACTTACCAATTTTAAACCATGCAATACAAATCAAAGCATAATTAATTTAAACATAGGGCTAGTGTTAATGATGTTGTTCCACCTGCTACCATAACCATAATAAGATAAATTACAGAACAAGATAAGAACTACTGAGTAAGGTAAGATTGCAAGCAGTTTGGACTCAAAATATCAGTTTTAGTTTTTTTTTAATGATCCAAAACATTTTGAAATTTTCGAAAGGTAACCTGCAATGATTTAGCAATGGAATTCTCTGATACCAGCTGTAACAGAACCGCCCAAATCACGTGGCCCACAGGCACCTGTCAACGTCACTAATGACAGCTGACAGCCGGGCCCGTGTTCCATATGACCTAAGCGGGCTCTGCCGGGCTACATAAGCACCCGTTATCTCCGACAGGATCCCATTGCGAAGTCATTACAGAGTTACAACATTTTATATCAAAATACATCAGAGTAGAATTTGCGGAAGAATAAATAGTACTTAATATTACAGACCAGTGTTCGAATAAAATTAAGTGCAGTTATTACAGACCATAAATTTAAAAGAGTAGCAGTAGCGTTTGGAACAACAATACGACAGATAGTTAAACATTTCACGAACCCTGCCCAAGGGTTTAACTTTAGTCTTCTTCACTCTCTTGGACGACAGTGACGCAGCACGGGGCGAGACAAACTTCGGTCTCCTGCTGCCCTCCTGCAACGGGGTTAACAAACCCTGAGTACATGGGGTACTCCGCAAGACTTACCCGACTAAAAGTGTAAGATTAGACTCAGGAATGCAGGCTGAGGGGAGTCAAGGTAAGGCTTAGCAAGAGTTCGAAGGTTTTGCGGAAAAAGCACTACTAATCTTATCTCAATATTTTATTTTAATAACATTATCCATCATTATCCAATTCTACGAGTTCTTTCTCATATGTCAACGTTCTTTCCTTTACTTAATCAATTTCAAAACAATCCTAGTTCCGAACCACTTTTCACTGTAGGTGTGAGGATCAAGTCTCCATATCCGAGGAGCAACGACGATTCGAATCGATTAATACCCAGCTGGGGATCCCTATCCACACTGCGTATGTAGCACTTAAGCTTGCATACGCCAACCCCGCCTACCACGGCTTTTCATACCCCGGAACCGGTCCTGCGCCACCCGAGAGCACAGTACTCCTCTCGTCTCCAGGCACGACGGCCACGAGGGTACACGCTACTCTCGCCATCTCTCCACTTCCAGTGCGTGGTTGTCGGTTCCAGCAGTAGAGCCACCGGAGTCAGAGGCTTTCCGTAGTATGTGGCTAGTTGCAAAGTCTTGATCACAGCAGGCCTGACAACGAACGGTCCCTAATATTTTTCCGTTAGAAACCATGCATTGGGACTCTAACCCACGTACATTGGTAACTACCCGGTTTTCACATCCCTTTCCCGATGGCGACGAAAGTTGGGACTCTAACCCAAGCAGTTGGCCAACCAAGCGGGAAAAACCATCCCTGTTGATGACAATGAACTAGCTAGGAACACTGCCAATCAACAAGGACATAACCAGTCCCATAAAGTGATTCATTGCATTTGTATCATCATAGTTTGAAATAGCATTTTTGCAAATCTAACCGTCAAGCATGACTAAGCATTTTTCAATACTTTTAATCAAATCAGGTTATCAGTTATTGGTAATTGGTCAAGGATGGTCATGCATCAAGTGGTTGTCAATCAACTCCTAGTAACCTAATGCAATAGATTAACTCAAGTGATAAATATTTTTAAATAACAAGGAGGGGTTAAATGCACCGGGGCTTGCCTTGAATTGCGTAGAGTGTCGGATCCGGGTTAGTTCCACAAATGTCAAACCCTTGTATGACTTCCTGAGTAGTCTCCTCAGATGGGCCCTCAGACTTAACCTCTGGATTCTCAGTCACTACACGTTTGCAATGAATGAATGTATGAATGTGATGCACATGAAATGACAGACGAAATTTAATAACCAATAAATAAACCACACATGAGTACATGACCCTACCTTAGCTAGACATGAATAATCTAATCCATACTGCCCTAGGTCATATAGGTGATTGACCTAGAATTTCAATCAATCCAAAAATCCACATCAAACCCTAATCACCAAAATTTCCTATTTATTTTATTAATCAATTAACCAAGCATATAATTAACAATTAATTAAATTATTTCTATTTGACCTCAAACTTCACAAACAGATAGATCTTGACTTATAATAGTGGCACATAAAATTTCATGATTTTTGGAATTACAGGGAATTAATTAAAAATGCCTAAAGTTGCATTTTTTATTTAATAGACTGATTTTTAACTACTACAGAAAGTGTTCAAAATCTATATTTAATATTTTTATAAAATACTACACACTATAGAGAGTACTCACAAAAATTTCCATAATTTTTGGGGCAGTAAATTAATTCTCACAAAAAGATTAAAACACAGAACTATTTATTTCAATTATTAAAAGAAAACCCTTTGGAAAATTCCCGAAAAAAAGAAAAACCAAACTGGCCCGGGTCGGCCCAACAGCGCGCAGGCCGGCCCAGCGCGGCCTCTTTCTGCCCCGCGCCGCTGACGAACGGGCCCCGCCCGTCAGTCTCTTCTTCCCTCCCTCCTTCTTCTTCCTCTCGCCATCTCCCTCGCACGCGCGCGCGGCGGCTCTGCGCCACCGGCGCGGCCGTGCCGGCGGAATCGCCACCGGAGACCGACACCCGACGAGTCCCTACAGACGACCGCACCCCTGCTACGGACTCCGCACCGTCCCCCGGCCTACCGAGCACGACCGAGAGCGGTCATGGCGGCTCACCGCGGCAGCGGCTCGGCTCCCGCGACCTACGGACCAACACAAGCTAAACCGACGACAACGAGGGTACCACAGAGCTCACCGGAGTCAAGAATCACAGGTGGTTGAGACGGAGAAGGCTCGGAACGACGAGCTTGACGGTGACGGTCGGAAACAGCAAGTTGGGCTCGACGGCGATCTCCCGTTCCGGCGAACCCTGAGCTCCAAACAAGGAACCGTCGCGCACATGAGCACCACGGCGAGACACGGAACGTAGAACACACGCGTTAACGGAGAGAGGCTCACCGAGGCGAGCTGTCCGCGTCGCGAAGACCCACGGCGGCGCTCGGTCGGCGCGGAGGACGAAGCAGCAGCTGCGCGGGATTCCGGCAACGGAGAACCTCAACAAGGGGCTCAGGAGGTGCGCAAGGAAGTTGGCTAGCTGGCTGTGGAATTGAGAGGGTGGAGTTGGTCGGGACACGACCAATGCCCGCCGATCGGTAGTAACGGTCGCCGCCGATCGGTACTACCGGTTGCCGGAGAACCGAGGAGAAGAAGGCGATGAACGAGCTCGCCGCCATTTAAAGCCGCGGACGGGGAAGAGATAAGGGCGAGGCGGCCCGGGCCCCCCCCCTGCGGCGCACCACGCGGCGGTGCCCCGGCCCCGGCGGCCGGACGACGGCCGGCGCGCGGCGCGGCACGCGCGTACGGCGCGCGCGTGAACAGGGGACCCCCCCCCTCTCGGCTACTGTAGCACAGGGAGAGGTCAAAAGCTATTTTCTCCAATTAAACCCTACCCAAGCTGAATCAGTGAGTGGTCCCAAAATAAAAGTTGTGGAGAATTTTGTGTAGAATACTTTTGCTTTTTGAAGTATGTTCAAATTCGGTCAAATTTTTAAACTACAGAAAAAGGGGTAAAAAGGGTTTTGAATTTCAAACTGAATTTTTAAAATTACTTTTGATTCTTCTCAACAACTTGAAAATTGGTAAACATGAAAGTTGTTCTTCTCAGAGAGATTGACAACTTCTATGAAGGAAGTTTTTGAAGATTCTTAATATTTTTGAAATTGAAGTTTCAAATATAAATTTCAATATAGTAATTTGAGTTAAATTTGAATTTTTATAATATAACTTCAAAATCTCCAAAAATAAAAGTTGTTCAATTTTTAAAACTCTACAACTTTTATTTATACACTTTTCCCATATTTCATATAGATTTTGAATTGGGTTTTTAGATCAACATTAGGGTTTAATTCAATTTCTATTTAATTTCATTTTTGATTCTTTTTTTTTTTGATTAAGGGCTCAAGTACACAATCAATACTTAGCTGAAATCAAATCACTCTAGGCCCTAAGCTCAATCATATGCAGATGCTTAAATTTAAATATGATGACATGGCAGATTAATTGAATTCTAATACCAAAGGTATTACATATGCTCTTTGTCTTAGCTTTCGCACTTCACTCAGATCTTGAGCATAACACTTGGTACTTGTGCCTATTTCATATACTTGTGTACCTTGTGGTCTTGATTTGTATAAGCATGCCTAACTTCTTTACTCTTATTGACACATGCTTATATGAATCAGGCCCTTATAAACCTCACTCTTTCTAAATCTATTTGAGATTGTTGTCATCAATCACCAAAAAGGGAGAGATTGTAGCATCTAGGCCCTAGTGGTTTTGGTGATTAATGACAACAAAGAGGTTATTATGACTAACGTGTGTTTTGCAGGATAACCTAGAGGTTAGGTCATAATAACATGTAGGTTCAAGCCCCAAGCGATGGAAATCGATTCGGTTTTCAAAGGATGGAAGACAAGACGGTGATAGGCTAGTGCCAAGTGTCGATTGGAGTTGAGAGACACTTGAAGTAGTCTTAGGTTTTGTTTTTCTCTTTGACCGTACTATTAAGAGGGGTTTGGATGGGTAGCTTGACTTAAGGCAAGGATAGAGAGTGTAGATGTGATGCACACTTGTCCAACATAACTCTAGACAGCCCAGGGAGACTCTTGAGAGAGAGGTTCAAACTTTGTTTTGTAAAGTTTTCGATTCGGCAAAGTTTTGATCAATTTAAGGCATCGAACTCTGTCTAGTATGGTCGTCGGACCAATGGCTAGGGTTCGACGCCACGTGGCAGCCCCTGGGTGCTTCTCAGCGCACCAGGGAGCGTCGGACTCTAGCTGGATCGGCGTTGGACCATCAGCCAGCGTCCGACGGTGCCTAGCGGTTCAAGGGTGAGCGTCGGACTGGAGGTGTTGGGTGCGTCGGACCATTGGTCTGTAGCGTCCGACGCTTCTAGAGAGGTCCAGAAAGCTATTTTGAGCGCGGATTTGGTCCGACGGTGAGCGTTGGACCATTGCTCCGTGTTGTAGCCGTTAAGCGTAACTGTGCGGAGTTCACCCGAGAGCTCGGATGGCGTCAGACTATGGTCCGACAATGGTCGTCGGACCATTGGACTCCGTCCGATGCCCCCTCGACACAGCTGCAGTGTGCCTGTGAGAGTCGGACTGATAGGGATTGGTCTGACGCTAGCACTGTTCATAGGGTCCGACGGTTCGCAGAAAGCTGTTTTGTGTCTCAACGGCTAGTGTGAGGCTTGAGGGGTATTTACACTTCTTCATCACCCTCATTCTAGCTCTCATGCTCATTTGACCAGCTTAGGCAACCCTTGTGACTTTGTGAGAGTGCAAGAGCCCTAGGGAGGATTGAGTGAACTCCATTGCTTGTGAGCTTCTTCCCTAGAGAGATCAAGAGTGACTTGTGTGCATCCATCATCCTCTTTGGCCTTGTTCTTGGTCAAGTGAGAGTTTAGGCTTGTTACTCTTGGTGATCGGCATCACCTAGATGGTTCGGTGGTGATCGGAGGCTTGGTGACTGCTTGGAGAGCTTGTGGGCGGCCTAAGCCAAGGTTGTGAGCGGTTGTGGGCGATCCACCGCGCCAGAGAGGCAAAGGATCAGTCCGTAGAGAGCACTTGGTCTTTGCGAAGATCAAGGGGGAGCTACACCCTTGTGCGGGTGCTCCAACGAGGACTAATGGGGAGTGCCGACTCTCCGATACCTCGAAAAAAACCGGTTTTGTCTTTCTATCTCATTTACATTCCCGCATTTACTTTGTGTTCTCTACTTTCCTATAGTAGTATACTTGTGATAGGACTTGGCTCTAGGTTGCATAACTTGTTTTAGGCTTAGATCATCCACAAGCACTTGTGGGGTGAGATTGGGCAAATGACGTTAGGTTGATTTGATTTGCGAAAAATTTACTAGTCGCCCAATTCACCCCCTCTTCTTGGGCATCCTCGATCCTTTCACTAAGAACATGAGTGAGCTGTTTGGGATGAGAATAACTGCATAATCAATCTTGATGCAGAGCAATACAACAATTATGCTAAGGCAACTCCTATGCTTATTTGTACTGTTAAATTATTTCAAATTTAGGGTTTTTTTCCATATATTATTGCACTCATGGAAGGGCGGTCCTGGTGCAAGTGGTAGTGTCTTACCGCCTGTTACCGGTTGGTCCAGGGTTCGAGTCCCAGCCTCCGCATATTTATGCGGGTAAGGCCTGTGCGCTGATTTCCCTTCCCCAGACCCTGCGTCAGTGCGGGAGCCTACGGCACTGGGTACGCCCTTTTATATTATTGCACTCATGATTTGGTTTTGATTTCTAGGACCACTGTGAAGATGCCAACTACTTGAACGCTCCAATTGTGCACTACCATGAGATGGAATGGTCTAGCTGTTGTCTATGCTAAAGGATCAAATGACCCACTTGGTATTGAACAGCCAGCCAGAAACAGACAATGCACCCAAACCCATGTGTAGTGATCCAAGTGAACAATTTATTGTTGATGATGGAACACCTTTGACCAACAATGGTGTGGAGTCAGGTACTAAACGGCCAGCATCGGAGAAGCAGTGGACATGTACTAATGATGAACTGATTGTGAGGATAATTCAAAGCCTTAGAAACTTGTCTTCGGCTATAAAAAAAGCTTGTTGAACAACCTGACCTTCGTTTTCCAAACAGGTTGTATGAAGAGCGGAATCATTACTATGCTTATTTGTGTGAGAATCCTCCAATTGCTAGAGCATTTTATGTGGTCTCAACTTTCTAGCAAATGATATGGGTGGCAAGGTACATCAAGAATCACATGGCTAGACTGATGTAGGTACTGGAAGAATTTAGTGGTATTTTGGACAAATGATCACTTTGGACACACAGACTTTTATGTGGTGTGGGTTGGTAGTATGACTCTGGTAGTATGTATCTAGAGTGGACCAAGCTATTTTGTTGTATAAACTAGCTTGGCATGTGGTGTTCTGTATCTAGATTAGACCAAGCTCTTTTGTTGTGTATATGTCATAGCTCGGTATGTGGTAGTCCATATCTAGATTACGCCAAGCTCTTTTGGTGTATAGGTACTACCTTGGTATTTGGGTGCGGCCTATTTGGCACTCACACTGTAGAAACGAATTCTAGTGTGAACCTGTACCGTAATGTTAGTGGAGACTTGTCTTAAATTTATTATTGTCTTTATCTACTGCTGTTGCATTCGTAATTGCAAAATTGTGCAAGTAGACCCTATGTATTAGTAGGGCATGTTACTAATTCTTGGATTGACCAATAAAACCAACCAAACATGATCTTGTAACAGATCATACTCTATACAACCAACCAAACATGATCTTGTACCAAATCATTGCATTCTATACAACCATCGAACAAAAATCATGTATCATCGTATACAGGTAACCAAACAATCAACATGTATCATTCTATTTAGACTTGTCTCGTGCATAATCCATCCATCCAGGATGGTCCATCCCATTCATCTTTATACACTCAACCAAACACTACCTTAGTAGTTGTAAAGTTGGCCTATGCGGCACTTGTGCAGTTATTGTTGGTGTTTTTATAAAAAAAAGTTTAGGAGGGTGAGAGACGACTTATAATCTTTGTCGTTTCAAACGTAGCTCCTATAGAAACAATACTAACTAGAGAGTTGAGCTGTCCTAAATAATTAAGGGCATGTTTGAGGGCTGCTCCGGCTCCGACTCCCCGGAAGAAGCCCTGCCAAACGTTTCGAGGAGGAACCGTTTGGAGGAGCCATGCCAAACACCCTCAAACTAATGATCATCCTAAATAACCATTGTTGAACTGTACATGATTACACTAGGACGTCTAATGCATGGTGATAGCCCTCCTCGCTGAGGTCTATTTGCATCTAGGATCACTTAATAATAAGAGTAGTGATTATATGGGGGTCATGGGCCCATGCGAACGAAAGGTCCGAGGCGAGGCAATCAAATCATCTACGAGTTGAGGTTTTGTCAACATTGCTTTGACCTTAGGCTAGTCTCAATGGGAGTTTCACAAGAGTTTTATTTGCATTTAATAACCTGCCACATATGCATTTTTTATGACATGGCAGTGTTTTAATGAAGAGAGAGAAGGATTCTTGGCCCGCTTACCCACTTGTTATGAGTCTTAGTATTAAATTCTAATTAAACTCTAGAATGAAACTTTGCATTGAGAGTGGGGGTTTCATCCAAATTTTATTTCATTCTACGTGACATGGCAGTCTCGAAAAGAGTACAATGAAACTTCCACTGAGACTGGCCTTAGTGGAGTGAAAAGCATGCCCAGTGGCCAGTGGGTCGATGGCATACCTTCAAACAAACCCTGAACGTTGTTTAGCACTTCCTAGAACCTAATCTAAACGAAGATCTGCATGTGAAACTGCACGGATCTCACGAAAATAAGCTGCTAGCATGTGGCAATCCCTTGGGACATCAATACCGTGAAATATGTTACGTGTGTAATGGCCGTGGATACGTTATAGAATGATATCCCTCTGAATTTGGGTAGCCTTCTTTATGCACGATTAGCTAGCTGCTCACGATCCAGAAGTAGTATATGTAGCCTGATAGCGGTCCCAATAAAAGTTAGCAGTCTCATCAGTAAGTAACATATTACAGTGGTCACAATGCACGTTTAGTTAGAGGCTGTTTGGTATAGCCTACAACAGCTTCACGAGCTGTTGTAACTGATGAGCTGTTTTCTCTGGCAAACACCCTTTTTTAAAACTTTATTCGTAAAACTATTTTTCTCTCCTCTCACAAAAGGATGAATTGTCATGAAGCTTAAAAAAGTAGTTTATCATAGCTTTCTCCCTTATTTTTATCTCCCAACCATGCATCAAGTTGTTGGTAAAGCTATTTTGCCAAACAATATCCTTAAAACAGCTGAGCTTCACCAAATAAGTTGCTCATAAAGCCATTTTCTTAAAAAAAAATTACTTATGAAGCTGAGCTATGCCAAATAGAACCTTAATATATATTTCCTTCATTTCAATTTATAAGCTTTTTGACTTTTTTTTCCTCAAGTTTGACCACTCGTCCTATTCAAAAATTTATATGTAAAATATCACTTCTTTGGTTATGGTTCGCTTTATTAATAAAAATTCTTCAAAAATGATTTAAATTTAATTTTTTTTACATAAATTTTTTAAATAAGACGAGTGATCGAACTTACAGTTAAAAAAGTCAAGCAACTTATAAATTAGGATAAATAAAGTATATAAACCAGCTGTAATATATTCAAATTGGGTTTATATTAGAAATGTTCTTCCCTAACGGTCCATGTCCAGTTAATTGTTGTGGTATGTTCAGAGAGGAATCCTCACTGTATCTACATGGGACCAGTGAAATAAATATCTGCTTTTTTTTGCATATAGGTTTCGCAGACAGGTTGTGTTCCCTTTACCTAAACAGCACATATTTTTCAGCTCTGGAACAGTATTTTCCCTCACAATAAATTAGCTTCAGACAAAATCAGCTCAGCTTTTCAGCTGAAGCGAACAGAGCCATAATAAAAATGGAAATTGTCGATTAGCTAGCTATATTCAGCATTTAGTTTAATGATAATTTGGATCTCAAAACATCTTATATAGAGATGAAACCATAGAATAAGCCATGCCATTGTATGATATTTTGATTCGTACACTATATAGGCAGCATCCCTACAATCATAATGTGACCAATGAGGGTGTTCATATTAAAGAAAATCAGTAGTTTAGAGGAGATCACTCGGTCATGTCACTACTACAGGAGGCTTCACACAGGCAGGCAAAAATGCTTTTAGGAGGCGGCAAACCATCCACGTTAATGCCGATTAACGTAAGCGGGCTTAATCTATTTTTGTAGGCGGGCGACGTAATGTGTCCGTCTTTATTAACATCATTAATGGAGGCAGTTATCTATACAGCCCACCTATGTTAAAGGTTTAACATAGGCAGGTCTTCTATCATGTTTTTCTCCGTTAACCTATTAACGGAGGCATGTCTTTTTATTTGCCCAACTCAGTTAATGATTAGTTGAGGTTGATTTGATCCAGTCAGGTTTGGTTATTAACTATTCTTGCAAAACCACTTCACAGAACCGCCGTTATCAGTAAAAAAAATGTTTCCTACCATTTGAATTTGATCTCTGTTTTGGCGATTCAAACACAGATAAAGAAATGAATATGCATATAGAGATCAAACATATTTACATATATCACATTCCTCCATGTCTCGTTCGCACGAACCATATAGTATTCAAGGTTATAAGTGCAATCAAGCCCTATTATGGGTTTGGTGATAATGACCATACGATTAGAAGACTAACGAGATTTATCGAGATGACAAGCAGGTGAAAGTATTAGCAGGATGATGGTTTTACGTAGTGGACCCCTAACAACTAAAAGATGCGGTATCCGACTTAAAGAAGGTTTAAATTCATTTTAATTTTGAATTTGAGTTCTAGGAAAGCTGTATTATTAAGGGGGATGCAAATTACAAGCTTTAATGTGAAACTAAGTGCAATCTTTCCACCAAACATCCTCTACAACCCTACCAAAACTAGCCACAAAAATTCCATATTCTTCTGACACTCTTTGGCAGCACAGCACTACCGCCCTTATGCGCGGCACCGTCGCACCAGCGGCACTACCGCTCTGAGCGCGGCACTGCCGCGACTTGTTCTGACCGTTAGAACCGATGGGGGTATTTACTCCACTCCCCTTCTTCTCCAATGGTTACCTGCAACCATTTGCTTCAGACCACAACCAGAACAACTCTCTTACTCTCTCTCACTCTATTGGAGCTTTCCCACTCTCTCCATTTGGTTCGTCCATTGATTCTATTCCATGAGAGATTGAGCTTCCAAGCATCAAAAGAGAGTTCTTCAACCCGCTCTTCAACTTCTCAACCACTTGGTTCACTTTCAAGCCAAAGGTTTGCATTTATTACTCCTGGAGCTTCTCCTAGCCAGCTAGAGCGTCCGGTGAGCTTGCCAACTTTGTGGCAGTCCCGGGAGGTTTGTAATCACCCTCACAAGCTAGTGAAATCACGCTCTCTTTTTAAGAGTTCACTCTCTTAACTTAAGAACGACGTTGGGCTTCGTGAGACCCAAATATTTAGTGGAAACCTCAACGACATGGAGTAGGCAAGCCTTTGTGGCAAGCTAAACCACAGGATAAATCCCCGTGTCACTTGTGTGTGTGTGTGTGTGTGTGTGTGTGACTTGTGCTCTACTTTTGTTATTCGTGTGGTTTCTAGGGTTTGCTCCTGATCTCCTTGTTGGTGACCTTCTAACTGTAAAGAAGTGGTGGTACATGCTCTATAGGATCCAGGGAACATCAGTAATTTACTCGATCTATTTTTCATAGGATAGTTTTTGAACTGTGTAGGTCATGTTCCTGGGAGGGCAGCACAGCTAACATTGCCACTCCGAGAGCCGCAGTGCCGCTCCCTAGAGCAGCACTGCCGCGCTCACTTCTGACATTTGTTTGAGAAAATTCCCCCTCCCTTCTAGGCTAGACTGTGATCCTACAAAGGTTTACAACCTTATGCATGCATATATGTCCAAATTAAACTAACATCTCCACTACTTTGTAATCATAGATCTCCGACTACAGGTTGTAATCCTCGAGGTGTAGTTTGATTGTTCAGTTTGTAATCTTGTCGTACTCATCAAAATTTGTTAATGTGCTCTGCCAATTGAAGAACTCCCCCTGGAGGACACATCCGTGCATGATGAATCCACATATGCCCGCTATGGTTCTCTTTATACTCTTCTCGGAAACCTTTTCCCTTGTCCACCACCCTTGTGAGTCCTAGAGCTGCTTGTAGCTGATGTTGTATTTACTGTAGTGTCAGAGGTACTCACAAGTGTGGTATCCACATAATAATATATCTGGAAGTTGTTTGAAGCACTGCATGATATATGATACACGATTGATTAGAACATGTAGAGACAAGCGCGCACGATATGCACACAGACATTTGAGGACTACGTACCGGGAAGTGGTGCCTGATTTTTATCATTTTGCCATTCTTTTTTCTTATCCTCTTCAGTTCTCAGATCCATGGATTCATGATCCTCTACATACGATTGGTAAGCACTGTACACAAACCACATGAGTTAACGACAAATGAGTAGCATGTACGACTGTTTGTGTAAGAGAACACATATCACAAGCGCAATCGGCATCCTGGAGCAACTTGAAAGAGTTCGCCAGAATTTTTACAACGAATGTCCTTAGGCTCACTTTGGCTGCTTCCATGTACCAACAATGGAACCTCCCTATCTCCGAACGACCCCAAATGTTGACCAGTGATGGCACCCTATGCTTAAGATAATATGGAGTGAAAAAATTGCAAGCCACTCGGCATGTGGTCTACTATGACAAGCAGCATAGCTTTCAAACTTAGTTGAGGATTTGAACTATTTGGCTAGTTCAATGCCTGCCTTTCTTGTGGTCAACAAGTATGGGTTCAGGAACCCCCGCCTACAAGGTACTTGTGGACGTTAAGGTCTCCTCTTCTGTACCCTTGGTTTAGGGGGTAGGGTAGAGCCTGCTCATTTGCTTCCTTTGAACCCGTTGCAACAAGGAACTCATCAACATCTAGACGTATGAAGAATGAAGAAGAGCATGAGTGAAGGGAATTTGAGGTCCTTGCAAGGGTCCAAACTGAGGCACAAGAGGAGGGGTGGGGTCATTAAAAAAATCATTAACATAAGGCTCTAACTTGACCCTACACTCTTTAAAACAAACTAACTACCAAGACGTGTCTAATGAAAATGGCACCCATCATGGGCATTATGTGATTTTGTTGTTTGATGATCAACATGACTATTTGGACCAACAACGTTTGCTACTATACAAGGAAATCTTGAATAGATCCAAGGTCATCTTGAACAGGTAACATATGAAGATTGGAGTGAGCAACACCACAACCAAGACATTAGAAGCTTATTGAAGACCTACAAGACATGCTAGAAGTCTAAGACACCAAGAAGTAGAAGCCCGGACGCGAAGACCCAAACAAAATTGAAGACGAGACAAAGAGATGGATGAATTGGTCTTGTCTCATAATTTTGGATCTAATGAAATTGTTATGATATCAATTCAAAGATGTTGATGTCTTCATTAGCTTTTCAGAAGGTCCAAGGTCACGAAAATCAAAGTTAGGAGTTGAAAGTTATGCCCAATGTAAGTGTGTGGGCTGAAAATGGGACATTGGAGTTTCTGATGAGGTGATCAAATTCCCGATACCTGTCGGCTGATCAATGACCAAAGTTAAAAATGAATAGTTCGCGTGGTGGTCCTCAAATCTCTTTTATGAGGGCATCAATTTACGATAATTGTGCAGAATGAGCTACACATTTCCCAATGACTAGTTTCAAGGTTTGGAGCTATGTATACTCACTTTGCTGAGCATTTGAGTGGTGTAGGAGTTGTGGAAAATATTAAGGGAGTGGAGGCTCCACTCTAATGCTCTTACCACATAATT
Source organism: Eremochloa ophiuroides (assembly GCA_038502445.1). Classification (NCBI taxonomy): domain Eukaryota; kingdom Viridiplantae; phylum Streptophyta; class Magnoliopsida; order Poales; family Poaceae; genus Eremochloa; species Eremochloa ophiuroides. Next base: position 33,820,433 of record JAHLJS010000001.1, on the reverse strand, counting down.
ATTGTAGGTGCTTGGCAAAGTGCTTAGGCTACTTAGATCACTGATAAAAGAGGTTGCTCTATGTTTAGGCCAAGTGTTAGTGAGATTTGCATACCTCTTGCTCACTCGGTGCTTGTGCATACCATTATTATACTTGGAGGGAATTGTAGTCTTTCATGATCACACCAACTATGTTTGTTTGACCACCATCGGTGTACAGGAGGAAACGAGTTGGTGTGAGCACTACCGGTGTATTGGAGGGAACAAGGCATGAAGCGTGTCGGTTGGAAGCTCGATAATGAAGATAGCAGGGAGTGGTCCGATAGAGGTCATCTTAGAGACCCACTTGCGTGTCAGAAGACCCAAAGGCTATCTACAGAGCTATCTGACCAGGTGCTTGGCCCTTGCAAGGGCATCCTTGCAAGGGGCTCCAACGAGGATTAGGGTTAGGGGGGCCAAGAGTTTCTCGATACCACAGTAAAAATACCAGCCATTGATGGTATAGTTTGCATCTCTATCTCATTAAGCTTCCACATTTAATTTGTGTACCTAGTTTATGTGCTTACATGTCTAGTTTAGCTTTCTAGCCTAGTTGATAGGATTAGAACGTAGGTTGCATAATTCCCTTGCAAGGTAGAGAGAGCAACACACTTGACAAAACATTAGTTGCATGTCTAGCACCCAGTGGCCAGTGGTAGCTTTAAGGCGTGCAAGATAGGATGCCAAAGCTGGTGGAGGAGCAACCACGGCTGCAAGCTACAATGAACCCATGCCTATGATAACGGGTGCAGAACACATGGCCACTACGTCAATTTGAGCTGCCAAACACAGTCCGGGGCAGCACATACTAGGCTCTACTATAGATGCATCAGATAACAATTAGAAAAAGTCTACATCACCCCCCAACTATGGAGGTGGTGACCACTTAACCTCCGAACTATGAAACGGTCTAATTTACCTTCTAAACTATCCAAAACCGTTCAATCTACCCCTGGGTGGTTTTTTATGGCGGTTTTGCTATAGTAACTGCGGTTTTGCTACAGGAACCACGGTTTTGCCTTTTTCTTTTTCTATTTATTTTCGCTGAATCTTTAAAAAATCATAGTAAATCACAAAAAATCATAAAATGAAAAATCTAATTTTGCTGGACTCCACATGAGTAGGATTACACAATGAATATATAATATGGTATGCATTAATGCAATTTTTTAGCTTTAAATTATTCTAATTAATTATAGACAAAATTTGATTTTCTAACTAATTTAAAGCTAAAAAATTTGTATTAAAGTATATTATATTATATATTCATTGTGTAGACCTACTCATGTGGAGTCCAACAAAATTAGATTTTTCATTTTATGATTTTTCATGATTTACTATGATTTTTGAAAGATTCAGTGAAAATAAATAGAAAAAGGAAAAGGCAAAACCACGGTTACTGTAGCAAAACAGCTGTCCAAAACCACTACAGGGGTAGTTTGAACGGTTTTGGATAGTTCAGGGGGTAGTTTGGACGGTTTTAGATAGTTTAGGGGGTAAATTAGACCGTTTCATAGTTTGGAAGTTAAGTGGTCATCACCCCATAGTTGACGGGCGATGTAGACTTTTTCCGATAACAATTACTACAAAAGGTAGCTAATGCTAGGCAACTGTGGCAGCCCCATTGCTGTGCAAACTATATATATATGGGGGTGTTTAGATCCCAAAATTTTTGAGATTTTAACACTGTAACAGCGAGAAATCTTTTGCAATAAGTGTCCAATTATAACCTAAGTAGACTCAAAATATTCGTCTCACGATTTACAGGCAAACTGTGCAAACAACCAAAAGTTTTATCTACATTTAATGTTCCATGTATATGCTGCAAAATTGATGTGATGGAAGTTTTAGAATTTTAGAGAGGAGCTAAACACCCCCTATGTTCACTTGTGTTTTGAATTTTGATAAAGATGCACGCGAACTAGTTAAGAGCCTCGCCGTCGGCGGCCCTACTGTTGTTGTATGTTTGTTTATAATAAAAAAAATTTTGGCTCTACCGTAGGTGCATCAGGTCACAATCATTACAAGGGGTAGCTAATGCTAGGCAAATATGACGGCCTCTGTTCTTTCCTAGCTCAAAATCAAACATGGGTTCAGTAGTTCCAGTTATGAAGGGAAACAATCGCTTGTCAACCATGCCTCAGCCCAATGGAAAAGCAGTACCAATCCGCTTCAAAGCTTCCGTCCTGTGCGAACTATGTTCAGTTGCGTTTTTATTTATCATGATTTGTTTTTGGTTCTCCCAGGATGTGCATCGGATCAATTGTTACTACAAAGGTAGCCAGTGCTAGGTGTCTCAAAGGACAAAGCCAAGGCACCACATAAATATGATGCAACTAAAAGAAAGTAACAAGATGAAGAAAAAATAAATTTACACAGGAACTTGAGTAGCCATTTGTGGCATTCCGGCTTTCTACGTGCTGCGAGCTCAAAAGAACCAACTTCGCCATACTTCAGGTGAAATTAAAAATAGAAATAGAGCATGGGCCAAATAAAGGATAGGTGAAAGAAAACAATCCGCCTATTGAAAGAACTGTAAGTCTGTAACCATCAAATTCGAGAATTTGTCTCTAAGCAGATTGCTTATTGGAGACTGATAACTGCTGCATGGATCCAGGTACTTGAACCTATATATTGAGAAAAAAAGGGTTTGAAAACTGCTGAAGTTTAAAGTTATTGCTTGTTCTATTCATCATTTTGACGTGCGAATAACAGTGGAGATCATGAATGCTTGGAAGACATCGATTTTGCAGAGACCCTGTTAGAGGAAGCTATTCAGGAACAGCTTGAGTGGTTTCTCCTTCAAGCAAAAACTCAATAACTTGTGTCATTCGAAGAGAAATCACTGAGAATGTAGGACTTCAGTCACCTTTGAACAGTTTTTTTTTTTTTTTTTTTTTTAGTCATGCAAGTGCTCAAGGCCAAAGCACCCTATGATTCCCGATTAACACGTAAGGTGAAAGTTGTGGTCAGGCAGAACCATAGCAGCCTCCCATAAAAAGTACTAAAGTAGGCTAGTTGAGGTCAGTGTAATAAGTTTAACTATGGTCGGTTTGCTCCGTGCAAGCGGGCTATTCTAAGTTATGCCGACCGATTCACAAGGGGACAACACACGGCCGGCCTGAAAAACTAGTCACTGACCCTGTCAAAAGCAACGAAACGGATGCTTCGTTTTCACAGCACACTTCAGCTCCAACTTTTGTTTTTTGTTTCCTTTTTTTTTTTTTGAGAAAATGTTCCAACTTTTGTTGCTTTCTGTCCAGCAAGAACTGGACTCTGAAGGATATATCCAAGCCCATCACTTGCTTTTTCTTTGAGTCAACCCTGTAGTAATCTGATAGAAATATTTTTGCGTTTTTGTACCGGATCACGGCCAGAATTTCCAGCTGTTGAGATCTGATTACATTTCAGTGCCAGTTCATTGGACAGTCAGCGATTCGAGCTTATTATCTCCCATCTTAAATCTGAGCTCCACAAGGTATGACAGCTGTAATCTTAAAATCTATTCACGGCTCCTCTATAAAAGGTGACCCAAGCGATGCAGTGAAGGAGCACTCAGACGAAGAGAGCCAAGAGCAAAGAACGAGACGACATGACATGGTATTGGCTTGGCTCATCTCTCATCCACACCAAAATTCACAAGTGTCAGAGGTGAGCCGAGCCAATATCACTTCATGTCATCTAGCGTTCTGCAACTGAAAAAACTGCTGTAAGTCCATCATGAGAAATTTTTCTTGCCTCTGTTCAAGCTCCTGGCTCCTTGTTTTCCATTGACATCATGGTGCACTTCACTCCTACAAGCGAAGAAAATCAATTGGGGGGAATGATGCTCTACCAGCTTAGTTGTAAATTTTGTGATGTTTTTTTTTGGCACAACTTTTTTGTTTCCTGTGCTGCCATCTTGGTTTGCATGCTTTCAAAAATTCTGTTCATGGCACCCATTTTTTTTTTATCCCTCTGTTGATTCTGGTGTGTGCATTATACATAGTATATAACCTTTGACATTCATAGAATTTTTCCCCCTGGGGTGTACACAAGAAAAGAAAATTTGTTGTGAAACTGTGGGCAGAAATTTATATTGTAGATAGTAAACAACATTTGAATAGACAGGAGATATTGGCACTGACACTTTCGAAGGAGCACAGGTTTGCTTTCTAGCATACATCAGTGCTCATTTTCTTGTTCTAGATACAGCAAATCTGCCATTTATACAGCAGTGACATCACATGAAAATGTACCAAGTAATTAATTCAGTTTTCCATAGAGACAGTACCGAAGTCCATCCCACTTTTCGTTAGGTAATGGATAACTTGATTATTATGACCACATAGTAGGAAACTAAAAATATAAGCACAAAGACATAGTCAAATTTTAGTAGAGTTTGTACTCCCTCCGTTTATTCCTGTAAGGCCTATCAGTTTCAATCTTCTTGCCAATTTTGAGGCGTAGATGCTCAAACTAATCTCTTTCCCCATTTCCTTTCCTGATTATTCATGGTTGTTAACCACAAAAACTAATCCCTCGCACTCCCAAAGAGCTTCAAGGAAGGTCAAGCATTCTATTTAATGATTGGGCTTCTAGATCTTAGCTTCTTTCAATCCACATATCCAGGTACCACGAGCAATAACTACTTTGTTCAGATATTGTACGGGAAAGGAAGACTTGAAGGTTCTGGTTGTGTTCTTGTGGCTAGCAACTACAGGCCAAGGCATGGCGTGCTAGGCCTCCATGTTTGAAACACTGCAGCAAGATTTCTTGTGCTATCACTTTAGGCCCTATTTAGTTCCTAAAATTTTTTCAAGATTCTCCATCACATCAATTTTGTGACACACGCATGAAGCACTAAATGTAGGTAAAAAATAACTAATTACACTGTTTGTTTGTATATGTCGAGACGAATCTTTTGAGCCAATTTAGCCATGTTTGGACAAAAGTTGTCAAATACAAACGAAAATACTACTGTGACTTTTCGCCATCTTTTCCACGAACTAAACAGGCCCTTAGTGGATAGCAATGTAAACCTAGCGCACGACCATAGGTTATACTTATACATTGATGAATGTTTTGAAAGAGATAGCACAAGTTCGAATCCTTAATTAATGGCCAAATGAGATAGATGCTGCAACTACCATTTTTCTTGTACTAGACATTTTACCATACCTGATCCTACAAACATATATTCTAAACAAATAAATGTTTTTTACCTCACACCTGAAACACAAGGATATACAGAAAGTCGCCATGCATTTTGGAAAAGTACAGAAGTATATTGTAGCAGCAAGGTTAATCAAACAGTTGCAGGAAGCACACATTTTAACGTATCAGTTAATAAATATTGGGCTAGTAAAAGGAGCATCTAGGTAAAATGAACTTCATTAGAATATCTACAGGTTTCAAGAAACCAATAAAACAACGCAAGTAAATAAAATGTGATCTCATTGAATTAGTTAGCATGGTCCATGTGTAATCAAGCTTAAGCACGCTATGAATCTGGTTCCGTGAATTAACAGCAATACTGATGTCCAACCTTATCCTGCCGTTTATTTTTAATTTATTTCAGAGTACTGAATATTTCTTTTTTAAAAACTTAATTGAGTGAAAGTGATTTTACAAAATGTTGGCTCCTAATGGCCAGTTTGCTTACAGTAGGCAGTGCCATCATCCTTGACAAAGCAAGTAACTTGTAAATCATCAGTTGGGAACTTTATAGTTCCTTAGGCAAGGATGTCAGCTATTTTGTTTTCCTCTCTTGATCAGTTTTAAATTCCAGCTAAGACTGAAATATTACTGATGTATCAACTAACTTTTGTTTTATTCCCCGTTGGTTTCTCAAACAACTTGGCATTGTTTTATTACTCAGTTGGTAATGAGGTCTACTCTTCAAGCATTGCCTGAAGATTAGCTTCCAAAACAGAGAACCGACTGGATTTGACCATCTTCCTTAAAAACAGGTCACTTAACTAGTACACTTCTCTTTTTAACCATATCCACAGTGGAAGTTCAGAATGAAGCATATACATTATATTAGCTTCGTACAAAAAATACAACAATCTATTGCATCGTCAAACTTCCCTAATTTTGATTTTTGATTGCTATTATCAATTTCAGCTATATAAAAATTATATTTAGTGTTTTTATTTCAAAATGCTTTCATAAAAGTACAATTTTGTGCACGTATTTTTATGTGAAGTTACAAAAAATAGACTGCAAAGAAGTAAAAAAAATCACACTTCAAAAGAACGAGGTACAAAATTACTTATAATGTTCATGTGAATATAGTATATTAGTATACAGTATACTCACAAAAAAATATTTCGAATTCTACTCCCTCGATCTAAAATTATTGTTCACTTTAGTTTAGTCCTCAGTCAGACTCACTAACTTTGCTGAAGTTTTTTGGGAAAAAAAAAACTACACCAACACTTATAATATCAACTAGTTTCATTAAAATCGTCATAAATATGTCTTAATAGTGCATTTGTTTTATGTATTTTTTCCCTAAACTTGGCAGTGGTTTGAGTTAGGACAAAGTCAAAGTGAATTACTTTGGAACGCAAGGAATACCGTAATAGTATTTTAGTACACAATTAGTACATAAACTAACTATGGAACATTATTCATTCGCGATCACAATCTTGTCCAATATAATTCTTTTGGACACGGCTTGTTTGGATTGGGATGGGAATTGGGATAGAGATACCCCTTCTAGGGGTATTATTATATCGTAGCTGTCTATTTTTTTACGTCACATTTAATTTTAACCATCTATTTATTTCTATATCTCTATCCTATCCCTCATTTCTCGATATCCAAATGTTCTGTGTGTTAATAACTGTGAGACCTTACCACGTCGCCTGACTAAGATATGCACTAGCTGTTGTTCTGCTTTCTCCTCGGTGGGTGTTGTAACTGCTGATACTGGCTACGTTATATTTAACATTATCTGATTATGAAATGGCCTATAATATTTGCAGCACTTAATACAAGCTTGGAGGGATAGAACTTGTCTTGTATTATTTCCCACATGTATATTTAAATACACATCTTTTCAGTTATGAAGGACGAAAGAGGCAACCAAGAGGGGGGGTGTGAATGGGAGCCACAAAAATTTCTTCCGAAATTTATCAAGACCACTATCCAAATCACGTTCCCCAGAAGCGATAGAAACGCCCATGAGATATCCATGAATCTACAAGAGGTTAGGTGTCACAAAGACAAAGCGGAATACTCGCAAACACCGGAGAAGACACGGAAGCAAAACACGATCGAGTGCAAACTGCACAGACCCGGACTGTCCGCAACACAGGGCGGACTGCCCACAGGTTAGTGCTCGGACTATCTGCGGTCCAGACCCGGACTGTTCGGCGGCATGGCCTGACCGGCTACAGTGCACTAATCCAAAACTGGACACTGTCAGGTTGCCTACATCGGACTGTCCGCGAATTATAGGCGGACTGTCCGGCGTTACACCGCAGAGAAAAACCGAGAGCGGAGTGTTTGCTCACTATCGGGATCCAGTCCCAGACTATCCGTGCCTGGAGTGCGGACTGTCCACGCCGGTATACCGAGCAGGCTGCAATAGCCCCCTGTGCTCGGCCCCAATGGCCATACAGTCCGGGGGTACCCCGCGCACTGTCCGCGCTTGTACAGTGAGGGGCGAACCAAAATCGTCTTGAACAAAAATCAACGAACATAGGATCAAATCCAAACGAACTGCCACAAGATTTCGGCCATGAGGTCACTAGACAGTTAAGAAACTACTCTCGAAGAATCGTAGCCCAATTTGGATCCAATCAACGGTAAAGCAAAAAGTCCCCAAAAACGCGGTTGAACTCATTTATGATGGAGAAATGACCCGATCTACGAATAGGATTGGAATCAAGTGATTTCCCTCGGTCAAAATGTTCTCCACATGCCAAAGATCAAGTGCACACAAGGAACGGATCGAAACGCCCCAAAACTCACAAATCGCAACAAGGAAGAGAAGGGGAAACCAAGAACAAACAAAGAACGTGATGAACACAAGACTTAACTTCGAATCTCGGAGGCTTTATGAGGTTAGGGCCGCGATTCCCACTTAAAATCACAAGATTACACAACCATGTGTCATAGTTGTGGACCTCTCTTACTAATGAAGTGCTAATCCTAAGAACAAAGGTGGGGAGGATGAGAGAATGAAAGAGGTAGAGAGGTGAGGGGTTGCCACCCCCTTCTTATCGTCTTATTACATTTTTTCGAAATAGTCCCTACTTGCTCTCTACTCCTAATTAAGTGAGCCAGCTAGTTCTAAAGCACTCTGAAATAGCCTGTGACTACAAATAAGATCGGACGACCCCGCTTCCTGCCTGAGCTACCATCGCCTCGACGCAACCTCCAGGATTCCGCCACGTGTCGTCCGCTTCCCTCGGAAGCTCCACCCAGCTGGTTTTGAGGTCCAAAACCGAAAACCGTCCGCCGCTGATTTTGAGGCCCAAACCAGCAAACCGTCCTCGGCCACGCCAGCCCAACTTCACCTCGAGTCACTTGACCATGTTCAATTGCGCTCGTCAGTGTCCCCAGGTGTCAGCCACTGCAACTGGCCCTCCGGCGCTAAAACATCAAATTCCACCGCGAAAGGAGATCAGGAATATTCTAGATAACACCAGAGACACGCCTGATAAAGCGAGGCCTAGATGGCAGTCGGCTGGCCTCCCTGACAGGTCGGCCGACCTGGCCCGGTGTCCTTTTCGCGTGCGTTTCGACGTGGACCCACAACCCGATTTTTAGAGCAATATCCACCGCCCGTCAAAGTCAGTTTGATCCAAGGACTAAGGTTTATCCTACCGGCCTATATAAGCAGCCCCAGACCTCCCAGGTTTTCATACCAATTCATATCAATACATGTAAACCCTAATCAAGAGGTGTCACATGAAAGGATAACTTCTCATTAGAATCTAGGGACTAGATAGTAGAGAGATGGAGAGCGAGGGAAGAGTTAGGAGGAGATGCCGGCCTATCAGTGATCCCTCTATGGCTTGTACTTCGGTAGGATCTAGCTCTACTTGAGCTAGCTCTTAAGATGTCTCAGGCAACCAACTTCTGATACACGTAAGTCTATGTTCATATTGTTTATCTGTTTTATGTCTCTCTTTTGAGTGCTTTATTCCTGTTCTAGAGGGAGTAGAGTGGTAATCCCTAGTGTAGACGTGGTGCCTAGACTATGGTTACTCGTAAATGCGTCCTGTCTGACCGGATCGGTGGTAGATCGCGGGGTGACCGTGCCTGTTGAGTCTTACATAGTCCACCTCCCGTCAGAAGGAATAGTAGGATAGTTTTGTTAAGGGAAACATCCTCTTTGATATCTTTTCCTATAGTGATATCTCCAGATAGACAGTAGAAGACATAAGCTTGCTCAAATCAGAAGTAGAAACCCCTAGTTATTCTCTCTATACTCCTATTATCTACAACCTAGATCACCATAACCATATTATCTACACCCTTGATTACTTAGCCATAACCTTAGTTGCTACACCGCCATCCTTGATTGCATCACTACACCCATCATTGACTACCACCCTTTAACCTAGTTTTTACCTTTACTTATTGACTACCCCTGGTTAAGTTAGATCGTAGTTAACCAAGCCCGTTTCCCTGTGAATACGATATTTAAAACCCTATGGATGAAAGCTACAACGGTATATGTGCGCTTGGGGATTTATCTGTGTGCACTTAAAAATACCAACACTGCTCCACCTACCAAACCCACTCATCAACACCAACCATTCCCGTAATCCAATCTAGCAAAAGCAGAATCACTGAGCAGCAGCCAAAGATTGATCTTTGGAGCATCCAGGTGCGAAACACGGATCAAGAAATATGATAGGTAGGTAACCAGCAATCACGACACGGATGAAGGAAGAAGCAAAGATCCAATCCAATCCAGCGGAGTGGAAGCAGGGAGAAGGCGACATACCAAGTGGAGCAGAAGTGAGCGGCGGCGGCAAGATGCCAAGATCCAGCAGGCTGCCCACTTTCTCCCTCACAAAGCGCGAGGGGGCCCGGGATATCTCTGGGATGGCGAGGCGGCCCATGGGGGCGTCGGCGACCACGACGTTGTAGGACGGTGGCATGGGCGGGAAGAAGGCGAAGCGCACGACGATGGTGGATGTGCCGCCGCCCATGCCTGCTCTCCTCCGTCTGTCTGTCTCTCTATCTCCCGAGGAGTCAAGTGCGATGGTGAGCTGCAGCGGCTCCGCCTCGTCGCGCTCAGTGGCATGCGGCGCGGCGCGACGCGAGGAGGTTTTGGATCGGAGGGTTTGGCGGTGGTGCGATCCGCTCGGGGAGAGGGGAAGGTGGTGGGAGCGCCGAGCGGAGAGGCGGAGAGAGAGGGGGCGCAGGTCCTTTTTTTCGTGATTAGGGGTGCGAGGGCGCTTCGCGCAACGGGATCAAGAGAGAGGGGGATGCGGATTGGGTGAGTTTAATAACAAATTTTAATGGGAAAATTATTTCCTTGGCCCTGCAAAAATTTCCACTTAGTTTCTTGGCCATATTTTCATCGAACTTTGTTATTTGGCCCTAAAACAAAGTTTGCTTATTTTTTTGGCCCTTCCGTCCACTTTGAAAGATCATAACTCTTCGATACGACATCGGATGAAGATGATTTTTATACGAAAATTGTAGTTCTCGACGAGATCTACAACTTTACAGTTTTAAGTTTTCATTTGAGGAAGTTCAGATGCCCAAACATATAAATATAATATATTAATATTTTTGGGTATCTGAATTTATATAAATGAAAAAACTCAAAACTATAAAGTTATAGATCTCGTCGAGACCTATAATTTTCATATAAAAATCATCTTCATCAGATGTCATATCGAAGAGTTATGATCTTTTCAAGTGGACGGAAGGGCCAAGAAAATAAACAAATTTCGTTTTAGGGCCAAATAACAAAGTTCGATGAAAACAGGGCTAAAAAACTAAGTCAAACTTTTTTTTAGGTCGAGGAAATAATTTTCTCAACTTTAATCTACAGCCCTTGGATCAGAGTTGGATGTCTTTGTAGCCTTTGATTTTAATAGAGATAAATCTCTGTGTATAATTTCCTAAGGTTGAAACTCTTAGCGGGGGACATTTCTTTGGATGAACATAGCTTTGTTTGATAATCCAATTATATGAGAGATAAGAGGATTTACTTACATTGATAGGAACTTCTAAAAGAGCCATCACTCTCACTCCCCCCGAGTCCCCTCCTTCAAGACTCCTAATACTATTCTCTTTTTTTTTTCCAAAATTGACTCGTAATACTATTCATGGAGGAATACTATGCACGTACATTTTGGGAACAATGGCAACCTATTCAAATCACTGAGCGTCAGATCTCTGAACTAAGAAATTAATCAGTATTCACCTCCTTCCTCCATCTCAAAAAACATGTAATTCTGGCATTCAAATCTTATCTCATAAAACATGTAATCCTAAAGTTAAGATCACCTTTATAATTGGACCCACCAATTAAAAAAATTCCAAATGACTAAGAAAACAAATCACCCATGAGAAGAACATTCTAAAATAAGAAAGACAAATATGTAATTTCACATCTATACTAATTTTACATTGAAAAGTAAGATTTACTTCTTTTCTTTTCCGAGACGAAGGGAGCAGCTTGCTCGCCGGCCGCTACAACACGGAAACGCCACACCAGGGACGCAAACCGGACCTCGCCTTTCTCCTCCATCCATCTGGCAACCTGGGTCGCCAAGGCTGGTGAGCCGTCCACTGTCCTCCTGTCCCGGCCACGTCCTGACTCCTGGAGTTACTGCTACCGTTGGCAACGATGGACGCCCTGACGAGTGACGACGGCTTTGTCAGACTGGGAGTTGCCCGGCGGAAGGGAGGCCCCAAGATTCGAATTGGCTCCAAGTCTTGGGCCATAAAACCCCGATAATCTGGGCCTGGCTGTACGATCCGGCCTGCCTTTTCTAGATGGGCCTCCCATGTTACTAGTAGATGACTAGATGGGCCTCAACATGGTTGTTCCTTTTGTGCTGCGACTGTGCTCTACTTCCAAGTCTTTCCGGCGAAGGGTTTTCTCGAAGCGCGGACAGAGATGGCGGCGACGGCGGCAGGGACGGCACCGGCGAAGGAGGCGGTGGAGAAGAAGGTGGAGCTCATGAAGGAGGTATTCTCGACCTCCCTATACTTTCTCACCTCTACTGGTGTTTCGTGTAGTTCTCTTCACAAGCTCCCTGTTATTGTTCTCCGACGAATTCGGCTGGTGAGAGAAATAATTTGCCGTATGGATTTGGCTCGGTTTGGTCTGGTCTGCGCAGATACGGGCGCACGAGGTGGCGATCGCGGAGCTGGACAACCTGAACCCCTCCCGGGTCAGCCTCTTCCCCTGTGTCTCTCCCTCCCTCGTTTGCAATTTCTGTCAGGTGCTGAGACGGTATCGTGGTGGTACTACTAGGTTGTTGGCCAGTGACAAACTGATGCTGTGCACTTTTAGATAATCTTATTTTCAACACATTAGTAATCAGAAGATGACAATCGCGAAGCACCGGTAGAAGCTTTGATTATCCAGTTTGAGAGCAAGAGCATGGATATGCATGCTTACTGGATTAAACTTTCAGTAGCTCGCTTCGTCACGAGCTCACAACTTGTCCATCTTACGCAGAGAGTCTCACAGTTTCTTGGTTTGCAACAGGCGGTGTACCAGAAAGCTGGCAACATCTTCTTTCGCAAGAGCGTGAAATCAGTGGTCGCAACGGAGCAGAGTATGCTGAATTGGCGATCACCGCTATTGCATTGCATCTTTCTCCAGTTACTTTTCTTAGATTGTGTTGTAACATTACTCTGGTTATATGATTTGCTATGGGTTACAGAGCATCTTGACCAAGCCAAGGCTCGGTTGAACAAGCTGAACCAAGCTTGACGGGGCAGCGACGCTACAATTGTCGACCCTAAAACACAATCGAGCGTGTAGATTCGAATGGAAACGCTTCATCCTCTCCTCATTGCTCATTAGTTCTGCAGTCGGGCATTGTGGACCTAATTAGAGGCTAGATTTCACTTCCACAGTTCCACTTGCTTTTGTGTATTGTGTACGAGGCACTACAAGTTTGTTGGTTCTTGAAATTGTGACAAGAAACAAATTCTGTGACCAATATAAAAACTACGAGGATGGATGTTGATCCGTACTTGTGGATCAATGTCACAGTTCGTATATGTCAGTACTGAACCCACAAAAAAAAAATGGTGCATCGGCAGCATGAAGCCACCAAAAGAAAATTGGCGCATATGCAGCATGCAAAATGAAGGGAAGTCAAATGGGGTCTGAGTTTTGAACGATCATAGAAAACTTCATCTTCAATCTTTAGGGAAAATAACTCTAGAGTAGTGGGCAGTATACTATATTAAGCTGGAGTTGACTGTCAGAATTAAGATCTCTCTCAGACGGAACAGCTGTTTAGCATCCGATGACCTCCTTTGCTACTGACTGAAGTCGGGAAAAAAAAAGGGTTGCCGATACCGATAAACTCCTGATATTACATACTTTACTATGCTCGTGAACTATCGTTCGATGTTTATATGTGTCTGTACTCTACTGATTATCTACGGATGTCAAAACAACGGCCACACCATCACGACATGAGGATTCAACTGTCCGATTGATGTGAAGAAGGCTATCTGCAAAGGGGGAAAAAATACATCTTAGTGTCAAAGGAACATTGCCTTCACAGCCAAATGGAAAAGTGGCTATACTAGCATATATTTTACACGCAAGCTTTAACAAAGTCAATTAGGTAAATGTTGCACATAGGACACTACATCAATATGCACCTGAGAGGTGAGAGCAAATTGCCTTATATAAATAAAACTTTTCATTTCTTGGCCAATATAACTTCTATTGAACGCAGCAAAATGAAATAGATCATAAGTTTAACGGTGCACAGGCTAATTGAAAATATTTCACAGCCAACCAAGTTAAAGTTGCACATTATTTCCATCACTACTTACAGCAACAAAAGTTGCACATTATTTCCATCACTACTTACAGCAACAAAAGTGACTTTCTAAAGTTTTACTACAAATGTGCTGTCAAAGAAGTTATTGCAAGGTTTTTGCATTCCTGACTTGCTCATTAAGCACATAGGAAATGATATGAAAATCAAAGCATAAAATGTTCACAAAAGGTAAGATATTAGACCTTCACTTACATCTTAGTATCAACTAGTTAGTCAAAGGCATCCTCATACAACTAATTTAGCAGTTATATTAAAACTAGAGATAAGGATAAATTAATTATCAGTTCATCAGAGGGCAAGTAGTGGTACTTACTAAAGTGTAGTTAATAGAACCTGGACTTGGTAACTAAACTGGCATTGAGATGTTAAAACGGGTACAAAGACCATCAATAGCTTTCTCCACAGACTTTGTCATCTCGGGGATAGTCACCTTGCACACTAATTATTAGAGACAAATGAGAATGGAGAAGACCAACATAATGTAAGAGTTGAGATATGCTAGTAACATACAGAGATTAGTAATAGTTAATAAAGACCACATTTATGCAAGACTATTTAGGATCAACCTAATTATGAATGTTAAAACCAGAGGGACAGAACATGGCCATAGATATGTCCTGCTTTCCAGCTATCATTATTTAGCTATGACTATATTCTGCAATCTGATTGTGGTCATATCAGTCAACTCTAGAAGCAAGAGAGTGGTGTATTGGTGTTAAGTCGAGGAGAGAGAACAGAAACTTTTAAAGTATAGTATGTGCGTAGTACCACGAGTTGTGGAAGCCTGTGCCTCTGCGATGATCTGCTTGTACTTTGCCTAAAAATGACAAAGAAACATTAGAACACACAAAAAAAAATCCAGATGCTGACAGGCCTACAAAATTTGTACCCTGGCAATCTCAGAACTTTCTTTTATATTATCAGACATCTTCTTGTGCTCCTTGTCAGCTTCATCTGCTAGTTGCTGACAGGCTTGGTTTTGGGTCTGAAAAGAGAATTAAGATCTTGCATAAGTTAGAGCAAATAGAACACCGGAAGCAAATAAAATGCATTATCTGTGGACTAACTAGACTGTGTGCTCCTCAGAGCGTGGGTTAAGATTTCGGTGTGACCTATATAACCTATATAGATGGAACCCACTAAGAATTTCTCTGCAATCACATTAAGCCACATCACCATTTTTATTTTAGCCGTCCGATCTTAAGTAGCTATGTGAATCTTGGCCATCCATTCTACTGTTTCGGTTCCTCACTTCCTCTCAACCTTAATGTCATTATTAATCTTCGTCATTGTTCTCCCGCTCAGCTCAGACTCCTCTCCAATAATCATATCCCGCATAACATCAATCTCATTCATTAATTGTAGCCTCACATTCCCATTCTTGAATCATATGGCACGTTATTTTAATTCCACTTCCCTCCTCCAGCAATGAACCAACCTGATCTGTTTGAGTCTTTACATATTGTACAACGTTGAGCTGCTACAACTTATAATTATCTATATTACTATACATATGCCAGCAGGTTGTTCAATAATAATGTAGCATTTCTAATGTTCTATTATCTGCATGTTTCAGTTTAATCCTTTTTATATCTCTTTTGAGTTGCACAGCCACATATGGACTTCGTTTTTGTAATCCACTAATTGTGTGCACCACCACATATGGACTCCATTCCAATGTTCCAAAAGATATTAGCATATGTATGATCAACAGCGCATGCGCTCATCCCTATGTGGAATAGGCATGAGCAATTATTAGAACTTCAGAAATTTAAACATCGAGGTAATATATTAGCTTATTTTCTGTCATTTTGTTAGCACACATGCAACTAACGCAGATTGTGATGTATCTAAATGTGACTATGGCTTTTTGGCAGTTTAGAGTTCCCGCAGCAACGTGTTGGGTACCTCCTAGTTAATACAAAAATTGCATGGGAAAGTTCACCCTACCATTTGAGCAAATTTTTACCACATAATGAATTATAAGCAAGGCGAAAGAATGAAATCCAGGCCATGTTCTTGTACCAAGGCAGTATTGGTTAAATGCTCCTGGGAAACTAATCACATTTTTTCTACTTATATGGCAAATTGTCCTCTGCAATGAAGTAACAAAACAAATATATATACTTTGGTACTGAGAAGTTTAAAAAACAGATAAGCTTGCCTCATTCAGCACTGTTTCATAATACAATGCAACACTAACATAAACTCTTGTCAACAAAACCCATGTATCATTATGTACACTAATGCTGCAAGCCTCTAGAGGGAGGGGATCCAGATACACTGCTCGTTTCATGGATTTATATCTTATATGCAAATGTTTACATGTATGATACATAACATATTATATGGTAATTATCTCCACCATCAGACATAGTAACCTCGTATACCAATTTTAGAGACTCGGATATAGTACTTCATATGTCGATTTTAGAAATTGCATATAGTAACCTCATAGAATAGATGTTCCGCACAACAGAGAAAATTTCAGATATGTTAATAAACAAAGTCTTGCTTAATCTACAACTCGACAGAGACAATGGCATCTGAAAATGACACGCAAGCTATTCATGCAACAATTGTTATCTCCACTCTACAGTTCCTCACACGCTAGCACTCTACAACATAAACCGACAATCAGGAGCCAACCACGAAGCTCGAAACCAAACCCCGATGCGACTGAGGGGAGCTGGGTGCGGGAGAGGCTCGCGGCGGGCTCACCTTGATTCGCTTGGAGACGCGGGAGAAGGACGCGTCGAGGTCGGCGTGAGCGCGGGAATGGAGCGCGTCGAGTCGGCGCTTGAGGTTCTCCATCTGTGAGGCGACGGCGGTCCTTAGGTCTCCGACGCTGGACAGCCCCGTCGCCGCCACTGACGCAGGCTGGGGAGACGCGGCGGGGGAAGGTGTGGCGGCGCGGGGGCTGGCGACGAGGGGCGCGAGCGGGGCGAGCTTGGCCTTCCTGGCACTGGGCTTCGGCGGGGAGGCGGAGGAGCCCGGCGAGGAGAGGAAGCTGAAGCTGAGGTCGGCGGGGGAGGACCCCGGCGACGACGGCGCGGGTGAGGAGCGGACGCCGCGGACGGCGCGCTTGCGAGTACGCGGTGCGGGCGACGGCGATGGCGACGCAGGCCGGGAGAGGAAGGAGGGGTCCTGCTTGGGCTTGGGCTTGGGCTTCGCCCTGGACCTTGGCTTTGGCGGGGAGGCGGAGCCCGGCGAGGAGAGGAAGCTGATGCTGAGATCGGCGGGGGAGAAACCCGGCGACGACGACACGGGGGAGGGGCCGCCGCCGCGGATGGCGCCCTTGCGTGTGCGGGTGCGGGTGCGGGTGCGGGTGCGCGGTGTGGCAGACGGCGTCGCGAGCGGGGAGAGGAAGGAGTCCGGCTTTGGCTTGGGGTTGCGCCTTGGTCCTAGGCCTGGAGGTGGCGGCGGCGGCGGCGGCAGTCGCTCGTGATCTCCCCATGGCTCCGCTGCCGGTGGGATGGGTTGGCCTCTCCGTTTCGCTTCGGCTCCCGAGTCCCCGAGGTTTGAACTCCGGGACCACGGCTCCGCTCCCGGTGGGATGGGCAGGCGGGCAGCACGGAACGGGAAGCCGGGGCGGGCAAGGGGAGGCGTCCGCGCCACGGGCCACGGCCCAAGAGGCCAAGACAGAGGCTCCAGAGATATCCGGTGTGGGGCCTACTGCCAAATAAAAAACATACTTTGGATTTAAACATACTTTGGCGTATACTCCTTCATCCCACAAATAAGCCAATTCTTTGAGTTATAGGATTCATGTTTAACCGTTCGTCTTATTTAAAACTTTTATATAAATAATAAAATAAGTAAATCATTATAAAATTATCTCTAATGATAAGATGAGTCACAACAAAACAAATAATATTTATTAAATTTTTTTTGAATAAGACGATCGGTCAAACAGAAATCCAAGAAGTCAAAGAATTGTATTATTTGTGAGACGGAGGGAGTATATATTGTGGCCCGTTTAGAGGCAAAATATTTTGGAATTTTGAACTGGGGATTTTTTGCAATAAGTGTTCAATTATGAACTAAGTAGGCTCAAAAGATTCGTCTCGTGATTTACATGTAAATATGTAAAAATTTCATCTATATTTAATGCTCCATGCATGTGCTGACATATTCGTTGTGACGGAAATCTTGGAATTTTGAAGTGCATCTAAACAAGGCCTATATCAAGTTATGTGAAAAGATCATTTGTATTACACTATTAGGACAAGTCGTTAATCCTTGGTGAGGCCTTTCGACTGTTTACCCTGTTTTGTATCCATCTCTCACCATGTCTTACTTCGCCTTTGGTGTGGGTTGTTGGTGAAGTTGTTGCTCTTGATGGCTTGGATATATATGTGCGGGTAGGGTGGTTGATCTCTCCACAGCGATTAGGGGTTCCTATGTACGTTTAGAGGTTAAACATACTAAAAGTTTGGGTGTAAACTTTGGGACATGGGTGGCGTGGGTTGATAAAGAAGTTTATAGAAATCAACTAGGGAGGCGCCTTGCACCTGGTTTCAAGGCTTAATAGAAAGGGACACGACATCACCATAGTTTTATAGTTGGCATAGACTTTGTTTCTTACGTAAAGCAATAATAATTGTGTACAGGTAAATACATACTTTTTATAGCACATGAGTGCGCAAGATGACATCAGTGCACGGCGGTCAGTCGACCCTGCCACCTGGCTGGAGCTTCCTCCTTCCCTAGCTGTAGTGCCCCCTCCCCACGCCAAGCCCATGGTGCCGCCTCGAGCAGGGCATCATGTCGTTGCCCTCCTTTGATGTCGTCTTCTAGCAGGGCATCACGAAGCTTGGGACTTTAATCTTGGCTTCGTGTCCTCGCCTTTGATGGCTGGGTTTCGCCAAAGGCTAGTCGTTGTTCCTCTAACTACCGTTCATGGCCGCCCTCGTCCCCGATCTAGGGTTTCATTTGCCGCTTGGGAGGTTGGGATAGGTGAAGAGATAAGCCGAGCTACTTTCTCATGTGGTAATTTAAATGAATATATATAGAATATCTTAGTCTTTCTGTCGTGTCCCACGCATTCGCTTAACAACAACAACAAAGGAAACGATTGACAATTGGCACTATCGGAAGAAGCAACAAAAATAAAAATAAAAAATCGGTGTTAAATAGGAAAGGCTAGAATTTTCAGTGCCAATTAAAGAAACACAATATTTTTATTGTTAAATAGAAAATTTTTGTCTGCCTTCTTAATTGAGGTTAACCAACTCCACCCAATGTCACTCGTGGAACAATCTGGAAGGCTTGAGATATTTCCCCGTTGGATCAGGCAGATGAGACAGCAGTATCACGAGCGTCGAGGGAAGGGAACCCGACGCATCTCCGCAATCAGCAGCAGTCCGCACCCACAGCAAAAAGCCCAACCAAACCCAGACGGCAACCGGTGCCATCTCTCACTCCACACCACACCGTCCTCGCACGGCTCAGCTCACCCTTCCCGGCCGTCCACTCACACGCCCAGCACGACACCATCGCACCCGCCCCCTGGCCTTCTTCCCGTGCACCTACCGCGCGCACCAACCCCGAGATCCAGCGCCGTCGGCACGACCACCAGGCCTGCGCAGCGCAGGGTCGGTCAGGGATGGGGCGGAGAGGGGAGCCCTACTACGTCGAGACGGCGCCGCCGGTGGACGTGAACAAGAACACGGAGTGGTTCATGTACCCGGGCGTCTGGACCACCTACATCCTCCTGCTCTTCTTCGCTTGGCTCCTCGTCCTCTCCGTCTCCGGCTGCTCCCCGGGGGCAGCCTGGACCGTCGTCAACCTCGCGCACTTCGCCGTGAGTTCCCACTCCCCCCTAGTCCGTCCCCCTCTCCCTCGCCCTTTCTACTGGGGTTTGCTTACGAGCGGTGGTTGCTCGCGCGATCGACTTCTGATTCTGCGCATCTCTCGTCCCTTTCTTCCAGATTGGGGATTTGGTTGTACTGGTAGTTCGATTTATACTAATTAGCTCCTTCTCTGTTGATTATTTCTGCTCCCCAACTGTTTGTGGCCATTGGCGCTCCTGCAGGACTGTTTGATTCTTGCTCTGCGTGTACGTCTTTAGCCAAAAAGATTTTGTTCTTTGCCATGACGCAAAGGCGGAATCTGTGTAGGATTAGAGTGGCAGTTCGTCTTCAATTAAAATATTTCCTCAGCCTATGCCCATGGATTGCTTCGAATATAGAAAAGCCATAGAAGAAATGTTTTATACGAGATGAAATATTACTAGTATAATCTGTCTTTGTCAGACTGGATGTGCTATTCTGTTAGCTTATCATAAATTGTTTTCCCCATTTGTGCGTGGAACAGTTTCCCTTGCATAAAAGTCAAAACAAACACGCCATTCTTGACCACGAGTCCAAGATCAATTCTTTGTTTATTGAGAGCAGGTTGTTATCCGATATTGATTATTGAAAGGTCCATTTATGTGTACTATACTACTATGAAGAATGATTAGTCGATCGAATTCTATAACAAGAATTGTTCATATTACATTAGTGGTCCAGGACAGGCTTTACATTCAATCTGCAGACTTATGTATTGTTCCATAATCAACATTTTGGACCTGCACATAGTCATGGTGGCCTGAAATATATTTGGCTTTTCTCATCTTGGGATAAAGATATTATGTGTCCATCTGGGTCAGGGATGCGTTTAATACAAAAAATTGTCTCTTTGGGCTTGATTGGTTGGCTTCTAAAACTTGCCATGTCAAGGATTTGGCAAGCAAAAAGTTAGGCAAAAAAAAGGTGACAGATTTGGCAAGACAAATGGAAGAAGTTGTCAAGTTTTGGTAGCCAACCAAATACTAACGAAAATCTTGGCTTGCCAAAACCTTGGCATGGCAAATTTTGGTAGCCAACCAATCAGACCCTTTGACTCAGAAGATGCATTTCATTCCATCTGCAATATAACATTATTTTTCACCCAAATGATAGCATGCATTCATCCAATCTCTCTCTCTCTCTCTCACACACACACACAGAGTTATGACTTAAGAAACACATGGGTTGTGAAGGAGGACTTAAGTGAAAGAACTCAACTCCTTGCTATCGTTGTCCCTTGCCTGTTGAATTTCAGTTGACACATGAAATGTTCTATTTTCAGATCACTTACCACTTCTTCCATTGGAAGAAAGGAACCCCTTTTGCTGCTGATGACCAAGGCATCTACAGCAGATTGACATGGTGGGAGCAAATTGACAATGGTCAGCAGCTTACCCGGAACAGAAAGTTTTTGACTGTGGTACCTGTGGTGCTGTAAGTTCCATCTCATCCTTGTGCAGTTCACACTTCAACAAATTACTCTCTTGATTCTGGAAAGGAAACTTATACTAATCAGTTTGGGCAGTGGTTGCTTGTGCTTGCAATCATATTGCACTTTGTTCCTAATCAACAATTTTTGGTGTATCACTTGCGACAGGATATACTTGCTTGCTCTTCAGACTACCTTTTTTGAACTTGGGTTGTGCATAAAGTCTCTGCCTATTAAGAAAGCACAAAAACATGCTAGAGCATATTTATACACCTGTAGTCCTGTACTGATGCCATGCTTTTTGGATAGAAAAAATTATGTTAAATGATGTTAATGATGCATTATAAAAGGAGTTTGTAGACAATAACAACAATAAAAGGTTTGTGAAACGTTTCTGCTAAGCGTTTGTTTGGATTTCCTCCTCTAAACTTCAGAGCTAAAGCTACAAACGGTCTAAAGTTAGCTCTAAACTTTAGCCCACCTCACATCAGAGCTTTAGAGCTCAAAAGGGAGCCAAAGTGCTATAAATATTTTAGAGCTCTAACGTTTAGAGGGGATTCAAACAGGCCCTAAGTTTCGCCAACCCTTGATATTAGGAAATTTCTCTTCCAGCTATTATCCAACTACATTTTGCTGCTGCTGTGTCTTCAAGGACTAATTTATTGTTAGCGATCCAAAAATTAAAATGAGAACAACTAGGATTTTCATGAGTAGTGCAAAGTTAAGCTGATGATTGATCAGTTAGTATCTGCCAGTGCCATGAAGGCAGTTGAATCTGGACATCTTTTTACACTTCCTTTCCTAAGTGCAGCATCTTAGCATTTTTGACAAATTAAAAACTATGATGTTTGGCTTGAAGTGAGTCATTGTTAAAATTCTGTATGCAGTTAACAATGTCATTTATTTTTTTAAACCAAGTTGATTATCCAACTACATTTTTCTGCTGCTGTGCCTTCAAGGACTAATTTATTGTTAGTGATCCAAAAATTTAAATGAGAACAACTAGGATTTTCATGAGTAGTGCAAAGTTCAGCTGATGATTAATCAGTTAGTATCTGCCAGTGCCGTGAAGGCAGTTGAATCTGGACATCTTTTTAGTACACTTCCTTAAGTGCAGCATCTTAGCATTTTTGACAAATTAAAAACTATGATGTTTGGCTTGAAGTTAGTCATTGTTAAAATTCTGTATGCAGTTAGCAATGTCATTATATTTTTTAAACCAAGTTGATGTTGTCATATCGAGTGGCATATATTCTAAGGCACGTTCTTCCAGGTATCTGATTGCATCGCACTTGACCGACTACAAGCAGCCGATGTTTTTCCTTAATACAGTGGCAGTCTTTGTGCTAGTTGTGGCAAAATTGCCAAACATGCACAAGGTCCGCATATTTGGAATTAATGCAGACATCTGAGGACCACTGCAAGAAGTACATGGATGTGATGCCATGATGATGTGATGAAGAGCTATATAGAACCAGCAGTGTGTTTCTCAAACTGGACACAACTGCCTGTAATATATGTACAGGTTTAGAACGAACTGTAAATGTTACTCTACCGTACATGGGTTTGCCTGCAGGCTGCTCCGTGTTGCCGTTGCTGCTTTCTTTCGAGTTTCACTGAAAGTGGAAATGGTAACTTCGGTAAACAACCAAAGGCAGCATGTGGATAAGAAAGTGTGTAGTAGATGCTGTTTGTTATCTGGTACGATGGAAAATTTCGTCTTCCTGGCTTAGCCCCTTTGCTTATTGCCTGCTCCCTCTGTTCTACAATTTTTATGGAACAAGCCAAAGGATGCTAGATAAGTTGGTCTAGCACTTCGGTGGCACCTTCCAGGTTCTGGGTTTGACTTACAGTGGAAGCGAATTTAAACAGACCTGAATAAAAAAAAATTTAAAAACATAGGTTGGGGTTTCCCTGCTCACTTTGGTAAAAAAAAACTTTTATGGAACAAAGTAAATATGTACAATATCATTGTAGTGAACCTTAGTTCATATGGGGGATAGGAAGGATAACCATTGACAAGAAAAAGTCTGGGCAAAGTCGGCGTGAAGGGATACTAGAATATTTAGGGGTTCGATTGTTTCTGGTTCATTACTTGCCTTCCATCAAAGAGCAGCTAAGCTCCTGCTGGCGCATAGCCCCTAGCCCTTTCATACTTGAGGCCCCTTCAGCTGCTCCTTAATTGCTATTAATAGCCTTAATGACATTGACCCTTTCGAATTCTTTTATTTTTAACACTTTTTAAAAACTATTTTTAAAACTAACACGCGCGAATTTTTTTTAAAACTAGCACTTTTGGACGCGCCACCAGGGTGGCGCGGCAGGGACGCCGCGTGGCTCCGCGCTGGCAACTCCCGCCGTGCCATATGCAATGGCGTGGGGGCTGCCGCGCCACCCAGCATGGCGCGTCCCCTCCCGCGCTACCCATCATGGTGTGGCCAGGGGAATAACCCCCTAGCCGCGCGGCCCTTTCTCCCTCTTGCTCCTCACTCCGACCCCGCTGCCGCCTCCTCCTCCAGGCTTCCTCCGCCACCACCGCGCTGCCGGCTGCCCGTCTCCGTCGCGGATCAATCCTCTGCCCCTCCCCCCTCAGCTCTAGTTGGCCCGCAGGGGCGTGGCCAGCTGCCCTTGGCCGGGGAGGCCGCTGCGGGCGCCATAGCCGCGGCTCGCCGGCCGGCAGCGCTTTGGAGGAGGTCTTGCATCGTTCTTCAAGTGCTGTGAAGGTACATTTTCGATCTTGTGATTGCATTTCGTGTTTGGTTAGAGTTTGGGTAGGATTGCAGTGTGTTAGGGTTTTAGTTAGTTAACTTGTTAGGGTTTAGTTAGGTTTAGTTAGTTCACTTGTTAGGGTTTAGTTAGGTTTAGGGATTTAGTTAATTTAGCAATAGATGTAGTTTGTATGACCTAACTAGTTAGGTTTTGATTTATGAACTAGTTAGGGTTTAGTTAGTTAATTAGTTAGTATATTTAGATTTAGTGGGTTTTGAATGGTGAACGGAGATGGTTGCAATATTAGAGTTTAACTTTGGTGCGATGATTGGCAGGAGTGGAATCTGGATGGATTGTTTTGTCCGTGTTTTTTTGGGGGAAGTATTAGTAGAGAAGATTGTATGTTTGAGGACATGGAAGAAGATTTGGAAATGTTTGACGAACCGCCTTCGTTCATGGACCTTTTGGTGCGGTTGAGGTTGAAGTTTGTGGGTAACTTCACATTGAAAGCGAGGTTCGATGCCAGGAAGAATAGGCCACGCTATGTGATAATGCCCTTGCTTGGCCCCTCGGATTGGAGCCGCTACAATCGAGCACTTCAGACTTCGAATTCTCCGGTTCCTGAGGTTGTGGTGGAGAATGCCTACAAGGTGGCTGATGAGCCCGATGATGAGCCGTACGATGACGGATTGCAAGGTGACCAAGCCGGTTTTTAGGCTGATACAATAGAAGCAGAGGGTGTTATGGACAGGGATGGTGTGCTGACGCAGGATCACGATGATATGGCAGTGGATGAGCCGATGAGGAGGTCACCGGGGCACATAAGCAATGACTTCGATGTGAATGAATTTGAACGAGAGGAGGAGGAGCAGGAGGAGGAAAGGATTGGTGATTTGGTAGACAATGATTCATCGGATTTGGAGGAGAAGCGAGGAGGCACTGAGCAGTATGGCAACCCCGTTTGTCCTATGCCAACGCCAGTTAGTTTGCAAGAACTACATGCGTTGATGGTGCATGGAAGATTGGCTAGAGCTGAGGATGATGATGTTGTGGCTCATGATTCGTGGGCTCGTTTGAGCGAAGCCGAGGCATACGTTCCACCACCTCCGTACACGGCAACAAAGTTGATGCAATTGAGAGCTGCAAACATCTAATTCAGAGGAGTACCCAACTACAGGGATGTCAACATGACGGATATGGCAGTATGTGACATAGGCCTCCAAATGTGCAGGGAGTCGTCTTACAACCATGAGAATAAAATCCTTGCTAAAGGGATGTTATTCAACACGCTAGCTGAGCTGAAATCGTTCCTTGAGAATTGTGCTATTTACCACCATAGGCCATACACTGTGACTCATTCCAACAAGAATGTGTTGTTTCATGTCATCTGCAAGAAAGGTTGCTTGTGGAGGCTAAATGCTCGCAAGAAAAGGAACGACGGGAAGTGGAAAATAACTAAAGTGGTGCAACCTCACACATGCGCGTCGAATGAGAAGGAAGAAAACCATCCTCAGCTCACGTCACGTTATCTTGCCCGTCGCATATTGGGCCTCGTTGATGACAACAATGACATATCTGTTTCTTCATTTATCCAGAGCATAGTAGGTTTCACTAAGTACGTGCCAAAGTACGGAAAGGTGTGGTGTGCTAAGCAGATTGCCCTGGAGATACGGTGGGGTAGCTGGAAGGAAGCCTACAATAGAGTTCCTAGAATTCTGTGTGCAATGAAAACTGAAAACTTCCCAGCCCAGTCTCTGCCGCGCCATCCCTGGAGGCGCGGCCACTTACTGCCAAGTGAAAGCCGCGCCATCCACAGTGGCGCGGCAGGAGCACGGCACGCCTGCCGCGCCATCCAGGGTGGCGCGGCTCAGACAGCTGCACGGCGGGCCACGGCTGGCCTGAGGCCGTCCACGTCCGGTCACGGCTGGCCTGAGGCTGGCCAGGGCCGGCCATTGCTGGCCACGGCTGGCCTGAGGCCGCCCAGGGCCGGCCATGGCTGGCCACGACCGGTCAAGGCGGACCACGGCTGTCCTAAGGCTGGCAATAGCCCAGCCATGCTTACTCAGTGATTCAGAGGGTTTGCGAATAGCCTTTTCAGTGAGTTGTCAATTCAATTCATAGCCAGTCTCAGTCACTCAGACAGCACAGTCTGTAGCCTTTTCAGTGCATAGCCTTTTCAGTGACTTGTCAGGTCACGAGTAGGGTGTTCGGTGACTCAGACTGGATAGTGAGTAGGCTTTTCAGGGCTATATAATTGACAACGAGTAGCCTTTATTTTGGCAGTCCGAGAATCTAGCCTTTTCAGAGTACTACAAAGAACTGTGTTGAATTAACTCTGCATTAATTCAATTGTATTCGAAGGTAACGTCTCCCCTCGCCTCCTTATATATACATGGGACTACCCCCTCGGCGAACATCACCACCACTACAAGATGTCTGGACCAAAGAAATAGGGGTTTGGGGTTGGGAAGCTTAAGGGCACGGTGGAGAGCAAGGGCCCGTCAATAATGTGGGATGATGGGGGTAGTCTTGGTCCCGATGAGTTTGACGAACCCATTGACAGGTTTCCAGAAGAGAGCAAGAGTGATTATGGTCCACAAAAACCTCTGAGGGACTACGTGAAGAAGGATAAAGAAGTGTGGCCGAAATGCAGGCATGGTGAGGACTGCCTTGTGCAGATGTACACCAAGGGCAGGATACACGGGGGCCGGCGATTCTTCAAGTGTCCCTATGCATATGTAATGTTTTCTTGTCATTTATTTCTGCTATGTATTTCGCAACATAAAAGCATGCTAACAAATCTATTCATCGCAGACCTCGTGGGCAGAAGACACTTGCGGGTTCACTAAGTGGGTGGACCCTCTACCTATTACCCCGCATTTAGAGTACATCTGGTACCTGCAGGACCGCATCGGCTCGCTCGGCCCAAACTACAGCTCAAGCCACAACAAGGAGGAAGATGAGGAAGGAGGCAACAGTGGGGCCACATCGCAGGAGCCAATATGCACAGACTCATACTGCCGCTGCCCTCATCACAAGAACAATGGCAATCCGCCGGCATCGCCACCACCACCGCCAATGGGCGGTTACTATAGGGAAGGAGCGACTCAGCTCAATATGTGGCAGCACTACTAGTAGGGTGTCCATTTGTCCGTCTATGTGTGTGGTGCATGTTTCAATTACCTAAGGCATGTTAGGTCTAGTACAGAGAGTCTTTACCCTTATTTGGTGCAGATTCTCACATGCCATTTCGTGTATTCGTTGTATGTTTTAGTTCCCAAGGCATGTTTGGGTCCACACATGCCTTTTCATGTGTTGTGCTTGTTCGCATCGTTTAGTTATATGTTTCACAAGAAAAGAAATGTCCGCAACATGAAACGTGAACTAAAAACACTGACCAAGTCAACACAATAGTACGGTTATGTTACAATACAGAAGTTCAATACACGACAACCAAATATAGGGTCCTCAATACGAAAACACAAAGTTCAATTCAAATCCAACAAGCTACTGAGTGCAACGAGGCCACTTTCCCTTGGCGAAAGCATCAGGGTTCTCCTCCATGGCTGCTTTTGCATGACGTGCATGCTCAAGCTTCTTCTCCTTCTCCTCTCTGAAAGCTGCGAGACGCCTCAGCCGAGCCTCTTCTTCCCGCTCCTTCTCCGCGGCCAACTCTTTGCGTCTCCTCTCCATCCTCTCCTCCCGCTCTGCATCCAACCTCAAAAGACACTGCATCTGCTCCTTGTCCTCCTCGGAGATCTTGGTGTCGATCCACTGCTCAAAATCACATAGTGCTGGCGGAGTCTACAAAAAACACATTATTTTACGGCAACAGAATTAATTTCAGCAGAATACAATACCACATTCTCACTAGCATATTAATGCGGTGCATCTATATGGTAGGCTCGTACACATAGTTGGCGCACATCCAGTAATGCTGCCTATACGTGTCCTCCTCGTCCGACCTAGCCACCTTGCATGGATCACCACAAAAGCACATAGGCATAGGAACACCACTAGGCAATGGCAAGACGTCAAACGCATTTGCGGGCCACAATGGGTCCTTGCAAATGGGCTTTGGTTTACGAGGCCTACCACGCTTAGGCATCCTACTGTGCCATGAAAATAATATTAGTAATTGTTGCAAAATCATACCCAAACTACAAACTACGAACCCTAATCCTAGCCCTAGAAAAAACTAAAGGAGCTCCTGACAGAGGGACTAAAAACAGTGGAATCCAGAAATTTCATGGGGGAAACTAGAGAGGAAGGAGGGATCGACGATTGGATGCACTTACAACGCAGCGGAGAGGACTAGAGGGCGCCAAAATCACCTTCAGCTCGCGGCGGCGGCGCCTGACTTGAACAGACAGCAGAGGAAGTGAGGAGGAGAGGGAGAAAGGGCCGCGCGGCCAGGGGGTTATTCCCCTGGCCGTGCCTTGATGGGTGGCGCGGCAGGGGACGCACCATGCTGGGTGGCGTGGCAGCCCCCGTGCCATTGCATGTGGCGCGGCGGGAGCTGCCAGCGCGGAGCCACGCGGTGCCCCTGCCGCGCCACCCTGGGTGGCGCGTCAGTACTGTTTGGACGCGCCACCCGGAACGGCGCGTCCAAAAGTGCTAGTTTTAAAAAAAGTTCGCGCATGTTAATTTTGAAAATAGTTTTTAAAAATTGTTAAAAAAATCACCAGCCGTCTCGGGCTGAGCCAGGCCATGCGCTGCCTTGGGAGCACCCCTGTCTGCATGCAGCCATGCACATGACATCTTCCCCATCCTTGAAGACCAGCTCGTCCTCGAGCTGGAAGCGTGGAGAGCAGTCGTCGAAGCCGATGGCGTCCTCCTGGATCCCATGGAAGAAGCCCAGCAACTAGCTTCTGGAAACGGGGAGGCCGGTCACCCAGGAGTTCACCTTGGCCTGATCCCCGTGAACCAGGGAAGGATGCCGCCGCTGGATGCTCTTGCTGCAGAGCAGCGACCCGCCATTGCAAGACACTGGAGGAGGCAGTGAGGAAGTGGATGAGCTTGGCCAAATCAGCCGTGGTGGATTTTGCCATTGGTGGCGAGATGGAGGCAGCAAAGTGTGGTGGCGAGGGTGGAGTAACAGTGGGAGGCGAGGTGGTGGCTGCTGGTGGTGGATGAGCAGATGAGGAACGCCTCGTTGAAGGCGCATGTTGGACCGCTGCCCGCATCTTCCTTGTGGTGTGCCTTACCAGGAACCCTCACGCTGCTGCCTGTTGCTGCACCGCTGCTTGGAGCTCATGCACTTTCTTCTCCATGTGAGCACGGTAGCAGTTCAACATCATGACAAAGTGATCCATCTGCTTTGCAAGACAGTGAGTCACCTCAACGAGGGCAGTGATCGCCTTATCCCATGATGGTGATGGATGACCGACAGCTGAAGCCATAGGAAAGGATCCCAAACTCATGACATTGAGGCTGCGGAGTCGTTGGTGAGGCAGGGGCGGATGGCGTGGTGGCTGCTGGGTGTGGTGCTCCATGAAGAAGGTCGGGCAAAGTCGGTGTGGAGGGAGACTAGAATATTTAGGGGTTGGATTGTTTCTTATTCATTACTTTCCTTCCAACATAAGCTGATTACAGGCTATATATAGAGCAGCCAAGCCCCTGCTGGCGCACAGCCCCTGACCCTTTCATACTTGAGGCCCCTTCAGCTGCTCCTTAATTGCTATTAATAGCCTTAATGACATTGACCCTTTCAGCCACCAGCCGCCTCGGGCTGTGCCAGGACATGCGCTGCCTTGGGAGCACCCCTGTCTGCATGCAGCCGTGCACGTGACAATCATATTCGGTAATAATCTTATCCTACCCCCATGTCGCGAGCCGCCCGCCCAGATGTGCGCCGTTCTTTTTTTTGTTTTCTTTTTATCATTTTCGTTTTTTTCATTTCTTTTTCCATTTTATTTTTCCCTTTCCTTTTTTTTATTTTTTTAATATTTATATGTTTTCTGTGTGAGCATTCAGTGCACAGAGGACAGAGGGCATTGGAAGCTGCGATTGTCCGGTGACTAACCACCGGACTACTCGCGCGCTCTCGGGAGCTCTCTACATGAGCACCTGACACTGAAGGGCGAGCGTCTGGTGCCTACGCCAAAGTATCCAGTGATCAGAGGAGTTGGCGCCAACGGCTAGTTCAAACTGTCAGCCGGTGTTGGCATTTCTTAACATCGTTACAAAAGATAGACTAAAGGTCCATCCCCGGCAACGGCGCCAGAAATGCTTGTTGGCGTTTCTTAGCATCACTACTAAGAATAGACTATAAGTCTGTCCTTAATAATAATACTAGAAACGAAAGTTGACATTCACAACCACCATTTCTTCAGAAAGGTAACCCTTGGCCCTTAAAAGGCGCCGGCCTAGATAATGCAGTCTGGTAATAGCAGTTAGAAGTGCCGGATTGGCCTTCCTAACCGTCATTACTTACGATATGCAAAACTGTGACACGGCGCCGTGGGGTGCACAAGAATTACAATCCTTAAGTAATGGTACTTAGGTACGCCAATCGATAGCTTAGTAAGAAATAAGATTACTCTGCAAGCGCACAGAACTATCATTGTAGCATTTCAACCCGTGAGTATTCAAGGGTGTCATATTTATAATTTTCCGTAGGAGGGCATGATGAATTTCATCTAGCTTTTGGTATAAACATGATCACTTATTGAATGCATAGGTAGGCATAGCATAAGCAGGGGTTAAATCAACTTTATAAGATAGTGGACACACGCATCGGAGCAACCTCAAGGATAAAAAGGGAAAATAAAGAATAAAAGAATACAACTAACTGAGCAGGCATTGGTCAAATACAGCTATGCAAAGAATAGCAATGACATCTAACTAGCAAGAGTAGAATTAGGACTATGTCTAGGATGATAGGGAGATCCCCGCAGCTGGTCTACCAACCGATAGAGACTTTTCGAACTCCTACTCAATACCCGAACGTGGGGGAGTGCTAGGGATGGACAGGGCTGTCACCACCTGCCCGCCTACCCCTCTGCCCGTGGGGTACTGACATATTCGCTGATCTCCGCATACCCGAACACCATGCTCGCGTAATTGGAAACAACTCCTAACCTCCCGGGACCCCAACCCTTCGGATTGACAGGCTCGGCTAGGAGCAACCATGACAGCACAACGAACTATTATCCCATCCATAGTTCTTCCTCTATTCCTACTAATTTGATGAACGATGAAGAACTTTGATGAACATATCAAGAACACAACACATAGACTATGAACTAGTTCATATGTTATGATCATAATATGAACAAGATTATACTCTAATTCAGATGCATTGCTATAAACATAAGATGAGAACTTGCTCATAGAGGAGAACTGATTTATATTCATACCAAGATGTTCTTGATTCCTCCAAGGAGACAAGCTCTCCTTGATAGCTTTGCCTTGCTCTACTACTACTAAACTAGAGAGAACAAGTATGAAATGTGAGGTGTAGTGCTCCAAATGTTGGTGTGTGTGAATGATGAAGGAGCACCATCTATTTATAGCTAGAGTAGGGCGGTTTGGGCGTCTCCAGGATTGGAAGGAGGTGAAACCGCCCTTGGAAAACCGCCTTGAGCACCGCATCCGAAGACTGGGCCCGGGAGGCTCCACCTGGGGGGCGGCCGCACCCGGGGGCGGTCGGTCCCCTGGCTGGGCCTTCTGGCCACCGCCTTCAGGTGGTCGGTTGCTTCCTGGGCCTGGGCCTCTCCTGTGGTTACGGATGGATCTAGTTCATTGTTTAAGATACGCTTTCTTCTTTTCTTGGTTTGCGCCTTCTCTGAATACGTTTCCTGGAAGTGCGCTTTCTTGTGGATTTTACTCATTTCTACGTGTCAAACCTACATGTTATATACACAACAAAACTCGTGGAAGGATTAGATAAAAGCCCTACCTTCTATTTGTTTTAGTATTAAAATGATGTTGTATTTTAGTTGCTAAGGACCGCCAACAGCCGGCGACATGACGACACGTGGTAGCAACCTACGCTGGGCGACCGTCCGGTGCATCCAACGAACATCGTGCTAGCCCTTCTAGAATTTCTTTTTGATAAAAGGCAAGTTTTATTAATTAGCGATAGATTGCCGTAATTAAGGTGACTGAATCACCCCCTACACAGTTCAATGCTGGCAGTAGAGGGCAGCCATTCGAATGCATAAGATTTGTACATGTAGTGGTGGAATTCATTCTCCAACAGTTTATTGATATAACCATACGCTTTCTTTAATGGAAGGGACCCTGTAAATTCGCAAGAATCTTCAAAATTGACAGAAAATTAAACACTCCAGCGCATGTCCTTGCCAACTGTATAAGGGATGTTTAGATTCTACATTTTATAATTTTTTTACTGTAGCAATGTGCTAACTTTCCTAGTAAGTGCTTCTTTGTTCGGCTGTCTGAACTGTATGACTAGCTGGTTGATTGTTGTGAGAGAAAAACACTGCTGAATGGCTGGCTGATGCTGACTGGTAAGTTCAAGCGAACAGAGCCACTCAAAAGATCCGTCTCGTAACTTTTTATAAAACTATTTGTTAGACAAGCCTAGTTACTTGTATCTTAGTTTCCTACACTTTTACGTTTTTACCCAACTTTTGGTAGGTAGCTTAGAAGCTAAGCTAGTTGAAAGTATCTACCATGGCCTAGAGGGGGGTGAATAGGCCTAATTAAAAATCTGCACACACTCTAGTTCAATTTGATCAGAGACTGCCGGAAGTTCCGGCAATTTGTGTCGGAACTTCTGACGGTGTCGGAAGTTCCGGCTGTAGGGTCGAGATGGCGGACTAGAGGGGGGGTGAATAGTCCTTTATAACAACTAATCGCAGCGGAATAAAACCTAATCGGTTCTAGCGACAATTCACCCCTCTAACTAAGACTCTAAACACCTTGCCAAAGATCCTAACGAGAAGCAAAGGTGCAAGTCTAGCTTGAGCTTCCCTAAACCGTTCTAGCGCAAAATCACAAACTAAGCGCTAGTACTTTAAGCACCGGAGAAACTCCTATTAACTAGCAAGCAAAAACGCACTAAGCACCTAAGCTCACTACTTGCTCAATGATAAGGATACACAATCCAAATCAAAGAGCGCAACTCACTTTAGCTACACAAACTAAGTGAGAACTACTTCTAAGCTACACAAGCTAAGAAGGTGAGTGGCAAGCTACACAAGCTAACCGGTCTCACAAGAGCAACTACAATTACACAAATAAAGTAATGCACAATATAAATGACTTGTGTAGAAGGGAGCAAACCACCGCGAAGGATGGGAAGATGTTGACGCGGTGATTTATTTCCCGGAGGTTCACTTGTCGCCACAAGCTACGTCCTCCGTTGAGACAAGCTCCAAGGTTGCCGCCGGTCCTCTTGCTAGTGGTGACCCGCAAGTCACACTCTCCCACGTGGAGTGCTTACCACAAGCTCTAGCACTTGACTCGGCCGGACCACTCGTCGCTCTTCACGTCTCGCTTTACTAGCGATGCTCTTTGCGATCTCCCGCGGGGTGAGCTCCAACCCCTCACAAAGCTTCTCCGGAGCTAAGCACAATCTTCTTGCTTGCTTCCACGGAGCCTCTCGCCACCAAGCCGTCTAGGAGGTGGCGACCTCCAAGAGTAACAAGCACCACCGGCTTGCAACTCGATCACCTAGTGCCACACGATGCAATCTCTCAATGCAACGCACTATCGATCGATCACTCACTCCTCGATTGTGAATTCTATGAGCACAAGTGAGTTGGAGAGCACTAAGCCATGCACAAACAAGGGAGACACATTCCCAAGGTGCAAGACCCCTCCAACAGCCGGCCACAACCCTCTACTTATAGCCCTCAGCTCAAAAGAGCCGTTGCCAACTGAAAACGGCCGTCGGACCGACCGTCGGACCGAACCAGCGCGCCACCGTCGGACCAAAGCCCATGGTCCGACGCTCACGATGACCGCTACGTGTCACTAGCCGTTTGAAGTCGAACGTTGGATCACAACGGCTATCTCTCGCGCCGTTTTTCCAACCGTCGGACGCTCAAGCCGATGGTCCGACGCGCGCACAGCTCCAGGCGTCGGACCGTCCGACTCTCACAGACGGGCCACAGCTCGGCCATCGTCGGACCGACGCTCGTTAACCGAGCGTCCGACGCTCGCTATTGGCCAGAACTAGGGTTAGGCGTCGGACTCTACTCAATGGTCCGACGCTATCCCTCCACATAGTCCGACGCTCCTTTTACTTTGCCAAAAACCTCTGAATCCTGCCTCGCAAGCTCGGCAGGAGGAAGAGAGAGAACCACACCCTCTCTACCTCACAACACCACCTCCAAACACTTTCACCTTTGCAAAAGTGCTAACACCAACAAGTGTACACCTCATGTGCATGTGTGTTAGCTTTTCACAAACATTTTTCAAAGGATTTTTCACTCTTTTCACCACGCCACTCGATCCTAGCAACGTATGCAAGTTAGATCGCTCAAGTGGCACTAGATGACCGATATGCAAACAAGTTTGCCCCTCTTGATAGTACGGCCATCTATTCTAAATCCGGTCAAGCACTTCTCTAATCAACCTTAGACCGGTGAAATGAAAATGCCCTAGGTTATACCTTTGCCTTGCGCTTTCCATTTTGATCACCGTCTTCATCACCGTCTCCGACACCATCGATGCCAATGCAACACATGCACCAACACCTCATGAATGATATGATCCACTTCATATCATCACGTGGCTTTTGGTTCATCGATCCTTGACTTGCTTGCTCTTCACCGTTGCGTTGGTCCATCGGCGCCAAGCCATCACCCGACTTGCCCTTCACACTTGCAACCGGTCCGTCGACGCGAAGCCTCGTCTTGATCTTCTCCACCTAGCCACATGACTCCATGTCATGTCTCATGCGTTTAGCTCCTTCATCTCCATATGTGTGAGCTAAGCAACACTCAACACGCCATATCCACCTCCATGGCATAGTTGCTCACACACATGTACCTGTGGACTAATCACCTGTGTAATCAACACTTAGACACATATTAGTCCACCTAAGTTGTCATTCAATTACCAAAACCAAACAAGGACCTTTCAATCTCCCCCTTTTTGGTAATTGATGACAACTCTACAAAGATATAGAAATTAAGCGCATTAACCAAGTTAGCTCTTCACACAAGTGTAAATTACTAACTTGGGTTGGATTTTATGTTACTTATCCATCTTTAAGCTCAAATCTTTGAACTTGGACAAGCTACATAAAACCCGACTTGGTAGTGTTAACTCCCCTTACATGTGTGCTCAAATGGTTTGGTTTCAAATTTTCACACATGCATAAATATGGAATTTGTGGGAGTGCCAACACTACTAAGTGATGCTAAGGTGTTTAGAATAAACCTTTGAAGCTTGATACCACATGTAGATTGGCAATGATCGTGCTTGATACCAATTGCTTCATGTCAATTGAAGTTGCACCATTAAGTTCACCCTTAGCATCAAGATTAGCTAGACAAGTAAGAATACTAGATACCCCGTGAGATCAACATTAAAGGGCAAGGTTCTAGTAAATACTTGATAAACACAAGTCTAGCTAACAACCTATGCATGCTAGTTATCAAATCATCATTCAAACCTATACTAGCATACACCACACAAGTAACATACCATGTGTAGAAAACTAAGTGCAAATGCAAGCAAGCATATGAATATGCACATTTCAAATGCAATCAACCATATCCATGAGCTTGCTCCCCCTACTTGTGTGCTTCTCTTGTCCAAGAATTTTGATCCCCTTATAATTTTCAATCTTGTGGATCATCCTTCTTGTTGGCCTACTGCTCTCCCATCATCGGCCTCCATGATGGTTCATTGCGTACTTCCATCAATCTTGATTATCTCTCCCCCATGATCATGTAATCCAATATCTCTTCCTTATCACACAATTTCATATCTTTGTCCAAATCTCTCCCCCTTTGTCATCAATTTCCATAAAAGTCAATGCTCTATTGTGACAAAGGTGTGTGGTAGGGATGTTGAGGGTAGATTCTTGCACATTTGATGGACACCACCATTTTGAGTTGGAATGACACCACTTGAAAACCATCCAAAGAATGAGATACCACATGTAGGACCTTGCATCTCTTGATACCAAATGAATAAGTATCTCCCCTATGTCATATGATCGGTCATCCACTTGAACTTGAGCTCTTCTGGTGTGGGAAGTCTTCATCTTGACGATCACTAAAAGTTGAGGATCAATTGCACATCTTGTCGGATACCACTTGAAAATACCACGTGTAGATGAATATCACGTGAAGAATTAACATGATAACCATTTTTATTGTTGTCTTGTGCTTCTTGAACTTAGATTGTTTCCAAGAGCTTCTTTCTTGATTAGTTCAAACTAGCAAACTTGCACAAGTAATCTAACTCGGTTTGATCCAAAGACAAGCTTCTTCACTCCACTAGGGGTTATCTTGCCTATGTTGAATTAGACCCTTTTTGCTTATTTAACTAGATCAAACACTTGGTTCACATGCTCATGAACAAGTCATATTTGGCCACTAGATCAAACAAAACATACAAGCAATAGTGGCATCATATGAACTTAAAATCATTTGATTTCTTTATGAATGCTCATCTATGTATGACTATATGCTCTAATCAAGTCCTTATCAAAATATGGATGCATATGCCATACAATGATACCTTTGCTATCTCGGAGTAGAGGATAGTCATTTTCAATCAATCTCCAAAATAGCAACGGTGAAGTTCATTTGAATAGCTTGGTGAAGACCAATCATCATCATGAATTCCATTCTTCACCCATATGGTCAAGTGCTAGCTTCAATGTTGTGGTTGACTTGCTTCCATTCTTGATCAAGCTTGCATGAGAAAATACCACTTGGATTTGCATGAGTACCACTTGTGAATTTTTGACTTTTTATTTGGTTTGTTGCTTGTTCTTTAGATCAATCCTTTTAATTTCTTCAACTAAGCATCTTCAATGATTCTTCGGATCACCACTTCCATATTAGCCATCCAAGCATCACCCACTTGGTTTACCTACATAAGGCGGCACGCCCCAACGATCGGGAGAAGTGATCTCTCTCCAAAGAAACATCTTCAATACCCATTTGAATTGCCTTTGCTTGATTGATCTAAGGACTTAACATAATGATCAACTTGAATTCCTTCTTTAAGTCCTTTTCTTTCTACTTATTTAAGTCCTTTTCTTTCTACTTCTTTAAGTTCTTGTCTTTCTATCCAATTGTTCTCCAATCATCACTAGGACTTAAGCTTCATCTTCTCTTTGCTTGGTCTTGACCTTCCCTTAAGTACCAATATCCATGATACAAAACCAAACAAATGACTCTCAACCACTTGTAATTATATTTCCAACTTGAGAGCTTTTCAATGCAAGAGATACCAAAGATTTGCAATAATTCTCTCTTGTGGACAGATTCTGTACACTTCAGAGAATAGATCATAACTGCCAATGTACTTGTCCAATGACCATAAAATTTTATGGAGATGACCTTATTTGAGTCTACGAGCAGCCATAAAAATTTGAACTTTATTTGACCAAGTATGGACTGCCAACCATTATTTTTCTCTACACTGCTACATGCTCAAAAACTGCTGCACTATAGTTGACAAGAACTACTCCAAAACCAAAGTAATCCTTATCCAATTCTTATGAGATCTTCACAGCAACTTGTAACATAAGTCTAGAGCATGTATCTCAATTTTCAAGCCAATCCAAATAGTTTTGATTACTCAAACATAGCTTTGTTCTCAGCTAGCTCAGTTTCACAATTTTGGACAGATTTTGATCAATTGAGCTAAACTTCTTCAAATTGAATCAAACTTGAGGTAAACAAGCTTGAATACTCTCACAAGACATATACCCACTCAATCCACTTACTAAAAGTCATCCTATGATCATATCCAACCAAATCTACTCAAATTTGATCACTAAGCAATTATTCCATTCAAACTTCTTATTGCAAGCAACATATGCATATTTATCCAATTCAAACAACTCATATGCATCCAAATAAGTTTGATCAACAAATAATGTACCTTGATAGTTCATGATCATCCATTGGCAAGCTTCAACTCAATTGTTTGCAAGTCATCAAATAATTATCCAAAGAACCACCCACAACTTGAACTTTTGCACTTGTATTTTACAGCACTTGGACTTCACTTTATTTGACTTGGCATTGGTTTGGATTTACACTAGTAATCATGACTTGACTCATTATATGATGATCAATATGAATGCCAATTAAATCAAGCCTCCAATGCCATGGTACCTAGGGGACATGAATTAGCCATATGTCCCCTTTCCCGGCATGAGTAGCACTTTTGCTTTGCTTGAGCCTTCTCTTTCTTGCTCATGTTGTGCTTCTCAATGCCTCGCCTCTCTTGAGTTGCTTGAGCCTTCTTCTCAAGCTTGTTAGGACACTTCGAGGCAAGGTGACCTATATCTTCACATTTGAAACAATTGATGCGAGCCATCTTGTTCTTCTCTTGAGTCTTGCTCATCATCAACTTGGCATCATGAATATGAGTTTGATGCCTTCCTCTTCCATTACCCCTTCTTGTCTTCTTCTTCTTCAAGTCACCATAGCATACTTCATGGTTGGTCTTGACTTGATCTTGGGGTGTCTTGTCTTGTGGCTTTTGTTGAGGCCTCACAAATCTCTTGTATAGGCACGTAGAAGGGATATCACTTCTAGTACTACACTTGGGACATTGTGGATGTGTGAGCCTCACTTCTTCTTTCTTCTTGGGCTTCTCTTTGGTAGGGCATGATAAAGCTAGATGACCCATTTCATGGCATATAAAGCACATGAAATGAGCAAGTCTTTCTCGCTCTTGCTTCTTCTCTTTTCTAGCTCTCTTTCTTTCACCTTTGGTCATGTCCCATTTCTTTTTGATGTACCCAAGGCCACTCTTGTCACCGACAATTTTTGTATTCTTTAACATGTTATTGAGGGTGACACTTGAGTTGTTCCACCTTTCTATTTTGTCACTCATGTTCTTCACTTGACTTTTGAGCTCATTGTTCTCCTTCAAAAGGTTAGTCTCACAAGACATAAAAGTAGAACAAATATGTAAAAGTGAAGAACAAGGCATATCATCACATGAGGCGGATACATTCTTCATGCCTACATCACGCGGGTTAGTTGCAATATGTGATTGATCATTTGACCCAAGTGATGAGCTCTCACAAGTTTTAGATTTTTCATTGTAAAGCTCCTTAGTGAGAAAATCATGGTCTTTTACCAAATTCTCATGAGCAACACTAAGCTCCTCATGAGTCAATTTTAGCTCCTCATGTGAACAACTCATGACATAAAGTAGATGCTTTTGTTGTTCACATGTGTCCTTTAGAAAAGAGTTTTCATTAGTCAAATTCTTTGTTTTATTCATCTCATTTTCTAAAGCATTAAAGAGTTTGCGCACAAGCTCGAAATTTGGATCATCACAATCAATAACCACATTGCCAATTGATACCTTGCCATCACCAAGTGATGTGTAGCAATGCGATGAGGATGAAGAGCTTGTGGATGCATCACTCTCATAGCCATCATCAAGTGAGCTTGAGGTAGAATCATCATGTGCATCACTTGTGGCTTTATCAACTCCCTTGTCAAGTACTCTTGTGGTAGTATCAACATCATCACTTGACGAAGAGGAGGAACAACTCTTCACAATCATGGAGTTGTGAAGGTGCTCTTGATCACCAAGCTTCATATCTTCGGCATCATCTTCATCTTCGGAGAGCGCGCCATAGTTTTCATTGAGATACACCCAAATTTCATGAGCGGTCTCAAAGTGCATGATCCTTCCGAAGATGCTATCATCCAAAGCTCTATAAAACATGTTAATAGCTTGGTAACCGAGTTGTAAGCATTTCCCTTGCGCTTCGGTAGGATTGTCTTCATCAATCGCATGGGAAAAGCCTACATCTACGATCCACCACATTTGGGGAGAAATAAATTTAATATTACATTCCATCCAATTTCTCCAACGTGCAAAGTGTGTGCCATCAAATGTGTATGGACAATCAACA
The DNA here is from genome assembly GCA_038502445.1 of Eremochloa ophiuroides. NCBI lineage: Eukaryota > Viridiplantae > Streptophyta > Magnoliopsida > Poales > Poaceae > Eremochloa > Eremochloa ophiuroides. The sequence continues at coordinate 33,780,386 of JAHLJS010000001.1, read as the reverse complement.
TCTAGCCCATAAGTCGCCATCCTCTCGGGTCGGTTAAGACCGCAATTGAGAGACCAAGCTCCGATACCACGTGTAGGGTCGAGATGGCGGACTAGAGGAGGGGTGAATAGTCCTTTATAACAACTAATCGCAGCGGAATAAAACCTAATCGGTTCTAGCGACAATTCACCCCTCTAACTAAGACTCTAAACACCTTGCCAAAGATCCTAACGAGAAGCAAAGGTGCAAGTCTAGCTTGAGCTTCCCTAAACCGTTCTAGCGCAAAATCACACAAACTAAGCGCTAGTACTTTAAGCACCGGAGAAACTCCTATTAACTAGCAAGCAAAAACGCACTAAGCACCTAAGCTCACTACTTGCTCAATGATAAGGATACACAATCCAAATCAAAGAGCGCAACTCACTTTAGCTACACAAACTAAGTGAGAACTACTTCTAAGCTACACAAGCTAAGAAGGTGAGTGGCAAGCTACACAAGCTAACCGGTCTCACAAGAGCAACTACAATTACACAAATAAAGTAATGCACAATATAAATGACTTGTGTAGAAGGGAGCAAACCACCGCGAAGGATGGGAAGATGTTGACGCGGTGATTTATTTCCCGGAGGTTCACTTGTCGCCACAAGCTACGTCCTCCGTTGAGACAAGCTCCAAGGTTGCCGCCGGTCCTCTTGCTAGTGGTGACCCGCAAGTCACACTCTCCCACGTGGAGTGCTTACCACAAGCTCTAGCACTTGACTCGGCCGGACCACTCGTCGCTCTTCACGTCTCGCTCTACTAGCGATGCTCTTTGCGATCTCCCGCGGGGTGAGCTCCAACCCCTCACAAAGCTTCTCCGGAGCTAAGCACAATCTTCTTGCTTGCTTCCACGGAGCCTCTCGCCACCAAGCCGTCTAGGAGGTGGCGACCTCCAAGAGTAACAAGCACCACCGGCTTGCAACTCGATCACCTAGTGCCACACGATGCAATCTCTCAATGCAACGCACTATCGATCGATCACTCACTCCTCGATTGTGAATTCTATGAGCACAAGTGAGTTGGAGAGCACTAAGCCATGCACAAACAAGGGAGACACATTCCCAAGGTGCAAGACCCCTCCAACAGCCGGCCACAACCCTCTACTTATAGCCCTCAGCTCAAAAGAGCCGTTGCCAACTGAAAACGGCCGTCGGACCGACCGTCGGACCGAACCAGCGCGCCACCGTCAGACCAAAGCCCATGGTCCGACGCTCACGATGACCGCTACGTGTCACTAGCCGTTTGAAGTCGAACGTTGGATCACAACGGCTATCTCTCGCGCCGTTTTTCCAACCGTCGGACGCTCAAGCCGATGGTCCGACGCGCGCACAGCTCCAGGCGTCGGACCGTCCGACTCTCACAGACGGGCCACAGCTCGGCCATCGTCGGACTCTCGCGCGGTTAGCCGTCGGACCAACGATCACCACGGTCTGACGCTTCCAGAGAGCTCCCCGAGCGCTCAAAACCGTCGGACTCCAGTCCGACGCTCGCCGTCGGACGAATCTCTAGCGTCCGACGCTTTCCCGAACGCCACGCGTCACGCCGACACCGCTCGCCACCGTCGGACTGAAGCGGGCAATGGTCCGACGCTCGTTAACCGAGCGTCCGACGCTCGCTATTGGCCAGAACTAGGGTTAGGCGTCGGACTCTACTCAATGGTCCGACGCTATCCCTCCACATAGTCCGACGCTCCTTTTACTTTGCCAAAAACCTCTGAATCCTGCCTCGCAAGCTCGGCAGGAGGAAGAGAGAGAACCACACCCTCTCTACCTCACAACACCACCTCCAAACACTTTCACCTTTGCAAAAGTGCTAACACCAACAAGTGTACACCTCATGTGCATGTGTGTTAGCTTTTCACAAACATTTTTCAAAGGATTTTTCACTCTTTTCACCACGCCACTCGATCCTAACAACGTATGCAAGTTAGATCGCTCAAGTGGCACTAGATGACCGATATGCAAACAAGTTTGCCCCTCTTGATAGTACGGCCATCTATTCTAAATCCGATCAAGCACTTCTCTAATCAACCTTAGACCGGTGAAATGAAAATGCCCTAGGTTATACCTTTGCCTTGCGCTTTCCATTTTGATCACCGTCTTCATCACCGTCTCCGACACCATCGATGCCAATGCAACACATGCACCAACACCTCATGAATGATATGATCCACTTCATATCATCACGTGGCTTTTGGTTCATCGATCCTTGACTTGCTTGCTCTTCACCGTTGCGTTGGTCCATCGGCGCCAAGCCATCACCCGACTTGCCCTTCACACTTGCAACCGGTCCGTCGACGCGAAGCCTCGTCTTGATCTTCTCCACCTAGCCACATGACTCCATGTCATGTCTCATGCGTTTAGCTCCTTCATCTCCATATGTGTGAGCTAAGCAACACTCAACACGCCATATCCACCTCCATGGCATAGTTGCTCACACACATGTACCTGTGGACTAATCACCTGTGTAATCAACACTTAGACACATATTAGTCCACCTAAGTTGTCATTCAATTACCAAAACCAAACAAGGACCTTTCACCGGCCCAAACTGTCGGAGGTTCCGACCCCTACGTTGAAACTAGCCCTAGTGGCCAAATGAACTTTTGAGCGTGCGATAACTTACAACCCTTTTACCCAGAGTTGAAGTGAGGTAGAAGTCGACGTTCCTCAGCTCCAGAGATGCTCCAAGCCACGGGTGGAGTTCAAACCCTAGAAAGTAGAAGGAGGTAGGGAGAGATAAGCACAAGAATAATACAAAACAAGTATTGCAACAAAAACAACGAGCACAAGAGACAAAAGGATTTATCCCGAGGTTCGGCCACCCCACAAAGGAGTACCTACGTCCTCGTTGTTGAGGTGACCACAAAGGTCGGAGTGTATTTCACCTCCTTAGCCTCTCTCAAAGAAACCACAAAGGTAAGTCGAGATTTCCACTAGAAATCACGGATAATACAAACTTCCCAAGGCGAATCCACAAATTTGGATGCTCTTGGGCAACACCTAGCCGGCTAGGAGCAAAGCTCCAAGAGTAACGAACGCAAAACCAACCGGCAAGACAAGGAGAATCAAGTGCTCAAGCTCAAGAGGTGATTTTCTCACTCGATCCACTCACTCTTCACTCAAATCCTTGGGGGAATCGAAGTTGGGAGCAAAGGGGAGAGGAGAGGGGAGCCTTCAATGCTTGGAAGCTATTTTGGACAGAGTTAGGTCACAGTGAAAATGAATAGTAACGGTTAGAAGTGAGAGAGGAGCTTTTATAGACGAGTCCAAATCCAACCGTTCATATCTACGTCGGAACTTCCGACCCTGCTATTCAAAATAGGTCTCAGTGCGGGACGGTCGGAACTTTCGGCTCTAGGCCGGAACTTCCAACCTCACAGCATTTAGAGACGCCACCATTAGGCTGTACGTCGGAACATCCGGCCCGGGCCGGAACTTTCGACAGGTCAAGTTCCAGCAACTCTCGAACGTATTCGTGCGGTGCTTTGATTGTCTCTCTTTTGATTTTAAATTAAAGCTTAAGCACTCTATCTTCATCAAACCACTTAGTTTTGCATCCCTCTTAATAGTATGGCATTCCTAACTCAAGAAAATAATAAAAGTACTTCTAACCACCGCTTGAGTCGAAGCGCCGAAGTTCAAGTCGAATTGAGGGGCACCGTTTAATCCCAAATAGATTTTCAATATGCTCTCACAGGATTAAACCTGCGCATAGTCTTAGTGGAGTTCATATTAGTCCCTAATTTGGGTGTCATCAACTAACGAAAACCCACAATGGGGCAAATGCACTTTCAATCTCCCCCTTTTTGGTAATTGATGACAACCAACTTAGGCTTACATAAGATAGAAAGAATTGAAACTTTGAGTTACAAGTTTTCTGAAGAACTCCCCCTTAGTGTATGCTATGGATTTGAATTCCAAATAGATTCTTAAACTCATTCATACATTAAGAATGGGAGACTCCCCCTAAAACTTGCAATCCGTGGGGTGCAAAACAAGGTGTGAATTAATATATAAAATCTGTGATGCAATATGACAAGTCATTATTCACACAAAAACTTGATGACTAGTAAAGATAGAGTGAAGTTCATCAACGCATAGCCATCAAAAATAAATCAACACAAATGAGGAACAAGTTACCAACTAGATAGAAGATAAGCATTAAACTTGTTCCACAACTATTTAGCACAAAACTAGTTGTCCATCACATAGTGCCACCACACATAGTTTTTAATACAAGCCACAAAGTTTTCAAATTAGATATTACAAAAGGATAATTAGCCTAACACTCCCCTTTGGCATCAAGTGCCAAAAAGGGTAGGCCACGCGGAAAGCTCACGCTCACTCATCGTCTTCACCGTAGTCGTCGTCGCCATCATCCTCATCATCGTAGTTGTTGTTGGAGCGGATCTCGGCGCCACCAACGACCTCCTCCACATCCTCCTCATCGGAGGAGTCCTCGTGCTCATCATCGTCATGAGCTGGACCCTTGCCATGGGGGCGCGAAGAGGAGCCAAACTCCTCATCATAAAGAGTAAAGGGGTCAAGAAACTCACGAAGAGGAGAGGCGGGAGGAAGATGAAGCATGTCCTCCATGCGGCGAAGACGGCGATCATCCTTCTCCATCTTGTAGCACAAGGTCTCAAAGATCTTCTTAAGCACAAACTTGACCTTGGAAGGCTTCTTTGGAGGGGGAGAAGGAGGAGCATGGCGCCGCCGAGCGGGAGCGGAGGGGCGCCAGCCGGACTTGGTGCGAGATATGTGAGCTTGGCCCTTCTCCTTCAAGAGGTCCGCCGCATGCTTAGAGATCTTATTGGTGATCTTGAGGAGGCCATGCGATGCATCATTGGGAAAGACTATGCCGGTGACTTGTTCAATGATATGCATGATGTAGGGAGCATATGAGAGAAGCTTCACGATATTCTCACTAGCATCATGAATCTTGTTCCAAATATAGAGACTAATAGAGAAAGTCTCACCCTGGGCAAACCGGTCAAGGATTTTATAGGAGTCCTTCCTAAGATATGTCGCATCCCCAACCTTCGGATAAAGAATCTAGCGAAGAATGGTATTGAGGACATAGAAGTAGGGCATCAGGTAGGACGTCTGACCATCCGGGTATTGGCCGGCAATATACATGTACTGCAGTGTGCCCTGAACGGGATCCTCAAAATCAATCAGCTGGGTATCGTCACGATCATCCTCAGAAAAACCGAGCAAGCGAGCAAAGGTGACAAAGTCAACACGATAGTGCTTGCCCTCAGTGGTCCAATGAATCTCATCCACATCGTCATTATAGTTGTATGCATGATAATAGGAAGCATAGAACTGGCAGATGATCTCATTGTTCCAATCATTCCAAAAGCTCATGAGGTGACTGAGGCGATAGGAGTCAAGGTCACGAACCAGCTTCTTCATTTTAGGCTCTTGAAAGTAACCCAAGTGATATGCATCAATTGCCTTCATAGGAATAATAGGAGGCTCCCGCTTGCGAAGGTACTTGGTGTAGTAGAGCGAGTTGTACACATGAGAGTGAAACGCCGTCCAAAAATGATACTCTAGCGTCAAGTCCTTCTCATCCTCCTGGAAGAAGTTCCACTGCCGATTTTGTCGGAGAAGAGTGGTCTGGTGACGATAATCCACGTCCAGAGGTGGTGCCCAGCCACCATAGTTGGGTGCAAGCTCTGGCTCCCACATCACAGGCTTTGGGAGGTTGGGATTGAAGCTGGTGAGCTGCACAGGAAATATGGGACCAGCGGCAGGAGAACGCATAACCAGATTGGAGATGGTCCGCCCGGCACGGTCAAGAGCGTCCTCGTCAGGGTCCACCACAGGATCCATGCCCAAAACACGAGCAGCAGGTGGCGGGGCAGCACCGGAGGAGCTGCCCGCACCACCACTACGGCGAGGACGACTGCTGCGATCCTGATTCGACTTGGAGCGATGCTCGCAAGTCGCCACAGGCTGTGAGGACGGCGAAGGCTGCCTCGAACGCTGCGGACGGCGTGAGCCACCAGCATCGGCCATGCTATAGAGAGACAAAGAGAAGCGTAAGAGAGGGACAAGTAGTAGGGACGAATAGACGATGTAGAGCAGGAACAAGGCTGATCACACAGCTACTGGGGGGTCGAAAGTTCCGGCTGCAAGTGTCAGAACTTCCGGCACGTCAGAAGTTCCGGCACGAGTCGGAAGTTCCGACCGGCCCAGTGACAGTGTGAGCAAACGAGTTCCAAATCGGCGCAATCCACCATATTCCATGCACAACAGAGAGAGTAGAGGTAGAGGAAGAAGAACCACAAGGTACATTACACGGGAAAGAAGAAGAACCATGGTATACCTTGAGATAGGGGGAAGAGAAGAAGGGGAGAGAAATCCGCAGCAATGCCGAGTTCTCCAAGCGAATCCACGTCCTACAAGCCACCAAGAACCAAAAAGGATGAGCCCACCATGAACCGAGCACCAAAAGGCACCAAGAACAATGGAGAGGAGGGGTCACCTCAGAAGTTCCGGGAGGGAGGGAGGGTGGGGAACGCCGGAGAAGACGCCGGAGGACCTCCGAAACTTCCGGAGAGGCCACACCACCACCAACCGAGCCTGGGGAGGCTAGGGCAACGGCAATGGCGACTAGGGCCGCGAGCAATGCTAGGGCAGGGTAACGGGTGAAAGTGAATGGGTAAGATTAGAAATCGAACCGGTATTGAGATTTAATCCCGCGGTCAGATCTACGTCGGAACTTCTGGCAGGGACCGGAACTTCCGACACTACCACATACAGCCGCTATGGCTAAAAAATAGTGGGACACATTTATGATGAACAATAGCACTTTCAGGTGTGATTAGAATTCAAATCATCAGTACAGGGCTATAATCACACTTGAAAGACTTAGAAAGCAGTTTTGAAGACAAATAGACAATTTTCAAAATCATTTTCACATTCAACAATGTGCAAGATATCAATCAAAGTTCCGAGAATCAATGATATTTAGCTCACTCCTCAAAGCACAAAATCTTGACTCATCTAGGGGCTTTGTGAAGATATCGGCTAGTTGAAATTCGGTGCTCACATGACGTAGAGCGATATCTCCTTTGGCTTCGTGGTCTCTCAAAAAGTGATGTCGGATGTCTATGCGCTTTGTACGAGAGTGGTTTACAGTGTTGTTTGCCAACTTATGGCACTCTCGTTGTCACACAAAAGGGAAATCTTGGTTACCTCACAACCAAAATCTTTGAGAGTTTGCTTCATCCAAAGTAGTTGGGCACAGCATGCGCCGGCCGCAACATACTCGACTTCAGCGGTAGACAAGGCAACGGTGTTTTGCTTCTTAGAGCTCCAAGACACCAAGGATCTACCAATGAATTGGCAAGTCCCGGTAGTACTCTTTCGATCTATTCGGCAGCCTACATAATACGAATCGGAGTAGCCAACTAAATCAAAAGTGGAGCCCTTAGGATACCACAAGCCAAGATTAGGGGTGAAAACCAAATATCGAAAGATTCTCTTGATTGCCATTAAATGACATTCTTTTGGATTTGCTTGATATCTAGCACATATGCACACACTAAGCATTATATCGGGCCTAAATGCACAAAGGTAGAGTAGGGATCCAATCATGGAGCAATATACCTTTTGATCTACGGCCTTACCATCCTCATCAAGGTCCAAGTGCCCAGTGGCCGCCATGGGTGTCTTCATTGGCTTGGCTTTGTCCATGTCAAACTTCTTCAACATGTCAAGTGTGTACTTAGTTTGACCTATAAATGTCCCTTCCTTGAGTTGCTTGATTTGAAATCCTAAAACGAACTTCAGCTCTCCCATCATGGACATTTCAAATATCTTGGTCATGATCCTACTAAACTCCTCACAAAAAGCCACATTAGTACTACCAAATATTATGTCATCGACATATATTTGACAAACAAAGATATCTTTATGAACTTTATGAGTAAAGAAAGTAGGATCGGCCTTGCCTATCTCAAACTCTTGTTTGAGTAGGAAGTCCTTAAGACAATCATACCAAGCTCCAGGGGCTTGTTTGAGCCCATAGAGCGCCTTGGACAGCTTGTAGACATGGTTGGGGTACTTCGGATCCTCAAAACCCGGTGGTTGTTCCACATATACCACCTCGGAGATGGGGCCGTTGAGAAATGCACTTTTCATGTCCATTTGATATAGCTTGAAATCATGGTGAGTAGCAAAGGCAAGTAATATACGAATTGACTCAAGCCTAGCTACGGGTGCATAAGTTTCACCGAAATCCAAACCTTCTATTTGGGTGAATCCTTTGGCCACCAACCTTGCCTTGTTTCTTGTGACTATACCATGTTCATCTTGTTTGTTGCGGAAGACCCATTTGGTTCCAATCACGTTTTGATTGGGTCTTTCCACCAAGGACCAGACTTCATTCCGGGTAAAGTTGTTCAACTCTTCTTGCATTGCCATCATCCAATCCGTACTCTTGAGTGTGTCTTCAATGGTCGTGCGTTCCTTGGGAGAAACAAACGAGTAATGTTGGCAAAAAGTAGCTAAACGTGAACGAGTAGTTACCCCTCATTGTATGCTTCCCAAGATGTTGTCAACGGGGTGGTCCCGTTGAACACTTTGATGCACCCTTGGATGTGGCACAAGTGATTTTCTTTGCATGGGACCATCATCATCTTCATCATCATCATGTTGTTCTTGATCATTGATTGGATTGGCTTCATTTGATTCTTGATCATTTTGATGAGTTTCTACTTGATCATTGCCTAGGTCTTCTTCATGATGTTGATCTTGTGGTTGACTTGTGTTCTCATCATTCGGAGTAATTGATGCGGAAGCTTGATCATGTACATTGTCATGCACATGATTAGATATTGTATCTTGTGGAGAGAACACAATTTATTCTTCATCATCATCTTGAGTCTCCTTGGGCTTCACATCACCAATCGCAAGCTTTTTGATTGCTTGACTAGAAGACATATCATTACCTACAAAGTCAATATCGACTTGCTCCTTTTGAGAGCCGTCGGTTTCATCAAAGGACACGTCTACCGTTAGTTTAATATTGCCAGTGACATTATTGAACACACGATAGCCATGTTCATTAGTACCATAACCAAGTAGAAAACCTTCATGTACCTTAGGTGCAAACTTTGAGCTTTTGGTTTTCTTATTAAGTATGAAACACTTACAACCGAAGACTCTAAAGTAGTGCACCTTTGGTTTGTTACCAGTTAGAAGCTCATATGGGGTCTTGTTTCTAATCTTGTGAGGATATAGGTGGTTGATAGCATGACATGCGGTGTTGACCGCCTCCGCCCAAAAATCCATGTGAAGAAGCTCCAGTGGTCTTGATGTTGACACAACATTCTTGGTAGGATGCTTTGCTCCCATTTGCTTTCTGGCTTGGTATGCACTACAAATTCTATCTTTCTCAAAAGAAACATTTGTTAGTCCAAGGATGTGCTCGCCTCTTTGAAGTTGGGCCAAGTTCCTCATCCCAACATGTGCTAGTCGGCGATGCCATAGCCAAGCCATGTTGGATTTTTCCATTAAACAAGTCTCGAGCTTCACTTTATTAGTTGTGAAATCAACTAGATAAAGCTTGCCCTTCAAACGACCCGTAAATGCAATAGAGGAATCCCTTCTTCTATAGACGGTCACACCCTTATCCGTAAAGAGACAATCGTAGCCCATCTCACAAAGTTGAGAAACGGACAATAAATTGTAACTCAACGAATCCACAAGTAAAACATTAGAAATTGAGTTGTCGGTTGAGATAGCAATTTTACCCAAACCAAGTACTTCTCCTTTGCCATTGTCACCAAACACAATGTTTTCACATGAATCACTATTTGGTTGAAATGAAGTGAACATGTCCTTTGCCCCGGTCATATGATTGGTGCATCCGCTATCCAACACCCAACTCATTCCACCGGAGGCATATTCCTACAAAACAAGTTAAGTTCTTGTTTTAGGTACCCAAGTAGATTTGGGTCCTAGAGGGTTAGTCACATAAGCTTTGGGCACCCAAACACTTCTCATGATCTCTCTCTTCTTGAGTGCACCAACATACTTCACCACAATCTTTCCATCTTTACCCCAACAACACATGTAATCACTAGCATAGCTATGTGATATGGGCATTTGTTGCTTGTGTTGTTCCACTTGCTTCTTCTTATTGGTCTTGTCATTTGCAAGTGTTGATGTTGGTGTGGCAACCTTGTTAGCCTTGTTGATGAGATCAAAGAGAGGAACTCCCTTGTCGAACTTCACACAAGGTACCCCATTGATCATGTTTCTTCCATTGGCTTTACCATCATACTTACCATAGCCAACTCCTTCCTTGATGAATGGATGCCTTGCGGACTTGAGTGTAAGTCTAGGTTGTTGGTCATTGCACTTACAACCATTTATCAAGATCATGTTCAATCTTTGAATCTCCTTATCCTTCTTTTCTAGCTCAACAAGGTTAGTTGCACAAGCATTTATATCGACATTATGACATCTTTTGCAACTTTTACTTGTGGAGGTGGTAGAGTCATCGAATGCCTTAGAAGAAGTTGAAGCGCTAGTCTTAAGAGCATGGTAACTTAGCTCAAGCTTTTGATATTTTTCTTGCAAGCTTGTGAAGCTTTCTTGAGCTATGCTATACTTGTTCTTAACACTAGCAATTGAATCATTGGCCGTGGAGCACTCCTTAGTCAATCTCTTGATAGAGTCATTGGCTAAAGATAGATCCACGGTCAACTTCTCAACTTTCAACTTTTCTTCGGCTAGAGAGGCTTCAAGTGCAAGATTTCTTTCTCTCTCTTGTGAGATTAAGTCACCTTGCATTTTAAGACTCTCATTCCAACTTTTTAGTTTTATTAGCAATTTAATTATTTTGTTCTCACCTTTCTTTCCAAATTTTATAATCAAGTTTCTTTTATATTCATCCATTTCATCATTTTCATTGTCACTATGTTCATCACTAGAGCATGTAGGAGAGTTAGGCGGTACCTTCTCCCCCTTTGCCATAAGGCAAGTTGGAGTGACGTCATCATCATCAGAGAGGTCCTCAAATAGGCGCGGTGTAGAGGAGATGTTGGTGAAGAGCTTGGATGACGATGAGTTGTTGACGAAGAGGCTTGGAGAGGATGTCTTGTGGATATTAATGTTGGCGGCACCCTTCTCCTTGTCTTTCCCTTTGGTCTTCTCATCATCACTTGAGTACCATTCTTCCCCAATATATGCTTCACCTCTTCTCTTCCTTCTACCTTTCTTGTCATCATCTTTATTGTATTTGTTCTTGTCTTTGTTTTGAGGACATTCGGCAATGAAGTGATCATTGGCACCACACTTGTAGCACACTCTCTTCTTGTTTCTCTTACTTCCATCACCATAACTCTTCTTGAACATTTTCGTTCTCATGATTTTCTTGAAGTTCTTAACGAGAAGTGCGGTTTCTTCATCGGTGTCTTCATCTTCTTCACTTGAGCTATCATGAACGTACTTCTTTCTTCTATCTTGACTTGATGCATGTTCTTGACTTGATTTGAGAGCAATGCATTTCTTGTTTCTTATATCTTGAGATTGATCTTCAATGGCTTCATCATCTAGGACTTCATGATGCTTTATTTTTGCAAGCATCTCATAGGGTGTCATCTTCTCATAGTTTGGTCTTTCCATGATGATTGATGCAAGTGTCTTGTTCTTGACTCTATATGCTCTAAGCAACTTCCTTGCCGCCGAGTTGTCATCCCACCTTTCATCACCTAGAGCTCTTATGTTGTTGATCAAAGTCATGTACCTATCAAACATTTGTTGGGTAGTTTCTCCACTCTTGATAGAGAAATTTTCAATCCTTCCTTGGAGTAACTCTATGTTGCTTTTTCTCACACTTTCATCACCTTGATATGATATCCTAAGAGTGTTCCAAATCAACTTGGCATTTTCAATTCCATGCACTTTGTTACTTTCTTCGGGCTTGAGGCATGATAGGATCAAAGATGCGGCTTGTGCATTGAGATGGAAATCTTGGACATCTTGAGAGTGATTTCACCATCAACATCCGGAGGATGAATGGCAACACTTACAATCTCCCAACATCTTGCCGCTATGAGATGCATCTTCATCTTGTGTGCCCAATCATTGTAGTTGACTCCATCAAATGGGGGTGGCTTGCCAAGGTTGATATGTGGCATTTGGTTGAGATTGTTTTTGTTCAATAGGTTGTAGTCGAAGGGTGTATTGGTGAATTCTCTTAGTGTTTTGTTCCCATCTTGTTCTTTCTCTTTTTCATTGCCACCATTCTTTGAGCTTGATGCACTAAGTTGGTTTTCATTCTCGTTGCTCAAAGCATCTTTCAAGCTATCAATCTCTTTCTTCATCTTGCTCATTTGCTCTTCAAACTGCTTGGCTTGTCTTTCTAGCAATTGATTTGCAATTCTCTCGGCTAGAGCTTTCACATCATCTTCACTAAATGTTGCCATTGCAATCCCTCACGCGGTGAAGCGCTAACAAGAGGGTTAGGCTCCGATACCAATTGAAAGGATCTACAATGGCCTAGAGGGGGTGAATAGGCCTAATTAAAAATCTGCACACACTCTAGTTCAATTTGATCAGAGACTGCCGGAAGTTCCGGCAGTTTGTGTCGGTGTCAGAAGTTCCGGCCCAAACTGTCGGAGGTTTCGACCCCTACGTTGAAACTAGCCCTAGTGGCCAAATGAACTTTTGAGCGTGCGATAACTTACAACCCTTTTACCCAGAGTTGAAGTGAGGTAGAAGTCAACGTTCCTCAGCTCCGGAGATGCTCCAAGCCACGGGTGGAGTTCAAACCCTAGAAAGTAGAAGGAGGTAGGGAGAGACAAGCACAAGAGTAATACAAAACAAGTATTGCAACAGAAACAACGAGCACAAGAGACACAAGGATTTATCCCGAGGTTCGGCCACCCCAGAAAGGAGTACCTACGTCCTCGTTGTTGAGGTGACCACAAAGGTCGGAGTCTATTTCACCTCCTTAGCCTCTCTCAAAGAAACCACAAAGGTAACTCGAGGTTTCCACTAGAAATCACGGGTAATACAAACTTTCCAAGGCGAATCCACAAATTTGGATGCTCTTGGGCAACGCCTAGCCGGTTAGGAGCAAAGCTCCAAGAGTAACGAACGCAAAACCAACCGGCAAGACAAGGAGAATCAAGTGCTCAAGCTCAAGAGGTGATTTTCTCACTCGATCCACTCACTCTTCACTCAAATTCTTGGGGGAATCGAAGTTGGGAGCAAAGGGGAGAGGAGAGGGGAGCCTTCAATGCTTGGGAGCTATTTTGGACAGAGTTAGGTCACAGTGAAAATGAATAGTAACGGTTAGAAGTGAGAGAAGAGCTTTTCTAGACGAGTCTAAATCCAATCGTTTAGATCTACGTCGGAACTTCTGACCCTGCTATTCAAAATAGGTCTCAGTGCGGGACGGTCAGAACTTTTGGCTCCAGCCGGAACTTCCGACGCGTCGGAACTTCTGACCAGGGCCAGAACTTTCGACCTCCCAGCACTTAGACATGCCACCATTAGGCTGTACGTCGGAACTTCCGGCCCGGGCCGGAACTTCCGACAGGTCAAGTTCCAGCAGCTCTCGAACGTGTTTGTGCGGTGCTTTGAGTGTCTCTCTTTTTATTTTAAATTAAAGCTTGAGCACTCTATCTTCATCAAACCACTTAGTTTTGCATCCCTCTTAATAGTACGGCATTCCTAACTCAAGAAAATAATAAAAGTACTTCTAACCACCGCTTGAGTCGAAGCGCCAAAGTTCAAGTCGAATTGAGGGGCACCGTTTAATCCCAAATAGATTTTCAATATGCTCTCACGGGATTAAACCTGCGCATAGTCTTAGTGGAGTTTATTAGTCTCTAATTTGGGTGTCATCAACTAACCAAAACCCACGATGGGGCAAATGCACTTTCACTAGTATCTACTTTATACTGGGAATATGCTGTAGTGGTTGGCTGCTCCACTGCCATATAAGCAGATGCAGGCCACCAACTCTTGTATGCAAGTAGAGTGCATCCCAATTTCAATCCAATCCAAGCGGCCAATCGACCAAGCTGCCCTCTAGGCTTTCTATCACCCTTGATCCATCAGATCAGTGGCCAACAATGGGTATCGGAGCCTAGGGTTTTAGAGAGTTCCAGTCCACCGCCACCTCCATGGCTTCCACCTCCGCAGACCGCGTAGCCACTGCAGCAGGCACAGCCAAGGGCAGCAGGAGCCCATCGGATTCCAAGATCGGCAGCAAGGCCGCGATCCCAGAGAGTCGCGAGGTGCATCTCGCCGCCGCCGAAGCAGTAGCACAGCAGGCGGCGCAGGCAGCAGCAGCCGCAGCCGCCGCAATTCGCGCGGAGATGATGGAGGAGGAGGAGGCAGGCGGGTTGCGGGAGGGATCGCGGAGTCCAGGGTGGCATCATCGTCCTTCGCCGTAACCAGATCAATGCCGCGGGAGGCGCGGCCGATCGCCGGTGATGCAGGTGTACTGTGACGCCGGAGGCACATGGCCACAACTCACCCGCTCCAACTACCACGAGTGGAGCCTGTTGATGAAGGTCAAGCTTCAGGCGAGAGGGCTCTGGGAGGCGGTCCACTACGGTGAGGTGTCTTATGCAGATGATCGGCGGGCCTTGGAGGCCCTTTGTGCTGCAGTCCCGCCGGAGCTCGGGGCCGCCATCGCCAACAAGCCGTCTGCCAAGCTTGCCTGGGAGGCAATCGCGACCAGGCACGTTGGAGGAGAGCGCGTTCGTCGTGCTACGCTACAGCGCCTCCGAGGAGACTGGGAGGGCTTGGCCTTTCAGCCCGGGGAGAAAGTCGAGGACTTCGCGTTGCGCCTCACCAGCATGATGGAGCAGATGGCGATCAACGGCGACACCGACCTCAACGAGGAACGAGCGGTGGAGAAGTTCCTGTGGTGCATGCCGAAGAGCCTTGGACAGATCGTGAATTCGATCGAGACCATGCTCGACTTCAGGACGCTCACCATCGAGGACGTCACCGGGCGACTCAAGGCGGTCCAGGACCGCGAGTGCGCGCCGGAGACGGAGGCAGCTTCCGGCAAACTCCTCTACACCGCCGAGCAGTGGCGGGCCTTCGACAAGAAGAAGGAGGAGGAGGGCGCAGGATCGTCCAAGAATCGGCGCCGGCGTCCCCGCGGCAAAAAGAACAAGCCGCGCGACGGAGCCGGTGGTGCCGGTGGCAGAGGACAAGCAGATAAGGCTGGTGGTGCGGCTGGTGAACGCAAGGCGAACCAAGATGACACCTGCCTCAACTGCAACCGCACCAGGCACTGGGCACGCGACTGCCCCCATCCGCGGCAAAACCGGGAGCGTGGAGCGGCAAATGTCGCCGAGGTGGAAGGGGAAGGCGCGGCCTTTCTCGTCACTGCTTCCTGGAGATCGAGGGGGAAGGGTGCTGCAAGCCTCAAGCTTCGACCCTCCGAGCACTGAGTACCAATCTCGAGCTCGAGGAGCCGCGAGCACGTGCCTACCTCGACATCGGCAGCGATGGGAAGAAGCTTGATGGCTGGTACCTGGACAGCGGCGCCACCCACCACATGACCAGGCGCCGCGAGCTCTTCACCGACCTGGACACATCGGCTTGAGTAGTTGTGAGGTTCGGTGACGAGTCGAAGGTGGAGATCCAAGGTGTCGGCTCCATCATCCTCGAGGCTAAGGACGGCGAGCACAGGGTGCTCCACGGCGTCTACTACATCCCAGCGCTCCACAACTCGATCATGAGTCTCGGACAGCTCGAGGAGGGAGGCTCAAAGGTGGAGATCGAGGACGGCATCTTGAGGATCTGGGATCGTCAACGGCGGCTACTCATCAAGGTACGGCGCAGCGCCAACCGCCTCTATATCCTCCACCTCAACACTGCGAAGCCGCTCTATCTTGCTGCTCGGAAGGATGATGAGGAGTGGCGCTGGCACGAGCGCTACGGTCACCTCCACTTTGACGCGCTCTAGAGGTTGTCCAGGGATGACATGGTGCATGGGCTGCCAGCGATCCACCACGTGGGGTAGTTCTGCGACACGTGCGTCATCACCAAGCATCGCCGAACACCGTTTCCGGCCGAAGCCCAGTACCGAGCACGGGAACCACTTGAGCTGGTCCACGGCGACCTCTGCGGCCCGGCGACCATCAGCGGCAGGCGCTACTTCTTGCCGCTCATCGATGACGCCACTCGCTACATGTGGGTGGCTCTGCTGACCACCAAGGACAACGCCGCTGACGCCATCAAGCACCTCCGAGCTGTGGCGGAGAACAAGAGCGGGAAGAAGATGCGGACCCTCTGCACCGACAACGGCCGCGAGTACACCGTCGCCGAGTTCACGGCGTACTGCGCCGAGGAGGGCGTCCAGCGTCACTACTCCGCCCCGTACTCGCCGTAGCAGAACGGCGTCGTGGAGAGGCGGAACCAGACAGTGGTCGCCATGGCGCGAGCACTGTTGAAGCAGTAAGGACTGCCAGCACGCTTCTAGGGTGAGGCTATGGTGACCGCTGTGTATCTGTTGAACAGGTCTTCGACCAAGGCGTTGCAAGGCATGACGCCATACGAGGCGTGGCATGGGATGCCACCGCAGTTCGGACACCTGCGCACATTCGGCTGCGTAGCGTTTGTCAAGGATCTCACCCAGCTGAAGAAACTCGACGATCGCAGCCGCCCCGGCATCTTCATCGGGTACGCTGACGGCGCCAAGGCCTACCGCGTCTTCGACCCGACCACCCAGCGTGTGCGAGTATCGCGCGACGTCGTCTTCGACGAGAGCCGTGGCTGGGACTGGATCAAGGAGGGAGGTGAGCATGCTCTGGAGGACTGGGAGTTCATCGTCGAGCACCTCTGGGAGAATGGAGTGGAAGGACCACGTACCCTGGCGTCCTCTGCTCCGAGCACCGCCTCTGCTTCGACCACTCCGACCACGCGGTCTTCAGCTCCGGGGGAGCGGTCGATCACATCCTCGACCACGTCTCCGAGCACCGCTGAGCAGTCTCTGAGCAACGCCGAGCAGTCCCCGAGCACCGCCGAGCAGTCCCCGAGCACTACTTCGACCACGGGAACGGCTCCGACCACGTCAATCGAGTTTGCCACGCCGCTGGAGGATGATGAGGACCGTCTGGATGCATTCTATGACGACGAGCCTCTTCGCTACCGACGAATGACCAACATCCTCGGTAACAAAGCTTCTTCCGAGCAGGCGCCGCGACTCTTCGCCCAGCTGTATCTCACGCACGCTGGCGAGCCCACCAACTACGTGGCGGCACAGGGTGATCCTACGTGGGAGACCGCCATGAAGCAAGAGCTCCAGTCGGTGGAGAAGAATAAGACTTGGGAGCTCGTGGACCTGCCTGCGGGACATCGCCCGATCACCCTGAAGTGGGTGTTCAAGCTCAAGAAGGATGAGAAGGGGGCGGTGACCAAGCACAAGGCAAGGCTGGTGGCAAGAGGGTTCGTGCAGCAAGAGGGGGTGGACTACGACGACGCCTTCGCGCCAGTGGCATGCATGGAGTCGGTCCGTGTCCTCCTCGCGCTGGCAGCTCAGGAAGGGTGAAAGGTCCACCAGATGGACGTGAAGTCGGCGTTCCTGAACGGCGACCTCAAGGAAGAGGTATACGTGCAACAGCCACCAGGTTTTGCCGTTGCCGGGAAGGAAGACAAGGTCTACCGCCTGCGCAAGGCCCTCTACGGCTTGCGGCAGGCGCCACGTGCCTGGAACGCGAAGCTGGACGCCACTCTGAAGGCGATGGGCTTCCACCAGAGCGCGCACGAGGCAGCGGTGTACCGGCGGAGCAGTGGGTGCTCTGCTCTGCTGGTCGGAGTCTACGTCGATGACCTCATCATCACCGGTGCGAATAAAGAAGAGGTGAAGAGGTTCAAGGAGCAGATGAAGGAGAAGTTCGACATGAGTGACCTCGGACTCCTCTGCTTCTACCTCGGCGTCGAGGTGCGCCAGGACAACACTGGCATCACCCTCCGTCAAGCTCACTACGCCAAGCGGATCCTGAAGCTCGGCGGGATGACTGGCTGCAACCCAGCTCACACGCCGATGGAGGAGAAGCTGCGGCTCAGCCGTGAGAGCAAGGCGGAGGAGGTGGACTCCACCCACTATCGGCGGCTGGTCGGCAGCCTCCGGTACCTCGTACATACCCGGCCGGACCTAACGTTCGCCGTCGGGTACGTGAGCCGGTTCATGGAACGGCCCACGCTGGAGCACCTGCAGGCCGTGAAGCGCATCCTCCACTACGTCGCCGGGACCCTGGACTACGGTCTCCACTACAAGAGGACTCCTGACACGGCGCGCTTCGTCGGCTACTGTGATAGTGATCTTGCCGGCGACATCGACACAAGTAAGAGCACCAGTGGAACTATGTTCTTTCTGGAAAATTGCCTGGTCAGCTGGCAATCGATCAAGCAGAGGGTGGTGGCGTTGTCGAGCTGCGAGGCAGAGTACATTGCCACCACTACTGCAACACAGGCCCTTTGGCTGTCTCAGCTGCTCGGGGAGCTGCTGGACAGGAAAGTAGATGTGGTAGAGTTGAAGGTGGACAGCAAGTCTGCTTTAGCTCTGGCCAAGAACCCGGTCTTCCACGACAGGAGCAAGCACATCCGGATCAAGTACCACCTCATCAGGGACTGCTTGGAGGATGGGAGCATCAAAGCCAGCCATATCGTCACTACTGATCAGCTCGCGGACATTCTCACCAAGTCGCTGGGCAAGGCCAAGTTCCAGGAGATGAGGATGAGGATCGGCGTGAAGCAGATCACCTAATACTAGGCTTAGGGGGAGATTATTAGATAAGCCTAGTTACTTGTATCTTATTTTCCTGCACTTTTACGTTTTTACCCAGTTTTTGATAGGTAGCTTAGAAACTAAGGTAGTATCTACTTTATACTGGAAATATACCGTAGTGGTTGACCACCAACTCTTGTATGCAAGTAGACTGCATCCCAATTTCAATCAAATCCAAGCGGCCAATCGGCCAAGCTGCTCTCTGGACTTTCTATCACTTTTGATCCATCAGATCAGTGGCCAACACTATTAAATTAGTTTCAGTTTTTATTAACATTTAATGCTTTATGAATGTATCACACTGATGTGATAGAATTTTTAATGTGGAGGTGTATTTAAACATAGCTTAATTTAAAGGAGACTGAGGTAGTGGCACGTCGGTACCCACGACTTGCTCGTGCCGTGGCCGTCAGTGTCTGTACCACATCCACGATTATTTCTACTTCAACAGGCCCTGTGATGAACATTGAGATACTATATAAACATGCGGCTGCCTGCTATTTTAGCTAATCAATATCGGCAAACTCTTGTATCCGGGGTTTTTTCGTCTTCCATTCGCAATCGCAATCCGCAACAATGGCCGGAGAGCAGCACCAGCAGCAGCAGGAGGAGGAAACCACAGCCGGTCGTCCTCTCCACCTGGTGGTGTTCCCATGGCTGGCGTTCGGCCACCTCATCCCGTTCCTCGAGCTCTCCAAGCGGCTGGCGGCGCGGGGCCACGCCGTCACCTTCGTCTCCACGCCGAGGAACGTCGCCAGGCTCCCGCCGGTGCCCGCCGCCGTGTCCGGCCGCGTCCGGACGGTGGCCCTGCCGCTGCCGGCCGTGGACGGGCTGCCGGAGGGCGCCGAGTCCACTGCCGACGTGCCGCCTGACAAGGTCGAGCTCCTCAAGACCGCCTTCGACGGCCTCGCCGCGCCCTTCGCCGACTTCCTTGCCTCCGCCTGCGCCGCCTCCGGTGGCCGGAGCCGCGGGGAGGAGGAGAACGCGGCGGCGCTCGCGAGGAGGCCTGACTGGATCGTCCTCGACTTCGCTCACTACTGGCTCTGCCCCATCGCCGAGCAACACGAGGTTGTCAATCGAATAATCCATTGATGTTCAAAGTTGAAACGCACATCATATATATCGATGCATGCATGCGAAAGGAATTTGGTTTCTTGCATGTAATTTCATTTCATTTCAGGTTGCTTGCGCGACGTTTCAAATCGTCACGGCCACCATACTGGCCTACTCCGGAACGCCTGAGGCGAACGCCGACCACCCCCGTGTCACCGTCGAGGACTTCATGCCGATGCCGCGGTGGTTCCCGTCGTCGTCTCCATCCCTCGCCTTCCGCCGGCACGAGGCCGCCTGGATCGCCGCTACCTGGCAGCGCAACGCGTCCGGCGTCGCGGACTCGGAGCGCTTCTTGCGGACGGCGCAGCGCTGCCGCCTCCTCCTGGTACGCAGCTGCCCGGAGGTGGAGCCCGCCCGCGTGTTCTCCCTGCTCGCCGAGCTCCACCGCATGCCTGTCCTGCCCACCGGCCTCCTGCTGCCGGACGACGACGGTGACAATGAAGCGGCGGCGCCACGCTCGGGTGCCTTACAGTGGCTCGACGAGCAGCCGCCGAGGAGCGTCCTGTACGTCGCGCTCGGCAGCGAGGCGCCGCTGACGCCGGAGAACGTGCACGAGCTCGCCCTCGGGCTCGAGCTCTCCGGGGCGCGCTTCCTCTGGGCTCTGCGCCTGCCGAGCGCCGCCGCGGCCGCGTCGCCGCCGCTGCTGCCGGAGGGGTTCGAGGCGCGCACGCGCGGGCGCGGCGCCGTGTGCAGGGGCTGGGTGCCGCAGACGCGCGTGCTGGCGCACGCGGCTGTGGGTGCGTTCCTGACGCACTGCGGCTGGGGCTCCGTCGTCGAGAGCCTCCGGTTCGGCCACCCGCTGGTCATGCTCCCGTTCGTCGCCGACCAGGGCCTCATCGCCCGGATCATGGCGGCGCGGGGCGTCGGCGTGGAGGTGGCGCGGCGCGGCGACGACGACGGGTCGTTCGGCAGGGACGACGTCGCGGAGGCCGTGAGGAGCGTGATGGAGGGCGAGGAGGGGAAGACGCTCGCGCGCAACGCCAGGAAGCTGCGAGAGGAGGTCGTCGGCGTCGGCGATGACGCTGGACGGCAGGAGCGGTACGTCGACGAGCTCGTGCGCTGCTTGCAGAGTCACTGCTTCACAGAGTGAACGAAAATTTGCATCTGGTGAAGTCACACACACATACACACGTACTAATGTATTGCCAAGCACGGAGCAAAAGTTACATGCTACCCAGAAATATTATTATAACGACTTGTAAGTTACTTGAAGACATTCGAGATATGCTACTCCAAAGGGGCTCGGCTTATGAGGTGGTTATATCAATCCTACCTCTAAGAACTGAAATTTGTCTCAAAGTTATCATGCTGCTGTATGCCTGGTGGGAAGCCAGAAACAAAGCAAACGCTGGGGAAGGGAGACGAGAAACAAGCCAAGTCATCCACCGGGCGGCTATGCTAGCGGCCAAGTACAGGCCATCAGAGAAGAGGCTGAAGACTCGCGTGCAGAAGGTTCAGAAGTGGGTTCGGCCACCACCAGATATTCTCGAGGTGAATTGCGAAGGTTCTTTCTTCCCGGAATCAAAACGGGGTGGATGGGGTTTTGTCATCAGGGACCATGATGGAAGAGCGATCAGTGCAGGATCTGGGCACCTAAGGGAAGTTCATGATGCGGACTGTGCTGAAGCACAAGCGTGTGTTGCAGCCTTGCAGGCGGCATCGAACCAAGGCATTTCCAGGATTATCATGGAGACCGATTCACTGAATACAGTGAAAGCCCTCTAGTCGAATGATTTGGATCTCTGCACGACATCGGTTAATCAGGCTGTTTTTTATATCTGTGCAGATTGTGCACGTTCCTAGATCATGTAATAGGTAAGGATGGAAACGCTCGAAAACGGTCGAAAAACTCTAAAATTGTTTTCTACTTTTACATTTGAAATACGAAAACGAAAGTGAAAATGGTAAAGCCAAACACGAAAATGAACGTGAACTTACGAAATATCAAGAATTTCAAAAACGAACCAATTCAATCGGATTTATATCGAACACGGTCAATATACGAAAACTCAATATGGAATAGCGACTCTTAGGAACAAGTGCATGATCCTTGGTCTTGGTTATTTAACACAATAGTCGAAGTATAAATACAATTCTATAACAATAGCTAGAAGATACTGTTGGCTTCTTGTCATTTAGCACATCTCGTGAGGTGAAGGGAAATGAGGTCGTTAGGCTGGGCGTCGTCTATATAAAAAGGGCAACTGGTCATCGGTAGAAAGAATGCAATTGCGTGGTGAGCAACCGGTAATTCGGCTCTGTGACCTGTGCAGAATTCGAAATATTTTGAATTTAAAGAAGAAAAGTAGAAAACGGTCGAAAAATGTCTAAACCATTTCCTACTTTTACATTTGAAATATGAAACATCAGAAATACGAAAGAGAAAACGGTAAAGTTGAACAAGAAAAAACGAATTTGATCGGATTAAATATAAAAAAATGATACAGTTCAGTTTGGCATATTTCCATTCTGTTTTCATCCTTAGTAATAGGTGTGCTCATGAGCTAGCTCGCTTGAGTCTTGATTAGGACCCGGGTCAACCATACACATGGATTGATCCCCTCCCTAGTTATGTAACTGATCTGGTGGTTCGCGACTCTGCTGAACCTAGTGTTAATGAATAAAATGATCAGGTGGGGAAGTTTGAAAAAAAAAAGACTGTCCATGTCGGTTGAAATCATAGGACGAAAGAATATGGACTATTTATGCACCACTGATTGATGTTTTGGACCCAAAAATACAATTTCAAAGCCGACAGGCCTAAGTCTGACACAGGCTGACAAGTTAATGAACTAACCATGTATTTACTCTTTGGTATAATCGTGTATCCATCCAGCTCAATGTGAATGTCAACCCTGTTTCTTACAAAATTCTTGCACGATCGCTTTGTTAGGAAAGTTCCTACAAGAGAATATTGAGAAGTACAACGCCTACATGCCCCGCAGTCACCACATCTGTTTATCACAAGTCAACTGAGTTGTATTGTTGTAAAGTTGAAAGGTGGCAATAAGTCAAAACTTCAACATCTTTGTCTTGTCTCAGTCATTGTAGCTCTGTTTGTTTATCTCAGCCAGAGTAATTTTTCAATGCCTTTTTGCAACAGCTCAGCTTGCCATTTCGTTCAAGACATCTTTAGAGCATTATGTGATGGTTCTCTCAATAATCAGTGGCCAACCATGGTGGCAACTGACATATCAGACTGAATACATATTCTGAAGGTGGGTTGAACATCACACAGGATTATAGTGCAGTATTTCAAGGTTAAAAGGACTCACCACGACACAACAGACCTGAGAGCTGTTTTAACCAAATTCTGAGTACATGCAAATTTTGCACATGTTTCGAAGGATGTTGATACCGGTGCTTATGGCTGATAAAAGAACAAAAACCTCTTAAGCTAGTAACTTTGCTAGTTCATCTACTCTTAAGGTACCTTGAGGAACAACATCAGATAGAAACTCTTGTGCATGGTCATTTGTCTGCATTGCAGATGCTCCATGAATGATACAAGTCTTTTCAACATGACCGCTGGACAGTTTATTTTCTACCAGATGTTTTTTAGTTCTTGCATGATTGTTTGGTCCATTTCTCCTGGCACTGGACTTCCTTTGAGTATGCTCGGAAACCAGTCTTTGCGAAATTGGCTTTGTAAAAGCAACCGACTTTTCATAGACCAGATCTGAATCAACAAGCTCATCTTCACTCAGAACTAGTGCCCTACCACTGTCAATGGCCTGTTCCAAAAGACATAACAATCCCTCTATATAGGATGGAACTTTAGAACCACTACTTAGAAAAACTGTACTTGTACCATCGTTTCTTTTCCTCTTCGTCTCCAAATTATAATCATCCGGACAATGTTCTGACTTCTCTACCAGATCTCTGTTTTCACTGTTGTTTGTTGGTGAAGATTCCAATGGAGCGTCTGCTGAGGGTTCAGTTCTAGATATACCTGTAAAATGGAACAATGCAGGACCCTCCTTTGCAGAATTCGGTACCGTATCACTGGCAATGAAATCTTTAAATTTTTCTTGACCTTCACCCAAGTTGCAGTTCTTGTGAGATGTTGCAGCACTGACCAACTCAATCTGGGTCAGAATCTTTCCTGAATGTGTAACCTTTTCATTAGATTCTTTGCCACTAAAACTTTCTTGCACCTTTCTCACTTCAAAACTATTTTCTATTAGTGGAGGAAGAGATGATATCCAATCACTTCCTCTCCACATCAGTATATGCTCAAACTCAAAAGACAGTAAGATACAAGGAACTAGATCCTGTGAAGGTAGAGTTCATCAATTTCTGAACAAAATAATCCCTGACTAAAGAACATTATTCAAGATTTATCGAACCTTTAGTTTAGCTCCAATTTTTCTGCAATCACTTTTGTTAAGACCTGAGCAATCAACACGGACAAGATCACATGCTTCAAATGCTTCTCTGACTTGCTTCACAAGGTTGGCATAAACACCATTTTTCCCTATATAAAATTGGACAAGTTATCGAGTGTACGAAGAGTTGTTAAAACTACAATTACTGAACGATACATTCCATACACATGTGCTATGTTGCAGTTGGATATAAATATAATATGCGCAGCATTGAAGAACTTCAGACAACCAGGAGGAACCAAGAGTACAGGACAGCTATCAAATGTTCCCCGCTCTCTGTCAACATGACAGGGAGCGAATGGGGGCCACCTAGGTGGCAAATAGGCAAGTGCTAGGCACCCAGGTCCCATAAAATCTTGCCAGATCCCCATGTGTGCACAATTCAAGGGGCCACGAAAAAACCAACGAAGAGAGGATGCTCTCAGCTACCCTCCTCTCCCTAATTGGTTGCTGGTTGCCTCTCTCCACTACCACGACCACGAGGACTGCAGTAGCTCTCCATCATAGGTTGTCAGCCTCACTACCTGAACAAGACAACAAGTGAGGCAAGGCAGAGATTGTGGCTACCTCAAGGAATGGGGTTGTGAAGAGGCTCTCTCTTTCCAGTTCTAGCTGCTGCTTTCTACTCCTAGTCATCTATTATAGAGTTGCATGCGCAACCAGTTCAGTCCAAAAACATAAGTTGATAAGAAAAAGGCTTATACTTCAACACTCCCCCTCACGTGCAGGCTCCCTTAGGCTTCAAACGAAAAAGGAGTCAGCTGCAATTATTTTTAACCTCAAGGAAACTAGACTTACCAAGTTTGCAAATTGGTGGTAACTGACGTCCTCTCGTGCGCATTTCTGTGGCCTCATCTGGAGTTAAACCATCTGGAATCTTCGTGACAAGGCGCGGGTACACAGGTGCAACGGGTTTCCAGAGCATAAGCGGAAAACATGGGCGGGTCCTGTAATTGTAGTTTCTACCACGAAAAAGAAAGATGACACCCCCTTGGCGGTGTATTACTTTTCCTCCAACTTTTTCCTGTTGATGTATATGACGAAGTTGTCAAAAGAGAGAATTAGTTACTATATCTATAAGTAGGATGACTTCTAAAATTATGAATGATGATTTTTTTTTTCAAGGAGAAAACACGAGCCTCTCAAAGTCTCAAGAATGAGAGAATATTAAGTAGGTGTATAAGTTTTCCATGCCTCTGAGAATTTACTTGTTTTAACACCTTGATTGCATTACATTTTATTTGTGCATTGATATCATTATTGATGCAGCTCAACTAATAATAATCTAAGACAACTAAAAAAATACAATCTAAGAAGTAGATTATGTTCAATTGTCTGATCAATTTTGGTGGCTAAAGATGCGAATGGCATCATGAAAAAAGGACTTGGGTGTCACCACATAATTTCTGTATTGGCTGTATCCATCAACTCCAAATCCCTATATCTTCCAGAGAAAAGCTATGGCATGTGTTGAGCTTCTTGTAAAGAGCAATGCTGATATGCTAGTATAGTTAACTTTGGAGAGTTGGATGTTACTGGTAACCTTCTTAATCATGGAAAACTACTTGTTCTACTTTCGTAACTCCAAACTAATCATGTTTATGAGGTAAGTCAGATGTTTGGCAGTAAGTGCAATATCATTTAGGTGCTGTTTATTTCAGAAATGAATCCACCAACATAAATGGTACCGGATCCAAAGGTCAATGAGTACAGGATAATCAATTTCTCATTTTGTTTGGTTCCACGCTACCATACCACGTACACCTACTGCCTGCCAAGCTATGGTAACGAATCACACTGAATTTACACTGGCATAAGACCCAATTACATGAGACCTGATTACATCCAAGTGAAGCAAACAATTTTTACAGATTCAGATTGCACTGTAAATGGATAACTGGTCTTGGTCAACAGTTGTGATCCTAGTTAGCTAGTTACTACATGCTCGGCCTTTTGGTTGCAAGCTGCCAGGTCAATGCTGAAGAGCAAGGATGTGAGTAGGGCTCTTGGATAGGTGCTAACGATCCATGAAAATAGGATTATATGATATTTACTGGGTAACTCGCAAACTTAAACAGAGAGATAAGCTTTCCATGTAACCATCTGATCGGATAACATTTGATTTGTGCATTGATATCATTATTCCTGCAGCTGGACTAACACAAACAACTGAACCAAAAGGAAGGGGGAAGGAGCTAACTACCTCTAGCTGCTGGCAGATATTATCCATATCTACGGTACAGACACCTTTGCACTTTATCTTGCAAACTCTTTTCCTCTTCCAATGTGAATGAATGTTCTCCAACATGTTGTGTGTCAAACCGTCCCTACCTGCAGAAGTCCAGAGGAGACTATAAAATACAGCAGGCAGAACTCCAAGTGTGACCAATTAAAGATTCGTAGCCTGCAGAACATGCACCAACAATCCACATCCTAATCCGGCGACAATCCACAGCAAGAGACGGAACCCACCCATATTAAGTTGCCGTTTGGACTTGAGGTTCCCTTTCACAAGTTCGGAGACCTCTTCCTTGGTGAGGGGCTCCCCGAGTATGTCCTCCCTGGACACCGATTGGTACCTCGGCTCCATACCAGCGAGGAACGGCCCCGGTGCCTGCACGGGCTTCACCCCTTTCTTGCCCGGTGGTGGCAGCACGAACGAGTCAAACTCCGGAAGCTCCTTGCGGCTCTTTGGCAGCGGCTTCCTTCCCGTCCACGGGCGTGGCGTGGCCTCGGGCCCGAACGGCAGGAACGGGGCCTCACGGAGCGCTACGGGGCGTGCGCGTGGGGCCTCCGTGTAGCTATACTGGAACTCGAATGGCGCGCCATCGAGGCGGTAAGAGAGGCCACGGTCGGTGACGCGGACTCCGGCGGCGGGCTCATCGGTGTCCGCGATGGGAATCTTCTTGGCACGGCCACGCGCGGCTGCAGAGAAGGCCGGATGCGAAGTGACGGCGCGTCGGTGGCGCTTGGGGCCGGTGGGAGGATGCTCGTGGTGGGAGAGGCAGAGGCGGAGGCGGAGGGAGGCGGGAAGCCGTGGATGGGATTGCTGAGCCGGGGCCAGGAGGGAGCGAGAGGGCAAGGGGGCAGTCGCCATGGATGTTTCGTCGTGCAGGGCGCGGAGCACACAGGTTATCTTCTACCGTTGGGTGTAGGGATAAGGCAGCTCGTAGGGATGGACTATTTACTGGTAAATACAAAGATTATTACTTCATGTACAAATACAAAACCAATAGTTTAAATTCAAATTCACATTCAAATATTATCTACTTAGGGCTCGTTTCGGCAGCCATCAACCAGGTTTAGATCCTGGCCAAAGTACACACATTTTTAATCCGTTCCGCCCGGAAGAGGCCCCGGAACGGCCTGTTCCGACACTAAACGAACGACGATCTGATTTTAGGATAACCAATATCCATTTATTTTATTGATTGATTTATTAGAACGAAAATATTATTTATGTACAGATTTTAAATATAAGTATATATAATATCATATGTATGAAAGAGGCCTGTTGAAGCATTTGTCGGAAGGAGAAGAGTCATGTTGAACAAGCCTTATCGGCATGAGAGCCGCCCTGGTACAAAAATAGGGTGACGACATGGGATTGAGTGTGTGTGCGCGCGCGCGTGCACGCGTGTGTGTGTTGGGGGTGATTTCATGAAGCAGGGGGTCTGGTTAAGAAAAAAAAAATTTAGGGGTCTGTACAAGGGCTCGAATTGGGACTAGTTGGATTATACTTTTTTCTCTCACCATAGATAAAAGACCCTATTTAGGATCTCTGTTTGAGATACTCTAATAATATCATTAGGTGCATTGATGCTATAACCAACAAGCATAGCTCTAGAGAAACGACTAATTTCTATGAGCCTAGATGAGAAAGCTCATTTTACGATCGTATCATCTATAAGAAAAAAAAATCATTTTGCCTCCCTGAACTAATGTCATAATGTATTTTTGCATCTAGAACTCAAAAACTAGACACCCTACCCCTAGAAATGAAAAGGCATTTAAATTACCTCTTGATATGGTTTGAAGTAGCTTTGAAGACATTTTGCACATCTTTTATTAAAAATTTAATAAGTACTTGATAAGGTTTTTAAACCACACAAATGTCTCTAAACTTCTATACATTATGAGAAAAATCCTAGAGATAGATTGGGAAATGGCCAATCCAAATTAATTATTTAAATGTCTTGTATATTTAGAATTACAAAATTAAATTTAGATATAACAAATAGAAAATACAGTATCTAAACAAATATGTAAAATTCAAAATATTCTAATCGATGTCCAAACATGTTTTTAAAAAATGTTCATAAAAAGGTATGTAATGTTACCGACACGAATGCAATATACATTAATGCTGAATGTATTCGCACTATGTATTTGTGCTGATTGTGTATTATTTTGTTAAAGTAAGTTTTATAAACATGTTTATACATCAATTAAGAAGAAAAAATATCCCTCTGTTTCAAATTATAATCCATTTAAATTTTTTGACCTCAAATTTGACCACTTGTCTTATTCAAAACATTTGCGCAAACATAGTGAAATTTAGTCGTTATTGAAGATCTTTTATCAATACAACAAGACAACAAAAGAAGTGATATTTTGAAAAAAAAAATTGAATAAGACAAGTGATCAACTTGGAGTAAAAAAAGTCAAACAAATTATATTTGGAATGAATGGAGTACATTTTTTTTCATTTCTCTAGAACTAAATCTAATTTTTGGAAGCTTCTAGAGGTATTTCCATAAGCTCTTAATATTTTTGGATATTTGTATCCCAATATATCTGTAGATTGTTTTTTTTTGAATTTTAGAAGCCTAAAAACATTTTCTGTGATTTAAAACCTTATGTAGTATTTACTGTATTTTTGAAATAAAAGACAACGGGATTCTAAGAGTTCATGGTAATATGTGTGATTTTACAACTTAATAAAAAATAAAATCAGATTATGACGATAGGTTCATAATAATGGGACGTAATTTTTTGTTCTCACATATGGATTTTTTTGAGAGGAATGTTCTCACATGTGGATGCAATCGAATGACTTGATGAGTTGGGCCGAGAGATATAAATTTTCCTCTCCGGGCTCCGGCCTTGCTTATGGATTTTTTTGAGAGGAATGTTCTCACATGTGGATGCAATCGAATGACTTGATGAGTTGGGCCGAGAGATATAAATTTTCCTCTCCGGGCTCCGGCCTTGCTTGTTTGTTTGGACTGGGTGATTGCGGGCCCACGGTCCAGAATCCGGATCGATCCTGAGGAATCGCGGAGATTTCTCACCATTTTTTTTTTGCCCCTGCAACTTCCTGCCGGCGGTGCCGCACCTACTACAGAAGTACGGAGTGAATATATTGGTCCCATCGGCTCCAACGACCCCACCATCGCTGCTCCGCTTGCCTCCCTCGTGCTCGCCGCCCCACTGAGCTCCGAGCCGAGGAGGCCGCCTCCGCACGCGCGGCGCAGCCATGGCAGGTGAGTTCATCCCCACTTCCTCCACCGCCCCCCACTTCTCTAATCCTTGGTGCGGCGCTGTATAGCTCTTTCGATTTGTCCGGCCGAATCGAATAGTAAGCGGACCGGAACCCATGGATCGGCTAGTCTATCCCTATAAACCCAGGTTCAGGGAGGGTACGAGCGTGGTCTTCACAGATACCGTACCTGAACAGGGGGCATACACGTGGATGTTCCTCTCTTAAGATGTGTGGATGTTCCTCTCTTAAGATGTCTGGGAAACTAGGGGAAGTGTTTGAAAGAGAAACTAAAATGTTCTTTTGGCATTATGTGACTATAGCAAGAGAAAAAACCTTACGTGTCCAAGCCCAATAAACATGGCATAAACTTATTTTTTAGGGGAATGTACGCATCATTTTTAGGCAACAATATTTATTTGCGTATTTAAGAACATTGCTCTAAAATTGTAGAATTAAAACCTGAAACTCTTTCTCAGCCTGTTCTTATTTTCCGAATGGCATAAATTAAAAAGAGAACAAAAAAACAAGTTTGTGAACTAGGCTGCATTCGGCCTGACCTAGTAACACCTTGCGTTCTACTACGCTGACCTTAGGTCTGAAAACTTAGGCTTGGGCTGTGAATTTGCCTTGACACATGGCTTGCGACTGTTGTTGTATTTATTATGGGCTCTTTGAATTAATCTTGGCCTTTAGATGATCATAACATCTAATTGTGTTGGTTGAGTCATGGCTAGCCTTGGGAGAAGCTGCACGAATGGATCGGACCCACCTTTACTATGTAGAGAGCAGAGATTTGAATGCCATTCCTGCCTGTTCCATCCATAACTGCTTAAAGGAGAAGTCCAAATACTGGCTACAGAAAGCTCAACTCTATCACGTTTTGAAATTCCTTTTGTTTCATTTGTTTATAGTAAAGGATAGGGATGATACCCACCCCACCCTGTGCCCTTTGTAAGGAAAGAGAAGAATGAGCTTGGACACCTTTTTGCTGTCTGTCATTGAGAACAAGGAACATAACATTGGTGTGCATTCATTATGTCGAGAAAACATTCTTTGCTAGGCTAAGCACCCTTTCATTCTATATTTGTATCAACATGTCAAAGAAAAGATTAAGCTAGCAGTTTGTTAAGATACCTTTAGGCTTTGAATTGTTGATGCATGTACTAAATGCAACAGAATATTTAACATACTTGTTATGCTGCTTCTCATTAGCTGTTTGTCTCTGTGGACTGAATACATGATCCTTGCTTCTGCCAATTAGTTATGCTGGTCCGTTTGACCAAACACCCAAGGTTCCTGGTTATGTTTGAAATTAAAAGGGCAGAAAGTTTACAACAACCTATTGAACATCCTTCATTATTCTCGTAGTTTTGTTTAAATGAATTACTTCAAAAGTTCTACCTTATTAGAAGACTAGTAACTGTGATTTGCGATGCACCTTTTGAGTTATATGTGGAGGTACAGAAGAAAGCACAAAATATCTATGCTGGTGCATGTGTAGTCCAAAATTGGTTTGGTCCCACATGAGGTCCCTTTTTGTTTTGATCAATTAGCTGATTTGTAAATTGAAATCAACACTTCAGCCTTCACGTGGTGTTGGTTCTATAGGTTGTGAATATATCCACCTCAGCCCAAAGATGTAATCATGATGCATATTACCATTCCACCCTGGTTAAATCACATCCCATGAATCAAAAGCACATTAGCTCGCTTGTGCCTAACTATCCAAGTTCTTGTGCCCAAGTTGAGAAAAAAAAAGGTTTTTGAAATAAAGGGAACAAATTTTAGCAACTTGCATTTAGCTCATCCATGGTATTTCACAACAAATGAAAACAAACCAATTATCTTGCATGATATATTAAATTGACATTAGAGGGAGATCTGATAGATTTGGCAATTTGTGCAGCATTATCAGCGAAGACCATACAAAATGCATTCTTGGCACAACATCACCCACGGACTAGGCATGGTACAAGATATACCAGTG
This sequence comes from Eremochloa ophiuroides, assembly GCA_038502445.1. NCBI lineage: Eukaryota > Viridiplantae > Streptophyta > Magnoliopsida > Poales > Poaceae > Eremochloa > Eremochloa ophiuroides. Next base: position 33,748,606 of record JAHLJS010000001.1, on the reverse strand, counting down.
AATTTTGTTCGCTGAATACCCGCAGCATGCATTCCTTCCAGGAATGTAGATTGACAGTGGCTGATTCTTCAGCCAAATGGTTAAATACCACATCGACACTGTGGACTAGCTTCAACAAACAAGCAGGCATTAGCTGCCATGGTGTGTTCTAGGCTCTCATTGATCAGGTTGCTCACTAGTGTTACGTTAGAAATTGTTTTCACTTGTTCATTTTTAAGATTTTATTTCAGATAATGTATAACTCAGATCAAAGCTTGGGTCCTTATTTTAGGTGTTAGTATGTTTAATATGCATGCATGTCCAAGTGTGAAATATTGCTCACAGTAACTCCATTGCAGCTGCTCAAGGTGGCACTGTTGCCTCTTCCTCTGAGAAAGTTGAGTTTCTGAAGCTTCAAAATGGCAGGTATATAGCTCCTTTCATAATCTAATTTTGTTTACGCTCCTTTGATAATCTAATTTTGTTTACAGTGATATAGTTTCATCTTACTTTATAAACATAATATCAGAAAAATTAGGGCTAGATGTTGCATTTTAAATACCATTTAAGTGTTACTTAGTTGCTCAGGTGTTTTGACAAAGGTCCTTTTGTAAGTGCTAATTGCTCAGGTGTTTTGACAGACGTTCTATAATTTTGTGCACAGTGGTATGGGATGGTCAGAGCGGACTTTATGACATTAGTTAAACTAGTTGTTACTAACCTTGGGATTTGAGAGAATGATCACCATATATAGAGCCTCATGGGCCATATAGGCCTATAATAGATGGGCCTTCATACACTTAACACTAGTAACAGGGAGGGGCTGGGGCTGTGAGTTCTTATAACTCCCCCGGTCCAATTTATAAGGTGTACTCTAACATGGTGTTAGAGTATGTCATGGGCCTACCAGATGTTATGTGGCTGCTAGGGTTGAGGGGAGAGAGAGTTGGGAGAGTGGCGGCTGTCTGGCATTCTACAGTACCCATGCAGAGAGAGAGAGAGAGAGAGAGAGAGAGAGAGAGAGGCAAGAGGGAAGGGTTTTCCTTCTTAATTCTTGCTTGATTAGATTGATACATCTCCTCTCCTTAAATATAGAGGTTTACTTCACTCCCAAGCAAGGATGACTTGACCCCTAAGCAAGCGACCCTTATCTCTAATTAACTCTAACACTAACGGGTTGCACCGCCAGCCCAGGCCCAATAGGCCCATGACATACACACATGGCATGGTCTCCTAAATTATACTTTAATCATTCATTAATTTGATATTATATTGTTTATGATTATAAGGTTATGATTATTGGATAGTACTCATGCATTTTATTATAAAATATTAAAATCTAATAGTCTCAAGTTTGTATTACAATGGTTAAAAATTGTTGGCCAAATTATTGATCAAAGATTACAAGGTTTGACCATTGACTAATGCGAAATGTCTTATGAGCTGGACCAGAGGGAGTAGATGCTGTTAGTTTTGTGTGTTACTTTTTTTTTTTTTTCAAAGAAAGGGGCTATAACTATTTTTATAGATGGTAATAATAAAATAACCTTGAGCAATAAATTATTGTTCTTCTACAAAATATTACAGTTTTACAGATATTCAGCACAATGCTGTTAAGATTTTTGCTGTTTGTCTGCATGGATCATGACCTTAGTAGAAATCATATAGATGAAGATATGCGTTAGCATGTGCGATACATATTATTCATGTTATCCTATGTTCTGATCTGCTTCTCTTTCGACATGAATTAATTACTTCACACTGGTGTTGGCAGGGGCAATCGGTGCTCTCATTTCAAATTCTTATTGCTTCTCTGTTAACTTGATGTATTTCTGTCTTATGTAATTTTGTAAAACCTAACATCAAATGCAATACCTTCATTCCATGGACCATAGATAAGACCATTTGATCTAATTTATTTATGGGCCTTTGATGATCTTTTTGGAGTAATGCAATTATTTTGAAATGATATTGTTCCTTTATAATGTGATGAAATTTGGTAGAACAAGGTTTGCACCATTTAAAAATGGCTTTATTTATCTTTTTAAAATGATAGCTTTTAGAGACAGCTATGTTAGGACTGACTACCATATTTGTTAAAAGTGTTAATCAGTTAAACTCCTAAAAAGATGTTCTTAGTTTGTTTTAAGTACAGTTGTAATGTTTTATGTATGAAATGTTTTATTGAGGCTGTTGTTTGGCAGTGATATTCGTGGTGTTGCTGTTGCTGGGGTTGAAGGTGAGCCTGTCAACCTCACGGAACCTGTCACTGAAGCTATAGCTGCAGCTTTTGCTGCATGGCTGTTAAACAAGAAGAAAGCAGATGGCTTGAGACGTTTAAGAATATCAGTTGGACATGATTCACGAATTTCTGCACATAAATTGCAGGTAGCTCCTGTTTTTTGTTCGTTTAATTAATCGTATGAACCAAAGTTACACATTTTATCCTTTATTATTGGATACCAAAATCCTGTTTCAACTAGTGATAGTTCCATAGTTTGGTCTTCTCTCACAGGGTTATAACAAGCATCTATAACCATGTGACAATATTTCAGTACTTGTATGTTTGCCATGTTGCAGCTTTCTTCTCCTGTTGATAATCAATGAAAGCCGCTAATATTTATTTCTTGGTGACAAGTTCTTGTAAATATGAAATTTTGGCAGAATGCCTTCTTACATGAAGGCAAGTGCTTAAATTGAATTTATGGTTTGATGTTGGTGAAGTGTAAGTGACTAAGAGAGAATGTGAGATACCCACTTCTCATTAGCTTAGGCTTTTGTGTTGACCTGATTAGCACAGGCAACTCAAAATGGTATATCAGGGCAGAGTTCTTGAGTTCAACCTTGGCAGGTACAATTAAATAAAATAATTGAAGCAGGCTCCTATTTCAGCATCTGCCTAAGGAAACATGTATATGTCTATGCGTTTGGTGGTGGTGGGGTGTCTCTGTGTGTGTGTGTGTTGGGGGGGGGGGGGGGAGTATAAGTACATTATGCCTCAAGGTAAGAGTTGTCTTCTTTGCAGTAATAGATACATTATGCCTCAATGCACTTTTTTTTTCAGTTTACAGGACAGGAGTTGTCAATGATCTGATTTACATTCACCTTGTTAGTATGTTCTAACTCTTTTTTCCCATTGTTTTTACAAAATGTTAATCATACATGCATCTTTGTGGTAAAAACCAAACAAAAAAATATTCAGATCTGACAAGTTTATGATGTTTGAGCAGCACACTTGCCCTTTTTTTTTGTGTTATTAGCTACTAACAAATTCTTATTGTCAGAATGCAGTTACTCATGGTATCACTGCTGCTGGACATGATATCCTACAGTTTGGGTGAGTTGGACCTTTATTTTTGTTTACATCCATTTTTTTGCAAGATCTTCTATCCATTCAAATTTAGACACCCAGAATTGTGTTCTTTGATTCCCTTGTCATGTGGATTCTTTCCCAATAAATTTCACACATCTTCTTTGGAATCCACAATGCATTATTGTAGCCATATGAAATAGTTTCAATAGCTTCTCTGCTTTGATAGTTTCCTCACAGCTTCATTACCTAATAATCTAACAGCTCAAAACAAGAAGACATGTTCATTTCTGACAATGGATTATGCATGTATGTAGATTGGCTTCAACACCTGCAATGTTCAACAGTACACTTACGGAAGATGAGAGAAGTCATTTGCCTGTTGATGGAGCCATAATGATAACAGGTATTTTCTGTAGTTTTATGTGGACCATTTTGAAACAAATTTCTATGTACAAAATTGCAAAGCCTTTGCAAAGGCATGCAAACTTGCTACTTGCCACATGAGTTATGTCACTAACACTATTTTTCTTCATCCATTGGAGTTTTGTGTATTTAGTTTGAGCATGGTTAATCATTATTACTTTCTAACCTGATTACCTTGGATGGTCCAACACTTGTTTGATGTGCCAAACTTTTTTTTTTTAATTGCGGCATGCAACTAAACAGGATTCATGACATCCATAACTGCCAGTATATATCTCTCCTTATGCGCTATGGTGGGACTTCAATATCTCTGATTTTCTATCTTGGCAGTAAATAGCTCATCTGTTTTCAGATTTTAGAAAGTCAGTTCATTTAACTCGTATATGTAGAAATTTAGAAGTTGGTCAGATGTATCATTTGACTTGTTGCTACCTTCCTAAATCAAATGGGCACCATTGTATCATAGGAAAAGTCCAATTTAGCCCCCTCCTACTTTTTAACGAGTTCCAATTTCTGTCAGCTATTAGCGCTCACTCTGAACTGCTGAACCTTGGTGCCAGACTGCTTGGATTGCATCAATTTTGGTTTATGCTTGGATGTTTAATTTGGTGGGCGGCAAAGTATACCAGCGCAAGAAGAGGACGCACGCACCCAGCTTGCACGTTTGTGCCCAACCACACCCAGCTCGCGGTCGCCACCAGCTGCACCGGTCTAGTCAGTTAGCTGTTTCCTATCTTAGGAGTGTTTTGTGCTAGATTATCTCGGAGTTTGTTAAGATTGAGGCTATAAGGCCTCAGACAATTGGTTAATAACTCTCGTGTGTAAACCCTCTCCCTCGGCTTCGGCAAGGTACAGCGCCGCTAGCTCACTGGCAGGCATTCACGCCCTGTCCTCCCATGCCCTTCACCTACAACCTAAGGCACAATCCAAGCTCCAACATCTGGGGACCCTTCAGGATGCAGAAATCCAACTTAGGATATTCATATATTACTTATATATTGTTTGATTCCTACACTGGCTTTCTAAAAAAAAAAAACATTGGCCGTGTTACTCTATTCTTAATATAATTCTTGAGGTTTTCCTATGTTATCCAATCCTCAATTCTGCACCTGCTTGTTAGTTCTCCTTTATTGCGATCCAAACATTCCCTAAATGTTATTGGATACGAGAAGTTTTAGGTTCAAAACGAAGATAAGTAAATGCAACTTAATTGATGATCTTCATATGTAGTTTCATGATTATTGAATTTGACTATTCTACTCTTCTCTACAATCTATATCATATTGTGATTATATGGAGTTATGGACGCATGGTATTATAAAATGCGCATCTACTTGTGAAGTTTGCTGTATAAATGTGTGCTCATTTTTTTGCAGCTTTCTGTTCAAGCCACAAGTTTATACCATTTTCACTTTTTCGCGCAGTGTTTGGAAATTATATAGGGGAGCTAACCTTTTGGGATTGTTCTACTTTACAGCAAGCCATCTCCCCTACAATCGGAATGGTCTCAAGTTTTTTACAAGTGATGGTGGGCTAAATAAAGCTGATATCAAAGATATCCTGGAGCGTGCTTCCAAAATATACGAGGAATCTGCACATGGTAACCTGAAAGAACAGGGGGAAGCTTTGAGGGGAGTTGTGACGAATGTGGACTACATGTCAATTTATGCTTCTGATCTTGTACAAGCAGTTCGTAAATCTGCTGGAGACAAAGGTGCTGTCATGGGCTATGTTTTAAAACTTGATTTTTGGCTTACTAGACTAGTACACTGTTGGTTTCTTGCCTGACACATTAACTTTTCGTATCCAGTTATCCACTGATTAGTTTCTGCAATCTATTTGAATTATTATGATCACATTACTTTTGTGTGCTCAATCAAATTCAGTTAGTTATGCCTTTCATTCTCTAGTTGCACTTTTTAGCCCCTCAGGGCCTGTTTCGATAGAAGGTGAGGAGATCACCTTCCATCTAAACAAACCCTTATGATTTGTTGCAATACCAACTCATTGTTTGAGTTTTTTCTTTATTTCTTGTATAATTATTATTTGTAGACACCATTGTATTTTGCATATACACCATGCCAATTTTCAACATGTTATATTCTTATTAATTGTTTATTTTCTGCACTTCTTTACACACAGCAGAAACTATCTGCTTGTTTCTGGGTAATCAATTTTTACACATTCAAACAAATCTATTGTCCATTGGGGCGATAGATATAGTGAAATTTTCTGAAATGGTTGACTGTCAAACATTAATATGACACAACATATAGGCTTTAGAAAAAAAACAAATGAAATAACTTATGATGGTTATGTTTTTCTTTCTTTGGCCTTAGAAAAACCATTGGAGGGACTGCATATTATCGTTGATGCGGGGAATGGTGCTGGCGGTTTTTTTGTGGTAATGTTACACTTCCAAAGTCCTGTAGCAATGTACATTTTTTAGCCTTGGTTCATTTGTTATGTTGTATATCATTACCTTCGGTCAAATGGTTGATAAGTCTATTGAAATGCTTTACACTCTCCTCTCTGCAGTTTAATAGGTTGTAAGGCTCCTTTTGGCATTGAGGGATTATTAATAATCTTGTTTGGTGGAGCTGCTTTTAACTGTTTTTATTATAATCTAGCTTGCATTTTAATATGTTTCATCTTACACAAGTGTGAGAAAATCAAGAACTCAACAGCTGTGTAACACATTTTATCTAGACTTAATTGTATTTCCCTAATAATCTCTGACATCTTATGTTATTTGCTTCCTCTATAGCAGCCTCAAAAATAAATGAGTTAATTGGATTTCCCTAATAAACTATGGCATCTTCAGTTATTTGCTTCCTATAAAAGCAGCCTCTAAAAATAAGTGCAGCATGGCACAGCAGCACAAACAGACCCTTAATGTAACAGCTAGAGAAATCATTTTTTTTTTAGTTTGAATTTTCAATCATTTCCCCCCTCAGAACAAGCAATTTCCAACCACAAAGGATAGCAGATAACATTAAAATTCAATTTTCTTTCAAATGTTCAGTCGAGAATTTCAATTTGCTCTATATAAAGCAAGTCAGTATCGATCCATTTCTAAAACTCCATCCTAGATTAATCTGCCAATTCGAAGTTCCACGATTTTCTTTGCTTGATTTTCCTTTTACAGTACCAAACTGGCAAACTCTCCACTGAATACATAGGAATGATTCTCCTGAAACAACTAGCTATTGATAAAAGAATGGTTTTATGTTTGTTTGTGGTTTTTGTATCAGGATAAGGTGCTCAAACCATTAGGAGCTGTTACTACTGGAAGTCAATTCCTTGAGCCTGATGGTAACAGCTTATTGTTTTTTTCATGCAATTATAATATTTTTGTCCTTTCTCCCATTTCTTATACACCATATATTTAGGTTTGTTTCCCAATCACATTCCCAACCCTGAGGACAAAGCTGCAATGAAGTCTATTACACAAGCAGTTCTTGATAACAAGGCAGACTTAGGCATCATATTTGATACTGATGTCGACAGGTACAATATAGCTAGTATTTGAGGTTCTGCTGACGTCTAACAGGTCAGAGCCTAAACCTTACCTTTTGCAGGTCTGCTGCTGTTGATTCGAGTGGTCGTGAGTTAAATCGTAACCGATTGATTGCTTTGATGGCTGCCATAGTTCTTGAGGAAGTAAGATTCTTTTCCAAGTTTTAATGTTCTATTTGTACTATTTTATTGATTGCCACTAATTAACCCATTGCTCTGGTGCTAGCATCCAGGAACTACAATTGTGACAGATAGTGTGACTTCAGATGGATTGACTGTATTTATTGAAAATAAACTTGGTATGTACTGCTCACAATTTCGTGCTTTTTGAGTAAATAATCATTTACTTATCTATTCTTTTTCTTAAGGAGGGAAGCATCACCGTTTCAAACGAGGGTACAAGAATGTAATAGATGAGGCCATTCGTCTGGTTAGTTTACACTTTCTATGTAATTGAGTTAGTCCCTGGAATTTCTCCGTAATTAACTAGCAGTAGGATGAGGTTTAGAATATGGAATTTTTTTCAGAATTCTATTGGTGAGGAGTCACATTTGGCCATAGAAACAAGTGGCCATGGAGCACTAAAAGAGAACCACTGGCTTGATGATGGAGCATACCTTATGGTAAGGAACGTTCTACTGCTGATTGAACTTCGTGAACCATGCAAGGGGGAATAATATGAAAAATGGGTAATCACATCAGCATTTCATGCATGAGGAAAGTTGTCTTTTGTATTACGTGGTAAAGAAGTTTGTCCATGAAGTTATGTTCTTCACACATTCAATCTATAAATAATATATGATCTGTAGATGTATGACTGTATGAGGCTAGTCCTCCTTGTTAGAGTAACTCATAGTACTTCTAAAATTTGTGGATTGCTATTTTTATAATCGGAAAATCGGACTGCATCTTCTTTTGAAAATATGAGACTTAAATTTCTCCTTTCCCTCAGGTCAAACTTTTGAATAAACTTGCTGCTGCTAGAACACTGGGTTCAAGTATTGGTAGTAAAGTTTTAACTGATTTGGTTGAGGGTCTTGAGGAAGCTGCTGTGACAGTTGAGATAAGGTTGAAGATTGATCAGAATCATGCAGATTTGGAAGGAGGGTATGTTAATTCTGAAATGTTCTTTTAGTTATTTCTCAATGAGACAGCATTTGTGCACCAGTAGTTTGCTCAAATAACATGAGACGTTCTTGTTGACTGCAGTCGGTGAATTTTTTTCTGGAAACTGAAAAAAATATGATTTGTATCATTTTGAATTTTCCATAAGCAAACGGGCAATCCTTGATATTGAGAACTCAAGTTCACATACACCCACCCCCCCCCCCCCCCCCCCCCCCCCAAAGTGATAATTGTAGACCTGTTAATCTTTGCGCTTTGATCTAAGCAAACCAATACTGCAATTCTCTGACTGTGAATGCATCGTTTCTGGCTTATGGAAACATCCTAGTTAGGGAATGATCTATAATGTGAAAATAGGATTGGGCATTAGTTTACTCCTGGTAACATAGATTTCTTTTTGGCTGTTGGAGGTAGTTATTTGTATATATTTAGCTTTATTGTAAGACTAAAACAAGTGCAAGTATGTAAAGTAAAATGCAAGCACAGTGGGTCATACAGTAAAATAAGATTGGGGGTGATAGGTTAAATGCTCTACCCCTTTTGTTTGACTTGTTATAACAATGGGTCATACAGGATTGAGCTATGGCTAGAGAAGTCCTGTGAAGATTTTAAAAATTTGTGATTTGATATCTCTACAGGTCCTTCCGTGACTATGGAGAATCAGTCTTGAGACATCTAGAGAATGCAATCAGCAAAGACCTAAATCTCCATAAAGCCCCCAAGAACTATGAGGGCGTATGTACATATTCTTTGCCTTTTTTTTTTGGAAACTTCAATATAGATCTTGATGTATATTTTTTGTTCTGCGAGAAAGCTGGATTTTCGCTTATGTTATGGCATCCTACTATACACAGGTAAGGGTTTCAGGATATGGTGGGTGGTTCCTGCTGAGGCTCTCTCTTCATGACCCTGTTCTTCCTCTAAACATTGAGGTAGTTCTCTTCCCTTACTTTTTCAATCCTAGTGAAGGCGTTTCAGATTCATGTGATGTACATGTGCATACTACAGGCACAGAGTAACGATGATGCGATTAAACTGGGGCTTGCGGTTCTTGCTGCTGTGAATGAATTTTCAGCACTGGATGTGACGGCACTTAACAAATTCTTGCAGCAGTGAGAATAGGGACACTGACACCATTATGTGATCAGCATCGCATGGTGTCTTGCTGCCCCCGGACATGCGTGGCATGAGTATCATACAGGAATATACCTGTTTATAGACTTTTTAGTCTGGGAAGGACAAGGGAGGTTCCAGTGGCTTTTCTTCTAAGATGATTTTTTTCGTGTTTATACCAGTTATCTGAATATGCGTGCGTACTGGTGAGGCTGGTCTTTACTTGAGAATAAGATTTGAGTTACCCAAATAAAATCAGGAGCTTGCTGTGATGTGAGATCATGAATTTGCCAAAAAGAACCTCTCGAATTTTCATGAATTTGAGTTACCCATTTGCTGTTTTGTCTGTGCCTCATCTTAACATCTTATACCTCTGCATGTGAGGGATGCTGCCAAGCCTAATATGGTTTTATATTTGCCTTTTTTTTTACAAGATATAGTGGAAGACATTGGAATTTTTTGGACAACTTTTTGCGTTCTTTACGAAACCTTGGTAAGTATACGGGGCCTGCTTGATTGCCATCCAAATTTTGTCATATCATGAATTTGGCAAGCCAAATGTTGGGAAAAAAAGACCTGTTTGGTTTGAAGCCAAAAGTTGCCATGCCAAGACTTGGGCACGCCAAAATCATGGCATGCCAAATTTTGGCTGCCAAAATCTTGGCAAGAAATTTAGTATAGCACTTGGTTGGCAATTTTTGGCACCGAACCAAACGAGCGCCAGAGATTTGGATTTACCCTAATTTTGGAATGGCAATTTTTGGCACCGAACCAAGCAAGCCCAAACTTATCATAGATTTGGCAAGCCAAATGTGAGATTTTGGCAAGTTTTTGGTAATAAACCAAATGCTAGTCAAAATCATGACTTACTAAATTCATGGTATGATAAATTTTGGGTGGCAACAAAGCAGGCCCACGGTAGCAGCAGGACTCGTACAAGATGGTCATCTTGTCTGTTTGTTTGAGCTTATGAGCTAAAATCAGCTTTACTTTTTAGTGTTTTTCTCTCGCCAGAAATCGCCACAGGCAATCAGCCGTTCTCTCGCAAATTTGCTACGTTTCGCTGTAATAGAAGAGCCGGTCGTAGTACTAGTAAAAAATTTTGTCGTGGACACCAGGCAACGCATGTGCCGTACTAGTTTGGGCCCACTCCACGGTCCACTGCCTTGCCACTGTCTGTAGCGTTTCTCTTGTTTTATGCTACTGTATTAATTATTAAATCATTTTGACACTTGCCTCAAAATATAGGCAGAAAAACTTCATTGACCAAAGTTTATCTATTTTTTTTTGTCTTGTCTCAAATATCTTGTGAAACTCGAACTTGTCCATGCATGTTAAGTTGTACAATGGCGCTATGAATTGCACAAGATATTTTTGTTGCAAGGGTTTTCTTCGTAGATGAAGGAATTTTTGTGAAGTTGTACAAACGTTTTCTTCGTAGCAACGCTTACGACGTTTTCAGTCCGGAGCATCGTTTTCAGGCGACGCTGCAAGGGAATTTGTGAAGTTGACCTTCTATGGTAAAGACGCTCGTCAGCAAAAAAAAAAGCTCTCCAGTATCATCTTCACACAGTACTTTTTTTTATTTGGTAGTGATTCATTGAAACTAACTGCATGCTAGTACAGAGCTAACCAGCGGCCGAGTGGCATATGTACACTAGGTGTGCTAGATCGCACGTATCACACGGGAAACGAAACACAACAAAATTGCACACCTATGAAAACAGGCTGGGCCGGGTTTGAAATCAGGCTGGGCCGACTTATCCGGCCTGGCCGGTTTTGAAACCCGGCTGAGCCGACTTTTCCGGCTCGGCCGGTTCTGAGAACCGGCGGAGCCGACTTCCTCGGGTGATGCCGAAGAATCTAGGGTTTGAGGTATTTGGTCGTTGGGACGACCGATAACTGTAGAAGGGGACGTTTGGTGGTCGATGTAGCGCCCGTTCTTCGCCGGAGAACTCCCGAACACCCCTTGGAAAGATCCGTCGGAGAGATGCTTGTGGAGGTTACCCTAGGGACCACGGAGGCCGCCTAGAACACCGACTAAACTTGCAGAGAGTCGAGCCGAACAACAAGATAGAGATGAACCACCGCGAGAATCTACTTGGTAGATGTGTTTTTGACGATTGGATGGTTAAGATCTCAATCGGCCATGATCCTCTTATTTATATAGAGGGGGGTGGTCTTATCCCAGTAGAAAACTTCTCCAAAACGTAATCTCCAAGTCTCTCATGTTTAAAAACTACCAAAAACCGATTAGATCTATTAATCGGCTCGGACTCTGCGAAACCCGGTCACGGGGGGTTGTAGAAGCGACACGTGGCACGCTGCTGGGGTCCGGCACAGGGGCCAAACTGAAACGACCTCGATTTCCGCGAAGGGAAATCCACAGGCTCGAATTGTAATTCAACAGATTGCTTGGGACAATCCATGAAATTACCCATATCTCAGTTGACATCAGGATCCATACAACGGTAATTAAGTCTTACATAAACATTTATTACATCGCCACATTGGCGGAATCAACATTCAGAGAAGCTTTAGAAGATGCGGAAGCGATTCATCCTTCACGGCCAACTTAAGTGTAGCACGTGACCCTATTCCTCGTCATCATCTCCCTCGAAGTCGTACTCATTCTCATCACCTGACAGCAAATTTATCAGTACGATTTGTACTGGCCACGGAGCCCACCTATGCAGCATTTGCTTTGTGGAAAGTGGATGCAAGGCTATACAAGTAGACCTATAGGCTGAGGTTTTCCTATGCAGCTGAAATCAATGTATAATTAATCAAGTTTTATCTCCAGTTAACACCATCATTCCTTTTCCCATCACCACACCTCACATACCCACACCTCACTCTCATTCGACAGGCCCAACTCCCTCTCGGGCCTATCTCAGCGGCACACTACCACAACGGGTACACTGCCGGAAAAATGTTATCCAGGGGGAGAAAAGAATATGCTCTCATCTAATAGTGGTTGCAGAAACATTAGGAAAGGTCCATAGCCATCGAGTTGGCTTATGTATCGATCGATCAACCATACACTCTGCAGAGGTTTTACTACTCACAAGATTAGCCATCATCGATGCTGTACAATCATCTAGGCAGAATTCTGGGTGCTTGCTTGCCTAGGTCGATGCCACCCTGCCACTCAGCCCTGGGACATTCCGGATCCAACACCATCACACTGAGACTGGGAGACGCAGTACCGGGCCCCATCAGTGGTACTGCGCATCTAGAACGGTACGGGAATCTGCCATCCGTCACCGTCCACCCTTATCACCTCTCAACCTACCAGTAGTGGCACCGTCCTACCAAGTAGTCCAGCCGTCTCCCGCCCATCAGAAGCGAGTGAGTAGCAAGAGAATCCAGATGTTTTCGGTCACTAGTCAGATCCTAGGTTGTGACCAAGCAGGCATCTCCACTTAGGGGATACTCTCCCCGTGCCATCACGGCACCTCCGCTCACGGGACTTCAATGCACATCCCGGAACCACCTCATAAGTCATTACCCGCCACAGGTATCTCTCGTGGGGATGCCCAGGTTGCACCCCCGGCACGACTTGCCCCACGGGCTTGTCTCACATCCCACTTGGTCGACATCAACCCTTACCACGCACCCAAGACGCACGCAGCACTCTCTCCCAGTGGTTATAATCAGTTATGCACCGTCCCAATTCCACCACATAGCATATAGCAAGCAGTAAGTAGTGGAAGAGTAACAGTAAATTAAGCAGCAGCTAACCTAGCAGCGGATAGCAGGGTAAAGTCTTATCAAGGCAGGGAATTCAAATATACTACCATGCAACCAATCCATACATAATCATAAAGCAATAGCAACAATGTCATTTGCAATGCGTAAATAGGATCTAAGGATTTGGTGGGACGTGGCACCTTTGTAGTCGTCTCCTAGCTCCTGAAAGTACTCGTGGTCGTCTTCCTTAGTCAGATCCTCCTCCGGCTCTGAAATCGAACACGAAATAGTCGCGTCAGCGACTCCTATAGAGTATTTCAGAAAAATCCAATAAAATAAAGAGCCAAATGCACACAAATATAGTCTTAGATTGTAGATCTCATTTTTCTGAGAATTTTGATATATGGTGCGCAATTTTTGGACATCGAATGAATAAGTTATGAATTTCCGAGGATTATCCTATTTTCTGAAAATGGGAAAATTGGTCGGTTAATCAGGGGCAGCTCGGGATTGGTCCACGTGGCGCGCGGGTCCAGTAGTGCGGCATGTGGCGCCTCGTCAGAACACAGACCCGATGGTCGCCCACCAGGTGTTCGATGCTGGTTCCCAGAGAGTCGCTGGCGTCGGCGTAGCTCGGCGGTTGGTCGGGCGAGCTCGACGGTGGTCGGGGGTGGTTCTCAGTGGTCGGGGGTGGTTCTCAGAGGTCGGGGGTGGTTCTCAGTGGTCGGGGGGGGGGCATCGGCGTAGCTCGGCGGTGGTCGGGGGTAGCTCGGCGGTGGTCGGGGGTAGCTTGGCGGAGCTCGGCGGTGGTCGGGGGTAGCTCGGCGGAGCTCGGCGGTGGTCGGGGGTAGCTCGGCGGTGCTCGGCGTAGCTCGGCGGAGCTCGGCGTAGCTCGGCGGGGCTTGGCGGAGCTCGGCGGGGCTCGGGCGAATCGGAAATTCGGGGCGCCAAGGGTGCCGCTCTCCCGAGCTCTCCCGGGGAGGCTCGGGCGAATCGGAGATTTGGTGCGCCGAGGGTGCCGCTCTCCCGAGCTCTCCCGGGGAGGCTCGGGTGAATCGGAGATTTGGTGCTAGCAGGGTTCCAGGGCGTCTGTTCAAGGCGGCGGTGTCTCTCCGGTGCGGCGGACGATGACAGGGCGGCGATGACCATATTTCGGCAAGACAGGGCTCGGCTTTCCCCAATTGGCGTGGTCAGGCAGTCGTCCGACCAGATGGTAGGCGGGTTTGAGTCGTGGTATGGCCTCCTCTCCCTCGGCATACGGCGGTTCTCCGACGAGGTGGAGGCGCACGTAGCCAAGGCGACAGACGTGATTCGGGGCTCGGCTATCTAGCGGCGGTGCCGAGGCAGACTTGGCGAACCTCGGCGGCCTTTCTCCGCAGCGCGAGGCGATCGGGGGTACTCGAAACGGGTTTAGGCGAGGCGGATCGTGTCGGCGGCGATCACGTTTCCCCGAGAACGCACCTCGCGGTGTTCCGGGCTATGGAGGTTCGATCTCCCGCAACTAAGCTTGTCCGAGGTGGTCGGTTTTTGTTCCTGGTCGCGGTATTGAGATGCTCCAGTCATCGGCGGCGATGTCGCCGCGACTGGGAGGTTCCGGCGGGGCTAAGGAGGTCTTCTAGGAGATCTATACGTCTCCAGGGTCTATGGCGATGGTATACCAACTACCAATTTTGGCTACCGAGATTCCCAAGGTGCTCGGTTGTGGCGGCGGCTGACGACAGCAAGGTGATTACGGTCTCGTTTTGGCATAACCGGACGTGGTTCAGTCAAATTGGCGTGACTAAACGGGCATACGTCCGCTTAGTGGTGAACTAGTGACAGGGCAGGGCCTCCTTTTGGCTCCGGTCCGCGGCGGCGCTCCGGCGAGGTCGCGGCGCACTGCGGACGAGGCTTCCTCTAGCGCTTAGATCCGCGTAGCTAGCTCAAGGGGTCGTGGCGGTGCTCCACGACGCTCTAACCTATACGGGTGCTAGTCGGATTGCTCGGAACGGGTGATTCGGCATCGGAACGCGTCGGTGGCGAGCGCGCTCCGCCGAGAACGCGTCGTGCTGCGTTCTCGGTCTAGCAAGCTTGTAGTCCGGGGGTTTCGGCCGATCGCATGAGTGCATGGTGCAGGTGATCTTCCTGAGCCGGTAAAGACTCGTGCCTGCGCGTCCCGTGGGCGGAACACCATGGCAAAAGTAGGGCGAGGTTCGGACATGGCGTGCGGTGGCTCACCGTGTTGTCGGTGAAGCTAGGATGGCGATGCAGTGGCGAGTCGGAGCCGTGCAGAGCGATCGCAGTGCCGTGCCGCTCCTCGTCCGCAGCTCGGGCTTCTCCTCCGTGTCCGGCTCCGGCGTGCTCCGCGGCGGTGGCGCTCCGGCAGCTTCTCCTCCTCTGCTCCGCCCTTCTCCTACGCTCTCTCTCTCGGTTTGGTGCAGTGTGCCGGTCTGTGCCGCGGTGGCGGCGAGGGGAAATGAGGGTAGGGCTTCGGGGTGAGCTCCTTTTTATAGGCGCCAGCTCCAATGGTGAACGGTCCTGATCGCGCTCGACCGATCGAAGGGCCGTGGCTCGAGTGGATCTAGGGCTCCGGATGGGCGCGGGTTCGCTTGGCGGCCAAGAAAGGAGGGGACAGGAGGGGGACAGCGGGGTCAGGGCTCTGCCATGCGTGGCGCTGTCGGTCACGCCATTTGCGTGACCCGGTGGCGTCGTCTTCGTGTGGAAGAGAAACAGTGGAAAGGGAAGACGGCTGACATGCGGGGCCGGGCGGTCAGCGGCTGCGGGGCAGTGGGTGCGGATGAAACGGTCGCGCGCGCGTGCGGTCGGCATCGCGCGTGCGCGCGGTGTTGGGCCGGCCCAGCGCGGGGAGGCGGGGTGGAGCGCGCGCGCGGGTGAGGTGAGGAGAAGAAGGCCGGGCTGGTTTGGGCTGGCCTAACTCTCTCTCCATTTTCTATTTTCATTTTAGTGTATATATACATATATTGCCCATTTTAAATATTGAGTAAATACAAATATAAATTGCAATAAATCCCAAATGTGTTGCATAAGTTATTATTCTATGTGAATGGAATTAAAATGCAAACTACACTTCTTTATTTACCAAATTCATAATGAAACCTATATGCTTGCACAAGAAAAATGGGTTTTCATAATAAATAAATAAAAAATTTTAATTGGTTGGGATTTTTAGATTGTGTAGATTTTTAGGGTTGTTACACAAACCCAGCCTACGCTCAGCCTATTTTGCAGACTATACTAAATTTGAGTGCGAACAGTAGCATGAGTGATCAATCCGTCGGAAGAGACACGCGGTTGAAGACGATCAGGAAACATTCAAAGATCCGAGTCATGCATCACGCTATACACCTCACATGCTTCAAGTGCTCCGCTAACTAGGAACTCATCCAACACAAAAGCCAGCCGGGGTCATCTGAACCTTTCGTTTTGCGACGTTGCAAGAACCCTTTTATCTTTATTAATGATGAGAAGCCTAGGCCAAGTTTGTTAACCTGCTGCTATTTCACATCTATGAAGACCTTTAAATTTGGTGAAACACACTGTTCATCTACAGTACGGCATTTCCCAGACGCGGATTCCTGCTCATCTACAGTAGCTTAATGTTCATCCGACCCGTCTGTGAACAGCAACACCCGTTGCTGTTCATTAAGCGCGTCACTATTCATAACCCGTTACTGTTCATAAACCCGTTATTGTTCACAATCCGTTACTGTTCATCCCTAGCCCGTTTCCCTTCCCCTCCCGCTGCCCAGTGCCCACGCGAAGCGTGGGGGTGCCCTCTTGTTCTATTTAAAATCTAACTGTATGGATAACACAAGGTAATGCCTTGCTCAAAGCTAGTGATCAGGTGTGATAGATTTGTTGAGGGAGGGGGTTATGGAGATGGCGGCTAGGATAGGGCAGGGGGAGGTGGCCGCGTGGAGGAGACACAGTGTCGGCGGCGGAGACGCGGCTAGTGCAGGGCAGGGGCGGCGTTAGCACAAGGAGAGAGAGAAGAGAGAGGGGTGACGGCGCGGGAGATAGAGCTTTCACTCTATTCTTTTTTATTAGATAGATTATATCTCTCCCCTATTTATAACCTCTAATGGGCTTGCATTTCAAGCAACTATGAAAGATATCCTTATAGATTGGACCTACACAAACTCTAATAATAATTATATTTATAAATTTCCAAAATGACGCTATGTCGGTGCCCCACCTAGGGTGCGCGTGCCTTCCCTGGCATGGCCCAAGCTGGCCAGTGCCCTCCTTTGAGCCTCGGTTAACCCATTTGCTCGGGGATGGGGGCCTCTCATTAGGTGTATGACATGTCCCCCCTCCCTTCTCCACTCAGCATGTCTTCGCACTGAATCATTGTCCGACCATTAACGCCATCTGGAGGGGAGTGTTGTCCTAATAATGTGGCCTCAATGTGGACGACCATCACGCCGTGCACCGGGTCGATGATCATCATATTACCCCTTGGGGTTGGGGAAGAACTCCAGGCAATAGAGCAGGGTTGCCGATGTAGTAGTAGAGGTAGTACATGTTAGAGTTGTTCATCGTCCTTGGTCCCGCTCAGAATCGCGCTTCCCCAAGGAGGTGTCGATGAACGGTGTTGATGATGAAGTGTTGTGTGTCTT
Source organism: Eremochloa ophiuroides (assembly GCA_038502445.1). Lineage (NCBI taxonomy): Eukaryota > Viridiplantae > Streptophyta > Magnoliopsida > Poales > Poaceae > Eremochloa > Eremochloa ophiuroides. The sequence continues at coordinate 33,730,822 of JAHLJS010000001.1, read as the reverse complement.
GTGGAGGGGCGACGAAGTGATGTCTCCTATTGGCAATGTGGGGGGGGGGGGGGGGGGGAGGGGGGGTCATGTAAGCTGGAGTGCGACGCCAGATCATCGCACTTGATTTTGTCGGGGGTGTTTGCCGATATGTCCAACATAGAGCCGAACATGAAGTAGCCGATGTCAAACTCACTCGGGAAGAGTCAGCGGAGTTTGGGTGTAAGGCAAACTTTTTTTTTTTTTACCGAGGGTCGGTGCAGTATCGGCAAAGGCGGCACTCAGCAAAGCCGGCTTTTCCGATACCCTATTCACCGAGGGTCCTTTGCCGAGTGCACGGGAAAGGACCTGTTTCCAGTAGTGTAGAAAAGTTTGAGTCTTGACAAAGTGACCACTAATTTTCAATGGCGAATATATTATATTAATTCAAAAAAAGATATTGGGAAGAATCACTTAAAATTAGCTACAAATTAATAAATCAGGCGCACTATTACGATTGCAGCGCTTTGAGCGGCGCACGAATGTAGTGGCAAAGCAAACAAGCATAAAAGCATGAACTTGCCACGTAGATGCACATGCCACAAATGCCACATGGCGGGAGCAAGCATCTTGGCATCCAGCGCCAGGACAGAAGCAAGAAACGTCGGAATTCCCTCCCATGCCGCACCATTCTACGGACTTGGCAAACAAGCTGGAATGGATACATGCATAAAACCATGGGCTGTTCAATCCAACGACCGCCCGTGTTGCCGTAGGATATACGCGGATTATATTGGAATCCAAATCCAATAATCGCGTCAACTTTTCTTCAGTTGCCGGTCATGTCATGTGAATTCGCCTCAGATTCTCATCCTTTGGTCGGCGCACGCACGCAGCATGCCTTTTTCACCCAAACTCGATCGTCGTGGATTCATGCATCTAGTAGCTAGTTCGGCTCTAGCATTTCCTCACAAGATACAAAAATCCGTAGCCACAAGCACGTTTATAGTAATATATATAGACACCAAGACCATGATCGATTTTCCAGCCCGAGTTCATTATATAGTATTTTATGTAGTGGTGACGATTCAAGCGTTTTGTTTTGTGCGGCCGGCGCGGCGTGATCACTTTTGTGGACGGGATTCAACCACCGGCACGAAGAATACGATCGACAGCACTGCCCAACCAGCAGTGTCATTAGCTAGCTAGTGTACGTGGCTAAGCTTTTCTTTGTCTTTGTTTATTTACAGCATATTACTCTGTGATGGTGACCTAATTCCATCTGGAGGCTGCATTGCAGGGCGAGGCAGCCCTGGCCACAGGATGAGCCGAAATGGTGCTGGTGGTGGGCCCGGGGGGCAGGGTGGAGATGGATGATTGTGATCGATGTCGTCAGTCAGTGTGAGGCACCGGAGTGGAGGTCGGTGCAGGGCGGCTCTATGCGCCAAAGAAACAGGCAATCATGCTCCCTTTTAGTACTTAATACTCCTTTTTTTTTCTGGTCCATTTATTATGTCAGTCGCAGTGGTGAGTATTGCGACACGATTAGCAAACTGCATTAGGTAGAATAAAACAAAATTTGAATGAAACACTTACTATCAATACAAAGTTGTATTGCATAGTTTCATAGACATTTAATTTCAATTTCATGACCCATACAGAGTTGGTAATCGTGTCAGTTTCATCTAGATGAAGCATATTCCTTTCTCGCTCTAATCGTGTCAGTTTCATCTAGATGAAGCATATTCCTTTCTCGCTCTTTTCTTAAATATTCTGTCATGTCATCAAAAATACCTATTTTGCACCCTATTTAATGCAAATAAAACTTACGTAAAATCTCCACTGAGACTAGCATTAGGATGGAGCCAGTTTATCGATCAGTTATAATATTATAAGGAAACTACTAACTGCTTCTTTATTTGTTTATTTTCTTAGGTTGCCATATCACCCTTATCTAGCATTATGAAAAAAACGCAAGAGATAGAGAAAGGCATGGAACATATATGGGAGGGATATTCTTTTAAGTACAAATTATGTTAGGCCTTGCTGCAAAATGTATGAATGGAGTGCTGCTGGGCCATAGTCATCAACAAAAAAGTGCTGTATTTCGATTGGTTATTACTGTATGTATTCAATTAAAGCTTGATTAATCATGCTAACTGAAGCTAATGTTGGACCCAGATGCAATAATTAAATATGGGGATTTAAGTTAGTGAGAAGGAATTAAACACTTGTGCAGTCGAGATTGAAATCGTAACAAGTAACATACATTTTATAAAATGAACCAGTAGCTAATCTATAGCATTGTTTGGTACAGCCTGAATAAGTTCGTGGCCGTGGGTACACGAAGTAATATGTGACTTGAATTGGCAAATTGCATATATAACCTACTTAACATTCTTCGAATAAATGTAAAATACTGTAGAATCCCATGTACATATAGAAGCGTCTCAATAGTTTCAAAAAAAAAAAAACCACTCCCAATCTTAATTTTTCTGGCAACTCTGAAAAAGTGCTCTCCAACAACTCCCTATATCAACGTCCAGTCTTTTCACGCTGTTAAAAATCGACCTCGCACGGATATATCTCCGCGTAATCGCGTATCCATGGGCCAATCTAGAAGTGGAAGGGCGTGTGAAAAATAATAAATAGTAGAAAAGAGTTCTGATGTTAATGTAACATAAAAAATATATAAAAGTGATTAAGATAATTTAGAAATAGTATAGGATTCCTAATGTAAATTTGTCTTCTATATTTAAATTCTTAGAAACTAGGAGTATTGGAGATTATCTTACTTATCCTCCCCCTGGTGAGTTCAAAAGATTTATGGTTTTAGAAAGAAATTGTTGGGAACTCTTAGAGAATCTAAAGAAAATAATAATAATACATTCCAAATTGGGCATTGGAGTTTCATAGCAAAGGTAAGCTATCAACATGAAGACGCTTTCCCTCCACCATACAGTAAAATTCCAAATTCCTGCTATATTTTACAGAAAGTTGCTTGAAAACAAAATTGAGAGATTCATTAATCAGTAATGATACGACCCGGGCGTCCGGACGCGCCGGACGCCACGTCCCGAATTTCGCTTGCCACGCACATGCGGCCGCCTGCCCGCTGCCTCCCTCTCTCTCACGCGTCCGCCCGCCCGCCCGCTGCCTCCCTCTCTCCCTGCTTCCGCTCCCTCTGCCTGCCTCCCTCTCTTTGCTTCCGCTTCCGCTCTCTGCGCCTTCTCCCTGCAGGACCAGAGAGGAGGCCGACGGCGGGACCGGTTGCTTCGCTCTGCCTGCGCGCTGCTCTCCACGCGCCATGTGCGGCGCCAGCGGCGAGCCCACCCTCCTCCCTCCCCTCCCCTTTCCTTCCTCCCCTCTCTCCTCCCCCGCGTCTCTCCCCCTGCTGCGACATGCTCGGCCTCTTCTGCCACCGGAATAGGGGCGATGGCGGCGGCATCCAGTGAGCCCGCTGATCTCCACTATCTTTCTGGTGGTGTTGTCCTCCTGCGCCATGAACTCCATGGGCTCCGACGAGGTAGGTGGAGAAGGATTTGGATCTGAGGCGCCTCTCCCTCCTGTCTCCCCCTCTGGATCTCGATCTGGTCCCTCCTCTTCCTCCTCCACCCTTTTTCCTCCTCCTCCTCCTCCCCGCCCCCCCTCTGGATCTACGGTTTTGGTGGTAGCTAAGATTTTATGGTGAGGCAGATCTAAGCTATATGCAACAAATGATGTGAACCACATTTCTCTGATGTTGCAGTAGCTTTTCTCCTTTTGTTGTAACAGCTTCTTTCTATTTGTTGCAATAACTTCTTTCCCCTTGTTGCAGTAGCTTTTTCTCCTTGTGGCGAGTCAGATCTAAACTATACAGCAATAGATGATGCGAAGCATGATTCTATAATGTTGCAGTACCTTCTTCTCTTTTGTTGCATTAGCTTCTTCTTGTTACATCATCTTCTTTCTCCTTGTTGCAGTAGCTTCTTCTCCTTTGTTGCATTGGCTTTTTTTTCTTGTTCCAGTACATGTTTCCTCCTTGTTGCAGTAACTTTTTTCTCTTTTGTTTTCATTAGGTGGTTTTCTGATGTTTCAATATCTTTTTTTGTTTGTTTCCATAGTTATTTTTGTTTTGTTTCATTAAGGCCCCTTCGATGTTGCCAATAACTTTTTCTCCTTGTTTGTAGCTGGGGGGAGGGGTGGACTTTGGTGTTGAGCTAGTGGCGGGGGCTGAGGTGCTAGGGTCGGTGAGGTTGGGGACGGGCTAGATCTATGCGCGTGGGGGAGGTGGGGGCGTGGTGGTGAGCTGGTGACGGGGCTCCGTGCGGGGGCGGGACGGGGTTCGTGGGTTCCTTCCTGGTCAGGAGCGGGGCCGCACGGGTGCGCGCGGGCGGGGCGCGGAGCGGGGCGCACGGGGTGCGGGTGGGTCGCATGGGCGTCCGGGCGGGGCGTGGAGCGGGGCGCACAGGGTGCGGGTGGGCCGCTCGGGCGTGCGTGCGCGGAGCCGCAAGCGGGCAGGTGCGGGCATCCGGACGGTTGGCCCCGTCCGGACGTCCGATTTGTGGCAACGACCCTTCATTAATTTCGCATTGTATGACATATGTATGCATAGTTCACATATACTTACTTTAAATTTCATATACTCTGCTGAAACTCAAACGATGATGAGTGTTGAGATCGATGGGTCCTCATTGACATATCCAGCGGGAAGTGTATGAACTTGCAAGACAGGCACATGAATACCTAAACAAGCAAATATTCTCTGACCCACGCACCATGAGGACAAAAAAAATTCCATTTTTTAAGTAGCATTACCGCTTATAAACCTTCATGGATGCCCCCTCCATAAACCCCTATAAATACCCTCCATGGCAGCCCAGAAACAACAACACAAGCAAACAAAGCAATCACAGCTTCTCAGCCAACTCTAGCTCTCTTGCAAAAGCTAGCTCATAACTCCAAAGCTTGTGAAGTGAAGCAGCTGAGATGGGCAAGGAGGTGGACGTGTCCACTCTGGAGGCCGGCAGTGTCCGTGACTACGCCGACCCTCCGCCGGCACCGCTGATTGACATCGACGAGCTGGGCAAGTGGTCCCTGTACCGCGCCGTGATCGCCGAGTTCGTGGCCACGCTGCTCTTCCTGTACATCACGGTGGCCACCGTGATCGGGTACAAGCACCAGACGGATGCGACGGCGTCGGGCGCCGACGCGGCGTGCGGCGGCGTGGGCATCCTCGGCATCGCGTGGGCGTTCGGCGGCATGATCTTCATCCTCGTCTACTGCACCGCCGGCATCTCCGGCGGCCACATCAACCCGGCCGTCACGTTCGGCCTCTTCCTGGCGCGGAAGGTGTCCCTGGTGCGCGCCCTGCTCTACATGGTTGCTCAGAGCCTCGGCGCCATCTGCGGCGTCGCGCTCGTCAAGGGCTTCCAGAGCGGATTCTACACGCGCTACGGCGGCGGCGCCAACGAGGTCAGCTCCGGCTACTCCACCGGCACGGGGCTCGCCGCCGAGATCATCGGCACCTTCGTACTCGTGTACACTGTCTTCTCCGCCACCGACCCCAAGCGCAACGCCCGCGACTCCCACGTCCCGGTAATTGGTGAACCTGAACATAGCACACTCCTTTTGATCTGCTCAATGCAAGAACTTGTGCTTCCGTCGTGCTGTTGCATTGCCTGTTGTTGTATTGATGAACGAGGTGGTCATCAGGTGTTGGCGCCACTTCCGATTGGATTTGCTGTGTTCATGGTGCACCTGGCGACGATCCCGATCACCGGCACGGGAATCAACCCGGCGAGGAGCCTCGGCGCCGCCGTCGTGTACAACAACAGCAAGGCCTGGAGTGACCAGGTATTATTACATCTCTCTCCAGAGTCCCTACTCCCTACACACATTGTCCAAGATTGCAGCACTGATTCACACGCAATTTTATTGGTTGCTGTTGCTGCAGTGGATCTTCTGGGTAGGTCCGTTCATCGGCGCAGCGATCGCGGCATTGTACCACCAGATCGTCCTCCGCGCCAGCGCCAGGGGGTACGGCTCCTTCCGGAGCAACGCCTAGGCTCACCTCGTCTTGATCAACATCCACGGGCAGCCAGGCCGTGACTCAACGCTCCCTCCTCCGGAGTTTAAGTTGGACGGAAAGGGAGAGCACCGGCGTGGTTAATGCAGCAGCTGTAGCTTTCAGTCAGGTCAAGTGTTGTGTTGCAGCTGCCAGTAACGGCAGCTAGCGCAAGTGTTTGCGTGTTTGTGTGCTGTGGAATAGAAAGTGTGACTTTGTCGGCGTGTGTGTACCCTGTTGGGTTCAGTTTAATTAAATAAAGATGAAGGAACGCATGTTATGGCTAAACCCAAATCGCCATTTTCAAAAATATCAAAAACATTTTTGCAAAAAATACCAAAAGTTACTCTTACTTGGTTATTACCCTTGCACTTAATTCAGGCCTCAACACATTTGGCAAAACTTTGATTCAAACTTTATGAATCAGAAGCTTGCCTCCAGAGAAGTTTATTAGCTTCAAGCCATAGAAACACTAGTACAAAGATAATTTGTGTTGATGCTGTGTATTTTTTTACAGGCGGTTTCGCCTGACGTCCGTCAGTAGAAATCAAATGGATTTGTACTGGCGGTTTTTTTAAGAAAACCGCCAGTAGAAATTGATTTCTACTGGTGGTTCTTTAAGAGAACCGCCTGTAGGCTCATTTATACAGGTAGTTCTCTTAAGGAACCGCTAGTAGAAAATCGGTTTCTACAGGCGTAGAACCGCCTGCACAAATAATCTGAATTTTTTTTGAGTTTTTCAAATGACCTCATATGAAAATTATAAAAATAAAAGTTGTAGATCTCGAAAAGTTATGAAACTTTGTAGTTGACAACTTTTTCATTTGAAATCATCTTGCCAGCAAAAAAATACATTTGAATTTATCAAATTTGAAATTCAAATTTTGTAAACTACCCCGGATGAAAAACTACCAAAACAAAAGTTGTAGATCTTGAAAAGTTATGAAACTTTGTAGTTGACAACTATTTCATTTGAATTTTTAGGGTCTCAAATAGTCAATTCTCCACAGTTTGTTATAATATGTGGGGAATCAAACTGTGATATGGATACAAGTGAGTGGATGGTTGGAGTGGTTAGAGCAGCCCACGCGCGAGACCGAGTTCGCGGGTTGCTGATCAGTGGGTCTCTCCCTAGATTTAAATATTTTTAAAACTTGATTTCGGAAAAACTTTTTTACACGCGGTTTCTTAAGTGACCCACCAGTACAAATCGATTTGCACTGAAGGTTCTCAAGCAACAATTGTGAAAAACGTTGGTTTTCACTAGCCTCTAGACTCTGGATCGACATTAGGGGTAGGACGCTGAAGCACCTCCTCCATCACCTTAATTCACCGCCCCCGGGGAGTCGAATTAACGCGTGCACCCTCAAGGAGTAATCGGAAGTAGTCCTCGAAGACGGAGTCCCTCAGCGTCAAGAGGGGCAGCTGAGAGTGGAGAGCCAAAGGTCTAGATTAGCCTCGACTGTCTTAGGAATGTTCTCTTATAATGCTCGTATACCTGTAAATTCACTATGTCTTTCGATATGAGGTATAAACACGATCTAGTGCGATTGTAGAGAGAACGAATTAATGGCCATCTACTCTTGAATTTATTGTGCTTTGTGAGACACCTTACCTTGGCTCGTTTCTCGTTCATTTTCAGGTGGGAAACCCTCGGTCACCAGCCCCACGGATTCCGCTCAAGGCTTCCGAGGTAGACTGGGATCCCCACAAATTCATTTCGGTATGACAAACATGACTTCAGACCACCAAACAACACAGCACATCTTGAATTAAACATATGTAGCAACTCAAAGGGTGTAAGGTGTTTTCCCTAACTTTTAAGAGCATCTCTACCGGATTGGATAAATACAAACTCCTCTTCCCGATGACCAATCATAAAAGCGGATTGAAGGCAAAAAAAGAGAAAGCTCCAATAGGTCAAATTTTCCAAAAAAAAAAAAAAAAAAAAACTTCGATCCCTCAAAACCTCCCTAATTCCTTAAAAGAAAGGGGGACAAGTAGCATTTTTTTTTTTTCTCGATCTCCTTTCTTCTTCCACTCCCACTGAATCTTGCCCCACATAGAAACATTGTGTCATGCCTCGCCATCCCACTTGCCGATCCTGAGCTGCACTATCGAGCTCTACGTAGCATTGCTGCTGTACAAGTAGGAGGCTATCATCACCACGCTCCATGCTACACGGAACAGGAGGGCTGATGGCCCGTACCAGAGGATCCTGTACTGCACCCCAAGGAAGTCAATTTCTTGTGAGCGTTTCTCTAGTACTTCACCTTCTTGCTTTTAGCTTATTCTACTTTGTTTATGGGATCCTCTTGTGTACATCTAGCCACCAGTTGGCGTGTGTGTACTCTTCGAAGCATGTTCAGTCTCAGACTCTGTATATTTTGGGGTTGAAATTGGGACAACGACTTAAATTGGAAGAAAATTGGATTAGGATCACATATATTCATCCCTCTTTGGTTGTCTGTCTCGGTCATTCACATCTCATAATATGTAGTCCATTTTTTTATGATAAAGCAACACTATTACACATATTCTTTTATAAGAAATTTAGCATCTTGACTGTGCGATGTTAGTGCACACAAGAGGCTGATATGACCTTCCTTATCTTTGAGGTTCTTTTGAAGTAAGAAGAGATTATAAGGCTCAAATGTTAATATCCTCTTGAGGTTATTCTAGATTTCTCACTAAGGCCCCGTTTGGAATGGAGGATTTTCCTCCAATTCCTACGGGAATTGAATAGATTCCTGCAAAATTCCTGTGAAATTCCTGCAAAATTCCTACGTTCCAAACAGGCCCTAAGCTCTCTCGCTCATCTTGAAGGCATGTGGAGCATAACTAAATGATACTTATGCCACTAGTACTTAAGATGGCAGTTTACCATCTTCAATCCTTATTTTTAATAAAATAAAAAATAGGAGTTGATAATAGACACAATAAGGAGTAGAGTTTCAACTTCAAAGCATATAGGCCCCTGGTGGGTTTCGGCGATTAATGACAATGAAAGATAATTGTGACTAACGTGTGTTTTGCATAGGCAATTTGAGTTAAGTCACGATAATGGCGATCTGATTAGGCTTTTATGGCTTACATGCCCCGATTATGGATATGTTTTGGTTTTTCAAAGGATGGGCGACAATTTTAAGGACGAACTAGTTATATGTGGCCTTTGGTGTCGTGAGGCCTTATAGTGGTTTAGGACTATGTTTTTTTCTTTTGGCTTTACCATAAAGGGTGGTATGGACTAGTAGCTTGACATATGTAAGTCTATTGAGCTTAGATGTGGTGCACACTTGTCAAACATAGCCCAAGGAAACTCAGAGACAGTCTGGTAATCGAGTGGAACAAACTTTGTTTTGTAAAGTCCTCGATTCGACGAAGTTTGGATCATTATCCACTAACTGGACACTGGACCGGACGCTGCACCGGATGCTAGGGAGTGTCCAGTTAGTACCAATTAGTGGGGAAATGACCGGACGCGGACGTGCAACTGTTCCCGCATCCGGTCAGCAGTGCTGTCCCCACCAGAGCACTGGGCGCTCCACCGGATGTGCCTATTGCTGCGTCCGGTGAGCGACCAGAGAGGTTCCAGAGAGGGTTTTTCTAGACCGGACGCTCGTGCGTCTAGTGAGTTGAACTAAACCTTTCGTACAGTAGCTGTTGGAGCCTGATCGGACGCTACATCGGACACGTCCGGTGCAACATTAAGGTGTGTCCGGTCAGCACACAGTGAGTTGTCTTTGTCCCAAACGGCTGCTTGTGTGGGGAGTATTTATACTCCTCCCACTCAACCATGGAAGTTCTCTTGCCCATTTGTTTAGCTGAGAAAACCCTTTGAAGTTCTTGTGAGTGCAAAAGCCTAGTGAGGTTGTTGTGATTTGATAATCAAGGCTAGAAACCTCATTAGAGCAAGAGAAGAGTAGCAAGTATGCATCCACCAATATCGTTAAGCTTGTTTCGGTCAAGTGAGTGTTCTTGCTTGTTACTCTTGGTGATTGGCACCACCTAGACGGTTTGGTGATGATTGGGAGCTTGGTGATTATTTGATGGAACTTGTAGATGACCCAACTCGTCTTGTGAGCGGTTGTGGGTGATTCACCGTGCCGGAGTGGCAAAGAATCAGTCTATAGAGAGCACTTGATCCTTGCACGGATCAAGGTGGAGTTATATCCTTGCGTGGGTGCTCCCCGAGGACTAGTGGGGAGTGCCGACTCTCCGATAGCTCGGAAAAACATCACTTTTTCATCTCCTCTCTTTACATTCCACATTTTACTTTGAGTACTTTACTTTTCTATATTGCCATGGTAGAGTAGGTTGGAACCTAGGGTGCAAAACTTATTTTAGGACTAGAACATGACCTGTAGGCACTAGGGGTGAAATGGGCTACCTGAGTAGGTTGAATTGTTCACGAAAAATTAGAATTAGCCCATTCACCCCATCTTGTGCATGTTGATGCTTTCAATTGGTATCAAAGCCAAGTGCTCACCAATTACGCTTCACCGCCTAGAGAAAAGATGTCCGGAGGTCACGATGGACCCCCTCCCTTCTTTGATGGAGATGACTTTCCATATTGGAAGAATCGTATGGAGGCGTACCTTGAGGCCGTAGATGTTAGAGTGCTTAGGGCCGCTACTCAAGGGTATCCTCCACATAAAACGTCTACTAGCCTGTATAGGGTCAAGATGACAGACTAGAGGGTAGGTGAACAGTCGTTTATAAAATCTAATCGCACGACCAACCATAACAAATACGAAAATAAGACTATTAGTCTATCCAAGACTACATCCCTCTAACTAGACTCTAAGCACCTTCCAAAGTACCTAAACAAGAGACAAGGTGCTATCCTAGCTTGAGCTCTCCTTAACAATTTTAGTGCAAGATCATACAAATCTAAGCGCTAGTACTTCAAACACAAGGGAGCTCCTACACACTAGCAAGTAAAGAGCACTAAGAAACCTAAGCTCTCTAGCAATGCTCAATGACAAGAGTACACAACTGATAGGTCCGAAGTGGCTAGAGGGGGGGTGAATAGCCAATTTAAAACTTTCTACAACAACAAAACTTGATCACAAGGTTAGCAACAAATGAGGCGAAGCGAATTCTTTGCGCTAGCCTACTAGAGGGTTGCAAGCCTTCCTAGCCGGTCTAGTTAGAGTCACTAGGAGCACACAAGCTAATCCTAAGTTGAGCTACTTACTCCTAGGTGAACAAATTAGCTACTTCTACCACTACCACTACACAAGCTACTACAACACAAGAGTAAAGTGCACAAATGTAAAGAGTAGGGTGTAGAGATGATATACCGACGTGTAGAGGTGGTAGCCAAACACCGAGAGAGATACCAACACACTCGAAGGTGGTGGTCACAATAAAATCCCAATCAACACACGGAGACAAAGATTTATCCCGAGGTTCACGTGCTTGCCAGCACGCTAGTCCCCGTTGTGTCGACCACGACTCGGTGATTCGGTGGCTAATCGACGACAATCGTCAAGCTCACCAAGAGCGCCACAAGAATCTACCACGAGAAGGGTAACTCAACGACACGAGCAATTTACTAGAGCTACCTTGTGGCTTCTCCGCTGGGGAAGGTGCAATACCCCTCACAAGATCACCGGGAGTGGCCGGAGACAATCTCCAACTCCGCCAAGCTCCTCCGCTGCTCCAAACCATCTAGGTGACGGCAATCACCAAGAGAAATGAGAGAACTCCGCAGCAAACACGATCAACAAGTGCCAATGAATGCAAAGATCAAGCAAAGCACTTTGATCAACTCTCTAGCTCACAATGGATGAGAATTATGCAATCTATGTGAGTGAGAGTGTTGTGAGGGTGCTCAAGAGGTGTATCAACAAGTTAGAGAGCTAAGAGACCGAGTATGAACCGGCTAAGTGGCTTAAATAGACAGGCACACATAAACATAGCCGTTACTCACTTTCTGCGCACCGTCGGACGCTAAGCGTCGGACGGTCCGCGCGGGGCGTCGGACTAATGATCCCGGTCCGACGCTTTCTTCCTCGGCAAATCGGCGCGTGCCACGTCAGCTCGAACGTTTGAAATCGACCATTGGAGCCACGAACTGCAGACCGTTGGACTGAGCGAAATAGTCCGACGCTCGTCGGCTGAGACCGTCGGACCAAAGCACTGAGGAGTCCGACGTTTCCAGAGAGGTCCACGAGCACCAAAATTCGTCAGACATCGGTCCGACGCTCGGCCTCGGACCAACGACGATTGTCCGACGCCCTCTGCGGATGCCACGTGTCGAACTATCGAACGATCGACCGTCGGACGCTGGAGACATATAGTCCGACGCTCGGAAAACTCCAGTCCGACGCTCCTGTTCATTGAAGCGTGAAGACACCGTCGGACGAAACAATTAGTCCGATGCAGTGTCTCTGATCGGTCCGACGCCCTCAAAACACAGAGCTGCAGGGCTACCGTCGGACGCTGGGAATTGGTCCGACGCTTGTCGACCAAAGCGTCCGACGCTCGTTTTCAGCGCGTTTCGAGCTCGTGTCAAGTCCTTTGCTTATGTTGGCTTACACATGTTATATGTAAAACATTTCTTGCAAAGTGTTAGCCATTTTCAAAAGGTTTTGCAAAGGGTTTAGAGTTAGCCACTAGATCTAAATGCAATGCATGATCAAAACATCTAATGGCACTTGATAACCGTGTTAACCATGGAATTACTCCCCTCTTTATAGTACGGCTATCTATCCTAAATGTGGACACACTCTTTATAGTGTCTCGTCCACCAAAACGGAAAGAGCCCTATTGATATACCTTTGCCTTGAGCTCAATCCAAATCACCAAGTGTTGGAGTTCTTGATCTTCACTTTGATGGGCTTACTCCAAGTCTTTGGATGCCTTCATCACCTCCACACTTGATCCTCTAACCATCTTGTAATCAAACACTTAGGCATAATGGTTAGATACTTTGGTGTCATCAATTAGCCAAAACCAAATATAGAGCTTTCAACAACCCAAATCAAGGAACTCAAATTACTTAGCTACACAAGCTAAGCAAGCTTAGTCACTAGTTAAGCTACACAAGCTAACAAGTAAGCAAGGGAACTACTTCTCTGCTACATAAGCTAGAAGGTGATTAGCAAGTTACACAAACTAACTAACCACAAGAGCAACTACTCAAGCAAGAGATAAACAATAAGAACAAGCTTGAGTATCGGAGAATCAAATCACCGCGAAGGATGATGTGGAGGATGACAAGGTGATTTTCACCGAGGTTCACATGGTTGCCACCAAGATAGTCCTCATTGTGTCACCTACACTCCATGGTTTGATGGCTAATTGGTGTTTCACTATCTAGGAACGACATTCGGGCGCCACAAGAACCTACCTGACAAGTGAGATTTTATCAACACACTCAACTAGAGTTGCCGTTCATGATCCATATGGGGCGAGCACAATACCTCTCACAATCTCTTCTTCGGAGCCACACACAATCTTCTTGCGTTCTTCGACGGAGCCACAGGCCACCAAGCCATCTACAAGGTGGCAACCTCCAAAAGTAACAAGCACCACTGGCTTGCAACAAGCACACCTACTGCTACTCAATGCAATCTCTCAAAGCACCACAGTAGAATCACTCACTAGTGATCAGTCGGATAAACATTAAGTACACTAGTGCGTTAGAGAGCTTCCAAGCTCACCTACACAAGTCACACAGGCCCAAGGGTGCTTATCTAGTTGGCCATGTCCGCCATGTGCTTGGCGTTATACAACCAAGTGAACAGAGCCGTTACCCCTTCAATCGGCTCACTATGCGAGCACCGGACACACGCTAATGTGGCACCGGACGTGTTCAGTCGCCAGCGTCTGGTCACTCCGAGAACGCCACGCATTCCGACCATTTGAATATAGCCGTTGCCTGCCTTCATTGTTGTTGATGGCTCTTAACACCCTAAATTAGCGATCAATTATTTCATAAAAAGACCAAAAATGGATCCCAACACACAGATATAGGTCTTTATCTAACAAAGTTCCATAAGTTTTAGTATTTCCAATGTTTTGCAAGAATATTCAATTTTTCACCAAGAAAAAGTTCCTCAAATGACGAAATGGATGGCACCATTGAGAAGCGCTCATCACGCTGATTGAAACATATATATTATTTGCTATTTATGGAGCTCAGAGCAAAATATATTACATTAACAATTTTTACCAATATATTTGGTGGGACCCATGTGCATGGACCCACACAAGTGGGCCCCACCAAGCAGCATCGGTGCCTGTCTCTTTTAGCGCCGCCCTGCTAGGGCGAGCAGGCAAGGCGGCCTAGCTCTGGCGAAGCCGGCCCAGTGTGGCAAGCACGGCAGGCGGCCTAGGCCAGCACGGCCCAGCCAGTCGGCACGCGCTTAGCCCACGTGGCCAACTCGCACAGAGGCACAGCCCAGGTGGGTAGGGCGCTGCCAGCAGCCCAGCTGGCTAGGCACGGCCAGATGCGCGTGTGTGGCCCAAGGGGCGCGCGAGAGGCCCAGGAAGGTTCTAGGTTCGCTGTAGAAGCAGCCTAAAGCAGCATACCGATCTTCTATGTCTATTTTGACCCAATTAAAGCCCCAAATTCAATATGGGATCAAGGGAATATTCTTAGAATTATCCCATCTCATCCCACTATATATAGAGACCTTCTCCCTCTCTTGTAAACACACATTCTACATTGAGTTCCGGGTCCCCATAATGGAGCGATGTGGTTATCTAACAAATCAACAAACTTCTCTCTAAGTGCCAGCTTGGTGTAGCTTTGTGTGGATAACAAATCAGCAAATTTCTTTATGAGTGACAGCAGATTTATGTGGATGAAAAACAGGAGAATCTCTTCCAAGATGTACAGGTCATTACATAGGCAGCTTGTGCCAACCTGTTGTTTGTAGGTAGCTTTATGCGGATAAAAAATGGGAGAATCTTCAAAGATGTAGCTGTTATTACATAGGTTTTAGTCTTCTCTAGATCATACACTAGTTTCCACATAAACTTAATAGCAGTCCATCCTGACCTACGCACAATGAATGTTAAGCCGGTGAATCAGTTAAATCATTCATACATGACTTCCAAATCATAAATTTTTACAAATACAGATGAACAACGTATTTCCCCTCATCAAAAAGATAATATCCTTTCGGAATTGACACGACACATTTCTGTTGTAACCACTCTTGGAATGTAAGGTCCATGTTAAGCTTCTATCCACCATCTCCTCCATCTGAGTTAGTTCCGAAACCTCTTTAGTCCAAAATTTGGCATTAATAAAGTCCCGTTGGTTCATGCTTGTTGGCCGGAAAAGGTGTGTGTCTGGATAGTGCTATCTTTGATATCTGTTGTAAATTCATGCAGTTCCATCATAAGACATGAAACAAATTTCTTATTGTTATGATCCAATGTTTTAGACTCAAATGTGGTCTTCCATAACTTGATGATATCATGTTATTTACGCAGCAAAAAGAGTTGGATAAGTCCTTTGAGTATGACAGTGTTTGTTTAGAATGAGTAATAAACAAATTAATTTAGGCAGGTGATTGATGGAGTGAATACACTTTCCCTGTACTATAACCTAGGATCTAGCCTACTAGAGTAACTACTTTGTTAAAAGAGTAAACTTTGTCAAACAACAATAGCACAATGAGTCTTTTGAATATAGATTTAATTTATTCCCTATAGTCTTTCCTGTTGCACGCAACGCGATAAAAAACTATATTTGTAACAAGAATGTATATGGACCTCTAAATTCACATTAAATTTGCATACATGAGAGCAGTTGTAACTAAATTTTGAAAAGGGCTATAATAGTATAAGTACAATTGTTGTTCTTTTCTTTACCTTTGGCATCGTGTCACGTCTTAGGACGAAAGACACCTGTGGAGGGGAGATATTCCTGACTTGGGCTTCTGATCAGCAATGGTACTAGGAAAACTAAGTCAATCCAAATTTGTTTTTCTATACACTAGCAACAGCAATACTCTGATACTGGTACATGGATATATTTTAGTAAGAAGAAAAGGCAGGAAACCTACCTCCAGCTGCAGGAGTAGATGTTCACTGCCTTACTCGATGCTTGCTACAGGGTTAGGCAAGTCAAGATTTTGCAGCGTGTGCGTGGCTCTGATGAATTTGTCAACCATCACTATTCTAAAATTTTCAAAGATGATATGTCAAGCCAAGTGGTACAAGCTACATTAATCCAAAATTACGTTACCTAGCTCTAGCAAAATAAACATGTGTTAGAAATGCATGTAAGCGAAATCAATAAAATACAAATGGCAATGCTATTCAGCACAATAGACCCCATAAGTATGACCTACAGCTAGGCGTACAAACTGATGTTATAGTACTAAACAAAATTAAATTTACCTGCTAGGTTGTATGCAATCAATTGCATACCAAACCCCGCAATCAAGATGTAGCCTCTACCCTAGGAGCACCCAATCGATTTGCGGGCGCAGAGAACAAATATGGTGTTTTTTCTTTACCTTCATCATCGCCATGCCTTGGGACAGAAGAAGGCTGCAGATGGGAGATCTTCCTTCCTTGAGCCCCTAAAGAGCAGGTTGGCGATTGAAAAGAACTAATAAAAATACACCAGCAAGCCAAAAAGATGATGAGGAAGATCATTGGAAACAGTGTATATATCCAAGAAGGTTAAAACAGAAAAAAATCAATTATAAAAGACATCTTGCTGCAATTCAGTATCTAAATGAAAACAAAGACAACTGGCCCTACTTATGAGAAGCACAAAACTTGTCACAATTCTTCAACATAATGGATAGATAGCATAGTGTTGAATGGGCTGATCATTCAGCTTCCAGAAAAGAGTCCCATTCCCGTAGATTTTAGAATCATTTAAGGTTATATACATGCAGAGAAACAAAAAGTTATGTGCGGAAATGTACTGTTTGGAGGCAAGGCATCAAGAGGCAAGTAAATTCATAGCTACAACTACAATGCCCTCTTAGTGCAAACTGTAAACCAGTTCAGCTCACCAAGTAAAAAAGGATATGCTTCAGAAACTTCAGTTAAGTAACAACACATCATTATTCTAAGAATCAAAGAATGGGTTTGCAAATTGCATATCTTTAGTTTTAATATGATTTCCTACCTCATTAACTGCAGTTTCAATAATAAACAATATTAAATCGACCTAGATCGAATGCAGGTAGGTCGTACACAATCGATTGCATATCAACCCTGCAACTGAGCAAAAGATGTGCTCAAATGGCAACTAGAATCCTCAAGCCAGTTTACTACCAAATCAGCATATGAGGCTTTCTTTAATGAATCAATCTTCTTTGCACCAGTATCTATCAAAAAAACAACTCACCTGAGGTGCTCCCGAAGCACCTTCCCTTGCACTCACCAGTAGCCGCCTCCCCACCCGTGTTGGAGTGGTTGTAGATGAGATGGATGCAGTGGCAAGTATATTAACTTAAATACCTACAGTTTGTTTTAAAAAATAATCAACTTTAGGCCTACTTTGTACAACTTGCTAAGTGAAAGCCAAAACATAATCTTCGGCTAAAGCCCTTTAGTGGCTTGGATCTGCATTAACCATGAGTGCTTTATCACAGCTCACATGGTACTTGACATATACAATAGATTGCAACAAGATCACGATGTTTATGAATAGGAATCTGCACTTGAATTTAAGATATTACACCAACAGCCAATACCACTATGTCTGATACTGATTCAGGCTTTCAGCATAGGCATCCCTTCCCATAACATCCAAATTTCTAAAAAAAAAAACTGTAGCACTACCAATTTATCATGCAAGGATTGGTCAAACAAGTTCTGCACAAGGAGGGTAGGAATAGGAACCGAATCTGTATGACCTGTATATTCTCTACTAGTGACAATTATCACACTGAGAAATCAACAACCATACACCCCAGGATAAAATTTCTGACAAGCCCGCACCAAAAAATCCAACATCTAGCAGGAAGCAACTCATCTGAGGTGCTGATGGAGCGCCTTACCTCGCACTCACCCGTGGTTGCTTCCCTACTTAGAACACCATATAGATGGAAACCTCGGGGAAGATCGGCGGAAGAACAGAAGGCGTACGGGTGGTGGCAGACTCACAGATGCTTATAGGTGGGCAACGCGCTCTCTACCGCCGCCTACAGGTCGATGCTACTGCTGGATGCGATCGAGACTCGAGAGAGAGGCTGCTGATTGCGGGGGGCTGCCATTAGCCGCCGCTAACTCGCCACCGGCGGGTCTTGCAGCCGTGTGGCGGTGTGGGTGAGTGACTTGGTGTGCATGTTGTGTTTGCGGCCACAGCGTCCTGACTGAATTGGGCCTTGGGTTTACGGCAAGGCACCGACGCATGCACACTTCACAGGAAAAGAAAGGAAAGGACGGGGGCATGCACGGATGCATGTACTGGGCTGCTGCCAAAAACAGGACACGGTGCATCTTGGCCCACTATGCAGCTGCGCTCATAAACCTGTACCACACTGCATCCCAAATTATGTATCATTTTATCATTTCTAAATTTATATATTTTATTATGTAGCTAGACATTGATATATCTAAATGTGTTGCAAAAGCTATGTAATTTGAAACGGACGAAGTCGTCTAGGCTACCTCTATTTCTTTTAAATCTTGGCAGTGTTGTGGATCACTTGTTTATTGCTAATAGCAAGATATTAGAGAACTCTATGTAAGTATATAAGAGGCTCTTTAGCATCACTTCACTAATAAAATGGATTCACTCCACCAATTTCACAAAACTTCCTGCCAAACATGCCTAGCTCAACCAATTCTAGCTCCAGAAAAAAAAAATGAATTTGAAGGCTAGATTAATGATCTCTTTGGCATGGATCTAACTCCAAACTCCAGGATGGAGTTGGGTGGAGCCAGTCAAACACTCTAACTCCACCATTTTTTGGACCAGCCCAATTCCAAGGAGTTAGTCGAGCTCTAGTTCATCTTTCTGGAGTATCTCTTTTGCAACTCCAGAGCCATCAAATATGAATCTAGATGTAGAATTTGAGGGTAATTACCCACCACTGCTATTGGTTAAAAAACGATACGTTTTTCTTTTTCTCGCTGCCCAACAGCGCCTCCCCCTCCAGACTCACCCCCTGCTTGCCAACTCGCCCCGCACCACCACTGCCAACCATGCTGCCCTGTCCCGCACCACCACCGCCAGCCACGCTGCCTCGTCCCGCACCACCAGCGGCGCCCCCAAGTCGGCAGCTCCAGTGTCACACCTTTGGTGTTTAAACTAAATTAACTAGAGGTTTAAGCCATGTAAATAATGTTTATGGGAAAAACATTAAATCATACACAAATGTAACCCAAAGTCATATGTAAAGGAAAATAAAGAAATCAAAGTCAAATGAATATGGTCAAGTGACCCTAAAGGCACAAACATTGGCATGAAATTAAATCCAAATTCTGAATAAGAACTTTAAAATTGGCCAATACAAAAGTCATCACAATTTTGGTGGAGCACAACTTTGTCAATTGACGGTTTTCAAAATTCTGAGAGGAAGATGCCCAAAAATCAGGTTAAAGCTCAGCCAAACAAAAGTTCGAACCTTTTTTGAGCCAGCGTTCCTCCAAACTTCACCATGCATTCCAGCAAAATCGGTGCAATTTTTCTTATGTTGCCCTTTACCAAAGTTGAAGCCTATCTTACTAGCAACAACTTTGGTATTGCAAGTTTTTGTCGCAAGGTTCAAAGTTTAGGAGAAAATGCGAGCTCGGAGGAGCAGCCTCGCACGCCATGCTGCGTGTGACGCGCTTTGGCCACGGCGCGCCCAGGCATGACGTCGTGCCGTGACGCCACTATGCAGCAACCGGTGCCTGGACGCCAAGACCGGCCAACTGCTGGTCTGGACAGGACAACACGGGAGGCAATGGTTCCCCCATCGCACGCTCCCTCCCCGGAAACTCATGCTCCTGTCTTCGGTCAACTGCAGCGCCCACCGCGACGCGCGCCACACAGCGCCGACTCCCTAACTGGGCGCCGAGGCAGCCACACCGGCAAGATAAAAAACACGAGCTCGCCTCCCTCGGCAAATAGTCACAACCTGGCCTCCCGCTGCCCGACAGCCGACTTACCTCCCCACCACAGCGTGTCTCGTGCCGCCTGAGAGCGCACACACCTGCGCGCTATGTCACATGCACGCCATGGCCCGGCGCAGCCCGAGCCTCCCTGCCAGCTCCGCGAGGAGCTCCGGAGTGCCCCGAGCCTCAGGCTGGGTCTCCGCTCCATTGCCTATAAAATGCAGCCCGCCCGCCGGCCATTTGCGCACCATGCCGCTCTCCATTACCACTGAGCTCCCCACGCGGAGCTCCACCCTCCGGCCACCACTAGCGCCACCCGAGGAAGTCATTGCCTCCCTCTTGCCTTTTATTGCTGTAATTTTTAATGATACAAATTTTGGTCAGTAATATTATTTAAATAGAACAAACCTTCATGCAAAAGATCACCTTCAGAAAGTTTATGGTACTTATAAAATAAAAACCCAAAGGTAATTGGGCTGAAAATCAATAAAAGAACAAAAGTCCATACACCTACATGAGAAGTGCACCTAAGGAGAACCATAATTTTGAGTGCACATCATCAAACAGAACCACCTATTACTTTATGAGAAAAAGAAATTAAAAATAGTTATCCAACCATACTTTGTAAAGAAAGGGAAGGTTAACAAATATGTCTAGGTGAATGTGTCCACTCATGCAACTCATGTTTATCCCGCGATAAGAATCTAACTTAGCTCGAAGAAAAATGAATAAACTCTTACGCATATGAATGTCTTGTAGAACCTACTCTGCCGATGGAACCTACGAGCTCGTCCCCGTGCATGGAGAAGGACAACCCGAGGGAGATTGTAACACCCCGATTTTTGACCATGTCTAAAATTCACTAAAAATTTGAACTTCTAAAATTTGGCAACAAATAATTCTCGTAGGATTTAATTCATCTCTACGAGTAGCTCACATCTAGAATAGATAAATAGGATAACAAACATTTTCTTGAGTGATGGGAAAGGAAATAGAAAAGGGGCACTAGACTGCCTCCCAGTCCCAGCCCACGGCTGGCCTGCTCCTACTCCCCTCCCCTCTCCCTCACTCGCCCGGACTAGGCTGCGGAGCCGCGCCGGCCCAGCCGCAGCACGCGCGCCCACCCCTCCACCTTCTCATCCCCTCTCCCTCCCACTGCCAGAGCGGGCCCACTGGTCAACTCCTTCTTCCTCCTCCCAACACTCCGGCCCCGCGCTGCCACCACGGCCCTACCGCGTCAACGCCAGGGGAAACAAGAGGACCGGCGAGCGCAGACTTTGCAGCAAGATGTCTCGTCGACCGCACTGCTCCCTCCCCTCCATCTTCAACGAACACAGCAGCTCTGCTGACGTCCGCCCGAGCTCCGACGCGTCGGTGAAGTGACTTCACAAGCACCGACCACGCCGGAGCTAGCTTTGCAAGCACAACCTTGCCAGGCAAGCAGACGGACGCCGCTAAGAGCACGCACCGCTGCCAAAAAAAGATCGAGAGCATGGGAAAAATATCTCGGCGCTCACGAACCAACATGGCCGGCCTGTAAATAGGCACGGCGAGCTCACCATTGGGGCAATGAGCTTCACTCCGAGGTTCGCGAGCGTGGAGAACACGCCATCTCCCCCTAGGTTCCACCTCTCCCCCTCCCCATCGAGCTCCAGTTCGTCTTTCCCCAAATCGGGGTGCCGCCACCACCGTCGACTGGAGTCAGCAATTCGCCGGTTGTAGCTCACCATAGGGCAATTAGAGAAGCAGGCAGGTTCACGATCCAACCTAGTTCCCTTGCTCACCCTCTGTGTCGCGCTGCCATCGTGCACCGCCACAGCCGAGCCGCCATGGCCGGTGACATCCGCCTCCGCGTGGCTCGGTCAAGCCCCAAATCCCTCTAGCATGTTCACAACACTACCCCCCCCCCCACACGCGCGCGCATATGTGGTTTCGAGTTTGGAGGCCTCAAGGCTGAGTATGCCACGCGCCGTCGCTGCGGCTGCTCCGGCGAGCCGCTGGTGCGCGCTCAGGCCGTCACGACCAATGCCAGAGTGACCAACGGACGCGGCATCACCATTCGAACGTCGTCCACTACTCGTGCCACTTCACCGGACCTCGACGCCGCCGGTGGAACCAACTCCGGCGAGCTCGGTCCTTCTCCCCCTACTGCCGATGCCACGACGGGCTCCCTCTCTGCGCGTGGGCCAGGCCAGGGACGCCGTCCCACTTCCATTAGGAACGGACAGGGCCAAGGGCCCCACCTATCACTCCCTCACACTCCCTCTTCCCCTTTTCTCTCTCCTTGCACTCGGTCCATGTAGACCGCAGGCACACAGCCGGTCCAGCACACACACACACAAAACTACTAGGGACACACGCCAAGTGTACACAGAAGGTTAAAAACCTATTTTCCTATTATAGTAGAATTCCTAGAAAATTTCTAAATAAATAAACACCCACCATACCCTACCCATACCCTTCTTTCACCATTTTCACCTTCCCAAATACCCTCTAAAATTTATATTCCTTTCTAGCCCTATTTAAACTTCCAAAAATCATATCTCTCCCACCCTAACTCCATTTTCCGCCAAACCACCACCAAAATTCTCATAAAAACAAACCCTACCCAACCCCTCTAATACCACCATATAGTTCTATGTTTGTTTGTTTTGCTTTGTTTTATTTTCCTTTTAAGCGGTAGTCTTTCCATCTTTTTGCGCCGGACATCAGAGGAGGCCAACTACCAGGAGACCAATGACCCAGAATTCATGGGGGATCTTGGCAGAGATGACAACGAAGGCAAGTCCTAACCCCCACTCTATTTCTTCATTTCTAAATTACTGGACATATTATTAAGAATTCCGATAATCCTGTAAAACTGAAGAACTCTGGAACATGGTTAATAAATAAACTGACTAGTCAAGCGGGAGGTAGTTTTGTGTGAGAAAACCACATTTGGGGCCGGTTCACCCGGAGTGGGTTCCTACTTGGAGACGCTTGTCGTAGTCTTATTTTTATTAGTCATAAGCCACTCTCGCCTGGTTAGAAACTCGTACAACCACATGTCTATATGGGTAGACCTGCGTTCCACACCCCGTAAGATTGACATATAACATTTATCAGGAGGCTGGAGGAGCAACAAATTGTCAGGAGCCAAATGGGGATACTGGCCCCATGTCCGGACGGCGTGGATGCTATGTAATCTTCCATGTTAAATTTCTGGGCCGTGTGGGAGCCACTTATTAATTCTGGGCCAAGTTCGAGCCACTTATATTTCCTGTTTTATTGTATGATAGGGTTCATATAAGTCACTGTGTGGATTTCTGTCCCCTGATTAATTCTTGATAGTCTTATATGGATCCTTAGGTAGGTCCATCCAAGTACAGGTGCTTGTTAGGCTTTTCCTTTCCACTGATCACGGATGGGATTGGACTACCGTATGTGGAAATTTGTACATCTTTGCAGAGTTTACCAAATCTATTCGAATAGCCACGTCCTTGGAATGGGCAACCGCCGGGATGAGGTTACTTATGTTTAGATTTTCAGAATACTTTATTAACCACGTGAACTATGATTTGTGATATATAATAGTGTTAACTAACCCGGGAACTAGCGAGAAGAAAAATGCTCTCCTAGGGCCCAACCTTAATTAATTAACTATCTACCCTTTAGGACTTGTTGAGTACGTACTCACCCATTGTTGACTCATAGATATGGATCCCGAGGACGACTACGACTTCAACGAGGATGCTGACCCTGAGGAGTAGGAGCTTCGCGAGGACGTAGGGATCTATGTAGGAGGACGCTATTATGTAGGGTTTCGCCCGCGCTCAAGTTTGCCTATGAAATAGGATCGTCGCTATGCTACTATCACCTAGAGACCACCACTTATTATATTATGTAATGTCGCAAGAGTAGAGTCTTGTAATATAAATAATGTTTGTGGTTCTGTCGGTAGACCACCTTGTATTGTAAAACTCTTATATTTCACCATTAATAAAGTTCGGCATTCTTATATTAAATCCTATGTACCATTACTGTTAGTATGTATTTGTGCTTGATCCTGGCGCAAATACGGTTAATAAAGGACTCGCAAAAGAGGGTTGGCAGAGTGGTATCGGAGCCGAACTTGACCGTAGGACGAGACCCTAGGTTTGGACCGCGTTTAGGAAAAAAATCGAACAAAAATTTTCGGTACTACATTTGTATTGCAAAAGTACTAACCCTTTTTTTAAATTTCTTTTGTAGCAAATAGAGGACGATTGGATTCGAACAAATGGACTAAACGTTGAGGGTTCTCCATAGCTCTTGTGAGAGACACTGCAATGCCTTGGCTACACTGACCTGCCCATGTACTATGGACGGGAGTACGAGAAGGACGCCATGCTCAAGTGCGAGATGCATCTGCACGTCCCAGCTCATCCGGCATGCTCGAACTTTAAGGTGTAGTACTTCCTAGCTCGTGGCAGGGAGCTAAGTGACACTTGCTAGAGTGTCGCCAGACAGGATCTCACTTACTACTGCCAGAAGATTAAGGAGGACATCGAGCATACTCCTGACCACTCCCACTAGACACTACAAGGTACACGAGATGGAGAAGGTCGGATGACATGACCCCATGTACACCTTGGTGACCACAGTCAAGTATTTGCACATCCTCGACTCCCTCTACGAAGACTGCATGAAGGAATTGAAGGACTAGGTCAAGAAGGTAAAGGCTGCACAGCCTGAGATTCGTACTATGAAGGCCGATCTAGCCCACATGTACCTGAAGAACAAAAGGCTGCAGCAGAAGCTGTGGCAGAAGACAAGAGAAGCAAATGGACTCCTACCGATGGACTGTAGCAGGTGCGCCACGATGTTTGGACAGCCGCCGAAGGAAGCAAGGATCCCAGGACTAGACACCAAAGGGAAGACACCAGCCTCCATGGAGTATGACCCAGAGGACCCGAAATATGACCCCAGGACATACGCCAGGTATGACGAGATGGAGGAGGGTGTCACCGACAACCTCATGATTTTTGGAGATGCCAGGGCAGCAGGATATGCACAGGAGGCTGGAGATGCAAGCTACAGCTACGCACCATAAGACAAGCAGCAAGCCCAAGACCACAAGATGGGACCCTGACGAGTTTCATTTCATGTACCTAGCTAGTAGCGACTGTGTAGAATAAATAAAAGCGCGTAGTAGCCGTTAGTCGCTAGTCCCGTGAGCCGCCAAGCTAGCAGTATGTGTATGATGTGACTTGTATCATATATATGTATTTGTCCGTGCCTGTAGAACGTTGCTTGCTACCTATATGGTTGTACGCTTTATTTATCTTGTTTCTCTATTTATTTTCTATTTCTTGGTCTTCTTGTTTTTGTTTATTTTCTTTTATTCCTCCTACTGCTTAAAAGTCAACGAAACGACTTCTGAATTTTATTGCGCCAATGCTAGATGGAAAGAAGGTCCTCCCGGATTCAGCATCGCCGTGAGCGAGCTGAAAGGCGTGAACGAGAAAATGAGGAGCTGAATGCACCTGGAGGCGGACGGAATCGTGGAAGGCAGAATCGCAAGGAGCGAAATAACAATCGTGGGCGCAGGCAGCCAATAGAAGAAGATGGGATCATGAAGAACTGGAAGATGAGGAAGAAGAAAATGAATAGGAACAAGAGGATGAGGAAGAAGACCGAGACAACAATGATGATGACCAAGAGCAGGAGGTGGAACTTCCGCCACCCCCACCCACGTTGGCAGAAATCATGGACCATCAGACACAACTCCTGGAAGCACTATCCAAGAAAAAATGACCACGAGAATGGACAGGGAAAAATGGCCGCGTTCATGCGACCAAACCCACCCACTTTTGACAGCTCTGAAGTGGACCCACTTGTTGTTGACAACTGGTTGCGTGCCATCACCAAGAAATTAAATGCGGTGAACGCGACTGATGAGGAGAAAGTGGCTCTGGCTACTGATCAGCTAGTGGGCACAGCTGGCGAATGGTGGGAAAATTTTCAAGATGCCGTCGATGACCCCGAAGCCATTACTTGGGAAGAATTTAAGGAAGAATTCCGTGACTATCACATTCCCCAGGGCACGATGGAAATGAAGGAAGAGGAATTTCGCTATCTGAGATAAGGCGCCATTACAGTAAATCAGTTCATACGCAAGTTCATGAAGTTGTCCTGCTATGCACCTGACGACGTGAACACCGATAGGAAGAAACAAAGATGTTTCAGAAGGGGACTTAATCTAGTACTGAAGACGCAGCTAGTCACCCACATCTACCCCGATTTTAACACCCCCAATGAATCAGACTATACCGCTAGAGGAAGAACACAACAAGATGGAGAATGAAAAGAAGCGCAAATTCAACCTACAATGCGTCTGTCAACAGGAAAGGATGCAAAGGGCCAAACCCAAAAACTTCTCCACCGCTACAGCTAGGTATCAAACTACCATGCAGTATCGCACCAATGGAACTAACTCCCTACAGAGTGCGACCGTCAACTGCAGTTACAACTCTAACAACCAGCCCAAGAACAACAGTCAGGCTACCACAGTAGAGATGTGCTTCAGATGTCGCCAGCCAGGACATAGAGTTGCGCAATTGTTGGTATTAATTAAGTGTCACTTGGTAAATTACTTAGCCACCTCTTTTAAACCTATATCTCTTATAGTAACTAAGTTGTCATCCCTAACATGGATATAAGAGACATGTATAGAAACTACCCAGAATAATACTAAGAAGTTATTATGAATGCAAGTGACTAGAGATGATATAAAATAAATAATTATGTTTAAAGCATCTGCAAGCGCACAGATTAATCTATACCATTGTAGCATTTTACCCGAGTATTTCAGGGTTGTCGATTTATATTTTTACCATAGGAAAAAGGTATGGAGCCAGGCATGAGTGGATAGATGAAAAAAATACTTATGAATAGAATAAATCACATAGCACTTACTTAAACAGGGGTAAGCCAATAATAAACATATGAATATGATGATAATAAAGGTTTAGATAACTTTTCAGAGAAAGGTGTGGACTACTCATTGTTAAAGTCAACCAAAGCATATGACTAATTAAGAGATCAGATTCTTATGTCATTCCTAATTAATTAAGTTATTTATCTAATCTAGCAAATATACAATCATGTATAGCATAACTAACTCTTTATCTATGCATCAGGAACATCATTCAGGAAGATCAAGAACAGAGCAAGTCTACCATCATATAATCAAGTTCTACTCTCTCTACATACGGGGAGTGGACTACGAAGGACTCAACAGGAGTGTCACATCCGCGATCTACTACATGACCCAGTATATAAAGCGCATTCGCATGCAAACAATATCTAGGCACCATGCCTCTATAATGTCGACCACTTAACTCACTCGAGTACTGAATTAAGCGCTTTGCGAACTCATATATAAACTCATTATCAATCATAACTATATCAAATATACTATTAGAATAAATTAGGAACATAACAAACTGAAACATAGTATTAAAATAGCATAAAGTCATAACAAGAGGAAATACAGCGGAATTACTGGCCTCTAGTAGACAGGAGATCCAGAATCCTAACCCTGAAGGCTCAACTCTATTTCAATCTACTATCTAGGTCTAAACTAAAACTTTGAGTGTCTAACCCTAGTCTCTGGTGGAGAGCTCTCTTCTTCTCTGGATCAACTGGCTTATATGATCAATTGATCATTGATATGAAATCCTAGGGGTCTATATATATATATATATATATATATATGCCGGTGGGATGAACCATAGCCCTTGGATCAAACCGATTTCGACGGAGGGTGGAGATTAATCCTCAAAGGCGGTGCAAAGTCCATGTCGAAGCGGACGCGGTTTGGCCTCTCTGAAAGGTCGGCCGACCTGGCAGGGGGGTCGGCCAACCTCCTCCAGCTGCCAAGTGGGCCCCACTTTTACAGGCGAGTCTCTAGTGTTCTCTAGAATGTTCTTGATCCACCGTCGCGATGAAATTTGATATTTTTATCTGACATGTGGGTCTCCTTTGCTTCTTTCCTGAATAACACCCTGTAGAACACAGATTCACCAAAACTCGTGGAATTCTATCAGTTTAAACCCTATTCTATGGTGGTATTTGCCTTTATACCCTTATTTCATGTTTAGCTGACAGGTAAAATAATACAATAATTACCATCAACAGCGACGCAGGAATCGGACCTAGGGATCACGATTTGGAGCGGGGATTGCACGGGGAGATAGACAAGGGCGTGGCGAACTCTAATCAGGGTTTGGAGAGGGTTGTGGTGCTCCGGTGCGTGCACAGCTCATGCCGCGGCGGCCATGGCACTCCAGCGAGCTCGGAGTTGCCATGAAAAAGGGAAAAACAGAGAGGAAAAGAAGGGGAATGGATTCATCACCTCTTGGCGAGGCTCAGGAAGGACCGAATAGACTAGTGGTGCTCTATCGACGAGAATCGGCGGTGGCAGCTCGAGCTTATGCAATGGCGGCGCTCGGGGGTGCTGGGAAGGGAGAAAGATGGTCAGAAAACTGGCTAGGCGGAGGCGACGAGCGAGTGCGGTGCCCCGGGTGTCTTTTTATAGGGCAGGGAGGCCACTGAGAGCTAGTTCGGGGAGCTCACCCCATGCTGCTAATGGCGGCATTGCCATTCGCACCGAGAGGGGATGAGAGGGAGAGAGGAGAGGGGAAGTCGGGTCGCGGAGATGCGAGGAGCATGGCTGCGGTGGGGCTTTGCATGGCTCTATCGCGCGCGGGAAAGTCAGGTCGTGGCAACCCGGGCAGCGATGGGCTCGGTCTCGGCTGAGATGGAGAGTGGCGAGAGGTAGGAGACGGCGCCGACATGTGGTTCCCACATGTCGGTCAACCGAGATAGGGAGGGAGAGAGGAAAGCACGGGCCGCGCTGTGGCCTTGGGCCAACCTGTTTCGGCCCAGCAGGGGGGGGGGGGGGGGGGGTGGAAAACAAAGGGAGGGGGAGTGGGCCAGCTGGGTGAGAGGGTGAGCTGGTGGGTTTCTGTTTTTTTTCCTTTCCTTCTTCTTTCCATTTCTTTTGTTATTTCATTTAGAGAATGAAAAAGTGTTCATCCTTTACATAAATAAAATTGTATACTTCCTGGAATTACTCCAGTGAGAACAATAATAGTTCCAATATAAACTTCTAATTAATTTATTAGTTAGAATAAAAATTGATCGAAGCCTAAACGCGTTGCAGATAATTATATTTCACCCAATGAAATCGTGTAGGCGGCATGAATGCAATAACATTAAATTAAATTTTTATAACTTATTACTTTATCTTTGGCACGATAAAATCAAAATTTCTAATAATCTTGTATATTGCTAGAAGCAACTGCGGCTCATGGTTTTGGGATTCGACCGAAACACTCCGAGTTTCGGTGAAATTCGTCGATTTCGGTGAGCTCCGAAACGAATTTTATGCTTTAAATCTCAAAAATTCACCGAATTCAGTCCGAAATTTCCCGAATTCCGTCCATTTCGGTGGGGGCTGAAATTTTTTGAAAATTGAATCCAGCTCACGAAAAACTGCGTCGAGGTAGGGAGTCAGAGAGGTGGTCGGCGGCCCGTCGACATCAGAGTCGTCGATGTCAGCATCCGCCCAGAGACAAGCCTTGGAATGCCCCACCGAAGTGCCTCTAGGTTGGAAGGGGACAGCGTGGATGGAGAGGGAGGTTGATGTCCACAAAGGTGAGCTGCTCTTGTTGGGACACCGCAGGTCGTCGAGAGAGGTGTAAATGGGGGCAGCAGCATCCTCGTCGTCCCCACTATCCACGACATCCTCGACGAGGATCATGATCTCGTCCTCCAACGCCACCGGCATGCCGGAGCCCGCGCCGCAGCAGCCGTCTGACATGCATGCGGGTGAGGGCCGAGCAGCATCGATTGCAGCAACCAACTCACCCGCCATTCTCCTCGACTCCACAACCGCCGAAGCTGCAGTGCAGCACCGGCCAACCGAGCAGAGCTCCGCAGGAGCCATGGAGGCAGCCAACGCTCCATCAGTAGAGAAAACCGGCGTAGATGCCGAATCCGACCTTGGTGGGGCGCCGGTGGAAGAGGAGGCCACGGCGGCGGCGCTAGCCGTCACCTGGGTGGAGCCCGGCGAAGGGGAGTTGCTGGGTGGGATGTTGCAGGTGCTAGAAATTTTGGGCCTTGGTCCAATAATAATTTAGAGAAATCCTAATGGCCCGCTCACACATGCATATATACATGATATGATGAGGGACTTTAGTTTAGGAGGAGTAAGGTCAAGTTAAAAACGTGTGAACTATCTCTACCTAGTTGAAGCTATATGAGAGAGGGAAAAGGAAGAAACACGCGTGCGTTCACTCGCCTCATCGGGCCAGGCTAATGGGCGCGCACACACGATATGCGCGTGAATGGTCCGGCGATTTCTGGCTCCACCCCTTGCGGGTGCGTGGTTTCCTTTTGCCACTTGTAATTTTTGCATGTATGGAGAAAATTGCTCTGCCCTATTTGGTAAGTAATTATTCTCGTATTATGGTAATTACACAAATGGCATGTCAATTATCATAATGTTGTGATTGAGCGGTTAATTGGTTTCCTTAACTGCGACGCGTGTATAAATAATGGACGAGACGTCGTCCTCAGTACATAGAGAATTCATCTCTTTCCGTTCCACTGCGTTGTGCTGCCACCGTCTTTCCTATCCCGCCGTCGACGTGCCATCGACGTCGGGATAGCAGGCTCCGAAACCGATGTCTCCTCGTGTCCCTGTACGAGGTAGAGGGCATATCAGGTTTTTGGGAAGCACCATCGCTACTGCTCGCTGGACGTCTTCTTCCCTCTCGCTGCTGATCCGGATCTTCGTCGACGGTCTGCTTCGTCTTCATCTTCGCTCGACATCCCCACTGTAAGGATGTCTATTCTTCCTTTGTTGTTCGTCTTCTTATTTTCTCTGTTGATAGCACTAGATTGCATGGTTATGCCTCCGATCGTAGTACTATGGTTAAATTACATATCTATAATACATGTTGTTGTTTTTTTCCTTATTGTCGGAATTAATCTGTGCATCGCTAAATTGCTATAATTTCTAACAGCAGGTTGCTGGGTGGGAAGGGGAGATGACCCATCAACTGGTAGATCGAGCAGAGAAGGTTGTGGATCCGAGCTTAAATGCTGCTGGGAGGCTTGGGCTGCTGCAGATCTGGGAGAAATTGGTTTAGGTGGCGCGTGGGGAACGACGGGGGAAAGGGACGGGTCAGGGGGCTTCGGCTCGAGCGTCATCCTGCCTTCCCAGGCTCTCTTCGATTTCAAGGTAAGATTTGGTCACTTAAGCCACATTAATTTGGGTGGTTCTGCCACAACTAGTATCAGAGTAAAAAGCATACACCTAAGACTACAATAGGCTTTAAAAGCTTTTTTTAATAAAACTTACCAAGAGAAAGTCGCGTTTGTATAATACGTTGGTACGTTAAGGATGAAAATAGTCCGTGAAGGCCTAGCGGGATTTTTGGGGCATTCTCAGGTGGCTAACTTCTAGCACAGTGCCCACGTAATAATATGTGCACTTGTTTCCGCGCCGCAAGTGTGCGAAGGGTGATAGAGTTCGATTCAAACGAACCTATCATCATAGTCGGTGAGCCACATGTATCATATGTGTGCAAAGTTCCCCATGTAAACCATGTCGAAGGGTGGTATAGTTCAATTCCAAAATGAACTTATCATCACGGTTGCTCGCCCACGTTTATCACATGTGAGAATGATTCTGCATCGCGAGTATGTGAAGGGTTGTATGGTTCTATTCTACGGAATCTATTTCCATTTTTTTTGAAAAGGACGGAATCTATTTCTATGGTTCTTGTGCTGTCCATGCATTCAAGGACGGAGCCAACGGTGGCGCTGTGGGGGGCTCTAGCCGCCAGTGAATGAAACCCTTGTGATTTTTTTATAAAGTTTACAGTATTTTTAAGGGTAGGAGGATCTGAAAATGGGATTTGGACGTATTTTAAAAGGGTAGGGGGGCTAAAAACGTGATCTGGAGGTTGAAGAAGACAATAATTGCGTCTTGTGCTCAACTTAGGCTTAAGATTAAGTTAAGTTAATCTAACTTTAGGTTTAGTCTAGCCCTCTCTAAATATTTTTTCTAGCTTCGTCACTGCATGCAGGGCTAAAGGCATGGGTGTTGTTTCTATAGTGAACGGTAATGATTGGAGATGCTTTCGTGAGTGCTGGCACGAAAGGTTCAATGCTTTTGGAATGGTTTTCTGCAGGTACTCTAAAACGATGCGGTAGAATAAGAACGACTAGACACTCGACTAGCTATTATAGGGAGGGTTGTATGATTGTGCCTTGCCACCGGCGCTGACTTGGTACGTCAAAACTTTTTAGCATTGGTGAGGACTGTTTGGGACGAGCATGCATCATGTTAAGAAGTCACTGAAAATATTAATGGAATTGCTAAAGAACATAAATCATTACTCACACAAGTCATAACCAACTCACTTAAGGTTGTTCTAGCTGCCAAAACTGTGCGACTCTGCTGGTTCAAATTTTTCGGGCTGCTAAACTGCTTTTGTGTCAAAATCGCCCTATATAAAAGTTGCTCCAAATTTAACAAGGCTTCTGCTGTAAAACTTTCACAAACCTTGGACAAGCAAAACTCCAGTTATAACCAAAATAGTGGCTGTCTGTCTGCTAAAATTCTGGGTGGACAGCTAATGAAAAATTGATTCTTTCACCTACCTTAAGTTCAGTTTAGCCCAACTTTTGAATACCAAACTTGTGCATAATTACCTCTGAAATAACCTGGTAAAATTTCGGAATTGTTGGGCTTCTTGTTTTCGAGCTACAACCGTTTTTTTTTCTCTCTGTTCAGAAATCTGTTTTATCCTTGCATAAATAGTTTTTGCTAGCTGCGCACTGCACAAAATACCCTCACGGCGAGCTTGTTCCAAAAATCTGTCGATCTGAACCCTCCTGCCGATTTGCCATCTATCTCCACCGGTAAGGTCTTCCCTCCAAACCTCATAATAGGAAGTGGTAGAAAAACCTGTATGACAAGCGGCCTAGATATTTCACACCATTCCATTCATGGTGTAGATTGGAAGATATATTCAAATTACTACTGCTCCGCTTGCTGAAATTTGAAGATTTGATACCCAGAAGTAAGATGACTTGTACACCTGTTGAACTTGGAATACTGAGTAGAAGAATGACAACAGCCTTGTAGATCATTAAACATTTAGGTTTGCTGTATCATGTTGGGATAGAGATTTTGGACTTAGAAGATGTCAAGTTATGCACTTTTGAGTTACTGTCCTCAGATGTCATAAGGATGCTGGATTCGGAATGATAAGATTAGGGTGGGATGCAATCTGAATTTTTTTTATGGGCATCGCATACCAAAGTTATAGAAAAATTCCACAGCTATCTTTTTATTCTATAAGAGTCGATCTCCGGGAATGATACTCTTCTTCCATTACAGATGACCGATTCCGTACACATTGTCTTTAGCGCTGACGGCTTAGCCCAATCCAACTGCCTCCATCCTGCGATTAGGATATGTACAGCTGCCCGTGTATGTGGGCCGGGAGTACGATCAGCTAGGTGCACAGCGCTGTAAAGTAACTGTTTCCCTCACTATAACCTCATCATA
Organism: Eremochloa ophiuroides; assembly: GCA_038502445.1. NCBI lineage: Eukaryota > Viridiplantae > Streptophyta > Magnoliopsida > Poales > Poaceae > Eremochloa > Eremochloa ophiuroides. The sequence continues at coordinate 33,697,172 of JAHLJS010000001.1, read as the reverse complement.
TATATCCGGACTGGATGCCTTTTGTTGGATTAATTGGGCTAGGCCCATACTTAGTCCAGCAATTAATCACTAGAATTCTAAAGGCCCACAATTAGTGCTAAATGGAAATTGGAATAGTACCATAGACTCACCGAGAGTGAGATCAACTTAAATAGGATGTTGGTTGACTCCCCTATGTGCAAGAAAAGAGGAGAAGCGGGGAGACCACGTGGACGAGCACGCGCCCGGGGCCTTGGCCTTAGCCTTGGCCGGACGTGATGTTCTGTTGGGTAGGGATGAAAACGGATCGAAGCGGATAATGGCTTCCCCATATCCTTTTCTGTATTTTTTGATCGGATTCGGAGCGGATTGGATATTATACGGATTCGGATTCGGATATCGGAAATGGCACGGATTCGGACCGGCGTCGGAGGGGAGGCGGATTTTTTAAAGTCGGATAATAAGTGCTTACGTGTTGTTTCTTACGATGAGAAACAATTTATTAACCTAAGTCATAGAGCAACAAGATAACATAAAATCACCACCATCAATCCATCAATTATTTGTGAGCTATATAGTACAAAATGTTTATACTATAGGCTGGGCCGACTCAATTTTTGTTACTTGGGCTCCTTAAAATATTAGGATACCCTATTATGAGTGTCGGATAATCCGCCTTTAATTATCGGATAATCCGTATCCGTCGGATTTTGCCAATCTCATATCCTACTCCGCATCCATGTGTAATCGGATTCGGATAATCCGCATCCGCACGGATATTAAAAGTACTTCTCCATATCCAAAATTCGGATTCGGAGCGGATCGGACCGGAGGATTATCCGTACCACTTTCACCCCTAGTGCTGGGCCCTGTTCAACCCTAGCCGCCACTGTCTTCTCCACTGCTCACTGTGTTCTTGAGTTTGAGCTGCTCTCTGCGCGTACACCTGCCGTCATCGACTGCTGCTCCAAGCTCGTCATGACGCAGACGAGGACCGGCGCTGGGAACAACGGCAACAGTGATGCCCAGAGTTCCAACTCGGATTCCACCCAAGGGTATAATTCAATCCCATCTCTAATACTATTTCCTATGTGCATAGTGATGCTCTACGTAGGATTTGGTGGGATCTGTCATAGTAGCGGATCTGCATTTACGATGCTTATTTCGATTATGTTATTATTGTTGCTGTCGAATTTATGGATTAAAGCATGCCGTAAAATGACTAAAAACTTAACAATCCAAAAACTGTATAGGTCTTTTTCGACTGCTAGCTTTGCTGCATCACTGAAACAACCCATGTTGAAAGATGGTGGTGCCAACTATAAGATATGGCGTTCGGGGTCCATGCTGTGGTTTATCGCTATGCGCTATGAGCATGTGATCAAGGATACGCGCACTAAACTGCCCTTTTCTTCTGGGGAAGAGGGCAAGTTTATTGACGCAGACAACTTGTTCAAGGTGGTTCTCATCAGCGTGTTAGACAAGGGTATGGTACCACTGTAGATGGATTTGCCTTCCAGCAAAGATATGTGGGTTGCACTTGAGACCAAGTTCGGGGTTCCTGACGCTGGCAGCGAGCTGTACATCATGGAGCAGTTCTGTGACTACAAGATGGTCGATGACCGATCTGTAGTTGAACAAGTTCATGAGATACAGATGCTGGCCAAGGAGCTTGAGAACAATAAGTGTGTGTTGCCTGATAAGTTTGTGGCCGGCAGTATTATTGCTAAGCTGCCACCTACTTGGAGGGACTTTGCCACTTCTCTGAAACACAGGAGGCAGGAGTTCAGTGTAACTGACCTCATTGCTTCGCTAAGTGTTGAGGAGAATGCGAGGGAAAAGGACGCACGTGGTAAGAAAGTGTATGACAGAAGATTCTAGCGCCAACTTGGTGCAGAGGAAGAACCCTCAGGCTGCCCACAAGAAAAAGAATCAGAAAAATAAGCCTGCAGTCAAGCCCAAGCCTGTAACTTTTAAGAAGAAAGGCAAGGAAAAGGAAAAGGGTCTTTGTTTTGTGTGCGGTGGATCTGACCATTGGGCAAAGGAGTGCCCACATCGCAAGGATGTTGGCAGTAATTATTGTGTGATTTTACCCGTCAACTAAATATGAAATAAGGGTATAAAGGCAAACACCACCATACAATAGGGCTTTAACTGACAGAATTCCACAGTTTTGGTGAATCAGTGTTTTGCAGGGGGTTATCCAGAAAAGAACTAAGGGAGACCCACATGTCGGATTAAAATAACGAATTCCGCCGCGAAAGGAGATCAAGAATATTCTAGAGAACACCAGAGACACGCCTGACGAAGCGGGGCCCAGTTGGCAGTGAGAGAGGGTCAGTCGACCCACTGCCAGGGTCGGCCAACCTGTTAGAAACCCTAATCCGCGTGCGCTTCGACGTGGACCCACATCTCGAAATTTCACACAATCTCAACCGCCCGTCGAAGTCGGTTTGATCCAAGGGCTACGGTTCATCCCACCGGCCTATATAAGGACCCCCAGACCCCCCCAGGGTTTCATATCAATTCAGTCATCAACCAGTTCAACCCAGTTGTAGAGAGCCAGAAACCCTATAATCATTAGAGCTTCACCATCTAGAGCATAGCTACATAGGTTAGAAGTAGAAGGAGACGAGTTCTACTCGAGTTCTAGATCTGTCTGGAGCTAGAAGGCTTTCCGGAGCCATTGTAAGCTCTCTCTTGTATCTTAAACCTCTTTTGGGTGCTTGAGATAAAGTTGATTGACATTATTCTACTATTGATTATGTTCTCAATTATGCTACTCATTGCTTATCTAGATTGTATACTTTGCATAGTTAGGATGCATTCATATTCATACATAGGTTTGTATAGCGCTCATTCATTGATATCATGGGTGGGTGATGAACAGCATGTAAGCATGGTGTTTAGATGTGGTTTGTCTGTAATTGCGCCTTATATTCTGGGTTCTGTGGTAGATCGCGGATGTGACACTCCCGTTGAGTCCTTTGTAGTCCAAACTCCGAATGTAGGGAGAGTAGGAAGTTATTGTTACTTTAGAAGGCTAGCTATGCTCTTGATTTTCCTTAGTAATATTCCCTTAAGTATGAACATGAAGTGTCTTCACCATAATTGCTAGTATAATTGCACCAATCTAATATATCTTTGATAGTATAGTTAGAATGACTTAGAATATCCTTATGCTTCAACCTAATCGATGTTAGTGCCTAGATAGGAAGTGCTCTAAGTGATCATTATATATACTGATTGATTGGATTGATCATTATGCTTATCATATATATCATTATTATTGTGACATAACCCCTGTTCTGAGAATATGGGTCATGCATGGATATCTCCATATTTGCATATGCATATGACATCTATCTATCTATCTACTTACATCCCATTTATTGGCAACCCTTCCCAGTGGTAAAATATAAATGACAACCCGGAATACTCCTGGGTAAAATGCTACAATGGTATAATTAATCTGTGCGCTTGCAAATACTTTAAACTTAATATTTTATATCCTCTTTAGTCACTTGCACTCATAATAACTGCTTAGTATTATTCTGGGTAGTTTCCATTCATACCTCTTATATTCATACTAGGGATGACAACTTAGTTATTATAAAAGATATAGGTTTAAAAGAGGTGGCTAAATAATTTACCAAGTGACACTTAATTAATACCAACAAAGGACAAACCCAAGAAGGCAGCAAACATGGTGATTAGTGAATCTAGAGGATCAGGGTATGGTAATTACTTGCCAACAGTCCTTTCAATATGTCTCTCGCCTGAGTGGTGGGTTGACACAGGTGCTAATATTTATGTGTGTGCTGATATTTCCCTGTTTTCTTCTTATCAGGAAGGGCGAGGTTCCTCCCTCTTGATGGGAAATGGTACTCATGCCTCTGTACTTAGTGTTGGTACGGTCAATCTGAAGTTCACATCGGGAAAGATCGTGCAGCTGAAGAACGTACAGCATGTGCCCTCTATCAAGAAGAATCTCGTCAACGTATCTCTACTATGTAGGGATGGTTTTAGACTTGCTTTTGAGTCCAATAAATGTGTTGGATCCAAGTATGGAACTTTTGTTGATAAGGGCTATGAAAGCGGAGGCTTGTTCCGCTTTTCTTTGATGGATTCTTGTAACAAAATTGTGAACCATGTTGCAAATGATGATGAGTCTAATGTTTGGCATTCATGACTCTGCCATATTAATTTTGGTTGCATGGCGCGCTTAGCAAAAATGAACTTAATCCCTAAATTTGACTTAGTCAAAGGATCTAAGTGCCATGCATGTGTGCAAGCAAAATAACCTCGCAAGCCCCACAAGGCTGTGCAAGAGGCAAGATATTTGGCACCACTGGACCTTATCCATTCTGATCTGTGCGAGATGAATGGTGTATTGACCAAAGGAGGAAAGAAATATTTCATGACTCTTATTGATGACAGCAGTAGATTTTGCTATGTGTATTTGCTGAAAACAAAAGATGAAGCACTAAATTACTTTAAAATCTACAAAGCTGAAGTAGAAAACCAACTTGAGAAGAAAATCAAATGGTTGCGGTCTGATCGTGAGGGAGAATACTTTTCAAATGAGTTCACTCAATTCTGCATGGAACATGGAATTATTCATGAGAGGACGCCTCCATATTCCCCCCAATCCAATGGGATTGCCGAAAGAAAGAACCGCACTCTAACTGACTTGGTTAACGCCATGTTGGACACTGCAGGACTTTCCAAGGAATGGTGGGGGCGAGGTTTTATTGACTGCGAGTCATGTTTTGAATAGAGTTCCTATAAAGAACAATGAGAAAACGCCATTTGAGGAATGGGAAAACAAAAGGTTGACTCTCTCATATTTGCGCACTTGGGGATGCTTGGCCAAGGTAAACGTGCCAATCATCAAGAAGCGCAAGCTTGGGCCAAAGACTGTAGATTGTGTCTTCCTCGGCTATGCCTTACACAGTGTGGGCTATAGATTTTTAGTAATAGAATCTGGAGTGCCTGACATGAGAGTCAGTGCAGTGATTGAATCCATAGATGCTACATTCTTTGAGAATGAATTTTCTATGAGAAGGAATGTACCTAGCATATCGAGTCATAGATCTCCTGATGCTCCTGACACTTTCGTGCCAACAGAAAATATTGAACAAATATCTATTGAAAGTCCTGAGGAGGACAATGGTGGGGTCACTCGAAAGAGTAAGAGACTTAGGGTTTCAAAATCCTTTGGTGATGACTTCACCATATACCTCGTGGACGATACTCCAACGACCATTAAGGAGGCATATTCGTCTCCCGATGCTGACTATTGGAAGGAAGCGGTGCGGAGTGAGATGGATTCAATTATGTCCAATGGAACATGGGAACTTGTTGACCAACCTTATGGGTGCAAACCTGTAGGGTGCAAATGGGTGTTTAATAAGAAGCTTAGACCTGATGGTACTATTGAAAAGTACAAGGCAAGGCTTGTGGCTAAGGGTTATACCCAGAAAGAAGGCGAGGATTTCTTCGATACTTATTCACCAGTGGCCCGATTGACTACTATTCGAGTACTACTTGCCTTGGCTTCATTTCATTTCATGGTCTTCTCGTTCATCAGATGGACGTTAAGATGACTTTCCTAAATGGAGAGTTAGATAAGGAAATCTACATGGATCAGCCTGATGGTTTTGCAGTAGAAGGTCAAGAGGGAAAGGTGTGCAGATTGTTGAAGTCTTTGTACGGCCAAAAGCAAGCACCTAAGCAATGGCACGAGAAGTTTGACAAAACCATGACATCCGCTGGCTTTACTGTGAACGAAGCAGACAAATGTTTATACTACCGCTATGGTGGGGGAGAAGGAGTAATCCTATGCCTGTATGTGATACTCATCTTTGGCACAAATCTCAATGTGATTGAGGAAGTCAAAGTCTTTCTATCTTAAAATTTTGACATGAAAGATTTGGGAGTGGCTGATGTCATTCTAAACATTAAACTTCTGAGAGAAGAAAATGGTGGGGTTACTCTTGTGCAGTCCCACTATGTGAAAAAGGTTCTAAGTCGCTTTGGGTATAGTGATTGCAAGTCTGTGTCCACGCCATATGATCCAAGTCTAGTTCTGAGGAAGAACCGAAGGCTAATGAAGGATCAATTGAGATACTCCCAAATCATTGGCTCGCTAATATACTTAGCTAGTGCAACAAGGCCTGACATCTCGTATGTTGTGAGCAAACTTAGCCGTTTTACTTCAAAACTAGGAGATGATCATTGGCGTGCTCTTGAAAGAGTGATGCGCTATCTAAAAGCAACAGAACCTACGGAATTCACTATGCCGGGTACCCAAAAGTACTTGAGGGCTACAGTGATGCTAAATGGATATCTGATGCTGATGAGCTAAAGGCCACTAGTGGATATACTTTCACACTTGGGGGTGGCGTTGTTTCCTGGAAGTCTTGCAAGCAGACTATCTTAATGAAGTCAACCATGGAAGCAGAACTAGCAGCACTTGATACCACCACTGTTGAGGTTAAATGGCTTCGAGAACTCCTGATGGATCTGCCGGTGGTTGAAAAACATGTACCTGCAATTTTCATGAACTGTGATAACCAGACTGTTATAATCAAGATAAACAGTTCTAAGGACAATCTCAAGACCACTTGGCATGTAAAGCGGCGGTTGAAATCTGTCAGAAAATTGAGAAACTCTAGAGTGATAGCATTGGACTATGTCCATACGTCTAAGAATCCGGTAGATCAATTCACAAAGGGACTATCACGTAATATGATAGACAGTGCATCGAATGAGATGGGACTGAGACCCACATGAAGTCTACTATAGTGGTAACCTGCTCTATGTGATCGGAGATCCCGTGAATTAGAGTGGCGAAACAAGCTCTGAGTAGACTGAGGGAAGAGATCCTTTACTATGTCCTTCTCTTGAAAATATACTTCTCTTCCGTACTGTATGGCAGGTTGGTGAAATACCTTAATGTGATCCGTGTGGCTTATAGAGAAGCAAAGATGTCGACCTATAGGGCATCTTCAAAGGAACACACCTATATAAGTTCGACTACTAGTCACAGTCTATGAGATTCGGGTGGTCTCTAGATACTCATGAAAAGGCCCGGAGTGTGACTAATATGCTCCAACCAGAGGGGATGCTCTAGGCAGCCTAGTATCAGTAAAGGAGCTCGACAAAGCTTACGTCACACAAAACTGGCAATTCAAGGCATAGTTCATTGTACAGTTGTGACCAAGTGGAATCCCATTCCAAGATTTCAACTTAACAGTCTCCATTGAAACAATGATATATCAAACAACTCATGAACTGAGAACATTAACTGTGTGCCCTAAAATTCGGTGGGGATTGTTGGATAATTGGGCTAGGCCCATACTTAGTCCAGCAATTAATCACTAGAATTCCAAAGGTACACAATTAGTGCTAAGTAGAAATGGGAATAGTACCATATGGTAGACTCACTGAGAGTGAGATCAACTTAAATAGAATGTTGGTTGACTCCCCTATGTGCAAGAAAAGAGGGGAAGCGGAGAGACCACGCGCGCGCCGCCGTGCCGTGGCCGTGGTCGTGGCCGTGATCTTGGCCGGACATGATGTGTTGGGCCATGTTTGGCCACTCAGCACAATGGTCACATGTGGCAGTGATGTGGAACGCACTAGCGCCAAAGGGCAAAGGGGTAAAACTGCCTGCACCTGGGCCTCTCCCCTGGTCATTCCCAACCTCAGCCGCCACTATCTTCTCCACTGCTCACTGTATTCTTGAGTTTGAGTTGCTCTCTGCCATCTCCGGCCGAGCTCCTTGCGCGCACAAGGGGTCTCGGTGAGCAGGCCTCTGGAACTCCGTCCGTCAAGCGTGCTTGCACGGGTAGGCGGGCGATACAGTTTTTGGGGAGCGCATTCGCGCGACTGCTTGCTGTTCGTCTTCGAGCCTTCGTTCTTCTCCGAGCGTTCGTGGGTCGGCACTACGTACACCTGCCGCCATCGACTGCTGCTCCAAGTTCATCGTCATGATGCAGACGAGGACCGGCGCTGGGAACAACGGCAACAGTGGTGCCTAGAGTTCCAACTCGGGTTCCACCCAAGGGTATAATCTGTTCGCACTCAAATTTGGCGTAGTCTGCAAAATAGGCTAGGCCGGGTATCGAACCCGGCTAGGCCGGGTTTTGGCCCTTGTGCCAGGCCCCGTCAGCAGGACGGACACGTGTCGCCCCAGGAGACCCCGTGAAACCCGGGTTGGCCGGGTTTGGACCTGGCTTGGCCGAGTTTGGTCGAGTCCGAGCAGATTAATAGATCTAATCGGTTTTTGGTAGTTTTTTAACGTGGGAAACTTGGAGACTTACCTAAATACGTGTTTCCTACTGGGATAAGACCACCCCCCTCTATATATATGGAGGATCATGGCCGATTGAGATCTTAACCATCCAATCGTCAAAACACATCTACCAAGTAGATTCTCGCGGTGGTTCATCTCTATCCTGCTGTTTGGCTCGACTCTCCGCGAGTTTAGTCGGCGTTCTAGGTGATCTCCGCGATCCCTAGGGCAACCTCTACGTGCATCTCTCCGACGGATCTTTCCGAGGGGTGTTCGGGAGTTTCCGGCGAAGGATGGGCGCTACATCGACCACCAAACGTCTTCTGCTGCTGAAGACGGTCGTCCCGACGACCAGAAGACCGGAACCCTAGCTTCCTCGGTGAACCGGAGGAAACCGGCCCAGCCGACTATCAAAGTCGGCCAGGCCGGGTAGGCGGCTCGGCCAGGTTCTGAAACAGGCCAGGCCGGGTTTCGCGGGCGTGCTGCTCCGTGCTGTTTCGTTTCGTGCGCGACGGTGCGATCTAGCACCTTGCTGTGTGTTGTCCCATTTCGGCGTCAACACACTTTTTGGCGACTCCGCTGGGGAAGAAAGCTCAATCCCAGATCCAATCTACCAGCGGCATGGCGGCCGACGACGGAAAGAAGACCGACAAGAACGTCAATGAAGACAACGTCGTCCGCCCCAAGACTATCGACGAGCTTCCTGAGGAGCTCCGGAAAAAGATCGAGGCCAAGCTTGCTGCCGATACCCAAGCCTTCCTGGATAGCTATACTAAGGACCGGCGCAACAAGGTCACCCAAGTCTCCGAGCCTAACTTCGGTGACTCGTCTTCTTCATCCGGCGGAGGAGGCGGGAAGACCGAAGTGGAGAGGGCTACTAAGGAGGAGGAAAAGCTCAAGGCTAAGGTAAATAATGATGAGAACCCCTCTACTACTACCCATGATGGTCTTGCATATTTAGTTGAAGATATAGGTAAGCAAATTAAAATTTCTATTGATGCATCCGAAGCGAAAATCGGCAAGCGCATATCTAAAATTGAGGAAAAGTTAGTTGGTTTTTCAGATCCTGATAATCAACCTGAATTTGGTATGCCTTTCGATTTTTATGAAAATCAACCTGATTTTGCTATAGCTAGCCAACTTCAATCGGGTCCTTCGGCGCATGAAACCGATAGAACCGATCGCGACATGGCTAGCTCTTCGGCTAGACAGGTGAATCCGACTAGGCCATCGGCGGGTCGTAACACTGTTTTACCTAATTCCCCGCCGTCACCTAGTCAGATTCCAGTTGCTAATAATGCGGTCACCGATTCCTCTAAGACCGATGTAGACTATATCGTAAATCGGTTTAAAGCTGAGATGACTAAATCCATTGAGAGGAATCTGGAGATAACCATTAAGCCTATTCAGAGCTCATACCAAAAACCATATCCTTCCACCTGTGATGTTTTGCGGGCACTGATTGGGTGGAAGATGCTCGATTTCCAGAAATTTAAATGTGATGATAGTAAAACCACTATGGAGCATATTGGCATGTATCTGGCTCAGTTAGGAGAAGTTAGTGCTCATGATTACATGAAAATTAGATGTTTTCCTTTATCTTTGTCTGGTACAGCATTTGCATGGTTTTCTTCATTGCCACCATATTCAATTAGTACCTGGAATGATTTGGAGGAAAAATTTCATAACTATTTCTTTACTGGTGTTCAAGAAACTAAACCGTCACATCTCACATCGGTTCGTCAAGGGCGTCATTCCGTACTTGATTATGCTAAACATTTTAGGGACGTTAAGAACCGATGCTTTAATTTGAATATTTCTGATAGAGATTTGGCAGATTTATTTCTTAACGGTATGAACTCTAATATTAGAGAGAAATTGGAGCACTATGAATTCTATAGCATTAATCAATTATTGCAAAAGGCTATTGCTGTAGAATCTCATTTAGCAAGTGAATCCAAGAAATCTTATCGGACCCATGTGTTGGAATGCTCTGACAATGAGGACGATGAGAATTTGGAGTGTAACTCTGCTGAATTTGTTTGGTCTCCAAATAAAAAAGGAATTTCTTGCACATCTCTGAAACCGATTTCTAAAAATCGGCAGGATGAAATTAAATTTACTTTTGATGTTTCTAAATGTGATCGGATCTTTGATGAATTGCTTAGAACCGGTAACATTAGAATTACTCATACCTTGCCGTCTGGTGAAGAATTGAAAAAACGGGCGTATTGCAAATTTCATAATTCTTCTAGTCATGCTACTAATGATTGTAATTATTTTCGTCGACAGATACAATCGGCCCTCAACGAAGGACGATTGAACTTAGCTGAGATGATGGTTGACAAAGTGCCTTTTCCGATGAATGTCATCGAGAAAGGGGAGCCCGCTATTTTGATTCGTCCAGAGCAAGCCGACACCACGCAAGGCAAGAACGTGATTATCGGTGAACCACGGGAGGCACCGAAACAAGTTTCGGGACGTCAAGTGGTGCTTGAGAACGACGAAGACGGCAAGACGAAGCATGACAATCTCTGCAAGGTCATCGCAATACTTATCTCGGCAGCGGCGCTGAGAGGCCACGGCGGCACAGCAGAGGCCGGCCAGGCCGGTTCTAGGAACCGGCCCAACCGGGAACACGGCCCAGCCGGCTACAGAAGCCGGCCAGGCTGGTTCTGGCGCCAACCCGGTCAGGCCGGGTACAGTAGCCGGCTCGGCCGGTTTTGTCGGGGGTGGCGGCTCTTCTTCCTCTGCTGCTCCCAGGGCCGCTAGCGCTGGTGGTGCCCAGGTGATCAGGACGTTCGTCCCAAAGCGTCCAGAAATTGGCACTTGGAAGACGAACGCAAGTTCAAACAAGGGGAAGGTCGTTCCAAAGAAGCTTTGCACGTTTGACCGGCTCATGGAAAAGTACCGACAAGAAAAGGCCGATTCCCAGAATCGGCCCATAAAAAAAAGAGAGGCTACACCGCCAAAGCGAGATGAGCAACCAAAGAAGATGACGGTGGCGCCGGCAGCGTCTCCGGCGCAGGAGGTTGCTCGTCCTCGCGTCTCTCGTTGGGGTCCCCCACCTCCACCTCAGCCGCATTGGGGCCCCAACGGGGTGTTCGTGCCATATCCCTTTCTCATGCAGCAGCAGCCGATGAACGGAGCGTCTTCATCATCGGTGTTTAGCCGATTGGGCTACGGTCAATCGGGCTACGGCGGCCAAGGGGCGTCGCTCCCGCCGCCGCCAGCGAGGTTGGTGATTGGTGATGGAAGAGAGAAGGCTCCACTGCGACAATTCTATGTGCCTGCCGGGATTGACCAAGACGCAGCGGCGGAAGTTACAGCGAGCGCGCCAAACTCAGCAAAAGTGGGAGACGTTGGAAAAAATGAGAGAGGAGATCTTCAATGCTGCACACCCAATGTTTCTGCAAATTCAGAAAGGAAGTGATCCGGCATGCTTCACAAAATCTGCAGAGAAGGTTGCTGGGCAGAAAGATCTGCCAGAAGCGAAGTCTGCACAGGTCGCAGAAACCGGCCAGGCTGGGTCAAAGCCGACCCAGCCGGGTTTCCCAGGAACCGGCCAGGCCGGGTCAGCCTGAAGCCAGCCAGGCCGGGTCAAACCCGGCTAGGCCGGGTTTTGCGGCTTCGTCTCCCGCCGCCGCCGCCAACGCCGGTTCACTGGAATCGGCTGTCGCTACTGTTTCTCTGTTGTTGCAGGTTCTGGTGACGCAGAAGATGAGGAGATGGTCGATTATGAGCCGACGCCGCCGCGCGCCGAACTTAATGTCGTTTACCTGTCTTCCGATTACTATGTAATCGATGAAGATGAAGGTTCGGCGACGGCTCAGTTTTGCTTCGTCGCCGAGGATGCCGTCTTCAAGAAGCCGAAGGATTCCGTCAACCACCTTCAGCCGCTCCATATCAGGGGGCATATCAACGGCACTCCGGTTCATCATATGTTGGTGGATAGCGGCACGATTGTCAATCTAATGCCGCATTCACTCTACAAGAAGCTCGGCGGCACGGAGGGGGAGCTAGTGAAGACCAACATGACGATCACCGGAGTTAGAGGCGGCGAGCCAATTCCAGCTTTGGGCGTAGCGACGATGGAGTTGACCGTCGGCAGCAAAACGTTGGCAACCGCGTTCTTCGTCGCCGAGGTACAAGGTAGCTATAATCTCATCTTTGGTCGCGATTGGATTCATGCCAATCGTTGCGTTCCATCCAGTTTGCACCAGACTTTAATTCAATGGGTGGGGGATCAAGTTGAGGTTATTCATGCTGATTCATCGGCCTCCATTGCTACGGCCGATGCTCCTTCGCTCGGGGGGCACGATGGTATTGCTTGCTTATCTGGTCATGACTTATCTGGCGTTGAGTTTATTAGCGTCACTAAGGAAGGATTTGTGCCTGTGTCATTAAAGCCGATTGATGATCGGCTCAATATCATCGTGTAATTAATTTTTTGCAATGGATGCTAATGTTGAATGGTTGAAACATCGTGTGGATCAATATCGGGCTTCTATGACCGATGTCTGTGAAACAATTGATGATTTTGATGAGCTCAATAAGTTGGGCCAAGGTTTCACGTCGGCCGACCCATTGGAAGAAGTTGACATTGGGGATGGTTCTACACCAAGGCCGACGTTCATTAATAAAAATTTGAAAGCCGATTATAAAGCTGAATTAATCGCGCTTTTAAAAGAATATGCTGATTGTTTTACATGGAGCTATAATAAGATGCCCGGATTGAGCCGATAGCTTGTTGAGCATCGGCTTCCCATTAAGCCTGGATTCCGGCCTCATAAGCAACGTCCTCGCTTCTTTCATGCTAAAATTTACGACCGCATTAAATAAGAAATTAATCGGTTGTTGGAAGCAGGATTTATTCGCCCATGCAGGTATGCGGAGTGGATCTCTAATATTGTGCCCGTTGAAAAGAAAGGATCGGGCAAGATTAGAGTTTGCATTGATTTTAGAGATTTGAATAGAGCCACTCCAAAAGATGAATATCCTATGCCTATTGCCGATATGCTTATTAATGATGCTTCAGGACATAAAATTCTTAGATTTCTTGATGGTAACGCTGGTTACAATCAAATATTGATGGCCGAAGAGGACACGTCTAAAATGGCCTTTGTTTGTCCTGGGTTTGTTGGATTATTTGAGTGGATTGTCATGACATTTGGATTGAAAAATGCCGGTGCTACATATCAACGTGCTATGAACTTAATCTTTCATGATTTAATTAGCATGGTCATGGAAGTATATATTGATGATATTTTGATCAAATCGGCTGCCAATAATTCTCACTTGGCCGATTTGCGTCTTGCTTTTGAGAGGATGCGCCAGTATGGTTTAAAGATGAATCCGCTTAAATGTGCTTTTGGTGTATTGGCGGGCAAGTTCTTGGGATTATTATTCACGAGAAGGGCATAGAAGTTGATCCCAAGAGAATAGAGAGTATCAAGCAAGTTCAGGCGCCTGCATGTAAAAAAGACTTACAAAGATTTCTGGGAAAGGTGAACTACTTGAGAAAATTTATTGCTAACTTGTCCGGGAAAGTTATTCCTTTCACCCCCATATTGAGATTGAAAGATGAGAGTGAGTTTGCTTGGGGGGCAAAGCAACAAGAGGCATTTGAGAAGATCAAGGAATACTTGTCGAAGCCACCGGTTCTTCATGCTCCAAGGAGAGGAGTTCCTTTTAAATTATATATTGCTGCCGAAGAAAAAATAATTGGTACGGTTTTGACTCAAGAGGATGATGGCAAGGAGTATGTTATTGCTTATATTGGTCGTCGTCTTCTTGATCCCGAGACAAGGTATGCCCATATTGAAAAATTATGCTTATCATTATACTTTACTTGTACTAAGATGAGACATTACTTGTTGGCTAGTACATGCATTGTTGCTTGCCAGGCCGATGTAATTAAACATATGTTATATCGTCCAATCCTTAGTGGAAGGATCGGTAAATGGGCATATGCATTGGTTGAATATGACTTGACTTTTGAGCCTTTGAGAGCCATGAAAGGTCAAGTTCTTGCTGATTTTATTGTTGAGCATGCAATTGATTTAGGAGATGAGATCAATTACATAACTTTTACTCCATGGAAACTTTATTTTTGATGGATCGGTTTGCAAACAAGGCCAAGGTGTTGGTATTGTTATTATTTCACCACATGGTGCTGAGATGGATGTGTCAAACCGATTAGAAAATTATTGCACTAATAATCAAGCCGAATATTTAGCTCTTTATTGCGGCTTGGAGATGTTGAATTCCATGGGAGTAAAACATGTTGAGGCTTATGGTGATTCGTTATTAGTGGTGCACCAAGTTTCTGGTGAATGCCAATGTTTAGGGGAATCACTTAATGCTCATCTTGATACTTGTCTTGATTTAATTGCATCTTTTGCCGAATTTAAAATTCGGCACATACCGAGACATGAAAATTCAAGAGCCAACATGTTAGCTCAGCGAGCATCAGGCTTTGACGTCGGTGGGCGTAAAGATTTAAAGCCGGTGCAAAGTATCTTTTCTGGTTTCTGTGCAGGTACGTGAAAAACGGCCCAGCCGGGTCTAGGAGTCGGCCAGGCCGGCTCTGGACCAAACCCGACCAGGCCGGGTACAGAAGGCGGCCAGGCCGGTTCTGGCCAGGAACCGGCCAGGCCGGGTGTTCAAGCCGGCTCGGCCGGATATTGCGGCTTTGATCCAAATCGGCCAGAATTGTGTCAAGTTGATGGGCAAGCTAATTTGGTGGAATGGAGGACTCTCTTGTTAAATTTTCTGCGAAATCCCGGCACTAAAGCCGATAAAAGTATTCGGTGGATTGCGTTTAAGTTCACTTTGCATAATGATGAGCTTTATCGGAGGACCGCCGATGATTTGTTGCTCAAGTGCTTGGGACCTGATGAAGCTAAAGTGGCTATGGGGGAAGTCCATGAAGGTGTTTGTGGTACGCATCAATCGGCTCCTAAGATGAAATGGCTTTTGAGAAGGGCTGGTTTTTATTGGCCTACTATGATAGCCGATTGTTTTCGCTACTACAAAGGATGTGAGGAGTGCCAACGGTTTGGTAATATTCAGTTAGTGCTTGCTGCAATGCTTCATCCTATAATCAAACCATGGCCTTTTCGTGGTTGGGGACTAGACTTCATTGGCCAAATTCATCCCCCTTCTTCAAAGGGTCATTGCTTCGTGTTGGTGGCCACAGATTATTTTACTAAGTGGATCGAAGCGATGCCTTTGAAGAATATGACACATAAGGAGGTGATTGAGTTTCTGACTGAGCATATTATTCATAGATTTGGCATTTCTCAGACTTTGTCTACGGACCAGGAGAAGTCTTTCATATCAAAAGAGGTGCGAGAATTTGCCGAATCATATAAGATTAAGTTGCTCAATTCATCTCCATACTATGGTCAAGCCAATGGCCAGGCTGAGTCTAGTAACAAGACCTTGATTAAGCTTATCAAGAAAAAGATAGAGGACAATCCAAGAAGGTGGCACGAGGTATTATCAGAGGCTCTGTGGGCTCATCGTATATCTCGTCATGGTGCTACAAAGGTGACTCCTTTTGAGCTAGTATGTGGACAAGAGGCCGTGTTACCCGTCGAGGTGAATTTAAATGCATATCGGCTCGCTAAGCAAGATGACTTGTCTGCCGTTATGTATCATAATTTAATGATGGACAATATTGATGAGGTGACAGATAAAAAGTTAATGGCTCTAAAGGAGATAGAGAAGGACAAAGCACGAGTTGCCAAAGCTTATAATAAGAAAGTGAAGATTAAGTCATTCCAAGTTGGAGAACTAGTATGGAAAACAATATTACCAATTGGGATCAAGAGCAATAAGTTCGGCAAGTGGTCGCCTAGTTGGGAAGGTCCTTACAAAGTGGTCAAGGTGATATTCGGTAATTCTTATATGCTAGAGACGTTGCAAGGTGATCGTCTCCCAAGGGCAATTAACGGGAGGTATTTGAAAAAATACTTTCCAAGTGTTTGGCAAGAAGCCTAGGTGCTCTCCAAGCATTGGCCGGTACATGTATCGCCCTTAGAACAAAAAAATGGCCAATGTATACATCGCCCTTAGTCACTAAACAGCCGTTGGGTTAAGTATCGTCGCTGTTTGGTTTTGCTTGTGTTTTCAGGTCCATATGACACCTGAAAACAGGGGGCATATGTTCGCACTCAAATTTGGCGTAGTCTGCAAAATAGGCTAGGCCGGGTATCGAACCCGGCTAGGCCGGGTTTTGGCCCTTGTGCCAGGCCCCGTCAGCAGGACACGTGTCGCCCCAAGAGACCCCGTGAAACCCGGCTTGGCCGGGTTTGGTCGAGTCCGAGCCGATTAATAGATCTAATCGGTTTTTGGTAGTTTTTTAACGTGGGAAACTTGGAGACTTACCTAAATACGTGTTTCCTACTGGGATAAGACCACCCCCTCTATATATATGGAGGATCATGGCCGATTGAGATCTTAACCATCCAATCATCAAAACACATCTACCAAGTAGATTCTCGCGGTGGTTCATTTCTATCCTGCTGTTCGGCTCGACTCTCCGCGAGTTTAGTCGGCGTTCTAGGTGATCTCCGCGATCCCTAGGGCAACCTCTACGTGCATCTCTCCGACGGATCTTTTCGAGGGGTGTTCAGGATTTTCCGGCGAAGGACGGGCGCTACATCGACCACCAAACGTCCTCTGCTGCTAGAGACGGTCGTCCCGACGACCAGAAGACCGGAACCCTAGCTTCCTCAGCGAACCCGAGGAAACTGGCCCAGCTGACTATCAAAGTCGGCCAGGCCGGGTAGGCGGCTCGGCCGGGTTCTGAAACCGGCCAGGCCGGGTTTCGCGGGCGTGCTGCTCCGTGCTGTTTCGTTTCGTGCGCGACGGTGCGATCTAGCACCTTGCTGTGTATTGTCCCGTTTCGGCGTCAACATAATCCAATCCCGTCTCTAGTAATATTTTCTATGTGCATAGTGATGCTCTGCATAGAACTTGGTGGAATCTGTCATAGTAGTGGATCTGCATATACAATGCTTATTTTGATTCCGTTATTATTGTTGCTGTCGGATTTATGGGTTAAAGCATGTCGTAAAATGACTAAAAACTTGACACCTTTAAGCATTTTTTGGATTTGGTTATCAGTTGGCTGATACATGGGAGTCTTTGGCTTATACTGCACTTAGGAGATTCTGCGAGCTAAACCCGGAGGAGATTGCACAGGTGCAGGCAGGACTTTTTCCTATCCTTGACCCCCGCCGATCCCAACTAGTGGGCACCACGAGGTGCCTAGTTATTGTTGACAACGCCCTCATTCGCTTCATGAGTGCCTTTGCCAATTTGCATGCGCTCCAAAACGCCACACATGCGTATGCAGAGATAATACATCGAACACCTTCCATCCATCGAGGTTGTACCCCCAGCAAGTACCCAAATTGTACCAAAAAAGAAAGATGCAGCTAATGCCCAACATCTTGTTTGTGTACAAATCCAACCTCAACGTCGTCGCCATGGACCCCGGCATTCTCCTTCGGTGCCGCTTGGCTCATCTGCAATGGAGCCATCTCCCCAAGCAGTCCTCATGAAGTGCTTGATTATATGTTGGCGAAGTTCTTTCTGCACTCCAAATGAAGACTCGTACTCACACAACTGACAAATTGAGAAGCATTCGTCCTAAAAACGTACATTTTTGTCAGAGAAAACGCAAGAACTGGCACCGGGTAATATTGCAGCTGCAGTGGGCATCTGTTCCCTACCAAGGACAACCAGCACGTAGAAACTCATCCTCCCCACACACGGAATTGTTCCCTTCAACCACTGCACAACAACAACAATAATCACCATTGGTCGATTAAGTGCGGCACGGTGGCTCCACAAAGGCAGCACATAGGGAGCTTTTTTGGAACTAAACCATTATGGAAGGTGGGCTTCGGAGAATTGTCATCCGCAGCAAGGCTTTGCCAATTTGCCATGCGACTCACGCTAGAATGTCATCTGAGCACTTTGGAAGCCTTTTCTTCCTCTTTTGCCCACGTCACTTCAGGCTGGGAAGGAACAGATGGACTCGAATCTAGCGGAACTCAAGCGCGGTGCTCCTGGGCATGGCTGGGGCTGTGCCACGCGCTGCTCCTTCCTCGCCTAGGCCCCACGCCTGGTGAGCTCGCCGCCGCTAGGCGCCACTTTCTCGACCTCTGCCCGTTGCTCCGGCTCGCGGGCGCTAGTACGTCCTTGAAGACATGGAGTCGGAGAAGATAGTGCACGTCGCCGACCTCGGCGGCGTCGACGCCACGCAGTGCCTCAAACTGCTCCACCTGCTGGCGGCGTCCGCAGCCTCGTCCCTGACCCACTCGAGCACGGTGAGCATGGCGATGAGGTCGGGCATCTTCGCCCGGCACGCACCACCGCGTCGAGCACGTCCCGCCATTGCACCTCCACCGTGATTGCCTCGCACAGCCGCTCGCGCTGGCCGTTGAACTCATACTGCATCCACGGCGGCGGCGCCTCGAACACGTCTGCGGCGTCAGCAGCGGAGCCAGGGTTGAGATACCGCTCGATGACGACGCTCACGGAGGGGTGGCCGAACGAGTAGGGCTTGCCCATGGGGGCTAGGGAGAAGACATTGACCGTGACCTTGGCGCCCGTGAGAGGACACAGTTGAGGGCCCGCCACACCTCCGCCTCACCGTCGTGCACGAGAACAGGGACGTGCTCATGCAGACGGGCATGGCGCTCACCAAGGAGGCAGAGCGGTTGGACGGCTCCGGCATAGCAACGGCGGCGGCGGCAATGGTGGCAATTTGTAAAATGCTAACACACAAGTACAAGAGGTTTTACACATATTAGTGTTGGCACATTTGCAGAAGGAGTGAAGTTTGTGAGATAGAGACGGGTTTAGGGTCTCTCTTCTGGAGCTGTTTCAGTAGAAAAACAAGCGTCGGACGTTTAGCCTGCGCAGCATCGAACCATTGTGTTAATTTTGATGGCTAACCCTAGCGCCATGTTCTCTGTGCTGAGAGCGTCGAACTCTGAGTGTTCGGTGAAGGTCACCTGACATCGTCCGACGGTAGTTGGAGCTCTTTGGTCATTTCTGAAACACGTCGGACTCGGCGACGTCTTGGTGCGACACACTGACTGAATGCAGTCCGGTGAAGATTTAACTGAGAAAGTCGGACGCTTCTCTTCAGTCCAACGACCTTGAGTGAGCAAGCCTCGGAATATTTCTCTAGAGTACGACGAGTAGCAGCAGTTTGCGCGAAACTTGGTTTGAAGGCGTCGGACATGAGTGTTTAGTCCGACGGTGGCCATCGGACTTAGTCCGACACGTTTTCTGCTCTCTGGTTTCTCTCTGATACACTAACGTGTTTTGCTCCGGTGGTACTGTCCGAAGACAGAGTCCAACGAGTTGGAGTTGGCGCGAGTAAGTGATCATTGTGACTCAACGGCTCTCTTCAAATCCCAGTGACATGTGGCGCAAATCAAGAGTGTCGGACTCAGACGTTTGGTCCGACGAAACTAGTCCGACGGTAGAGTCTAACAACACGAAAAAGAGACTAACGGTTGTTTCAGTGAGAGTAACGATTAGGGACTCACTTGTGACTATAAATAAATGATAACTAGGCACTTGGTGCCTCTCTTGCATATTTGGATCATTGGCATATACTTGTGAGCATTTGATTAGCCTTCCACTCACTCATTTGACTTAGTGTTGATCATCCTTTGAGTGTGAGTGATCCCTCAAGCTAGAGCTGCATTCTAGAGCACTTAAGAGCAAGCCGCTGCTTAGTTCTTGTTCTCTTGGGATGTTGTCGTGTCCCTAGAGGGCTTGGAGGAGGAGTTGATGGGATATTGGTTGTTGATTGTCCAAGTCCACATCAAAGAAGAATGTGAGGGGTTCTTGTGGTTGATTCCCCAGCGGAGTACCAAAAACCAACTCTATAGTTGATCTCGTGACTTGGATACACTTCTCTTGTGTTGGTGAGCGGCTCCCGGTGAGGGATTGACATGTGAAGCCTATCTTGGAATCCACCAAGGAAGATCATTGTCACAACGGGGACGTAGTTTGACGGCGATCAACTGAATCACGGGATAAAATTGGTGTTCACCCTCTTCTCCACCTTCGAGTGGATGAGCGGTCTTCCCGATGTTCATATTGTTGATTGATTGATCTTCTTCCTTGGTGATTGGCTCTACACGGCTATCGGTATTCACTTCATCAACACCATCGATACAACCTTCTCGAACCATACTCCTAGAGCTAGAGCATTGCTTATGCCATATTATTGTCTAACCCATTGCTCCAGTGCTTTGCAAGAAATTCCAATATGCTATTTAAACAACCCCCCCCCCCCCTGCCTTTGAGACCTTTCAAAGACGGAGACGGAGGACTGCCGGGGGGACATCGGGCCGTCATGGCCGTGCTCGTTCTCGGTGAGTGGGACCCTCATAGATTCAGAGCATGCAGAGACGCGCCTTCGGCTGCGCTCGCACCGCCGTCCATCTTCTGGCGTGCGCCACCCACGAGGGCCTCTGATTGGTGATGGTGCCAATCCGCGGGCGAAATCAAGCACTGCATGGCTAGTGATTCCCGTATCAGCACAGGGAGCAGCGGCGCGGACTCCGGGTTTTTTTTTTTTTTTTTTTTTTTTTTTTTTTTTTTTTAGCGTTGGCGGTCCATGGAACCTGGGTCGCAGGGCACGGAACTTCGGTGGGCCGAGGATGCGCGTGGGAGCCGGCACGTTGAAACCTGGGAACGATCGTGACCCTTGGTTTGAGTTGAAGGTAGGGAGCGGTTGCGTCTGAGCCTTTGATTTGTATGAAGGGGATTTTCCGCGTACAGTTTCGTTGGTGCACAATAGTTTTACTCCCTCAGCGGGGGACAAAATATTGGGTGGACTGATCATAATTTTAGACTCATCCATTATAGTTGAGAAGAAAGAAGAGATAAAACTAAAAATAAAATAGCACTGAAGTGAATTAAAAGAAATAAAAGAAAACAGTACTGAAGTTAGCTAAAGAGAAATAGTTATTTGATTTACTTATAAATTTGCAGCGAGGCCCTTCGTGTTTCCTTAAAGAAATAACTATTCAGTACAAGTTGTGCGGAAAAAAAAAAGTTTGTAAAATATAGCAAATCAAGCATACATCTTTTTGACAACGAAATGTACCATACAAGTATGGGACCATACATTGATTTCATAGCGATGAGAAGATAAGATTTCCTAGTGCTTGGCATGAGGTAGAATTGCCTTGACTTTGTTACAAGTATCTCGTTCGAATGCACTGCAACTGTATGCTTTATTCGACATGATTCATGATATATATATTAGAATCTAGCTTTGTTTCAAAATTCTTTCACAAAATCATGTGTAACATATATATCGTGTTGAATCAGTGAAGATTATTTAAACTGCATTGGCCTTTTCTTTTTCTGTACTTCCTGGACAACGTTACACTCGGCTTTCCACAGCACACGCACAACACACACCGAACGCTCCACACATCACTTGGCCGAAGCTACTGCTACTACATTAACCACGCCGGCGTTCTCCTCTGTTCATCTTAAACTGCGGAGGAGGAAGAGCTGAGTAGCCGACGAGACGGCCCTAGGCGTTGCTCCGGAAGGAGGCGTATCCCCTGGCGCTGGCGCGAAGGACGATCTGGTGGTACAGCGCCGCGATCGCTGCGCCAATGAACGGACCCACCCAGAAGATCCACTGCAGCGATGAACAAAATTGTGTACATGTCAGTTTCCATAGCAAACAGCTAATCCAACCCAGCACAACTAATCGATGAAACCAATTCCCGTCAGCTGCTGCAATCTTGCAAAAATGTGACATACCTGTTCGCTCCAGGCCTTGCTGTTGTTGTACACGACGGCGGCGCCGAGGCTCCTCGCCGGGTTGATCCCCGTGCCGGTGATCGGGATCGTCGCCAGGTGCACCACGAACACAGCGAATCCAATCGGAAGCGGCGCCAACACCTGACGATCGATCATCTCGCTCATCAATACGCAATGCAACGGCACAAGTTCTTGCAATGGGCAGGATCACGGTTCAAATAAGGAGCTAGCGTGCAGCAAAATCATTACCGGAACGTGGGAGTCGCGGGCGTTTCGCTTGGGGTCGGTGGCGGAGAAGACGGTGTACACGAGCACGAAGGTGCCGATGATCTCGGCGGCGAGCCCCGTGCCGGTGGAGTAGCCGGAACTGACTTCGTTGGCGCCGCCGCCGTAGCGCGCGTAGAATCCGCTCTGGAAGCCCTTGACGAGCGCGACGCCGCAGATGGCGCCGAGGCTCTGAGCAACCATGTAGAGCAGGGCGCGCACCAGGGACACCTTCCGTGCCAGGAAGAGGCCGAACGTGACGGCCGGGTTGATGTGGCCGCCGGAGATGCCGGCGGTGCAGTAGACGAGGATGAAGATCATGCCGCCGAACGCCCACGCGATGCCGAGGATGCCCACGCCGCCGCACGCCGCGTCGGCGCCAGACCCGCCCGTCTGGTGCTTGTACCCGATCACGGTGGCCACGCCGATGTACAGGAACAGCAGCGTGGCCACGAACTCGGCGATCACGGCTCGGTACAGGGACCACTTGCCCAGCTCGTCAATGTCCACCAGCGGCGCCGGCGGAGGGTCGGCATAGTCACGGTCACGGGCGGCGCCGGTCTGCGTGTCCATCTCCTTCGCCATTTGCTCTGCGGCCGGCGCTTGACAAGCTGTTGCTGGAAGCTAGTTTTGCAAGAGCTGCTTTCTGTGTTGTGGTTTTGGGGCTGTCATGGGGGTATTTATAGGGGTTTAAGATCCTCGAGGGTTTAAGTTGTAATGCACTTTTTCCTCTTCTAACTTTGAAAAGTTTGGGTACACAAGAATAGCTGTATGGGAGTGGGACGCAGCTATATAACATGCTGGATCACGAAATCCGGCTCAACCAAAATGTTTAAGTGTCGACATACATGATTTAGGAAACATGAAGAATGAAAAGTCTGTACATGTTTGTGTACCGGCACTAAATCAGTCTAATTTCATACCACTTTGTATTATATACCGGACAAAAAAACATTTTCTCTTTCATATATTATTATCTCTTTACTTTTACTACGAATCCTTAAAATGCTGATTTCGGAATTTCAAACCTTTGTATGATGCATAAGGGTATTGCAATGCTGTCCCTCTCCTTGTGGTTTGAAAAAACTGTGACGAGCAGCAGTATTGTCTTCTATAGTGTGTACCCTGCTGTCTTGAAGCGATGTTAATAAAAGGAGGGATTCAAGTGATGAGAAAATTATGTGTGCTTTTTGCAGCCCTTATCCTTTTCTTTTTCATCTCCTTGATTATGAAAAAACAGATATAACGTATCTAACAATCCACTAGGCAGATTGTTGTGTTCTTTTCTTTTTCAGTTTGTGAATTGTAAAAGTTATAATCCACAATCCCTGCTTAGCTTGCACTAAGTTCCGACCAATGTCATTTGGTTGAGCTCCGGCTCCAACTTTCAGGCCTAGCTATAGTGAAATTCAGAAATAGTATATGGTGCTCATGGGCATGTTTGGTTTTGCGTTAACGATGCAAGTGGGTCATAATTTGTTGACCCAGAAACTGACCCACGCTACCCAACCTATTTGTTCGCGTTTTGGGTCGACCCAAACCCGTCGAGTCTATGACACTGGTGACCAATGGGTTGCCCCACGCGCTCGCACCACGTCCGTCCTGCTGCTGCGTTACACGGCCACGTTATGCAACATTAGGAAGCAGCAGTCAATTAATTAGCTGATACCTACGTGTGGCCACGTTATGCAAGAGAAAAACTAAAAAAAAATGCACCTGACCGCGATACATCATAATCTCTGAAACACTGTAGGACTGGACTCGAAATACTGCAAGAATGAACTCATATCACAATCATATCACAATCAGCGAATGAGCCTGTGGTTCAATGATAAGACTGTTTAGTGGGATGTTACCCACCAGAGTTTAAATTTTGGTTGTCGCACATTATCTAAATTTATTTCAGTATTTAACGGCGTTATGCTTTCAGTGCTAGATGACGTTTCCGTCGACAGCGAGGCGCCTGTAGTGACTTCGTCAATCTCGGGATCCGGCGACATAGTCTTTCGGAGGTGCTCTTAGGGTAGGGTTTGCGTGCGTGTATTCATAGGATGAGTATACGTGCGTTGTGAATAACATACTTTTATCTGAATAACTTAAGGCTACCAAATGGTACTTTTATCTGCATAAAGTCTCAAGTTATTGGACTATTAATAAACCTGTAACAAAATAATCTCACTAGAAATAAACAGATGGAACTTGATATAGATTTTTGTACTGAACAAAACCTAAAAAAATGGACTTATGTGACAACAGCAACATGGAAATAAAAAAAAAAATAGTGCAGCAGCAGATATCCTCAGCTTGCAAGGCAAACTTTCTCATTGCAGACAAGTACCAGGTTCCATTCAGTAAGTAATTAGATAATTTAAACCAAACACTGCAAAATTTTCGGGAGATTTTTAAACAGCAGTGAAAACATCTAATCAATGGCTCAAGGCACTGTAGCGAACTAGCACCAAGAAGAAAAAGTGCGTCACGCTTCTCCTATTCTCTAATCTCTTCGATCGAGGAAAACTAAAAAATAAAATGCATCTGCACCCTGCGCCATACGGAGTTCCGAGGGAGTCAAGGTCTGCATGCATGCTGGAGTGGCGGCGACTGGCGTAGTTCGGGTTAGCCAGAGAACCCACAGACCTCACGATGTTCACCAAATTGGCGTGGGTCGACTAAGTGGGTTTTAACACCAAACTGTTGGCTTTAGATTTTGGCGTAATAGTCAAATTCGTTCTTAAATTATCGCTGAAAGCTCAGTTTAGTCTCTGAACTATAAGAACGGTCGTTTTATTCCTCAAACTTTCACAGCCGGCTTAATTTCGTCCCTAAACTATGAAAATGACCGTTCTCGTCCTCAAACTTTCGCAGCCGGGTCAATTTCATCCTTAAACTATGAAAACGACCATTCTCGTTCTCAAACTTTCGCAGCCGGCTCAATTTCGTCTCTGGTCCGATGTGGAGCGCCACGCGGCTTGTCTCGTCATCACCCAGTCAGCTGGAATCAGTTTTCGAAAGCCTGTAACTGATTTATTTTTATTCCAACTTATCGCAACTAGTTGTAACTCTTCAATATAAAATAGGATGAAAATGATTTTTTCATAAAAATTATAGATCTCGATAAGATCTACAACTTTCTAGTTTTAATGTTTTTTATTTGAGGACATTAAGATACTCAAAAAGTTCATATTATAGTGCTAAAATTTTATATTAACTTTTATATTAATTATAAGCAGCAGCAGGTAATTATTATGGTGCTAAAAATTTTTATTAACTTTTTGAGCATCTTAACATCCTTAAATAAATAAATTAAAACTAAAAATTTGTAGATTTTATTGAGATCTACAATTAAAAATCATCTTCATTAATGTTGTATTGAAGAGTTATAACTAGTTGCAACCAGTTGGAATAAGAATAAATCAGTTGCAGACTTTCAAAAACTGATTCTACCTGACTAGGCGATGACGAGACGAGCCAGCGTGGCGCTCCACATCGGACCAGAGACGAAATTGAGCCGGCTGCGAAAGTTTTTAAACGAGAACGGTCGTTTTCATAGTTTAGGGACGAAATTGAGCCGGCTGTGAAAGTTTGAAGACTAAAACGGCCGTTTTCATAGTTTAGGGACTAAACCAAGCTTTCGTTGATAGTTTAAGAACGAATTTGACTATTACGCCTTAGATTTTGGGTCACTGGATCGACCCATTAAAACCTGCATCGCGACTGGATGAACCATGGGCTCAGGCCTCCTACACTACAGTAGCCCCTTCACGTGGTCCAAGGCTACAGCATATAATCCTAACTAGAAAAAATTGAGACCCACTTCAATTTTTCTGGAGCTAAGTATTTAGTTGCTTTAGAAAGCATGTGGGATAGGCAAATCACGTGGTCATGTTCGTTTGTCTAAAAAGAGACACTGATTTTGGTTGACGCTGATTTATTGTTTGAGAAAAATATCATTCTATGTTTGTTTGGCTGTATGAACCATGAGCTTAGGCCTCCTACGACACTCATAGGAGCCCCTTCACATTGTCCAAGCCTGCAATTCGTAAGCCCGACTAGACAAAAACGAGATCCAATTCCGTTTTTCTAGAGCTAAGTATTTGGATGCTTTAGAAAGCGTGCAGGACTGGCAAATCATGTGTTTGTGTGCCTACATCAACCATGGGCACAAGCTTCCTACACTCACGGCAGCCCATTCACGTGGTCCAAGGATGCAGCATGTAAGCTAGAAAAAAAGGATTATTTAGACGCTTTAGAAAGTACGTGGGACTGCCGTTTCAAACAAACAATAGGTTGAGACAGTCAAACAAACAAATAGGAGTATCCCATAGGCCAATTTCCGTGCAAACAAACAGTCACTTTATAATAATGCAAATGCTCGTACATACATATGCTTTTCTCTATTAAAAAAAATACAATAGGTTGAGACTGCAAGTCATAGATTTAAAATGTACGTGGCCTATATAGTAGCAATTTTTTGAAATGAATTAAGCACTCTTGCCAAGTCAATACTTAGCATGCTTGTTTCTCTTGCCAAGCACTGTATAGCTTAGCTTGGCGAGACCAGTTATTTGGTGGCACGAGAAAAGGCTTGCTTTGCTTGGCAAACTTGCTTGGATCGGCAAGGATTTCCTTGCCCAGTGAAGAGATCCCAATTGACTCTCCCACATGGGCAAGTTTGCTGCTGCATTCATATCTCGCTCACTACCAGACGGGACCCTCTACTGGTGCTACTGCAGGAGCAAGCAAACCAAACACTGGACCAAGCATTGCCCTTGCTTTGTCAAGCTAGTTTATCTATGTATGTCAGGCAAGGCAAACCAGCAAAGGTTCCAAACAGCCCCTTGAGCTTATTATATGTGCAGCTTCCATCACAAAGAATATAATCGTGAATCGGTTTCTATGGCTTCAGAACTTGGCTAAACAACATCAAAGAAAACAGCCATAATATTTGCATAATTTCCTTTTGACATGGAATTCATAACCCACTTCATTGTGACATGGCATGTGTTTGCATGCCTATATATAAATCCATCTCGATCCATGTGCGTTGGAGTGGTTTGACCTAGAATTTAAATTAAATTCCACACCAAAGTACCAAACCACCCTAACTCATATTGATTAAGGTGCAATCCGAGTATATGGAGCGCTACTTTAGTACTATCTAAATAGGGTTGCATGGCCTTTATTAGTTGAACGTAGACACCACCATTATTATATCTTAATCCAGCCCCCAAAGAGGTAAACATCAAACGACGGATGCCTCGGTGCAAATATCTTTTTTAGGTCAAAAAAGAACTGAGTTCTCCACGGCCTGGCTCCAGTTCCTTCACAGGTCCTTGTCTAGCAGTTAAAAGAACACAGAACCTAACTGCTGCGCTCCAGTTCACAGCGAAAGGTTGGGTAGTTTTCACCCAGTTCATGACGGTGGGTTCGCTCAGCCATCCATTCCGTGGTCAGCGCTTACACGTTCACTGAAATATACAATTCCTTCCTCGAGATGCAGCTTTCGAGTAGTACGTAATCTGGGCCCGGCTGCTGGCGTCGGCGCACAATTGTGGTTGTCTTCGCAGCCACCACGTTCTGCTAAATTTTGCCGACGACAGGAAAACCACGCTTGGTCTTAAAACCGTTTATTTTTCAGCCTTTTTATAGTATTTTTTTTAAAAAAAATCAGCATCAGTATTTATTTTCAGCGGTTTTCAGTTTCAGCGAACTTAAGATGGTGACCGATGAAAAGTGGAGTCTGATCTCAGATGCAATTGATAAACTCAGTGGTAGCTTTTCAACTCGTCTTGCCATGAGAAAAATGGCAATTGACCCTTGCCCGTACATACGGATTCCTTGAGATTGAAGGAGGCGTGGTTGTGGTACAGTGCTTAATTGCTATATATAGTACTACTCCTTTAGACAACTGGATATTTCCCCATATTCAGCTTCCAATTGGGTTGCCGGCAGCGCACGACCACAATTGCTGAAATGCAGCATAACCAAACCTGGCCGTCACAAACGTCCTGGATAAATTTGCCGACCACTGGACAAATATCTGGCTGAACTTTCAGTACATATTGCTATATGACATTTCATGGCACCGACCAGCATTATTAGGTCTCGGCTGCACAAGAAGTCAACAAGGCTTATGAAGAATTGAAGATTGTATGGAACCACGCGCACGCTCTTGCTGTGACTTGAAAATTGATAGCTAACAAAACAAATTCAAGCTTCAGATGAGTCTCTGGAGAATTATTCCAACAAACCAGCAACTCTTTTTCTAGAGGGAAAAAAAACAGACAAACCAGCAATCTAAATCTGAATAAATTTCTGTATTCTTTGGAGGAACCCAGGATCAAAACCAAGATTATCATAACTCACAAGACCCTTATGACACTCAGAATTTGAGGTCTGACCATGGTGCAAGGACAGCCAAGTTAGTTCAAACTTTGGCAACGCCCATCCACGTGTTACACGATTCGTGAAATTTTGGATGGTTAACTCCTAAGCACATTTAGGTTGCAAATGTATTATTGGATGTTCCAAAGGAAGGTGACACAGAAGATTAACTGTGCCTCAGTATCCCCAATAATCGTTGCGGATCTCATCGTCGAACTTCTGTTTCAGTTCAGGGTGCTTCGCAAAGTACTCGTCTGCAGTCATCGTGCTCATCTTTTTCTGTGTGTACAAGCAAGGTGTGATGTTAGCATGACTGAAAGAAACACGGTCCATGCCTGTCAAAGATTGACCTCACCTTCATCTCCTTCATTTCAGCAATCTCTTTCTCTATCCTCTCTGATTCCTTTAGTGATGCTTTTTCGGCATCCTTCATTTCAACCAACTATGTATATCATACAGACAGAAAATATCATTAATATCTGGAGGCAACGGTCGAAGCAAAATAGTGACAGTACACAAAGGAAAGTAACTATGGAAATGCAAATTAAAGAGAGCAGTGAATCCTCACCAAAGCATCAAACTTTGGCTTGTATTGAGGAGTGACAGTGTCAACATACTTGGGGATCTCTATGCCTGCATTTTTTTTCACGATTCACAGTGCAATAGATAATTAAATAGCCAAAAAGTGCATAGAACCATAAGAACATCTGAAACCTTTAATACCGGCTACTGTGAGCAAAACAGTACTAAATCATTTGGTAAGCCTTAGATTTAGGTCCATCTTAGAGTTCAATGTTGCAATGCGCCATGTACACAGCTTATTATTAGTAGCCCATTTACAAAGAGCAGTAAGAACTACCAGTTTCAGCTGAAATTTTCTACCAGAAATATCTCCAATAAGGTATCTAAAAAATATGTGATATTCAAACACACACATGAAGCAACATTTATTTACACAATACTACTATAGGTCTTTCTTTCCATACAAAGAAAAAGGACACTGCATCTGGTGTTCTAGTAAATATTCCAAGTTAAACAAAGATAACAAGTTGTAATTTTATATCGCAACAGTTTGCAGATACATGAGTAAGATGGAGATGAGAATCGCTACTTACTTTCATAGGCCTCCTTGTACATATCGACAACTTTTGATCCAATTCCCTTTTTGTAGTACTCCCAATCAATTGGATGGGGTTCCTGCAAAATAATTGAAGAAATACTTTGGAACGCAGGAACAAAAATATACGGATGCTAGTAAACGTAGGAATAGGAAAGGAATGAGGATGCAAAACTGAGGAATGGAAAAAAAAAACAGAGGAAAGTCGAAGGAATTAGAATACAGGCTCTGATCTCTGTTTGGAACACAGGAATTAGAATACAGGAAGTGGAGTATTATTTACTTATTTTTGGGCTGTAAATATGCATAGTTAAATTAGTCTAAATAACATGGGAAACTAACATGAAACTAATATTTTTAAGAATTTTCATTAAATATTTTTTCTACCCACGGTACTTATCTGCTCACTATACAGTAAAATGTCACGCACTTTGTACTACTACTCAACTCCTGCCTTCGGCTCTCTGGACTGATTCCCCATTTTTATAATCATTAACCTCTACAGCTCCATCTCATTTTTGTATGCACTGTCTCGGGCATCAGCAAAGGAAAGGAAAACCAGAGATCAGAGCGGATGTTTGGTTTCCTGTGAAATGAGCATCCACCTACAGTATTCCAAAGGAAAGGAATTGGCTCTTCCTGTGTTCCAAACGCACACCCTGAGTTCCTTTCCTTCATCCTGTGGTTCCTACAAATTTCGTTTGGAATTCCCTCAATCCAAACAGGGCCTAGAAGGTCACTCCGAAAGGCCAAAATTTCAGAAGAGATGGCGCATGATTTCAATGTTGCTGAGGGCATTCAACCAAACTAAATGCACAACAAAAATGAAGTAGGACTAAAAAAGCATTTAACAAATGAGGACTACTGTATCTATTTAATAAGGCAATGCTGCTTGTCTTCTTGAACTGGCAAGCAAATAATGCTTGTCAATGTGTGATATAAATCTCTTGCATTGTTGTTGATGGACATCAAAACAATATGTAATCATTTGTTCCAATGGATTACACGCATCAGAAGTAAATCAGCCATTCACCTATACCATTTTTTTCTGTTGATATTTATAACAAGCATACTGAGATACAATTACTGAAAGCAAAACATAATCAGCACGTATTTGGGCAGCCTTAGCGCAAAATGGAAATTTTACCCAGAACATACTACAGCAATTAGGAGTAGTACATAGACCTGGGTTTTATCTTGCCTAGAGAAATGCAGGTGCAAAGATATGGGTTTTCACAGACCTATTAAACATGTTTCGCTCTACAAATATATGCGGCTGCATCGTATCATCATATACAATGTAGAACATGGCCCTGATCTCCGCGAATCAATTGGTCCTCCAGGATGCTACGAATCGCCAGAAAAAAACCCGATTCAATATAATCTGATCTAGGGAAGATGGCTAGATCGGACGATCACCTGCGAGAACTTGGTCTGGAGCTGGTGGTTGACGTCCTCGAAGGTGCGGCGGAGGTTGGCGAACTCCTTGCGGGCCTCCTCGGAGACAAGCATCTTCGCCAGGCCGTCCCAGTCGATCGCCTTGCCGGCCTTCGTAGCCGCGTTGGCCACCTTCTTCGCCACCCCGTTCCCGTTCATCTTGCTCGCCTCCCGTCTCGCGCCGCCGCCGCCGCCGATCCGCGTTCACCTCTCGGAAACAGAACGGGGGGACAGACAGCCCGTGACGGATGCAGAGTGAGTGAGTGATTCTTTCGGTTCTTTCGTTTGGGCCTTCTTGGTGGGCTCAAATGGGCCGGCCAGTGGAACAACTAAGAACGGTTGGATGAAATTCGGCCAGGGCCTTTAACAATTGGGCTAGGCTATCCTGCATGTGTACGACCATGGTAAGGAATTCAGGGCCTGCTAGTCGGCTACCAATTTTTGCCCAACCAAAATGAGCTTTTTACCTGTATGTACTTTTATTCAAACTTACCAGAATTCCCTTCCTTATAGGCTTATATGGCTTTCCGTTCAGATTAGGCCACTAATGGTGTTAACTTTGGAGCCAAATGGCCATTTTACACCTAGCGAAAAAATGCACAATTCAGTTTGTATATTTTAGATTTGGAGTAATGTTACGCAAATATTTTTATGTATTATTCCACCCGCAAAATAATACATAATATTGTTTATCTATCATGATGTGTGAAAATATTTATGCAATATTACTCCAAATCTAAATTATACAAACAAAATTCTGCACTTTATAGGGCCAAAAATTGAAATTTGACCCCAAAGATAACACCGTTAGTGAGCTAATCTGAACGAAAGACCATAGAAGGAACAAAATTTAGTTTTAGGGTCATACAACTAAGTTCAAAAAAAAGAAGGCCATACAAGGAAGAAGCATTATTTTCAGAGCCATACAGGTGAAAAGCTCAACCAAAATCATGGCAAGCCAAAATCAAGGCTGCCGAGAGCAAAAAAAAAAACTTTAGATGTGCATTTAGTTGACTACCAAAACTAAGGGTTGCCGATTTTATCTTTTATACAATTTAAAAACCTTTTAGAGATTTCCAAAACTTTGACCATAAAAAATGGCACACCAATTCTTTGGCAATAAACCTATTGATGACTACAAATTTTGACATCCCATAGTTTTGGTTGGTAAAAATTGGTAGCCAACCAATCAGACCCTCAATATACACCTTGAACTTATATAAAATGTAATCAATATGGTTGGGCTTGTAGGTAATTAGTTAGTTTCAAACTTGAAATGTATTTTTCTCTCAAACTATTAATGCACTCTGAAATCCCCATGGAGCTGCGGTGTTTTTTATAGTAATTGCAACAAAATATGATCCAATATGAGTTTTCTTTTCCTAAATGAGATCACATATGAGTTTTTTCATCTATTTCGCTTTACAAAAATCAACATTTGAAATGCTCCATTTGAACAATTTGGATTATTATATTGTGTCAACATCTGCAGGTAAAGATGTTGAACTAGTTTATCTGAAATGTGGAATTAGGTTACGTAGATTAACAATCCAAAAAATATTGAAATACGTGTAAATGTTCAATCTAATAAACATGATTATAATAAGCTATCGACATTAGAATAAAAAGTAAAAAACAAGTGAAAAGAATAAAACAAGTTTTCTCTCCTCTGCAAAGCCAGAGTAAGTAGGTTATTGGGTCAAATGATGTGTGAACAACTATCTTGCACAAGATTCATAGGAGGTCTTAAAAGTTAAAACACGCATTTCCACTACGAAAAGATTACTACACCCATAAAAGCAGTAAAAAGAGCTAGTACAGATCCAGTCAAATTATTTCACACAACAAATCATGAAAAGCATATGCTATAAGACTTAGGTACTCTTGCGAGGAATATTTGATCAGATTTTATAGGACTTTGATGCATGTGCACAGAGAGGAGAGCAAATCGGTTAAAAGGTCACGGCACGTTGTGGCTAGTACTCGATTTATTTGGATACGTTACTCCAAGGCTATTCTTTTTTGTATGTCATGGCAAATCCTAGGCTGAGCTTTATTAATTGGAACCAGCAAGTGGATTACCTCATGATTCCACTCGGAGCAGCAATTAAAAAATAACACGCCTGCCAGAAATCCTAGCATTCCTGCGGAATCAAATTTGGAGTTCGAAAAGGTATAAAAACAAAATGTTATGATTTGAGTATAAATTCAACAAGTCGTAGCTTAGAGATGTCAATTTATCTGTGCCATTTGTCTATTACTACAACTACATACATCCTGTCGAACTATTAATAATAAGCAGTAAAAAAAATGCAATTTGTCTATGTGATACATCACATCATTCTTCAGATGAAACAGCTCGTGCAGCAATAACCTGTCGATAATTTTTTATTTTTCCTATTACGCTTTTACGAAAGAATTATGTGTGATTTCAGAATTCCGAGCAAAATACTGAATATTTGGTTTGGACATGAGTGACATTAAAAACATTTTTACGTTCCATATATGCCACTACCGTCAACGCCCTTAATTTCTCTGACGTTAACTAGTCTAGAATACCAATTTTACCCCTTATAACCATTGCTGAACTACATAGTTGGTGCTCAAAACATCTTCAAATTAAAAAGAAAAATCAACTACAAAGTTGTAGATTATATCGAGAACTTAACTTTCGTATAGACCATGTCAACACATTCGAGATGGTTTGATAATTTTAAATTTAAAATTCAAAATCTGTACACTTACAACAATATTTTGGGACCCTAACAATTTCGAATGGAAAACTTGTCAACTACAAACTTGTAGATCTCATCGAGAGCTACAATTTTGATATAAAGTTTGTCTCGATCCATCTAAAGTAGTTGTAGCTACAGTACTCCAGCTACTCGTGTCTACAGTAGCCTACTACAGGGGTAAAATAGGTAATCCAGACTAGTTAACGGCAGAGAAGCTAACGGTGTTGTCGGTAGTGACATATATGAAACATAAAAACGTTTTCAATGGCACTCATGTCCATATTAAATATTCAGGTTTGCTCAGAATTTAAGAATTATTGGCACATATGGAATTCTCTCTATATATTAATATTTACTTGAGGGTTGAATTGGTGATGCCTTGACATTAGTGCATCTTGGTATTTTACCAGTTATAACGGAACACATCTGAGAAGTCCCGGCAGGGAGAAGTCTATTGCATCCTCACTGCATGGCACTGAAATACTTACGCCCTGTTTGTTTGTGCTGGAAACAAGTGCTGTGATAATTTATTCTGAGAGAAAAATACTGTTTCAATTCGTGGCTAGAAATGAGTACGGATTGGTCAAAAGAACAGGGCGTTAGTACGCACGCAGCTAACACATCAACATCCATAGTCCTAGGCTTGATATAGTCACTCTGTTCGGCTGGCTGAATTGTATGGCTGCCTGGCTGATTGTTCTGAAAGAAAAACACTGCTGAATGGCTGGCTGATACTGGCTGGCAAGTTCAAGCGAACAGATTGAGTATGTAGTTATAAATAATACCAACGACTGAAGATCGAATAATCCATGAGAGCAAACAAACAAACACCAAACAAAAAGTCCTGAATGAATATAAAGGTCACGGCATGTGACGTGGCTAGTACCAGAATGAGAGATAAGTTTAATCACGGGCTGATCTTTATTAGCTGGGAACATCAGCAGGTGCGTTCACCTAATGTTTCCATTACGTCCGTCCATCCAGAGCATGCAGGGGCAGCAACGCAACCGCCCCGGCGAGTCCAGCCACTACCAAAGCCATTCTCTCTCTATATATATTTTCTCCACCGGGGACGACTAGGCTCTCTCGCTCGCTCTTCTGTTCGCGGCTGTCGTTAGCTTGCAGGTCCCTGTCCGGCCGCCTTTTTACCACCCCCGCGCCCAAATCATCTCCTCTCCTCCAACTCCAGTCCAAAGCTAGCTACAGTAGCCACCACGAGCTAAGAATTGAAAACAAGAGATCGCCGTCTTTGTCCTTCGCCTGTCTAATACTCAGTCCTTGTTTTATTTAAGTATTTTATTTAACCACAGCAGTCCTTGTTTGTCTGCCCACCCCTCGCCCTAATTCCCTAAACACGGAAACTGATTTGCATTATTGCATCTTTTTGTTTGGATCATGCATGTGACATACTCCTATCAAGCTGCTCGATCATGCTGTGTCACGCAGAGCTGTAAAGAGAGGAGATTCCAACAGGAGAAAACGGTTCATGCGTGCGTACGCGGACGTTGAGATCATCATTCCTCTGATGGCCTGCTTGTGGCCAACAGCGCCAAGAACGAACGAACAGACCGAGACCAGTAGAGCGCCGCGCGCGTACGTCTTTCCGAAACTGTCGGTCGAACATGCCTCTGGAACGAAAAGTCTGGAAGATTCCAGCGTCCTCCAGTACGTTCCCGAGTCCCGATCGACGATAGTACCAGAGTACATATATGGCGATCGATGGCGGTGCCGTGCATATGTTTCGCTTTGTTTTTGCGCCCAATTATTGGGGGCGAACACGGAAGTTTCTCCGGCGCGCGACGTCGCTCTCCAACAGGGGCCTTGCGGTGCCGGACCAGGCACTGTTACTGTCCTTGGTCATGGTGTGCCTGCATGGTATAACAACCCTAAAAATCCACACAATCTAAAAATCCCAACTAATTAAAATTTTTCATTTATTTATTGTGAAAACCCATTTTTCTTGTGCAAGCATATAGGTTTCATTATGAAATTGGTAAATAAAGGAGTGTAGTTTGCATTTTAATTCCATTCACATAGAATAATAACTTATGCATCACATTTGGGATTTATTGCAATTTATGTTTGTATTTACTCAATAATTAAAATGGGCAATATATGTATATATACACTAAACTGAAAATAGAAAAGGAGAAAGAGAGTTAGACCAGCCATTCGTTTCGGCCAGCCGGGTCGCTAAGCCAGCCCAAGCCCGCCCGACCTTCCTCTCCTCATCTCACCGCGCGCGGCCCACGTCGCGGCTCGGCAGCGCACGCGCACGACCGGCACACACGCGCTCGCGTTCGCGCCCGCTGCCAACCCGGCCCCGCCTGTCAGCCGCTCTCGCCCCCCCCACTGTTCTTCTTCCTCACGAAGGCGACGCGCCTGCCGGGGGTGTCGCGCGAATGGCGTGACCCCGGTCCCACAGCCGACAGCATGGCAGAGCCCTGACCCCGCTGTCCCCCTCCTGTCCCCTCCTTTCTTGGCCGCCAAGCGAACCCGCGCCCATCCGGAGCCCTAGATCCACTCGAGCCACGGCCCTTCGATCGGCCGAGCGCAATCAGAACCGTTCGCCATTGGAGCTGGCCAAGCTCGCCTATAAATTGGAGCACCCCGAAGCCTTACCCTCATTTCCCCTCGCCGCCACCGCAGCACAGACCGGCACACCGCACCAAACCGAGAGAGAGAGCGTAGGAGAAGGGCGGAGCAGAGGAGGAGAAGCTGCCGGAGCGCCGCCGCCGCGGAGCACGCCGGAGCCGGACACGGAGGAGAAGCCTGAGCTGCGGACGAGGAGCGGCACGGCACTGCGATCGCTCTGCACGGCTCTGACTCGCCACTGCACCGCTATCCTAGCTTCACCGACACCACGGTGAGCCACCGCACGCCATGTCCGAACCTTGCCCTGCTTTTGCCATGGCGTTCCACCCTCGGGACGCGCAGGCACGAGCCTTTACCGGCTCGGGAAGATCACCTGCACCATGCACTCATTCGACCGGCCGAAACCCCCGGACTACAAGCTTGCTAGACCGAGAACGCAGCACGACGCGTTCTCGGCGGAGCGCGCTCACCACCGACGCGTTCCGACGCCGAATCACCTGTTCCGAGCAATCCGACTAGCACCCGTATAGGTTAGAGCGTCGTGGAGCACCGCCACGACCCCCTCGAGCTAGCTACGCGGATCTAAGCGCTAGAGGAAGCCTGAATCGCCTTGGCCGCGTGCGCCGCGACCTTACCGGAGCGCCGCCGCGAGCCGTCGCCAAAAGAAGGTCATGCCATGGTTAAAGTTCGCCACCAGAGTGTTGTATGCCTCTCTGGCCTCACCAATTTGACAAGACCGCATTCGATTGAACCAATACTTGGTCGTAGCCGCGATGCCGCCTTCCGCCGTCGTCGGCGACACGCCGCCGCCACAACCGAGCACCTTGGAAAGCTCGGTAGCCAAAATTGGTAGTTGGTATACCATCGCCATAGACCCTGGACGCGTATACACCTCCTAGAAGACCTCCTTAGCCCCGCCGGAACCTCACAGTCGCGAAGACATCGCCGCCGACACGTTCCGCCTCGCCTAAATCCGTTCCGAGTACCCCCGGTCGCCTCGCGCTGCGGAGAAAGGCCGCCGAGGTTCGCCAAGTCTGCCTCGGCACCGCCGCTAGATAGCCGAGCCCCGAATCACGACTGTCGCCTTGGCTACGTGCGCCTCCACCTCGTCGGAGAACCGCCGTATGCCGAGGGAGAGAAGGAGGCCATACCATGACTCTAATCCGCCACCATCTGGTCGGACGACTGCCTGAGCACGCCAATTGGGGAAAGCCGAGCCCTGTCTTGCCGAAATATGGCCATCGCCGCCCTGTCATGGTCCGCCGCACCGGAGAGACACCGCCGCCTTGAACAGACGCCCTGGAACCCTGCTAGCACCGAATCTCCGATTCGCCCGAGCCTCCCCAGGAGAGCTCGGGAGAGCAGCACCCTCGGCGCACCAAATCTCCGATTCGCCCGAGCCTCCCCAGGAGAGCTCGGGAGAGCAGCACCCTCGGCACACCAAATCTCCGATTCGCCCGAGCCTCCTCAGGAGAGCTCGGGAGAGCAGCACCCTCGGCGCACCAAATCTCCGATTCGCCCGAGCCTCCCCAGGAGAGCTCGGGAGAGCAGCACCCTCGGCGCACCAAATCTCCGATTCGCCCGAGCCTCCCCAGGAGAGCTCGGGAGAGCGGCACCCTCGGGCGCCCAAATTTCCTGATTCGCCCGAGCCTCACCGGGAGAGCTCGGGAGAAAAGCACCCTCGGGCGCCCAAATTTCCGATTCGCCCGAGCCTCACCGGGAGAGCTCGGGAGAGCAGCCCCTTCGGCGCCCACATTTCCGATTCGCCCGAGCCTCCGCGGAGACCTCGGGAGAGCGGCACCCTCGGGCGCCCAAATGTCCGATTCGCCCGAACCTCCGCGGGAGACCTCGGGAGAACGGCACCCTCGGCGCCCCGAATCTCCGATTCGCCCGAGCCCCGCCGAGCTAAACCGAACTACGCCGAACACCGCCAAGCTACCCCCGACCACCGCCGAACTATGCCGAGCTCCGCCGAGATACCCCCAACCACAGCCGAGCTACCACCGACCACCGCCGAGCCACGCCGAGCTACGCCAACTCCGGCAACTCTCTGGGAACAAGCATCGAACACCTGGTGGGCGACCATCGGGTCTGTGTTCTGTTGAGGCACCACTTGCCGCACTACTGGACCCGCGCGCCACGTGGACCAATCCCAAGCTGCCCCTGATTAACCGACCAGTTTTCCCATTTTCAGAAAATAGGATAATCTTCGGAAATTCATAACTTATTCATACGATGTCCAAAAATTGCGCACCATATATCAAAATTCTCAGAAAAATGAGATCTACAATCTAAGACTATGTTTGTGTGCATTTGGCTCTTTATTTTATTGGATTTTTCTGAAATACTCTATAGGAGTCGCTGACGCGACTATTTCGTGTTCGATTTCAGAGCCGGAGGAGGATCTGACTAAGGAAGACGACCACGAGTACTTCCAAGAGCTAGGAGACGACTACGAAGGTGCCACGTCCCACCAAATCCTTAGATCCTATTACGCATTGCAAATGACATTGTTGCTATTGCTTTATGATTATGTATGGATTGGTTGCATGGTAGTATATTTGAATTCCCTGCCTTGATAAGACTTTACCCAGCTATCCGCTGTTAGGTTAGCTGCTGCTTAATTTACTGTTACTCTTCCACTACTTTCTACTTGCTATATGCTATGTGGTGGAATTGGGACGGTGTATAGCTGATTATAACCACTGGGAGAGAGTGCTGCGTGCGTCTTGGGTGCGTGGTAAGGGTTGATGTCGACCAAGTGGGATGTGAGACAAGCCCATGGGGCAAGTCGTGCCGGGGGTGCAACCTGGGCATCCCCAAGCGAGATACCTGTGGCGGGTAAAGTTGTTGAGGAGGTTTCGGGTGGGATAGCCTTGGTGGTTTGAAGCCCGTGGACGGAGGTGCTGTGATAGCACGGGGAGAGTATCCCCTAAGTGGAGATGCCTGCTTGGTCAAACCTAGGATGGACTAGTTTCAGGTTCATGGGAATCCTTTTCTACTCACTCGCTTCTGATGGGCGGGAGACGGCTGGACTACTTGGTAGGACGGTGCCACTACTGCTATGTTGAAAGGTGATAAGGGTGGGCGGAGACGGTCGATGGGTTCCCGTTCCGTTCTAGATGCACAGTACCATTGGATGGGCCCGGTACTGTGTCTCCCAGTCTCAGCATAACGGTGTAGGATCCGGAATATCCCAGGGCTGAGTGGTAGGGTGGCATCGACCTAGGCAAGCAAGCACCCGGAATTCTGTCTAGGTGTTTGCGCAACACCTATGATGGCTAATCTTGTGGGTAGTGAAACCTCTGCAGAGTGTATGGTTGATCGATCGATACATATGCCAACCTGTTGGCTATGGACCTTTCCTGTGAAGCTTCTACTAGTGTAGTGGGTGTTCTCTTCTCCCCCTGGATAACATTTTTCCGGCAGTGTACCCGTTGTGGTAGTGTGCCGCTGAGATAGGCCCGAGAGGGAGTTGGGCCTGTCGAATGAGAGCGAGGTGTGGGTAAGTGAGATGTGGTGATGGGAAAAGGGATGATGGTGTTAACTGGTGATAAAACTTGACTAATTAAAACATTGATTACAGCTGCATAGGAAAACCTCAGCCTATAGGTCTGCTTGTATAGCCTTGCATCCACTTTCCACAAAGCAAATGCTGCATAGGTGGGCTCGTGGCCAGTACAAATCGTACTGATAAATTTGCTGTCAGGTGACGAGAATGAGTACGACTTCGAGGGAGATGATGACGAGGAATAGGGTCACGTGCTACACTCAAGTTGGCCGTGAAGGATGAATCGCTTCCGCATCTTCTAAAGCTTCTCTGATTGTTGATTCCGCCAGTGTGGCGATGTAATAAATATTTATGTAAGACTTATTTACCGTTGTATGGATCCTGGTGGCAACTGAGATATGGGTAATTTCATGGATTGTTCCAAGCAATCTGTTGAATTACAATTCGAGCCTGTGGATTTCCCTTCGTGGAAATCGAGGTCGTTTCAGTTGGTATCGGAGCCATACTTGACTGTAGGACGAGACCCATAGCAAATGGACGTTAGAATAGGAAGTCAGACTCTCTTTCGGTTATATTACCGACCTTGCATTCACTTTTTATGCAATGGCTTATCTAATACAAGGACCTGCTAATCCGTTTCTTGAAAAATTTGCAGATGACCAGCCTTGGACCACCACTTCGTCCACTGCACGACGGCACTATTGAGATTCCGATCAAATGGCTATTGACCTTATGCACCAGTAGCTTATGGGACCCTGCGTGGCCCTTAGACTAGTGATACCATGAGTTGTCCTGTCATTGGCTATCTGCGCATAGCACGATCTTCTTAGCAGCTAGGAACATCCTTTATGTAATAATAACCATGTGATGAGTGACATTTGGATCTTATGCTTCTTATGGTTCTCTAAGCTTCTTTGGTTGAGTGTAGGATAGCATGAAAAATGTTTTAATTCATTTAAATCGTTGAAAACATCTAACTCCTACTTAAACAACTACAAGATTATTACTGCACTGAGCACGTACCTAATAATTTCAGATGTCGATGAGACGTTCTGCGCGTTTGGAGAACCGCCAGCCCTCCCCCGCACCTGCGCCAGGACGCGGGCGTGGTCGCAACCGTGGACGCCCAGCTGGCAGACGTGCTGGAGT
Organism: Eremochloa ophiuroides; assembly: GCA_038502445.1. Classification (NCBI taxonomy): domain Eukaryota; kingdom Viridiplantae; phylum Streptophyta; class Magnoliopsida; order Poales; family Poaceae; genus Eremochloa; species Eremochloa ophiuroides. Next base: position 33,655,872 of record JAHLJS010000001.1, on the reverse strand, counting down.
TAACCTGGAAGAAGAGCTGCGCCGGGCAGAGGATGCACCGCCGGTGATCGATCCGCCACCACAAGGCGAGAACATGCCTCCGCCACCGCCACCGCCACCGCCACTGACGTTGGCGGAAGTGATGGCTCAGCAGACCCAGCTGCTGCATGCCATAGCTACTGGGATGAACGGGCACCACGGGCCACCCCAGAATGACTTCCAAAGGAAACTGGAGGGTTTCCTGAAGCTGAGGCCACCTACCTTCGACGGGACCGACAGCGATCCCCTCGCTGCCGATGATTGGCTTAAGGAGATGGAGAAGAAGCTGGACCTGACCACTTGCTCCGACGAGGAGTGTGTTGGGATTGCTAGCCACCAGCTGACCGGTGCTGCACGAGCATGGTGGGACAACTACACCAGCGCTCACGAGGACCCAGCCCACATTGACTGGGATGAGTTCACCGAGGCTTTCTGTGACCACCACATTCCTGAGGGAGTCATGGAGGCCAAGGAGAACGAGTTTCGTAACATCTCCCAGGGAGCTGATCGGATCCACGAGTACACCACCCGCTTCAACTGCTTGCTCCGCTACGCACCTGCGTCTTGCGTGAGTTCCGAGAAGGAAAAGATGTACTACTACAGGAAGGGACTTCAGATCAAGATCAGGTTGGCTCTGTCAGGGAACAAGAGCTACACTCTGCGTGAGCTGATTGACCGCTGTATTGAGATTGAGAAGGATCGCATGGAAGCACGACTGGAATTCGAGGCCCAGAACAAGGGAAAGAAGCGCCGCTCTGAGGGACCCGCTCGCACTGCTCCACCTCAGAGACAGCGAACGGGTGCACCTCCGCCTTTCCGAACCCGCCAGGGACCTTCTTCGGGAACGAGCCGTGGTGGTACCAACAGCAGCAACTATCACCGCCCCGCTCAGACCTACCCTGCGCCGACTCGAGCTGTGCAGAACACACCCGCCCCCGCTACCAACACGCCAAGGACAAGCAATTGGAAGGCTCCTGCGACAGCTATAGCAGGCAGTGCGCCCTTCACTTGCTTTGGATGCGGAAAGCCTGGACACCGTGTGGCTGTGTGCCCCGACCTCAACCGTGCACCAGCAGCTGCACAGGGCACACCAAACCGGGGATCTGCTACCCGAGGAAGACTGAACCACATGACCGCTGAGGAAGCTGAAGCTGCACCTGATGCTGTGTACGGTACGTTCCTAGTTCAGGGTAACATGGCTACAGTTCTGTTCGATTCGGGAGCTACATGTTCATACATTTCATCTGCATATGCACGAAAGCATAACATACTTGTAACCCCGAGAGCAAACCCCATCCTAACTAGCTCGCCCTTAGGAACCTTCAGAAGCATTCACATATGTAGGGGAGTGATAATCACAATCGAGGGACTTGACTTTCGAGCTGACCTAACCCTACTACCCTCCAATAGCTTAGATGTCATCTTAGGCATGGACTGGCTAACCAAACACCGGGGAGTGATATCTTGTTCACCTAGATATGTTCAGGTAACCCACCCTTGGGGAACAGCTGTCCGATGTGTACCCCAAACCGAGAGAGTCCAAGCCCTCCTATGTGCCCTGGAGACTAAAGCAGATAAAACAGAGCTGACATTCAGAGATGTGCCAGTAGTCTGTGAATTCAATGACGTATTTCCAGAGGAGTTGCCAGGAATGCCACCAGATAGAGATGTGGAGTTTGTTATAGAGCTGATGCCAGGGACTGCACCGATTGCCAAAAGACCCTACAGAATGTCGGCTGATGAGTTGAAGGAACTCAAGAAGCAGCTGGGAGAATTACTGGAGAAGGGCTTCATTAGGCCTAGTGCTTCGCCCTGGGGATCTCCCGTTTTGTTTGTCAAGAAGAAGGATGGCACGATGAGGATGTGCATTGACTACCGGAATCTGAATGCGGTTACAGTCAAGAATAAGTACCCATTGCCCCGCATCGATGATCTGTTAGATCAATTGAGTAAGGCCAAGTAGTTCTCAAAGATCGACCTCCGATCAGGGTATCATCAGATGAAGATCAGGGAAGAAGATATCCCAAAGACTGCATTTGTCACTAGATATGGACAGTATGAGTGCACAGTAGTCTCATTTGGACTCACTAATGCTCCAGCATACTTCATGAACATGATGAACAAGATCTTCATGAAGGAGCTAGACAAGTTTGTGGTGGTATTCATTGATGATATACTGGTTTATTCAGCCACAAAAGAGGAACATGAACATCATCTGAGGACCGTATTGGAGAGGTTGTCTCGCAACCAGCTATACGCCAAATTCTCCAAGTGCGAATTCTGGCTTGAGGAAGTTGCTTTCCTTGGACACGTACTGTCAGGAGAAGGAGTCGCGGTAGACCCAGCCAAAATTGAAGCTGTGAAAGAGTGGGAACAATCCTGTAATGTGTCAGAAATCAGAAGCTTTTTGGGACTTGCAGGATACTATCGCAGATTTATTGAGAATTTTTCCAAGATTGCAAGACCCATGACCAACTTGCTGAAGAAAGAGAACAAGTTTATATGGACTCCTGAATGTGAGAAGAGTTTTCAGACCTTGAAGGAGAAGCTCACTACTACACCTGTACTAGCCCTGCCCGATATTCACAAGGATTTTGTTGTATATTGTAATGCCTCTCGGCAAGGTTTGGGCTGTGTACTAATGCAAGAAGGAAGAGTGATAGCTTATGCCTCAAGACAGTTGAAGGAACATGAGCAGCGATACCCGACTCATGACCTAGAACTTGCAGCCGTGGTACATGCACTCAAGATTTGGAGACACTATCTGATAAGCAACAAGTGCGACATCTACACTGACCACAAGAGCCTGAAGTACTTCTTCACACAGGAAGATCTGAATATGAGGCAACGCAGATGGCTGGAACTCATCAAGGACTATGATCTTGAGATCCATTATCACCCAGGAAAGGCTAATGTTGTCGCTGATGCACTTAGCCGCAAAAGCTACTGCCATACCCTCATCACCAACTCTATGCCACCTGAGCTCAGGAGAGAGTTTGACGCGTTCCAGCTCGAGGTAGTCTCCTATGGCATGCTAAATGAGCTTCGCGTCGAGTACAATCTCACCTCACGAATCCGTGAAGCGCAAAAGAACTGTCCTGAGATAGACTATATCTGTGGTTTGATGAAGCTGGGAAGAGGCCCTGAATACCGAGAAGATGAGCAGGGAACTGTATGGTACAAAGATAGAATCTGTGTACCGACGGATTCAGCGATACGAGAAGAGATTCTGTCAGAGGGGCATGACTCCAAATATTGCATTCACCCAGGGTCAGCCAAGATGTACCATGATCTAAGGAAGCACTTCTGGTGGGAGAATATGAAGACAGACATTGCAGGGCATGTAGCCCGATGTGATACATGCAATAGAATCAAGGCCGAACATCAGAGACCAGCAGGGTTGCTACAACCAGTTGAGATACCAGAATGGAAGTGGGAGTGCATATCCATGGACTTCATAATAGGACTGCCCCGATCCGAGCATGGATATGATTCTATATGGGTAATAGTGGACCGTCCAACCAAAGTTGCACATTTTATACCGGTCAAAAGGAAATATAGAGTCGAAAAGCTAGCAGATCTGTACGTATCAAACATTTTGAAGTTACATGGGGCGCCTCTGAGTATTATATCTGACCGAGGCTCACAGTTCGTATCACAGTTCTGGCAAGCCTTGCACAAATCCATCGGAACCAAGCTGGACTATAGCACGGCTTATCACCCACAAACTGACGGTCAAACAGAAAGAGTGAACCAAATTCTCGAAGATGTGCTCCGAGCTTGTGTGATAAAATACAAGACCAGTTGGGAAAGCTGCTTACCCCACGCTGAATTCTCGTACAACAACAGCTATCAAACAAGCCTCAAGATGTCACCGTTTGAGGCATTGTATGGGAGACCCTGCAGGACCCCGCTAATGTGGTCAGAACCCGGAGAGAGAGCCTTCTTTGGCCCTGCTAAGATTGTAGAAGCAGAGGAAGACGTAGCACAGGTCAGAGAAAATTTGAGAATTGCACAGAGTAGGCAAAAGAGCTATGCAGATAGGAGACGTAGAGAGCTTGAGTTCAAGGTTGGGGATTATGTCTACCTCAAGGTATCTCCACTTCGTGGCACTGTCAGATTCCACGTGAAGGGGAAATTGGCACCAAGATATGTTGGGCCATACAAGATCTGTAAAAGGGTTGGAAAGCTTGCTTACAAGCTGGAACTACCGGAGGAATTATCTGGAGTACACCCCGTGTTCCATGTCTCGCAATTAAGGAAGTGTTTGAAGCTTCCCGAGGAGCAAGTTCCTACGGATGCATTAGACCTGCAAGACACACTTGAATACAAGGAACATCCGATCAAGATCTTGGCACAGGATACCAAAGAGACGCGAAACAAAACCATTCCGATGTGCAAGGTACAGTGGAGCAATCACACTGAAAGGGAAGCTACGTGGGAGAAAGAATCGGACTTGTGGATTATGTTTCCTTACCTCTTCGAAGGGTACGTTATCCCTGAATCTCGAGGTCGAGATCCTAATGAGGGGGGAGGACTGTAACAACCCTAAAAATCCACACAATCTAAAAATCCCAACCAATTAAAATTTTTCATTTATTTATTGTGAAAACCCATTTTTCTTGTGCAAGCATATAGGTTTCATTATGAAATTGGTAAATAAAGGAGTGTAGTTTGCATTTTAATTCCATTCACATAGAATAATAACTTATGCATCACATTTGGGATTTATTGCAATTTATGTTTGTATTTACTCAATAATTAAAATGGGCAATATATGTATATATACACTAAACTGAAAATAGAAAAGGAGAAAGAGAGTTAGGCCAGCCATTCGTTTCGGCCAGCCGGGTCGCTAAGCCAGCCCAAGCCCGCCCGACCTTCCTCTCCTCATCTCACCGCGCGCGGCCCACGTCGCGGCTCGGCAGCGCACGCGCACGACCGGCACACACGCGCTCGCGCTCGCGCCCGCTGCCAACCCGGCCCCGCCTGTCAGCCGCTCTCGCCCCCCCCCCCCACTGTTCTTCTTCCTCACGAAGGCGACGCGCCTGCCGGGGGTGTCGCGCGAATGGCGTGACCCCGGTCCCACAGCCGACAGCATGGCAGAGCCCTGACCCCGCTGTCCCCCTCCTGTCCCCTCCTTTCTTGGCCGCCAAGCGAACCCGCGCCCATCCGGAGCCCTAGATCCACTCGAGCCACGGCCCTTCGATCGGCCGAGCGCAATCAGGACCGTTCGCCATTGGAGCTGGCCAAGCTCGCCTATAAATTGGAGCACCCCGAAGCCTTACCCTCATTTCCCCTCGCCGCCACCGCAGCACAGACCGGCACACCGCACCAAACCGAGAGAGAGAGCGTAGGAGAAGGGCGGAGCAGAGGAGGAGAAGCTGCCGGAGCGCCGCCGCCGCGGAGCACGCCGGAGCCGGACACGGAGGAGAAGCCCGAGCTGCGGACGAGGAGCGGCACGGCACTGCGATCGCTCTGCACGGCTCCGACTCGCCACTGCACCGCCATCCTAGCTTCACCGACACCACGGTGAGCCACCGCACGCCATGTCCGAACCTTGCCCTGCTTTTGCCATGGCGTTCCACCCTCGGGACGCGCAGGCACGAGCCTTTACCGGCTCGGGAAGATCACCTGCACCATGCGCTCATTCGACCGGCCGAAACCCCCGGACTACAAGCTTGCTAGACCGAGAACGCAGCACGACGCGTTCTCGGCGGAGCGCGCTCACCACCGACGCGTTCCGACGCCGAATCACCCGTTCCGAGCAATCCGACTAGCACCCGTATAGGTTAGAGCGTCGTGGAGCACCGCCACGACCCCCTCGAGCTAGCTACGCGGATCTAAGCGCTAGAGGAAGCCTGAATCGCCTTGGCCGCGTGCGCCGCGACCTTACCGGAGCGCCGCCGCGAGCCGTCGCCAAAAGAAGGTCATGCCATGGTTAAAGTTCGCCACCAGAGTGTTGTATGCCTCTCTGGCCTCACCAATTTGACAAGACCGCATTCGATTGAACCAATACTTGGTCGTAGCCGCGATGCCGCCTTCCGCCGTCGTCGGTGACACGCCGCCGCCACAACCGAGCACCTTGGAAAGCTCGGTAGCCAAAATTGGTAGTTGGTATACCATCGCCATAGACCCTGGACGCGTATACACCTCCTAGAAGACCTCCTTAGCCCCGCCGGAACCTCACAGTCGCGACGACATCGCTGCCGACACGTTCCGCCTCGCCTAAATCCGTTCCGAGTACCCCCGGTCGCCTCGCGCTGCGGAGAAAGGCCGCCGAGGTTCGCCAAGTCTGCCTCGGCACCGCCGCTAGATAGCCGGGCCCCGAATCACGACTGTCGCCTTGGCTACGTGCGCCTCCACCTCGTCGGAGAACCGCCGTATGCCGAGGGAGAGAAGGAGGCCATACCACGACTCTAATCCGCCACCATCTGGTCGGACGACTGCCTGAGCATGCCAATTGGGGAAAGCCAAGCCCTGTCTTGCCGAAATATGGCCATCGCCGCCCTGTCATGGTCCGCCGCACCGGAGAGACACCGCCGCCTTGAACAGACGCCCTGGAACCCTGCTAGCACCGAATCTCCGATTCGCCCGAGCCTCCCCAGGAGAGCTCGGGAGAGCAGCACCCTCGGCGCACCAAATCTCCGATTCGCCCGAGCCTCCCCAGGAGAGCTCGGGAGAGCAGCACCCTCGGCGCACCAAATCTCCGATTCGCCCGAGCCTCCCCAGGAGAGCTCGGGAGAGCAGCACCCTCGGCGCACCAAATCTCCGATTCGCCCGAGCCTCCCCAGGAGAGCTCGGGAGAGCGGCACCCTCGGGCGCCCAAATTTCCGATTCGCCCGAGCCTCACCGGGAGAGCTCGGGAGAGCGGCACCCTCGGGCGCCCAAATTTCCGATTCGCCCGAGCCTCACCGGGAGAGCTCGGGAGAGCAGCCCCTTCGGCGCCCACATTTCTGATTCGCCCGAGCCTCCGCGGAGACCTCGGGAGAGCGGCACCCTCGGGCGCCCAAATGTCCGATTCGCCCGAACCTCCGCGGGAGACCTCGGGAGAACGGCACCCTCGGCGCCCCGAATCTCCGATTCGCCCGAGCCCCGCCGAGCTAAACCAAACTACGCCGAGCACCGCCAAGCTACCCCCGACCACCGCCGAACTATGCCGAGCTCCGCCGAGATACCCCCAACCACAGCCGAGCTACCACCGACCACCGCCGAGCCACGCCGAGCTACGCCAACTCCGGCAACTCTCTGGGAACCAGCATCGAACACCTGGTGGGCGACCATCGGGTCTGTGTTCTGTTGAGGCACCACTTGCCGCACTACTGGACCCGCGCGCCACGTGGACCAATCCCAAGCTGTCCCTGATTAACCGACCAGTTTTCCCATTTTCAGAAAATAGGATAATCTTCGAAAATTCATAACTTATTCATACGATGTCCAAAAATTGCGCACCATATATCAAAATTCTCAGAAAAATGAGATCTACAATCTAAGACTATGTTTGTGTGCATTTGGCTCTTTATTTTATTGGATTTTTCTGAAATACTCTATAGGAGTCGCTGACGCGACTATTTCGTGTTCGATTTCAGAGCCGGAGGAGGATCTGACTAAGGAAGACGACCACGAGTACTTCCAAGAGCTAGGAGACGACTACGAAGGTGCCACGTCCCACCAAATCCTTAGATCCTATTACGCATTGCAAATGACATTGTTGCTATTGCTTTATGATTATATATGGATTGGTTGCATGGTAGTATATTTGAATTCCCTGCCTTGATAAGACTTTACCCTGCTATCCGCTGTTAGGTTAGCTGCTGCTTAATTTACTGTTACTCTTCCACTACTTTCTACTTGCTATATGCTATGTGGAATTGGGACGGTGTATAGCTGATTATAACCACTGGGAGAGAGTGCTGCGTGCGTCTTGGGTGCGTGGTAAGGGTTGATGTCGACCAAGTGGGATGTGAGACAAGCCCATGGGGCAAGTCGTGCCGGGGGTGCAACCTAGGCATCCCCAAGCGAGATACCTGTGGCGGGTAAAGTTGTTGAGGAGGTTCCGGGTGGGATAGCCTTGGTGGTTTGAAGCCCGTGGACGGAGGTGCTGTGATAGCACGGGGAGAGTATCCCCTAAGTGGAGATGCCTGCTTGGTCAAACCTAGGATGGACTAGTTTCAGGTTCATGGGAATCCTTTTCTACTCACTCGCTTCTGATGGGCGGGAGACGGCTGGACTACTTGGTAGGACGGTGCCACTACTGCTAGGTTGAAAGGTGATAAGGGTGGGCGGAGACGGTCGATGGGTTCCCGTTCCGTTCTAGATGCACAGTACCATTGGATGGGCCCGGTACTGTGTCTCCCAGTCTCAGCATAACGGTGTAGGATCCGGAATATCCCAGGGCTGAGTGGTAGGGTGGCATCGACCTAGGCAAGCAAGCACCCGGAATTCTGCCTAGGTGTTTGCGCAACACCTATGATGGCTAATCTTGTGGGTAGTGAAACCTCTGCAGAGTGTATGGTTGATCGATCGATACATATGCCAACCTGTTGGCTATGGACCTTTCCTGTGAAGCTTCTACTAGTGTAGTGAGTGTTCTCTTCTCCCCCTGGATAACATTTTTCCGGCAGTGTACCCGTTGTGGTAGTGTGCCGCTGAGATAGGCCCGAGAGGGAGTTGGGCCTGTCGAATGAGAGCGAGGTGTGGGTAAGTGAGATGTGGTGATGGGAAAAGGGATGATGGTGTTAACTGGTGATAAAACTTGACTAATTAAAACATTGATTACAGCTGCATAGAAAAACCTCAGCCTATAGGTCTGCTTGTATAGCCTTGCATCCACTTTCCACAAAGCAAATGCTGCATAGGTGGGCTCCGTGGCCAGTACAAATCGTACTGATAAATTTACTGTCAGGTGACGAGAATGAGTACGACTTCGAGGGAGATGATGACGAGGAATAGGGTCACGTGCTACACTCAAGTTGGCCGTGAAGGATGAATCGCTTCCGCATCTTCTAAAGCTTCTCTGATTGTTGATTCCGCCAGTGTGGCGATGTAATAAATATTTATGTAAGACTTATTTACCGTTGTATGGATTCCTGGTGGCAACTGAGATATGGGTAATTTCATGGATTGTTCCAAGCAATCTGTTGAATTACAATTCGAGCATGTGGATTTCCCTTCGTGGAAATCGAGGTCGTTTCACATGGTCACACACATTGCATCGACGCGGAGATCTGCCGACCAGTGGACTGATCGAGCTCGTCCCTGGCCGCGCGCCGATGGATATTCCGACCAGCCAAACCTGTTGTTCAGTTGAGATCGTCAAATTGGCTGTGCTGTGCTGTTCCAATCCTGGGGCTGCTGGATGGGAAGTGAGGGTTATACCAACAATTTAACAGTTAACACCAGGCGGTGCGTTGCACTATTGTCTACTTCCAGCTTATTCGTCCTACTCTATAAGTCTATAGATGTGGAACGGTGTTTCTCTCATAAAAAATCAACAATACAAATTAGTCGTAACCATAATAAGTTCTACAAAACATATATCTATATAATATACGGATGGGACGACCTTGGGACGATGATGTTAGCCAGAAATGCCAATCTGTAGCAGTTCTTTGAGAGGAAGAAATGGAGGAGGAGGAATTAGTTTAATGCGTCTATCAGCTGATTGGGTTGGGTTGGGTAGGCTTATTCAGCTCCATGTCATGGCCATGTTTATCTGAAACTGAAAGCATGGATGCATGTCTGTCCAACTCCAACGCTGGATGGCCAGCCGCCGGTAGCTGGAGTGGAGGAGGAGCGCGCGGGCCACAGCAATAATGGCAGTTGAGATGAGGTCGAGTGATTTTCTAGCGGAGCATCAACGGATATCATAAACAGTTTGTGTGTGTACTAGCTCCTAATCATCAATCATCATGATGATTCAAGAGGCTATTGGAGGGTTGGAAAGTTCAGTTCCTTTGGATTTTTTTATTTACAGAAACTTAGGGACTTATTTTGGTTGCAGCCGATTTCGCTAATTTATTGTGAGAGAAAAAAAAATATTGTTTTATGGTTGAAAACTAAGGTTGATATTACGGGAACAAGCTCGCGGAGAACCTGCAGCAAGACGACGGTCAGCACTGTCTCCTTCCAGCAAATTGGTCTGTTTTCAGAATTGAAAACAAGGACAGCGACGCCCTGCTCCTGTCAATAATCTGTACTCGAAAACTGTACTAGGGCGTGAGTAAATTCAAAGCACGGTGCCATCGTGGTGGCCACTCTGAAACCGATCTTGTCCTCACGCCTTGGGAACCCTGGTCCTGGGATCGCACACTGCACATTCCAAACGGAAGCACAGCAAGCCTTGCAAATTAAAGACCTGGTGAAAATGTTACTTTTTCTTTCTAGTAGGAGCAGCACAACACAACAGCACACAGACACAACACAACAGCACACAGACACAGGGTGAGAGTAGATGGCCACTTGTTGCAGTGGAAACCGGAATCAAATCCCGTCCGTCATCTTAGGCTGAGTGGCCAGGTCACCAAGAATGAGTGCCGACCGATATGAGATGCAGCAGCAGTTGCTGACTTTGGGTGTAGTACACAAGATCTGCCTTTTTCACCACGGTAGAGCACAGTATCGACATGCCCTGCAGGCTGTAACAATAATAACAATAATCTCTCTACGCTAATTGTGCCCGTGCATTATGATGAGCTTCAGATACGTTTGATTCCTGCTGATCCAATTGAAGTGCGGATCTGAGCGGTTACACTATATATTTCCAAATTCTCCATGACACCGACATGAAAGTTGAATCAAGCCTGCCTTTGGTAATCCTTGTTCAGTCCAGTCTAGTATTGTGTAGCTGCAGCCACTGTTCCGTTGCTGTTGGATGTACAGACCATCAAGTTATTTCTCTCGTATAACAGGATTCAGAGGCAATTGACATGCTCATGGACTCACACAGGGCATATTCGCTGCCTGGCATCTCTCTCTCCGTTGTCGTTGATGTGTGGCCAGCCACTAGCACGTACGAAGTACTAGTAGTACGTAACACTTACACCGGCAGGGTTTAATTAACATAAGTACGGGATGGCGTCCAAAACTGTAAGACATAATATTCTTGTGTCACGTGTTTTATATTTCTCCATGGAATTCCAACTTTCACGCGTGTGTATTTGTAATCACTTGTGTACAGACGACCAATTTTTCAAATAGAAACAATCGAGTTGCGTTATTTCAACCCCGTACCCAGCGACCGAGATTATAATAGGCGATGACGAATCATGCCATGCATCTAACCGTACCTAAACTAAATAATTAAAATGGAGAGAAGAAAAAACTCTGCAATCATCAGCCTGTCTCTCTGGTATCCCTTTCCTTGGGTTGAGAAATGGAGCCGCCGTGAGAATCACATTGGCATAAGTACTGTACTTGTCTAACGCAAAGCAAAAGGGATCCGGCTGGACACGGAGGAGACGAGAATGATGCGTAAAATACATACACGCGTCTGGCGAGCAGCCGGCCACGGACAGCGACCGCCGACGTAGACATGTGCGGCGAATTCATCAAATAAAGCTACACCGCCGCGCGTCTCCTAGCCACGGGAAGCTTTTACCGCGCGTTCGGTCGGTTGGTCTTACGAATGAAAACGCTAGGCATATTTTCTCATCGTATTTAGGATGGAATTCATTTACAGGAATTTTTCAATACCGTATCTGTATTCGAATTCTCAAATCGTATATTTATGATGTCGATATCTAATCGTATCCTATCCGACATAGTTGGTACTATCCGTATACAATCTGTTTTCATGTCTAGTTGGCCTGGGCAATGGTTAGATAGAGCCGGTTTTGCATGGTGGCTCAGATAGGCATAGTTCGATTGAGATTGTGTTGGATTTCTAGGATAAATGGATATGCATACTCTGCACTGAAAATGTGGTAACCTTACCATCGTACTATCACCTCTCTCAACTCATTGACATTTCATCAAACATCTTGCTCACATACGCATGAGTGCGCCATCACCATAGTCTCTTCCTCCTCCGCCAGCATGAATCCAGTCATCGACGCCGACGCTGGACCGCCAGAAGCCACGGTCTCCGATGACAGCGACCTTGCCGTCGTGAATCCGGTCATCGACACCGGCGTTGGACCGCCGGAGGTCACAGTCTTCCAACTCCAGCTCCTCTGCCGTCATGGACCTGGTGAGCGCCATCCTAGAGGACATTGTCGACTCGTGTGTCTGCAAGCTGAATGATGAGTTCGTCTCCGTTGACGGCCGCTCCAGCTCCTGTTGCATCCAGAACAAGCGGTTCGTGTGTGAGGAGGCCGAGAAGTATAGTTGGCCATGCAGCCCAGAGCACGGTGGCCTGGCACGCGGCCCGGAATTTTGGCCCGGCACAAGCACGGCCCGGCACGAAGGCCGCCATGCCCGGGCTGACCCGGCACACTCCACCAGGTCGTGCTTGGGCTACCATGCCGGCCCACGGGCGGGCACGGCCCGGCACGGCGCAACGGCCATGGCCCGGTAACGGCCCGGTGCCCCCCAGCCACGCCCCTCGCCCGCACCTCGTATATATATAAAGGATGGCCGCGGCCGCACCTCCCTGTCCCCAAACCCTAAATCATTCGCCCCCCTGCGCCCGCGCCCTGCCTATCCCCCGCCGCCTCTCTCTAACCCTAACCCTAAATCACCTGCCTCCTCTGTCCTCTCCGGGCTTCGCCCGCCGCCCCGTCGTGCCTCGCCGTCGTCTCCGGTCTCCACGTCTCGCTATCTCGCCGCCTCGGCCTCACCATCTCGCCGTCTGCTGCTGCTGGTCGGCTTGCGGGTTGCAGCGGTGACGGCAGCGCAGCGACCGTCGGCGTCCTTCCCCTCTTTCTTCTCCCCTAATCCCTCTCCCTCCTGTTGAAAGGACCTTGTTTGGTTTTGGTAATTGAGTGATAACTTAGGTGGACTGATATGTGTTTAAGTGTTGATTACACAGGTGATTAATCCGTAGGTACTTGTGTATGAGCAACTATGCCATGGAGGTGGAAATGGCTAAGGATGATTGCTTAGCTCACACATGTGATGATGAATGAGCTAAACACATGAGACATGACATGGAGTCATGTGGCTAGATGGAGAAGATCAAGACAAGGCTTCGCGTCGATGGACCGGTTGCAAGTGTGAAGGGCAAGTCGAGTGATGGCTTGGCGCTGATGGACAACCAACGCAACGGTGAAGAGCAAGCAAGTCGAGGATTGATGAACGAAAAGCCACGTAATGATATGAAGTGGATCATATCATTGTTGAGGTGTTGGTGCATGTGTTGCACCAACATCGATGGTGTCGGAGACGGAGATGAAGACGGTAATTGAAATGGAAAGCGCAAGGCAAAGGTATAACGTAGGGTGTTTCCATTTCACCAGTCTAAGGTTGAGTAGAGAAGTGCTTGACCGGATTTAGGATAGATGGTTGTACTATCAAGAAGGGCAAACTTGTTTGCATATCCACCATCTAGTGCCACTTGAGTGATCTAACTTTGCATACGTTGTTAGGATCGAGTGGCGCGGTGAAGTGAGTGAAAATCCTTTGTGAAAATGTTTGTGAAAGGCTAACACACTTGCACTTGAGATTGTACACTTGTGGTGTTAGCACATTTGCCAAAAGGGATGGAGGTTGAGAGGGGGTTCTCTCTTCCTCCTGCCTCGCAAGCTCGGCAGGATTCAGAGCTTTTCGGTGGTGTTTCAGTGGAGAAACACGCACCGAACGCTGCACCGAACGCTGAGGACAGCGTGTTTCGGTGCAATTGCACCGGACGCGGGTTCGTTGGCACCGGACGCGGAGCAGTTACTGTTCCCGCGTCCCGTGGTTGTGACGTGGAAGCACGTGGAAGAGCAGAGTTGCACCGGACGCTGTGGTCTGTCCGGTGGCACTTGGGTGCTCTCGGGTGCTCTCTGGTCACACACCGGACACTGAGCTCCGCGTGGCCGATGTGACGGTGGACGCGTCCGGTGTAGACAGAGAAGGTGCACACAGAGTTAGCCATTGGCGCGTAACGGTTACTTTCAAATGGTTACCTGACGTGGCGTTCCGTGGTGCATCGGATGCTGGGCATCGGACGCATCCGGTGATCCTGTCTGCGCGTCCGGTGTGGGCGTTTTCAGTGGAGTGAAAGGGTAACAGATCTATTTGTCTTGTGGGCTATAAATAGAGCTGAGGGCCGGCCAAGGCAACTAGTTGAGCACCTTGGGAATGTGTTTCCCTTGCTAGTGCTCGGCTTGGTGCCCTCCTACTCACTTGTGCTAATTGACATCGCATTCGAGAGTGAGAGATCGATCGCTAGTGCGTTGCATAGTGAGGATTGCTTTGAGTGGCACTACCTGATCGAGTTGCAAGCCGATGGTGCTTGTTACTCTTGGAGGTTGTTGACGGTGGATATACTCTAAAATTCCACATTCAAACACCGTCAACAGGCCTCGGATTCAAGGGAAGATAAACATATCATGAACATATTTTATCAAGAACTAGTTCCACATGTACTCTTAAGCTTGTGAACGCAAGGAAGATGAAATATAGCAGAAATGAACACTTGGAGCCCAATAATATGGTTTGGCCGAACCATGTATTTGGGAACAAAGTCATCACACATCAAGACATGGTGCAAAACATGACTTGGAAGAGAGGAGAGCCAAGGGTGGGCCACCCATGGGTCGGCCGAACTGCCCATGGGGCCCACCTGGCTCTGGTGACGTGGCAGGATCCGTGTGACCTTCCACTCAGCTCATTTCAGCCCTCAGATCAACATGTGTTTCCATTCAACAGCTGAGAAGCATAGCACATGGATTCAACGTGACAACGTGCAAAGGAAGTGGAACCAACACAAGGGGACAGTCTGTGACACATGGGGACCACGGTGGTAGGCCCAACCCACTAGGGGTGGGTCGGCCGAACCACTAATTGTGGGCCCATGCCACATACACACTCCCTGACTGGTGGGGACACCTTCTAGAAGACCCTGGCTGGGCCCACCAGTCATAGGGGGGTCGGCCGAACCCCCTGGTGCCCAGCCAGGTCGGTTGGCCTCCACCAACTCCCAGCATGTTCTCCACGTGATGATTTGCTCACGGCCGTCCATCTTGAGGCGGTTGTAAGGCGGTTCATCCAAGGGTGGAGAGGCATGGAGCACACGGATCGCTGACGTGGCACCCTCTCACTCTCCCCTATAAATAGAGGCTGCCCACTCCTCTCCAAGACACACAAGACACAAGAGAGACAAGAGTCACAAGTCACAAGAGTTTTACTCTTTAGTAGTAGTATTAGTCTAGTGTGGGAGTTAGAGTCAAGTCGAGCTACGCTCGGAGTCTCCGGAATCGTCTGCTGGAGAGTCTGGTATAGCTCTTGCACCTTTCCTTCTGTAAGACTTTACCTTTATCAATATATTATCTTTACCTTACTTTACTAAGTCTCTACTTAGTGCATTACTATTCTTTATAGTATTGTTGTGTTTTGTCTTAACTTATAGTTGAGTCATATTGGATAGTGATCCTGTAATCAGCTCACGTGTGTAGTTCATCGCCTGTCATAGGGTGCTTTAGTTGTTGGTACGCAACTAGAGTAGTAAGGCTTAGTGTAAGCGTAGTGCTTAGAATAGATCTTGCCTTTGAATGCCGCTTGTCGCACGGATTGTTTGTGGGTGCTAGCAGGTGGTGACAGCCCTGTCTAGTCTTAGTATCCCTCCACGTGTTTTAGGCAAGTTCTTAAAAGGTAGGCTCCCATAAGAGAATAGCCGCTTTGGGTAGAGGTTATATCCCCTAGTGTCTCGCCTATCCCCTACACACCGGAAGTAAGATAGCTGTCTTGAAATACTTCATCTATTTGATAAGATAGTTCACAAGAGTAAAGTAAGTGTCATAGGAGTCTTATACTCACTCGTTGTCCTCCCACCTAGCTATACTCTACTAGTTATCTTTAGTTATCTCAAAACCTTGTCATGTCTTGGTATCATTACCCTTTCCTCTATATATCAATTTACCCCCCTATCACTAATTGATACTAAGTTGCTATAGACTTAAGGATCTTTCTCTTTTTATTAATTATTCATAGCAACCGCTTTCCCTTAGGATAAAAATAAATAACGATACCTTGAAATACTCCCGGGTGAAGTGCTACAGCGGTATATTCTATGCGCTTGCGGAATTATCCAATAGACATAAGAAATACCCTCATGCACTTCTGGCGCCATTATCAGAGATAGCCTAACACCCTGTCTCTAGTGGTTGCGCTAAGAAGTGTCAACAGAGGTCGCCACCTCCTAGATGGCTTGCTGGCGAGAGGCTCCATGGAAGCATGCAAGGAGATTGTGCTTGGCTCCAGAGCAAGCTTGTGAGGGATTGGAGCTCACCCCGTGGGAGTCGCGAAGAGGGTCGCTTGTAGAGCGAGACGTGAAGAGCGACAAGTGGTCCGGCCGAGTCAAGTGCTAGAGCTTGTGGTAAGCACTCCACGTGGGAGAGTGTGACTTGCGGGTCACCACTAGCAAGAGGACCGGCGGCAATCTTGGAGCTTGTCTCAACGGAGGATGTAGCTTATGGCGACAAGTGAACCTTCGGAAAATAAATCACCGCGTCAACATCTTTCCATCTTTCGCGATGGTTTGCTCCCTTCTACACTAGTTATTTACTTTGCGCATTACTTTACTTGTGTAGTTGTAGTTGCTCTTGTGAAACCGGTTAGCTTGTGTAGCTTGCCACTCACCTTCTTAGCTTGTGTAGCTTAGAAGTAGTGTTCTTGATTAGTTTGTGTAGCTAATCAAGTTACGCTCCTTAATTAGAATTGTGTATCCTTGTCATTGAGCACGTGGCGAGCCTAGGTGCTTAGTGCGCTTTTGCTTGCTAGTTGGTAGGAGCTCCCCGGTGCTTAAAGTACTAGTGCTTAGGTTTGTGTGACCTTGCTCTAGAACGGTTTAGGGAAGCTCAAGGTAGGTTTGCACCTTTGTTTTTTGTTAGGATCTTTGACAAGGTGCTTAGAGTTATAGTTAGAGGGGTGAATCGTTGCTAGAACCGAATATGTTTTATTCCGCTGCGATTAGTTGTTAAAAATGACTATTCACCCTCCTCTAGTCCACCATCTTGACCCTACACCTGTCCTATCCCCTTCCCATCCCTCTCGGTGATTATGTGAGTTTGTTGTACCAGTCTTCCTTCTCCGTCGCTCGCCATCGTTTCTAATCGGTGCGTCGTCTCCCCGTGGGTCGTCGGCTTCTTCTCTGGTGTCGGGCTTCGGTTGCGCAGGTACATACCCTAACCCAAAATCCCTAACCCTAACGCAAACCCTAGATCCCTAACCCTAACTGGCTTCTCTTTCTATGTTTTGCGCAGGTCGGTAGCCAATGTGTCGTCTTCTAGCTGTGCCTTAGAGCGAGCAAGGTGGCCACTCGCACCGTCGAGGAACGGGGTTGGAGAAGACAGCATGGCCGAAGAAGACGCTCTTCTGCCAGGCATGGCACACGAGGGGGAGGACGACAAAGACATCAAGATGACGCGACTGCATTGTTCGGTGTCGATCTCGGAGATGGCTCTGCTGCTTCGAATCCGATTGATGTGGCGGTGTTGGAGGGGCTCCGACTGAGAACACTAACTCCAACAACTCTGGCCCTGCTGCTGGTAAGGTTGGTAAGTAAAAATCACCTGTCTGGGAAGATTTTGATGAGATTTATGAAACTGTGAATGGTGAAGCTGTTTGCACTAAGGCTAAGTGTAGAATGTGTAAGTCGATCTTGTCTGCTAGATCTAGTGCTAGTACTGGTCACTTGAAGAGGCACCAGAAAACATGCAGGCTTAAAACTGATCAATGTACTAGGGTACAATCTAGGCTATCATATAATCCTGATGGTTCCGTACATAACTGGGACTACAAACCTGATGTTGCTAGAACAGAACTATGTCGATTGATTGCTAGGCTTGATCTACCCTTAGGAATTGGTGAAACAGATGCCTGAGAAGAGTACATTCAACGTGCTCATAACCCTAGGTTTGTTAAAGTCTCTAGACAAACCACCACTAGAGATCTTAGCAAGCTTTTTAATGAACGTCGTAGTTTAATTAAGAACGGTGTGCTTGCTGGTGCCTATTTTGTTGCTCTTACATCTGACATTTGGTCCGGCAATGCTAAAGAGGACTATATCAGTGTTGTGGCTCATTATGTGAGTGGTGACTGGGAGTTGCTGAAAAAGGTAATTGGTCTCCAATTGATTGAGGCAAAGCATACTGGAGAAAATATTGTTGAAAAGATTGGATGTCATTCAAGTGTTTCGTTTGCTAGATAAGATCTTTTCTGTTAGTCTTGACAATGCTTCTTCCAACTTTAAGGCCATGGAAACACTAAAACCTATGTTTGTTGGTTATCTTGGTTCTGATCCTGACCTTGAAACTTCAGATCCTAACAAGGTTAAGTATAATGTGTTGCATCGACGTTGTGCATGCCATATTATTAATCTCATTGTGAAATCTGGCTTAAAAAGGTTCAAACTATTCACTGAGGACTTTAGAATAGCTATCAATTTCTTAAATTCTTTTAATCAAAGAATTGCTATGTTTAAGAACTATTGCATTGCACAAGGTCTTAGACCTAGAAAATCTGGGTTGGATATGAAAGTTAGATGAAATGCTACATATCTCATGCTTAAACACTTGATGCCATATAAAGATGTTTTCACTGTGTTTATTAATTCCAATTATGGATCAACATTGTTAACTAATAATCATTGTTATGTTATTGGGAAAATACTTGAATTTCTGGAAATCTTTCATGAATCCACAGTTGTATTGTCTGGTGTCTACTATCCAACTAGTCCTCTTGTGTTGCACCATCTGCTAGAAATTGCTACTCACTTGCATGAAGGTGAAAAAGATTCAAATCTGGTTTCTGTTGTGTATCCTATGAATCTTAAGTACTTAAAATACTGGAAGGACATACCACTGTTGTATTCTTTTGCATTCATTCTTGATCCGAGAGGTAAAATGAGAGGTTTATTTAATGTTCTTCAAATAATTCAAGAAAAAATTGGTTGCAACTACAGTTCTTATTATGCCTCTGTTAAAACTTAAATGTTCAAGTTGTTTAGCAAGTATGAGGAGAAATTTTCTTCTGCAAAGTCTCAGAGAAGGGTTACAAAGCCTGGAAACATGTAACACCCCTGGTGGTACTGTAACTAAAGCCTGCCATGTCATCATGGTTGCATGTAAATCATCCTGCATAAACTCATTTTTACTGTGCATTCACCAAAAAAATTTATATCCACATGTGATTGTGCATAGGTGCTTTAGAGTGATTTTATGATTTAAATGTTTGTTTGTTTGTGATTATTTAAATCTAATTGGAAAATAAATAGAAAACCATTTATAGACCCTAATTCGGACCCAAAACCCTAATTTAAAAAGTAAAGAGAATTTGTGGTTGGGACTTAGACCAAAGTTGTGAATCTTCAAAAGATCAGCAACTTCTATTTGGGACAATTTTGAAGCTATTAAAAATAAATTCAAATAAAACCTTAATCTATGTTTTGAAGTTTAAATTTAAAATACAAATTTAAAAACTAGTATGAATCTAATAATGGTTCCTTAATAAAAGTTTTATCCCTATCAAAATGGAACAACTTTTATTTTTGGAGATTTTGAAGTTATTCAGTGAAATTTTAAATTAAACCCTAATATGTGTTTTGAAATTCAAATTTGAAATCCAATTTCAAAAATTATCAAGAATCTGGCGAAACTTCTTTAATGAAGGATGTAGGGCTTGACAAGTAGAACAACTTTTATTTTTGTAGATTTTCAACTTATTGAGGAAAATCTTGAGAATTTAAATGAATTGCAAATGAATTCCAAAAGGTTCATTTACCCCCTTTTGAATTATTCAAAATCCATTCAAAATTTGAATATGGCCCAAATACCAAAAATGTGCAGTACAAAATTTACTACAACTCATATTTGGGTAATTTTTCCAGTTACCATATAAAATAAAAAGTAATTGGATCAAAACAGTCAATGGGCATGCATCTGCTACAGGGATCGCATGACTGGCCCCTACCCCTGCCTGCGCGTGTGCAGGTGCGCGTGCCGCGCCGCGCGCCGGCCGCCGCCCGGGGCCAGCCAGTGTCCTGTCGCCGTCGACGCCGGGTCCGTGGGGGCCCCCTCCACGTCTCGTTCCTATCCTCTACCCTATTTAAGTGTCGGTCGTCGCCGTTTCCTCCTCCTTCCTCCATTGCCGCCGTCGACCAGCTCGGCTTGCTGCCAAAATTCGCCGTGCACGGTGCTCCATCGGTTCCTCGGTCTCGTGGCTAGTTCCGCTAGTTCCCTGCGTCTCTTTTGAACCCACCCGCACGCCTCTTAGCCACCGGCGTCACCGCCACGACGTCGTCTTCTTCACTGTCGGCCGGAAACGCCGTCGAGCGCCGCCTGCATGTGACCAGCCTACTCCGGGGAGGTTCTACTCCCTTCCATCTTGTGTTCTGTGTTCATCTGAGTGTGGTGAAGCTCATGCTCGTGACGGTATTCTTAGTGGAGCTCAGTTGACGCCAGAACGCCGTCGTAGTCGTTGGAGAAAGCCGCCACAGGCCCTGTCATCGTCACTGTGCCTCTCGGCCCCTTTCTGCTTCAACCAACGTAACCGGAAGGGCTAGGTGAGCTCAAAGAAGCGTTCTGTTGGGTTGGTTGGGCTTGGTGAGCTTCGTCGTCGCAGGAACACGGAGGCTGGCGTGGTCGTCCGCCAAGCACATCGGCGAGCTCGCCGCTGAGCCTGCGACCCTTACTTAAAGTACCTAGATAGGCGTGCTATAGCCCGGAGAGCTCGGTAGGGTAGCCGTCGCTGGGGCGGCTGTAGGCGGCGAGCCGCCGCGGCTGCAACGTCGAGTGCGCGCGCTGGGGGCGCGAGAAGGAACGGGAGGTAGGGGATGAGGGCAAGCTGGCCCAGCTGGGCCGCGCTGCGGGCCGTCTGGGCCGACCCAACCACGCGCGGAGATGCGCAGTGAAAAGGGGAAGGGAGCTGGGCCGCAGTGGGTCGGCATGTTACTGTGGCCCGAGTGGTTTAGCTGTATTCTTATTTTCTAAGAATATGAATAGTGATAAATATTGTTTATTTTGAACAAAAATAATTACAGCCCTAGAAATTATGAAATTTTTTGCGTAGACTTGCTGTGTGATACTAAACATTAGAAAAATATGAAATGTGGAATTTGAGCACTTTCTAAGTGTAGTAAAAATCTATCTTTTAATTAATAAATGTCCCTTCAAGGATTTTGTAGGCCATATTATTTGTCCAAAAATTATGAAATTTGTTTTGTCACCGTTTTAGGCTAAGAACTATCTGTAGAAAAAGTTTGGGCTCAAATAGAAATAGTTTACTAAATTATTCAATGCCCTACTAATCGATTAATAAAGTAAATAGGAAACCTAATCCATTCATGAATTTGAGTGACTTTTGGGTTATGTGTTGACCCTGGATCATCATCTTACAGGTGGTCCTTGGCACATTAAGTTATGCTTGAGCTCATTATTACATTGCTAATTAAGAGATATCAATAATAGTTCATGTAATCAATATATGTCGTTAATTAATGACTTGTTTAGTAGCAATTGAAGTAAGTTGATGTTGCTTTCAACGACTGTTAAAATGATCAACGAAATAATAGGATAACCTTGTTGGCTTGCAACTTTATCATGAAGGAAAGTTGTACTCAACTTTCTAAATTAAGTTTACCTTATTTACTTTACAATTTTGTGCATTTCATGCATCATGGCATATAAATCATCATGTTAAGCATGCACCACTATCTTACGTGTAGAGATCGGGTTTTCGGAAGGATTGCTTGATTGATCCCTGACGGAAGGATTATTCGTCAGGAGAAGTCAAGTGGGTTTCTATGGTTTTCTGGCAGAGGTGACAGACCTGCAACACAGGCAAGCCCCGGTGCATTCAGCCCCTTCCTTGTGATTTACAAAATGTTTATAACTTGAGTTAATCTATTGCATTAAGTTGATAAGAGTTGTGTGATAAAGATGTTTGAAAAATGTTTAGCCCTGCTTAACTAATTTAGTTTTGCTCAAAATGCTATTTTCTAAACTTTGGTGATATACTATTGATAATTCATGGAAAAAGGGAAATGAAAATAATTCCGTTCGGCGGTTGTGCACTTGGCCAATGCATTGCTACCGGCGGAAAGGGCTTTTCCGTTCGGTGGTTGTATCACTTGGGTTAGAGTACCAATGTTTGACCACCGACGGAAAAGGGAACTGTCCGCTCGGCGGTTGAACATTTGGGTTAGAGTCCCAATGCTTTGTTGCCGGCGGGCAGGGATTTGAATACCGTTTGGTTACTTTGTACTTGGGTTAGAGTCCCAATGCTTTGTCGCCGGCGGACAGGGATTTGAAAACCATTTGGTTACTTCGTACTTGGGTTAGAGTCTCAATGCATTGTCACCGACGGAAAAAGGATTAGGGACCATTTGTTGTAGGCCTGCTGGATCGAGACTTTGCAACTGACCACATCCTACGGAAAGCCCTATCTCTAGTGGCTCCACTGTTTGAACCGACAACCACGCACTGGGAGTGAAGAGATGGCGAGAGTAGCGTGTACCCTCGTGGCCGACGTGCTTGGAGACGAGAGGAGTACTGTGCTCTCAGGTGGCGCAGGACCGGTTCAGGGGTTGGAAAAGCCATGGTAGACGGGGTTGGCATATGCAACCTTAGGTGCTACATATGCAGTGTGGATAGGGATCCCCAGCTGGGTATTAATCGATTCGAATCGTCGTTGCTTCTCGGTTAATGGAAACTTGATCTACTGACTTACCCCGAAAAGTGGTTCAAAACTAGAATGTTTTTGAGAATGAATAAGTAATTAGAATTGAAGGATATATGTGAAAGAATTGAGATCTATTGATTAAAATAATAATGAATAAAATATTAAAAGCAGGATTAGTATTGCTTTTCTGCAAAATACTTTGACTCTTGCTAAAGCCTTACCTTGATTCCCCTCAACCTGCATTCCTGAGTCTCATTCCTTTTCTTAGTCGTGTAAGTCTTGCGGAGTACCCCGGTACTCAGGGTTTATTAAACCCTATTGCAGGTGAGCCGAGAGTACAGTTCTGCTTGAGACCGTGTTGGTTGGCGGATCAGGCATGGATGATGACGTGTATGATATAACCCTTGGGCAGGGTGTCTAGTTGTATGATGCTACTCCACTACGAAACTCTGGTTTCGGATAATGTCATATATATTCGTAAACCTGTGATTATGTAATGCTTCCACACTCTTCACTCTGATTTATATTATTTGTGTAAACTGTTGTAATACTTGCAAGGTCTTTACAATGAGATCCTCGGGTGAATTAGGGTTTCTGAGGAAACCCAGCAGGCCACCTAGGTCAAGGGGAACTCGTGTGGACTGATCGTGGGTCTTTAGGGACGATGACGGTGCACGTGGGCCCTATAATTAAGGCGGTTCTGTCACAAGTGGTATCAGAGCATTTCATTGTAAAGTACTTGCAGTATTACTTTACAAAAACTTCAAAATGATTTGGAATGAATAAAACTAACGGGGTAGCTTGGTACGAGTTGTTTCTGAACTTTTCTCATTCATTCTGTACAATCTTTCCTTGAATATTTCTATAGATCTTTAGTCACGTTTTGAGCTTAGTCGTGGATTAGCACCTTAAGTAGGCCCTATGTTTAAAAACGTTGAGTGCATGTTGAAAGGATCAAGAATGCCCAAGAGGGGGGTGAATTGGGCAACTAATAAATTTTTCGAAATACAATTCAACCTATCGCAATTTGCCCAATGTCACCCCATAAGTGCTTGTGTCAATTCTATTTCTAAAACAAGTTATGCAACCTAGAGCCAAGTCCTATCATAAGTATACAACTCTAGGAAAGTAGAGAACACAAAGGAAATGCGGGAATGTAAAGAGTTCGAATGACAAATCCGATTTTTCCCGAGGTATCGGAGAGTCGGCACTCCCCACTAGTCCTTGTTGGAGCACCCACGCAAGGGTGTAGCTCCATCTTGATCTTCGCAAAGACCAAGTGCTCTTTACAGGCTGATCCTTTGCCTCTCCGGTGCTGTGGATCGCCCACAACCGCTCACAACTTCGACTTGGGCCGCCCACAAGCTCTCCAAGTGGTCACCAAGACACCGATCACCACCAAACCGTCTAGGTGATGCCGATCACCAAGAGTAACAAGCGTAGACACTCACTTGACCAAGAACAAGGCCAAAGAGGGTGATGGATGCACACAAGTCACTCTTGATCTCTCTAGGGAAGAAGCTCACAAGCAATGGAGTTCACACTAATCTCCCTAGGGCTCTTGCTCTCTCACAAGATCAACAAAGGTTCCTTCAGCTGTTAGAAATAGCAAGAGGGATAGAATGGAGGCTATGGTGGAGTATAAATACTCACTCTCTCCTAAACTAGCCGTTCCTCACTTTCCTGTGAACCGTCGGATGCTGCCGAGGCTCGACCGTCGGACCATTTGCCACGGTCCGACTCTCACAGTCGCACTGTGCTCAGTCTTGTGTCAGAGGGGCGTCGCACCGAACTCGATGGTCCAACGCTCCACCGTCCGATGCTCTGGATCAGCTGGCACAGTGCCTCTCAACGGCTATAACGCGGAGCAATGGTCCGACGCACACCGTCGGACCAAGTTCGATGCTCTTTTTCACTGTTGGAACATCTCTGGAAGCGTCGGACGCTAAGAAACCTTAGTCCGATGGTCGCTCTCACAACGGTCCGACGCTCGCTTGAACACCCCGAGGCACCGTCGTACTCTGGCCAATGGTCCGACGACCATCCAGCCAGGGTCCGACGCTCCCTGGCACGCTGAGAATCGTCCAGGGGCTGCCACGTGTCGTCGGACTCTCACTATTGGTCCGACGCCCATACTAGGTAGAGTCCGACGCCTCTATTTTGATCAAAACTTCGCCGAATCGAAAACTTTCCAAAACGAAGTTTGATCCTCTCTCTCAAGTCTCCCTGAGCTATCTAGAGCTATGTTGGACAAGTGTGCATCACATCTACACTCTCTAATCTTGCTCTGAGTCGAGCTACCCATCCAAACCCCTCTTAATAGTACGGTCAAAGAGAAAAAAACAAAACCTAAGACTACACCAAGTGTCTCTCAACTCCAAACGACACTAGGCACTAGCCTATCACCATCTTGTCTTCCATCCTTTGAAAACCGAATCGAATTCCATTGCTAGGGGCTTGAACCTGCATGTTATTATGACCTAACTTCTAGGTTATCCTGTAAAACACACGTTAGTCATAATAACCGTCTTGTTGTCATTAATCACCGAAACCACTAGGGCCTAAATGCTTCACATGTCACTTAAGTAATTAATTTACTTAGTATAATACGTATATATCAGAGTATTCTGATTCGCGTTGAAACGTTCATGCATCATGACATTACAACTATTAATAATTTCCCCGATATGAAGTATATCTATATTTTCAAAATATAAAACTTACTTCAAAAGTTATTTTGTTAAAAATAAAATCCCTACCTTTCTTCTAAACCGATGGATCCACAAGACCCTTCTACTGGAATTGACAACTACGTGACCACGGTCGGAACCCCTACAGGGATGTGCCATCACTGCAGGGAGTAGGTTACTCAGGACCATTAAAGTATTTTTAGTTTCGCGCTGTTCTCCTTGGTCGGTCGAGATTTGAAGTGTCCCTACAGATCCTAGCCAGAGCATTAACAATGGATCAACTACAACTTTACTTTTGAAAACTTCAAAAGATTTTATAAATTTAAAAATGATTCTTCTAGCCTCCCTTGTGCTTGCTGAAAGATCTGGTGATGATTTCTGACAACTCAAGTCGAAGACACACAAGAGTCCTCGGCTCTTCTTTAGAGGGCCAGTGAAGAATCAAATTTCTCCGAAACTGTTCTGTATAACGTTTCTCATCCTCTCTTTGAATTAGGGTAAAGATGGTATATAAACTGTTACCCTATATATAACTATGTTTCACTAACATTGAGAAGTCGTATAGGACGAGCGTTCATCATAACATCTATATGGGATTAAAATATTTAAATTTTCCCTTACATTCAAGTACAGCTGTTGTCTAGTGTGTCGGTTTTCAACATAGATGGCAACTTGATTTATTAAAACAAATATTTCAAAACGGGTATTCTCTATTCTTGTAAAAAGGGAGTGATGCTTTGATTCGAAAACTAAACCATTCGAACCAAGTTTTGAAAATTGTTTCTGAAAGTAAGACATTCAAAAGGGTTTTGTTTTGAAAACTCGTATTGATTTTAAAATTATTTTCAAACTGTTCCCATTCTAAAGCCTCACAAAAACGCTTCCCAATTTACAAATAAGGTTTCAACGCAATCATCTTGAAAGGTTTTTGGCAATCGTGCAACGTTTACTGCAAAATGGTTCCGACTCCGCATACCACCATTTTAAAACACTTTTGACCAAAAGTTCATTGCAAAAAGAATACGAAACGTCTTAATTTCTAAATTCTTTCAAAGGTCACCAATACCTCAGAATTTTAAAAGAATGATCTTCCAAATCATTTAGAAAGGATTTCCTAAAAGTCTTCTTTTCCCCCTCTTGCTTGGAATATCAAGCTGATGCTAGTACCTCGATGGGATAAGTCGTTCCCGACCTACGATACCGCTATGAAACTTGGGGCCCCATGTGGGATGCATCCACATGGCTTGCCGCCGAGCGTATGCGGGTATCGTGGTATGATCGTGACCACCCTCAAAATGGTACTGGGCACAACTGAATTTTCAAGTTAGACTCTGTTAAAAATCTTTTTACAAAGGAAAAATCGAGTTCATTGAAAAGTTACACGTTGCATATCAAGTTTTTGTTAGTCTTTAGTAATCTTCGCTCCACAGGTTCCTAGTCCTTGGGGAACTTCTGGACGCACTCATTTACTATGCCAACTCCCTACAAAACTTTGGCTAATCCTTGATTTCTTAAACCCATTCATGTGTAAATTCTTACCCTCTACTCTCAAGACACTGCTATTTTCCTGAAAGCTATTGTAGTTGTAGTCTATGGGACATCATGATCCATGACCGTGATGCAGCATCGAAATCTAGGGTCTCTTATGGCTCGCGACCATAGGTAATTACTGCCGGACGCTCGCTGTTATCAGGGTTAACGATCATGATCCTAGCCTGCAATTAATGTACTTTCACTATCTTTCAAATCTCTCTTACAAAATTCAAATCCATATTTATTCCTGAAATTCTAAAATTCTTTTGCTATTTATAACTATCTTCAAATCTACTTTGAGAATTCACAACTGATCCCTCTGAGTTCCTGAAATTCTTTGTCCTTGCAATCATCTTAATCTCATATGATAAAATAACGGGAGCCGATTTGGAAATGGTACCTAAGATCCAATCACTTGGAAATGGTATCTGTGATCCGTTGAGGATTCCCAGTTGTTTTATGGATTCCTGGTTATTTGTAAATGACTTGAGGGCTATTTAAAAATTCACTTCTTCAGAAACTTTAGGATGCACTTAAATTTACCTACAGACCTAGTACCAAAAACCCAGCGCTTAGACCATGATTTTTATCTGTATACGTGCCATGCCCTGATCCGACACGTATCGCTCCCTCAAATTCAACATGTTATTCTAGAATCATTATGGTTGTACCTATAGTGGTGCCATGACCTGTGACCACGGTGCCGCGCCGAAACCTAGGGTCTCTTGCGTGCCATGGCCACGCGAGATTCTACTAGGCACGTGCAGGTATCGAGGTTTAAGGTTGTGATCTACTATAGCTTCACAACTAATGAGCTCTATTCCGTTTGTTGTGGTATAACATCATCTACGATTGCAATATGATATAGCAACCAGGAACCTCTTGTAACTCACAACCACATGAGATTCTGAAAGGTATATGCTCGTGTCAAGTCTGTGGTTATCCTTCATCATAGCCACCATCGATATACTTTCTCTCTTTTAACTGAGGTTACTTTAATTGTGTTCTATGATGGTATCTTGACCCATGACTATGGTGCCATGTCAAAACTTGAAATCTTCTGTGGACTGCAGCCACATAAGACATTACCAGGATACACACTAGTATCGTAGTCGGTGCTCCTGAATCATCATAGCTCGCAGTTATTGTGCCCTCACTCTCTTTGAAACCATCCTCAAACAATGCTCCCTATAAAAGGTTTACCTTGAAGAAGTAGATTTTAAAACTTTTAGTGTTGAGAGACAACTGATTAGGTCAAATAAGAATCTTCATTATAACATATAGGAAGGGAAGTGTGGGCTAGTAGTTTATCAACCCAAGCGTCTGAACACTTGTCAGCTGCGCAGGATGTATTTCATGTATCGCCACTTAAGAAGTGTCTTCAAGTGCCAAATCGAGTTATTGACTTAGTAGGAGTTGAATTGAACCAGATCTGACATACTCCAAGTATTCAGTGTAAGTCGTAGACCGGAAAGAACCGTGTTACTCAATGGACCACAACAAGGTGGTGCAAATTACAATGGAATCAGTCTTCAGAAGAAGAAGCCACCTGAGAAATCAGAGAATTACTCATCTGAAAACTTTTCTAAGATCTTTGCTACCCTTTAAAAATAATTTATCCCTTTCAAGTCTTACGAAATATAAAAACCCCTACTTGCTCTATAGTCAAGTTTGACAAAGGTTTACTTGACACTTTCTCTTTTCCATTACTAAACCTAAGGCTTTAGCCGTTTCTTAAATCTCGAGACGAGATTTATTTTAAGGGGAAAAGGATGTAACACCCTTAATCTTACTGTAACTAAAACCTGCCATGTCATAATGATTGCATGTAAATCATCCTGCTAAACTCATTTTTACTGTGCATTAAAAAAAATTATTTCCACACGTGATTGTGCATAGGTGCCTTAGAGTGATTTTATGATTTAAATGTTTGTTTGTTTGTGATTATCTAAATCTAATTGAAAAATAAATAGAAAACCATTTATAGACCCTAATTCGGTCCCAAAACCCTAATTTAAAAACTAAAGAGAATTTGATGTTTGGCCTTAAACCAAAGTTGTGAATCTTCAAAAGATCAGCAACTTCTATTTGGGGCAATTTTGAAGTTATAAAAATAAATTCAAATAAAACCTTAATCTATGTTTTGAAGTTTAAATTTGAAATACAAATTCAAAAAATATTATGAATCTGATGATGGTTCTTTAATAAAACTTTAGCCCTATAAAAATGGAACAACTTTCATTTTTAGAGATTTTGAAGTTATTGAGTGGAATTTTAAATTAAACCCTAATATGTGTTTTGAAATTAAAATTTGAAATCCAATTTCAAAAATTATCAAGAATCTGGTAAAACTTATTTAATGAAGGTTGTAGGGCTTGACAAGTAGAACAACTTTTATTATTGTATATTTTCAACTTATTGAGGAAAATCTTGAGAATTTAAATGAATTGCAAATGAATTCCAAAAGGTTCATATACCCCTTTTGAATTATTCAAAATCCATTCAAAATTTGAATATGGCCCAAATACCAAAAATGTGCAGCACAAAATTTACTACAACTCATATTTGGGTAATTTTTCTAGTTACTATATAAAATAAAAAGTAATTGGATCAAAACAGTTAATGGGCATGCATCTGCTACAGGGATCGCCTGACCGGCCCCTACACCTGCCTGCGCGTGTGCAGGCACGCGTGCCGCGCCGCGCCGCGCATCGGCCGTCGCCCGGGGCCGGCCAGCGTCCTGTCGCCATCGACGCCGGGTTCGTGGGGGCCCCCTTCACGTCTCGCTCCTATCCTCTGCCCTATTTAAGTGTCGGTCATCGCCGTTTCCTCCTCCTTCCTCCATTGCCGCCGTCGACCAGCTCGGCTCGCTGCCAAAATTCACCGTGCACGGTGCTCCATTGGTTCCTCGGTCTCGTGGCTAGTTCCGCTAGTTCCCTGCGTCTCTTTTGAACCCACCCGCACGCCTCTTAGCCACCGGCGTCGCCGCCACGACGTCGTCTTCTTCACTGTCGGCCGGAAACGCCGTCGAGCGTCGCCTGCACGTGACCAGCCTACTCCGGAGAGGTTCTGCTCCCTTCCATCTTGTGTTCTACGTTCATCTGAGTGTGGTGAAGCTCATGCTCGTGACTGTATTCTTAGTGGAGCTCAGTTGACGTTGGAACGCTGTCGTAGTCGTTGGAGAAAGCCGCCACATGCCCTGTCATCGTCACCGTGCCTCCTCGGCCCCTTTCTGCTTCAACCAAGGTAACCGGAAGGGCTAGATGAGTTCAAAGAAGCGTTCTGTTGGGTTGGGTGGGCTTGGTGAGCTTCGTCATCGCAGGACAACGGAGGCCGCCGTGGTCGTCCGCCAAGCACGTCGGCGAGCTCGCCGCTGAGCCTGCGACCCTTACTTAAGTACCAAGATAGGCGTGCTACAGCCCGGAGAGCTCGGTAGGAGCCGTCGCTGGGGCGGCCATAGGCAGCGAGCCGCCGTGGCTACGCCGCCGAGCGCGCGCGCTGGGGGCGCGAGGAGCAGTAGGTAGGGGATGAGGACGAGCTGGCCCTGCTGGGCCGCGCTGCGGGCCGTCTAGGCCGGCCCAGCCACGCGCGGGGATGCGCAGTGAAAAGGGGAAGGGTAGCTGGGCCGGAGTGGGTCGGCCTGTTACTGTAGCCCGAGTGGTTTAGCTGTTTTCTTATTTTCTAAGAATAAGAATAGTGCTAAATATTGTTTATTTTGAACGAAAATAATTACAGCCCTAGAAATTATGAAAATTTTTGTGTAGACTTGCTGTGTGATACTGAACATTAGAAAAATATGAAATGTGGAATTTGAGAATAATGTCATTTATATTCGTAAACCTATGATTATGTAATACTTCCGCACTCTTCACTCTGATTTATATTATTTGTGTAAACTGTTGTAATACTTGTAAAGTCTTTACAATGAGATCCTCGGGTGAATTAGGGTTTCCGAGGAAACCCGGCAGGCAACCTAAGTCAAGGGGAACTCGTGCGGACTGATCGTGGGTCTTTAGGGACGATGACGGTGCACGTGGGCCCTATGATTAAGGCGGTTCTGTCACAAAACAACACTAGTAAGAGAAAGCAGACATGGAGTAGAATTTTTGGAGGCCCTGGAGCATCTGGTGTTGTTGGACCTTCCCCTGCCGTTGCCTCCACATCCTCTCTATCCGCAACTGCTACTGCTTGTGAGCTTTCTGCTTACCTGGACAGTGACAATGTCACTTCATATGACGATGATTTTGATTTACGTATCTGGTGGTGTGACCACAAGCTAACCTATCCAGTTCTTTTTATAATGGCTAGAGACATTTTCTCTGTTCCTGTTTCCACTGTGTCTTAATAATCTTGTTTCAGCTTAACAGGCAGGATTATTGAGGAGTGGCGCCAAAGATTCTTGCCTGAACATGTGGAGATCCTGGCTTGCATCAAGGATTGGGAGCTGAGTGATCGAAGACTTCAGCATTCTGTTGACAACCAAGAGCTGGCTGAGTCCTTTGAGAATTTGTATCTTGGTGTTCCTGAAGATGGATCTGCCCCCTCCTGCCAGTGCTAGCACATCTGCAAGTGCTTCTGTGGCTTCTGCTGGTTGAGAATTTAGACTTGAGAGCTATGACTCTGAGTGTGAGAGTGTGAGGATAGAGAGTTGAGAGTTTAGACTTTGAACAATCTGTTTCCTGTTTGTGACTGTGAACCTTTGAACAATCTGTTTTAATTAAAAGAGCTGTGCTGTACTCTTTTTCTTTCTAGGGTTTCTCACAAGGGTGAGTTTTACCCAGAAAGGTTTTTAATGAGGTAGCATTACACACAGCTCAGTTATCCTTTAAATTTGGTATTCTTCAGTGTTTACATCATTTAATTTTTGTTGTTTGAATGTTTTTTCTGTGAAAAATGACTTCAAATTTGAGACCATGAACACTTGGCTGATTTCTGGGAAGGGTTTGAAGTGCATCGTGCCTCGGGCTGGCAAGGCATGGTTGTTTTGCCGTGCTGCACGGGCCGGCACAGCATGAAAGTAGGCCCGTGGGCCCGTGCTTGGGCCGACGGCTGAGCACGAGGCATGACGTGGCCTGGCACGGAAGGTACGACGTGTCGTGCCGGCCCGACGCCCTTCGGGCCGTGCCTGGCCGTGCCCTGGCCGTGCCGTGTCGGGCTGGCCCGTTGGCCAACTTACCGAGAAGGCAACGCGTGCGATAGTGGCATTGATCTCGCCGATGCCGCCGCAGAAGAAGCTCAAGGTGTACGTCCACCACGCGAACCTCGGGTTCAGGACCAAGGCCGCTGTCGCTATCTACCACTGCGTCGCAAGGATGGTACACCTATTGGCCTATATCGCTCGATTTTAGAGACTCAAAACTCTTCCTTTGTTGGCGTGAGCAGAATATCGAGGCGTTGATGGAGTTTGGGATGCCGGCACTACTGCAGGTGGCGGCGGAGCTGCTAAACGACCGTCTCCCGAAGGCGCAAGAGGGCGCCCACACTGTGGTGGCATCGATGGACACGACTTTTGCCAAGGATGTCGCCGCAAGCAGGCGCACCCTAGTAAAGCCTCTGCTCGCTTAGACTCCCGCCCACCACCGCCTCCACTGTGTCCTCCTGTCCCCACCACCGTGCCTCAGCCTTGCCACAGTCGCACTCTAGCTTTGAAGGAAGCCCTACGACAAGCGGAGCTCGTGGAGTCTAGAGGCACATGAGGGGCCCACTAGGAGAGAGCATCGTGACAACCAACAGTGGCAACGAGGAGAACAATGATGAGGGTGACCGGCTGCGAAAGGTGAGCCCTCCGAGAAGTTGGAAGGCGATTCCATTCTCGTACGAAGGCTACAACAAGCCAAGCGATTGCCGTAGCAAGATGTGCCGTGGAGAAACAGAGGGGGAGATTGTGTTAAGAATATTGCCATGACCATGATATCCGATGTTTGGGATAGTAACGCACTCAGATTAGGAAAGAATAGATCACGGCTTCTGTTAGTATAGAAAGTATCTCCTGGTTGTTGTAAACTCTTGTTGTAATCTTTTAGTTTCCCTAGAAGATAGGATCATCTTGTTGTACAAGTTCTACCGCCACGCCAGGGGCTCTTCGTGGCTATATTAACACGAAGCCGTGAGCCTGAGAAGGCGTCACGTTCAACCCAATTTTACATGGTATCAAAGCCTAGGGTTCTTTCTAGATCCAACCATGTCTTCCTCCTCGTCCTCTGCCACCGCCGCCAATTTCCACCAGTTCTCGCTCAGGTTGCCCAGTCACCGAAAAACTATCCAAGAACAATTTTCCGATATGGAAGATGCAGGTGCTCTCCGCCCTGCGTGGCTGCCAGCTTGAGCACTTCATTAAGCCTGAGGCGGCGGCGCCGCCGAAGCAGATTGCCGTATCTGCTGAGAAGCCGACGGAGCTCGTGGACAACCCTGCGTACAAGGAGTGGGTTGCCAAGGATCAACAAATCATCAACTATCTGCTGACTTCAATCTCCAAGGAGATACAGGAGCAGGTGTCGAACTGCACCATGTCGGCCGAGATGTGGAAGGTGATCCAAGCCACGACCGCGTCGCAATCACGCGGCCGGATCATCAACACGCGCATGGCTCTCGCTACTGCGCAGAAAGGATCCTCCACCATTGCTGATTATTTCAGCAAGATGAAGTCACTTGCCGATGACATGGCAGCGGCCGGGAAACGCTTGGAAGATGAGGAGATTGCATCGTTCATCCTTGCCGGGCTGGACGCTGAGTTCAACCCCATCGTCTCCTCTGTCACCTCACATGTGGAGCCTACCTCACTGGGAGAACTCTATACCCAGCTGGTAAGCTGGGAACAGCGTATCGATCTACAGAACGGCGGCGGCTCCGGTTCCTCCGTCAACACCGCAACACGTGGAGGACGTGGCGGCTTCAAGCGCGGTGGCGGTGGACGTGGTCGCGGACGTGGCCGTGGCATTGGCAACAAAGGTCGATGCCCTCAACAAACCGACGCAAACGGTGATCCCATCGTATGCCAACTCTGCGGCATAGAGGGACACTCCGTGCTGCGCTGCTTCAAGCGCTTCGACGCTTCCTTCACCGGGCCACAGGAGCAGAAAAGATCTGCTTCATCGGCGTCGTACAGGATCGACACCAACTGGTACACGGACACCAGCGCCACCGATCACATCATGGGAGAGCTTGACAAGCTCACTGTGAGAGACAAGTACCACGGCCATGATAGGGTTCACGCTGTAAACGGCGCAGGTATGAGAATCAATCAAGTTGGTCAAAGTTTTGTTCATACCCCAAAGCAAGATCTTGTCCTAAATAATGTCCTTTACGTCCCAGAAGCTAATAAAAGTCTTGCATCTGTTCATCGCCTCACATCTAATAATCATGCCTTCATTGAATTTCATCCAAACTATTTTTTGATTAAGGACCAGGTGACGAAGAAAACAATTCTTAGAGGAGAATGTGAAGGTGGCCTTTATCCTTTGAAGTCAAGGCCGTCATCAAATAAAAAAGCGTTTGGCGCTGTCAAGTCTCCTTCGTCCAAGTGGCATAGCTGCCTCGGCCATCCCTCGTTTGAAGTCGTTCATCGAGTCCTTAGCAAAAATAGTATCCCATTTGAGTCAGATTTGAATAAAGATACAGTTTGAGATGCCTGTCAGAAGGGAAAAAGCCATCAGCTACCCTATCCTAGATCCACTAGTGTCTCGTCACACCCCTTAGAGCTTGTGTTCTCTGATGTTTGGGGTCCTGCCCCCACTTCTGTCGGCAAAAATAATTATTATGTTAGCTTCATTGATGATTTCAGCAAGTTTACATGGATTTATTTGCTTCGTCACAAATCTGAGGTTTTCCAAAAATTCCATGAATTCCAAGCTATGGTAGAAAGGCAATTTGATAGGAAAATTCTTGCTATACAGATTGATTGGGGTGGCGAATATCAAAAGCTTAATGCTTTTTTTCAATGCATTGGTATCTCACATCACGTTTCTTGTCCTCATGCACATCAACAAAATGGCTCTGCTGAACGCAAGCATCACCATATAGTTGAAGTTGGTCTATCCCTTTTAGCTCGTGCCTCTATGCCATTAAAATTTTGGGATGAGGCTTTTATAACCGCCACCTATCTTATCAATCGCCTACCTAGCAAAATTATTCAGCAACAAACCCCTCTCGAGCGCCTTTTTCATCAAACACCAGACTACTCTACTCTTCGCATATTTGGTTGTGCATGTTGGCCCAACCTTAGACCTTATAATTCTCGGAAATTGCAATTTCGCTCTAAGCGCTGTGTCTTTTTAGGCTACAGTCTCATGCATAAGGGTTTCAAGTGTCTGGATATTGGTGAAGGCCGAGTTTATATTTCCCGTGACGTCGTTTTTGATGAAACTATCTTTCCATTTGCTGAACTTCATCCTAATGCAGGGGTTAGACTCCGATCTGAGATTCTTCTCCTTCCTCCAGCTTTGCAAAATCCTTCACATGATTTTGGGGGTGACAAATCTTTAGATCATCTTGATAATGATTCCCTGCGCACTAACCCTTTGTCTGAGCATGCAGCACAGGAACCAAATTCAGCTACAAATCGGCATCATATTCTGCAACCCGGCCACTTACCTATTTTGGCAGGGACGGGCGATGATCCTCAGGTGGATTCGGTCTCTCCTTCCGCTTCAGTGCCGACAGGATCGTTCTCGGGTTCAGCTCCGCCTGCCGCGTCCGTCACCGCTCCCACGCTGCCCTCTCCGCAAACGACAGCTGTCCACCCGGCTCCACGGACGGGGGGGACAAGATGCTCCGACCGCTGGTCACGGATCCTTCTCGGGTCCGACGTCGCCCGGATCTTCTGCACCAGCTGCTCCGCCCGGATTTTCTACGCCAACCTCTCCTGCGCCAGTTGCTGCTTCGCCTCTCCCTCAGCGACCCACTACACGTCTACAGCAAGGTATACGGAAACCTAAAATTTACACTGATGGCACTATCAGATATGGTCAGTTAACAGCCACAACTGAGGGACCTATTGATTTGCAACATGCTCTAACTCATAAAAATTGGAAGCATGCTATGGATGTTGAATTTGATGCGCTCATCAAGAACAAAACTTGGCACTTGGTTCCACCTCAGAAAGGAAGAAACATGATAGATTGCAAGTGGGTTTACAAAATTAAAAGAAAATCAGATGGGAGCATTGACAGGTATAAAGCACGGCTAGTAGCTAAGGGCTTTAAACAACGGTATGGAATAGATTATGAAGACACCTTCAGCCCTGTTGTCAAAGATGCTACAATCCGCCTTATTCTCTCTTTAGCTATGTCCAAGAATTGGTGCTTACGGCAACTTGATGTTCAAAATGCATTCCTGCATGGTTTCCTTGAAGAAGAAGTATATATGAAGCAACCACTAGGCTATGAAGACGGGTCCAAACCGCATTATTTGTGTAAACTTGATAGATCTCTGTATGGTCTAAAACAAGCGCCAAGGGCTTGGTACTCTAGGCTGTGCTCCAAACTTCAGAGCCTTGGTTTTGTTCCTTCAAAGTCAGACACATCACTCTTCTTCTATCAGAAAGGAAATTATATCATTTATATGCTCGTATATGTTGATGACATCATTGTGGCCAGCTCATCAAAAGAAGCTGTTGATGCTCTTCTCCGAGATCTAGAGAGAGAGACTTCGCCATCAAGGACCTTGGGAATCTTCTTATTTTCTTGGCATTCAAGTTCAAAGGAAGCAGGATGAATTGCTAGTGACGCAGGAAAGGTATGCCACCGATATCCTTAAAAGAGTAAACATGCAATCGTGTAAGCCGGTCAAGACACCCCTCAACATTACTGAGAAGCTTTCAGTGACTAGTGGAACTCGGCTGGGAGTTGAAGACTCTACCAGATATAGGAGCATTGTGGGAGCTCTTCAATATCTTACACTCACGCAACCGGATCTTTCTTTCTCGGTCAACAAAGTGTGTCAATTTCTCCAATCACCGACCACTACTCGTTGGGAAGTTGTAAAGCGAATACTGAGATATGTTCAGGGCACAATCGGCTTAGGGTTGAAAAATCAAGAAATCCAACTCTATGCTCGTAAGTGCCTTCTCGGATGCTGATTGGGCTAGTTGTCCTGATGATAGAAGATCGACGGAAGGCTTTGCAGTCTATCTACTTGTTTCATGGTGTGCAAGAAAACAGCCTACTGTTTCAAGATCGAGTGCAAAAGGTGAATACAAGTCTTTGGCCAATGCAACTGTCAAGGTAATGTGGATACAAAAATTGCTTGATGAATTGGGTATACAGCATCCTATTGTAGAATGTCTTTGGTGCGACAACATAGGCGCAAAGTACTTATCAGCTAATCCTGTTTTCCACGCTCGTACGAAACATATAGAAATCGACTTTCATTTTGTGCGAGAAAGAGTGGCTGCAAAACTCTTAGACATAAGATTCATCAGCACTTCAGATCAGATTGCAGATGGATTTACCAAGCCAGTGCCTAAGAAGAAATTGGTCATGTTCACAGACAATCTCAACCTCGCTAACAAGTTGTGATTGAGGGAGGATGTTAAGAATATTGCCATGACCATGATATCCGATGGTTAGGATAGTAACGCACTCAAATTAGGAAAGAATAGATCACGGCTTCTGTTAGTATAGAAAGTATCTCCTAGTTGTTGTAAATTCTTGTTATAATCTTTTAGTTTCCCTAGAAGATAGGATCATCTTGTTGTACAAGTTGTACCGCCACGCCAGGGGCTCTTTCTGGCTATATTAACACGAAGCTGTGAGCCTGAGAAGACGTCACGTTCAACCTAATTTTACAGATTGTTTTTCCATAAACAAAAGAGGAGTGATTTTTGTACTGGATGGCCTCGGCTCGCGAGTGAGTCAAGGCCACCAAACAAATTGACTTGCACTTGTGGAGCTCGGGTCACCCTCCTGTCTCGCTACCAAACATGCCCTTAGCACGCGAGTCATCTCATCCTGTGGGTTGTGCCTCGATTAGGACCCATAAGCATGCATGCGTGTACTTGTTAGTAACAAACAAATTACGTTCTGCTGATGATAATAATTAATAACACTCTTGAGCTCCTCTTTTGTTCTTTCTGGTACGTAAGTAGCTAGGGCCCTCGAATTCCATTTGCTTCGAGCAGTCTCCAAGAAGCATACAGGACTGACTGGACTGCGTCTGAGCTAATAACTACCCACAATCATCGTAATCCATACAAAGAAATCTGATGCTCCGCTCGCGAGGTTTCTGAAATTTTGCACACAAAAAAAAAAGTGATCTATGTTTTTATTTCAAATCGTCCCCGTGGACCGAGAACATAGTACTACTTGACAGCCCAGGATCACGCAAGAATCCACTTGATGGGATTAGGAAAGGGGGATTACTGCTGCACTGCATGCAATAACTTTTGCTTTCGCAAGGTTCGATCTGTCTGCCGACCTACCTGGCGTGTAATGTTGGAGCAAAGCCAAGGCAGCGTGCCACTAGCAGTAGCAGCCCGCACACACTGTATGTTGGATCCGGACCCACCAGCCACACCACAACCGGCGCGCGC
Organism: Eremochloa ophiuroides; assembly: GCA_038502445.1. NCBI lineage: Eukaryota > Viridiplantae > Streptophyta > Magnoliopsida > Poales > Poaceae > Eremochloa > Eremochloa ophiuroides. The sequence continues at coordinate 33,617,343 of JAHLJS010000001.1, read as the reverse complement.
GGCAACGCAAGTGCTCCGTTCAGAGGGACGGCACCGGCAGACGGCCATCCACATCAGCGGAGCGCACACATGCGTGAGCATGACCGCCGGTTCTATCACTTCACTTCACCTGCACGACCACCACCACCACCGGCCCGCCGGGGGGCTTTCGGTGCGTGCAAGCACACTAGTGCCCGTGCTCTCGAGTCATATAGCTACATCCATCCATCCGGATACCCGGCTGGTTTTTGCATTGCCTTGCAAGCGATCTCACACGCCGCTGGTTTTAACTTTTTACCGCCCTTTAATTTAATTGCCTTTTGGATCGCTAGTGGTAGTAGTGGGGGAGCAGATTACAGAGAGAGAGAGAGGAGCAGATTACCTGGAATGGATGCTGACTGCGCTAGCTCCATTAACCAGGAACTCTGGACTGGACTCATCACCCGTCCTGTCTTGAGTCGTCGGCAATTCAGGTTGGGGCATGCGCAAGTGTGTCCACCAGCGGAGGCGATTTGAGTGTCGTGTACTGCGTACCACTGGTAATCGGGCATAATAAATCCGTTTCAAATTATAATTCGTTTAACTTTTTTATTCAAATTTGACCATTCGTCTTATTTAAAAATTTATATAAAATATCAAATCTTTTGATATGTCTTGCTTTATTAATAAAATTTCTTTAAAAATGATTTAAATTTAACTCTTTTACATAAATATTTTGACTAAAATAAGTGGTCAAAGTTAAAGTTTAAAAAGTCAAACGACTTCTAAATTGAGACATGTGAGTACTATATATGTAGCTAACTAGTAGTCCATAGGATCTTTTGTAAGAAAGCAGGATTTGGTGCATGCACAAGAGAAGGAGATGCTTAAGTCCATACGATTGAGCTTTTCTTGCCAAGGAAAACTGATTTCATTTTTTTTATGAGTTAATACATACTCTATCCGTTCTAAAATAGATGTCGGTATAGGATGCGTACTGGTTAAACTTTCTCAATTTTGACTGAGTTTATAGAAAATATGTGTGACCTTTATATTTCCAAATAAATATATTATTAAAATATATTCAAAGATTTAGCTAACGATACTAATTATATATTATAAATATTAGTAATTATATATTTGGTTAAAGGCAAAAGTCTTAGTTTTCTCTATCTATAAATCATGGGTTACAAAATGGCCGACGTTTTACTTGTACCGTGATGCTTGTTCGTACATTTTCTATTGGGGTCAACGGCAATGATGTCGTACTTGAGCCATCCACGGTACAACTGGCACTCCTACCAGTACTCCTACTTGTTTGGGTGGAACACGTGTGGAAACGTGTGCACGGTCGGCCATGAGCTTGTCCGATCCGAACAGAAGAGAGGAGCGCGATCGATGGCTGATCATGGATGGTGCTTGTGCACTTGTGACTCAAGCCCAAACCGGTAACGTGAACACGTGATGCTGATCGATGCAACGTGACTGGGCTGATCCATCCTCATCTCGCCCCCCTGCTGCCGCCCTGTTAGGAACACCGTGTGGTTGCACCCGAATCTGTGCTAGCTGGCGAAACCGGCCTGGCCGAGTTTGTGACCCGGCTTGGCCGGGTTTGGCCCCTGCGCCGACTTTTAGCAGGCTGCCACGTGGCGCCCCGAGAGGCCCCGTGAAAACCGGCTTGGCCAGGTTTGGACCCGGCTTGGTCAGGTTTGGCAGAGTCCGAGCCGATTAATAGATCTAATCGGTTTTTGGTAGTTTTTGGACGTGGCAAACTTGGAGACTTGCCTAGATACGTGTTTCCTACTGGGATAAGACCACCCCCTCTATATATATGAGAGGATCATGGCCGATTGAGATCTTAACCATCCAATCATCAAAACACATCTACCAAGTAGATTCTCGCAGTGGTTCATCTCTATCCTACTGTTCGGCTCGACTCTCCGCGAGTTTAGTCGGCGTTCTAGGTGATCTCCGTAATCCCTAGGGCAACCTCTACGTGCATCTCTCCGACGAATCTTTCCGAGGGGTGTTCGGGAGTTTCCGACGAAGGACGGGCGCTACATCGACCACCAAACGTCCTCTGCTGCTGAAGACGGTCGTCCCGACGACCAAAAGACCGGAACCCTAGCTTCCTCGGCGAACCCGAGGAAACCGGCCCAGCCGACTATCAAAGTCGGCCAGGCCGGGTAGGCGGCTCGGCCGGGTTCTGAAACCGGCCAGGCCGGGTTTCGTGGGCGTGCTGCTCCGTGCTGTTTCGTTTCGTACGCGACTGTGCGATCTAGCACCTTGCTGTGTGTTGTCCCGTTTCGGCGTCAACACACTTTTTGGCGACTCCGCTGGAGAAGAAAGCTCAATCCCAGATCCAATCTACTAGCGGCATGGCGGCCGATGACGGAAAGAAGACCGACAAGAACGTCAATGAAGACAACGTCGTCCGCCCCAAGACTATCGACGAGCTTCCTGAGGAGCTCCAGAAAAAGCTAGAGGCCAAGCTTACTGCCGATACCCAAGCCTTCCTGGATAGCTGTACTAAGGACCGGCGCAACAAGGTCACCCAAGTCTCCGAGCCTAACTTCGGCGACTCGTCTTCTTCATCCGGCGGAGGAGGCGGGAAGACCGAAGGGAGAAGGCTACTAAGGAGGAGGAAAAGCTCAAGGCTAAGGTAAATAATGATGAGAACCCCTCCACTACTACCCATGATGGTCTTGCATATTTAGTTGAAGATATGAGTAAGCAAATTAAAATTTATATTGATGCATCCGAAGCTAAAATCGGCAAGCGCATATCTAAAATTGAGGAAAAGTTAGTTGGTTTTTCAGATCCTGATAATCAACCTGAATTTGGTATGCCTTTCGATTTTTATGAAAATCAACCTGATTTTGCTATAGCTAGCCAACTTCAATCGGGTCCTTCGGCGCATGAAACCGATAGAACCGATCGCGGTATGGCTAGCTCTTCAGCTAGGCAGGTGAACCGACTACGCCATCGGCGGGTCGTAACACTGTTTTACCTAATCCCCCGCCATCACCTAGTCAGATTCCAGTGGCTAATAATGTGGTCACCGATCCCTCCAAAACCGATGTAGACGCTATCGTAAATCGGTTTAAAGCTGAGATGACTAAATCCATTGAGAGGAATCTGGGGATAACCATTAAGCCTATTCAGAGTTCATACCAAAAACCATATCCTTCCACCTATGATGTTTTGCGGGCACCGATTTGGTGGAAGATGCCTGATTTTCAGAAATTTAATGGTGATGATAGTAAAACCACTATGGAGCATATTGGTATGTATCTGGCTCAGTTAGGAGAAGCTAGTTCTCACGATTACATGAAAATTAGATGTTTTCCTTTATTTTTGTCTGGTACAGCATTTGCATGGTTTTCTTCATTGCCACCATATTCAATTAGTATCTGGAATGATTTGGAGGAAAAATTTCATAACTATTTCTTTACTGGTGTTCAATAAACTAAACTGTCACATCTCACATCAGTTCGTCAAGGGCGTGACTCCGTACTTGATTATGCTAAACGTTTTAGAGACGTTAAGAACCGATGCTTTAATTTGAATATTTCTGATAGAGATTTGGCAGATTTATTTCTTAACGGTATGAACTCTAATATTAGAGAGAAATTGGAGCACTATGAATTCTATAGCATTAATCAATTATTGCAAAAGGCTATTGTTGTAGAATCTCGTTTAGCAAGTGAATCCAAGAAATCTTATCGGACCCATGTGTTGGAATGCTCTGACAACGAGGACGATGAGAATTTGGAGTGTAACTCTGCTGAATTTGTTTGGTCTCCAAATAAAAAAGGAATTTCTTGACCATCTCTGAAACCGATTTCTAAAAATCGGCAGGATGAAATTAAATTTACTTTTGATGTTTCTAAATGTGATCAGATCTTTGATTAATTGCATAGAACCGGTAACATTAGAATTACTCATACCTTGCCATCTAGTGAAAAATTGAAAAAACGGACGTATTGCAAATTTCATAATTCTTCTAGTCATGCTACTAATGATTGCAACTATTTTCATCGACAGATACAATCGGCCCTCAACGAAGGACGATTGAACTTAGCTGAGATGATGGTTGACAAAGTGCCTTTTCCGATGAATGTCATCGAGAAAGGGGAGCCCGCTATTTTGATTCGTCCAGAGCAAGCCGACACCACGCAAGGCAAGAACGTGATTATCGGCGAACCACGGGAGGCACCGAAACAAGTTTCGGGGCGTCAAGTGGTGCTTGAGAAGGACGAAGTCGGCAAGACCAAATTGAAGATCTCTGCAGGGTCGTCGCAGTACTTATCTCGGCAGCGGCGCTGGGAGGCCACGGCGGCACAGCAGAGGCCGGCCAGGCCGGTTCCCAGCCGGGAACACGGCCCCGCTGGCTACAGAAGCCGGCCAGGCCGGTTCTGGCGCCTACCCGGCCAGGCCGGGTATAGTAGCCGGCTCGGCCGGTTTTGTCGGGGGTGGCGGCTCTTCTTCCTCTGCTGCTCCCAGGGCTGCCAGCGCTGGTGGTGCCCACGTGATCAGGACATTCGTCCCAAAGCGTCCAGAAATTGGCACTTGCAAGACGAACGCAAGTTCAAACAAGGGGAAGTTCGTTCCAAAGAAGCTTTGTACGTTTGACTGGCTCATGGAAAAGTACCAGCAAGAAAAGGCCGATTCCCAGAATCGGCCCATAAAAAAAAGAGAGGCTACACCGCCAAAGCGAGATGAGCAACCAAAGAAGATGACAGTGGCTCCGGCAGCGTCTCCGGCGCAGGAGGTTGCTCGCCCTCGCGTCTCTCGTTAGGGTCCCCCACCTCCACCTCAGCCGCATTGGGACCCCAACGGGGTGTTCATGCCATATCCCTTCCTCATGCAGCAGCAGCCGATGAACGGGGCGTCTTCATCATCGGTGTTCAGCCGATTGGGCTACGGTCAATCGGGCTACGGCGGCCAAGAGGCGTCGCTCCCGCCGCCGCCAACGAGGTTGGTGATTGGTGATGGAAGAGAGAAGGCTCCACCGCGACAAGTCTATGTGCCTAAGAGGGTCTTGGAGTCTCCCATTGTTTTTATTGCTCCTACTGCACCGCCGCCAAAGGAGACACCTTCGGCAACAATTCTTATCGGCTCTCAAGAGGTGCCTATCGTTGACAACGACGAGCCGATGAGGATTGAGGAGCCATCATCCACCGCTCCGGAGGTCGCCGCTAAGGTTGTGGAGAAGGAGCCGATTGATCCAAAATATTTGCAACCGAAGTGGTGCCCGCTGGGATTGATCAAGACGCAGCGGCGAAAGTTACAGCGAGCGCGCCAAACTCAGCAAAAGCGTGAGAAGTTGGAAAAAATGAGAGAGGAGATCTTCAATGCTGCACACCCAATTTTTCCGCAAACTCAGAAAGGAAGTGATCCGGCGTGCTTCGCAAAATCTGCAGAGAAGATTGCTGGGCAGAAAGATCTGCCAGAAGCGAAGTCTACACTGATCACAGAAACCGGCCAGGCCGGGTCAGAGCCGGCCCAGCCGGGTTTCCTAGGAACCGGCTAGGCCGGGTCTGCCTGAAGCCGGCCAGGCCGGGTCAAACCCGGCTAGGACGGGTTTTGCGGCTTCGTCTCCCGCCGCCGCTGGTTCACTAGAATCGGCTATTGCTGCTGTTTCTTCTGTTGTTGCAAGTTCTGGTGACGCAGAAGATGAGGAGATGGTCAATTATAAGCCGACGCCGCTGCGCACCGAACTTAATGTCGTTTACCTGTCTTCCGATTACTATGTAATCGATGAAGATGAAGGTTCGGCGACGGCTCAGTTTTGCTTCGCCGCCGAGGATGCCGTCTTCAAGAAGCCAGAGGATTCCGTCAACCACCTTCGGCCGCTCCATATCAAGGGGCATATCAACGGCACGCCAGTTCATCATATGTTGGTGGATAGCGACACGATTGTCAATCTAATGCCGCATTCGCTCTACAAGAAGCTCCGCGGCACGGAGGGGGAGCTAGTGAAGACCAACATGACGATCACCGGAGTTGGAGGCGGCGAGCCAATTCCAGCTTTGGGCGTAGAAACGATGGAGTTGACCGTCGGCAGCAAAACGTTGGCAACCGCGTTCTTCGTCGCCGAGGTACAAGGTAGCTATAATCTCATCCTTGGTCGCGATTGGATTCATGCCAATCGTTGCGTTTCATCCAGTTTGCACCAGACTTTAATTCAATGGGTGGGGGATCAAGTTAAGGTTATTCATGCTGATTCATCAGCCTCCATTGCTACGGCCGATGCTCCTTCGCTCGGGGGGCACGATGGTATTGCTTGCTTATCTGGTCATGACTTGTCTGGCGTTGTGTTTATTAGCGTCACTAAGAAAGGATTTGTGCCTGTGTCATTGAAGCCGATTGATAATCGGCTCAATATCATCGTGTAATTAATTTTTTACAATGGATGCTAATGTTGAATGGTTGAAACATCGTGTGGATCAATATCGGGCTTCTATGACCGATGTCTGTGAAACAATTGATGATTTTGATGAGCTCAATAAGTTGGGCCAAGGTTTCACGTCGGCCGACCGATATCTGTGAAACAATTGATGATTTTGATGAGCTCAATAAGTTGGGCCAAGGTTTCACGTCGGCCGACCTATTGGAAGAAGTTGACATTGGGGATAGTTCTACACCAAGACCGACGTTCATTAATAAAAATTTAACAGCCGATTATAAAGCTGAATTAATCGCGCTTTTAAAAGACTATGCTGATTGTTTTGCATGGAACTATAATGAGATGCCCAGATTGAGCCGAGAGCTTGTTGAGCATCGTCTTCCCATTAAGCATGGATTATGGCCTCATAAGCAACGTCCTCGCTTCTTTCATGCTAAAATTTACGACCGCATTAAAGAAGAAATTAATCGGTTATTGGAAGCGGGATTTATTCGCCCATGCAGGTATGCGGAGTGGATCTCTAATATTGTGTCCGTTGAAAAGAAAGGATCGGGCAAGATTAGAGTTTGCATTAATTTTAGAGATTTGAATAGAGCCACTCCAAAAGATGAATATCCTATGCCTATTGCCGATATGATTATTAATGATGCTTCAGGACATAAAATTCTTAGCTTTCCTGATGGTAACGCTGGTTATAATCAAATATTTATGGCTGAAGAGGACACGTCTAAAATGGCCTTAATTTGTCCTGGGTTTGTTGGATTATTTGAGTGGATTGTCATGACATTTGGGTTGAAAAATGCCAGTGCTACCTATCAACGTGCTATGAACTTAATCTTTCATGATTTAATTGGCGTGGTCATGGAAGTATATATTGATGATATTGTGATCAAATCGGCTGCCAATAATTCTCACTTGGCCGATTTGTGTCTTGCTTTTGAGAGGATGCGCCGGTATGGTTTAAAGATAAATCCGCTTAAATGTGCTTTTGGTGTATCGGCGGGCAAGTTCTTAGGATTTATTATTCATGAGAAGGGCATAGAAGTTGATCCCAAGAGAATAGAGAGTATCAAGCAAGTTTAGGCGCCTGCATGTAAAAAAGACTTACAAAAGTTTCTGGGAAAGGTGAACTACTTGAGAAGATTTATTGCTAACTTGTCCAGGAAAGTTATTCCTTTCACCCCCATATTGAGATTGAAAGATAAGAGTGAGTTTGCTTGAGGGGCAAAGCAACAAGAGGCATTTGAGAAGATCAAGGAATACTTGTCGAAGCCACCGGTTCTTCGTGCTCTAAGGAGAGGAGTTCCTTTTAAATTATATATTGCTGCCGAAGAAAAAATAATTGGTGCGATTTTGACTCAAAAGGATGATGGCAAGGAGTATGTTATTGCTTATATTGGTCGTCGTCTTCTTGATCCCGAGACAAGGTATGCCCATATTGAAAAATTATGCTTATCATTATACTTTACTTGTACTAAGATGAGACATTATTTGTTAGCTAGTACATGCATTGTTGCTTGCCAGGCCGATGTAATTAAACATATGTTATATCGGTCAATCCTTAGTGGAAGGATCGGTAAATGGGCATATGCATTGGTTGAATATGACTTGACTTTTGAACCTTTGAGGGCCATGAAAGGTCAAGTTCTTGCTGATTTTATTGTTGAGCATGCAATTGATTTAGGAGATGAGATCAATTACATAATTTTTACTCCATAGAAACTTTATTTTGATGGATCGGTTTGCAAACAAGGCCAAGGTGTTGGTATTGTTATTATTTCACCACATGGTGCTGAGATGGATGTGTCAAACCGATTAGAAAATTATTGCACTAATAATCAAGCCGAATATTTAGCTCTTTATTGCGGTTTGGAGATGTTAAATTCCATGGGAGTAAAACATGTTGAGGCTTATAGTGATTCTTTATTAGTGGTGCAACAAGTTTCTGGTGAATGCCAATGTTTAGGGGAATCACTTAATGCTCATCTTGATACTTGTCTTGATTTAATTGCATCTTTTGCCGAATTTAAAATTCGGCATATACCGAGATATGAAAATTCACGAGCCAACATGTTAGCTCAGCGAGCATCAGGCTTTAACGTCGATGGGCGTAAAGATTTAAAGCCGGTGCAAAGCATTTTTTCTGGTTTCTGTGCAGGCACGTGGAAACCGGCCCAGCCGGGTCTAGGAGTTGGCCAGGCCGTCTCTGGGCCAAACCCGGCCAAGCCGGGTACAGAAGGCGGCCAGGCCAGTTCTGGCCAGGATCCGGCCAGGCCGGGTGTTGAAGCCGGCTCGGCCGGATATTGCGGCTTTGATCCAAATCGGCCAGAATTATACCAAGTTGATGGGCAGGCCGATTTGGAGGATTGGAGGACTCCCTTGTTAAATTTTCTGCTAGATCCCAGCACTAAAGCCGATAAAAGTATTCGGAGGATTGCGTTTAAGTTCACTTTGCATAATGATGAGCTTTATCGGAGGACCGCCGATGATTTGTTGCTCAAGTGCTTGGGACTTGGTGAAGCTAAAGTGGCTATGGGGAAGTCCATGAAGGTGTTTGTGGTACGTATCAATCGGCTCCTAAGATGAAATGGATTTTGAGAAGGGCTTATTTTTATTGGCTTACTATGATAGCCTATTGTTTTTGCTACTACAAAGGATGTGAGGAGTGCCAACGGTTTGGTAATATTCAGCTAGTGCCTGCTGCAATGCTTCAGTCTTATAATCAAACCGTGGCCGTTTCGTGGTTGGGGACTAGACTTCATTGGTCAAATTCATTCCCCTTCTTCAAAGGGTCATTACTTCGTGTTGGTGGCCACAGATTATTTTACTAAGTGGACTGAAGCGGTGCCTTTGAAGAATATAACACATAAGGAGGTGATTGAGTTTGTGACTGAGCATATTATTCATAGATTCGGCATTCCTCAGACTTTGTCTACGGACCAGGGGAAGTCTTTCATATCAAAATAGGTGCGAGAATTTGCCGAATCATATAAGATTAAGTTGCTCAATTCATCTCCATACTATGCTCAAGCCAATGGCCAGGCTGAGTCTAGTAACAAGACCATGATTAAGCTTATCAAGAAGAACATAGAGGATAATCCAAGAAGGTGGCACGAGGTATTATCAGAGGCTCTGTGGGCTCATCGTATATCTCGTCATGGTGCTACAAAAGTTACTCCTTTTGAACTAGTGTATGGACAAGAGGCTGTGTTACCCGTCGAGGTGAATTTAAATGCATATCGGCTCGCTAAGCAAAATGACTTATCTGCCGTTATGTATCATGATTTGATGATGGATAATATTGACGAGGTGACTGACAAAAGATTAGCGGCTCTAAAGGAGATGGAAAAGGAAAAGGTCCGAGTTGCTAGAGCTTATAACAAGAAAGTGAAGATCAAGTCGTTCCAAGTTGGGGAATTGGTGTGGAAGACTATACTACCAATTGGAACAAAGAGCAATAAGTTCGGCAAGTAGTCGCCTAGTTGGGAAGGTCCTTATAAAGTGATCAAGGTGATATTCGGAAATTCATATATGCTAGAGACGTTGCAAGGTGATCGTCTCCCAAGGGCAATTAACGGGAGGTATTTGAAAAAATACTTTTCAAGTGTTTGGCAAGAAGCCTAAAAGCTCTCCAAGCAATGGCCGATACATGTATCGCCCTTAGAACAAATATGGCCGATGTAGGCATCGCCCTTAGTCACTAAATAGCCGTTGGGTTAAGTATAGTTGCTGCTTAGTTATTTGTTTTCAGGTTCATATGCAGAGAATTCGCCTGAAAACAGGGGGGCATATGTTTGCACCCGAAACTGTGCTGGCTGGCGAAACCGGCCTGGCCGGGTTTGTGACCCGGCTTGGCCGGGTTTGGCCCCTGCGCCGACTTTTGGCAGGCTGCCACGTGGCGCCCCGAGAGGCCCCGTGAAAACCGGCTTGGCCGGGTTTGGCAGAGTCCGAGCCGATTAATAGATCTAATCGGTTTTTGGTAGTTTTTGGACGTGGAAAACTTGGAGACTTGCCTAGATACGTGTTTCCTACTGGGATAAGATCACACCCCTCTATATATATGAGAGGATTATGGCCGATTGAGATCTTAACCATCCAATCGTCAAAATACCAAGTAGATTCTCGCGGTGGTTCATCTCTATCCTGCTGTTCGGCTCGGCTTGACTCTCCGCGAGTTTAGTCGGCGTTTTAGGTGATCTCCGCGATCCCTAGGGCAACCTCTACGTGCATCTCTCCGACGGATCTTTCCGAGGGGTGTTCGGGAGTTTCCGGCGAAGGACGGGCGCTACATCGACCACCAAACGTCCTCTGCTGCTGAAGACGGTCGTCCCGACGACCAGAAGACCGGAACCCTAGCTTCCTCGGCGAACCCGAGGAAACCGGCCCAGCCGACTATCAAAGTCGGCCAAGCCGGGTAGGCGGCTCGGCCGGGTTCTGAAACCGGCCAGGCCGGGTTTCGCGGGCATGCTGCTCCGTACTGTTTCATTTCGTACGCGACTGTACAATCTAGCACCTTGCTATGTGTTGTCCCGTTTCGGCGTGGACACGGTGCTTGTGCCACTGGTAAATAAAGGAGGAAGCAGGAGTAGTAATAAACAAATGTTTGGCAATGAGAAATGTGGCTGAGCAGCGAGTGCGCACATGCAAATGCCGTAGAGGGATACCGTACCCGTACCCCGTTTTCTCGGAACTGCCGCTGCGCTTTCCTGTTCTGGACTCCCTAGTTAAATCTTTTGTCCTGGTCGTTTCATTAAAATAGTTGCAGTGGCTGGGTTGCAGGCATTAATCTGCCGCTTTCAATCTCATCCACGCCGGGAGATACGGGGATCGGGCATGTCGGGCTCCCATCCCTTCCCATGGACAGGTGGCCACCTCCGTCGCCACAACCGTCGCCCAGAAGCAGAAGAAAAAGGGAGGAACGAAGAAGAAACATATGCGGAGTGACGCAGCCACGTACTACTCGTAGGGCAACGGAAGGGAGCACACGAGATGAATGTGCGTGCGAGCAGAGCATCTCGAGGGACGGGAACGGATAGCGAGATGGTAAAGAATTGCGGCGCGCGAGCCGAGGCGCGACACGTACTCCTACCACTACAGCCGTTGTTGCGGCCAGGCCACCGGGTCCATGGACGTGTGGCTGTGCGCAGCGTGGCGGCCCTGCCTGGTGCCTGCCGAGACCGCCGAAAGAGATGGGGAATTCGGACCTGCTTGCCGGAGGGCGGTGGCAGAACAGAAGGGTCTGGAAGAACAACCCGGCCCAAGGCTCCAAGGCAAGGCCGAGCACGCATCGCTGGCGGGGCGAACGGATAGCGAGATGATGGCACGGCACGGGCCCGGGCGCGCGGGGACCGGCCACTTGCGCCACGCCCGGCCGGGGCCAGGCCGCTGGAGTGCGCAACCCGCATCGCCATCGCCGCAGCCACGATCTCATCTCCTCCTCCGGTCCGTATGCAGTGAGTGGGCACCGGTAGCTGGCCCTGCCAACGACGGGGGTCGGGGCCTGCTAGCTGCTGATTTGTCCTCCACCCAGCCGCACAGGCACATGCGCCTGCGGCATGCAATCGCGGGCACTTGGGCCTTCGCGGCCAGCTCAACCAGGCTGGCCGGTCGGCCGCGGCGCACGTCGTCTCGTCTCTGTTCGCAGCGCAGCAGCCCGCCGCTACCACCACCCCGCGCGCGCCGCAGCGCAGCGCAGCCACCAGCCAGCCAGCCAGCCTGCGGGCACCATGATTGCCGGGAGGGGCCGATAAGATGCATATCCATAGGAGTATCCGTTGCGTTGGCAAGCAGCAGCTTTCTGTGCTGGCCTGAGTACCAGGCAGTCGTCAGTCGAACGTCGATGGGCGAGACCAGGCACGCTCTTCGACGCACGGCTCCTAGGGCCGGAGTAGTAGGCCGGTGCGCGGCGGCGGTGGCCACGCCAACGGAAGCCAACGCTCGCTCGCGAATGCATCGCATGCTTGTACCGTTGTACGTACAGCGCGCGGGCGGGGAGCGGAGTGGGGGCGGCGGGGCTCAGCCTTACTGATTGCGATGTGATCCGATGCGATGACGACTCATATTTGTACGACGATGGAGAAGGAACGGCTAGTGCGGGTGGTGTCTGCCACATGGTCAGGAGATTTTCCACCACTATCGAATTATCGCCGGCCGGTTATGGTCGTTGCACGATAACATACTTTTATCTATATTCAATATATACATACTCCACTCTCTGTCTAGCAATAATTAGACAACCAATCAATACGTCGAGCTGTTGAGAAATCAAAACAAAATCTGTATGCCCGTTTCGTCGGTCGGTTGCACGCTCCTGGGCGGGGCTCCATGCCGTTGCCGATGAAAACCGGTGGTGTACCCCGAATTTTGAATGCGCAAGGCGGCCTCCTAGTGACGAACCACGGAGGAAGAAAAACGAAGCAAATCTTCCGTGAGCGCACCAAGGCTGACAACACCACGTACGTTATTTGCTTTCTTCTATATTCCACATCGTAAGGACAGTTAGGCCTTATTTAAAAGGCGCTTCAATTTTCGATACAACTGCTCCGTGATGCACTAGTACCACGGTAATCAACCATGTCAGATAGGAGTAGGAGCCATGACAAAACGACCCCTAGGAAATTATTTTCTAAAATCATGAAATGGTTCTTAATCGGATTGTTTAGGTAATTTATATAGGCTCTGTTCGCTGAAGCTGAAAACCACTGAAAATAAGCGCTGATGCTGATTTCTTTTGAGAGAAAAATACTGTAGAAAAGCTGAAAAATAAACGATTTTAAGGTTTAGCGAACAGAGCTATAGTTTGATGAATCAATTGGAACGATTTCTAAGTGGATTTCCGGCTAACTGACTGGGCCTAAAGAAATTGCCGCCCAACCCCTTACACTCGTCGCCTCCCGTTCTGGTCGACCATGTGTTCTCAGTGGTTCTCGTTTGCTCGATTGATGGAGACTAGAGGGGGTGGGAGGCGGGGGTGTTCAATTTTTTATTTGTTTGATATATCTGACAGCGAAGGGAAAACCAATAATAGTCTACATAGTACCTTGTCATATTTCATTTTAAAAAAGTTATCTTGTCACATTTTCTTTTCCCAGGATTCCATCCCTGGAAACTTCTACCCTTTTTTTTTTGCCTGAAAACAAATACCCCAGCCCGTGGATTGTGGGGGGATCCTTGGCTTTACAGCAAAACCTCAATGGCTTATCCAGCCAGCATCATTGGATTGGAGCACGCAAACAAAACCAAAAGCCAGAGCGAGAGCGTCAGAAATCATACTATACTCAAGAATCATACTATACTAAAGAAAAAACAGAGAGAGAAAAGAAAAAGGCCATACAATCTTATCAACACAAAGTTTAAAAAAAAGTTATAAAAAAAACAGAAATTGGTACTGAAGGTGCTGAATTTTCTGTTCCATTCCATCAAGCAATAATCAAGCCCTGGGGTGGGGTCATGGGCCATGGCCCGCCCCAGCCTTGCATTGCAGCACTCCTGCTATTTGTGCTGTGTTGTCACTTACCTACTCTCCACTCCCTCCATAAATAGCAGCAGCCTCTCCCTCTCACTCCCCACCTCACGCACTCATCCATTCCATTCTCCTTGCAAGCCGAGCTCTCTCACTCAACTCTGTCGCAGCTAGCTGAGCTGCTAAGCTAAGCGAAGCTCCAAGCTAGTCGAGGAGCCATGGGCAAGGACGACGTGATCGAGAGCGGCGGCGCCGGCGGCGGCGAGTTCGCGGCCAAGGACTACACGGACCCTCCGCCGGCGCCGCTGATCGACGCGGCGGAGCTGGGCTCGTGGTCCCTCTACCGCGCGGTGATCGCGGAGTTCATCGCGACGCTGCTGTTCCTGTACATCACGGTGGCGACGGTGATCGGGTACAAGCACCAGACGGACTCCGCGGCGTCGGGCGCGGACGCGGCGTGCGGCGGCGTGGGCGTGCTGGGCATCGCGTGGGCGTTCGGCGGCATGATCTTCGTGCTGGTGTACTGCACGGCGGGGATCTCCGGCGGGCACATCAACCCGGCCGTCACCTTCGGCCTGTTCCTGGCACGGAAGGTGTCCCTGGTGCGCGCGCTGCTCTACATCGTGGCGCAGTGCCTCGGCGCCATCTGCGGCGCCGGCCTCGTCAAGGCGTTCCAGAGCGCCTACTTCGACAGGTACGGCGGCGGCGCCAACTCCCTCTCCTCCGGCTACTCCCGCGGCACCGGGCTCGGTGCCGAGATCATCGGCACCTTCGTCCTCGTCTACACCGTCTTCTCCGCCACCGACCCCAAGCGCAACGCCCGCGACTCCCACGTCCCGGTGAGCACCCCCACCAACGCCACCGCCTCTTGCTTTTTTCTCCTTTTTTTTGTGTGTTTTTATTTCATTTGTGTCTCGATCTGCTGCTGCTACCTGCTTACGGCTTAGTAGTACGTAGTACTCCTGCTCCTAGCTACAGACGGTACTATTACCTGCTCGTTGAGAGTATTTTAGCTAGCTTAAAAGTTTGCTTGTTTTAATTAACTTGGCATCACTCGTAAGTTGAGTCCTAGGCGAGCTTAATTAGAGCTCAAGTCATGCTAACATGCTCAAATCTCGGCAACGTACATGGCGCACGTGAATGAACAAAACGAAAAATTCAGTTTATCTCTTTGGGAAGTCCATATTGCATATAGTAGTGTTATATTATTGCTCCATCCAGAAGATGCAGCTGGAATTTCTTCGGCGTAGACTGTTTTTATTTTTCAAAGATTCTCCTGCCGTCCGTTGTGTTCTTCCATGATTATATATAATAATAATATACTGCTCCGAATTTTACACTAATACTACTTACACTTAGCTAAGGTTGTTCGTTGTTGGGAAGAGAATTAAAAGGTTGAAGTTGAGTTAAAACGGGTGAAATCAGGTGTGTCTGGATGCGTGTGCTCCAAACCTTCTAAATATTAGCACTACTGTAGTACTCATTAAGGCGTTCATAGTCGTGATAATGACCGTTGTTATATTAATTAAACGCACACTTGCTGGAACATTCGAGTAGGAGTACATCCACAGTGATATCGGGCATGGCATCCATCATCCATGTCACCGTCAGCCATTGAGCCCATGCCATCAACCCCCCGGACCTGACTTTATCCTTTCAGTGCGTCCATGCCATCTCCAGAGCAGAAAGAACGCACTGCAATTTTTACCGCTCCCATCGTCCACCATTGACGGGCACAGTAGACATTTTGGGCCGGGTAGTGGTAGTACTGGTCAGGTGGTGGGCCCCCATCGTGTAAAAAGCCGAGCGGCCCTGTACGGGGTCCATGGTCCATGCAGTCCTTGTCGTGATGAGGTGGCCCGCGCACGCCCGCTAGCCCGCGCTCGCTTGTGTTGTGTCCCATGCCATGCCATGTGAGTGAGCCCTCGTCGTCACCTCTATCCTTCCATGCATGGCCATGATGAATTATTGGCGCCTCGCACCGTACCCTCTCTGCTTCTACTCTACGGGTACGAGCCGCCTCCGTTTTCAAACGATTTCGCATGTTATTTTTGAAAAAGGAAAAAAATTGTATAGACCGTATGGTATGGTACGGTTGAACTAACTTAAGGCCTCACAGGACAGGACCACCGTATGGTGCGTACTACATCCAAATTAACCACACAGAGAGAGAATTCCTGTATACAGTAGTGGTACAAAATATATTCAGCATTCGTGCTCAAAGGCAACATACATGTCCTGTTAACTGTGTGTGTGTGTGGCTGGGTGAAATCCAGCAGTCACTTAGCTAGTTAGGGCACTGCGCGGCACTAGTGGGAGGATCTCTGGGAGAGTGGCGAGGTGACAAAACGGTGATGCCTTTGCGCGACCTGGAGGCCGGTCGAGTCGTGTCAAAAGGAGAGAAAAAGGAAATACGATGCCGAGGCCGTGGTGGCTCGGTGGATCGGCGAGATGCACGCTGAGTGCTAAAGCCATGGCCACCACTAACGGTGTTTGGTGCGTGGCCACTGGAAAAGAAAAGAAGGGCAGGGTCACTTGGGTCACTTGTTCCGCCGGTCTCTTGACAAAGAGGGGCATGACGACACGACCTTTTCCGCCACTAATCGCTTCCGCCGGGGCCGTCGCAAAATAGTTTCCCTGATGCTGACGGCACGGAAATTGGCCTTGGCCACTCACCTAGCTAAGCTAGCCAGTGGTGTGTGGCCCGGACACGGAAGATGCCTTTTTTTTTTTTTTTGGGGGGGGGGGGGGGGGGGTGGGGGGGTGGGGTGTGGTGGGGGTGACGGAACAGGCAGTAGCGTGTGGCGTTTTGTTTAAGCTCGGATTAGTTTGGCAACCATTTCAACCATATACTTGAGCTAATGGATCCCCTAATAATAAGGAGTATGATGTGATACTGTTTCAGTTTTGCTTGTTACCTGACCTGGTTGGGCGTCCGTGAATATCTTTCTGTAGGTTCTGGCTCCCCTCCCCATCGGCTTCGCCGTGTTCATGGTCCACCTGGCCACCATCCCCGTCACCGGCACCGGCATCAACCCGGCCAGGAGCCTCGGCGCCGCCGTCATCTACAACAAGGACAAGCCCTGGGATGACCACGTATGTACTGCAACCAACATTTTGTGCTTAGTATCACAATTGCCCTTGCTGTGTTCTCTCGTTAATCCTTTTTTTTTTCCGCGTGCAGTGGATCTTCTGGGTGGGCCCTTTGGTGGGCGC
This sequence comes from Eremochloa ophiuroides, assembly GCA_038502445.1. Classification (NCBI taxonomy): domain Eukaryota; kingdom Viridiplantae; phylum Streptophyta; class Magnoliopsida; order Poales; family Poaceae; genus Eremochloa; species Eremochloa ophiuroides. Next base: position 33,600,295 of record JAHLJS010000001.1, on the reverse strand, counting down.
TGCCATTGCGGCCTTCTACCACCAGTACATCCTCCGGGCGGGCGCCATCAAGGCCCTCGGCTCCTTCAGGAGCAACGCGTGAGCAGAGCAAAAGAAGACGCTGGAGCAATGGCGATAGGGGCCGGGGAGGAGGAAGAGGCGGGCGCGTGAATAAGTTGCATTTGCCATCATCATCAATCAGCAGCAGCTTTGTGCCGGTGGTGTTCTCGGTCGCTCTTGTTTCCAGTAGCAGCTGCGTTGCGTGCGTGCGTGAGATTTGGGTTTCGTTTCCCATCCTGTAATCATCAATCATCATCATGTGTCGTAATCTGCTGTCAAGGGATTATTTCCGTCTCCTTCTAAGCCTCCTCTGTTTTTCTATTTAATTATTAGTTGCTATTATCATGTAGCGACAACCATCATCATCATCATCATCATTGAGTACCTTGCTTCTGTCTAAATCAAGGCGAGATATGTGCAGTGGATGGATTGGATTATTCATCAGTCTTTTGATCATCATATGTGTTCTTACTCGTTTGGCTGTGAATTTGGGCATTTCATCCAAATCTTGTCACGAGCTACAGTATAGCTGCGAGGTGCAGACATGCCACCTGTCACTGTCAGCTACGTAGTGCATTGCATTGCATGCTCGGCCGGCGTTTGCGCTCTGTTTTTTTCTCCGACCTTCAAGGAACCACCAAACCTATCAAGTGACTGACCCACCCCACCCCACCCATGAATCCATCCATGATGGCTGATGCCATGGCGACGCGACAAAGCAAAGCAGGCCACTCATGGCTTGAATTGCCCTCCGTGGATCTTTTCCGCTGCACGCGTAGTAGTACGTCTTCGCCTCTGGATCAATCCAGCCTTGTGATTCCTTTGATTCCTCTCCCTACCCTGCTGTCATTTGTCACTATTGCAGTATCATGGGCTGCTGCTGGTGGTGGCTTGTGATCCCAGCGAGCGAGCGAGAGAGTGGCCTGTGGCGTCTCCAGCTGTCCTGAGCTGCCCCCGCCCGGCCGTTGTTGTCCCATTCTTCCTCCTCCTCCAGCGCCGGTAGGTACTACGTGGTGGGACTGCCGTGCCGCACTGCCGCTTTTAGCCGCTGCTGCAGTTACGGGTAGGTAGGAGTCGGAAGAGCATGCCGCGCGGATTTCATGAATCTTCACCGGGTTTCGCTTAATTCGCTTTTGCTGCTGGATTGGGAATCATGAGAAAGAAAGAAAGAAGGAAAGAAAGAAAAAAGTTGATTGCCCCCCTGTTGCCAAATCTTCGAAGCATGCTAGGAAGTTCGCGTGTGATCGGAGCACTAGTGCTTGCTTAGCCTACTCTCGTCGCATCCAGATCAAAACCCTGGATGACGTCCAGCCAGGTTTACCAATACCAAGACTAGTTTGCGATCGTATACACCCAAAGCAAAACAAAACAAAGCAAAGCAGATGCAGCCACATACTACTCCTATGTGATGATGATGGGCCACGGGCAGACGTGGAAATCCTCCGGCACTGGTTTTGGTGACGCGAACCTTTAATTTTCTCTGTGGTGTGTACCACGTACTCGTACTTTCCATGAGGCGAGCACAGTAGCAGGACGTTATATATGAAAAACGGTAACGCTAGCTGCGCTGCGGCGCGATCGAAAAGCCAGATTCGTGTCGTGGTACGGCTCCGTGACGCGCGAGTGTACTAGATGAAACAGACCAGTCAGTGTCAAAACACAGCATGGCAATGGTGGCTGCTGCAGTCTGCTGCTGCTGCCGCTGTAGAACACGCTGTCACACTGATGACGACGAGAAAAAAGACAGGAGGCCCCGACGGGGGCGAGCCGCTCTCTCTGTGTCTGTGCTGTGAGAATTTGACCGTCCCCGGTGGCCTGGCCTGCCACTGTGTCGACGAAATAGCGGGAATAGTCTATTCAGGGGTATGTCTAAGATAGTTGGTTGATCGGTGAAGGTGTGTCTGAGACGAGTAAGAGTTACGCTGAAGCGTGAGACACGAGATTTATACAGGTTCAGATCGTCGTTAGGCGTGTTACCCTACGTGTTGCTGTATTGAATTGCCAGTAGATGAGATGAATTAAGGGGATTCCCTACCCATCTTATATTGTCCGGGGGGATAGGGTTAGAAGTCGGTTTTACCATACATATCATATTACAATCCTAACTGAACAAGAAAACTAATCTGCTAGATATCAGTAAAGATATTTCCTTACCCACCAAGTCTTCGGCGGATATATGTGATCTTCAGGAGATCATGTAGACGACGCGTACTTGGCAGTCCAGGCCTGATCGGATGACTCGGCCCATGTTCTGCCATGCGGGTATACGGGTCTATACCCCCACAGTTAGTCCCCGAGCACCTTGCATTCGTCGGGAGGTGCAAATCTTCGGAGTTGTTTGACCAGACGGATGTAAGGAGCTCAAAATTTTTTTTAAAAAAACTTCTCTTTGCTGAAGTGTATCCACTTTTGGTTCCTCAGAAACAACACCTTCACCGTTAGGTGAAGTGTATCCACTTAGCCTCCGATCCTGATAGTAGGTGACGCAGGCATGTAGTGTCAGGGTCATAGTCTTTTATTCTTTGCGATCACGAGAAGCATTGATGAAATCCCCGAGCAGTGTTGGTGCTCGGAAATGTTTGACGAGGCAACGAAGTCCCCGAACAGCTTTGGTGTTCGAAAATGCTTGACGAGGCAACGAAGTCCCCGAACAGCTTTGGTGCTCGGAAATGCTTGACGAGGCGACGAAGTCCCGAGCAGCTTTGGTGCTCAGAAACGCTTGACGAGACGACGAAGTCCCCAAGTAGCTTTGGTGCTCGAAAATGCTTGACGAGGAGACGAAGTTCCCGAGTAGCTTTAGTGCTCGGAAACGCTTGACGAGGCAACGAAGTCCTCGAGCAACTTTGATGTTCGGAAATGTTTGACGAGGCGACAAAATCCCCGAGCAGCTTTGGTGCTCGGAAACGCTTAACGATGCGACGAGGTCCCCGAGCAGACGAAGAACACGGAGTCCCCGAGCACATTTGGTGCTCAGGATTTTTTGACGACAGCGACGGAAAAAATTCTCGAGCAAAGCTAAAAAATACTGACGTGTCGGAGTGGATATAAAGTACCTTGACCCATTCGTCTACCATCTTTATCTACTGTCTCACGAAGTAACTGACCCATTTATTTCAATGCGTTTACTGTCTGGTTGGTGGTTGCCCCATTGAATGCCCTGCATTTACTTCATGGTAGGTTAGAAGATGGCAGGTGGGTGTTAGGCTTCCCATCTGCTTGTAAATAACCACGCTGCATATTTTCCTTGCACCTAGCACTGAAACCCTTTCTTCCTGTTCCTTCTTGTTTATGGCTTTGTCAGTGTGTGAGGTTGAGCGTCCTCCAGGCAATTGTGCTATGCTTCCTTTGTAGTTTGAAGAAATCTTGTGATAGGAACCAGCTGTAAGCTGATCCTATTGTTAGTAGCAGACTTGCCGCTTGGTGATGCAGTTTAAAGAAATCATATGATGCAAAATCATTCTCATAATCCCCATATTAGTTCTTCACAGGGTTCTTCTTCACTCTGGGTCAACCAGTTTCTCTAGGTTTTGTTTTTTGTCAGAACCTTATGTAGACTGATGGCCGATGTTACCCATCCGTCACCGAGCAGCTTCATCGTCTGCTGCAAACCCCTTTCTTTCCACTCCTTTACCCCTCCAGGTTATCTCCCATATTTTATACTGTTGCTGTCAGATCATGAATTTATTCGACGCGATGACGTGAAGATGCTTTGTATATAGTACCCTCTTCTTCAGCTCTTGCAAGTCCTTCGTAAAAACTGGAGATGATAACGGAGGCCAGAGTAGAATGACATTAAGAGAATCCGGATTGTACTCTTCTTGTATGATTGTTCTCCATTTATTCTTCAATAGAAGATCTCACCCGATGACATTGATAACAACCAGTGCTCGTCGAAAATGAACTGCCGATAGAGTCACCGGAACACATCCGGTACTTCAAAAGAGCCATCATACTGATAAGATTCCCCAAGCATTTCTAATGCTCGTGAGTGCAGACAAAACGACAAAGTTTTCAGGCAATTTCATTGTTTAGAAACGCTTAGCAAAAACGATGAAGTCGCCAAGCTGCTTTTATTGCTCGGAGATGCTTGGCGAGACGACGAAGTCCCCGAGCAATTTTGGTGCTCGGAAACGCTTGGTGAAGCGACGAAGTCCCCGAGCAGCTTTGGTGCTCGGAAACGCTTGGCGAAGCGATGAAGTACCCGAGCAGCTTTGCTGCTCGGAAACGCTTGGCGAAACGACGAAGTCCCCGAGCAGCTTTGGTACTCGGAAACGCTTGGTGAAGTGATGAAGTCCCCGAGCAGATTTGGTGCTCGAAAACGCTTGGCGAAGCGACGAAATCCCCAAGCAGCTTTGGTGCTCGGAAACCCTAAAGCATCGTATGGACCTTGTGCAAGAAGCCAAACCATCAGACTTCCCTTTATAAAGACTTGTCCACAGGCGAAACGATTCGTCTTCCCTCTTGCGCCGCCGCTCAAAAACCATTCAAACAACCGTTACATCCAGCCCTAGCCGCCGCCATCTAGGGTTCCGAAAAACCTTGATTCAAGGCTCGATTCCACCAAAGTTCCTTCGATTCAACCTTCCAATAGCCCAATCCCAGATTCAATTTGAAGAAATGGCGCCCAGGAAGAGTTTGTGCGTACCCTTGAAGAAGGGTAAAGAGCCACAGCCTGGAGAATTCTGCCTCGACAACGAGTGGCATCCGTCCACCATAACGGAGAAGGGCATCTTGAAGTTGGTGGCGAAAGGACTCCTCCCAAATCGTGCCACCGCCGGATGGAGGCCGTCAGAAGGTGAGCTGTACCCCATGCCTAACACCGGCGAAATAACCTGTCTTTGCCGACTACTTCCTCCATGGATTTGGTGTTCCGTGCCATCCCTTTCTTCGCAAACTCCTTGACTCTTACGAAATTTCTCTGTGCCACTTGCATCCCAACTCTATCTTCATAATTTCTATCTTCATTCACTTCTGTGAGGCCTTTGCCGGAATTCTTCCTCATTTCAATCTATTCCGTCGCTTGTACATGCTCGTAAAATCGAGCGGCGGGGGATCTTGAATTGCTGGTGGAGTATACCTTAAGCTCTGAGACGGCATGTCTGCCCATTATCTTTCTATCCCCCTCAACACCAGCCTTCGAGATTGGAACAAGAGGTGGTTTTATCTGCCAAATCAAGACCCTCCTGTTCGATGCGCTGTCGAACAGATATCAAAAAGAAAACCGAGCTGGTCGTCGAGACCCACATTCGATCAGATGGTGCAAGTTAACGAACTGCTGGAAATCCTAAAGGGAATGACTCTGAATGGAGTTGGAGTTGTTGCCAACTTCGTGAGGCGCCGAGTGGAACCCTACAAGGATAGGTTTCATCCTGCATATGAGTGGGTTGGCGAGACTGATCCGATCAGAGAGGTCCCCGACCTGATGTCAGCCGAGGAGACCGTGATGAGACTGAAAGAACTGTTTGACAATTAAGCATCGATCAACAATCGAGGACAGCAGAAACCACTGCATATTGCGAATTCACCTCCCGAGGTATGCCTTTAGAGATTCCTTTGCTCCCGTCGTCTGTCTTGATGTCGATCATTAGCATCTTATTTGATTTGCTGAAGATACATGACCAGGACTGGAAAGCCTATTTTTCGGATGTGCCCAGTGCAGAATGGCCTGAAGGGGTTGACCCTCGACACCGCTACCAGCCTGGCAGCGATGACGAGGACTCCTCGGAGCCCTCTGATGTAGAAACCGATGAAGAAGAAAAGGACCAGGAGATCTCCTCTGGACTGAGAAGCTTGCAGCAAGCAACCCATGCCTGACAAAGCCGGGTCATCAAGCAGAGTCCGAAAGCCTAAGAAGCCAGTGAAGCTGTCCGAAGAGCAAGCTCGCCGCCAGGCAGTGATCCCGAGCTCAAGTGATGACGACGGACCCCCTCCGAAACGCCAGAAAGGGGAGGTCCCGCCAACCAAGAAGCCTGGCAATGAGGAGGGGACTTCAGGTCTGAAAAGAAGCTTCACACGAAAATATCGCCGCTCAGAGCTGTGGGTACCCAGATCTTGTTTTGTTGCTGCTTTTTGCTGATCAGTGTACTTTGTTATATGAAGTCCGTAATATTCTTCAGGGACCCCTCAGCCGAAGATGTCGAGGGTATGGCCGGTGTAGAGACTGGTGGTGACACCTCAACGAAGGATGGTGGTACCGCAAGCTGGCCTTCCGACCAAGAGTCGCCGAAGACGCCACCAGAGCAGCAGCCGCACTTGAACTCGCAGGAGCAGGCACCACCATCCGACCAACCTCGCGAGTCGACGCCGCCGCCTCTGTCGCCACCCCCAACATGGGGCACAGAACGGCAGTCTGAGGACGCCGAAAGAGGCCATTCTCCAAACCGAAGCTCGCCCGCTGGTTTCGACCACGGAGCACATACGCAGACCGGCGGGCCTTCTTTCGAAGGAGTGCCGGGGTCAGGCCAGGACATCCCCGAGCAACCAACAGCGGGCGCAACCTTTCCGGAGCAGGACGTCGAAGAGATCTCCCGTCAGGCTGCGGGTGGGACTCTGCCGGTGGTGCTCAGAACCTTCAGGCGGGTCGGCGATCAATACGCCGTCGTCGTGGAAGAAGGAGCGGCAGACGAAGAGCTGGAGGCCCTCAAGGCGGATATCTCAAGCACCTGCTCTGATCTCAGGAACATGCTCCGCCATCTGGGACAGTTGTCCTCATGAGTTCAGGTAACCATTCCTTTCTTGAATTTCCCTGAATTCGGGTTTATTTGCTTGCCCTTTCGTCATGTTCTGTCTTTGTCGGTCAGGCCGTACATGATACGGCCGAAGATCGAAGGAAATCTCTGCAGCGTACGGCTGGATTTGCGGTGGAGAATGCTCGGCTGAAAAAAGAAAATGCCCGCCTGGAGAAGGTGAAGGAGGACCTCCGCGAGCAACGCGACACGTTGCACTTGCACTGCAACGATTCAGAAACTCCTGCAGGATAAAAAAGGTATAGATACTATTATAGCCCTGTTTATTGTATTCCGCTTCCTTCTCAGTGCTGAGCTTTATTATCTCTGACTGGCAGATCTAACTGATAAGTTGGAGGGAGCCGCACGCCGAGGTACATGCATCTTCATACGTCCCATCTTGTCCGCTTTGCTTGTTTAAGGGTTTGCTGATCCGACGTCTTTCTTGGTTCAGTCAAAGAGCTGGACGGCGAAGTGTCCTTGCTGCAGGAGGCTGCTCGGAGGAATGAAGAAGCATGTCTGGGTGAGTTTCTTCTGCTTGTGGATTGCCCTAGTGCCTCTTGTTGAAACTTCTAATTTTTGCCTTTTGTTATAAACAGACACCGAACAAAGGACCCTGAGCACAAATGAACGATCTGTCCCAGCGCCTTGAAGCTGCCGAGAGCCTCTATGACGCCGTGGTGGAAGGTGTCAAACCTATATTGGACATTATCGAGTATGCTCCAGGCGATCCTCCTGCGGACGCGCCGAGGCCTTTTGACATCGTCCGCCGTAGCCGTGAAGCGCTGCTGATAGGTCTAAATAGGATAGAGGGGGGTGAATAGCCTAATTAAAACTTTCTACAACAACAACACTTGATCACAATATTAGTCACAAAGGTGGCGAAGCGAATTCTTGCACTAGCCTAAAAGGGGGTGCCAAGCCTTCCTAACCGTTCTAGCTAGAATCACTAGGAGAACACAAACTAGCCTAAGTTGAGCTACTTACTCCTAAGTGGTCAAGTATACTACTCTAGCAAATCTACACAAGTAAATACACAAAGTAAAGAATAGATTGTAGAGATGATTATACCGTCTTGTAGAGGAGGAAGCCAATCACCGAGAGAGAATACCAACTCACACGAAGGTGGTGGTCATAATGAAGCCAATGATCAACACAAAGATGAACACCAATTTAACCCGGGGTTCACGTGCTTGCCGGCACGCTACGTCCCCGTTGTGTCGACCACGACTCAGTGATTCGGTGGCTAATCGACGACAATCGTCAAGCTCACCAAGAGCGCCACAAGAATCTACCACGAGAAGGGAAACTCAACGACAGGAGCAATTTACTAGAGCTACCTTGTGGCTTCTCCACCGGGGAAGGTGCAATACCCCTCACAAGATCACCGGGAGTGGCCGGAGACAATCTCCAACTCTGCCAAGCTCCTCCACTGCTCCAAGCCGTCTAGGTGACGGCAATCACCAAGAGAAATGAGAGAACTCTGCAGCAAAAACGATCAACAAGTGCCAATGAATGCAAGGATCAAGCAAATCACTTTGATCAACTCTCTAGCTCACAATGGATGAGAATTATGCAATCTATGTGAGTGAGAGTGTTGTGAGGGTGCTCAAGAGGTGTATCAACAAGTTAGAGAGCCAAGAGAGCGAGTATGAACCGGCTAAGTGGCTTAAATAGATAGACACACACAAACATAGCCGTTACTCACTTTCTGCGCACCGTCGGACGCTAAGCGTCGGGCGGTCCGCGCGGGGCGTCGGACTAATGATCCCGGTCCGACGCTTTCTTCCTCGGCAAATCGGCGCGTCCCACGTCAGCTCGACCGTTTGAAATCGACCGTTGGCGCCACGAACTGCAGACCATCAGACTGAGCAAAATAGTCCGACGCTCGTCGGCTGAGACCGTCGGACCAAAACGCTCAGGAGTCCGACGTTTCCAGAGAGGTCCACGAGCGCCAAAATTCGTCGGACATCGGTCCGACGCTCGGCCTCGGACCAACGACGATTGTCCGACGCCCTCTGCGGATGCCACGTGTCGAACTACCGAACGATCGACCGTCGGACGCTGGAGACATATAGTCCGACGCTCGGAAAACTACAGTCCGACGCTCCTGTTCACTGAAGCGCGAAGACACCGTCGGACGAAATAATTAGTCCGACGCAGTGCCTCCGATTGGTCCGACGCCCTCAAAACACAGAGCTGCAGGGCTACCGTCGGACGCTGGGAATTGGTCCGACGCCTGTCGACCAAAGCGTCCGACGCTCGTTTTCAGCGCGTTTCGAGCTCGTGTCAAGTCCTTTGCTTATATTGGCTTACACATGTTATATGTAAAATATTTCTTGCAAAGTGTTAGCCATTTTCAAAAGGTTTTGCAAAGGGTTTAGAGTTAGCCACTAGATCTAAATGCAATGCATGATCCAAACATCTAATGACACTTGATAACCGTGTTAACCATGGAATTACTCCCCTCTTTATATTACAGCTATCTATCCTAAATGTGGACACACTCTCTATAGTGTCTCGTCCACCAAAATGGAAAGAGCCCTATTGATATACCTTTGCCTTGAGCTCAATCCAAATCACCAAGTGTTGGAGTTCTTGATCTTCACTTTGATGGGCTTACTCCAAGTCTTTGGATGCCTTCATCACCTCCACACTTGATCCTCTAACCATCTTATAATCAAACACTTAGGCACAATGGTTAGATACTTTGGTGTCATCAATTAGCCAAAACCAAACATAGAGCTTTCAGCTGCGGCACTTCAAGGCCTTCTGCACTGATGTAGCGAAGACTGCTGCAGCCCACGTGCTCGATGTAGTGCGTTCTCATTACCCTGGAGTGAACAACGACAGGGTGAAGGGAGGGTACGCCCGTGGCACCACTGAGCAGCAGGAGGATCAACTGGAAGAGGAGGCGAAGCCCGCGGCGGAACTCTTGGCAGCAGATATGCAGTTGTTCCCTACGGAGAATACTTGAAGATACCTGCACAGAAATTGTAGTTTTGCTTTTTGCAATGAACGATGATTAATGTGATCGAAAGTCATGTTATGTAAAAAACTGTTCCGTATGAAGTTTATGTAGATTCGCTTTTGCTCATATAACATTTTTTTCTTTGATTGGTCGACATGAAGCCAGAGCGTATAGCTCATTAGAGTGATCGACGACCGGTGCCCGTTCCTTTCGACGGGGCTTTTAGAGACGCTTCTAACCTGCCCAAGCGTCCCCGGGGCTTACGTGTTAGCGAAGACTTAACGGCCCAGGCGTCCCTGGGGCTTACGTGGTGGCGAAACTGCCCGCGCCTGGCGGGCGTTACGCTTATCGTGGGCGATGGCTTCCCGAATCTATCGGGGCAGTCGATGAAGTGGCAAAAGTGAGCGGCCTATCGGAGACAGGGCTTATGTGTTGTCGTGACTAGGATGCCCGAACGGGTGCGGGGCTTATACGTAGTCGTAATTGTGCTGCCCGAGCAGGTGTGGGGCTTATGCATTGGCGAAGTCGTGCTGCCCGAGCAATTGCGGGGCTTACGCATTGGCAAAATCGTGCTGCCCGAACAGTTGCAGGGCTTACGCATTGGCGAAGTCTTGCTGCCCGAGCAGTTGCAGGGCTTATGCGTTGGCGGTGAATTCACTGAGCTGCGATTGTAGACATTCATGCGCATAGAAGTAATATAATTTTTATTGAAGTAATGAAACAAAAAGTACACATATCTGCCTCGACACTCTATCAAGGATAGAAGCGACGAAGATGCTCAATGTTCCAGGAGTTGGGGATGTCGACACCATCAAGGTCACATAGCCTGTACGAGCCTAGCCGAGTTATGGCTCTGACCATGTATGGTCCCTCCCATGGAGAAGAAAGTTTGTGCATGCCCTCCTTGCTCTGCTTGCGCCGAAGGACGAGGTCGCCGACCGCGAAGAACCTGCTGTTGATGTTCCGGTTGTAATATCGCCGTATACCCTCTAGGTACTTGGCCGTGCGCACGCAGGAGGCCAAACGCTCTTCTTCGAGTCTGTCGATGTCCTCTACTCGTGCGCCATCGGATCTTTCTTCATTGTGGTTCTCAATTCTAGGAGCTCGAAAAGCGACGTCAGCTAGTAGCACTGCTTCTGATCCGTAGACCATAAAATATGGAGATACACCCGTATTGCGACTAGGTTGTGTCCTCAAACCCCAGACGACTGCTGGCAGCTCGTTGATCCAGTTTCCTGGGCTTCTTTCAACGACTTCATGTAAGCGCTTCTTGAGGGCGTCGAGCAACATTCCGTTTGCTCTTTCAACTTGTCCGTTAGCTTGAGGGTGAGCCACCGAGACATACTTTACCACGATGCTTCTTTCGTCACAGAAATCCCAGAAGTCGCTTCCAGTGAAGGTAGTAACTAGGTCGGTGATGATGCTGTTCGGAAGGCCGAAACGATGGGAGATGTCATTAAAGAACTCCGCGGCTTTGGCCGCTGTTGCCTTTACCAATGGCTTGTATTCAATCCATTTGGAGAATTTGTCGATGGGACGTACATGCAGCGGTAGCCTCCGTTAGCTGCCTTGAAGGGACCTATCATGTCGAGTCCCCAAGTAGCGAATGGCCAGGATGCAGGTATGGTCTGTAGCTCCTGCGCTGGGACGTGTATCTGCTTTGCGAAAAACTGGCACGCCACGCAGTGGTGTACGATCTTTTCAGCGTCCTGGACGGCGGTAGGCCAGTAGAATCCTGCTCAGAAAGCTTTGCCGACCCGGGTGCGTGAGGCTGCGTGGTTTCCACACATGCCTCCATGCACTTCTTGGAGTATCTTGATGCCCTCTTCGCGTGTGACGCACTTCTGGAGTACTTCGCTTTTAGCGTTTACGCATGAGTTTGTTGTCGACGAGGACGTAATTCTTGGAACGTCTCATGAGACGTTCTGCTTCTATTTTGTCTTCGGAGATTTTGGCTTCGAGCAGATAGGCAATGAAGGGTGCCCTCCAATCATCTGTAGAATCAGAGATGCAAGCTGCTATCTGAACGGACGGGGGCGCTTCGGCCTCTTCTTCTTCTGGGATGGAGGCACGGACCAAGTCTTGAACGAAGACGTCGGGAGGAATATCAGCTCGTGACGAACCAAGCTTAGGTAGCTCGTCGGCTGCCTGATTTTCAACTCGGACGATGTGGTGAAACTCGATGCCTAAGAATTTTCCTTCGAGCTTTCTGATTATGGCGACGTAGGTGTCCATCTTCTCGCTGTTACAGTCCCAATCTTTGTTTACCTGATTGATAACCAGAGCAGAGTCCCCCAAATACCATCAGCCCCCGGATGCCGAGCTCGGAGGCGATCTGTAGGCCGTGGATGGCGGCTTCATATTCAGCAGCGTTGTTGGAGGCTTTGAAATAGATTCTCAATACGTAGCGGAGGCGTTCACCGGTTGGTGATATGAGGAGTACGCCGGCGCCAGCGCCTCCAATACTAAGAGATCTATCGAAATACATCGTCCAGTGCTCCTCGTGCTTGGTTGGTACTTGCTCCTGCACTTCCATCCATTCGGCGATGAAGTCAGCCAACACCTGAGACTTGATCGTCGTTCGACTATGGAACTCCAGCGTATAAGTCCCCAGCTCTACAGCCCATTTCATAATTCTGCCGTTGGCGTCTTTGTTGCGTAGGACGTTGCCGAGAGGATGTTGGGTGACCACTACGATTTGATGAGCCTCGAAATAATGACGGAGCTTGTGTGATGTGATGAGGATGGCGTAGATCAGCTTCTGGACCATCGGGTAGCGAGCTTTGGACTCGTTTAAAACTTCGCTGATGAAATAAACTGGTCGCTGCACCGGACATGCGTAGCCATCTTCGTCTCGTTCGACGACTATCGCCGTGCTGACGACATAGTTTGTTGCGGCGATATAGAAGAGCAGGGTTTCATCCTTTTTGGGAGCTGTAAGGAGTGGAGGATGTACCAAGAACTACTTTAGGTCCTTTGTAACAGAACCGCCTAAATCACGTGGCCCACAGGCACCTGTCAACGTCACTAATGACATCTGACAGTCGGACCCGTGTTCCATATGACCTAAGCGGGCTCTGCCGGGCTACATAAGCACCCGTGATCTCCGACAGGATCCCATTGCGAAGTCATTACAGAGTTACAACATTTTATAACAAAATACATCAGAGTAGAATTTGCGGAAGAATAAATAGTACTTAATATTACAGGACAGTGTTCGAATAAAATTAAGTGCAGTTATTACAGACCATAAATTTAAAAGAGTAGCAGTAGAGTTTGGAACGACAATACGACAGATAGTTAAATATTTCACGAACCCTGCCCAAGGGTTAACTTAGTCTTCTTCACTCTCCTGGACGATAGTGACGCAGCACGGGGCGAGACAAACTTCGGTCTCCTGCTGCCCTCCTGCAACGGGGTTAACAAACCCTGAGTACATGGGGTACTCCGCAAGACTTACCCGACTAAAAGTGTAAAATTAGACTCAGGAATGCAGGCTAAGGGGAGTCAAGGTAAGGTTTAGCAAGAGTTCAAAAGTTTTGCGGAAAAAGCACTACTAATCCTATCTCAATATTTTATTTTAATAACATTATCCATCATTATCCATTTCTCCAAGTTCTTTCTCATATATCAACATTCTTTCCTTTACTTAATCTATGTCAAAACAATCCTAGTTCCGAACCACTTTTCACTGTAGGTGTGAGGATCAAGTCTCCATATCCGAGGAGCAATGACGATTCGAATCGATTAATACCCAGCTGGGGATCCCTATCCACACTGTGTATGTAGCACTTAAGCTTGCATACGCCAACCCCGCCTACCACGGCTTTTCATACCCCGGAACCGGTCCTGCGCCACCCGAGAGCACAGTACTCCTCTCGTCTCCAGGCACGACGGCCACGAGGGTACACGCTACTCTCGCCATCTCTCCACTCCCAGTGCGTGGTTGTCGGTTCCAGCAGTAGAGCCACCGGAGTCAGAGGCTTTCCGTAGTATGTGGCTAGTTGCAAAGTCTTGATCACAGCAGGCCTGACAACGAACGGTCCCTAATATTTTTCTGTTAGAAACCATGCATTGGGACTCTAACCCAAGTACACTGGTAACTACCCGGTTTTCACATCCCTTTCCCGATGGCGACGAAAGTTGGGACTCTAACCCAAGCAATTGGCCAACCAAGCGGGAAAAACCATCCCTGTTGATGACAATGAACTAGCTAGGAACACTGCCAACAACAAGGACATAACCAGTCCCATAAAGTGATTCATTGCATTTGTATCATCATAGTTTGAAATAGCATTTTTTGCAAATCTAACCGTCAAGCATGACTAAGCATTTTTCAATACTTTTAATCAAATCAGGTTATCAGTTATTGGTAATTGGTCAAGGATGGTCATGCATCAAGTGGTTGTCAATCAACTCCTAGTAACCTAATGCAACAGATTAACTCAAGTGATAAATATTTTTAAATAACAAGGAGGGGTTGAATGCACCGGGGCTTGCCTTGAATTGCGTAGAGTGTCGGATCCGGGTCAGTTCCACAAATGTCAAACCCTTGTATGACTTCCTGAGTAGTCTCCTCAGATGGACCCTCAGACTTAACCTCTGGATTCTCGGTCACTACACGTTTGCAATGAATGAATGTTTGAATGTGATGCACATGAAATGACAGACGAAATTTAATAACCAATAAATAAACCACACATGAGTACATGACCCTACCTTAGCTAGACATGAATAATCTAATCCATACTGCCCTAGGTCATATAGGTGATTGACCTAGAATTTCAATCAATCCAAAAATCCACATCAAACCCTAATCACCAAAATTTCCTATTTATTTTATTAATCATTTAACCAAGCATATAATTAACAATTAATTAAATTATTTCTATTTGACCTCAAACTTCACAAACAGATAGATCTTGACTTATAATAGTGGCACATAAAATTTCATGATTTTTGGAATTACAGGGAATTAATTAAAAATGCCTAAAGTTGCATTTTTTTATTTAATATACTGATTTTTAACTACTACAGAAAGTGTTCAAAATCTATATTTAATATTTTTATAAAATACTACACACTATAAAGAGTACTCACAAAAATTTCCATAATTTTTGGTGCAGTATATTAATTCTCACAAAAAGATTAAAACACAGAACTATTCATTTCAATTATTAAAAGAAAACCCTTTGGAAATTCCCGAAAAAAAAAAGAAAAACCAAACTGGCCCGGGTCGGCCCAACAGCACGCAGGCCGGCCCAGCGCGGCCTCTTTCTGCCCCGCGCCGCTGACGAACGGGCCCCGCCCGTCAGTCTCTTCTTCCCTCCCTCCTTTCTTCTTCCTCTCACCGTCTCCCTCGCACGCGTGCGCGGCGGCTCTGCGCCACCGGCGCGGCCGTGCCGGCGGAATCGCCACCGGAGGTCGACACCCGACGAGTTCCCACTGACGACCGCACCCCAGCTACGGACTCCGCACCGCCCCCCGGCCTACCGAGCACGACCGAGAGCGGCCATGGCGGCTCACCGCGGCAGCGGCTCGACTCCCGCGACCTACGGACCATCACAAGCTAAACCGACGACACCGAGGGTACCACAGAGCTCACCGGGGTCAAGAATCACAGGTGGTTGAGACGGAGAAGGCTCGGAACGACGAGCTTGACGGTGACGGTCGGAAACAGCAAGGCGGACTCGACGGCGATCTCCCGTTCCGGCGAACCCTGAGCTCCAAACAAGAAACCGTCGCGCACATGAGCACCACGGCGAGACACGGAACGTAGAACACACGCGTTAACGGAGAGGGGCTCACCGAGGCGAGCTATCCGCGTCGCGAAGACCCACGGCGGCGCTCGGTCGGCGCGGAGGACGAAGCAGCAGCTGCGCGGGATTCCGGCAACGGCAAACCTCAACAAGGGGCTCAGGAGGTGCGCAAGGAAGTTGGCTAGCTGGCTGTGGAATTGAGAGGGTGGAGTTGGTCGGGACACGACCAATTCCCGCCGATCGGTAGTAACGGTCGCCGCCGATCGGTAGTACCGGTTGCCGGTGAACCGAGGAGAAGAAGGCGATGGACGAGCTCGTCGCCATTTAAAGCCACGGACGGGGAAGAGATAAGGGCGAGGCGGCCCGGGCCCCCCCCCCTGCGGCGCACCACGCGGCGGTGCCCCGGCCCCGGCGGCCGGACGATGGCCGGCGCGCGGCGCGGCACGCGCGTACGGCGCGCTCGCGAACAGGGGACCCCCCCCTCGGCTACTGTAGCACAGGGAGAGGTCAAAAGCTATTTTCTCCAATTAAACCCTACCCAAGCTGAATCAGTGAGTGGTCCCAAAATAAAAGTTGTGGAGAATTTTGTGTAGAATACTTTTGCTTTTTGAAGTATGTTCAGATTCGGTCAAATTTTCAAACTACAGAAAAGGGGGTAAAAAGGGTTTTGAATTTCAAATTGAATTTTCAAAATTACTTTTGATTCTTCTCAACAACTTGAAAATTTGGTAAACATGAAAGTTGTTCTTCTCAGAGATATTGACAACTTCTATGAAGGAAGTTTTTGAAGATTCTTGATATTTTTGAAATTAAAGTTTCAAATATAAATTTCAATATAGTAATTTGAGTTAAATTTGAATTTTTATAATATAACTTCAAAATCTCCAAAAATAAAAGTTGTTCCATTTTTAAAACTCTACAACTTTTATTTAGACACTTTTCCCATATTTCATTTAGATTTTGAAATGGGGTTTTTAGATCAACATTAGGGTTTAATTCAATTTCTATTTAATTTCATTTTTGATTTTTTTTTTGATTAAGGGCTCAAGTACACAATCAATACTTAGCTGAAATCAAATCACTCTAGGCCCTAAGCTCAATCATATGCAGATGCTTAAATTTAAATATGATGACATGGCAGATTAAATGAATTCTAATACCAAAGGTATTACATCCTTGAAGGCCTGGTCGGCTTCTTCCGACCAGACAAATTTTTCGCCCGCCTTGAGGAGCTTGAAGAAGGGGAGGCCTTTTTTGCCTAACCTGGAGATGAATCGGCTTAGGGCCGCCATGCACCCGGTGAGCTTCTGAACATCCTTGACGTTGGTCGGGGGCTTCATTCTCATGACAGCCTCGATCTTTTCTGGGTTGGGGAGTATGCCTCGTTTGCTAACGATATTGCCGAGCAGGTTGCCCGACGGTACGCCAAAAATGCACTTGGAGGGGTTCAGTTTCCACTGGAATTCATCCAACTTTTCGAAGACTGCTTCAAGGTTGGAGACGAGGTCTTCGGCCTTCCGGGTTTTTATGACGATGTCATCGACATAAGCTGCGGCGATGTCGGGAATGAGATCCTTGAGGCATGCCTGCAAGGCCCGCTGGTATGTCGCGCCAGCGTTCTTCAAGCCAAAGGACATGGTCTTGTAGCAGTAAGCCCCGAAGGGAGTAATGAAGGAGGTTTTCTCCTGGTCTTCTTCCTTCAAGGCGATCTGGTGGTAGCCAGAGTAGCAGTCGAGGAAGCTCGCAACCGACTGTGGAGTCGACGACTTCATCGATTCGGGGGAGACCGAAGGGGTCTTTAGGGCAGTGTTGGTTGAGATCAGTGTAATCAACACATATTCTTCATTCATTATTCTTTTTTCTTACAAGGACCGGATTGGCTAACCAATCGGGATGATACACCTCTTTTATCATGTCCGCGGGTTTCCACGCGAAAACGCTGACGTGCTCTCTGAGGAAACTGACGAGCGCGTCTTCCTATTTGGGATCGAGGTCTGCCCCGGTGCGAGTAATTGTACTCGGGTCACCGGGAATGAGGACGATGTCCTTTGTCTCCTTGCTCTTGGTAGCGGCTCTGGGCGTGGTCTTCTCCGGGATGACCTGTTTTTCGGGCGCCAGCTTCTGTGCGTCCACTGCGCACGTATTCATCAGGATGGAGACGTCGGTGGCTTCTGCCATGGCGATGGCCTCCTTTTCGCAGTCGTATGTGACTTGGAGGTTGGAGCGGACCATAAGGATGCCAGTCTCCGTTGGCATCTTCATGACGAGGTAGGTATAGTTGGGGATGGCCCCGAACTTAGCCAAAGCTGGACGACCGAGTATGGCGTGATACGTGGCGTCGAAGTCAGCCACCAAGAAGTCGATGTGCTCGATGCGGAAGCACTGTGGTGTCCTAAACTGGACAGGCAGATTGATCTGCCCCAGGGGGTAGGAGGGCTGCCCTGGGACAATCCCCCAAAACGGAGCCGTGGTCGGCTCCAGATCTTCTGCTCAGAGTCCGAGCTCCTTGGCGGCTCCGGAGAACAGGATGTTGAGGCAGCTGTCGCCGTCGATCAGCACCTTGCGGAAGCGTGTCTTGCGTATCACCGGGTCAAGGATCAGTGGAAAGCACCCTAAGTAAGGGATCTCCGTCCACTGGTCTTCTCTGCTGAAAGTGATAGCCTTATGCGACCAAGGGGGAAATCTCGGGTCGACGATGGTAGCGTCATGGTTGGCGACGGAGTTGACGCGTCTAGCGATGAGCTTCTGCTCTCTCTTCGACTCCTTGGCTATGCGGCGACCAATGATCGCGGAGACCGTTCGGTGAGCTTCAGTGAAGCCTGGGGGCTGGTCGTTATTGTCATCGCGCTTGTCTCTCTCGGATTCTATGCGAGCTTTCTTCTTATCTTCTTCTTAGAACACCCTGGAGAAGCCATAATATTCTCTCATGGTATGCTTGTGGAACTTGTGAATCGGGCATTGACTATCGAGGAGCTTATCATAAGCCTCTTCGTAATTGCGTTTTGGGACTGGTTGGGTGTTGTAGACTTGGTAGTGGCGACGCCTTTCTCCAGCCCTGGATCCTTCTGGTTCATCATGGCGACGTCGCTCGGAGCGATGCTGGTCGCGGCAATCGCCTTCACTCCGGTGATGGTCTCGCCGAGCTCCTCGATCATCATGGCGCCGATCAGATCGATGATCAGTGTCCTCGCGGCATGGTCGGTCGGGGAAGCGGAGGCGACTATGAATGGAGTGGCGGGCCGCCTCGCTCCCCTCGGCGTACTTGTTGGCGATGCGCAGCATCTCGGCGATGGAGTCTGGTCTGCTGCGGTACAACTTCCTCTGGAGCTCTTCATCAGGTCGGAGGCCACGTATGAAGGCGGAGATAGGCTCAGCATCCGTGACGCCTGGAATGTTGTTTCTGATTTCTGAGAAGTGCCGAATATAATCCCGTAATGATTCTCGCGATGCCTGCTGGAGCTTCTCAAGATCAATTTTTGTGCCAGGCTGCTTGCAAGTGGCACTGTAGTTGTTGATGAATTGCTCCCTCAGCTGGTCCCAAGGATCGATGGAGTTCGGCTTTAAGCTCAGCAGCCAATTATTGGCGGATGTGTTCAGCATAACAGGCAAATAATTTGCCATAACGTCGGAGTTTCCCCCGGCAGCTTTGACCGTGATTTCGTAGACGATAAGCCACTTGGTGCGATCGGCGGTGCCGTCGTAGGTGTCAATGCCAATGACCTTGAAGTTCGGCGGCCAGCGTACTGCCTGGAGTTCTGCCGTGAAGGGGGGTCCCGGAGCATTTTTGTCGCTAACCAGAGGACCGTGCGCTTCGTCATATTTTTTGCAACGCTCAGTCTCTGCCGAGTGCCTAGCTTCCTTCCGATTCTCGATGCGCCCCCGGAGATCTCTGGTCTTCAGCTTTTCGCGGAGGTTGGACTGGTTGACTTCCTGGTCTCCATCTTGGCGACGACGTCTCCGGCCGCCGCGGGAGTGACCACCATCATCATGAGTGATCTCGGTGGCCGACGCGGTGAAAAGTGATGGAGGTGGAAACTGGCGTTCTTCGTTGATCTGGACCTGGGCTGCCAGGAGGTAAGTCGTAAGGCGCTCGACTTCAGGTGTCGGGACCAGCCTTTTGGCCTCTTCTATCGCAAGGGCGACGTTTACACTTGGTGTCTTGTAGACCTGGTATTTGCCGACCAGATCAAATTCTGGCTCTAGGTTCCGTATAGGGGCCTTCCTTGCCTCGGCTTGCAGTTCGCGACGCCGTCTTCGGTGGGCGTTTCTCCCCTCGCAGGCTGTTCGGGCCTCTTCAATTTCATTCGGAGGAGGAGCGTTGTCATTGCTGACGACGAGGACGGGTCCGCCGATGAATCGTCTAGTGGGAGATGGCAGATCAGTGAGATCGCCGCCTTCCACGTCGTCGAGGTCGGAGCAGTCGTTGTCGGCGATGATGAAGCTGGAGCCGGTGGCGACGTGCTCGGGGGAGGCGTTGTCGGAGGAGCGTAGTAGATGCGCAAAACTGGAGGCCGCGTTCCGAAGACCAAACGGCATATAGCCACTCGGAAGGTCGTGGTCGGAGGCCCTAGAAAGCGTGACAGCTCGGGGCCATAGCTCGACGACGCGCCCCCGAGGAGTGATGGTGATGGCCAGAGTCACGTCCTGGCAAAGAGGAGAAGGTTGTTGCGCCGTTGATGGGCGCTGAAAGCGGTCTGCAATCGACTCCAAGATCTAGAGACTCTCAGACAGGCCTTGGGAGATCCGATCTATGGATCTGATCAGGTCATCGTTGTCGATGGCCTTCCGGGTGTAACGTGGCAACTTTCTTGCCGGGGCGGAGGTTGCTGGAGGAGTCGGAGTAGATGCGATCTGGGCCGCATTCAGGATCTTTTCTTCACCGTCGGGACCGATGATCCAGGTGATGGATCCCACCGTAAAGATCTGACCCGGCGTCGGGAGGTCGATGGAGCTTGAAAAAATCACCTTGTTCGCCATGGATCAGGAAGCACACCCCCTACCTGGCGCGCTAACTGTCGACGGAATACCGGCGATAGTCTACCGAGGGGTATGCCCAAGGTAGTTGATTGATCGGTGAAGATGCGCCTGAGATGAGCAAGAGTTACGCTGAAGCGTGAGACACGAGATTTATACAGGTTCAGGACGCCGCTAGGCGTATTACCCTACGTCCTGTGTGTTGCTGTATTGTATTGTCAGTAGATGAGATGAATTGAGTGGATCCCCTGCCCCCTTATATAGTCCGAGGGGCAGGGTTACAAGTCGGTTTTACCACATATATCAGATTACAATCCTAACTGAACAAGCAAACTAATCTGCTAGATATCAGGAAAGATATATCCTTACCCACCAAGTCTTTGGCGGATACACGTGATCTTCAGGAGATCACGTAGACGACGCGTACTTAGCAGTTCGGGCCTGATCGGACGACTCGGCCCATGTTCTGCCATGCGGGTATACGGGTCTATAGGCCCACGGACCGGCAACAACGGACTACTGCAGCCGCGGCTGGATTGCCCATTGTACAGTACCATCAGATGGATGCATGTGCCTGCTCAAGCAAAGCTGACGGCCTGACGCCATGGCCATGTGGTGGGGCAATCTCACCCAGCTAGATGCCGCCATTGCCATTGCTTCCGTGAAAATAGGTCCAGGCTACCGCTACCACTGCCGTTGCCCGTTGCTCATGGGCCGGGCTGGGCCCTCCCATTGTCCGCTACCAAAATTACTACTGTTCACCATCGTGGCAGCGTCCATCCCCTACAGTCATAGTACTACGCTGCTACTCCGCTCTCGTGTCCTGTACTTTTTTTTTTTTGAAACTCCGTGTCCTGTACTCCTGTCTACTCTACAATACAAACAGACAGATTGTACAGTAGAGCACTGGTTATACGTTGGTGATGGCACGGTTTTCCAAGCCACCCTGACCGAGTGATTGGGAGCCCAACGCCACAATGTATTGCCACACATATTATTATAGTATATCTATCAGCGTGACCAACAACTTAAGGACAGCTCCACCCGTCTGATCCTAACGCGACTATGGAGCTAATCATTGAACTTGAGAAGAGGGAGAGCCACATCTGATTGTTACTTAGTACTATTATTATTAAGGGGCTTGTTTATCCATTCCAGCCCTATGATTAGGCCATCAGAGTGGGGTGGGACGCTGGGACGTCGCAATGGTGCCACCAATGTGACCTGTGACTGTGACTCGCCAACGGCTGCAGGATGCATATACTATAGAGAATACTCCTAGGCGATAAGAGAATGTTCTCGGGTGCGTATGGTTTAGATGCTGCCCCTTACTAAAGATAAGTTAACCTAATCCACTGGATCAACAATAATTGTGTTGTGTCCTCCTGCGTTTACGTTGCCAACGCCACGTAGTACTACTGTGGTACGTACAGCGGGTGCTGCTTTGCCCTTCTATTCAATGTGCCTTGTCGTTTGCCCGTGTCCTCTGACCAGTACCCGAGAAAATGGGCCATCAGAAAATTCACGGCAAAAGGCTGCACACACACACACACAAAAAAAGACTACTCTGTCAAGAGGTCAAAGGCTGCAAGCTTCAACGCTGGATTTGCATGGTGCACTCGATCAGTCTGCTGTTTGTGCTCAATACGACGGCAGCACAGAGATTAGTACAGTAGGACTAAGCAAAAAGATCAGTGATGGGGCGACCTTTGGCCTTGCCGGGACGAGGGCTGGCCCAAAATGTGCCCAGAACAGGCCCACGATCACGGACTTTATTATTTATTCAAAGCGTATTTTGTTCAGTTCAAGTGATCCATTGCAGCACATACCACCAGTGCTAGCTTACATCGTGCAGGTTATGATGCACTAATGTCTTGAAGGTCTCCTTTGAATATAACCAGACCATCTCAACCAATGATGAACAAACTTTTCTTCAATTGATGTTACCCTATACGGTCACATATATCATCATTTCGAACCCTGTTTATGCTCATGTGACACACTCCAGTATCAAAACTAGTGGGAATGACAACAAATTGTAGTTACATTACTGACCGGCTTTTCAATATTTGAAATCCATTTTAATAATGGAAAAAGCTAGCAACAGTCTCGCAAGTGAAATTATTATTCTAACCAGAATGCCGTGTGTTGCACCAGATCATTATCTTTTAATGATGACTTTACACTCTTTTAGGTATAAAGAGAGAGAATAACAAACACTAATCACTATTCATGCTGGCAATTTCATTAAATTCACAACCAACAATAACGTACTATGCTCCCAACGACATCATTCCAGCATTACATTTCAAACAAATACCAGTCTCAGGATGTATCTGTAAATTGAACTATTGTTTGCCCAAAGCCCATAACTATATGTTTATGGTCAACCAAACTATCATCTTGACAATTTTATGAGTTCTCAACCAAATGGGGAGGGGGGCCATTGCGCAAAATATAATAGCAATAATAATAACACAAAATATATCTTGGTCTCATACACACTACATCGTACCAACAAGATATGACAAAACAGTAGATGCAGAAGCTAAGCACAATGTGTTTCTAATAATGGTAAATTCTGACAGATACTCGAGGCCCTGACCCCTGAGCAAGTTTATGATAAGCTTAGAACAGAGAGGTTCCCTTGCCCTTCTTGTCACCACCGATCTCAAAGTGCTTGCACCTCTGAAGTTAGAGGGCAAAGTTAGCTTCACATACTTATTAGAAATAATAAAATACAGACGAGGACACAAAATAACAAAGCATGGTGGTAAGGACCTTGATCGGATGTTGAGAGTAGTGCTTGCAGCTCTGGCACTGCAGCTTCAGCACAATCTTCTTTGTTGTTTTTGCCTGAAATAGACCAAAGAGTTAGTACTTCGAAGCAAGTAAATGAAGGATCCACATTAAGAACTGCAAAGGCAGCCTTCAATATGGAATTGGTAATGCGATCAGTAAGGAATTTGTGTAGAACCTTCTTGTGGAAAACAGGCTTTGTCTGACCACCATATCCAGACTGTTTGCGGTCATACCGACGCTTCCCTTGAGCTGAAAGGCTATCCTTACCTTTCTTGTACTGGGTAACCTTGTGCAGGGTGTGCTTCCTGCATTCCTTGTTCTTACAGTAGGTCTTCTTGGTTTTCGGAACGTTCACCTACAAAATATGTACAGCATAATTAATCAATCCATAGAGAATCAATACAAAGATAAACAGAGAAGTCGTGCTAAATAAAGTGATATACAAACACATTTACTAAAATTATAATAATTCATCATGAACTAATTTGAAATAAAACATCATAGGAAGCCCAAAAAAGAATGACTAGCACTAAGTTGCACAAAAAGGTAGAATCATAGTGGAACAGATACAAAGGACACCAAAAGAAGTATAGATCGAATGCAGCTTAGTGAAAAATAATTTGCATCTTATAAATAAATTTAATAACAGTTGTCACATAAGATTGACTCTTGTTATTTTGACAAATACCATATAACTTACAATTCATGAACAAGGAACAATAAAGCTTGAAGTTGCCAACACAACATAGAAAAAGAACTCTAGTGCTGCTAAGAAAGGTGCCAGTAAAAACAGGATATCAATTCCAATGTTATCAAACCGTCTAATCGATCCTAGTTGTCATGGTACCGATCAGCTTGACTAATCACAATTTATCATGACTACTCGTAGTGCATAGCTGATCGCCATGGCACTAATCAGCCTGACTAATCGCGACTAATCATTATAAGTCAGATGGACTTGATAACACTGTCAATTCCTTCTCACAGGCACCCAAAAAATATCTGTAAGGTTAGCATGTAGTCATGGAACAGAATCAACTCATGGCAAGATGAGATGTTGGTTAAGTATTCAACTTTATGTCAGACAAGGAGTTCTCTACATGTGTTAGAAGCTTGAATTAATACACGAGACATTTTGTTGTTAATAGGATAGATAATGATCCTCAGAGTGAGAGACAAAAGATGAGATTTAACATTGGTATGAAGACCTTGCATAGCATTGCACGAGTTCAAAAATTAAATTATGCCTCAGAAAACAATCTATAAATCCAAAACTACATGTGACAAGTCATAAACAATTACATAGTTAATACTCATTTTTTTTACCTTCCAACTACACATTTTTGTTCTAGCAGTTACACAAATAGTCTGGTTCCTTTGTCTCTTTATACTCAATTAGTGCAAACTGAATCAGTGAGACGACACTGTTTTTGTTCCCATTACGAAATTAAGGTATAAAGGTTGACAAATGACAAAAACTGTTGCTAACTTGCAACAGTAACCAGGTTACTTAACTGTATCACTATACGTAGTCATTCATCAAGAAATGTTACGACTAATTGCAGTGAGAGACAAATTGGTGTGCATCGATTGGCTCAAGCTTTCTTCAAAACTCTCAAGGTCGTGAAACCTCTGTATTAAATAGATGACCATAAGTCCATAAGTCCCTTGATATAGAAACCTCTATTTATACCGATGCATGCACGCGATCAGCAAGATTATCTATTGTAAGACGAACTGGACAGAAAAAACTGCTGCACTGGTTAATCGTAATCGCTTTTTTAAACTATAACATTGCACGCTAAACCAGACGGAAATATATACACGATTACATAATAAAAAAAACCCAAACACAAAATTTACAATATACGACCGCGCGAGAAACCCGCTAAACTAAAATAAAATAGCGCTAAGCGGAGACCACCGATCAAACCAAACTCCAGTTACATCAATGGAGCTGAAGCGAAGGTCTCGCTTACAAAACTGCTCTCCATCTCGAGATGGGACCAGAATCAGACCAAAAAAGAAAAAGGAAGGGATCGGGACGGAGAGTATCCGGGCCATGTACCACAAGCGAAGACTAAACTACTGCGTCGTGAGATCCTAAAAGCACAAGGCAGGGGGAGAAGAGGTGGGTCGCTAACCATGGCTGTCGCGTAGTGGCTTCCTCCGTGCGCGAGTCCTTGCGGCGGCGTGAGGTGGGATCCCTGATAACCCTAGCGGCGGAGCGATATATCAGAAGAGAGCCGGGCCTGCTGCGCTTTAGCGAGCTCATGGGCCTGTTCCTTGGTCTAATATTCGGCCTGTCATGCAGATTTACAGCCTTTTTATCATTCGGCCTACGAGAATAGGCGCACCATATATTTTTTGAGCGGATAATCTGTTCCTTGGTGCCACAGTTTGCCAGTCAAACATTCGGCAACTTATGGCAGCTAAAGAGAGTTTGGCGAGTAAATTTGAAACCATACTTATGGTGAAGTTTAGCAAAAAAATAAGTCCTTGACGTCTGAAACAGGATACTAAAAAAATATGGCACGAGTCACGACATAGTTATGATAGCGAACCAAATAGCTACAAAACTATAACATTACTAATTTGTGGCATGGCACGTTATGGTTACAAAACAAACAGCCCAAAGTTGAAGAGACAAAGACACATTTGATTTTATAATCTTACTACATAATAACACTTCATAACAAAATATAATTTAGTTCTTACTTTAATAAGTCAACTAAGTTTCTAAAACTCTACCAACATCTAACATATTTAATTTGTTTCAATAGATTTTAAATGACATATTTTGATATAGAATTTATTTCAGTTCATGGATATGAATATATATTTCTAAAATCACAGTTAAAGTTTAAAAAATTAACTTAGATTAGAATAAAAGTCATGATGACCTATACGGTGTTTTTGTCCCAGTCTAGCAATCTAATTGTGGTTATATTCTTGTTTTTAAACTTTATTTATGATTTTGCCTCACTATTTTGAAACAAAACCTCCCATTTATCCCTGTTACTATTTTAGCAGTCTAATTGAGAATGTAATACGAGCATTGAAAAACAGAATTCATAAAAATAAAGAGTAAATAACTAGTTTATCACTTTATCTTATCTACTCCCTCCGTCCCATTGAGATTGTCACTTTAGATTCCGTGCCATTTTGTTTGACCATTCGTCTTATTTAAAAATTTTATATAATTATTATTTATTTTATTATGGCCTATTTAATCATTAGAGATATTTTAACAATAATTTAATTATTTTGCTATTCGCATAAAATTTTTAAATAAAACGAGTGGTCAAACAAGTAGTTCAAAAGTAAAAACCGACGGTGTCAATGACGGAGAGAGTAGTTTCTTCACATCGGACTGAATAGTTTTCTAGGCTGCTCCAATTCCAAGTACATGTTTAATATAAAAGCGTTCAGTGCGTTAATGCCCAACAGCAACCTACGGACCGATGGGCAGTGGATGGCTAAGAGCATACGACCGCTCGGCCCCTGAAGATTGACGTAGATTCTGTGGCCATGGTGGCCCGACGTGAGATGGACCAGAACGGGCTTTAAGGCCCTGTTTGGTTTGGGTGACTAAAGTTTAATCACCCCACTTTAGTTATTTTTCAATCAAACAAGCTGGCTAAAAGATGATTAAAAGCACTTTAAATCCTCTAGACACTTAGAGGTGACACTAAATTAAAGTGGAATGACTATTAGGGTCTGATATGGATCCCTGCTCCAAACTTTAGAACTAAAGTCTCGAAATATATGGTCTAAAGTTAGCTGTAAACTTTAGCCCACTTCATATTAGAGCTTTGGATCTTAAAATTAAGGTAAAGTGCTCTAATTTTTTTTATAGAACTCTAAAATTAAGAGAATGTGATATAAACATGCTCTTTCTTGCTTAAACCAAACTGGCCTAAGCAACGATGTGTCATGGTAGCATGAGTGCAGCAAGAAAAATTCTACCTATCGACACATCATTTGAGAAACCACTATGGTATTGCAACTGAGTTGCTAAATATTTTTACACACCTTTGTTCTTGTGAGTTCTTTTTGAGCTTGTGAGAGATCTCTCTATCCCCTCTTTCATGCTTTACAGTTTCGTTCGACTGCACCGTATTGTGTGGATTAGTCTTGGTTTGTGGTTCTGCGATCATTCGAAGATCGAGTCGAAGTTTTCAAGGTTTCGATGTCTCCCTCCCCGTCGCTTGGTCGTATCCAACCTCGGTAAGGTATAAAGCTAGTCATCTGCAGTTCTACAGCAACCTTTGTTGTTAAACCTACTGTCGGGAAGATCAGGCTATTTCCTTGCCGATTCATATCGGTACCTATCAAATATGGTCTTGGAAATGTCTGACCTTGTTGTATAGCATACCATACAAAGAGATAGGGGTTGCTGCATGAGAAGTCAGCCAACTGCTTCTTCTAATAAGGACACAAGCTGCCAAGATCTGAAGAGGAACAACAAATCTAACACACCAAATTCTCACCGACCCTTCGCCGACACCATATTGAATGTCGTTGACTTAGGGAGAGGCTGGATAGATCTTATTTCAAATTGTCGAAATCACCTCATCGATGATACTAGAAGCAAACCCTTAAAACAAGGACCAACAAACCTAATTGAATAAATACGAATGAGAAGGATCGGTCCCCGCTCCTCTGTCCACTGGCGAGATTGCCGATCAAGAGAGAGGAGGGAGACCGAGCCGTGTGTTGATGGAGGAGGAGGCGGCGACAATGTTTGGGAGAGATACGAGATCCGGGGTTTCATGTGCGTGTGCGTGTTTGTGTGGAGTATTGAGAATAAAAATTAAAGCATGATTTAAAAAAAAATACTTTCTCCATACTTGTAAAGCAAGTTGTTTTGGAGAAAATTTAAATTTTGGTCAAACATTGGAAATATAAATTATGAATAATTCTTAAGTTATTGAGTTTGGAAATGTAAAAACTATATAAATAGATTTGTTTTGAAATATACTTTCGTAGAAGTATACATATATCACTTTTTCAATAAATATTTTTATAAAAAATATGAAGTTAAAGTTATGCTTTGAAGACTGCCGTTGTCCTAACGAATTGTTTTATATATATGGAGGGAATAATTAATTAGAGTCTAATAAAGAACAGAGCAATAATAAACTCCGAACATGGTAGGTATCTCATATAACACAGGATATAAAAACAACCTTGAAAAATTTTCATTAGATCGATAGAGTGAATAAATGAATGAAAGAAAGAATGGCAAGAAAACGAAACAGTAAAAAAATAGAAAACGATAAATAATTTAATAATTGCAGTAAAATAATTAAGAAAAAGAGTAATAAAATTATAAGCAACTAAAAAGAATAAAATTGTAAATAATATCAAAAGGAAAAAAGACAACAAAAAAGGTATAAAAGAACTAACAAAACAAAATGAAAAAAAGAAAAAGATAAAAATAAAAAAGAAACGGAAAATAAAATACAACTCACTCCCCTCCAAATTATAAGCCATTCAATCCAGAAGAGTCAAAGTTTTTTTAAGTTTGATTAAATTTATATAATAATATAATTATATTTATGATACTACCTCTCTTCATTAGTTATATTTTTATAATATATCTATTCGATGATATAAATTGTTGTGTTTTTTTTATAATTTTATCAAACTTAAATTTTTATAATCTATATACTAATAAAGAGGGAAGATTTGTTCATCTTTTTTCCCGTCAATGTTGTTTTTTTTTCCTGCTGGTGCCGGCACCCAGCCCCGTGCGTGCGGACTCTCGGTCGCCGGCCCACTCACTCCGGGCTCCAGCTGGGACGTCGTGAGGGGCTCGCAGCAGGCTTCAACGTAACCGCCGGTGGCCCTAACCCTGGAAGAGCCTTCTCCACCGCGCTCACAAGGGACGATCGTCGTCATCCGCGGCACCCGCCCGCCGTGCCGGCCAAACAAGCGCTCGTGTGCACCTCCCTCTGGATCCGTTTCCCATCTCCTCCCGGTCTGCACTGCATGGCCAGAGTCCCCTTGGCCTTCATCTCCGCTTCCCGTCTTCCTCCAGAATTCCGAATTCGATTACCTTCCCCAAGAACCCAACCCCCACCATGACGAGCTCCTCCTGTCCTTTCCAGAAGGCAACGGGCTCTCGTCCTCAAGATCCATTGGATTCGCCGACTAGGGAGCGCCCCAATGGTGGGTTTTCCGTTTCCATTAGGCTAACAATTTGATCGATTCCTTTTCTCCTGTGCATGCGCTGGGCTGCAGAAGATCTCGCCGAGTGGCAGCTCCGACCATTGATCAACATACAACCACTTGCTAGCTTCTTTCTTCTATGTAATTTTGTTGGTCAAAATTTCTTAATGAATCTGAATTTAGTTAGATTCAGTACAAATGTAAGACTATGCCAATTAAAACCTGAAACAGGATCTACAGATCTCGCGCTTGCAAGGGTGGAGTGGAAACTCTGAAGAGGAACTCTTTGATCAAAGCATGGAAAGAGAATGCAAAGACAAAAGTTGACAAGTATGTTTTTCATCTTTTCCGATTCCCCTGGAATCCTCTTCGGTGGAACCATTATTTCTTCAGTCAACTATAATTGGCATAAGGGCAAATGGGATAACAGTCTAAAATGAGAAAAGGCATAAGGGCAAATTTGTTTGGATGATATTTCTCACATAAAAAACTAGTGCAGTGTTGAGACATACTTATTTTTATATAAATATATTATATTTTTTTCCGTTGCAACGTACCGGCACTTTTGCTAGTGACTTATATAACGTGGATCGGCGAAGGAAAGGGGAAAACTACATGAATGAAAGGCTGAAACGTGGGATCGTGTAGACGTAGACCCTGTTTAGATCCACTGCAAATTGCAATTAGTCACATCAACATTATGGCACATGCATGGAGTATTAAATGTAGACGAAATGTTTGCATGTTTGTACTTTTTACATGTACATCACAAGACGAATCTTTTAAGCCTACTTGGATCATGATTTGATAAAAGTTGTCAAATAAAAACGAACGTGGTACAGTGCAGAATTGCAACTGCAACTGGATCCAAACGGGGCCGTAGTGGCTTCAAACGGGGCCGTAGTGGCTTCCTGGGCTGTCGCGCGTTCTTTGTTGCGTGGGCCGCGCTCTGGGCTACTGCCGAGAAACCGCGTTTCCTCTTCCCGCTTGTCGGCATAGTGCACGGGTCCGACCGGTCGGACCGCATGATTATCGCTGCTGCTCGGCGTTCTCCGCTGCTCGCTCTCTCTTTTTCTCCGCACCAAGCGCCACCGCGGGCGATTCTAGGGTTTCGTCGCCGGCGGCAGCAACCCTGGTAGCGCTCCGACGCGCCATCCCTGTTCCTCTTCCCCGGAGGCCTGTCTCCTCGCCATCTCGTCGGTGTAGCCCGGGTGCCGGTCCACGTCCCTGCCGATCCGGCCACGACGACGGCCTGCAGATCCAGTCCACCTCCGACGACCTCGACCGACCTGCAACTTGTGGATAGCCTACATATACAGCCTGTGTTGAAGGTTTGCCTTTTCTTACCTCTCGCTCCTCCTAACCCCCCTCATATAGGTTCAGTGATGATATTTAATTGCAGAATGTTGATTTGTAGTTGGATTTAAGTCTTTTCGTGATTCGTTTCATTTTTTTAATAGGCCATGACAGCAGTACATGTTTCTTGGCATCCCATTAACCATGGCAGTAGCACAAATTTTATGTGTTCCTGATGCCTTCGACAATGGCAGCAGTGCAGTTTTTTTAGTTGAGTAGCACATTCTTTCAGAGTTCTGAAGATGAAGTGGCGTTTCTCCTATACTTGCCTAGTTATCCAATAGACAAACAAGCAAGAATTATAATTGCTGTAATGGCTTTCCACAACTTAATTAGAGATAGTGCCATACATGATGCGGATTTCGAGAACTATAACGAAGATGGTGCTCAAACTACTGAAGATGCAACAAATTTTGGCAGTGGTTCTATTGCAGCCGCTTTGGTAGCATACGCTTTGTATTTTGTCTTATACGCCAAGTTGTGACTAAACTTGCTTGACTTTTGGCTTGATCACTACCAATCTATCTTACGTTTCATTAACTATTGTACATGTGTGTTTGCTCCATGTAGACTAATATCTTTTTTAAGTAGAAAATGATAGAACTATATTAGCCCAAAGGTAAAAAAAACTACTTCATAATGACATACATGTCTATTCAGCAACTAATCGAGACACCATCAGTTCCAGGGGCACTCAGGACATTACACACTCAGGGCAGACAATCTCCTCTAGAAAAATCAGGATTGCCAAACCCCTAACTTCTCCAGCTAGCAGATTCTTTAGACAGCTAGATTCTTCAGACACCCAGCTTCTCAGAAAACCTCTACAGAAGTAAGCTGTCACAAACAGGGCCATTGTAGGGTATGGGTATGGTTTCTATAGGTAGTTTCTTGGGCCATATAATCTACTAGATAGTTTCTGCATTGGGACATGCAAAACTTCTCAAAGTTAGAATAGCCGATTTAGGATTGAAACTTTGAATTTACTTAGTTATAGCAGCACATCTGCACATGCATGCCAATCGGTTGTACACGTGTTTCAAAGTTTTTGGGACAGACATCTTAATTATAATCTTTGTGTCGGGCCCATGAATGCCAGTCGGTTGTGCATGTGTTTCGAAGTTTTGGGACATAGACATCTTAATTATAGCCTTGTGTTGGGTCCCCAGCTAGGCTCATGAAAGCAGAAGTGGATAATATCTTTTACTGTGGCTTGTTTTCGATGTTTTATTGCGTTTTTGGGAAAACAGAAACAGAAACCAACGGGGCTTGTTTTCAAAGTTTTATCGTGCTTTTGTGAAAAAAATGGAAGCCACGAATATGGAAATGATAATTGTCTCGATCATTTTAATGACCTATCGTCTTGGGCCAGAAACCCTTGATGGCATTGTTAATGTTTTTTGCTTACCCCACATCCCCCCAGTCTTTGCTATTGTATGGTTTACATGTGTGTGTTATCATTCCTATGTATTAGCTGTTTTTTTTTTTTTTACTATAATACTATGCATTATTGATTGTCGGCTGTTATCGACATGTTGTAGTACTTGTGCTGAACTCACTTTCTTCAGTGTCATTTTTGTTTTTGTTTGTGGAAAAGTATGGAAGCACAAACAATTTGGCCTCTTGTGACTGTTTTTATCCCCACCCTGCCATACGCTTTCATATGTTAATGTCAAAGTAGTCACATGTATTACTGTTATACACTAATCATGTAAAAAACTATTACAATGTCTGATAAGTTCTGTTATGTATAAGGTTGTTCTTGTTGTAGTGATGCTAACATACGTCTGGATTCTCAAAATACTAGCATATAGCCTCGTTTTGAACCAAGTAATTTCATTGGAATTCTTGATTATTTCGTTTGT
Source organism: Eremochloa ophiuroides (assembly GCA_038502445.1). Classification (NCBI taxonomy): domain Eukaryota; kingdom Viridiplantae; phylum Streptophyta; class Magnoliopsida; order Poales; family Poaceae; genus Eremochloa; species Eremochloa ophiuroides. The sequence continues at coordinate 33,567,627 of JAHLJS010000001.1, read as the reverse complement.
TTCCAACAAAAGTATTTCATTCCAGATGGGCCTAAGTATTATAGAGCTAATAATTTCATGCCATAAGTCATCAATTGAAATATTAACAATTTTCTCAAACATTAAATTTATTATTATTGGTGGCTGCATTGGGGGTTCCTTCTGGTTAGGTGCTTAACTCTATTGTGCCATGTATGTCTTTACAGGCTACACAGAAAAATCTGCACACCCAAAAGTTGTAAAGAGTGCTGAATTTTGGAAATGGATCATGGGCGTTATGCTCCACAACATGGATGGGAGAACAACAGTGTAATTGCAGTCTTTTCCTTTACTAACTACTGAAGATGATGAAATATCAGAATTTTGGCCATGCAGTTGGCCTCTGTGTATCCAGCGTTAGTTGTAATGGAGTTCAAGAAGAGGCCGTTGCTTAAATGGATGGATTTACCTGCCTGTTCTGTAGAATTTGTTGCTGACTCAACTTATTCTGTTGAATCTACAGGCACCGAATGGGTATGGTGTAATCAATGAGCCAAATTTTAGGTAAGCTAACTAGTCATTCTAGTGTTGTGTCTACTGGGGTATTCATGTCCTTTATTCCTGTAAAACGTGTCAAATCTTTTTTCTAATTTCTCTAGTAAACCGAGATATTTTTTTTTTTTTTGGTTACTGGGTTAACTCTTCAACAGGTTCTCCCCTTTTGTGATTTGTGTCATGCCTTTAATTTTTATATATAGTGCTTTGCCATATTACCTATCTTCTCCTATTAACTTTTTGCAGGTCTGGTGGATCCTACAATGGTAGGAGGTCTGTGGATGAAGGCTTTCCTAGAGATTCATATGGGAGGGGTGCAATCTGTCAGGATACACATCATAGAAATATGTATGCACCACCTCCCTCTGTTGGTGGAATGTGGTCTCAGCCTCGAAGGAATCATGATGAGGAATATGCAACTGCAAGAGATCACAGAAGGCATGCTGCTGATTATCACAATGATGGAAAGCATTACGATTCATACAGAGGAGTTGATAGACTCCGTGATAATTATCATGCTACTGACAACTATTATGAATCTGGCATTCACCGTGATTTTGGTGTTGATAGGAGCAAAAGGATTGGAAGCAGAGAACGTGCGGAGTTTCATGGTGAGTTTGAAGACCGGTACCGCAGTTCTCACCAAAGCAGGGAGGACAGCTATGAGAGAGATCATGAATATGGTCGTTATGGTTACGATTCGGACTATGAGAGAGGCAGGAGAGATAGTAGCTGTAGAAGACGTGATTCATATGAGAGTGAACGTGAAAGAAGTGGATTAAGTCGTGAAAGAGAGGAAAGTCCATACATGCGCCATAGCCGTTCTCGATCACATGGGCGTGATGACCGATCAAGATCACGGTCTAGATCGAGATCTCCTCGTACGAGAAGTCATGGTCGGAACCAAAGGGACGGCTTATATGATGATAATCGATTTGACAGAAGAAAGGAATACGATTGTGATGATAGGAGGCATGGTGATTCAGTGGTATGGACATACTGCATACATACAAACATACGTAACACTGGGTTTGGAATTTACAAACCATGACTTTGCATTCATGTTTGCAGGCCCCATCTTCCACTGTTGTTGTCAAGGGACTGTCTCTGAAGACTAATGATGATGACCTATATCAGATTCTTGTACAAGTTCCTCTTCATAACTTGTTGCACCAGTTGAAACTTGAAAGTGTATCGTCTAGTTTGCTTAATCATTTTGTCTGTTCTCTTGTAGGCTCAGTGGGGGCCTCTACGCAGTGTGCGTGTGATCAAGGAACGAAATTCTGGCATGTCTCGTGGGTTTGCTTTTATTGACTTCCCCACTGTGGTACTGATCAAACAAGTGTTCTTACATTACTCATCCAAACTTTCATGTACTGTTAACAAAGCTGTATTCTCTCCACAGGAAGCTGCCCGTAGAATGATGGAAGCTACTGGAGAGAATGGTATCGAAATTGATGGCAGGAATGTGTTTTTTCAGTACAGGTATACATGTTTTTCTATCTATTTAGAAGTATGTTCCACTGCCATCCTATGCGAAGTCCTCCATCCTATGTAATATCCACTACCGTGCTGATATATAAATGAGTATGCAGTGCATGGTTGCACTTTTTTTTTTTTGCTCAATTAGTGCCTTGAGGAGTTGTATTATGCTTTCGAAATTGTTGTCCTTTTTTTTGTATCCTTTGTACCTATACCTTTTGCTTGAGGTTGCCTTTTAGCTATGAAGTTCTCATGTGTCTGGGCCGTATATTCTGTAACTGGCATGGGTAGTTATAAGCTATAGTTGTATTGGACATGTTTGTTTCTGCTTATAATCTGATTCTCGGTGAAAAAGCAAAAACTCCCACCAAACGCTTTGACTATTTTCTGCTTTTTCTGAAATAACACAATCGAGAATCGAAAAAATCTCCACGATATGGCGATTATAATTGACTCTGTTGTAAGCGGAAACAAACAGGGTCATCAGCAATCCAATAATTCTCATAGTAAGATAGCATATAACCAAACAGGATACTCTAATTTCTCTTTCATCTTTTTCCAAATTATAGGCCATTTGAGCTTTGTCCTCAATCAAAGGATACTCTAATTTCTCTTTCATCTTTTTCCAAATTATAGGCCATTTGAGCTTTGTCCTCAATCAATCTTATCTGATGTTGACCAAGTTCATAGAAAAATATGCGGACATGTACATCATTTTTTTTTGTTTCACTGAAAACTCCATGAGATAGGTTGTGATATTGCATTTATTTGAACCTGTAGATGTTATTATACTTTTCTAAAAATTTGGTCAAATTTAGAGAAGATTGACTTAGGATAATGGTAAAGTGACATATAGTTTGGAATGGTGATGACATAAGATCAAATGGGATTGCATTGATGCTAATTCGTTTGGATCCTATCATTTGGAGGAATTGAAATCTACTTAATAAACTATGCTATTTGGCTTGGAATGTGACATTCCACCATTTCCCAAAGTTCACATATAAGCCTACCTCAAATTCATAGGGTGGGAGATGGAATTTGATTCTATAGATTACCATGCTATATTTCTACGTTGCAACTTATAGCATGCTGTTCAAGTCACTCTCCTGTGGTAGAAATGCAACACATAAGTATCTCTCTCGTATAGCCAACAATAATATACAAATATAATCCGTATACAACCATATTAACTTAATTAATGTGTCTCTAAATAACGATTATTAGGGAAAAATGGTGTTACTTCATTATGCTACCATGGGAAGGTGCTTGTGATCCTTTTATGTCAACAAGGTTCTGTTAGTGGGTGGGTGGGGGCGAGTCTTGTCTTCCTTTTATTGTTGTACTAGCGTTTTGTGCTCATGTGTTTATATGAAAATTCCTTCCAGTGCAGTTAATTCTAACACCGTCTTTACTGCAGTAGTAAGTCAACTGGTGGGATGGGTGGGCCTTCTCTTGGACAAGAAAATTTTGCAAGGCCTACTTATGGGCAAAGGACTGCTGCTGCACCGTGTGACTGGATCTGTACTATATGTGGATGTATGAATTTTGCCCGCAGGACCTCCTGTTTTCAGGTACTTGTAAAGATGTTATTTTACGGAGTATCACATTTCCATCGCCCGCCCCCACACCCCCATACCCCACCTGAACACCAGCTTCTGTACAATTCCTCATCGCATCTGCCACTTTCCTGATTCCTGACCATCGTGGCCTCTAGTGTAACTGGTGAGTGGGTTATTGGCAGGGCAGGGTGATGTCTGATGTGTTGGCTTTCGTCTACTTGTTAGTTTGTTCTACTTAAAGAAGACTGACATAGTGTTGTGCAATTCTCTATTTTTTCTATATGCGCATGAAAGTACTACCACTCTGCCACATTTTTCCAGGTTAATAGCTAGGTACTAATTAGTTTTGTGAGTTTGCTCTGGCTAATCATATGTTATTTGTATTTGCATAGTGCAATGAACCTCGTACGGAGGATGCTCTACCAGCTGATGCGACAAGTTCCACTCCACACTTTGGGAGAAGGGGTTCTGAACTAGGCAAGTTTTGTACTTTCATAGTTTCACTCTGGAATTATGTGAAGTATATATAGTTACCTTATTTAGTTGCGGTCATTTGCAGGTCCAACTCATGTTTTAGTTGTTCGTGGCTTGGATGAAAATGCTGATGAGGAAATGCTTCGGTATGAATTTGCTAAGCACGCACCAATAAAGGTGGGGAATAAACTAATTGCTTGATTAGATTTCTCTTATTTTTCTGGATGCATTACATGTCATTTCTCACCAGGACATTCGCCTTGTTCGGGATAAGTTTACTCATGTGTCTAGAGGTTTTGCCTTCGTTCATTTCCATTCGGTAAGTCGTGTTGTCTGGTGGATTTAGTTGAGCTTTTCTTTTCTTGATGTATATAGTTCCTGACAATTTTCAACATCCTGTTGTGACAGGTGGAAGATGCTACGAAAGCTCTGGATGCTACAAATGGGATTACACTTGAAAAAAATGGCCAGGTTTTGCGTGTAGCATATGCTAAAAGTACACATGGACCTGCATCAGGTTGTTCACAGTCAAATAGCCTGGCTGCAGCTGCCATTGAGGCTGCATCATTTGCTCAGCAGGTTTGTTATAGCTCCTGACACTGTAAGATTAAGCATTTACCGTTTCTATTTATATAGGATATCCAGTTGTATACTACTATCTTTGTTCTTTCTTACAATATTTGGATCTTTGCAAATTGTGCTGTCAAATTTCAGAGACTTGACAATTCTGAAAGCATAGAGATTAGGCATATGAAAAATATGACTAGATTTGTTTCTAATAAAAGCACTTAGTAGTCATTAGTTACTAAGGAAAGTACTAAAAAAATCAGAACCATATTTAGAAAATGCTAAGATGTCAAATAAGCAGAATGAGAAAATGGACAGGGGACTGACCTTCATCACATTCTCATGTTAGCTAAGCACATCGTTCAGGCAGCTTGTAGACATGTTGCTCATTGGTTTAATACCTTTGCCTGTTGGATCAGTATGATTCTATAGGTTGGGCTCCAAAAGAGTACAATCCTGATGACAAACAGAACAGCAACTCTGAATCTCAAAAAGATGGTGGTACAGCACAATCGGGGTTTGTTTGGGATGAAAAATCTGGTTACTACTATGATTCTGCATCTGGATTCTATTATGATGGAACTACTGGTAAGTCTCATTCTACCACATCAAAATTTTGTTTAAACCACGACTAATTTTGTCGGTAATGTTACGGTTACGGATAATTTTCCATTTATGTTTTAATATGCAATCTTATTTGTTGTAGGCCTTTACTATGACAGCAACTCTGGAGTTTGGTATTCGTACGATCAACAGACTCAACAATATGTCCCTTGTAATGACCAGAGCAATACTAAGGCAGTCGGGGAGGCGGCCAGTGAAAACACGAAAACCTCAGATAGTAATAGTAGCAAAAAGGTTGTGATCTCTGCACCTGCTGCCACAATTAAACAAAGTGAGAAAACTTCACTTCCTGATGCTGTTCAAGCTGCTGCAAATGCAGCACTGGCTGCAGAAAAGAGAGAAAAGGAGAAGGCAAAAGAGATTAAATTGGCCTCAAAAAGTAGTCTTATAGCTAATAAGAAGAAGATGAACAATGTCCTAGCTATGTGGAAGCAAAGAAATCAAGAAGGGCAGGCTGCACGAATTGTCCTTGATGACAATGAACAATCAAGTTCTGATGATAAATTTAATCCTTCACATAGTGGAACTGGATTCTCTTTGAAAAGCAAGCTGAATTCTGACTTTGAAAATGCTATGGATAATTCTCTTGGCCAAGGAATTGCATCGGCCCAAGTGTTGAATTCTGATGTAAAGCCTAGACCTGTCAGTAACAGCTTAGGGACTACAGTTATGGGTGTCATAAGAGGTTCTGCTAGAGGAGTGATCAAGTCAGATACTACGTTTCATGCATTATCTGATGCCGGGAGCACTGACTCGCGTACCACTATAACCCCAAGAGCGAGTGGAATCACAAGTCCTGATGCACCTGTAACTCCTGCACCCTTCAAAACTGATGTGTCTGCCCTAGTCTCTAATACTTCATTGGGAGTTTCTGGGAGTGGTAAACGTCGGTTTTCTGAGGCACCAGGGCCATCCCAGTACAGGGATCGAGCTGCTGAAAGAAGAAATCTGTATGGATCATCTCTTGGCTCTGATACTGTTGGATTGGATTCAAGTAAGAATACACTTTTTTAAGCTTTTGTCGCATACAATTGCTGTCATTTTTCCATTGTCATTCCTTCATCACGATGTGTTAGTAACAGCAACATACTCTGTCCAAAAATTTAATTTTCTTTGTTATTCTCATTGTTATTTTGCTGAAGCATCGTTGGCAGTATGCTCAGTTTTGTATTAGTGTTTATATAAAGCTGATTTGATATTTCTATGGATTTTTTTCGTTACCATTGGAATGTGTCCTTGACCCAACATACCGTTTAGGGATGATGTTTTCGGTTTTGCTTGTAAGATTTTTATTGATTTTCTGGAAACTACCTGTTGTCAAGCTGGTGACTATCCGTCCCGAAAGGGTTCAAGTGAGATAGGGTCGATGCCGTTTCCTCCTGGTGTGGGTGAACGTTCCAGTGGTGAAATTGGCAACAGCGAAAACTATGAAGTTATTACCGCTGATAGAGCCATCAATGAAAGCAATGTGGGCAACCGTATTCTACGCAACATGGGGTGGCAAGAGGGACTGGTAAGTTCATCTCCCACATATTTCGCAGTTTGATCGAGATGCTATCAGGCTTGATAACATTTTCTTCAGTGTCTCCTGCATTTGATCATGAGTGTTTATGCCCCCCTTTTTATTTCTCATGCTACTGCAAATGCGTCTGACTTTGGAATCCAATTATGTATTTTTTTGAGAAAAAACCGGTAAATATGCTTTTTTTTTTTGTAATAATAAGGTAGAGGTATGAAATTTATTTTAATGCAACTCTCTGGTTATAAGGATTGATAATCAGTTAGCAAATCTTCAGCTTGTCTAGTTGACCTCTTTCCAAGAAATAACTAATGTAGTATACCTCTGTTTCTTGATTCTACCGTCTAAGAATCATGAGTCACTGAGTATTTAGGAGCGAGAAGATGTCTAGTGGGAATGAATAGTTTGTTGGGCACAAGAAGTGACTGAGTGCAGGGCGAATCAGTGTTTCCATATTTCCTACATTGTGGAAAGTGTGAAAAAAATATTGTAGTGTATTCCTTCTGATGTCAGTGTGCATTTGTATTGTTTTTGTTTCTTGCAACTACTACACAAATATCCAGGGTCTTGGAAAGGATGGCAGCGGTATCAAGGAACCAGTCCAGGCAAAATCCATCGACGCCAGGGCTGGTCTGGGAAGTCAGCCGCGGAAGGCTGATCCATCCCTGGAGGCCCAAGCTGGGGACAGCTACAAAACCATCATCCAGAAGAAGGCCATGGCAAGATTCAAGGAGATGTCGTAGCTACACTTTTATTTATATTCCAATTGTCACATTTTGTAGCCCGTTTATTTTTTTTATCACATCTGCTTTTTTTTTTCTTTTTCTGCTTGTGTCTTTTCATGAACCTAGCCGCGGATTTGTGATTTATTATAATATGTAGTTCGGGCTGGATGCTCTCTCTCTCCCCCCCCCCTCCTGGGTGTTGGGGTTTTCATTTGGGGAACGTATGCTATGGAAACCTGTAGCGATCGGATTAGATTTATGTGGCCTTAATTAGAGTTTCTATAGTTTGCACAGGAGACTGGATTCTATAGCATACGTTCCCATTCATTTGCACGACCTATGTGGATGTGGCTGTAGAGCCTCAACATCGGACCGTGTCACAGACTGTTCCGTCTTTTTTATTTCTTTTTTTCCTGTAACTGTCAGAGATTGGTGAATTTATAAAGTTGTCCCGTGGCTCGCCACCGACATGGCGATGGTTGCTCCATTGCGTGGACTCGATATGGAAGAAATGGGATTGAGAAAAATATTCTCCCTCGTTTGACGGAGGGGTGATTTTAAGGGATTAATATTTTTCTTTTAGAAAAAAAGACCTTTAGAACGGGGATCAGTCGGTGCATGGTTTCTCTATTATTCCCTGATACAGACCGGGAGTAGGAGCCAAACAATTGGCCTTTGAACGGGAGAGGATTGGGACGTCATAGGGAGCAATCCAGCTATCCCATTTTTTAATTTTTCTCTCCTACTAATACAGCAAATTATTTGCCAATTGATATTCAAAAAATGGCTTTCTTGTTATTATCTTCAGAATATGCTGTCAATTCTTTGAATCTTGGGATGCAATTGTTATCTGCATCATTTGCCTCGTTTGCACCCAACACAATAAACAACTTAGGATTGAACCCTGCATATGATCTCATCAATCACGTTAGTCTCTTAATCTTGCTGTCGTTACATCGAAATCCACTTAGGATCTAGATGAACTTTCACATAGAAATGAAGTTTAGATGGCTAAAATTTATGCCTATGTGGATACATTAACCAATATGTAATTCTTGGCAAAAATCCCAATGCCCTTGCTTTCTTTTTGGGCCTGAGAGCAACTCCAGCAGTAGACCTCAAATCAGAGCCTCTATTTTCGATTTGGGTGCTCATCCCCATTTTTGTTGGCCCAAATTTATACTTCATCTCCAGCAGCAGCACCCAAATGAAGGCCCCTAAATCCATTTCAACACACAATGACAAATGGGACCCGCTTGTCATCCTCTCCTCCTTTCTTCTTCCTCCTTTGTACAGGGATTGGAGGCGGCCGCGCTCGCCATGCCCGTCGGAGGAGAGGGGAGGGGAGGGGGCGCTCACCTGGGTGGAGCAGCGGCATGCTCGTGCCCGCGCGATGGATCTGCGGAGGAGCAGCTGCGCGCGGCGGAGCGGCGGCGCCCGTGTGCCCGCACGATGGAGCGGCAGCGCGGCGGCGCCCCTGCGTCCGCGCGACGTAGCAACCACGCGATGGAGCGGCGTGCGGCCGCGCGGCGGAGCACGTGTGCCGGAGCGGAGGAACAGTGGTGTGCGGCGGAGCGGCGGCGCCCTTGCTCCCGCACGATGGAGTGACCGCGTGGCGGGGGCCGTGCGCCCACGCGTTGGTGTGGCATGCGGCCGCGCGGCGGAGCGCGCAAGCCGGAGCGGAGGAGGAGCAATGGCATGCGGCAGAACAGCGGCGTGCAGTGCAGCAGCGGCGAGCGGTGGAGCGCCGAAGGAGCAGCACGCGCTCGCGTGGATTGGGGCCGGCCTGTTGGCCCAACCAGAATGGGGTCTGGGGGAGGGATTTGGGTGCCCTGCCAAATTTCGAGGCTGTAGTAGGGGCCCTACTGGAGCACGTTTTTTGCCTGGGCCCTTGAAAGGTCCTAAATGGCTAGAGAGGGGTGAATAGCCTATAAAATTCTACAAACAACACTTAAGACAAAGTGATTAGACAAATAAGCGGCGAAGCGAATTATTGCGCTAGCCTACTAAAAGATGCAAGCCACCTATCTGTGGTAAACTATAGACTCTATTTCACACACAATAGGCTAAGTTGCTACTTCTACTCTACTCCTAAGTGAGCCACTAAGCTAACAAGCTACACAAGAGTAAGTGCGAGAATGTAAAGAGTAGAGAGATTGAATCTTATACTGCCGGTGTAGTGATGAGATGAGTACCAATAAGAACAATCACAATAATCAAGAAATCCTCGGCAAGAGAGTTGACACAATGATTTTTACCGAGGTTCACTTGCTTGCCGGCAAGCTACGTCCTCGTTGTAGCGATACACCCACTTGGAGGTTCACGTGCTAATTGGCATCACACGCCAAACCCTTCTCAAGGGTGCCGCACAACCAACACAAGATGGGGATCCACAAGCTACGAGCAATCCACTAGAGTAGCCTTTTGCGATCTCCCGTGGGGATAGCGTCAAGAACCCCTCACAACTTCACCGATCGGAGGCGGAGACAATCACCAACTTCTCTCAACGATCCTCGCAGCTCCAAGCCGTCTAGGAGTCGGCAAACTCCAAGAGTAACAAGAGAAACCGCTGCGAAATTCACTCACCAAGTGCCTCTAGATGATCTCAAGCAATGCAATGCACTTAATGCTCCCCAATCACACCAAGTGATGAACACAATCAAGTAGGATGAGTGAGAATGGAGTGGGAAGGCTCACAAGTATGTTATGATGTTCAGGAGTGCCAAGAGCTCCTTCCCAAACCGGTCAAGTGACTACTTATAAGCCACACACAGAGAACTAGCCGTTTGGACAAAACTGCGTACCGTCGGACTGTCCGACGGCCAAACCGTCGGACTAACAACACCGGTCGGACGCCTCGGATGGATGCCACGTGTCCTCTGCCGTTTGAAGTCGACCGTTGAAACACAACGACTGTTTTCTCGCGTCAAAACCAACCGTCGGACGGAGCACCGTCGGACCAAAACCCTTGGTCCGGCGCCCTTAGCAGACCACCGTCGGACTGAAGTTTCACTGCGCGTCGGACTAAACGAAGCCACGGTCCGACGTTTCCAGAGAGCTCCCCGAGCGCTGAAAGCCGTCGGACTAAACAGAACGGTCCGACGCCCTCTGAGTTCTCCACGTGTCAGCTCTCGCTCGTTCAGCACCGTCGGACGCTCGGACAATAGTCCGACGCTCCGAAACACAGAGTCCGACGCTCTGAAACTGCACAGCGCTGGGTTAGCCGTCGGACTCAACTAATTGGTCCGACGCTCTGGCGAAGTTAGGGTCCGACGCCCTGTTTTCTCAGGATTTTCACTCAAACCTTTCACCCTTTGTTCCCAAGTGCTAACACCAAGTGTTCTACACTTTGTGCACGTGTGTTAGCTTTTCAAAAGAGTTTTTCAAGGGTTTGTTAGTGTCACTAGCATCTATATGCAATGCAATGATCATGAACACCTAGTGGCACTTGATAACCGTATTTCATCAACGATTTTTCCCCTCTTGATAGTACGGCTATCTATTCTAAATGTGATCACTCCCTCTATGGAGTCTTGATCACCAAAACCAAAAGAGCTCCTATTGGTTATACATTTGCCTTGAGCTCCCGGTTTCTTATCAACGTCCTTCTCATCTCTTGATGGACCTTGTGGACACCTTTGATGATGGACTTATACCATTTACATGGATGCCGTCATTTAGAGCTTTCTCCTTTGTTGATGGGCTTACACCATTTTCATGGACGCCGTCATTGCCCTTCACTTGTGGCCTCCACCGACCCGGTCCTTTGCTCCATCTTGTTTGCTAATTGTTCTCATGAAACACTTAGAACACACTATTAGCAAACTAGGTTTCATCAATTACCCAAAACCAAACATGGGCTTTCAGCCCTGCTGGAGTTGCTCTGAGGGAGTGTAGAGAGAAACACGTAAGTTCAAAATAGCTTACAGTTGGGGACTGCTAAAAAAAACTAGAGTTTGTGGGTTTATTGCATGTGGCCATGTGCTAGTGGGTTGCTGATTTGGTAGCTTGCATATTGAGATAACATCTAGTGGGGTTTGAAAATACAATATACTAGAACAATACCTCACATGTTGTTGCGGGATAATTCTAGGAAAAAGAATCCTATGATAAACTAATGGAAAAATCAAATAAAACATTTACAGAATATTAGATCAAATTATGTACAATGTGAAGGTCAAACAAAAAGTACAGTGTGAACATTTTGTATATTGTAGACCAAAAATAGTAATTACATATTAGTGGATGGTGTTTGTATTTAATGAAGAATGATGTGGCACTCAGTGAGGTACGACACCGGAATAGATCTTTCTCCTGATGTTGGGGCACAACAGGCTGCAGACAGGAGAGCAGCTTAAGGATATATTGCTGGTGGTGGGGCTAATCTTTTGTTCAGCTAGGCTTTAATTGTTGTTACTAATTCTTGCTTAATTATGGTTACCGTAAATCCTGTAGAAGAAGGGGATGGTCGCGGCGCGATGTTTACAACAACTGTGCTGCACTGGCACGACTGTCTGTAACCAATGCAATTCCAAACTAAATACTGAATACTGAAATCCCACAGAATCTGCCGTCTTCATCGCATTGTCCGTGCTCTTCCCAGTCTCAATTCCATCTAACCTACCGAGTTCATTAGCCACACTGGTACCTAACATTATCGTGAAAAATCCTTGAATAACATTATGACCTTTAACCATCTCTTATGGTATCATCAAATCGTAATTTGTTTCCCTTATACCTCCTTTTCTAACACATGGCATGGAAGTTCTGGTACGATAGACACTGAGATCCAGTGCTAAAAGGGTTATTAGTAAACAGCTGGAGTTCAATTTTCCATACAACTGGTGAGTTCAGTTATGTTGAGCTGGACCTGGCTGGTTCCTGGTTGAAACACAAGGTCTCATTAGTACAGTAGGATTGTTGTTTCAGACATACATTGCCATATTAAACCTTCTCGACTGTGCACTTTTTGGTCAATGCGGCAGTTTAGGTTCGCCAACGAATTGCAGTTTCATTCTCCAGACCTGGAGCAGTGGCTCATTGAACCTCATCTGCTATCAGATGTTATTCAGAATCATCTTCAAAGGGCTCAATAGCGCATGAAGTCATATGCGGACAAGGGCCCAGTGAGCGCGAGTTTCAAGTTAGGGACAATGTGTAACAACCCTAAAAATCCACACAATCTAAAAATCCCAACCAATTAAAATTTTTCATTAATTTATTATGAAAACCCATTTTTCTTGTGCAAGCATATATGTTTCATTATGGATTTGGTAAATAAAGGAGTATAGTTTGCATTTTAATTCCATTCACATAGAATAATAACTTATGCATCACATTTGGGATTTATTGCAATTTATGTTTGTATTTACTCAATATTTAAAATGGGCAATATATGTATATATACACTAAAATAAAAAGAGAAAAGGAGAAAGAGAATTGGGCCAGCCATTCGGCCAAACCGGTCTGCTAAGCCAGCCCAAGCCAGCCCGACCTTCTTCTCCTCACCTCACTCGCGCGCGGCCCACGTTGCGGCTCGGCAGCGCGCGCGCGACCGGCACACACACGCTCGCGCTCGCTGCCAATCCGGCCCCGCCTGTCAGCCGCTCTCGCCCCCCCCACTGTTCTTCTTCCTCACGAAGGCGACGCGCCTGCCGGGGGTGTCACGCGAATGGCGTGACCCCGGTCCCACAGCCGACAGCATGGCAGACCCCTGACCCCGCTGTCCCCCTCCTGTCCCCTCCTTTCTTGGCCGCCAAGCGAACCCGCGCCCATCCGGAGCCCTAGATCCACTCGAGCCACGGCCCTTCGATCGGTCGAGCGCGATCAGGACCGTTCGCCATTGGAGCTGGCCAAGCTCGCCTATAAAAAGGAGCACACCCCGAAGCCCTACCCTCATTTCCCCTCGCCGCCGCCGCGGAGCACGCCGGAGCCGGACACGGAGGAGAAGCCCAAGCTGCGGACGAGGAGCGGCACGGCACTGCGATCGCTCTGCACGGCTCCGACTCGCCACAGCATCGCCATCCTAGCTTCACCGACACCACGGTGAGCCATCGCACGCCACGTCCGAACCTTGCCCTGCTTTTGCCATGGCGTTCCACCCTCGGGACGCGCAGGCACGAGCCTTTACCGGCTCGGGAAGATCACCTGCACCATGCACTCATTCGACCGGCCGAAACCCCCGGACTACAAGCTTGCTAGACCGAGAACGCAGCACGACGCGTTCTCGGCGGAGCGCGCTCACCACCGACGCGTTCCGACGCCGAATCACCCGTTCCGAGCAATCCGACTAGCACCCGTATAGGTTAGAGCGTCGTGGAGCACCGCCACGACCCCTTGAGCTAGCTACGCGGATCTAAGCGCTAGAGGAAGCCTGAATCGCCTTGGCCGCGTGCGCCGCGACCTTACCGGAGCGCCGCCGCGAGCCGTCGCCAAAAGAAGGTCATGCCATGGCTAAAGTTCGCCACCAGAGTGTTGTATGCTTCTCTGGCCTCACCAATTTGACAAGACCGCATTCGATTGAACCAATACTTGGTCGTAGCCGCGTTGCCGCCTTCCGCCGTCGTCGGCGACACGCCGCCGCCACAACCGAGCACCTTGGGAATCACGGTAGCCAAAATTGGTAATTGGTATACCATCGCCATAGACCCTGAACGCGTATACATCTCCTAGAAGACCTCCTTAGCCCCGCCGGAACCTCACAGTCGCGATGACATCGCCGCCGACACGTTCCGCCTCGCCTAAAATCCGTTCCGAGTACCCCCGATCGCCTCGCGCTGCGGAGAAAGGCCGCCGAGGTTCGCCAAGTCTGCCTCGGCACCGCCGCTAGATAGCCGAGCCCCGAATCATGTCTGTCGCCTTGGCTACGTGTGCCTCCACCTCGTCGGAGAACCGCCGTATGCCGAGGGAGAGAAGGAGGCCATACCACGACTCTATCCCGCCACCATCTGGTCGGACGACTGCCTGAGCACGCCAATTGGGGAAAGCCGAGCCCAGTCTTGCCGAAATATGGTCATCGCCGCCCTATCATCGTCCGCCGCACCGGAGAGACACCGCCGCCTTGAACAGACGCCTTGGAACCCTGCTAGCACCAAATCTCCGATTCGCCCGAGCCTCCCCAGGAGAGCTCGGGAGAGCAGCACCCTCGGCGCACCAAATCTCCGATTCGCCCGAGCCTCCCCAGGAGAGCTCGGGAGAGCAGCACCCTCGGCGCACCAAATCTCCGATTCGCCCGAGCCTCCCCAGGAGAGCTCGGGAGAGCGGCCCCCTTCGGCGCCCAAATTTCCGATTCGCCCGAGCCTCCCCGGTAGACCTCGGGAGAGCGGCACCCTCGGCGTCCAAATGTCCGATTCGCCCGAGCCTCCCCGGTAGACCTCGGGAGAGCGGCCCCCTCGGCGCCCGAATGTCCGATTCGCCCGAGCCTCCCCGGTAGACCTCGAGAGAGCAGCCCCCTCGGCGCCCAAATTTCCGATTCGCCCGAGCCTCCCCGGTAGACCTCGGGAGAGCGGCACCCTCGGCGCCCAAATGTCCGATTCGCCCGAGCCTCCCCGGTAGACCTCGGGAGAGCGGCCCCCTCGGCGCCCGAATTTCCGATTCGCCCGAGCTACGCCGAGCCCTGCCGAGCTACGCCGAGCTCCGCCAAGCTACCCCCGACCACCGCCGAACTATGCCGAGCTCCGCCGAGCTACCCCCGACCACCGCCGAACTACGCCGAGCCCCGCCGAGCTACCCCCGACCACCGCCGAACCACCGCCGAGCTCCGCCGAGCTACGCCGACACCGGCGACTCTCTGGGAACCAGCATCGAACACCTGGTGGGCGACCATCGGGTTTGTGTTCTGATGAGGCGCCACATGCCGCACTACTGGACCCGCGCGCCACGTGGACCAATCCCGAGCTGCCCCTGATTAACCGACCAATTTTCCCATTTTCAGAAAATAGGATAATCTTCGGAAATTCATAACTTATTCATACGATGTCCAAAAATTGCGCACCATATATCAAAATTCTCAGAATAATGAGATCTACAATCTAAGACTATGTTTGTGTGCATTTGGCTCTTTATTTTATTGGATTTTTCTGAAATACTCTATAGGAGTCGCTGACGCGACTATTTCGTGTTCGATTTCAGAGCCGGAGGAGGATCTGACTAAGGAGGACGACCACAAGTACTTTCAGGAGCTAGGAGATGACTACGAAGGTGCCACGTCCCACCAAATCCTTAGATCCTATTTACGCATTGCAAATGACATTGTTGCTATTGCTTTATGATTATGTATGAATTAGTTGCATGGTAGTATATTTGAATTCCCTGCCTTGATAAGACTTTACCCTGCTATCCGCTGTTAGGTTAGCTGCTGCTTAATTTACTGTTACTCTTCCACTACTTACTACATGCTATATGCTATGTGGTGGAATTGAGACGGTGCATAACTGATTATAACCACTGGGAGAGAGTGCTGCGTGTGTCTTGGGTGCGTGGTAAGGGTTGATGTCGACCAAGTGGGATGTGAGACAAGCCCATGGGGCAAGTCGTGCCGGGGGTGCAACCTGGGCATCCCCAAGTGAGATACCTGTGGCGGGTAAAGTTATTGAGGAGGTTCCGGGTGGGATAGCCTTGGTGGTTTGAAGCCCGTGGACGGAGGTGCCGTGATGGCACGGGGAGAGTATCCCCTAAGTGGAGATGCCTGCTTGGTCACAACCTAAGATCTGACTAGTGATCGGAATCATCTGGATTCCCTTGCTACTCGCTCGCTTCTGATGGGCGGGAGACGGCTGGACTACTTGGTAGGGCGGTACCACTACTGTTAGGTTGAAAGGTGATAAGGGTGGGCGGTGACGGATGGAGAGATTCCCGTACCGTCCTAGATGCGCAGTACCACTGGTTGGGCCCGGTGCTGCGTCTCCCAGTCTCAGCATGACGGTGTTGGATCCGGAATATCCCAGGGCTGAGTGGTAGGGTGGTACCGACCTAGGCAAGCAAGCACCCGGAATTCTGCCTAGATGATTGTACAGCATCGATGATGGCTAATCTTGTGAGTAGTAAAACCTCTGCAGAGTGTATGGTTGATCGATCGATACATAAGCCAACTCGTTGGCTATGGACCTTTCCTAATGTTTCTGCAACCACTATTAGATGAGAGCATATTCTTTTCTCCCCCTGGATAACATTTTTCCGGCAGTGTACCCGTTGTGGTAGTGTGCCGCTGAGATAGGCCCGAGAGGGAGTTGGGCCTGTCGAATGAGAGTGAGGTGTGGGTATGTGAGGTGTGGTGATGGGAAAAGGGATGATGGTGTTAACTGGTGATAAAACTTGACTAATTAAAACATTGATTACAGCTGCATAGGAAAACCTCAGCCTATAGGTCTGCTTGTATAGCCTTGCATCCACTTTCCACAAAGCAAATGCTGCATAGGTGGGCTCCATGGCTAGTACAAATCGTACTGATAAATTTGCTGTCAGGTGACGAGAATGAGTACGACTTCGAGGAAGACGATGGCGAGGAATAGGGTCACGTGCTACACTCAAGTTGGCCGTGAAGGATGAATCGCTTTCGCATCTTCTAAAGCTTCTCTGATTGTTGATTCCGCCAGTGTGGCGATGTAATAAGTATTTATGTAAGACTTAATTACCGTTGTATGGATCCTGGTGTCAACTGAGATATGGGTAATTTCATAGATTGTCCCAAGCAATCTGTTGAATTACAATTCGAGCCTGTGGATTTCCCTTCGCAGAAATCGAGGTTATTTCAGTTGGTATCGGAGCCATACTTGACTGTAGGACGAGACCCATAGAGAATGGACGTTAGAATAGGAAGCCAGACTCTGTTTCGGTTATATTACCGACCTTGCATTCACTTTTTATGCAATGGCTTATCTAATACAAGGACCTGCTAATCCGTTTCTTGAAAAATTCGCTGATGACCAGCCTTGGACCACCACTTCGTCCACTGCACGACGGCACTATTGAGATCCCGATCAACGGAAGGAACCACGGCGGATTTGCCATGGTGCTACGCCAGGTATTGGAGGAGCTGGGAGCACCGTCTGACCAGATCCAGTACTTCAGCCGAGGGAAGCTTGTCGAGGCAGAGGACAGCCGCATACCTGACGCCATACTCGACCTTATGCACCAGTAGCTTATGGGACCCTACGTGGCCCTTAGACTAGTGATACCATGAGTTATCCTGTCATTGGCTATCTACGCATAGCACGATCTTCTTAGCAGCTAGGAACATCCTTTATGTAATAATAACCATGTGATGAGTGACATTTGGATCTTATGCTTCTTATGGTTCTTTATGCTTCTTTGGTGGAGTGTAGGATAGCATGAAAAATGTTTTAATTCATTTAAATCGTTGAAAACATCTAAAACCACTACAAGATTATTACTGCACTGAGCACGTACCTAATAATTTCAGATGTCGATGAGACGTTCTGCGCGTTTGGAGAACCGCCAGCCCTCCCCCGCGCCTGCGCCAGGACGTGGGCGTGGTCGCAACCGTGGACGCCCAGCTGGCAGACGTGCTGGAGTTAACCTGGAAGAAGAGCTGCGCCGGGCAGAGGATGCACCGCCGGTGATCAATCCGCCACCACAAGGCGAGAACGTGCCTCCGCCACCGCCACCGCCGCCGCCACCGACGTTGGCGGAAGTGATGGCTCAGCAGACCCAGCTGCTGAATGCCATAGCTACTGGGATGAACAGGCACCACGGGCCACCCCAGAATGACTTTCAAAGGAAACTGGAGGGTTTCCTGAAGCTGAGGCCACCTACCTTCGACGGGACCGACAGCGATCCCCTCGCTGCCGATGATTGGCTTAAGGAGATGGAGAAGAAGCTGGACCTGACCACTTGCTCCGACGAGGAGTGTGTTGGGATTGCTAGCCACCAGCTGACCGGTGTTGCACGAGCATGGTGGGACAACTACACCAGCACTCACGAGGACCCAGCCCGCATTGACTGGGATGAGTTCACCGAGGCTTTCCGTGACCACCACATTCCTGAGGGAGTTATGGAGGCCAAGGAGAACGAGTTTCGCAACATCTCCCAGGGAGCTGACCGGATCCACGAGTACACCACCCGCTTCAACTGCTTGCTCCGCTACGCACCTGCGTCTTGCGTGAGTTCCGAGAAGGAAAAGATGTACTACTACAGGAAGGGACTTCAGACCAAGATCAGGTTGGCTCTGTCAGGGAACAAGAGCTACACTCTGCGAGAGCTGATTGACCGCTGTATTGAGATCGAAAAGGATCGCATGGAAGCACGCCTGGAATTCGAGGCCCAGAACAAGGGAAAGAAGCGCCGCTCTGAGGGACCCGCTCGCACTGCTCCACCCCAGAGACAGCGAACAGGTGCACCTCCGCCTTTCCGGACTCGCCAGGGACCCTCTTCGGGAACGAGCCGTGGTGGTACCAACAGCAGCAACTATCACCACCCCGCTCAGACCTACCCTGCGCCGACTCGAGCTGTGCAGAACACACCCGCCCCCGCTACCAACACGCCAAGGACAAGCAATTGGAAGGCTCCTGCGACAGCTACAGCAGGCAGTGCGCCCTTCACTTGCTTCGGATGCGGAAAGCCTGGACACCGTGTGGCTGTGTGCCCCGACCTCAACCGTGCACCAGCAGCTGCACAGGGCACACCGAACCGGGGATCCGCTACCCGAGGAAGACTGAACCATATGACCGCTGAGGAAGCTGAAGCTGCACCTGATGCTGTGTACGGTACGTTCCTAGTTCAGGGTAACATGGCTACAGTTCTGTTCGATTCGGGAGCTACATGTTCATACATTTCATCTGCATATGCACGAAAGCATAACATACCTGTAACCCCGAGAGCAAACCCCATCCTAACTAGCTCGCCCTTAGGAACCTTCAGAAGCATTCACATATGTAGGGGAGTGATAATCACAATCGAGGGACTTGACTTTCGAGCTGACCTAACCCTACTACCCTCCAATAGCTTAGATGTCATCTTAGGCATGGACTGGCTAACCAAACACCGGGGAGTGATATCTTGTTCACCTAGATATGTTCAGGTAACCCACCCTTGGGGAACAGCTGTCCGATGTGTACCCCAAACCGAGAGAGTCCAAGCCCTCCTATGTGCCCTGGAGACTAAAGCAGATAAGACAGAGCTGACATTCAGAGAAGTGCCAGTAGTCTGTGAGTTCAATGACGTATTTCCAGAGGAGTTGCCAGGAATGCCACCAGATAGAGATGTGAAGTTTGTTATAGAGCTGATGCCAGGGACTGCACCGATTGCCAAAAGACCCTACAGAATGTCGGCTGATGAGTTGAAGGAACTCAAGAAGTAGCTGGGAGAATTACTGGAGAAGGGCTTCATTAGGC
The DNA here is from genome assembly GCA_038502445.1 of Eremochloa ophiuroides. NCBI lineage: Eukaryota > Viridiplantae > Streptophyta > Magnoliopsida > Poales > Poaceae > Eremochloa > Eremochloa ophiuroides. The sequence goes on along the minus strand of JAHLJS010000001.1, from coordinate 33,547,811 downwards.
CTAGTGCTTCGCCCTGGGGATCTCCCGTTTTGTTTGTCAAGAAGAAGGATGGCACGATGAGGATGTGCATTGACTACCGGAGCCTGAATGCGGTCACAGTCAAGAATAAGTACCCACTGCCCCGCATCGATGATCTGTTAGATCAACTGAGTAAGGCCAAGTACTTCTCAAAGATTGATCTCCGATCAGGGTACCATCAGATGAAGATCAGGGAAGAAGATATCCCGAAGACTGCATTTGTCACTAGATATGGACAGTATGAGTGCACAGTAGTCTCATTTGGACTCACTAATGCTCCAGCATACTTCATGAACATGATGAACAAGATCTTCATGAATGAGCTAGACAAGTTTGTAGTGGTATTCATTGATGATATATTGGTATATTCAGCCACAAAAGAGGAACATGAACATCATCTGAGGACCGTTTTGGAGAGGTTGTCTCGCAACCAGCTATACGCCAAATTCTTCAAGTGCGAATTCTGGCTTGAGGAAGTTGCTTTCCTTGGTCACGTACTGTTAGGAGAAGGAGTCACGGTAGACCCAGCCAAGATTGAAGCTGTGAAAGAGTGGGAACAACCCTGTAATGTGTCAGAAATCAGAAGCTTTTTGGGACTTGCAGGATACTATCGCAGATTTATTGAGAACTTCTCCAAGATTGCAAGACCCATGACCAACTTGCTGAAGAAAGAGAACAAGTTTATATGGACTCCTGAATGTGAGAAGAGTTTTCAGACCTTGAAGGAGAAGCTCACTACTACACCTGTACTAGCCCTGCCAGATATTCACAAAGATTTTGTTGTATATTGTGATGCCTCTCGGCAAGGCTTGGGCTGTGTACTAATGCAAGAAGGAAGAGTGATAGCTTATGCCTCAAGACAGTTGAAGGAACATGAGCAGCGATACCCGACTCATGACCTAGAACTTGCAGCCGTGGTACATGCACTCAAGATTTGGAGACACTATCTGATGAGTAACAAGTGTGACATATACACCGACCACAAGAGCCTGAAGTACTTCTTCACACAAGAAGATCTGAATATGAGGCAGCACAGATGGCTAGAACTCATCAAGGACTATGATCTTGAGATCCATTACCACCCAGGAAAGGCTAATGTTGTCGCTGATGCACTTAGCCGCAAAAGCTACTGCCATACCCTCATCACCAACTCTATGCCGCCTGAGCTCAGGAGAGAGTTCGACGCATTCCAGCTCGAGGTAGTCTCCTATGGCATGCTAAATGAGCTTCGCGTCGAGTACAATCTCACCTCACGGATCCGTGAAGCGCAAAAGAACTGTCCTGAGATAGACTATATCCGTGGTTTGATGAAGCTGGGAAGAGGTCCTGAATACCGAGAAGATGAGCAGGGAACTGTATGGTACAAAGATAGAATCTGCGTACCGACGGATTCAGCGATACGAGAAGAGATTCTGTCGGAAGGGCATGACTCCAAATATTGTATTCACCCAGGGTAAGCCAAGATGTACCATGATCTAAGGAAGCACTTCTGGTGGGAGAATATGAAGACAGACATTGCAGGGCATGTAGCCCGATGTGATACATGCAATAGAATCAAGGCCGAACATCAGAGACCAGCAGGGTTGCTACAACCAGTTGAGATACCAGAATGGAAGTGGGAGTGCATATCCATGGACTTCATAATAGGACTGCCCCGATCCGAGCATGGATATGATTCTATATGGGTAATAGTGGACCGTCTAACCAAAGTTGCACATTTTATACCGGTCAAAAGGAAGTATAGAGTTGAAAAGCTAGCAGATCTGTACGTATCAAACATTTTGAAGTTACATGGGGCACCTCTGAGTATTATATCTGACCGAGGATCACAGTTTGTATCACAGTTCTGGAAATCCTTGCACAAGTCCATCGGGACCAAGCTCGACTATAGCACAGCATACCACCCGCAAACAGACGGGCAAACAGAAAGAGTGAACCAGATTCTCGAGGACATGTTACGTGCTTGTGTATTGAGGTACAAGGAAGGATGGGAGAGCTGTCTACCCCACGCCGAGTTCTCATACAACAACAGTTATCAGACAAGCATTAAGATGTCTCCATTTGAAGCGTTGTATGGAAGACCGTGCAGAACCCCGTTAATGTGGTCAGAACCGGGTGAAAGGACATTCTTCGGTCCTGCTAAGATTGTGGAAGCAGAAGAAGGTGTTGCCCAAGTAAGAGAGAATTTGAGGATTGCACAAAGTAGGCAAAAGAGCTATGCAGATAGAAGACGTAGAGAGCTTGAGTTTAAGGTTGGGGATTATGTCTACCTCAAAGTATCTCCACTTCGTGGCACTGTCAGATTCCACGTGAAAGGGAAATTGGCACCAAGATATGTTGGGCCATACAAGATTTGTAAAAGGGTTGGAAAGCTTGCTTACAAGCTAGAACTACCGGAGGAATTATCGGGAGTACACCCCGTGTTCCATGTCTCGCAATTAAGGAAGTGTTTGAAGCTTCCCGAGGAGCAAGTTCCTACGGATGCATTAGACCTGCAAGACACACTTGAATACAAGGAACATCCGATCAAGATCTTGGCACAGGATACAAAGGAGACTCGAAACAAAACCATTTCGATGTGCAAGGTATAATGGAGCAATCACACTGAAAGGGAAGCTACGTGGGAGAAAGAATCGGACTTGCGGATTATGTTTCCTTACCTCTTCGATGGGTACGTTATCCCTGAATCTCGAGGTCGAGATCCTAATGAGGGGGGAGGACTGTAACAACCCTAAAAATCCACACAATCTAAAAATCCCAACCAATTAAATTTTTTTATTAATTTATTGTGAAAACCCATTTTCTTGTGCAAGCATATAGGTTTCAGTATGGATTTGGTAAATAAAGGAGTACAGTTTGCATTTTAATTCCATTCACATAGAATAATAACTTATGCATCACATTTGGGATTTATTGCAATTTATGTTTGTATTTACTCAATATTTAAAATGGGCAATATATGTATATATACACTAAAATGAAAAGAGAAAAGGAGAAAGAGAATTGGGCCAGCCATTCGGCCAAACCGGTCTGCTAAGCCAGCCCAAGCCAGCCCGACCTTCTTCTCCTCACCTCACTCGCGCGCGGCCCACGTTGCGGCTCGGCAGCGCGCGCGCGACCGGCACACACACGCTCGCGCTCGCTGCCAACCCGGCCCCGCCTGTCAGCCGCTCTCGCCCCCCCACTGTTCTTCTTCCTCACGAAGGCGACGCGCCTGCCGGGGGTGTCACGCGAATGGCGTGACCCCGGTCCCACAGCCGACAGCATGGCATAGCCCTGACCCCGCTGTCCCCCTCCTGTCCCCTCCTTTCTTGGCCGCCAAGCGAACCCCCGCCCATCCGGAGCCCTAGATCCACTCGAGCCACGGCCCTTCGATCGGTCGAGCGCGATCAGGACCGTTCGCCATTGGAGCTGGCCAAGCTCGCCTATAAAAAGGAGCACACCCCGAAGCCCTACCCTCATTTCCCCTCGCCGCCACCGCAGCACAGACCGGCACACTGCACCAAACCGAGAGAGAGAGAGCGTAGGAGAAGGGCGGAGCAGAGGAGGAGAAGCTGCCGGAGCGCCGCCGCCGCGGAGCGCGCCGGAGCCGGACACGGAGGAGAAGCCCGAGCTGCGGACGAGGAGCGGCACGGCACTGCGATCGCTCTGCACGGCTCCGACTCGCCACTGCACCGCCATCCTAGCTTCACCGACACCACGGTGAGCCATCGCACGCCACGTCCGAACCTTGCCCTGCTTTTGCCATGGCGTTCCACCCTCGGGACGCGCAGGCACGAGCCTTTACCGGCTCGGGAAGATCACCTGCACCATGCACTCATTCGACCGGCCGAAACCCCCGGACTACAAGCTTGCTAGACCGAGAACGCAGCACGACGCGTTCTCGGCGGAGCGCGCTCACCACCGACGCGTTCCAACGCCGAATCACCCGTTCCGAGCAATCCGACTAGCACCCGTATAGGTTAGAGCGTCGTGGAGCACCGCCACGACCCCTTGAGCTAGCTACGCGGATCTAAGCGCTAGAGGAAGCCTGAATCGCCTTGGCCGCGTGCGCCGCGACCTTACCGGAGCGCCGCCGCGAGCCGTCGCCAAAAGAAGGTCATGCCATGGCTAAAGTTCGCCACCAGAGTGTTGTATGCTTCTCTGGCCTCACCAATTTGACAAGACCGCATTCGATTGAACCAATACTTGGTCGTAGCCGCGTTGCCGCCTTCCGCCGTCGTCGGCGACACGCCGCCGCCACAACCGAGCACCTTGGGAATCACGGTAGCCAAAATTGGTAGTTGGTATACCATCGCCATAGACCCTGAACGCGTATACATCTCCTAGAAGACCTCCTTAGCCCCGCCGGAACCTCACAGTCGCGATGACATCGCCGCCGACACGTTCCGCCTCGCCTAAAATCCGTTCCGAGTACCCCCGATCGCCTCGCGCTGCGGAGAAAGGCCGCCGAGGTTCGCCAAGTCTGCCTCGGCACCGCCGCTAGATAGCCGAGCCCCGAATCATGTCTGTCGCCTTGGCTACGTGTGCCTCCACCTCGTCGGAGAACCGCCGTATGCCGAGGGAGAGAAGGAGGCCATACCACGACTCTATCCCGCCACCATCTGGTCGGACGACTGCCTGAGCACGCCAATTGGGGAAAGCCGAGCCCAGTCTTGCCGAAATATGGTCATCGCCGCCCTATCATCGTCCGCCGCACCGGAGAGACACCGCCGCCTTGAACAGACGCCTTGGAACCCTGCTAGCACCAAATCTCCGATTCGCCCGAGCCTCCCCAGGAGAGCTCGGGAGAGCAGCACCCTCGGCGCACCAAATCTCCGATTCGCCCGAGCCTCCCCAGGAGAGCTCGGGAGAGCAGCACCCTCGGCGCACCAAATCTCCGATTCGCCCGAGCCTCCCCAGGAGAGCTCGGGAGAGCGGCCCCCTTCGGCGCCCAAATTTCCGATTCGCCCGAGCCTCCCCGGTAGACCTCGGGAGAGCGGCACCCTCGGCGTCCAAATGTCCGATTCGCCCGAGCCTCCCCGGTAGACCTCGGGAGAGCGGCCCCCTCGGCGCCCGAATGTCCGATTCGCCCGAGCCTCCCCGGTAGACCTCGAGAGAGCAGCCCCCTCGGCGCCCAAATTTCCGATTCGCCCGAGCCTCCCCGGTAGACCTCGGGAGAGCGGCACCCTCGGCGCCCAAATGTCCGATTCGCCCGAGCCTCCCCGGTAGACCTCGGGAGAGCGGCCCCCTCGGCGCCCGAATTTCCGATTCGCCCGAGCTACGCCGAGCCCTGCCGAGCTACGCCGAGCTACCCCCGACCACCGCCGAACTATGCCGAGCTCCGCCGAGCTACCCCCGACCACCGCCGAACTACGCCGAGCCCCGCCGAGCTACCCCCGACCACCGCCGAACCACCGCCGAGCTCCGCCGAGCTACGCCGACACCGGCGACTCTCTGGGAACCAGCATCGAACACCTGGTGGGCGACCATCGGGTTTGTGTTCTGATGAGGCGCCACATGCCGCACTACTGGACCCGCGCGCCACGTGGACCAATCCCGAGCTGCCCCTGATTAACCGACCAATTTTCCCATTTTCAGAAAATAGGATAATCTTCGGAAATCCATAACTTATTCATACGATGTCCAAAAATTGCGCACCATATATCAAAATTCTCAGAATAATGAGATCTACAATCTAAGACTATGTTTGTGTGCATTTGGCTCTTTATTTTATTGGATTTTTCTGAAATACTCTATAGGAGTCGCTGACGCGACTATTTCGTGTTCGATTTCAGAGCCGGAGGAGGATCTGACTAAGGAGGACGACCACGAGTACTTTCAGGAGCTAGGAGATGACTACGAAGGTGCCACGTCCCACCAAATCCTTAGATCCTATTTACGCATTGCAAATGACATTGTTGCTATTGCTTTATGATTATGTATGAATTAGTTGCATGGTAGTATATTTGAATTCCCTGCCTTGATAAGACTTTACCCTGCTATCCGCTGTTAGGTTAGCTGCTGCTTAATTTACTGTTACTCTTCCACTACTTACTACATGCTATATGCTATGTGGTGGAATTGAGACGGTGCATAACTGATTATAACCACTGGGAGAGAGTGCTGCGTGTGTCTTGGGTGCGTGGTAAGGGTTGATGTCGACCAAGTGGGATGTGAGACAAGCCCATGGGGCAAGTCGTGCCGGGGGTGCAACCTGGGCATCCCCAAGTGAGATACCTGTGGCGGGTAAAGTTATTGAGGAGGTTCCGGGTGGGATAGCCTTGGTGGTTTGAAGCCCGTGGACGGAGGTGCCGTGATGGCACGGGGAGAGTATCCCCTAAGTGGAGATGCCTGCTTGGTCACAACCTAAGATCTGACTAGTGATCGGAATCATCTGGATTCCCTTGCTACTCGCTCGCTTCTGATGGGCGGGAGACGGCTGGACTACTTGGTAGGGCGGTACCACTACTGTTAGGTTGAAAGGTGATAAGGGTGGGCGGTGACGGATGGAGAGATTCCCGTACCGTCCTAGATGCGCAGTACCACTGGTTGGGCCCGGTGCTGCGTCTCCCAGTCTCAGCATGACGGTGTTGGATCCGGAATATCCCAGGGCTGAGTGGTAGGGTGGTACCGACCTAGGCAAGCAAGCACCCGGAATTCTGCCTAGATGATTGTACAGCATCGATGATGGCTAATCTTGTGAGTAGTAAAACCTCTGCAGAGTGTATGGTTGATCGATCGATACATAAGCCAACTCGTTGGCTATGGACCTTTCCTAATGTTTCTGCAACCACTATTAGATGAGAGAATATTCTTTTCTCCCCCTGGATAACATTTTTCCGGCAGTGTACCCGTTGTGGTAGTGTGCCGCTGAGATAGGCCCGAGAGGGAGTTGGGCCTGTCGAATGAGAGTGAGGTGTGGGTATGTGAGGTGTGGTGATGGGAAAAGGGATGATGGTGTTAACTGGTGATAAAACTTGACTAATTAAAACATTGATTACAGCTGCATAGGAAAACCTCAGCCTATAGGTCTGCTTGTATAGCCTTGCATCCACTTTCCACAAAGCAAATGCTGCATAGGTGGGCTCCGTGGCCAGTACAAATCGTACTGATAAATTTGCTGTCAGGTGACGAGAATGAGTACGACTTCGAGGAAGACGATGGCGAGGAATAGGGTCACGTGCTACACTCAAGTTGGCCGTGAAGGATGAATCGCTTCCGCATCTTCTAAAGTTTCTCTGATTGTTGATTCCGCCAGTGTGGCGATGTAATAAGTATTTATGTAAGACTTAATTACCGTTGTATGGATCCTGGTGTCAACTGAGATATGGGTAATTTCATAGATTGTCCCAAGCAATCTGTTGAATTACAATTCGAGCCTGTGGATTTCCCTTCGCGGAAATCGAGGTTGTTTCACAATGTCTATTTGAAATTGCAGCCGTATATTCAATCTTCTGTAGCACCAAGATCCAATCAAAAGCTGAGCTTCAGGTACTATGGCCCGTTTGCAATCATCGGGAGAGTTGGAGCGGTGGCCAGTGGCCTATAAACTTCAGTTGCCGATTGGATGCCAGATTCATCCTGGGTTCATGTGTCCCAGCTCAAGAAGAATGTCTCTCCAACAGCTCGACTTGAAGATGACATAACACAGGTTCCGATGGATCCAATGGCTCAGAGGGCACCAGTACAGTTTATCAACTCTAGGGTGCTTTAGAGAGGGTCTGTCTTTCATTAGCCCTTGCGACCTGGGAAGAGTCGGAGGATCTGTGATGTCGGTTCAAATATTGTCTAGCTTGGGGGCAAACTGGTTCTCAACGAGGAGGGAATGTCAGAACCAAGGTAAAGAAGAAGAAGACTATGACTGACCAGTTTTTGACGACAGAGACAACGAGCCGGTATGGTGGTTGATAATTAATAGCATTTAGTTGTAGGGGTCTTAAGCATAGTGGGCCTGGGCGGTAATACTTAGATGATGACGGTGCAGAAAAGGGGAGCGTATATAACCCCATGTAACTGAATGTTTCAAGTATCGAATAACAAAACTCGTCCTTCATCCAGTATCGCATTCTTCTGAACTGTCTCCTACCGTTCTTGCTTCTATCTCTAATTCCTTGCTGACTGCTACCCCAAACTCCGATCTACTCCAGTTATCAGTTGCGTTTCAATCCGGAACGTAACACATGCACACACATCCTATGTTTTGAGATTAGCGAAGTCACAACATTAGGTCTCGTTGCCAACGGGCATGCTTCGTAGTTTTAGGTACTTTTCTTTGAGATGTAGTTTTAGTGCTTCGTGGTTAAGAAATAAGTTTCTCTCTTTCCTAAAGTATTTGAGTATGGCAGTACAACTCAAATCGAGATGAATAAGCAAAGGGCGCTGTTTTTGCTCAGACGTCCGAACGGGGTCAACCATCGAGACATCCTGCACCTAAACTTTCTGCCCGCGCTTTATGCCCATGCATGAACCCCTACCACTTCCCCCACCCTCCCCTCTCCTCTCCTCTCTCTCTATCTCCGAGCGGCCCGGTGCCTCCACACTCGCTACTGTTGCGCATGCACACCATGTGCTTGGGTCCCGCATGATACAAATGCACTATTGACATTTATTAGCGTCGCTACTAAGAATAGAGTTAACTTCATCACCGACAACGACACCAAAAATGCTTGTTCGTATTTCTTGAAGTGTCACTTGGTAAATTACTTAGCCACCTCTCTTAAACATATATATCTTACAATAACTAAGTTGTCATCCCTAACATGAATATAAGAGACATGTTCAGATACTACCTAGAATAATACTAAGCATTTATTACTAATGCAAATGACTAGAGAGAATAAAATATAACTAATAATAAATTAAAAGTATCTGTAAGTGTACAGATTAATATATGCCATTGTAACATTTTACCCAAGTATTTCAGAGTTGCCAATTTATATTTTTATGACAGGAAGGAGGTATTAAGTAGATAGGAGTAGATAGATGCAAATACACTACTTATGAAAAAACTAATCGAATAACATTTATTTAAACAGGGGTAAGCCAATGATAAAATATAGATAAATATGATAAACAAATGCTTAGATGGCTATAGAGATAAGTTTAGACTATTCATGATTAAAGTCAACAAAAACATAAGATTAACTAAGAGATTGAATTCTTATGTTATTCCTAAAGATGGCAATGGGTAGATAAATGCTGCCGATACCTTACCCATCAGAAAATGTTTTACCTACTAATTTACCTTTACCCATATATGGGTAAAAGTTTTTTTTTCCCATACCCTTACCCATGCGGGTAACATGCATGTAAGAAATACCCATGGGTAATTTTTACGAATTATCCCAAGAATATTACAATTTGAAATTACATATACAAGCTCTCAATTTGAGGCAAAACATCACAATTCACAAATCAATAATAAAATTCATCAATTAGACAAGCTAGATGAACACAAAATAAATAGTTTAATAGATATTAGAAATTAGGATGGATACCAATTATCAAGTCTCCACTGTAGGACAACCTACAAACTACAATATAGGATACAACCCTACATGGTAGCACGCCTACACCCATACAGATATAGACCACCAAACTAGTGAATTCATCACATATGCATGTTCTTGACTCAAACTCATTACTCATCAGCTAGACTGTACTACTACTGAGTAGCAGACTAGTAGCTTTAATATTACAACCAACAGATACATAAATAGATAATTAAGCTTTCACGGTTGACAAGGAGTGGTGGTAATTTTATCCAATGAGGCCATGATTCATTGAAATTGAATTGGGTACAATTTACCCATGGGTTAACAGGTAAGGGTAATGCAGTCCCATACCCTTGCCCGTTTTACCCACCGGGTAAGGAATTTTTCACATTACCTTACCCATGCGTAACAAAATAGCCATACCCTTACCCTAATAAGGTAAAAACCATCGGGTTTCGGGTTTTAGGTAGAAATTGTCATCTTTAGTTATTCCAAATTTACTAAGTCTTTCATTTACTTTAAGAAATATATAATCATGTATAACATAATGACTCTTTATTTATGCATAAGGAACAGTACTCAGGAAGATCAAGAACAGAGCAAGTCTACCATCATAATCAAGTTATACTATCTCTACATACGGGGAATGGACTACAAAGGACTCAATAGGAGTATTAAATCCGTGATCTACCACATGACCTGACAAATAAAGCTCATTCACAGGCAAACAATATCTAAGCACCACGACTACATAATGTCGACCACTTAACTCACTCGAGGACTGAATTAATCGCTTTGCGATCTCATGTATAAACTCATTATCAATCATGACTATATCAAATATACTATTAGAATAAATTAGGAGCATAATAAACAGAAATATAATTGTGAAATAGAATAAAGTATGACAAGAGGAAAGACAACGGAAGTATCAACCTCCAGGTGACAATGGCTCTAGAATCCTGAGCCGGAGCCCAACTCTACTTGAATCTGGCTAGCTAGGTCTAAACTAGAACTATGAGTGGCTAACCCTAATCTCTGCTGGAGGAGACTGTTTCTCCTTCTATCATCTTATGAAACCCTAAGGGGTCTGGGGCTGTATATATTGGCCGAAGAGGTAAATCTTAGCCCTTGGATCAAATCGACCTTGAGTAACAGACCAGATGCATCCTTAATGGCGGTGGAGAATGGACATAAAAAGCCAGAGGCTGATAGGTAGGGCCAGGGTTCGACTGACCTAGGGGTGGGGTTGGCCGATCCCCCCTCACTGTCATCTGGGCTCCGCTTTTGTAGGTGGGTCTTTGGTGTGCTCTAGAATGTTCTTGATGAAAAGCACGCGTGGAATTCGACGTATTAGTCCGACATGTGGGTCTTTTTTGGTTCTTTTCTGTTTACACCCAGTAAAATACATATTCACCAAAACTTATGGAATTCTGTCAATTTAAACCCTATTCTATTTTGTGATTGATTTTATGCCCATTTTCCATTGTTAGTTGATGGTTTAAAATAAATAATAATTACTCAACACGCACTTGCTGCGCTGCTGCTAGCCTACTCCTGAGTCTTTTACATGTATGCCATTACAAAAGTTTTTTTCGATAAAGAAGAATTATATTATATAATAGCTGGGTACATCAATACGTTACAAGCACTCTGAATCACAGAAAAATACCCACACGGTGAATAGCACAACTCAAAACCTAACCTGTTTGATGCTTTGCAATGTAGATGACCGCACAGGCAAACACTCGGCAAATGGTCTGAGAACAAATGCCCAACGAACGACGACCAACATTCCTGAAGGCGGAGTTGAGTAAATTCTTCTTTCTGGTGTCTTTCTTCTTCTTCTTTCTGCCACCGAAGAACGAGGAAGACTGATCTGAAACTTCATTCTCCCAAGCCCTTCATTATGGCCAGATCTAATCATAACAAAATAGAGAAGAGACTGGAGAAAACTAGTCCATGGCGACGACATCATCTCCGTCTCGATGCCGCCAACCGGAAACAAAAGTCTCCATGTCGTCATGTTATTGAAGATGCTGACGCCGAGGTTGTCACCCTCATCTTCAACGAAGCCGCCATGGAGAAGACGATTCCACCCTTCTCCTTCGCCGTCGCCGGAGAGGAGAAGGAGGAGATAAAACTCCAATACCAAGAACTTTGGTATGGAAAGATACTAACCCTAATGACTCAATCTATTAGAAAAAACTTATTAAAATCAATGGATCCCCACCCCCTTCAACCCTGGCGAGATGCCGGAGGAGAAGGGAGGGGGACCAATGGTGATGGACGGAGGGAGACGGTAACGGCGATGGCGACGACGGCGGCAGTGGTGGCGGCTCTAGGGAAGCAGGCCCGTGCGGCTCTCGTCTCCGCATGGTGGCGGCTCTGGGGGTCCCTACACCATTACAAAAGTTGGGTCCAACCTCCACGCCACTGAAAAGTTCGAGCGCACACCTGCAAGGACAAGTTGAACTTTTTTCCCTCTATGCCACTCCGTCCACATCTGTTCTTAACGGTGTCAAACCACCATGAAAAAGGTCTAAAATACCCTCGGATCTGAACACTATGGCATTAGGGCCCGCATTCATCCCTTTCCTCTGTCTTCCACCTCCCGCGCACGAGGCCCCTTCGCCCTTGCCCACTCACCATCTCCTCTACCTCTACACCTCCTCGTCCTTGCTCGACGTCGCCACGCAGCCCCTGCCCCTGCTCCTTCCGCACTCGTTCATGAACGTGCACGCGCATGCCGTCGCGTTGGCCGCCATGGGCGCACGACTTTCTTCAACCTTGGGCCATGGCCGGCTGTGCAGGCGTGCAAAGGCTCGTGCGGGCTGGCAACCCAGAGCGCCACGACTGCAGAGGCAGATGAGTCAATGATGACAGACAGGGGACGCTGAGAGGAGGAAGAAGAGAAGATGGTGGCGATGGGCGTCGATGACGACAAAGAGCGGCGGCTGGATGAGCGGCCCATGCATCAGGGCTGCATGGTAGGGTTCTTGTGGAGCGCACGGTGCCGTCGTGGCTCTCGCTGGACAGCCGTGCGGTTGTCGACGCTAGGGGCAAGCTCCGGCCGTGCGAGATCCGGACCTCGCCTGCCGCTGGCGGCGCGCCGCCGTCTCCGTCTGTAGGGGGAGGAGGAGGGATGAGCACCGGTCATCCCCGCGTCGAGCGCGAGCGAGCGAGCCGGGGAACATGGCCTCCTCCATGAAGTTCCCCAGCCGCCCCTCGCGCGTGCGCAGGCTGCTCGTCGACTCGCCGTCGCCGCAGCTCGCCCACGCCAGCCCCACCACGCCACCGAGTCTGGCGAGCTTGACGGACATGAACAGCAGGTAGGCGAACGCGGCCACAGCGAGGGGCGACATACCTAGGCCTCGGCACGCGCACAGCCGACTCACGTTGAAGAATCCCTCGCAGCTACAGGCGCGCTTCATAGGGGCCGCCGCCCGCCCACCCGCCGGCGAGCCGCGGGCACCACGCTATGGACGTGCGGCCCCGTGCGCGAACACTGCCTGCAACCTCGTCGTGGCCTATGGGTGAGAGCGCGGAGGAGGGCATTGTTGGCGAGCTGTGGGGCACAGCACCGTGAGAGGACGAGGCGCGCGTAGGGGAGGTGGTTCCGTGGTTGAAAGAGGCGAGCGAGGTGAGCTGTGGAGCGCTCCTCTTACAGAATTGAAAGAGAGGGAGAAGGGAGAGGACAATATTGAAAGAGAGAGGGTATTTTAGACATTGTCACTGTCTGGGCCCACATCTAAGAGCACTCAAATGGCAAAAACCATGGAGACAGAATGGTGTAGAGGGATAAACAAAGTTCGACTTGTCCTTACAGGTGCGCTCGAACTTTTCAGTGGCGTGGAGGTTGGACCCAACTTTTGTAATGGTATAGAGGTAAAAGAGCCCGCTCATACCTTGCTACGCTGCTTTCCCATGCCTTCATGCTGGCCCGCTGCTCCCTCTTCCCACACCCCACTAGGTTCATCACCCATCACTCATCTATACAGATGTCCTGCCGGCACTTGGAGAGAAGATGTAACAGAAGATGGGGGAGAGATGCAATCTTAGATCTAAGTTTCAAACATCAAAATACAATGGTTACAACATACGTTCGATGGCTATTGAAACATGCTTATGAAATACTTGAAAAAAGCATCTGAAAACACACTTGAAACCCATTGTAACCCATCGCGACATCTAATGAAATGCATGCAACATATGTGTGAAACATATGCAACATCTAGATAAACACAATTGCGACATGCATCCAAGAACACAGATGAAATATATCGATGAAAAATACATGAAACATACAAAAGCATACTATTGCAATATGACTCTCAAACAATTGCGATAAATTCAAGATGTGCACCATCCCCCGATCTATTTTTGCAACATCCATATGTTTCAACTGCAACATACCCCTGAAACTTCTGAAACAATTGAAACATCCAATTGCAACATGGGGTGGGACAAAGATGGAGCATATCGCACGGAGTGCCATGGCTGTGCAGATCTGCAGGTATTGGGGGCTCTTGGTGGGTAGTGGATGCCAGTGTAATGGAAGGGCGCCACCAGCGTAGGGGAGGCAGACGCCACGTGTGGGGGAATGAGCTGCAAAAGTTCGGTGAGGAGGACGTTGAGGTGGATGAAGGAGCTGCCGGTGTATTGGAGCACCATGGCCGCTGGATTTGCGGCATTGGGAGCTCCCGATACGGGAGAACATCGGTGTAGGAGAGAGGCACGGAAGCCGTGCCTTCGCTTGTCCTCCTCGGTTGTATGGAGGTTGCAGAGCGAAGGAAGAGGATGCAGAGAGGTAGGAGATGCTCGCGGCGCGCATGACAACAACGAGGAGGGATGGACGAGGAGGGAGTGAGCGGCGCAGGTGACTGGAACGGGCGTGCGCGTGACCGGTGAGGTGAGGGGCGGCAGAGTGAGCCAGGCGGATGTGTCTCCATGCGCTCGCACTGAGCGAATGGATGGGAATAAGAATGGAGATATTTGTTGGAGAGAGAAGAGCAACTGAGTGGAGGAGAATGAGCGATGGGTGTGACAGGCTCAATAGAGTGGCGTCATATTTATCCGGACTTCCTTAGGAAAGCATTACCGATAATCAAATTACAAGCATGATTTGACTCACACCATGCATCACACATCACTTGGGGACTGCAGAGACCGTCCAGAGAGAGAAGAAGGCCATTCTCTTCTTCAACCTCCTCTTCCTAATCTGAATTGTGACACCAGTAGTACACCCCCGCCTCTCGCAGCACCCGGACGCACATTACATTACACACCATGCATCATCCACCTTTCGAGAGGTTCCTCTTTTCAGGGGTAGTTGACCACGGAGCGATAGGTCTTGCCGGGCTTCCACTTGGCCGGGATGGCGTTGTTGGCGACGAGCACCCTGCCGGAGTCGGAGGTGAGCCGGAGCCCGAACGGCGCATTGAGCCTCCTGCCGTTGTTGAGGCGCCACGTGGCGCCCCAGTTGTGCGCCATGGGCGTCCAGACGCCGCTGCCGGCCTCCATGAGCTCCACGGCGCTGAGGTCGCCATCGTCGTCCTCGAACTCGATGAGCACGTTGAAGTAGAAGGGGTTGGCGCCCTGGTCCACCTTGAAAGCCACGTTCACGCCGGGGTACTTGCACGGCACCCTCCTGTACAGGATCCTGAGCACGCCGCCGGCGCGGACCTTGTCGGCCATGCCAAGCCCGGGCTTCGCCATGGCGCCCATGGCCGTGCCACTCATGTCGAAGTGGGCGACCTCGCCGGGGAACAGCCCGCCCGGCGACAGGTCGGTGATGACGACGGTCACCGGCTGGCCGGAGCAATCCTTGTTGCTCGTGCATCTCACCTCGTAGCAGGCGCCGCAGCCCTCGCCTCCCCTGTACAGCGGCGCGCTCCCGGCGGCGATCATCGAGTCGAACGGCTTCTTTCCCACGGCCGTCTGGTAGCCGCACGCGCCGCCTGCAATCACATTTCGAGCCATCAACGATCCCATGTCAGATCTGGGGCTCTGGGCTTCCGTTGCATCGTAATAGCGCAGTGTACTGACCGTCGCTGCCGTCGCCGTTGGTCGCGCCGTAGTACGTGGCGCCGGCGCCTGACAGCCAGCCACCGGAGCCGTAGACGATCCGTGATGGCGTGGGTGTAGCGGTGAGGTTGTTGCTGCGAGGAGGCTTGGTGGCCACAGGCGCCGGCTTGTAGGTGACGGGTTTCGGCTTTGGCTTCGCCGCAGGCGTCACCGGCGGCTTTCGGGTGCAGGCAATGGGGCTCACTAGGAGTGAGAGGACCGCCACTGCGGCCAACAGCAGCAATGTGCAAAGCTTTGCCATTGTTGCTGTTTTTAATTAAGCTCGATTGTTCTTCGCTCTTCGGTGAGCTGCGACAGTGGCCACCCACGACAGTGGTATTTATAGGGAGGCATCTAGACTACAGCTTAATTTGTCCGGGGACTATTCTACCGGTCAAATTATTGGAGAGAACGTGGCAAGTTGCTGTGGTAGCCGGAAGGGCCTAAACCATTTTTTTTCCTTTTTAATCTGCAAGTACCAAATGGCTAGTGCTGCGATAGAAGATCACGTAGAAATGGGATGCGAGGACACATGCATGATCAATTATTGAATGGCTTTATATACATTTTTCAGAGAATGTCGCCCTAAAGGGTACGATTGCAAAAACACGTGTAGACAACTTGTATCCGTTTGGGCATCTTCAACCTCGCTAGGAACCATGTATATCAATATATCCTAAATGTGTTTGAGAAATGAATAAAAGGCAACTTATAGGTTAAAATGCTCCTCATATTAGGCAAAACTAATGTCTTAATTGAATGCTGGTGTTTCACGTGCATGAAGCTTGCACACGTCGTGTCCTGAGTAATGAAAAGCAATATAAAAAGTAAACGACCCATATGCTTCCAAGCACATGAATCTCTTGTATATTTGCTTAGGAGGATTGCTAATATATTAGCAACGGCATATATCAAATTTTAAATTCTCGCTACTATATATCATGCGATGAAAGATCACTTTTGATATCTTGCTATACATTATCATAGCAATGACAGGTCGAACCTATAGAACTTTTAATCAAAACAAAGAAATTAAATGGTCAAACGTTAGTTTACACGTTATTATTTAAGAAGGGATTAATGAGTCTGATGCCATGATTCATTGATGCTAGTGAACACCGACATGGGGACCGACTCGTGGATAATATGGAGGTGATCACATTCACCAACCGATGATTGGGATAAAGAATTAGAACCCCACGAGGTCACCAGTTAGTTGCGATATAGCATGGATAGATTAATGAAGAACCGCTGGCCATCATCTTCGTTGTATCCTTCGTTTTCCGCCAGACGCATGGCTGGCAAGTATCATCATCATTCTCTTATCTGCAATCAGTTCTCCATAGCTTGGTCTGGTCAGTGACTTATTACCTGTCATGCACGAGCCAACGATGCGACCCAGGCAAATGTGCCCATAATTCTCTTGTGCGGTTGTGCCAGCAAGGAGAATAATGTCTGTTTGCAGCAAAAACCGTTGCTGGACTTGGTACTTTTCACTACCTGCTGACGCTTTGTGCACGATCGCAGCTGAATAAGCTCCTCCTGGTGGGTCAATATGCGTGCCATGTGATTGGCCGATGCGACGAACCCCTTTATCAAGACAAACGGAATGCAAAGAGCACAGATAAATAGTATCATCCTTGTCAATTACAGAGAGATTATGAGCTGTTCAGTCGCATAGGCGGGAATGCATCATGCATGTCCGATTGATCTGGTAGAGTATACTCTCTCCGATATGATTTAGATGTTGTTTAGAACAATAACACAACCTTCAAAGCATAACTTTGACTTCGTATTTCTATAAAAATATTTATTGAAAAGTGATATGTGTATACTTTTATGAAAATATATTTGAAGACAGATCTATTTATATAGTTTTTATATTTCCAAACTCAACAATTTTAAAGTTATTCATGATTTATATTCCCAATTTGATCAAAACCTATTCCAAAATGACATCCTTTGCTTATACGGAGAGAGTATATTCCAAAGATTATATTACAACGTGGCTAGGTAAAATAATATTACTCATCGGCTATATAATATATCTCTTATAAAAGCAACCCCAATATATTGTCAATCTCAACATGCAAAGCTATCCGCCTGTCGTACCCCATTAACATTAAGTGCCAAATCATTCTTCGATAAATGCTAACATTAACATGCAAGCTATCCACATCTCCATTAAATGCCATATCATTCTTCAATAAATGCTAACATCATCCACTAATATGACGTTAGTATTTTCGGTCTACAATATACAACATATAAGATGTTCTCATTGTACCTTTTTTTGGCCTTCACATTGTCACGTAATTTGAATTAATATTCTATAAGTTTTTTATTTAATTCTTCCCCTAACTTATCAGATGGGATTTATTCATAAAAATATATCACAGCAACTCGCGGGTGAAAGCCCTAGTTTTGGCTTTGGCTAATTGATGAAACCTATTGAACTAATCTTTAATCTATGTGTATGATTATATAAAATGGCCCAAATCCAAGTGCTTCAACATTGGAAAAGAAGAAAAAAGAAAGAGAATAGCAAAGAAGCTCAAGGCAAAGGTATAAGACCATAAGAGTTCTTTATTTTGGTGGTCAAGACATTATAGAGAATGCAATCACGTTTAGAATTGATTTTCAAGTGTGATTAGGTGATCTAACTCCTTACATGTGCATTGGATCCTAATGAGTGCTAACACCCTTAGGAATTAGTTTAGATGGGTGGTGATCAGTGCAAAGCAGGGATTTTGTCCCAATTGGGAAACCCCTTTGCTCCCGGTTTCCCAACTGGGACGGCGAATGCCCGATTCAACAACTGTGACTAAAGAGGGACCTTTAGTCCTAGGCTGTAATCCCAACCGGGACTAAAAGGCTCCCCAGTCGAGCCACGGGCCTGCCATCTTTAGCCCCAGTTTGTATTGCAGACCGGGACTAAAGTGTTTCTTTTTTTCTTTATATTTTGGCTCTTTTCTGTTCTTGTGTCGTTGGTGTTTGAAATCAGGTTTTTGAATACGTTCTACACTGCTAATATATGAATATGTACGTGTTTCATAAGTAAAGTTTCAAAGCACAAATGACACAATTAAAGTATAAAACTTATACATACAATTTAAAGAATGTTCAAATAAACAGTGACATACATGGGACCATATAACGATTTAAAAGTCATTACACACATAGCATGTTTAAGTGCTCTCAAATAAACATATGAGACACAACTACTACCTATACATTTTTGTAACATTCATTATGTGCCACAAGCAGCTGAGTGAAGTGTAGGTCGTCGATGTGGTATAGTCATATTTCATTGATATAGAGTAAAGCATTGAGCAGTGCACTCTTCCTTGCTTCACAACTATGAGCACAAGGTCTACTGACCACAGTAAACGGTGCTCGAGCAGGACGGTCTCTAGGTCTTTTAGTTGCAACCAGCTTGTCCTGAAACCCTTTGCTTGTACGTGTTGGCGTTGCATGAGCGTAGTCCCAATCATAACCCAATTGATACACTGTCTGGTTTAGGATGGATTCAAAACTGCACCCTGCGTAGGTTAAGTCATACTCCCAAACTTGTAATTGTTGCCACAAAAAATGTATATTACGACACCCAAGCTTTACATCATATAACGTCTATACTATATATGAGCTAGGTATGAGTTTAAATTTGATTTACCACATCATTTCGACTAGCTATGGCAATCCTTGCACAAAATCCCGCCACATCATGACTCATGTTTGAATTCAAACATTGTACGAGCAACGAGCATAGTGTAGGAAAAGGTGTACCCAATATTCGTAAGCTTAGTTTCACATGCCATGGTAGCATATTTTATGCAACGCTCATCTGAGGTGTCTTTCGACCGACCTCAGAGATTTGTACAACTCCTCTACCACGCCTGGCGGTGATGCAAAAGCCAATCCGACATTGTGTTAGTTGGCCATTATCTACTTGAAAGGTTTCGACATGAACTGTCTAAACACCGAATTTTGACAGTGTATGTTTCAGCCAAACAATTGGATCAATTACCTACAATAGTTGCTAATGTTGACATTATAAACATATATACATATCAGAGAATATAATTATATAAACTTATAGAATTGCTTACAATGTTTGGACAGGGCCAATTTGATTTAACCAACTCTGGATCGAATCTAAAGGCATTTACATAGCCGCTGTGGCCAATCACTTCTGGTTTAGGGAGACGACGTCCAGACATCTCTAATCACTATAGTCATTATATCAAAATTCATACACACACACACACACACACACTACATATATCAAAATTCATATAAGTTGGACATAATAGATTGAACTCATTAATTCTGGAACAACAATATATGTTAACCCTAAACAAACTAGCCCAAAAAACAAACTAGAGTTTGACACATCTCATTTCCATCAAGGCACTCCAAGAAGTGAGTTTGCTATTATGTGTTTGAAGAATTCCACGGCAAGGTCTTAGTTGTTTTTGTCATTTCCCTATGTTGAACTTTGTCAAAATATGTATTTTCTTGCCCTACTCTATGGGAATCCACTGAGAAGATCTCCAGGACATGATTAAGGTCATAGACAAAATGTAACTTGGATGGTTAATACGAGAAATAACTATACTATTATCATGTAAAAAATCCATATATATCCTAACCTATGAGCAGCGGGGAACGAGACGGCGCGACGTCGGAGACGGGCGCGGCGGCCGGGGTCGGAGAAGGGAGAGGCGGGGTCTGAGGCGGCGCAGAATCAGAGAAGGGAGCGGCGGGGTCCGTGGCCGGGCGCGGACACGGCTCGGAGGTTGGAGATAGCGGCGAGGTCGTGGCCGGAGGCGATCGAGGACACGCGAGCGCGATGTCGGAGACGGCGGCGGGCGACGATTGAAATGAAACGAATAGAAAAGATTGGGTGACGACGCAATATATACGTCTAGGGTATTAGTCCCGGTTGGTAGTTGGAACCGGGACTAAAGCCAATTTTGGCGCCCTACGAAACTTCTGCCTAGCCGCAGTTTCGTTTCCCGCCCATGCAATACTAGATAGTTTCTTTATTTTTTATATCTTATTTTTTTGGAGTGCCCCATTCCCATTCATGGTTTTTTTTGGAAAAATAAATTTGATATTTCTTTTGCTTTAATGTACACATGATAAAAATATTATGTTTTTTTTTCTTATAAATGCCCATTGTAAATATATAAATCTCTATTTTGTTAATGCAAACATGTATTGTTTTCGCATCATTCGAACATTGTTGATTTGGTTTTTTATCACTTATTGTTCAAATCGATCTGGCACGCAACAAACAAAATTTCTACATATATAAAACATAAAAACACAATAGAAATATTACAAGCATAATTAAAAATTATCATGAGTTCACAACAATAAGTTCAAATACACCGCAAAGTTCACAAGTTTCACAACCATAATTCACAACAATAAGTATGGAGCCCCAGCTGCTCGCATCAAATTCACAACCAACCTTCAAGACAAACTGAACGGAGGATCATATCAAGCACAACTTTGTTGACTGTTTCGCGCTTTCTTTGCCCTATCTTCTTTGGATTCAATATTCGTCGTACCTATAAATGAGTTGTGTTATCAAACATATAGGTGCAAGTTCTATAGTTATAATTTACCAGTTGTATAAATAACAATTATAGCTGAACTAAATGTACCATTCTCTCGAAAGTGGTTGGGTCGAACCTTCAGATCACCTAGTGGTGTCCGCTGTACTTCCTCGGAACCAATTCCCGGGTCCAGAAGAGTGAACCATCTTCAGATGAAGGTGATGTCTCCGTTACTTTCGTGGAACCAGTTCCCGGCTCGTGTCTAGGCGAACTTTCCTTCGATGAATCGCTAGGTCCTTCAATTAAATAACCTGTGCGTCCCATAATGCAGGTTTTTGATTATATGTAAACCCCACGTATGTAGGTAATGGAGATGTATGGACTGCTTGTACCTGTGCCTACTTACCGATGACCTAGTCCTTGTGCACCTCCATGTCCAGAAGTCCCTGCACTGTGGTGACCCATGCGTTGATTGTACAGTGTGTATCGGATTTGAAAGTTAGGCCATTCGGTAGTAAGAGTGACAATTGTTAGAAGAAATAGTGTAACATACACGTAATATGGTTCTGTTCTAAGTGCACCTACCAGGCATGGGACGAAGGAGCACCTGTTGATCACCCGGTGGTTGTTGACGGTCGTTAAGTACCAAATTTATACCGTCAACTAATGCCTAGGGAAGGACAATAATAGAAGGATAGGGGTTATTACTGACAAATTCCACGAGTTTGGATGAATTGTGTATTTTCCAGGGATTATTCCAGAAAGGCTTAAAAGAAGGATTAAAGTGCTTAATTACCACGAAACTTAACCGCCAAGGAAACATCATCATTGGAACACCAGAAGCCTCTGGAACACACTCGAAGCGACCGGGGCCCGAACCCTACCAGGGTGGGGCTGGCCGGCGCCCTCCCTTAGGGTTTCGGCCCTGCCTTCTGGAGTCTTCTTCCGCCACCTCTTTGGAGTCATCTCGGCCTTTTGTTTAAGTCAGTTTGATCCCACAGCGCACGTTCATTCCACCGGGCTATAAATAAAGGGGCAGACCCCCTCCCAGAACACCAATTCATTCCTCCTGCTTCATTTGTCAAGAGTAGACAGAAGTTAGGGTTCCCAGAGATTAGAAATAGGGCTCTAGTTCTTCAAGTTCATAGTTTAGGCGTCTAACAAGGTTCAAGTAGAGTTGGGCGCTACGCTCGGGATTCCAGATTTGTTCGTCTGGAGATCGGTAATCTTATCTTGTATCTCATTATGACTTTGCTCTATTTTAATATATTGCTACTTATTCAGTTCTTAGTTTATTCTAATTGCATATTCGATATATTCTAATTGCATATTCGATATAGTTGTGATTGGTGATGATTATTGTCATTTGATCGTAAAGCGCCTAATTGAGTACTCGAGTGAGTTAGGTGGTGTGTATTATGTAGACGTGGTGTCTAGATATATTACATACCTACGGAGGCACCCTGACGTGCCGGGTCGTGTGGTAGTCCGCGTAGGTGACAGCTGCGTTGGTTCCCCTGTAGTCTACCCCCCGTACGTAGGACGAGCAAAGCGTGGTCGCGAAGGAGGTGACCCTTGTGTCTTAATATCCTCATTAGATGATGCTCCTTATGATGTTTTCTGAGTTGATTATGCTATAAATGAAAATGTGTAATGTGGCGTAGGCTGTGGACTTTGTATTTAGTAATTACATAGATTTCCTTTACTTTAGCCGAATCTCGAGATTGTCTTACTACATTAGTGAGTCTTTATATTCTATCTCTGTAATACCATTTACCTCATTTACTCAGTTATCATTTACCATTTATCATTGACTTATTTATCGCTAAAGCACTAGAGTTATAGGTTATCATAGGTCTGCACATTTATCTTTCCAATCATTATAGTAGATTATCCTAATGAGTAGAATGCCCCTTTATCCTTTTGGCATAAAACAAATCAACGATACTCGGAATACTTACCGGATGAAGTGCTACAATGGAAGAATTATCTGTGCGCTTGCGGATATATTCTATAGTATTATTTTAGGAGGCAAGTGAAGATTATTTTACCAATGGTTTTTGACATCATGTTAGGGATGACAACTTAATGTGAAGTAATGTTAAAAATGCCAACAGTGGTTGTGTTTCTACAGTAATCAAAATTGGCCTTATGTGCAGGAGGAATCATCGGAAGATGTTTGTTTGCGGATGCCTATACAACTCTAGGTATAGTTGAACTCCGTGTATATGTGCGCATGTGGATTGTGAGATCATTTCTATTATATTGGACATCGCGAACATGACATATGTTCATGAACATTCTAGGTACTACGATGGGTTGAACAAAAATATATGGTGGCATTCCATAAATGACAAGCCTGAGTGGTCCGTAATATCATGGCGGTGATCCTAGCTCTGCTGCTGGTACCATGGAGATAGGTAAGGTGGAATCCAAGCTAACTATAGTGGCACCATAGTCGGATGACCATGGAAGGATGACAAGCTCATAACCACCAACATCGAGATATGATATCCCCATGATGGCAAGTGCATCAGAAATAGATGGGGCTAGCACCAAGTTATCCCGAAGATAATACGAGATATTGCCTAGCGGCACCAAGACCCCACACTCCTGGTGCAATCCTTCCTGTATCGTGGCGCGATTCATGAAATACAGGTGCTCTTTAGTGATAGCTTGCACATGGACCTTGACAAGTATTAAGAGGCCTTGCAAATCAGGATTACGCAAGTTGACCTCATGTGCGTCAAAGATTGTCATGTAGTTGCGATTGAATTCCGCCATCACTGGGTTGCCGAGCTACGCCGATTGAAGCCTCAGCGGCACTTGTCCTGCACAATTACAAATAAAACACTGTCAACCCATAAATTCTTTTTAAAAACACTGCTGGGTTATTTTTAATTTTTCTTTTAAAAAAGGATTAAACATAAAAAAATCCAATAGAAAGGTTCCATAAAATCCTCAATTTCTAAACAAAGATATTTTCAAAAAACGGCAAAATTCCTCTATTTCACATAACCATTAAATAAGCTATATATATGCAAACTAACAAAGGTGCATTCTAGTTAAAAAAACAACTATAAGCTTTCTCCATCTAAAAATACAAACTATCAATAGAATATAAGTTTAAATGGCCACAAATCAAGAAATGCACCAAAAAAGATAATATGTTACATCCATGGTCATTTCTAGACAATGCAATGACATATAGTAGTGATGGAGGTGTGAGAATGATGTTAGTTACCTTCAAAACCAAAAAATCGATGTAGAGCCGCAAGAAATCGTGCGACGGCGCAGGTGTTTTTGGCCATCCGGCAGCGCTGGGCGGCCTTGGCGTGGCGGCCGGCCATAGCGCGCATGTCCATGCCGGGGCATTGGGCAGCCTCGGCCCCTCCTTGCGTAAACTTCTTGTCGGTGGTAAGAACCGGGGATCCTAACACCGGCTAGTAAATTATGTTTTACGTGTCTAGGATCGGATGGTGTGCAAGATGAACACAGAGATTATATTGGTTCAGGCAGCAGGCTACCCTACGTCCAGTTCGGAGGTGGCGGTTCGTATTATCTTGCACCGTGGTGCTTGCAGGAGGAGGTTACAAGCGGTAGCGAGAAATGGAAGAGCTCCCAAGTCTCTGTGTGAGTGCAGTGGAGTGCAGGTGTGAGTGCATGTGGATTCGACTGAGTTCGAGTGGGTGCGACCATCTATCTACGGATCTTGCCCTCCCTTTTATAGTCACAAGGGAGGGAAAGGGTTACATGCAGTCTTTACGTGGTGAGCAAGGATGGAAGAAGCGTTCCCGAGGGGGTAGATTGTCCATCATCTTCTGGAGGTATGGCTCGGCAACGGTGCAGTATGGTTGCTGTCCTTCAGGCATGTTCTTTGCTATAGAGGTGTAGACTTTGGCCGTCCAGTGCCGTGAAAGACGTGGGGGTCATCGCCCGGCACTGTACAGGAATGGCCGCAGGTCCTTTTGTATTGTACAAGCATGGCTTCACCCCTCGGGTGTACTTACTCCAGTGGGCGTCGTCACCCAAAGGAATGGGACGCTATCCTGATGGCAATGTGTGGGCATGGGTGCACTCCCTCGAGCGTACTGGCCTTCGAAGAAGGCGCGTGCCAAAGGATGGGCGTTTGGTTGAGTGACTGACACAGTGACGGGAGTTGGCAGCACAGTGGTATATGTCCTGGTCTTAACCTGGCATGGGCAGAGGAGTTGGGAGTGGACGGTCGTGGCTTCCCAGCCGCCCCATACCGCTCAGAGGGGGATTAGGCAGAACAGTTCTTGGTAAACCCATCCCTGTGGCGGCATGGAGGGCGGTGAGGCGGTTTGACACTGTGTCAGGTCGTACTGCGGTTGTTACGGCAGACGTGTGCCCAGGCTGAGCAGACGGGCCCGTGGGCCAGCGTGATGTGACAGTGTCCGTTTTACGATATCGGCCTATAGGATAGATGAAGCTTCTTCGGACGCAGGGGATCGTGCTGACGTCACATGGGAGGCTCGGGCGAAGCGGAGAAGTTGCGCCCGAGGGTGTTCCTCCCTGAGCCTGTTGGCTGGGGGGGGGGGGGGGGGGTCAGGCGAAGCTGCCTCGGGCGAGTCCGTGGTGAGGCCTAACGGGCCGTGTGACTTTTCCCACTTGACTGGGCCTTTTTTTTGAGTTGCTTGGGCCCGGTTTTCTCTAGGGATTAGATTTTTTTTGTTAAAATAAGGTACCCCTAATTTATGTACCCGACACTGCTCAACCCAAGTATACCATTTTTATGAAAAACATTTCATCCTTAGAGTTTGTTATAGAAAGCTCTATTTTACTTTATCATAAGCTTTTTCGAAAACCTAAACTTCAATTTGTTTTTTTCGGCACTAAACTGCAATTTGTTGATATAGGAATCTTTTATTAAAACGACATAAAACAAAACCTTGAATAACTTACGACTCTGCCTATTATGAGGCGCACAGCCAACAAAAGGATGAAACCTGATACATTTTAAGTTGCAAATAGAGACAGGAAAACGCATCAGCAAATGTAGTACTCTATGGATAACCTAACAACCGACCAATTCTTGAAAGGAATCACTTTAATTGTGTTTCGACACTTCAAGTCCTATAGCTATATGTTAGACATTCCATCATACTATAATTTTCTTTGGTCGCAACATTTTATATTGCAAACTCGTAATTATGGCGATATGTGATGTGCTGGCTTTCTAGGGACCATAGCAGATGCAAGTCTCAAGAAAAGCAGACAAAAGCAAATAGGGAGGCTTTGATTGTGGCCACAACGGTTGGTGCTCTATTTGTCAATTTAACTGTTCTAATTCTAAAAGGTTCATCATAACCTTCGGCATTGTACTTGTTGTCTACAACGCTAGATTCAATACCCGGCTTTCTGATGAACTGGATACTGCTTGCTTAATGCCCGGTTGAACAGAGCAACACATGTGAGGTGAGTATAACGAATCAAGGCCATTTTTACCGCCCAACTACACTTGTTCTATGTCTGAGTTTTCTGTCTGTTTTTTTGGTTGACCATCCGGTGCCTGGTTAAGCTAAACTAAGTTGCATATATAAACAGAAGTTATAATTTATTTACGTAGTTGAGTAAGTTGACTTCTCTCTCAATTTTCCTATGTTTGTGTATGACCTTAGAAGAATATATCTCATAATGTTTATCTTGTAAGCTTTAATTTCCACTCTGTTCTTATGGATAGTATCATGCCAAGTTATGTACCCCATCTGATTTTCTTTTTGTTAATATGGCAAATCATTCAAAAAGTGAGAAAAGTAATCTTTTACTTGTGCAAGATGGAACTTCTAAAGGCATGTGTGCAATGCATCTTTACCCTGCATGGTTAGTAAGGGTAGAGAGATGCCAATATTAGGCATCGTCTGGCCCAATTCCAAATAAACAGCTCTGGCTCGTGGCTAGAAAATATTGATTTTATCGACTCCTAATTTATTTTGGCGAGAGACAAAAGCTACTCCTTCACGAAAGACTAGACCTCCACCAAAACGAGACCTTAGTTGTTGTAAAGTCCTCAATATTGTACCAAGCGTTAAGGTAGAATCACAACGCGAAAAGGGTCCCTAGCTCATTAACTTCCGCTTCTCCTCTTCAAACCATTCTCTCATGGGATGTGCCTCTTTCCTTCGCCCACACAGGTGCACAGCACCTCTCTACCTTTCTCTTCTGCATTTCCGGTCTCCACCACCGCCTAGCTACACCTTGCGATCTAGCACACTGAACCTCGAGAGCTCGGGAAGATCTGGCCGCCATGCCTCCTCTCCTCTACCCTTGGTCAGATGTAACACTTCATGGATCCAGCCACCACACCTCAAACAGTTCTGGCTAGGTCGGTATGTTCCCAGAGCCACTGATTGCGCTCAAACCTCTGGATTGAGGCACTAGTACGAGAATGATTTTTTTTCTTACGATTAAAAATGGTTTCAGGGCCGGTTCGATAAACCGCTAATACACCATGGATTGTAAAGATAGGTTGCTTGTATCGTCGGGCATCTAACCATTCCTAAAAAGCTTCAAGTGATTGGGTGAGTACAGTACGCCTGGAGCCAAAGGAGGTCCAAACGAAAACCTCAAAACACAAAAGAACCTGACTTGATAAGAAGCGCAAATTTGCAAAGAAAGACAGTAAGAAGAAGGATTTTTAGGACGACAACCCTGAACGATCAGACACCTTGCAATGGGTAGGGAAGGAATACAATGCACTTCTTTTAATTGAGGAAACCTTTTATTAATTCAAGATAATTATATCGAGTTTATAAAACAATCTTCGCTTCCGACCTCTACATTAAAGCACACAACCAATAAAATCTTAATTTCTCGGCGACAGATACAAACATTCTAGTGACTATCAATAAATAGATTACCCTGAACGATCAGACACCTTGCAATGGGTAGGAAGGAATACAATGTACTTTTTTTTAATTGAGGAAACATTTTACTAATTCAAGATAATTATACTGAGTTGATACAATAATCTTTGCTTCCGACCTCTACATTAAAGCACACAACTAATAAAACCTTAATTTCTCGATGACAGATACGAACATTCTAGTGACTATCAATAAATAGATTAGACCATCACCCATGTGTTTGGGTACTGTTGGAGTTAGCCAAGTACGAAGCCAGCAGGTAATCAAGTAGATAACCTATTAACCTGTATTGTCAAAAAAAAAAGAGATAACCTGAAAAAGACTAGAATTGATTTTTTTTATCAAACGTCATGTCATTTGGACATTATTACCTCCTTAACGAGGAATAAATCGCTGCACGGTGAATGTATCCACGCGTCAACCGTTTATGGCAGTGCCGGTGAAATTGCAATACGGAATGGACCCATCAGTCTGCCATAAAAAAATCCAACGCATCACTACTCTCCACTCTAGACCATCTCCGGTTCTCCCTGTTACCACGGCGTGACCTCGCTTCCTCCGCTCCAAATAGCCGGCCGCCGGCGTCGCGCCTCCTTCCTCTTGATCTCCTACACCCCGTCTCTCTCCTCGGTTGATCCACCTCCTCCTAGATCCACGAATGACCATCGAGCAGCCATCGAATTCGGAAAGGTAAAAGCCCTAGTTTGGTTTTGATAATTGATGACACCCTAAGGACTAACCTAAGTTGCTAAGTGTTGACAAGGTTTAGGTTGTCCTATCCATGGAGTGTGAAGCCTAATGAGATGATAGTGATGATCAAAGAAGGCTAAACCATGGAGCAAGTGATAAAGGTCAAGTGGAGATGATCAAGGTCAAAAGAAAAGACTTGAAGGCAAAGGTATAACCCTAGTAGGTTTTTCTTTCGGTGATCAAGACACCAAGTGGGTATGATTACATTAAGGATAGATAGCCGACTATCAAGGGGAGAATTGGGTTTTGGATTACCTTCAAGTGCTATAGATTGCATTTCATTGCATTGATCTAACCAACCTTGTGTGAGACTTAGAACCCTTGATAAATGTCTTCAAAAGCTAACACACCGTGCACATTCATTAGAATTCTTTGGTGTTAGCTCGGCAGGATTCGGCAGTTTTCAGAAACTTTATAATAGAAAAAACACCGAGTTTTGAGCGTTGGACGCTGGGCACCTAGGGCGTCGGACCATTGGTCGCGAGCGTCCGACGGTCCCCAGTACTGTGCTAACTGTCTAAAAGGCGTCGGACGGTGCTCTTTGGCCCGACGGTGAGCGTCGGACACCGTCCGAGCATTTCTGGAGCTCTCGGTGTAAAACTGCCTAGCGTCGGACTGGGGTTTTTGATTGGTCTGACGCACTAACTGGAGAGCGTCCAACGGTGGCTGGACTCTTTCCTAGCTGTGAGAGTCGGACAGTCCGACGGGTTGTGGTGTGCGAGCGTCAGACTATTGGCTGTCTGTCCGACGGCTTGGGGTGGCGAGTTCACACTCTGGGCACGTGCGCGGCGAGCTAAGTTCATAGCGTTGTACGCTGTGAGTTAGTCCGACGCAGGGCCTCGGACTAGCGTCCAACTATTGTTTCCTCTCTACAAACTCTCTGGAAACATCGGACGCAGAGGAGCGTTAGTCCGACGGTGTTCCGTCCGACGATCAAGTAAGCAGCGCGAATCAGTTAGCCGTTGAGATCCAGCGGCTGTGGTTAAACTGAGCTGACACGTGGAACTTATCCAAGCGTCGGACCGTGGTGTTTAGTCCGACGAAGTGCGTCCGACGGTAGCGTCCGACGCCCCAAAAAGTGTGTTAACAGCTGGTTTTCAGTGGGTAACGGCTAGGACTGCACTTAGTGGTATTTATACTCCTTCCCTGATCACTTGGTGACTCTCTTGCACATTTGATTCATTGCCATACACTTGTGCACTCTTTAGCCTTCCACTCACTCACTTGTTCATCTTTGATCATCATTGTGAGTAGAGTGATCCTCAAGTGCATCATTGCTAGTGATTTGTATTATAGAGCACTTGAGAGCAAGGCATTGCTGAGTTCTTATTCTCTTGGAACATTGCTATTGACGATAGTTATTGCTCATTTTTACCCATCAAATAAACATGAATCAAGGGCATAAAACAATACACAATATAGTTATGGGGTTTGATTCTAACAAGTTCCACGAGTTTTGGTGCTCTCACTTGTTTTGCAGGGTATAAAGGGATATTCAATTTTTCACCGATTAAAAGTATCTCAAATGAGGAATTAGAGTTCACCATTGCATAGAGCTCGTCGAGATGATCGAAAAGAACCTATGGTTTGCTATTTTTAGAGTCCGGAATAAAGAGATATGGATTTTACAAACACTGAAAGATTCTAGAACCTGAACTGCGGGATTAATTGGGCCTAAATCATAATTTGGCCCATTAAAGCCTATATGCACATGGTGGAAAGGCTTAGTACCATATTGCTTACCCAAAGTGGAGAGGAGGCCAGGCGCCCCCATATAAGGAACCCAGGACCCCCCGAATCAAGCGCACCATTATGGAGTTGTAGAGGCGTCCCTCCAATGGATAACCTCTCAACTCTAGAGAATTAGGGCTAGACTTTCCAATGTAGTAGATTAGTTCTACGTGAGAGTTAGGGAGAGCGGAGCTACGCTTCAGTTCTGGAGAAGTCTTCAGGGGTCTGGTATATCTTTGTATCTCAGCTTTGTAAGACTTATAGTTTAATATATTTATCTTCTCTATTTACTTTATGCCTTGAATTTGATTGGTTAGTATAGTTGTTATACTTTGGCTTAGAATCTCCGCTCGCATCGAGTGCTCTACTTTTCATATGAGATTAGAGTAGTAATTAATAGTGTAGGCATGGTGTCTAGACTAGAGGTTACCTGAGATTGCACTCAACCTTACGAATAGTTGTGGTAGCCCCAGGAGGTGACAGCCCTGATGGCCGACGTATTCCATCTCATGTAGGTTGATGATTGTAGGACCATAGTCAGAACTTCCCAGTCCCATTCTCATCCCATTCCGTGGCTAATGTTCTGATGTCCCGAAGTACTATTGTGTGATTGCTTTATCTACCATGAATCAGTTATTATAGAACTTCAGTAATAGAGAAGTATTTAGGAACCTTGAACTCTCCCGTTGTCCTCTCAGTTTAGCTATCTACTCTTTTATCATAGAATTCTCATGTGTGTCTATATCATTTAAGCATAACTCCTATCATTTATCGTTTACCCCTACTTTAGTCTATTAGTTATACTAGTTAGTAGATACATAATGGTGAACTATCAACTTCTTTAACCATTGTTTCCCTATGATAAAATATAAATAACGATACCTGAAATATTCCGGTAAAATGCTACAATGGTATTCTGTGCGCTTGCGGAATCTTTCATATTCTATTTGCACTTAATAAATACCAACAAGCATTTTTGGCGCCATTACCAGGGAAGCAATTGGCATAAGAGTTTTATAATGATTTTGATATCTGCTAAATTAGTGTACTACTAGATTTAGTATGATTACCCCTA
Source organism: Eremochloa ophiuroides (assembly GCA_038502445.1). Lineage (NCBI taxonomy): Eukaryota > Viridiplantae > Streptophyta > Magnoliopsida > Poales > Poaceae > Eremochloa > Eremochloa ophiuroides. The sequence goes on along the minus strand of JAHLJS010000001.1, from coordinate 33,516,241 downwards.
TTCTGTTGAGTTGTGGAATAAGACAGGACAATAGAAGCCGTTTTGACCTTCCGGCAAGTTTCCACATTGAAGAGCCCATGGTGCCTGAACATTCAAGATTCATCAACAATGGAACCCTGCCATCTCATGGGTTCGCACAAATATATATATTTCTTTCTAACCCTATGTAGATTGGAGAAAAGGACATCGTCACAACAATTCACATCACATCTCAAGTGACGAACATAGAGGCTGTGCTACACACAAGTCATGGTTTGAAGTAGAAGGATGACATCATTAGGTATGTCCAACCAATCATCATGCAACATTAATCTATCCAAGCTTAACTTTGCCTTGCAAAATTCAAGCTTGGGGGAATGGGCTTATTTAGAAAATCTTATGTTGCTAATATTGGTTGTCTCTACCTTGTCAATCCATGTTCAAATTGTTAATCAATGATCATGCTCTTTCATCTCTGTTTGCATAACTCTCTATAAACTTTCATGTTACCTTTGTTCGCTATAGTATACTTAAGGTTTGGAGAAATTTCATACACCTTTTAAAATTAGGCATGGTGCTTAGTTTAAACTGCTTTCTGGAATCATAATTAGACAAGGTGTTTAGTTTGATTTCCGAGCCAAGAGGTGTGATGATTTTACTTTCAAAGGCTTTTTGAATTAAGCGTGGTATTTAGGTTAAAATGCCTTCCTAAGTCAAATTGGACATGGTGTCTAGGTTGATTTTTGAGCCGCTCGTATGCTGTAGTCGACATTGGATATTTTGTTGGACTAACCCTTACAGAAAACTTCCAATTTAATTTGGGTAAGTCACGAGATAAATTCAAATCAGAGATGAGACAGGGCACACGATGAACTTCAATAACTTTGCAGAGGAAGACATATCTCATTTATTATGGATGGAAGAACTGTGAGTATTAATGATTCATTCACTTTATCTTCTGCTGCAAGTTAGTTGGACTCAAGTCATGCCGGTATAGAACATGATCTATGCTAACATAATATCAACCCTATCTTCTTCGTAGCGTAGATGGAACATAATAAAATTCTGGACAAACAACCTATGTTCCAAAGTTGTACATCCCTTCGGGTATGTGTTATCCACTAATCTGTTGCAGGTATAATAATGAATGGAGTGACAAGGTGTCGTAAGATCAAAGAAGCAAAAGATGGCAAAGAGGATAAGCAACAAAAGAGACAAGATGCTCATGGAACAACTCAAGATGGAAGAGAAGGAAAGGACCCCCAATCATATACCCTTCATTACTTAGTGCAATCATGCTCTAATAATGAAGGTAATATCTTAAGGTAAATGGTCACTATTTCTCTTGATCTTGGAATGCAGATAAATAAAGACACAAATATGTTAGAGTTACATCTTTACTTGATTAACCTAATTAACTCAACATGCTTTGTTTTTGTTCATGGCATCATTCTTTTGATCTCAATCTTAACCAAATGTGCTAAAACATTGTATTCTATCTTTGGAAGATGATAATCATACTCATGTGAAAATTTATATATTATGTAGAGATAGACAACCATTCCATTGGTTAAGCAATTTAAATCTTTTCTGCCATATGAACTTAAATGTAACGTTAATGCTTAATTGTCTGATCTTACCACTCATGTCATGAGTAAAACAAATTATGTAACATCAACTTTGTCTTGTTCAATGTGCCTAAGGCTAGAGAAGAATAAATAAAGAAATAGATTCGGTTCTCTTGGTATTTTTCCACCAGCAGAGCCCATGCACTTAATCTCTACTTTGGTTTTGCAAACAGGACAACACTTCAAGCAAATTTGTTAATTCCCAAAATTCTATAAGTGAAAGTTCTGTGAACATGCACGCTGAGCAAGATGGTGCCAGCTTCCACTATTAATGATCTACTTCAACCTGTTGGCCAAGCAAAGAACAAATGTGACATCACCATCACCAGAGGTGCAACCATCAAGACCTTCATCTCTAAGACGGAGAGATACACAAAAGTCAAAGAAAAAGTCCTGTCGGTAGACATTAAATTCCGCACCCTTGCCATAAGCTAACATGGTAGTTATCTAATTAATTAGTATTCATAATTTACATTGGTAATTTTACTTTAGCATATTCATCTTTATGCATATCAAAGAAAAAGAGAAAAATCTTTATTGCCTTATTTACTGCATCATAAAACATTAAAGCCTCATGTGAATAAAATTATAGAATATTCGCTATGGTGGCATAAAAAATAAACAAAATGATAATAGCATCTGTATTTACTTTCTTGCATTATGCAAATCCTAAGCCCCATGAGAATAAATATTCTCCATGATGGCATAAAAATATATAGCACGCATACATATTTCATTGTTGCATAAGAAAGTTAGAAAACCCTAAAAAGAGAATCCTGCTAGAATCTATCAATTAAAATCAATTCAGAGAATAATTAATTACTTATTGGCTGATCTCTAACCCCTTATCACATTCGAGCCTCGAGTTTTGGTTTTCTTGTTGGAGTATAATTATGCAGGATAACAGTATGTCTGAGGTGTGAGTCCATCAGTGGCGCCCACCAGACTGCTGCTGGTAAGCCCACTCTAAAGATCATCAATACCAAATACTGCAAACATCTAGTTTGGGGGAGGAGCATCCCCTAGTTATTAGGTATCTATACCTAGGCGATTATCGAGTCTATTTAATATAATCATAAAATACCAAAAATATGTGAGCACATGAATGTTCACAATAGTATCATAGGAAAATTTAAAAATATATGGGCACATGAAGGTCCACACACTTTTTTAAAAAAAACCCAAAAATATGTGGACACATGAAGGTCCACGTTTTTTTAGAAAGTTCCCTAAGTGGGTGAAGTAAAGGAAACTTTCGGCTAGAATCATAAAATTAATCACTTACCATGGAGTGGTATTAAGCTAACCCCTCTCCATGAGATTTGGTATTCTTGTTGGAATTAAGTTTTACAAGACAATACAAGATCAAGAGCCAGTCAACCTGGCGCCCTTACGCTGCCAGTATGCCTGCTCCTAGAAGGATTGCTCAACTTGCAACATCGAAGACCATGTCAAAATCTAGCTTGGGGGAGAGCACCCTCCATTTAAATCCAGCTAAGTATAAGTTTCCCATCCTTATTATTTTACCATATTGCTTTTCACGTGAGTTAGCTAGTGAAATAAAATTTGAAAACCAAATAAATAGTGTTTAGATTAATTAGTGTGTTTGAATAAAATTAAAAGAGAGTGCTTACAATAATTTTACTCAGACTCGATGGAAACCATGCTCAGGAATTTGATAAGTAGCACCTCATCATGATTCCTCGTACCAACTTAGTTTTCAACCTTGAGTCATCCCAAGTTTTAGACGTAACCATTTTAACTTGAAGATTTACTTTGAACCTGAAACTTATGGGTAGCAAATGCTTGATCTGAGTCTAAATAATTGAGGGATATAATATGCAAAGTTTAAGCTGCTATTTATCTTGTTCCTAGTGATACTTGAGTTCTGGAGATTAATTTTTAAAATCCATAAAACCACATGATGAGTTCCTATATGCAAGAGCTTTATAATCCTACCACAGCCATACATGCTATATTAGAAAAACATACACATTATATGCTACTTGCTTTGTTTTGAGTTTAGTCAAGCTTTGTTGATACCTTATGAATTTGTCATGCTTTTACAATCAAGAACACATGCACTCCACCCATAATGCACTACTCATATCCGAGTGGGCGCACCCACATTCCACATATTTCATCTAGATCTGCCTAAAAATGTTGTACTCCTAAACTAGGAGTGAACACTAAAAATATCCCATTGGTTACCCCAGATCAATGCTCCAAAGTTCTTGTTGCTATCTCTTAAAAGAAAAAGAAAAAGAAAAGTATTGTTGCAGAGAAGAGGCATGTGGCTATGCAAAAGAGTGAGATGAGAGAAAACAATGGATACAAAGATATCCGCCTGAGAGGTAAAAATGGACAAGTGTCCGAATTTATCAAAACAATGGGTACTCTGATGCCCGCCTGAAAAAAGAAGAAAAAGAAAAGAAAGATAGCCCATGTTGTCCTGCAACATAATTTCCTAATGTTTGAAAAAGAGAGAGAGATGTCTCAAGGAGCAAACGAATAGAATTAGGATTAGCCACCATATATATCCACGTACCACCTCACATCCACACACATGCACATTTTGATTTGATTGTATGACTTGTTCCTTTGGATCCATTGTTAGACTTTACAATACATTCACTGCAAGTATGTATGAGCTGATTCCTTACCCATGAGCTCCACATAAGCCATTAGTTATAGGGTGAGAGAAAAAGAGAAGGCATGCATCACTATTGATTTGGTGAGGATCCACAAATATCACATATTGAGAGACTTGAGAAAGTTATACAAAGGAAACTCTGAGTTTTATTTTGAAAACTTGCAAAAGCTCCAGGATAAGAGTTGAACAACAGAGCTTGAGACATAGTGTTTAACTTAGACATTCTATCCTTCAATTACCCAAGACTCAAGAGAAAGCTACAAGCTCCATGGTAAAGGTAATATAGGTAAGTCTGAAGGTTAGCTTGGTCTACTCTAATCCTTAAGTACTTCTTGGTTTAAAACTGAATACTTGTGAGGAATAGTTATAACTTTTGATATATGCTAAGTTTGGCTTTGCCAAGGGACTAGTAAAGGGTAAGCTTGGGGGAACTTGTTGACGGTAGTTATTGCTCATTTTTACCCATTAAATAAACATGAATCAAGTGCATAAAACAATACACAACATAGTTATGGGGTTTGATTCTAACAAGTTCCACGAGTTTTGGTGCTCTCACTTGTTTTGCAGGGTATAAAGGGATATTTAATTTTTCACCAATTAAAAGTATCTCAAATGAGGAATTAGAGTTCACCATTGCATAGAGCTCGTCGAGACGATCGAAACGGACCTATGGTTTGCTATTTTTGAAGTCCGAAATAAAAAGATATGGATTTTACAAACACTGAAAGATTCTAGAACCTGAGCTGCGGGATTAATTAAAGGCTGCGGGATTAATTGGGCCTAAATCAGAATTTGGCCCATTAAAGCCTGTGTGCACATGGTGGAAAGGCTTAGTACGATATTGCTTGCCCAAGGTGGAGGGGAGGCCAGGCGCCCCTATACAACGAACCCAGGACCCCGCGAGTCAAGCGCACCATTATGGAGTTGTAGAGGCGTCCCTCGAATGGATAACCTCTCAACTCTAGAGAATTAGTGCTAGACTTTCCAATGTAGTAGATTAGTTCTACTTGAGAGTTAGGGAGAGTGGAGCTGCGCTTCGGTTCTGAAGAAGTCTTCAGGGGTCTGATATATCTTTGTATCTCATCTTTGTAAGACTTATGGTTTAATATATTTATCTTCTCTATTTACTTTATGCCTTGAATTTGATTGGTTAGTATAGTTGTTATACTTTGGCATAGGATCTCCGCTCGCATCGAGTGCTCTAGTTTTCATATGGGATTAGAGTAGTAATTAATAATGTATGCATGGTGTCTAGACTAGAGGTTACCTGAGATTGTACTCAACCTTACGAATAGTTGTGGTAGCTCCAGGAGGTGACAGCCCTGATGGCCGATGTATTCCACCTCGTGTAGGTTGATGATTGTAGGACCGTAGTCAGAACTTCCTAGTCCCATTCTCATCCCGTTCCGTGGCTAGTGTTCTGATGTCCCGAAGTGTTATTGTGTGATTGTTTTATCTACCATGAATCAGTTATTATAGAACCCCAGTAATAGAGAAGTATTTAGGAACCTTGAACTCTCCCGTTGTCCTCTCAGTTTAGCTATCTACTCTTTTATCATAGAATTCTCATGCGTGTCTATATCATTTAAGCATAACTCCTATCATTTATCGTTTACCCCTACTTTAGTTTATTAGTTATACTAGTTAGTAGATACATGATGGTGAACTATCAACTTCTTTAACCATTGTTTCCCTGTGGTAAAATATAAATAACGATACCTGGAATACTCCCGGTAAAATGCTACAATGGTATTCTGTGCGCTTGCGGAATCTTTTATATTCTATTTGCACTTAATAAATACCAACAATTGCCGTGTCCCTAGCGGCTTGGAGGTGATTCTGGTGTTGAGGTTGATTGGTGATTGTTCAAGCCCACATCGTGGTGTTGATTGTGAGGGGTTCTTGCGGTTATTCTCCGGCGGAGTGCCAAAACCGACTCTAGTGGATTGCTCATGGTTGATAGCCACTTCTCTTGTATTGGTGAGTGGTTCCCGGTGAGGGATTGGTATGTGAAGCTTAGCTCGCAATCAACCAAGGAAGACCGGTGCCACAACGAGGAGTAGCGTGACGGCGATCACGTGAATCTCGGTAAATTGTTGGCTTTCCGGTGTTCTATTGGTGATTGGTCATCTTGATCTTATTGTCTGTCTCTTGGTGATTGGCTCTACACGGTAAGTCATCTTCACTTCATTAAGCCCCTCGGTATAGCTCTCTCGATCACTCACTCACTTGCGCTTATTACTTATTTAGGTGCTCTCGCTCCTCAGGCTTCGAAGGAGTAGGTTTCTTGCGATTGAGTGCATATTCCTATGAGTAGTATATTGTGCTAGGTGGCTTGCATAGAGTAATTTAGAGTTAGTGCTTAGCAATAACCTTTTTAATTACTAACTTGTGGTTAAGTGATTTGTAGAAATTTTTATAGGCTATTCACCTCCCTCTAGCCTATCCGGTCCTTTCATAAGGAACAGCGAAGCGTGGATCGGTTGCATCTAGCGATGGAGGGGAGGGGCAGAACTGCTCGCCTCCAGTTGTGCACGGCCGTGACGCAGGGACAACGGATCCGGAGCTAGAGTTTCGGTTGGTCGCCGCTCGCACACCCTCACTTGCGATGGGGATGGGTACGAAGTTAACCCCAATTTTTCAGACACTTATCCCCAATTTTTTTTATTCTCATCTTCAGAAATTCTTGTGTCCTTGACAGGGTTTGCAGACATCACCCATGGGTCACTGGCAGAGCCGACCAAAGATAAAGTTTTGAACCATCAAGACGAAACGTTGTCTAAAAGAAACAAACTAAAGCACAATTCTATTGCTAAAACGCCAACCGTGTCTTGCAAATACCTCCATCACGGCTGACTCAATAACTCTACAGCCCGCCTTCACGAACTGGCGATCCTCCTCCTTCTGAAGTAAGGACCAAAATCTGGTCCAATACATCCTCTTGAAGATAACCTGCAAATAAGACGGTGCTGTGATCTTGTCAAACACAACTTCATTTCTTATTAACCAAAGTGCCCGACAAATAGCACTTGCACCCACAAGAATTTGCATTCTCCTTTGGCTAGTTAGCCGTCCCAACCAGCCTGTGAATAAATTTTGTATGCTAGTTGGAGGTTTCAAATTGAATGATATATGATAATTCTCCAAACAAATTTTGCATAGTGACAGTCAAAGAATAAATGTTGGATAGTCTCATTATTAGAACAAAAACAACATTTCCTATCTCCTTGCCACTGTCTCCTAGCTAAATTATCCTTGGTTAAAATTATTCCCTTGTACAAGTACCACATAAAGACTTTGACCTTAAGTGGTATTTTAAGTTTCCAAATAAATTTATTGTACGGTAATGCCTGTATATTTAAGAGTGCTCTGTACATGCAATTAACTGAAAACACCCCGTTATTATGTAACCCCCACACAAAGCGATCTCCCCGGTTATATAAATGTAAATTTGCAACCATGGCCACAATATTGTTCCATGCCTGCAAATTAGCTCCCGTCAAGGATCTCCTAAAGGCCACATTAATGGTGTAGCAGACAGTACTATCCAAACAGAGGCACACTTCTTTCTTACAATATTATAAAGCGATGGAAACAATACTTTGAGGGATTATGGTGTTAACCACGTTTCTTCCCAGAAACGAATCTAAGATCCAACCCCAAGCTCAAACCTACCCATGGATAAAAACCCCTCCTTGACCTTCATAAGGCCAGCCCAAAACTGAGAGTCTCCAGGCATGTATTGAACTTGAGTCAAAGATTTGTCCCTTAAATATTTGCTTTTTAGCAACTGTTGCCAGACTCCATCCGTATTTATAAGTTTGAAAAGCCATTTACTGAGTAAGCATTTGTTCTGCACATCTAGATTTAAGACTCCCAACCCCCCTGGTCTTTTGGTGTGCAAATTACTTCCCATTTTGTCAATCTATATTTCTTCTTGTGGGCATCACTTTGCCAAAAAACCAAGATCTAAAATAATCCAGCTTCTTCAAGACTCCTCTAGGAATCTCAAACAAAGATATCATTAACATAGGGAGACTACTCAAAATTGAACTAAGGAGAACAAGTCTGCCTCCAACTGAAAGCAACTTGCTTCTCCACCCACTCAATTTTTTTCTGAAATCTTTCCTCCACATGCTTTCAGTCCTTATTCATCAATCTTCAGTGATGCATTGGAGTTCCCAGATATCTAAATGGAAAAGACCCTACATTACAGCCAAAAATCTGAGTGTACTCCCATTGATGGGCCGAAGCCTCTCCATAGCAAAACAATGCATATGGGTGGCGTTTTAGTCTTTGATTGCTAATCACTTTGCCTTTGGTTCCCTCAATGGTTGTGTGCCTTTTGTCATAGAGGCCGAAAGAGCTATTTTTAAGACTTTGTATCAATACTACGACCAGAAAGACTTCATAGATGTGGTTGGCCAAGCCGCCTCTACTTTTTCATCTTGATTTGTAGTCGTAGAGGTTGTTATCCAGCAACATCTATAAATCGGATTTCTTTCGCACGATTACTCCTCTGACCAGTCCATCCCAAAGAACATTGTGTGCATGTCATATTTATTCTTCTCGTATTATCTTCGCTCGGTTTTCAAATGAATATTTGAGACCTTAAACTGAATTTAAATGAAAAGTTTCTCAACTGCAAAGTTGTAGATATCATTAAGACCTACACTTTTGGCTTTTGTTGTTTTTTCATCTAACGTCGTTTTTTAAATTTCAAAATATGAGAAATTAAAATGTAATGTTGTCTGGATAGATTATTTCAAATAAAAATGTTATCAATTACACGGTTTATATAACTCTTCGAGATCTATAACTTTGGTTTTGGTCGTTTCTCCATCCTTGAATGCTTGAAAATTTTAAATTTTATGTTGTTGCACCTATTTTCATATACTACTCTAGACCGATTCGCCTGTAAAAGACAATTTTAAAGGCAGGTTTAGATTCACCTGCCTCTAGAAATCCATTTATTGAGGCAGCTATATCTAAAGCCACCTCTGAAGATAGGGTATTTAAGAGGCGAATGAAAACAGCAGTCTCTATAAATGTATTTCTAGAGGTGGCATGTTTCAATATTGATTTGTAAAGACGGCTGTAAAATTGAGCTGTCTCTATAAAAATGAAGATGCTTTAGAAATTATATATGTGGTAGCGCCTCATTATAATATGCTTGAAAAAGTAATAAAATATTCCTTTATCAACAAGTTGCTTTTCAAAAGAGATAAACCAGCTATAGCCACTAATTGAAACTATAAATTTTGATGCAATGCAGACTGCAGTGCTGAACACCGCTCAGAAGCTCTTGCAAAAACATGATACGATTATACGTACTCTTTGCATTCCCGGCCCTTTTGGATAAAGTGATTCCTCACATTGGCAGATCACATGGCACATGATTCAGATTATTCAGCTCTCTCCTTTTTGCGTAAAGTTCCAGGTGCACAGTGCATAGTCGTATAAACGCAGGATGCTGCAATCACGCTCTCTCCTTTTTTTTCTTGTAATATAACAATAAAAAAAGAGATATTCAAACATTCTCCTTCCTGGCACTATTGAAAATGATCAGTGCATTTGGGTCGCATTGCAAGTGCACGACAGGTACGCCGTGGTGGTATCGTTAGCTCGCGTATATGAATAAAGTTGAGAGAATGATGAACTAGCCAACCATGCATCTGAGAAAGGAGGGAATCAAATGAAGATGGCCAGCGATTCTTCTTCGTCGTCCAACTACCGTGTGCTATCCTAACGAACTTATCGCAAGGAGTATCCTCGTGTGGTTCCATTTCTTTATCCAAATCCTAGGACGGTGGACGTGATCGCCTCCGATCCATCATCGAAGAGCTATAGCTTTCATGTTGGTGTTAAATGTTAATTCGCAGCAATTAGGACATCGGCTTCCCTGATTTTCTCCTCGAATCACTGAAGAGAGAGAAAGAGGGAGAGAGAGAGAGGTTGTCGGTGGGGAAGACATAACCATATAGCAAGTGCATAGGGTACCGGGTTTGTGACCACTGAAATCAGGGACATCTTTGCTCTGCATTAGTACTGCACTAGCACAATAAAGTAGAGAAATACTAATTGCTAAGAGCATCTCCAGCCACAGGTCCAAAATCAGGCCCCTACATCTCTATTTAGGGAGGTTGCCTGTAAAATTTGAGGGGCAAAATCAAAGCCCAACTCTAGCCACAGGCCTCAAATCAGCCCAAAACGAGGGGATAGGGGAATTCTATATCTAGGGGGCTGAAATTATAATTTGAGGGGGGCATGCAAAATGAGGTCCAATTTAAGAGCTCCACTAGAGTTTGATTTTTACCCAAACTCCTAAAATTTAGAGTAGGAGACCAAGTAGAGGCTTAGACTGGAGATACTGTAATAACGCCACGTGATACATACTCCCTCTGCCCTCACTTTCAATTTCAATGACATTCCTCAAAGTTCAATGCATCTGTTCACAACGATTCAAAGCACAAATAAATGTGTTATACTTGGTTACCATCTAAAACATCATTCAAATTGGGACAGAGGGACACAAACACAGAGACTGTAGTTATCATAGTCTAACATCGTAACATTTATTTTTACATTTATCATAACAAATATTTTGTAATATATAATTAATTTCCACGTTGTTAAACCATACGAATATGTAGGCCAGAAACCATGGTCAATAATACAAATGTTTTACTTAGGATAAAACTAATAATAAACAAAAATGTTTGACTTAGTATAAAAATTAGAACTACATTCTTTTGAGAAATAGAGGTAGGAAATTCGAAGTTTCATTTGTCATCTAAATTATCTGAAATCATTTTGACTAAAGTTTGAATTGACTTCTATTTGAAAGCATTGTTTTTTACATGGATTAAGTGCAGGACTAAGCTTCTTGACTAAAGTGAGCTTTGAGGTTTTGGCCTAAGTTAAAAAATAATAAGGAGATCCACCACCAATTTCTTTTAGAAAAACAGGTGGTTGCTATGCAAAAACCAGTGATCAGAAAATAGACCATATCTGATTTTTTTTGGTAAAAAAATGTCAACTATTAAAATTGAAAAATCGAGAACCTCATGAACACCAGCAAATTTTCTAAGGGTCTATTGTGTTCTTGCCCCTACTTTAATGTCTAATTGTGATTTTACCCTCATTTTTCTCGCCGTTGTGATTTTACCCCTGGTTTATAATTGCGATGCTTCTTTACCTCTACTTTTAACTCCGTTAGTTGTTTCTATAATTAAAAAAATAAAAATAGAGAAACCCTAGCAAATAAGACCAAAGGACCAAAATATCCCTTATCCACACAAAACCTTTCCAATTCTCTCATCCTCACCGTGAGCCCTGCCTCTCTCGTTCTCGTTCATCAGCGGCGGCGGCGCATCGAGGACAGGGATTCGCACGGGGGTTTGCCGTGGGGGCGTCGGGCGGCTCTGCTCCGTTGAGGCGCGCCATGTCGGGCGGCCAGGCACGGGCGGCGGCCACTCGCCGCTCGGGCAGCCAGGCGCCGCGGGCGGTGACCACTCGCCGCGTCCGGCAGCCGGAGCCCCGCGCAGCTAGGCCGTGGGGGAGTCGGGCGGCTCTGCTCGGTTGAGGCACGCCGCGTCGGGCGTCCAGGCGCCGCGGGCAGCAAAAACAGTAGCTAACAGATTTCACTGTTAGCTACTGTTTTTGCTGGACTTGTATGTTGGATCTGGGTGTTTTTGTTGGACTTATATGTTGAATCTGGGTTACTACTTTTGCTGAACTTATATTTGGTGTGATATTATCTATCTATATTTGCATGCTGTCGAATCATATGTAAGAAGTTGTGCAATGATGCTGCCAAAATTTTTTAGAAAATAGGGGTAAAATCACAGTGTACTCAGAAAAGTAGGGATAATTTCGCATGGGCAAACTTGTCCATATTTAGCCCATTTAACACCGTTACCTGTTATTCACGGAGTAGGGGTATACTTAAGGTTTATTTTAAAAAACCAGGGGTAAAATCACAACAGTGACAAAAAGGAGGGTAAAATCACAATTAGATGTCAAAGCAGGGGTAAGAACGCAATAAAAGTGGAAAAAAGTTGCATAGGTCATCACTAACTTTGTGGTTTTAGCTATAGCGTATCGCAATAATTGATCTTGTGAAAGACAGTGCCAAACCATGGTTATCTGCTGGAGTACACTGTGCCCAAAAATATAAATCTTTTCCATTCTTCAGAGATGTCACTCTTGAGCGGCTACATGTCTCACAATTGAGAGCTCTTGGAAAGACGAGGAGATTCGGTGACTGGACAGGGAGACGAAGGGAACGAGATGGAGAAACTCCTTTGGGACGCAGTGCTGCTTGTTGACATGTCAGGTGGTATATATATGGTGCATTTTATATACTTCCAGAAGTAATTAGTTTCACCTTCAATAAACCATATTATATATGGGTGCATATTAGTTTATCAATTTGATTATGTTTAGATACTCAATTTAAAATACTTCAAATCTTGGTATGCGAAATTTTTTCAACAAATCACATACTTTTAAATATATTACTAAAATACCACTACAGTAATATATTAAAAAGCATAACCATATACTATATGAATAACAAAAAAAAGATATAACCACATACTACTTTAAATGGTTTAGTATAACCATATACTTCATCTACATATATTTCTTCGGACAATAGACGATCTAAATCTAGACATATAGATATAGGAGTAACTACTCCCTGAGAGTAGAAAATAATTTTCATATATATATATATATATATATATATATATATATATATATATATATATATATATATATATATATATATATATATATATATAAAACACCATTTACCACGGATATGAATAATATAAGATATTAATAAAAGATGGATATCTGGGATTAGGATATTTAGTTAATTTTGAAGACTCTTGAAAATGCTCTTAGCAGGAGCCAGAGCTCTACTAAACATGGCCTGAGTGCGTCACAGAAATTTTATTGAGGGATATAGCTAGTTTGTCTCCCCATCTCTCTATTAAAATTATTATAAAAAGTTGTGTAAAAGATTTCATTTTTACACACACACACACACACACACATATATATATAATATGCTTGTGAAACTTTGTAATATTATATAATGACAGATAGTTTTTTTTTTTTTTGCTCCAAGAGTTTAGTTTATTGAGACCATCAGCCTCAAAAATTATATTCAATATGTTTAACCTATTTTCTGACTATTTTTAAACCCGAGATTATAAATCATTTTTAAACATTATTTTGGCTACTAGCCTACTATACTCCCTTTATTCCAAATTGTATCATTCTCTTATGCACTGTTATATGTATACTTCTATATGCATGCTGATAGCACGCAACTTGCATTGTACAATAATAGTTTTGAGCCCTAAGAGCAACTCCAATGGACTCCCCAAACAGGCCCCTATTCTATTTTTAGGAGTTTAACCTAAAAAAAAACAACTCCAATGGGCCTCCTATTTGGGCTCTTATTTTTGGAGGACTCCCAAAATTTAGTCTGAGGCTCCCAGGAACCAGGGGTTCCTATCCTCTCGCGGTCTCGCCCCGACGCCCTCGTCGTTCCCCGCCGCCACCCCGCCGCCGCGGCCACGGTCGCCGCCCTCCCGCCACCATGGCCGCCGCTCCTCCACCGCCGCTCCTCTTCCCGCCTGCACGGCTGCACCACCCTACCCCGACGCCCCCGACACGTTCCCCGCCGCCACCCCGCCGCCGTGGCCGCGGTCGCCGCCCTCCCACCACCGCGGCCGCCACTCCTCCACCGCCGCTCCTCTTCCCGCCTGCACCACCGCTCCTCTACCAGCGCGAGCACCCCGGGCCGCGCCTTCTCGATCTGGTGGCCGCGAACCCGCCGGTTCTGCTCCTATGGACGGCAGCGTGTCACGAGGATTCTCCGGAGGCGGGCTGCCTCCCCGTCCGACGGTGTCTACAACGCGACGTCGTCCTCCATTCGTCGCGCCGCATTCCCGTCGCCAAGAACCTGCCTGTTCGACAAGAATGCCTTCTCCCGACGGCAGCGGCAGTGGTGGCAGGATGCCTTCTCCCAGCAACGGTGGCGGCGGCGGTGGCTTACCTCGTCGGCTCCCCAACGACCCACCTCCACTCGGCCCTCGCGCATTGAGCTTCACAGAGCCTCATGCCACCACCTGGGACGCTGGCAGAATCACAACATCACCAGCAGAAGTCTACGAGGTCACCGGCGACGACTTTAGCCCCAACCATTGGACACCTGACTACTCGGTGAGTTGAGCTAATCCCATTCCCTTGTTTCAGATTGATGCTAATTCCATTGAGTCGAAGGAATACCATCTAGTGAAGTGAATCTTCATTCCATAGTCATTAGTAGAACTGTTTGGTTGTCATGTCTGCATATATGATTTGGGGATGCTGTCAGTTAATGGATTCCTCAACATCACATGTTCTATTTTGGTCAGGGGAGAGCAGGATACGATGTGGTGTGGGTTTGATTGAGTCATTGGTTGTCGCATAGTCTGCCAATTTTTCGGTAGCATTTTCGTCATTTAGGTTTACATGTTTTGCATTACCTGATAATTGAAACTGGAGTGGTCAACCTGATTCTGCTATCTTCTGCTACGACTTTAAGAATCCAAGTTCTTCAATATAGTGTTGCCATGGTGAAGTCTAGCAATGAATCTTAGCACCCTAAACAGTTACTATATACTGCATTTCATGCTATTTATTCAATTAGCTATAGTGAAACAAACGTTGACATCCACAGTTCAGTTTTTACTTTCAGTATTTGAGATATTAGTTGGCAAGTTCATACAGCAGTGAATTTGGTTTATCAATTGGCAAAATGATAATTCCTTCACTGTCTGGACATGTGTTATAGATGGAAAGATGGATGTGGGAGGGTGGATTCTAGCTGTTCTGAAACAGATGCAATTGTCCAGTTTATGCATCGTACCTTTTTTGTTATATCTGAGATTCTGAGTCCTGTACGGCTGTACATCCTTCTTTACTGCATGAAAATAAAATGGAACAGTTTGTTTCCCCATTTGTCACATTCAGTGAGATATAGAGTTGTGACTTTGTACAACTAGGTCTTTGTTTCTGTTTGGGATCTGAGTTTTGCTGGTGTGCAATATAGAGTTGTGACTTTGTACAACTAGCTACAATATATTTTGAAACTGTGAAACTCATTTCTGTATTTTTTTTCCAATCAATTATTGATGCAGCAACCAAGGGCTTCAAGTGCAGCAGGGAGTGGATATTTCACAACCATATTGACACAGGAAGCGGATGATGATTTGGAATTACTGAGGCAGCAGAATGCCACTCCAAGTACTGGCAACAAAGGAGCATCCAAGAGAGGCAGCAATTACACTAATCAAGAAGATATCCAACTTTGTAAATCTTGGATTCATATTAGCAATGACCCTATCATAGGGAATGACCAGCCAGGAAAAACTTATTGGGAGAGGATCGCAAATGATTTGCACATGAACAGGGACTTTGAGTCCGATAGGACTCCCAATTCACTCGAGCATCGCTTTGGAATCATACTGAGGGAGTGCATGAAATTCCAAGGCTACTACGAGGAGGTCGAGCGTCGTCATCCAAGTGGCATTCCATACCAAGAGCATGTAATTGATCTTTCACTTGGTTCACCCCATATCTTGTCATTGCTATATATCTAACCATGCACTTGATCTTTGCTGCAGCTGCTGGAAGCCCAAGCAAGGTATGCCAGAAAAGCGAATGGCAAAAGTTGTCAATTCGAACAATGCTGGCTCACGTTAAGGCACACTCAGAAGTTCGAATCAACGCTTGAAGCCAACAAGAAGTCGGCCAAGTCCAGAGAGGTCAACCTCCTGGTAGGAAGTGAAGAAGAGGACGATGAGTCAACCGCCCAAGGCCAAGAGAGCTCATCAATCCCTTCTACCAAGAAAGCCCGACCTCCGGGTAGAAAGCAGTCCAAAGTGAAGCTGAAAAAAAATGAAGGAGATGACGAGTACAAGGATATGATGCAAAATTTGTTGGTAATGAAGACCGAGGAACATATGATCAAGAAAAAAAGGTGGGAGAAGGATATGATGCTTGAGGAGTGCAGGCTTAAGATGGAGGAGGACCGGCTGCAGTGGGAGATGGAACAAAAAATTATGTTTTGTGATGTCACTACTTTGGACAATGATCAAAGGGCATATGTGCAGGCGAAGAGAGCAAAGATTGCGAAGGCGATGAGTGCTAGTGTAGGCGAGACGGCTAGTGGTGAGAGTGGAGTGTAGGTTTGGTGAGAGTTGTGTTCTTCATATGAAAGGTCATACATATTTGAACTTTAAATAAGCTGAACTAGATTAGTGTCTTACAATTGAGCCATTTGTTTGGCTATGATACAATCCCTAGTGTCTGTACTTTGAATGTCATCTTTGTTTATGTCATATCAGAGTGTCATTAGAATTGCAACTAATTCTGGGATGCACTGTATCCTTGTTTTCACTTATTGTCATATCAGAGTGTTAATATTATTCGGGAGTTTGGCATATCCTGAAAGAAGCAGCATAGCTGAATGTTCAAAACTGAATTCAGCTATAACTGTCTATTGGATATGAGTGTTAAGCAATGTTATTATCAGATTATGAGTGTTGACTTCAGATTATGTTGCAGAACCAGGCAACTGTCTATTGGATAGCATATTGCCAAAATCGCTCCACTATGGCATGTTTTATTGCTTACCTGACCAGGCAGCCATCAAGGCTATTGGCTTTGACTGCATATTATGAGTGTTTTATCCACAATTTCTCTTCCAGTGTAGATTAGTATTTTTTTCAATAATGATAGCATACTGGTTGGCCCTGTGAACTTCACATCTGTGGCTGTCATCTTTACAGCATATGTAAGTTTATAAGCCATGACTATAGATACTGAAACATTTTACTGAATGTCAGTCCATCAAAGTCCATATGTATATCATCACAGAAAAAAACCAGCTTTTCTCAGAATCAAAACTTTATTAGTTGCTCCAAACAAGAGCAGCCTTCAGATGTGCAAAAGGCAGTAAAGATCACTATTAAAAGAAATTCTGCTTGCCCTGTGATACTCCTACCTGTACTCCTGGTGTTGCCATGCCAGGAACCGTATTGCCACCAATGTTATTATTAGTAGCCATAGGCATTGGCCCACTAGAGTAAAACTGAACACTGCAATTGCAGGCTGCAGCAAGTAAATGAGCACAAATTGGTAAACCGAACATTGCATATTACATAATTTAGTCTTCCAAGTTACAGAGTAATATCATAGACAGATTGCAGCTACAGTGTACATTGGTAAATCACTAGAATCTCGAACTACCTAGAACTATGAATTGCCCACAAGTGCTCTACAAGGTCATCCCGAAGTCGCTCATGTGAAGACCTATCCTCAATCTCGTCGTGTATCTTCAGGAAGTCCTCTAGCACAAGCGGATTACGACGTTGGTAGTCCATAGGTTGCAACACAGGGACACCCTCCTGATGGTAGTTAAAATCATCTTCCTCATCTCGCTCATCCTCAATGATCATGTTGTGCAAGACTACACAAGCTTGCATTATATACCATAGATCTTCCTTGTGCCACATTCTTGCAGGACCCCGCACAATTGCAAAGCGAGCTTGGAGTACCCCAAAATCTCTTTTGACGTCTTTCCTCGCTGCTTCTTGTGCCATTGTGAAGTGAATCTTCTTGTTGCCCTGTGGATGTTGAAAAGCTTTGACAAACGTTGCCCAGGCTAGGTATATCCCATCAGCAAGATAGTACCCCATTGTGTACTTGTTTCCATTGACCATATATTCCATTTGTGGTGCCGTCCCAGAAGTCAGACTCTGAAATAGTGGAGAGCGGCGCAAAACGTTGATATCATTTAGAGAACCAGGAAGGCCGAAGAATGCATGCCAGATCCATAGATCTTGTGATGCAATGGCCTCAAGGATCATGGTCGGCCCATCTTCCTTCCCTTCGTATGCTCCTCTCCAACCAACTGGGCACTTGTCCCATTTCTAATGCATGCAATCAACGGAACCAAGCATACCTGGGAACCCTCTTACACTATTAATTGCCAACAGCCTGGCTATATCCTGGGCATTGGGGGCCCTCAAGTATTCTTCACCAAAGACATCGACGACAGCCTTCACAAAATGTTTCAGACACTCAATGATTGTGCTCTCTCCCATCCTCACATACTCATCCAAGAAGTCGGCTGAAATACCGTAGGCAAGCATCCGAACAGCGGCAACAACCTTCTGTATGGGAGAGGCGCCAAGAGTTCCGATGGCATCGGGCTTCTGATGGAAATAGTCATCATGAGACTCCACTGCATCCACTATCCGCAGAAAGAGAGACCTGGACATCCGAAACCTCCTTCTGAAATGTTTCTCACTGTATACACACTGGTCCGCGAAGTAGTCTAGATAGATGCGATTGTGACCTTCCGAAATGTTCCATGGCACTTTGCGGTGACCCGGCAACGATCCACGAAACTTTTTCTTGCACTTGTTTCTCCTCGAGCCCTCAAGAAGACCGGCAATGATGAAGAGGTCGTCATCATCAGATTCATCCTCTTTATCCCACCATCGACGAGATCTAGTCCCAAACCTTGACATCTGCCATAGCAACAAAAAAGAACAATTGAGTCCACTTAGCAATTGAGTATAGTATCATAAAAATTCTCACCATTCAGTTGACAACAACTAAATAAATAGCAGCTTTTTTGGAAGAAGAAATCTACTATAAAAGTAAGATCCTTATGATTGTAATAACAAGAGCAAGAGCCTCTCACAAGTGTAATAACATATGAAACAACAAACTAATGATTACATATTAGCACTTTCCTCTTTTGTTTCATACCTCACCAGATCATACAGCAGGTAAAAGCAGAACGTGGATACAGCTTGTGTTAAACAGAAACACAAACAATATGATTGGATCCTTATGAAGTTTCACATTTGATAGCGAGGTGAGGCATTTCTAAAAACAAATACAAATTATCATTCCTGGAAAACTATCTTTTGCACAGCCTATCCCCACAAGGTGGCCAGCAGGATCTAAACAAGCAATCATGGTTGCTAATCATCCAGACTGTTCGGCAATGGTTCATCACATCAATGAGTTAGGATTACTGGGTGGGTGGGGGCTACTAATAAGCTGTAGAGGTCATACTGTCATACTGCAGTTCAAGATTAGCTCACACCTCGAGCACCAAATGGCCCTGCATTCGCACAAATCAGTACGCACAGCACTGCATTCACAAACAAAGATAGCCTCTCTTCAACACCAAAATCCGATGGATAGAAAGAATTCAAATACTCTAGAAACTGAGCCAAGATCCCACCTTTGTTCCGCGCGGATGCTGCTGTGAAGGACCAGGCGGCGCAGGCAGGACGCCGGTGCTAGCGACGCGCGGCGCGGGCAGAAGGAGCAGGCGGCGCGCAGGGGGCACTGGTGCTGGCGGCGCGGGCAGGGCGCTGGTGCTGGCGGCGCACGTCGCGGGCACGAGGAGGCGGCACGCGGGCGGGGAGCCGGTGTGCAGCGCACGGGTGGGGCGCCGGGGCTGGCGGCGTTCTTGGGCTGGAGCGATTTGGAATAGGGTTTTGGCCTGGAGTTAGAGTCAATTTTGGGTCCCTATTTTTTACAGGCCAGTATGCAAATGAAAAAAATAGGGGCCTAATTTGGATGCTGGGCTGGAGTTGCTCTAAGCCCCGAACTACTGGAAGAGAGCATTCGCCTACAAGTACACACATGCAGATTAAATTTCTCTCCGCGTGTTTTCAGTTCCGCTTTCCATTTGAACTCGCACACCATTTATACACGATTTAAGCAGAAACTATAGCAGTGGTCGGCTTCGACTTTTCCCCACTGCACACCAACTTGTCACGTTCTCCCCAATAATTTGAATCGACCGGTACACATATCGAATCGTACCTAAAGTTGTTGTGCATCAATCCCTTCCCTTCCTTTCCCCAAAGTGGCCTATAAATACCTCCTCTCGTGCCCACTGCTGCAGCAGAACAGTCGAGCTAGCTCGGCATATCTCTTAACTCTTATCTAGCTAGCTCAGCACAGAACAATGGCGAAGCTCTGCACATTACTGTTGGCTGCAGTGATCGTGCTCTCACTTCTAGTGAGCCCCATTGCTTGCACCCGCAAGCTCAGCAATCCCAAGCGCAAGCCGATCAGCCACAGGCAGGCGCCTGCGGCCAGAGGCTTCCACAAGCCGGCAACTGGAGCCAAGTCCCACACCAACCACAGCGCCACCCCTTCGTCACCCTCCACCCTCTATGGCTCCGGCGGCTGGCTGTCCGGCGCCGGCGCCACGTACTACGGCGCCCCTAACGGCGACGGCGGTGAAGGTCAGTGGCAGCATGCCTTTTGCTTGTGTCCATGCCTCTACTGTCATGTCGATGGCAAAGCACTTAATTATAAACGTGCATTGGACTCATGTCGTTGAAATTGACCGTGAATTCTTACTTACAGGCGGCGCGTGCGGCTACCAGACGGCCGTCGGGAAGCAGCCGTTCGACTCGATGATCGCCGCCGGGAGCGCGCCGCTGTACAGGGGAGGCGAGGGCTGCGGCGCCTGCTACGAGGTGAGATGCACGAGCAACAAGGCATGCTCGGGCCAGCCGGTGACGGTCGTCATCACCGACCTGTCCCCGGGCGGGCTGTTCCCCGGCGAGGTCGCCCACTTCGACATGAGCGGCACGGCCATGGGCGCCATGGCGAAGCCCGGGCCCGGCATGGCCGACAAGGTCCGCGCCGGCGGCGTGCTGAGGATCCAGTACAGGAGGGTGCCGTGCAAGTACCCCGGCGTGAACGTGGCGTTCAAGGTGGACCAGGGCGCCAACCCCTTCTACTTCAACGTGCTCATCGAGTTCGAGGACGACGACGGCGACCTCAGCGCCGTGGAGCTCATGGAGGCCGGCAGCTGCGCCTGGACGCCCATGGCGCACAACTGGGGCGCCACGTGGCGCCTCAACAACGGCAGGAGGCTCAATGCGCCGTTCGGGCTCCGGCTCACCTCCGACTCCGGCAGGGTGCTCGTCGCCAACAACGCCATCCCGGCCGCGTGGAAGCCCGGCAAGACCTACCGTTCCTTGGTCAATTACCCATGAATTGCTTTGCTAGCTGCTGCCAGTGGAGGAGCATCGTCGATCGCCGCGTTATTAAGGCGGCAAATGCGAGCGTCCGGGTTTCGTGGGAGGCCGTGCCAGAAGAGGAGGAGGAGGAGGTTGAAGAAGGGAATGGAGTTCTTCCCTCCCTCCACATGGTCTCTCTGCATTTCCCTAGTGATGCATGTGTGAATGGTGTGGTGCTGTAATTTTGTCTCTTCCTTGGTGTCTGTTGTGCTGTTGTGGCTGTGGAAAGCTAGCTACAGCGCGCGACTAATGTTGCGTGCCAATGCATCAAGTTGTGAATTTGAATTTGTGTACATCGGCAATCATTTCAGAATTCAGAAAAAAAATTGAATTAAGTGAGAAAAATTGAATTAATTATTTCTCAGTTACCTAGAACTACAGCTAAATAGCTTGAAACTGCAATCACTTCAAAAAAAAAAGGTATAATATTAATAATTATACACGGTTGATGAATGGTGAGGGAGGTCATGGGGAGGTGACATCAGAGCCTGTTTGTAGGATAGACAATTTGCCATAACCACATAAAATTCATGCAAACTATATTTCTAAACAGTCAGAACGGCTTGTAATTTGGAATAGAGGATGTAACCTACTATTTAATTAGTTCGTAGGGCATCAGTACACACTACAATTTGACTAGATAGTTATATAAGAATATAGGATCAGTATTGCTTTAAATAGTGTCAAATGTTATGGAAATATGTTCCTTGTATCAATATTGTGTTTTCAATCTATAAGTGACCCTAATTGGATGAATTAATTAGTACTAGTTGTTACTCATGGCTAAAAAATAACCAGCTAAAAATTAGTGAACTTGTTTGGATCCTGAAGTAATTGTTGGGTTTTACAGACTAGAACTAGTTGTTAGTTAAACTAACAGCTAGTTGTGGTTATGGCTAAACTTTAGCCCACCCATTAGTCCTCTTATTGTTGATCCAAACATGACTAATGGATGAGCTTCTAGCCAATTAGTTGTTAATCCAAGAGATCCAGAGAGCCATACTTTAGTCATTGACGATCAAAGAAAACAAAATGACTTGTGAACTGAACATATATCAGTTAGTTGGGTCTTTATGGTGGAATCTATCCACCTGGATTTAAGTTTTCGACTTGTCACAGATGGATTTATTTCAGATTGGTCGGCAATGTCCCCGTCGATAGTGAACGGGTCACTTCGTCAACATCGAGATTTGTTGGCCCAGTTCATCGAAGGTGCTCATATTAAGAAACTAAATAGTAATATTCTGGATTTGATACTATTCTAGTCGATAGACACAATGCATTTGATACTTTTTTTTTCCTCAATCGGGTTCAACCTGTTTTTCATTAAGAGGGCGTTTGATACCCTATTTCATTTCTATTCCTTTGCTAACAACCTTTCTTTTCAGATTGATTAATTTTCCTTGATATATGCTGGCTCGGCATCCTGGAGACCAGACATGTGCAGGTCCGTCTAGGAAAGCAGACAATTGTGCAGGACTTTGAATGTCGCAACAACTGATTGATGTACTGTTCTCTCTTTATTTACAGAAGAAGAATCATCAATAATACTATAGTTGTCTACATATACACAGAAGCTTCCTTCCGTTGTACACCCGGCCGGAGCTTGATTTCTCATTTAGATACTCGTACTACGTAGTGATTAAAGTCGATAATCTGCAGGCTGGCATCATATATGTGTTTAAGCCCTGTCGACGAGCACACGTGCTGTCCGGGCAATATTTTATCAAATGGATCCAGATTACTCCGGAATAAAACCCAAACTGCACGTCCATCGGGTATGTCGATTCCTGCCGGCTGCCTTTGCTTGTTACACGTGTTCTTTCACTATCAAAGTATGTTGTACTAACTGCATCTTGTTATAGCTAGAGATTCACTGTCTCCTGGCCTTAGCCACATATATATAAGTGCTTATTTGGATGCTCATGTATCTATCTCAGTCGTTTGGTTAGGTTTATATGGAAATTGAACTAATTAATTTCCACATTGATTACACATGGATTAGGGTCGATATACATGAACATTGAAACAAGACCTATGCCAAGTTGCACGAATATGTCACATAAATGTAAACTTAATTTCTAGTGGAAGTTTTGTGAGAGAAGCATTTTTTCTCCCGTTCCACTAATTTAGATAGCTTATATTACCACTACGTGTTTCATTGTTCTGTTACTGCAGAAAACAACGTTTTAGCTCCACTGATTTAGCTGATTTTTTTTTTTTTTTGCATGTATCCAATACTAAACATAGAAAACTGTTGTATTTAAGTTCTTCACTTTATATAAAAACTTTATATAAAGTGAAGAACAGCCGGAGGGCCCTGGCGGCCGGCAACTAACCGAGCAGCCGGCGTGGGAACTGGCCCTACCCGGCCGCGCCGCTGCTGCACGCGTCGTCGGCGGCGGTTCATTCATCGTTGCGCTTACCTCCCTCAACTCGCATGGCGAGAGTGCCGTGGCATGTGCGGAGATTCTCGATCGCGGCATGCATGCGAGATGCGAAGCGCGAGCCCAAGATGAGAAGCTGAAAGCAACGTACCGTGCACATGGTGGTCTCGCCTCGCGGCCACGCACACGGTCCCTCCGGCTCCCTCTTGTCTTGTGTTCATGCAGTATGTTTCCAGTGGGACCAGAAGCCATGAAACGACATGCATGTCGCTTGGCAGGCAGCGTTTACTATATAATAAATAAATAATACTCTATTCGATCCATATATTGTATATCCATCCATGTACCCACCGCCGACGAGCAGTCTACATATGCTTCATTCTGCTCCCACACACGGCAACGTGGCAGCGTATTGTCTGACTGACACGATACGAGTAGAGTTATTTTATGTACAATTACAAGCGGCGGTGCCTACGCGCTAATTGCATGTTATCAACCGAGCCGACGGCAGCATGTCGGAGTGATTTGCGGGCAGGCCCCCTAATAAGCGGCCGCGTAATATAAGCTGGCTGACTGACTGTGACGAACGACGCCGGTCAGCCGGTGTAGACTGACAAACCACCAGGGTTCACACCCCACCCACATGCATGATATTGATGGATGACGGCTGGAGTGAACAGCTGAACACTTCTTCAGTAGATCCAATTCATTTGCCGCAGCCGCAGTACAGTGCAGTATCTGGCCGGAGCCACACCTGTCGTCTCGTCCACTCGTCCCTACCGAGTGTCGGAAGAAAGAACCATCTTCTAATCTACTCCTAGTAATTATTTTACTCGCGCGATCTATCCAGGTCGTCGTCCCGCGAGGACCCGCGAAGGTACGTACGTGGCCCTGCCGTGCCGGCGGTTGCAACCGTAACCTTTTTCCATCAGCTCCAGCTCCGATTCTTGGACTGTCGGCTCCCGTGGCCCGTGGGTGCCTGGCCCCCGCGCGCGGTCCTATTTACCGGCGCGCCATGTGAGGGCGGTAAAGAGAGATCTTGGTCGCGTCGACGGCGATCGTAAGAAATAATAGCAATTGAGTGATGCATAAATTAATTCCGACAATGAGAAAAAGACCAACAGTATGTAAATCATATTTAAGATCTAACACTAGCACCACGATCTGAGATAAATTCATGACATCTAGTACTGGCAACAGAAAAGATGCGAGAATGAACAACAGAGAGAGTGCGGACATCCTTACAGTGGGGTTGTCGGCGCTAACAGCGCAAAAGAAAACGAAACAGACCGTCGATGGAGATCAGCGAACACCGAACGTAGAGGGAAGAAGACGTCCAGCGAGCAGTCGCGACGGCGCTTCCAAAAAACCTGATGCGCCCCCTACCCCGTGCAGGGACACGAGAGGACGTCGGCTTCAGAGCCTGCTCTCCCGGCGTCGATGGCACGTCGACGGCGGGATGGGGAAGACGGCGACAGCGCAGCAAACTGGAACGGGGAGAGAAGAATTCTCGGTATATTGAGGACGACGTCTCGCCCTTTATTTATACACGCGCACGCGTTGCAGCAAATAGTAAATCAATTAGCCGCTCAATCACAGTCATTATGATAATTAACCTGCCGTTTGTGTAATTACCATGATACGAGAATAATTGCTTACCAAATAGACCAGCGCAATTTTCTCCATGCATGCAAAAATTTCGAGTGGCAAAAGGAAGCCGCGCACCCGCAAGGATTGGAGCGGGAAATCGCTGAACCATTCACGCGCATGTCGTGCGCGCGCGCGCCCCGCCCCGCCCGGCCCGGCCCGGCGAGGCGAGGCGAGGCGAGCGAGCGCGCGCGTGTGCTTCTTCCTTTTCCCTCTCTCACATAGCTTCAACTAGATAGGGATAGCCCACACTTTTAAGTTGGCTTCACTCCATTTAGACTAGCAAGGTGGGACTAAAGTCTCCTACCATGTCACAATCCCCCACCATATCCCAAGGGCATGCGAGTCATACTCCCTGTACCACAGTACTGTTAATATACCAGCTATTCAGTGGAGACCGGTTAAGGTTGAACATCCACCTAGAACAACAAGATAGACCCACCCACAACTACACAATGAACTAGACCTTGAATTGGTAGTTTGGTGTGAATAGGCTTCTCTTAAAGTCTTGACTGATACTAGGCTGCCATAGCCAACCCCGCGAGTGGAGCGTATAAGTCATACTCCTATCTTACTTTATGAGCTTCTTAAAGAATTCCCAATTCTTATAAACTGCGACTAACAGTTGTGCTCACATAGGTGTGTTCTTTTAGGGATACTCTGTAGAACAGTATCTCGCTATAAAGCCTCAGAACACATTAAGACAAAGTCAACCTGCCTTACAGAAATGAGAGTACTGCATCTCCAGCGGAGTGGGTTAAAATAGAATTGTACTCTCCCGTCAACCAACAGCTTGTTCTTCCCATATCCTAATTCACGGGATCTCCGATCACATAGGCTGGATTACTACAGAGGTTAGCTCACTTGGGGTCTCATTCCCATCTCTTTCGATGCATTGTCAATCACGGTACGTGATAGTCCCTTCGTAAAGGGATCTGCCAGGTTCTTAGTTGTCTGGATATAATCCACAGCTATTACTCCGGAGCTCCTCAATTTCCTGACAGACTTCAGTCTACGCTTTACATGTTTGCTGGACTTCGCATTATCCTGACTACTCTTCACCTTTGTGATCACTGTTTGATTATCACAA
Source organism: Eremochloa ophiuroides (assembly GCA_038502445.1). NCBI lineage: Eukaryota > Viridiplantae > Streptophyta > Magnoliopsida > Poales > Poaceae > Eremochloa > Eremochloa ophiuroides. Next base: position 33,489,725 of record JAHLJS010000001.1, on the reverse strand, counting down.
TTAATAAGAATAGCAGAAATTGGTTTCTCAACCACTGGTAAGTCCATCAACAGTTCTCGTAACCATTCAGCTTCAGTAGAAGCTTTATCTAGAGCTGTGAGCTCTGCCTCCATTGTAGACTTTGTAAGGATTGTCTGCTTACAAGACCTCCAAGAGACAGCGCCACCACCCAAAGTGAATATGTATCCACTAGTGGCCTTAAGCTCATCAGCTTCTGTAATCCAATTTGAATCATTATATCCTTCGAGTACCCCCGGCTACCTAGAATAGTGAATTGCATAACTCATAGTACCCTTTAGATAGCGCATTACTCGATCAATACCACGCCAATGATCAGTTCCTGAATTAGAGGAAAATCTGCTCAACTTGCTTACAGCAAATGAGATATCAGGGCGGGTCGCGCTAGCTAGGTACATTAGAGAACCAATTATTTGGGAGTATCTCAAATGATCCTTACCTAGCCTCTTATTCTTTCAAAGTATTAGGCTAGGATCATAAGGTGTTGGGCAAGGTTTGCTATCCATATAGCCAAAACGGCTCAAAATCTTTTCCACATAATGAGACTGCAAAAGAGTAATCCCATTCTCATTCTTATTAAGTTTAATGTTGAGAATCACATCTGCTTCCCCCAAATCTTTCATGTCAAAGTTTTGGGATAAGAATAACTTTACATCATTAATCTCGTCGATACTTGTCCCAAAGATTATTATGTCATCAACATACAAGCACAGGATTACTCATTTGCCCCCACCATAGCGGTAGTACACGCAAGTGTCGGCTTCATTTACAGCAAATCCAGCAGAGGTCAGAGTCTTATCGAACTTCTCATGCCACTGCTTGGGTGCCTGCTTTAAGCCGTACAAAGATTTGAGTAACGTGCACACCTTGCCCTCTTGTCCTTGTGCTATAAATCCATCGGGCTGATCCATATAAATTTCTTCCTCTAGCTCTCCATTAAGGAAAGCCGCCTTCACGTCCATCTGATGAACGAGAAGACCATGGGTAGCAGCCAAGGATAATAGCACTCGGATTGTAGTTAATCTGGCAACCGGTGAGTAGGTATCAAAATAATCCTCGCCTTCCTTTTGTGTATAACCTTTAGCAACAAGCCTGGCCTTGTACTTTTCAACAGTACCATCAGGCCTAAGCTTCTTCTTAAATACCCATTTACAGCCAATCGATTTGCAACCCATATGTCTATCTATTACTTCCCATGTACCATTTGCAGTAATTGAGTCCATTTCACTTCGGACGGCATCTTTCCAATATTCTGCATCTGGTGATGCATATGCCTCTGCAATGGTAGTGGGTTCACCAAAGGATTTTGCAACCCTTTGTCTCTTACTCCGTCTAGGAGCTACAACACTGTCATCCTCTTCGTTACCATGTGGAGTTATAATTGGTTCAACTATGGGCATTGGTTCAGGAATAAATTCATTTGATGAACTGGGCAAAGAGTAAACATCTTTCATCGGGAATATATTTTCAAAGAATGTAACATCCCGTGACTCCAAAAGTGAATCAGCTAAAATATCAGGCGTTTCTGATTTTATCACTAAGAACTTATACGCTGTGCTGTGGTGTGCGTATCCCAAAAGGATACAATCAACTATCTTTGGTCTGAGTTTGCGCTTCTTATTAATTGGTATACTGACCATGGCCAAACAGCCCCAAGTGCGCAAGTAGTGGAGAGATGGTTTCCTCCCTTTCCATTCTTCGTACGGAGTCACATCACTATTTTTAGTGGAAACTCTATTTAGAACGTGACATGCTGTCAAAACAGCTTCCCCCCACCATGCCTTAGCCATACCGGATGTTCCTAATATGGCGTTCAACAAGTTCATTAATGTCCGGTTCTTTCTTTCGGCAACCCCATTAGATTGAGGGGAATATGGAGGTGTTCGTTCATGAATTATTCCATTCTCCGCACAGAAAAGATCAAATTCATTGGAGAAATACTCCCCGCCGCGATTAGACCTAACACGTTTCATTTTCTTTTCTAATTGATTCTCTACCTCAGCTTTATAAGTATTAAAACATTCTAACGCATCATCTTTAGTTCTTAGAAGAAATACATAACAATGCTTAGTAGCATCATCAATTAAAGTCATGAAATATCTTTTTCCTCCTTTTGTCAACACACCATTCATTTCACAAATATCAGAATGTATGAGCTCTAATAATGTTGTGCATCTCTAGTCTACAGTCTTATGTGGCTTATGAGGTTGCTTTGCTTGCACACACACTTGACACTTAGAGCTTTTGACAGTAGAAAAATTCGGAATTAAACTCATACTGGATAGACGCGACATACAACCAAAATTAATGTGACACAAACGTGAATGTCATATATCAGCCACCGAATTGTTTGAATCACACACATGGTTCACAACTTTATTACAGAAATCGGAGAGTGAAAAACGGAACAAGCTTCCGCTATCATAGCCTTTGCCAATGAACTGGCCATATCTCGAAATGACTACTTTATTAGACTCGAACACCAGCTTAAACCCATCTCGACATAGGAGGGATCCGCTAACGAGGTTCTTCTTTATTGAAGGGGCATGCTGCACGTTCTTCAGCCGCACGATCTTTCGCGAAGTAAACTTTAGATCGACCGAACCAACACCAAGAACAGTGGTATGCGATCCGTTCCCCATCATGACGGTTGAACCTCGGATGTCTTGGTAAGATGAAAACATAGAGATATTAGTACAAACATGAATATTGGCTTCTGTATCTATCCACCAATCATTAGATTGACATTACGCTAGGTAAAGAATTACCGTACCCAGATCCGTTAGGATCGCCAATAGTCATGTTGGCAGATTTCTACCCTTGCTGATTCTTCTTGCCTTTGCGGTTCTTGTACTTCTTGGCGAAGTGTCCAGTCTCACCGCAAACGAAGCGCACAACTTCATCCATGTTCATCTTCTTCTTCTTGAATTGAGTAGTCTGAACAGCCTTTTGCTTGTTCTTGCCAATGTGCTGCATCACATTAGCGCTGGACTGCCTTTCAGGTGCTTTTGGTGGAGCATCCTTTGCCCGAGCCTTCTCTTCAACATCAAGACCAGCCAACAAATCCTCAACGGAGATTTTGTCTTTTATGTTTCAGAGCTGTGGCAAAGTTCCTCCATGACGGAGGTAATTTGGCAATAATTCCACCAACCACAAACTTATCAGGCAAACCATGACCGAGCTATTCAAGTTCACTCACAATAAGTTAGAACTCATGAGCCTGTTCCACGACCGAACGGTTTTCAACCATTTTGTAGTCGTGATACTTCTCCATTACGTACAGCTCGTGCCCAGCATCTGCGGCACCGAACTTGTGTTTGAATGCCTCACACAGTTCAGCAGCACTCTTGATGTTCATGTAAACATCACATAACTGGTCAGAGAGAACGCTAAGAACGCATCTGACGAAAATCGTCGTAGCCGCAGTAAACTCCTGCACCTCTTTCTCAGATCCGAGAGGTAGTGCGGGAGGATTACTCACGACCCAAGACACGCCCATAGCCGTCAGCCACAACTGAGCCCTCATCTGCCATCTCTTGAAATTCACACCAGTGAACTTCTCCGGTTTCATCGCATCAGAGTATCTCTTAGTCATCGCTAAATGCCTATCATGTTTTTGGATTGTTGGAAAGGCAATTTAGCGATGCACAAATTAATTCCGACAATGAGAAAAAGACCAACAGCATGTAAATCATATTTGAGATCTAACACTAGCACTACGATCTGAGACAAATTCATGACATCTAGTACTAGGTACAGAAAGGATGCGAGAATGAATAACAGAGAGAGAGCGGACATCATTACAGTGGGGTTGTCGGCGCTAACAGCGCAAAAGAAGACGAAGCAGACCGTCGATGGAGATCAGCGAACACCGGGCGTAGAGGGAAGAAGACGTCCAGTGAGCAGTCACGACGGCGCTTCCTAAAAACCTGAAGCGCCCCCTACCCCGTGTAGGGACATGAGAGGACGTCGGCTTCGGAGCCTGCTCTCCCGGCGTCGATGGCACGTCGACGGCGGGATGGGGAAGACGGCGACAGCGCAGCAAACTGGAACGGGGAGAGAAGAATTCTCGATATATTGAGGACGACGTCTCGCCCTTTATTTATACACGCGCACGCGTTGCAGCAAATAGTAAACCAATTAGCCGCTCAATCACAGTCATTATGATAATTAACCTGCCGTTTGTGTAATTACCAGTAATACGAGAATAATTGCTTACCAAATAGGCCAGCGCAATTTTCTCTATGCATGCAAAAATTTCGAGTGGCAAAAGGAAGCCGCGCACCCGCAAGGGTTGGAGCGGGAAATCGCCGGACCATTCACGCGCATGTCGTGCGCGCGCGCGCCCCGCCCCGCCTGGCCCGGCCCGGCGAGACGAGGCGAGGCGAGCGAGTTCGCGCGTGTGTTTCTTTCTTTTTCCTCTCTCACATAGCTTCAACTAGATAGGAATAGCCCACACTTTTAAGTTGGCTTCACTCCATTTACATTAGTAAGGTGGGACTAAAGTCCCCCACCATGTCACATATGCATGCATGTGTGAGTAGGCCTTTGAAATTTCTATAGAGATATTTGGGCCATAGCCCAAATCTTCTAACAGCGACGACGCACACGACACTGGCATTTTGGTTGCAACGGTTATGCAAAAGCCGGGACCATGCCTACCGCTCGCTTCAGCAAAAGCCGTGCGACAATGGTTAAGCTTAAGCAGAGAGCTCTGGTGGTACTAATCATGTCTCTGGGAGTAAACCAATTGGAGCGGCAAGGGAACATGGTGGTAACAGTGGCTAATGCGCGGAGGGTATACAGCGAGGCTAAGTGCACTGCTGCCACTGTAGTTGTAGCGCTACACTTGGTCTGCGTTTAGTTACCAGTTGCAGTTGCAATTCTGCACTATACCACTTTCGTTTGTATTTGACAACTTTTGTCCAATCATAGCCTAAGTAGGCTTAAAAGATTCGTCTCGTGATGTACATGCAAACATTTCGTATACATTTAATGCTCCATGCATGTGCCGCAACGTTGATGTGACTAGTTGCAATTGCAATTTGCAGTGTAACTAAACAGGACCTTGGTTGCAAGAGCTGGTTCAGAGTGGTGAGATGCAGGCTTAAATGATGCACCTGCACCTGGTCGTGATCGGTTGTCTTTGTCGTTGGTTCAGTACGAGATAAGATCTTATTTGATTACATGGATATATATACTACTGCAGGCAGCTGCTTTGCCGAGTGCTGCTCTCGGCGAAGGAGTCTCGGCATATACCTTGCCGGCAACGGCATATTTACCGAGAGCCTGATGCCGGGCACTTGGTAAAGACTTTGCCGAGCGTCGTTAGCATGGCTCTTGGCAAACAAAAGACGTCATGACGACGCCGGGTCATGGCCAATGACGGCTCCTTTTTTTTAAAAAAAAATTGCTTGCCGAGGGGCCGAAACCGACACTCGGCAAAGAAGTTTTTTTCCTTTTTCAAAATATCTTTGCCGAGCGCCGGAACCATGGCACTCGGCAAAGGTGCCGAAAAATTTATTATTTTCCTGTTTTTTTGCATTTCAATCCACGCCGACAACACATCTATAAAGACCTTTATTTTTGGTGAAGTTCCCTGTAGATCAAGAGTAACAGACCGATTCTAAGGCTCATTTCACTGTAGATCCACAGTTCTCCGACCAGAGTCGTCCGATCCATCCCTCCTTCCGTGTATGAAGTCCTTTATTTGTGGTGAAAACTACTGTTGATCTACAGTTCGCCCTCCTCACATATTCCCTGTAGATCTACAGTCCACCAATTTTGTCCGTCCGATCTTAGCCTCCCCCATCCGATTCCCGCCGCGTCGACGCCCAGCTGTGATGCCCACCCTTTCCACGCATATGTAACAGAACCGCCTAAATCACACGGCCCACAGGCACCGGTCATTGTCACTAATGACCTCTGACAGCCGGGCCCATGTCCCAGATGGTCTAGGCAGCCCTGCCGGGCTACATAAGCGCCCGTATTCTCCGACAGGATCCCATTGCGAAGCCATTACAGGGTTACAACATTTCATAATAAAATACATCAGAGTAAAGGTGCGGAAGACTTCATAGTACATAGGTTACAAACCAGATGTTCAAATATAAATTCAAGTACAGTTATTACAATCTATACCTAAATAGAAGTAGCATCAGGGTAGCAGATACACATAATAATATGAACCCTGCCCAAGGGTCCAACATCACTCATCATCACTTCCTTCACAAACGAGCATCACGCAGCAGGGAGCAAGACAGACCTCCGGCTACTGACTTCCTGCAACAGGGGTTAACAAACCCTGAGTACTGGGGTACTCCGCAAGACTTACCTGATGAAAGGTGTAAAATTAGACTCAGGAATGCAGGCTGAGGGGAGTCAAGGTAAGGCTATAGCAAGAGTTCAAGAGTTTTGCGGAAAAGCATTACTATCCTATTTCAATATTTCATCTCAATATTATTTTAATCGTAACCATAATTCCAATATTCATTCTCATATGTCACACTTGAAAGTGCATTTGCCCCATCGTGGGTTTTTGGTTAGTTGATGACACCCAAATTAGGGACTAATGAACTCTACTAAGACTATGCGCAGGTTTAATCCCGTGAGAGCATATTGAAAATCTAATTGGGATTAAACGGTGCCCCTCAATTCGACTTGAACTTCAGCGCTTCGACTCAAGCGGTGGTTAGAATTACTTTTATTATCTTCTTGAGTTAGGAATGCCGTACTATGAAGAGGGATGCAAAACTAAGTGGTTTGATGAAGATAGAGTGCTCAAGCTTTAATTTAAAATCAAAAGAGAGACACTCAAAGCTCCGTACGAACACGATCGAGAGCTGCTGGAACTTGACCAGTCGGAAGTTCCGGCCTGAGCCGGAAGTTCCGACGCGTCGGAAGTTCCGGCTCAGGCCGGAAGTTCCGACGTTCAGCCTTTTGGTGGCGTGGCTAAGTGCTGGGAGGTCGGAAGTTCCGGCCATGGCCGGAAGTTCCGACTTGTCGGAAGTTCCGGCTGGATCCGGAAGTTCCGACTACCCCGCACCTAGACCTAATTTGAATATCAGGGTCGGAAGTTCCGACACCTATGTCGGAAGTTCCAACACAGATCTGAACGGTTGGATTTGGACTCGTCTATAAAAGCTCCTCTCTCACTTCTAACCGTTACAATCGACTCTTAGCGACCTAACTCCGTCCAAAAACAGCTCCCAAGCATTGAAGGCTCCCCTCTCCTCTCCCCTTTGCTCCCAACTTCGATTCCCCCAAGGATTTGAGTGAAGAGTGAGTGGATCGAGTGAGGAAATCATCTCTTGAGCTTGAGCACTTGATTCTCCTCGTCTTGCCGGTTGGTTTTGCGTTTGTTACTCTTGGAGCTTTGCTCCTAGCCGGCTAGGCGTTGCCCAAGAGCATCCAAATTTGTGGATTCGCCTTGGGAAGTTTGTATTACCCGTGATTTCTAGTGAAAACCTCGAGTTACCTTTGTGGTTTCTTTGAGAGAGGGTAAGGAGGTGAAATAGACTCCGACCTTTGTGGTCACCTCAACAACGAGGACGTAGGTACTCCTTTGTGGGGTGGCCGAACCTCGGGATAAATCCTCGTGTCTCTTGTGCTCGTTATTTTCATTGCAATACTTGTTTTGTATTACTCTTTGCTTGTCTCTCCCTACCTCCTTCTACTTTCTAGGGTTTGAACTCCACCCGTAGAGTGGAGCATCTCCGGAGCTGAACAACCTCGACTGCTACCTCACTTCATCACTGGGTAAAAGGGTTGCAAGTTTTCGCACGCTCAAAAGTTCATTTGGCCACTAGGGCTAGTTTCAACGTAGGGGTCGGAACCTCCGACATTTTGGGCCGGAACTTCCGACACATCGACACAAACTGCCGGAACTTCCGGAAGTCTCTGATCAAATTGAACTAGTGTGTGCAGATTTTTTTAACAAGGCCTATTCACCCCCTCTAGGCCATTGTAGATCCTTTCAATTGGTATCGGAGCCTAACCCTCTTGTTAGCGCTTCACCGCGTGAGGGATTGCAATGGCAACATTTAGTGAAGATGATGTGAAAGCTCTAGCCGAGAGAATTGCAAATCAATTGTTAGAAAGACAAGCCAAGCAGTTTGAAGAGCAAATGAGCAAGATGAAGGAAGAGATTGATAGCTTGAAAGATGCTTTGAGCAACAAGAATGAAAACCAACCTAGTGCATCAAGCTCAAAGAATGGCGGCAATGAAAAAGAGAAAGAACAAGATGGGAACAAAACACCAAGAGAATTTAGCAATACACCCTTCGACTACAACCTATTGAACAAAAACAATCTCAACCAAATGCCACATATCAACCTTGGCAAGCCACCCCCATTTGATGGAGTCAACTACAATGATTGGGCACACAAGATGAAGATGCATCTCATTGCAACAAGATGTTGGGAGATTGTAAGTGTTGGCATTCATCCTCCGGATGTTGATGGTGAAATCACTCCTCAAGATGTCCATGATTTCCATCTCAATGCACAAGCCGCATCTTTGATCCTATCATGCCTCAAGCCCGAAGAAAGTAACAAAGTGCATGGAATTGAAAATGCCAAGTTGATTTGGGACACTCTTAGGATATCATATAAAGGTGATGAAAGTGTGAGAAAAAGCAATATAGAGTTACTCCAAGGAAGGATTGAAAATTTCTCTATCAAGAGTGGAGAAACTACCCAACAAATGTTTGATAGGTACATGACTTTGATCAACAAGATAAGAGCTCTAGGTGATGAAAGGTGGGATGACAACTCGGCGGCAAGGAAGTTGCTTAGAGCATATAGAGTCAAGAACAAGACACTTGCATCAATCATCATGGAAAGACCAAACTATGAGAAGATGACACCCCATGAGATGCTTGCAAAAATAAAGCATCATGAAGTCCTAGATGATGAAGCCATTGAAGATCAATCTCAAGACATAAGCAACAAGAAATGCATTGCTCTCAAAGCAAGTCAAGAACATGCATCAAGTCAAGATAGAAGAAAGAAGTACGTTCATGATAGCTCAAGTGAAGAAGATGAAGACACAGATGAAGAAACCGCACTTCTCGTTAAGAACTTCAAGAAAATCATGAGAAGGAAAATATTCAAGAAGAGTTATGGTGATGGAAGTAGGAGAAACAAGAAAAGAGAGTGCTATAAGTGTGGTGCTATTGATCACTTCATTGCCGAATGTCCTCAAAACAAAGATAAGAACAAATACAACAAAGATGATGACAAGAAAGGTAGAAGGAAGAGAAGAGGTGAAGCGCATATTGGAGAAGAATGGTACTCAAGTGATGATTCAAGTGATGATGAGAAGACCAAAGGGAAGGACAAGGAGAAGGGTGCCGCCAACATTGCTATTCACAAGACATCCTCTCCAAGCCTCTTCGCCAACAACTCATCGTCATCCAAGCTCTTCACCAACCTCTCCTCTACATCACGCCTATTTGAGGACTTCTCCGATGATGAAGACATCACTCCAACTTGCCTTATGGCAAAGGGGGAGAAGGTACCGCCTAACTCTCCTACATGCTCTAGTGATGAACATAGTGACAATAAAAATGATGAAATGGATGAATATAAAAGAAACTTAATTATAAAATTTGGAAAGAAAGGTGGGAACAAAATAATCAAATTGCTAATGAAACTAGAAAGTCGGAATGAGAGTCTTGAAATGCAAGGTGACTTAATTTCACAAGAGAGAGAAAGAAATCTTGCACTTGAAGCCTCCCTAGCCGAAGAAAAGTTGAAAGTTGATAAGTTGACCGTGGATCTATCTTTAGCCAATGACTCTATCAAGAGATTGACTAAGGAGTGCTCCATGGCCAATGACTCAATTGCCAATGTTAAGAACAAGTATAGCATAGCTCAAGAGAGCCTCATTAGCTTACAAGAAAAATATCAAAAGCTTGAGCTAAGTTATCATGCTACTAAGACTAGCGCTTCAACTTCTTCTAAGGCATCCGATGACCCTACCACCTCCACAAGTAAAAGTTGCAAAAGATGTCATAATGTTGATATAAATGCCTGTGCAACTAACCTTGTTGTGCTAGAAAAGAAGGATAAGGAGATTCAAAGATTAAACATGATCTTGAGAAATGGTTGTAAGTGCAAAGACCAACAAGCTAGACTCATACTCAAGTCCGCAAGGCAACCATTCATCAAGGAAGGAGTTGGCTATAGTAAGTATGATGGTAAAGCCAATGGAAGAAACATGATCAATGGGGTACCTTGTGTGAAGTTCAACAAGGGAGTTCCTCTCTTTGATCTCATCAACAAGGCTAACAAGGTTGCGACACCAACATCAACACTTGCAAATGACAAGACCAACAAGAAGAAGCAAGTGGAACAACATAAGCAACAAATGCCCATATCACGTAGCTATGCTAGTGATTACATGTGTTGTTGGGGTAAAGATGGAAAAATTATGGTGAAGTATGTTGGTGCACTCAAGAAGAGAGAGATCATGAGAAGTGTTTGGGTGCCCAAAGCTTATATGACTAACCCCCTAGGACCCAAATCTACTTGGGTACCTAAAACAAGAACTTAAATTGTTTTGCAGGAATATGCCTCCGGTGGAACGTGTTGGGTGTTGGATAGCGGATGCACCAATCATATGACCGGGGCAAAGGACATGTTCACTTCATTTCAACCAAATAATCATTCATGTGAAAACATTGTGTTTGGTGACAATGGCAAAGGAGAAGTACTTGGTTTGGGTAAAATTGCTATCTCAACCGACAACTCAATTTCTAATGTTTTACTTGTGCATTCGTTAAGTTACAATCTGTTGTCCGTTTCTCAACTTTGTGAGATGGGCTATGATTGTCTCTTTACGGATAAGGGTGTGACCGTCTATAGAAGAAGGGATTCCTCTATTGCATTTACGGGTCGTTTGAAGGGCAAGCTTTATCTAGTTGATTTCACAACTAATAAAGTGAAGCCCGAAACTTGTTTAATGGCAAAATCCAACGTGGGTTGGCTATGGCATCGCCGACTAGCACACGTTGGGATGAGAAACTTGGCCCAACTTCAAAGAGGCGAGCACATCCTTGGACTAACGAATGTTTCTTTTGAGAAAGATAGAATTTGTAGTGCATGCCAAGCCGGAAAGCAAGTGGGAGCAAAGCATCCTATCAAAAATGTTGTGTCAACATCAAGACCATTGGAGCTTCTTCACAAGGATTTATTTGGACCCGTCGCCTATCAAAGCATTGGCGGTAACAAATACGGATTTGTAATTGTTGATGACTATTCTCGTTTCACTTGGGTGTTCTTTTTGGTAGATAAAAGTGAAACACAAAGCATCTTCAAGAAGTTTGCAAGAAGAGCTCAAAATGTGTTTGAATTGAAGATCAAGAGAGTTAGAAGTGACAATGGGATGGAGTTTAGGAACACCAACATTGAAGCATACCTTGATGAAGAAGGCATCAAGCATGAGTTTTCGGTTCCTTATACTCCACAACAAAATGGTGTTGTGGAGAGGAAGAATCGAACTCTCATTGAAGCCGCAAGATCAATGTTGGATGAATACAAGACTGCACATCATTTTTGGGCGGAGGCGGTCAAAACTGCATGTCATGCTATCAACCTTCACAAAATCAGAAACAAGACCCCATATGAGCTTCTAACCGGTAATAAACCAAAGGTGCACTACTTTAGAGTCTTTGGTTGTAAGTGTTTCATACTTAATAAGAAAACCAAAAGCTCAAAGTTTGCACCTAAGGTACATGAAGGTTTTCTACTTGGTTATGGTACTAATGAACATGGCTATCGTGTGTTCAATAATGTCACCGGCAATATTGAACTAACGGTAGACGTGTCCTTTGATGAAACCGACGGCTCTCAAAACGAGCAAGTCGACAATGACTTTGTAGGTAATGATATGTCTCCTAGTCAAGCAATCAAAAAGCTTGCGATTGGTGATGTGAAGCCCAAGGAGACTCAAGATGATGATGAAGAACAAATTGTGTTCTCTCAACAAGATACAATATCTAATCATGTGCATGACAATGTACATGATCAAGCTTCCGCATCAATTACTCCGAATGATGAGAACACAAGTCAACCACAAGATCAACATCATGAAGAAGACCTAGGCAATGATCAAGTAGAAACTCATCAAGATGATCAAGAATCAAATGAAGTCAATCCAATCAACGATCAAGAACAACATGATGATGATGATGATGAAGATGATGATGGTCCCATGCAAAGAAGATCACTTGTGCCACATCCAAGGGTGCATCAAAGTGTTCAACGGGATCACCCCGTTGACAACATCTTGGGAAGCATACAACGAGGGGTAACTACTCGTTCACGTTTAGCTACTTTTTGCCAACATTACTCGTTGGTTTCTCCCAAGGAACCCACGACGATTGAAGACGCACTCAAGAGTGCGGATTGGATGATGGCAATGCAAGAAGAGTTGAACAACTTCACCCGGAATGAAGTCTGGTCCTTAGTGCAAAGACCCAATCAAAACGTGATTGGAACCAAATGGGTCTTCCGTAACAAACAAGATGAACATGGTATAGTCACAAGAAACAAGGCAAGGTTGGTGGCCAAAGGATTCACCCAAATAGAAGGTTTGGATTTCGATGAAACTTATGCACCCGTAGCTAGGCTTGAGTCAATTCGTATATTACTTGCCTTTGCTACTCACCATGATTTCAAGCTATATCAAATGGACGTGAAAAGTGCATTTCTCAACGGCCCCATCTCCGAGGTGGTGTATGTAGAACAACCACCGGGTTTTGAGGATCCGAAGTACCCCAACCATGTCTACAAGTTGTCCAAGGCGCTCTATGGGCTCAAACAAGCCCCTAGAGCTTCGTATGATTGTCTTAAGGACTTCCTACTCAAACAAGGGTTTGAGATAGGCAAGGCCGATCCTACTCTCTTTACTCGCAAAGTTCATAAAGATATCTTTGTTTGCCAAATATATGTCGATGACATAATATTTGGTAGTACTAATGTGGCTTTTTGTGAGGAATTTAGTAGGATCATGACAAAGAGATTTGAAATGTCCATGATGGGAGAGCTGAAGTTTTTCTTAGGATTTCAAATCAAGCAACTCAAGGAAGGGACTTTTATAGGACAAACTAAGTACACACTTGACATGTTGAAGAAGTTTGACATGGACAAAGCCAAGCCAATGAAGACACCCATGGCGGCCACCAGGCACTTGGACCTTGATGAGGATGGTAAGGCCGTCGATCAAAAGGTATATCGTTCCATGATTGGATCCCTACTCTACCTTTGTGCATCTAGGCCCGATATAATGCTTAGTGTGTGCATGTGTGCTAGATATCAAGCAAATCCTAAAGAAGGTCATTTAATAGCAATCAAGAGAATCTTTCGATATTTGGTTTTCACCCCTAATCTTGGCTTGTGGTATCCTAAGGGCTCCACTTTCGATTTAGTTGGCTACTCCGATTCGGATTATGGAGGCTGCCGAATAGATCGAAAGAGTACTACCGGGACTTGCCAATTCATTGGTAGATCCTTGGTGTCTTGGAGTTCTAAAAAGCAAAACACAGTTGCCTTGTCTACCGCTGAAGCCGAGTATGTTGCGGCCGGCGCCTGCTGTGCCCAACTACTTTGGATGAAGCAAACTCTCAAAGACTTTGGTTGTGAGGTAACGAAGATTCCCCTTTTGTGTGACAACGAGAGTGCCATTAAGTTGGCAAACAACCCTGTAAACCACTCTCGTACAAAGCACATAGACATCCGGCATCACTTTTTGAGAGACCACGAAGCCAAAGGAGATATCGCTCTACGTCATGTGAGCACCGAATTTCAACTAGCCGATATCTTCACAAAGCCCCTAGATGAGTCAAGATTTTGTGCTTTGAGGAGTGAGCTAAATATCATTGATTCTCGGAACTTTGATTGATATCTTGCACAATGTTGAATGTGAAAATGATTTTGAAAATTGTCTACTTGTCTTCAAAACTATTTTCTAAATCTTTCAAGTGTGATTATAGCCCTACTGATGATTTGTTTTCTAATCACACCTGAAGGTGCTATTGTTCATCATATATGTGCCCCACTATTTTTTAGCCGTAGCGGCTGGTTGTGGTAGTGTCGGAAGTTCCGGCCCCGGCCGGAAGTTCCGACGCCTCGGAACTTCCGGCTTGTTTCACCGGAACTTCCGACGTAGATCTGACCGCGGGGTTAAATTCCAATACCGGTTCGATTTCTAATCTTACCCATTCACTTTCGCCCGTTACCGTGCCCTAGCCCTGCTCGCGACCCAAGTCGCCATTGCCGTTGCCCTAGCCTCCCAAGGCTCGGTTGGTGGTGGTGTGGCCTCTCCGGAAGTTCCGGAGGCCCCTCCGGCGTCTTCTCCGGCGTTCCCCACCCTCCCTCCCTCCCGGAACTTCCGAGGTGAGCTCTTCTCTCCATTGTTCTTGGTGCCTTTTGGTGCTCGGTTCATTGTGCACTTTAGGGCTCATCCTTTTTGGTTCTTGGTGGCTTGAAGGACGTGGACTCGATCGGAGAACTCGGCCTTGCTGCGGATTTCTCTCCTCTTCTTCTCTTCCCCCTATCTCAAGGTATACCATGGTTCTTTCTCTTTCTCGTGCAATGTACCTTGTGGTTCTTCTTCCTCTACCTCTCCTCTCTCTGTTGTGTATGGTATGTGATGGATCGCGTCGATTTGGAACACGTTTGCTTACACCGTTACTGGGCCGGTCGGAACTTCCGACTCGTGCCGGAAGTTCCGACACCTGAATCCGGAACTTCCGACTCTCCAGTAACTGTGTGATCAGCCCTGTTCCTGCTCTATGTCGTCTATTCATCCCTGTTGCTTTTCCCTCTCTTACTCTTCTCTTTGTCTCTCTGCAGCATGGCCGATGCTGGTGGCTCTCGTCGTCCGCAGCGTTCGAGGCAGCCTCCGCCGTCCTCGCAGCCTGCGCCGACTCGCGAGCACCGCTCCAAGTCGAATCAGGATCGCAGCAGTTGTCCTCGCCGTAGTGGCGGTGCTGGCAGCTCCTCCGGTGCTGCCCCGCCACCTGCTACTCGTGTTTTGGGCATGGATCCTGTGGTGGATCCTGAAGAGGAGGCTCTTGACCGTGCCGGGCGGACCATCTCCAATCCGGTCACGCGCTCTCCTGCCGCTGGTCCCATATTTCCGGTGCAGCTCACTCGCTTCAATCCCAACCTCCCCAAGCCTGTGATGCGGGAGCCGGAGCTTGCACCCAACTATGGCGGCTGGGCACCTCCTCTGGATGTGGATTACCGTCACCAGACCACTCTTCTCCGTCAAAATCGGCAGAGGAACGTCTTCCAGGAGGATGAGAAGGACTTGACGTTGGAGTATTGTTTTTGGGCGGCGTTTCACTCTCATGTGTACAACTCGCTCTACTACACCAAGTTCCTTCGCAAGGGGGAGCCTCCTGTTATTCCTATGAAGGCAATTGATGCATATCACTTGGGTTGCTTTAAAGAGCCTGAAATGAAGAAGCTGGTTCGTGACCTTGACACTCATCGTCTTAGTCACCTCATGAGTTTTCGGAATGATTGGAACAATGAGATCATCTGCCAGTTCTATGCTTCCTATTATCATGCATACAACTATGTTGGCGATGTGGATGAGATTCATTGGACCACTGAGGGCAAGCACTATCGTGTTGACTTTCCCACCTTTGCTCGCCTGCTCGGTTTTTGTGAGGATGATCGTGACGATACCCAGCTGATTGATTTTGAGGATCCCGTTCAGGGCACGCTGCAGTACATGTATATTGCCGGCCAATACCCGGATGGTCAGATGTCCTACTTGCTGCCCTACTTCTATGTCCTCAATACCATCCTTTGCCAGATTCTTTATCCGAAGGTTGGGGATGCGACATATCTTAGAGAGGACTCCTACAAAATCCTTGACCGGTTTGCTCAGGGTGAGACTTTCTCTATTAGTCTCTACATTTGGAACAAGATTCATGATGCTAGTGAGAATACCGTGAAGCTTCTTCCATATGCTCCCTACATCATGCATATCATTGAGCAAGTCACCGGCATTGTATTTCCCAACGATGCATCTCATGGCCTCCTCAAGATCACCAACAAGATCTCCAAGCATGCAGCGGATCTCTTGAAGGAGAAAGGCCAAGCTCACATATCTCGCACCAAGTCCGGCTCGCGCCCCTCTGCTCCCGCTCGGCGGCGCCATGCTCCTCCTTCTCCCCCTCCAAAGAAGCCTTCCAAGGTCAAGTTTGTGCTCAAGAAGTTCTTTGAGACCATGTGCTACAAGATGGAGAAGGATGATTGACGTCTTCGCCATATGGAGGACAAGCTTAATCTTCCTCCCGCCTCTCCTCTTCGTGAGTTTCGTGACCCCTTTACTCTTTATGATGAGGAGTATGGCTCCTCTTCGCGCCCCCATGGCAAGGGTCCAGCTCGTGACGATGATGATGAGGATGAGGACTCCTCCGATGAGGAGGATGTGGAGGAGGACATTGGTGGCGCCGAGATCTGCTCCGACAACGACCACGACGACGATGATGAGGATGATGGCGACGACGACTACGATGAAGAAGATGAGTGACCGTGAGCTTTCATTGTGGCCTACCCTTTTTGGCACTTGATGCCAAAGGGGGAGTGTTAGGCTAATTATCCTATTGTAATATCTAGTTTGAAAACTTTGTGGCTTGTATTAAAAACTATGTGTGGTGGCACTATGTGATGGACAACTAGTTTTGTGCTAAATGGTTGTGGAACAAGTTTAATGCTTATCTTCTATCTATTTGGTAACTTGTTCCTCATTTGTGTTGATTTATTTTTGATGGCTATGCGTTGATGAACTTCACTCTATCTTTACTAGCCATCAAATTTTTGTGTGAATAATGACTTGTCATATTGCATCACGGATTTTATATTTTAACTCACACCTTATTTTGCACCCCACGGATTGTAAGTTTTAGGGGGAGTCTCCCATTCTTAATGTATGAATGAGTTTAAGAATCTATTTGGAATTCAAATCCATAGCATACACTAAGGGGGAGTTCTTCACAAAACTTGCAACTCAAAGTTTCAATTCTTTCTATCTTATGTAAGCCTAAGTTGGTTGTCATCAATTACCAAAAAGGGGGAGATTGAAAGTGCATTTGCCCCATCGTGGATTTTTGGTTAGTTGATGACACCCAAATTAGGGACTAATGAACTCTACTAAGACTATGCGCAGGTTTAATCCTGTGAGAGCATATTGAAAATCTAATTAACGGTGCCCCTCAATTCGACTTGAACTTCGGCGCTTCGACTCAAGCGGTGGTTAGAATTACTTTTATTATCTTCTTGAGTTAGGAATGCCGTACTATGAAGAGGGATGCAAAACTAAGTGGTTTGATGAAGATAGAGTGCTCAAGCTTTAATTTAAAATCAAAAGAGAGACACTCAAAGCTCCGTACGAACACGATCGAGAGCTGCTGGAACTTGACCAGTCGGAAGTTCCGGCCTGAGCCGGAAGTTCCGACGCGTCGGAAGTTCCGGCTCAGGCCGGAAGTTCCGACGTTCAGCCTTTTGGTGGCGTGGCTAAGTGCTGGGAGGTCGGAAGTTCCGGCCATGGCCGGAAGTTCCGACTTGTCGGAAGTTCCGGCTGGATCCGGAAGTTCCGACTACCCCGCACCTAGACCTAATTTGAATATCAGGGTCGGAAGTTCCGACACCTATGTCGGAAGTTCCAACACAGATCTGAACGGTTGGATTTGGACTCGTCTATAAAAGCTCCTCTCTCACTTCTAACCGTTACAATCGACTCTTAGCGACCTAACTCCGTCCAAAAACAGCTCCCAAGCATTGAAGGCTCCCCTCTCCTCTCCCCTTTGCTCCCAACTTCGATTCCCCCAAGGATTTGAGTGAAGAGTGAGTGGATCGAGTGAGGAAATCATCTCTTGAGCTTGAGCACTTGATTCTCCTCGTCTTGCCGGTTGGTTTTGCGTTTGTTACTCTTGGAGCTTTGCTCCTAGCCGGCTAGGCGTTGCCCAAGAGCATCCAAATTTGTGGATTCGCCTTGGGAAGTTTGTATTACCCGTGATTTCTAGTGAAAACCTCGAGTTACCTTTGTGGTTTCTTTGAGAGAGGGTAAGGAGGTGAAATAGACTCCGACCTTTGTGGTCACCTCAACAACGAGGACGTAGGTACTCCTTTGTGGGGTGGCCGAACCTCGGGATAAATCCTCGTGTCTCTTGTGCTCGTTATTTTCATTGCAATACTTGTTTTGTATTACTCTTTGCTTGTCTCTCCCTACCTCCTTCTACTTTCTAGGGTTTGAACTCCACCCGTAGAGTGGAGCATCTCCGGAGCTGAACAACCTCGACTGCTACCTCACTTCATCACTGGGTAAAAGGGTTGTAAGTTTTCGCACGCTCAAAAGTTCATTTGGCCACTAGGGCTAGTTTCAACGTAGGGGTCGGAACCTCCGACATTTTGGGCCGGAACTTCCGACACAGTCGGAAGTTCCGACACAAACTACCGGAACTTCCAGAAGTCTCTGATCAAATTGAACTAGTGTGTGCAGATTTTTTTTTAACAAGGCCTATTCACCCCCCCTCTAGGCCATTGTAGATCCTTTCAACACTCTTTCAATTACTTAATCATTCTCAAAAACACGTAGTTCCGAACCACTTTTCGATGTAAGTCAGTGGATCAAGTCTCCATTAACCGAGGAGCAACGTCGATTCGAATCCAGAAAGTACCCAGCTGGGGATCCCTATCCACACTGCATATGTAGCACTTAAGCTTGCATATGCCAACCCCGCCTACCACGGCTTTTCATACCCCGGAACCGGTCCTGCGTCACCCGAGAGCACAGTACTCCTCTAGTCTCCAGGCACGCTGACCACGAGGGTACACGCTACTCTTGCCATCTCTCCACTCTCAGTGCGTGGTTGTCGGTACCAGCAGTAGAGCCATCGGAGTCAGAGGTTTCTCGTAGTATGTGGCTAGTTACAAAGTCTCGATCCAGCAGGCCGACAACGAACGGTCCCTAAAGCATTTTTCCGTTGGTTACCATGCATTGGGACTCTAACCCAAGTACAAAGTAGCCGAACGGTTCCAAATTCGTGCCCGTCAGTGACAAGACATGGGAACGCCACCACATGTGCACATCCATCCGAACGGACTTCCTTTTTCATTTTTATTTTTCCGGCGACGGCAATGCATCGGGACTCTAACCCAAAGTACAAAGCCAACCGAACTGGTTTCCAATTCATCGATGACAATACATTGGGACTCTAACCCAAGTGCAAGTCACCCGCACGGTTGCAAATTCATATTCATCTTTAGTATATCATCATAGGTCAGAAAATAGCATTTTATGCAAAACTAACTTTAAAGTGCAGGACTAAGCATTTTCAAACATTTTCATTTTAAAACAGGTTTCGGGGTTATATATCAAGGCAAGTCATGCAGCAAGTAGGTGGCAATCAACTCCTATCAACCTAATGCAATTATTTAACTCAAGCTGATAAAATTTTTAAAACACAAGGGAAAGGCTGAATGCACCGGGGCTTGCCTTGGATTGCGTGAAGTGTCGGATCCGGACCAGTACCACAGATGTCAAAATCTAGAACGACCTCGAGAACAATCTCCTCAGTGACTGCCTTCACTTTTACCTCCGGTTCCTCGGTCACTATACGCATGAAATGATGAATGTTTCAATGCAATGCAACATGAAATGACAAATGCAAAATCCCAGAATAAATAATACCTAATTCAAGCATAACTGTACTTCATCACCTAGTCATAACCATACTAGACTAAGATTCCCTAGGTCATAAGGGTGTTTGACCTAGAACCACAATCAATCCGCAATTCACACCAAACCCTAATCACCAAAGTTTCCTATTTATTTTATTAATCAATTACTCAAGCATACAATTAATACTTATTCAAACTTTTTTTCATTTTATGCCAAACTTCACCAAAAGTTAGCCCTGGATCTAAAATAGTGCCAAATAAAATTTCATGATTTTTGGAATTACAGAGAATTAATTAAAATTGCCTAAAGTTGCATTTTTGATTTAATATGCTGATTTTTAACTACTGCAAAAAGTGTTCAAAACATATATTTAATATTTTTATAAAATACTACACAATACAGAGAACGTTCACAAAAATTTTCATGATTTTAGGCACAGTGAATTTATTCCTACAAAAATACCAAATCGCAACACTATTCATTTGCAATTTCAATTGGAAAACCCTTTGGAAAAATCCCGAAAAGGAAAACCCGAAACCGGCCCGGGTCGGCCCAACAGCACGCAAGCCGGCCCAGCGCGGCCTCCCTCTGCCCCGCGCCACTGACAAACGGGACCCGCCCGTCAGTCGCTCCCTCTCTTCCTCTCTCAGCGTCGCTGACAGGCAGCCCCACCTGTCAGCTTCGCCTTCCTCCTCCCCTCTGTCTTGGACCAGAGCGCCGGCGAGCATTGACCGGCGGTCACGCACCGCTTAGGGACTTCTCCGGCGATGGCGAGGCCACCAATATGTTCCCCGGGACCTAGCGCACTCTACAGCATAGATGGTTAAACATTCTAGGGCTGGCGGTGAGCGAGGCCATGGCCGCGGCGGCATGGAGCAAGGCGGCGGCCATGGGCTGACTCCTACGGTGCGATTGAGTTCAAGGGAAAGACTCGGGAGGTACCAAGAGCTCACCCTGGTCCCAAATCGAGAGTTGGTCGAGGCAGAAACGGTGCAGAGTGGCGGTCTTGACGGCGATGGCAGACACCGCCGCATGGACACGATGGCGAGGGGCGTTCCGACGGACCCAGAGCTCCAAACAAGAAGCCGTCGCGCACATGAGCACCACGGCGAAACACGGGACGTAGAACACACGTGTTATCGAAGAGAGGCTCACCGAGACGAGCTGTCCGCGTCGAGAAGGCCCTTGGCGGCGCTCGGTCGGTGCGGAGGAAGAAGAAGAAGCAGCCACGCAGGACTCCGGCAACGGCAAACCTCAACAAGTGGCTCAGGCGGTGCGCAAGGAAGTTGGCTAGCTGGCTATGGGATTGAGAGGGTGGAGTTGGTTGGAGCACGACCAATTTCGCCGATCGGTAGGAACGGTCGCCGGTGAACCGAGGAGGAGGAAAGCAATGGGGAAGTGCTCGTCGCCATTTAAAGGAGCTGGGAAGGAGAGGATCAGCTCGAGCGGTACCGGGCCCCCCCTGCGTCCCCCGTGCGGTGGTGTCCAGGCCCCGGCCTGCCGGACGATGGCCGGCGCGGTGCACGGGCACACGCAGTACAGCGGCGCTCTGGAACAGGGGACCCCCCGGGTTACTGTAGCTCAGGGAGAAGTCAACAGCTATTCTACTCAATTAAGCCCTACCCAAGCTGAATCAGAGAGTGGTCCCAAAATAAAATTTGTGGAGAATTTTGTGTAGAATACTTTTTCTTTTTGAAGTATGTTCAAATTAGGTCAAATTTTCAAACTACGTCAAAGGGGGTAAAAAGGGTTTTGAATTTCAAAACTGAAATTCTAAAATTACTTTTGATTTTTCTCAACAACTTGAAAAATGGTCAACATGAAAGTTGTCCTACTCAGAGAGCTTGACAACTTCTATTAAGGGAGTTTTGGATGATTGTCAATATTTTTGAAATTGAAGTTTCAAATTTAAATATCAACATACTAATTTGAGTTTAATTTGAATTTCCATTGTATAACTTCAAAATCTCCAAAAATAAAAGTTGTTCCATTTTAAAATTTCTACAACTTTAATTGAGAAACTTTCATCTGATTCTTTATAGATTTTGAATTAGGGTTTTAGGTCAACTCTAGGGCTTAATTTGATTTCTATTTAATTTTTATTTTTGATTTTTGACTGAGGACTTAATTACACAATCGATACTAAATGAAATCAAATCACTCTAGGGGCCCTAAGCACAATCATATGCAGATGATTAATAATAAACCTGATGACATGGCAGATTAATTAAGCAGTAATACCAGCGGTATTACAGCATATCTAGCCGACGGCCCGCGACCGTCCTTGAAACTTCTCCCCTCATCTTCTCCAGCCAATAGACCATTGGGCCTCGGCTCTGTCCCTGCACCCAGAGACGCAAAAAAAAGGAGAGAAAAGGAGTCTCGGCTCTGTGCCTCCGTCGCTCCAAGCCGCGGCGGCTCTACATTATCATAAACGATCACAAAATATCACAAATCACAATTTATCACACAAGCCCAAAGTCCAAATTCATAGTTCACAAGTTCACTTATATCACAAACGAGTCTGCAAGCTGCTCACGATGACGGTCCGGGTTCGTGTGACAGAACCGCCTTAATCATAGGGCCCACGTGCACCGTCATCGTCCCTAAGGACTCACGATCAGTCTGCACGAATTCCCCTTGACTTAGGTGGCCTACCGGGTTCCCTAGGAAACCCTAACTTCCCGAGGATCTCATTGTAAGCATTGCAGTATTACAACAGCTTACACAAATAAAATGAATTAGAGTAAAGAGTGCGGAAGTATTACATAACCATAGGTTTACAAATATAGATTACATTAGCCCGAACAAGAGTTTCGTTGTGGATAAGCAGTGTACAACTATACCCTTGCCCAAGGATTATATCATATACACATTCTTGATCATGCGCGATCCGTCAACCAACACGGTCCCAAGCCGAACTGTACACTCGGCTCACCTGCAACAGGGGTTAACAAACCCTGAGTACTGGGGTACTCCGCAAGACTTACCCGACTAAGAAAAATGAATGAGACTCAGGAATGCAGGCTGAAGTGAGTCAAGGTAAGGCTTGAGCAAGAGTCAAAGGTTTTGCAGAAAAGCATTACTATCCTATTTCAATATTTTACTCAATTTTATTTTAATCATAATCCATAATTCTAAATTCATTTTCATATATCATCATACTTTCAAATTCTTAATTATTCTCAAAAACACCTAGTTCCGAACCACTTTTCAATTGTAGGTCAAAAGATCAAGTCTCCATATCCGAGGAGCAACGACGATTCGAATTGATTAGTACCCAGCTGGGGATCCCTATCCACACTGCATATGTAGCACTTAAGCTTGCATATACCAACCTCACCTACCACGGCTTTTCTACCCCTGAACCGGTCCTGCGCCACCCGAGAGCACAGTACTCCTCTCCTCTCCAGGCACGTCGGCCACGAGGGTACATGCTACTCTTGCCATCTCTCCACTCCCAGTGCGTGGTTGTCGGTTCAAGTAGTAGAGCCACCGGAGTTAGGGCTTTCCGTAGTATGTGGCTAGTTACAAAGTCTCGATCACAGCAGGCCTACAACGAACGGTCCCTAATTCTTTTTCCGCCGGCGACATTGCATTGAGACTCTAACCCAAGTACAGGTGTCCCAACGGTTTTCAAACCCATTTTTCGCCGGTGGTCAAGCATTGGGACTCTAACCCAAATTCACAACCACCGAGCAAGAAAATCCCTTCTCGTCGGTGACAATGTACTGATCAGGTGCACAGTCACCGAACGAGAATATACCAATTCCCTTTTTCATGAATTAATCATTAGCATATATATCACACAGCTCAAAAATAGCATTTTATGCAAAATCTAATTTATTTAAGCAGGGCTAAGCATTTCAAACATTTTATTTTAAAATGGGTTCTAGATATTTCAGTGGTCAAAGTTGGTAATGCAGCAATTGAGTCATCAATCAACTCCTATCAACTTAATGCAGTAAATTAACTCAAGTTATAAACGTTTTTCAAATCACAAGGAGAGGGGCTGAATGCACCGGGGCTTGCCTGTGTTGCAGGTCTGTCACTTCCGCCAGAAAACTAGAGAAACCCACTTGACTTCTCCTGACGAATAATTCTTCCGTCGGGAGCAATCAAGAAATTCTTCCGAGAACCCAGTCACTACACGTAAAATCATGATGCATGCTTACATGGTGCGGAATGACATGAATGGAAAATGTAGAACAAACATTTAATTAACAACCTTGAGTACAACTTTCCTTCACGGTAAAGTTGCAAAACATTTCTCAAAAGGTAAAAGGGTGTTTTCGCATTTCATTTCTATTGACCATTTTAACAGTCATAAAAAGCCGTTGCACTTGTTCAATATCTACCACAATACACTAGTTAACGTGCAAAGGATCACTTATAGTGAATGACCCAGGGTCAACATTCAATCCTTAAGTCGCACAAACCTAAATAACTAGGGTTTACTATTGGTTTTTGTCACTTAAGTAATTAAACATATATTAAAATAAAATAAAATTTGTCCAAATGAGCTAAAAATTTTTGTGGAGATAGCCCACAGTACAAAACAGTGACTACATAATTTTCATGATTTTTGGATTAATATTTTAAGCTATATAATTCATAGAATTGCCATTTATTAATTAAAGAGCACATTTTTATTTCCTGCAGAAAGTGTTCAAATCTTCCATTTAATATTTTTATAAAATTCTACACGCTTCAGAGAGTTTACATAATTATTTTCATAATTTTTCATGTAGTGAATTGATCCCTACAAAAATGACAAGGTGTAATACTATTCTACCAAAATAAAATTAGAAAACCCTTTAGAAATCACTAATAAAAAGAGAAAACCAAATCGGCCCGACTCGGCCCACTAAGGCACAATCCGGCCTAGGCGGCCAGCCCGCACGCGCGCTCTGGCCATTTTGCACAGGGGCCCTTCAATTAAACGAGACTCAACCCGCGGTCCTCGAGGCACTATTCATACGAGTCTGCTCCCTTGCACGTAACCCCCTGTACTTCTATTTCTTCTCACCCGATACCCCTCACCCTCTCCCTCTCTCGCTGACCGACGAGTCGCCGGCGTTTGACCGCCCCTGGCCGGCCGTCGGCGAGTCGATTGGCCTCGCCGAGAGCACTGGTGTGCCCAGAACACAACGACGAACCCAACAAGCTAGGTAACAATTCCATCTAGGGTTTGGGGGACGCCCAGCCAAGGCCGCGGCGGCTCGGCCGCACCGGCATGCCGCACGCCGGCGAGTGCAAGGTGGTAGAGACCAGGAACAAGCTAGCGCAAGACTCAAGGGCTCACCGTGACTTGACTAGGCGAGGTGGTTGGAGCAGAGGCGGCGTGAGGAAGCGAGTTCGATGATGACAGTGACTTCGGCGGCGTTCACCGGCGACAACCCGTCCGTTCTGGCGAACCTAGGCCACCACAGGAAGAACCGTCAAGCTCATGAGTAAACGAGGGACTAAGGGACGCAAGGACCAATCATCCCAAGACCTATGGCTCACCCGAGAAGCCTGGCCACGACAATGGAGCTCGCGGCGGTGCTCTGCGCACCCGCGAGGACGACAATGGCGTTCCGGGATCCTCCGGCCACTACAGCTCACGTGACCGGGTGGAAACGAAGCGCAATAGCAAGACGAGATTGAGGACAAGTGGAATTGTACCATGGCCAGCTTGGGGTGATGAATTTGGTGCTCCAACCGAGCTCGGCCGGAATAGTAGGGGTGAAGAGAATGACGACGTGGGGAGATTAAATGGAGGGAAGACCGGTCGTGATGGTCGTGGACGGCCCCAACAACACGATGTGCGCGACGTGAGTACCGACATGGCCCCGGATGGCCGGCAACGCACGCGCCGTGCGGCGGCACGCACAGTTCTGTGCACGAACAGAGGTAGGAAGCAAAACCCTGCTCGAGCACTGTAGCAATTCATTTCCCTTTTCACTGTTTGAAGCAATTACTCCCAAATCTGTGTAGATGCTCGAAAAATTCTCAACATAGAAGTTGTAGAACACTTTATTCTGAGCAACTTTGGTTTTTGAACCCAATTCAAATTCTAAATGGATTTGAAATTATAAAAAAAAGGGCAAATTCACTATTTGAAGCTTATTTGCAATTCAATCTAATTCTCAAAATTCTTCTCCATAACTTGAAAATCTTCAAATATAAAAGTTGTTCTATGTGTTGATATTTATAACTTTTAAAAGAGTTTGGTCAGATTCTTGTTAATTTTTGAACTGGGGTTTCAAATTCAAATTTCAAAACACTGATTAGGGGTTAATTTGGAATCTTAACGCATAAGTTCAAAATCCCCAAATATAAAAGTTGTTCAACTAGAAAATACTTACAACTTTCATTAAAGGAGTTTGCCCCGATTCTTGATAGTTTTTGAATGGACATTTTAAATTTGAATAAACGAACACTAATTGGGTTTTAATTTACATTTCCACTAGTAAACTTCAAAATCTCCAAAAATAAAAGTTGTCCCATTTTGAAAGGGCTAAAACTTTTATTAAAAGACCATCATCAGATTCCTACTAGTTTTTGAATTTGTATTTCAAGTTTAAACTTTAAAACCTAGATTAAGATTTTATTTGAAATTATTTTTAATAACTTCGAAATTGCCCAAAATAGAAGTTGCTCAACTTTTAAAGGTTTAAAACTTTTGTTTAAGGCCCCACACTTGATTCTTTTTATTTTTTGATTTAGGGTTTCGGGTCCGATTAGGGCTTTTAATCGTTTTTCCTTGTTATTTTCTATTTGGATTTAGGGGCATACACACAAACAATTATTTAAATAATAAAGTAACACAAAGGTACCTAAGAATATTCACATGTGGAAATAAAAATTATCTTAGTGATGCACAGTACAATGATTTTATACGGGATGACTTCCATGCAATCATGATGATATGACCGGTTTTAGTTATCGTAATATCAGGGGTGTTACAGTTCGGACGGTCCGGGTCCGGGTTGGATAAATTGAGAAGATGGAGCTGTACGGAATAGTGAAGGGCAGTTGCATGAGACAAAACAAACAAACCGTACAAAAAGAACAACCAAACATGACATATGAATGAAACAAAGCAGGTAACCTGTCAACCTACAGATGCACCGTGTGCACTGCTGGCCTGCTGGGTGTTCTAAATGGTTTTTTACGGGTTACTTCTTTCTCCCATTCTGATCAGCAGGCCAAATCCTACCGACCTTGGGCCGTCGTTCTGTCGTCGTCCAGAGCCAGCCTCTCCGTCAGAGGACTGGAACAGGCCGACGGGCGCAGGATCACGAGCACTCTTCAGATTGGGCTGGGAGTCCAATGTTCGGTGAATGTCCGTCGTGGGCTATTTTTTTTCAACATATGTCTAGCACCGCCGAGTGCCAAAAAGGCCATAGAAGCAAGAAAAAAATCGTTTGGGCGGTAAAATGACCATTATACCTCTGGCCGCCGGCACGCTCCTCTATTTGTGGGATGCGGCAGCACTAGCCCATGGACATGGCGGCACCCAGCACAACGCACAAGCCGGTTCGAGACAATCCTGGCCCACGTTTGGCGCACCATGAGGCGTGCACGGCCCGCTCCAGGCCTCCACCATCTGCATATTCATATACTCCTTGCGTACATGTAAGCATGCAACCAGGATTATTACTCCTCTCTATCCTTATTTTTTATTAGTAACTAAAAACACTCTCTAACAGTTTCTCATCCCTCCTCCTAATCTTTAGCAACTTAGAAAAAATCCCACCCTAATATGCATATATGTGCGCTAGTCTAGTAGTCTTCCGCTTCGCATCGTGATTCTACGCGCGCCTGTCCACTTCCCGCACATGGTGAAGGAGCGCTTGTCGCTGAGGCCGCCGGGTCGGGGAGGCTACTGTCGCCGTACTAGACTTCGTTGCGGACGGCGACGGGGTCGACTAGCGCGAGGTTGGAGCCGACCGCGCGCGCCGCTGCTAGGGCCCTCGTCTCGAGGCTCTAGCCGGAGGAGGTGCTGGTCCTGGACACTGTCCAGAGCGGCTCGTACCCTGGCCACCTCGCCGTGGACATGCATGCCCGTGAAGGGGAAGCTGAAGACCCAGCGCGGCGCATATATATAGGTGTCCAAATAGGCTCAGCCCGCTGGGCCGACATGGGCACGGTACAATTTGGCCCGGTACGAAAATGGCCTGGGCCGCTAGCTACTGTGCCCGTGCCAAGCACGGCACAGCTTCGTGCCCGTGCCTGGGCCGCGATGCCAACACGATGGCACGGCACAAGCACGGCCCGCTTCAACGGCCAGCATGGGGTCGACCCGATAGATCGTATCCGTTGGATGACTTAGATGGATATAAACCATTAGGTCTACCAAAACCCTAACTCAGTTTTTTTTTCTCTCCCTGTTACCCTCCCTCCTCACGGTCTCGGGAGCGGTGCTCCACGCGGTATTGCAAAAAAAAGAAGAAACAGTGAGCGTCAGTGGTGGTGGCGGCGACGCTCGGCCAGCGCGGGATGTGGCGGTGGCGCTCGGCCACAGCCAGCGTGGGATGCGGTGGCGGCGGTGCTCGGCCAGAGCACGGGACGCGGCTACGGCCCTCGGCTAGGGCACGGGACACGGCGGCGGCGCTCGGCCACGATGCTCAACCAACGCGGGACATGGCGGCGGCGCTCGGCCATGGTGCGTGTGTGCGGCAGCGGCGCTTGGCCACGGCGCGTCCCCACGGTGATAGCGCTCAGCGACGACGCGTCCACGAGCTAGTACGGTGGGCCGCCGTGCTTATCTCCACGACACGGCACGGCTAAGCCGTTGTAGTGCTGTGCCTGGGCCGAGAGTTGGGCACGACGGCCCGAGACGGCACGGCACGGTACATCGTCGTGCCTCGTAGTGCCGTGCCGCCGTCGTGCCGTGCTAGCATAGTGTCGTGTCGTGCCTGTGCCGGGCCGCCTGTTTGGACATCTATAGACGCGCACGCGGGAAGGCGCTGCCATCCACCTCCACAAGCGTCGTGTGGTGAAGCGGGGGCAAGAATCTAGGATTCGGCTCGAAAGTCCTGAATTTCGATGGGATTCGTCTAATTCGGTCTAGCCCAAAAAATTGAAACGGACAAATAATTTCGGTCCAATTTGAATTTTTCATCAAGCCCACGAAAACCTTCTACTGCGATAAATAGACAAACACAACTCTAGAAACCCTAAGATTTTAGGTGGAAGAAACCTCCAGCAGGCTTCCTGAAACTTAACTGTGATGCAAGCTATCTGTCAGTCTCAAAGTCAAGTAGCTGGGGTTTTTTTTGATCTGTGATGATGATGGTGACGTGGTTGTTTCAGGAAGAGGGAAGATCCCTTATGTCCTTGATGCTTTCCAAGCTGAGCTGATAGCCTGTCTTCAGGGTGTTCAAAAAGCTGTGGACATAGGAATTGGGCAGCTAATAGTTGAAATAGACTCAAAGATGGTGGCACAGGCGATAAATTCTGATGATTTCGAAGCTACAGCGTTGAGTGTTCTGATATCTGAGATCAAATCTCTTGCTTCATCCTGTTTTATTAGATTTCAATGTGAATTTAAGGGTCGCTTGTGTAATAGGGCAGCCCATGAGCTAGCCAAAATGAGTCATTTGTGTAATCCCGGGGAAGAGGCTATAATGAGCTCTGCCCCTGAGAATGTTGGGGTGTTTGTTGCTAGCGATTTGCTAGTCAAGTAATGAAATCAAACCCAATTAAAAAAAAAAAGATTTCATTTTTCCTCCATCCCGGTCACTTGGCTAGCGGCGGTGGCTCACTCACGCACGGCGGTGCTTAGGAGCAGCGATGCCGATCTCCCTTGCGCTCCATCGTTCATCTCACCTTCCACTCCTCTCCTTCTCTAGTCTCTACAGTAATATTCCCATGGATAACTCATTGATCTTGGTGCCGCGGAGAAGGAGAGAAAGAGGCGGGAAAGTGCAAGTTGAGGACACGACCCAGCACGATCCGATCCGTGTTGCTCCTCAGCATGCGACTCCTAATAAAAAACTTGGCATGCTCGATCGAGCAGATACCCGTGGCCAACTGTCGATCATCACGGTCCTCCGAGTTCGCACAATCGCACCCACATGGATCGAACTGTCACTAAACCCCACCATGCAAGGTGATTTATTTCAATCATCACGTCCCCCTGAATCTTATCAAATCTCCATTAATTGCAGAATGCAGAGGCGTGGGCACTTGGGCTTAATTAAGATGCGTGAACCATGCAATCATGAATACATTTCCCTCGCCAGATTCAAAACTTAGCTAGAGATGTTATCTTCCCAGAATCACAGACGATGCGAGAGATGTTAATAACATCTGTAATGATAAAAAAACTACCGCAAATGTGGATCCATAGTAGTACGCTATAAGCCTAATCATGAATTGTAACATAAGAGCCCTCTGCAAC
Source organism: Eremochloa ophiuroides (assembly GCA_038502445.1). Classification (NCBI taxonomy): domain Eukaryota; kingdom Viridiplantae; phylum Streptophyta; class Magnoliopsida; order Poales; family Poaceae; genus Eremochloa; species Eremochloa ophiuroides. The sequence goes on along the minus strand of JAHLJS010000001.1, from coordinate 33,459,609 downwards.
ATAATCAAACATGTACAGAAACAAGTCGCAATTCTGTAATATATAAAATGTTATTCATTTAAAGCAACTGAGAGTGTGGGGGAAAAAAGCTACAATTCCATGTTCGATTTCATACCGGTTCTGCTATCGAACTTTTAAGCATTTCTTACACCAAACCGGCGTTCTCTGTGCTGGAACGAGCTCAGCGCCTGGAGGTACTCGGCCTCCCCAAAATCCGGCCACATCACGTCGGTGAAGTAGAGCTCAGAGTAGGCGGACTGCCACATCAGGAAGTTGCTCAGCCTCAGCTCGCCGCTAGTTCTGATGACCAGGTCAGGGCAGGAGAACTCGCCGGCGACGACGCTCGTGGCGAGCTTGCTCGCGAGCAGCGCCTCGTCGATGTCCTCCGGCCTGAGCGTCTTGCCCTGCGCTACTTCGCCGGCGAGCGCTCTGCACGCCTGCACGATGTCCCATCGCCCGCTGTAGCAGGTCGCCACGATCAGGTGGAGCTGCGAGTTGTTCTTTGTCACTTCCTCGGCTTCCTCGATAGTGCTCTGCAGAGAAGCCGGCCGCCTTGAGGGGTCGCCGATCACGTGAAGCCGAATTCCATTCCTGTGCCAAGAACAGGATCGTGGATGTGCATGTGCATCAAAGTTTGTGGTGTGACTTGGCCTGGTTTGCTTTCTGTGTGCAAGTGCAATGCAGTACGCTCACGCCTCACCTCGCATACTCGTCAAGGTTGTCGCGGATCGTCTGCTCGATCATCCCCATCAGGAAATCCACCTCGATCTTCATATTGTTCAAAACAACAGTATGCTATAGATGAGCACAATGCAAGATCAATCAAGAATTAAGGGGGTGAAGATGAAGATAGATAGAAGACCATATGCTGCATGCCTTGGCGTCCTGGGGGAAGGCGAAGACGGTGAGCACGCGGATGCCCCAGGCGTGGGAGAGCCGCACCGTGACCTCCAGCGCGCGGCGGCCGGCGTCGTGGCCGTTCGCCGTCAGCAGCCCGCGCGTCTGCGCCCACCGCCTGTTCCCATCCATCACCACCGCCACGTGCCGCGGCAGAGACTCCGGCCGGATCCCGCGCTGGGCCAGCGCCGCCTGAGCCTGAGGAGCGACGACCTCGGCGTCGGCGCTCGCGCCGGCACCGTACACGCTGCGATCGTGGCGGCGCGTGCGGCGAGCAGTAACGAGCAGGAAAAGACGTGAGAGCAACGATGACAGGAAGCGGGAGAGCATCGTGGTGTATTTCTTTCTCGCTTTGGATCTGCAGGTCTCTGGTAGTAGTAACTAGTTTCGGTGTAGCGGTGGTTCCTGTCTTCTTGGGGAGTATATATATATATAGGCATGAATTCGCCTTTCTATTTATTTTTATTTTATCACAGATCGACACTGAACAAATGCATATTTTGGTACTCATTGCACATACACGCAGCACATGCTTCTGCCCACCACTGTGGGAAATAACTGCATTCGTATGGGTAGGGAGTACAAAACCGTTAAGCTGTTAAAGTTACTATTCATCGTTCTTATCTTTATGTAAAGTACTAGCAAACACGGCAATACGTCTGAACAAACCTATTTAACCTTGGGTGCGCGTTCGTCTGATGAATGACTTATGGCTAGGACATTTGTGTGATGGCGACACCATCTGTTCTGATATGCAATGAAATCAAACTCAGTACACTAAATGTACAAACTCACATAATTCTAACTTATAAGAGCACAGGTTATGAGTCTCGGTTAAATATAGACCGTGGAAGATTCGTGGACACTCTGGAAAGTGAAAAATGGACCCAATAAACACTTTATTCTTTAATAATATTAATTAATACCATCAAACAAGTCCGCGTGTTATAAAAGGACATACAGTTTGCGGTGTTCGTGTCAAATGGTGGTGATCTGGCTTTTGTATTTACTTGGGCATCACCCAACCTTGAATAAGCTAAATTTCAAGTCCCATAACATTAGTACACAGATGATTTCTCTTGACGTTGTGTTTCTTTTTTACAAGCGGTTTTTATTGACGGCCACAAGTAGAAATAAATCGATGGGCCCCAATAACGAACTGGTTTCTTAAAAAACCGGCAGTACAAATCGATTTATACTTACAATTATCAAATCACCGTATGTGAAAAAGTTGATTTTCATTGGCCTCTCCCATTGGCAGTTGCGAAAAACGCTAACCGTCTGTACTGAGCTCTTGTGTACCAGTGTAATAAATGCTAGTCCAATAAAAATTTAACCACATATGAGAAATTTATAAGATATTGACTTAAATTAAATAGGTTGTTGTTATTTGCACTTGTTGTGAGGTGAGCCACATGTTGGCATGCGCATCATGACACGAGTGGGCCTAGGCAACCAAGACATGAAAATTTCTTTCTTCCGCCACACGCTCTCCCCGTCCATCCATCCCTTACTCCTGTTCCACCTCTTGGTACATAGTTCTCACTCTCGTCATTCTCTCGCTTTTGAGTTTTGGAGCTGTAAAATCATTGTTGGTGTCATATGACTCTCATGTCTGATAACACATTATCATGTCACATGTACGATGCAGCAAGAGCCAATCAATAACTTGGATAAACTATAAAAAAGGATTTCAGATGACAACCCTGTTTGTTTAACATAAGGCATCTGAGGCGGTTGCCTCACAACACCTGTCTCTACAGATTGATTAACGCCTATGAAAATAGATGTTAACTTTGCAGTTGAGAAGGTTTTGATTTGAAACTGGCTAGAGTTTCAAAATATTGTTTTAGGTTCACAAATTTGAAATTTAAAATCTTCAAACAAATAACATAGTTTATAGCAAAGATGTTATTCTCAATCTACAACTTTATAGTTGAATAGTCTCAATATGTGTTTTAGATTTTTAGATTTTTAATTTAAAATTTTCAAATACAACCTTAAGTTCACATGGTAATACCATAGTTGTAGTGTCAGACCTGATATGCAAGTTTTTTTGTTGATAAGTTTTTTATTCGAAGTAGTTTAGAGTTTCAAATGTTTGATGTGAATTTTTGAAACAATCTCAGATGAAGACATCCTATACCGAAGATAGTGCTAGACAAGATTTAGAACTTTTTAGTTGATATTTTTCATTGAGTTTATTTAACAGTCAAAATATTTGATACAAGATTATGAAATATTAATGAAAAAATATCATCAAACCTTGTTGTATGTATGTGTGCCTATATATACACACACAAGCTAGCCACTATGCCCGCGCTTCATTATTGTGGGTGATCTGCTTGATAGATCAAACTTTGGGGGACCATATATAGGTGGTAATTGAAAGTATCTCAACGGAAGCTAATTGTTTTTTCCATGACCATGTGGTCGAATCCTTGTTGACCGTTTTTCCGCATTAGAATCGGTATGTTTTTGGATCGATTTGTAATTAGAAAATGCTTTACAGAGGCAGTTAAATTTCGAGCCATAGGAGCAGCTATAGAGGCAGCCGTCTCTGTAGAGGCTTACTAGCATGGTGAAAAACAAACAGTTAGAAGTTATATAGTGATCAGCTGAATCAAACCCAGGTGTTTAGTCAATAAAAAATCTAGGTGTTTAATAAAAAAACAAAAATTAGATGAAAAAACGGCTAAGCTAATGTAATGTTCCTTTAAACAGAATGATTCGTGCAGTGGCTTATACACTTACACAAGTTATAATATTATGAAAATAAACTCGCTACTGGAAGCCTACAACTAATCCCTGCATGTTCTTCTTGAGTAGGACTCCAAAGATATTAAAGCACGAAGCACTAAATGAATGAAGCTTAAGAGCGTACCACATTACATTGCACTTGTGCTGCTAATAATTGCTATTCTAATGCTCTCGATTCCTACCTCTTCTACTGTGACATGAAAACGCCACTAGTAACAATCTGACTAGCTTATCAAAGAGTTTCAATTAATGCAGCAGGATCCTGGTGGTTATGCGGGAGATGTCGGACGGCCTGACGGGCTTCAGCAGGAAGTCCTCCGCGCCTTCCTCCAGGCATCTGAAACCAAATTCATTCCGTGTGTCAGGAAAGCAAGTGTAGCAGATCGTCATTTTAATTTGTCTCGCAATAATCGCAAACTATATATGTGTCAGGAATCAAGAGTAAAAACAAAGGGCAGTGCTGGAGGCAGACCTGGTGATCCTGGTGGGCACGTTCTCGGAGGACATGATCACCACTGGGATCTGCTTCAGCTTGGACGACTCCTGTTTAATTAGGATGAAGATTGTTGTGTCAGATATATATGTTACGCGCGAGAAGTCGAGAACATGCATTGACAGTATCTGCATTGGGGGGTTTAACTACCTTGACCTTCTTGAGCAGGTCGTAGCCGGTCATCTCTGGCATGCAGTAGTCTGTGATGATCATGCTCACATTCGGCTCCTGGATACAAACATGGAGTAGAAAAGAAAGAAAAAGGCAATGTTAATTCCTGTTCAGCCAAACGAAAAATGCAAGGCACGCGAATATATAGAGCGTCAGCAAGAAGAGAGAGCATGCAGTTACCGAGCCCAGTATCTCCAGCGCCCTCTTCACGCTGTCAACCGCGGTGACTGCATGAGCAGCAAAGGTAGAAAATTAAGTTACTACTGAATGTTGAACGTTTCTAAATAATAATGTGCAGTACATTGTTGGTTTGTTCTTTTTTTAGAAAGGGATTGTTGTTGGTTTGTTCTTGTTCGAATTTTTTTTAAAAAAAAGAGAGTAAATACTCGGAATAAATAAAATTAAGCCAAGAATCATCTGTGAAATTAAACCTTGACGCTCGTAGTCGTGGTCCTCACCTCTGTACTTGGAGCGGCGAAGGAGCGCGGTGACGAGGGCACGGTCGACGGAGCTGTCGTCCACGGCGATGACGCACGGCTCCAGCACCTCGGCGCCGCCGTCGCCGACAGGCAAGATCACCTTGGCGGCGTCCTTGGCGCTGCTCCTCTCCTCTTCGCCACGGCAGCAAGCACCCGCCGCCGCCACGGCTGCCGTCATCTCCATTGATCCGATTTGGGTGATCGAGACGAATGCTTCCTTGCCCTCGGCCCTCAGGTCAAATCAAATCAATCAAATGAAATCAGAAGATGATGAATTGAAGGGCGGCGCTGCCAATACGATCCCCGAAGAGCAGGGCGGCGTATATTTATACACACGACACACCACCTACTACATAGGATAGAAAAGAAAAGAAAAGATGGCGGGACGGAGCAGATCAAGAGAATATGGCAATTGAATGGTCGGCGCCGGCGTATGAGGATAGGATCGGATCAGATCAGAGATCGCGATGCGGTGAATCCCCCCGCGGCCGTGGAGTCGCAGGCGCGGGTGGGTGGTAACTGATGTAGGTGTACAAAACCACCCGATCGCTGCGTATCCAGGCGCATAGGAAGGCGTATGTACGGAGTATATACGGATACGGAGGAGAGATCGTGGCGCAGGTTGCCTCCTCGGCGGCAAGCAAGGCTGTCGCGCGTGCCGTGCGTTCGCTGGACTGCATGTCTGCATGCATGGGCCGCGGGCCCACGACGATTGGATCCCCCCCCTGTCCTGTCCCGTCCCAGGTGCTCACGCGGCGGCTTCGTACCCGACCGTACCGCTCCGCTGGCAGATGCGATCGATGCCAACGAACGAGTGGGGCCGGCAGGATCCTCGTGCCGCTGCACTGGGGCCATTCCAGATTCACAGGCCGGACTGTCTCGTGTGGTACCACCACCTCCCGTTCTGTAGCAGACACACCGTAGTATGGTACAGGTAAGTAAAGGTTAGAAGCTGTGAATATTTATTTTTTCCTTGTCCATAATCACCGTACCAATTGCCAATCATAATATGACAAGCGATATTTTCCTTGTCCCTAATAAAAGAATCTGTAATGATAGTAGCAGGGTTCTGGGATTCCATGGAAACATTTCGAATTTTGACGAAATTCATCCCTTTCGGTGAGCTCCGAAACGAATTTTGTGTTTTAAATCAAAGAAAATTCATCGAATTCAGTCCAAAATTGGACTACAATTTACTAAACTTTATACATTTCGGTGGAGATCGTTCTTTTTAAATTGAATCCCAGAACCTTGGATAGTAGTTGTGCGTCCGATGAGCATAAATCTTCCAACCCAACGCCACTCGCCCGAAAAAAAAACGCTCATCCTTTTTTATCCTCCACCACTGCATTCGTCAAGTGTGGTGCGCGCTCTTCCCTACCCGGCCACCTGGCTGTCAGAGACGACCTCTCCCACTCCGGCGCCCTTACCCACCCAGGCGTCCTTCTCCCCATGCGGTGTCCTCCTCCTCTACCGCAGTGACTCCTTTCCCTACCCCCACGTTGTCCAGCCTCCCACACCAGCATCACCCCCCCCACCAGGTGCCCTGCACATCCGGCGACCAGGACGCTCCCTGCCCCCGGCGTCCTCATTCCCATGCCCCGGTGGTGCCCTTGCCCCCCCCCCCCCCACACAGGCGCCCTCCTCCACCGGGAGCCCCAAACTCTTGCAGATCTAGCGGCCATGCCCCGCGCGCATGCTTCCCGATGTGGCAATTGTATGTTTCAGTTTGTTCCACAAATTTCAGTCGTATGTGTAATACCCCGGGTATTACGGATTTAATTAATCTGCCATGTCATCATATTTAAATTAATCATTTGCATATGATTGTGATTAGGCCTCTAGAGTGATTTGAATTTAATTAGTATTTGTTTGTAAAATTAAAATTCCCAAATAAAGGTTTAAAAATTTACTTTTATTAGGACCAAAACCTAATTCAAAATCTAAAAGGAATTTTGAGATAGTCCCTTAATAAAAGTTTTAGATATTTTAAAATGGAGCAACTTTTATTTTTGGAGATTTTAAAGTTCTGTGGTGAAAATTCAAATTTATTTCAAAACAATGATTTAAAACTTAGTTTTGGATTGGCATTTCAAAAATTGTTTAGAATCCAGCAAAACTTACTAAATAGAAGTTGTAAAGCTCATTTAGTAGAACAACTTTTATTTTGGCAATTTTTCAAGTTGTTGAGAAAATTTAAAAGTAATTTTGAAAATACAGTTTAAAATTCAAAACTCTAGTTTACCCCTTTTTCTGTAGATTCAAAAATATTTCGAATTTAGATTTAGTTCCAAAAGCAAAGTTGTTCAGAATTTCAAACCCTACAACTTTTGTTTTTGCAGTTTTTCATGTTGTTATACAAAATCAGTCGAATTTGGTCAAAAACCGACAGCCCTAGGGTCTAGGTGCTACAGTGCTATGCCCCCTCACCCTGTTCGCGAATAGAGCCGGCAGCCGCCGTGCCGGGCGCGCGCGCGCGGCCACCCGTGCCGGCCGGGATCGTGTCCCCGCGACCTCGGCAGATACGGGCGCGCGTGCGCCGCGTCGTCCTGGTTCTGTCCCCCTCGCTCCCGGCCTTTAGAAAGGCGACGAGGCCCTCCCCCTCGCCATTTCTTCTCTCCCGGCCACCTTCGAGCTCTCTCGGCCGCCGGCCAAATTGGTCGCCACCGAGCCATCATCACCCTCTCCATCTTGCTGCAAGCTAGCTAGCCTCCTTGCGCACCGCCTGCGTCCGTCGGTGAAGGCTGTGGAGCCTTGAAACCGCCGGAACGCCGGTGTCTTCCTCGCGGGCGGGCAGAGCGCCGCCGCGAGCTCCGCCGTCGTCTCGAGCTAGTCTGGGTAAGCTCTGGACCTCGGATTGTTGCGCAACGTGATCTCCGTGACCCCTTGAATCTTACGCGTGCGTCGGCGTACTCTCTGGTTCCCTAGGTTCGCCGGAACGCGTGTTCGCCGTTGTGCCGAGCCGCCGGGATCCGCCGCCGTCGCCAAGTCGCCTTCTCCGAACCACCTCCGTCTCCACCGACCCCTCGGCCAGCTTCGTGGTGAGCCCCAGATGCTCGCGCACCTTTTCCCCCTCTCTTTACCGGCTTGTGCTCGCCGGCGACGTGCTCGCCGCCGCCACCGAGCCGCCGCGTCCGTGTCTCCAGGTGCTGTGCGCCTCGGATCTCGTCGTGTCTTAGCTTGGTAGACTCGCCTTGGAGTGTAGAGTCCGTCAGTGCCCTCGGCTTCGTCCCTCGGCTCACCGTCGGCGAGCTAGGGGCGGCGGACCGCCGGCGCACCCGCCTCTGTTGAAACAGAGGGATGGCCAAGGGCCTCGGGTGAGAAGGCAAGTTTTCCCAGGGGGTTAAGCGCGAAGTTCATGACTCATGTGAATAGTGTAGATCGGACCGCGGGTTGATTTCCAGTTTCCCCAGGGTCTCTTTTGCAAAGCCGTCGGCGCCGGGCGCGGGCAGGCCGAGTGGGCCGGCTCGCTCTGGACTTGGGCCGTAGTGGGCTGGATTGGTTTTTCCTTTTTCCAGTGAATTGCAAAATGTTTTCTTTTATATATTCATGTGAATAGTGCTGATGTTTGTTAATTTCATATGAATTAATCTGCTAGGTGTAAAAATGTGAAAATAATTGTGTACGCTCTCTGTAATATGTAGTATTTGTTAAAAATATAATATAGAGTGTTCCAATGCCTTTAATCTACTGTATAAATTATTGAAGTAATTAATAAATGCAAGTTTGTGTAATTTTAATTAATTCTCTGTAAATCCAAAAATCATGAAATTTATTGTAGCTCTGTTTGGTGGTAAAACCTAGCTGTTGGTAAAGTTTGGTTGCAATTGAAGTTAGTTTGGTCAATTAATAAATATATGTGAAATTAGGGATTAATAAAGTAAATAGAAAAATGAATTTAGGTTTGTTGTGTGAATTTTTGGGTTGAATGAAGACCGAGGATCTTTCGCTGTGTGATCCTTGGCAATTCGAGAACTTAGTGCTTGATAGTAGGCATAAAGTTGTGTAGCGGCTTTCTGTGACCGTTAAAAAGGTCAATAAAACAAAAGTAGGAAACATTACTTTTACCTTCCGTAGATCGTTTACAACTTTAGCGTGAAGGAAAGTTGTACTCAAGGTATTAATGGTTTACTTTCAAGCATTTCATTTGTTGCCCTCATGCCATGCTAAGCATACATCATTGCATACGTGTAGTGCCCGTTCCCGAGGAGGTCCAGGTCGAGACTACTACTGAGGAGGCCACTCTAGAAGTCATCCAAGGATTCGACATCTGCGGGACTGATCCCGACCCGACGCTGTACACGATCCAAGGCAAGCCCCGGTGCATTCAGCCCCTCTATTACAAAATATTTATAATTCGAGTTAATTTACTGCATTAGGTTGATAGGAGTTGATTGTCACCTATCCAGATGCATTGTCTCAAATAAATACCCTGAAAACTGATTTAAATAAAATGGTTTGAGAAATACTTAGACATGCTTAATGAACTTAGCTTTGCGTAAAAGAAAAACTATTTTCTATGCCATGATTATACTTATACTTTGATTGGTGAAGAACTGGTTATCCGTTGGTCGATGTGTATTTGGGTTGGAGTTCCAATGCACGGTCACTTTCGGAATAGTTTGGAACTGGTTGATGTCTTTGGAAACGTGTTTCGTTGGGTGGCCAGCTCATGGGGCGGCGTTCCCTATTTCTCACTCACCCGACAGGCACGATAATAAAAACTGTCGGGTAGTCTTGTACTTGGGTTAGAGTCCCAATGCAGGATTGGCGGCAGGAAGGAAGTAGGGACCGTTCGTTGTAGGCCTGCTGTGATCATGATGAACAGCCTAGCCACATACCAATGCGGAAAGCCTAGAGTCCGGTGACGCTATTGCTGGAACCGACAACCACGCACTGGGAGTGGAGAGATGGCGAGAGTAGCTTGTACCCACGTGGCCGGCGTGCCTGGATAAGAGTGGAGTACTGTGCTCTCGGGTGGCGCAGGACCGGTTTCGGGATAGCAAAGCCGTGACGACGGGTTGGTATATGTATGCCGGCGTGCTGCATATGCAGTGTGGTTAGAATCCCCAACTGGGTACTTTCTGGATTCGAATCGACGTGCTCCTCGGTTATGGAGACTTGATCCTCACACTCTAAACCGAAAAGTGGTTCTCAACTAGGTTATCTGAATGAATAAAGTAATTGAAAGAATGATGATACATGAGTCTGAATATTGGAGCTATAAATATGATTATAATAATGACAAAATAAAATATGGAACATGATAGATTGCTTTTCTGCAAACTCCTCATCCTCTGCTAGCCTTACCCATAGCCTTGCATTCCTGAGTCTCATTTTACACCCTTAGTCGGGTAAGTCTTGCGGAGTACCCCAAGTACTCAGGGTTTGTTAACCCCGTTGCAGGAGGACCGCAGTCGGAGATCTGTCTTGCTCCATGTTGCGTGACCGTGGTCGAAGAAGATAGCGGCGATGAGTGAAGTGGAACCCGTGGGCAGGGTTCGAGTTATCTTATCTAGTATTGTGTAACTATTCCACTGCTACTGTTATGTCCTCTGGTCTGTAATAACTATATTTGAATCCTATTTGAACAACCGGTTTGTAATCTAAATGTTATGTAATGTTCCGCACTGTTACTCTGATGTATTTTATTACGAAACGTTGTAATCCTGTGATGATTCTGCAATGGTGATCCTGTCGGAGAAAAGGGCGCTAATGTAGCCCGACAGACCTGTCTAGATCATTTGGGACACGGGCCTGGCTGTCAGAAGTCGTTAGTGACAATGACAGGTGCCAGTGGGCCAGGTGATTTAGCCGGTTCTGTTACAGTATGTTTCGATAGAATCATATGGATGTTGTAAGAGTGGATCGGGTATGTTGTACATGTTGCATATGTTGCAATTATTTTCAAAAGCATGTTGCAAGAGTATTTTCTAAGAGTTTCAGATGTTTCGTATGTGTTTTCTGGAGTCACTTTCAATTGTGTTTTATCTCGATATTGCATATGTATCAAATATACGTTGTGTGTATCTTATTTAGATGTTGTGTATGGTTGCAATGGTTTAACGTGTGTTTCGAGTGTTTTTTTCATGTCTTAGAAGTATCTATCAAGTGTTTCAACTGTCTTGAGACATATATTGCAACCATTGTATTTGGATGTTTCAAAAGTAGATCGGGTGTTGCATCTCTCTTCCCCACCTTCTATTGCATCGTCTCTCCCAGAGCCGACAGGACATCCATATGACAACGTAGCCGGGTCCTTTTGAATCATAGGCGATGCACGCCCTTCCCCTCTTGTCGCTCAGGTGGCACGGGGCCCGCGTACAGCGCGAAATGGTCACGACCTTGCACAGCACGGCAGGGGCCTATGGAAGGGGCACGACGAGGGCTTGCAAAGGGAGCACGTGATGGCTGTGCGGTGGTGGGATGCGGCTGTGTGGAGGAGATATGCCATGGATAGGAAACGTGTGCACACATGCTAGTGTTGTTTTTTCTGTATGCAGGTGTTGTAATATGATGTGGCAGGGTGGACGGACCGAGACGTCCGTACACGTAGAGAGTGAGCGTGCGGACGGGACCGTTCGACGGGACTTAGTGGTTACAACAACGCCGTAAAAGAATATATAATTCTAAAATCTACCTATAGTAGTTAGTTAATCTGTTATTGGTTTTGCAAAATATACTATTTACTTGGTTCCAAATTAATTGATATTTTATTATTTCTAGATATATATTATTTTTGCTATGTATCTAGACACAATGTATCTCTTAGTGCATGACAAATGTTACGTATATAAAAAAACAAAAATGTCTTATAATTTAAAATTGGAAGGAGTATAATATTTATCATTCAAAATAATTATAATTAAATCCATTGATCATATCTTATCTCTTATAAAGCAAAACCTCACTGCAAGTTCTATCTAACATCAGAGCCATCCAAGTCATCCACTAGCCTAAACAGAACTAAACAACAACATTGCATTGTGAGTGGCCTTCGATCCATTCTCGTAATTCAGAAGCGAGCTATGTAATTAGTTTTTATTAATATAAAAATATCCTTCCAATAATCCACAAAACTTCTAATAACATGCAAAAATTTTACACTCTGGATTTAAACACCCCTCTTAATACAGAAACTCCCATCCATCGTCGTTTCATCGTTAACATAGAGATACCAACAGAACGGTTGAGGAGTTGTCCGTTTACTACTGCTGCTCAATCGTTTCTGCTTCTAATTGGCTTTCCTTTTAATTCTCCCTCTTCGGCCTCACCTCCATCCTTCCCCAGTTGCAAAGTAGCAGTGTCCAGGAGATACTCGGGGTCCTTTGTCGCCATTGGGTTGGAAGACGTATGATTTTGGCCTTCTGGAAGGAACGGGAATTGCCTCATCAGCTCCATTGTATATGGAGCGAGATCATTGCAAAATGTACATGGCAGGAGAGAGGAGAAGGAGGAGGGCTGAGATCCATAAAAAACTCACCTACCTCACCGGAAGCCGCTGCCGCCGCAAAGCAAGGGAAGGGAGGTAGGGAGATGCCACTAGCCGGAAGCCGCCGCCGTCGCCCTCCTCTCCGGTGGCTTGGAGGTCATGGACGGAGGGAGAGAGGGAGAGGCGGCTCGTCGGAAGCGGCCGCCGTCGCGTCATGGAGGTCGTGGAGGGAGGAAGGGAGAGACGGTGGCGTGTAAGCAGAGCGAGAGAGTGGAGGAGCCGAGAGGAGAGTGCAAGAAGAACGAGAGTAAACTGCGTAGGAATAAAGAGGGCGTTGAGCGGACATATAAGATGAGGCGCTGTCGGAGGCGATCGAATGGTTTTCTGACGCACGTCCTGACGGACATACATTCGATTCATGTCATTACTGTTTAAATTGAGGTCGTTTTGATGATGTACTATGTCAAGCTTCTCTAACTCTGATCAAATTTACAGAAATACATTAACATCTACAAAGTGCACTACCAAAATAAAAGTTACGGCGTATCTAAAAAAAATAGTTTCATATTTAAATATTTGTGCATTTTTTTATAGAACTTAACTCAAAGATATGTTAGATAATTAGGAAATTTTCATATCATTTTAATTCCATAAATTAACCTCATGATGACGACATAAAAGGAATTATTAATCATTGAGATTATAGCATCAAATATATTCATGATAAATATATATGCCAAAGCATATACCATGTGAATCATATGAATATCAAAAATATATAAACATGATTCATATAGCATAATTAAAAAGAACATAAAGCATGATATATATATATATATACATATCATAGAAGCAACACAAATATGACAGCAGAAACGAAATAACAGAACTGATGAAACAGATTTAAGACAGCATACGAAACAACTGAATAGAACAACTGAAACATAAATACAGAACATATATCCAGCAGAAAAAGACAAAAGAAAACTTATGAAATGACATGACAAAACTATTGATACACGCATGTGATAACATATGAAACAATAAGACAGAACTACTGAAACAAACAGACATGACATATAGTTTATAGCAAAAACAGATAGGCAGAACATGATACTAGCAGAGACAGACATCAGGCAAGATATGAAACGATATGGAAGAACTACTGAAACAGATTCAGGACAGCAAACGAAACGATATGAAAGAACTACCGAAACAAGCAGGAACTGCAGAACGAAAAACAGATTGAAGATGAAGGGATCATACCCTCCCATATGCTCCGATGATTCGGATCCTTATCCAACTTCCAGCGTCATATCTCCAGGAAGATGATGAAGTCCGCTCGCAAGGAGGATGAAGACGATGTCGCCGGTGACTCGAGGTAGAAGACGACGAACGGCGGCGGTGATTTGGGCAGTCGCGAAGACGCTCTCCAAAAACCTAATTTCTGATCCCCCCTGTAAGGTCTCGAACGGCAAGGGCTTCGGAGGCACCTGCCCTCTCGCTCCTCCGTGCGCGCGGAATTACGAGATGGGAATGACTTTCTTTGCTGCGAAATTGTGCGTCTGATGTTTTTCTCTCTCGTACCGAAGAGACAGGGGTCTCCCTTTTATCCTTGCGCATGGAGGGAAGTGAAGGGTCACGCACGGCATTCAGGAGACGGGCATGTGAACGAGTTGAAACCCCTGTCACCATTGCCACGCCTGTCCGCCTGCCTGACCCTTAGAATTTTAATCCGGTACAAATAATAATATCCACAATTACATACCATAGAGTTTATTGATTTATTGAATATATAAATGAGCTTGGTCCATAATAAATCCAACAAGATAGATATCTGAGTTATGACAAAATTCCAAACGGAAGTATATTTTATAAAATTTGTGAATAAGTTTGATTTATAACAAAATACAATCTAAATTTAAAACGGATAATATTGGGAATACCATACAAGCCTTTAAGTGGCAAAAAATATATGTGCGACGCAATTGAAGTGCCCCTATGCAGGACGGAACTACAGACCTTCATTTTACAATACTGACGCAAATCCTGCCATGATTTTTCACCCCCTGATTATACTGCAAGTACGACTATCAATGTCACGTCGAATCGGCATGGTGCGGCTTTTCATGTGCGTGCGGCGCCCGGCGGTGCGCCTTGGAATGGTCACGAGGCGCCGAGCCATGGCCATGGCCGTGGAGGGACGAAGCCTCATGCTTCCTCCTGGCCCCGATCGAACGGGTGTGATGGGGATGCCGGCGTTCACTCTCGCCCTCACGGCTTATCTTCATGGCGTGGTCCACCTTGGAGCTGGCTCTCTTCGGGCGCAGGGACTGCCGAAGCCTGTCCTTCCTCCTCTCCCGCGCCGCCGCCGCCGGCGACGACGACTCCCTCCTGGACCTGCCCGCTGCGGCGGCGGCCCCGCGGTGCCCACTGTAATCCGAGGGCGACGGCGACGGCGAGCCCCTGTAGTCGTCGTAGCTGCTGGTGCTGAGGTCCCCCATCTCGACGTCGTCCGGGTCCCGGCGGCGGCCGCGCCGGCCGCGGTAGACTCGCTCGGTGTCGCGCACCTTGCGCAAGAGGTGGCAGAGGAGGCGGCAGGGCGTGTACGCCAGCTTGCAGGCGTTCTTGGCCAGGCACTTCACCACGCCTAGCTTGCATAGGAGGTAAAAGGCGTAGAGCACTGCACGAACAAGATTAAGTAAGGTAGCAGAAGAGGGCTACAGCTTACAATTTGAGACCAAGTGCAATTTCTTTCTTTCTTTCTTTTCTTCTGGGAGGAAAGAATCGAACCACATGCATTGCAGTGTTGTTATACAACTCTACCTGCACATGTGTATATATATATATATGTTACTATATGTAAATAGGAAACTGTAGGGTCTCCTGTTATACAACTCACCGATGAGGACGAGGATGACAGCCAGGATGAACTTGAGAACACTTGTGACGCAGAGGTGCTCGATGAAGCAGAGCAAGTCCCACGTCCCCGAGCAAACGCGCCTTTGCCAGAAAAGCAAAGTGGAAACGAGATCAGAGGTAGGTGTCGAAAAATTCATTCAGCCCAGAAATACACCACTCACTCTCCTGGTTGTACTCGAGACTGAACGTAAACGTACTCGCAGGCGACACCGTTGAACGGCGACGAGACGACGTTCCCGACGAGCGCGCCGACGCCGCTCGCTGCCGTGCCGAGGACAGAGCCCATCGCATCGATCGACGCTCCCTGTATGAATTGTGCTACTCCGGACTGGAACCACCCAGAGCAACTGTCTATTTCGATCGTCGGTTGATCAGGGAATCCCGGCCAGGCAGCGGTGCCGTGGAGACATGGCAGTTGCCGCGTAGACACAGACATGACAGTTTGTTGGGCCGGGCTGTATTGAGCCGAGCAAGGTGGTGGTCTGGAGGCCCAAATAAAAAAAAATTAAGTCGGTTAGGAGGACCACGACCAGGTCGGCGACGGCTACTACTTGTTGCCACTCGGTGTTCCGTTCCCCGCAGACACGGCGGCGGCTGGGAAGGAAACCCCCAAACCCCTCGCGTCGACGAACCACCTGCCGCCGGAAACCCTAGAGCGCCCGACCCATGGATCCGCAGCAGCCGGAGCCCGTCAGCTACCTCTGCGGAGGTAATCGTCTAGTGTCCATCTGATGATTGGATTCGTTATTAACCGGGCATGGGAATCGAGCGGGCTTTTGCCCTACCGGTTAATCAAATAAATTTATGGTGTAAAATTTGAAACAAAGTTTACAGTAGACGTTCTTGTCTTTCTTGTGCTCGGGGGCTGTTGTTTTTGCCCAATCTGGGATTGTTTATATGTTTTTCTTTAAAAAATCAATTGTTTACGATACAGAACAGAAGGGAAAGTTATCCAGTCTTCCGCTACTACTGTTTTGTAATGTTTACCTTTTGATGAAATCAATATAATTTTTCACCTCCTGGCTCGTACTGATGAACTGGGTTTCTCTTTCGTTTCTTTGTTACAAATTTTAATGTCCTGGTTCAGATTGCGGAGCTGAGAACACCCTGAAGCCAGGAGATGTCATCCAGTGCCGTGAGTGTGGCTACCGCATCCTCTACAAGAAGCGCACCCGCCGGAGTAAGATCACATCATCACACCATTCCTTCTCCTTTCACCCAAATATGTGGTTCCTTGTTTTCCTTAGTCGGTTAAATTGAGGATAGAACAAACATTTGTGTGTAAAGCAAAGACTGTCCTCTGTGTTTGGGGTGCTGATGATAAAATGCATCAGTAATGTAGTTGTATACCCTAAAACATAATCGTTTTGACTGTATTATCAGTAATATAATTGCCAAACTAAAGGTTCAGTAATGTCAAAGGAATGATTTTGAAAGGTAGCGGCATGTAATGGATTAAATGAATAGCTAATGGGTCGCCTATAGAAACGTGAAGAGTGTATTATGATTATTTGGCCAAGTGCCTAATCAGCTAGTCTTGTTTTTAGAACATTGCTTGCCTCCATGTCTCAGTTATCTTTATAGTTCCACTTTTATATGATTGTTCTAATAACCTCGATGCCATCTTGTTTCCTCGAGTGCGGTGTATCTGCGTTCTGTTTGCTGATTTACAGTTCTGTTAGGAATCTTAGTTTCTTTATGCCATGACTTCTCATGTTGTTCTTTCTGAAACAATGTAACTTTATTGTCTTCAAGTCTTGATGCAGAGACGAATTTGTGCTATGATTAGCATATATGTATATAGAAAAGATAAATAAATGCAATGCTAGTTACCTTCTACATGGCAATGTGAACTGAGCTCATGAGGACAAATAAACAAATTTGAGGAAGAAAATTGGCTCTTTGATTTATATTAAGGTTGGTGTCGGGCTGTGTAGATACGGACAGCTCACGCTATGTTTATATATCACACACACCTGTGCATGGATTGATTACCCAAAAGTCAATTGATTAATTAGTTGGCCTCAAACTGCAACTCTAGAAGCCGATTCGAGTTTGGAAAACGTCACTTCGTGTTGTGGTTGCTGGCTTGCAGCTGCTTATAGTTGGCCAGGTTTGGGTTGGCCAAGCCGCATAGCAAGATCAGCACAGTCGGTACGCATTTGTATCGATCATCGATAGATGTAATCTATTCTAACTCGTATGAGCATGGGTTTAGAATTTCTATCCGAGTACTCATCGGATGGATCTATTTGGATTGAGATTCTAACTATCCAAGCCTCAGCAATATATATTGATGCGGTAGACAGACGAACAGAAGCAATTTTCACATTCACATAGTAGTTAGGGAAGGCCATACCAAAAAAAATGGGGAGAAAGTTTGCATCTTTATTATTATTAGGTACAGGTAAGGCCTATGAGGTTTATATGACTGAAATTTTGGTGGACTTTATGCTGTGTTAGCCTCCACCCTCTTATATTTTGTAAGATGATGTGTTTGTTTCTCTCTGCCCCCTTTAATTTGTATCATGAATGAAAGGGTTAACTGCTTTGTATCACTTTGTTTTCCATACCCTTCATTGTTTTGGTTGCTGTACTTTGATTCAAAATTATAATTACCTTGTTAGCATACTCTTTGCTAGACCCACTTGTATTAATGTATACAGCATTACAGCTTAGTGAGGCACCAGTTTGTAGTCAGCAATGGCCCACTTAGCTCAAATAGCAGAAATAGGTTATATAGGATACTGTGCTACTAACTTCTGGACATCACTGGTACCTGTGCACTAACATAAACTGTAGTGGCTTTGATGATGACATGCACATAGCACACATTTGTTTTTCTTACAAAAATATGCGCACATTCAAAAGTAGGGATTGATTTGATTATTGTTATTGGCATAGTCACAAAGTTGCTTGGTTGATGGGGTTGAGGAACATAATACGCTACTTGCGAAGGTTTTTTACACAGCGGGATCAAAACTGATCCCAACATTCCCGGGTCAGGAATGACATTTCCAGGTCGAGGGTCAATGCCTTTGACCCTGTTTTCTATGACTATTTACTTGTTGATAATGTTTAGTGCATAGTCCAAAAGCCTTTTTATTGACAATTAAATGTTGACCTGCAGCTGTAAACGATTATATACATATGTATGTGTGGGATATTTAAGACATTGTAGCTATTGTTGTCATATATGTTTCTCACCCAATAAAAAATTCCTGCTCAAGCTAATTCCATTCGAAATGGCAATTAGACTCTAGCTGTTAGTCCTTCCAAAGTTATCTATGGGGCTATGACATAGGTGCACTACGATACAACTGAACCTAATCGTCTGTGGACTTCACTGACTGCGTATTGTAAAAAGAATATGTTCAATATCAAAGATGAAAACAGGCATTTGCTCTTTTAGATATTGCAGGCTTGCAGCCTGTATTCCACACTATTTGTTGTTGCTATAAAAGTATGAAAAGCACCATGCAATACATTGGAACAGTTCTATACAATAAATTGGTAGCTAAATTGAGATATCATGGTTGACAAAAATCTAGACACAGAAAATGGTTACTGAATTGAGTGTGAAATTAGAGCTCACAGGACAATTCTGACCACTTATAAGATGATAGCTGAATTTGGTGGGAAATTAGATGTTATGATTTATTAGACTGATACTTCTGAATTCGATTCTAATTTGATCTTTGTTCCCATGTGGCATTCCTCACCAAATGTTATGTTTCTTGTATAGTTGTCCAATATGAAGCACGCTGAAGAGTGAAGACAAGGGAGAACACTGAAGATGGTTGATATATTATTACTCGCCACTGTACCTATGTAAAGAGTCTTATGAGGGAAATGAAAATGATAGACATAACGTTTGAATGTTGTGTGCCTCGTTTGGACATTGAGCTTTATAATCCGTAACGCTTGAACTGGGGACGGATTTCAGAACTGAGATACACTATTATGTTAGTGGCGAATCTAATGCATGCATGTTATGCCAGCGTTATTTATTGACCATTTGTTTGCCGCCTATGATCCAAAAATTATGTTTCAGCAGAGGTATCAAGTTATACGACTGTCAGCTGAAATATTGTTTGTGTCTGTTGTGCCTTCGTGCATCCATTCATTTAGAATTAGAACTGGTGAAAACTATGTGACGGACTGGCGTGTTGTGTGATTCAGTCGTTTGCTTGTGTTGTTTCACCTTTTTTTTTTCTTGCCTGTGCATATTGAAAAAAAAAAAACGTTTGCCATGCATAGCCAGTCACGGCGAAACTGGGTTCGTTCGAAATCACATTTTAACTTTTGCTTTTTCCTGTTGGCTGGAGAAAATGGACAAATGTAGGGACAGGCTCGAGAAAATGTGTACAAATGTAGGGACAGGTCGCAGGACGGCAGCAAGCACACAGATCAAATCACCGCATGCATGTGGAGTTGTCGCCCGTGCGTCACGGCTTTAATTGAGCGATTCCCGCGCACCTCTCGCCGCTGTCCAGTATCCTTTCGCAAAGAGTACTGTTGGTACAGATTTTTAAAAGGTGTGTTCGTGAATAAATAGATTTTTTAAAGCTATAAGTTCAAATTTCAAAACTTTGACTGTGTTATTTAGAAAAAAAACTTGTCAAGATTTATGACATTAATTACTATCATTAGATATATTATAGAATACTATATTTTTATAATATACTGATTTTATGTTATAGATTATTGTTTATTTTTTATAAAGTTAGTTAAACTTTAGTTTGACCGAAACGGAATATAGGAATTAATTTATTCGGGACAGACGGAGTATCACACACATATTAGCTCATTCACTGCTGAAAAGTACTCCTATAAAACTCGGTGAGTTTTCTAGATATATTATTTTGTATATCTAAATACATAACAAAATATAATTATAAGACATGTTGGTTTTCGATACATTATTGTGTACATATAGCAAAATCTATGTATCTAGAAAAGCCAAAACATCTTGGAACGAGTATAATGACATATTTGGTTCTGAAAATTGGATGCCACAACTGCCGCAAGATTTTACGCAGGAACTGGTCTGTGACTATTGCACAGCCTCATCTGGTGTGGCGAAACATGGCAGAGAACCAAATGCCCAGTTCACTTGTCCAGATTTCGACTTCTTTTCAGACATAAAATAGCGTTTTCCTCAGCTTCAGCCGAAATTAGCGCTTCTTTTCAGGCAAATGTTAAATACTCTCTGATATAAGTTGTTCTTACAAATTATTCATCATGTCTCATATTAATTCTATCTCTAATCTAATAATATCTAAAAGTCTGAATGTTACTCCTATGTTAGGCAAGAAGAAGAAAGAAGATCATCAATGGTCTTCTTTTAAGAGATTTGTAGATAGGCAGTAATCTGTTGGAGGAATTGGAGATATGGTTAACTTAAAGAAACTGAAATCGTAATGCCGGCCCCTTCCCGCGTCAGACAAGGTGGAGTAGCTCCATCAATCGCTGCTGCGGCGTGCAGTGCGTCACGTGCTCGCGCACCGCTCCTGCTGCTCCTCCTCCCCCTTCTCCAGCAGTGCATATATACGGATACGGGGCATGGTGACAAGCACATACAGTACGCCAGTGCGGCACCACCACCACCACCAACGATGGCGCCCAAGATTCAGAACCGGTGTCCGAGTCCGACGGCCGTGCTCCTGCTGCTGCTGCTGGGCGCCTGCCTCGCCGCCGGGGTGGGTGCCGCGGACGACTACGCCAGCGCCAGGCCGCCAGTGCCTCTGCCTGGCGGCGGAGGCGCCCGGCGGCGCGTCCTCCTCGCCAACGGGCTCGGGCGGACGCCGCAGATGGGGTGAGGAACGAAACCATCAGCATTCCGAATTCAGATGTGCGTTCAGTGCTCCCGGGCTGTGGTTTGTCTGAGCCTTTTTCCGTGGGGTTTTCCTTTCTTTCTTTCTCTGTGTTGTGTCGTCGTCGCGCGCTTCGCAGGTGGAACAGCTGGAACCATTTCCAGTGCGGCATCAACGAGGCGATCGTCCGGAGCACCGGTCAGTCAGAGACCACCACCCCCAATCAGCTCCTATATCTGAAATCACCATCAAGCGCCATTGATGGTTTCTTTCTGATAATATGGCTACTGCTCACTGATTCGCTGTTAACTTGTTCTGGAAAACCCCACAGCTGATGCGCTCGTCGCCACCGGACTCGCAAAGGCTGGCTACACGTATGTCAACTTAGGTACTGTATTCTGGATTTCTATCGGAGAGTATATGCAGAGTTCATAGGTGGGATGTTATCAGTGTGTCCAGTGAGTAGTGTTACTGAAAGGCGCCATTGCTATTGCAGATGACTGCTGGGCGGATTACCAAAGAACCAAAGAGGTAGTACAAGTGCTAGTTTTCTTTTGTCGTCAGTTACTTTCAGTTAAATTCTTGCGCTGCTGAACATTGACCCAGCACGATCGGTTTGTCGGCAACAAGAAATTGGCCTGGCTAACTGACTTTCTGACAGGGATACTTGGTGTCTAATCCCAAGACATTCCCATCAGGAATCAAGGCCCTGGCAGATTATGTTCACAGCAAGGGGCTTAAGCTTGGCATCTACTCTTCAGCTGGGTACGTTCTTTTCTTTTCCCCCTTCAACAAGTTGGGCTCTTTGATTCACTTAATAAGGAATAAAACTAACTCTGCCTATCTATTGTAGCCAAAAGCTTACAAGTTTCCATGTTGAACTGAAACCGGACTGCCTTCCTTAAATTTCAGGACAAGAACTTGCAGCAACAGGATGCCTGGATCTCTGGGCCAAGAGGACAAGGATGCCAAAACGTTTGCGTCATGGGTACATACAGACTTTTAGACTTCTGATAGCATTTTGACTAGGACTAGCGGTTTCAGTTCACCAGTAGAATCAGTAGTCTACCACCAGTATCAGTTACTCTTCTTTTATATTATATAATAACAGAACCAAACAAAAAAAAAGAAAGAAACTTTACCATTGTTATTATATACTGTTTCTTCACTGCGCGCGTGACCATGTTCAGGGTGTTGACTACTTGAAGTATGATAACTGCTACAGAGACAGCACGCCTGAAACCGTGAGGTGCAGTGCAGTTTTTCTGCTTTCGAATGTGCACACATTCAGTTCGTGTAGCATTCTTGTTTCTTCTTTCAGATGTACTACTAATATGTCAATTGTGGGTGTGATGCAGGTTTGCACGCATGTCTCGAGCGCTGGCGAACTCTGGCCGCCCAATCTTCTACTCACTTTGCGAATGGTACGGCATGCAATGCATCCCTTTTCCTTGTTCGTCTTGTGCCTTTTTATTATGCTTGGAATTGGAATGCACCTGACCTTAGCTTGGGTCAGGGGCTTCATGGAAGTTCCCAAATGGGGCGGCATGTATGGCAACAGCTGGAGGACCACCGGCGACATCAACGACACATGGTCAGGGTAAGTGACTGATATAGGTTCGCATGGCCCATGCGAGTGAGTGCTATACGATCGAGTACTACGTTGCTAGTAATCGATTGGGTTCTTGTTCTTGTGATATGTATGTATATAGCATGCTGGACAACATCGACCGGAACGACGCCTACGCCCGGTACGCCAAGCCCGGCGGTTGGAACGGTCAGCTTCAATTCCTTCGTCCACGGGGGAAATGCATCCGGATTTAATTTGATGAGATTTTGCTGTCAGCTAGCTGATGGCTTGCTTTGCTTCTCTCTCTGCCATATATAGATCCTGACATGCTGGAGGTCGGGAACGGAGGGATGACTTACAACGAGTACGTCGTGCACTTCAGCCTGTGGGCCATCGCCAAGGTGCGTGCGTGAACCATTTAGTTTCCGGGCTGTTCTTTTTTTTTCCGACTCTCTTTGCTGTGTGCTCTGCTCACAGTTACCGAGAGTTCTTGATCTTTGACAGGCTCCCCTGGTAATCGGCTGCGACGTGAGGAGAGTTTCCAAGGAGACGCTGGGGATCCTCTCAAACGCAGAGGTCATCGCCATTAACCAAGGTCATCATCACAACACAATTGCATCTTAATTCCTTCTCACCAGCGAAATCTTTCACATCAAGTTCAAGTGTTCAGTTCTTTCTACTCACGACTTTTGTCTTGGTCGCAGATCGGATGGGTGTCCAAGGACAGAAAGTGAGGAAGTATGGCAACGATCTCGAGGTACACAGATACTAGTAGTCTTGTTCAGGCAGGAATCCTGAATCCCATGGCGCGTTTGATTTGATTATATATATTGCAGGTATGGGCTGGGCAGCTCTCCCGCCACAGGAAGGCGGTGCTGCTGCTGAACCGGGGGGCGGCACGCTCCGCGTCCATCACCGCGGCGTGGCCGGACGTCGGCATCCGCCGCGGCGTCACCGTCGAGGCCAGGGACGTCTGGAAGGTACGTCAGTCAAGTGAACGCACCGCAAATTCATGCAAGCTTGTGGTTTAATTCATGATGATGATTCGTCTGCACTCTGCAGCACGAGACGCTCCCGGGCAGGTTCACCGGCAGCCTCACGGCGGAGGTCGGGCCGCACTCGTGCAAGCTCTTCGTCCTCACGCCCGTTCCTCGCTGACGGCGCCATCCGTCGTTCGATATGCCCGTGGATCCAGCTAGAAATTAATCGATCGTGTATGATTTCAGAGACTTATTTGAGTTTGTGTTGTGACTGCTCCGACACCATAGCATCTGTGGGTGAATTAGTGGTCATTTGACATGGTGCAAGTGCGACGCTCAGTGTATTAGCTCAGATTTGACATGGAACATGCCGAATAAATTAGACCAACAACTTCGCTACCCTACCATACCATATACAGACAGTGTGTGTGGACGCGATCGAACGAACAGAGCAATTCAAATCTTTTAGCGTCGTTTCAAACAAAGAAAAAATCAAGCCTTTTAGCTCGAACGCTAAAATCACTGTTCCCTTCTTCAGGTTTGTCCCGTTAAACCTTTTGACTTTGGTCATCAATATCCCAAACATTGTACGTGGGTAAAAAATTAATATTAGAATTTTTAAATATAAAAGTATTTTAATAATATGCTAGCCAAAAGTTATAAACTTAAATCAGGATTACTTCCGTCCGGACGTTCAGATGGGGCCAATCGTCCGGACGCTCTGAACGTCCGGACGCCCGCACCTATGTTACTATGGTCGCGCTCCACTGCACGCTCGCGGACCCCACTCAGCGCTCCACACGCATGCCCGCACGCCCCACTCCACACGTCGCTCTCCGGCGTCTCTCACACTACACGCTGTCCGTTCCTACCAGCACACCACACCTTCTACACCCCACCTGCATGTGCACAGCCCTGCACCGGTACCTTACCCGCCCCTAGAGATAAGATGCAACGGAAGGTGGAGGGAGATATGTAACCCTACGTCTACCTTTGAAACATTCGAATACAACTCTTGCAATATACGTCTGTTGACTATAGAAACATTTGAAACATGCCCATGAAACACTTGGGAAATTCGTCTGAAACACACTTGAAAAACAATTGCAACCCATCGCAACGTCCGAATAAACGCATGCAACATATGTGTGAAACATACGCAACGTCTAGATAAACACAACTGTAACATACATCCAGGAACACGGATGAAACATACCGATGAAAAATACCTGAAACATTCAAAAGCATACTATTGCAACATATTTCTCAAACAATTACAACAGATGCAACATGTGCAAAATCCTCCGATCTACTTTTGCAACATCCATACAATTCAATTGCAACATACATTTGAAACTTCCCAAACAATTGAAACATACAATTGCAACATAGGGGGAAGAGAGATGGAGCTAGCGCGTGGAGGTGCCATGGCCGCTAGATCTGCAGACTTTGGGGGCTCCAGTGGTGGAGGACGCCGGTGTTGGGGGGGAGGACGCCAATGTGGAAGAGGATGACACCTTATGTGGGGGAGGAGCTATTGGAGTTGGGTGAGGAAGACACTGAGATGAAGGAAGGAGCCGCCGGTGTAGGAGAGCTCCATGGTCGTTGGATCTGCGAGCATTGATGACTCCCGGTGGTGGAGGACGCTGGTATAGGTCAAAAGCTGTCGTTGTCGCCCTCTTCGGTTGCATAGAGGTCACAGCAAGGGAAGGGAGGCAGGGAGGGAGGAGAGTTGCTTGCCGGAAGCAGCTGCCGACCTCTTCTCCGGTGGTATGGAGATCATGGGAGGGACGGAGGAAGAGAGGGAGGAGCGGCTCGCTTACTGCCCATGGCATGGAGGGCGCAGAGAGAGGGAGCGGAAGCAAGGAGAGAGAGGTTTTGGGAGAGGGAGGCAGAGAGAGCGCGCGGAAGTAGAGAGAGAGGGAGCCAGGGAGAGGGGGTGGAGGAAGGGAGAGAGGAAGGCAGTGAGCGGCACCGGGCGGTTGGCCGCGTGGAGGAAGACTATGGGCACGTGACGAGCAGAGTGCGGGGCGTGACGTCCGATACGTCTGGATGCCCGTTCTGTATTATCACCGAACTTAAATTAGGGCACATTATTTCAGGATATTATATTATTTGAGAAATTTCGTTTTGGCTATTGGCAGGCTTATAATGGGCCATCCGACCTGACCCAGTGGGAAGGTTCATAATTTTTTAACCAATAACCCAAAATGATAAAAAAAAACTCAACATAGGAAAATCATCGATTTCGAGCCAAAGATGTTTTTTTTTTCTTTTTTTTACCAATTTCTTGATGAATAAAAGTTTGGCCAACTGGACAGTTTGTGCACTGCAGCGTAATTACGCAGATACGGTTATTCGCAATTTCGTATACGCCCTTCACTGAATAATAGTACACCATAGACCGTAGGTACGCCGTACACCGCCCCTTGTACGCGCAGGCGCGGCGCACAACGGCACAAGACGTTCTCCCCTTCGCTTCCCTTCGCCTCCCGCACCGATGGATCCCGCGCAAGCGCCACCGCCCCCATTCGCCGTGCACCTCGTCACCGGCGGCGGGTCCTCGCCGGAGCTCGCCCTCCTACTCCGCTCCCTCGCCGCCGCCCGCGTCGTCGCCCTTGACGCAGAGTGGAAGCCCCGCCGCCGCGGTATCCCCGCCGCTGCGGCCCTGGGCGACGGCACGACGCCGGCGTCCGAGGCATCTCCAGCGGCGCCGCCGAAGTTCCCGACGGTGACGCTGCTCCAGGTGGCCTGCCGCTTCGGCGATGGAGATGGAGGTGAGCGCGAGCGCGAGCGCAGCGAGGTGTTTGTCGTCGACCTGCTCTCCGTGCCGCTCGCTGACCTGTGGGCGCCGCTGCGAGAGCTGTTCGAGCGGCCTGACGCGCTGAAGCTGGGGTTCAGGTTTAAGCAGGACCTGGTGTACCTCTCCTCCACCTTCTCCGCCGCCCTCGGGCGTGACTCCGGATTCGATAGGGTAAGGCATGTTGACCAAATGTGGTGGCAACCCTCACATTCATTTCCTGGTGGCTACATTGATGTAAATTTCCAAATTGGGATTAGATGAGTGATCCCCACGTAATTGGTACTCATGTGCGATATGCATATGCTTGAACTTTGAACTGCTTGCTTAAAATTTAGAAGCAAAAATTCTACAGGATCAACCCCTCTGGCTTTAGCAGCTCTTCTGTGGGAAAGATATTAAAGCTCTAGAAATGCTTACGACTACCAGCTTAGCCTGCACAATTACATAGCTAGTGATTGTTATCACTTCCAGTTTTTCAGATGACATTATTTTCCAAGCAACTAGTTTCAAGCCTTGCTCAGCTGGCGTTTTAGAGAATGTGGGCCTAATAGTAATCATACTTGTGCATCCACTGTATATATATGGAAAAAAAATAAGGGTCTTTTTGTGCCGCTCCAACAAAGCAAACAGAAATCAAATACCAACCAAACTTTAGCAATAGACTGCCAATCATGTGGGTCAACCGTATGTTAATTCATTATATCTTATGATCCACATTGCATTCCCTTTTTCTGATAAAGTATAGGACTGAGTCCATACCTGCAATTCATCCTTGATTGCAGGGTAAAGTCTAGGGCTTATTCCACACTTGCATTTCGTCCTCTACAACAGAGTTATCTCCCCAATTACTGAGCCATCGTCATACTACATCATCTACTCATCATAGTTTGATTCGTTTGCTCCTAATTAATACACTGAATTATCAATGTGCATAGATTAAGCGTGGGTACCTGAAATAAGTGTACTGATCTTTCACGGTTCTTTATTTTTTATATTCAGCGTGTTTCTACTCCCTCCTTTCAAGTTATAACTTACTTTGAATTTTTTAGTACATTCAATCTGCTCTATATCTAGGTATAACATATGTCTAGATACACAACAAATTCAATGTACCAAATAAGTCAAAGCGACTTATAATTTGGAATGGAGGGAGTAGGATTTTACCCTTTTTGTTTTATTTTCATGATTTTTGTATGGTCATTGTTTGCTTTATATGAAGATAACCATGCTGGTATTCCTCTCTGCAAGGTGGAGCCCTTCTTGGATGTCACCAACATTTATTACTATCTCAAGGGTCATGACAGGCAGAAGAAGCTTCCAAAGGAGACCAAGAGTTTGGCAACTATTTGTGAGGAGCTGCTCGGTGTCTTTTTATCCAAGGTGAGCGTTGATAAGATGTCTTACCTTCATTTTTGGAACCTTAATTTATCAAAAGTGGTATGTAGTTGTTGAGGTTATTCTTTTTTAAGTACTTCACAAGAGAGTGCAGAGAACATAGGTTATACTGCCCAAAACTTTATGGTTTTATTACTCTTCCTTGTTTTCAAATCAGTGTGTATCCTTTGGAAAGTTCTTGTATGCTTGAGTTTGCTGGTAGCCTTTCTTCTGGTTTTGATAATGGTTATCGTCCTCAGTAGGGTTCAACACATACCTGATCAATGAAAATATCAAGCGCTTTGTCCCTTGAGCCATCCAAATTAAAGGGAAAAGGGTTTCAACATGGACCTGGTTCATCAGGGTGATTGCCATTATCAAAATCATGAAAAGGATCAAACACTACAGCTCTATTGTTCAGCATGTTCAAGAATACAGTTAGTTGGGTGCCATAGATACTGGGCCAAGATTATATAGGTTGGGATGTTCTGCTGCACAAGCTCAGCTCATTTACTCCAAGAGATTGGCTCATTATGTATGCAAGCATGGTTACACATGACAGGCGTGATTATGCTCTTTTTAACTTAAACACGCAAGAGTGCTGCGTACCTTTATATTAAGAACAGGGAGGGGTGGAGGGGGCTTACAGTAGACCCATGAAGGAATTTTTACAAGCACATTTTGCGCCCGGAAAAATACACGGATACAACTGCTCCCTGAAAACACATTACTCTGGTGACTGGCCAAAGTAGTGTGTTTTTATGCTCATTTATATTCCCAGTAGTCAAATGCAATTTTATAGCTGCTCTTGGAATTGCCTATTTTCACTTAAGTTTGTGAGCAAAATTTGAGCCTGAACTTCCTGCCCAGCCAAGGCTCTACATGACTAGCAGTGTCTTTGAAAGCATTGGTGTTGATTTGCTTAATTATCCTTGCCCTTTTATTTAATAGGAACTCCAGTGTAGTGATTGGTCATGCCGCCCCTTGAGTGAAGGGCAAATACAATATGCTGCATCGGATGCCTACTACTTGCTAGACATATTTGATCTGTTCCAAAAAAATTTCAGTGTGGAAGGTAATTCTTATTAAGTTCTCATTTTTTATTTCTTTTCTATTTTCTCTAAGGGGCTGTTTGGATCCTTTTATTTGGTGGAATTGAAATATAGTTAACAACTTAGGCTATTTTACTTGAAATGTGACATTCCATCACTTTCCAGAGGTCACATATTAGCCTACCCCAAATTCATAGATGAGAGATGGAATTTGATTCTATAGAACATCATGCTATATCTCTACTTTGTAATTTATAGCACGCTCTTGAACTCGCTCCCACATGATAAAAATACAATATATAAGTATCTCTCTCATATAGCCAACAATATTATACAAATATAATCTATATATAACCATATTAAGTTAATTAATATGTGTGTAAATTATGATTCTTAAAATAAATTCAATTCCAAAGATCCAAACGGAGCCTTAGCTTTTTTTTTGTTAGATTTGAAAGTCATCTTAGTACCAAGAATACTTTTCTACTTCTGACTCCCTTTCTTAATTTTTTTTTTACTGTCGCTTCTGTTACAGGAAAATGTTCATCTACAACAGAACTTACTTCAAACAGGCATTGCTCACCAGTGGTGATAGAATGCTCTTCTTCTGGATATGACATTTGCTTGAGTAGTTGTTTGATGTCGATAGTAACCATGTACAGTGAGAAGATAATATTGACAGAATCTGATGCAAAACCGCATACCTCAAGAAGAAAAGAAAAACTAAAGATTCCTGCCAATGCCAAATGCAAAGATAAAGTGGATTGCAGTAGTGAATGGCAGGGCCCCTCTCCATGGGATCCTTCCATTGGTGGGGATGGGTACCCGAAGTTCCTTTGTGATGTGATGGTAGGTTCTCCTGATTTCGTTACCCCCAACTGTACAGTTCATATTTTTTTTTATTACCACTCTGCAGAAGTGCAGAGAATAAGATGGACTTTGGTTTAACAAAAACTTAACACCATATGAGTCAATTATGTTCCCTGTTCACAAACTGCTGGATTTGACCTTACAATAAATGTGAACAGATTGAGGGCCTAGCTAAGCACTTGCGGTGCGTTGGAATAGATGCTGCAATTCCATCTTCAAAGAAACCTGAACCAAGGTCTTCCCTATACATCCTGCGATAATTTTAGAACATTATTAATGTAATCCCAAATGATAGTGCTCATTTACCTTTTCTTGTGCTGCTTGCCGCCTATTTTACTCACCTGTAGGGATCTATTAAATCAAACATACAAGGAAGGACGAATATTATTAACACGGGATGCCAAGCTCTTGAAGTATCAATATTTAGCAGGTAACCAGGTATACAGAGTGAAAAGCCTGCTCAAACATGATCAACTAGCTGAGGTTTGTGCATATTTTGACCTTTTCCATCTTAAATATGATTTATACAACATCTTTTTCACAAGTTAATGCTAAATCTCCCATGGCTCATGCTCATGTTGGTTATATGTTAACACCATAGATTTGGTTGCGAAATTGAAGCAAAGTTTAGCTTCCTTGTTGGTTAACCTATGATAATGTAGCACCTAATAAATCATAATTTTGACAGTAAATGCTCCACTATCAGCTCAACCCAGGAGAGAGAACCTTTCAACTGCAGTTGTGTGGACTAATCCAAAGTTAGACCAAAGAGTTTTGAGTAGTTTCTAGCAAGAATCAATATAAATGGCAAATTGATGTTTACTTTTAGTTACTGTTGTTTACTGATTAAAGCTTAGTTTAATTCATTTATTGGCCACCCATGCTTTATAACTGGATAAAAAAAAGATGACATTATATTTCCCTCAATTGATTTAAGGAATTAAAGTTTTGGACCCTATAAAATTAATGATGAAGAACTGGGATTATATGAATACAGAACAATTAGGTTGAGTACCATCTAAGATCATAAATTACATGACATGTGAGGTTGATAAGTGAGCCCTGGGGCCACATGTTAGCAACACAACCATGGCATTTTTTTTTTTTTGCGAGTACAACCATGGCATTTTTGAACCCATGATGGTGCAGAGAATTCATCCATTCAAATATTACAACACATCAAGTCTTGTGTTTGTTTCTTCTAGCATGTTTGATTTTGATGCACAGCACTGTTACCACATGAAGGTACCACTTATCACCTGTGAACTGGTAGCACATATCAGGAGTGCTTGAGTGGAAATTGTATTTTTACATAGGAAGCTCTATAAAGGCACCATACTTGTTTTCTAATGTTTCTATTTGAGTAGGCAGAGGAGCTGAGGAGATTTGGGGGGCTAACTGATCCTTTTATTAACTTGCTTGTTTTAGGTCATTAATACTTTCCAACTAAAGATCTCTGAGGACCAACTTATGTCTAGGTGCACAAAATGCAATGGTAGTTTTATTCAGAAACCACTTACCCTAGACGAAGCTGTTGAAGCCTCAAAAGGTTTCCAGGTTATTCCCTCGTGCTTGTTCAACCGAAATCTGGAGTTCTGGAGGTGCACCGATTGCAATCAACTCTATTGGGAGGTACTTAATCTTCTACTTTATACAGTTAAGGGCTTGAAGCTATATTATACCATTTGTCCATTTTTTTTGTAAGCACCTATCTTATGCATCCACAGGGAACCCAGTACCACAATGCAGTTCAAAAGTTCTTGTCAGTGTGCAACATTAGTGACTAAGCAGTGCGACCTTGGTACACATTTGTATGGTACTGAGATACCTTATCATCTCCGAAAGAAATAATAATCATCTGATCTTTGGCAATCAATCGTGTACGATGAGGCAGGCCGTCCATTTTAGTGGTTTGCTGTTCGTCACCGAGTTGCTGTAAATAGCCCAACACTTCCATTTTGAAATGTGTCCCTTTTGTAAGAAATAGACACACAAAATGGAATGCTCAACGCCCCAACCTGTCAAATTGAGAATGAAAAATCAGAAGGTGAAGTTTCACCAAATACAGCATTGCGTGTCATAACTTATTTCTTACTTAAATATGCTTTCACGATAGTCTCTCGGAAGTTTGAATGATCGCTAAAAAATTGTGTTATACTGTTAACGTGCGCGCATATGGGCCAGTTTGGTAACATCGGCAAAACTAAGGAGCGAAGCGATTACTGAATTAATTCCTACTGGGTTAAAGGGCATGGTTAATTGTAGGAATACAATCGCAAGCAGAAGACTTCAGCTTTCTCCATCCTGTTTTCATCTTCCCGTGTGACATCGTTCGGTTTTGTAGATATTATTGTCAAACCGAACACACCATAAGTCCTAAGTAATTCGCATTAAGACATTGCTCGGTTTCATAGAAATTGGAGATATTCCTTTCATCCCTAAATCATGGGGATTGAGGATTTTGGCTCATAAGGGACATAATCCCTCCCGATTCCTAGGTTTCGAGAGAAACCGAATAGGGAAAATCCGTACAAATCAAAATCTTCCACAATCTTCATCAAATATATTTTTATAGTACACTTATTTGGTGTCATAATTTTTTGTATTTTTTTTTATAATTTTACTCAATTTGACTCTTTAAGATTCTTGGAATAACTTACAATTTAGGATAGAGAGAGGATTATGGAGTGAGTAACTTTGTTTGATTTTTTTTTTTAAAAAAGAATCGGGTGTACATATATGTGGATCCGTCCCTGAGCCCTAAAATGTTTTATGATTTGATTTGAGTCCATCTCAAAATGTCTTATAATTTAAAATGAAGGAATATAAATGGACCTTATGGATGGAGTAACTTCGATTGATTTGGAAGGAAAAAAAACATCCTGAGGTAACCAACTTGTGAATTGTGTTGGCGGAAATCGGACTCCCATCTGAACGAGAACCCAAGTTCGAGTCGCACTCGATTCCCTACATCTATACGTTCATATAATTACCAACCTCGCGCACCGCCGCACCAACAATTCCCATCCGATTCCGCAACACAGGTCATGGGCTCGTCAAGCGCGAAACGCTTCTCCCTGCGCAGCGTCGTCGGATCCGCAGCGGCGTTCATCTTCCTCGTGCTGCTGTTGGTCATCGCCGGCGGCGTCGCCACACTTCATCACAGGGACAACACCACGCCGCCGGCACGGGGCGTCGTCGTCCGTGTAAACGATCATCACCTCCTCCCGCGCAAAATACTTCGACTCGAGGTCATCGAAGAATCCAGCAGCAGCAGCAGCGTCGACTTGGCGAACCAACAACAGCACAGGCCGCTGCCAAGGGGAATCGTCCATGGCACCACGAACCTGGAGATGGAACCGTCACTGGCCGGGGACCCCGAGAAGAGGCCAACGACAAAGCCGAAGAATAAGAGCCTCCTCGCGGTGCCCGTGGGGATCAAGAACAAGGCGGTGGTGGACAAGCTAGTGTCCAAGTTCCTCGCCGCCGGCGACGACGACTTCGCCGTGATGCTGTTCCACTACGACGGCGCGGTGGAGCAGCAGTGGGGCGGCGACCTGGCGTGGTGGGACCGCGCCGTGCACGTGGCGGCGCGCGGGCAGACCAAGTGGTGGTTCGCCAAGCGGTTCCTGCACCCGGACGTGGTGGCGGCGTACGACTACGTCTTCGTGTGGGACGAGGACGTCGAGGTCGACGCTTTCCACCCCGCCGCGTACCTCGACGTGGTGCGCAGGGAGGGCCTCCACGTCTCGCAGCCGGCGCTCGACCGCCGCTCCCCCGAGATCCACCACGCCATCACGACGCGCGCGCTGCTGCCCACGGCCGACGGCGTGCACCGCCGCGTGCGGAGCGCGCGCTGCGACGCCGCCGCCGGCGTAGACGGGCCGCCGTGCGCCGGGTGGGTGGAGGTGATGGTGCCCGTGTTCTCGCGCGCGGCGTGGCGGTGCGCGTGGAGGATGCTGCAGAACGACCTCATCCACGGCTGGGGGCTCGACTACAGGCTCGGGTACTGCGCGCAAGGCGACCGCGCGCTCAACGTCGGCGTCGTCGACAGT
This sequence comes from Eremochloa ophiuroides, assembly GCA_038502445.1. Classification (NCBI taxonomy): domain Eukaryota; kingdom Viridiplantae; phylum Streptophyta; class Magnoliopsida; order Poales; family Poaceae; genus Eremochloa; species Eremochloa ophiuroides. The sequence goes on along the minus strand of JAHLJS010000001.1, from coordinate 33,425,935 downwards.
GAGTACGTGCTCCACCGCGGCGTCCCCATGCTCGGCGAAGCCGGCACGGCGGGGCGCGCGGCGGTGAGGCTGCGATCGTTCAAGGAGATGCTGCTGTTCAACAGGAGATGGGAGATGGCTGCTGCAGAGGACGATACCTGGACTGATCCTTACACAACAGCAGAGCCTCGAACGGCCAAGTGAAAGTCGTGAAGGTGACCGTGGGCGCGAGCGCTTCGTCACCAGCGAGCTACAGTCTGCTCTCTGCTGAGGACAGATGCGTAGTATCACTGCTGATGTTGTAGTTAGGCCGAATTTGGCTTTGTATGTTAGGCTAACACTAATCTCTAAATGTTTCGATCTTTGTTTATTTATCACTGGCATATATTCTAACAGAAAATATTTTGCACTACTGTAGATGCAATTATCATATTGCTTGATCACACGGTATATTTAGTTCTTTATAATATCACACAAGGAAACAATTTAGCGGCGTGGTGACGATGGTGATGGTGTTGGCTCTTGGCTACCCAAGGATTTTGGCGAAGGTGGTTAGAGGCCATTGGCCGTTGGCCTCGTCCAAGGCGGCGATACCAGTCACGGACGATGTGCTGAGCCAACTGCGAGGTTAGTGGACAGCGGCACTGCGGTAGGGCATGGTCCGACGGAGGCCCGGACCTTATTTCCTTTGTACATGATAGAGGCCACACTACAAACATGGTTGATGTGGTCTTGCAAAACTTCAAACCTCGTTGAGTACACACATGGCGCTTGTAAGCACCTTTGATCAAAAGACACCCAGCCCGTTTGAAGAAACTCGTCGAGATCTATTTTACTCCTACTCGTAAGGGTTTGGCCAGAGCCGAAAGGTGTGTTGTATTGATGTGTACGTACGTATTATAATGGCCGGGGGTTTATATTTATACCCTGGGCTGACAAGATAGAGCTCTAGTCGAATTACAACTCAAAATAGATATGAAAACTAACAAACTCTCCTAAATTAAAGGTAACTTAGAGCCCAATCTTCCCCTTCTAAAACGGACTCCGAACATGATCGCTTCCTGGCGCCAAAGACCCATGCTGACGTCATCAATCGACTCTGTCTTTGACCGTACCACCTTCGCTTCATCCCAACACCCGATCTGGGACCCAATTGACTGTCTCTGCTTCCGTCTCTGCCCTGAAATCGGCTATCTGTGCTTGGCATCGGCTATCTACGCTCAGTCCAGATTTTGGTGTAAACACATGCCCCCCAATTTTAGAATAAACTAGGTTTATTCCAAAATTAGCATCGAGCCTCGAATCAAATCCCATTTGCAAGCCAAAATCGCAGTCTCCTGCTTAGCACCTTGGAGCTCCGTACCAAATCGAAACCCTAATCAAAAGAGTTCACTGCTGCGCCTCCGACTTCGATTCGCCGCCTCCAAAATCCACAAGCGATGGCGACTCCTTCCGAAATCCCTGAGGTATGAATCTTGCCAACCTGTCTTCCATTCATGAATCTTTGCCTGGTTGGTCACATATATCATCCGTCACCCTCAGGATCTGAAGAACGAGATCTTGATTCCACTGAAGGATGCCCCAACCGCCTTTTTCCTAGGCCCGATGGGCGATTCAAACCCTGCAGAGTTCGTCAGCAAAGAGACCAACCAAATCCCTTTCAGAGCTTCCTTAGTGGATGCCTCTTCCTGGACCAAGAATTCATTTTGGAACTGACATGCCTACCAGATGGAGAAATTGGTTCCGCCGTGTTTCAAAGAAGAAACGAGCAGACTGGGAACTGCGCAACCTGAGTCAATGCCTCAATTTGTCTCTTTGCTAGATGAAGAAGAATGAATCCCTCCTGATTGCTGCGAGTTACTTTTGGTCCAACTCTTTGAATGCCTTTGTATTTGGGGATGGGCCGATGACCATCACTCTGGGTGATATCCATATGCTCACCGGCCTTCAGAATACCGGAAGCTGTCAGCTTTGGAGCTTGCTTTCCACAGGTGAGAAACAATTCCCAAAGCTTGGAGAATACAAAGGCTGGACTGGTTATATCAAAATCCATCACCTGACAACCTCCAGCGTTAATGAAAAAGAGTACATAGCATTCTTAATCTTGTAGCTGGAAACATTTGTTTTTTGTGGTGCTTCTCTTGGACCAGCCTACCCCTTCAAAGCCCTTACAGAACAACTTGCTTAAGGAAACTCAATTCCTCTTGGCAAACTCCTGCTTGGGTCTGCTTATAGATTAATGAGCCGAGTCGCCGGCTATCTATTGAGAGGTGAAGAAGTGCAGTTGTTGACAGTTACTAACGCTATCAAAAGAGTGTAGCCAAATCTATCCTTTAACAATGGTAACAATATTTTTCAACGCAGTCACAGGGGTTGTCAATCCCTATGCTCAAAGTATGTGGTTGTTGACACTTCTAACGTTGCTAGTAGGAATAAAGTTATTTCTAGCAACTGCGCCAAAAATGCTATGGGTAGTTCTATAGGATAGGTGATGGGATTCTGCAAGCGCACAGAACTATCGTGTAGCACTTTGCCTGGGAGTACTAGGTATCGAATTTATATCGTGATGCAACTGCTTAAAGTATAACAATAAGTAAATGAAGCAGGGGATCTTTATTACCGATAAGAGTGAAGACCGCAGAGTAGGTCGCCGATAAGCCCGGCTCCTCCACAGACTTCCTCCTTTCCCGACTTCTCTCTCTACTCCACACTTCTCTAGCTAGCACTATTCCTAAGAGCAGAGCTTCGCTAGAAAGAGAGAGGAGCTACTACTGACTATGAGTTGAATCTCTAGTGATTTGCTAGTGATCTTCTAGTGGTTTTTAGTGGTGTTTCATCTTACAAGTGAGGATTGAAGTCCTATTTATAGTGTAGGAGTGCTCCAGGGGTACTTGTAGGGGTCCTGGAGGTCGGTGCAGCGAAGAGGCAGGGTGGGCGCCCTCCTAGGGGGGTGGGCGCCCCTTGGATGCACCGCCTTGCACCTTACGGCCCTCCTTCCTCCTCATTGGCGGTTGCAAAGTCGGTTGGAGCTTAGGATTGGCGGTTTGCAACCTCGGGAGGATGACATGTGGGTCCATCGATCCATGGCACATAACTTGATCACTTGGCGGTTGCAAAACCGACTTCATTTGATGGCTTGGATGACTCTTGGACACATTTCCTTGGATTGTGGACGTGGCACTCAATTTAGACAGGGCGGGCGCCCTGTCGGTAGGGCCACCGGATCCTCGTGTCTTGTTTCTGAGCCGTTGATGTTATTTCAACATGCCATAGGCCATTTGGGAGGATGGCACACGGAATCCGTGAGGTGGCATGCCAATTTGGCAAAACTCATAGGGCGGGCGTCCTATGTAAGGGGTGGACGCTCCCCTCTGGCTCCCATGTGGCAGCTGAGGTGCTGAGGTGTCTTGGTATGCTTCATTTTTGCCTGTTTTCACTATTTTTCCTGCATACACAAGATTTCTCCAAGGACATGTGGAACTAGGTAAGTTTCAAGGTGAGTTCTTTACTTTTCATGTGGTTTTACCTTGATTATGGGTGAAATGTTGACGGTAAAATAGGGTGTTAGCGACCGTCAACAGTAGTGCACAACAGGCCCTTGGTGGTTGATCCAGCTATGGCTCAATCTCTATTTGCACAAAATGGTGAAGCCAAACCTCAACAATTTCAGCTATCCCTCCATCAACTATGCAGAGGAAAGTGACAAAATCACTAGAGGTTGCCAAAACTTTGGCGAAGCTGCTTCAGCCATCACTATTGATACCGATCAAGGTCATTTGTTTGAAGTATTTTATAGAGGCCTGGGACCAGATATCTTGATTTGGTTCCCTTATACAGAGGATGAAGAATTTCCAATGCCCTATAGCTTCACGTTCAACACAGGATGCCCTGATGATGTAGACATTGAGATCTTCAATGCCATCATAAAACCTTGTATGCTGCCCGTCGATTTCAAACATCTTCGTGGCATCAGCAGTAATGAACCTAGCTGTTGACATCTACTAACGTCGCCAAATATAACTATATAACTTTTAATGCGAGAGACGAGATTAGAAGATGAATGGTAATTAATTAACTTGTCATTAGCAACTAGCCACTTTTCTATTACCAACATTCTTATGCAAGAACTAGGTTATCATCCCTAATTAATAATGCTAAGAATAAATAAAGGTTTTATATATTAATCTATGTGACTAGGCAGAAATAAATATAAATATAAAATAAGATCAGTTCTGCAAGCGGACAGATAATTATACCATTGTAGCATTTTACCGAGGGAGTTCTACGAGGTTGTCGATTTATATTTATACCACTGGGAAGGACTAGGATAAACTTTAATCTATTATATTGATAGTGATGGTATACAATGGATAAGTGACATTACCGATATCATTTACTCTACTCATAACAGGTAGATGTCACAAGGTAAATAAAGATAAAGGTGATAAGTATGATCAAGCATCATAAATAAAAGATAATCATCAGAGCACTCTCTAGTCATAGTAATAGCTAGCCAATGGATAAAATAAGGAATTAATATCAAAGGTAATTCTATAACTACATCAATGAATAACTCTAATTAGTGCAATTACATCTAGCAATCATTGTTAGACTAATCCTATATCATAATCACATGCAAAGGGCATCATCTAGGAAGGATGTGAAACAGAGTCATCATCCAACTTCGTGACTGTGCCTGCTGGCCTACATACGGGGGGGGGGGTGGACTACAGAGGACTCAACGCAGCTGTCACCTACGCGATCTACCACATGACCCGGCACATCAGGGTGCACTCACAGATAAACAAGATACCTAGACACCACGTCTACATACTGTTCATCATCTATCCATCGTCCGCATGAATAAACGCTATACGAGCAATTGCATGAATTCAATAAGATCAAACCAACTATACTAGACATATAATCAAAGTAGACAAAGACTATTGTAATCAAGAACATATGAACTATTAAGAACAATGTTTCCTTAATCATAATGAAGAATACAATAATAGAGAAAGAACTAGAATTATACCGAACTCCGTGCTCTAGACAGACGCCGGGGCTCCAGATCCGCCGAAGAACTAGAACTCCTCTACTTCTAATCTAACTAGGCTAGAACTATGAACTAGGAGGCTCTTGATGAACTAGGAGGCTCTTGATAGCTTGAGGACTTGATGCCTTGAATGAATGATGGGTTGATGCCTCCAGGGGGGTCTGCCCCTCTATTTATAGCCCGGTGGGATGCACGTATGCCGTAGGATCAAACCGACTTGAAACAAGGGCCGAGATGACTCCCCAAAGGCGGCGGAAAAAGACTCCAGAAGAAGGGCCGAAACCCTAGTGGGGGGGCACCGGCCGGCCCCACCCTGGTGGGTCTCAGGCCCCGGTGCTTTGGGTGTGTTCCAGATGCTTCTAGTGTTCTCGTGATGATGTTTCCTTGGTGGTTAAGTTTCGTGGTAATCATGCTCTTTAAGCCTTCTTTTATGCTTTTCGGGAATAACCCCCGAAAAATACAGAACATGCAAAACTCGTGGAAACTGTCAGTTAAAACCCTAGACTAGTGTGTATTCATGTATCCTTTAGTGTCTAAAGTTCTAATAAAAGTTGACGTTATCCACCGTCAACACTAGCCACCCTTCTTACAATTTTATCACCCAAATGTGGCAGCAAGGCAACAAGGCTTCAGGCAACTGCCCCCAAGCTTCCATTCTCACATCTCCTAAAGCCTAGAGATGAAATTACTGCAATGCTCGAGGCCGACAGGGTTTTCAAGCTGGGGACAGACCTGCCACGCTTCACAGTATAAAAATAGAGTCAAATTTCAATGACTCATGAAACTTTTGACAACTGGTGGTAGCAATGGCATGCTCATCTCTTCTGTCAAAGCATTCATGACAGATGCAAGGCTCTGGACCCAAACTTCCACTCTGAATCAGCAGTAAGTATTGCCAACCGATTCCATCTAAACCGGCTATCAGCTGTTTTTTAACATCTGTTGTTACAGGACCCAGAGTCTGACCCACCAGAGCAAGTCAAATACTATCCTCCCTGTCCAACTGCAAGACTGGGCTCCCAAGCACCAACATTAAAGAAAATGATGAAGACCCCTGGCAATATAATTACTGTCCCAGCCTCCAAAAGAAAAGCTCCATCTGGTCTTCAGAAGATGATAGTCAAGAAACCAAGAACCAAAAAGAAAGCTGCTCAGGTACCTAGACATCTGAAACACTTTTTTATCACCTAATTAAATGTCTGGCTAAATCGGCTAACCACTAGGTGAACACCCAGCCGATTCAAACATTGATCGAGGAGACTCAGACTGAAGATCAACCAGAATCAATCATCCTTCCAGATGCTGCAGCAGGCTCCTCAAGCATGGCCGAGATCCCCAACATCCAGCAAGAAGCAACAAAAACCCAGGTATTTGCTGAAAACACAGTCAATGATAAAATTTGTGAGCATACAATCTCACCTCTCTGGGTATTCCTGTTCTTTTCAAAAATACAACCGAACAGCCCTTCCTCTGAAGATACATGGAGTCAACTTGAAAAAGAAAGTACACCATCCACTGAACAACCAGGTGAGTCAATTCGGCTGTTAACACTGCTTGTGCTTTCGCTATATCACTCATCTTTCATTTTTGTAGATCCCCATCCTCCGCTGGGAAGGAGACAGCTTCGGCAATACAACCAGCAACTTCGTCAATCCCTTCAGGCTCTGGCCAGGTGAAGCATTTTCTTCTCAACCGATCGACTGATCACTCTTTGCATTATCATTATCTGATACACGAATGCAGGTGCCGCAGCCTTTATCTCCTAGCTATTCCTCGATCTGGAAGAATGCTGTGACGAAGAAGAACTTAGCTCCAAGTCGTTGACACTATCAGAGCCAGATTTCAACCATCGGCTAAGTGAGCTTCTATCTCGACTGGAGGGAAATTTAATTGACCTAGCTCTGAGCCACGAGCCGATCAATCAAGCCATCCAGCTGATTCAACAACAAACACGCCCAGCGGCCCTCACTCCTCTGAGACAGCTATCCAAGCTCAAAAATGCAGCTTCACGGATTGCGTCGGCACATGCAAATTTGATAGAGCTTGAGAAGCTGAAGAACAACAAACTGACCAACAAGCAGGAGGCCACCGAGCTACCCAATCAAGTCAAGTCTCTGAAAACTTCAGTTGTCATAGCCGAATCAGAGCTAGAGACGCTGAAAACCAAGCATGATCGGCTGATGAAAGAGCTTGAAGAAGTCAATCTGGCCATCACCCATCGTGAAATAGCTATATCAACCAACACTATTGATATTGCTCAGAAGAAAAAGCAAGTTAGTGCCATGGTTGTTGAAGGCAGACAGATTCACCAACGTCTGAACCTTCTGAAATTGACAACTGATGAAGACCAAGAATCATTGCAGGCTGGCCAGAGTCTCCACGCTGAAGTTGTTTCCTCCATTCGGTAACTGCTGGCCTTGTAATTTTCTTTGTAATTGACATTTACCATGTGCGTGACAATGCCAGACGGTCTTGCCCAACCATGAGTCGGCTACTACCGTTTGTTTGCTATCAAATCGGCTAAACAGCCAGATTTCAATCACCGATCCAGACAACCCATCTATCGACCAGATCAGCTAAACAGCTAGATCTCTATCAGCGATGAAGGAAACTGATCTACCGACCGATCTTGAACAACAGCCAATCAAGATGTCTCATTCCCCACGCGCCACGTCTGTTCCGGATTCAAGAACCCCGACTTAACTCTAGCATAAAATCCGCCACGCCGTCTCGTCTCCTGAGGAAACCGCCTTGACGCCTCCGTCTCATAAACAGATGCCAAGCCTGAAATGAGCAACCGCATACTCCATTAGTTTTCATTCGCCCAGCCTTCTTTCTTGCCTCTCCATCTCAGACCTAGTTCATCTGTCTTCCGATCCAAACCAATGGCCAGCAATGGCGATCGCGGCAAGCACCCGGCATCTGACCCAGCCGAGAGCGACAAACTCCTCCGCCGAATCCGCTCCCTGAGGTCGCAGGCCAACCTGCTGGAGACGATCCTGAGGTAAGATTACTGTTTATCTTGGCACATCCAGTCAAATCCCGAACTGATTGGCATCATTCTTGTAGTAACCCTCCAACCATCGGCACCGGGGGCCCTGGAACCGCCGTCAGACCTTCTCGAGCCGCTCCTGCGGCTGGTGGTTCTACCCCGGCGACCAACGAAGCCGCGGGTTCTTCTCGAACTGCTCCTGCGGCTGGTGGATCCATCCCTGCAACGGGTGAAGCCGCGGGCTCGTCTCGAGTCCTGACGCGCTGGACAACAAATTGGCAGCTGGCCATCTACAGCAGGTAAGCCGATCCTTACTCATGGTGCTAGATCCTAGCTTTGAAATTCGACACACCTGTTCTTCCGCCATTCTTTCAGCCAGCAGTGGCCCCTCCACCTGCCTTCGGGTGCGCCGATAGGCGAGGCCTCCCGAGTGTGTCGCAGTGCATCTCAGCCGATCCTTCAACAGGGTCCGGCTTCCAGCGCCGCCTCCCGGGAGGGGTCCAGCTTGGGGTCTGCCTCGGGCTCGGCCGGCTCCTACACCTCCGCCGACAGGCGTCACTTTCACCAACAAATGGTGGAGTACCGTAACCTCTATTCAGAGGCTACGATGGAGAACGGCTGGCTGCAGGGCATCAACGAAGCCCAAGCAGCCGCGCTCGAAGCCGCCGAGGCCGAGGTGGTCGCCATGCAAGCCCATCTCGCCGAATCAGATGCTGCGATGGCAGGTGCGCTCCTTGGAATCATCCTGGCACGCATTGACGGGGATCCTGACGTTGATCTTTATCTTCTTGTAGCTCTGACCGCGCAACAGCATGACCTGCGCGTCATCGCCGAGGACGTCGCCAACGTCGTCAACGCTCACGGCGAGACGCTGGTGCAGAGGCTCCAGGACATCCACCACCGGGTACGCCAGGTGGCCATGTCCGGCGTTCGCCATGGCGCCACTGGAGCCCTCGCGGCTGCGCGGCTTCGCTCCTGTATAGCCCTTGAGGCCATCGAGCCGGGGTTTTCGGAGGGACAGGACATGGGCGAGGCCCATGTTCAGTTAGGGGCCTTCTTCCCCCATGCCGAAGGAGTCACCGTCGTCACCGACGCCGAGGACATTATCAATGGAGCCACCAACAATCAAAACTAGGATGTGTTAGGGCTTCATGTAAATACTATCAGTAATCAGTAATCAAACGAAGTTGTCTCTATTGACGGTCGCTAACACCCTATTTTACCGTCAATATTTCACCCATAATCAAGGTAAAACCACATGAAAAGCAAAGAATTCACCTTGAAACTTACTTAGTTCCACATATCCTTAGAGAAATCTTGTGTATGCAGGAAAAATAGTGAAAACAGGCAAAAACGAAGCATACCAAGACACCTCAGCACCTCAGCTGCCACATGGGAGCTAGAGGGGGGCACCCGCCCCCTACTTAGGGCGCCCGCCCTATGAATGGTGCCAAATTGGCATGCCACAACATGGATCCGTGTGCCATCCTGCCAAATGGCCTATGGCACGTTGAAATAACATCAACGGCTCAGAGACAAGACACGAAGATCCAGTGGCCCTACCAATAGGGCACCCGCCCTGTCCAAATTGAGTGCCACGTCCACATTCGGAGGGAAGGTGTCCAAGAGTCATCCAAGCCATCAAATGAAGTCAGTTTTCATCCAACGGTGATCAAGTGATGTGCCATGGATCGACGGACCCACATGTCATCCTCCCAGGGTTGCAAACCACCAATCCTGAGCTCCAACCGACCTTGCAACCGCCCTTGAGGGTGAAGACGGGCCGTAGGATGCAAGGCGGTACATCCAAGGGGGCGCCCGCCCCCCTAGGAGGGCACCCGCCCTGCCTCTTCGCGCCACCGACCTCCAAGACCCCTACAAGTACCCATGGAGCACTCCTACACTATAAATAAGACTTGAATCCTCACTTGTAAGATGAAACACCACTAGAAACCACTAGAAGATCACTAGCAAGTCACTAGACATTCAGCTCATAGTCAGTAGTAGCTCCTCTCTCTCTCTAGAGAAGCTCTTCTCTTAGGGATAGTGCTAGCTAGAGTAGAGTAGACTAGAGAGAGAAGTCGGGAGAAGGAGAAAGTCTGTGGAGGAGCCGGGCTTGTCGGCGACCTCCTCTGCGGTGTTCTTCATTCTTATCGGTAATAAAGATCCCCTGCTTCATTTACTTATTGTTATACTTTAAGCAGTTGCATACTTGTCTCATTGCTTGGTTAGAGTGCTCTGATTCCTTGGCTAGAGTTAGAGTAGTAAGCTTTATAGATTAAGCGAGGTGCTTAGGCTGTAATCTTACCCTTGAGTGCGGCTAGACCCACGGATAGTAGTGGTAGGTTCTAGGTGGTGACAGCCCTAGAATCCTCTGGATTCCACCACGTTCGGTCTGGTTTTATCAGCGTAGACTTTTGGACGTACGGTGCCTAATCAGACGAACCACGGCGAGTTTAGGACTTTGCGTGTCCCGGGTATAGCAATCTCTTTGGTATAACAATCACTTGATCTTTTACTGAGTTAGAGTTCTCCCATAAAACTCCAGAGCTACCTCAATTTATCCTAGTGTGTTTCCACCTTAGTTATACTTCATTGATTTATCCTTACTATGGTTATTACCCCATTTATCCATATCTAGATCCTTAACTATCAGATCCTTGGAATCACATACCCAGCCTTCCTTTGGGAAAATATAAATTCGACACCTGGTACTCCCAGGTAAAGTGCTACACGATAGTTCTGTGCGCTTGCAGAATTCCATCACCTATCCTATAGAGCTACCCATAGCATTTTTGGCGCAGTTGCTAGAAATAACTTTATTCCTATTAGCAACGTTAGAAGTGTCAACAACCACATACTTTGAGCATAGGGATTGACAACCCCGTGACTGCGTTGAGAAGTATTGTTACCATTACTAAAGGATAGATTTGGCTACACTCTTTTGATAGCATTAGTAACTATCAACAGTCTCACTCATTTATTATTTTTATTTTTCTCTAAAGGCGATGCTTATCGCATCGGATGTTACACCCCATCGAGGGCATTGCATTTTGTGCTAAAGGCGATTCGTCGAAACGAAATCGGCTATTACGTAGTTTTATTTTTACCCTAAAGGCGATCCCTGACTTAGAATCGGCTATCAGAGCTAAATCCAAACGAATCGGCTATCAACCCCCGACCGTGACGCTAGGATAATACTTCTTCAAATACTTTCCATTGATTGCCCTGGCGAACCTGCTCCCCTTCAAATCTTCAAGAATGTAGGCATTGCCGGGCGCACATTCAATAACTCGATACGGGCCTTCCCAATTTGGTGACCACTTGCCGAATCGGCTGTCTTTAGTCCTGATAGGTAGAATGGTTTTCCAGACTAGGTCCGATTCAGCAAATCTCTTGTCTCTCACCTTGGTATTATAATATTTAGCCACCCGCATCTTGTTTGCCTCGATGCACTCCAAAGCTTTGAGCCGATGACAATGCAAATCTTCAAGGCTATCCATCATGATTTCTTTATATTCACCGGCTGTAAGCTTATTCTGCAACATGACGCGCCGTGTCTCCGACTGAATCTCCCATGGCAGGATAGCAGCGTGTCCGTAGATTAACTCATATGGTGTAGCTTTAGTCGATCCATGTTGAGCCATTCGGTACGCCCACAGAGAATCACTAAAGGTCAAATACCACCTTCTGAGATTCTGCTCAATCTTCTTCTTGATGACCTTGATCAAAATTTGATTTGAAGCTTCAGCCTGACCATTGGCTTGGGCATAATAAGGTGAAGAATTGTAAATTTTGATGCCCATGTCATCAACAAAGGTCAAAAACTCATCTGAAGTGAACAATATCCCTTGATCAGTCGTGATGGTCTGTGGTATACCAAATCTGTTGATGATGCGTTCCTTTACAAACTCAATTATATCTCCAGATGTAGCATTCTTCAAAGGAACAACTTCTACTCACTTGGTGAAATAGTCAGTTGCAACCAGTATCCATTTGTGACTTTTACTCGATGGTGGATAGATTTGGCCGATCAGATCGGTTCCCCATCCTCTGAACGGCCATGGCTTGATGATAGGATTCATAGCTGAAGCAGGAGATTTCTGCACATTCCCAAATCTCTGGCATTCTTGGCAACCCTTGTAATATTTAAAACAATCCTCGAGCATCGTTAGCCAAAAATAACCAGTCCTTCTGATGATTTATTTCATCTTGTGAGCCGATTGGTGAGCACCGCAAACACCCTCATGAACCTCACTCATCAGTTTTGCTTACTCTTCTGCCCCGGGACATTTTAACAGCACCCCTTCAATGGTCTTATAATACAATTATCCATCTAGCAGCACATGCTTGATAGCCTTGTACCTCAACTTTCTACTGACTCTCCGTGAAGGATCTGCAAGATAACTTGCTATCTCGGCCCGCCAGTCATCAGCCAATTGCTCGGTGTTGAAGATTTCCTGCATTGATCTGTAGCCCGAGGCGCTCTGTGCCAATCGATTAGCCTCCTGGTTTTGAGCCCTTGGAATATGACAAAGCAAAACGGCCATAAACCCTCTGATCAAAACCTGCCACTGATCATGATAGCCTCTGAGTATGTCGTATTTACATTCATATAGGCTGAGCAATTGGTTGATGACTAGTTGTGAGTCTCCAAAAACCTCAACTACATCGGCCTTTGCTTCATGCAGAAGCTGAAACCCTTTCCAGATTGCCTCATACTCAGCTTGGTTATTTGTCACCATAGGCCCAATCTGGAAAGCAAACTCGAAATGTTGTCCTCAAGGTGATATGAGCACTACTCCAGCACCTCCACCTTGTTTGCAAGATGGCCCATCGAAGAACATAGTCCATGGCGCCACGTTGACCAAACTGACAGCGCCTTCGTGATGGTGGGTAATGAAATCGGCTATTGCCTGTCCTTTGACTGCCTTAGCCGATTCAAACCTCAAGTCAAACTCAGAGAGTGCCAAGATCCATTTGTCGATCCATCCATTTAGGATTGGCATTGACAACATATCTTGATCACATCCGCCTTAGACACCACCACGCACTTGGCTGACAATAAGTAGTGCCTTAACTTGGTGCATGAATAAAACAAACACAGGCTCAACTTCTCCGTAGGCGTATACCTTATTTCAGGATCCAAGAGCCTTCTGCTTAGATAGAAAACTGCTCTCTCCTTTCCTTCAAATTCTTGAAAAAGGGCCGAACTAATTGTATGGCTTTCAGCCGTCACGTACAACTTGAAAGGCTTCCCTACCTGTGGCGGTACTAAAATAGGTGGAGACTTCAAATATTTTTTGATCTCGTCAAAAGCCTTTTGTTGTACGTCACCCCATCTGAATTCCTGATTATCCTTAAGCTTTAATAATGGCGAGAACGGCAGCACCTTTTCTGACAGATTGGCAATAAATCTTCTGATGAAATTGATCTTGCCAAGTAAGGACTGCAACTCTCTCTTGTTGGTTGGAGGCACAAGCTGATCGATGGCCTTTCTGCTCTTGCTTCCAGCTCGATTCCTTTGCGATGGACCATGAAGCCCAAAAATTCTCCTGCTGATACCCCAAAAGCACACTTGTTCGGATTCATCTTCAGCCCATGCATCCTTGTGCACTCTAGAGTAGCCTTCAAATCGGCTAAATGATCTTTATAGTTCTTGGACTTCACGACCACGTCATCAATATAGATTTCAACAATCTTGCCGATCAACTTATGAAAAATATAATTCATAACCCTTTGATAAGTTGCACTAGCATTCTTTAGCCCAAAAGTCATCACTATCCATTCAAACAAACCGATCGTACCGGGACACCAAAAAGCTATCTTAGGAATATCCTCGCCAGCCATAAAAATTTGATTGTAGCCAGCATTGCCATCCATAAAGCTGATGACTTGATGCCCTGTAGCAGAGTCGACTAACATATCGGCTATTGGCATAGGATAACCGTCCATCGGGGTAGCTCTGTTCAAATTCCTGAAATCAATACAGACCTGCAATTTGCCATTCTTCTTATATACAGGGACAATATTCGATACCCACTCAGTGTATCGGCAAGCTCGGATGAACTTGGCTTCCAACAATCTCTTGATCTCGGCCTTGATATCAGGCAATGACTCTGGCTTGAACCACTGCGGCGGTTGCTTGAAAGGCTGAAATCCAGGCTTGATAGGTCGTCTATGCTCAACAATTGATTTGTCCAATCTAGGCATCTCATAATATTCTCAGGCAAAACAATCTTTATATTCTTTCAATAAATCGATCAACTTCCTCCTGAATTCAGGGTCAAGATTGGCAGCAATGTACGTCGGCCTTGGTCCGCCACCAGGTCCAATGTCTACTTCTTCAAGCTTATCGGCCGACGTGAAGCCCTGTCCAAGTTTGCCCTCGGTACCGTCGATCGGATTTTCCATTAATAAAAAGACTCAGAGACGATTTTCGGGACCGGCTGTTGACTCTCATCGCTGACCTTGATGGAGCCTTCGTCCCAAGTCTTTCCAGAAAAATAGTCGTGATCCCTGGCTTCCCAATAGGCGGCGTCTGCAGTAGTCACACTCACTGAATCATCGGCCGGGACCACTTCAACCTCTTCTCCATGCCATTGGATCACACACTGATGCATTGTAGACGGCACGCAGCAATTGGCATGGATCCAGTCACGCCCAAGCAGCAAACTATAGGAGCCCTTGCTGTTGATCACGAAGAAGGTGGTGAGCAGCGTCTTCTTACCGATTGTCAGTTTGACATTGATTGCCTCCCGGGTGTTGGAAGAGTTGCCCCTGAAATGTCGGTCTCGATCAAATCATCAGGGCCTTTGCCCAGCTTGCGGAAGGTGGTGTAGGGCATGAGATTGACTGTAGCACCACCATCCACTAGCATTTTGGTCATTGGCATCCCATCAACATACTCCTTGAGATATAGGGCCTTCAGGTGCCGGTGCTTGGGCAGCTTGTCGAAGGTAGCATGCTGCGCGAAGATCAACCTGGTGGCACCCTGTTCAGACTCTGACTCGTCTAAATCAGAAGAAACGTCACTTTTCATGGCCCTGGGCGCCCTGAATTCCGTTGGGAGCACGGACACCATCTGTGTATCGGCTATCGCCTTCCCCTTATCATGAGAAGGCTTCTCTCACCGGACCTGCTTCGGGCGTCCTTCCGCTTCGAGCTCTCTATTTCTGAGGCGCTGCACATGACGTCTCTGACTCCTAGTCAAGTATCCAGGACACCACTAGCCTTCCTGCTAGGCTGGCTCTTCGCGATCGACTAATGCCGCATCAAGCCGATCGTGCACGTCCCTTTTTTCACGCCGATCCTGCATGCCATGCGGGTGTCCGAGCCTCTCATGAATAGACCGTCGGTTGGTTTGAGAATGTCTGTACTCCCGGTACTAATCACTACACTCCGGGCAGTTGCAGATAGTTGGCAACTTCAAACCTTCGTTCCAGCAATGGCGAAAAAAGGGCAATACCAGTGCTCCTTCTCCTCTTCTCTGCGATAGGCTAACTCCTCCTGGTAGCGTGCTTCCTCTTCATCATGGGCCCATCTCCGGTACTCTTCCTCCTCAAGCTGCCTCTGATGATTCTTCTCCCTCTCCCTTCGCCATTTGTTCAGTAGGTGGCGAGAAGTCACCTTGGTCTTGCTGGACTCCCCCTTCTCAAGTCGATTCTTGTTCTGCTCCCTACTCTTCCTGATCATCTCTAGCTCCTCAGCCGATATCTACATGCCTGGGTCGACCGACACATTCTTTTTCGCCTGGTTGGAGGTCAGAACCTTCATCTTGCCTGCAGGGGTTGTCACTTCGACCATATTTTGGCCCTTCGGGAATGAGAATTTGTCAATCTTTATCTTCCCCTTGGTAGGGTTGTCAAACTTCAGAAGGCCACGGGAGATTGCTCTCTGGATCTGGCTCCTGAAGCCTCGGCACTCATTTGTGCCGTGCGAGTCATGGCCATGATACTGGCAGAACTTTTTCCCTTTTAACTCTTCATGAGAGGGCTTCACATAATCGGCAGGGAATGTGATCTGCCCAGTGCTGACCAGTAAATCGAAGAGCTCATCTAGCTTGTTTGTGTCGAAGTCATATTGATCTTCTATGCTCCAGTTCTTGGGTACAGCCATGGGCCACTTGCCCCACTTGAACGCAATAGCAGCAACCTCGTCCTCATCCTCATCTTCTGAATCAGAATTGTTGACGAACGCGGTGTGCTTGTACTTTGCTTCCTTCCTGAAGTTTTGAGCCTGCAACTCAAGCGCTGCCACCCTCTGCATCACCTGGCTAATATTGTCAAAGTCAGTGCCCACCAACTTCTCTTGAACGTGCCGTAGCAGTCCACCGATCACCAGGTGAGCGTGCTGCTTGTCTGTCAGGTTCAACGAGTAGCACATATTCCTCATCTCCCTGAAGCGCTTGATGAAGGCCGACCCGGTCTCACTGCTTTTCTGGCGCATGCTGGTCAGATCAATGATATTCTTTTCCCCAGTGCCGGAAAAGAAATAATTGTGAAACTTGCTCTCCAATTCCGCCCAATTCTGAATCGATCCCGGCTCTAAAGTGGTGAACCAACTGAAAGCCGGGCCAGTCAATGATAATGAAAAGAAGCAGACCTTGTGAGCGTCCTCTTGTGACGCCTCGCCAAGCTGAGTCAAGTATCGACTAACATGCTCCATGGTGGACACATCATCCTGTCCACTGAATTTGGTGAAGTCCGGCATGCGGTACCTCGAAGGCAGCGCCACACGATCAAACCACTCAGGGTAAGGGCGCCTGTATGCAATTGAAACTCCTGCCTTTGGCTGCAAGCTGAACTGATCTATGAGCATCGAACTCATTTTGTTCAGCAATTCATCTTGAGGCGACTGGGTGCATCTAGGATGCGGTGCCGATGTGAGATCTTGATAGGTTTGCCCATAGTGAAAATTTGGAGGGTTAGGCATTGGCATGTTCCCAGTCGTCTGCATGTAGGCAGCGATCTGCTCAGGAGGGTAGTCCTAGTGTTAACACCAAATTTTGGGCTGGGAGCCGATAGCCGATACCAGAGGCAGATAGCCGATCTCGGAAGCAGATTCCGTCCAGCGGAAGGAAGGAAACAGCCGATTGCACGGTGAATCGGTTATCGGGCCAAGGTGATAGGAGGCGCGCAGCGTCAGTATTGATGACGTCATCCAGAGTCCGCGCCGCCAGGGTGTGATCACGATCGGAGTCCATTATGGAAAGAGAAGGTTGGACTCCAAGTTACCTTAGATATAGGATAGTTTGTTAGTTTCCTTATCTATTGATGAGTTGTAATTCGACTAGGACTCTATCTACGTTCAGGGTATAAATATAAGCCATCAGCTATTGATATGAACAACACAACATCAATACAACACAACTTTCGGCTCCGGCCAACAAACCCTAAAGTCAGTCGAGTCCGGCGAGTTACTTCATCTAGGCTGGGTGTCATCCGGTGGACGCAGGCTTGCTTGTAAGTATCGTCAACCCCCTATTAAACTATGTCTTTTTAGCGTCATCCGGTGGACGTGGAAGCATGGCGGACCAGGGTCCTTGCTAAACTCTGTTTCTTTGGAGTCATCCGGTGGACGCGGGAAGCATAGTGAGTTAAGGATGATTCACGCTAGTTTACTCGATTAATCTGTGTTAACCGTCATCCGGTGGACGAGATGCAGATTAGGACGGTTTTCACACGCGGATTAGTTATCGATTCGTGTTTGTTTGCTTGATTAATCTATTAGTTAATGTCATCCGGTAGACAGGCTATAGATTGAAATAGTTTGCATGCATGGATTAGTTATCGGCTCTAGCTAAATATGGCAATTTAGTTAGATTCAATAAGTTATCAAGATGTTATTTGTTGTTTATTGTTTATTTATCAGTATAACATCTCTTTGCCCGATCAAGATTGCATAGTATTGGCCTCAGATCTACATGAGAGAATGTTCATTATATTCCGTCCATGTTTATGTTTTGTTATGATATTTATTCGATTCGGCCAGTATTATCGTAATCTTGTTCGTACGTGATGAGAGAGCTTAGCAAGAGTCGATCTGAATGAATATAGAGCCGCCGGCCTTCTAGACCAGCTTTGTGTTCCTTTAGATCTGCTTGTGGTTACTTTCGAGAATAAATCTAAATTGGTATAAAGCCGCAGGCCTTTTAGATCAGCTTCGTATCAGTTTCAGATTTATACTTGTGACTAGTCACCGCTAAGTTTTCTGCTTCACGGACCCTGGATCGGCTAATTAGCCGATGCAGTTGTACTTCACGAGAAAAACCAGTTAACCGATTGTTCCCTGCCAGATCGGTTAAATAGCCGATTTCTGTCTGTTTGACGTTCAGACAGCCTGAACTGAATGATTCGATATGTTAACATTAATTAATTGTGCTTTAATCTGTTATAACTATCTGCATAAATTTGTTTAATGTAGATTGTTCTATTTGATCATACATATCAATCGATTATGCATCAATTCAGTATCTATTTCCGTGGCCAAACACGTTTACATGCCGGAATCGACTCTTTAGTCGATTTCCGATTGAATCGGCTCTCCGAGCCACATAATTGGAACTACCTAGACACACCGGTTAGTTCCGTCCTGTGATTACTGATTACTATTTTTTCCTTGTCAATTGCAGGTCAAATTGACTGGCACGCTTGGGTGTTACCGACACTCTCAGACCGGGTCCGAAGCTAGCTGGATCTGCGAGAGCACTATTGCTTTCAAGGGTCGTTTCCGGCTTCGCTGGTGTGTTGGGCTTAGGGAACCACTTTTTGTGCCAACACCCGGTATAGCTTGGGAGATGCAGCTATTTTTGAGCCGAACCCACCAACATATTGGGATTTTGAACGGGTGGCTTCTGTGGATTCGGCTGTTGCGGCGGAGCTTTGGATGTCCCGGCCGCTGCGCATGGATTAGAGTCTTCAGAGGGAATGCCAAAGTAGACTGAGCCCAGGGACTCACAGTCCTGTCTATTGATGACAGTCTTCATGATGTTATAGAACGTTTGTAGAAAGACGTTGTGATGATGCCCGACTGCCTGGTGCGAAGCTGACCAAATGTTACTGATGAGATAATCTCTGAACTCTTCTTCACCCTTGTCGCTATGGCCACTCATGATCCACCTTGATAGGGGGTTCTTCTTTATCACACGTCCCTCACAGGTTTTTCCAAACAACAACAGACAGGCATCAGTGAATTCCTCAATGAGCTGCTCCAGAATCACAGCATCTTCGGGTTCGATCTCCTCACGTTTGACCCTGATGACACCATCATCCCTTGGATCGTTGTTCTCCACGTTCTTGTCCTTGGCCATGAGTGAAACGGTCCCACCGGACGTGCCAAAAAGTGTGTTGGCACAAAAAGTGGTTCATCGCGCTCAACACACCAGCGAAGCCGGAAACGATCTCAAGAGCATTGGAGCTTTTCAGATCCAGCTAGCTTCGAACCCGGTCCGGAAGTGCCGATGACCCTTAAGCATTCCAGTCAATTTGACCTGCAATTGATAAGGAGAAAGATAATAATCAGTAATACAAGGTGGAACCAGCTGGTGAGTTGAGGCAGTTCCAACTGTATGGCTCCAAGAGCCGATACGATCAGAGATCGACTAAAGAGTCGATTCCAACATACATGCATCGTTTTTTTACAGAATAATCATTATGTTGGCGTGTGGTCGATTCATATGTATAAACAAAGCTAGCAAACAGTTTTCACATGTGGAGTACTACAAACAAATTGAGATGCGATTGATTGTAGCAATGCATACATGTCAAATTATTCAATGCAGACTATCTAAATAGCAAAACGGATAGAAATCAGCTATTTAGCCGATTCGACAAATACGAGCAACATACAAGCCTATAATACAAGCAATGCCTTGATCTTCAAGCCAATATATTTAACTCAATGTTTACAACAGTGGGGATCGAATGGATCGAGACAGGCATAATGTAAACTATGACTTAAATCTATCGGTTATCAAATCTAAACAATATTCATCTTATTATTTGAGTGCAACCCGAATACAATCAAGATCTGAATCTTATCGGCTAATGCAAGCACATCCTATTTAACAGTGCATTAACACGTAGCAATTATCATTCATTGAACAAATAGATCTAAAGATGTAAAGCCGATACAAACAGATCAAGATTTGGCAAATTTGGTAGATGTTAGTATATAATTAAACAAATAAACTCAAACATCACTGGTAACTTAATGAATCTACCTAAAAAGCCAATTTAGTTAGAGCCGATAATTAACTCATACCCATGATCAAGTTTAGTCTAAGCCCTCGTCCACCGGATGACACTAAACATAGATTAAACAAGAAGACAAACATGAATCGATAACTAACCCTTATTTGATCTAAACTCACGTCCACCGGATGACGCTAAACTCATATCAAACAAGAATCAACCCCGATCTACCATGTTCCCATGTCCACCGGATGACATTAAAGAGACAAAATTTACCGAGGCATGACAGTACTTACAAGCAAGCCTGCGTCCACCGAATGACACCCAGCCTGTTTGAAGAAACTCGCCGAAATCTACTTTACTCCTACTCCTAAGGGTTTGGCCGGAGACGAAAGGTGTGTTGTATTGATGTGTACGTACGTATTACAATGGTCGGGAGTTTATATTTATACCCTGGACTGACAAGATAGAGTCATAGTCGAATTACAACTCAAAATAGATATGAAAACTAACAAACTCTCCTAAATTAAAGGTAACTTGGAGTGCAATCTTCCCCTTCTAAAATAAACTCTGAACGTGATCGCTTCTTGGCGCCAAAGACCCATGCTGACGTCATCAATCGACTCTGTCTTTGACCGCGCCACCTTCGCTTTATTCCAACACCCGATCTGGGACCCAATCGACTGTCCCTGCTTCCGTCTCTGCCTCGAAATTGGCTATATGTGCTTGGCATCGGCTACCTGCGCTCAGTCCAGATTTTGGTGTAAACAGAGGTCTATCCCAACTCCCTAGCTACCCAAACCTAACATCAAAATGGACTTTTTTTTTTACTACTCGAACTGGGAGACACACGCACAGGCCATACAGTCCGGCTTAGCGCACGTGACTGTCCGATGCATGTATTTCGTGTGCATCTGCCTATTTTTCTGATTTGTGATAAAACTGATCTATTGACTGACAGCAGAGCTCAATGAATATATACGTCACCCTTACATGAGGACTACCGAGGATCGATCGATCGTCTGAAGCTGAAAAGAAAGGGCCGATCGAGGGCTTGCAGCTCGTGATCCCCACACCATTAATTGGGCGTGCACCAAGGATTTCGTCAAACAAGGAGGGAGCCGGCATTTGCATTGCATGGAAATTTGTGGCTCCGAAAATGCTTCTCCTACGTGACAGTTGACGTTGCCATCTCGCGCTGACTTGCGAGTGATACATGATCAGTAATCTCATTTAATCCCCATGCGGCATGGCTGTGGCGGCACGGCCGGGCTGCATCCACGTCGGTCCCTTTCCATCGCATAAATTAGTTGACCTCCTCTCATCCATCAAGACGTGTAGCAAATAATATAACTCGAGTGCAAATAAATAAAATTAATGTCAACACTCGATACTAGTACCAAAACAAGTACTAGTAAATTGTTGAACTAGGTTATGAAAAACTGGTTTATGAATTTCAGAATTTGGTTGTCCGGCTGAGCGCTCGATCACCAAATAGAGAGGCCGGAAGTTCGCGTTTGGATGTGAATTTTAAGCCAACTAGGGCGTACACGTCATAATTCATGCCGCTAGCTCCTTGGCACAGGAGCAGCAAGTAACATTGTATTTCAGACAAGAACCCTTGCACATCAAATCTGACCAAACCAGCTCGTGAAGGTATCCACACACCGTGTGCTGTAGTTCAGTGTACACGGTGACTACGTCAAACATACCTGGGCAGAAGTTATGCGTCGTGTCATCCGCATGCATATACCGTCGTGTCCCTGTTTTCGCCCAAAAAATATTCGATAGTGAAGACTCAGGTAAGGTAATAATGGTAATTAATTATATTAGTAATATTTAATTAATTTTAGACTTGCCATGCATGCATCAGCCCACCAGTGCACGGTAGCTCATCGCCGCCGCCGAATCCAAGCTGCAGTCTTCTGCCATCGCCAAGTGGAATCCAAATGCGACCAAGCTGAAAAAGCAGGCGTGTGGGGTCGTATACTCTTGCGTCGTTAGCTGCAAGCCCTCACGTCCCGTGTGTGTAAACAGGGTTCGAGTAATGATTTGCCTTGGCTTTTAATTTCCTTCCTTCTATATAAATAGCTCTTCAGCTTCCCTGCACTGCATATAATTAACTAAAGCCAAGAAGAACAAACAGTGAGGAGCTCCTCCGAGCTAGCTAGCATGGGGAGCAAGCAGAAGCAAAGGGCAGGAGAAGAGATGAGCTGGATCAGCAGGAAGCTGTTCTTGTACAACGTCACCATCGGCCTCTACGCCATGGATTGGTGGGAGAGATACCTCTTCAGTATCCTTCATTTCATTTCCACAAATTAAAATGCCTAATTTAATTTCTTCTCTACATGGTAGCATATAGTAGCTCTGTTTGTTTATATAGTCTTCTCGATCTGGTGATCGCGCCTCTTTCTTCTTGTTCCAATCTTCTTCATGCTGTGCGTTCTGGATTTCAATTTCCGGGGTTTTGCATTGAGGTTTTTGAGTGTTCTGGCTGGGCTGCACGTACGTTTTCATTTAGCTTTTGAAAATTTCTGGGGAACAAGGGGACTCGAGGTACGGTGACCAGTCGTATATGTCATGACAAAGCATGATGCATCTCAATTGTAGCATTTCCATGGATGAGAGACCTATACATATTTTCTTCATCAAATCTTTGCAAGTTAATCGTTTCTTCTTGATTAATTTGTCTCTCCAACAACCATACTCAAGAGTCAAGAGCATTGAAGCTGGTAGGAGTTCCATTTCCATCTGGCTATATGGGAAGTTCTATATTTAGATATTCTCTCCATTTTAAATTGTAAGATTTTTTTTATTTTTTAAATACATAAAGTTTTTACTGTGTATATCTAAGTGCATAGTTTAGCTCTGTACACATCTAAAAAAAGCCAAAACATATCATAATTTGAAATAGGAGTATGTGGGTAGCTAGGCAAAAGATTCAGATCCCTTTTTTATAAAAGCTCGAGATTCAGAAATTTGAGCACACAGACCGGAGGTCTACAGTCGCCACACGCACGAGATGCTGCCACACACACCTCAGCTCTATTCACAAGATTATGGACGGTGCGCTTAAATTATGTATTTTGTTTTTGTTCCGAGTTAGCTAATAATTATTGACATTCTAAACATCGGTACTGAGTTGGTCTTCAAATGGGAACTCTCAACTTTGAAACCAATTGCAATATTTTCTTAAAAAAGTTATGTCTGTGTGGAAATGGTATTTACTTGTGATCCCTGTGATAGTGCTGAACAAATTGGAGTCGATTTCTCTCACTTTAGGGCAGTCCTTATAGTAAAAATCATGTGCAAAGTTCAAGAAAATCACATCAGCAGAAACTTGAACATAGAAACTATCTTAGACCGTGTGAGTTTTTTCACGTAATAAATACTACACTTTTTTTTTATTCTCCCTCCGGTCTATGGAAACGGCGAGCACGTGGTGGCTCCACCTATGGAAACGGGTTGTTTCTTCCCAACGGGGAAACAACGGTTTCTTCTTTCCTCGGGACGAGGGTTGACACCGTTTCCTGGTGAAGAAACAATTTCTTCACTTTTGTTCCTCTTTCCTCATTAATCAGGTTGACATATCATCGTTTTGCTTACGTGGCACCTCATTAAATGAAGATAAAAACTGCTCATTAATTACCATTGGAAATGCCCTTAGTGGCTTAGTTCCATGCTCCCACGTCAAATAATGAAAAAAAATACAAATACCGGCTAATAATAATGGCGGGTTAATGATGCAACCAGGAAACAGAGCCTACTAGGGAATAATTGCAGCTGTAGCCACGGCATGAAAAAGTCACAACTGATCAAGCTGTGATTAGGACGTCTCCAATGGTTCTCAAATAGGTAGTCCAGGTGAAATTTTACTGGACGCAGGGGCTGAGACCAGCACGCTAGGGAGGGAACACTCTCTAGTCTCGCTCATCTTCCAAGGACGACACTCTCTCTCTCTCAGTGTCTTGCAACACTCACTATGCAGTCTGATGTCCTTTTTTTATTGCTTCTTCACCCTGATGTCGCTGGCGATTTCTTTTTCTAATTGTTAAGGACGCCCTTATGAGATGGGTACTTCTGATTGTTAAAAATTATTTGTTTAAAGGTGTACCATTGTCTTACCTTAACTTGCTATACAGACTCTATTGTCCTAATTCTCCTGTGGTTCATCTGCTACAATACAACAAAATCTATGTGGGAGGCATTTGACAAGTAAGTTTCTTTCTCCTCCTTAATCTTTATTAATACAGAAATGAATCAACTATATTAAGCACAAGTCTGCAATTGCATTTTTTTCCCCACATCATCCTTATAACTTTGTGCAATGTTTTGACTAAAGCAAGAAAGTATTGTCATCGCTTGTGACAAAACAATGTCTCTTCTATGTTGTTTCAGCCATCTCAAGAGTACCATGCAGCTTGGCACAAGAAACTATTCTACGGTGGCGTCCTAAATTATATTGGGTGGTACACAAAACCATAATATGGAAAATGGTGATGTTACAAGTGTATGTGGTAAAAAAAATATTTGTAAAAAAAATACAAATCTTCAATACCCAAGTAATGTTACTATGCTATGATTAGGCATGCTTTTTCTTTGGTGCTAATGTACATATGTACTTGAGTGAGAGTTGAGAAAAAAAATATTACTACATATTGTACACTGTTTTACAGACAGGGAAAGAGAATTGCAAACTTGTAGTATTATATTTATTCAAACTACATGTTCACCAAACTCTATAACTGTTCATTTGAAAGAGTCAATAGCCTAGAGGTTGCAAGTGCTTTAGAAGCTCCTCTAGATCCAGGGTTTAAATCTCTCCATGAGAGCATACGTACCTTAGCTGGCCGAGTTCTTTTTTCTGTAATGTTCACAACGCAAGTGACACTTTTAGTTATTTTGGATTTGGATTGGAGGGTTCTACATATGGGAAATCAATATCAAATCAGGTTGGATTTGCTTATTTCGGGATATTTGTCCCAAGCCTTGATGTAGCCCAGTCAAGATATGGGCTAGATAAAATCCATTTGCTATGGCCTCTTACACAATCTTGGACCGTCAAATCATCTTTGTTTGCCAAAAAATGGAATAATAGGTAGAATGGCAATGAAATCCATTGGAACTAATGTGGTATTTGAGGGAAGTGCAATTTTCTATGGATTTTGGCATTTAGTATATTCAAATTTAGAATAAACATTTAGAATATGGATCCTAATTCCACCATCCAAATTGCCTGTCGTATGTTATTTAAATTATGGAGTTGTCAAATAATGTGTTGGAGTTTTAGAAAGCTTGAGTCTTTGCAAATATCCATATGCAATGCTTGCCTCCTTGGCGACGGAGATGAGAAATGAAACCACGTAGAAATACATATCTATTTTATCCTCAACCATTATACCTTATTTGATAAATGGTGAATCATAAATGCGGTCATGTTTCATCATGACGAATTGAAAGAAAACAAGGACAAAGTAAAAATAAACTAAAGGGTTAGTGGTAAGAACTCGGAGAGAGATCATTAAATCGATTCATCTTGCAGTAGATGGCATTACTTATTCATGATGATGAGTGACGACTGACATAAAGACCCGCTGTGTTTGGTTTGGAGAGAATGACAGTAAAGTTGTGAGTTGCATCACAACAATAACTCATACAATGATATAATAGTTGTCATGTAGTCCTTAATTTTAGCTCATAAGGCAGTTGTTTCGTGAAACAAAGACCTCATTCTCTCTCCCTTCTCTTTCCTTCACATTAGCAAAAGTCCTACATGGCACTGCATGAGACAGAGTACGAGGCCCTTGACATGTACCAATGTACTTCCTCGCAAACAAAAATGTACCAATATACTTGCCCTTATGCATATAATAAAATTAAATTTGTTAGTTGCATGAAAACAACAATTCGTTGGTATAATAGTTGTCTCGTAGTCTTAAACTTTAGCTCATAGGATAGTTGTTTCGCCAAACAACAACACGAGATATGAGACCACTGACCTGTAGCAATGTACTTGCCCCTGTGTGGGATCTACAACAAGATGTGTTGTGCTAGTTTTTTTAGGGAGAAAAAAAAAACTAGCACAATTAAATTCTTTCCTTGAGCATGTACAATTTACGGTATATAACATTTGCAAGAAAGGTTTTTGGCCAAGTTTGCTGGTGGACGATGGTCATGTTGAGGATATGAATAAGGGTAGTCTTGTTTCTCTTCATATCTAACTCAACAGCTTCCAACTTCTCCTTGAGGGAACAGGATTGGACCAGTGATTCAGAGTAAAACCAGGTAACAGATGAGGACCATTTTACAAACTTGATTCCAGACATGCAGGAAATACATACGATTCTAAAGAACATGAGAAGCAATGCAGTGCCTGGACTTGATGGACTAATTACAGCCTTTTATAAAGCCTCATGGGGATGGATAGGTAAGGATGTGCACAATTTTGTTTCTCCTTTTTTATCAGTCTGGTTCCTTACCTGCTGAGATTAATCGTACCCACATTTCTCTCATTCCTAAAGTAAATGCTTCTATCACTCCCAAGGTTAGAGACCCATTAGTCTTTGCAATGTGATATACAAGATTATTACTAAGTCTTTAGCTGATAGAATTAAGAATCATCTTTCTCATATTATTCATCCCTCTCAAGCTGCTTTTGTTATTGCTCAGGAGATAATTGACATTTTCAATCTTAAGAGTTGGAATAAAAAAAGCTTTGTTTCTCAAACTTGATTTGGCTAAAGCTTTTGAAAGAATTGAATCGAATTTTATAGTCAAAGGTTTTAAAAGACAAGGCTTCAATGATCATTTTGTTGGATTAGAATACAATTGCATTTCTACTACAACTCTTTCGGTTATTATTAATGGTGAACCTAGCCCTACTTTTCATCCTTACATGGTGTTAGATAGGGCTGCCCTCTTTCCCCATATATTTTCATTATTGTTGTCAATGAACTTTCTACTTGCTTACAACACCATGCTGATGCTTACAGTATTCAAGGGGTGACTCTTGGTCTGAATTGTCCTAAAATTCATTCACTTCTTTTTGCTGATGATTTGATTATTTGTGGTCAGGCTACTTATGAGGAAGCAACTAACGTCAATTCAATTCTTTAGGCTTTCTGTAGTGCTTCTGGTCAGACTCCGAATTTAGCTAAATCCTCTATTTTATACAGCAAGAATGTTGATAATAAAAGCAAACTGGCGGTTAAAAATGTTTTCCCTGTAGCTGACCTTACTCCAAATATGATTTATCTAGCTTGGTCACCCTCTCATGTTCAATCATGGTGATAGAAACAAGGTAAATAATTTTATTCTCAACAAATGTAGGGCTAAATTGACAATTGTTAAGGCCAACAAAATCAATCATGCCGGTAGGCTTACTTACATTAATTCGGTGCTTGCATCTATATCTATTTACTACCTATTATTCGAAATTTTTGGTGGGCTGGTGCTCGAGAAGACAATACTACTTCACCATTCCATTTCAGATCGTGGAAAGATATTTGCAGGCCAAAAAGAGGGGGAGGCTTGGGAGTGAGAGATCTTTTAATATCAATAGAAGCCTCATACTTCATGTTGCTTGGAATGTTGCCACTGCTAAAAACCCTTTCCTCACTGCTGTACTTAAGGCTAAGTATTTTTTTCGATGCTAGTTTTTAATTGGACAGCTTGAGATAGCCAAACCAAATCTGCTTTATGATCTTCTGTGTTGCAAGATCCACAAAGGTGATTCTAGTATTTGGTCAACTCCTTGTGCTCCGTTTGGAAAGAAATTCATAGCCATCTCAATTTACCTATTACCCTTCCCAACTTGCCCCAGAGCATTTCTAAACTGTGGGTACCTAACACAAACATTTGGAACATTAATATCATATCTCAGTTTTTTATACCATATCTGCAAATTCAATTAACAATGTAATCACAGTTCCTTTAGCTGAAGATGATGTAATCAAATAGAGACTGGCTCCCAAAGGTAATTGCACATCAAAAGAAGCATTCAAGCTTCTTAATTCTCAAATGCAGGTACAACTCCCTACACAGGGTTCCAGGAGTGTTACCACCCAATCCATGGAGATTTTGAGAAGAGTATGGACTCACTAGCTTCTATGCCCTAACATGAAGACTTTTGCGTGGAGGTTAATTCGAAAAGCTATTGCAATAGGAGTCAGAGCTGGAAGCCTATCTACTAAGATCAACAAAAACTGTGAAACATGCAACATTTTCAAAAATGATTCTCACTTGTTCTTTCATTGCAGCTTCGCATTTGCGTACCTCTTCACTTCCATTTGAACATGATGGAATTCAGGATACTTTGTCTACCATCATAAACAAGGATACTTTAGATGAGGAGCTACAAAGAATCATTCTAACTATTTGGTGCATCTAGAGAGCTAGAAATGATGTTCATTTTAAGAGAAAGAAATGGTTTGTTTTGCAGGTTCATCATGCTACTGAGGCGGAGATTGATATTGCATCCGGCTTGCACTCAAAAAGACACCTTTACTGAAAACTCAAGGAGAGATAATGTCACTCAAACAAATAACTGGCATGAAGTCAATCTTACTAATGTAGGTACCCGTACAGATGGAAGGAATGCACGAACCGACATTCTGCAACAGGTCTTCAGGCTAGGCTTGCCCAGTAATCGGCTTCTTTACAGGTTTCCAATGCTGCTGCCTGGTGCCAGAAGCTATACAGATGCATCCACTGCTCCAGACATGATAAAATCAGAGACCAAGGAAAGCAGGTCTAGGAATTTTTATCCTAGACCCAAACACACAATCTCAAGTTCTACATCAAAGTTGCAGCATCAGTTTCGTCCCTATTTCAGGTTGCGGAAGTTTCTTTCCTTACATATAGCCAAATTCTGGCTAACTTTTCAATAGTTCAAATCTCAACTCTCCTCCACATTGGGAAGTCAATCCTTTCACTCAAAGGTTCATTAACTCTGTGATCAACAAAAGAATTCAAGTGCTCAAAGTTCAGAGAAACAATAATGCCACGGCGCATACTCTAGCAACTCAAGCTCTCAGACATAACTCTCTGTGCTTTGACAAATATAAAGTGCTCCAATGCCTTTCATGAAAGTAGCTGCCCCCTTACCATGGCGCTACAATGTATTTGTATGAATCCCTTTTCAATCATAGCAGCATGTTGCTGCTAATAATATAAAGTTGTTTTTTTTAAAAAAAATAAACTTCTCCTTGAGGGCAGAGAATTGTAGCTTTCCAGTGATTTTCGAATTGCCCATCTAGCAGCCTAATAAGTTGCGCACTAATAAAAGGCATTTTTTTTCTTAGCAAATTATTTCCCTGCAGTCATGAATTCATGATCCCCGTCGTGCTGTCCTAATAGTTAGTAGTTGGGAAAAGTCCAGTGATTGCAGCTGCACTCGGCGGCCAAATTGGACCCGGCTGACGCTGACTTTCAAACCCAAGGAATGGGTCCAGTAAAACAAGGCAGGCAGGGAGTAAAGAGTAAACAATCGGAGGCACACAACTGTCTTTGCCTTTCTATAAACGAGAGACAAGCTCTATCCCCCGTCCGACAGAACAAGAGCAGCATCATTGAGATTCAGAGTTTGGAAATTCACTAATTCAGACTTGAGCTAGAGCCAAAGAGGAACATAACAGAGGCGCCGAGAGAGAGAGAGAGAGAGAGAGAGAGAGAGAGAGAGAGAGGTGTTAGCGCTCCGCAACAAGGAGGAACTAACCCTGCAGAGGAGATGGCCAGCGAGATGAGCTGGGTGGGCAAGAAGATCCACCTCTACAACGTCACCATGGGCCTCTACATGCTCGATTGGTGGGAGCGCTGCCTATTCAGTATCCTTCCGCTGCGTCTCCATCCTTGCGATTCAGTTTCTTGGCTACTGTTCCCTTTGCAAATTCCGGCCTTTCTCACGTTGGATCCGCGTTTGATTTTGGGTATCTGTATCCCGACAAGATTTAGGTCTGGGTAGACACTTGTTCGATTCATTCTTGGTGGAAACGTTTTGTCGGCAGGCAATCCGTTGATTTCGGATGGGTTACCATCGTTTCTTCGAATTTGTTGGGCAAGGTTTCTCATCCGGTGTTCCTTTCCAAGTAAACTGGATATTATGTTTATGTTCCTGTTATTACAATGTTCTCCCTTTAACTAAGAGTAGACATATTGGTGCTGATCCTGCTCTGGTTCATCTGCTTCAATGGCTCCCGCTTCGCTACCGACGTGTTCGAAAGGTATCCAAACAAATAGAGTATTGCAACTACATTTATGTTGATTCTAGATCCTTAAGTTCCCAAATCGAGAAAGGGGGAACACAAACTTGGCCATGTTTCCTAACAAGTCTGAAAATTGCAATATGATGTCTGATATTTTTCTTGTTTCTGTTATCTGGGCAATGGGCACCTAAGCTATGTGCCTTGTGTGACACATGCCAGTATTTCTTATTGCGAAATATGTTCCTTCCTAGTTTTGTTAAATCGGCTTTAAGTAGAAAACAGTATGAATTGAATGCAGGGCATATGAATTGAATGCAGGGCAGTATTCCACTTTCAGTTTTATTGGCAAAAGTTCAGTTCACTGAAAACAAAGAGAATAATAGGAAAATAACCACTGTTTAGAAGTTAGAACTTGGATGTTGGAATGAGCGAGCTTTTCATCCAACCATTTTAGAACATTTGGACAGTGTTAGTGTAATTCAGCAGTGAAGACAGACAAATATTTTCTTAGATTGATAGCAAATATTCCAACGCACCCTGTCGCAGAGCGGGTTTTATTGAAACGAAAATCATTGTGATCTACGACTAAGAATGAATTCTTGCCAGTCAATTAATCACTGATTTTTCAGCATTAAGCGTGGGTTTGGCTGTTCTTACAGTAATGTTAGCTGAACTCATTTCATAAGAAATATTTGCTGAAAAGCGTGTTACTTAGTCAAATGTAGTCTATCCTTTAGTGTTCCTTTTAAGCACTAAATGGTGTGGACTCATTGTTTACAACTTTGGCGTGACGTAGGATTGTCCATCTTTGCTTACAACCAGAGTTTAGCTGACTACTACAAATACTAAATCTGCTTCTGTTCTCATCCATGAGCATCTTTGAGCTAAGCTTCGGTTAGAAAGTAAAAAAAAAAAGTAAATTATCATCTACTTTGCTATGAGTTTGTCAAAGTTTAAATTTTAATGCTAACTTTGTGTGCCATAAGTAGCTGGTTGGTATACTTTTTTTTTCCCGAACATGCATGAGTGCGTGTATCTTATATTAAAGAGAAGATGGAAATGGTTCCTTAATGACCTTTACAATCAAACCGCTCCCACTCCACAAGTCGATCAGAGGGGTTGTAAGTTGTAACACTGAAAAACGAAGATCTACCAACCAATCTAGGATAATAACCTGATAAAGAAGTAGCTGCTTGATAGTTACAAACCCACTTCTCATCTCACTATGGATTTTTTTTTTTATAAAAAAAAAACAGACTTGTGGGTCATTTGTTGCTTTTTCAGTCTGCAGGCACTTCACTTGTCCGTGTTTTTTCAGTAGTCATATTATGAACTCCCAAACCTTTCATTATGCTGCCATGCTAATGAACTCTCTTTTTTTCTAATTGCTTTCTAATGAACTTCTTTCAGCCACCTGAAGGCGCGGATTTTCCAAGGCTCAAATTGCGGCCTGGCAATTGGCATGCCCTCCTCATAAGCCTTCATCGCAAAACACAGAAGCAGCGAAATCTGCTGGTTCTCGAATCTGAACAAGTTCCCACAAACTTAGCGCTGTAGTGATGTGTATGATGTAGTTCCAATATGTAAGATTCTTACAATTATTATCCTTTCTCATTATTTTCTTGTATTGTGTGTAATCAAAGTTTTGAGTACACGATATCAAACCATAAATTCTACTGTAATTAAAAACCAATTTTTTGGTATCTCATACTGTTATAGGTGTGTTTGATTCTCTTCAATAGGCAGCCAGGCCGGCATCGGAGAGGCAAGGCTCTCGTGGACCAGGTTCCTTGCATGCAGATTGGTTTTGTTTGGTTTTGATCTTTCCCCAGCCTGTCTCACAGTTGATGTTTGGTTAGACAACTTCCTAAATTCCTGGTGCATGCACTAGAGAGCAGCGAGCGAGCAAGTTGCACTGCGCGAGCCAGGCCGGGTAAAAAAGAAATCTGATTTTGTTTTCTGGCAGCCAGGCTGAGCGGGCACTTGTGCATCCGGCGGGTCAGGCTTTGGTGATGATTCGGGCAACCAATCAACCTGGTACTTGCATCCGTTGAGCCCGTGCTAGCTTGGTTCAAGCAACCAAACACGTCCTATGTAGCTATAGTTTATCTGGTGTCACATTGTAGTACTATTAGCTTGTTACTTGAGTAAAAGAGATGAAACACTCGAAATATGGGTGTATAGCCATTGCTACATGTGCAAGACGAATGCAGGATCTACTTTTCAAACATCCAGCAAGAAAAACAGATGAAACATTGAGAAGACGTTGTAACATAATTGTACAACCATTGCAACATATACAATATTCTGATCTACTTTTGTAGCATCATCTAAAACACTTGCAAAATACCCCTAAAACACTTTGAAAGGTACGTTTGCAACATAGCACACTTTTATCGCAGCTCAAAACATTTCCTTGCTGCTTGGAAGAATGTAGGCTGGAGTTCACTGGAGGCAGCGGCTCGATGCTTGTAGCCGTAGGTAGCGGCTCGGCGGTGGCTACACGATAGGGCAGGGAGGCAGTGGCCTCGCGCCGCGCCAAGCAGAGCCAGCGGCCGAGCGCCGCAACTCTAGGCAGCTCACCGGGGCTGCAACCAAATATGGTAGAGGTACCCGTTGCGCTATAGGCCAGATATCTGATGCCCAAAGTTCAAATCAATATATTAAAACCTCCATCGTTAGGAAATAAAAGAACACTGAAGGCTTCATCAAAGTTAGATTTTTCATTTGGCTCCAATTTGGCTTTTCCTTTAACGTGCAATCTATTTAAATTGCAAACACCTAACTCTACATTAACATGTTACGAGCACTCTAAAATATACTACATCTTCGAAAACTAAATTTCATTTAAATTGTTCTCACAGTGTGAATAGCTTCAAATCTCAAAACCAAAGACGTTTTGTATGGATAACTGCACATGCAAACATTTAACAATAAGCATCAGAACAGATGCCTAACGAACGACGGCCAACGTCCCTATAGGCAAAGTTGAGAAACTTCTTCTTTCTTAAGTCTTCCCTCTTCTTCTTTCTGCCACCGAAAAACTGAATGAAAAAGATTGATCTGGATCTTATTCTCCCAAGTTTTTCATTGTGGCCGTCTCTAAGCACAACAAAACGAAGAAAATACTAGAGAATTATTCCGTGGTGGTGGCATCATCTTCGCCTTAATATGACCGTCCGAAAATAAAACTCTCCATGTTAGCACGCCGATGAAGTTGTTGACGCTGTAGATGTTGTTCTCATCTTTAGCAGATCTGTCATAAAGAAAACCATTCCATTTGCCCTCTTGAAAGGTACTAAATGGTTAGGAGGGGGGTTGAATAGCCTATAAAATAATGGCGATGGTGGAAGGCGGCGGTGCCAAATGTGACAGCGCTAGGCAAGCGCCGAGTAGCGAGAGAGCAAAGGCAAGAGATCACTTGAGATGTATCTGGCAGGCTATGGCATGCTTCTATTCGGCCTAGTTTGGAAACCTCAGTCCCCTCGAAATAAAGAGATTTTTTGAGGACACACACAATCCATGGAGATATTCTAGTTAGCCATGTCTCTCTATAGAGGGCTTTTTATCTCTAGGTTTGTCTCCTCTTACTTCCATTTTACCATATCCATTATTATCCAACAATGTGATGACTGATGATCTTGGTTTGCATGCTGTCTTGTTTCAATTTCAGCGGTCAGGTTGTTTGTAGCTCGGTGTCTCGGTCATAGTAGCGGTAGCACACATTCTCTCTTCATACTTGCTTAACAATTTCAGCTATTTGCTCTTCATACTTGATTAATTTTGATTTTAATTTGAAGTGAAGAAAAAATTCCGGTACGAACTTTCATCCTAACGATAAAGAAGAAATTACATATGAACTATGGTCAAATGTGATCGCCTCATCAATCCAACTGCAAGTCGCGCCGACATGGGCACAATCAGAATTGAGATACGCTGGAACTGATAAGCTGAGCTGATTCTAGCTGATGCTAATTTATTATAAGAGAAAATAATGTTCCAGACCTGAAAAATAAGGGCTGATAAGCTGAAGCGAACAGAGCCTTAACTTGTTGCACTATTATAGAATATTATTTTTCTTTTATAATAATTTGTCCGTATTTGTGTCGGTCAAAAATCATGACAAGGTAAAGGCGCGTCCTGAGCCCACTCGCTCTGTACAGACAGATAGACAGACAGACAGATAGCGTCACTTGGTTGAGGACATCTCTAGTTGCCAAAAAGTGGGACAAAAAATCACTGTAGCGGTTGGGAAATCTTCTCCAATAAGTATTCAATCATGGCCTAACTAGACTTAAAAGATTCGTCTCGAAAACTCAGGTAAAAAATACAAACATGTAACAGCTACTACTTTATTTAATGTTCTATGCATAAATTGATTCTCAATTGTTAGGAACTATAAACAGGGCCTGAGTCACGTTAACGTCCCCGCCGCGTTCCCTCTGCTGGCTGCCTTCCAAATGGCCAAACCCGTTCGCTTCGCCACCAAGAAAAAAGAAGTCTCGCCTTCAATTTCCAACCCATTTCTCCCCTTCCCCGAACCACCACGCATTAAAAATCTCCCCCCTCCTCCCCCTGCCAGCGCCGCGACCAATCCAATCCCTACCTGCCCGGGAAAACCACCCGTCGGCGGGGATCTCCGGGCTCGTTCCGTCACCGGAGCCCCAACGGCCGCCGCCGCCTGCAAATCCTCCGCGCGCGCAGCACAGCCTTGCCGCTGTCGCCCGCGGGAGCCTCCGCTGATTGGGTTCCCTGAAAGCTCGATTCTGGGCGATTTTGATTCGGAGAACCACCCTCCTTGGATTCTGGTTCCGCGTCGCGAGCCGGGATGGGGTTGCAGCAGTCCAAGGAGGAACTGCTGTACCAGCAGGTCAACTACGGCAACGTCGACGGGATTCGCACGCTCCGGGCGCAGGGCGCTGGCCTTGAGGTCAGTCAGCTGTTCCGTCAGGATGACAAATTTGCTCTTGTTTTATGTGTCTCTGAACTGATTGAGCTACTGCTGCTTCTGTTGTTGTTGTTGCGGCGAATGCTTGATTGGCTGCAGTGGATTGACAAGGAAGGGAAGACGCCCCTGATGCTTGCCTGTCTGCGGCCCGATCTGTTGGACGTGGCCAAGGTGCTGATCGAGTTGGGAGCTAATGTGAATGCCTACCGGCCTGGTATTCTTCTCATCATCTTATTATTGATTTGTTACTTTTGTTAGTTTGGTTCTATTTATGAAATCAGCTCAAAGGTTATGGGGCTCGCTCAGCAAAAAAGTAATTTACATTGGGTGTAAACTGTGCGTAGATTGGAAGCAAGCAACATTTTGAAGTTAGTAATGTGCTTAAACTTCTCAAGTTCTCATTTGAATGGGCAATTGGGGTAGATTTCAGGCAACTAAGACAAGGTTTCTTCACATTCACTCTACATAGGATCGATTATTATTTGTTCTGTCAAATCAAATCACATCAAAGTAATGCTGTATTGTTGCACATCTTTCAAACTCTGTTTCAAATGAATGCAACCATTTGATGTGATCCATCCAAGTTGCTGACAGTGATATGTACTACCATCCCTGGACGCATGCTTCACTGAAGAGGAGGCTGTGCTCCTTATTATGTTTTGATCACCGCCTTTTTCCATTGCCAGGGTCACATTGTGGGACAGCATTGCACCATGCTGCCAAGAAAGGACTTCAGCAGACGGTCCATTTACTACTCTCACATGGAGGTATATGATGAACAATATATAAAACGCTTCATTCACCTCTTGTTTATTCTTGTAGATCTCTATTAAATGGTTATATTGCTATATCCGTGCAGCTAATCCGTTCATACCAAACGATGATTGCAATACTGCCCTTGACGTGGCAAGAGAAAAGGGTCATGTGAATGTTGTACGTGCCATAGAGGTATATTTTTCTTTGCCATCCTATTTGTTTATTATAATACTCGTGGCAATTTATTCATATTTATTTTTTAATGTTTGCTACTCAATTAATTTTAGGGACGGCTTTCTCTTTTTTGTGGATGGATGAGGGAGAATTATGCTCCTGCGTTTTTGGATGCAATTGCTCCACAGTTCATGACAAGAAAAATGTAATATTTTCATTTATGTTGGCACATCTAGATACATATAGCACATAGTTGTGATAATAATTGTGCTGGTTGTTTTATGAGTTCTAATCCTTACCTTCTCTTTCCCAGTTGGGCTGTTGTTTTACCCCGTGAAGTGCGAGCTCCAACCAGGCCTCTTAAGTTAGAGTTAGCTATATATCCCGAGTTACAGGTACTGATAGGAACTTAAAGTTTGAATGAGTTCTGCATTGTTTTCAATCATTGTGTAGTTACTGTTTATAGTGATGGATATGTTCATGCATCTCCTAAACATTGAACTCCTATGACATTTTTGCAATTAATTATTATTTACATGGGCTACCAATGGCATTACTGCCTCTATTGCCTTTAAAATGTATTCCTTCTCCCATGACAGGTTCTGTGGTAGCATTTATCAAATATTTGAAACTTGTGTATAAGTACTGCTAAATGCTCATGCAGTTCTGTTTTGGAGGAAACTGCACTTTAACTACCTGTACATTTTACCCTTGTTTATTTTGCCATCGCACACTTGTAATTGAAGGAGTGGATCTCTGGTGCCTCTGGCTTGTTGCACCTTGGTAGCAATGGTCATCTGGCATTGTTTATTTGAAAATGAAAAAGGCTAAATACTCTGTGTTTTGACTATTCTGATCGAGCTCATGCATCTGTCATTTCTTTTTTTCCCCCTTGCTTGACTAAGTTTGTAACTTTTGAGTATAAAGGTTTGTTTGGCTTCACTTCAATCCACCCCAATCCACATGTATTGGGGGTGGAAATTAACCAGTTTTCCACCCAATACATGGGTGGTGCAGCCAAACAAGGCCTAAGTGGGAATCTAGGGGGTAAATGGTAAAGCACTGGCGTTTCCATTTTCTGTTATTACAGTTCACATGTGCAACAATTTCCTTTGTTCTTAGAGTAGTATTCTGCTCAGAAATTAGCAGTAAACGCCATGCTTCCTTTATTGCAGTTGATATTTTTTGTTGCAAACTTTTGATGGCTCTATGCAAATTATTACTGTTGTGATATTCCTTGTCTTAATGAACATGCAGGCTTCTAAACCACGTGCTGTACTTAAACTATGGAAATGTCAAATTGAGCAACCAAAACTTAATCAGGCTGACCCGTCCATTATCATTTTTGACAAAGGAACAAGTATGTACCGTTTAGTTTTCAATCTACAGATTTGCCAAGTTAAATGCTTGTTTATGATATTGGCTACTTGCTTTCTTGATATGGTTTACATTGTAGTGTGTACTACTTCTGTCCCCAAAAGAATGCAGTTATGAGATCTGCACCGGCCAATCTAGCCCATGTTTGATTAAGTTTACATAGTATTAGCATTTATGTATACAAATGAATTTATTATAACAAATATATTCTATAACTAATCTGATGATACTTATTTCATATCATGAATGTTAATACTTTTTTATATATAAATTTGGTCAAAGTTCAAACGGCTTGACTTCTCGAAAAACGAGAATTGCATTCTTTTAGGGACGGAGTACATGATGCTTACATACATTTGCTGTTTTTTTTTTTTTTTTTTTTTTTTTTTTTTTTTTTTTTTGTGAAAAAGGTGCCTTGTGTGTTTGAAAGTTCAATGTTGCCAACTCACTGGCTCATGTTTAAAGGCAAACGAGTATATGTTGTTTTATTTGGTACACTCCAACTGAGTTTGCACTAGGAGAATGTTTTGTCATGTAACTCATGACTGCATATATCTCTGCCTGCAGAATATTAAACAGCATGGTTTGTAACACCCATATAGATATACAAATGTATGCTCGATCACTCCTTTACTCTTCTATAAGCTAGCGGCTGATTATCTTAGTTGTCCTTAAGGTCCAACCTAGAGGCCATGGTCCAACATAAAGGACAACTACAAGCCTATCATTCTATTTGTCGGACTTATGCTGTGTCTGCTAGTTACAAGCAACCATTTGGCTTACCTAAACAGTTTAAATTTACAAATTCCCAGCTGTTGATGTTCTTCCATTAGACTTATTTAAGGAAGAAACCTTGAATATGAAAATGGCGATGAGCATCAAATTGTACTGTGTAATGTAACATAACTAATATATGTGCTCACTGGAGATCAATATACTTAAACCATATACCCTCCATGAATCTGTACCAGGGACCATAAATCATGTTTCAAGAATCTCATTACGAATATCATTCTTATGTTCTTATCTATTCCCTTCATCTTTTGCTAATATTCAAATTTATGTTAACTTGATTTATTTCCTTTGTTTTATGGATCCGTTTGGTTCCTACATTAGTACTTTGTATGCTATTTCTGAAATATGAATAATAGTGTGTTACTTTTGTTTGAATTGCTATGCAAAGTTTTCCTTATGAATCTTGATCTGGGTAATGCACATTTCTTTTGATCTTTTTGCAATATCTTGTCTTGCTTATGACAATAAGTTAGTCTCGTTTATGAACATACATTGGTTCAATTCAATGGTAGCCATTCGATTACTTAATTTGACTGAAATCTTCTTTCAGAGTCTCGATACAAGATGCTACCGGCCTATGAAGGTGACAAACAGCAGCTTCAATGGTTTTATAATGCATGTTGTGGCATGGTACAGGTAACCGCCTAGAATTTTTTTATCTTGCTCGTTTTTTTTTTTACTCGTGGTACATCCTTAAGGATTATCTAGACAATTCTTTCTTCTATTTTCTTAAATAAATTTGGTTAAAAGGAGGCATGTCCTTGAACAATATTTGCTCAAGGTTGAGGTTATTTGAATGAATAAAAAGTTACCTGATTTTTCAAAATTTAAGCTTCATACAGAAAACAGTAACAATAATCTTCTTTTCAGGTTTTCAACACGGCTCCAGTACCACCAGCAAATCTTTCAATGCCAAATCCAGCAGCAGCAGTTTCATCTATGGCGCCTTCAGAACTATCTGCACCCAGCAAGGAGGATGTTGAATTAGCAATGGCTATCAATGCCTCCATTCAATCAGCTATTGCAGAGGGAGTTCCTAATGTTCAACCAAATGCGTCCACTCCCAACAACAATGGCTGGGGTATCCCTCCAAGTAATTCTCACAACGGATGGGGACCACCAGTCACCCCTGCACCATCAAAGACGAGTGACCAATCCCAAGCCCAGGCAGATGCCCCAAGCAGCAGCACGTACAATGGATGGGATGTGCCTGGAACAAGCTCTAGTGAAAGTTCATCGAAACCCCACAAAACCCAAACCAACCCTCCTCCAGTCTTGATTCCACAGGAAGCACTTCAGGCTCTTCCAACCCCAACCGCGCCACCATTCGCTGAAGAAACCTTCTACAGTGGTCCTGTTCACTATCCAACCATAGACTCTACGCCTGTTGATGTAACTATGCCGGCTACCACCGAAGGCGGTACAACAATCAGTACAACGGCAGCACCTACGAAACAGGAAGAAAATGAAGCTGATGCAAGTGACAGAGGCAAAACTGCCTCCGGTACCTGTGTTATATGTTTGGATGCCCCTGTGGAAGGCGCCTGCATCCCGTGCGGTCATATGGCTGGTTGCATGTCCTGCTTGAAGGACATAGAGTCGAAGAAGTGGGGATGCCCTATCTGCCGTGCCACAATTAACCAGGTCGTTCGGCTCTATGCTGTTTGAGTTGAAACGGTGGGTCCAGAAAGTTGGCAATGGATGGTTCTCGCACCAAATTTTGGTGGTCTCTATCTCAAAACTGTGCAATTATGCTGTTGTGCAATTCGTACTGCACTGCAAATATGACTTCCGTGTAATGCATGTGGGCTGGCGCCTTATGTACATAGGTAATACTCCATACAAGACAATTCTATACATATATAAAAAGTTAGGGAATTTGGTGTTTCTACGCTTATCTCAAATCTCATCTGTGATTTTACTCTTATTTTTTTTAACTTTATGATTTTACCCTCGTTATTTTCTAATGAAGGTACCGTCTACCCATATTTTCTAACACCATTAAAAAAAAAGTTAGATTAAATGACTAAAGAAAAATAAAAAAAGAAAAAGGACAAAATGCTAGGTCTACCCTTCTGCCCGCACTCGTTCTCTTTCGTGACCTCCCGTCGCGAAGCGCCGAGCCGCGGCGGTCCTCCTCGCGCAGCTAGGGTTTGGCGGCGGCAATTAGGTCGGCGGCGGAAGTCCGGTCAGCGGCGCCATCCGCTATCTCCGTCGTCGTCCTTCTCTTCCCACACCTCCACTCCGGTAGGCGGCGCGGCAGCCGGAGGCCCCTGTCCCTGTCGTCGTCCTCCTCTGCAGTGGCGTGGCAGCCGGAGGCAGCACGGCTGCCGGAGGCTGTGCTCCATCCCCATCTTTGGATAGAATCTGGATAGCATATAAGGTAACACGAAAACGATGCAAGAAAGAAGTTTTTTTTTCCTTCATATTTTTGCTGCTTCAATCCCTTGCCTGAGGTCACGAACTGAATCTGGCTACCTATTTTGATGCAAGCTATAGGATTTGATGAGATCTTGGCGATATCTTGCTCCAGCCCCCTCCAAGATTTCAAGAAAGGCAGCGTAAGGTAAGGGAGGTGGAAGAAAGAAAGACTCTGTTAAAAAAAAAAAGTTTCCATTCTGAGATTGGGGGGTTGACCATTTGCATTTAGTTTTGTGGTTTTCATCAATCTGTAAGACAACAGAAATTCTAAAAAAGTCGGACCTAATGTTGTACCAACTTTGTGATGTAAATAACCTTATACAGAAAAGAGGATTATAAGGATCAATTACTTATTAACACGCCATCACCAGTTCACCACTGCTGCATATAAACTTGCTGGGAGAAAGTAGGTAAGTCATACATGTCATTCTTCTTCCACTATGCAATTTTCTCATATATTTTATCTACTGCCTTTTAGTGCTGAAAAAAATGTCTCAGTTAGTTCTCCATTATTATAGATCACAGCTGTGAGTATACTTGTGTCGGTGCTAAGATTAGTGGGTGCTAATACCGGCTAGTAAACTTATGATTTGCGGTTGAGGCTGTGGATGGTGTGTAAGGGGGAACACAGGGAGTTATACTAGTTCGGGCCAGAAATGCCCTACGTCCAGTGTGAGTCGTGTCGTGTTGCCTTGCACCGGGGTGCTTGCAGTAGGGGTTACAAGCATAGGCGAGAGAGGGAGAAGTTCCCAAGTCTCTTGTGCGCGTGAGTTGTGTGTTTGTGTGTCTTATTATAGTAGAGCGTGGTCGACTCGAAGTCCCCTTGAGGTTGGCCTCTGCCTCCCCTTTTATAGTTACTAGAGAGAGGCAGGCGACTGTGGAGACCGGCGCCTATCGTCAGCCATGGCTCCAACTTGGTACCTTGAGAGTATGGCTTTTGTCATTTGAACGATCTTCTACTGTTTGATTGGTGAGTTCCAAGATGGCGCACAGTTCTGGTCGTGGCCGCGGTGTGGCATGGCGTCATGGTGTCGTACCCGACCGCTGTTCAACCTGCACAGTATAGTGAGAAGGCGGGTTGCCCCTCGGGCGCTGACCTTCGAGGCTCGGGGGATCCCACTCCTGTTGGGAGTGAGGTGAAACGGGATGGTGGGAGTGTTTTTGAAAGGTCGTAAATGGCTAGAGGGGGGTGAATAGCCTATAAAAATTCTACAAACAACACTTAAGACAAGGTGGTTAAACAATAAAACGGCGAAGCGAATTTTGCGCTAGCCTACTAAAAGATGCAAGCCATCTAACCGTTCTAGGTATAGTCTCTAAGTTCACACACAAGAAGCCAAGTCACTACTTTACTCTACTTCTAGGTGAGCAACTATAACAAGAGCTACACAAGTATACTATTACAAAAGTAAGTGCTCAAAAGTAAAGGAGAGGGAGATGGTTATACCACCGGTGAAGTGGTGATATGAATACCAATGCAATCAATCACAATATATAAGAGAAATCCTCGGTAGAGAGATGACACAAGATTTTTTACCGAGGTTCACCTGCTTGCCGGCAAGCTACTCCTCATTGTAGCGATACACTCACTTGGAGGTTCACGCGCTAATTGACATCACACGCCAAACCCTTCTCAAGGATGCCGCACAACCAACACAAGATAGGGATCCACAAGCTACGCACAATCCACTAGAGTAGCCAAATTACGATCTCCCGCGGGGAAAGCTCAAGAACCACTTACAACTTCACCGATCGGAGGCGGAGACAATCACCAACTCCCCTCAACGATCCTCGCAGCTCCAAGCCGTCTAGGAGTCGGCAAACTCCAAAAGTAACAAGAGAATCCGCTGCGAAATCCAATCACCAAGTGCCTCTAGATGAACACACTCATGCAATGCACTTGATGCTCTCCAATCTCACCAAAAAATGATCTCAATCAAGTGAAATGTGTAAGAGAGGAGTGGAGAGGCTACTAGCTTGTAAAGTTAATGAAAATGTGCAAGAGAGGTCTCACAAGCCGGCCACTCCACTACCTATAGCCCCCACTCAAAATCCAAACGTTACTCACTGATTTCGGGGGCACCGGACGCACCTTAAGTCCACACCAGACGCGTCCGGTGCGCCGTCAGGTGAATCGCCCAGCGACACGTGTACTAGCCGTTTGAACTCGCCCGCTGCGCGCGCTCACACCGGACGCAGAGCCGTCACACCGGACGCTCCGACGCCCGTGTTCGGTGTCCACGCAGAGATCCAGAGAGCACATTTGCTCACCGGACGCGTCCGGTGCAGGGCCACCGGACGCTCCTCGGCGTCCGCTGCGCCAACGGTCAACTGCTGCTCGCCACGTCAGAGGCACCGGACGCTGGAACAGTGTTCTCAGCGCATCCAGTGAAGATTTTCGCGCGTCCTGTGAAAACTTCACCGAACCGACACCTTTTCAAAGAGTTAGCCACCGGACAACTTCGACAAGTTTCCGGTGAACTTTTCTATACTGTGAAATCACCAAAAAGCGCTGAACAATCCAAAGTGTCTCTCAAACTTCTCCCCGTTTCTAAAGGCGCTAAACACTCCAAAGTGTCTCTCACTTTAGTGCACGTGTGTTAGCCTTTTCCAAAGAGTTTCACGGATTTTGTTAGTGTCACTAGTGTTGACGGTCGTTAAGTACCAATTTTATACCGTCAACTAATGCTTGAAAATGGGCAATAATAGAAACATAGGGGTTATTACTGACAGATTCCACGAGTTTTGGTGAATTGTCTATTTTCCAGGGGATTATCCAGAAAAGTTTAAAAGAAGGATTAAAGTGCATAATTATCACGAAACTTGATCGCGAAGGAAACAACCGTCATCGGCAAGATAGAACAGTGTAGAAGGCACCCGAAACAACCGGGGCCCCACCGGGCAGGTGGTGGGGCCGGACAGCGTGCCCATAGGGTTTTGCCGCCATCTTCTGGAGTTTTCTTCCGCAGCCTTTGAAGAGTCATCTCGGCCCTTGGTTAAGTCGGTTTGATTCTATGGCGCACGTTCATCCCACCGGGCTATAAATAAAGGGGAAGACCCCCTCCCAGAACACCAATTCATTCCTCCTGCTTCATTTGTCAAGAGTAGACAGAAGTTAGGGTTTCCAGAGATTAGAAGTAGAGCTCTAGTTCTTTAAGTTCATTAGTTTAGGCGTCTAGCAAGGTTCAAGTAGAGTTGGGCACTACGCTCGGCATTCCAGATCTGTTCGTCTAGAGATCGGTAATTTTATCTTGTATCTCATTATGACTTTGCTCTATTTTAATATATTGCTACTTATTCAGTTCTTAGTTTATTCTAGTTGCATATTCGATATAGTTGTGATTGGTGATGATTATTGTCATATGATCGTAAAGCGCCTAATTCAGTACTTGAGTG
Source organism: Eremochloa ophiuroides (assembly GCA_038502445.1). Lineage (NCBI taxonomy): Eukaryota > Viridiplantae > Streptophyta > Magnoliopsida > Poales > Poaceae > Eremochloa > Eremochloa ophiuroides. The sequence continues at coordinate 33,381,645 of JAHLJS010000001.1, read as the reverse complement.
AGTTAGGTGGTATGTATTATGTAGATGTGGTGTCTAGATATATTACGTATCTACGGAGGCACCCTGACGTGCCGGGTCGTGTGGTAGTCCGCGTAGGTGACAGCTGCGTTGGTTCCTCTGTAGTCCACCCCCGTACGTAGGACGAGCAGAGCGCGGTTGCGAAGGAGGTGACCCTTGTGTCTTAATATCCTCATTAGATGATGCTCCTTATGATGTTTTCTGAGTTGATTATACTATGCATGAAGATGTGTAATATAGCGTAGACTGTAGACTTTATATTTAGTAATTACATAGGTTTCCTTTATTTTAGCCGAATCTCGAAATTGTCTTACTACATTAGTGAGTTTCTATATTCTATCTCTAGAATACCATTTACTTTATTTACTCAGTTATCATTTATCATATTATTGTTGACTTATTATCGCTAAAGAATTAAAGTTATTGGTTATCGTAGATTTGCACATTTATTATTAATTATAGTAGATTATCCTAATGAGTAGAATGTCTATTTATCCTTTTGGCATAAAACAAATCAACGATACTCGGAATACTTACCGAGTGAAGTGCTACAATGGGAGAATTATCTGTGCGCTTGTGGATATATTCTATAGTGTTATATTTTAGGTGGCAAGTGTAGATTATTTTACCAATGGTTTTTGACATCATGTTAGGGATGACGACTTAACGCGAAGTGATGTTAAAAATACCAACAAGCATTTCTGGCGTGTTGCCGGGATGGCAATTATATTCATTAGGATAATTTATTGATTCGTTGATTTTATTCGGCAGGATATTTCTAGAATTTCATATATGAGAGTTTCTCATAGATAATATTATAAAAAACATAAAAATATTATAGACATAAATACTTATAGATGGACCGTAACCTTTTGCTTTAGCAGACTTACCCGTGTTTTGTCTATGTTTAAATATTTTATATAGAGTAAGTGCAGGATTGGTTGTAGTACTTTAATTCTTATCAATTAGGAACAACCGTAGGAAGAAGGGTCTTACATTATTTTGTGAAGCCATGGCTGAGAAAACTCTGTGTGAATTCTCAGCTCCAAGCACTGAGAATATTCACGTTGGGCCAACTTTTAACCTTGAAGATCATGATTATGAGCTCAAGCCAAGCCTCATCAAAATGGTGCAAACTATCCTCATCAAAATGGTGCAAGCTATCACATTTAGTGGAAAGAAGGATGAAGATGTAAGTGTCCATTTGCAGAATTTTCTGGAGATTGGCAACACCATCGACATTAAGGGCAGTCCTCAAGACGTCGTGCTACTTCGTTTATTCCCGTTCTCGCTGGAGGGAAGAGCAAAGTAGTGGTTTTATCAGAACAAAAATCAAGTCAAGACATGGGGAGAATATTCAAAAGCTTTCCTAGAAAAGTTTTTCCCAGTAAGCAGAACCAATGCTTTACGAGGAAAGATTTCAGAATTTTGTCAACAGAAAGGTGAACCTATTCCAGAAGCCTGGAAACGTTTTCAAAGTTACATATCAGATTGTCCTCATCATGGGATGGAAAAATGGTTGCTCATGCAAACATTTTATCACGGACTAACTCAAAGGTCACGTGAGCAACTGGATGCCACTGCTGAAGGATCATTTATGTCATTCACCCCTGGAAGAGCTGAAGATATTATGGCAAAGATAGCAGAAAATCAAAATTGGACATACAACACTCAGACATGCCATAAGAGTGAAGAAGTTTCAGAGGAAGTATGTGCACTGTCAACCAAAATGGATGTACTGTTGAACTGGTTAGATAAAAGAGCAAATTATAAAAGAGATCGTCAACCTATTCAAGATGCATTCAATTCCCGGAATCAATGTGGAGAATATTTAGGAGTTGAGTTTGCTAATTCCCCAGAAGATATTAGTGCAGTCATCAAGTCTACTTCTCAGAAGCAAGGATGGACTCAAGCTCGGTCAACCAGTCAAGGTAAGTATGAGGGCAATTATAATTTTTCGAATCAGAGACAACCACCCTTGAGAGAATTAATATTAAAACAAGCTAGAATTAATGAAAGTATTTATAAGAAGCTTTCTCTTAATGATAAAGTTTTAGAAGGAATCAATTCTAAGTTAGATAATTTCTCTTCTGCTGTTAAAGACCAAATATTATTTAATAAAAAGATAGAATTACAAATTGCACAATTGTCTTCTACTTTGTTTACTACTGACCCTGAACCAGTAAAAGGAATATCTACTAGAGGAGGTAAGTCTACACGTGATCCACCTTACCCAAAAGGGGTACGTAGATCACCACATTTAGTACAGGTAGAAGAAGAAATTGAAAAGGACAGCAGAGAAAAAGAAGTCATACCACTTTCACCACCAGTTGAACCACAAGATTAAGAATTAACTCAAGATTTTCATGACACAACCCTTCTACCGTTTCCACGTAGAAGGAGAAGAGCTAAAACAGATGATCAGTTTGGTAAGTTTGTAGAGGTAATTCAGAAATTATATGTCAATATTCCGTTGTTAGATGCCATGCAGATACCTACATACGCAAAATATCTTCGAACCATCCTCAACAACAAAGAACCACTACCTTCTACTGAAGTTGTCAAGCTAACGGAGGAGTGTAGTGAGGCAATTCTGAGTTCTTCTCCTGCTAAGAAAAAGGATCCAGGGTGTCCCACTATTGATTGCTCAATCGGAGACCAGATATTTGAGAATACTTTATGTGATCTTGGAGTAAGTGTCAGCTTCATGCCCAAGACAGTTTTCGATAAACTCAACTATTCTACGCTCACGCCAACTTCGATGTGTCTGGAACTAGCTGATCAATTGGTCCGCTATCCCGCAGGAATCGCAGAAAATATTTTGATAAAAATCCGCAACTTTTTCGTTCCTATAGATTTTGTAGTACTTGACATGTAGGAAGAGAGGAAGATACCCCTCATCCTCGGGCGACCATTCCTAAACACTGCAAATGCAACCATCAACGTCGGAGCTGGAGAAATCACATTCACCATCAATGGACAAGAAGAGCGGTTCACATTCAAGCCAAGACTGAAACAATGTTAAAATTTGAAGTGTCATGAAGGACAAGATACAACAACATCTCCGACACCGGAGATAAACCTTGAAGAATAATTCAACTGGAGAAGTCCGGGTCGGCGGACTTAAAAACCCCGAACCTTCGTCGGGAGGTAACTCGGTAGTTATCAGTAATTTAATTCTTTGTATTAAAATTTGCATATTTACTTTCCCATAAATTGCATCATTAAAAAGAAATAAAAATAAGTATAGCATGATTAAAAACTTAAGCCCCATGAGATTACTACTAACAGAGCGTTAAACCCCCGTCAGTGAAATTTACTGTGGTGGCAGAAAATTATAAAAAGACCATCATTAGAATTCTAAATTTTCATATATTCATACAAGTAATTTAGTTTTTTCATTCTTGTGTCATTATACGGTATAAATACGGGAGACATATGAAACCCACCATCATCACATCAAGTCACCTCAAGCCTTATCATCAACCACTACCTTTCACTACCATCCAAACTCCATCATTTATACATGCACTACCCTCCATTCACTCCATTCACCAGAAAAGGCACTCATGCACATGCATTTGTGAGGGTGTGTAGGCAATGTCGACACCATTCAAAGAGGAGAGCCAGAAGACACAAGGTGGGGCCGGCCAGCCCCACACCCACGTCGGCCGGTGCCCCTCTCCTTCTTCTCTGCCTCCCACTTCTCTCACTCACTCATTCACTCACTTGCACTCCAGAGAGCATCTAGCTACTCTACTTTGCTGCTCGAGATTTCAAACTCTCACAAATATTTTATTTGATTCAAGTTTAAGCAAAGAAAGGAGTAAAAAAGGAGATTACCAAGAACACCTAATAGAGAGATTGCTACTTCAATTCCTTCTCTCCACTTGTTTTTGCTTGTTCTTGTTTTGTTATTGTGTTTTTGTTCGTTCTTGCCGTGTTCTTTGTGTTCTTCATTTTACAGGCAAGATGAGCAATAGAATGAAAGGTGCCATCCGGTCCCTTGGAAGAGCATTTTCATGCCGCACAAGAAGCCAAACATCATCACAAGTGCCATCGTTCGTCGGCTCCGACATGAACGTCGATTCTCCTTCACCTTTCGAGTATGACAACCCTTCATCCTCTTCCCAAAGGGAAGAGAGGTATGAGCTCACAAGTATCACTCAAATTTCATTACTATCTACACCTCAGAGAGAAATTTTAAATGTGGTTAAGAACAAGAAATTTACACATACTCTAATTTTTTATGCCACTTTGCTCCATGAAACCAAAATGGATTCCGAGTTTGAGTTTATATTTAGAAATGTTGGTTGGGAAGGTGCATAGCAAATCACTGAGCAGGGTAGCAAGTTACTCACAATAGAATTTATTAGCACCCTAGACTTTGATGATGATGAGGTAAATTTTAGAATGTTTAATAAACCTTTCACCCTCTCATGGAAAACTCTTAGCTTAGCGCTAAGATTCCATAATCAGTGTGTGGTAAATATAATGGAATCTCTCTAAAATTTTGATAAAGATGATTTTTGGGAGAGTATCACTGCAAAGAAATCAGAGAAAAAAAATAAAAGTATACTACTGAAGAAGTCCATCACCCCACACTGAGGTTCATGTTTAAATGGCTAGCTTTTATATTTTTTCCTAGAGAGGAATTAAATACTATTAAATAAGATGAGCTACATTTATTATATATCATGATAAAAAATAGGAAAGCGTCACCTGTAAAAATGATGTTAAATTACTGGAGAACTATCCCTTCTATGAGAAAATGCAGTATTTCTTTTACTTCCTGGATTACACGTTTAGCTACTGGGCTGGGTTTATTACAGAATGCTATACTTGTTTTTATTTCTGATGCCCATAGAATTATTGGCTATAATTTTTTCTTCCGTGCTCACATGCTCAAACGCAGAAATAATAAAATAATTATGATTTATAAAAATTATGCAAATGAGTACGAGCTATCGGACAGGGAGTTAGGAATTTATTCTGTTCAAAACTTTATATTTCTAGCTAGTGGAGCTAACGTTGGCAGGTGTCTGTCCGCACGCATCAGCAGGGCGCCGAGAGCTGATTTCACTGGAGCTGACCCGGTACCATCTGAGCCAGCTTATTTTCACTTTTTTAATTTTGGTGAGTAGGGATCGACACAGGAACCACGCCAGCAGTGGACCGCCCATGCAGGATGGGAGGACCAACCCACATTTCAGCAAGGAGAGTCTTCGTCTGCAACAGCAGCAAGTTGGGAAGCATTTCCCACAGAGGAGCCAGACAACACGGCAAATGATTTTCAGAGAGGCCGAACATCCCTTTTTCTGTGCGTGGGAACACGGACTTCACCACGAGTGGACCATATCCGTTCTACGCACCACCAGAAGATCGCTACTGCCGGCCACCTGAGCACCATTTTTCGGCTACCGCTAATGATTTTCCGGCTTTATGTATGCGTCTCACTAACATTGAGCAGGGACAGAACGCGATAAGCGACACACTACATCAGCACGAGCAGTGGCAGCATCAGGTCGATTACCGGTTCTACCAGCATGAGCAGTGGCAGCATCACACGGACTAACGACTTGATTAGTTATAACAAGGACAGCAACAGACACAGAGCAGACTGGAGTATTTGATACATCAGATGTGATATCCGCCGCTACCTCCACCACAGTACTGAGCACGACAACATTTAGCTTGGGGGAGATCCCCGCTAGGTGAACACCCCTCACCTTTATATTTATTCTACCATTTATTTCAGTATTTATTTTAGTTTTTAATTCTGTCAATTTCAATATTGCTAAAAATAAATAAATAGAGCATTTAATTAAGTTTGCTTTAAATTCCGTATTAAATTTGTCTTTAGAGTAAGTAGAACTTGAAGTTAGAGAAAAATCAAAAAGATGATTAAATTGTTTAAATATAATTTCATGCAAATGCTTAATATTTAAATTTAAATTCTCCTACATATTGCATGAAGTTTATCTATCATGAAAATTTATTTTAAAACTTGATATCTGTGGGTAGCGTAAGTTTTGGGATTAAATCTAAATAATTGACGGATATGATATAAGAAGGTTTGAGTTGCTATTTATTTCATTCTGAGTGATACCTAAGCTCTAGATATTTCAAAAGTCAAAATCAAAATATAATAATAATTTATTCTACTAATATGATTTAAGTAGATTATTCTGTTATGCACTCATGATTGAATCCACATGCACAAATGTTTTTGCTCTATACACAAGTCTCTCTCTTAGAAGTCCAAATAAAGTGTGGGTTATAAAATTAAAAGATGCCATACCAAAGAAGTATGAGCCTGAAAGATGCCATATCAAAAAGGGTATATGCCAAATCAAAGAAAGAGAGTAAAATAATGGTTGTAAAGACACCCGCCTGAGAGAAAAAAATGGGTACAAAAAGTATCCGCTGGGGCTATAGCCCACACTCTTCAGAAAGACATAAAAGAGAGGATAATGCATAGGAGCTCAAAAATAAAATTTTATCACACTCGCACATTCAGTCATGATGTATAGCTCATTAGTCCTCTGTAATCTTATTAGTAGACCCTCATTATTTTCTAAATAAAAATTATATATATTATTCAAAAAAACTCTGGAGCAACGGTTGAAACAAAGGATGAAAGATACAGTACTTGCTTAATTATTCTATCCTTCAATTACCTAAGATTTAGTTTAAAAACCTCACGTTTGAAAAGAGTAGGAATAAGTTTGAAAGGAGGACTAATGAAATGCAATCCGGAGAAGAATTTCTGTTTAAATATTTGAATACTTGTTGGAAGTTATACATTTTAATGAAACCCTGAATAAATTATTTCAAGTCAACTTTGCTAAGGGACTATCAAAGACTTAGCTTAGGAGTATTGTTGATGGTCGTTAAATACCAATTTTATACCGTCAACTAATGCTTGAAAATGGACAATAATAGAAACGTAGGGGTTATTAGTGACAGATTCCTCAAGTTTTGGTGAATTGTCTATTTTTCAGGGGATTATCCAGAAAACCTTAAAAGAAGGATTAAAGTGCATAATTATCAGGAAATTTGATCGCGATGGAAACAACCGTCATCGGCAAGACAGAAGAGTGTAAAAGGCACCCGAAGCAACCGGGACCCCACCGGGCAGGTGGTGTGGCCGGGCGGCGCCCCCCTAGGGTTTCACTGCCGTCTTCTGGAGTCTTCTTTCACCGCCTTTGAGGAGTCATCTTGGCCCTTGGTTAAGTCGGTTTGATCCTACGGCGCACATTCATCGCACCGGGCTATAAATAAAGGGGCAGGCCCCCTCCCAGAACACCAATTCATTCCTCCTGCTTCATTTGTCAAGAGTAGACAGAAGTTAGGATTTTCAGAGATTAGAAGTAGAGCGCTAGTTCTTTATGTTCATTAGTTTAGGCGTCTAGCAAGGTTCAAGTAGAGTTGGGCGCTATGCTCGGGATTCCAGATCTGTTCGTCTGGAGATCGGTAATTTTATCTTGTATCTCATTATGACTTTGCTCTATTTTAATATATTGCTCTTTATTCAGTTCTTAGTTTATTCTAGTTGCATATTCGATATAGTTGTGATTGGTGATGATTATTGTCATATGATCGTAAAGCGCCTAATTCAGTACTCGAGTGAGTTAGGTGGTATGTATTATATAGACGTGGTGTCTAGATATACTACGTACCTACGGAGGCACCCTGACGTGCCGGGTCATGTGGTAGTCCGCGTAGGTGACAGCTGCGTTGGTTCCTCTGTAGTCCACCCCCTATACGTAGGACGAGCAGAGCGCGGTCGCGAAGGAGGTGACCCTTGTGTTTTAATATCCTCATTAGATGATGCTCCTTATGATGTTTTCTGAGTTGATTATACTATGCATGAAGATGTGTAATATAGTGTATAGTGTAGACTTTATATTTAGTAATTACATAGGTTTTCTTTACTTTAACCGAATTTCGAGATTGTCTTACTACATTAGTGAGTTTCTATATTCTATCTCTGAAATACCATTTACTTTATTTACTCAGTTACCATTTATCATATTATTATTGACTTATTATCGCTAAAGCATTAGAGTTATTGGTTATTGTAGGTTTGCACATTTATTTTTAATTATAGTAGATTATCCTAATGAGTAAATGTCTATTTACCCTTTTGCCATAAAACAAATCAATGATACTCGGAATACTTACCGGGTGAAGTGCTATAATGGGAGAATTATCTTTGCGCTTGCGGATATATTCTATAGTGTTATATTTTAGGTGGCAAGTGTAGATTATTTTACCAATGGTTTTGGCATCATATTAGGGATGACAACTTAACGCGAAGTGATGTTAAAAATACCAACAACTAGCATCTACATGCATATGCAATGAATATGAACACCTAGTGGCACTTTGATAACCGCATTTCGCAAACGATTTCTCCCCTCTTGATAGTACGGCTATCTATCCTAAATGTGACCACTCTCTCTATAGAGTCTTGATCACCAAAAGCAAAAGAGCTCCAATTAGTTATACCTTTGCCTTGGGCTCCTAACTTTTCACCATCTTCCTTCTCATCTCTTGATGAAGCTTATAGACACCTTTTGATGATGAACTTATACCATTTTCATGGATGCCATCACTAGGGCTTTCTCCTCTTGTTGATGGGCTTACACCATTTGCATGGATGCCGTTATTGCTCTTCACTTGTGGCCCCCACCGACCCGGTCCTTTGCTCCATCTTGTTGTTTGCTAATTAATCTCATGAAACACTTAGAGCAAACATTAGCAAACTAGGTTTCATCAATTACCCAAAACCAAACATGGGCTTTCAGTTCTTCCTCGGGCGCGTTCCCTCCTGCGGGAGGTACTTCCCGAGGGGTAGGTGGGTTCGGATGGAAGATTTGTCCAATCTCCAAGGTTGGCCGCACAGTTGACGCCCCTCCTTTCTCTGTGCAGTGCGTGCGCCAGGGGTATGGGCTGTCACAGTCGTAGTTGGAGAATCTCTCCGTCAGCGGGACGTTCCACTGTAGGTTGTCCTTGGGACGGTGTAGAGGTAGTGGAGCCGTCAGATCAGTTGTCATGTAAGTCTTGACAGTTGGTACGGCAGACGTGCGCGTTCGAGGCGCAGTCGTGCTGTGGGGTCCACTTGATGGGACCATACCTGTAAAGCGGTCAGAGAGGTTCCTTGGAGTGCAAGGTTGCTCTGCCGTCGTTGGCAAGGCTCGGGCGAATCGGAGAGGTGCGCCTGAGGGGATTTGTGTACAGTGCGGGGCTCGGGCGAATCGGAAGATTGCGCCCGAGGATGCCACTTTCCCGAGCCCTGTCGGCGAGGCTCGAGCGAACCGGAGACTCCTCCCAAGGGGTCTGCGCGTCCGGGGGAGGCAGTGTGTTGGTGCGGCGTTGATGTGGGCTTTCGCGAGTGCTGCCATCTTGGGCCTTTGCTGGGCTTACCTGGACTGGGCCATATTTAGGAGACATGTTTTTGCGTTGAAATTGGGTACCCCATACTTTGGTACCCGACAACTTGCATGCTTGATTCTGTTTTTTTATGCTAGTATGGCAGAGGAGTTTAGTTGGATGTACACCATGCACAGAAAGAGGGTTGTACACCCAAGAATTGAAGGACAAGACCACAGATTAGGAATTATTAAATCACATAGAATTAGATGAACAAGATTTGGAATTATTAAATTGCATAGAATTAGATATCTTTGAGGATGATTCATATATGTTTGTTTCCATGAATTGTATACTACTTTTCCCATGAGTAGTGCCTAGACTATTTTTTTACAATCAGAATTCTTGAAGTGGAACTTAAATGCTTCTCTATATATCTCAGGTTGACAATGCGTCTCCCAGTATCATCTGAAGTGGTGCAACGAAGATTGGAAGTGAAGTCTCATGCAGCAAGGGCTCGATGGAAGAATTTGTGACTTTTGTTCATCTAACCATGAGTGTGCCCTTTTATTGAGTCTGAACATGTAGAACATGTGGGCATGGAGTGTTCTTGACACTAGGGAACTCCGCACAATCTGGTAGTGCGAAATTTTCTAAACAATCTATATATAAAATGTCATTTTGGTAATCTAAAACAGGGGTAAAAACATAAATATAATAATAAAACGAGGATAAAAATGTATGGGTAAAATTATCCTTTTTAACACCGTTAGATGGAGTTAACAGATTAGGGGTAGACTCTCCTTTCGTTTTGAAATAATAGGAGTAAAATCACAAAGTTAAAAAAACGAGGGTAAAATCATCATTTCACTAAAAAGCGAGGGTAGAAACACCAAAGCCCCAAAAAGTTATTATTGTTGCAAGTTGCAACTCACGTTCACAGTTGCACGGTTGTGGAGCTTTGGTGCTCGTCTCATCTGTTATGGGTGTGAATTATTAAGCCGGGGAGTGGCTGTTTCTCCCTTCGAGCCAAAATAAAATTGCACTATCTGAAGTTTGGAACCACGATCAAACGGATAACATTTTGTTATGCAATATATGCCCCTCCCCTAGCCCGAGGCTGTTCATGCATCATTAACATTTACCGAGGTTGAAGAGGCTGGATGACAAGCATGGTATCCGAAACAGAATAAATCATGAAATAGAATAAAAGTTTGAAAAAAGTTTACTTAACCCCCTCAACTATTAATGGTTGTCTACTTCATCTCCTCACCTATAAAATCAGGTATCCTACCCCTCAAACTATTAACCGTCTAAATAACCCATTGAGGTAGTTTTGTTGACACGATATACTAAAAGTCTATATATAACCACCTAACGAAAAGTTATTGTATTATCTCCTCAACACTAAAATATGATATTATAATAAAGAGATGTGAAATCTTGTCTCCTACCTCGGTGCACGCCTCCTCTCCCGCCTTCTTCTCCCTCCGCGTCTTTTTCCCCCTCGTCGGTCCTTCCTCACCCATGCCTTTTTTACCGCTGCCTCACCGTCGGTCACATAGTCCACATCCTGCTACCGCCGCTTGACCCCCCGTCCCTCATTCTCGTCCTCGCCCCTACAGCATCCACCATCTTCCTCCCGTCCTCCCCTCCCCACTCGTGTGAGCTCCGACCATGGTGCCTCGCCCAACCTGGCCCGACAACCTCCTAGGTGTCTTCTTTCTCTCCGGTGTGGGCACAACCTCCTTCCTTTTTTCTCCGTCAGATGTGGGCACGTGGGTCGCATGCCGTGCCGTGGGTAATAAACGTTGCGTTTATACAATACAGACACTCTCAAAACACGAACTGAAATGTATATTGCATAACAAAAACACTTATATGATATATTCGAGAGAGACAGATAAATCCCGCACAGGGTATACTTTATATATGAAATCTTGAACAAGATAACAGGTCAGAAAAAAGCGGATCAATATTAGAGAAAGAAACAGAGAAAAGAATGGCATTTGTGCGTGCGTGCACACCCACTCCTGAGAATGCTAAATGGACGTGACCTTGAACTCCTCCCCAAGCATGTGCCCATCTGAGTACCATATATACATATATATCGATGGACCGCCGCTTGATCTTACGAATTGAGCTCAAAGCAAGTACTTTTCGGCATGTTAATTTCGTCTCCAAATTAAGTTCGTATACGAGGCCGCAGCCTCTTGGATTATCACCCGCGATCCCTAGTCGTCGTCCACGGCGGGTGGGGTCGCCGCCGCCCCCTCCTCCGGCGCGGCCGTGGTGGTGTCCTTGGCCGCGGCGCCACCGTTCCCCTCGGAGCTGCCCTTGTTTTTCCTGCGGTTGGACTTCTTGGGAACGGCGGGGAGGTCCTGGCAGGTGGCCGAGGCGTCGTCGCCGGCCGACTTGTCCTTCTTGCGGTTCTTGCGGGTGCCCTTCTTGCCCTTCGACTCCTTCTTCTTCTCCTCGGCGCCCTCGGCGCCGGTGACGTCCATGGAGGATGTGGCGGAGCCCCGAGAGCGGTGTCGTCTCGACCGGCGCGTGCCGGGGGACGGTGGCGAGTCACCCCCGCCGACGTCGACGCCGCCTGCCTCGCTTTTCGTGTCCCTGAAGGAGGATTCTCCGATGCTTCCTCCATCCATGACTATCTCTGTCAGGCACAGACGAGAGTTCAGTCCATGTGCTTGTGCACAAACAAAAGCATTAATAATCTCTTGGTGGTATGTACTTTTGTTCTTTTGGAAGGTAATATCTTATTATCATCATTCTGTATGCATTACTTCAAATTTCAGGCCAAGTTTGGCTTTTTTTTTTTTTTTTTTTTTTTTTTTTTTTTTTTTGCGAACAGGAGGAACTTGCGTCCCTACTGAATTTAATTAATTAATTAAAGGTGAACCGAGAGTTTACAAAAGCAGGAGAAAAATTTGGCTTTGTTTTCTGCTAAAAAAAATATTCTCATTGTATAACGAGTAATTTTCTTCAAGTCGACATCATTGCTAGCATAAAGTAACTTCTACATTGGTTAATCGAGGGCTTGCAACAAGAGGATGAAGAAGACGAACAAGAGTGGCGAAAACAACCTTGAGAAGCCCAGGGATTTGCAGCAGCCGTGCCCCCACTCTCGCTTCTAAAAGAGGACGAGTCAAGCGGTGCAGAATGGTAATCCTTCATCTGTCAAAACCAACTTCTTTTTGTCATGCTACAATATCCACTGTTTATGATTGATTTTTACATAAAATTGGTGCTGGGCTCTTGTCGCGCTGTTTGCTTCATGGACATAACTATTATGATTCAGTATCTTACTGTCTTCAGGTCGACAAGCAAGATATTTTTAGAATCAAGTAAACACGCATGAAGATTGTCTGCATATATGTAACATTTTCTTTGCTATATGCCAATGTCAAATAGTGTTGCCGGCTTACCCAGCTAGGTGCTCCGCCGGCATTATTGTTGTTGTTATTGTTGTTCGTGGAGCCAGGACCATCCCAACCGATGTGTGCCACATGTTTTACATCCGTTGGGAACCCAATTTGCATTTCAGGCTCCTTACCATCTTGTGGTCGCAATTCAGTATGAAAGGAAATGATGAGGTCAATGCCACCATGCTATGAAAAATCAGTTTAAGGTCAATGAATAGTCTGATTGAGCATACCCATCATGTTTGAGATATAGCGGAACGGCTTCAGGATCCCCTTCTTCATCTTTGTGCCCATGTTGCTTCTCTAAACCTTTGCTTATATGAATGTGGATGCACGCACTCTTCTTGAACTCGAAAATTGCTGATCGGATCAATCGGCAAAAAATACAGTGAAACAATACAATTGACCAAAAAGATAAGAAAAGAATGGTTTATATTCATATTAGATGTTGAAAGTATGTATAAAATTGAACAGAATGTTACATTGGAATGAATGCTTACTCTGCTGGGAACCTTAAAACTCTGTTAACATGATTGTCCAAATGTTGGCAATTCTTGTTAACTGGTTCTCAATCTTCCTCAATGGGCCAGTGCCATTTTTCTACCCTCTCAATCTCTTTCTTTCTAAAGGCTAGCTCAATATTGTCTAGCCTCAGACATTGCCAAAATATGATTCAGAAACTTACACTGACCGCAGCGGATGGCCCTTTGCGGTCAATGTTACTTCGAAGGTGAGAAGAGGAGATCTATCTTATGCCTAATTTTTTGGAGGGTCAAGAACCCTTTGAGCTTCTCCTAATATTATTCAACCATGCATGGGCGTAGGAAGAGGCTACCTGTTCTTTTCTTTTGGCTATTTAAGGAGAATACGGTTATGGGAAACTGAATGGAGGATGCAGACGAGTCTATCTAAAGATAGGCGTTTGGGCAAAGATATCAGTGCTGAAAATAATGCGTGGTTGTTAATTTTCACCATGAGTTCACAAGATTTTGGCATTTCAACTTTTTATATGCACATGTTCCGCTTATGTCCATCCGTTTGGCCATATGTTTATGGAAAATATATTGACATTTAGAAGATCATAGTTGTTTGACTAAATTTTCCATGAAGTATGGTTTTTTTTTACGGAACCATGAAGTATGTTTTGATAGAGCATTTATTTGAACTTGTAAATGTTAATACTTTTCTAGATAACTTGGTCAAAGTTGGAGAACTATGCCTATTTTATTCCGTTTTTTGTTAAACCATGCTATAAATTGATTTGAAATTCAAAGACAAATTTGCAACTACTAAGTCAAAACATTTTTGTAGGCATGATTGTGATGCAATATACTCTTCTCATTTAGTCTAAGATGTACTCCTTCCGTCCATAAGTCTCCAACATTGGCGCAGTGACTAAGAAGCAGCGCAGGAGCAGCAAACGAGCGCCAATTATCAGCTAGGAATCACAATTAGTTTAGAAACAACTATTCACCCTGGGCACCTTGATCCTACAAGTGGTATTAGTCTCATTTGAGTGGACTTCAGCATCCTGAAAGCGCAAGGATGGCGAGTAGTTGGTTAAGTATACTTGTGAGAAACACATGTTTATGGCACATACTTTGTATAGTGGAAAGCATGTATGTCTTCCATTTCCGTGCTATTAATCAAAAATATGATGGGTCATAGTCTCATAGACATAGGCTTTTCTCATGCCTTGGATGAGCTCAATCCAGTGGACGAGCAAGAGAAATGCCTAGATCTCAGTGCACAAGCTACCAAGTATGAGATGAAAGTAGCACTCAAGAAGTCATGATGCATGGATCAGACTTCAAGTTTTATATGAAGGATCCAACATTATTGGAGGTGATCATATTGAGGAGATGGCGGTTGTGGTTTACTCTAGCATAAAAACATTATAGAGGAGGAACAAAATGTTTGAATACTAGATTAAAATCATGCAATTGTATGCTTGGAACAAAACATTGTGGATAGCACAACAATTATTATAAAAAAGGTGATGGAGAAATGTTATCAGCCCAAAACATTTGGTTTGCATTTCTAATTAAATACATCAAAAAATGTGCACACCTGAAATAAAATGTATATATGTGGGTAAACTAAAACAATAAAATTTCATAAATGATAAATAAATAAATATAACATGAAACTTTGGGAACAATATCCTAGTGTGTTTTAAAATTATTGAGATAATTGAATTATATTAGTAGAACCATATTTTTCAAGAATAGAACAAATCAAAATATAACATGGAAGAAGAGAAAAAAATCAAGTTAACTCAACCAAATACATTGTTGGGCTGAATATATTTTAAATCTGTAGTACGGACAAACACAAAACAGAGGTGAACAGAATTTTATGGAAAACAAAGAGTGTATAACAGATGTTGCACTTAACACTCAGAACTCACGATACAAATTCTCAACAGATGCTTTTTTCTGTGTAAGCCTGGCACATAACATGAATCATGAACGATCAGGATGCCTTAAGATCGTCCATGCCCACACTGGCCTGCAAGTAGACACAGGTGTATATCATAAAACTTGACCTTCAGAAAAATGTTGGGTTGATTACACAAAATGTACAGTAATTTGGGCTGAACTTACCAGAAACTTGTGGTTTTCTGCCAGCAAAGGGGAGAATGTTGCGCAGAACTTCTCAATGTCAGCGTTGATGTCGCCTGAACCACTGATGATCTCCATGAACTTCTTCCTGTCTGGTGCAAGCTTTATGGCAACCTGAAATTATGGGGCACATCAGCTAGCTAATGGCACAACCAGTATTCACTGAAGTTTACAGGCGTTAAAAAAAATCCACTTTATATCAAAAGTTGTAGTTACTGGAGAGTTGGTAGATTATGAGAAGATATGATAACTTCAGTGAGTAGTACCGAAAAGCTCGAGCTGGCCAACCAGCCATGCCATTTCTTCAGTGTTTTGCTGTAAGCGTCACTGCAAACTTGTGACATCTGCCAATCTGGATGCTGTACCAAATTGTGAAACAGCACAACCAAGAAGTCCATGGCTCTGTTGACAAACCAATGCAGAGAACAGTTCAATACTGCTATATGCTGTGCTGATGAATGAAACACTGAAATACGACCTCAAAAAACATGCTGAAATATACAAAATTTTAGGGAGCTACCTTGTTAGCCAGAGAAGGCCATTGGTACAGCTGCTAGAGCTTTTGGCTGTCTTGGCGCTGACTTCTACTTTCACCATGTTGTGCAACTGCTCATACTTTGTAGGATCAGACGCATATTTTGTCTCCAGCCTCTGCACGAGATCAAGAATAATGTGGCATTAAAACTGCAGTAGCAGCCAATCAGATGCATATATGAAACTCGCAACGTGAACGGATTCGCCTTACCGTGATATTGCCTCCAATGTCCGTCTTGACAATCGACATGGCCGACCCAAATTTCTCTGCAATAATGTCCAAGAATCAGAACGCCATTTCTCTAATGGCATCAAGGTAATGCTCATCGGTGATGAGCTCCATGAAAAAAAAAAATCTCTTGTTACCTAACACGGGAAGAATTTGCTTGCATACTTGGAGAAACGGCTTGGTCAGGATGACGCCACTCTCCGACTTGACATGCTTCATCCCCTCAAGGGAGGGTGTGAACACGGTCCCCTCGAACGCCATTCCTGAATCAAGTTGGTTACATAAATGAATTAGGAAAATAACCAAGAACAGGCATTAATCGACCACCTCGGTTCAATGAAATGATTCACACTAGTACTGAAAGATCAGAGCACACATAATGTTCCACGCTGAATTGAATCTCATCACAATAAAACATTAAAACTACCACAGGGAATCTGAAAAACAAAATCCTCAATATTGTTTCCTATCCTACCTACGACTATTTCCTTAAGAAACCAACAGGCTTTCCTATACTACTTAAATTTGCTCCTAGTAAACTGCAGAAACCATATATATCAACAATTTGTGCAAAAGATCATTAGCAACATCGATTCCAGAGCCTCGTTGCCTTCATATATAAATGTAATTAGCATACGTACGTGTAGCCTCCTCCAAATATTCCGTGCAATGCAAATTTACAAAGTGCGCTCACCTACTCAGGATGAAGAGATGGACGAAAGGAGAGAGGAGAAAAGAATGGTGTGTGTGTGTGTGTGTGTGTGTTGGTGGGGGGTGGGGGCTTGGTTTGGGTCCAGAAAGAAGACCTGAGTGAGAAATAGAGGAGACGTGTGTCTGGGTGGCGGAAGTGGTGGGAGTGTCGTGGGATGGATGAACTGGGCTGGGCCTGCATGGTTGGCACCTCGATCATATTGTGCAGGACGGCACGTCGCTTTGCACAACGACTGTTGTTAGGGATTTTCAGTACAGTATCCCGTATACTTGCTACTCGTCTAGTCACCGATTAACTCTGACCTCAGAGGTCGATCAAAATTAACCCTGGAGGTTCCGGATGATGTCAAACAGCAGAAGATCGAGACATACCAATTATTAGTCTTGTGCTGCGGAGTTCTTTTCACGTATAATGGATGGTCTTTTTTTTTTTGTTTATATTCATTCCGTAGAGCTGGTGTAAGCATATTTAAACTTTTGGGTGTGTTTGGACTACTATATATCTCTTTATGAAGAGGACGGAGGCTGAAACTTCTCTATCATAGAAAACAAATAAAAAAGGAGCAAGCTAAACTGGAGGATTATAGGGTCCGTCCTGCCTCAAAAAGACATATAGGGCCCTCTAAACTTTTAAAGCCTTAAAGGAACATGCATGATTATCATCTCGTTCATAATCTTCATGGAAATGATCACATTTGTACTTTAAAATTTCTTTCAGCAAAGGGAGATTCTTGGCATCAAACGGCATCATTTGTTCATAATTAACTCTCTCCCAGATTATTCCTGACCTAACCCTACTACAGAGACTCAGAAGCAAATTAACCAATATAATTAAACATCAACATGCTCTGACACAACTCGTATACTAGACATGTCGAGCACTCGCACGCTCCATGCATGTGACGAGCTTTTTTCTTGTGACGAGTTTAATTAGACGTGATGGGCAGTGGGCAATGATCTCTCTTTGATGCGCCAATCACAGGTCGCAGCAAGGGGGCTAAGATTGATGGTCAACTGGTGATGGCAAAGTAGTGGTTGCCCAAATCAGGCCGCAGCTGCGCCGATCTAGACCAACAGCAGCGACAGTGTGTCTGTGTTGTACAATCATTGTGGAAGGGATTGCCGTAATTTGTCCTTTTGCTAATCTAAAAATCAAGGTGCAAAAAATCCATGCAGTGGCTCCAAAACATGTAATAATTTGAATATGTAGGGAAGCACCCTGTCTTCAAACCCCCACCAAATTGAATTATCTCGAGATTTCTTGTTAGCTTTTATTTTACCTAAGTTTGTGTAATCCTGTTGAGAACTTTTAGTTGGTTTGTTTAGTTACGTCGCGTAGAATCTTGGGTGGTTTAGAGATGTGCGCGAACCACGCCGAGACCGTGCCTGTGTGTACTACCCTGTCGTGATGTTGTCTGTGTATGTCCCATCGGCATTCTGAAAGAAACGGAGATCAGTGGAGGCGTCGTAGCGGCGGGGTGGTTGGCTTAGTGCCGTATATACACTAAACAAAGGTTCAGAAAGGTGGTTGCGCCGATTTGGGCAAGATATCGCTGTGTTTGTTATTTTCTTATTCTCTGGTTCACGTGTTCACGTCGCCTAGGGTTCTAGTCACGGCGGTGACCACCAGCCGGTCACCGTCGCTGCCGGTCTTGCTCATCGCGAGTCCGGTTCCAACATCTGGTATCAGAGCCGAGGGGATCGAAAGATCAAGGAAAAACAAGTGTGTCGTGAAGCTCAAGGAAGAAGGAGATGACTGGCGGTTCAAGCTCGTCGTCGTCCAGCGTCAAGGAGAGCTCGTTGATCTGGCCTATGCTCACTCGCACAAATTACGTGGAGTGGGCGATGTTGATGCAAATCAACTATGTGGCACTGGAAATCTGGGATGTAATTGATCCTGGAACCAATGTCAAGCGGCCACAGGACCGCCAGTCCATGGGTGCACTCATGAGATCCATTCCCAAGGAGATGTGGGGAACACTTGGCGCCAAGAAGACAGTGAAGGAGGCGTGGGATACTGTGATGACGATGAAGGTTGGAACAGATCGGGTGAAGGAGATCAGTGTCCAGAAGCTCATCAAGGAATTCGAGAACATCGAGTTCAAAGATGCAGAGAGTGTGGAGGACTTCGGCATGTGGATCATCAACCTTGTCGCTACACTCAAAACCCTTGGTGAGAACATCGATGATCCTCGAGTTGTAAAGAAATTTCTGCGTGTCTTGCCACCTAGATTCAACCAAGTTGTTGTATCCACTGAGATGTTTTGCGATCTGAAAACATTGTCAGTAGAGGACTTGGTGGGGAGATTGCGTGCAGCTGAAGATCGGTTTGAAGAAAAGATCAATCAGATCACCGATAAGACGGGTCGACTGTTGCTCGCTGAGGAGGAGTGGCTTGAGAAACATAAACATCGTTTTCAGCCAGCTCACGGCCGAGAAGGAGGAAGTAGCAGTGGGGGCCATGGAAAGGGCAAAGTACCACATCGTCATAATGGGCGTAGCTCCAAAGGCAATGGCAATGGCACTGTCAAGCTCACTTCTGAAGGCACACCTCGTCGAAAGGGCAGGTGCATAAACTGTGGAATATTTGGCCATTGGGCCGAGGACTGCGAGCGTCCTAAGAAGGAGAAAAAGGGTGAGAAGAAAGAGGAGGCTAATGTTGCTGTGGGTGGGGCCGATCATAACCCGGCCTTGTTACTGGCAGTGGCAAGTAACTGTACTGAATCATTTGTTGAGGTTGTTCACCTTTCAGAAAAGAAGGTGGTTCCGGTAGAATGTCCAGGAGGTGTGTGGATCCTAGACACATGCGCTAGTAACCACATGACAGGCTGCAGAGAAGCTCTTACTCACCTAAATGAGAAGGTTAGAGGCTCAGTTAGTTTTGGTGATGGCTCATGTGTTGAGATCCATGGGCTCGGCTCCATGGTAGTACAAGGTCGAAGGCAGGAACATAAGGTACTAACTGACATCTACTATATTCCTAGATTGAAAAGTAATATTGTCAGTTTAGGCCAGCTTGAAGAAAAGGGTTTTGAGGTGTCACTGAAAGATGGCATATGTAGTGTATATGATCACATAGGGCACACTTTGGTCATCTCAGCCCCAGGAACTGCAAATCGTCTGTATATTCATAAGTTTAGTGTTGTTTCACCTGTTTGTTTAATGAGCAAAATAGATGATGATGCTTGGAAGTGGCATGCTAGGTTCGGACATCTGAATTTTAGATCACTTAGAGACCTTGGTAGAAAGCATATGGTGTCAGGGAGGCCAACTGTTGACAGGGTCAAGCAGGTTTGTGATGGCTGTTGAAAGACCCTAGTTTGGTTTTGGTAATTGATGAAACCTAGCTACTAACCTATGTGCTATGTGTGTAGCCTAAGAAAGGTTAGTGATGAGGAGGAAGATGACATGAGCTAAAGTGAAGATCAAGTCTTGGAAAAGTAATAGCAAAGGAACAAAGAGCTAGAGGCTAAGGTAAAAAGATAGGAGATCTTAGTTTTGGTGATTGTTGACACGAGAAGTGGCAAACGGATATACCGCAAGCGTATGGTAGTCAATTTAGCCTTCACCGGGAGTATTCCAGGTATCGTATTTTCCACGGGGAACGTGAAGTGATCTAACTAGGTTCAAGACTGTGCAGTGATGAGATAAAGGATCTATGATAACTGGGTAGAGAGGTTCTTATGTAGTAAAGATATCTAGTCTTGGTGTTCTAAGTATAAAGAGGTGTACACCTCCTCCCTTAACAAGAGGCAATAGGCGAAACAGGAGGAGATATAACTCCTCCCGAGGCGGCTATGCTATTGTATTGATGCCCTGCCATTTTAATAACTTATCTTACACACGTGGAGGGATACTAAGACCAGACAAGGCTGTCACCACTTGCTGGCACCCACTAACAATCCGTGCGACAAGCGGCCCACACTGATAAGATATAGCCTAGACACCACGTCTACACTATACTTACTACTCTAAGCCTTGCAAGAGACTAGAGCACTTCACTAAGTAAAGCAATGTGCAAGTAAAGCAAGTATATACTTAAAATACCAGAACCAGAATATAAAATACTTAGAAGGACTCGGATGTAAAACTTACTTGAAGATTCGCATCCGCTGAGGTACACCTTGGAGAAGACTCCCGACAGGCCCGGGGCTTTCTCCTGAAGACTTCCCTCACTCTATCCCAATTAGCACAGCACTATAGCAGAGCTAAAGCTACTACATATTGGTTTCTCCTATGAATCATGCTCTAAAGTGAAGGCCTATGGGGGTATTTATAGGGGGAGGTGGAGTAGAGGATACTCCACTGCCACGTTATCAATCCGCGTGACCTCCATCATGCACCGTTGGATCAAACCGCCCTTGAAACCGCCTCAAATGAACGGCAGTGGTAAAACTATCACGTGGGAAGCATGCAGGAAGTCGGTGAAGCAAGGCAGTGGCCTGGGCCCACCAGGGGTAGGTCGACCGACCCACCTATGGCAAGGTGGGCCCACCACCATGGTCCCCACTGGTCATAGAGTGTGGCTATGTACTGGTTTCGCCTTGGTCTTGTCGGTTCACACCTTGATCCATGTGCTTTGATCTTCCACCGTTGATTGGAAACACAAGTTTGATCCAAAGGTGGAATTGAGCTGGATGGAGAGTCACATGGATCGTGCCATGTCAGCAGAGCCCTGGTAGGTCCCACATGTGGGTCGACCGACCTGCATGTGGGCCCTCCAGGTGCTCCACTCTCTTTATGCTTCCTTGAGTCATATGTTGAAGTATGACAGCTTGGTGCCCAAATGGGTGGGTCGGCCGACCCACTCATTATGCCCATCTTTTGCACATTGTCTCCAGAAGGCATGATATTAATGATTGTGAAGTTGGTTTGTCATTTGGCCATACTTGGTTGGTTGCCCAACCTTCACATAGAGCTTCCGGACACTGAAAAGTACCTGTTCTGAGTGCCTACAACCAAATAATGACAAGTACATGTGGAACCAAGTTATTTGTACCTAAGTCACTATGTGTTTGGTGGTTTCCTTCCAGAAAGAATGTCTTGTTGACGGTTTTGATGGGGTAAAAACATGGTATAACTACCGTCAACAAGATCCCCCATACTTAAGTCTTTGCTCGTTCTCGAGCAAAGGTTAGAGAGAATGATAAAATATGATTATGATATTTTTAAGATATTAGCAAACACAAAGCTTTACTCAAGACATATCTCATACAAGTGGGTTATGTGGTACTGTCTAGCATATATCCTTCAGATGTTGAAAAATGGAACAGTTCTCAAAGCAAAGTCATCTTTCCATTTTCATATCCTTAGCACTTAGAGTTTTTGATAATGGTTTAAAAGAAAGCACATAGTTCATTCTTACTCCTCAAATAGTACTCTCAAGTCACTCAGTAGGTATATGATTCCTCACCAAGGCATAGCATAAGACTGCCTTCTTTTGTTTCATCCTACATCTATCAAGCTTATGTGGGGCTCAGGTAGGGATAAGATAGCATACTTGCATTGAATGTTTTGTAAAGTCAAAACAGGGATCCAAGGAGAAGACTGTCATAATCTTAGATCAAGATGTGCAAGTGTGTGGAAAATAATGGGATGTATTGCTCCTTAATAAGATCTCTCTCTACTTTATTTTATTTGAGACATGGCTAGCATTTTTTTCTTCTTTTTTTCTTCTTTTTTTTCAAAGTAATGGACCTTCATGTGTCCACTTTTTTTTGAATAGCCTTTGTGTCTCATCTACTAAGTCATACTTAGAGAGATTTTCTAAGCTTTAAAGCATGGAGCATATTTATGATGGATATGGATGGCATGTTTTTGTGTACTTCCAGTGTAGAAGCAGCATGTGTATATGTGGCGTGTGTGTGATCTTGATCTTGGGACTATGAGATAGTTCTCAACAAGGGTTAACAAGATTTGACCAAACTCAAAGCAATTGCAAATAGCATGATTAGAAGGGGTTTTGAACATGGTATGATCATATATGGTTTTGGTAGGAATTTTCTTACTATTGAGGAGTGAGTGACACTATGGTTTTATGACATTTTTAAAATAAATCTCTAAGCACTTTGAATATAAAATGTATGAATCATGAGCTAAGAACTATATCACATTTGTCAACAACTAAGTCAATATGATATTCCTATCAAAATATGTGACCCACAAGTATAAGCATATGCAAGAATTAAACTTTGTGACGCTTCTACCCTTTAAATGTCATAAATCATGTCACTTTTTATTTTCAGATGCAAGTTTTCTTGTTTTTATTTTTATTTTATTTCATCTAAGGAAAGCAAATAAAAAGTAAAAATGAAAGAACGGAGGGGAGTAGGAGTGGCAAACCAGTCGAAAAGTAAGTAGACGCTGATGGGTGCTGACTGGTGGGTCCAGAGGTCCCAGGTGGGGTCGGCCAACTATGGAGCTTCTGGCTACTCCGGTGATCGCCATTCGAATCCTCGCCTTTGAAGGTGCGCTTGCACTTGCGTTCTTCTGTTTTGTGTTGATGTGCCTGTCGCATGACCTGCCTTTAAAGGCTTCTTGGGACAGGTTTGTCGAGCAGACGTGTCTTGTTGTGAACATCATCGTGGTGCATTCAGAATTGTTCCTGAGTGTGTTGGGGAGGACACCAACCTACCCCCACACTTGGCTTGCTGCATACTGGGTTAGAGAGACAAAGGAAATGTCAAGTGCAGGGGCCCTGCTAGTGGCAACACACCAGCAGAACCAAAATTTTATTAAACATAGGCACAAGTTACTAGGAAATAAACCTAGCTAAGTGTCTTTCTTATTTGTGAAGATTTTTTTTAAGATATCTAGCGTGAAAAGTGGATGACCTCACGCCCCATGGCCTTTGATACACACTTCATCTTCGCACTAGTGCTAATGCGAAGAGTGCGGAAGTTGTCTTCTAAATCCAAGTGAGCCATTTTTAACTCCGCTACTTGCTCCTTTAAGGCACTATTGTGTTCCTAGATGTGGAAACCACACAAAGAAACTTCTCCAAGACACTCTTCTTGGTGCAGTCATCCTCAAAGTGCCTTGATGGCCCATTGATCATGAAGGATTAACCTTCCGCCAGGTGGTCTTTGGGGAGCTAGTGGTGTTTCTCTACTCACGCAACTACTTCTTCTCCTCGTCTGTGAGCTGGAAAACAACATCTTCCCTTGTCCCAGCCCATGGCCAATGACAATGTGGTTCTTCATGAAAGGTGGGCGTCGAAGGCGTGTAGGGGCTGGTATACTCTGTAGGGATCAACCTCAAGCACCTTGACATCCATGATGACCTCTAGGGTCTCGAAAAGTGATCTCTCGGATCGAAGGGGCCCTTACCAAAGGAACAATGGTATTTTTACTGGTGGGGGCCATGGTGGAGTTTCTCTTAGAGACTTGGGAGGTACAAAGGAGGTTGGGAAATACTAGAGTTGGGATGAGGATAAGTGGGAAGAGGAAATAGAGGAGGGAGGTATGCCAACATTCTCCCCATCTGAATTCGCAAGAGGGAGCATCGAGGGGACATTGGCATAACGTTCTGGAGCGAACGGATTTTGGATTTAGGCTTCCCATGAGGCAAGAAATGGTTTGCCAAAACTTGGCCAACAAAAGTAGGTCGCCCGACCCATGTTTGGAGGCTTCTTGGGCCCAGTTTTGACATGGAGACTAGTCTAATTATGAGCATTCTAGACTAGTGCTCAAACCATAGAGAAATGAAAGAAGTAAAGACATGTAGATTTTAGTTGTGTTAAATCATTAGCAAGGATGAATTCTAGCATGTCACTTTCTTCTTTCATAGTTCATGCTCATGAAAAACTTTAAGAAGGTGGCCACTTACCTTAGAGATGAGTTGTAGCATTAGTCCTTCTCAGTTGTATTGCATCAAAGTTTTCCTTGGCCAAAAAAACTTGACTCTTGAGTTGCACATGAGGACCGTGATTTGTCTCCATGAATGATCTTATGACTTACCCATAGAGATGTTGAGGTTCTTGCTACAGGGGTTAGTACAAAAGTGCAACCAAGTTCTGTGCAAGTATATTTTGATTCAATAATCAAGCTCGACACCATGTCATGTTTGATTAAGGTAGTCTATTTAACCTAAGCACCATGCTTAATTTAAAAAAAATACTATGGAGGTATGATCGATTCATACAACCAAACCCAAGCATACTAGCATAAAATGGAAGCATGAGATGATATACAAGATTCATCCGATTAGAGGCAAAAGCTCGAATGTGAAGCCAAGGAGCTTTTTTTATTTTATTTTAGTGGGTTGAAGACAAAAGTAAGAGGAATGCACTAAACAAGAGGAAGGGAAAGTGACAAACCAGTCAAGAACTATGGCTCAACGTAGTGGAGGTTGACTGGTGGGCTGAGGGGTCTATGGTGGGGTCGGCTGACCCCACCTTAGAGGTTCCAGCCACTTTGGTTCTTTCCTTGTGTATTCTTACCTCTAATGATATGTTCCTGCACTGATGCTTTTTGCTTGGGATGTCCTTCAACACCCAAATGTGTTCAAAGAGGTCAAATGACCCCCTCACACTTGATGTAAGGTGTGTCCTGAGTCATGAAAATAGAGAAAACATCAAGTGCGGGGGTTCTGTTGGTGGCAACACACCAACAGAACCAAAAGTCTCACTAATCTACTAAGGTTAAGAATAGGTTGCATCATGTTTAATTCACTATCAACCTTTGTAGATCTGGTTGCAAGAACTTATACCAAACCACGACGAGACTTGCAAAATTTATGATAGACAAATACATCTACAACTAGCCTTGCAAAGATTTTAGGAACAATAAGGGTGAAGAGGTTGTAGATGTTGTGTGTGGGAGTGGTAGAGAGAAGGATTGATTTGGGAGGTTTCCCATATGAGCAAGGGTCTAATGAGAGGATCAGGGGATAACTTCCATGCTCATTAATATAACCTTCCTGCTTAAGGAGTGGGTGAGCAATTTCTTTTTCAAGACATTCCAAGTCCTTTTTAGGACTTGGATGAGCTATGGTTGAAATTGAAACTGCCATAAGCTCACCCCTTGGATCATGAATAGATTTGGATTCTACCCCTTTGTTGAGAGGTTGTGAAGATCAAACAGGTAGATAATCATCACCTATTCTATGACCAAGCTTCTCATTTCCAATATCCTCCAAGATTCGCATGATTGGCCTTCCAATGAATGTGAGATGAAAGGAAAGTCCAGGAAGGTCAAAGATGTGGAAATCTAGGGAGTTCTTTAGATCATCAATCACCACAGGTACGTCTTGAAGAACTCCTAAACAATCAAGGACTTGACCATTGGGGAGACAAAGACACTTTTGAGATTGGAGTAGGTGATTCTTTGATGAACTTTGAACATGGAAATGAGGAATGATGTTGATGCCGAGGCTAGGATCATAGCAAATTTTGCTATAAATGCCCATTACTTGATAAAATATCCTTCTTACATGAGTGGGCATTTTAGCAACCGTCATTGATGCTTCAGCCTCATCTAACTACTCTTTACTTACAACGATAGATAGATTCACTAACCGTTGTTGTTGCTCTTTTTGGTCAGATTTATGGGCCTGATGACTCTCACACCTCGGGTGTCTTAATGAATCCCTGGAGTCAATGACCGGATCATCATAAGAATTTGACGGAAGGGCAAAATTGGGATCATCGGGATCAAGGATGAGTTTAGAAATGGGTTCAAAGGACATGGTGGATGTGGGTATAGAAGAGGAGAGGATAGATTTTTCTTCTAGGCATTTTGGCTCTCCTTCTATGGGCACAGTTAGCATTCCTTTTGGAGGTTCATCCAAGATCCTAGATATTTCCCTATGTGCCACATGGGAATTCAAGGCGTCAGATGATTCTAATTTGGGAGAGTTTTGAAGAGATCCTTTCTTGAGAGGTTTTGAATGATGTTTCTTAGAAGGTCTCTTTTTGATAGGATAATTGTAGATATTCCCAAAACTAGTAAGGTCAGAAAAGAGATTAGCCTCAAAATCGAAGGAGCAATTTATAGGAAAAATTTCTTTCTCCTCCGATGTTTCTGGTATTTGCGGTTCAGGATCGATGGCGGAATCTGTAACACCCGAAAAATTGCATTCTTTTAAATAATGGGAATTTATTTAATTATGCAATTAGCTGATCATTCCAATATAGGGAAATAATAATTTTTCTCAAATATAAAATCAAACCTAGGTCATACACATGTATGATGCATTCATGCTGGAGCATTTCTTCTTTGTACTGTTGTAGCTTATTTGAATTTTTCAAATATTTCAAAACCCAATTTGAAAATCCTTTTGGAAAATGAAATTAGAAAATAGAAAAGGGAAATAGGAAAACCTTCCCTCTCTGATTTTGGCCCGAGGGCCCAGTCCTCCTCTTCCTTTCGGCCTGCTCCCTCGCTCCCCTTTCTGTTGGGCCGAAGCCAGCGCGCCGGCCCAGCTAGCAAGCCAGCCCAGCCGCAGCAGCGCAATGCCCCCTTTCCTCCTCTGCGGCTGGCTAGCGGGGCCCACGCATCAGCGCTCTTGCCCCTTCCTCCTTCTTCCCTGGAGACTGAAGCAGAGCAGAGCCGCTGCCGCGGCCGAGCGCGCGCGCCCTCTCTTCCCCCTGCAGCGGCTGCCAGCCCGACCCCAGCGCTCGGTGCTACTGACCTGTGGGACCCCCAGGACAGCCCCTCCCCTGTTTCCCTCTGCTGCTCGCCGTGAGTCCGACGCGGGCAAGAAAGAAAACGGCCAAAGCCGAGTTCGTCGCCGCGCCGAGAAGTCCGAAGCAGAGAAGAAACGGCCGAAGCCGATTTCTCCGCTCGCCGAGTTTGTTTCAATCTCCGAGATTGTCGTCACACCTCGGGAGTACTTAAGCAGCGCCACACCCCCTCGTAGCCGTCACCTAACCCTAGCCGCCTCTTCTCGCCGCCACTGCCGAGCTCCCGCGACAACCGAGCAGCCGCCGCCGCGAGCAATTAGCTCGATTCGCCACCAATTTCCTCCCGGTAAGCCTTTGAGGAGCTTCGCTGTGATCTTGTGAAGTTCCCGAGCACTTTCCCCCTTCGATTTGTGCACTGACACGCCTCCGCCGCCGTTACAGAGAGCCACCGTCCGCCGGGTCACGCCGCGAGCTATCTCCGAGTCGATTTCCGACCTTCCCATCACCCTAGGTGAGCTTATGATGCTCTTCCCGATCTATGGGTACCCTTCCCGACCTATTTCATGCACCGGAGGCCGAGTTCGCCTTCTCCGGCGATGCGCCGGCCATGGCGCCACCGCGGTCGGCTCTGTTCCGGCCGGGAGCACCGCCATCCCTCCTCTCTTTTAATCTGATCCGCCGATTTTGAATCGGACGGCCGAGAGCAGCCCATACCGTTTCGGCCGTGCATTTTTGCGGATAACCCCCTGCAGTTTTTAATGCTTAACCCGCAGCCCTTAGCGTATTCAGTAGATTACGTTTTCTGTATTTGAAGGCGTATTTATTTTCGGTATATATGAAAATGTGTTTTCAGATTTGAAATCAGAACTGTTTTGTTCGTAGTTTCTCCGTTTTAATTCCGATTTGAACGATTCAAATTGCGTTAGATTCGTAATTTGATGATCTACCAGTTAGTACCACTGTTTCATATGTTATTAACTTTTAAAATTCAAGATTATATTTAATCTATTATTATTCTATTATAAATCTTGTAAAATTCATATCTTCCTCGTTTTAAATCCGATTTGCGCAAACTTTATATCGATGTGATCGTAGCAACGCGTAGATTTGTTTCATAACCTTTTTAATTTATTTTCTTTCTGTTGGTGTATTATTCTAATGAAAACTCTTGTTTGTATGCATGATTGCCCCTGTATGCGTGTGTGTTGTTATGATGGATCGAGTATAGACGGTGAGCCTTACGTGGGTGATCAAGATCAGTACTTCGACAACCCGGATCACCAGGAGTTTGCTGATCAAGGCAAGTATTAGTATGGATCATCCTTGTTGTCCTATTCACCAAATAAATAATTGCATTTGCATGTGTCTTCCTTGTTAACCATAGTTACTTCCTAGTTTTGTTATCCTGTTCCTTGCAACCTATGGGATTATGCATATGGTAGTTGATGCTAGTGCGTTATTGATATCATGATCATGTAAACTGATTAATTGAATATGCAATAAGGATTAAAAGATGCCTTTTTAGCAACATGAAACTAGGGGATTGGAGCATAGTTTTGTGATGCACCATATCCTTCCCCCTTGGTAATGATCTGTCAGCAAAAGCTGGGACTTACAGTGCAACTATGAGGACTACATGGCTCTGGTTTTAGTCAAGTATAGGTCCTTTTACTAGCTTGTTAGAGGTTACCGAAAGGCGTGATGGGGCCTGACGACTCGGGTATAGTGCGGCTCCTGTCCGAGTGTGTATAACCTGTGTGACCTTGTGCCACGAAGAAGGGGGGCTCTACATCTGCTTGCCGGGTCCCTAGCGGCCCTAACTTGTTAGACGAAGTATTTTGAAAGACTTCATAGTGAAACCCTGCTCTCTCACCTTGGTAGTGTTATGGGAGTAATTAACCCGAGCAAATGGGAATCACGGCTCATAGTGAAAGTGCACAACCTCTGCAGAGTGTAAAACTGGTATACTAGCCGCGCTCACGGTCACGAGTGGCCCGAAAAACTCACGGAATAGTTATCTTTCGGGGTGATGTTTACTTGTTGCTAGTCTATTTATTGCTACTCATTAATTATGTTTACTATGATCATGAGAATGGGCTTATTAACTTGTTGCTATTCAATTGCATAAAAGGTGATTAATTAAAAGCAAACAGCTGTTAAACCCGTGTCAACCTTTTGAGCCTCATGAACCCATGATAGTCTTGTTGAGTACGACATGTGCTTACGCTTGTTTATTTTTCATTATTTGGTTAAAAATCCCGGATGGGTAACAGATGGTGATAGTGATGAGGACTACCCAGAGGACTACTAGACTTGTGCTTCAATAGTCGACGTCCCTGTGCTATGGAGCTACCGCGAGAGTTATCTTTATTTTTCCGCTGTGTAATGACTTTGATATTATTCGCTATGTATTAAACATTGGTTATGATACAATTTATGCAATTTGTTGGCTTATGTGTGTGACTGATCTCTGGGCGCACATAAGATTATGCATCCCATTTTATCCTTAAAATTAGGTGTGACAGATTGGTATCAAAGCCAGGTTGACTGTAGGACGCAAGCCTAGTTAGCACTGGATAGCCCTTAGCTTTGTTATCTCTTTTTACTTGTTATATTAATTTGTTACAAGTTTTTGCTGATATCCTACCCTTGTCCATTGCAAAATTTTGACTTAATCTTAATTCATGTAGATGGCCAACCTTAAGCGCACTGCTCGCAAGCGTGTCATGCCACCTAAGAGGTACCTGCAGCGCTTCATCTCTGGCGGACGTGTTTCCCGACCGGAGGTACCGTGGAAGACGTACCAGTGGAGGAGCCCCAGCAGGAGGTGCCCGCAGAGGAGCCCAGTGAAGAGCCCTTGGAAGACAGCTCTGAAGACGTACCTATGGAGGACCCTCAGGAAGATGAACCCGAGAAGGTGGAGCCGCGGGGTGACCAGGATTGTGCTGGCGACCCTGATGACGAAGATGATGGAGGCGACTCGGATGACTCCGACGACCCCGATGACGATGGCGACGATGATGGAGACCAAGGTGGAAAACCCTGGGTGGGAATGATTCACTATGATCATCATGGTGATGACTACTACCACCCGCTGCTTCTTGACTTGGTGCGCCGCTTCTACCCCAACGCCTCGGTGCTGTACAAGACGGAGCACTGGAAGCACCCTGACTACGCCGACTACTATGAGACGAGGGTGTACATTAAGGAGGGAAGCCAGGTGAAGAATGTCCACTATGCTGTCTCCATTCGACTCTCCAAAGCTGCCGCCATCAATGATGTCGCACGACAAGCTCTTATGGTGCACCGCCATGAGAATTGGGACATCATCAAGTGGGAGATGCACCACTACCTTCCCCGCCGTCAGAGTGGCCAAGCTAACTGCAGCATCGCCGGTCCACTTGGAGAAGTGAACGCTCGACTCCATGCTGCCTTGGAGTGTTTGGCCCAGACCAACACTTTTCTGGACCAGACACTGGATGAGCTGAACACCAGGACTGAAGCTAACTACAAGCTCAGCCGGGCGGTGGATGAGTTGAACAGGCAACTCGGTGTTGGACCCCCTCCGCCATCACCAAGGTGCCCAGCTGAATCGCCGCCAAGGAACGAGGTGACCATGGAGATGCTCACACCCGCACCGACATCGACCCCTAGAGGAGTTACCCCCAGTTAGTAGCAAAAGACGCTAGTAGCGCAAATTGAGTCAAGTCGAGTCTAGTTCGTGTCTTGTGAACTTTTGTGCTAGATTGCTTTTTCTTATGAACAATGCTTGATTTGGAGTTTGTAATGAGTGCTGAGATTGTGGGCATGTCCGCAAAATCTCTTTATATAGGTTTGAATTAATGCATAATAGTTTGGGTTGATTATCTCAGTTTCCAGCAGTGCTTTTTTTCAGACCTCTTTGCCTTAGTTATTTTTCCTATTTAAGTATATACGACCAAAAATCATGAAATTTTTTTTGTGAAAAACTAGACTTCTGTAGTTTTCTTTGGCCGCAAGAATTATCTCAATATCAGTTACGGTTTGGGAGAAACAAATGTCACAAGTCAAAGTTTCTGCGCTGTCTGTTACTTTGAAATAGTTTCGAATCAAATCTGTTTTTGATAAACTTAATTGCAGAATCTGGAGAGATGGTCTGAATAAAAGTTGTAGAGTTTTTCTCATGCTTTCCAACCATGTATAGTATGTCTCTGTTTGACTTCGGGAACTCCAGATATGACTATTTTTCTACTCTACCATTGTTGGATCGCGCCCAGAATTTCCTGTTCTAGTCTTTTAAGTGTTATTTTAATAGAAAAAAATTCTAAACCTCACTTCAATGATTTGAACAGCAGATGGCCCACACCAGGAGGAACCCAAGGGGTGATGGTACCTCTGAATAAAATGCTAATCCACCACCACCTCCGCCACAGCCTAATATGGAGCAGCTGATGATGATGCAAACACAGCTGATGCAGCAGATGGCCCAGAACATTCAACTGCTGCAGCGAAACAATGGCAATGGGAACCCACCTCCACCACCCCGTGACAAGAGAAGCGAATTCTTGAAGGGACGCCCGCCCACCTTCGATCATTCCAGTGATCCTCTCCAAGCTGATGATTGGCTGTGTGCAATAGAAAGGCAGCTGGAGATCGCCCAATGCAACGACGTTGAGAAAGTTCTCTATGCATCCGGGCAGTTGCAGGGAGCTGCTCTGGATTGGTGGGAGTCTTTCCGTTTTGGACGTGCTGACCCCATCTCTTGGCAGCAATTCCGTGAGGGGTTCCGCAATCATCATGTGCCTGCAGGGTTGATGAAGATGAAGAAGAAGGAGTTTCTTTCTCTGAAGCAGGGAGGTATGCTAGTTGCCGAGTACCGTGACAAGTTCATCCAATTGTCGCGGTATGCTCCAAAAGAGGTTGAAGATGATGCCAAGAAGCAAGAGCTCTTCTTGGAGGGACTGAATGATCATCTCCAGAACCAGTTGCTCTCCCACACTTTCGCCAACTTCCAACAGTTGGTGGACAAAGCCTTGATCATCGAGAGCAAGCGCCGTGAGATAGATGAGAAGAAGAAGAAGAGGAAGTTTCAAGGGCAGTCGTCTGGAAGCAACAGCCGCTTCCGTAACAACCAGCAGCAGCCTCAGCAGCAACAACGTTTCCAGGGACAGTCTGGATTCAAGAACAATTTCCAGAATCAACAACGTTCCCAGAACCAGCAGCGCTCCCAGTACCAGCAACAAGGTGGCAACCAGGCGCCACAACTGACTGCTCCCAACAACATCCCAGTGAAGAATGGTGCCCCCAACAAGTGTTTCCGTTGTGGCAAGGAAGGACACTTGTCCTACAATTGTCCTGAGAAGCAGAATCCCCAAGCCTCCCAGAAGCAGAACAACCAGCAGAGAGTGCCACCTCGCACCGGGAAGGTGAACCATGTGTCGGTTGATACGGCACAGGAGACTCCAGAGGTCATGATGAGTACGTTTAATATCGACTCCATCCCCGCTACAGTTCTTTTTGACTCTGGTGCTTCGCATACTTTCATTTCGCACACATTTGTTAGAAAGCATGGTATTCCCCTTAGTGTCATGAAACATCCTATTATGGTTTCTTCTCCGGGTGGTGTTATGCAAGCTACTCTTCAGTGTCTCCCGATTACTGTCTCATTAAGGGAGGTAGAATTTGAGATAACCCCTATTATGCTAAATACTGCCGGAATTGATCTTATCCTGCGTATGGATTGGATGATGAAGAACGACATCAATATAAAGTGCAAGGAGAAGGTCGTGACTATCACTACCCAGAAGGGAGATGAGGTCAGAGTCGAGGTTGCTTTGCAAGTTCAACAGAAAGCCACAGTACATCAGCTCAGAGAAGAAGTGCAGCCGGATAACTCAGTGGTAGATGAGTTTGAAGATGTGTTTCCAGATGAGTTACCAGGTATGCCGCCTGACCGTGACATTGAATTTATCATTGAGTTGTTACCTGGTACTGCACCTATAGCTAAATGTCCATATAGAATGGGAGTTAAAGAATTAGAAGAACTTAAGAAACAAATTAAAGAACTGTCAGAAAATGGTTTCATTCGTCCTAGTTATTCACCTTGGGGAGCCCCGGTTATTTTTGTTGATAAGAAAGATGGTAGTCAAAGGATGTGTGTTGATTATCGATCACTGAATGAGGTCACCATTAAGAACAAGTATCCGTTGCCTAGAATTGATGACTTATTTGATCAGTTGAGAGGTGCTTGTGTGTTTTCCAAGATTGATCTCCGTTCAGGTTATCATCAGTTGAAGATTCGTGACTCTGACATACCTAAGACTGCATTCACTACTCGGTATGGATTGTATGAGTATACGGTAATGTCCTTTGGTTTGACTAATGCACCTGCCTACTTCATGTATCTGATGAACAAGGTATTCATGGAATTCTTGGATAAGTTTGTTGTGGTGTTCATTGATGATATCTTGATCTACTCCAAGAATGAAGAAGAGCATGCCGAACATCTGACATTGGTTTTGCAGAAGCTCAGAGAACATAAGCTGTATGCCAAGCAAAGTAAGTGCGAGTTCTGGTTGAGAGAAGTTGCTTTTGTAGGACATATTGTGTCCAATGGTGGAATTTCTTTAGACCCAAGCAAGGGGGCAGACGTGTTGAATTGGAAGCCGCCAACTGATGTGACTGGCATTCGTAGTTTTCTTGGTTTAGCTGGTTACTACCGAAGGTTCATTGAAGGATTCTCCAAGCTTGCGAAGCCAATGACTTCCTTGCTAGAGAAGAATGCCGAGTTTGTGTGGTCTGAGAAGTGTCAAGCTAGTTTCGAAGAATTGAAGAAGAGATTGACAACAGCGCCAGTGTTGGTTTTGCCGGACCTAAGTAAGAAGTTCTCTATCTGTTGTGATGCTTCCCGCCTAGGTCTTGGTTGTGTACTCATGCAAGAAGGAAGAGTCATATCATATGCATCGAGACAGTTGAGGAAGCATGAGTTGAATTATCCTACCCATGATTTGGAGCTAGCAGCTGTGGTTCACGCTCTGAAGTTATGGAGGCATTATCTGATTGGTCATAAGTGCGACATTTATACTGATCATAAGAGCTTGAAGTATATCTTCACCCAGTCAGAGTTGAATTTGAGGCAACGTCGTTGGTTGGAATTGATAAAGGATTATGATTTGGAAGTGCATTATCATCCAGGCAAAGCAAATGTTGTGGCCGATGCTCTTAGTAGAAAAAGTTATGCTAATGAGATTCGAACAACCACTATTCCAGCAGAGTTGTGTGCAGAGATGGAGCGTCTCAACTTGGGAATAGTGATCAATGCTATTGAGATGGAGGTTGAACCCACACTAGAGCAAGAGATACGAAAGGCTCAGTTGGAAGATGAGAAGCTCAAAGAAATAGCAGAGAACATTGTGGTTGGAAAATCACCCGAATTCGGGCTAGATGAGAATGGAACCTTATGGTTTGGGAAGAAACTCTGTGTACTTGAAGTGAAATCCATCCGAGACGCTATACTGCGTGAAGCTCATGAGTCAGCATATTCTATACACCCAGGAAGTACCAAGATGTATTTGGATCTGAAGGAAAAATATTGGTGGGTTGGACTGAAGCGTGATGTAGCAGAATATGTGGCTATCTGTGATACCTGTCAGAGAGTTAAAGCTAAACACCAGAGGCCTGCAGGATTGCTACAACCACTAAAGATACCTGAGTGGAAGTGGGAAGAAGTCGGTATGGACTTCATAGTTGGATTGCCACGTACTCAGAGAGGTTATGATTCAATCTGGGTAATTGTGGATCGACTGACTAAAGTTGCTCATTTCCTCCCCGTCAAGACCACCTATACCAGAGCAAGACTTGCAGAGTTGTATATGGAAAGGATTGTGTGTCTACATGGAGTTCCAAAGAAGATAGTGTCCGATAGGGGTACGCAGTACACCTCACAGTTTTGGCAACAAGTGCATAGATCATTGGGAACACGGTTGAATTTCAGTTCTGCATATCACCCTCAAACTGACGGTCAAACTGAACGGATTAATCAGATTTTGGAAGATATGTTGAGAGCTTGTGCTTTACAGTATGGAACGAGTTGGGATAAGAGTCTGCCGTATGCGGAGTTCTCTTATAATAATAGTTACCAGAAAAGTCTCAAGATGGCACCCTTCGAAGCATTGTATGGACGCAAGTGCAGGACACCCTTGTTTTGGAATCAAACTGGAGAAAGTCAAGTGTTTGGACCGGATGTGTTGAGAGACGCAGAGGAGCAAGTCCAGACAATAAGAGAGAACTTGAGAATAGCACAATCTAGACAGAAGAGCTATGCGGATACACGGAGAAGAGAACTAGCTTTTAATGTAGGAGACTATGTATATCTTAAAGTGTCCCCGATGAGAAGTGTGAAAAGGTTCAATAGCAAAGGAAAATTGGCACCAAGGTATATTGGTCCTTTCAAGATCCTAGAGAGACGTGGAGAAGTGGCATATCAGCTAGAACTTCCGGAAAGTTTGTCCGGTGTGCATGATGTGTTCCACATATCTCAGTTGAGAAAGTGTTTGAGAGTACCGGAAGAGCAGGTTCCTGTCGAGGAAATAGTTTTCAAGGAGGGTCTCACTTATGAGGAACATCCAGTGAAAATTTTAGAAACCGCAGAAAGAATTACAAGAAGTCGAGTTATAAAGATGTGCAAGGTGCAGTGGCATCGGTACTCTGAGGAAGAAGCTACTTGGGAAAGTGAGGAAGATCTCAGAGAAAAGTACCCGGAGTTGTTTGAGTAAGCACCAACTGAATCTCGAGGACGAGATTATTTTTAAGAGGGGTAGAATTGTAACACCCGAAAAATTGCATTCTTTTAAATAATGGGAATTTATTTAATTATGCAATTAGTTGATCATTCCAATATAGGGAAATAATAATTTTTCTCAAATATAAAATCAAACCTAGGTCATACACATGTATGATGCATTCATGCTGGAGCATTTCTTCTTTGTACTGTTGTAGCTTATTTGAATTTTTCAAATATTTCAAAACCCAATTTGAAAATCCTTTTGGAAAATGAAATTAGAAAATAGAAAAGGGAAATAGGAAAACCTTCCCTCTCTGATTTTGGCCCGAGGGCCCAGTCCTCCTCTTCCTTTCGGCCTGCTCCCTCCCTCCCCTTTCTGTTGGGCCGAAGCCAGCGCGCCGGCCCAGCTAGCAAGCCAGCCCAGCCGCAGCAGCACAATGCCCCCTTTCCTCCTCTACGGCTGGCTAGCGGGGCCCACGCGTCAACGCTCTTGCCCCTTCCTCCTTCTTCCCTGGAGACTGAAGCAAAGCAGAGCCGCTGCCGCGGCCGAGCGCGCGCGCCCTCTCTTCCCCCTGCAGCGGCTGCCAGCCCGACCCCAGCGCTCGGTGCTACCGACCTGTGGGACCCCCAGGACAGCCCCTCCCCTGTTTCCCTCTGCTGCTCGCCGAGAGTCCGACGCGGGCAAGAAAGAAAATGGCCGAAGCCGAGTTCGTCGCCGCGCCGAGAAGTCCGAAGCAAAGAAGAAACGGTCGAAGCCGATTTCTCCGCTCGCCGAGTTTGTTTCAATCTCCGAGATTGTCGTCACACCTCAGGAGTACTTAAGCAGCGCCACACCCCCTCGTAGCCGTCACCTAACCCTAGCCGCCTCTTCTCGCCGCCACTGCCGAGCTCCCGCGAGAACCGAGCAGCCGCCGCCGCCGCCGCGAGCAATTAGCTCGATTCGCCACCAATTTCGTCTCGGTAAGCCTTTGAGGAGCTTCGCTGTGATCTTGTGAAGTTCCCAAACACTTTCCCCCTTCGATTTGTGCACTGACACGCCTCCGCCGCCGTTACAGAGAGCCACCGTCCGCCGGGTCATGCCGCGAGCTATCTCCGAGTCGATTTCCGACCTTCCCATCACCCTAGGTGAGCTTGCGATGCTCTTCCCGATCTATGGGTACCCTTCCCGACCTATTTCATGCACCGGAGACCGAGTTCTCCTTCTCCGGCGATGCGCCGGCCATGGCGCCACCGCGGTCGGCTCTGTTCCGGCCGGGAGCACCGCCACCCCTCCTCTCTTTTAATCTGATCCGCCGATTTTGAATCGGACGGCCGAGAGCAGCCCATACCGTTTCGGCCGTGCGTTTTTGCGGATAACCCCCTGCAGTTTTTAATGCTTAACCCGTAGCCCTTAGCGTATTCAGTAGATTACGTTTTCTGTATTTGAAGGCGTATTTATTTTCGGTATATATGAAAATGTGTTTTCAGATTTGAAATCAGAACTGTTTTGTTCGTAGTTTCTCCGTTTTAATTCCGATTTGAACGATTCAAATTGCGTTAGATTTGTAATTTGATGATCTACCAGTTAGTACCACTGTTTCATATGTTATTAACTTTTAAAATTTGAGATTATATTTAATCTATTATTATTCTATTATAAATCTTGTAAAATTCATATCTTCCTCGTTTTAAATCCGATTTGCGCAAACTTTATATCGATGTGATCGTAGCAACGCGTAGATTTGTTTTATAACCTTTTTAATTTATTTTCTCTCTATTGGTGTACTATTCTAATGAAAACTCTTGTTTGTATGCATGATTGCTCCTGTATGCGTGTGTGTTGTTATGATGGATCGAGTATAGACGGTGAGTCTTACATGAGTGATCAAGATCAGTACTTCGACAACCCGGATCACCAGGATTTTGCTGATCAAGGCAAGTATTAATATGGATCATCCTTGTTGTCCTATTCACCAAATAAATAATTGCATTTGCATGTGTCTTCCTTGTTAACCATAGTTACTTCCTAGTTTTGTTATCCTGTTCCTTGCAACCTATGGGATTATGCATATGGTAGTTGATGCTAGTGCGTTATTGATATCATGATCATGTAAACTGATTAATTGAATATGCAATAAGGATTAAAAGATGCCTTTTTAGCAACATGGAACTAGGGGATTGGAGCATAGTTTTGTGATGCACCATATCCTTCCCCCTTGGTAATGATCTGTCAGCAAAAGCTGGGACTTACAGTGCAACTATGAGGGATACATGGCTCTGGTTTTAGTCAAGTATAGGTCCTTTTTCTAGCTTGTTAGAGGTTACCGAAAGGCGTGATGGGGCCTGACGACTCGGGTATAGTGCGGCTCCTGTCCGAGTGTGTATAACCTGCGTGACCTTGTGCCACGAAGAAGGGGGGCTCTACATCTGCTTGCCGGGTCCCTAGCGGCCCTAACTTGTTAGACGAAGTATTTTGAAAGACTTCATAGTGAAACCCTGCTCTCTCACCTTGGTAGTGTTATGGGAGTAATTAACCCGAGCAAATGGGAATCACGGCTCATAGTGAAAGTGCACAACCTCTGCAGAGTGTAAAACTGGTATACTAGCCGCGCTCACGGTCACGAGTGGCCCGGAAAACTCACGGAATAGTTATCTTTCGGGGTGATGTTTACTTGTTGCTAGTCTATTTATTGCTACTCATTAATTGTGTTTACTATGATCATGAGAATGGGCTTATTAACTTGTTGCTATTCAATTGCATAAAAGGTGATTAATTAAAAGCAAACAGCTGTTAAACCCGTGTCAACCTTTTGAGCCTCATGAACCCATGCTAGTCTTGTTGAGTACGACATGTGCTTACGCTTGTTTATTTTTTATTATTTGGTTAAAAATCCCGGATGGGTAACAGATGGTGATAGTGATGAGGACTACCCAGAGGACTACTAGACTTGTGCTTCACCAGTCGACGTCCCTGTGCTATGGAGCTACCGCGAGAGTTATCTTTATTTTTCCGCTGTGTAATGACTTTGATATTATTCGCTATGTATTAAACATTGGTTATGATACAATTTATGCAATTTGTTGGCTTATGTGTGTGACTGATCTCTGGGCGCACATAAGATTATGCATCCCATTTTATCCTTAAAATTGGGTGTGACAGAATCTTTGGATGAGACTGATTTTGATTCGGCTATCGGGATTTCTTTTTACCTGGGGATTAATTCCTTTTCTTCCTCAGGAGGTTTACCATACCCGTGGGTGTGGGGAGTTTTTTCAAGAATTTTAGTAAGAAGTTTCTTCCTTTCACCAACGGTACAACAAAGGAATGCTCCTCCGGAAGATATATCAAGGAATTGTGCGGAATCTTTGCTAAGACCGAGGTAAAACTATTGTAATAATGTTGGCTCGGTTATAGCAAGATCAGGACCAAGGGATACTAGATCTGTGAAACGGGCCCATGCCGCACCTAGAGTCTCCTTCTCCTTTTGCTTGAAGGTTAGGAACTCTAGTCGAAGACGAGCAACACGAGAGATAGGGAAGAAAGCTAAGCAGTATTTGGATTGAAGGCTTTCCCACTCTCCATGTGCACTCTCTACATGTCGAGCATACCAATGTTTAGCTGCTCCCGTCAAAGAGAATGGGAATAACTTCCATTTCAAGGTATCCCGTGTCATGCCTTCAATGTGAAGACATGAACACAATTGCTCAAAATCTCGTAAGTGAGAGTAGGGGTTTTCATCTTCTTCCCAGCAAAAGATTGTTCCTGAACCTTAGTTATGAAATTAGGGTGAAGCTCATAGCTAGGAGAAAGAATGGGTTGTGATGATGGTGGTGGCTCCAATAAGCGCCCTTTGGAGCGGCGAGATGAGAGATGGGTGTTTCGTTCATGGTGTGGAAAGGATAAAAAGAAAAGAAAGATAAAAGAAGGATAACTCAAACGACCCGATTCTAATTAAAACAGCTACCATTCCCCGGCAACGGTGCCAGAAAGCTTGTTGACACCAGAAGTGGCAAATGGATATATCGCAAGCATACGGTAGTCAATGTAGCCTTCACCGAGAGTATTCCAGGTATCGTATTTTCCACGGGGAACGTTGAAAGCCCTAGTTTGGTTTTGATAATTAATGACATCGTAAGGACTAACCTAAGTTGCTAAGTGATGGCAAGGTTTAGGTTGGTCAAACCATGGAGTGTGGAGCCTAGGAGACTATGTTGATCAAGATGGCTCTACCATGGATCAAGTGAACAAGAAGTGAGGTGATCAAGTGTTAAGCAAAGGCATGAAGGCAAAGGTATAATCCAAATAGGTTTTCCTTTTGGTGGACAAAACACCTAGTTGGTGTGTTCACATTTAGGATAGATAGCCGACTATTAAGGGGAGAACGAGTGTTTGATTACTTTCAAGTGCTCTAGGTTGCATTTCATTTGCATTGAACTAACACAACCTAGAGATCAAAGTTAGAAACCTTTGGAAAATGTTTGCAAAATGCTAACACACTGTGCACAAGTGTTGAAGACCTTGAGTGTTAGCACATAGAAGCAAGGGGTGAGAAATAGACTTGAAAAACCCTGAGAAATGAGCGTCGGACTGTTAGCAGGGGCAGCGTCGGACTATGGTCCAGAGTCCGACGCCTAACCCTAGTTCTAGCCAATGGCGAGCGTCGGACGCTCGGTTAACGAGCGTCGGACCATTGCCACTTCAGTCCGACGGTGCCGAGCAGTGTCAGCATGACGCGTGGCGTTCGGGAGAGCGTGGGACGCTAGAGCTTCGTCCGACGGCGAGTGTCGGACTGGAGTCCGATGGTTTTGAGCGAGTTGAAACCTCTCTGGAAGCGTCGGACCACGGTGATCATTGGTCCGATGGCTATCCTCGCGAGAGTCCGACGGTGGCTAAGCTGTGTGTCGTCTGTGAGAGTCGGACGGTCCGACGCCTGGAGCAGTGCACGCGTCGGATCATCAGCTTGAGCGTCCGACGGTAGGGAAAACGGCGCGAGAAGTAGCCGTTGAGATCCAGTGGCTGAGGTTGAACGAGAGTTGACACGTGGCAGCCATCCGAGTGTCGGACGCGAAGGATTGGTCCGACGGAACCAGTCCGACGGTCGGTCCGACGCCCCGAAAAGTGTGTTTTTCAGTGGGTAACGGCTAGGATTGCACTTAGGGGTATTTATACTCCTTCTCTGGTCACTTGGTGACAACTCTTGCACTCTTGAGTCATTTGCATACTCTTTGTGAGCATCCTAAGCCTCCCACTCACTCACTTGTTCATCTTTGATCATCTTTGTGAGTTGAGTGATCCTCAAGTGCATCATTGCTTAGTGATTTGCATTCTAGAGCACTTGAGAGCAAGCCAAGGCTGAGTTCATATTCTCTTGGAACATTGCCGTGTCCCTAGCGGCTTGGAGGTGATTCCGGTGTGAGGTTGATTGGTGTTTGTTCAAGCCCACACCGAGGTGATTGATTGTGAGAGGTTTTGTGGTTATCCTCGGCGGAGTGCCAAAACCAACTCTAGTGGATTGCTCGTGGTTGATAGCCACTTCTCTTGTGTTGGTGAGCGGCTCCCGTTGAGGGATTGGCGTGTGAAGCCTAGCTCGCAATCCACCAAGGAAGACCAGTGCCACAACGAGGAGTAGCGTGATGGCGATCACGTGAACCTCGGTAAAAAATCGAGTGTTCCTTGTCTTCTCCACCATCGAGTGGACTATTGGCTTTCTTGTATTCTATTGGGTTTGATCATTTGGTTTTTATATTGGATATATCCCGGTGATTGGTCTTCACGACGTGCGGACTTCACTTCAATCAAGCCCATCGGTTTAATCCTCTCGATCACTCTTCCTTGCGCTTAATACTTGTTTAGGTGCCATCTCCTTAGGTTCGGGGGAGTTGGTTTCTTGCGTGTTGAGTGCTTATATTTGTGAGTAGCATATCTTGATAAGTGGCTTGCATAGAATAGTCTAGAGCTAGCGCTTTGTCTCGCTTGCTTATCAACTAACTTGTGGTCTAGTATTTTGCTAGAATTTTTAATAGGATATTCACCCCCTAGCCTATACGGTCCTTTCAAGTGGTATCGGAGCCGAGGTCACCATCGTTTGAGGCTTAACATCCTTGTGGTGAAAAATGGCTCAAATCAATATGTTGGGAAAGCCGCCAAAGTTTCATGGCACAAGCTATGATCATTGGAAGAGGAAGATGATAGTACATTTCATGACCATGCATATCGATGTGTGGAAGGTGACGTAGACAAAAATTGAGTATGAGAATGCTCAAGCTCCCACTGATGTTGACAAAAGAAAAATGGAGTGCAATGCCCATGCAATCAATGCACTCTACACCGCTCTTGAGTCTCATGTGTTTGAGCAAATTAAGGATCTTGATTTGGCTCATGACATTTGGAAGCAGTTGGAGGAGACATATGAGGGCACATAAGAGGTCAAGAATGCCAAGATATACATGTTGAGAGAGAAGTTTGGTACTTTCAAGATGAATGAAGATGAAAGTGTGCCGGAGATGTTCAACCGGCTACAAGTGATAGTGAATGATTTGAAGAGCTTGGGTGAGGACGTCAAGGACAAGGACTTCTCTCATAAGTTCTTGAGGTGTTTGCCCACAAGTTTTGCAATCATCAAGACCTTGCTTGCAAGAGAAGACTTGAGCACTAAGAAGCCCAACCAAATTCTCGGTGAGATCATCACCCAAGACATGAACAATGAAGAGGTGGTTGAGGAGAAAAAGAAAAAGAGTGTGGCTCTCAAAGCTACACCCTCTAAGAGCAAAGGCAAGGCCAAGATGGTTGAGCCAGAGGAAGAATCTACCTCTAGTGATGATGAAGGTGATGAGGCTGTGGCTCTTCTAGTACGCAAGTTTGGTCGTTTCATGAAAAGAAAGGGCTATGATCAAGGCAAGAAGAAGTTTATCTCCAAAAACAAGCAAGAGCCAAGGAGATGCTTCAAGTGCAAGAGCTTGGATCACTTCATTGTTGATTGTCCTCTAAATAGTGACAATGACAATGAGAGTGATGATGATAAGAAGAAGAGCAAGAAGAAGGACAAGAAAGAGAAGAAGAACAAGAACGTGACTCTCAAGAAGAAGAAGAAGAAGGGTCAATCATATTGTGTCACTTGGGATGATAGTGATGCCTTTACCGATGATGATGATAGTGATGATGAGAGCAAGACCATCAAGAAGAAGGCTATGGCAAGCATTGCTCTCAACAACAAGCTATCTCTCTTCGATACTCCATCAACATGCTTGATGGCCAAGGCATCCAAGGTACAATCCGATGATGAGAGTGATGAGGAGGAGCTATCATGTGATGAGCTTATGTCCATGTTTGATGATGCCAATACTTACATTGAGGCCAAGAGAAAAGAGTGCAAAGAATTGCGCAAAGGCAGGATAGCCATTGAGCAATCCTTTGATGAGCTCTTGAAGTCTCATGAGAGGCTAATGGAAGCCCATGAGAACCTCAAGGTGGCTCACTCCAAGCTTGAGAAAGCTCATTCCTCTCTAGTGGCCGAAAATGAGAAGAGGGCATCCATAAAGACATGTGACATGGGTTCATCATGTGATATCCTTAGTGACATGTCAATTCCTTCTTCTACTATTGTTGTCACTAACCCTTCTTGCAGCTCCACCACTCCTATTTCACCCAAAGTTGATGACTCTAAGTCCTCACTTGTGGTAGAAAACAAAAACCTCAAGGAGGAGGTCAACAAGCTCACTTATGCCTTAGGCAATGCCTATGGTGGGGACGCCCGGTTGCTAAAGTGCTTGGGTAGCTAAAGATTTAGTCACTCTAAGGAGGGACTAGGCTATACCCCCAAGAAAGGCAAGGCCGCTTTTGTGACTCCCAAAGCTAGCTTTGTGAGGAGCAATGGTAGGCATTGCCAAAGATGCAAGCAAGTAGGGCATAATGAGCAATATTGCATGGCCAATAAGATCAAGCAAGTAAAATTTGCTAGTGCGACTTCAATTCGCCTTGATTCTTGTTACATGCTCAC
Source organism: Eremochloa ophiuroides (assembly GCA_038502445.1). Lineage (NCBI taxonomy): Eukaryota > Viridiplantae > Streptophyta > Magnoliopsida > Poales > Poaceae > Eremochloa > Eremochloa ophiuroides. Next base: position 33,337,362 of record JAHLJS010000001.1, on the reverse strand, counting down.
CAAGGGAGTGAAAGGTGTTAAAGCCAAGTATATTGGTACACCAAGAGGCAACCCACGGATGAGATCCATTTGAGTGCCTAAGTCTTTGGTCACTAACCTCCAAGGACCCAAGAACACTTGGGTACCTAAAACCAATTGATCTATTCTTTGTAGGTCAATTATAAAGCCGGAGGAAGACATTAGGTGCTTGATAGTGGATGCACTCAACACATGACCGGAGAGTCTAGTATGTTCAATTCTATCAACACAAATGGTAGCCAAGAGTTTGATTCTATCACATTTGGTGACAATGGAAAAGGCAAGGTGAAAGGATTAGGCAAGATTGCTATCTCAAATGATATGAGCATATCAAATGTGTTACTAGTTGAATCTCTCAATTTCAACTTATTATCGGTTGCACAACTATGTGATCTTGGTTTCAAGTGCATCTTTGGTATTGATGATGTTGAGATTGTTAGTGTGGATGGTTCCAACTTGATCTTCAAGGGCTTTAGATATGGGAACCTATACTTGGTGGATTTCAATGATAGTGAAGCAAAGCTTTCTTCATGTTTGATCTCAAAGTCAAGTCTTGGTTAGTTGTGGCATAGAAGACTTGGACATGTTGGGATGAAGCAACTTGGTAGATTGGTCAAGCATGACATGGTTAGAGGCTTGAAGGATGTATACTTTGAGAATGATAGGTTGTGTAGTTCTTGTCAATTTGGAAAGCAAGTTGGGAACACACACCCTAAGAAAGGCATGATGAGTACATCTAGTCCACTTGAGCTATTGCATATGGATTTGTTTGGTCCAACCACTTATGCAAGTATTGGAGGAAGAAAATATGGCTTTGTGATATTTGATGACTTCTCAAGATACACTTGGGTCTTCTTTCTAGTTGACAAAAGTGAAGTGTATGGAATCTTTAAGTCTTTCATCAAGAGAAGTGAAAATGAGTTTGATACAAGGGTGAAGCAAGTTAGGAGTGATAATGGAAGTGAATTCTAGAATACAAGAGTTGATGAGTTTTGTGATGATCTAGGAATCAAGCATCAATTCTCGGCAAAGTACACTCCTCAATCAAATGGTCTTGTCGAAAGAAAGAATAGAACTCTCATTGATATGGCAAGAACTATGCTAAGTGAATACAATGTTAGTGATGAATTTTGGGCGGAAGCTATCAATATGGCTTGCTACACTAGCAACCGTCTATATTTTCATCCAATGTTGAAGAAGACACCCTATGAGCTCTTGAATGGAAAAAAACCCAACATTGCATATTTTAGAGTGTTTGGTTGCAAATGCTATATCTTAAAGAAGGGCACTCGTTTGGGTAAATTTGAGAAGAAGTGTGATGGAGGATTTCTTCTTGGGTATTCAACTTCAAGCAAAGCATATAGAGTATGGAACATGGCACATCGGATAGTTGAAGAAGTTCATGATGTTGAGTTTGATGAAACCAATTGGTCTCAAGAAGAGAAGGATAATCTAGATGATGTAAGAGGACCTCAATTAGTTGATGCTATGAAAAACATGGACATTGGTGACATTAGACCAAGACAAATTGAAGATAATGATGATGAAGTCATCCCTCCTATTGTACAAGTGGAAGATGAAGCAAATCAAGCAAGCTCAAGTGAATCTCAAGTTCAAGCTCATGATCAAGATCAAGACCAAGTTCAAGATGCTAGTTCATCTCATATTCTCCAACCAACTCACATTGCAAGAGATCATCCTCTAGATCAAATTGTTGGTGATATTAGTAGAGGTGTACAAACAAGGTCAAGAGTGGCTTCATTTTGTGACCACTATTCATTTGTCTCACAAGAGGAGCCTACCAACATTGAGAAGGCACTCAAAGATGAGGATTGGATCAATGCTATGCATGAAGAGCTCAACAATTTTAAGAGAAATCAAGTATGCGAATTAGTTCCAAGAACAAGTAAATACAATGTGATTGGCACCAAGTGGGTCTTCCGGAACAAGCAAGATCAAGATGGGATTGTTGTGAGGAACAAAGCTAGATTGGTTGCACAAGGTTACACTCAAATTGAAGGCTTAGACTTTGGAGAAACTTATGCACCGGTGGCAAGATTGGAAGTAATCCGGATTTTATTGGTATATGCATGTGCTCATGATATCAAGCTCTATCAAATGGATGTCAAAAGTGCATTCTTGAATGGATACATCAATGAGTTAGTCTATGTTGAGCAACCTCCCAGTTTTAAAGATGATAAGAAGCCCAATCATGTATACAAGCTCAAGAAGGCCCACTATGGCTTGAAACAAGCACCAAGAGCATGGTATGAGAGGTTGAGGGACTTCCTACTCTCTAAAGGGTTCAAGATGGGAAAGGTTGACACCACGCTCTTCACTAAGAAGATCGGGAATGACTTGTTCATCATGCAAATCTATGTTGATGATATCATCTTTGAATCAACAAGTCAAGCATTTTGTGAGGAGTTTGGAGAAATGATGGCCAAAGAGTTTGAAATGTCCATGGTTGGTGAACTTAGCTACTTTCTTGGACTCCAAATCAAGCAATTGAAGAATGGCACATTTGTGAGACAAAGCAAGTATATCAAGAACATGGTGAAGAAGTTTGGATTGCAAAATGCAAAAGCAATCTCAATACCAATGGGCACTAGTGCAAGCTTGGAACCGGATGAAGAAGGTGAATTGGTTGATCAAACGCAATATCGGTCAATGATTGGTAGTCTACTCCATGTGACCGCTTCTAGGCCAGATGTGATGTTTAGTGTGTGCATGTGCGCAAGATATCAAGCCTCTCCAAGAGAAAGTCATTTGAAGGCAACTAAAAGAATAGTGAGGTGCTTAAAGAGCACACCTAACATTGGTTTGTGGTATCCCAAGGGCTCCAACTTCACATTGATAGGTTATGCGGATGCGGACTGTGCCAGTTGCAAAATTGATAGAAAGAGCACTTCCGGTACATGTCAACTCTTGGGAAGGTCACTAGTTTCATGGTCATCCAAAAAGCAAAATAGTGTTGCACTTTCTACTACCGAAGCCGAATACATTAGTGCGGGAAGTTGTTGTGCACAATTGCTTTGGATGAGGCAAACCTTGAAGGACTACGGATTGAAATTCAACAAGGTTCCATTGCTATGTGACAATGAAAGTGCGGTGAAGATCACAACCAATCCGGTGCAACATTTAAGAACCAAACACATAGATGTGAGGCACCATTTCATAAGAGATCACCAAGCAAAAGGAGATATTGTAATCACAAGTGTAGGCACCGAAGATCAACTAGCCGACATATTCATCAAGCCACTTGATGAAGCTAGATTTTGCAAACTAAGGAATGAGCTGAACATACTTGACTACTCCAACATGTGTTGATGCACTTCATGAATATCTTATGACATGTCTATTCTCCAAGTAAGGCAAAGGTATCATTATTTGACATGTGCATTCATACTTTGGTAGGACTTGCTAGATCATATAGACATGATTCTGTTCTCTCTAGGTCATTCATTGAAAGCTAAAATAGTTTTGAAGTCTATATGGCATCACTATTGCTTGGTTGATTGCTTGATCTAGTGATGGCATATAACTTGTTCATGGGGATACAAACCTAGTGTTGAATCTAGATTAAATGAGTAACTAAGTGCTTAACTCAACATAGGCAAGATAACCCTGGGTGGCGTGAAAAAGCTTGTCTTTGGTTCAAACCGAGTTAAGACACTTGTACAAATTTGCTAGATTGAACCAAAATTTAACTAACAAAAGTCTCTCATTCCATTAACTTGACCCTTTTGTGGTACTTGATGCCAAGGGGGAGAAAGAACAAAGATAAAATGACAAAGGGGGAGAGAACTTGAACTTCGCGATGAACCATCATTAGGCCGATGATGAAAGAGCAATAGGCCAAAGTAAAGGGATCAAAAATTTAAATCATAACCTTTACTTAAAGATAAGCTCACCTTAAGGGGGAGCAAACTCATGAACTTGGTTGTTGCATTTGTAATGTGCACTCACATATGTTTGATGCACTTGCATATGTTTTTACATTCTATTGCCATGTTCTTGAGTGGAGTATGCTAGTATAGAATTGTTTGATAACTTGATAACTAGCATGTTTAGGTGGTAGCTAGATGATCTTGTACTTTACTAATGGTCTTACAAGTGGTTTTTGAGCATTGCATATAATGTTGATCTCACGGTATGCTCAAGTTTTGTGATCATCTAGTTATCAAAAGTGCTAAGGATGGAGATTTCCGCAACTTCGATATGAAATTTTCAATCGGTATCACGCTTCAAAGGTTTATCCTAACCATCCTAGCACATCTTGGTGGAAATTTACTCTCTATATGCATATGTGCAGGCTTTCAAATCCAAACTCATACACATATGTAGGGGGAGCCAAATAGCCACCAAACCGAATTTGTGTTGTTTGTCCTTTCCAAAATATGACAATCTTGTTTGGACAAGCTCACAAGTTCAAAAACAAACTTAACTCTTATCTTTGTAAGGGATGTCATCAATTACCAAAAAGGGGGAGATTGAAAGCCCTAGTTTGGTTTTGATAATTAATGACATCCTAAGGACTAACCTAAGTTGCTAAGTGATGGCAAGGTTTAGGTTGGTCAAACCATAGAGTGTGGAGCCTAGGAGACTATGTTGATCAAGATGGCTCTACCATGGATCAAGTGAACAAGAAGTGAGGTGATCAAGTGTTAAGCAAAGGCATGAATGCAAATGTATAATCCAAATAGGTTTTCCTTTTGGTGAACAAGACACCTAGTTGGTGTGTTCACATTTAGGATAGATAGCCGACTATTAAGGGGAGAACGAGTGTTGGATTACTTTCAAGTGCTCTAGGTTGCATTTCATTTGCATTGAACTAACAAAACCTAGAGATCAAAGTTAAAAACCCTTGGAAAATGTTTGCAAAATGCTAACACACTGTGCACAAGTGTTGAAGACCTTGAGTGTTAGCACATAGAAGCAAAGGGTGAGAAATAGACTAGAAAAACCCTGAGAAGTGAGCGTCGGACTGTTAGCAGGGGCAGCGTCGGACTATCGTCCAGAGTCCGATGCCTAACCCTAGTTCTAGCCAATGGCGAGCGTCGGACGCTCGGTTAACGAGCGTCGGACCATTGCCCACTTTAGTCCGACGGTGCCGAGCAGTGTCGGCGTGACGCGTGGCGTTCGAGAGAGCGTCGGACACTAGAGCTTCGTCCGACGGCGAGCGTCGGACTGGAGTCCGACGGTTTTGAGCGAGTTGAAACCTCTCTGGAAGCGTCGGACCATGGTGATCATTGGTCCGACGGCTATCCTCGCGCGAGTCCGACGGTGGCTGAGCTGTGTCTCGTCTGTGAGAGTCGGACGGTCCGACGCCTGGAGCAGTGCACGCGTCAGATCATCAGCTTGAGCGTCTGACGGTAGGGAAGACAGCGCGAGAAGTAGCCGTTGAGATCCAGCGGCTGAGGTTGAACGAGAGTTGACACGTGGCAGCCATCCGAGCGTCGGACGCGAAGGATTGGTCCGACGGAACCAGTCCGACGGTCGGTCCGACGCCCCGAAAAGTGTGTTTTTCAGTGGGTAACGGCTACGATTGCACTTAGGGGTATTTATACTCCTTCTCTGGTCACTTGGTGACAACTCTTGCACTCTTGAATCATTTGCATACTCTTTGTGAGCATCCTAAGCCTCCCACTCACTCACTTGTTCATCTTTGATCATCTTTGTGAGTTGAGTGATCCTCAAGTGCATCATTGCTTAGTGATTTGCATTCTAGAGCACTTGAGAGCAAGTCAAGGTTGAGTTCATATTCTCTTGGGACATTGCCGTGTCCCTAGCGGCTTGGAGGTGATTCCGGTGTGAGGTTGATTGGTGTTTGTTCAAGCCCACACCGAGGTGATTGATTGTGAGAGGTTTTGTGGTTATCCTCGGCGGAGTGCCAAAATCAACTCTAGTGGATTGCTCGTGGTTGATAGCCACTTCTCTTGTGTTGGTGAGCGGCTCCCGTTGAGGAATTGGCGTGTGAAGCCTAGCTCGCAATCCACCAAGGAAGACCGGTGCCACAACGAGGAGTAGCGTGACGGCGATCACGTGAACCTCGGTAAAAAATCGAGTGTTCCTTGTCTTCTCCACCATCGAGTGGACTATTGGCTTTCTTGTATTCTATTGGGTTTGATCATTTGGTTTTCATGTTGGATATATCCCGGTGATTGGTCTTCACGGCGTGCGGACTTCACTTCAATCAAGCCCATCGGTTTAATCCTCTCGATCTCTCTTCCTTGCGCTTAATACTTGTTTAGGTGCCATCTCCTTAGGTTCGGGAAAGTTGGTTTCTTGCGTGTTGAGTGCTTATATTTGTGAGTAGCATATCTTGATAAGTGGCTTGCATAGAATAGTGTAGAGCTAGCGCTTTGTCTCGCTTGCTTATCAACTAACTTGTGGTCTAGTATTTTGCTAGAATTTTTAATAGGCTTTTCACCCCCCTACCCTATACGGTCCTTTCAAACATGAAGTGTTCTAACTAGGTTCAAGACTGTTCAGTGATGAGGGAAAGGATCTATGATAACTGGGTAGAGAGGTTCTTATGTAGCAAAGATATCTAGTCTTGGTGTTCTAAATATAAAGAGGTGTACACCTCCTCCCTTTACAAGAGGCGATAGGCGAAACAGGAGGAGATGTAACTCCTCCTAAGGCGGCTATGCTATTGTATTGATGCCCTGCCATTTTAATAACTTATCTTACACACGTGGAGGGATACTAAGACCAGACAAGGCTGTCACCACTTGCTGGCACCAACTAACAATCCGTGCAACAAGCGACCCACACTGATAAGATATAGCCTAGACGCCACGTCTACACTATACTTACTACTCTAAGCCTTGCAAGAGACTAGAGCACTTCACTAAGTAAAGCAATGTGCAAGTAAAGCAAGTATATACTTAAAATACCAGAACCAGAATATCAAATACTTAGAAGGACTCAGATGTAAAACTTACTTGAAGATTCTTATCAACTGAGGTACACCTTGGAGAAGCCTCCCGACAGGCCCGAGGCTTTCTCCTAAAGACTTCCCTCACTCTCTCCCAACTAGCACAGCACTATAGCAGAGCTAAAGCTACTACATAGTGGTTTCTCCTATGAATCATGCTCTAAAGTGAAGGCCTATGGGGGGTATTTATAGGGGGAGGTGCAGTAGAGGCTACTCCACTGCCATGTCATCAATCCGTGTGACCTCCATCATGCACCGTTGGATCGAACTGTCCTTGAAACCGCCTCAGATGAACGGCAGTGGTAAAACCATCACGTGGGAAGCATGCAGGAAGTTGGTGAAGCAAGGCGGTGGCCTAGGACCACCAGGGGTGGGTCGGCCGACCCACCCATGGCAAGGTGGTCCCACCACTGTGGTCCCCTCTAGTCATAGAGTGTGGCTATGTATTGGTTTCGCCTTGGTATTGTCGGTTCACACCTTGATCCATGTGCTTTTATCTTCCACCGTTGATTGGAAACACAACTTTGATCCAAAGATGAAATTGAGCTGGATGGAGAGTCACATGGATCATGCCATATCAGCAGAGCTCTGGTGGGTCCCACATGTGGGTCGTCCGACCTACATGTGGGCCCTCCAGGTGCTCCACTCTCTTCTATATGCTTCCTTGAGTCATATGTTGAAGTATGACACTCATTGTGCCTATCTTTTGCACATTGTCTCAAGAAGCTATAATATTAATGATTGTGAAGTTGGTTTGTCATTTGGCCATACTTGGTTGGTTGCCCAACCTTCATATAGAGCTTCCGGACATTGAAAAGTACCTGTTCTGAGTGCCTGCAACCAAATAATGACAAGTACATGTGGAACCAAGTTATTTATACCTAAGTCACTATGTGTTTGGTGGTTTCCTTCTAGAAAGAATGTCTTGTTGATGGTTTTGATGGGGTAAAAACATGGTATAACTACCATCAACAGTGATCAAGGCACTTTGTGAGTGCGATCACGTTTAAGATAGATGGCTGGACTATTAATAGGGGAATTATTTCGTGAACCCGATCGGCAAGTGCTCTAGGATTGCATTTTAGTTGCATACACTTGAAACTAACCTAGAGTGACTAACTCCGCCTTGCAACAGTGCTGAAAACTTGCTAACATACGTGCCAAAGAGTGTGAAACACTTAGTTGTTAGCCTATGAGAGTAAGGGCGGTGAGAAAGACATGGGAAAGCACTCAGAGGTGCACCGGACGCTGGGGCGTCCGGTGGTTGTGTACCGGATGCGTTCGGTGCGCATTTGGCCTTTCTAGAACCTCTCTGAGTGGACACCGGCCGCTGGCTCCAGCGCGTTCGGTGACTTCGAACCCGCGTCCGATGCTAACTCCGCGAATTTGACTCGATGAACGCACCGGACGCCGAGGGCGTCCGGTGACCTAACAGCGGACGCGTCCGGTGCCATTTGGAGCTCTCTGGATGCTCTCTGCATGGACACCGGACATGGGCGTCGGAGCGTCCGGTGTGGCAGCTCCGCGTCCAGTGCAAGCGCGCGCAGAAATAATATTCAAATGGCTAGTACACATGTCAACGGGCGATACACCGGACAACGACCGGACGCGTTCGGTGCGAACTAATCAGCGTCCGGTGTGCCCGATTTCAGTGCAAGACGATTCTTTGAGCACGCTTATAAATAGAGTGTGGCTGGCTTGGGGCATCTCCCTTGCGCGTTTTGATCTTCCTAAGCCTCTTGTGAGCCCAGCACACTCCCTCCAACTCTCTCCTCTTGATTCAACTTGAGATTTTAATTGAGAGAGAGTGATTCAAGTGCAGTGATCATCATCTTGCATCCTAGTGCACTTGGTGGCTTGGTGGCGGAGCAATTCTTGTTACTCTTGGTGATTGCCATCACCTAGCCGGTTTGGAGGTGGAGAAGGTGTGGAGAAGCTTGGTGATTGTGCTTGCACACACCGGTGGATTGTGAGGGGTTTGTGCCTACCCCGAGCGGAGTGCTCAAAGATAACTTAGTGGATTGCTCGTTTCATTGAGTTACTTCCTTCGTGGTAGGTCCTTGTGGCGCCTTGTGTAGGCTCGGTGTGTAATACCGATTAGCCACCGGACCACCGGTTGAAGTCGACACAACGGGGACGTAGCGTGCCGACAAGCATGTGAACCCCGGGTATAAATCTTGGTGTTCATATTGATTTCCTCACCTTCGAGTGAGTGATTGTGTTTATCCCAGTGATTGGCTTTATCTCAAGGCAAAGGTATAACCTCTGAAGATCTTTTCTTTACTTTGTGCAAAGTAGTTGGCTCTCTAGCTTGTTTAGTCTTGTGTAGTTATTTTGCTCTTGCTAGGTAGCTTGTGTGGCTTAGTGCTTAGAATCACTAGACTTGTGTAGGTGGCTTAGATTAGTTGTTGCTCTAGCATTGTAATTATAGCCTCTTGTGGTACTAATCACTCGTTCTAGTACTTTGTAGAATTTTAATTTAGGCTATTAACCCCTCTCTAGCCAACTTGGACCTTTCAGCAGTACTCTAGGGAAATAGCATAGGAGGCCATTCTTGAGTACTAGTCAATTTCGTGCTAAGAAGGGACTTGAATTGTTTCACACTGATCTCTGCGGTCAGATTACTCCACCAACACCTGGTGGAAAGGAGTATTTCTTGCTTGTTGTTGATGATCACAGCAGATACATGTGGGTTGAGTTGTTGAAACATAAAGGGGAAGCACTGTCCTATTTCAAGAAGGTGAAAACTAGAGCAGAAACTAAACTTGAAGGCAAGCTCAAAAAAATTAGAAATGACAAGGGTGGTGAGTTCAACTCAACCTAGTTCAGTGTGTTTTGCAATGAGTATGGAATGAGGCATTATACCACTAAACCTTATACTCCTCAACAAAATGGGGTGGTGGAGCGTCGAAATCAAATCGTGGTTGAGATGGCCAGGTGCATGATGAAAAGCAAGGAGGTTCCAGCAGCTTAATGGGGAGAAGCAGTGGCCACAACAGTATATGTTCTTAACAGATCTCCCACCAAAAGCTTAGAAGGTGTGACACCTTATGAAGCATGGCATGGCAAGAAACCCTGGGTGGACTACTTCAAAGTTTTCAGTTGTGTGGGGCACGTAAGAAAAGCTAGGCCAGGAGTGAAGAAGCTCTTTGATAGGTCTCAGAAAATGGTGTTCATAGGGTATGAAGAAGGCACAAAGGGCTGCAAAATGCTTGATCCGGTGAATCGATCGCTACATGTGAGTAGAGATGTTATTTTTGAAGAAAATCAAGCCTGGAATTGACGGTGATGCCAAAGGCCAGGCTGAACATTTTGTTGTGGAGTATTCTGTACCTGTTGAAAATCCAACAACAGACCATCCATCTGCAGATCCGGCTCCTGACACTCCATCTGTCGGCTCCTCTATACCATATGTGCCTCATATGTCACCTGAAGGATCTGAGGGCTCTTCTGGTCCATACACCAAACAATCTTATTGTGCAAGGTCAGCATTAGTGGGCAACACCACCGAGAGGTCAATCTGTAGACTCTGAAGGAGTTCCATTAAGATACAGAACCCTGTCAGATCTCTTTGATCACACTGAAGAGGTGGAGGACTTTGAATACTAGTGGAATATGCCAGCTTGCAGCTGATGAACCTGTTAGTGTGGAGCAAGCTATGGAGGAAATTTGCTGGAAGCAAGCCATGGAATCAGAACTTCAGTCGATCGGAGACAATAATACATGGTCTCTGTCAGATCTGCCTAAGAGTCGCAAGACGATTGGGCTCAAATGGGTTTTCAAAGTGAAAAAGAATCCTGCTGGGAACATAGTGAAGCATAAAGACAGATTGGTGGCAAAAGGCTATGCACAGAAACAAGGGGTGGATTATGATGAAATATTTGAACCGGTCGCAAGAATTGAAACAGTGAGATTACTGCTAGCTCTTGCAGCACATGGGTATTGGGAAGTTCATCATATGGATTGAAATCAGCTTTCCTAAATGGAGATCTCCAGGAACAAGTGTATGTTCATCAGCCTCCTGGTTTCATTGATTCAAAACATGCAAAAAAGGTCTTGAAGCTTAACAAGGCCCTTTATGGCCTCAAGCAGGACCCAAGAGCATGGAATGCTAGATTAGACCTAGAGCTGAAAGCCATGGGGTTTCAGAAAAGCATAGTAGAACATGCAGTGTACAAAAGGGGCACAGGTGACTCATTGCTACTCATTGGTGTTTATGTGGATGACTTGATTATCTATGGACCGAATAGCAAGAAGATCAGAGAGTTCAAGGAACAAATGTAGAAGGTGTTCGGCATGAGTGACCTTGGATTGCTTAGCTATTACCTGGGCACGAAAGTGAAGCAAGAGAAACACCAGATTATAGTCTGCCAGAAAGCTTATGCCAAGAAAATCGTGGATATGTGTAACATGACAGGGTGTAATCCTGTTGATACACCGATGGAGCAAAGGGTTAAACTTACTACTGCAAAACCTGGCACTGAGTATGATGCAACCAGATACAGAAGTGTCATTAGCAGTTTGAGATATCTTGTGAATACTAGACCCGATTTGGCCTATGCAGTAGGCATTGCAAGCAGAGCATTGGTCTGTAGTCAAACGAATTGTGAGATATATTGCAGGCACAATTGACTATGGTTGCGGGTTCCAGAATGGAGAAGGTGTTGGCCTAAATTTATTGGGTTTCACTGACAGTGATTGCTCAGGAGATCTGGTCAACAGGAAGAGCACCTCGGTTATAATTTTCTACCTTGGCTCAAACATGGTAACTTGGGCATCTTAGAAATAGAAGGTGGTCGCTTTGTCATCCTATGAGGCAGAATATATAGCTCCAGCTTTAGGACCATGTCACGGCGTTAGCCGACTAATAGCAGACTTGGTTGGTGGAGAGGTGAAGAAGCTCAAACTTCTAATTGACAATCAGTCAGCCATCGAGCTAGCCAAGAATCCTTTGTTTCATGAGAGGAGCAAGCACATAGATACGCAGTTTCATTACATTCGAGACTACATTGAGAAGAACATTGTTGAAGTTGATCATGTCGGAACAGATGAGAAAGTCGTTGATATTCTGACGAAGCCTCTCGGCAGAGTGAAGTTTGTGGAGTTCAGACTGAAGCTTGGTGTCATTCTAGTTCAATAGGATTAAGGGGGTGAAATGTTAGCTTTTATTTTACCTAAGTTTGTGTAATCCTGTTGAGAACTTTTAGTTAGTTTGTTTAGTTACGTCGCGTAGAATATTGGGTGGTTTGGAGATATGCACGAACCACGCCGAGACTGCGCCTGTGTGTGTTGCCCCGTCGCGACGTCGTCTGTGTATGTCCCATCGGCATTCCGAAACAAATGGAGATCGGTGGAGGCGTCGTAGCGGCGGGGTGGGCGGCTTAGTGCCGTATATAAACTAAACAAAGGCTTAGAATGGTGGTTGCACCGATTTGGGCAAGATATCACTGTGTTTGTTATTTTCTTATTCTCTGGTTCACGTGTTCACGTCGCCTAGGGTTCTAGTCGCTGTGGTGACCACCAGCCGGTCACCGTCACCGCCGATATTTCTCATCTCGAGTCCGGTTCCAACATTTCTATGATATGGTGCATCACAGGTGGGACCAACGGATCCGATGGCTGGACTGCCGGATCTAGCTGCCTTGGCCAAGCAGCGATCGTGGCTGGCCATGACCTCTACGGCCGGGCCTGGGCTAGCAGCGGTCGGCCAAGACTGTTGTAGCCTGACCTAGGCTCACTGTGCTGGGATGGTGGCTGGCGGCGATGGCCTGCATGGTGGCGGGATTCATGTAGGCACTGGGGTGGTGCTCTCTCCTCTGCCCCCTATGCCTCACAGCCCTAGCTGGTGTAGTGGTGGCTGACCAGGTCTACAACGACAGCAGCCAGACCCCCCACATGTGGTAGTTGTGGTGAAGGCAAGACGAAGGTGGCAGTGTCAGTAGGGCGAGCCAGGTTTGGGGCCTAGCATCCTGATCTGGTAGCCTTAGGGCAGGGGGCACGCGCCCTGTGGCTATTGGTGGTTATCGGCATTGACTTCAGTGGGTGCCAGTGTCGGTGCTGATGGTTAGTGGTGTCCTCGGTGTGCGACAGTGTGACGCGAGCGGCGGAGCCAAGGTTCGGCTTTACAGGGCTAAGTTGGACAGGGTGGGTGACACAGCATTGCAGCTGCTACGTGCAGCCAGCGCGTCATTACCCCTCTAATGGGGTTATCGTGAGGTGGCGGATAGCAATGATGGCGGTGAAGGCTAGCAGGGATCCGGCTTTGCGTCCTGACATTCATGCTAGAGGGTTCTTGGGCGAAAGCCTTGCTAATGTCGATGCTGTTAGGTGCGACTACCTTGTCGACGATGGCGTGAGTCCCTTCTAGCATGTCTTCTAGGGTGGAAACTCATTCCACTTTGGACATGCGATGGCGGTGTCATCAACGTCACTCCCATCCTTAAGGCGTCGTATTTGGATTATTGGCGTGGCTTCGATGCAGGGCGAGGGTTCACGATTGGAAGTTGCAGCTGCTCTTCATTGAGCTTAGCAACGATGACGGGGGATAGCCACTAGCTTTGGACCTGTCGAAGGGTGGCTAGTGAGTGGTCTAACATGGGAGTTCGAAGCTACTGGCAACTTGGCTTTCATGCTTAGCAACGATGTTTCATGGCAGTGTGTCATGTTTGTGCTCAGTCAGTTGTTTGGGATGGTTTAGCCCTTCGTGTGCTTCTTTAGCATCTCGTCTGGCTAACCGTTTTTACATAATATTCTTTTATTTTAATTGAGTGGCAGAGCTCCTGGCATTGTTTCAAAAACAATCCATTGCAAATGATTAAACTGTAGGACAAGAAATCTAAAATGTCAGTATATAGTTTAACTCAACTAGGTAGCTTGAAATTTTCAACAATTCAATCTGTCATTGTGCACTAGCAAGCAAGTGCTAGACCCGTTGGCTAGTTGCTACCGCATTGCACCCTTGTGCCAGAGTTTGATCTCTCACAGGGGCGAATTTCGGTCGGAGGTGAAAAAAATTTGTCTTGTCTGCCCCATGCCAAAGCACAAGTTGGCTAGCCCAATCCCACGAGAGCTACATTGTTGCTATGTATGGGTGGGACAGGGTTTGGAGTTTTTGTTGTACCAAGTAATATATCCTTCCATCCACCACACACTATCTAGTACCAATTGCGATTATTGTTCACCCTCGCTTGTAAAATTACGATAATTTCCTTTCCTCAGTTTCCCATGCACTTCCAATGCCACCCCCTTCCCCTACCCTTGCAATCCGATCTAGCTAATAGGCAAGCAAACAACAACGCTCCAACAGAGTTGGTCCTTATCCTCTGTCCTGTGATGGGTACCAACTAAAACATCTTAGTAGCAGCGAAATGGGAACAGTCTAAACTGTAAAAACGGGGTTGTGGAAAATATAAAATCCTATCACTCAAATGGTTTTGCCACCTCCCCTTTTTGGTTGTTTGCAACCCTATTCATCCATTTAACCTCAAAGAGATCTATATTGACCTTGACAATCGTTGAGGACCAAACCTAGAACCCCCCCACACACACACTCCTCCCGCCTCAAGAACTGTAGTGGACGATGGGTACATGAAGAGCATATGAGGAAGGATGAGGCAAAGTGGAAGTAGATGGCATGTGGAACCTTCCAGGCAACAAACGAGGAGGACGACAGTCAATTGCTAATTGCCACCTAGGTGAATCCAAGGATCCCTTTGGTTGTGTTGCCATATCCTTCTCCTTGCTAGCAATATTTTTTAGAATTAGGATCTATTAATGGAGAGGCAAATGGTGAGGATGCAGCTAAATCTGGTATAAGCTGTTGCATTTTCCCAAAAGAAAGCATGCCATTTGAATTTTGAACATTGCATGAAAGTAACACCCCCAACCCTTCAAAAAAAGAGAATATCTTTCTCTTTTAAGATAAGAACGTTACCAATGAAGCACCACTAACATTACAAGTAAAGAAAAACAATATTCTTCTATGTTTCTAGTTTCCTTCCATTTGTGGGAAGGGGAAAACTAATGAATATTTTGAAATATCAGCATTTCATGTATAGTGTTTAAGGTGGATGTGCTATCCTGCTTTTCTTTTTTTTTGCGACCCTACTTTTCTTATTCAAGAATTAATCAGATTGTAGTCTTCACTTGGGTTCACATTTGGCAATGTTTATCTAGCTTTCATTCATTCAGCATTCAGAATAATCATTTAAACATGAAGCAGAGTTATACTTAAATGTTGTGCATAAGCAGTCTAGATTTTATTCTACTGTCATGTTTTGAAAAAAATATTTTCTTTCTGCTTTCCATATCAGAAGCCAGCCATCAGATGGGATTGTTGATGGTAGTTATTGTTTGATTTTACCCGTCAACCAAACATGAAAAGGGATATAAATGAGAGCCAACACCTAGAATAGGGTTTAAACTGACAGAATTCCACGAGTTTTGGTGAATCTGTGTTTTTCAAGGACTATACAGGAAAAGAAACAAAAAGGACCCACATATCAGAGAAAAATACCGAATTCCGCCGCGATGGGGGATCAAGAACATTCTAGAGAACACCAGAGACACGCCTGCAAAAGCGGAACCCACTTGGCAACTGGAGGAGGTCGACCGACCCCTTTGCCAGGTCGGCTGACCTGTCAGAGAGCCCGTTCCGCGTCGCTTCGATGTGGACTCTCCACCGCCTTTGAGGATTGATCTCAACCACCCGTTGAAGTCGGTTTGATCCAAGGGATACGGTTCATCCCACCGGCCTATGTATACAACCCCGAACCCCCCAGGGTTTCATATGATCCAGAGAGAAATCAATCCAGGGTTTCAGAAATCCACCGACATATCTAGAGAGCAGTAGAAACCCAAGAAAGGATCTAGAGCCAAGCATCAAGTAGAAGATTAGCCTTGTAGTCTCTCCAGATTAGGGCTAGTTTTATTCTAGAAGTGGTGTGGTAGAAGAGATGGAGATAATTGGAGGAGTTACCGGCCTGTCGGTGACTACTCTACGACTTGTATCCGCGGATTCAAGTCCTTTGGGGTTTGTTTCTGAAGATTTCTTCAGAGTTCAACTTCTAATCCAAGTGAGTAACGTTGTTATTATTGTTCTTAAGGTTTACGATTCTTCTGAGTGCTTTAGTCTTGGTAGCTCCTTGATTGAAGTAGTAATTTATAGTTTAAGCGTGGTGTTTAGATTATATTTGCTCGTAAATGCCCCATACTGTCTGGATCAGTGGTAGGTCGTGAGGGTGACCTTGCCTTGTTCAGTCTTACACAGTCCACCTCCCGTCAGTAGGACCGTAGGTCTCTTTTACTAAGGAATTTACCCTTTGCTGGTGTATTCCTATAGTAATATCCCATTAAGAACAATCATATCATATCTTTTGAGGATTAGAACTAGAAGCCTTAGCAATCTCCTTTATCACTCTATTTTCTCCGTCCTTGATAGCAGCTCAGGGGTTAAGTCTAGATTCTAGTCATCCCATTTTTCCTGTGGTAAAATATAAATAACGATACCATGGAATACTCCCGGGTGAAGTGCTACATCGGTATCTGTCCGCTTGCAGATAATTCTAGTGTTTATTTGTTTGAGTTATCTTATACAATAGGGATCTCATGCTGCATATCCTCCATGGGCAATGCATCCTCCATCTGGCACAGTTGTTTACCCACCTTACCCTATGCAGGGCATGCCTTTGTATCCTGGAGTGAATACATACTACCTTCAATATCCTCCAAGGTGAATCCAAGGATCCCTTTGGTTGTGTTGCCATATCCTTCTCCTCCCTGCTAGCAATATCTTTTGTTTAGGTTGTTTCTACATCTGAGGTCATTTGAAAAATTCAAATTTGAAATTTGAGAAATCAAACTTCATTTTTGTTGCGTAGATGATTTCAAATGAAAAGTTACGAACTACAAAGTTACATAATTTTTTTTTGAGATCTACAACTTCTGTTTGGTCGCTTCTATATTTGAGATCCTTCACTACCACTATACCCAATTTTGAATATAGACCATGTAGACTCTTTGGGTATTAACTCTATAAAATCTTGTGAATCGAATATTTCAGTATCAACATGACTTCAAATAAAAAAGTTTCAAACTACAAAGTTGCATAAAACTTTTCGATATCTATAACTTTTTATTTGGTTGTCTCTCCATTTGAGATCCTTCAGTACTACTAACACTCATTTTGTGATGATACAATATGGATTCCTTTGGTATTAACTGTATAAAATATTGTAATGCTATTTGGACATCCAAACCATCTCAAATCTGAAAAGTTCGAACTACAAAGTTATAGATCTCGTCCAATGTTACAACTTTGGTATAAAGTCATCTTCATCGAATATCATATGAGAAATTTATGAAGTGATGACATAATATCATTGTCGATTAATTCGCCTTTTACTAGAGACTAAAGCCAAGAACCGGCAGTTATGGGCTAACAGTAAAGGCCATTTCTATAGTAGTATTCTTAAGCAATCTCACATGCATGTTGTTGTTTTTAAATTATGCAGAAATTTGGTTCACATGAATGTCGTCTTTTGATTACCTCGCAAGTCGCAAGAGTAGGTAAGAGGTCAGATATGTATAAGCCCTTATAAGTTATTGAATATATAGTAAAACAATCAATTAATAGGAAAACGAACTAACCAGTCAAAGTATTGGTTTTAGAGGGCAAGTTTGTTCACGTAGTTGTCCATAGATCTGATTATGCTCATGACATTCACATCTCAAGATTATGACCGATTGTGTTTTTCTCTGAAAAATTTGTACAAATCAATCTAGTTTCATAGAAGAAATAATGAACAAGAAAAAAATTTCGTGTTCCAAACGTGCCTCAAGCTGTTTCTTGGAATTGTATTTTGGTGAACTACACATGAACAGACTGGCTAGTGTCGGTTAACTTAATTTGATCATGAGTCAAGGTTTACCTCCACGCGCCACATAAATTCCCACCCACCCACACAACAAAAACTTGTTCAAATAATGCACAAATTAAAGAAAAAAACTTTAAAACTTCCTATTCAGAAGTTAAATTTTAATATGAAAAAGGGACCATTGCTGGCTTGAATCCTCAGCTTGTCATATATGCCGTAGAGTTCAACTTCAAATTTAGCAAGAAAAAAATCTCTTTTTTTATATGTAGCAAAAAAAAAAAATCTCCGGGACCGGTGAGGGGACGAGGCATGAGACGGGTCGTCGTCACGGGCCTCCATTTTTCTGCCCATTTTATTGTTTGTTTTAGATTTCCAATCCGATTACGTATCAGCGCAGCTGGTGGTGTCCGGACTTTGTTACTACTTTGTTACCCTGCAGTCTGCACTGCCCCTCATCGTACTTTGTTACCCTGCAGTCTGCACTGCCCCTCATCGATTTCCAGGCTTGTCTTGCTGGGAATCCTAGGCAGGCGCAGGCACTGGCCTCGTGCTCATGCTCGTGCTGTGCTGCCTCTGTCTGTCACTGCCATTTTCTCATATATCACCTCGCATCGCTGAGTATTTCGCATGTCACTCACCCTTTAGCTTTGGCATCGCTTCTCTCAGACTCATCTCAGATGCGCTAATGATTGGGGGTTTAGGTTGGATTGATCGATCGATCTATTCTCATCAGGTCCTTACCGATCTGCAGGCGTGGAAATAGAGAGGCCACATGGACCAAGAAGAGCTGACAGGGTGGATTGGATGCCATGCATCAGTGCGTGAAAATAAGTCAAGCACATGTAAGGCCCCGTTTAGATCCCAGTTGCACTTGCAATTCTGCAATGTAGCATGTTCGTTTGTATTTGACAACTTTTGTCTAATCATGGCCCAAGTAGGGTTAAAAGATTCGTCTCGTGATGTATATGCAAAAAGTACAAACATGCAAACATTTCGTCTACATTTAATGCTCCATGCATGTGCCGTAACGTTGATGTGACTAGTTACAGTTGCAATTTGTACTGGATCTAAACAGGGCCTAAGTCTACCTTTCCCAATTCTCCCTGCTTAGTACTTCAACTAGTTTTAATACACAATTGTGACTTGTGAGGTCGCGATCGGGTCTGACATTCTCTCTCTCTTGACATTTTAGCAGCAAAATGATCATAGACAAAGCTGCAATCCTGCCTCCACCTTCTAGAGGTGGACCTAGAAATGGGATTTTTATTTTTTAGAAATTGCTATTTATTTGTCAACATCTTTGTATTGAAAAAGTTGTCAAATTTTTAACCGTTTAATTAGATGCAAAAAAATATAATCCAAATCTCTTCTTGTCCCAAACCTATCTTCTTCTTTCCATACCCGCGCTCCTTCTTGCTTGACAATTGCGGCATGATCGATGAGGCCACCAGCGGTGAGCCTCGCCGAGGGGCCATCGGCACGGGCACTATAGATCTCAGCGATGGAGGTGAGGCGAGCTCAATTATAATGCAAGGTGAGGCCATTGATGCAGATGGGGAAGAGGGATGTGGCATAGAGGAAAGAGTGCAGGGCATGGTCACTTGCCACCAGCATGGAAGAGGTGGCCAACATGATGAAAGTGGGGGGGGGGGGGGGCTAGCGTGTAGAACGAAAGGCAAGGTGTGGTCATTGCCGGGATAGGGACGAAACACGCATGTGGTTGGAAGTGAAGGTCTGGCAGGGATGTCGCATAACTCAATGAAAGTGCGATGCAATCTGGGTAGGAGTCGAGGACAGAAACAGAAACTCGAGAATAAGGCAATGGGAGAGAGAAAGGAGAAGATAAAATTAGATGTAGAGAAAGATCTAGACTCTAGATTTTACATCGAAATGGTTAATTTTTTGACAGATTTTTGGCAAGAAATCTATTGACAAATAAATAGCAACTCCCTACCTTTTTAAGGGTCCAACGACCTTGACTAGCTGTAAATAAGAAAAATCAATATTTATAATATCAAATAAGCATCATTAAATTTATCATGAGATATATTTATATGTATAGTAATACATTTGAGGTTATAAATATTGTTCTTTTAACTCTATGTTTGATCAAACCTTTGATACGTTAACCAAGAATACATTAAAAGCCTTTTTTTCATCGACACCGATGTAGTATGTGGTATACAATGTCATATAGACAAACAATGTAGGTCATGTTTGATAGGGCTTTTATCCTTAGCTTGACAAATTTAGTTTAAGCTTTTTCTTACCAAATAGGAGTAGATGAAACAACTTCTCAAAAGTTGTCTTTATCTTCTCCATGCGCGCAATTCTTTAGGTGAAGCGGAGTGAATGTTGGATTTAATATGAATTTGTTCATATTTTATTCAATTAAATCAAATAAATCCTAAGTCCACATAAATGCTGGTGCAAATGGTGGAATGAATATATTTGATGACTAACTGGTAACAGCAATGTTTATGGTGGGGTTACTAGTAGCTCCCATGGTTATGCCAGTAACTCCCATGATTATGGTAATTGTTACTAGTAACTCTCTAATGGTAATGGTGGGAGTTACTGGTGATTGATGGGCACTTCATGACGTCCAGGTCCTCTGTTATTCATCCACTGCGTTCTGCGTCTATATATACAGGCGCTTGTCTTCATCCGCGATAAGACGAGAAATCGACTAAGCACCATAGTTCACTGTTGAGTTGTTCCTGAGCTTCTCCGTCTTGTAACTCTGCGCGCACGGAGTATTGGGAGAGCAAGTGCCGCCGAAACCCTCGTCCGCGTGAGATCCTTGCACGGGGTGTGCGACGATTAGGTTTTTGGGGAGCGACTCCACGACTGCTCGTCTTGTTCGGCTATCCATCGCTTCATCGACGGGTCACACCATCGACATCGACTGATTCGCTCATCATCGACTATTTGGTGGCGATCGGATATTCCCGGCGGGCAAGGATTGACTGTCTTCATCGGCTATTCTTACTGGCTAGAGATCGACTGTCTGGAGATCGACTCTCTGGAGATCGACTCTCTTCATCGATTGGTGACCGTTTGAAGGACTGTAGTGCGATCCTCTATCTGCATCGACTGTGGTCTACGACTTCGAGCAACGCATTATGTCGACTAGTGCGAATGGAGCCTCCGATGCTCTCGGCATTGACATTCCGCAGGGTACAATCATAATCCTTTCTATACAGTAATTAGTGTATTTACTGTTTCGATTGGTATGTCGTTCTTCTGTTGATTTTGAGAGTGAGATACACATGCACATATATGTCGTCATAATTCTGCTATTTTATTTCTGCATTAAATTGACTTGGAAATTGTCTAAATTTCTAACAATCCAAAAACCTAATATTAGGCAATTTTCTGTCAGTGGTTTTGCTGTTGCTTTGAAGACGAACACCTTTGATGGCAAAAATTTTATGATTTGGCGTGCCAAGATGGTGTTGTGGTTGACTGCTATGAACTGCTTTCACGCGGCACAGGGGAAGCCTGAACAATTTACTCCTGATGAGGAGCGAAAGTTCTTGGCTGCCGATAACCTGTTTTGAGGTGCCGTGATTAGCACTTCATAATAAGTATGAGAAAACTACATATCTTGCGCATGAGGGAAAGAATTATGGGATGTTCTTGATGCAAAGTTCGGAGTTTCCGATGCTGGTAGTGAGATGTACCTAATGGAGCAGCTGTATGACTACAAAATGGTCGAAGACCGATCTATAGTGGAACAGACTCATGAGATATAGGCCATAGCAAAGTAACTAGAACACTTTCCATGTGTTTTATCCGATAAGTTCGTGGCTGGTGGCATAATCGCTAAGCTGCCACCTTTTTGGAGGGATTTTGCTACTTCTCTAAAACACAAGAGACAAAAGTTTAGCATTGCTGAGCTTATTGGAACTCTTGATGTTGAAGAGCGGGCGAGAGCAAAAGATAACCGTGAAAAGGGAGCCGAGTCTTCTACTGCCAACCTGGTGCAGAGGAAAAACTCATTTGCATCTCGTAATAAAAAGAAGAAGAACAAGCAAGAGAACAATACAAAGCCTGCACAGACTGCTGAATTTAAGAAGAAAAACACCAAGAGGAGTGGTGGCTATTTTGTTTGCGGGAGCGAAGAGCACTGGGCAAATGCGTGCCCAGACCGCAAATTTAAACCAGCAGAAAAGAAAGCAACAAACATGGTAATTAGCGAGACCGAAGGAGGAACATCTGGGTATGGTAACTCTTTACCCTATGTTCTTTTAGTCTGTCAACTGCCTGAGTGGTGGATGGACAGCGATGCTAATATTTATGTATGTGCTGATATTTCTTTCTTTTCTTCTTATCAGACCGGCGGGTCTGGAGCCTTGCTGATGGGGAATGGCTCGCATGCGCGTGTTCATAGAGTTGGTACGGTCATTCTGAAGTTCACTTCGGGAAAGACGGTGCTTTCCATAAAAAAAATCTCATTAGTGGCTCTCAAATGTGTTGAAATGGCTATAAAATTGTACCTGAGTCCAATAAGTGTGTCGTGTCGAGACATGGAACATTTGTTGGAAAAGGTTATGATTGCGGAGGCTTGTTCCGCTTATCTTTGCTTGATGATGTGTGCAATAAAGTCATGAACAATGTTAATGTTTCGGATGAGTCGAATATTTGGCATTCACGGCTCTGTCACATTAATTTTAGATGTCTCATGCGGCTTGCAAATCTGAATTTAATCCCAAAATTTAATTTAGTCAAAGGTTCTAGGTGTCATGTGTGTGTGCAATCGAAGCAACCTCGCAAGCCTCACAAGGCTGCCGAGGCGAGAAACCTGGCACCATTAGAGCTCGTTCATTCTGATTTATGTGAAATGAATGACGAATTGACTAAAGACGGTAAAAGATACTTCATGACATTTATAGATGATTGTACTAGATTTTACTATGTGTATTTATTAAAAATGAAAGATGAAGCATTGCATTATTTTAAGACCTACAAAACTGAAGTAGAAAATCAACTTTAGAGGAAAATTAAATGGTTAAGGTCTGATCGTGGTGGAGAATACTTTTCGGGTGAATTTTCTGAATTCTGCATAGAATATGAAATTATTCATGAGAGGACACCGCCATACTCACCACAATCCAATGGGATTGCCGAAAGAAAGAACCGCACTCTAACAGAATTGGTGAATGCCATGTTGGACACTGCAGGACTATCTAAGGAATGGTGGGGTGAGGTGATTTTAACTGCGTGTCATGTCCTAAATAAAGTTCCTACAAAGAATAAAGATATCACACCATTTGAGAAATGGGAAAAGAAAAGATTAAATCTATCATATTTGCGCACTTGGGGTTGTTTGGCCAAAGTGAATGTGCCTATCAACAAGAAGCGTAAACTTGGACCTAAAACTGTTGATTGTGTGTTCCTTGGTTATTCTCTTCATAACGTTGGATATACGTTCTTAATTATAAATTCTAGAATACCTGACATGGGTGTTGGTGCAATAATGGAGTCCAGAGACGCCACATTTTTAAAGATGAGTTTCCTATGAAAAATACAACAAGCATTTCTAGTCATGATTCTTTAATTCCCCATGAGCATGAGATTTTTACTCCAGTAGAACAAATTGAAGAACCCCAAATGCAAAATCCAGAAAAGGATGACAATATAGTCATTAGAAAGAGCAAGAGACAAAGGACTGCAAAGTCTTTTTTGATGACTATATTGTGTACCTTGTGGATGATACACCAACGACCATTGAAGAGGCATATTCCTCTCCTGATGTTGACTTATGGAAGGAAGCAGTATGGAGTGAGATGGATTCTATTATGTCTAATGGAACTTGGGAAGTTATTGACCGTCCTTATGGGTGCAAGTCTATAGGATGCAAATGGGTGTTCAAGAAAAAGCTTAGGCCTGATGGTATCGTTGAAAGGTACAAGGCAAGGCTTGTGGCCAAGGGTTATACCCAAAAAGAGGGTGAGGATTTCTTCGATACATATTCACCAGTTGCCTGATTGACTACAATTCAAGTGTTCCTTTCCTTGGCAGCCTCTTATGGTCTTATTATTCATCAAATGGACGTTAAGACAACTTTCCTAAACGGAGAGTTAGAGGAGGAGATCTATATGGATCAGCCAGAGGGGTTTGTAGCAAATGGTTAAAAAGCTAAGGTGTGTAAATTGTTGAAGTCATTATACGGCCTAAAACAAGCCCCTAAGCAGTGGCACGAGAAGTTCGACAGAACTTTAACATCTGCAGGCTTTGTTGTGAATGAAGCTGACAGATGCGTGTACTATCGGTATGGTGGGTGTCAAGGAACTATCTTGTGCCTATATGTTGATGACATACTGATCTTTGGTTTTAGCCTCAAAGTAATAGAGGAGGTCAAGAAATTTTTATCGAGTAATTTTGAAATGAAAGATTTGGGAGAGACTGATGTTATTCTTAATATTAAGCTTCTAAGAGAAGGTGATGGTGGGGTAACTTTGTTACAATCTCACTATGTGGAAAAGGTGCTGAGTCGCTTTGGGTTTAGTGACTGCCAGCGTGCTCCTACACCTTATGACCCTAGTGTGCTATTAAGGAAAAAACGGAGAATAGCAAGGGATCAATTGAGATACTCTCAAATCATCGGTTCGCTCATGTATCTTGCTAGTGCAACAAGGCCTGACATCTCTTTTGCTGTATGCAAGCTGAGCCGGTTTGTGTCAAACCCAGGAGATGATCACTGGCATGCTCTTGAGAGAGTAATGCGCTATCTAAAAGGTACTATGAGCTATGGTATTCATTATACCGGCCAACCAAAAGTGTTGGAAGGTTATTCTAACGCTAATTGGATTTCTGATGCTGATGAGCTATACGCCACGAGCGGATATGCGTTTCTGCTTGGAGGTGGCTCTGTTTCTAGGAAGTTTTGAAAGCAGACCATCTTAACGAGGTCAACCATGGAAGCAGAACTTGCAGCATTAGACACCGCTTGCGTTGAGGCCGAGTGGCTTCATAAACTCCTTATGGATTTACCGGTTGTTGAGAAACATATACCGGCTATTTCTATGAACTACGATAATCAGACTGTAATTACGAAGGTTAACAGTTCTAAGGATAACATGAAATCCACAAGGCATGTTAAAAGAAGATTAAAATCTGTCAGAAAATTGAGAAACTCCGGAGTGATAGCATTGGACTATGGCCATACGTCTAATAATCTGGCAGATCAATTTACTAAGGGTTTGTCACGTAATGTGATAGAAAATACATCGAGAGAGATGAGTTTGAGGCTCACATGAAAATCTACTATAGTGGTAACCTGTTCTATGTGATCGGAGATCCCGTGAAGTAGGATGGTGAAACAAGCTGGTAGTAGATTGAGAGGAAAGACCCTTTGCTAAACTCATCTCTGATGCATATCTTTTCTATCTGTAAGGCAGGTTGGTTTTTACCTTAATGTGTTCCAAGTGGCTTAAGAGAAGCAAAAATGTTGGCCTACAGAACATTTTTTTAGGAATACACCTATATGAGTCAGACTGCTGGTCACAGTTTATGAGATTTGGGTGATCTCTAAATACTCATGAAAGGCACAGGAGTATGACTTATATGCTCCAACCAGAAGGGATGCTCTTGGCAACCTTGTATCAGTAAAGAACTTAGGTGAAACTTATTTCGCACAAAACTGTCAATTCAAGGCATAGTCCATTATTCAGTTGTAAAGAAATGTAACCTCTGTTCTAGATGGATGTTCAACTTAACAGTCTTCACTGAAACACTGGTATATCGAACAACAGATGAATCGAGAGCATATTATATGTGCCATAGTATTTGGTGGGGATTGTTGGATTTAATATGAATTTGTTCATATTTTATTCAATTAAATTAAATAAATCCTAAGGCCACATAAATGCTGGTGCAAATGGTGGAATGAATATATTTGATGACTAACTGGTAACAGCCATGTTTATGGTGGGGTTACTAGTAACTCCCATGGTTATGGCGGCAACTCCCATGGTTATGGTAATTGTTACTAGTAACTCTCCAATGGTAATGGTGGGAGTTACTGGTGATTGATGGGCGCTTCATGATGTACAGGTCCTCTGTTATTCATCCACTGCGTTCTGCGTCTATATATACGGGCGCTTGTCTTCATCCGCGATGAGACGAGAAATCGACTAAGCACTATAGTTCACTGTTGAGTTGTTCCTGAGCTTCTCCGTCTCGTAACTCTGCGCGCACGGAGTATCGGGAGAGCAGGTGCCTCCGGAACTCTCGTCCGCGTGAGATCCTTCCACGGGGTGCGCGGCGATTAGGTTTTTGGAGAGCGACTCCGCGACTGCTCGTCTTGATCGGCTATTCATCGCTTCATCGACGGGTCACACCATCGACATCGACTGATTCGCTCGTCATCGATTATTTGGTGGCGATCGGATATTCCTGGCGGGTGGCGATCGGATATTCCCGGCGGGCAAGAATTGACTGTCTTCATCGGCTATTCCTAGTGGCAAGAGATCGACTGTCAGGAGATCGACTGTCTGGAGATCGACTCTCTTCATCGATTGGTGACCGTTCGAGGGACTGCACTGCGATCCTCTACCTGCATCGACTGTGGTCCACGACTTCGAGCAACGCACTATGTTGACTAGTGCGAATGGAGCCTCCGATGCTCTCGGCATTGGACGCTCTGCAGGGTACAATCATAATCCTTTCTATACAGTAATTAATGTACTTTCTGTTTCGATTTGTATGTCGTTCTTGCATGTTGTTGCTTTTGAGAGTGAGATACACATATACATATATGTCGTCATAATTCTGCTATTTTATTTCTGAATTATATTGACTTGGAAATTGCCTAGATTTCTAACAGTGAAGCCCAAATACTAGCTTATCTAGCTTTCTCTGGACTATCTTCTCTATAAAATTATTTTACCGAACATTTTCGAAACAACTTTTGCTTCTGAAGCTGCGTTATAGAACCATAGAAAACTACTTCGTTAATATATAGCCAAGGCTTTTTGAGGTGATTGAGACCGTGTGACGGACTGACAGTGACTTTGTGAGTATCTATGTACATCATCAAATCCATATTGTAGTGTGCAACGAACGAAAGACAATTGATTTGCAGCGACTAATGGACTAAATGTCACCTTATTAGAACCGATACCGATTGGTATGAAATATACTGTCAACTATAATTAATTAAGCGCAGTAATGACCGCCTCTAAATGAATCATAGGCTAGTTGGCTTCTCTTTGTACTGCTAGGCTGTGTTTAGTTGAGAAAAAAGTATACTGTAGCACTTTCGTTTGAATTTGATAACTTTTGTCCAATCATGGCCAAGTAGACTCAAAAGATTCATCTCGAGATAGACAGGCAAAAAGTACAAACATGTAACAGGTGCTACTTCATTTAGTGCTTTATACAGACGGAAAATACAATCGATGTGATGGGGAGAGAGAAGGAAAATTTTCAAACTAAATCGGAGCCTAAATATACGGATAGTATAAGTTGCTGCAGCATCTGGCAGCCGTACGTGGCAATTGACAACTTGGCAAGAACAGCACAAAACCACGTGAGACAGCTCGGGCGAAACCTCCCCTTCCACGGTGGAAAGTGCTGACTTGATACCAGGGAACTTGATGCACTTGTCGGTACAGTAGCACAATTAAAAAAAAAATTGATGAGGCCCCACCCAGTTCATCTTTAGAAGAATGAAAGGTACCTCCGGTTAGTTTGTTCCTGCTCTGAATAATATTTATCATCCTGCTATTACGTGTTGATTGATTGTATATATTTTTCCTTTTGGTGTTGGACATCTCAACCGAAAAAGCAGAGGTCCAGCTAGCTAGCTCTTGAAAATTGTTCCTTCACAACCTCTTCTGTTTTTGTCGGCAGCTGATAAGTGATGCTAACCGATAAACTGTCCACTCACTTAGTTTTGCGAGCATCGACGTTTCCTAATCCTATGATAAATTTACAATTCGAGCGTAGCAACCATGATAAAAAAAAGTCTATCCTTTTACAATAGGAAGAAGTGACAACATTGATGTTCTTATGTAATTTATTGGCCAAAATTTTCTAGTGACTCACATTGCAAGTGCCCGTTTATTGTTTACCATAGATCTTAGTATTCTGCTCGACTCAGTAACCTTTTGTGGATCATTATTCTTGATTATGAATCTAAATATCACCAGAAAAAGAAACTTAAAATTTGTTGCAAGTCATATGCGTGGATCCGAGTCTTCTACTTTTACTTGAACATTCCAATTGAAATTATCCTAACGCCGTACCCGTGAATGACTGTCAACCTCTATATGAGATGAAGGGAAAATAAGTTTTAAAATTTTAAGATAAGCCTTCCGCATGTTTTATTGCAAAATTACCCAACCAGGCCTTGCACATCAGAAAAAACGAGCCATTCAAAATAATGGAACAAAATGAATTGCTACGACAAAAAAATATCAATCAATCAAAATTTTAACTTTTTTTAGCTATATAACAGTGTTTTTATTCATAATAATTTAACATCAGTTAAAATCAGTGTTTCTTTTCCGGAGAGCGAACAGGCCAAGTAGCGAGACCAACAATTTGGCGCCCCCCGGCAAAGCACCTACCGTGACAATTTTCAGAAACAGTTCAGAAAAGCTTGGTGCGCGGCACCGTGATACGTGAAAAAAAAAACCCTCCTTGTCACTTGTCAGGTCCCTTTCATGTCAAGCTCTTCTCTGGCTGGCAGGGTGGGGAGCGGTGGTTGAAATGGCGCCTTCCCAGACATGCCGCTGCCCCCGTGCAAGCATCGGCAGAGCACTTAGCTTTGCATGCCATTAGTGCTAATACTTGCAACAGCCAACAATACAAGAAAAGCGGAGGGCTCAAGAGTCAAAAAAGGGCCCTGATTTTGCAGCCAATTTATTTTCTGCCCATAAGTAAATGCCAGTAGTACCGGCAAACACCACCACCCTTCGCTCCTCTCTCCTGTCTCGCTCGCATTCACACTCACTACCAGCAGCGGCAGCGCCGCGCACACTGTTCTTGTGCCGAGCAATTCTTTATTGCCACCGCATCGAGATTCATAGTACAGGGAAATTGATTGCTCATTCCCCTCTGCTTCCTCCCCCCATGTTGCTGAATTTCTTCGGATATTTCCCTCCACTCGGCGCCGGGGCAGCATTTGCTCGCGATTTATAACCTCCCCACTTTTGCCCGCTCCTTTCTGGTTGCCCTTTTTTCCCCAGTGGGGAGGTTAGCATCAGGCACAAGCAAAGCGCCGGGTTCTTGTCGCAGTTTCTGCGCGCTCGCTTTTTGGCCGCAAGATCTGATACGGATACAAAGAGGAGAGGGAGAGCCAACAGAGGAGAGGTTCTTGTGTGGAGGAATTCTTCGGCGATGAGGCCCGACGCCCGTCTGGATTCGGTGGTCTTCCAGCTCACTCCCACCCGGACCAGGTGAGAGTGCATCCTATAGATCTGTTCATGAAGCAGCTTTGATTCGGGAATCGATCGTTCGTTCGTTCCTTGGGTTTTGGTTTCTGGAATGATAGCAAGAACATATTTTTAAGAATAAATATCTTGCGGTTTGAAAATTTGGTCTCTGACTGTTCATGTGCCGTGCATTATGCAGTTTGGTACTTTTGGAAGCTTCCATTTGAAGAACAGTTCTGTTTAGTTGAAGTGTCGTAAGATGGTTTTGTCCATGTCGGGACTGGAATTGTTTTGTTGGGATTGGTTGTCTGCCGCTAGCTGTAAAATTATAGTAGCAGATCCGGCGATTCTTGCATAGTAGTACTAGTGACTATTAGACAGATTTGTTATTGTTAAATTAAAAGAAGTATATAGTATTAGACGGAGTAGACAGGTTTTGTCACGGAATTTACTGTTTTGTCCAAGCTCTCTGAAGGAAGCTGCCCTATTTTCGCTTTTCAGGTTCGATTTGGTTCTGATAGCGAATGGCCGGAAGGAGAAGTTCGCATCTGGTTTGTTGAAACCGTTCCTGGCTCACCTGAAGGTCGCTCAGGATCAGATTGCCAAGGGAGGGTACTCGATCACACTTGAACCAAGCTCAGGATTCGATGTGCCATGGTTTACAAGAGGCACCGTGGAGAGGTTTGCGTCTAGATTTCGATACTACTCTAGTACAGTTACTTCTGGCATTGCCTATTTGCCTGTTGGGTCATTCCTGTGTCAACTATGCAGATTTGTGCGCTTCGTGAGTACTCCGGAGGTCCTCGAGCGAGTCACAACACTAGAGTCTGAGATCCTGCAGCTCGAGGATGCCATTGCTATCCAGAGCAACGATAGTCTTGGATTAAAATCTGTAAGCGCAGAAGACTTGTAGTTTATGGATAGTTCTGTGCTTTTTTTATAGAAACAATGACATATTTGTTTTCCCATTTAAAAGGTCGAAGACCATGGAAGAAAGTTGACTGAAAGCAATGAAGGTAGTTTGACACTGCACCAACCTGATTGCTTTCTGCGAGCATGTTTTATAGAATAGTGCATGCCTTTGAGGATTGTCTAAATCTCAAAACATTATTTCGTTGGGCTACCAAAAAGAAAAGCAAGGTGCTGCAATCCACTATGATTATTTTAGAATCTAGTCATCATGGGGTTTGATGTGACATCACATCAAGGTCCATTATTAAGTTGGTACTTATCATTTAACTCCCGAAATGTTAGGGATCATAATCTGATTTATCGACAACCTTTACTATTGTTTAATGTTATGAAGCAAGTATGTTGAAGTTGCCGTGTGATCAAAATAACTTAGATATGAAGCTATATTATTTTTAATGTTCTGAATATTTAGTAATCTTATTTACAACTGGAGAATTCTGGATGGTATTATGTTCTTTATTCAGGGGAGTACTGGAATGGATCGAGCTGTTTTATCCTTTTATTTGCCTTATTATCTGTCACAGCCTGCCATATCTTTTTATTTATTTCTGCAACATGGCTGATACTATCCATCCACTAATAGGTGGGCGGGCAAATTATGATCCTGATTCAGCCACGGCAATTGTTGTCTACAAGGTATGATCATGTATGGACAAGTCAAACTTTACTGTAAGTGTATTGTGGTACAACACTGCAGTCTGATTGAGATATTTGATCATTGCCAGCCTGGATCAAATTCAACGCCACCAATCCAGGATGAAACAACAGCACAGGAAGAGAATTCAAAGTACTTACACATCTCAGTTTTCCTTGTAGAATGTTATTTGTTAGTCTTTACATTGTTTCTGGCTAATAGAGCTGCATAAACTCAGACCGACCTAGGAAACTAGGTGGTATTGTAAATAAGAAGAAATAGGCACCCGCTTTTGAGTCCAATAGGATTTATACCTGGATGATGGGGGTGTCTGCCCACAGCACCCACCAACTGAACTAGGCTCGGTTCATTAATACTAGATCTGTATAAAGTCATAAAGTCATTAGAAAATGGACAATGAATTAAAGACATCTAATAAAGAAATGTATGAGAACATCATTATTTATTCACTGTTCAGTTGTCTTGATTTCCATTCAAGCAGCATATATACTCTCAGATCATGTTTAGTTTCTTATTGTATCTTTCTACAGTAGAAAGCTATTAACAGAACTGCATTACAAATTGCAGAGTTCAGTTGCTCAGAGTGCTTGAAACCCGCAAAACTGTGCTGAGAAAAGAGCAGGCTATGGCTTTCGCCCGTGCTGTGGCTGCTGGGTTTGACATTGACAACTTGGGTTACTTGATTGCTTTTGCAGAGCGCTTTGGTGCTGCACGCCTGATGTAAGTACAGCCTTACCATTACTTGGTGGGTTTATATGCTGGACTGAACTAGTTGTCTTGATATCTTGAGTGCTTTTAAGTTGTAACTTGACCTTAGAGCTGCTACCCATGAAGCTTGTATCATCTGTCACTTTTATTCTAGCATGTCATAAAATCAGAATAGTGTGGAGCTGTGGACAGCTCAGATGTTTTGGTTTATTCATAAACAACTGTGCTATTGCACAATCCCTGCCTTGGCAGTGTTATTGAACTTTGTTGATCATGTTATACTATTGCACAAGTTTTAGTCAGTTGTCTGTCATCAAACTAATGACATTTTGTCAATAGATGTTGCATGTTTAACTGCCTTAATTTTACTAATTGAACAGGAAGGCATGTTCACATTTCATCGAACTGTGGAAGCAGAAGCATGAAACTGGACAATGGATTGAAGTTGAACCTGAAGCAATGTCTACACGCTCTGAATTTCCTCCATTTAATGCATCTGGCATTGTGTTCATGGGAGATAACATGAAGCCAAACCTAGAATCAGGATCTATTAATGGAGAGGCAAATGGCGAGGATGGAGCTAAAGCTGGTAAGCTGTTGCATTTTCCCAAAAGAAAGCATGCCATTTGAATTTCGAACATTGCATGAAAGTAACCCCCCCCCCCCCCCCCCCAAAAAAAAAAAAAAAAAAAAAGAGAATATCTTCTCTTTTAAGCTAAGAACGTTGCCAATGAAGCACCACTAACATTACTAGTAAAGAAAAACGATATTCTTCTATGTTTCTAGTTTCCTTCCATTTGTGGGAAGGGAAAAAATGAATATTTTGAAATATCAGCATTTCATGTATAGTGTTTAAGGTGGATGTGCTATCCTACTTTTCTTATTCTTTTTTTTTTTTGCGACCCTACTTTTCTTATTCAAGAATGAAACAGATTGTAGTTTTCTCTTGGGTTGGCATTTGGCAATGTTTATCCAGTTTTAATTCATTCAAGCACTCAGAATAATCATTTAAATAGGAAGCAGAGTTATACTTAAATGTTGTGCATAAGCACTATAGATTTATCCTACTGCCCTGTTTTGAGAAAATATTTTCTTTCTGCTTTGCAGATCAGAAGTCCAGCCAGCAGATGGGATCTCATGCTGCATATCCTCCGTGGGCAATGCATCCTCCATCTGGCGCAGTTGTTTACCCACCTTATCCTATGCAAGGCATGCCTTTCTATCCTGGGGTGAATCCATACTACCCTCCATATCCTCCAGTGGATGATCCCAGGTACCACTACTCGGGAAGGAAATCTTCGAGGAAGCACTCCTCGGATAGTAAGGACTCAGAAACTCTTGATGTTGAAAGTGACCATAGCAGTTCAGATAGAGGAAGTTCTCATGGTCGCAAGTCACATAGAAAGGGGAAGAGGTCTGGAAAGAAGAAGCCTAGTGTGGTTGTTATCAAGAATGTGAATGTAACATCGAAAAAGCATGGCTCATCAGAGAGTGAATCACAATCAAGTTCTGAAGCTGAGTCTGTGGACAGTGACAATTCACACTCCAAATCAAGAGAAAGGAAGCATAAAAGCTCAAATTCAAAGAAAAAGGAGGGTAGGAGAACTACTTTTGATTCGGGAGATGAATATAGCAAGGATGAAACATCGAATGGCCATGGTGCTGAGCAAGGTAACTGGAGTGCATTCCAAAATTTCTTGTTGAGAGCAGAAGAAAAAACAAGATCTAGTGATGCAGACCTGTTTGCTGGTGAGAAAGAACCCCCATCAAGGAGAAAACAGAATGTAAACACAGCAGATCCTATTCTTTTAGCTGAGAGAGATGTTGGCAATGTCCATGAGCGGAACAGAGTAGGTTTTGATTCAGCCAATGGGAGGACTAGAGCTATCCGGGTCATGTCCAATGATGAACATGTTATGTCTGGAGAAGGGAGAAGCTATATGGATGGTGAAATAAAGGAGATTGAAGCTGGTGGAGGACGGTACAGGAGAGGGACAGGTGATGACTTCATGGTTTATGGTCAGGGATGTCAGATAGACAGACATAGTTTGTTGGATCCTCTTGCAGAGGCTCAGTACAAGAATCCCGTTCAGCAGGACAAAAATAGGAATGGTGTGGCGGATGAGTCCTTTATGATTCCTCTTAGGTCCAGCTCACAGGATATTATCGGAGCAGAAAGCAGAACTACTATTGACATAGATGTTGAGCTTCCTTCTAGAATTCTTAAAGCTTCAGATGAAAAGGCGCATCAGCTTTTTTACGAACCTGATGAATTGGTGCCAGAGCGTGGATTTGAAGATGTTTCATTTGGATATGATCCAGCAATGGATTATGATAGCCACATGCAGACTACTGTGAAGGTGGAAGATGCAAAAACAGAGGATGTTGTGCCAGTTACCGATGGTGATGTACAGAAGGTAGAGAAAGAGAAGCTAAGGAATCCAAAGGATGGTTCAGAGAAACGAAGGAAAGATGCCTTATTGAGGAGGCTATCGGCGCCAAGGACCCCATTAAATGATGCACAAAAACGTGCACAGAACCTGCGTGCATATAAAGCAGATCTTCAGAAACTGAAGAAAGAACAGGTATTTCACATTTGATTCCATATTCTCTTCTGTGCATTTAAAATGACTAAAATATAGTGAACATTTGCATTTTTAGTCTGTAGTCTTGGGTTCCATTCTATTTCTAGACTGCACCATCTTGCTTGGGATAAAAGACTTTATTGTTTTGTGATCACCCTTTCAAATGGCCAACTAGCTAAGCACAATTCAGTGCAGTTTCTTGAAATATTATGTGTCTGCTAGCAGTTTTTGTAAGGCAGAATTACAAATAATTAACCTCAGCAATAGTTTCCCTATTTCAAAAATCTTATGAGTTTTACATATAATGTATTCTACATCCAGAAAAAAAGGAGAGGATATATATCCTATTCCATAACTTTGTATTACATTTACTTTTTAATTAATATGATAATGATAGGCACCTGGGCCCTGCCCTTGACCGATCGTAGGTTGTAGGAGTGCGAAATCGCTGGGCGAGGTTTGAAGCGAGAGGGAGAGCGGCGAGGTGCCGTGGTCGCGCTGGCGCAGGAAGGCAGCGGCGGCGCGCGAGTAGAGAGGAGGCGCTAGGGCAATCCCGGCTCCCTGAGGAAGCCGGAAACAATCTTGTTGTTTCTGCTTATTCATCCAAACCAGGTTACAAGATATATATAGTTCCCTCTCTAACAATAACTTCCTAATAGGACTCTCTAATAATAATAGGAATAGGACTCTATAATAGGAATAGGACTCTCTAATAGTAATAATAGTAATAGGACTCTCTGAATACTAACAGAAATAGCACTCCTACGCAGCCCTTAGCCACTAACAGGTTGTCGCCTTGTATACGGAATGCCGGTCATAACATCTCTCCCCGCCTTCGCAAACAGCTCGTCCTCGAGCTGGAACTCGGGGTAGAAGCGACGGAACTCGTCGACAGCCTCCCAAGTTGCGTCATCTTCGGGGAAGCCGTGCCACTGGATGAGCACGTGCCAGGCGCCCCGGCGCTGCTGTGCCTGAAGCGCTCGGGCAGGAGCCGGGAGAAGGCGACCCTCAAGGGTCGGCGCAAGGTCGCCCGGCGTCACTGGAGGGTCCCCGCGGTGTCGTTTGAGGAGCCCGACGTGGAAGACATCATGTAGCCGGGCGCCTGCTGGAAGCTGAAGACGATAGGCCACGCTGCCGATGCGTTCGAGGACACGGAACGGCCCGGCGTAGCGAGGACCGAGCTTCCCTCTGGCGTTGGGCACGAGGGACTGGGCTGGGCGGTGAAGCAGGCGCAGCCACACCCAGTCGCCCTGCTTGAACTCGACGTCGCGGTGACCTGCATCATAATATTTCTTGGAGAGTTGTTGGGCCTGCAGGAGGCGTTGTCGAACTTCGGCCAGCATGTCGTCGCGGGAGCGGAGGAGAGCATCTGCAGCTTCGGTACTGGCCGTCCCCAGTTTGTATGGCAACATCGGGGGAGGGGGGCGGCCATAGACCACCTCGAACGGAGTGGCGCGCAGGGCGGTGTGGAAGGATGTGTTGTAGCAGTATTCCGCCCACGCGAGCCAGTCCACCCACGCCCGGGGCCGGTCGCCGGTCACACAGCGCAAGTACATGGCGATGATCTTATTGACCACCTCTGACTGGCCATCCGTCTGGGGGTGGAATGCCGTGCTCATGCGTAGTTGGACGCCCGCCATCTTGAATAAATCGCGCCAAACATGGCCGGTGAACACGGGGTCCCGGTCGCTGACGATGGAGAGTGGGAACCCGTGGAGGCGCACGATGCCGTCGAAGAAGGCCCGGGCGACGGTCGTGGCAGTGTAGGGGTGACCGAGCGCGATGAAGTGCGCGTATTTGGAGAAGCGATCGACGACGGTCAGAATGACCGATTTGCCGGCCACCTTGGGCAGCCCTTCAATGAAGTCCATCGAGATATCGGCCCACACCTGAGTGGGGATCGGAAGGGGCTGCAGCAGCCCAGCCGGCTGAGCGGCCTCTGTCTTGTTGCGCTGACACGTAACGCAAGACCGCACCCAGTCCTGGACCAGGATGCGATCCCGCGGGATGTAGAAGTCTGCGCGAAGCCGGTGAAGAGTCTTCTGCACCCCCTCGTGGCCGGCCGAGTGGGCGAGGAGGAGGACCTGGTGGCGCAGGTCGTCGGCGTCTGGTACAAAGATGCGGGAGCCATGGAGCAGCAGCCCCTCAGAAACGCGCCACGGCGCCCCCAGGTCGCCGGCGTGCAGCTGGTCCAGCAAGCGGCAGCTGTCAGGGGCAGTCGCCGTTGCTCGCCTGATGTCATCCAGTAGCGCGAAGGAGGGCCCGGACACGGCCAGCGAGGCCGCTGCTGTCGGCGTTGGTGTAGGCGTGCCCCCTCCGTCCATGTCGCGTCGGGACAAGGCGTCCGCCACCGTGTTCAGGCGCCCCGGGCGGTACTCGACGGA
Source organism: Eremochloa ophiuroides (assembly GCA_038502445.1). Taxonomy (NCBI): domain Eukaryota; kingdom Viridiplantae; phylum Streptophyta; class Magnoliopsida; order Poales; family Poaceae; genus Eremochloa; species Eremochloa ophiuroides. Next base: position 33,300,836 of record JAHLJS010000001.1, on the reverse strand, counting down.
GAAGTCAAACCCGAACAATTTGCTGATCCATTGGTGCTGCGGGACCGTCGACAAGCGTTGGTCAAGCAAGAATTTAAGACTGTAATGGTCAGTACGCACCATGAAGTGGCGCCCCCACAAGTACGGGCGCCAATGCCGCACTGCTTGCACGAGGCCGATCAGCTCCCGCTCGTAGGCCGCAAGCTTCAGATGGCGGGCAGCGAACGGCCGGCTGAAGTAGGCGAGGGGTCCGGCGTCTTGGTGGAGCACGGCGCCGAACCCCGCGCCCGACGCGTCGCAGTCCACTATGAAGGGGGCGGTGAAGTCTGGCATCTGGAGAACCGGTCCGGTCGTCAGGGCGCGCTTGAGCTGCTCAAACGCGGCTGTCGCGTCGTCGCCCCACACAAACGCGTCTCGCCACAAGAGACGTGTAAGCGGGGCGGCGATGATGCCGAAGTCCTTGATGAATTTCCGGTAGTAGCCCGCAAGGCCGAGGAAGCCGCGAAGACCACGGGCGGAGCGGGGAAGAGGCCAGGCCGACACGGCGGCAACCTTGTCGGCGTCCATGGCGACACCCCCCTCGGAGATGATATGGCCGAGGTAGGCTACTGACGACGCTCCGAAGGAGCATTTGGAGCGCTTCAGGTGAAGATGGTGTTCCCGCAGCGCGTGGAGGACGATGTTGATGTGCTGCAGGTGTTCGGCCCACGACGAGCTATAAATCAGGATGTCATCAAAGAATACCAGGACGAACTTCCGGAGGTAGTGGCGAAGGACGTCGTTCATCAAGGCTTGAAACGTCGCCGGGGCATTGGAGAGGCCGAAAGGCATCACCAAGAACTCGAAGTGGCCGTGATGAGTGCGGAAGGCTGTCTTGTCGATGTCATCAGGGTGCATCCGCACTTGGTGGTACCCGGAGCGCAGATCAAGCTTGGTGAAGAACCGGGCTCCATGAAGTTCATCCAGCAACTCGTCGACCACCGGGATCGGGAATTTGTCTTTGGAGGTCCTGGCATTGAGGGCGCGATAGTCGATGCAGAAGCGCCAGGACTTATCCGCCTTCCGTACGAGCAGGACCGGGGCAGAGAAGGGGGAGGTGCTCGGCCGGATGATGCCCTAGTTGAGCATAGCGGCGCACTGGCGCTCGAGCTCGTCCTTCTGCAGCTGGGGGTAGCGGTAGGGGCGAACCGCGACTGGAGCGGTACCCGGCAGCAGGTAGATGCGATGGTCGTAGGGGCGTGCCGGCGGAAGACCGTGCGGCTCGTCGAAGGTGGCGCCGTGCTGAAGGAGGAGGCTGTCCAGCAGTGGCAGCTGGGCGTCGGTAGCAGTCACCGCGCGCAGCTGCTGGTCCCTAGGCGCGGAGGGGATGCCCACGCCCTGCCATGTGACGCGGCGGCCGTTCCTGCAGAACGACAAGGAGAGGGCCGCACAGTCCCACAGGATCGGTCCCAGCGTCCGGATGAAGTCGAAGCCCAGGATGAGCTCGAACCCGCCCAGGTTCAAGCCGACGCAGGTGATGGCGAAGTCCTCGGTGCCGATGCGGATGGGGACGTCGTGTGCGACGCCTTCGCACGTCAAGTGGTCGCCGTTAGCGACGGTGACCCGGAGGTGGGCGCCGTCCGTCGGCGAGAAGCCCAGACGACGCATTGCTGCGCCTTGGATGAAATTGTGCGTCGAACCGCTGTCGAGGAGGGCGATGACACGCTCGCCCTTGATGGTGACGGGCAGCAGCATAGCGTCAGTGGGGCGAACACCGGCGACAGCATGCAGGGAGATCCGGAAGGCATTGGCGGCAGCGTCCTGCTCGTGCACCACCGGTCCCACCGGAGGGTCGCCCTCATTGTCGTTGAGTGGGGCAGCGCCAGCCGGGTCCGCGTCAACGAAGTCTGCCGATTCGAGGTAGAAGAGCCGGGGGCAGACGTGACCGCGAACGTACGGTTCATCGCAGTTGAAGCACAACCCCTGGCGGCGGTGTTCCAGCTGCTCTGCTGGGGTGAGACGGCGAAATTGGCGCCCCGGGGGTGCCCCGTTGCCCGGTGTAGGACCGCCTGGAGGAGCAGGGGCCCCGGCTGGAGGGAGGGCTGCCCCCGGCGCGGCTGGAGCGCGGGGAGGCAGACCAGGGCGCTGTGGAGGCCTCGCGCCGCGGTGGGGCAGTGGTGGTGGGATGGCCACCGCCCTGCGCTCGAAGGCACGCGCCAGGTACATGGCGGTTTGCAGGTCTTGAGGTTCCCGCAGCTCCACGTCCACCCGGAGGTGCTCCGGAAGCCCACCGACGAAGAGTTCCGCCTTCTGCGTGGTGGAGATGCCGCGTGCGTCGCTCAAGACGGCCTGGAAGCGATCGGCGAACTCCTGGACAGTGGTCAGGAAGGGAAGGCGTCCCAACTCAGCCAAGCGGGTACCCCGGACAGGAGGGCCGTAGCGGAGACGACACAGCTCCTTGAAGCGATCCCACGACGGCATCCCCTCGTCCTGCTCAAGGGCGTAGTACCATGTCCGCGCCGGGCCCTTGAGATGGTAGGAGGCCAGCCAGGTGCGGTCGGAGGGCGGTGTGCGCTGACCCCGAAAGAACTGCTCGCAGTGTGCGAGCCAATTCAGGGGGTCCTCCGTCCCGTCGTACGTCGAGAACTCCAATTTGTAGAACTTCGGGGGTAGGAGGCCGGCTTCGGCTCCTGGCGCGTCGATCTGCTCACGGGCCACGTTGGTCACCGGGGCGCGGTCCGCAATCAGCGACACCACGGTGGAGGGCTGCGTGCCCATGGCGGAGGGGGGCTGAAGAGCGCCCTCGGGGAACAGCGTGCCGTCCATCCTGCCGTAGAGAGTGCCCGACGCAACGGGCCCCCCATGAGCAACCCCGGCGGCTGTGGACATGGCCGGCGGAATGGAAGTCCGTGGCGGCAGGGAGGAGTAGATGGGTGCTGCAGTCGTGGTCGCCCACGCAGGGAGAGGCGATGGCAATGGGGGAAATCGAATTTGGTGGATGGGCAGCGGCGCCGACGAGGGCAGCGCCACATCCGGCATCCCGTAGGTGTAGGGGAGCGCCGGGTAGGAAGCTGCTGGCAGGGACGGCGAGGGTTGTGGTGGGGGTGGCGGAGGATTCGGCGGTTGGAGGGCGAGCTGTCCCTGCAGAAGGGCGCGCAGCGTCTCCTGGACCTCCCGCATGCAGTGGCTGAGGTCGACGATGGCGGCGCGGCGCGGCAGCGCGGCCCCCTCCGGGATCACGAGGGCGCCCGACACGGCGACTGTCGCCGCAGGGGGCGGGGCACCGGTGGAGGGCACCGGCGCGACGGTCTCGGAGGAGGACGCCGGGGTGGATGCGGCGGAGGTGTCCATGATCGGCGAGGTCTCCGATACCAGATTGATAGGCACCTGGGCCCTGCCCTTGACCGATCGTAGGTTGTAGGAGTGCGAAATCGCTGGGCGAGGTTTGAAGCGAGAGGGAGAGCGGCGAGGTGCCGTGGTCGCGCTGGCGCAGGAAGGCAGCGGCGGCGCGCGAGTAGAGAGGAGGCGCTAGGGCAATCCCGGCTCCCTGAGGAAGCCGGAAACAATCTTGTTGTTTCTGCTTATTCATCCAAACCAGGTTACAAGATATATATAGTCCCCTCTCTAACAATAACTTCCTAATAGGACTCTCTAATAATAATAGGAATAGGACTCTATAATAGGAATAGGACTCTCTAATAGTAATAATAGTAATAGGACTCTCTGAATACTAACAGAAATAGCACTCCTACGCAGCCCTTAGCCACTAACAGGTTGTCGCCTTGTATACGGAATGCCGGTCATAACAGATAATCTGCCTAGTTGATGATTTACGCTGTTGAGAAAAGCTTAAGTGATCCCTCATGGCTCGGCCGAGAGTGAGGTGGTGGTGTTCATGTAAAGGGCCGATCCTTTTCTCTCTATAATACAAAGATGTGCAGCTCTCCTGCACATTTGAGAAAACAAAAAGAGAAGCTTAAGAAAACCAAGCACGTGATCACTTTCCCACACATATATTTGCAGATGAGTTTGTCAGACGTTTTTATTCTTGGGGCATGTTTCTAAATCTGATTGACAAACTTTACAATGATGCCATATTTGTAGTTTAATTGCTAGTAACTTTTCTTATTTTCAGGAAGAAGAGCAAATAAAACGACTGGAGAGGCTTAAATTGGAGAGGCAAAATAGGATCGCTGCAAGACGTAATGGAAAGGGTCCAGGGAATGATTCTCCTAAAGCGAATGGTATGAATGGACTTAGTAAATCAGTTCCAACCTTCACTGGGTTGAAAAAGGAGAAAAATGGGACAACTGAATCGCTCAGCAATCGACTGAAGAGGCTTTCTGAACCCAAAAACATTGCTGGGGCAGAGCATTCCTTGAATCCAAAGTCAACTGGCGCAGACCATTCACGGAGAAGAAGTATGGCATGAGTTGATGTGAGATGGAGAACCGAATATCTTGAATTATGGTGCTACTCTACTCAGCAACATACCTACTAGAAACATGAATGGCATCTCAAAAGGCTTCTTGTACAGAAAAAGGGAATGACTGGCGCTATAGCATTGCCTGCTTCCAAGATTTGTGATGGAAAATCTAGTTATCTTTCAATGGCATGGCTTTGTACTTTCAATTTTAACATAATTATTTCATTCTTTTATTGAGGGTGGCTTGTAATAGCTGTAAACCTGGTTTTTTTTCTGGCGACGCGGAGCTATATTGTGGGTGTATTTATGGAATGGATTGATCGTTGTTTGAGATTTATTGTGGTATTTCTACAGTGTACAAATGTCAGTTGACTTAGGATTGATAGTTGTTTGAGATTTATTGTGGCAATACCACTTACCACTAACTTACCATAACATCCTAAAATTTGCATTTTATTAAATGAATTAAAATGACTAAATTACGCTTTTATGCATGCATTCAAACATAGGAAAAATGTATTCGCAAAAAAAGGAAAAATGTTTTTTTTAGTAAAATGCACATTGATCCTTATACTTTCCGAACATTCCTATCTGGGTCATTGAAAAAAACCCGACCATCTAGGTCCCTAATCTGCTGTGGTACACGCCATCAGCTGACGTTGGCCATGCCATAGTGACACCTGGATGTTATGGTTATGGCCACGCTACGCTATAGTGGCAAGTGGGGGCCCTGCAACATGTTGCTGCCGTTCAGGCACGGAGGGATGTAACGGGCATTCGCTGTGTGGTAGTCGAACCGAACTGACACGGTTCTGACACAGTTGAGCAAAGTTCGCATGCTTCAGTGTTGCATCTGATTTCTGCTTCAAGAAAATAATAAACAACTCTAAACTATCGTGTTTGATGAAGTTTCATGGTATGTGCACAGGCTAAAGCGGACTGCATGCTATATTTTATTTTCCATAGTTCGACCTTGGCAAACGAGTCGCTTTTGCTTTTGACAGCTAGAGTTCGAACGTTCCAATATGCAAAGTTCGATTTTCATAACTGTCGGTTCGCTTTTTCTCTCACACTCTGGAGCTGCTCCGTGAAACGCACCTGTGGGGCTGCACGGTTGCCGACGACGAGCGAGGGCACCCCACCTCGCCGTCCTCCGCCATGGCCAGGACGGGCTCCTCCCTCGTCGGCGCCGCCCGCGCGCTAGGTGCAACTCTGCCACCGATCCAACACACGTGAGCATGCATGAGCATGACGTGGGTTCTAGTGTTGCGCTTGTCGATGGATGAACACACAGGACGATGCATGAGTTGAGTTGAGTTGAGTTAAATCTCAAAAAATAAGAGTTGAGTTGAGTTAGGATCCCTAAGTGAGGCTGATTTCTTTACCGGACTACGATTATTTAGTCTCAAATAACCATTAATCTACGACTCTAGTTCTAGATCTTCATTATTGAGCCTCCCTTTATCCCTGTCCCGCACCCGTCACTGATCGGATGAGTGCCCCTCCGATGCCTCGAGCCCAGAATAATAATGCTGCTGCTTGGTGGTCTGGCTTGTCATGTCCTTTGTCCTACACGGTGCCCTGCGACAGGCACCGCTGCACGTAGTCGAGGACAATGCAGCCGCTGTCGCGGCACGCTCTAGTACCGACAGCGACGACGACGACACCAACACCGTGTACTCACTCCATCTAAAATACACATGTCATTATCACTTCTCAAAAAGTTAAAGGCTTTTACCTTTGACCAAATATATAAAAAATATTAATATTTATAATATATAATTAGTATTGTTAAATAGAATTTTGAATATACTTTCATAATATATTTATTTGGAGATATAAATATTACAAGTATTTTTCTATAAACTCAGTTAAATTTGAAAAGTTGATGAGCACGTATCCCAGAGCGACGTTCATTTTAGGATGGGGAGTAGCTGGGCATGAACTGTTATCTAAATCCTGTGGTAATGTTCACTTAAGAAGTCACGACATTTTTCACGTAAAAATCACATGCTACGTGGCCGGCAGGATTCGAATCCGTGATCCCTCATGTGTAACCCCCTCTACCACTGCACCACACTGTCACTTATATCCACAAGTTATAACGACCCGATAAAAAATTGACTATTTAAGACCATAAACGAACATAAATAAAAAAGTTATTAACTATAAAGCTACATAACTTTTTAAGATATATAATTTTATTTTGGTATTTTGTCCACCGGAGATCGTTTTTAAAATTTAAATGTCAAATGTGACAAATTCAAATGTATTTTTTGCTAACAAGATAATTTTAAATAAAAAAAGTTATCAACTACAAAGTTTCGTAACTTTTCGAGATCTACAACTTTTATTTTGATAGTTTTTCCATACGAGATCTAAAAACTTAAAAAAATTAATTTCAAATTATTTCTACTGACGGTTCTTTAAGAAAACCGTGTATGATTTTTACTGACGGACGTAAACCGCCTGTAAAAAATTGCAACGTCAAAATAAATCATCTCTGTACTAGTGTCGATAGGAATTAGGGCCTTCTCAATAATTTCTAGGCCCTTGTGTAAGCAAGACACTAAGGGCGTCTACAATAGTGTTACCAAATCGAGAGCTGATGTGGCGATTTAATAAGTGAATAAAAGAAGAAAAGAGACGGTTATGCATGGCAAAGAAAATGGAGCACGGTGTCACAGACTCATCCTTTCTTGGCGGGCGTGCGAGCCAGCTGCTTGTATACTCCCACTGTCCACCAATAATTGTATTTGTTTGACTTTTACGGTTCTTCGTTGATCATTCGTCTTATTTAAATTTTTTGTGCAAATAATAAAATAAATAAATCATTATGCAAATATCTCTAACGATAAAATAAGTTATAACAAAATAAATACTATTTATTAAAAAATTAAATAAGACAGATGGTCAAACAAGAATCCTAAAAATCAAAGAAATGTAATTATTTATGGACGGAGAGAGTACTCGTTACCGGGTAACTTTTTCATCTTCTCTCTCATCCAGATGGCATCTATAAAGACCTTTAAGTTTGGTGAAAATTTCATATATAGTAATAGATATTTCATAGACTCACAGAACTGTTCATCTACAGTTTACCCGTTATCTATAAAGACCTTTACCGTTTACTCCCTTCGTCTTCAAATAAATTGCTTTATTTGACTTTCGAACTTTACGTTTGGCCATTCGTCTTATTCAAAAGTTTTATACAAATATTGTTTATTTTGTTATAACTTAGTCTATCATTAGATATACTTTACTAATAATTTATTTACTTTATTATTTGCATAAAATTTTTGAATAAGATGAACGGTCAAAAGTGATGTCCGAAAGTCAAAGAAAGCAATTTATTTGTAGACAAAGGGAGTACCTGTTATGTGCCTAACCCTGCCCGTTTCATCCGTGCTTATCCACTCGTGTCCGCCCAGGTTGGCCACCCATCAACGCATAAAAAAAAAATCTTCATTACATGTCATCCACGTTGCCTATTTCTGGAACCACCGGTAGTCTTCCCTAGACTTGACATCGTCGTTATCCATTCACCCTCCCAATCCGCCGCCACCTCCACCTCCACCCCCCACGCGCCGTGGCCCTCCCGGTTCACCTACGGGGAGCGGCGCCTGAAGCATGTAGGCCCTAGTTGAAAGACCCTAGTTTGGTTTTGATAATTGATGAAACCTAATTACTAATCTAAGTGCTAAGTATATGTAGCCAAGAGAAGATTAGTGATAAGAAGGAAGATGACATGAGCTAAAGTGAAGATCAAGATGAAATGATCAAGGAGAAAGAAAAGGACTTAAAAGAAGGAAAGCTAGATGCTAAGGTATATCCAAATAGGAATTTTCTTTTAGTGATCAAGACTCCAAGTGGGAGTGATCACATTTAAGATAGATAGCCGACTATTAAGGGGAGAACTAAGCTATTGGATTACTTTCAAGTGCTCTAGGTTGCATCTCATGTGCATTGATCTAACCAACCTAGAGAACCTCTTTGAAAACCCTTGAAAAATGTTTGCAAAATGCTAACACACTGTGCACAAGTGATGGAGACCTTGAGTGTTAGCACATAGAAACAAGGAGTGAGAAATAGACTTGAAGATAGTTGAAAAAGGAGCGTCGGACTGTATGGAGGGGCAGCGTCGGACCATTGAGTAGAGTCCGACGCCTGACCCTAGTTCTGGCGAATGGCGAGCGTCGGACGCTCGGTAAACGAGCGTCGGACCATTCCCCACTTCAGTCCGACGGTGGCAAACAGTGTCGGCGTGAAGCGTGGCGTTCGGAAGAGCGTCGGACGCTAGAGCTTCGTCCGACGGCGAGCGTCGGACTGGAGTCCGACGGTTTTAAGCGAGTTGAAACCTCTCTGGAAGTGTCGGACGCTGAGTCTCTTTAGTCCGACGCACTGACTCGCGATCGTCCGACGGTACGCGCACAGTGAACTGAGAAAGCATCGGACGCAAGTGTTTAGTCCGATGCCCTCAGTCTGACGGTTTGAAAAAGCGCGCGATGAGGTATCCGTTGCGATCGGACGAACGTCGTTGAATTCAACTGACACGTGGCGAGATCGTGAGCATCGGACGCTATCGGTTAGTCCGACGGACTCAGTCCGACGGTATAAAATCATGTTTAACGGCTGTTTTGAGTGGGGTAACGGCTAGATTTGCACTTGGGGGTATTTATACTCCCTCCCTGGTCACTTGGTGACACTCTTGCACACTTGGATCATTGTCATACACTTTGTTGCATTCTAGCCTCCCACTCTCTCACTAGTTCATCATCTTGATCATCCTTAGTAAGATTGAGTGAACCTCAAGTGTATCCTTGCTGTTGTTTTGCATTCTAGAGCACTTGAGAGCAAGCCTTGGTTCAGTTCTTATTCTCTTGGGACATTGCCGTGTTCCTAGACGGCTTGGAGGAGAAGAAGGTGTGGAGGAGCTTGGTGATTGTGCTTGCCCACACCCGGCAATTGTGAGGGGTTCTTGTGCCTTCCCCGAGCGGGGTGCTCAAAGGTAACTCTAGTGGATTGCTCGTGTCTTTGAGTTACTTCCTCCGTGGTAGGTTCTTGTGGCGCCTAGTGTAGGCTCGGTGTGTGATACCGATTAGCCACCGAACCACCGGTTGAAGTCGATACAACGAGGACATAGCGTGCCGGCAAGCACGTGAATCTCGGGGATAAATCTTGGTGTTCATATTGCTTTCCTCACCTTCGAGTGAGTGTCTTATTGTTTATCCCGGTGATTGGCTTCATCTCAAGGCAACGGTATAATCAACAATCATCTACTTTCTTATCCTTGTGCAAAGTAGTTTGTTGTCTTGTCTTGAGTAGTTGTGTAGTCTTTTAGCTTTTGCTAGCTTGCTTGTGTGGCTTAGAACTAAGGATTAACTAGAATTGTGTAGGTGGCTTGCCTAGGTTAGTAGTTGCTTTAGCTTTGCACATTTAGCCATATTTGTTACTAACCTCTTAGCCTAAGTACTTTGTAGAAATTTTATTAGGCTATTCACCCCCCTCTAGCTATACTAGAACCTTTCAAGTGGTATCGGGGCCGTGGTCACCGTTTAGTCAAGGCTTAACATCCTTCGGTGCATTGAAATGGCTCATATCATGTTCAATCATGTTGGGGGCAAATCACCTCACTTTGATGGCACAAGCTCATTTGATTATTGGAAGAGAAAGATGAGGATGTATCTTGGCTCAATTCATGAGAAGGTGTGGGAGGTCACCGAGAAGGAATACATTGTGCTTGATCCCGCAAGCCCCACACCTAGAGAGCAAGAGAACAACCAATGTAACACAATGGCTCTCAACACCATTTACAATGGCATTGACTCAAAGGTGTTTGAGCAAATCAAAGATTTGGATAGAGCAAGTGAAGTATGGGCAAGATTAGAGCAAACCTATGAGGGCACTTCAATGGTAAAGAGTGCCAAGTTGTACATGCTCAAGGACAACCTCTCAAACTTCAAGATGGATGATGGAGAGAGCATTCCGGAAATGTTCTATAGGCTTCAAGTGATTGTCAATGATCTCAAGGCCTTGGGTGAGAAAACAAGTGATGAGAATTTCTCTCACAAGTTTCTCATGTGCTTGCCCAAGAGGTTCAAGACCTTGAGAACTATCATCTTCCGAGGCGGCTTGAAGGGTGTCACTCCAAATGAGGTTCTTGGTGATGTGATGACCGAGGATCAATACAATGAGAAGAGTGATAGTGAAGAAGTGAAGAAGGAGGATGACAAGAGCAAGAAGACTGTGGCATTCAAGTCCACCACCTCTTCTTCCAAGAACAAAGGCAAGGGCAAGAAAGTATAATCTGGTGATGATGATGCATCTAGCCTTGATAGTGATGATGAGGCATTAGCTCTCTTTGTGCGCAAGTTTGGAAGATTCATGAAGAAGAAGGGCTATGGTGCTAGAAAAAGAAGAGATAACTTCAAAGGCAAGAATGTAGTAAGGAAGTGCTACAATTGCAAGAGCACGGACCATCTTGTGGCGGATTATCCTAATGCTAGTGATGATGAAGATGATTACAAGAAGAAAGGCAAAAAGGACAAGAAGGACAAGGTGGAAAAGAAGGAGAAAAAGAAGTTCAACTTCTCCAAAAAGAAGGGTGGATCCTATGTGGTGACATGGGATAGTGATGCTTCCTCTGATGATAATGACTCTAGCGATGATGATGAGAGGGAGACATCCAAGAAGAAGGCCATGGCTTCTATTGCTATCAACAAGAAGTCTTCATCATTTGATTCATCATGCTTCATGGCTAAGACTACCAAGGTAAAATACGATGACTCAAGTGAAGATGAAAAAGATGATAATGATAGTGATAGTGATGATGATGAGCCTAGTGTAGCACAACTCATGGACATGTTAGAGCAAGCCGAATATCTTATTAGCTCTAAGTCTAAGAAGTGGAAAGAATTGTCCAAGAAATTAAAAACTCTTGAACAATCCTTTGATGAGCTAAGTGCTTCTCATAAGTGTCTAAAGGAAGACCATGAGGATCTCAAACTAGCTCACACCAAGCTTGAGGAAGCTCACTCCTCACTCTTAGAGCTAAGCAAGGTAGAGGATGTTACTATAACATGTGATGTGGGTGTAACTTATGATCTAACGAATGAATCAACTAATGAAACACTTTTTGCAACCACACCTAATAACACTAGTTCTTCATCATCATCCACTTATACTTCTACCTTCACTACTAGTGTTGATCCAACACTAAAAGTTGAAAATGAGAAATTGAAGAAGGAAGTGGACAAGCTAACCCGCGCATTAGGCAATGCCTATGGTGGGAATGCCCGCTTGTTACAATGCTTGGGTAGTCAAAGATATAGTAACTCTAAGGAGGGACTTGGCTATACTCCCAAGAAAGGCAAGGAGGCCTTTGTAACTCCAAAGCCTAGCTTTGTGAGGAGCAATGGTCGGTTTTGCTACAAGTGCAAGCAAGTTGGGCATATTGAGGCAAATTGCATCACTAACAACAAGAACAAGCAAATAAAATTTGCAAGTGCTAAATTTATTAGACTTGATTCTTGTTACATGCTTACCATGGGTGAGAAAGTTGTCAAAGTCAAATACATTGGTACACCTAAAGAGAGCCCAAGGTTGAAGGCTATTTGGGTACCAAAGGCTTTGGTTGCTAACCTCCAAGGACCCAAACAAGTATGGGTACCTAAAACACATTGATTTGTTTTGTAGGTAAATTACAAAGCCGGAGGGAGGCATTGGGTTCTTGATAGTGGGTGTTCTCAACACATGACCGGTGATTCAAGAATGTTCAATCAAATCAATTCTAGTGGCAATGAGTATGATAGTATCACATTTGGGGACAATAGCAAAGGCAAGGTCAAGGGTCTTGGAAAGATTGCAATATCAAATGATCTAAACATTTCCAATGTGGTATTAGTTGAGAGTTTGAATTTCAACCTATTGTCGGTGGCTCAACTTTGTGATCTTGGTTTCAAATGCATCTTTGGTGTTGATGATGTGGAAATCATTAGTGTGGATGGATCAAATTTGATATTTAAGGGATTTAGATATGAGAATCTCTATCTAGTGGACTTTGGTGCTAGAGAATCACAATTGGCAACATGCTTACTCTCTAAGTCAAGCATGGGTTGGTTATGTCATAGAAGGCTTGGTCATGTTGGAATGAAGCAATTAAACAAACTTGTGAAGCATGACTTGGTTAGAGGTCTTAAAGATGTTGAGTTTGAGAAGGACAAGTTATGTAGTGCATGTCAAGCCGGAAAACAAGTAGGCAACACTCATCCTCAGAAGAGCATGATGAGCACATGCAAACCATTTGAGTTATTGCACATGGACTTGTTTGGACCAACTACATATACAAGCATTGGCGGCAACAAGTATGGTTTGGTGATAGTGGATGACTTCTCAAGATATACATGAGTTTTCTTCATGTTTGACAAAAGTGATGTTTATGGTATCTTCAAATCTTTTGCCAAGAGAAGTTGCAATGAATTTGAAACAACCATCAAGAGGGTGAGAAGTGATAATGGTAGTGAGTTCAAGAACACAAGAGTTGATGAGCTATGTAATGACTTAGGAATCAAACATCAATTCTCGGCTAAGTACACACCTCAATCAAATGGCCTAGTTGAAAGAAAAAATAGGACTCTCATTGATATGGCAAGATCTATGCTTAGTGAGTATAATGTAAGTCAATCTTTTTGGGTCGAAGCAATCAACACGGCATGTTACTACTCCAATAGACTCTATTGCCATCCTATGTTGGAGAAGACTCCATATGAGATCTTGAATGGAAGAAAGCCAAATATTGCATATTTTCGGGTGTTTGGTTGTAAGTGCTACATATTGAATAAAGGAGCTAGATTGAACAAATTTGAGAAGAAATGTGATGAGGGATTGTTGCTTGGTTACTCCACCACTAGTAAAGCTTATAGAGTATGGAACTTGGGCAGTGGTCAACTTGAGGAAGTTCATGATGTTGAATTTGATGAAACCAATGGGTCTCAAGATCAAAATGAGAATCTAGATGATGTGAGTGGACCTCAATTAGTAAAGGCTATGCAAGAAATGGACATTGGTGACATAAGGCCGACTGTAACAACCCGGGTTTTTCTGACAACCAAAAATCCAAACTTTCTAAAATTTTTCTTGCAATTGTGTGCAGCATGTAGTTTCTAGGTTTAACCGGGACTAACCCGCTAACAACCGTCTCATGCATATATAGAATTGCTTGTAAGATATTTGTCGGTGTTCCTTAGACGGTCTAGGGTCGTGCGTCGGTGTGCACAAGTCCGTAGCAATTCCTCTCAACCCCACACGAACTCCTTTGCATCCTTTGCTTGAAGGATCATTTCTTTTCTTCACTTGTTAAGCTCCATCTATTATCTCTCTCCTTTTCCTTTCTCCCCTCTATATTCTCATCACCATTCCTTCCCGCAAGATTTGTACAATGGGAGGGAACCATTTCACTTATCCAAATTACTCCTCGAACTATACCGAATCTAAATTAAACTCCTCCAAATAATAAAAGGTAAACCATTTATTTTCTCTCCTCTCCTTCTCCAAACTGGTCAGCCCAACCCACCATCCCATTCCCTTTTCCTTGGCCCAACCAGCAGCTGGGCAAGATGGCCCGCTCATGCCCCCACTCCTATCATGGCCCAATCACACACCACCTCCCGCGCAGCCCAACTGGCCCACTAGGCCCACACCCTGCCAAACCCTAGGATGGGGACAGGCGTCCCTGCGCCCTTGGCCGCCGCCACCACCAGCGGCAGAGCCGTGCGCGTCGCGCCCCTGCTCCTTGCTCCGCTCCTCCATGCGATGCCTGTCGCGTGTTCGGCTGATGGCACAGACGCCTAGGATGGCCGCTGCCCCTGCCGAGCCCTAGCTCGCCCGCGTATAAGAAGCTCGAGCGGCCGCCGCGCCCCTGTTCATCTTCCCCTGGTGCCGCCGCCACGCTCTGCTCCTGCTTCCTTGCTCGCCGCTGCCGTCCGCACCGCCACCACGGCTGCCGTGCCTTCTGCTTGCCACCACCGTGCGCAGCGCCGACCACGGCAGAGCTTGTGACACCGGCAGACCGCTGCGCCGCATCAAGCCGCGTGACGTCGTGCGCAGGCCACGACCACACCGTCGGCGTTCACCACCTCCGTGTCGCCCGACAACCCGACCCGACCGCACCTCTGAGCTGCTCCTCCTCGCCACGACCGCGACTGGCCGGGGCCGTGAACACGGTCACCATTGCCGATTCCCCGAGCCACGACGTCGACCGCCCAAGCCGCACCCCGGCTTGCCACTGCTCGCCGATGCCGGGACGACGATGCCAGCTCCGGCCCCGTCCCGTCTTCGTCGGGCGCCGACGACCCCGCCACGACACCGGCGCCACCTCTGTCTTCGTCAAGCCGCGTGGCCACGACGACTCCGCAGCCTCGCCACGCTGCGACGCTGACCGAGCCACCTCGACGCCTCTCTGTGCTCGCCACGGCACGGAGCTGCGGACGTCCATCCGTGAGCTACCGTCCACCTCGCCTCCATCGGACCACCACACGCCACCGGCAAGCCACATCCTCGCCTCGTCACGGAAGTCCCACGTCGAACACCTGCAGCACCTCGAGATGGTGTGGTGCTCATCCAGCACCACCTTGCCGCTGACGAACAGCACTACAGCATCACAGCACCACACCGGGGACCTATACCTCGCCGGAGTTCCTTCTCATCACTGGGGAGCCCAGAAGGCCAAGGCCCTGCCCTTCTCTTTCCACCGGCGTTTGGTACTGAGATTGGCCTTCGTGCCTTGTTTCACACCTTGCAGGGAACCTGGCCACGTATCGCCACCTCTCGGCCATGTACCGCCACTTTCCGGCCACTTGGCGCCACCACCACGCTGCTGTGGCCGTGCCTCGACAGATCCTGCTTCCTCGTCCTCAACGGAGCCCTCATCGTTCGCATTCTGCCAGCAACAAGCCCAACCCGCGTCAAGCGATCTGCCATCCGCAAGCCCTCGGTGAGCTGACCAAAGACGAAACATTCCTAACCCCTGCTGCCGGCGAAATGCTGATGAACCTTCTGCCTTTACCCCCTACCCACTGCTGCCGGCCCAAGGCCGATGATCCCTCCATGTGTTTGGCCTTTGAGCCGTGTCTTCTACAGGGACCTCGTCGACCGTGTGGAGCTAACGTTGGTTGGCACAATGTACACTCACGCACTCGCCGTGTCCTTTTGTGGCACTCACGCACACCGGACTAAACCCAACCAATCGGATGATAGACCATGAACGCTTGGAACAATCATGACGGGCATCGCCGTCGCGTGCACCCGGGGCGCTGACGTCTTGACAGCGTTCCTGCGCATTGTAGCTACTCAACTACGACGGGCACCGCCGTCGCATACACCATGCCAATTGACATCAGCCTTCGTGCTGCAAATCCATGCCTTGTTGAGAACCCAGCCATGCTCCGCCGCCTCCTGGCCACTTGACGCCACCTCCAGCCAGCCTCTGGCCAGCCACAGCCTCGTTCAGCCAGCCATAGCCCCACCCAGCCAGCCGCGGCCAACAAGCAGCAGGCCACGGCTAGCCGCAGCCAGCCCATAGCAAGTCATAGTCGGCCAGAAGCTACTAGGAGATGGCAGAGAGGAGCTGGAGCATGTTGCAGCAAGCCTCGCCACTTTTCCTTTGACATTGACCCTGTCCGACCTTTTGCCGTAGCCCCGATGCCACATCTTGATGCCCCATAGATGATGATAGAAGATGCTGGACTGTAGGAAGATCCCAATTAATAGATAAAGCTCGACTGTTGGAAACCAAATCAATAGATGGTGTTGGATGGATACAAAGCCAAACTGGTATACGATGCTGACTACTGGAGGGCCCTTCTTTTACTTCTTTATACACCTTCCACCATATTGTACCCTATCTTTACGACCTGTCCGTCCATATATCTGTTGTACCCTATTCTCATATATCTGTTGTACCCTATTCACATGTATCTATTGTACCCTATCCTCATGTATCTATGGTACCCTATCCTTACACACAGTCTGTAAATTGTATCTGTGACACAGGATCCATTTATCTTCGTGCTATGGAATTGTGCTACTCTACTGTCTTGTCGAGTTGTTGTGTCTTGTGGTCGCGTCTTTGGATCTTATTGTTGGATGTTCTTGTCTACCTGTGTGTCGTGCCTTCGAGCCGGCTGGAGGATCGTATCCCGCTCGAACGTTGCGATCGCGAGATCCGTCTCGCCATGGCCGTAATACCGAGAGTAACTCGACCTCGCGTTGCCACTCTCTGACTTTTCGTGCCTGACCCGCGTATGCTCGTACCCTGCACGACCGTCGTATTCCTCTGATTCTTGCAGTGACAACCACATCGCTATGGATCCGAGTAATGACTCAGTGCCAGTGCACCCAGGTCGTGGTACCCTACGAGTGGTTTGCGCACTTGTGTCTTTTAGATGTCGCTCTCTTCTGACACCTCGTCTAATCAGTGGTGTGCGTGTTGGAAGAAGTAGACCACTGCCTTATTATGTTTCTCGCTCTTTTATTTTTCCGTATAGCCCGCTCTGTTCGATCCCATCTTATCCATGGCGATTGGATAAAAGATCGGACTAACTCCTTTTAGTTAGCGAAGCTATGGTCTATATCAAGATCTCGGACCTATGCAAGTCGACCCGATCGACTACTTAAAAACCATCTTCACGAAAGATGTGACCGAGAATATGATATGGATGTGCCTAGCTAACTTCCCCTCTCTCTTGATTCTTGTCTTTAGACACTTGTATAATTGTACCCGTTTGAACCACAGCCTTGGTACCCTACAAGTGGATTAAAGCACTCGCTTTGTCATAGGTAACATTACTTCCCGATGAATTGGACGTTTTCCCCATTCGCTTGGCCCGTCCTCCGATCCCCGCCTTCTCCGTGGCATTCGGATCGGAAGATCGTGAGCCGTGGTGTTTGCTATGGATCAGCTCTAGCCTAAACCATTTATTATAAAGCCATATTGGCTTGGCCGTGATATAAGCTTGTGCATAGCAAACCCCACTCTTAATCTTTCTTTGGCCCGATGAAAATGGACATACGCAGAGAGGGCCAAGTCAGGTACCTTTTATTATTTCTCTAGTATTTATGGATCTTCCCGCGTCCCGTCGTCTTTTGGTGTATTGGGTGTTTTCATGCCTTGAGTTGCTTCGTGGAGTAGCCGTTTCCGGATTAACGATGTTCGGGTTGAGAACCGCTGGAGGAGGACATGGACGACGACAGGAACCATGGAGTGAAGTCACCCTGGAGGAGGTGGCCCAGCAAAACGACTACACTAACCGAGGAATACTCATACCACTACTTCCTCGACAACGCAGGTGTCATGGCAGCACCCTCTTTTAGAGAATCCTATTAGACATGATATGTTTAGAATTGCTAGCGCTTTATATTTATTCTTTTGCTAGTATATCATGCATGCTTCTACCTAAGCCGTTATTACCCTACTTGCAACCACTCTACCATGCTACCAAGCTTCGCATTCGCGCTCCTTTATATATATATATACATCTTCCTACTTGCTTGCTTGCATGTTACACCACTTTATTTATTTAACTCCACTCGCATTATATCTGTGATGTGATGTTGATGGGGAAATTGGGAATGGTTTACCTGAACATGGAATTATCCACTGGACTTAACCATTGGGAGAGCGTGCTGCATGTGTCTTGGGTGTGTGGCGAGGGCCGAGTCAACCAAGTGGGATATACGACGAGCTGTGTAAGCAAGTCATGCCGGGGGTGCAACCTGGGCATCCCCACGAGAGATACCTGTGGTGGGTAATGACTTATGAGGTGGTTCCAGGATGTACATTGAAGTCCCGTGAACGGAGGTGCCGTGATGGCATGGGGAGAGTATCCCCTAAGTGGAGATGCCCGCTTGGTCACAACCTAGGATCTGACTAGTGATCGAAAACATCTGGATTCCCTTGCTACTCACTCGCTTCTGATGGGCGGGAGACGGCTGGACTGCTTGGTAGGGCGGTGCCACTACTGGTAGGTTGAGAGGTGATAAGGGTGGGCGGTGACGGATGGCAGATTCCCGAACCGTTCTAGATGCGCAGTACCACTGATGGGGCCCGGTACTGCGTCTCCCAGTCTCAGTGTGATGGTGTTGGATCCGGAATGTCCCAGGGCTGAGTGGAAGGGTGGCATCGACCTAGGCAAGCAAGCACCCGGAATTTTGCCTAGATGATTGTACAACATCGATGATGGCTAATCTTGTGAGTAGTAAAACCTCTGCAGAGTATATGGTTGATCGATCGATACATATGCCGATTCGTTAGCTATGGACCTTTCCTAATGTTTCTACAACCACTATTAGGAGTGGTGTATTCTTTTCTCCCCCTGGTTGATGATTGTCCGGCAGTGTGCCCGGTGTGGCAGTGTGCCGTTGAGACAGGACCCGAGAGGGAGTTGGGCCTGTCGATTGAGCGTGAGGTGTGTGTGTGAGGTGGTGTATGGGTGGGATGGTGGATTTGGGATAGACTGATGGGAATTGATGATATGGGTTAAAACTTGACAAACTATTATGATATTATTACTTGATACTACTTTGCATGCGCTTAGGATGCAAACCACAGCCAAATGTTAGGATCGCTAGATCCTTTGTTTTCTCTTTTCCACTAAAGCTCTTCGGTGCTAACCATGGCCTGCACATATCTTGCGGTGTGCAGATTACTTGACTAACAGAGATATTGAGATAAGAAGTATTAGAAGGTCTCGTGCCTACGCTCAAGTTTGGTTCAGGAGATGAAGACTATGCTGTGCCAAGATTGACTCTGATGCTACCCGTGAAGGAGGAGCCTTTACTCGACAACATATTCCACCAACTCTGATGACGAGTAGATACGCTTCTGCTAGATTTACCCTGTAATAGGTGTATCCTCAAATGAGGTAAAACTTGTAAAGCTTGTAATCATACACTGTATGACTGTGATTTCAACTGATATATGATAATGTGATGGAATCAAACTTTGATTTGATCGCATTATAACTCATTCTGTGGATTTTCCCTTCGTGGAAAATCGAGGATGTTTCACCGACTCAAGTGGTTGACATTGAAGATGACAGAGATCAAGTGCAAGTTCCTTCAAATGATGAAGCTAGTGACTCTCAAGTGCAAAATCATGATCAAGCTAGTTCCTCTCAAGCAAATCAATCAAATGCACAATCAAGCTCAAGCAATCAACCTCAAGTGCTTCAACCCACGAACATTGCAAGAGATCATCCTTTGGATCAAATTGTTGGTGATATTCAAAAGGGTGTACAAACAAGATCAAGACTAGCATCATTTTGTGCTCGCTATTCATTTGTGTCATTTGAAGAGCCGAAGAACATTGAGAAGGCATTAAAAGATAGTGATTGGGTAAATGCTATGCATGAAGAGCTCAACAATTTTGAAAGAAATGAAGTTTGGGATTTGGTAGAGAGACCAAAGAACTACAATGTTATTGGCACCAAATGGGTATTTAGAAACAAGCAAGATCAAGATGGTGTTGTAATAAGGAACAAGGCAAGATTAGTGGTACAAGGGTACACTCAAGTAGAGGGATTGGACTTTGGTGAAACCTATACTCCGGTTGCAAGATTGGAAGCAATAAGAATCCTTCTAGCATATGCTTGTGCTCACAACATCAAGCTCTACCAAATGGATGTCAAAAGTACATTTCTCAATGGATTCATCAATGAGTTAGTATATGTTGAACAACCACCCGGTTTTGAAGATGAGAAGAAACCAAATCATGTGTACAAGCTAAGGAAAGCACTCTATGGTTTGAAACAAGCACCAAGGGCATGGCATGAGAGGCTAAGGGATTTTCTCCTCTCTAAAGGTTTCAAGATGGGCAAGGTTGACACCACTCTATTCACCAAGAAGGTTGATGGTGACTTGATGATCATGCAAATCTATGTTGATGACATTATCTTTGGATCAACAAGTCAAGCTTTGTATACGGAGTTTGAAAAGATGATGGCTAAAGAATTTGAGATGTCTATGATGGGTGAACTCACATACTTCCTTGGACTTCAAATTAAGCAAATGAAGAATGGCAC
Organism: Eremochloa ophiuroides; assembly: GCA_038502445.1. Lineage (NCBI taxonomy): Eukaryota > Viridiplantae > Streptophyta > Magnoliopsida > Poales > Poaceae > Eremochloa > Eremochloa ophiuroides. Next base: position 33,280,376 of record JAHLJS010000001.1, on the reverse strand, counting down.
ATTCATAAGTCAAGGCAAGTACACAAGAGATATGATCAAGAAGTTTAGAATGCAAGATGCAAAACCAATAAGCACTCCCATGGGGACTAGTGGAAGCTTGGATGAAGATAAAAGTGGCAATATGGTTGATCAAAAGGCATATCGGTCTCTAATTGGAAGTTTGCTCTATGTCACCGCATCAAGACCGGATGTCATGTTTATGTGTGCATGTGTGCTAGATATCAAGCATCTCCTGGAGAGAGTCATATGAAGGCCACAAAGAGGATATTGAGATATTTGAAGCACACTCAAGATGTTGGATTGTGGTATCCCAAGGGTGCAAAATTTGAATTGATTGGATATGCCGATGCGGACTATGCCGGTTGCAAGATAAATAGAAAGAGTATATCGGGCACATGTCAACTCTTGGGAAGATCTCGTGTCTCACGGTCATCAAAGAAGCAAAATAGCATATCACTCTCCACCACCGAAGCCAAATATATTAGTGCAGGGAGTTGTTGTGCTCAAATTCTATGGATGACGGCAACTTTGAGGGATTATGGAATTAACTTCAAGAAAGTGCCACTTCTATGTGACAATGAGAGCACCGTCAAGCTAACTCAAAACCCGGTCCAACATTCAAGAACCAAGCATATTGATGTGAGGCACCACTTCATTCGGGATCATCAACAAAAGGGTGACATTGACATTCAAGGCATTGGAACCGATGATCAATTAGCCGACATACTCACCAAGCCACTAGATGAGAAGAGGTTTTGCAAGCTTAGAAATGAATTGAATATTCTTGATTTCTCAAATATGAGTTGAGATCACCCCCACACATATGACATGCCTCTACTCCGACAAAGCTAAGGTAAAATTGTTTGACATAACATCATACTTGCTAGGACATGTTTAGAGCATATAGACATATTCACATCTTAGGATCATTCATGGAAATTGAAATGCTTTTAATGGATATATGCTACCACTATTGCCTTGTTTTGATTGTATGATCTAGTGGTAACATATGACATGCATGTGTGCTTAATCCCCTAGTGTTCACTCTAGTTCATTAGCTCAAGGTGTATAACTTAACATGGGCAAGATAACCCCTAGTGGCGTGAAGAAGCTTGTCCTTGGATCAAACTTAGTTATATATCCTAGGCAAGTGCACTAGATTGAGCCAAAGTGAAAAATCAAGTCTCTTTCCACAATCAAATGAACTTGACTAACTATCTCTACTCCACTTAACCTTTTTGAGCAATTGTTGACAGAGAAGATTAGTGATAAGGAGGAAGATGACATGATCTAAAGTGAAGATCAAGATGAAATGATCAAGGAGAAAGAAAATGACTTAAAGAAGGAAAGCTAGAGGCTAAGGTATATCCAAATAGGGATTTTCTTTTAGTGATCAAGACTCCAAGTGGGAGTGATCACATTTAGGATAGATGGCCGACTATCAAGGGGAGAACTAAGCTATTGGATTACTTTCAAGTGCTCTAGGTTGCATCTCATGTGCATTGATCTAACCAACCTAGAGAACCTCTTTGAAAACCCTTGAAAAATGTTTGCAAAATGCTAACACACTGTGCACAAGTGATGGAGACCTTGAGTGTTAGCACATAGAAGCAAGGAGTGAGAAATAGACTTGAAAATAGCTGAAAAAGGAGCGTCGGACTGTGTGGAGGCGCAGCGTCGGACCATTGAGTAGAGTCCGACGCCTAACCCTAGTTCTGGCCAATGGCAAGCGTCGGACGCTCGGTAAACGAGCGTCGGACCATTGCCCACTTCAGTCTGACGGTGGTGAGCAGTGTCAGTGTGACGCGTGGCGTTCGGAAGAGTGTCGGACGCTAGAGCTTCGTCCGATGGCGAGCGTTGCACTGGAGTCCAACGGTTTTGAGCGAGTTGAAATCTCTCTGGAAGTGTCGGACACTGAGTCTCTTTAGTCCGATGCACTGACTCGCGATCGTCCGACGGTACGCGCACAGTGAACTGAGAGAGCGTCGGACGCAAGTGTTTAGTCCGACGCCCTCAGTCCGACGGTTTGAAAAAGCACGCGATGAGGTATCCGTTGCGATTGGACGAACGTCGTTGAATTCAACTGACACGTGGCGAGATCGTGAGCGTCGGACGCTATCGGTTAGTCCGACGGACTCAGTCTGACGGTCCTGTCCGACGGTATAAAATGGTGTTTAACGGCTGTTTTGAGTGGGGTAACGGCTAGATTTGCACTTGAGGGTATTTATACTCCCTCCCTGGTCACTTGGTGACACTCTTGCACACTTGAATCATTGTCATACACTTTGTTGCGTTCTAGCCTCCCACTCTCTCACTAGTTCATCATCTTGATCATCCTTAGTGAGATTGAGTGAACCTCAAGTGCTTCCTTGCTGTTGTTTTGCATTCTAGAGCACTTGAGAGCAAGCCTTGGTTCAGTTCTTATTCTCTTGGGACATTGCCGTGTCCCTAGACGGCTTGGAGGAGAAGAAGGTGTGGAGGAGCTTGGTGATTGTGCTTGCTCACACCCGGCAATTGTGAGGGGTTCTTGTGCCTTCCCCGAGCGGGGTGCTCAAAGGTAACTCTAGTGGATTGCTCGTATCTTTGAGTTACTTCCTCCGTGGTAGGTTCTTGTGGCGCCTAGTGTAGGCTCGGTGTGTGATACCGATTAGCCACCGAACCACCGGTTGAAGTCGATACAACGAGGACATAGCGTGCCGGCAAGCACGTGAACCTCGGGGATAAATCTTGGTGTTCATATTGCTTTCCTCACCTTCGAGTGAGTGTCTTATTGTTTATCCCGGTGATTGGCTTCATCTCAAGGCAACGGTATAATCAACAATCATCCACTTTCTTATCCTTGTGCAAAGTAGTTTGTTGTCTTGTCTTGAGTAGTTGTGTAGTCTTTTAGTTTTTGCTAGCTTGCTTGTGTGGCTTAGAACTAAGGATTAACTAGAATTGTGTAGGTGGCTTGCCTAGGTTAGTAGTTGCTTTAGCTTTGCAGATTTAGCCATATTTGTTACTAACCTCTTAGCCTAAGTACTTTGTAGAAATTTTATTAGGCTATTCACCCCCCTCTAGCCATACTAGGACCTTTCACTAGTGGTTTTGGTGATTAATGACAACAAAGAGGTTATTATGACTAATGTGTGTTTTGCAGGATAACCTAGAGGTTAGGTCATAATAACATGTAGGTTCAAGCCCCTAGCGATGGAAATCGATTCGGTTTTCAAAGGATGAAAGACAAGACGGTGATAGGCTAGTTCCAAGTGTCGATTGGAGTTGAGAGACACTTGGAGTAGTCTTAGGTTTTGTTTTTCTCTTTGACAGTACAATTAAGTGGGGTTTGGATGGGTAGCTTGACTTAGGGCAAAGCTAGAGAGTGTAGATGTGATGCACACTTGTCCAACTTAGCTCTAGACAGCCCAGAAAGACTCTTGAGAGAGAGAGAGAGGATCCAACTTCGTTTTGGAAAATTTTTGATTCGGTGAAGTTTTGGTCAAGTTTGGGGCGTCGGACGCTAGAGAGAGCTGTGCCTCAGACCATTGGGATGCGTCCGATGGACATGTGGCGCCCCCTAGCGAGTTCTCAGCCGCTGGGAAGCGTCGGACAGGAGCTAGACTGGTCGTCGGAGCATTGGCTCCCTGTCCGACGGTCCCTGTATGGCAGCAGAGGGTTGAGCGAGCGTCGGACTGAGTGAATAGTGAAGGCATCAGACCATTGCTTTGCATTGTTCGATGCTCACAGAGAGTGATCAGAGAGGGTTTTTGGCCTCGAACGCTATCCGACGGCCAGCGTCGGACCAATCTTACCTGTATCATCCGATGGTTCCTTCTGGCCAGAGAGTGACCAGAGAGCGCAGAGTGCGTCGGACACTATTCGACGGTGGGCATCGAACAGTTGCTCAGCGTCCGACGGTCTGTCCCTCTGCACAGTGTCGCCTACAGGTTTCATGTGAGAGTCGGACAGTGGCCTTTTGTCCGACGGTTGCACTGTTCACTGCGTCCGACGGTTCGCAGAAAGCTGAAAACAGTACAAACGGCTAGTTTTGGAGAGGGGGAGTATTTATACTTCACCATTGGCTTCATTCTAGCTCTCTTGCCCATTTGTTCAGCTGAAGCAACCTTTGTGACCTTGTGTGAGTGCAAGAGCCCTAGGAAGATTGAGTGATTTAAACTTGCATGTGATCTTCTTCTCTAGAGTGTGATCAAGAGTGACTTGTTTGCATCCATCACCTTCTTTGGCCTTGTTCTTGGTCAAGTGAGGGTCTAGGCTTGTTACTCTTGGTGATCGACATTACCTAGACGGCTCGGTGGTGATCGAGGCTTGGTGACCGCTTGGAGAGCTTGTGGGCGGCCCAAGCCAAGCTTGTTAGCGGTTGTGGGTGATCCACCGCACCGGAGATGTAAAGGATCAGCCCGTAGAGAGCACTTGGTCTTTGTGAAGATCAAGGGAGAGCTACACCCTTGCGTGGGTGCTCCAACGAGGACTAGTGGGGAGTGCCGACTCTCCGATGCCTCGGGAAAAACTCGGCTTGCATTCTCTATCCCTTTTACATTCTTGTATTTACTTTGTGCTCTTTACATTCCTAGAGTAGTATACTTGTGATAGGACTTGGCTCTAGATTGCTTAACTTGTTTTAGGCTTAGAAATTCACAGAAGCACTAGTGGGGTGATATTGGGCCAATGGCGATAGGTTGATTTGATTTACGAAAATTTATTAGTTGCCCAATTCACCCCCCTCTTGGGCATCCTAGATCCTTTCAATTGGTATCAGAGCCTTGTGCTCACTAATTTGGCTTAACCGCGAAGAGAAGGATGTACGGTGGTCACGATGGTCCCTCTCCTGTGATTGACGGTAACGATTTTCCTTATTGAAAAATTCGTATGGAGGCATACCTTGAGGTGGTGGACCTTGGTGTTCACAAAGCCGCTGTTCAAGGGTACCCCACTCCCAAAGCCGGCTCAACCCTCACACCCGTTGAGGGAGAGCACGAAAAGTGAAATGCTAAGGCTCGCAACATCATCTTTAGAGGCTTTAGCAAAGAGGTGTTCAACCATGTGAGGAACCACAAAAACGCCCATGCACTATGGTCGGATATTTATGCGCTCCATGAGGGAACTAAGAATGAGCGTGGGAAACGATATTACCTTATCATGGATAAGCTCCATTCTTTCAAAATGCTTCCTAATGAAAATGCTAATGACATGTATTCTCGATTAAATATCATTGTAGAGGAAGTCAATGGCCTTGGGCTCACTCAAATCACTCCGGCTGAAGTTGCAAGGAGGATCCTCAATGCTCTTTCCATTGACAAGTATGGTCACATTGTGACCGTGCTTCATCAAGGGGATCTCTCCAATGCAACTCCCACTCAAATATTGGGGAAGATCAATGCTCATGAGATGTATATGAAGATCACTCCTCAAGATGGGTCATCATCCAAGGAAGAGAAGAGGGACTTAGCACTCAAGGCCGAGAAGAAAGGCAAATCTCAAGTCAAGTACTCTTCTGATGATTCTACAAGTGATAGTGACGACGATGATGTGGAGATTGCTCTCATGGTGAGGAAGACCACCAAGATGCTCAAGAAGCTCAACAACAAGGGAATTAAGTTTGATTCCAACAAGAAGAAGTTCTTCACAAGTAGCAAAAGAAAGCCCATCTCCGAGAAGGATTGTTACAATTGTGGAGAGCTTGGGCATCTTGCTCATCAATGCCCAAAGCCCAAGAAAGACAAGTTCAAGAACAAGAACAAGGGCAAAAGGCAAGACTCAAGTGATGAGAGTGATGATGAGAAGAAGAAGGCCAAGCCATTCAAGAAGAAAGAATTCAAGAAGAAGCAATTTCACAAGAAGAAGAATGGCAAGGCTTACATTGTTGGTGATTGGCTCACCGACATTGAATCTTCTAGTGGCTCTTCCGGTGAAGAAAGTGATGATGAAAAAGAGAAGGTGGCCGCTCTTGTGATTGGGACTTCACTTCCTCCACCGCCATCACCGCCCTCATCTCCAACACACCTTTGCCTCATGGCTAAGGACAAGAAGGTACAAAGTGATGATGAGAGTAGTGATAGTGACAATGAATATGATTCACCCACCTATGATGAACTTGCTAGGTTGCTCAATGATTACACCAAAGTGATAAGAAAGCTAACAAGTAAAAATGAAAAGCTAAAACTTGAGAATGTGAATCTTTTAGCTTAAAACGAACAATTCACTAAGACTAGTGATGAGCTTAGAGTTGAAAATCAAAATGTGTCATCTAAACTCAAGGAGCTCAAATCCAACATAAAGAAGCTCAAAGAAAAACATGATAAACTTGAGAAGATGCACATTGAGCTCACCACTAGCTACATCAAGCTAAAAGAGGACTACACTCAAGTAAAAGTGAATCATGACAACCTTGCTATGGCTTATGACTTGCTTTCAAATGAAACACGTGATGCTCCTAACCTTGTTGTTAAGTGTGACATAGCTACATCATGTGATGACTTGATTGATGAGACCATTGAGCAAGGTGCTAGTAGCAAAGGCAAGGAAGTGGTGGTGGCCGATTGCCATGATGACTATTTGAAGCTCAAGATTGAGAATGACAACTTGAAGAAAGAGCTAGAGAAGCAATCAACCACCAACACCATTGTCATTGAGACGGTGCAACAAGATGATGAAGTTGACTTGCTTAGAGAAGAGAACAAGATACACAAGAGTGAGAAGTGTCAACTTGCAACCTTGTTGGAAGAGAACAAGAAATTGAATCAAGAGAAGAGTCACCTCACCATTGGCTTGTAAAGATTCACAAGAGGCCAATATCTCCAAAGTGATCTCCTCATGAATACCGTGATGAAGTTTGATAGAAGTGGAATTGGCTACATGGGTGAGAAGGTGCAAAATATTAGAGCCCAAAATAAACTCAACAAAGCAAAGAACAAGCCCATGCCCAAGCCAAAGAGATGCTTTGAATGTGGTCAAGAAGGACACTTTGCTCATGAGTGCAAGACACCACTACCACAAACTTTGCCCAAGCATGCTAGGCACTTTGCCTTTGATGCTCACTACATCCTAAGAAATGATTCAAAGGGCAAAGTGAAAGTCATGTTCGTAGGTCCCCCCAACAAGAATAGGCCTAGGCAAATGTGGGTGGCTAAAGCTTTGGTCGAGAAAGTCCGAAGCCCTTCTCAAGTATGGGTTCCTAAACATCAAGCTTGATTTGTTGTGTGTAGGTGAACTACAATACCGGTGGCTCTCATTGGGTAATTGATAGTAGATGCACTCAACATATGACCGGTTATTGACGGTGGATAACGTTAACTTTTATTAGAACCTTAGACATGAAAGCACACATGAATACACACTAGTTTAGGGTTTTAACTGACAATTTCCATGAGTTTTGCATATTTGTATTTTCTAGGGATTATTCCAGAAAAGCGTAAAAGAGGGATTAAAGTGCGTAAAAGACACGAAACTTAACCGCGAAGGCAAACATCGTCATCAGGACCTTAGAAGTATCTGGAAGACACCCGAGCAACCGGGGCCCCGGACCCTTCCAGGTGGGACCGGCCGGCACCCTCTGCTAGGGTTTGGCTCCCGCCTTCCGGAGTCTTCCTCCACCACCTATGAGGAGTTATCTCGGCCCTTGGTTAACTCGATTTGATCCTGCGGTGCACGTTCATCCCACCGGGCTATAAATAAAGGGGCAGACCCCCTCCCTGGAGGCATCCCCTTTTCCTGAGCTTCAGTTCAATATCTCCAGTTAGGGTTAGATGTAGCAATTAGGAGAGACTAGTTCTTCTAGATCTAGTCTTGTTTAGAGATTATAGAGATAGAGTAGGAGAGTGGAGATTCTAGAGGAGTTCCGGCCTGTCGGTGCTTCTTCGTGGCTGTATTCTTCTAGATTCAGCTTCCTCGCCCGGAGGTGCGTTTTGAGGTACTTTTGTATTCAACATTCTAATTCAAGTAAGCAGTTGTTCTTATTTATTCTTAAGTTTGCAACTCATATTGAGTGCTTTGATCTTTAGGACCCTATAGATTAAAGTAGTATTTCGTAGTGTAGGCGTGGTGCCTAGGCTAGGTTTACTTGTGAATGTCCCCTGATTAGCCGGATAGTGGTAGTTTGCGTAGGTGACAGCTACGTTGAGTCCTCTGTAGTCCACTTCCCGTTGATAGAATCGATAGGTGTATAAGTGCTTGGTAGGAGAGAACTCTGATTTCTGCTCTTATTCAAGTCACTACCCAGTTAGAACGGTATTATACAAAGCTTACCGATTGTTGGAACTAGATAGTCAATAGCTATTTCCTCTTTCTTAATATTATCTAGCCTAATTGTTGGGTTAAGTCTGTAGTCTTGGTCATTATCACCTGCTATTCCCTGTGGATACGATATTTAAAACCTCCAGGTAAAATGCTACATCGGTATTATATCTGTGCGCTTGCGGATAATCTTATTTAATAGAGTGCAGTTAATTTATACCAACAAGCATTTTTGGCGCCGTTGCCGAGGAACGGTTTGCTGATTTTGACCTTAGTTTAGCTTAATCTTGTATTATACTTTTATTTTATCTTTTCTGTTCATCCTTATGGATGCTTTAAATTCCATGCCTATCTATTTATGGCATGCGCAAAATCTTTGAGTCACCAAAATCTATAGAGCCTATCATAACACCTGGCTTTGAGTTGCGCCCATGTCTAATTAATATGATTTGGGACAAACCCTTCTCGGGAGAAGGTAATGAAAACTCATACTTACACCTACGAGAATTCGAGCAGACATGTGCATGCTTGCGCATTGCTGGCCTGTTTGATAAGACTTTAAGATGGAAGCTTTTTCCGTTCTCTTTGATCGGAAGCGCTAAACGGTGGTATAATCGAGCCGTAGGAAGTATGTAAGGGGATTGGAAAATTTTATGCTCTGAATTTTGTTTATATTTCTTTCCCATCCATAGAGTAGTTAACCTTTGAAAAGAGGTTCTAACTTTTAGGCAACTAGAACAAGAATCTCTTAGTACATCATGGGATCGTTTTAATGAACTTGTTACATCTGGCCCTGACCTTGGTTTTTCAGACCCCGTACTTATTCAACATTTTCATTTGGGTCTTACCAAGAATTCTAGGGAATCCCTTGATTTATCCTCTGGAGGAGCCTTTCCTTATTTGCCTACAAGTAAAGCAAGAGCCATGATCGACAAGGTTGCTCAAGAGAATTCTGAACTTTTCGAGGAATAGAAGGAATCATCTCCCGAACAAGAAGAGGAAGTTTTGGTAGCTAAAACACAATCACTCCAATCCCAAGATTTAGCTGTCAATCCTAAACCATCCAAACCCCACTTTGATGATCTAAACTTCCAGTTAGCTAAGATGCTTGTAAGTCAATGTAAATCAGATCTTTTTAGAAGAGCATCTTGGAAAAAGTATCGTTAACTTCCTTTCCCCCCTGAAAGACATTGGGAAGAATACAAGGATGGTATGTCTAGTGATGCCATAGAAGGAGAGCCAAGCCACTTAGAAATTAATTCTATCTTCTCCCCTTCTATGCCCAAATTAAATGTCTCATATGAACCCATCTCTAGACCCATCCTTGACCCCGATGATCCTTCTTATGCTCTCTCTCCTAAGGCTCATAATGACCCTAGGATCCCATTAAGACATCCCAAGAATAGGAGTCATGAAGATTATTGGAATGACCAAGAAGAGTTACGACAATGGCAAGAATGCATAGAACATACTATAAACACATACGTTATAGTCAAAGAATGGATGGAAGAGGATGAAGCTTTAGTGCTAGCATCTAAACTTGGTCTAGATTCAAATGGTGAGCTTAAATCAAAATCTGTAATAAACATAACTCATCCAAGTTTAGAGAAAGCCTTAGACAAAACCAATCTTAGAGACACCAATCCATGGAAAATCCTAGAAAATAAAATATCTAATGAATGTCATAGGCATGAAATAACAAAGACAAACTTTTTGCCTACAGACATCCATGAAGAAACACCCTTGGAGTTTGAAAAGGGAGATCATATTGATGAGCATGGGAATTATTTCATTGACACCACTTTGAATCCATGCTCATATGAGAAATCTCCTGGATAAATTGGTCTCTCTAGCATTGCCATAAATGAGATCTTCAACCCCCTCATTCTGCCTATTCATAAATTTATTGAAAGGGTGGATGTAGATGAATATGTTTATCATAAATATTGTAGATCTCGTTGCACAAAGGCTGGTGTTCTAGAGGAAACCACCCCACGAACTCAATAATTAGAAAGTTTCCCAAGAATGACTTTGTGTCTTAAATTGCCACTCTTGAAAATAATATGAATTTGCACCTTTTGCTGTAATGCCCTTGTGAATTGAGCATAGAATTATAATCATGAAAATATTCCCTCGGGTATTTTTGTCACTAACCATTCCAGGCTTGAGGTAGAAGGATGACATCATTAGGTATGTCCAACCAATAATCATGCAACATTAATCTATCAAAACTTAACTTTGCCTTGCAAAATTCAAGCTTGGGGGAATGGGCTTATTTAGAAAATCTTATGTTGCTAATATTGGTTGTCTCTACCTTGTCAATCCATGTTCAAATTATTAATCAATGATCATGCTCTTTCATCTCTGTTTAAATTAACACTCTATAATACTTTCATGCTACCTTTATTTGCTATTGTATATGTTTAGGCTTTGAAGTACTTTCATACATCTCTTAAATGAAGCACGGTGCTTAGTTTAGGAGTGGTGATCTTATTTTCAAAAGGCTTTTTGAATTAAGCGTGGTGCTTAGGTTAAAATGCCTTCCTAAGTCAAATTGGACGTGGTGTCTAAGTTGATATTTGAGCCACTCGTATGCTGTAGTAGACATTGGATATTTTATTGGACTAACCCCTGCAGAAAACTTTCAAAATTAATCTGAGTAAGTCATGAGGTGAATTCGAGTCAGAGATGAGACAGGGCACATGCTGAATTTCAATAACTTTGCAGAGGAAGACATAGCTCATTCGTCATAGCTGGAAGAACTGTAAGTATCAATGATTCATTCACTTTATCTTTTGCTGAAAGTTACATTGCCTTAAGCCATGCCTGTATAGAACATGATATATGCTTAAATAATATCAACACTATCTTCTTAGTAGCATAGATGGAACATGATAAAATTCTGGACAAACAGCCTATGTTCCAAAGTTATACGTTCTTTCGGGTATGTGTTGTCCACTAATATATTGCGGGCATAATAATGAATGGAGTGACAAGGTGTCATAAGATCAAAGAAGCAAAAGATGGCAAAGAGGATAAGCAACAAAGGAGACAAGATGCTCATGAACAACTCATGATGCAAGAGAAGGAAAGGACCACCAGTCATCTACCCTTCATTACTTTGTGCCATCAACGCTTTAATAATGAAGGTAATATCTTAAGGTAAGTGGTTATTATTTTCCTCTTGATCTTGGTATGCACTTAACTGAAGATGCAAACATGTTAGAGTTACAACTTTAATTGATTAACCTAATTAACTCAATATGCTTTGTCCTTTAAAATTGTTCAGGTCGCTATTCTCTTGATCTCAATCTTAAGCAAATGTGCTAAAGTATTGTATTCTATCTTTGGAAGATGATAGTCATACTCATGTGAAATTTTATACATTATGTAGAGATAGACAACCCTTCTATTTGTTATGCAATTTAAATCTTTTCTGCCATATGAACTTAAATGCAACATTAAATGCTTAATCGTCTGATCTTACCGCTCATGTCATGAGTAAGACAAACTATGCAACATCAACTTTGTCTTGTTCAATATGCCTAAGGATAGAGAAAATAAAGAGATAGATTTGGTTCTGCTTGTGTTTTTCCACCAACAGAGCCCATGCACTTGATCTCTACCTTGGTTGTGCAAACAGGACAACACTTCGAGCAAAAATTTGTTAATTCCCAAAATTCTACAAGTGAAAGTTCTGTGAACATGCACGCTGAGCAAGATGCTGCCAGTTTCCACTATTAATGCTCTACTCCAACCTGCTGGCCAAACAAAGGATAAAAGCGACATCATCATCACAAGGGGTGCAACCATCAAGATGCACAAGAGTGGATAAAAGTCCTAACGGTAGACTTTAAATCCCACACCCTTGCTATAAGGTAATATGGTAGTTATCTAATTAATTAGTATTTCTATCTACATTAGTAATTTCACTTTAGCATATTCATCTTTATGCATATTAAAGAAAATAATAAAAATATTTATTACCTTATTTACTGCATCATGAAATATTAAAGCAAAAAGTGAATGAACTTATGGTAACCCCGTAGGAATATTTACTGCGGTGGCATAGAAAAGAAAATAAAAATTCATCATGGCATTATAAAAATCCTAGGCCCCATGAGAATAAATATTCTCCATGGTGGCATAAAAATAAAAATAAAAATAAAAATTAAAATAAAATATACATCATGCATACATATTTACTTTTCATCATGCATACATATTTACTTTCCTGCATAGGAAAACTAGAAAATCCTAAAAAAAAGAGAATCCTGCTAGAATCTATCAATTAAAATCAACTCAGAGAATAATCAATTACTTATTGGCTGATTGCTAGTCTCTTATTAAATTCGAGCCTCGAGTTTTGGTTTTCTTGTTGGAGTATAATTCTATAGGAATGACACTATGACGGAGGAGTGAGTCCATCAATGGAGCCCACTAGGACTGTTGCTGACAAGCTTGCTCTAAAGTTCATCAGCGCCAAATATTGCAAACATCTAGCTTGGGGAGGAGCATCCCCTAGTTATCAGGTAACTATACCTAGGCGATTATCGAGTCTATTACCAAAAATATGTGAGCACATGAAGGTTCACAATAGTATCATAGAAAAATTTAAAAATGTCAAAAATATATGAGCACATGAAGGTCCATGTCTTTAGAGTCTTTTGTGAGTCCATTAGTTAATAGATATAAAAAGATGAATAACAAATCGAAACCAAATAAAAATACTTAGTTATCTATTAAGGTATAATCTTAGAGTGTGTCCAGAGTCAGTGTAGGCTAGAGTCTAATAAAAAACTGGAGAACATTAAAATTTTGTCTTGGAGATGATGAATAGTTGCTCTGCCATAATTCCTTTCAAGTAACTAGTTTTTAACCTCAAATTCTCCTGAGTTTTTGATACTACTAATTTGACTTAAGAATTTACTCTGAACCTGAAACTTGTGGAGGTATAAGCTTGAGCTAAGTCTAGGTAATTGATTGATATGATTCATGAAGGTTGAGCTTCTATTTATCTTATTCCTAGCATTACTAAGTTCTGGAGATTTATTTTGAAAATTTAAAATCTTACATGATGAGCTCTTCTATGACAAAGTTTGAATTCCTATCAAAGCCATATGTAATACATTTAGAGTTAGGAAAACCTTTGCACATTCATGCTGCTTGCTTTGCATTAAGTTTAGTCAACTTTTGTTGTATACCTTATGAGTCTTGTCATGCTTTTAAAACTAAGAACACTTACACACTCCACCCACATTTGCATTACTCCTACTCTGGGAGTAAGCACAATCATTTTTCACTTTCATCCAGATCCACCTTAAAAATGTTTTTCTCCTGCACTAGGAGTAAACATCCAAAAATATACCCTATAGGACAGCCCCTGTTTAACTGCTCTAAGTTCTTATCATTATCTCTCCAATTATTTATATTCAAAGGATGCTATGCAAAAGTATTGAAAAAAATGAGAAGGGAGTAAAAGATGGACAAGTGTCCCAGCAATTAAAACAATGGGTACTTAGATGCCCGCCTCCCTGAAAAAAAGAGAAAGAAAGAAGGAAAGAAAAAATAAAGAATAAAGATAGCCCATGTTTTCCCGCGAAAAGTTGTAAGTTTTAAAGGAGGGAGTTATTTTCAAAGAGCAAAAGTAGAATTAGAATTAGCCACTAAATACCATATATACACCTATCCACCATATTCCATACACATGCACATCTTGATTTGATTGTATGCCTTGACTCTTTGTGGATCTATTGTTTGACTTTACAATATATGAACTGCAAGTATGCTCATCCTTATTATTGCCACTCCTGTAAGCTCCACTACATTCCTTAGCTGTAGGAAGGCATAACATCATTAATGCCTCAGTGAGATCCATAAATACTATAGATACTGATGGACTTGAAGGTGTCATACAATTAAGCTCTGAGTTTTATTTTGAAAATTTGCAAAACTCCGGAATAATAGTACTGTGAAGAATTTGAGACATAGTGCTTGACTTGATTGTTCTGTCTTTCGATTGCTCAAGACTAATGTAGAAGCTGTAAAGCTCCATAGTTAAAGGTAAAATGGGTAAGTTCGAGAGTTAGAGCAGTTTTGTCTAATCCGGAGGAGAATTTCTGTTTGAAAGCATATGTACTTGGAATGCATGAAAGCATTGTAGGAACTCCTGATCCAAATATATTAGTAATTAGGCTTAGGTTGTTTGCTAAGGGATTGGCAAAAGGTAAGCTTGGGGGAGATGTTGACGGTGGATAACGTCAACTTTTATTAGAATTTTAGACATGAAAGGACACATGAATACACACTAGTCTAGGGTTTTAACTGACAATTTTCACGAGTTTTGCATATTCTGTATTTTTCAGGGATTATTCCAGAAAAGCGCAAAAGAGGGATTAAAGTGCGTAAAAGACACGAAACTTAACCGTGAAGGCAAACATCGTCGTCAGGACCCTAGAAGTATCTAGAAGACACCTGAGCAACCGGGGCCCCGGACCCTTCCAGGTGGGGCCGGCCGGCGCCCCCTGCTAGGGTTTGGCCCCCGGCTTCTGGAGTCTTCCTCCACCGCCTATGAGGAGTTATCTCGGCCCTTCATTAAGTCGGTTTGATCCTGCGGCGCACGTTCATCCCACTAGGCTACAAATAAAGGGGCAGACCCCCTCCCTGGAGGCATCCCCTTTTCCTGAGCTTCAGTTCAATATCTCCAGTTAGGGTTAGATGTAGCAATTAGGAGAGACTAGTTCTTCTAGATCTAGTCTTGTTTAGAGATTAGAGAGATAGAGTAGGAGAGTAGAGATTCTAGAGGAGTTCCGGCCTGTTGATGTTTCTTCGTGGCTGTATTCTTCTGGATTCAGCTTCCTCGCCCGGAGCTGCGTTCTGAGGTACTTTTGTATTCAACATTCTAATTCAAGTAAGCAGTTGTTCTTATTTGTTCTTAAGTTTGCAACTCATATTGAGTGCTTTGATCTTTAGGACCCTAATAGATTGAAGTAGTATTTCATAGTGTAGACGTGGTGCCTAAGCTAGTTTACTTGTGAATGTCCCCTGATTGGCCGGATAGTGGTAGTTTGCGTAGGTGACAGCTACGTTGAGTTCTCTGTAGTCCACTTCCCATTGATAGGATTGATAGGTGTATATGTGCTTGGTAGGAGAGAACTCTGATTTCTGCTCTTATTCAAGTCACTGCCCAGTTAGAACGGTATTATACAAAGCTTGCTCTCTGTACCCTTCTCAGAGGCTAAAATAGACAACATTATCAAGAGGATGCCGTCAGATAAGGCTCCGGGTCCTGATGGCTTTAATGGGCTCTTTTTGAAGAAATGCTGGCACATTGTTAGAAGCGACTTTTATAAATTATGTGAAGATTTTTACAGCTGCCGAGTTGATTTAGAAAGCATCAATGAATCATTCATCACTCTTGTGCCAAAGAACCAGAACCCAGTAACAGTCAATGATTTTCGACCAATATCTCTTCTCAACTGCAGCCTCAAGGTAATCACCAAACTCCTAGCTGACCGACTCCAGTCCAAGATCCTACAGCTTGTTCACCAAAACCAGTACGGCTTCATCAAAAGCCACACAATCTAGGACTGTTTGGCATGGTGCTTCGAATACATCCATCAATGTAAGCAGTCAAGGAGGGAAACAATAATCCTAAAGCTTGACTTCGAGAAGGCGTTCGACATGGTTGAACACACTGCAATCCTCCATATGCTTAGGCATTTGAGTTTCCTGGAAAGATGCGTAACATGGATCAATAGCATCCTCTCTTCAGGAACCTCGGCAGTGCTCCTAAATGGAATACTGGGAAGAAAATTTAAATGCAAGAGAGGGGTTCGCCAAGGTGACCCGCTTTCTCCTTTGATCTTTGTCCTGGCTGCAGGGCTACTACAAGTGTTAGTGAACAGAGCTGCATCGCAAGGGCTTCTACACGCCCCGATCCCACAGCAAAATGATGACTATCCAATCATACAATACGCCAATGACACCCTGCTCATTATGCAAGCGGATGCAAACCAGCTGTTCTTTTTGAAGGCCTTGCTCAGAAGTTTCACAGATTCCACGGGCCTCAAAGTGAACCATGCTAAATCCCAAATGTTGCCAATAAATGTGAGCGATGAAAAACTGCAGATCCTTGCCAACACGTTTGGTTGCGAAATAGGATCACTCCCGTTTAGATATCTCGGGCTATCTATGGGTACAACAAAGCCAAGAGTGGATGATTATGCACCTCTGATGGATAAAATTGAGAGGAGACTACAGCATGCTCATCTCTTCTATCCTATTCAGGTAGATTGCAAATGGTGAAATCTGTTTTGACGGCAACAACAACCTATGCCATGTGCACTCTAAAGCTACCAAAAGGGGTGATCGAGAATATAGACCGAGCATGCAAGCAATGTCTCTGGAGAGGTTCTGATAGATCAGAAAAGGGTGGCAATTGGGCAGCATGGCCAATGGTCACAAAGCCCAAGGAGAAAGGTGGTTTGAGCGTTCTTAATCTAAATATCCAGAATGATGCACTACTCCTGAAACACCTTCACAAGTTTTATAATAAAATGGACATCCCATGGGTTAAGCTTGTCTGGTCCAAATACTATGAAGGCAAAGTACCACATGCAAGTAGAGAGGTTGGTTCTTTTTGGTGGAAAGACATCCAGAGACTCAACACTTTGTTTAGAGGTATAGCTCGGTGCAATATTGGGGAAGGCAAGACAATTACTTTCTGAGGAGATTTATGGTCAGATGGAGTGCTTGCCCATCGTTTTCCCAGGCTATTCTCCTTTGCCAAAGATGAAAACATAAGTGTTAATGTGGTTATGTCTGCTGAAGACCTTGATAGCCTATTCTTCCTTCCACTCTCACAAGAAGCATTTGAGGAGCTGGAAACGCTGACTGTTGTTCTCTCTACTCAGACTTTTGAAGAACAGAACACCGATGTCTGGACATATCAATGGGGCTCCGACAAGTACTCATCAAGGAAACTTTACAAGCTAGCATTCCAGAACATATCGGCCCACCCCATCTTCACTTGGCTCTGGAAGTCTAAATGCACGCCAAGAGTGAAGTTTTTTGCTTGGACGATCCTAGTTGACATGATAAACACCAAAGTAATGCTGAAAAGAAGAAATATGTATGATGAAGATGAGAGCGTGCATTGTGTCCTATGCACTGAAGGCATAGATGAGGACAGGGATCATCTCTTCTTTGGGTGCTCTTTTGCAAGAAGATGTTGGGATAAAATCGAAATACAATGGAACAATGATCTAAGTCTGCACTCAAGGGTAGCATATGCAAAGCAGCAGCGGAACCTACCATTCTTCATGGAGGCATTGATCATAGCAGCATGGGAAATATGGAAGATCAGAAATGATAGAGTGTTTAATAACGGGCCTATTCATGTTGGCACCTGGTTTAGGAACTTTAAGAATGAATGTTACTTCAATCTCTCCGTTTTAAAGATGAACTTAGATCAGCCTTTTGCTTTTGGCTAGATGCTTTTAGTTAACCATAATGCAAGTCCTCTTGTAACTCTTTGTTTACTTATAAATACAAAATGAAGTGCTGTGGGGATCTCCCCCATAGTTTTTTGCCTTAAAAAAAGAAGCTATTGAAGAAGGAGATGGTGAGAGGACTGAAAGATGTTGTATTTGAGAAGGACAAATTGTATAGTGCTTGTCAAGCCGGCAAGCAAGTGGCAAATACACATCCATCCAAGTCATTTGTGTCATCAACCTCAAGACCATTAGAGCTACTTCACATGGATTTATTTGGGCCAACAACTTATGCAAGTATTGGTAGCAAGCTCTATTGTCTAGTGATTGTTGATGATTTCTCAAGATATACTTGGTGTTCTTTCTTCATGATAAGACCGAAGCTGCCGCATCTTTCAAGAAGTATGCCAAGAGAGCACAAAATGAATTTGAAGTGAAGATCAAGAAGATTGGAAATGACAATGGGAAAGAATTTGACAACACAAACATTGAAGTATATTGTGATGAAGTTGGGATCAAGCATTGTTGACAGCCGTTAAGTACCAATTTTATACCATCAACTAATGCCTAGGGAAGGACAATAATAGAAGCATAGGGGTTATTACCGATAAATTCCACGAGTTTTGGTGAATTGTATATTTTCCAGGGATTATTCCAGAAAGGCTTAAAAGAAGGATTAAAGTGCTTAATTACCACTAAACATGACCGCGAAGGAAACATCATCACGAAGACCCTGGAAGAGTGTAGAACACACCTGAAGCAAGCAGAGGCCTGCACCTAGCAAGGTGGGGTCGGCCGGCCCTAAGGGGGGCCGGGCGGCGCCCCCTGTTGACGGTCGCTAACACCCTATTTTACCGTCAACATTTCACCCATAATCAAGGAAAAACCACATGAAATGCAAAGAACCCACCTTGAAACTTACCTAGTTCCACATGTCCTTGGAGAAATCCTGTGTATGCAGGAAAAATGGTGAAAACAAGGCAAAACAAAGCAAGGCAAGACACCTCAGCACCTCAGCTGCCATGTGGGAGCCAGAGGGGGGCTCCTGCCCTGCCAACAGGGCGCCCGCCCTGTCCAAAGTGCCAAATGGCACTTGCCACCTCACTGATCCATGTGCCAACCTCCCAAATGGTCTGTGGCACGTTGAAACATCACCAACGGCTCAGATACAAGGCATGGGGATCCAGTGGCCCTATCAACAGGGCCCCCACCCTGCCAAAGTTGAGTGCCACGTCCACAATCCGAGGGAAGGTGTCCAGGAGTCATCTACACCATCAAGTGAAGTCGGTTTTCATCCAACGGTGATCAAGTGATGTGCCATGGATTGAAGGGCCCACATGTCATCCTCTCAGGGGTTGCAAACCGCCTTTCCAAGGCACAAACTGACCATGCAACCACCATAGGGGAGGAAGGAGGGCCGTTGGATGCACGGCGGTGCATCCAACCTGGCGCCCGCCCCCTAGGGGGTGCCCGCCCTGCCACTTCGTGCCAGCGACTTCAGCAAGCCTACAAGTACCCCTGGTGCACTCCTACACTATAAATAGGGCTAGGATCCTCACTTGTAAGTAGAAACACGAAGCAACACTTAGGAGCACACAAGAAACACTAGAGAAGAGTAGAGTGTTGGAGAGAAGTCGGGACAAGGAAGAAGTCTGTGGGGGAGCCGGGCTTGTCGGCGACCTCCTCTGTGGTGTTGTTCACTCTTATCAGTAATAAAGATCCCCTTCTTCATTTACTAATGTTTTACTTTAAGTAGCTCTATACTTGCTCATTGCTTGGTTAGAGTGCTCTAATTCCTTGGCCAGAGTTAGAGTAGTAAGTTTTATAGATTAAGCAAGGTGCATAGGCTATAACTTACCCTTGAGTGCCGCTAGGCCCACGGATAGTAGTGGTAGGTGCTAGGTGGTGACAGCCCTAGGAACCTCTGTATTCCACCACGTTTGGCCTAGTATCCGGTATAAGCATAGGATTTTGGGATGTACGGTGCCTAATCAGTCAAACCCCGGCGAGTTTAGGACTTTGCGTGTCCCAAGTATAGCAGTCTCTTTAGTATAACAATCATTTGATCTTTTACTGAGATAGAGTTCTCCCCCAAAACTCCAGGGCTACCTAGTGCGTGTTTCCACCTTAGTTATACTTCATTTATTTATCCTTACTAAGGTTATTACCCCATTTATCCATATCTATGTTGACGGTGGATATACCATGAAAATACACATTCAAACACCGTCAACAGGCCTCGGATTCAAGGGAGAATAAACATATTAGGAGCATATTTTATCAATAACTAGTTCCACTTGTATTCTTAGCTTGTGAATGCAGGGAGGACCAAAACCGTGCAAAAGTGAGTAGCTAGGGGCCACCTATGTGGTTCGGCCGAACCATGTTTGGTTGCCCCAGGCCACCGCATTCCAACACAATGCATACAACATCAAATAGAAGAGAGTAGAGCCCGAGGTGGGCCCATGTGTGGGTCGGCTAAACCCTACCATGGGGCCCACCTAGCTCTGGTGACATGGCACGATCTGTGGGACACTCCTCCCAACTCAATTTGGCCATCAGATGAACATGTATTTCCATTCAACGGTGGAGATTCAAGGCACATGGATTGAGGCGTGAAATAACACAATCAAGACAGAACCAGTACAGGAGGACACTCTATGACTGGTAGGGACCACACCTGGCCAGGCCCCACCTATCATAGGGGTCGGCCGAACCACCCCAGGTGGGCCCCAGCCACCGACTTCCTCCACCGACCCTCAGCATGTTTCCCATTTGCTGAAATCACCACGGCCATCCATCTTAAGGTGGTTCCAAGGTGGTTTATCCAAGGGTGGAGAGGCAAGGAGCACGCGGATCACTGACGTGGCGCCCCTCAACTCTCCCCTATAAATAGAGGCTGCCATCACCCCTTTCAAGATACCCAAGATACACAAGAGCCACAAGAGACAAGAGTAGTTCCACTCTTAGTAGTAGTACTAGTCTAGTGTGGGAGTTAGAGTCGAGTCGAGCTACGCTCGGAGTCTCCGGAGTCGTCTGCTGGAGAGTCTGGTATAGCTCTTGTACCTTTCCTTCTGTAAGACTTTACCTTTATCAATATATTATCTTTACTTTACTTTACTAAGTCTCTACTTAGTGCATTACTATTCTTTATAGTATTGTTGTGTTTTGTCTTAACTTATAGTTGAGTTATATTAGATAGTGATCCTGTAACCAGCTCACGTGTGTAGTTCATCGCCTGTCATAGGGTGCTTTAGTTGTTGGTACGCAACTTGAGTAGTAAGGCTTAGTGTAAGCGTGGTGCTTAGACTAGATCTTGCCTTTGAATGCCGCTTGTCGCATGGATTGTTTGTGGGTGCTAGCAGGTGGTGATAGCCCTGTCTAGTCTTAGTATCTCTCCACGTGTTTTAGGCAAGTTCTTAAAAGGTAGGCTCCCATAAGAGAATAGCCGCTTCGGGTAGAGGTTATATCCCCTACTATCTCGCCTATCCCATACACACCGGAAGTAAGGTAGCTGTCTTAGTATAATTCATCCATTTGATAAGATAGTTCACAAGAGTAAAGTAAGTGTCATAGGAGTCTTATACTCACTCGTTGTCCTCCCACCTAGCTATACTGTACTAGTTATCTTTAGTTATCCTAAAACTTTATCGAGTTTTGGTGTCATTACCCTTTCCTCTACATATCGATTTACCACCCTTTCACTAGTTGATACTAAGTTGCTATAAACTTAAGGATCTATCTCTTTTTATTAATTATTCCTAGCAACCGCTCTCCCTTGGGATAAAAATAAATAAAGATACCTTAGAATACTCCTAGGTGAAGTGCAATAGCGGTATATTCTGTGCGCTTGCGGAATTATCCAATAGACATAAGAAATACCACAGGCACTTCTGGCGCCGTTATCAGAGATAGCCTAAGCAATTATTGAGGAGAACTAGACGCCGTCAAGTTTCACCTCAAAGGTTCATCTCAAACCTGAATCCGTTTGAGGAAAGAGGCTCCGCACTATCAATCGAGAAAGCTATGGCCCAAAAGACCATCTCTGAGTTCTCTGCACCGTCGGCTGACAACATTGCCATCGGTCCGCAGCTCAACTTGGGGGATGTTACCTTTGAACTCAAGCCAGCTCTGATCAATATGGTGCTAGCCAATCCATTCTGTGGGAAGCCGCATGAAGACACCAATGCCCATCTCCAGCACTTCCTGGAGGTGTGTGGTACCTTCACTATCAAGAATGTCTCGGCTGACGCCATCCGTCTTCGCCTGTTCCCATTCTCACTGCTTGGGAAGGTGAAGCAATGGTTCTATGCCAACAAGAATGAAGCTACCACCTGGGAGAAGTGCGCCAATGCATTTCTCAAGAAATTCTTCCCAATGGGCAAAACCAGCGCTCTTCGTGGAAAGATCTCAAGCTTCCAACAGCAAGTTGACGAGACGATTCCCGAAGCATGGAAACGTCTCCAAGAGTACATTCATGCTTGTCCTCATCGTGGAATCGAAGAATGGCTCCTAATCCAAGGTTTCTACCATGGGCTGACTGGATTAGCCCGTAGTCATCTTGATGCTGCCGCTGGAGGAGCATTCTTGCAACACAATGTCAAGGAAGCCAAAGACCTCACTGAAAAGATGGTTATCAACCAACGATGGAATGAGGAGCGTCTCTAGCCCAAAAAAGGGGTATGCACACCGTTCATGAGGTGGACATGCTCTCAGCAAAAATGGACCTCTTGATGAAAAAGATTGAGGAAGGTTCCGAAAAGGAACAAGAGGCCATTCGAACCACTGCCACTGCACGAGCAATCGAAGCTGAGCCATGGTGCAAGGTATGTGGCGGAGCAGATCACTCGGGCAACAATTGTCCCGAGACGAAGGAGGAAGTGAGCTTCATCATCAACAACAACAACAATAATGGGTATCGACCCCAGCAACAAGGAGGATGGAACTCGCGCCCCTTCTACCAAGGAAACCAAGGTAATGGTTATAGAAATAATTTTAATAATTCTTATGGTAACCAACCTTCTCTTAAAGATCTTGTCTTAGGCCAATCTAAAAACAATGATAGTATAAACAAGAAAATAATGGCTAATGACAAGATTCTTGAAAATCTTAGTGAGAAAATGGATAGCTTTAAAACTGCTATGAAGAATCAATTGAGCTTTAATAAAATGCTAGAAACCCAACTAGCTCAAATAGCAGCAGCTGTCCCATCCTTCGAACAAGGTAAGATCCCAGGGAAACCTGAGGAACCAATTGAGGGTGTTAAGTTAATTTCCACGAGGTTTGGTAAGCCTCCGGTTAGGCAAAACCCTGGTTGTCTTCTTGATCCGCCATTTATCGCCAAGAAGAGTGACCCCAGCCATCCTACCATCACCTGCGAAATCGGGCCGCACACCTTCAACAACGCCTTCTGCGACCTTAGATCTGGAGTGAACATCATGTCCAAGGTAATGTATGAGAATTTGGTAGGGGGACCTTTGTACCCCACTTTTTTCAAATTGCAGATGGCCGATCAATCCATCCGGTTCCTTGAGGGATTGGCAAGGGACATCCTTGTCAAAGTTCAAGACGAATACATCCCCGCCGACTTCATCATTCTTGACATGGGAGCCGATGACGAAGTCCCCGTCATCCAGGGAAGGCCGTTCCTCAACACCGTGAACGCCATCATCTACGTAGGATCCGGCCAAGTCCACTTCTAACTCCCAGTTAAGAGAATTAAATGTCCTTTCAATGGTTATAAGTCAGTGCAACAGGCAAGGAAGAACCTGTGGAGAAACAAGCCACAATATGCACCCCGCCGAAAGAATCAACCGCCAAATGCCAAAAAGGCCAAACTGGTAAGTAAGGCTAAGGTGGTAAACAAGGCTGACTCCGCTGAATCACAAGCATCAACAAGAAGGAATGGCGGAAGAAAGAGGTGCTATCATCACGGTCTCCATCTCCGGGACCAACCGAAGCAACCGAAGAATGAACCCGAAACGGAGAGGTCCTGCTCTACGGACCTAAAACATGGAGCCCTTGCTGGTAAGGTAAATCAATATTTATCTCATATTTAATTCCTGCATTTTAATTTTTGGATTTTCTTCATTGCATTTCATATTTACATTTTGCAATAATTTATTTCGATAAAATAAAATATTTA
Source organism: Eremochloa ophiuroides (assembly GCA_038502445.1). Taxonomy (NCBI): domain Eukaryota; kingdom Viridiplantae; phylum Streptophyta; class Magnoliopsida; order Poales; family Poaceae; genus Eremochloa; species Eremochloa ophiuroides. The sequence goes on along the minus strand of JAHLJS010000001.1, from coordinate 33,256,508 downwards.
AATGAATAAAACTTGAGAATGAACAGTAATGCTCACACCTGAGGTGGTGGGACCACCTAGGCGGGGTCGGCCAACCCCACCATGGGGCCCACCCACCTCTGGTGGTGTTGGCCTGGTGTAGTGATTCACCTCCTGAATTTTGAACACCATCTTCTTTTGAATTTGGCCGACCACCTTTGGTCATGACCACTTTCACTTGCTCCAAGGAGAATCCAACATCCACTACCATCCAATTCTGAAAAGTGAACACTTTGGCATGTATTAGTGTTCCCATGGTCCATGGGAATCACTTTAAACATATCCCTACTTTTGTCACATGCCTTTTACCTTCACAAAGCACTAGCCAAGAGAATCTCTGAAAATTTTAAAGCTTTTGGTCCACCACTAGTCTCTGCTTTACTGTATAAAGTGAAACACACTGTTTAGAGCTGAAAAAGGTTCAGGGCCTAGTTCGGCCGAACCATGTTTTGGTGCCCCACAACAAAGTGGTGTTTGAATTCAAATAGATTCCCTATACAAAGATAGAAGCAACACTGAACCTGTCATAGGGGGTTCGGCCGACCCATAATTAAGGTCTTGTCTGCTGAGTTGTGTTTGAATTCAAATATATTCCCTGTCTAAAGGCAAAAGCAACTCTGATCATGTCATAATTGGTTCGGCCGACCCATCAGTAGAGAGCTGACAGCAAAGTTGAATTTGAATTCAAATAGATTCCCTGTCCAAAGGTGAAAGCAGAGCTGAGCAGGCCAAGGGGTCGGCCGAACTGGCCTTTATGGCCTGGCCACCAGCCCTTCTCCCCCTATAAATACCCTTGCATTGTGTGCTCAATTCCACACCCAAACCAGCTGAATCATCTCGAGCACACAATCTCCCTTCTTCTCTCTATTTGAGCAAGTTCTTTCTCAAGTTTAGTCGTAGTTAGCCACTCAAACCAAAAACCCAAAAATATTTTAGTAGTAGAAGCTTGTCTTACTCTAATATTTGCTTTCAATATCTTGTTTGTGGAGGTAACCATCCCGCAAGGACTACCAACAGTGGGATAACTAACGCTAAAGCTAACACTAATCCCTGTTGTTGTAGTGTGTTCTTGTGTGATCTCATTGTTGCAGGATGAAGAAGTTCTCCTCCGCACTCAAGAAGGCCAAGAGTGTCATAGGAAGTTCCTCCCGACGATCCCGCCATGATGAAGATGAAGGAAGAGAAGCCCCACCAAGACGAAGCTTTAGAGTGCCTTTCAAGAGGACGTTCAACCCCGAGAGCGGCCTCATGTTGAACCAAGAAGAGTACCAAAGGTACCACTCCATCCGACACCGCGATTATGAACCTACCGGCATCATAGACTCCGTCCTTTTGGACAACACAGGTATGACCGTAGAATTTAACACTATTTTTAATACAATTGGGTGGGGAAGCTTTTGGGAAGTGCAAGAACTTAGAATCGAAAAACTCACCATTGAATTTCTATACTCTTTACAAGCCACTGATAATAATGTCTACTTTTGCATGTTCAACCAAGAGTATAATTTAACTTGGGGAGTTTTTAGTATGGCACTTGGTTTTAATAACAATTGTCATCTAGATCTAGTAAATGCCACACGGAAATTTGATAAAAGCTGAATTCTGGAAAGGTATAACTGGATCCAATGATTGCTCTGAGCCTAAAACTGATGAAATCCATAATCCTACTTTGCGCTTGATCCGTTATTGGATGGCCATAACTTTTCTTCATGGCTCTAATGTGCAAATTCTTGTTAATGATGAACTAAGACTGCTCTATGCCATGACTAAGAAAATAAAAGTTTCACCTGCTAAGATGTTAGTCCACTTTTGGCTTGGTATTTTCCATAGAAGCGAGCCCATATTCCTTACTTCTTTTATCACGCGCATTGATGAAACAATGGACTTGCTAGATGGAAAACACTACTTCGAATATATTGCTTCTCCTAGAGATATTGTAACCGAACATTTCTTCATAAGTGCTCAAGTCCTAAAAAGAGATGAAAATGGTGATCTAAAAATGATTTATCCCGGCCATACAGCCGAAATCTCTCTCCCATGTGAGAGGCGTCGGTTGTATGTGCTGCGCACGCTAACCATAAACTGGGACCGAGAGGCAAGAAGCCAAAATATTACAGGATTAAGAAGGGTGACAAGGAGCATGTCACAAGCCGCTCAATTTGAGCAAGCCGGCTGTCACACCCAATTTTAAGGATAAAATTGATTGCATAACCTTATGTGCGCCCCAGGATCAGTCACACACATAAACTGACAAATACAAGGTAATATCAAAGAAAATGTTCAAATACATAACATAATAATAATTAAAATAGAACCTTTAAGAAGCAAACAGCGGAAGTACACTCCGATCTTCAGGTGTAGATGCCAACTCCACAGGAACACAACTGACTGGTTGACCACAAGGCTAAACTTCTCCTGAGGTGTGGGGGGAATAACAAGAGTGAGTCCATGTTGAACTCAGCAAATATAACATGGGGTTTATGAGGCTCAAATAGGATAGACACGGGTTTACAGCGGTTTGCTTTTAATTAATCATCTTTTATGTAATTGGATAGCAACAAGTTGAATAAGCCCATAATTCATGATCAGAGTAAACATAATAAATGAATAGCAACAATAAATTAGCAACAAGACAACATCACCCCAAAGATAACTATTCCATAAGACATCCAAGGCCGCTCGTGACCGTGAGCTCGGCTAGTATAGCAGTTTAACACTCTACAGAGGTTGTGCACTTTCACTATGAGCCGTGATTCCCAATTTCTCGGGGTAGCTAGCCCCATAACACTACCAAGGTGAGAGAGCAGGGTTTCACTATGAAGTCTTTCAATGGTATCGTCTAACAAGTTAGGGCCGGTAGGTTCCATCAGTCAGTCCGTGTGATTCAACCACGCAGGGATCCACAGTCTGCTTTTCCCCATTTGCGCCACAAGGGTAACCTCTAACAAGGTAGAAAAGTGACTTATACTTGATTAAAACCAGAGCCATGTAGCCCTCATAGTTTCACGGTAAGTCCCGGTGTCATACTTACAGATCATTACCAAAGGTGAAGGATGTAGAGCATCACAAAAACTATGCTCCAATCCCCTAGTACCATGTTGCTAAAAAGGCATCTTTTAATCTTATTGCATATTCAGTTAATCAAGTTTACATGATCATGATTCCCGATAGCGTGCTAGCATCAATTACCCAATGCATAAACCCATAGGTGACAAGGTACAAGATAACAATTCTAGGTAGCACTTATGGTTATCAAGGTAGACACATGCATATGAATGTAATTATTACGGTGAATAGGATAACAAGGAAGATCCCATGCTATACTTGCCTTGAACTTGAGATCCTTTCTCTGATCCAAAACCTTCAATGAATTGCTTCTTGATCACCACGTAAATCTCACCGACTGCACATGATCATAATGCACCACATAGCATCCAACATATTCATGCATCGCATACAAGTATAATATACTATTAGAACAATATACCAATCAATAAAAATAGAAGTTAAAAAGGTTTAGAAAACGAATCTACGTATTGCTATGATCACATAGACGTGAAGATCACGCTAATCGGAATTACGGTTGAAAAGATACAACTACCGGAGGATTTGCTTTTTATAAAAGAAACAAAAGAAAACTATAAAATTTATATATATAAATACATTATAATAAGTTTTCAGAGAATATTATTTATATTAAAATCATATTATATCAAGAAACACAATAAAGATCAATTATAGTTATTAATAAAAGACCAAGGTTGAATTAATTTTATATATAGAAAACCAGTGGCTTTATGGATTTATAAAATAACATTTAGTTCAAACCCTTCAAACAGTTTTGAAATGTTCATAAAACCTTTGTACTTGTCTGTACGATCGCATCAATATAAAGTTCACGAAAAACGGATTTAAAATACGAAAGCTATGATTTTCCCAAGATTTGGTATAGAGAAAATAATTAATATATTATTAATTCAAAATTTTAAAATTTTGAAACTCACTGTACAGAGGTAATTATATGTAGAGTTCGAAAATACGAACCCAACACAATTTCAATGGGTCAATTCGGAGTTGAAAAGAAGATTTTATGGATAAAATAATGCAGTGGCAATCCTGTAATTACGCAATTCGAATTAATTTTCAAATTAAATCAATTTTCCAAATGAAATACGTTTTCAAAACAAGAAACACATTATCTGAAGTGCGCTAAGGGATGACGGGTTAATTTTGCAGAAGCTAAGGGGCTCTTTATCAAGTTTGCCATCGAAGGGGTATGTTCTATTTTTGGTCGTTGATCTTTGATCGGACGGTTCTGATTGAAAGAATGAAAGGAGGGTGCTGCTGTCTGCCAACAGAGGCACCTGCACGGTGGACACCATGGCCGCCGGCGAGGAGCTCACCGGAGCTCCCGGCCTGGGCACTAGGGGCCACGGTTCGATGAACCGAGACCTCCGGAAGAAAGAGGAGGCGATCGCGAACTCGTCTAGGGCTTATGCGTGGCCAGGAAAAGGGTTCTGCCCGGTGGCCACCATGGGCAGCGGCGCGAGCTCGTCGGTGCACGCGGCTAAGGCACTACGGCCATGAAAAATGCAAAATTAAAGGCACCGGAAGGCACAAGATGGCATGGGGAATCTCACCACGGACTTATTGCAGGGAGAAGGGCTTCGAGATGACTGTTGACGGCGGAGGCGGACGGTAGGCGGCAGCTCGTCTAGGAGGTGCTCCTGCGGCCAAGGATTGACGATGAAGAGTGCCCGAGCGGGTGCGGCGCTTCACTGCGGTGCTCTTGGTGCCTTCAAATCGCACAGAGACTCTTTGGTGATGCCCGACCGGTGACGGGGCGACTCTATCCTGCGACGCTATGGCAGCTCGGCGGCGGGCACGGTGCTGGAGAGGAAGGGGAGGCCTGGGAAGGGATGGAATGGTGGCGGCGTGTGCAGCTGCGGATCGGGCGAGTCCTTTTTATAGGATGGCGGCGGAAGGACGGCTGAGGGCGCTCGCGGGAAGGGCAGAGCAGTCTGTTGCTGCTCGTTGCTGCTGATGGGGAGAAGAAGGTGCCGATAGGTGGGCCCCACCTGTCGGTGACCGAGAGAGAAGACAGGGAAGGTGTGAGAGACTGGCAGGCGCCGCTGTGGGCTGCTCGCCCTGCTGGGCCGGGAGGGGAGGAAAAAAACAGGGAGTTCAGAGGATTTTCCTTTTTTTCTTTTCCTTTTCTTTTCTTTTTATTTTCTTTTTATTTATTTTTGCAAATCTAGTTCAAAGATAAAGTTTGTAAAATGCTTTAGAATAATTTCTGAGCTTTCCAAAATAAAGTTTCGGGGTCTTTTTACAACAAAAGTTTTAACATTTTATTTATCTCATAATTGGAGAAAATTGAACGAAGCCCTAATCGAATTTTAAATAAATATATTTTTCATGTCAATAAAATTATGCAAACGGCATGAATGCAACAAACATGTTGCTTATCCCTAGTTGAATTTTAACTTAATAATTTTTTTAATTTTCTCTATGTTTTCATGAACACAAAAATACAAAATCAAATCAGTTTAGCTCTATTTCAAAATTAGCAAAATTTGGGGTGTTACAATTCTACCCTCCTTAAAAGGAATCTCGTCCCGAGATTCGAGAGTGGCTTCGATCCCGCAAGAGAAACAGATCTTGATAACTCTTTCAACTTGCCAATCGAACTTAAACACTTATGTCTCATAGTCACCACTTGTGTACAAAGTTTTCCTTGAGTGACTATTATTCATAATTGACCAAAGTCTATCTTGACTACTAACTTTTTGGCTTACAACTCCAAGAGATCTGCATTTGCCCCTCATCATTTATGTTGGTAACCCTAACGTGCACACTTGTAGAACGTGTCTTTGGCTCACTCAGGTAGGAGTCGACCACCATGATATTCAATTCTTTTCCGTGACGGTGTTGTTAAGAGCATTGTGCACTGGGTACCATGAATCACTCCTTTGTGTGCACACAACCATCCATTACCAAGAACAATGGGAATGTTAAGTGACTCTAACACCATGGGGGTTATGGTGAAGTTTTCCTTGCTTATGACAAGACTGACATTTGGGCATATCTGATCTGCCTGTATATCTCCCACTGGGGTATGAACTAGCACAGGCCTCCTAGTTGGATATTTCACCAACTCACACGTCTCTACCATGTTGGCAGAAATGAAAGAATGTGAAGCACTAGGGTCAAACAGAGCAAAAATTTGTGCTGAGCCTACTTGAATATAACCACCCACCACTTTGGTAGCTCCATGAATGTTATCCTTATCCACATGGCTCAGTCTTCCATTGACATAGTTCCGCTGCATTGTACTTCCTTGAGTAGGCTTCTTACGGGCCTTCCTTTTTCGCTTTTGTCGTTGTGGATTCTGACTCGGTTCACTCGCAACTTGCTTTTCTACATTGTTGATTTGATAGTGCTCATCTTCGTTGTACTCATAACATCCTTCAATGGTAGGAATGCCGGTCTCTTCCCACATATCAGTGTGATGCATCTTATAGGACTCCTGAGTCATGGGGTACTACACTTCCTGTCATCAAGCGACCAACATCAGTAACACAAGCAAGGATACATGACCATAATCTTGGGTTATCTCAGGAGACAACTTCAAGATAGATTGAACGACATCAACATGTGACATCAGAGCACTACCCCCTTAAAATAAGATTGACAGGGCAACACTAGGAACTAGCTCGCATGACCTTTTAAGCACTATCCATTACATAGGCCTTCCAATGGTAGAGGTACAAGCTGACAAAGGCGTGTTGCTCTGAGAGGACAGAATAGAGGAAGCAAAAGAGAGAGAAACCCAACAACTTATTCCATTAATCCTTACGCCTATGAACTAAATGAAATTATGGACAACTCCAAAAGATCATTGCATTCATTACAAAGATCCAAATCAAACATAGTCACTAGAACAATAACTCAAACATTCAATGGTTCACAAGTCACAAAACTCGATAAGACTCAACTTTCGCTACTAGCGTTTTCATTACATAGGGGGACACAACTCCTATTCCTTAATCACGATGTAGCTGCATGGGCTTCGAGGATGGAGCTTCTTGTGTTGGGGTAAAGGTGAAACATTCTTCACTTCTTCAATCTCATCAAGGGCTTCCTTCATACAGTGGTGCTTGGTAACACTTTCTCTTAGCTGGATCTTTTGTGGTGTCATGGTTCTCGGAATAGTTGCTTGATGTGTTATTAGTTTGTTGACTCTGATAGTTCACATCCATCTGTTTAGTATGCCACTTAGCTTGCTTAATCCTTCGAGACTGAAATTCTTTACAAGTGATTGTCCATCCATCTATGCATACCTCACCTGAATAAATATTAGCTTGAGAATCCTCTAGCTTCTTATAGCCAGCAGAACCCAATTGTTGACTACTTCCCAATTTTGGCTCTAATGTGTTTATCTTTCTCTTCTTGTCCACACTAGCCTCGTGATTTGGGTTCACATTAACTTCCTTGTTGCTTGACTTCCTTTGGAAACAGGGAAGGTTATAATGCTTACAACATGGACATTGATTTTGGATTTGAAACACCTTGTGGCAAGCACTTTCCACTTGATTGACCTTATCTTTATCAGACGGAGGTTGAATACCCTCATACTCTATTATTTCTCTCGATGGTGTCGTTAGAAGTAGTGATCGCTGACCATTCTCGATTAGTCCCTTATGAGAAGATAACCATCCCATCCCAAGGACAACATCAAAGTCCTTTAACTCCAAAATATTAAGATTGCCTTGAAGTTCACTCCTTTTATGTCAACGTCAACTTTGGGACATACATAATCTGCCCTTAATTCTCCTCCTGGAGTGATAACTATTATGGGTTTCCACACTGGAAGCATCATTACCTCATGATCTTTCATATATTTGTTGGAGATGAATGAATGTGTAGCTCTAGGGTCAAACAAAACCATGGCAGAGGCTGAACTTACTGTGATCAAGCCGTGGACAACCTTCTTATCTTCCTAAGCAGTAATCATATCCACATGGTTCAATCTGCCCATGATATAGTTTCGCTTCACTTTGTTCCCTCGCACTTGCTCCTTGTCAACCTTCTGGGATTGCAACGGTGGTTGCTGGTTTTGACCTTGTGACAAGCACGGTTGAGAGCACCCAGGCGTCATTCCTTCATGAACTTGACTTTGCGTCCCAGATAACCTCGTGATGCAGGATGGAACAAGGGACCACATGGCTTGGTCTTGAGATTCAACGCGGTCAGTCTTCTCATTGCTAATCATCTATTTAGGTAGATGAACGAGAATTAGAATAGAAGTAAAGTTTTATAACAAAATAAAGGCCAAAGTAAGCATAACTTTTTAGATAATAACAAGGTTAGAAAGAAGCAAGATATAGGCAAGGATGAACACATGCTAATCACACCGGTACTAACTAGGCTTGCGTCCTACAGTCAGCATTGCTCTAATACCACTTTGTCACACCCAATTTTAAGGATAAAATTGAATGCATAACCTTATGTGCGCCCTAGGATTAGTCACACACATAAGCTGACAAATACAAGGTAATATCAAAGAAAATGCTCAAATAAATAATGTAATAATAATTAAAATAGAACCTTTAAGAAGCAAACAGCGGAAGTACACTCCAATCTTCAGGTGTAGATGCCAACTCCACAGGGACACAACTGACTGGTTGACCACAAGCCTAAACTTCTCCTGAGGTGTGGGAGGAATAGAAAGAGTGAGTCCATGTCAAACTCAGCAAATATAACATGGGGTTTATGAGGCTCAAACAAGATAGACACGGGTTTACAGCGGTTTGCTTTTAATTAATCATCTTTTATGCAATTGGATAGCAACAAGTTGAATAAGCCCATAATTCAAGATCAGAGTAAACATAATTAATGAATAGCAACAATAAATTAGCAACAAGACAACATCACCCCAAACATAACTATTCCATAAGACGTCTAAGGCCGCTCGTGACCGTGAGCTCGGCTAGTATACCAGTTTTACACTCTGCAGAGGTTGTGCACTTTCACTATAAGCCGTGATTCCCAATTGCTCGGGGTAGCTAGCCCCATAACACTACCAAGATGAGAGAGCAGGGTTTCACTATGAAGTCTTTCAAAGGTATCGTCTAACAAGTTAGGGCCGCTAGGTTCCATTAGTCAGTCCACGTGATTCAACCACATAGGGATCCACAATCTGCTTTTCCCCATTTGCGCCACAAGGGTAACCTCTAACAAGCTAGAAAAGTGACTCATACTTGACTAAAACCAGAGCCATGTAGTCCTCATAGTTGCACGGTAAGTTCTGGTGTCATACTTACAGATCATTACCAAAGGTGAAGGATGTAGAGCATCACAAAAACTATGCTCCAATCCCCTAGTTCCATGTTGCTAAAAAGACATCTTTTAATCTTATTGCATATTCAGTTAATCAAGTTTACATGATCATGATTCCCGATAGCGTGCTAGCATCAATTACCAATGCATAAACCCATAGGTGACAAGGTACAAGATAACAATTCTAGGTAGCACTTATGGTTATCAAGGATAGACACATGCACATGAATGTAATTATTACGGTGAATAGGATAACAAGGAAGATCCCATGCTATACTTGCCTTGAACTTGAGATCCTTTCTCTGATCCAAAACCTTCAATGAATTGCTTCTTGATCACCACGTAAATCTCACCGACTGGACATGATCATAATGCACCACATAGCATCCAATACATTCATGCATCGCATACAATTATAATATACTATTAGAACAATATACCAATCAATGAAAATAGAAGTTAAAAAGGTTTAGAAAACGAATCTACGTATTGCTACGAGCACATAGACGCGAAGATCACGCTAATTAGAATTACGGTTGAAAAGATACAACTACCGGAGGATTTGCTTTTTATAAAAGAAACAAAAGAAAACTATAAAATTTATATATATAAATACATTATAATAAGTTTTCAGAGAATATTATTTATATTAAAATCATATTATATCAAGAAACACAATAAAGATCAATTATAGTTATTAATAAAAGACCAATGTTGAATTAATTTTATATATAGAAAACCAGTGGCTTTATGGATTTATAAAATAACATTTAGTTCAAACTCTTCAAACAGTTTTGAAATGTTCATAAAAGCTTTGTACTCGTCTCTACGATCGCATCAATATAAAGTTCATGAAAAACGGATTTAAAATACGAAAGTTATGATTTTCCCAAGATTTGGTATAGAAAAAATAATTAATATATTATTAATTCAAAATTTTAAAAGTTTGAAACTCACTGTACAGAGGTAATTATATGTAGAGTTCGAAAATATGAACCCAACACAATTTGAATGGGTCAATTCGGAGTTGAAAAGAAGATTTTATGGGCAAAATAATGCAGTGGCAATCCTGTAATTACGCAATTCGAATTAATTTTCAAATTAAATCAATTTTCCAAATGAAATACGTTTTCAAAACAAGAAACCGCATTATCTGAAGTGCGCTAAGGGATGACGGGTTAATTTTGCAGAAGCTGAGGGGCCCTTTATCAAGTTTGCCATCGAAGGGGTATGTTCTATTTTTGGTCGTTGATCTTTGATCGGACGGTTCTAATTGAAAGAATGAAAGGAGGGTGCTGCTGTCTGCCAACAGAGGCACCTGCACGGTGGACACCATGGCCGCCGGCGAGGAGCTCGCCGGAGCTCCCGGCCTGGGCACTAGGGCCCACGGTTCGACGAACCGAGACCTCCGGAAGAAAGAGGAGGCGATCGCGAACTCGTCTAGGGCTTATGCGTGGCCAGGAAAAGGGTTCTGCCCGGTGGCCGCCATGGGCAGCGGCACGAGCTCGTCGGTGCACGCGGCTAAGGTACTACGGCCACGGAAAATGCAAAATTAAAGGCACCGGAAGGCAGAAGATGGCATGGGGAATCTCACCATGGACTTGTATTGCACGGAGAAGGGCTTCGAGATGACTGTTGGCGGCGGAGGCGGACGGAAGGTGGCTGCTTGTTTAGGAGGTGCTCCTGCGGCCAAGGATTGACGATGAAGAGTGCCCGAGCGGACGCGGCGCTTCACTGCGGTGCTCTTGGTGCCTTCAAATCGCACGGAGACTCTTTGGTGATGCCCGACCGGCGACGGGGCGACTCTATCCCGCGACGCTATGGTGGCTCGGCGGCAGGCACGGTGCTGGAGAGGAAGGGGAGGCCTGGGAAGGGATGGAATGGTGGCGGTGTGTGCAGCTGCGGATCGGGCGAGTCCTTTTTATAGGATGGCGGCGGAAGGATGGCTGAGGGCGCTCGCGGGAAGGACGGAGCAGTCTGTTGCTGCTCATTGCTGCTGATGGGGAGAAGAAGGTGCCGACAGGTGGGCCCCACCTGTCGGTGACCGAGAGAGAAGACAGGGAAGGTGTAGAGAGAGGCAGGCGCAGCTGTGGGCTGCTCGGCCTGCTGGGCCGGGAGGGGAGGAAAAAAACAGGGAGTTGAGAGGATTTTCCTTTTTTTTCTTTTCCTTTTCTTTTCTTTTTATTTTCTTTTTATTTATTTTTGCAAATCTAGTTCAAAGATAAAGTTTGTAAAATGCTTTAGAATAATTTCTGAGCTTTCCAAAATAAAGTTTCGGGGTCTTTTCACAACAAAAGTTTTAACATTTTATTTATCTCATAATTGGAGAAAATTGAACGAAGCCCTAATCGAATTTTAAATAAATATATTTTTCATGTCAATAAAATCATGCAAACGGCATGAATGCAACAAATATGTTGCTTAACCCTAGTTGAATTTTAACTTAATAAATTTTTTTAATTTTCTCTATGTTTTCATGAACACAAAAATACAAAATCAAATCAGTTTAGCTCTATTTCAAAATTAGCAAAATTTGGGGTGTTACAGCGGCACATCACGAGCTGCAGGGAGATACGAAGAAGAAGGCAATGAGGTAAGTTTGATGGACATTTCAGGGTCCACGGAACGGCCTCAACAGCACACTCCAAGAGTGCGCACTCCCCGTCCGTCCGCACGGGCGAGGGGTCATCGAAACCAAGGATCAGAAATGGACCAACTCATCAACGACATGGGCGCAATGCAAGTTGAGGAAGATACAACTCTGAGTATGGCACAACTAAATACCCAACTATTGCAAGCTATCCAAGATGAAGAAGCACAACGCTGGGCGGGATGGTTCCAATACTACCTGCCACCACAATGAGCAAAAGGACAAGCTTGGGGGAGATCCTCTCCCCCACCAAGGTAAGTATTCTATCCTAACTATTTGCATTATTTTAATTTATTACTTAAAAAATGCATAAGATAAAAATACCAAAAATATTTCTCTTATTCCCATATGTCTCATGAATGTTTATCTTCCTCGTGGAAATGATAAATTGTTGCTCTGTTAATATTTCTTTAATGTCTAGTCTACAACTTAGTATTTCTTTGAGTATGGATTACTTGGCTCATTTAAATCATCATGAACCTGAAAACTTTATGGATGCTAAGTGCTAGAACTAAGTCTAAGTAGTTGTGAGATATGATATAGTGAAACAAGAGCTATTATAATATTGTTCTAAGCATGCATGATTACTGGAGATTTATTTCTTAATCAATCAAAACCTTATTGTTCCTCAATGGTGATAAATTCCTTCCATAGCCATATATACTATACATGTCTAAAACCTTCCACATAAGCTATTTGCTTTGTATTGAGTGTTGTCAAGTCTTGTTGACCCTTATTGAGAGACTTATCATGCTCCCAAGATCAAGATCACGTACATACCATATATACATGCTGCTTCTATACTGGAAGTACGCAACCACATGCCTTTCCTTTCCCCCAAATAAATGCTCCATGTGTTAAAGTCATAGAAAATCTCTCTTAGTTATTATGGTAGAAGAGACAAAAAGACTATGCAAAATGAAAAGAAAAGGAAAGAAAGATGGACACAAGAGAGTCCATAGAAAAGAAAAGAAAAATATGATGAGCAAGTCTAGGCTCATGAATAAAGAGAAGAAAAATAATAGCCATGTCTCTAAAATTTATTAGAGAGAGATACAATTTCAAATAGAGGAGCATTATAGTTCATATTTTCCACACACTTGCACATCTTGATCTAAGGGCATGACACTTCTCTCTTTGGATCTAAGCTTTGACACTACGATACATGCAAAGTAAGTACGCTATACTTTTTTATTCCTACCTTAAGCTCCACTTAAGCCATTTTTAGAAGTAGGATGATAAAAAGAAGGCAACATTTACTTTGTGCCGTGGTAAGGAATCATACACCATTTGAGTGACATGAGAGAACCATATGAGGAACATTAAGTTTTCTTTTGCAAAACATTGCTAAAACCTCCAGTATGAAACTTGGAAAGAATGAGAAAAGTAGTGCTCAAGTTAAATTGTTCTGTCTCTCAACCACCTAAGGCAAGGGAAGGTTCATTAGCCCCATAAGGGACTAGGGTAAAATGGGTGAATTTTTTATAGCCAATTTTTCCATTCAAAAGAGAAGTATTCTGTTGAGCACTTGGTACTAAAGAAATATGAACATTGTAGTAACTCCTGATCCACCGAGGCTAAGTTTAATTATTTGCTCGGGACAAGCAAAGGTTAAGCTTGGGGGATCTTGTTTACGGTGGATATACCATGAAAATCTACATTCAAACACCGTCAACAGGCCTCGGATTCAAAGGAGAATAAACATATCATGAACATATTTTATGAATAACTAGTTCCACTTGTATTCTTAGCTTGTAAATGCAGGGAAGACCAAAACAGTGCAAAAGTCAGTAGCTAGGGGCCACCTATGTGGTTCGGCCAAACCATGTTTGGTTGCCCCAGGCCACCACATTCCAACACAATGCATACAACATCAAATGGAAGAGAGTAGAGCCCGAGGTGGGCCCATGTGTGGGTCGGCCGAACCCCACCATGGGGCCCACCTGGCTCTGGTGACGTGGCACGATCCGTGGGACACTCCACCCAACTAAATTCAGCCATCAGATGAACATATGTCTCTATTCAACGGTGGAGATTCAAGGCACACGGTTTGAGGCATGAAATAACACAATCAAGACAGAACCAGCACAGGAGGACACTCTATGACTGGTGGGGACCACACCTAGCCAGGCCCCACCTATCATAGGGGTCGGCCGAACCACCCCAGGTGGGCCCCGGCCACCGACTTCCTCCATCGACCCTCAGCATGTTTCCCATGTGCTGAAATCACCACGGCCGTCCATCTTAAGGCGGTTCCAAGGTGGTTTATCCAAGGGTGGAGAGGCAAGGAGCACGCGGATCACTGACGTGCCGCCCCTCAACTCTCCCCTATAAATAGAGGCTGCCATCACCCCCTTCAAGATACCCAAGATATACAAGAGCCACTGTTGACGGTCGATGACACCCTATTTTACCGTCAACATTTGACCCATAATCAAGGTAAAACCACATGAAATGCAAAGAAGCCACCTTGAAACTTACCTAGTTCCACATGTCCTTAGAGAAAACTTGTGTATGCAGGAAAAATGGTGAAATCAGGCAAAACCAAAGCATGGCAAGACACATCAGCACCTCAGCTGTCATGTGGGAGCCAGAGGGGGGTGCCCGCCCTGCCAATAGGGCGCCCGCCCTGTCTAAAGTGCCAAATGGCACTTGCCACCTCACTGATCCGTGTGCCACCCTCCCAAATAGTCTGTGGCACGCTGAAACATCATCAACGGCTCAGATACAAGGCACGGGGATCCGGTGGACCTATCAACAGGGCGCCCGCCCTGTCAAAGTAAAGGTGTCCAGGAGCCATCTACACCATCAATTAAAGTCGGTTTTCATCCAACGGTGGTCAAGTGAAGTGCCATGGATTAAAGGGCCCATATGTCATCCTCCCAGGGGTTGCAAACCGCCTTTCCAAGGCACAAACCGACCATGCAACCACCATAGGAGAGCAAGGATGGCCGTTGGATGCAAGGCGGTGCATCCAACAGGGCGCCCGCCCCCTCCTTGGTGCCACCACCTTCCAACACGCCTACAAGTACCCCTGGTGCACTCCTACACTATAAATAGGGGTAGGATCCTCACTTGTAAGTAGAAACACGTAGAAACACGAAGCAACACTTAGTAGCACACAAGAAACACTAGAGAGTAGAGTGTTGGAGAGAAGTCGGGAGAAGGAAGAAGTCTGTGGTGGAGCCGGGCTCGTCGGCGACCTCCTCTGCGGTGTTCTTCACTCTTATCGGTAATAAAGATCTCCTTCTTTATTTACTATTGTTTTACTTTAAGTAGCTCTATACTTGATCATTGCTTGGTTAGAGTGCTCTAATTGTTGAGCTCGAGTTGAGTAGTAAGTTTTATAGATTAAGCGCGGTGCTTAGGCTATAGCTTACCCTTGAGTGCCTCTAGGCCCACGGATAGTAGTGGTAGGTGCTAGGTGGTGACAGCCCTAGGATCCTCTGTATTCCACCACGTTCGGCCTAGTATCCGGTATAAGCGTAGGACTTCAGGATGTATGGTGCCTAATCAGTCGAACCCCGGCGAGTTTAGGACTTTGCGTGTCCCAAGTATAGAAGTCTCTTTGGTATAACAATCATTTGATCTTTTACCGAGATAGAGTTCTCCCCCAAAACTCCAGAGCTACCTAGTGCGTGTTTCCACCTTAGTTATACTTCATTGATTTATTCTTACTAAGGTTATTACCCCATTTATCCATATCTAGCTCCTTGACTATCAAATCCTTGGAATCACAAAACCCCGCCTTCCTTTGGGAAAATATAAATTCAACACCTGGTACTCCCAGGTAAAGTGCTACACGATAGTTCCGTGCGCTTGCAGAATCCCATCACTTATCGTATAGAGTTACCCACAGCATTTTTGGCCAACGATCACATACTTTGAGCATAGGGATTGACAACCCCATTGACTGCGTTGAGAAGTATTGTTGCCATTGCTAGAGGATTGATTTGGCCACCTTCTTTTGATAGCGTTAGTAACTGTCAACAAGCATTTTTGGCGCTGTTGCCGGGGAAGGTGTTGACGGTAGATATACCATAATATTGCACATTCAAATACCGTCAACAGACCTCAGATTCAAAGGAGAATAAACATAACATGAACATATTTTATTAATAATGAGTTCCACTTGTACTCTTAACTTGTGAACGCAGGGAAGATCAAAACAGGATAAAATGCAGTAGCTGCGGCTCACATATGTGGTTCGGCCAAACCACATATGGAGGCACCAGACCACCACACTCCAACACATGACACAAGGGACCACATGGAAGATAAAAGAGCATGAGCCAAGCCCATGCATGGTTCGGCCGAACCATGTATGGAGCCCAACTGGCTCTGGTGACATGGCTCAATCCTCGTGACACTCCACCCAGCTCACTTCAACCATCAGATCAAGCTATGTTTCTATTCAACGGTGGAGAAGCAAAGCACAAGGATTCAACGTGATAAACATGCAACCAAGGGAGAACCAACACTAAGGGACACTCTATGACAAATGGGGACAACATTGGTGGGCCCACCTTGCCATAGGTGGTTCGGCCGAACCACCCATGGTGGGGTCAGGCTACCACCTCACTCCATGATCTGTGGGGACATCTTCTAGAAGCCCCTGGCTAGGCCCACCTGCCGTAGGGGGGTCGGCCGAACCAGCCCTGGTGCCCAGTCAGGTCGGTTGGCCTCCACCGACTTCTTGCATGCTGTCCACGTGACGAAATTGCCACTGCCGTCCATCCAAGTCTGTTACAAGGTCGGTTCATCCAAGGGCTAAGATGGAAAGGCACACGGATTGCTGACGTGGCACCCCCTCATCTCCCCCTATAAATAGAGACTGCATCCACCCTCTCAAGACATGATTCATTCAAGATACAACTGAAGAAGTAGTGTAGTTCCACCTTTAGTAGTAGTTGTAGTCTAGTGTGGGAGTTAGAGTTGAGTCGAGCTGCGCTCGGGGTCTCCGGAGTCGTCTGCTGGAGAGTCTGGTATAACTCTTGTATCTTTCTCTTTCTGTAAGACTTATCTACTTTAATATATTACTCTTGCTTTACTTCATTGAGTCTTTACTTAGTGCATTACTTTAATAGTATTATTGTGAGTTATCATATTACTTGGTCGGTTTGCATTAGATTGTGATCCTGTAACCAGCTCACGTGTGTAGTTCATTGCCTGTCATAGGGGGCTCTAGTAAGGCTTAGTGTAAGCGTGGTGCTTAGACTAGATCTTGCCTTTGAATGCCGCTTGTCACATGGATTGTTTGTGGGTGCTAGCAGGTGGTGACAGCCCTGTCTATTCATAGTATCCCTCCATGTGTTTTAGGCAAGTTCTTAAAAGGTAGGCTCCCTTAAGAGAATAGCTGCTTCGGGTAGAGGTTATATCCCCTACTGTCTCGCCTATCCCCTACACACTGAAAGTAAGGTAGCAGTCTTAATGTACTTCGTCCATTTGATAGGATAGATCACAGGAGTAAAGTTTGAATCACAGGGACCTTTCTCACTCGTTGTCCTCCCACCTAGCTACACTACACTAGTTATCTTTTAATATTTCATTTGTTATCTTTGAATCATAACCTTCCTATCATACTTCGATTACCCCCCTCTGCACTAGTTGTGCTAAGTTGAGATAGATTTAAGGATCTCCTTCTATTAACATTTCTAGCAATCGCTTTCCCTTGGGATTAAATAAATAACGATACCTTGGAATACTCCCGGGTGAAGTGCTACAGCGGTATATTCTGTGCGCTTGCGAAATTATCCAATAGACATAAGAAATACCCCCAGGCACTTCTGGCGCCGTTATCAGAGATAGCCTAACACCTTGTCTCTGGTGGGTGCGCTAAGAAGTGTCAACAAGCATATCTGGCGCCGTTGCCGGGGAATGCATAAGCCTAGAAATTTTAATAAGATCGAATCCGGAACCTATCATCAAATTAGTATCAATTAGTTGTAGTAGGGCTTACCCTTGCCTCTACTTCTCTTTATCATGAAGCAAGGCATACATGAGTGGATTTCAGTTTCAAGGCACAACAATAGAAAATCCAGAGACATCCACCAGTAGTTCTCGACACCGTTCAGTCTCCGACCGGAGGTCCGATTTGGTATTGGAACCACTCAAGTAAGGAGGCTCAGCACTGTCACCTAAGGAAGCTATGGCCCGAAAGACCATCTTCGAGCATTCTGCACCGTCGGCTGACAATGTCACCACCGGTCCGTAGCTTTTCTTGGGGGATGCCACTTTTGAGCTCAAGCCATCTCTTATCAACATGGTGCAAGCCAACCCATTCAGCGGAAAGCCCCATGAGGACGCAAATGCACATCTCCAGAATTTCCTGGAATTGTGTGGTACCATTGCCATAAAAGGAGTCAAAGTGGACGCCATCTATCTTCGCCTTTTTCCGTTCTCCTTGATTGGAAAGGCAAAACACTGGTCCTATGCTCATTCCGAAAACATTGGCAATTGGACAAGCTGTGCCAATGCATTCCTCAAGAAGTTCTTCCCGGTGGGCAAAACCACCGCTCTTCGAGGAAAGATCTCAGGCTTTATACAGCAAGTGAATGAGACAATTCCCGAAGCATGGGAACGTCTTCAGGAATACATTCGGGAATGTCCCCACCATGGAATCCATGAATGGCTCCTGATTCAAGGTTTTACCATGGGCTAACCCTAATAGCTCGTAGTCACCTTGATGCCGCTGCTAGAGGAGCATTCACTTCACTTAATGTCACACGAGCCAAGAATCTGATAGAAAAGATGGTAACAAATCAAGGTTGGAATGAAGATCGACTCCAATCGAAGAAGAAGAACACACATACCATCCATGAAGTAGATGCAATCTCTGAGAAGATGGATCTCCTCTTGAGAAGGTTGGAAGAACGTGCTAACTTCAAGAAAGACCAAGAGGCCATTCAACACTATGCTTCCAAGCATCAATGGAATCAGTTATGTAGTGTATCTTATTCCAAATTAAATCCTGAGAAGATAGACGCCATCAACAACAATTCAAAATATCCTCAACAAGGAAGATGGGCGTCGAACTCCAAGTTTCAAGGTAAGGTAAATTTTAGTAATCAATTATCATTAAAAGATCTTGTTATGTATCAAGCTAAAATAAATGAAAGCATGAATAAAAAGTTGATAGAAAATGACAAGACCCTTGAAACATTAAGTTGTAAGATGGATGCTCTCGCTTCTTCTGTCAAAGAACAAATAAGTTTTAATAAAATGTTAGAATCTCAATTAGCTCATCTTGTTGCTACTACTTCATCTCCTAAAATACTTGCAATATTTCAAATATCAATGCGGTGATCACGAGGGGAGGTAAGTCCACTCGCGATCCACCAAATCCTAACATGGCAAGGAAGGCTGCAAGAAAAGACAAGGTAGATGATGAAGAAGAAGAAGAAGAACTGCCAGCGCCTGATGACAGCACCAAGTTCCAAGGAAAGACAGCCCCACACGGATATTATGACACCAATGTGCTGCTACCTTTCCCGAGAACAAGGAAGCGAACCACCGATGAAGAATTCGGGAAATTCGTCGAGGTAATTCATCATCTTTATGTGAATATTCCATTACTTGACGCAATGCAGGTACCAACCTACGCCAAGTACCTAAGAGACATCCTCAACAATAAGCGCCTGCTGCCCACAACGGAAATTGTCAAATTGACGGAGGAATGCAGCGTGGCCATATTGAACCAATTGCCAACCAAGAAGAAGGACCCTGGGTGTCCCACCATTGACTGCTCCATTGGGACACAATACTTTGAGCATGCACTATGCGACTTGGGACCAAGCGTCAGCGTCATGCCAAAGGTAGTGTTCGACAAACTCAATCATATCATCTTGTCCCCTACATCAATACGTTTGCAGCTGGTGGATCAATCAGTCCGTTACCCGACGGGGATAGCGGAAAACATCCCCATCAAGATACGCGGATTCTTTGTCCCTGTGGATTTTGTGGTCTTGGACATGGAAGTAGATGAGAAGACTCCACTCATCTTGGGGAGACCGTTCCTCAGCACCGCCAATGCACACATTGATGTTGGAGCTGGAGAAATTCAATTCACAATCAATGGGACCCTGGAAACATTCAAGTTCCGACCAAAAGTTGAGCAGTGTTCATTGATTATGCTTAGGGAGATACATGCTTTTGCTATCGTGAAAGACCTAAAGAAGCCCAAATCACAACCACGAGCAAAGAGCAAGCAAATATGGAAGAAAAAGGTAATCCAACCGGCGACACCTCCAAAGAAAAATTCTACATCAGCCCAAGAAGAAGGTCCTACTGCAAGGACCTAAGGGATCAGCTCTTCCATCAAGGTAAGTAAACTAACACTTAATTGAGGTTTACTTTATTTGCTTGACTTTAGCATTTATTTCTAACTCCTATTCTGTCGACCAAATAATTAAGCTCAATATTAGAATGATAAATTAATTAACCTGTTGAGTAAAATTGACATCAAGTAGGGCCCATGATGGGGTTGGCAGAACCCCATCATGATGCCCTCACCTGCCATCTTCTGTCCAATTCAATCCATGCTATGCTCTGTACCATGCACGACAAACACCTTAAAATATTGCATGTTAATCTTCATCATCTAAATGAACTAAGCATGGCAACCTTGGATTTTCTTCTGTGCACTCACATGTTTTAGTGCCAATTTGCTCTACCCAAACCTCATGTGAGCTGCCCTATAGAGTGCTACAAGACATATTTCTGTCAACTCGCACTCTGGGCACTAGATCCTTTTCTCTCTCTCATCTCTTGCTGTAATAAAATGTTGACGAGAGAATTGCAACCATGAGTGGGCCAAGGGAATGTGACAGAACCTCCTAAGCTATATGGCCCACATACACCTATCGTCGTCCCAAAGACCTCCGACAGTCGTGCAGGTGACCCGTATAACCTAAAAGGGTCTGCCGGGTTTACAAATACACCCATTTCCTCCGAACAGGATCTTAATTGCGAAGAGATTGCAGAGTACAATATTTCATACAAAATATACAACTCGGAGTACAAGAGCGGAAGACTTGAAATATTACATAGGATTACAAACCAGTGTTCTTAATTATACATAAGTATGATTTTTACAAACCAAAATATGAGTAGTGGCAGTAGGTAAGTAGCTTATACAACACTTATATTACATAACAACCCTACCCAAGGGATCAAATACTCACTCACTATCACTATCCTCCTCGAACACCATCATACAGCAAGGCCCAACGCAGACCTTCGGTTGCTGATTGCCTTCAACATCGGGTTAACAAACCCTGAGTACAAGGGGTACTCTGCAAGACTTACCCGACTAAAAATTGGGGAGAAGACTCAGGAATGCAGGCTGAGGGGAACTCAAGGAGAGGGTTTAGCAAGAATCAAAGAGTTTTATAGAAAAGCTCTCTAAATCAGCTTAACATTTAATCTCAAAGCTAGATTGTTTCATTCAGTTATCTCATCATCAATTCACTTTCCCACATTTACCTAGTTCCGAACCACTCTTCGCTGTAAGTCGAAGGATCAAGTCTCCATTGACCGAGGAGCAACGACGATTCAAATCGATTGAAAACCCAGCTGGGGATCCCTATCCACACTGCATATGTAGCACCTAAGCTTGCATATGCCAACCCCGCCTACCACGGCTTTTCCAAAACTTCAACCGGTCCTGCGCCACCCGAGAGCACAGTACTCCTCTCCTCTCTAGGCACGCTGGTCACAAGGGTACACGCTACTCTCGCCATCTCTCCACTCCCAGTGCGTGGTTGTCGGTTCAAGTAGAGGAGCAACCGGAGTCAGAGGCTTTCCATAGTATATGGCTAGTTGCAAAGTCTTGATCCAGTAGGCCGACAACGAATGGTCCCTAATGGGTACCATTTCGTTTTCATTTTAGATAGTCAGAGACACTACATTGAGATTCCTTTCTCAATACAAGTCCGCTGCTCTGTCGACTAATTATAATAGTACATAACTGTATACCCCAAGCATACAAAATATCTTTTTAATAAAAGCTTAACTATTAAGCATGGCTAAGCATTTTATAAATATTTGCCTTTAAATCAGGTTTCAAGGATAATATATCAAGGTAGGTAAATGCAGTAAGTAGCAATCAACTCCTATCAACCTAATGCAGCAATTTAATTCAAGGTGATAAAGATTTATAAATACAAGGAGGGGTTAATGCACCGGGGCTTGCCTTGTTGCATGGCGAGGGACGGATCAGGGTCAGAACCACAAATGTCAAAACCACCGACAACTCCCGGGGCTTCGTCAGCGGCGACTTGCTCGACTTTCACTTCCTCGCCTTCGGTCACTATACGTGATAATGATGCATGCTTAATGATGGTGCAAACGACATGATTAACAATAACAAGTATTAATTTAATAACCTTGAGTATAACTTTCCTTCACGGTAAAGTTGTAATCAGGATCTCACCTAGCAGTGTTATTGTTGCATAATTAGTTCATTAATTATTTTTAACAGTCATAGAAAGCCGCAACTAACACGACTTTCAACACTAAGGAAAGTGCTTAGGATCAATTAGGGTTTGCTGATCATAAGTCTTCACACAAGTCCCAAAATGTCACACAAAATCATAAAGTGATTAACACTAATTATCATTTTTATTTATTTACTTAATTGGAATAAATCACAAATAATAAAAATTTATCCAACTGAGCTACAAATTTTTGTGGAGGTAGCTCACTGGTCAAAATAGCTACCCAATTAATTTCATAATTTTTGGATTTATATTTTGAACTATAAAAATCATAGAAATGCTATTTATTAATTAAAATATGCATTTTTACAGTATACAAAAATTGCTCAAAATACAAATTTTATATTTTTCATAAATACTACATTACTCAAATAAGGTATACAATTTATTTCATGATTTGTGGTGCTATAGATTAATTCCCACAAAAATCACAAATACAGAGACTATTCATATTCAGAAAATAACAAAATTACATTACTAAGGGTTACTGGCCGGCTCGGCTAGGCCCAGTAGAGCCCACCAGGCCTGTCTTCAACCTCCAGATGCCTTCGCAAAGCAGAGCAGGCAGGCAGGACAGCGCGCTGCCGCTGCCCGCCGCGGAGCTCGCCGGCGGCCCCCCCTCCGGCGAGACCGAGCACACCAGGGTCCTCCCCTCCAACACCTAGACTAGACCCAAGCCCGGCCCCTAGTTTATGCTACCAGCAGGTGCCATCCCGGCGGCCATGGCGGCCAAGCCGCGCGGACACGGCGGCACGAGGCGTTCCGGGAGCTCCAAACTACCCGTGACCCAACCGAATGCCCAAGAAGCTTTAGCACGCTCACCACTACTCGATGCTCGTGTTGGTTGAAGCGGAGGATGATCTGGAGACCGTTGTTGACGTTGATGGCGGTTGCGGCTACGTGCTCCGGCGGCAACGGCTTGTTCCGGTGGCTTCGGTCCTCCAAAGAAGAAACGGCCGGGCTCATGAGCTTCACCAGACCACAGAGAGCATAGAACTAAAGGCAAGAAGGAGAGGGCATCACCGGATAAAGCTAGCTTCGTCGAGGTCAAGCTCGACTGCATTTCGGCCTGCTCCTGAGAAGATGGCCTGTGACGAAGATGGCGTGGTCGAAGGCTCTACGAGTTCGCAAGAGAATGGTGAAGCTATTGGAAGACTCGACTCGGCGTGAAGGTGAACGGGAACGGTGGATTTGGACGAGCAGCGAGCTCGCCGACGATGAGCCGAACAGGCGAAAAGGGAAAAAAAATGAGCTCGCCTTCGAGCTAATAAAGAGGATGTCCATTCCCGAGCGCGTGCCACGCTTCCCTGCCCCTGCCATGTCCCCAGGTGACGTGCTCACGCGCGCTGCGGCGTCGAGGGCAGCGGCGATCGATGCAGACGGGCAGCTCGGTGGCATGCTCTGCTTCTCCCTCTACTGCAGCTAGATAGATTTCGTTTTCTTAAATTTACTTTCAATTTTGTATTGAAACTCGAAAAATATCCAATGTAAGAAATGTTCATAATTTTGTGCTGCACAACTTTGATATTGAAAACATTTTTGAATTTCAAATATTTTTGAAATTATTAAAAAGGGGGTAAATAGCCCTTTTCTAATTCAATTTAAATCTCAATTATTTATTGAACAACCTCAAAATCTGTGAACATCAAAGTTGTTCAACTTAGAGAGATTTACAACATTTGTTTAATGACCAACTCCAGATTCCTAGTAATTTTTGAATTGAAGTTTTGAATTCAAATTTGAATGTAGTAATTCAGGTTTAATTTGAACTTCCAACTGGAAAATCGAAAAACTTTGAATACCAAAGTTGCTCTAAATAATAAGAACTACAACTTTGCTTTTGGGACAAAAGCCCAATTCCTCATGGTTTTGAAACTAGGGTTTTAGCCCAATTTAGGGTTTTAAAATTAAATTGCTAATGAATCAACTCTATTGCCCTAAGCACAAGCCTTTAGCGAAAAGTAAGCTTGTTTTCAGTTGAAGCAGGTCAAGATTGACAAAAATTCATATATGTTGTGCAATGCTCATGATGACATGCTCGGTTTTAAGTGTGCCATAACACAGGAGTGTTACAGGGAAATTTTGCCATGACAAAATCCATCCACCCTCCTTAATCCCACTCATGCAAACCTTGATCAAAGCAGCCTTGCTAATCAAAAGAAACCAAACTTAGCAATGACTTGAGCTCTCCCATGAAGCATCTCTTGAGAAAACATCCACTAGCCATGGTCATGTCTTGCCCCCTCCTTTGGCCCCTTGTTCCATTCATCACTCCAAGAATTGATTCCATGAGCAAGCATCCAAAGGAGAGAAAGGTTGATGTTTCACCAGGGAACAATTGTCTAGACCACTAACTTGTGAGCTCATGGTCGACACCTTCCCTTCACTTGGCACCAAAATGGAGGAAGTGATGGGTTCGGCCGAACCATCATGAGGCCACCCTTCACTCCATCTTGTGCCCATTCCAATGTGTCAGAGATTCCCTTAGTTTCTTGTGCAAATGGAAAGGAGACACAGTTCGGCCGACCCTTCAATCTCAACCAAATCACACCACCGTTCTCTCCTTTCAACACATCAAAGATCCCACCAACAATTTGATCAGGTTGGTGCACTTTGGGGGTTCGGCCGAATCGGGCTAGATGCCCCCTGCACCTCTATCTCCTTCTCTATTTCATCCCTTGCTCGTGAGCTAAAAATTTCGACCAAAGCAACAGCAGAGCATTTCATTACCCTACAACCCTCTCTCTCTCACCTTCCAACAAACCTCTCCCTACAAAGAAAAACCAAAGAAAATATTCTTTTCTCAGCCTTGTTTTTCAAGTGCTCATCATCCGAGAGGACCGACAAAGGTAATCACACGGGTAAGAAAGATCATTAAGCTAACCCGTATCATCCAAGGCTTGGTTTGTCTCTCTGCTCTTGTGCAAGATGAAGAACCCATTCAAGGCTGCAGCAAAGAGAGTGCGCTCCGCACTAAGAGGAAGTCCATCACGACGTTCATCATGCTCAGGACAGTCATCATATGACACTGAGATACAACTCTCAGGGTCATAGGATGAATATTTGTCTGAGGCAACTGAGCCAAGCAACAACACGGGAAATGTTGAATAACATCCTCATGATCATGAAGAATCCGAAGAAGAGTTAGAACCTATTAGAACACAAGACCAATAAACAGGCATTTGGGTCACTCCACAAGAACTTCTCGTCCTCAACTCCATCCGCAACAGCAACTTTGAACACACCAAGGTAATTGATTTAGGACTCCTCCAACGCATAGGTATGTATGAGGAGTTCTTTGATGTTTTTGGTGCAATAGGATGGGGTGAATTCTGGGATTTTTCTGGGTACCAAGGTAGCAAAGTCTCACTTTAGAATTTATGTGCACAGTAAAAGCAACTAGAGACAACATCTATTTTCGCCTGTTTAATCAAGCCTATGATCTTACTTGGGACCAGTTTAGTGCTTGCCCAAGCTTCATGAACTGCACATCAAATTTAGAATCTGCTACTCGAAGGTTCAATAAACTTGAATTTTGGCATGACATAACTGGGGAAAATAGAATGGGGAAACCGCGTACTAGTCACATTTGCAACCCCACACTGCGCTTTTTGCATAGATGGCTAGG
This sequence comes from Eremochloa ophiuroides, assembly GCA_038502445.1. NCBI lineage: Eukaryota > Viridiplantae > Streptophyta > Magnoliopsida > Poales > Poaceae > Eremochloa > Eremochloa ophiuroides. Next base: position 33,230,374 of record JAHLJS010000001.1, on the reverse strand, counting down.
AATCACTTTGTTTCCCCGGGATGATGTGAGACCTGTTAGAGAGATTGATTTAAGAATAATGTATGCCATGGTATATAAAATTCGAGTATCACCTGTAAAAGCTATGGTAGAGCATTGAATTTCTGCACCATCAAGATGTGGATCATTTGACTTCACATCCATCATCACAAAAATGTGTAGCTACCTTGAACTGCTAAATGGATTTAATGATTACATACCTACACATGGAATCATTCTAGGTGAGGAATATTTCATAAAAGCTCATATTATTGCCGGTGGTCCCCAAGGAACAATAGAATTTAAATTCCATAATAACGATGCATGACTCACTTTGCCATGCCCAGAATTAAAACTATATGGGGGCCCACCCTTTAGTGCCTAACATTGCAGGAGTAGGCGGTCGATGGAGTTTTTCAGGTCCTGCTACCCGTGCAAGAACGCGTGCTGCACAGCGTAATGAATCATTCGAAGAAGACAACAGCACCTATGCAGGCAGCTCAAATGCCATGCAAGCCTCCAGCTCTGGAGGAGAGCGCCGGTCAGGGGCACAAAGTGCCAGATTTTCTTACTCATCTATGCAGGATGCAGGGACGCGAAGCCATCAACATGACATGGAGTTGCTAACACATCAGTTTGGTGTGTTATGGGCTGGCCACGAGGCCATTCACAACATCACTGCACAAACCCAGCAGCAGCTTCAAAATTTTTAGGAGCAGACTGGCAGACAGTGGGCTGCTCTCTATGCACATCACAACATACATCCACCTCCATATATCCCACAGCACCCACAGCAGTTTCCGCGACCATATCCACCACAATATCCTCCTCACTATCCACCACCATATCCGCCACGTCCATCTCAGTGAGACAACTGCAAAAGTACAAGCTTGGGGGAGATTCTCTCCTCCACCAAGGTAAGTATTCTATCTCAGTATTTTATATTGTTTTGCATTTAAAATAAAATAAACTAAAAACACCAAAAATATTTTCTATTAATATTTCCTTAATGCCTAGTTTACAACTTAGTACTTCTTTGAGTATGGATCACTTGGCTTATTTAAAATCATCATGAACCTGAAAACTTTATAGATGCTAAGTGCTAGAACTAAGTCTAAGTTGTTGTGAGATACGATATGGTAAAACAAGAGCTACTATAATATTATTCTAAGCATGCATGATTACTGGAGATTTATTTCTTAACCATGAAAACCTTATTGTTCCTCAATGGTGATAAATTCCTACCACGGCCATATATGTTACACATGTCTTAGCCTTTCCAAATAAGCTATTTGCTTTGCATTGAGTGTTGTCAAGTCTTGTTGACCCTTATTGAGAGTTTTATCATGCTCCCAAGATCAAGATCACGCACACCCCACATATACATGCTGCTTCTACACTGGAAGTACGCAACCACATGCCTTTCATTTCCACCAAATAAATGCTCCATGTGTTGAAGTCATAGAATATCTCTCTTAGTCAATTTGGTAGAAGAGACAAAAGGCTATGCAAAATGAAAAGAAAGAAAAATGTACACAAGAAAGTCCATAGAAAAGAAAAGAAAGATAGATGAGCAAGTTTAGCTCATAAATAAGGAAAAATGATACCCATATCTCAAAACAGAGTAGAGAGATCAAATAGAGGAGCATCATAGTCTACTTTTTCCACACACATGCTCATCTTGATCTAAGGGCATGACACTTCTCTCTTTGGATCCAAGATTTGGCTCTACAATACATGCAAAGTAAGTATGCTATATCTTTTGATTCCTACCTTAAGCTCCACATAAACCATTTTTAGTAGGATGATAAAGTGAAGGCAACATTTACTTTGTGCCTTGGTAAGGAATCATACACCATTTGAGCGACATGAGAGAATCATATGAGGAACATTAAGTTGTCTTTTGCAAAACATTGCTAAAACCTCCAGTATGAAACTTGCAAAGAATGAGAAAAGTAGTGCTCAAGTTAAACTGTTCTGTCTCTCAACCACCTAAGGCAAAGGAAAAGTCATTAGCCCCATAAAGGACGAAGGTGAAATGGGTGAATTTTTATAGCCAATTTTTCCATTCAAAAGAGAAGTACTTTGTTGTCTACATGGTATTATTGAAATATAACATTGTAGCAACTCCTGATCCACTGAGGCTAAGTTTAATTATTTGCTTGGGACGAGCAAAGGTTAAGCTTGGGGGATCTTGTTGATGGTAGATATACCATAATATTCCACATTCAAATACCGTCAACAGACCTCGGATTCAAAGGAGAATAAACATAACATGAACATATTTTATCAATAATGAGTTCCACTTGTACTCTTAGCTTGTGAACGCAGGGAAGATCAAAACAGGACAAAATGCAGTAGCTGCGGCTCAAATATGTGGTTTGGCCGAACCACATATTGAGGCACCAAACCACCACACTCCAACACATGACACAAGGGACCACATGGAAGATAAAAGAGCATGAGCCAAGCTCATGCATGGTTCGGCCAAACCATGTATGGAGCCCAACTGGCTCTAGTGACATGGCTCAATCCTCGTGACACTCCACCCAGCTCACTTCAACCATCAGATCAAGTTATGTTTCTATTCAACGGTGGAGAAGCAAAGCACAAGGATTCAACGTGATAAATATGCAACCAAGGGGGAACCAACACTAAGGGACACTCTATGACAGATGGGGACAACATTGGTGGGCCCACCTTGCCATAGGTGGTTTGGCTGAACCACCCATGGTGGGGTCAGGCCACCACCACACTCCATGATCTGTGGGGACATCTTCTAGAAGCCCCTGGCTAGGCCCACCTGCCATAGGGGGGTCGGCCAAACCAGCCCTGGTGCCCAGCCAGGTCGGTTGGCCTCCACCGACTTCCTGCATGCTGTCCACGTGAGGAAATTGCCATTGCCGTCCATCCAAGTGGGTTACAAGGTCGGTTCATCCAAGGGCCAAGATGGAAAGGCACACGGATTGCCGACGTGGCACCCCCTCATCTCCCCCTATAAATAGAGACTACATCCACCCTCTCAAGACATGATTCATTCAAGATACAACTGAAGAAGTAGTGTAGTTCCACCTTTAGTAGTAGTTGTAGTCTAGTGTGGGAGTTAGAGTTGAGTCGAGCTGCACTCGGAGTCTCCGGAGTCCTCTGCTGGAGAGTCTGGTATAGCTCTTGTATCTTTCTCTTTCTGTAAGACTTATCTATTTTAATATATTACTCTTGCTTTACTTCATTGAGTCTTTACTTAGTGCATTACTTTAATAGTATTGTTGTGAGTTATCATATTATTTGGTCGGTTTGCATTAGATTGTGATCCTGTAACCCGCTCACGTGTGCAGTTCATTGCCTGTCATAGGGTGCTCTAGTTGCTTTGATCACTGCTAGAGTAGTAAGGCTTAGTGTAAGCGTGGTGCTTAGACTAGATCTTGCCTTTGAATGCCGCTTGTCGCACGGATTGTTTGTGGGTGCTAACAGGTGGTGACAGCCATGTCTAGTCTTAGTATCCCTCCACGTTTTTTAGGCAAGTTCTTAAAAGGTACGCTCCCATAAGAGAATGGCCGCTTCGGGTAGAGGTTATATCCCCTACTGTCTCGCCTATCCCGTACACACCGGAAGTAAGGTAGCTGTCTTAGTATAATTCATCCATTTGATAAGATAGTTCACAAGAGTAAAGTAAGTGTCATAGGAGTTTTATACTCACTCGTTGTCCTCCCACCTAGCTATACTCTACTAGTTATCTTTAGTTATCCTAAAACCTTGTCGTGTCTTGGTGTCATTACCCTTTCCTCTACATATCAATTTACCCTCCTATCACTAGTTGATACTAAGTTGCTATAGACTTAAGGATCTCTCTCTTTTTATTAATTATTCCTAGCAACCGCTTTCCCTTGGGATAAAAATAAATAACGATACCTTAGAATACTCCCGGGTGAAGTGCTACAGCGGTATATTCTGTGCGCTTGCGGAATTATCCAATAGACATTAGAAATACCACAGGCACTTCTGGCGCCGTTAGCAGAGATAGCCTAACAATCTAGATCCTTGGTTATCAGATCCTTGGAATCACAAACCCCACCTTCCTTTGGGAAAATATAAATTTGACACCTGGTACTCCCAGGTAAAGTGCTACACGATAGTTCTGTGCGCTTGCAGAATCCCATCATCTATCCTACAGAGCTACCCATAGCATTTTTGGCGCCGTTGCTAGAAATAACTTTATTCCTAGTAGCATCGTTAGAAGTGTCAACAATCACATACTTTGAGCATAGGGATTGACAACCCCCGTGATTGCATTGAGAAGTATTGTTATCATTGCTAGAGGATAGATTTGGCTACATTCTTTTGATAGCGTTAGTATCTGTCAACACCTCCCAGGGTTTCACCGCCGCCTTCTGGAGTCTTCTTCCGCCACCTCTTTGGAGTAATCTCGGCCCTTTGTTTAAGTTGGTTTGATCCCACGGCACACGTTCATCCCACTGGGCTATAAATAAAAGGGCAGACCCCCTCCCAGAGCACCAATTCATTCCTCCTGCTTCATTTGTCAAAAGTAGACAGAAGTTAGGGTTTCCAGAGATTAGAAATAGGGCTCTAGTTCCTCAAGTTCATAGTTTAGGCGTCTAGTAAGGTTCAAGTAGTGTTGGGCGCTACGCTCGGAATTCCAGATCTGTTCATCTAGAGATCGGTAATCTTATCTTGTATCTCATTATGACTTTGCTCTATTTTAATATATTGCTACTTATTCAGTTCTTAGTTTATTCTAGTTGCATATTTGATATAGTTGTGATTGGTGATGATTATTGTCATTTGATCATAAAGCGCCTAATTTAGTACTCGAGTGAGTTAGGTGGTGTGTATTATGTAGACGTGGTGTCTAGATATATTGCATACCTACCAAGGCACCCAGACGTGTCAGGTTGTGTGGTAGTCCGCGTAGGTGACAGCTGCATTGGTTCCTCTGTAGTCCACCCCACGTACGTAGGACGAGCAGAGCGTGGTCGCGAAGGAGGTGACCCTTGTGTCTCAATATCCTCATTAGATGATGCTCCTTATAATATTTTCTGAGTTGATTATGCTATAGATGAAAATGTGTAATGTGGCATAGGCAGTAGACTTTGTATTTAGTAATTACATAGGTTTCCTTTACTTTAGCCGAATCTCAAGATTGTCTTACTACATTAGTGAGTCTCTATATTCTATCTCTGGAATACTATTTACCTCATTTACTCAGTTATCATTGACTTATTTATCGCTAAAGCACTAGAGTTTTGGGTTATGATAAGGTCTGCACATTTATCTTCCCAATCATTATAGTAGATTATCCTAATGAGTAGAATGCCTCTTTATCCTTTTGGCATAAAATAAATTAACGATACTCGGGACACTTACCGGGTGAAGTGCTACAATGGGAGAATTATCTGTGTGCTTGCGGATATATTCTATAGTATTATTTTTAGGAGGCAAGTGAAGATTATTTTACCTTTGGTTTTTGGCATCATGTTAGGGATGACAACTTAACGTGAAGTGATGTTAAAAATACCAACAAGCATTTCTGGTGTCGTTACCGGGGATGGCAATTGTATTCATTAGGATATTTTATTGAGTTCGTTGATTTTATTCGCCAGGATATTTATAGATAATATTATAGAAAAACATAAAAATAACTATAGACATAAATACTTATAGATAACCATAACCTCTTGCTTTAGCAGACTTACCCATTTTTTATTTATGTTTAAATATCTTATATAGGGTAAGTGCAGGATTGGTTGTGTACTTTAACTGTTATCAATTAGGAACAACCATACGAAGAAGGGTCTTACATTATTTTGTGAAGCCATGTTGAGAAGACTCTACGTGAATTCTCTGCCCCAAGCACTGAGAATATTCACGTTGGGCCAACTTTTAACATTGGAGATCATGATTACGAGATCAAGCCAAGCTTCATCAAAATGGTGCAAGCTATCACATTTAGCGGAAAGAAAGATGAAGATGCAAGTGTCCATCTGCAGAATTTCCTGGAGATTGGTAATACCATCAACATTAAAGGCATTCCTCAAGACATCGTGCTACTTCGTTTGTTTCCATTCTCATTGGAAGGAAAGGCAAAGCAGTGGTTTTATAAGAATAAAGATCAAGTCAAGACATGGGTAGAATGTTCATAAGCTTTCCTAGAAAAGATTTTCCAGTAGGCAAATGCTCTACAAGGAAAGATTTTAGAATTTTGTCAGCAGAAAGGTGAATCTATTCCAGAAGCCTGGGAACGTTTCCAAGATTACATATCAGATTGTCCCCATCATGGAATGGAAAAGTGGTTGCTCATGCAAACATTTTATCATGGACTAACTCAAAGGTCACGTGAGCAACTAGATGCCACTGCTGAAGGATCATTTATGTCACTCACCTTGGAAGAGATGAAGATATTATGGCAAGGATAGCAGAAAATCAGAATTGGACAAACAACACTCAGACACGCCATAAGAGTGAAAAAGTTCCAGAGGAAGTGTGTGCACTGTCAACCAAGAGGGATGTATTGTTGAACTGGTTAGAGCAAAGAGCCAATCATAAAAGAGTTCAAGATGCATTCAATTCCTAGAATCAATATCAAGGATCTTTAGGAATTGAGTTTGCAAATGCCCCAGAAGATATTAGTACAGTCATCAAGACCACTTCTCAAAAGTAAGGATGGAATCAACCTCGGTTAACCAACCAAGGTAAGTACCAGGGCAATTATAATTTTTCAAATCAGAGACAACTACCCTTGAGAGAATTAATATTAGAACAAGCTAGAATTAATGAAAGTATTTATAAGAAGCTTGCTTTTAATGATAAAGTTTTAGAAGGAATTAATTCTAAGTTGGATAATTTCTCTTCTGCTGTTGAAAATCAAATATTATTTAATAAAAAGATAGAATTACAAATTGCACAATTATATTCTACTTTGTTTACCACTAACCATGAACAAATAAAAGGAATATCTACTAGAGGAGGTAAGTCTACACGTGATCCACCTTACCCAAAAGGGGCACGTAGACCATCACATTTAGTACAGGTAGAAGAAGAGATTGAAAAGGACAATAGAGAAGAAGAAGTTATACCACCTTCACCACTAGTTGAACTACAAGATCAAGAATTAACTCAAGATTTTCATGACACAAGCCTCCTACCGTTTCCACGCAGAAGAAGAAGAGCTAAAACGAATGATCAATTTGGTAAGTTTGTAGAGGTAATTCAGAAGTTATATGTCAATATTCCGTTGTTAGATGCCATGCAGGTACCTACATCTGCGAAGTATCTTCGAACCATCCTCAACAACAAAGGACCACTACCTTCTACTGAAGTTGTCAAGCTAATGGAGGAGTGTAGTGAGGCAATTCTGACTTCTTCTTATACTAAGAAGAAGGATCTAGGATGTCTCACTATTGATTGTTCAATAGAAGACCAGATGTTCGAGAATGCTTTATGTGATCTTGGAGCAAGTGTTAGCGTCATGCCCAAGACTTTCTTTGACAAACTCAACTATTCTACGCTCACACCAACCACAATGTGTTTACAATTAGCTGACCAATCGGTCCGCTACCCCGCAAGAATCGCAGAAAATATTCCGGTAAAAATCCGCAACTTTTTCATTCCTGTAGATTTTGTAGTACTTGACATGCAGGAAGAGAGGAAGATACCCCTCATCCTTGGGCGACCATTCCTAAACACTGCAAATGCAACCATCAACGTCGGAGCTGGAGAGATCACATTCACCATCAATGGGCAAGAAGAGAGATTCGCACTCAAGCCAAGACTGGAGCAATGCCAAACGTTGAAGTGTCATGAAGAACAAGATGCAATGATATCTCCGACACCGGAGATGAATCATGAAGAATAATTCAACTGGAGAAGTCCGGATCGGCGGACTCAAAAAACCCCGAACCTTCGTCGGGAGGTAACTCGATAGTTATCGGTAATTTAATTCTTGCATTAAAATTTGCATATTTACTTTCTCATAAATCACATTATTAAAATAAATAAAAATAACATAGCATGATTAAAGCTTAAGCCCCATGTGATTAGTACTAACGGAGTGTAAAACACCCGTCAGTGAAATTTACTATGGTGATAGAAAATTATAAAAAGACCATCATTAGAATTCTAATTTTTCATATATTCATAAAAGTAATTTAGTTTTTCATTCTTGTGTCATTATACGGTATAAATACAGGAAACATATGGGACCCACCATCATCACACCAAGTCATCTCAAGTCCCATCATCAACCACCACCTTTCACTACCATCCAAACTCCATTATTCACACATGCACTGCCCACCATTCATCCATTTCACCAGAGAAAGCATACACACATGCATTTGGAAGGGCATCTAGACAATGTCGACACCAGCTAAAGAAGAGGGCCAAAGCACACAAGGTGGGGCCGGCCGGCCCCACACCCACGCTGGCCGGTGCCCCTCCTCCTCTTCTCTGCCTCTCCTTTCTCTCACTCACTCACTCACTCACTTGCACTCCAGAGAGCACCTAGCTACTCTGTTTTGCTGCTCGAAGTTACAAACTCTCACAATCCTTTCATTTGATTCAAGTTTAAGGAAGAAAAGAGTGGAGAAGGATTAGCAAGAATATCTAGTAGAGAGATTACCACTTTGATTCCTTCTCTTCACTTGTTCTTGCTTGTTCTTATTTTGTTCTTGTGTTCTTGTTCGTTCTTGCTGTGTTCTTCGTGTTCTTCATTTTACAGGCAAGATGAGCAATAGAATGAAAGGTGCCATTCGATCTCTTGGAAGAGCCTTCTCACACCGCACAACACAAAGTCAATCATCATCACAAGTCCCATCATTCGTCGGCTCCGACATGAATATCGATCCTCCGTCACCCTTCACGTATGACAACCCTTCATCCTCTTCTCAACCGGAAGAGAGGTATGAGCTCACAAGCATCACTCAAATTTCATTACCAACTAGACCGTAGAGGAAAATATTAAATGTGGTTAAAAACTAGGAATTTACGCATACTCCAATTTTTGATGCCACTTTGCTCCATGAAACCGGAATGGATTCCAAGTTTGAGCTTATTTTTAGAAATGTTGGATGGGAAGGTGCATGGCAAATTAATGAGCAGGATAGCAAGTTACTCACTATAGAATTTATTAGCACCCTAGACTTTGATGATGATGAGGTTAATTTTAGAATGTTTAATAAACCTTTCACCCTCTCATGGAAAACTCTTAGTTTAGCACTAGGATTCAATAATCTGTGTTTGGTCAATATAACTGAAACTCTCCAAGACTTTGATAAAGATGATTTATGGGAGAGCATAACTGCAAAGAAACCAGATTGAAAACAAAAATATACTACTGAAGAAGTTCATCACCCCCACACTGAGATTCATGCTTAAATGGCTAGCTTTTACATTCTTTCCTAGAGAGGAGTTAAATACTATTAAACAAGATGAGCTGCATTTGTTATATATCATGATTAAAAAGAGGAAGGCGTCACCTATAAAAATGATGTTGAATTATTGGAGAACTGTTCCTTCCATGAAAAAGTGCAGTATTTATTTTACTTCCTAGATTACACGTTTAGCTGCAGGGCTAGGTTTATTATCAAATGCTTCACTTGTTTATATTTCTGATACCCGCAGAATTATTGGTTATGATTTTTCTTTCGTGCTCACATGCTCAAACGCCGAAATAATAAAGTAGTTATGATTTATAAAAATTATGACAATGAGTACGAACTACCAGACAGGGAGTTAGGAATTTATTCTGTTCAGAATTTTATTTTTTCAGCTGTTAGAGCTAATATTGGCAGGTGTCCGTCCGCGCGCATCAGCAGGGCGCCGAGAACTAATTTCACTGGAGCTGACCCAGCACCATCTGGGCCAGCTTATTCCCACTATGTTAATTTTGGTGAACAGGGATCGACGCAGGAGACACGCCAGCAGTGGACTGCACATGCAGGATGGGAGGAACAGCTCACATTCCAGCAAGGAGAACCTTCGTCAGCAGCAGCAGCGGGTTGGGGAGCAAATGATTTTCAGAGGGGACAAGCATCTTTTTCTGCACGTGGAAACACGGACTTCACCACCGGTGGACCGTATCCGTTCCACGCACCACCAGAAGATGGCTACTATCGGCCACCTGAGCAGCACTTTTCAGCTACCACTAATGATTTTCCAGTTTTATCTATGCGTCTCACTAACATTGAATAGGGACAGAACACAATAAGTGACACACTGCACCAGTACGAACAGTGGCAGCAGCAGGTCGACGACAGGTTCTACCAGCATGAACAGTGACAGCATAGCACGGACCAACGACTTGATCAGATCTATCAAAGACCGCAGCAGACGTAGAGCAGATTGGAGTATTTGATACATCAGATAGGATAACCGCCGCCACCTCCACCATATTACTGAGCAACATCTAGCTTGGGGGAGATCCCCGCTAGGTGAGTACCTCTCACCTTTACATATATTCTTTATTTCAGTATTTAATTCAGTATTCAATTATGTCAATTTTAATATTGCTAAAAAAACACAAAACAAGAAAACCAAATAAAAATTTATTCACTGCTTTCTTTAGTTATTGCATTAAATTCCTGCTTGTGTAAATGAAAATCCAAAAAAATAATAGATTGTATAATTAAGTTTGCTTTAAATTTTGCATTCAATTTGTCTTTAGAATAATTAGAACTTGAAGCTAGAGAAAGATCAAAAAGATATTTAAATTGTTTAAACGTAATTTTCTGCAATTGCTTAGTGCTTAAATTTAAATTCTCCTACGAATTGCATGAAGTTTATCTATCATGAAAATTTATTCTGAAACTTGATATCTGTAGGTAGCATGAATCTTAAATCTAAGTAATTGACAAATATGATATAAGAAGGTTTGACTTGCTATTTATTTTATTCTGAGTAATACCTAAAGCTCCAGACATTTCAAAAGTCAAAACAAATATAATAATAATTTGTTCTACTAATATGATTTAAGTAGACTATTCTGTTATGCATTCATGATTGAATTCACATGCACAAAAAAATTTCGCTCTATACACAAGTCTCTCTCTTAGAAGTCCAACAGAGAGTGTGGGTTATAAAATTAAAAGATACCATACCAAAGAAGTATGAACCTGAAAGATGCCATATCAAAAGGGTATGTGCCAAAAAAAAGAAGAGAGAAAAACAATAGGTGCAAAGACACCCGCCTGAGAGAAAAAAATGGGTACAAAAGGTATCCGCTGGGGAGATAGCCCACACTCTTCAGAAAGATAGAAAAGAGATGATAATGCATAGGAGTTCAAAAATGAAATTTGATCACATTCACACATTCAATTATGATGTATAGGTTAGTAGTCCTGTGCAATCTTATTAGTAGGCTCTCATTATTTCCTAAATAAAAATTATATACTTATTCAAAAAAATATATATATCTAGAGCAATGGTTGAAACAAAGGATGAAAGACTTGATAATGAACAGTAGTGCTCACACCTGAGGTGGTGGGACCACCTAGGTGGGGTCGGCCGACCCCACCACGGGGCCCACCCACCTCTGGTGGTGTTGGCCTGGTGTAGCAATCCACTTCCTGAAATTTGAACACCAGCTCCTTCTTGAATTTGGTCATGACCACTTTCACTTGCTCCAAGGAGAATTCAGCATCCACTACCATCCCATTCTGAAAAGTGGACACTTTGGCATGCATTAGTGTTCTCATGGTCCATGGGAATCACTTTAAACATGTTCCTACTTTTGTCATACACCTTTTACCTTCACAAAACACTAGACAAGGGAATCTCTGAAATTTTCAAAACTTTTGGTCCACCACTAGTCTCTACTTTTCTAGACACACTGTTTAGAGCTGAAAAGGGACAAAAAAAGTGGTTCGGCCGAACCATGTTTTGGCTCCCCCCCAAGAAAGTGGTGTTTGAATTCAAATAGATTCCCTGTTCAAAGGTAAAAGCAGCACTGAACCTGTCATAGTGGTTCGGCCGACCCATAATTGAGGTCCTCTCTGCAGAGTTGTGTTTGAATTCAAATAGATTCCCTGTCCAAAGGCAAAAGCAACTCTGTTCATGTCATAATGGGTTCAGCTGACCCATCAATGGAGAGCTGTCAGCAAGGTCGAGTTTGAATTCAAATAGATTCCCTGTCCAAATTTGAAAGCAACAAAGACTGCCCCGGGGGAGTCGGCCGAACTGGCCATGGTGGCCAGGCCACCAGCCCTTCTCCCCCTGTAAATACCCTTGCATTGTGTGCTCAAATCCACAGCCAAACCAGCTGATTTCTGCCGAGCACACAATCTCTCTTCTTCTCTCCATTTGAGCAAGGTCTTTCTCAAGTTTAGTTTAAGTTTAGCCACTCAAACAAAAAAAACCCAAAAATATTGTACTAGTAGAAGCTTGTCTCACTCTCATCTTTGCTCTCGAATTCTTATTTGTGGAGGTAACCATACCCCGCAATGACTACTAACAGTGGGATAGCTAACGCTAACGCTAATGCTAATCCCTGTTGTTGTAGTGTTTTCTTGTGTTAGCTCATTGTTGCAGGATGAAGAAGTTCTCCTCCGCACTCAAGAAGGCCAAGAGTGTCGTAGGGAGTTCCTCCCAACGACCCCGCCATGATGAAGATGAAGGAAGAGAATCTCCACCAAGAAGAAGCTTTGGAGTTCCTTCCGAGAGGACGTTCGACCCCGAGTGCGGCCTCATGCTAAATCAAGAAGAGTACCAAAGGTATACCTCCATCCGACACCGAGGGTATGAACATACCGGCATCATCAACCCTGTCCTTTTGGACAGCATAGGTATGACCATGGAATTTAATACTATTTTCAATACAATCGGTTGGGGAAGTTTTTGGGAGGTGTAAGAACTTGGAATAGAAAAGCTCACCATTGAATTTCTATGCTCTTTACAAGCCATTGAAAATAATGTCTACTTTCGCATGTTTAACCAAGAGTATAATTTAACATGGGGAGTTTTTAGCATGGCACTTGGTTTTGATAATGACTGTCATCTAGACCTTGTTAATGCAACAAGAAGATTTGATAAAGCTAAATTTTGGAAAGCTATAACTGGGTCTAATGATTGCTCTGATCCTAAAACCGATGAAATCCATAATCCTACTTTGCGCTTGATCTGCTATTGGATGGCCATAACTTTTCTTCCTGGCTCTAATGTGCAAGTTCTTTATAATGATGAATTAAGACTGCTCTATGCCATGACAAAGAAAATAAAAGTTTCACCTGCTAAGATGTTAGTCCACTTTTGGCTTGGCATTTTCCATAGAAGCGAGCCCATATTCTTCACTTCTTTTATCACGCGCATTGCTAAAACAATGGACTTACTAGATGGAAAACATTACTTTCAATATATTGCCTCTCCTAGAGATTTTGTAACCGAAGATTTCTTCGTAAGTACTCAAGTCCTTAAAAGATATGAAAATGGTGATATTAAAATGATTTATCCCAGCCATACAGCCGAAATCTCTCTCTCTTGTGAGAGGCGTTGGTTGTATGCGCTGCGCACACTAACCATAAATTGGGACCGAGAGGCAAGGAGCCAAAATATTACAGGATCAAGAAGGGTGACAAGGAGCATGTCACAAGCCGCCTAATATGAGCAAGGTGGCACATCACGAGCTACAGGGAGATATGAAGAAGAAGGCGATGAGGCAAGTCCATGGACATTTCAAGGTCCACGGAACGGCCTCAACAACACACTCCAAGAGTGCGCACTCCCCGTCCGTCCGCACGGGCGAGGGGTCGTCGAAGCCAAGGATCGGAAATGTACCAACTCATTAATGACATGGGCGCAATGCAAGTTAAGCAAGATGCAACTTTGAATATGGCACAACAAAATGCTCAATTATTGCAAGCTATCCAAGATGAAGAAGCACAACATTGGGCGGGATGGTTCCAATACTACCCGCCACCACAATGAGCAAAAGGACAAGCTTGGGGGAGATCTTCTCCCCCACTAAGGTAAGTATTCTATCCTAGTTATTTGCATTATTTTAATTTATTGCATATAAAAAAATGCATAAGATAAAGATACCAAAAATATTTCCCTTATTCCCATATGTCTCTTGAATGTTTAACTTCCTCATGGAAATGATGAATAGTTGCTCTGTTAATGTTTCTCTAACGCCTAGTTTACAACTTAGTATTTCTTTGAGTATGGATTACTTGGGTCATTTAAATCATCATGAACCTGAAAACTTTATGGATGCTAAGTGCTAGAACTAAGTCTAAGTTGTTGTGAGATATGTTATAGTGAAACAAGAGCTACTATAATATTGTTCTAAGCATGCATGATTACTGGAGATTTATTTCTTAAATAAACAAAACCTTATTGTTCCTCAATGGTGATAAATTTCTACCACAACCATATATGTTACACATGTCTAAAACCTTCCACTTAAGCTATTTGCCTTGTATTGAGTGTTGTCAAGTATTGTTGACCCTTATTGAGAGTCTTATCATGCTCCCAAGATCAAGATCACGTACACACCACATATATATGCTGCTTCTACACTGGAAGTATGCAACCACATTGTCACACCCAATTTTAAGGATAAAATGGGGTGCATAATCTTATGTGCGCCCAGAGATCAGTCACACACATAAGCCAACAAATTGCATAAATTGTATCATAACCAATGTTTAATACATAGCGAATAATATCAAAGTCATTACACAGCGGAAAATAAAGATAACTCTCGCGGTAGCTCCATAGCACGGGGACGTCGACTGGTGAAGCACAAGTCTAGTAGTCCTCTGGGTAGTCCTCATCACTATCACCATCTGTTACCCATCCGGGATTTTTAACCAAGTAATGAAAAATAAACAAGCGTAAGTACATGTCGTACTCAACAAGACTAGCATGGGTTCATGAGGCTCAAAAGGGTTGACACGGTTTAACAGCAGGTTGCTTTTAATTAATCATCTTTTATGCAGTTGGGTAGCAACAAGTTAATAAGCCCATTCTCATGATCATAGTAAACACAATTAATGAGTAGCAATAAATAGACTAGCAACAAGTAAACATCACCCCGAAAAATAACTACTCCGTGAGTTTTCCGGGCCATTCATGACCGTGAGCGCGGCTAGTATACCAGTTTTACACTCTGCAGAGGTTGTGCACTTTCACTATGAGCCGTGATTCCCATTTGCTCGGGTTAATTACTCCCATAACACTACCAAGGTGAGAGAGCAGGGTTTCACTATGAAGTCTTTCAAAATACTTCGTCTAACAGGTTAGGGCCGCTAAGGACCCGGCAAGCAGATGTAGAGCCCCCCTTCTTCGTGGCACAAGGTCACGCAGGTTATACACACTCGGACAGGAGCCGCACTATACCCGAGTCATGAGGCCCCATCACGCCTTTTGGTAACCTCTAACAAGCTAGAAAAAGGACCTATACTTGACTAAAACCAGAGCCATGTAGCCCTCATAGTTGCACTGTAAGTCCCAGCTTTTGCTGACAGATCATTACCAAGGGGGAAGGATATGGTGCATCACAAAACTATGCTCCAATCCCCTAGTTCCATGTTGCTAAAAAGACATCTTTTAATCCTTATTGCATATTCAGTTAATCAGTTTACATGATCATGATAGCAATAATGCACTAGCCTCAATTACCATATGCATAATCCCATAGGTTGCAAGGAACAGGATAACAAAACTAGGAAGTAACTATGGTTAACAAGGAAGACACATGCAAATGCAATTATTTATTTGGTGAATAGGACAGCAAGGATGATCCATACTAATACTTGCCTTGATCAGCAAACTCCTGGTGATCCGGGTTGTCGAAGTACTGATCTTGATCACCCATGTAAAGCTCACCGTCTATACTCGATCACCAAATCAACATACACACATCCAGTGCAATCATGCAAAGCAAACAAAGCTATTAATTAGAATAGTATACCAACAGAGATAAAACAAAATAAAAAGTTTATAAAACTAATCTATACGTTGCTACGATCACATCGACAAAAAGTTTGCGCAAATCGGATTTAAAACGAGGAAGATATGAATTTTACAAGATTTATAATAGAATAATAATAGATTAAATATAATCTTTAATTTTAAAAGTTGAAAATATATGAAACAGTGGTACCATCAGATAGATTATGAAATTATGAATCTAACGCAATTTGAATCGTTCAAATCGGAGCTAAAACGTGGAAATTATAAATGAAACAATTTTGGTTTCAAATCTAAAAACACATTTTCATCTACACCGAATTGAAATGCGCCTTTTAAACTGGAAAACGTATTTTACCGAATACCGAGAGGAAATACGCTTTTGAAAAGACAAAACGTAACCGGCTGGAGGCGCTAAGGAGTGCGGGTTTGAACATTAAAAACGTCGGGGTCTCTTTTGCAAAAAGGCGACCGAAGGGGTATCTTCTATTTTGTGCCGTTGATCTCAGATCGGACGGTGCAGAACAGATCGGGAAAGGGCTCGTCGGTGCTCCGGCCGGAAAACAGAGAGGCCACGGCGGCGCCATGGCCAGCGCATCGCCGGAGAAGGTGAACTCGGCCTTCAGTGCATGAAATAGATCGGGAAGGGTACCGGGAGAAAGAGCAGAGCATCGCAAGCTCACCTAGGGTGATGGGAAGGTCGGAAATCGACTTGGAGATAGCTCGCGGCGTGACCCGGCGGACGGTGGCTCTCTGCAACGGCGGCGGAGGCATGTCAGTGCACAAATCGAAGCGGGAAAGTGCTCAGGAACTTCACAAGATCACAGCGAAGCTTCTCAAAGGCTTACCGGGAGGAAATTGGTGGCGAATCGAGCTAATTGCTCGCGGCGGCGGCGGCTGCTCGGTTCTCGCGGGAGCTCGGCAGTGGCGGCGAGAAGAGGCGGCTAGGGTTGGGTGACGGCTACGAGGGGGTGTGGCGCTGCTTAAGTACTCCCGAGGTTTGACGACAATCTCGGAGATTGAATCAAACACGGCGAGCGGTGAAATCGGCTTCGGCCGTTTCTTCTTTGCTTCTGACTTCTCAGCGCGGCGTAGAGGGTAGGGGAGGGGCTGTCCTGTGGGTCCCACAGGTCGGTAGCACCGAGCGCTGGGGTCGGGCTGGTAGTCATGGCAGAGGGACGCTTCGCGCGCGTGCTCGGCCGCGGCGGATGAACGCGGCAGCGGCGTCTCTGTTCGCGCGGCGAGGGAGGCGGAGAAGGAAGGGGCTGACCCGTGGGTCCCGCTCGTCAGCTGCAAAGGAGGAAGGAGGGTGCGCTGCTATGGTTGGCTTCAGCTCTGGCTGGCTAGCTGGGCCTCGGCCCAGTCAGGTTGGAGAGAAGAGGAGGGAGCAGGCCGAGGGGGAAGGCAGGCCGGCTTGCTAGCTGGGCCAGAAAGGAGAGGGGAAGGGTTCTTCTCTTTTTCATTTTTTATTTTCCAATTTCATTTTCCAAAAGGATTTTCAAATTGGGTTTTGAAATATTTGAAAAATTCAAATAAGCTACAACAGTACAAAGAAGAAATGCTCCAGCATGAATGCATCATACATGTGTATGACCTAGGTTTGATTTTATATTTGTGAAAAATTATTATTTCCCTATATTGGAATGATCAACTAATTGCATAATTAAGTAAATTCCCACTATTTAAAAGAATGCAATTTTTCGGGTGTTACAATTCTACCCCCCTTAAAAATAATCTCGTCCTCGAGATTCGGTTGGTGCTTACTCAAACAACTCCGGGTACTTTTCTCTGAGATCTTCCTCTCTTTCCCAAGTAGCTTCTTCCTCAGAGTACCGATGCCACTGCACCTTGCACATTTTTATAACTCGACTTCTTGTAACTCTTTCTGCGGTTTCCAAGATTTTCACTGGATGTTCCTCATATGTGAGACCCTCCTTGAAAACTATTTCCTCGACAGGAACCTACTCTTCTGGTACTCTCAAACACTTTCTCAACTGAGATATGTGGAACACATCATGCACACCGGACAAACTTTTCGGAAGTTCTAGCTGATATGCCACTTCTCCCCGTCTCTCTAGGATCTTGAAAGGACCAATATACCTTGGTGCCAATTTTCCTTTGCTGTTGAACCTTTTCACACTTCTCATCGGGGACACTTTAAGATATACATAGTCTCCTACATTAAAAGCTAGTTCTCTTCTCCGTGTATCCGCATAGCTCTTCTGTCTAGATTGTGCTATTCTCAAGTTCTCTCTTATTGTCTGGACTTGCTCCTCTGCGTCTCTCAACACATCCGGTCCAAACACTTGACTTTCTCCAGTTTGATTCCAAAACAAGGGTGTCCTGCACTTGCGTCCATACAATGCTTCGAAGGGTGCCATCTTAAGACTTTTCTGATAACTATTATTATAAGAGAACTCCGCATACGGCAGACTCTTATCCCAACTCGTTCCATACTGTAAAGCACAAGCTCTCAACATATCTTCCAGAATCTGATTAATCCATTCAGTTTGACCGTCAGTTTGAGGGTGATATGCAGAACTGAAATTCAACCGTGTTCCCAATGATCTATGCACTTGTTGCCAAAACTGTGAGGTGTACTATGTACCCCTATCGGACACTATCTTCTTTGGAACTCCATGTAGACACACAATCCTTTCCATATACAACTCTGCAAGTCTTGCTCCGGTATAGGTGGTCTTGACGGGGAGGAAATGAGCAACTTTAGTCAGTCGATCCACAATTACCCAGATTGAATCATAACCTCTCTGAGTACATGGCAATCCAACTATGAAGTCCATACCGACTTCTTCCCACTTCCACTCAGGTATCTTTAGTGGTTGTAGCAATCCTGCAGGCCTCTGGTGTTCAGCTTTAACTCTCTGACAGGTATCACAAATAGCCACATATTCTGCTACATCACGCTTCAGTCCAACCCACCAATATTTTTCCTTCAGATCCAAATACATCTTGGTACTTCCTGGGTGTATAGAATATGCTGACTCATGAGCTTCACGCAGTATAGCGTCTCGGATGGATTTCACTTCAGGTAACAGAGTCTCTTCCCAAACCATAAGGTTCCATTCTCATCTAGCCTGAATCCGGGTGATTTTCCAACCACAATGTTCTCTGCTATTTCTTTGAGCTTCTCATCTTCCAACTGAGCCTTTCGTATCTCTTGCTCTAGTGTTTTCCAACCACAATGTTCTCTGCTATTTCTTTGAGCTTCTCATCTTCCAACTGAGCCTTTCGTATCTCTTGCTCTAGTGTGGGTTCAACCTCCATCTCAACAGCATTGATCACAATTCCCAAGTTGAGACGCTCCATCTCTGCACACAACTCTGTTGGAATAGTGGTTGTTCGAATCTCATTAGCATAACTTTTTCTACTAAGAGCATCGGCCACAACATTTGCTTTGCCTGGATGATAATGCACTTCCAGGTCATAGTCCTTTATCAATTCCAACCAACTACGTTGCCTCAAATTCAACTCTGACTGGGTGAAGATATACTTCAAGCTCTTATGATCAGTATAAATGTCGCACTTATGACCAATCAGATAATGCCTCCATAACTTCAGAGCGTGAACCATAGCTGCTAGCTCCAAATCATGAGTAGGATAATTCAACTCATGCTTCCTCAACTGTCTCGATGCATATGCTATGACTCTTCCTTCTTGCATGAGAACACAACCAAGACCTAGGCGGGAAGCATCACAATAGATAGAGAACTTCTTACTTAGGTCCGGCAAAACCAACACTGGCGCTGTTGTCAATCTCTTCTTCAATTCTTCGAAACTAGCTTGACACTTCTCAGACCACACAAACTTGGCATTCTTCTCTAGCAAGGAAGTCATTGGCTTCGCAAGCTTGGAGAATCCTTCAATGAACCTTCGGTAGTAACCAGCTAAACCAAGAAAACTACGAATGCCAGTCACATCAGTTGGCGGCTTCCAATTCAACACGTCTGCCACCTTGCTTGTGTCTATAGAAATTCCACCATTGGACACAATATGTCCTAGAAAAGCAACTTCTCTCAACCAGAACTCGCACTTACTTCGCTTGGCATACAGCTTGTGTTCTCTGAGCTTCTGTAAAACCAATGTCAGATGTTCGGCATGCTCTTCTTCATTCTTGGAGTAGATCAAGAAATCATCAATGAACACCACAACAAACTTATCCAAGAATTCCATGAATACCTTGTTCATCAGATACATGAAGTAGGCAGGTGCATTGGTCAAACCAAAGGACATTATCGTATACTCATACAATCCATACCGAGTAGTGAATGCAGTCTTAGGTATGTCAGAGTCACGAATCTTCAACTGATGATAACCTGAACGGAGATCAATCTTGGAAAACACACAGGCACCTCTCAACTGATCAAACAAGTCATCAATCCTAGGTAGTGGGTATTTGTTCTTAATGGTGACCTCATTCAGTGACCGATAATCAACACACATCCTTTGACTACCATCTTTCTTATCAACAAAAATAACCGAGGCTCCCCAAGGTGAAGAACTAGGACGAATGAAACCTTTTTCTGACAGTTCTTTAATTTGTTTCTTAAGTTCTTCTAATTCTTTAACTCCCATTCTATATGGACGTTTAGCTATAGGTGTAGTACCAGGTAACAACTCAATGATAAATTCAATGTCACGGTCAGGCGGCATACCTGGCAACTCATCTGGAAACACATCTTCAAACTCATCCACCACTGAGTTATCCGGCTGCACTTCTTCTCTGAGCTGATGTACTGTGGCTTTCTGTTGAACTTGCAAAGCAACCTCAACTCTGACCTCATCTCCCTTCTGGGTAGTGATAGTCACGACCTTCTCCTTGCACTTCATATTGATGTCGTTCTTCATCATCCAATCCATACCCAGGATAAGATCAATTCCGGCAGTATTTAACACAGTAGGGGTTATCTCAAATTCTACCCCCCTTAATGAGAAAGTAATCAGGAGACACTGAAGAGTAGCTTGCATAACACCACCCGGAGAAGAAACCATAATAGGGTGTTTCATGACACTAAGGGGAATACCATGCTTTCTAACAAATGTGTGCGAAATGAAAGTATGCGAAGCACCAGAGTCAAAAAGAACTGTAGCGGGGATGGAGTCGATATTGAACGTACCCATCATGACCTCTGGAGTCTCCTGTGCCGTATCAACCGACACATGGTTCACCTTCCCGGTGCGAGGTGGCACTCTCTGCTGGTTGTTCTACTTCTGGGAGGCTTGGGGATTCTGCTTCTCAGGACAATTGTAGGACAAGTGTCCTTCTTTGCTACAGCGGAAACACTTGTTGGGGGCACCATTCTTCACTGGGATGTTGTTGGGAGCAGTCAGTTGTGGCACCTGGTTGCCACCTTGTTGCTGGTACTGGGAACGCTGCTGGTTCTGTGAACGTTGTTGATTCTGGAAGTTATTCTTAAATCCAGACTGTCCCTAGAAACATTGTTGCTGCTGAGGCTACTGCTGGTTGTTACGGAAGTGGCTATTGCTTCTAGACGACTGCCCTTGAAACTTCCTCTTCTTCTTCTTCTCATCTATCTCATGGCGCTTGCTCTCGATAATCAAGGCTTTGTCCACCAACTGTTGGAAGTTGGCGAAAGTGTGGGAGAGCAACTGGTACTGGAGATGATCATTCAGTCCCTCCAAGAAGAGCTCTTGCTTCTTGGCATCATCTTCAACCTCTTTTGGAGCATACCACGACAATTGGATGAACTTGTCACGGTACTCGGCAGCTAGCATACCTCCCTAATTCAGAGAAAGAAACTCCTTCTTCTTCAGCTTCATCAACCCTGCAGGCACATGATGATTGCGGAACCCCTCACGGAATTGCTGCCAGGAGATGGGGTCAGCACGTCCAAAATGGAAAGACTCCCACCAATCCAGAGCAGCTCCCTGCAACTGCCCAGATGCATAGAGAACCTTCTCGACGTCGTTGCATTGGGCGATCTCCAGCTGCCTTTCTATTGCCCGCAGCCAATCATCAGCTTGGAGAGGATCACTGGAATGATAGAAGGTGGGCGGGCGTCTCTTCAAGAATTCACTTCTCTTGTCACAGGGTGGTGGAGGTGGGTTCCCATTGCCATTGTTTTGCTGCAGCAATTGAATGTTCTGGGCCATCTGCTGCATCAGCTGTGTTTGCATCATCATCAGCTGCTCCATATTAGGCTGTGGCGGAGGTGATGGTGGATTAGCATTTTCTTCAGAGGTACCATCACCCCTTGGGTTCCTCCTGGTGTGGGCCATCTGCTGTTCAAATCATTGAAGTGAGGTTTAGAATTCTTTTCCATTAAAATAACACTTAAAAGACTAGAGCAGGAAATTCCGGGCGCGATCCAACAACGGCAGAGTAGAAAAATAGTCATATCTGGAGTTCCCGAAGTCAAACAGAGACATGCTATACATGGTTAGAAAGCATGAGAAAAACTCTACAACTTTTATTCAGACCATCTCTCCAGATTATGTCGTTAAGTTTATCAAAAATAGATTTGATTCGAAACTGTTTCAGAGTAACAGACAGCGCAGAAATTTTGACTTGTGACATTTATTTCTCCCAACCCATAACTGATATTGAGATGATTCTTGTGGCCAAAGAAAACTACAGAAGTCTAGTTTTTTTAAAAAAAATTTCATGATTTTTGGTCGTATATAATTAAATAGGAAAAATAACTAATGCAGAGAGGTCTGAAAAATAGCACTGCTGGAAACTGAGATAATCAACCCAAACTATTATGCATTAATTCAAACCTATATAAAGAGATTTTGCGGACATGCCCACAATCTCAGCACTCATTACAAACTCCAAATCAAGCATTGTTCATAAGGAAAAGCAATCTAGCACAAAAGTTCACAAGACACGAACTAGACTCGACTTGACTCAACTTGCGCTACTAGCGTCTTTTGCTACTAACTGGGGGTAACTCCTCTAGGGGTCGATGTCGGTGCGGGTGTGAGCATCTCCATGGTCACCTTGGTTCCTTGGCGGCGATTCAGCTGGGCACCTTGGTGATGGCAGAGGGGGTCCAACACCGAGTTGCCTGTTCAACTCATCCACCACCCGGCTGAGCTTGTAGTTAGCTTCAGTCCTGGTGTTCAGCTCATCCAGTGTCTGGTCCAGAAAAGTGTTGGTCTGGGCCAAACACTCCAAGGCAGCGTGGAGTCGGGCGTTCACTTCTCCAAGTGGACCGGCGATGCTGCAGTTAGCTTGGCCACTCTGACGGCGGGGAAGGTAGCGGTGCATCTCCCACTTGATTATGTCCCAATTCTCATGGCGGTGCACCATAAGAGCTTGTCGTGCGGCATCCTTGATGGTGGCAGCTTTGGAGAGTCGAACGGAGACAGCATAGTGGATATTCTTCACCTGACTTCCCTCCTTGATATACACCTTCGTCTCATAGTAGTCGGCGTAGTCAGGATGCTTCCAGTGCTCCGTCTTGTACAGCACCGAGGCGTTGGGGTAGAAGCGGCGCACCAAGTCGAGGAGCAGCGGGTGGTAGTAGTCATCACCATGATGATCATAGTGAATCATTCCCACCCAGGGTTTTCCACCTTGGTCTCCATCATCGTCGCCATCGTCATCGGGGTCGTCAGAGTCATCCGAGTCGCCTCCATCATCTTCGTCATCAGGGTCGCCAGCACAATCCTGGTCACCCTGCGGCTCCACCTTCTCGGGTTCATCTTCCTGAGGGTCCTCCATAGGTACGTCTTCAGAGCTGTCTTCCAAGGGCTCTTCACTGGGCTCATCTGCGGACACCTCCTGCTGGGGCTCCTCCACTGGTACGTCTTCCACGGGTACCTCCGGTCGGGAAACACGTCCGCCAGAGATGAAGCGCAGCAGGTACCTCTTAGGGGGCATGACACGCTTGCGGGCAGTGCGCTTAAGGTTGGCCATCTACAAGAATTAAGATTAAGTCAAAATTTTGCAATGGACAAGGGCAGGATATCAGCAAAAACTTGTAACAAATTAATATAACAAGTAAAAGAGATAATAAAGCTAAGGGCTATCCAGTGCTAACTAGGCTTGCGTCCTACAGTCAACACGGCTTTGATACCAATTTGTCACACCCAATTTTAAGGATAAAATGGGATGCATAATCTTATGTGCGCCCAGAGATCAGTCACACACATAAGCCAACAAATTGCATAAATTGTATCATAACCAATGTTTAATACATAGCAAATAATATCAAAGTCATTACACAGCGAAAAATAAAGATAACTCTCGCGGTAGCTCCATAGCACAGGGACGTCGACTGGTGAAGCACAAGTCTAGTAGTCCTCTAGGTAGTCCTCATCACTATCACCATCTGTTACCCATCCGGGATTTTTAACCAAGTAATGAAAAATAAACAAGCGTAAGTACATGTCGTACTCAACAAGACTAGCATGGGTTCATGAGGCTCAAAAGGGTTGACACGGTTTAACAGCAAGTTGCTTTTAATTAATCATCTTTTATGCAGTTGGGTAGCAACAAGTTAATAAGCCCATTCTCATGATCATAGTAAACACAATTAATGAGTAGCAATAAATAGACTAGCAACAAGTAAACATCACCCCGAAAAATAACTACTCCGTGAGTTTTCCGGGCCACTCGTGACCGTGAGCACGTGTCACACCCAATTTTAAGGATAAAATGGGATGCATAATCTTATGTGCGCCCAGAGATCAGTCACACACATAAGCCAACAAATTGCATAAATTGTATCATAACCAATGTGTAATACATAGCGAATAATATCAAAGTCATTACACAGCGGAAAATAAAGATAACTCTCGCGGTAGCTCCATAGCACAGGGACGTCGACTGGTGAAGCACAAGTCTAGTAGTCCTCTGGATAGTCTTCATCACTATCACCATCTGTTACCCATCCGGGATTTTTGACCAAGTAATGAAAAATAAACAAGCGTAAGTACATGTCGTACTCAACAAGACTAGCATGGGTTAATGAGGCTCAAAAGGTTGACACGGTTTTAACAGCAGGTTGCTTTTAATTGATCATCCTTTTAGGCAGTTGGATAGCAACAAATGAATAAGCCCATTCTCATGATCATAGTAAACATAATTAATGAGTAGCAATAAATAGATTTAGCAATAAGTAAGCATCACCCCAAAAGAATAACTACTCCGTAAGACGTCCAAGGCCGCTCTTGACCGTGAGCTTGGCTAGTATACCAGTTTTACACTCTGCAGAGGTTGTGCACTTTCACTATGAGCCGTGATTCCCATCTGCTCGGGGTAATTACTCCCATAACACTACCAAGGTGAGAGAGCAGGGTTTCACTATGAAGCCTTTCAAAGGTTCGTCTAACATGTTAGGGCCGCGAGGTTTCCTCGGCAAGCAGATGTAGAGCCCCCCTTCCATATGGCACAAGGTCACGCAGGTTATACACATATGGACAGAGGCCGCACTATACCCGAGTCGGCAAGCCCCTCTTGCGCCTTTCGGTAACCTATAACAAGCTAGATAAGGTCCTCATACTGAGCTAAAACCAGAGCCATATAGCCCTCATAGTTGCACTGTCAATCCCGGTGTCATACTTACAGATCATTATCAAAGGTGAAGGATTTTGAGCATCCCAAAACTATGCTCGAATCCTCTAGCTCCATGTTGCTAAAAAGGCATCTTATATTCATATTGCAGAATCAGTTAATCAAGTTCACATGATCATGATATCAATAACGCACTAGCATCAATTACCACATGCATAATCCCATAGGTTGCAAGGAACAGGATAACAAAACTAGGAAGTATCTATGGTTAACAAGGAAGACACATGCAAATGTAATTATTTATTTGGTGAATAGGACAACAAGGATGATCCATGCTAATACTTGCCTTGATCAGCAAACTCCTGGTGATCCGGGTTGTCGCAGTACTGATCTTGATCACCCACGTAAAGCTCACCGTCTATACTCGTTCCATCATAACAACACACACGCATACAGGGGCAATCATGCATACAAACAAGAGTTTTCATTAGAACAGTACACCAACAAAGAGAAAATAAATTGAAAAGGTTATAAAATAAATCTACACGTTGCTACGATCACATCGATATCAAGTTTGCGCAAATCGGATTTAAAACGAGGAAGATATGAATTTACAAGATTTATAATAGAATGATAACAGATTAAATATAATCTCGAATTTTAAGAGTGGAAAATATATGAAACAGTGGTACCATCAGATAGATTATGAAATTACGAATCTAACGCAATTTGAATCGTTCAAATCGGAGCTAAAACGTGGAAATTATAAATGAAACAATTTTGAATTCAAATCTGAAAACACATTTTCATATATACAGAAAATAAATAAACCTTAAAACGTAATCTACTGATTATGCTGAGGGCTGTGGCTAAGCCTTAAAACTGCAGGGGGTTATTCGCAAAAACGCTGGCCGAATCGGTATGGGCTGCTCTACGGCCGTCCGATTCAAAATCGGCGGATCAGATTAAAAGAGGGGAGGGGTGGCGGTGCTCTCGGCCGGGAAACAGAGACCGACGGCGGCGCCATGGCCGGAGGGCCACCGAAGAAGGCAAACTCGGCTTCGATGCATGAAATAGGTCGGGAAGGGTACACATAGATCAGGAAGAGCGTCGCAAGCTCACCTAGGGTGATGGGAAGATCGGAAATCGACTCGGAGATAGCTCGCGGCGTGATCCGGCGGACGGTGGACCTCTGCAACGGCGGCGGAGGCGGTCAGTGCACAAATCGAAGGGGAAAAGTGCTCGGGAACTTCACAAGATCACAGCGAAGCTCCTCAAAGGCTTACCGGGAGGAAATTGGTGGCGAATCGAGCTAATTGCTCGCGGCGGCGGCTGCTCGGTTCTCGCGGGAGCTCGGCAATGGCGGCGAGAAGAGGCGGCTAGGGTTAGGTGACGGCTACGGGGGGTGTGGCGCTGCTTAAATACTCCCGAGGTGTGGCGTCAATCTCGGAGATTGAAACAAACTCGGCGAGCGGAGAAATCGGCTTCGGCCGTTTCTCCTCCGCTTCGGACTCTCGGCGCGGCGACGAACTCGGCTTCGGCCGTTTCTTTCTTGCCCGCGTCGGACTCTCGGCGAGCAGCAGAGGGAAACAGGGGAGGGGCTGTTCTGTGGGTCCACAGATCGGTAGCACCGAGCGCTGGGGTCGGGCTGGCAGTCACGGCAGAGGGACGCTTCGCGCGCGCGTGCTCGGCCACGGCGGATGAACACGGCAGCGGCGTCTCTGTTCGTGCGGCGAGGGAGGTGTAGAAGGAAGGGCTGACCCGTGGGTCCCACTCGTCAGTCAGATGGGGTAAGGGAAAGGGAGGGAGCAGGTCGGTCGAGCTGTCCTCGGGCCATCCGACCTGGGTCTGCTGGCCAGGGAGTGGAAAACAGGCCAAGCTGCTGCTCGGACCAGAAAGGAGATGGGAAGGGCTCTGCTCTATTTCCTTTCCATTTTCCAAAAGGATTTTCAAATTGGGTTTTGAAATATTTGAGAAATTCAAATAATTTACAACAGTACAAAGAAGAAATGCTCCAGCATGAATGCATCATACATGTGTATGACCAAGGTTTGATTTTATATTCGAGAAAAATTATTATTTCCCTATATTGGAATGATCAACTGATTGAATAATTAAATAAATTCCCACTATTTAAAAGAATGCAATTTTTTGGGTGTTACAGCGCGACTAGTATACCAGTTTTACACTCTGCAGAGGTTGTGCACTTTCACTATGAGCCGTGATTCCCATTTGCTCGGGTTAATTACTCCCATAACACTACCAAGGTGAGAGAGCAGGGTTTCACTATGAAGTCTTTCAAAATACTTCGTCTAACAGGTTAGGGCCGCTAGGGACCCGGCAAGCAGATGTAGAGCCCCCCTTCTTCGTGGCACAAGGTCACGCAGGTTATAAACACTCGGACAGGAGCCGCACTATACCCGAGTCGTCAGGCCCCATCACGCCTTTCGGTAACCTCTAACAAGCTAGAAAAAGGACCTATACTTGACTAAAACCAGAGCCATGTAGCCCTCATAGTTGCACTGTAAGTCCCAGCTTTTGCTGACAGATCATTACCAAGGGGGAAGGATATGGTGCATCACAAAACTATGCTCCAATCCGCTAGTTCCATGTTTCTAAAAAGGCATCTTTTAATCCTTATTGCATATTCAGTTAATCAGTTTACATGATCATGATAGCAATAACGCACTAGCCTCAATTACCATATGCATAATCCCATAGGTTGCAAGGAACAGAATAACAAAACTAGGAAGTAACTATGGTTAACAAGGAAGACACATGCAAATGCAATTATTTATTTGGTGAATAGGACAACAAGGATGATCCATACTAATACTTGCCTTGATCAGCAAACTCCTGGTGATCCGGGTTGTCGAAGTACTGATCTTGATCACCCACGTAAAGCTCACCGTCTATACTCGATCACCAAATCAACATACACACATCCAGTGCAATCATGCAAAGCAAACAAAGCTATTGATTAGAACAGTATACCAACAGAGATAAAACAAAATAAAAAGTTTATAAAACTAATCTATACGTTGCTACGATCACATCGATATAAAGTTTGCGCAAATCGGATTTAAAACGAGGAAGATATGAATTTTACAAGATTTATAATAGAATAATAATAAATTAAATATAATCTCGAATTTTAAAAGTTAAAAATATATGAAACAGTGGTACCATTAGTTAGATTATGAAATTACGAATCTAACGCAATTTGAATCATTCAAATCGGAGCTAAAACGTGGAAATTATAAATGAAACAATTTTGGTTTCAAATCTGAAAACACATTTTCATCTACACCGAATTGAAATGCGCCTTTTAAACTGGAAAACGTATTTTACCGAATACCGAGAGGAAATACGCTTTTGAAAGGACAAAACGTAACCGGCTGGAGGCGCTAAGGAGTGTGGGTTTGAACATTAAAAACGTCGGGGTCTCTTTTGCAAAAAGGCGACCGAAGGGGTATCTTCTATTTTGGGCCGTTGATCTCAGATCGGACGGTGCAGAACAGATCAGGGAAGGGCTCGTCGGCGCTCCGGCCGGAAAACAGAGAGGCCACGGCGGCGCCATGGCCGGCGCATCGCCGGAGAAGGTGAACTCGGCCTTCGGTGCATGAAATAGATCGGGAAGGGTACCGGGAGAAAGAGCAGAGCATCGCAAGCTCACCTAGGGTGATGGGAAGGTCGGAAATCGACTCGGAGATAGCTCGCGGCGTGACCCGGCGGACGGTGGCTCTCTGCAACGGCGGCGGAGGCGTGTCAGTGCACAAATCGAAGGGGAAAAGTGCTCGGGAACTTCACAAGATCACAGCGAAGCTCCTCAAAGGCTTACCGGGAGGAAATTGGTGGCGAATCGAGCTAATTGCTCGCGGCGGCGGTGGCTGCTCGGTTCTCGCAGGAGCTCGGCAGTGGCGGCGAGAAGAGGCGGCTAGGGTTGGGTGATGGCTACGAGGGGGTGTGGCGCTGCTTAAGTACTCCCGAGGTGTGACAACAATCTCGGAGATTGAATCAAACACGGCGAGCGGTGAAATCAGCTTCGGCCGTTTCTTCTCTGCTTCGGACTTCTCAGCGCGGCGTAGAGGGAAGGGGAGGGGCTGTCCTGTGGGTCCCACAGGTCGGTAGCACCGAGCGCTGGGGTTGGGCTGGCAGTCACGGCAGAGGGACGCTTCGCGTGCGCGTGCTCGGCCGCGGCGGATGAACGCGGCAGCGGCGTCTCTGTTCGCGTGGCGAGGGAGGTGGAGAAGGAAGGGGCTGACCCGTGGGTCCCGCTCGTCAGCTGCAAAGGAGGAAGGAGGGTGCGCTGCTGTGGTTGGCTTCAGCTCTGGCTGGCTAGCTGGGCCTCGGCCCAGTCAGGTTGGAGAGAAGAGGAGGGAGCAGGCCGAGGGGGAAGGCAGGCCGGCTTGCTAGCTGGGCCAGAAAGGAGAGGGGAAGGGCTCTTCTCTATTTCCTTTTCTATTTTCCAATTTCATTTTTCAAAAGGATTTTCAAATTGGGTTTTGAAATATTTGAAAAATTCAAATAAGCTACAACAGTACAAAGAAGAAATGCTCCAGCATGAATGCATCATACATGTGTATGACCTAGGTTTGATTTTATATTTGTGAAAAATTATTATTTCCCTATATTGGAATGATCAACTAACTGCATAATTAAATAAATTTCCACTATTTAAAAGAATGTAATTTTTCGGGTGTTACACACATGCCTTTTATTTTCACCAAATAAATGCTCCATGTGTTAAAGTCATAGAAAATCTCTCTTAGTTGTTATGGTAGTAGAGACAAAAGGCTATGCAAAATGAAGATAAAAAGAAAGAAAGATGGACATAAGAAAGTCCATGGAAAAGAAAAGAAAAATATTTGAGCAAGTTTAGGCTTATAAATAAAAGAAATGAAAAATGATAGCCATGTCTCTAAAATTTTAGAGAGAGATACAATTCAAATAGAGGAGCACTATAGGTCATATTTTCCACACGCTTGCACATCTTGATCTAAGGGCATGACACTTCTCTCTTTGGATCCAAGCTTTGACTCTACAACATATGCAAAGTAAGTATGCTATATTCTTTCATTTCTACCTTAAGCCCCACATAAGCCATTTTTTTTAGAAGTAGGATGATAAAAAGAAGGCAACATTTACTATATGCCTTGGTAAGGAATCATACATCATTTGAGCGACATGAGAGAACCATATGAGGAACATTAAGTTGTCTCTTGCAAAACATTGCTAAAACCTCCAGTATGAAACTTGCAAAGAATAAGAAAAGTAGTGCTCAAGTTAAACTGTTCTATCTCTCAACCATCTAAGACAAAGGAAAAGTCATTAGCCCCATAAAGGACTAAGGTGAAATGGGTGAATTTTTATAGCCAATTTTTCCATTTAAAAGAGAAGTATTTAGTTGTACACATGGTATTATTGAAATATGAACATTGTAGCAACTCCTGATCCACCGAGGCTAAGTTTAATTATTTGCTTGGGACGAGCAAAGGTTAAGCTTAGGGGATCTTGTTGACGGTGGATATACCCTAAAATTCCACATTCAAACACCGTAAACAGGCCTCGGATTCAAGGGAAGATAAACATATCATGAGCATATTTTATCAAAAACTAGTTCCACATGTACTCTTAAGCTTGTGAACGCAGGGAAGATGAAACATAGTAGAAATGAACACTTGGAGCCCAATAATGTGGTTCGGCTGAACCATGTATTTGGGAACCAAGTCATCACACATCCAGACATGGTGCAAAACATCAATTGGAAGAGAGGAGAGCCAAGGGTGGGCCCACCCATGGGTCGGCCGAACTGCCCATGGGGCCTACCTGGCTCTGGTGACGTGGCAGGATCTTTGTGACCTTCCACTCAGCTCATTTCAACCCTCAGATCAACTTGTGTTTCCATTCAACGGTTGAGAAGCAAAGCACAAGGATTCAACGTGACAACATGCAAACGAAGTGGAACCAACACAAGGGGACAGTCTGTGACAGATGGGGACCACGGTGGTGGGCCCAACCCACCAGGGGTGGGTCGGCCGAACCACTAATGGTGGACCTAAGCCACCTACACACTCCCTAGCTGGTGGGGACTCCTTCTAGAAGACCCTGGCTGAGCCCACCAGTCATAGGGGGGTTGGTCGAACCCCCCTGGTGCCCAGCCAGGTCGGTTGGCCTCCACCGACTCCCAGCATGTTCTCCACATGATGATTTGCTCATGGCCATCCATCTTGAGGCGGTTCATCCAAGGGTGGAGAGGCATGGAGTACACGGATCGCTGACGTGGCACCCCCTCACTCTCCCCTATAAATAGAGGCTGCCCACTCCTCTCCAAGACACACAAGATACACAAGACAAGAGTCACAAGTCACAAGAGTTCTACTCTTTAGTAGTAGTAGTATTAGTCTAGTATGGGAGTTAGAGTCGAGTCGAGCTACGCTCGGAGTCTCCGGAGTCGTCTGCTGGAGAGTCTGGTATAGCTCTAGTACCTTTCCTTCTGTAAGACTTTTCCTTTATCAATATATATTATCTTTACTTTACTTTACTTTACTAAGTCTCTACTTAGTGGATTACTATTCTTCATAGTATTG
Organism: Eremochloa ophiuroides; assembly: GCA_038502445.1. Taxonomy (NCBI): domain Eukaryota; kingdom Viridiplantae; phylum Streptophyta; class Magnoliopsida; order Poales; family Poaceae; genus Eremochloa; species Eremochloa ophiuroides. The sequence goes on along the minus strand of JAHLJS010000001.1, from coordinate 33,198,364 downwards.
TTGTGTTTTGTCTTAACTTATAGTTGAGTTATATTGGATAGTGATCCTGTAACCAGCTCACGTGTGTAGTTCATCGCCTGTTATAAGGTACTTTAGTTGTTGGTACGCAACTAGAGTAGTAAGGCTTAGTGTAAGCGTGGTGCTTAGACTAGATCTTGCCTTTGAATGCCGCTTGTCGCACGGATTGTTTGTGGGTGCTAGCAGGTGGTGACAGCCCTGTCTAGTCTTAGTATCCCTCCACGTGTTTTAGGCAAGTTCTTAAAAGGTAGGCTCCCATAAGAGAATAGCCGCTTCGGGTAGAGGTTATATCCCCTACTGTCTCGCCTATCCCCTACACACCGGAAGTAAGGTAGCTGTCTTAGTATAATTCATCCATTTGATAAGATAGTTCACAAGAGTAAAGTAAGTGTCATAGGAGTCTTATACTCACTCGTTGTCCTCTCACCTAGCTATACTCTACTAGTTATCTTTAGTTATCTCAAAACCTTGTCGTGTCTTGGTGTCATTACCCTTTCCTCTATATATCGATTTACCCCCCTATCACTAGTTGATACAAAGTTGCTATAGACTTAAGGATCTCTCTCTTTTTATTAATTATTCCTAGCAACCGCTTTCCCTTGGGATAAAAATAAATAATGATACCTTGAAATACTCCCGGGTGAAGTGCTACAGCGGTATATTCTGTGCGCTTGCGAAATTATCCAATAGACATAAGAAATACCCCAGGCACTTCTGGCGCTGTTATCAGAGATAGCTTAACACCCTGCCTCTGGTGGTTGCGCTAATATGTCTCAACAATCATCGGAACACTAGAAGCCTATGGAACACACCCGAAGCGGCCGGGGCCCGCACCCTGCCAAGGTGGGGCCGGCCGGCGCCCCCCGGCTAGGGTTCGGCCCTGCCTTCTGGAGTCTTCTTCCGCCACCTCTTAGGAGTCATCTTGGCCCTATGTTTAAGTCGGTTTGATCCTACAGCGCCTGTTCATCCCTCCAGACTATAAATAAAGTGGCAGACCCCCTGGAGGCATCAATCAATCATTCATCGAAGGCAACAAGTCTTCAAGCCATCAAGAGCCTACTAGTTCATCAAGAGCCTTCTAGTTCATAGTTCCACCCTAGTTAGATTAGAGAGTAGAGGAGATCTAGTTCTTCGGCGGGATCTGGAGCCCCGGCATCCGTCTGGAGCACAAAGTTCGGTATAGTTCTGGTTCTTTCAATATTACTGTATTCTTCATTATGATTAGGGAAACATTGTTCTTAATAGTTCATATGTTCTTGATTACATTAGTCTTTGTCTACTTTAATTATATGTCTATTATAGTTGGTTTGATCTTATTGAATTCGTGTAATTGCTAGTATAGCGTTTATCTAAACGATCATTGGGTAGATGATGAACAATGTGTAGATGTGGTGTCTAGATATTTTGTTTATCTGCGAGTGCACCCTGATGTGCTGGGTCGTGGGGTAGTTCGCGTAGGTGACAGCTACGTTGATTCCTCTGTAGTCCACCCCCCGTATGTAGACAAGCAGGCACGATCGCGAAGTTGGGTGATGACTCTGTTTCACACCTTTCCTAGATGATGCCGTTTGCATGTGATCATGATATAGGACTAATCTGACAATGATTGCTAGATGTAATTGCACTAGTTAGAGTTATTCATTGACGTAGTTATAGAATTACCTTAGATATTAATTCCTTAGTTTATCCATTGGCTAGCTATTACTATGACTAGAAAGTGCTCTGATGTTTATCTTTACTAATGATGCTTGATCATAATTATCACTCTATTTATCTTTATTATCTTGTGACCTTTACCTGTTATGAGTAGAGTATATGACATCGGTAATTTCACTTATTCATTGTATATAGTTGTTATCAATATAATAGATTGTAGTTTAAACCAAGTCCTTCCCAGTGGTATAAATATAAATCGACAACCTGGTAGAACTCCTGGGTAAAATGCTACAATGGTATAATTATCTGTCCGCTTGCAGAATTATTCTTAGTTTATATTTATTTATATTTTTGCCTAGTCACATGGAATAATATATAAAACCTTTATTTATTCTTAGCATATATAATTAGGATTGACAACCCAGTTCATGCTAAAGAATGTTGGTAATAGATGAGTGGCTAGTTGCTAATGACCAGTTAATTAAATACCATACATCTTATAATCTCGTCCCTAGTGTTAAAAGTTATAAAGTTATATTGGGCGATCTTAGTAGATGTCAACAGCCCCCGAGGCGTCCCTGGAAGCACCAGCGGGAGCCCCAGGAGTCGGGGCCGGTGTCGATTCCTCGGCGGCGGCGGCGGTTGCCGGCTCGGCGACAGCGGCCGCAGACGCTACGACATTAGAAGAACCGGCCACTTCGGCTGCCACCACTGGACCCTGAGTTGGACGGACCTCCACCGCAGGGACAACCTCAGCAACCGCCTGACTTGCCCCTCCGACGGAACTCTGGGCCTGCACCTTCAGAATTTTCTGGTGCGAGACCTGGAGAACCGTCCCCTGACGCTTCCTGATGCGAAGGAAGAAGAAGGGTGGGCACCTACAGCAAAAGAACGACAAAGAGAAATCGAAAGAAGCAATCACCTTGTCTTGGGGAGCGAGGTTTTCTTCCTCGCCGCGCCGGCGCTAGCCGGAGTGCCGGGCCCCGTGGATGGCGCGGGCCGCGTCGCGGGCGGCGGGGTAGGAGCACCTCGATGTCCGAGACGCCCGCATCTTGGGATTCCCCCACTGACGGGGGCTCAGCTTGGCCTCCGAACGCCGTCTCCGTGTCGCCGCCCCTTGGCGGAGACGCCCTGGTCCGAGCAGACAACAATTCGAGGTCCAGAGTGCCAACATCGCCTAGCTCCGACGCAGGCAGCGTCCTCTCCCTGCTCCTACCACCGCTCGTCGCCTAGTTCTCCACCGGCGCGTCGGAGGCAGAGGCTTGCTCTTGTGGTGGCTCCTGGATGCCACCTCTGGCGGCGGTCGAAGGAGCGTCCTTTGGCGGCTTGGGCGCCGGGCCTGAGCCTGTTCCCGGCCCCTCCGATGACCCCTTGCAGCCGTCGGCCGTCAAGGCCCCGGCCCCGATGCCTTCACCACCGGAAACCGCGGCTCCGACCGCGGCCACCACGAAATCTGCTCGGGGGCTCGAGCTACGGCCCCTGGCACTTCCGCCGGTGTGCGCCGACATAGGAGCCTTCCCCGGCTCGTCGGCGCCCACCGTGGGCTCTGCGCCCATCACGGGCCAATCTTCACCATCATCATCATCTTCTTCGTCATCTTCCTCGGAAGGGGACTCCTCCTCCGGTTCCCCAGCCTTCCTTTGGCGGTGGCGAAGCTGAACCAGCTCCGCCGTCTTCCAAGCCTTTTTCCTCCTCTTTGCGGTCTTCTTGTCCTTCTCCGTCTTCCTTTCCTCGTCCCGGAGGCTGTTTTGAGTCCACTGGACTACATCCTCCAGGACAGGGGGCAGGGAAGGCCTCCCTTCTCTCGAAAGGCCCTGTGCCGAGGGGAGAAAGGGGGATCAGAAGAAAGCAGGGGACCGGGCCATTGGCGGAAGAGGATACGCTCACCAGCGAGATGTAGCCCGGACGTGGGCGCATGGCCACCCTCCTGAGGTCATACCAGGTAGGGTGACCGCCCACCATGTACTGGACGTGGTGCATGATCTCGTCGGAGAGCTGAGCACCTAGGCCAGTATTGTCATACCTTCCTTCGGCGCATTCTCCTCCATCTCGTGCAGGGCCAAGCGGTGCTCCATCAGAGGCAGCACCATCCGCGCATGAAAATGCGCTGCAACCACGGCCGCCGCCAGGCCCCGGTGGCACAGCGTCTGCAGCGTGACGAGATAGGGATCCATATGCTTGACGTCCCACGCCGGGCATCCCCACTTCCTCTGCAGGAGGGGGCGGAGATTACCCTTCCCGTGTAGTCAGGGAAGGCGCCTCCGTCGTTGCGCAGGTAGAACCAGCCGTCATGCCACCCCTTGTTGGAGGAAGGGGCCTTGCAGGGGATATAGTCGGTGGAGTGCAACGTGAAGTTGCAACCTCCGGTGCTCACGAGCTTCCGTGGGTTCTTCGCGCTGAATGACTTGGTGTACATATCGACGTGGAAGAGCCACCGCCAGAGATCCCAGTGCGGCACCACCCCAAGATAGCCCTCACAAAGGGTGGTCTTCGCTGCCGCCTACGCAATGGAGTTGGGGGTGAGGTTGTGGAGCTCCAGCTTGTTGTGGAAGAGAACTGCTCGGCAGAACCGGCTCGGTGGTGATCCGAGTCCGTGCTCGTGGAAGGCGACGAAGCTGACCATGTACCCCTCAAAGGGGCGCGGTTCAGGGTGGTCGTGTGACGACGCAATCCACATGGGACACTGCTGATCGGTGCGGGGATGCAGAAGCCCCAACCTCACGAGACCCTCGAGTTGCTCCTCCGTCACCGAGGATGGCAGCCAAGGCTCCACCTCGAGCGGGACAGCGGTGGTAGCGGCGGTGTTAGCAGGCGCGGAGGAAGCCATGGCCGGAGAGTGGGGAGCGAAGGCACACGAGAGAGCTCGACGGCGGCAAAGGCGAGAAACTAGCAAAAAGGAAGACGACCGCAACGAGGAGGCGAGGGACGACGGCAAAATGGCTAAGGTAAAAAGAAAAGAGGTGTGTTCTTCTTTATATACCTAGGCCTCGAATCCTAAACGATGGGGTAAATCTACCGCATTAACTGCGCGGGCCCCGCCACGATCCCCTGCATCGCCGCTGGAGGTGCGCACGCAATCACCCCGAACCGTCACGTCCGTCAGGCTTCACTCCTCAAAAGGTGCGTTGAATCATTACGATTGCCGTCTCGATTTCGCCGATATATCCCTTCCCGACGAAGGAACCCTGGGCTCGGGCGCCCGTTACGTTCCCAGGGGATCGAAGACTGACCCCATAGTGGCTCGAAGAGTCGCCCCAGGGATACAGAATAAGGGACGGCTAGCGGATAGACCACTAAACGATCAATATCCCAACGCCCGAGCATCAAAATAGGACGTCCCGTGCTGTGTCCAAGACCCAGTAGCGAGTTGACAATGTGGGATCCCTTCGGGGGAGGCATCAGGCCCTCGGGACCCGTCGAAGGGACCCAGGACCCACAACTCGACCCTCGGGAAAAATTTAGAGTGGGCTCAGGCCACTAGCCAACCCCCAACGAACAGGGCACGGACCTCCACTTGGACCAACCCGCTTGCAGCTCATAGGAAATGTCGACTCACGCCCGCCATGGGAAGTCGAGCATGACCAAACCTTCCTCTTTCCGAAAAAGAGCGCGAAGGGCGAACTAAAAGGCAAGGAAGAATCCGATCGATCTCCGAAACGATATGGACACTCGGGGGCTCCCCTTGCACCTCGGCAAACCGGGGAAAACCACCGATCGACCTCACGCCTATGGCGGAGGCTTGGGGGCTATGCCGTGCTGCCATCGCAAAGCACCCGTGACCCTCGGCTGCGGCCAAGGGATCGGAGGCTCAAACCCTGTGATCCTCTATTATGTAATGAACCACCAGAAAACAAGTGAAAAGACACCCGAGAATCTACATATGCGATTTCTAGCCCTTGAAGGGATGTGCCATCCCCTCAAGGCCTCGAGGGCTACACCCGGCAGGTCTGTGTTTCTCGTTATCGTGAATCCGTTCATGCACTGTCTTGCTTCACGATAACGAGAAACACAGACAGGGGTAAGCCCCTAACACTAATTGATAACTAAATTGATAGTAGATTCCGGATTCAATTTCATTATTAATATTCCTAGACTAATGCTTTCCCCGGCAACGGCGCCAGAAATGCTTGTTGACACATCTTAGCGCAACCACCAGAGACAGGGTGTTAAGCTATCCCCGGCAGTGGTGCCAGAAATGCTTGTTGACACTTCTTAGCGCAACCACCAGAGACAGGGTGTTAAGCTATCTCTGATAACAGTGCCAGAAGTGCCCTAAGGGTATTTCTTATGTCTATTGGATAATTCCGCAAGAGCACAGAATATACCGCTGTAGCACTTCACCCGGGAGTATTCCAAGGTATCATTATTTATTTTTATCCCAAGAGAAAGCGCTTGCTAGGAATAATTAATAAAAAGAGAGAGAGCTCCTTAAGTCTATAGCAACTTAGTATCAACTAGTGATAGGGGGTAAATCGATATATAGAGGAAAGGGTAATGGCACCAAGACACAATAAGGTTTTAGGATAACTAAAGATAACCAGTAGAGTAGAACTAGGTGGGAGGACAATGAGTGAGTATATGACTCCTATGACACTTACTTTACTCTTGTGAACTATCTTGTCAAATGGATGAATTATACTAAGACAGATACCTTACTTCCGGTGTGTAGGGGATAGGCAAAACAGTAGGGTATATAACCTCTACCCGAAGCGGCTATTCTCTTATGGGAGCCTACCTTTTAAGAACTTGCCTAAAAAACGTGGAGGGATACTAAGACTAGACAGGGCTATCACCACCTGCTAGCACCCACAAACAATCCATGCAACAAGCGGCATTCAAACGCAAGATCTAGTCTAAGCACCATGCTTACACTAAGCCTTACTACTCTAGTTGCGTACCAACAACTAAAGCACCCTATGACAGGCGATGAACTACATACGTGAGCTGGTTACAGGATCACTATCTAATATAACTCAACTATAAGTTAAGACAAGACACAACATACTATAAAGAATAGTAATGCACTAAGTAGAGACTTAGTAAAGGAAAGTAAAGATAATATATTGATAAAGGTAAAGTTTTATAGAAGGAAAGGTACAAGAGCTATACCAGACTCTCCAGCAGATGACTCCGAAGACTCCGAGCGTAGCTTGACTCGACTCTAACTCCCACACTAGACTAATACTACTACTACTAAGGAGTGGAGCATCTCTTGTCTCTTGTGGCTCTTGTGTATCTTGGGTGTGTTGAAGAGGGTGATGGCAACCTCTATTTATAGGGGAGGATGAGGGGGTGCCACGTCACCGATCTGTGTGCTCCTTGCCTCTCCTCCCTTGGATAAACCGCCCTAGAACCGCCATAAGATGGACGGCCGTGGTGATTTCAGCATATGGGAAACATGCTGAGGGTCGGTGGAGGAAGTCGGTGGCCGAGGCCCACCTGGAGTGGTTCGGCCGACCCCTATGATAGGTGGGGCCCAGCCAGGGGTGGTCCCCACCAGTCATAGAGTGTCCTCTTGTGCTAGTTCTATCTTGATTGTGTTATTTCATGCCTCAATCCGTGTGCCTTGAATCTCCACCGTTGAATTGAAACACATGTTCATCTGATGGCTGAATTGAGTTGGGTGGAGTGTCCCACGGATCGTGCCACATCACTGGAGCCAGGTGGGCCCCATGTAGGGTTCGACTGACCCATGCCTGGCCCCACCTTGGGCTCTCCTCTCTTCTAAGTGATGTTGTGCACCATATCTTGAAGTGTGATGACTTGGTTCCCAAATATCTGGTTCGGCCGAAGCATGATTTTGGGCTGCAAGTGTTTATTTCTGCCCTGTTTCACCTTCCCTGCATTCACAAGCTTAAGAGTACAAGTGGAACTAGTTATTAATAAAATATGTTCATGTTATGTTTATTCTCCCTTGAATCCGAGGCCTGTTGACGGTGTTTGAATGTGGAATTTTAGGGTATATCCATCGTCAACAGCTCCTCTGATGGACGAGCTTGAGTGGCGATGGGTATTATTGATAGTGACCCGAAATTATCCCTCACCTCTACAATTCTTTCTATGAAGTTTCTCTGGATCATCAGTGAAGTTGTTTGGAAGAGAAAAACCATTCATTCATCACCCATCATAAAATAAGCAAATAATAAAAAACAAGGGTGTGCCTGTTTGAGTTAGAGCTCAATCGGTAACACAATCTTATCCATTATGTATATATGTTATCAATATTTCCTAAGTTTAATGTGCCTTCCCCGGCAACGGCGCCAAAAATGCTTGTTGACATCTACTAACGTCGCCAAATATAACTATATAACTTTTAATACTAGAGACGAGATTAGACATGTATGGTAATTAATTAACTGGTCATTAGCAACTAGCCACTTATCTATTACCAACATTCTTAGGCATGAACTAGGTTGTCATCCCTAATTATATATGCTAAGAATAAATAAAGGTTCTATATATTATTCAATATGACTAGGCAGAAATATATAAATATAAACTAAGAACAATTCTGCAAGCGGACAGATAATTAGACCATTGTAGCATTTTACCTAGAGTCTACCAGGTTGTCGATTTATATTTATACCACTGGGAAGGACTAGATAAACTTTAATCTATTATATTGATAGTGATTATATACAATGGATAAGTGATATTACCGATGTTATTTACTCTACTCATAACAGGTAGAGGTCACAAGATAATAAAGATAAATAAAGTGATAAGTATGATCAAGCATCATAAATAAAAGATAAACATCAGAGCACTCTCTATTCATAGTAATAGCTAGCCAATGGATAAACTAAGGAATTAATATCTAAAGTAATTCTATAACTACGTCAATGAATAACTCTAATTAGTGCAACTACATCTAGCAATCATTGTTAGATTAGTCTTATATCATGATCACATGTAAAGGGCATCATCTAGGAAGGATGTGAAACAGAGTCATCACCCAACTTCGCGACCGTGCCTTCTTGCCTACATACGGGGGTGGACTACAGAGGACTCAACGCAGCTGTCACCTATGCGATCTATCACACGACCCAGCACATCAGGGTGCACTCGCAGATAAACAGAATACCTAGACACCACATCTACATATTGTTCATCATCTACCCATCGATCGTATGGGTATACGAGCAATTACATGAATTCAATAAGATCAAACCAACTTGTTGGCGCAAAAGTGGTTCCCTAAGCCCAACACACCAGCGAAGCCGGAAACGACCCTTGAAGGCAGTAGAGCTCTCACAGATCCAGCTAGCTTCGAACCCGGTCTGAGAGTGTCAGTAACACCCAAGCGTGCTAGTCAATTTGACCCGCAATTGACAAGGAAACAATAGTAATCAGTAATCACAGGGCGGAACTAACCGGTGTGTCCAGGTAGTTCCAATTATGTGGCTCTGAGAGCCCATTCAATCGGAGATCGCCTAGAAAGCCGATTCCGTCATGTTATGAACCGATAATATAATAATGAAGTAAAACGGCTATCTAGATACTCATGTGAAGATAATAACGTGCTAGCCGATCTAATTCAGTTAATGTGCATAAAAGAAAATAGATCATGTGTACAGATCTAATCTGTACATCAAACAAGCAGAGATCGACTAAAGCTGGTCTAGAAGGCCGGCGGCTTTAGCAAACCCTCTTCGCTAAGTTCACTAAGTCTGCTTTCACCTGGTCTAACGGCCAGCGGGCTTCGACAAACCCAGCAAACAAAGCTAGATCGTTTGATATCCAAATAAGTCTATATACACGATCTACTCGTGAGAGCATAACTGAATCGGCTCTTTAGCCGATACATGGTCCATGAAGCACGAACGAATGCTAGCGTAGCCATAAACAGACTTCGAATTAAAGCAAGTCTAATCTAGTGAAAACTTGTTTAGGTTAAACCTGTTCCACCGGATGACGCTCAGTTTAACTTAAACAAGGACACAAAAATAAGACTTACGATAACCTCAGAACCACTCATGTCTCAACTAGAACCGAACGCACAACATGTAACGAACAAGATTGATAGGGAATTAGCCGATGTAAGCATGAAACCGATCATCATGGTAAAATAGGCATAAGAAAGCATAAACGACGATTAGATTCAAGTAAATCTAAGGCCAAATCTATCAATCTTGATCGGCAGAGAGATGTTATATTGATAAATAAACAATAAACAACAAATAACATCTTGATAACTTAATGAATCTAACTAAATTGCCATGTTTAGCTAGAGCTGATAACTAATCCATGCGTGCAAACTATCTCAATCCATAGCCTGTCTACCGGATGACATTAACTAATAGACTAATCAAGCAAGCAAACACGAATCGATACCTAATTCACGCGTGAAAACCGTCCTAATCTGCATCTCGTCCACCGGATGACGGTTAACACAGATTAATCGGGTAAACCAACGTGAATCATCCTTGACTCACTATGCTTCCCGCATCCACCGGATGACGCCAAAGAAACAGAGCTTAGCAAGGACCCTGGTCCGCCATGCTTCCACGTCCACCAGATGACGCCAAAAAGACATAGTTTAATAGGGGGTTGACGATACTTACAAGTAAGCCTGCGTCCACCGGATGACACCCAGCCTGGATGAAGTAACTCGCTGGACTCGACTGACTCTAAGGTTTGTTGGCCGGAGCTGAAAGTTGTGTTGTATTGATGTTGTTGTATGTTTTACAATGGCTGAGGACTTATATTTATACCCTGAGCGTAGATAGAGTCCTAGTCGAATTACAACTCATCAATAGATAAGAAAACCAACAAACTATCCTATATCTAAGGTAACTTGGAATCCCACCTTCCCTTTCATAACGGACTCCGATCGTGATCGCATCTTGGCGGCGCGAACTCTGGATGACGTCACCAATACCGACGCTGCACGCCTCCTGTCACCTTCGCCCGATAACCGATTCACCGTGCAATCGGCTATTTTCCTTCCTTCCACTGGACGGAATCTGCTTCCGAGATCGGCTATCTTCCTCCGGTATCGGCTATCTTCCTCTGGCATTAGCTATCGGCTCCCAGCCTAAAATTTGGTGTTAACACATGCCCCCCAATTTTGGAATAAACTGGTTTATTCCGAAATTAGCGCTTGAGCCTTCAAATAGCCAAACCGCAGCTTCCCTCTCGGCACTTCAAACTTTCGCACCAAAACGAAACCCTAAACCATCGCAACTTCCACCACGGGCTTCAATCCGCCGCCGTCAGCTTCGATTCGTCACCGTCAAATCACCCCCGAGCTAATGGCGACTCCTTCTGAGGTCCCTGAGGTATCAATTTCATCGATCCACCCCCTGATTCGTGAATCCCTCTTCAACCTCACTGAGTACGAGTTTCAAATCCAGGTGCTGAGGAATGATATTCTGATTCCACTGAAGGACATCCCCGATACCTACTATCTGGGCCCGATGGGTGATCCGATCCCCAAAGACTTCATCATTCAAGAAACCAACCAGTTCCTATTTCGAAGCTCCATGATGGGCGCCTCTTCTTGGGCCAAATCTTTCAGAAACTGGCCAAGCGCACCTACTGGGTGGAGGAACTGGTTCCGCCGCGTCGCGGCGAAGAAGCGCGCGGACTGGGAGATGCGCCATCTGAGCCAATGTCTTGACCTATCATTATCAGAGATGGCAAGGAATGAGCCGCTCCTGATTACTGCCAGTCATTTTTGGTCCAACTCCTTGAATGCTTTTGTGTTCGGAGACGGTCCAAAAATCATTACCCTGGGCGATATCCATATGCTCACCGGGCTTCAGATTACTGGATCATATGATTTCTGGGATCTCCGCTCCAGTGGCAAGAAGGACCCGTACTTCCCGAAGCTGGACACATACAACGGGTGGAGTGGCTATATTCAACACCACCAGAAAAACTCCTCTTCTGTCAGTGAGAAAGAACACGTCGCATTCTTGACCATGTGGCTTGAGAGGTTCGTGTTCTGTGGTGCCACTGCCGGGCCAGCATATCCTTATCGGGTCTTAGCAGAAAAACTGGCTCAAGGGCACTCCATCCCCCTGGGAAAACTCTTGTTGGGTGCAGCATACAGGCTTATGAGCCGGGTATTCAGTTCCTTGATTATAGGTGAAGAAGTGCAATGCATAACAGGCCCTTGGTGGCTAGTACAGTTATGGCTCAACCTGTATCTGCATAAGCTAGTAAGGACACAACTCCAGGGCCTTAACTTTCCATCCACCGAGTATTCAGAAGAGGAGGACCCAAAAACTAGAGGCTGTCAAAGTTTTGGTGAAGCTGCCTCTGCCATAACCATCCCAACCTCAAAGGGCAATATGCTGGAAACATTATACACGGGCTTGGGACCAAATGTTACTACCTGGTTCCCCTACGAAGATGAAGATGAATTTCCAACGCCCTCCAGCTTCAAATTCAACAATGGGTGTTCTGATGATGAGGCTATCAGCATCTTGAATGCAATCATCAAACCCTGTGCCTTGCCAGCAGACTTCAAGCACCTTCAGAGCGCAAGCGGCAAGGCAACTAGCTATCCTTCTTATGAATTCTATCACCCAAACATAGCAGCAAGACAGCTAGGTTTCGGCCAATTGCCCCCTCGGCTCCCTTTTTTGAATACCTTGAAACCCAGAGAGAACATTACAGAGCACCTTCAAGCTGGCATAATTTTTCAACTCGGAGCAAACCTGCCCACATTCTCGCCGAAGCCGTGGAATCAAACCTGCATCGCTCATCAGAGTTTTGACGATTGGTGGCAACAATGGCACGCTCACTTGTTCTGCCAAACTGTCCACGACAAATGCAGAGCCCTGGACCCAAACTTCCAATCTCCCCGAGCAGTAAGTGTTCTCAGCCGATTCCAATAAAAACGGCTTTATTCAAACATGTTACTTAACAGATATTTCTCGCAGGACCCATCATCCAATCCACCAGAGCGAGTGGAATATTATCCTCCTTGTCCGACAGCGAGGCTAGGCTCCCGCGCACCGACGCTGAGACAACTAATGGTAGGCCCTGCTGTACTGACCTCCCCTTCTGCTTCAAAACGGCCAGCTACATCTCAGCTTCAAAAGCAAGCTCCCAAGAAACGCCGTTCAATAAGAAAAGTTCAGGTACCCAGTAGCATCTTCCTTTACTACAGTACGCCCCGATTCTTAAATCGGCTTTCTATCAGGTGAATCCCCAACCAACTCAAGGTACCCTAGGAGAGAAACAGTCCAAAGAACCACCAGAATCTACCGGCCATGAGGAATCAGCTGCTCAAGAAGAAGGGATCCAGGAAGAAGGAGCCAAAACTCAGGTACTACTCATTGGGCTTTTCTTTCTTAAATGTCCTGATTGACCAAATCTTCTTTTCAAAAATACAGCCGAACAGCCCTTCTGAAGAAGTCTGGGCGAACCTTGAAGAAGAAGAGTTGCCCCCTGAGAGGAATCCAGGTAACTCTTATTCGGCTGTTAGCAATTATCCTTGCTTCTATACTTCTCTTACTTCTGGTTTGCAGAAACCCAACTACCCAAGGCAGTGACAACCGAGGATCCGCATGCCGCAAAATACACAACTGCCTTAGTCGAACAAACAGCATCGGCATCAACCCTACAACTTTCAGACCTCATTCAGGTATCCCATCTCTGCCAGAAAATAATTAATGTATATTGTACCTTTTCTGATGAGAGAATGTATGTACTGTATGCACCGAAGCCTTTGTCTCTTGGCTATTCATTCGACATAGAAGAGTTCTGTGATAGAGACGAACTGGCCTCCTCCTCCGAGAGACTTTCAGAGCCAGATTTCAACAATCGGCTAAGTGCAGTGCTACCCCATCTAGAGGGTGATCTAGTTGCTCTGGCCTCGAATCCCGGACTGATCGATCAAATAATGGAATTTGTCCAGCAGCAACCCAATCTGTCAACCTTGAAATCCCTGCAAAGACTTGATGATCTTAAAGTTACAGCATCAGGAATTATCACTGCTCACAAGAACCTGGCAGAGCTTGAACAGCTAAGGAGCAACAAATCGATCAACAGACAAAAGGCCACCGGATTAGCCGATCGAGCCAGGTTGCTCAAATCCTCCATCAGCACGGCCGAAATAGAACTAGAGACATTGAAAACAAGACGAGACCAGCTGAGAAAAGAATTGGAAGCAGTTGAGTCGGTTATCAGTGAAAACAAAATCACCATCTCCACTAGCACGATCGAGCTCTCCCAGAAAAATAAGGAAATCAGCAGCTTGGTCGTTGCAGGCAGGAAGACATGCCAACGCCTAAACCTGTTGCAGTTTACTGAAAATTAAGATCAACAATTGCTGCAGGCTGGCCACGCGCTCCGTGCCGAATTAGTAGAACTGATTCGGACCTTATTATCTTTGTAATATGATGGGTGTACTGCTTGGCATGTTCTTTTCTATTTGCAACTCTGTCTTCGTGCTGTTCACCCTGAATTTGACAATTTAGCCTGATCTGCCTTAGATTTTACACCTTAATACTGGCTTTGTCTTATTTTGAACTGACTTTGTTCAGCCTGATATATTTCTGCGCGAATCGGCTTTCGGACCTGCTTTGTACCTTAGAATCAATTACTCAGCCTGACCCGTTCTGCATACGAATCGGCTTTCGGGCGTGCCTCTTAGCATCGGCTTTGTTCGGCTTTCCTTTAGAATTAACCCCTCAGCCAGATTCATCACGAATCGGCTTGTGGGTACTCACAATAGGATCGGCTAAACAGCCTGACCCAAAAAAAAACCGATCGGCGTGCGACCATTGATGACGGCGCTTCGTCTCCCCGAATTGGCAACTGTTCCGGATTCAAGAAACGCGGATTAACTGCAACCTAAAATCCGCCGTGCCGTCTCACTTCCCAAAGAAACCGCCTCGGTGCCCGTGTTGTCTTATAAATAGTTGGCAGGCTTGAGGCAATATCACACGCCATCGTATCCGTCTCGCCGACCAACTCTCCCGGCCGCCGCCTTGTATCCACTTCGCTTCCGCTCTCTCAATCCTTGTTCACGACCATGGCCGGTGATGGAGACCGTGGGAAGCGCCTGGCGTCTGAGCCCGCCGACGGCGATGAGATGGAACGGAGCATCCGCCGCATCTGGGCCAGCGTCGCCCGAATCGAGCAGACATTAGGGTAAGTTCAACCGTCAGCCTACCATCTCCTCGCTGTTTCTATCTGATTTGATCTGTTTCTGCAGTCACCAGCCATCTTTCGTCAGTGGCATTGCTGGCTCCTTAGCCGGCCTGAACACCCCCGCCCCCGGCGCTGATCCTCCTCGGGCAGCCTCGGCGGATCGTGACGCCGTTCCTGCAACTGGGACGGCCGCCCCGGAAACCCCCGCCGCTGATGACGCCGCCGGGCCCTCTGCTCCTGTAAGGGCTCCAATCAGGCGTATGATGCAAGTCAGCGGACGGGGAATCCATAGCAGGTATCTTATTCTCTCTTTTCACCGATCTTTAAATCTAGCTAAGTCTGGGTGCCTGAGCTGATGGTCCCTTTCAGCCAACGTCCCCCGCTCCATCTTCCTTCCGGCGCACCGATCGGCGCCAGTTCCTCAGTGCGTCGCACGGCGACACAACCGAACTTTCCTCACGCTCCGACTCGCAGCACCACCTCTGGAGCGGAATCGAACTCGGGGTCATCTTCGAGTTCCCGCGACTCCTACACCGCCGCCGACGGCCGCCACTTCCACCATGAGATGGTGCGGTACCGTAATCTCTACTCCGAGGCCACCAAAGAAGCCGGTCGGCTAGATAAGGAGAATGAGGACCAGGCCGTCGCGCTCGTTGCCGCCAGCATCGATTTGGCGGAGGCGCGGGCCAACCTCGCGGAGTCGCAGGCCGCCGTGGCAGGTAATCTCTCGCTTTCTCCAACTGTGTGCATGGCGCGTTTCCAACACTGACCTTCCTTGTTTATGCAGCCCTGACGGCGTAGCTGCACGAACTATGCGTGGCTGCGGCGAACGTCACCGACGTCCTCCGCGCGCGGGGGCAAACGCAGGTGGAACAGCTTGCGGACGTGCACCACCGCGTCCGCCAGGTGGCGATGAGCGGCGTCCGTCACGGTGCCGCGGGAGCTTTGGCCGCCGCCCAGATCAACTCCGGCATCATGCTGGAGAACGTCGAACCGGGGATCCGGGCAGGCCAAGACATGGAGGAGTTCGGCACGCGGATGGCCGCTTTCGCCCCTCATGCCGACGGTCTCTTCGTGTCCGTCGACGCCGAGGACGTGATCCGGGACGGCGTCAATAATCCAAACTAGATTGTATTAGGCATTCTGATGTATATGATACTTCTGAACTCGTTATGCCCGAAACAATCCAATTTGCAAGACTGTATATTTTGCTTTTATTTTTTTTTTGTTCTAAAGGCGATGCTTATCGCATCGGCTGTTACACCCCATCGAGGGTATTTTATTTTTGTGCTAAGGGCTACTCGTTACTACGATGTCGGCCATTTTTGTCCTGAAGGCGACCCGCTTGCACGGCATCGGCTGTTAGAGCCAGATTCACATGAATCGGCTATTATCCCCCAACTGGGATAATAGGGTAGTATTTCTTCAGATGCTTCTCGTTGATGGCTCTAGCGAGTCTCTGTCCTTCCAAGTCTTCAAGGATGTAAGCATTACCCGGAGCGCATTCCACCACACGATACGGGCCTTCCCAGTTTGGCGACCATTTACCGAATCGGCTATCGTTTGTACCAATAGGCAGAATGACTTTCCATACTAGCTCTGATTCGGTGAAGCTCTTGCTTCTTACCTTAGTGTTGTAATACTTGGCCACCCGTACCTTATTCTTTTCAATGTATTCCAAAGCCCTAAACCGATGACAGTGCAAATCTTCTAAACTGTCCATCGTAATGTCTTTGTATTCACCGGCTGTAAGCTTGTTTTGCAACGTGACACGCCGTGTCTCAGACTGAATCTCCCATGGCAAGACGGCAGCGTGTCCATAGACTAGCTCATAAGGTGAAGCCTTGATCGATCCATACTGTGCCATGCGATATGCCCATAGTGCCTCGCTCAAATGCAAATACCATTTTCTGGGGTTCTGCTCAATCTTTTTTTTGATGACCTTGATCAAAATTTTATTGGAGGCTTCTGCTTGCCCGTTGGCTTGGGCATAATACGGTGATCAATTATAAATCTTGATGCCCATGTCGTCGGCAAAGGTCATAAATTCCTCTGAAGTGAACATTGTCCCCTGATCGGTTGTGATCATCTGAGGTATGCCAAACCTGTAAATAATGTGCTCCTTTACAAATTCGATCATGTCAGCTGAAGTGGCGTTCCTCAAAGGAATGGCTTCTACCCACTTGGTGAAGTAATCAGTCGCCACCAAGATCCATTTGTGACCCTTGCTCGATGGTGGGTAGATTTGGCCGATTAGATCAATACCCCATCCTCTAAACGGCCATGGTTTAATTATAGGATTCATAACAGAGGCTGGAGACTTTTGTATATTTCCAAACTTTTGGCATTCTTGACACCCTTTATAATATTTAAAACAATCTTCTAGCATCGTAGGCCAATAGTAACCAGTCCTCCTGATGATCCACTTCATCTTGTGAGCTGATTGATGTGCACCGCAGACTCCATCGTGTACTTCGTTCATCAGCTTCACTGATTCCTCTGTCCCCAGGCATTTGAGCAGCACTCCTTCAACAGTCTTATAATACAACTGACCATCCATCAACACATACTTGGTGGGTTTATACCTTAGCTTTCTGTTGACCGGTTGTGAAGGATTTGCCAGGTAACCTGCTATCTCGTCCCTCCAGTCATCAGCTGATTGCTCGCTGTTACAAATCTCCTGCATCGGCCGATAACCCGATGCGTTCTGCGCCAGCCGATTAGCTTCCTGGTTCTGGGCCCTGGGGATGTGACAGAGAGATACCGTCATGAACTTCTTCATGAGAGCCTGGCACTGATCATAGTAGCCTCTGAGTATCTCGTCTTTACATTCATACAAGCCGAGCAATTGGTTGATGACTAGTTGTGAATCGCCAAATACTTCAACTGCATCGACTTTTGCTTCATGCAGAAGTTGAAAACCTTTCCACGCGGCTTCATATTCAGCCTGATTGTTTGTGACAATCGGCCCGATCTGGAAAGCATACTCAAAACGCACACCCCGCGGTGAGATGAGCACTACTCCGGCGCCACCACCTTGCTTGCATGAAGAGCCGTCGAAGAATATAGTCCATGGCGCTATATCCGTTACATTAGCCGATCCTCCGTGATGTTGCGTAATGAAATCGGCTATCGCCTGGCCTTTGACTGCCTTAGCCGATTTGAACCTCAAGTAAAACTCTGAGAGCGCCAGGATCCATTTGCCAATCCGACCATTTAAAATAGGCATCGAAAGCATGTGCTTGATGACATCCTCCTTGGACACCACTACACACTCCGAAGCAAGCAAGTAGTGCCTCAACTTGGTGCATGAGTAGAATAGGCACAAGCATAACTTCTCGGTCAGTGTGTATCTTGTCTCAGGGTCAAGGAGCTACCTGCTCAGGTAGAAAACTACTCTCTCTTTCCTTCAAACTCTTGAAAAAGGGCTGATCCAATGGTATGGCTTTCGGCCGTCACGTACAACTTAAAAGGCCTCCCTGTCCGTGGCGGTACTAAGACAGGGGGAGTCTTCATGTATTCTCTGATTTCGTCAAAAACCTTCTGTTGTACGTCACCCCATTTGAACTCTTGATCATTCTTGAGCTTCAACAATGGTGAGAACGGCAGCACCTTCTCTGATAAGTTGGCGATGAACCTTCTAATAAAGTTAATATTACCAAGCAAAGACTACAATTCCTTCTTATTGGTTGGAGGTAAAGTTCATCGATCGCCTTCTTACTCTTGCTGCCGATCTCTATCCCTTTGAGATGGACCATGAATCCCAAAAATTCACCAGCCGACACGCCGAACGCACACTTGTTAGGATTCATCTTCAAACCATGTCTCCTTGTGCACTCCAGAGTGGCCTTCAAATCGGCCAGGTGATCTTTATTGCTCTTGGATTTCACCACCACGTCATCTATATAGATTTCAACGATTTTGCCGATCAACTTGTGAAATATATAATTTATAGCTCTCTGATAGGTTGCACCGGCATTCTTCAAACCAAACGTTATGACCACCCATTCAAACAAACCAAGCGCACCAGGGCACCTGAAAGCAGTTTTCGGGATGTCTTCATCAGCCATAAAAATTTGATTATAACCAGCATTGCCATCCATGAAGCTAATAACCTGGTGCCCAGCAGCTGAGTCTACCAACATATCGACTATTGGCATAGGGTACCCATCCATCGGTGTAGCTCTATTTAAATCCCTGAAGTCAATACAGACTCATAATTTACCATTTTTCTTATACACGGGGACGATGTTCGATATCCACTCAGCATATCGGCAAGCTCGAATGAACTTGGCTTCTAACAGCCTCGTGATTTCGGCCTTAATGTCGGGTAGAGCGTCCTCTCTAAAATGACGTGGAGGCTGCTTGTGTGGCCGAAACCCTGGCTTGATAGGTAGCTTGTGCTCAACAATAGATTTGTCCAATCCAGACATCTCATAATATTTCCAGGCGAAGCAATCTTTGTACTCCTTCAGCAGTTGAATCAGCTCCTGCCTGAACTCCGGGTCTAATTGGCGGCAATAAACGTCGGCCTTGGCCTGTCGCCGGGTCCAACATCCACTTCTTCGAGCTTGTCGGCCGACGTGAATCCTTGCCCCAACTTACCCTCTATGCCGTCGATCGGATTCTCCATTTAATAAAAAGACTCAGAGCCGATTGCCCTGATCGGCTGTTGACTCTCATCGCTGACCTTGATGGAGCCTCCTTCCCAAGCCTTGCCAGAGAAACAATCATGATCCCCAGCTTCCCAGTATGTGGCATCCGCCGTCGCCACGCTGACCGAGTCGCCGGCCGGGACCACTTTGACCTCATCGCCATGCCACTGAATGAGGCACTGATGCATGGTGGATGGCACGCAGCAGTTGGCATGAATCCAGTCGCGTTCGAGCAGCAAGCTGTAGGCACCTTTACTGTCGATCACAAAAAAGGTAGTAAGCAATGTCTTCTTTCCCAGTGTCAGCTCGACGTTGATTGCCCCCCGAGTGTTGGAAGAATTGCCCCCGAAATCCTTGAGCATTAGATCCGTTTCTATTAGATCATCGGGACCCTTGCCTAGCTTGCGGAATGTAGTGTAGGGCATGAGATTGACAGTGGCACCGCCGTCCACCAGCATCTTCGTCATGGGCATGCCGTCGACATAACCTTTGAGATAGAGGGCCTTCAGAAGTCAATTCTTGGGCGGCTTATCAAAAGTAGCTTGCTATGCGAGCACTAACTTAGCCACTCCTTCTTCTGATCCCAAATCGTCTGAGTCAGAATCGGTATCGTACTTCCTAGCTCTGAACTCTGCAGGCAGCACAAACACCATCTGTGCATCGGCTACAGCCTTTCCATTACTTTGTGAAGGCTTTTCGCGCCACACCTGTTTGGCGCGCCCCTCAGCCTGGAGCTCCCTGTTCCTGAACCGCTGCACCCGGCGCCTTTGGCTTTTAGTTAGATCCCCCGGGCACCACTGGTTCTCTTGCCAAACCGGCTGTCGGCGTTCAACTACCGCCTCATCAAGCCGATCGCGCAGGTCCCTTTTTTCACGCCGATCCCGCGGGCTATGGGGACTCCCCAGCCTCTGGTGCACGGACCGGCGGTTGACCTGGGACTGCCTGTACTCTCGGTACTGATCGCTGCATTCTGGATAGTTGCGCAGCGTTGGCAATCTCAAGCCTTCGTTCCATCAGTGTCGGAAGAATGGGCAATGCCAGTGATCCTCCTCACCTTCCCGGTGGCGAGCCATTTCTTCGTGATAGCGCGCCTCTTCTTCCTCGCCGAGCCATCTATGGTACTCCTCTTCTTCACGCTGCAGCTGCCTCTGATGATCTTTCTCTTTCTGTCGCCGCCACTTATTCAGAAGGTGCTGGTGCGTGAGCCTCCTGCTCTTGGTGCCGCTGGACTCTCCCTGCTCCAGCTGCCTCTGATTCTGCTCCCTCCTTCCTTTGATCAGCGCTAGCTCCTCAGCTGTGATTTGTGCTTCGGTATCAACTGAGGAGTTCTTCTTGACCTGTTCGGAGGTTAACACCTTTACTTTGGTCAGAGGATTTGCGATCTGGACCATGTTCTGCCCCTTCGGGAATGGGAATTTGTCGATCTTCATCTTCCCCTTGGGAGGGGCCTCAAATTTCAACAGGCCGCGCCTAATAGCATTCTGGATTGCTGCTTTGAAATTGTGGCAGTTGTTTGTGGAGTGTGAGGTGAGGCCATGGTACTGGCAGAACGGTTTTCCCTGCAAATCTTCAGGAGACGGCTTAACGTAATCAGCCGGGAAGGTAATGTGGCCCGCACTGACTAGCAGGTCGAAGAGCTTGTCCAGCTTGCGTGTGTCAAAGTCGTATTGATCTTCCGCGCTCCAACCCTTCGGCACGGCCATGGGCTTTGTACCCCATTTGAGCTCAACAGCAGCCACTTCTTCATTCTCCCCATCTTCTGAGTCGGAATTACAGACGTAGACCGACTGCTTGTATTTCGATTCTTTCTTGAAGCTCTGGGCCTGCTGCTCTAATGCGGCCACCCTCTGCATCATCTCGCTGATGCTGTTGAAGTTGGTGCCCATCAGTTTTTCTTGGACGTGTGGGAGCAACCCACTGACCACTATCTTGGCGAGCTGCTTGTCGTTCAGGTTCAAAGAGTAACACATGTTCCTGGTCTCCCTGAACCGCTTGATGAAAGCCGATCCAAGTTCATTCGGCTTTTGGCGCATGTTGGTGAGATCTGTGATGTCTTTCTCCCCAGTGCCAGAGAAGAAGTAATTATGGAACTTGGTCTCCAGATCTTCCCAACCTTGAATCGAGGCAGGCTCCATAGATGCGACCCAGCTAAACGCCGGCCCTGTCAGTGATAGCGGAAAGAGCCGGACCCTGTGAGCTACCTCATATGAAGCTTCACCGAGCTGGGTCAGGTAACGGCTGATGTGTTCCATGGTGGTGATGTCGTCCTGCCCACTGAACTTGGAGAAGTCGGGCAAGCGATACTTGGGCGGTAATGTCACTCGGTCGTACCACTCGGGGTAAGGACGTCTATACTTGATTCCAGTCCCGGTCTTCGGCTGCAAACCGAACGTATCACGGAGCATGGCACTCATCTGTTCCAGCAGCTGATTGTTGGGCATCTGGGCATACCCCGGATGCGGCGCTGCCTGAAGGTCTTGATATGTGATCCCCTCATGGTATCGAGGAGTTGGGTTGGCCGTGTCTGCCGCCGGCGTATTTCTAGCCGTCGGGTTCACTGCTGATGAGTTCATCGAGTTCACCGTTTGCCCAGTGGCCTGCATGAAAGCGGCGAGCTCCTCCGGAATATGATCTTTGTATAATCTGGGGGAAGCTGCTATTTTTTGAGCCGAACCAACCACAGTGGCACCCTGCACTAGTGTTTTCGGCTGGCTCGGCTGTTGCGGTGAGGAATTGGAGGTCCCTGCCGCTGCTTTTGGATTTGCATCTTCTGCGGGTATGTTGAAGTAAACTGGGCCCAAAGACTCCCAATCCTGCCGCTTGGAAACGGTCTTCATGATGTTGTAGAATGTTTGCAGGAAGGATTTATGGTGATGGCCGATTGCTGAATAGGCGGCCTCCCAGGTCGCTTCTTCTAGCATCTGCTTGAGGTCGGCCTTGCACTCCTCTTCAGATTTATCAGAATGGCTGTCCATGATCCACCTTGGGAATGCATTCTTCTTCACTATAGAGCCATCACGCTGCTTGCTGAATGAGAGCAGGCAGGCATCAGCGAATTCTTCAACGATCTTGTTCTGCACGGCCGCGTCCTCCTCGCTGAGATCTTCGACCCTGACCCTGAGGACACCGTCATCCCTAGAGGTTCCGTCAGCCGCAGTCTTCCCCTTTGCCATGGTCTTCAGTGAATGTCCCACCGGGCGTGCCAAAAAGTGTGTTGGCGCAAAAAGTGGTTCCCTAAGCCCAACACACCAGCGAAGCCGGAAACGACCCTTGAAGGCAGTAGAGCTCTCGCAGATCCAGCTAGCTTCGAACCCGGTCTGAGAGTGTCAGTAACACCCAAGCATGCCAGTCAATTTGACCTGCAATTGACAAGGAAACAATAGTAATCAGTAATCACAGGGCGGAACTAACCGGTGTGTCCAGGTAGTTCCAATTATGTGGCTCTGAGAGCCCATTCAATCGGAGATCGCCTAGAAAGCCGATTCCGTCATGTTATGAACTGATAATATAATAATGAAGTAAAACGGCTATCAGGATACTCATGTGAAGATAATAACATGCTAGCCGATCTAATTCAGTTAATGTGCATAAAAGAAAATAGATCATGTGTACAAATCTAATCTGTACATCAAACAAGCAGAGATCGGCTAACGCTGGTCTAGAAGGCCGGCGGCTTTAGCAAACCCTCTTCGCTAAGTTCACCAAGTCTGCTTTCACCTGGTCTAACGGCCAGCGGGCTTCGACAAACCCAGCAAACAAAGTTAGATCGTTTGATATCCAAATAAGTCTATATACACGATCTACTCGTGAGAGCATAACTGAATCGGCTCTTTAGCCGATACAGGGTCCATGAAGCACGAACGAATGCTAGCGTAGCCATAAACAGACTTCGAATTAAAGCAAGTCTAATCTAGTGAAAACTTGTTTAGGTTAAACCTATTCCACCGGATGACGCTCAGTTTAACTTAAACAAGGACACAAAAATAAGACTTACGATAACCTCAGAACCACTCATGTCTCAACTAGAACCGAACGCACAACATGTAACGAACAAGATTGATAGAGAATTAGCCGATGTAAGCATGAAACCGATCATCATGGTAAAATAGGCATAAGAAAGCATAAACGACGATTAGATTCAAGTAAATCTAAGGCCAAATCTATCAATCTTGATCGGGCAGAGAGATGTTATATTGATAAATAAACAATAAACAACAAATAACATCTTGATAACTTAATGAATCTAACTAAATTGCCATGTTTAGCTAGAGCTGATAACTAATCCATGCGTGCAAACTATCTCAATCCATGGCCTGTCTACCAGATGACATTAACTAATAGACTAATCAAGCAAGCAAACACGAATCGATAACTAATTCGCGCGTGAAAAACGTCCTAATCTGCATCTCGTCCACCGGATGACGGTTAACACAGATTAATCGGGTAAACCAACGTGAATCATCCTTGACTCACTATGCTTCCCGCGTCCACCGGATGACGCCAAAGAAACAGAGCTTAGCAAGGACCCTGGTCCGCCATGCTTCCATGTCCACCGGATGACGCTAAAAAGACATAGTTTAACAGGGGGTTGACGATACTTACAAGCAAGCCTGCGTCCACCGGATGACACCCAGCCTGGATGAAGTAACTCGCCGGACTCGACTGACTCTAAGGTTTGTTGGCCAGTGCCAAAAGTTGTGTTGTATTGATGTTGTTGTATGTTTTACAATGGCTGAGGGCTTATATTTATACCCTGAGCGTAGATAGAGTCCTAGTCGAATTACAACTCATCAATAGATAAGGAAACCAACAAACTATCCTATATCTAAGGTAACTTGGAGTCCCACCTTCTCTTTCATAACGGACTCCGATCGTGATCGCATCTTGGCGGCGCGGACTCTGGATGACGTCACCAATACCGACGCTGCACGCCTCCTGTCATCTTCGCCCGATAACCGATTCACCGTGTAATCGGCTATTTTCCTTCCTTCCGCTGGATGGAATCTGCTTCCAAGATCGGCTATCTTCCTCCGGTATCGACTATCTTCCTCTGGCATCGACTATCGGCTCCCAGCCTAAAATTTGGTGTTAACACAACTATACTAGACATATAATCAAAGTAGACAATGACTATTGTAATCAAGAACATATGAACTATTAAGAACAGTATTTCCCTAATCATCATGAAGAATACAATAATAAAGAAAGAACTAGAACTATACCGAACTCCGCGCTCTAGACAGACGCCGGGGCTCCAGATCCCACTGAAGAACTAGAACTCCTCTACTTCTAATCTAACTAGGCTATAACTATGAACTAGATGGCTCTTGATGAACTATGAGGCTCTTGATGGCTTGACCGAAGACTCGATGCCTTGAATGAATGATTGGATTGCCTCCAGGGGGGTCTGCCCCTTTATTATAGCCCGGTGGGTTGCACGTGCGCCGTAGGATCAAACGGCTTAACCGAGGGCCGAGATGACTCCTCAAAGGCGGTGGAAGAAGACTCCAAAAGACGGCGGCGAAACTCTGGGGGGTGCCGGCCGGCCCCACCACCTGCCAGGTGGGGCCCCGGTTGCTTCGAGTGCTTTCTACACTCTTCTAGCTTGTCAATGACGTATGTTGCCTTGGCGTTCAAGTTTCGTGATAATTAAGCACTTTAATCCCTCTCTTATGCTTTTCTGGATAATCCCCTGGGAAATACAGAATATGCAAAACTCATGGAAATTATCAGTTAAAACCCTAGACTAGTGTGTATTCATATATCCTTTGGTGTCTAAAGTTCTAATAAAAGTTGACGTTATCCACCGTCAACACCCTACTACCTCCTCACCGCTTCAAGGACAGCGCACAGTGAAATGCTCCACTTGCGAAAGGATTCCCCTGCCACGATTATGACCGACCACATCCCTGGCATACGAACCGCACAGGAGTAGGAAGGGAGTCAACAATAAGGGCCCACCTTGGAGATTAGACAAATCCTCCACTCGGGCCTACTACCCCTCGGGAGGTACTTCACATGAGAGGAAACGTGCCCGAAGAGGAAAACTACCGCCGCATTGTGATGCCCCTTTCTCCAACGGGGACGAGGTTCCCGAGCCTCAAGGACAAGCACCTGAGGGGCGACTCACTCTCCCGCAAAGCCATGAAAGGTGAACAGTGATTAGGCACGAGGAGTGATGCCACACCACGCGGCAACCACGACCGGCACTGTGCGTCTCCTTGGAACTCACCAATCAAACAGTGTAAGATCATTCGAATGACAATGGCCATACTCCCAAGGCACCAAGTTGGAGCCATAGCTGACGATCTCCGCGGTCATCGCCACGCCAAGTACTATTTTTACAGTAAAGAGCATGTAACCCTAGTCCCTCCCTTGCGACTATAAAAGGGAAGCCAGGGACCAACCTTAGAAAGACTTCGGTCGACTCAACATTCTACCACTACAGAGAACATATGAACACACTTCACGAACACAAGAGACTTGAGAGTCCCTCCCTCTCTCCCCTAACGCTTATAACCTCTACTACAAGCACCCTCGGTGCAAGGCAACATGACACGGTTCCCACTGGACATAGGGCATTTCTAGCCTGAACCAGTATAACTCTTTGTGTTCCCCCTTACACACCATCCGTAGCCTCAATAGCAAATCATAAGTTTACTAGCCGATGTTAGTACCCGCTAATCCTAGCACCGACACTAGAGCCGCTGCTCCCACAGAGCCACAGCCAGAGCCAGAGCTAGAGATTCACCTCGACTTGCGGAACATTTCTGCAAGCCGAGTCAGAGAGTTGAGACTTCAGTCACTAGAGAGCCGGTACCCCCTTCAGCGTGACCCGAGAGCTTCCGAGGGCTGGTACTCACCACTCCACGAGGACTTCTACATAGCTCTTGTGACTACAGAGATAGGCTTGAGATAGCACAGGGTTTGTCTCCTAGAGGACATTGTTCAGGCAGGTGGAGAGGAGATCAGACCTTACTTGACCTTTCTACCTGGACTCGCCGACTTGCTTGGACTCTCAGGGTTGTATGTCAAGTCGTGGGTCCATGAGTTCTACGCCTCTCTTTGGATTGACCCCGACCATGAGTACTTGCAGTACACCTTCGGTGGAGAGCCTCACAGACTCTACACGAAGGCCCTCAGAGAGCTTCTTCACCTTCCAGAGTCGACCACCAGGTTGCACAACCTCTGCTTTGGCACTATAGACCCACCTAGGAGGGCACACGGAGGGCAGGCACTTGGTACAGCACACGTGGTTGATTGCTTCAGGCCACCGTTCGGAGATGGCTCCCGCAGGACCCCAGGTGAGCTTTGTCCCGTCGTTTGCTTGCTGAATGACGTGATGAGGCGTACTCTTCTACCACGGGAGGTTACAGAGAGGGCTAGACTCACCTTCAGCTTTGGCTTTTGAGTGCCCTAGTCCATCAGTCAGAGTTTGACGCAGTTGACTTGATCATCTGTGAGATGGAGGATACTATTTCAAAGGGGATCCAATCTCGACGATAGTTGTCATATGCTCACTGGATCAGCTTTGTTCTCACTCGTAGACTTTGCAGAGTTCACCAAGGTATCACTTGACAGCTGCGGCAATTTGACACCGCCTTCCCCGTCTATGTTGGCGGTCCTTAGCAACATAAATATAACATCATTTTAATACTAAAACAAATAGAGAATAGGGCTTTATCTAATCTTTCCATGAGTTTTGTTGTGTACCTAACTTATAGGGATAGCACGTGGAAATGCATGGAAATCTCAAGGAAAGTGCACTTCTAGGAAGCGTATTCAAAGAAGGCGCAAACTAAGAAAATGAGAAAGCCCAAATTAGACAATAAACCAAATCCATTCGCAACCACGGGGGAGGCCCAAGCCCACAGAGGTACCGACCACCCGAAGGCGGTGGCCAGATGACACTCCCCAGGGATCGACCGCCCCCGAGGGCGACCGCCCCCCTGGTGGGTCCTCCCGGGCCCATCCTCCTCAGGCGGTGCTCATAGCGGTTTGGCAAAGGCGGTTTCACCTCCTTCCATACTTAGAACGCCCAAACCGCCCTAGTTGGACTATAAAAGAGAGGGAGAGCTCCCCTCCAACACACACCATCATTTGGAGCCATTTACCTCACCTCTCACTTGTATTCTTTAGATTAGTTTTAGTATTAGAGCAAGGCAAGAGCTAGCAAGGAGAGTTTGTATCCTTGGGAGAAGAAGGAACACCTCGGTATGAATATAGTGTAGTTCTCTTCCAAGTTCAAGTTTTTATCTTATTTATATAGCAATGCATATGAACTAGAGTATAGTCTTGGACATGTTATGATCATGATATATGAACTAGCTTATAGTTTATATATTATGTTCTCGATATATTCATCGTTGTTCTTCATCGTTCATCGACTTAGTATGAATAGAGGAAGAACTAGGGATGAGGTGACGGTTCGTCGTGCCTTCTCGGTTGCTCTTAGCCTAGCCTGTCACTCCGAAGGGGTGGGGTCCTAGGGGGTTAGGAGTTGTTTCCAAGTACGCGAGCATGGTGCTCGGGTATGCAGAGATTGGCGAATATGCCGATATCCCACGGGCAGAGGAGTAGGTGGGTAGGTGGTGACAGCCCTGTCCATCCCTAGCACTCCCCCACGTTCGGATATTGGGTAGGAGTTTGTAAAGTCTCTATCGGCTGGCAGACCAGCTGCGGGGATCTCCCTGTCATCCCAGACCTAGTCCCGATACTAGACATGCTAGTTAGATGTTTACTAACAGTTCTTTGCATAGTTAAATATGACCAATGCCTGCTCAATTAGATATATTCTTTTATTCTTTATTTCTCTTTTATCCTTGAGGTCGGCTCAGATGTGTGTCCACTATCTTTGAACTATGATTTACCCCTGCCTATGCTATGTCTACCTATGCATTCAATAAGTGATCATGTTTATACCAAAGCTAGATGCATTCGTCCTGCCCTCCTACGGGAAATTATAAATACGACACCCCTGAATACTCACGGGTTGAAATGCTACAATGATAGTTCCGTGCGCTTGCGGATTTATCCATACTGAGCTATCATGATTGGCATACCTAAGTACCATTACCTAAGGACTGTAATTCTTGTTGCACCCCAAGGCGTCGTGCTTCAGTTTTGCATATCGTAAGTAATGATGGTTGGGAAGGCCAATCAGGCACTTCTAACTGTTATTACCAGACTGCATTATCTTGGCCGGTGCCGTTAAGGGCCGAGAGTTACCTTTCTGAAGTAATGGTGGTTAGAGATGTCAACACACGTTTCTAGTATTGTTGCTAGGGATGGGCTTTTAGTCTATCTTTACTAATGACGCTAAGAAACGCCAACAAGCATTTCTGGCACCGTTGCTGGGGAGGGCAAAAGGAAATAAAAACATCTAGCTTGGCATAGGCATTGATTGCACAATGAGCAAAAGGTGGCCATAGTTTAGGCAGGATAACTTCTCTTGTTTTCTTCCTTTTTTATTGGAAAGAAAACAGGATAGTGTATGAGTGGTTTCGACCTGTCGAACAACTTCACCGACAATCCGGAGGCACTCCTAAGGAAGAACTGGTCCCGTACCATTTCTTCTTCTGCTACTCCATCGACAGACAAACCATTCACTCCCGCATCATCCACTACTATCATCATGGCTAAGACACTCCGCGACTACTCCACCCCTACTGTTGCCAACGTGCCCGTTGGGCCCGCTGTCAATATCGGGAATGGAAACTTCGAGCTCCGTACTGGCCTAATCAAGATGGTGCAGGCAAGCCAATTCTGCGGCTTGCCAAATGAGGACGCAAATGCTCATCTTCAACACTTTCTTGAATTGTGCGACACCATCGTCACCAAAGACGTCGCACCAACTAGCATCAAGCTCCGCCTGTTTCCTTTTTCCCTTGCGGGGAAGGCGAAACAGTGGTTCTACCAAAACAAGAAAGCTGTCAACACGTGGGACAAATGTTCCATGGCGTTCCTCGCCAAGTTTATCCCCATGAGCAGAACCATTGCTCTAAGGGGGGAGATATCCAACTTCCAGCAAACATCACTTGAGTCCATCCCTCAGGCATGGGAGAGGCTGCAGGACTATGTCCGAGCCTGTCCCCACCATGGAATGGAAGATTGGCTGGTGCTCCAAAACTTTTACGAGGGCCTGACGGCCATGTCAAAGGACACTTTGACGCCGCAGCTGGAGGGGCATTCCTCTCCCTCACGATTGAGAATGCCACTGCACTCATCGAAAAGATGGTAGCAAACCAAATCTGGGGAGAAGGAAGATAAACACAAGAAGGCATGCATACCGTGAAGGAGACGGATTTGCTTGCCGCAAAAATAGACCTCCTAATAAAGAGGCTGGACGACCGTGCCACCGAACCCACCACAGGCACCGTCCAAGCCACGGACTCACACACGACATGTGAAGTCTGTGAAAATGTTGGCCATTCGAGGAACAGCTGTCCCGAAACCCAGGAAGAAGCGACCTACGTCAACAACGGGTTTCGTCAACATCAACAACCAGGTAATAATGGGTGGAACAACCATAACCACCCACAAGGTAATTCTTCTAATCTCAATTCAGCTACTCCGGTACAGCAGGTCACTCCCGTAGCCACTGCATCCCAGGTGACTCCAGTGATACAGTCTAGTAGACTTCAGAGTTAGGGCACTGCTCAGTTTACCAGCCAGTTTACTACACCTTCTCAACAGACACAGCAGTGGTTCGCGTCTCCAGGCTTTGGACAGGGGTTCACTCTAATCCACACAGGCTTCACTCCAGACCTGGGTGGCCCCTCGGTGAGCAGGAGTCTTGGTGCTACTTTCAGTGAGATCACCGGCATACCCACACCTCCAAAGTTAAGACAGCCGGTGGCCTCCACCACAGCTCCTCCTGCTACTGGTACTACAAAGACACTACCGTCCTCGGTGGCCTCTTCTGAGCATATCACTACTACTACGACAGAGACTGAGGCGGTTGTCATGACAGTGGGTGAGACACAGGGTCAGCAAGTTGACACCGCGGAGCAGACAGCTCCAGAGTCTGTTCAGACAGCACCTGAGGAGCTAGTGCCTACAGAGATAGTTTCTGCAGCTCCAGACACTCAGGCTGACCCGGTTACAGAGTTAGCAGAGCCTACTCGGACCGCTTCTCCTCCACGTTCTCCGACAGAGCGTCAGGCAGCTCAGAGCTCAGAGCCAGATACCGACCCCTCGCAGTTTGAGCTTCGGCCTCACTCCTCTGACCGCGATGCTGCAACTTCTTCTCCTCCTCCAGAGTCTTAGTTCTTTGGTGCTTGATGCCAAAGGGGGAGAGAGCATAGATTTACGGGAGCGATGAGAGGGATTTGGCTCTTTTGATGTGATATACTCATGGATCATGTTTAAGTTTCATGCATTTGTTCATAGCTTGAGACTTGTTTTGTGACATGTGGTTGAGCTTATTGTTATATATATCATGTCTTTTGGTTCTCACTTGGTTATGCTCTTTGACTTAGCTTCCGCACTTCACTCCGATCTTGAGCATAACTTTTGGTACTTGTGCCTATTTCATATCTTGTGCGTACCTTGTGGTCTTGATTTGTATAAGCATGCCTAACCCTTTTGATCTTATTATCACATGCTTATATGAATCAAGCCTTTAAAAACCTCACTCTTTCTAAATCTATTTGAGGTTGTTGTCATCAATCACCAAAAAGGGGGAGATTGAAGCATCTAAGCCCTAATGATTTCGGTGATCAATGACAACATAGAGGTTATTATGACTAATGTGTGTTTTGCAGAATAACCTAGAGGTTAGATCATAATAACATGTAGGTTCAAGCCCCTAACGATGGAAATCGATTCGGTTTTCAAAGGATGGAAGACAAGACGGTGATAGGCTAGTTCCAAGTGTCGATTAGAGTTGAGAGACACTTGGAGTAGTCTTAGGTTTTGTTTTTCTCTTTGACCGTACTATTAGGAGGGGTTTGGATGGGTAGCTTGACTTAGGGCAAAGCTAGAGAGTGTAGATGTGATGCACACTTGTCCAACTTAACTCTAGACAGCCTAGAAAGACTCTTGAGAAAGAGAGAGGATCAAACTTCGTTTTGAAAAGTTTTCAATTCGGCGAAGTTTTAGTCAAATTTGGGGCGTCGAACGCTAGAGAGAGCTGGGCGTCAGACCATTGGGATGCGTCCGACATACACGTGGCACCCCCTGGCGAGTTCTCAGCCACTGGGAAGCGTCGGACAGGAGCTAGACTGGTCGTCGGACCATTGGCTCCCTGTCCGACGGTCCCTGTATGGCAGCAGAGGGTTGAGCGAGCGTCGGATTGAGTGCATAGTGAAGGCGTCGGACCATTGCTTTGCATTGTTCGACGCTCACAGAGTGATCAGAGAGGGTTTTTGGCCTCGGACGCTGTCCGACGACCAGCGTCGGACCAATCTTACCTGTATCGTCCGACGGTTCTTTCTGGCCAGAGAGTGACCAGAGAGCGCAGAGTGTGTCGGACGTTGTCCGTTGCTCAGCGTCCGTCCCTCTGCACAGTGTCGCCTACAGGTTTTGTGTGAGAGTCGGACAGTGGCCTTTTGTCTGACAGTTGCACTGTTTAGAGCGTCCGACGGTTCGCAGAAAGCTGAAAACAGTACAAACGGCTAGTTTTGGAGAAGGGGAGTATTTATACTTCACCATTGGCTTTATTCTATCTCTCTTGCCCATTTGTTCAGCTGAAACAACTTTTGTGACCTTATGTGAGTGCAAGAGCCTTAGGGAGGTTGAGTGATTTCCACTGGGTTGTGAGTTTATTTCCTAGAGTGTAATCAAGAGTGACTTGTGTGCATCCATCACCCTCGTTGGCTTTGTTCTTGGTCAAGTGAGAGTCTAGGCTTACTCTTGGTGATCGGCATCAGCTAAACGGCTCGGTGGCGATCGGAGGTTTGGTGACCGCTTGGAGAGCTTGTGGGCGGCCCCAACCAAGCTTGTGAGCGGTTGTGGATGATCCACCGCGCTGGAGAGGTAAAGGATCAACCCGTAGAGAACACTTGATCTTTGCGAATATCAAGAGGGAGCTACACCCTTGCGTAGGTGCTCTAACGAGGACTAGTAGGAAGTGCCGACTCTCCGTTACCTCGGAAAAAACTCAATCTATATTCTCTATCCCTTTTACATTCCCGTATTTACTTTGTGCTCTTTACATTTATAGGGTAGTATACTTGTGATAGAACTTAGCTCTATGTTGGTTAATTTATTTTAGGCTTAGAAATTCACGTAAGCACTGGTGGAGTGATATTGGGCTAACGACGATAGGGTGATTTGATTTGCGAAAATATATGATTTGATTTGCGAAAATATATGAGTTGCCCTGTTCAACCCCCTCCTCGATCCTTTCAGCGCCGGCGACGACGAGCCCTCTGCTGTTGCTGCCGCCGCCGCTAACTGCCTCTCGGGCCACCACGCTTCGCAGCCCCGGAATAGCGCTGCCGGGGCGACGCTACTGTAGCAGTGCGCCTGACGCCTGCTCGCCGCTGCGTGCCAGCGCCGCCACCACCTCGGCCCGCGGAAGCGTCGACACCACCGCATCAGGCCAAGTCCGGTTGCTGTGCCGCCGCCGGCACGCGGACAGCGCAACCCCGCCACCCTGCACGCTGCACCCTGCGTCAGTGCCGCCGGTGGCCCGCAACGCGGTCCCTCCGGAGCGCAGGTTCGCCTCCGCCCATCTCGGCCGCGGTGCCGCGAGCCCGCACCGGCGTCGCGTTGGCCCTCGCGCGCTCCTGTAGCACAGCGGCGTGCCAACGTCCGCCCGCATTCGCCCATCTCCGTCGCCGCAGCGCCGCCCCGCGGTACCGGCCGTCCGTCCGGCGTTTCGCATGTGCTCCCGCAGCTGCGGCGGCCGTGCCGCAGCGGGTATGCTCTCCTTTTTCCTTTTTCAATTTTCTCAATTTTTCCATTTGCGCAGCCGCGCAGGGCAACTCCAAGAACCTACATGCATTGTTTGATGCCTGTTCCATACAATTTTATCTCTATTACTTGCCTATTGTTCCATGCTTATCACAGTTACTGTCTTTTTGACACCACTGAAACTGTTTCCTTAACCAAATCTTCTTCTCTATTGTTGACAGAGATGGCCTATGTCCCTGTATGCACCTCGATGGCTCGATGAGCCTCACATGCTTCCCACTGTTATGCTGGCAGGTAAGTGGCATTGCTTCTTCTCTATTGCCATGAACCGTCCTATCACATATTCTAAAGCACAATGTATTCAGCACCTTCCAATTTTGAAACACCTAGATGTTTCTTTATAATTACCATCTTCAAGATTCCAAACAATTTGATGCTTCTTTGTGATTCGCATCAATAGGATTGCCACTGCAATAGTGACATATATTTACGGATTTGTTGGCCATGTATTCATGTGCTTTTCAAACCTTTTAGGCTGTTGCAGCATGCCATGCATCCTTTTAACATTCGTTGTTGTTACAACAGATCGTTCAGCCATGTCGTCATGTATGCAAACTTTTTAACCTGTTGCAGCACACCATGTAATCATTAAATATTTTAAAATATATGCATATAGATAATGAACCGAAATCTGTCATATATCTTTGTAGCCTTTACTGTTTATTTGGCCTAAATGTATCAAATAAATTCAAATATTTTCATGCTCTGACAATGAAAACCTAAACTTTCAGGACTTTGTATTTCTACCTATTTTTTGGTTCACATTTTGGGTAGTACTCAATGATCTTTTGGGTTATGATGCTCAACACTCATAGAACCGGTCCTGTAGATACATTATTACATTGACTATCCTGATACGTCGCACCTATCAAATACCTATGTTTTCATACATATTCTTTTCCTTTTGTGTGACAGCTTAGTAATAATTTGACAATTCCACAGTCATTTCTGTCGGTTCTATGCCATCTCTGCACTACTCCTGCTACGATCCATGGTGCTCAATGGACGGCTACTTACAAGGTAACCATTTGTCCTCCAGTAGTCAATCAGCTTTGCCAAATGTCCTACTTTAGGTTTGATGCATGTTGTACAAAGTGCTTCTGTTTCATGCTTCCAATCGTTCACTGCATTACTACGTAATTAAAGGAAAAGAACATACCCTATCCTACAGAATATGCTACATTACACAACAAAATCTGCATGCCCACTTGCCGCACTACACATGGAATGTTTACCTTCATATTCATGGCAACCAGAAGCTCACATTTTCCTCATAGCAAGACCATTGGATGTCGGCCAATAGACAACGGACCATACTTAGCAATTTAGTTCCTCATTTGTATTCTAACCCTTTCGCATGACCACATATGCTGTAACAACAACCATTCATCACATCGGCCCATTGTCATTACTGAATCTGTAAATTAGACATATGGACGCCCCCACAGAAGCTTAAAGACTCAGCTACCAATAACCAATATACCATTCTTGCTCATTCCGTGTGACTCATTTATTTTCTCATACACCCCTGTTCACAGATATATATCCTTGGACCTTTTGATAACCTCACTGTTTTTCACCTGCCTTTTCACATAAAAACACATGTTGACATGTACACCTATGCAGGAAACAAACAATAAACCCATAGCTCTTGCTTCCTCGAAAATCTCGAATTACATATTTAAGAATGTAAATGTCATTTTCCTTACTATCTTCCGTAAAGTATTTGTCTGCTTCGTGTGCAGCCCAATGACTATGCAAATGCTACCTTGGTCCCACAAGGATGCCAGGTTAGCCAAGATGACGTAAATTAGGGGTGCCTGGGCAATCTTTCAAGAGCCATGTATCTCCAGTTTCGCGGACATGATGGCCTCTATATTCTGAAGTATGTGCTGTAGAAAAACGACCATCTACGAATTTAGATAGTCGTGACCAGCAACTTTGTACATGAATCCGTACCAAACTTATAATACAGGTCAATTGTGTGTCTGCCTACGCAGTTCAAGCACATCGATGTTGCATTATTCCTCTGTGTAACCATTTTTTACGGATAATACTACAGGTTCAACAGCTTTCCCTTCTACAAACAATGAAACAAAACAAATACAGAACTCTTTGTACCTAATTTAAATAAC
Organism: Eremochloa ophiuroides; assembly: GCA_038502445.1. Taxonomy (NCBI): domain Eukaryota; kingdom Viridiplantae; phylum Streptophyta; class Magnoliopsida; order Poales; family Poaceae; genus Eremochloa; species Eremochloa ophiuroides. The sequence continues at coordinate 33,162,870 of JAHLJS010000001.1, read as the reverse complement.
ATTCGCCTTATATTGCTTCTATATCAAATCACATTACATGCAACATTTCCGGCTCCACGCCCCGTGTTCGCACGGGGATACCCGCTAGTAAAATACAATATTTGCTAGCTATTTCAACTGCTGTTGGAGACATACTAAGAGCCTGATAATTTAATATTTTAATATAACGATCAAAGTATATAGTAGTGTTAATAAAATATAACTTATAGTATATATTTAGTTTATAAATAAATGATAGTGCAAGTTCAAAAAAATAAATTGATTAACTGAATTATAATTTTTTTAAATTGGATGAAGCCCTGTACCTGCCGTTGGATGAACTGATAAACTATTAAATTAAAGTTACCTTGCTGCTGTGCTGATCGCTGGCCGCTACGGCTATAGACTGGGAGACAGGAACATGGAGGGAGCGTCGGAAAGCTCAGGACCTGCAGCTCGCCAATCACCTTTGTGATAGTGACTTGCACAGAAACAAAAGGGCGGCGGCGGCTCACATGCTCCCTTAGTCTCATTAAAACGTTGTTTTAGACTTTTTAAAAACTATGTTCGATCATCCGTCTTATTCAAAAAATTTGTACAAAATACAAAATCAATTAGTATTTATTAAAGTGCCTCTAGTGATAAAACAAATTATAATAAGATAAATGGTATTTATACAAAATTTTCAAATAAGACGAATGGTCAAACGTGATGTTTGAAAAGTCTAAAATAACAATCTCAATGGGACGGAGGGGGTATGTGACTAAAATGTACCGAACAAACCTACATACCTATAGTATAGAGGGGTATAAACATGGGCCCAACGCCATGGGCCCTTGGGCAGCGCACTAGGGGGGGGGGGCGGCGAGGGGGGGCAGGCCGATTATGGGGCGCGGCCAACCATGGAGGCGCAACAACTAGGAGGCGGGGCATATGGCCGGGTATGGGGGTGTTCGGGGGCAGAGGTCACGTGCGGCTAATCATGGAGCACGATGGCCAGGGACGGAGAGCGAAGGCAGTACCACGAGCGCAATCACAGCCGTGTAGGTGCTCGTCACCGCCGCCGCGTGCCCACACCGTGTCCAGGTGCCTATGAGGCATGCAATGTAAAATGTTGGTGCTGGCGTGGCTGTGTTTTAGAACTTTGGTGCGCCGTGGCAGTGATTAGGAACTTAGATGGCTGTTTTCGTTTTAGTTTGAGGACTCAAGGACAATACCTCAAAAGTTTAAGGACTCGCCGTGCATTTTACTCATTTTCTAAAATTAAATTAAAATCCACTAAAAGGTTTAGGCACATGTGTTTGCATATTGCTGGTTCATATGATTTATTGTGACGAGTGATTTTTTTTACCTAAATTCAAAACTGATTCAAACTTGTTCTAAAATGGCTTTGAAATAAAAGAAAATACATAGAAAAGAAAAAAGAAGCCCACCCAGCCCGCTTCACTCCCCCATATTCCCTCTCTTCCCCTCAGGCCCAAGCCTAGCAACTTCACTCCTTCGGCTTCTCTCCCGCACGGCTCAGCCAAGCTGGCCCAACATCAGCAGCCCGCACACGCTCTTTCTTTCTCTGACAACAGAATCATCGGCCTAACGCTGCTCTGTTACCATGGTTTGGAAATTATGAACGATACAAATTGTCACATCGATGCTTTCTGTCTGAATCCCAATATAATTTTTGGTTATGTTCTGTTTCAATGTATTCTATACAGAACCTGTTGAGAATTTGTTAAGCTTTCCAATGGTAACAGAATCATCGGCCTAACGCTGTTCTGTTTCAAAGTACGTCTTCAGAAGGTTAACAGTGCACGAGTTATGTATGCTTTTGTGATTGCTGTTGTTTCCTCCGGCTAGAAAATTCATAGTTACTTGTTCTTGCCAATGTATATGAATTTCTTGGATATCAAAAGGACTTGTGTGTATGTTTTGAATGACAAATGCTAGTGCTTTTGTTAAGTGTATCATGGAGTATAAGGCGCGTGATCAACAATTTGACGTTCCTATATGCTAAAGCCTTCTGCGAGAGAATAAAGTTTACTTTTTCCGCTATGTTATGTGAAAGGCTAATAAGTTTGTGCTAGATTTTTAAACGTATGTGATAATGCACTTTCTTTGATATTGCCTCATCTTTGATATTACCTCATTTTTGGGCTAACTTGCTCCTCAAATGCGTGACCCGTCATGCGTTATCTTCAGTTTTTTTAAAAAAAAAATACTATATTCCTCCTGATTAGATATAGATAGATAGTGCTCTATATCTTTATCTATTACTTCCCTCTGTTCATTTGAAGATGTAATTATGGAAAGCGTACCGGTCAAACTGTATCAACTTTGACCAAATTTATAGCAAAAAAATATTAGCCTTTTTGCCTCGAAATAAATCTATTATAAAAATATATTTCTTAACTAATGTAACGGTACTTATTTTGTCTCATAAAAATAGTATTTTTTCATATAATTTTAGTCAAAATTTGCGATAGTTGATTTTTTTGAGATGTAAGAATTGTATATTTATTGGGATGAAGGGAGTATTACTTTTTCAAACATCTCTGTTGTCTATTGGAAATTTGGGATATGTTAGTGCTCTTTCCTCAGGCAGGTATACTCGTTTCTTTTGACACACGAAGACATTTCGCCTCATCAGCATACTCAAGGAACATATGTCTTCCTTGCTTGCTGCAACAACATTTGCTGTCCGCCGACAGCATATCGTAACGGTAACGCAAGGCACACCGCACACCCTCGACCTCGACGTGTGCCGACTAGGCGACGGGACCACCAGAAACCTCCCTCTTGTGCGCCAGGATCCTTATACAATTGGCCACGTCGCCGCCGGCCGGCGAAGAGCCGGTAGAGACGCCTGGTTGCTCTTCTTTGCAGTGAACCAAACCACCCGGCGGAAAGGGTCAGAGGGGAAACAAAAGATTTCGGTTTGCAGAGAACAAGGACAAGGAGAGGACACCTGCGCAGCTGATCTGGCGCCGCTACGTCGCTGGAGCCGTCCCGTCCTCGCGTCACGACCCGGCGACCCTGCAAGGAGAACTGCAGCGACAGCGACCGCCGGATTGTTAATCAGTTGTGACGGTCTTCTTCGTTTGTTTTATTGATAGAAAAGAAATATAAAGATAAAGGGTAAAGCTTTCTCATAGCCTCATCTGGACAAACCGGCGATTGTCTTTTCGCCGGTGAGCCATTAATTCCGTGGAGCTGTAGACACCTCGTCTCTGACGGCAAGCTGGTCTCTTCTTGCTGGTTTTTGCTGGGTTCTTTTTTATTGGTAAAATTCGTGGCCGTGGCGATTTCTTTTGGTACGATTTTGGTGCTTGTAATAGGACAAGGCCAGCTTCAGACGTTCCCTTTCCTACTGGTTTCAATCTGTTTGGAACTTTGGTTAGTTCCGGTCCAGATTAGGGGGAAATCGTACCCTCCTGGGAACTGGGGTCAAAATTGTTCCTTCTTTCTTAGTGTCGTTCTCTCTATACACACACTCAAAATAAACCGAAAACCCTCGATTTTTCTCCCAACTTTGAGTAATTTCCAAGTGTTTCTTCAAGTTGGAGCTCGGGTTGTGCTTAGCTGGGACCTTAAACTTGGGGTTTTGGCGGGTCCACCGGAATGGTCGGCGGGAATCTGCTCAGCCGGCGGAAGCGCTCGTGGCGTGCCGATGAGTTCGTGAGCCGGAGCACGCTGCAATTGGTAAGATTCTTCTCTCTCCCCTTCCTTTACTTGGTCCTGAAACCGGTAGTTCCTGCAGACATTGCCTCGCCTATTGGAAGTGGGAAAACTGTAATATCTGCCTTGGTACTAAATTTGGTAGCATAGAGGACTTAATGGATATCTGCCTTGGTACTAAATTTGGTAGCATAGCCTATTTGTGATATCTTTTTCTGCTATCTTGCTGCTTCTGTTTTTTGTTGGTATTCAGGATCTTCTGAAATGTTTTTTTTAAGACTCGGAATTGTGCTCGATGAAAATGCTGAGTACTTCTTTAACTGACTGTTGCAGATAAAAAAGTTGTATTTTTTCTCCATCGTTAATAGCTGTATGAAGAATTTTATTGGCTACCAAATTAAACTGCATATTGTTTAACCATTTGTATTTGTTGAAATCATCACAAGATTGTGGAGAAATTTCCCCATTTGATTTAGTATATGAGTATTCCAGGGTATGGTATGGAATTATGCTGTGACTAGCTTTATTCGTTATTGATCATTGCTTTTGGGAATGCTCAGCTGGACTTTGATGATGGCTCACCACCAGAGCATGCATGGAGAAGGAAACTAAGTAGTCATGCTAATAGATTGAAGGAGTTCAATGTCACATTCAGAGAAGCAATTAAAATGGTATGGAAAAATGCAGCTTTCAGGTTTCCTCATTATTGGAAGTTGTACCTGTCTTCTCTGTTACCTAAGCCTGCTGAAGTCTTCAAGTGATATATGGAGAGTCAACATTATAAATTATGTGTTTCCCCCCTGATTGTTAGATGAAACTTGGTCTCCGACTTTGGTCATACATTCGGGAAGAAGCTTCTCATGGAAGGGTAATATGTAGATTTCATATTTCTTGTATCCATATGTACTTTATAAGTTACTTGTTCTTTTACAGTTGATCTTTTATTCTGATAGTACACTTTTAGCTTGACAACTTACCAATTGGCAGAAAGCACCAATCGATCCATTCACTAGAGAGGGCAACAAACCCTCAGCCTCACAAGGAGTACCTCTTGGTGGGATGGGGTGTGTGATTATTGGTTTACAACCAGCCTTTATGTTTTTCTGTTTTCATGAATGTTTAGTGTGTACATTCATTCCCTTGTGCAGGAGTGGTAGCATTTCAAGAGGATTTAGAGGAGAATTCAAGCATTGGCAGATAACTCCTGGTTCTTGTGAAATGTCACCTGTCATGGCCAATCAATTTTCGGTAACTCCGGAACCTTGTCACTCTTCTTCTGTATCTTTAGATTCTTTTCTAAGTAGAGGTTCTTGGTAGAAGCTCAATCAAAAAATATATTCTACAGTGAAAGCTCACGAAAACAAGTTCTAAAAAAATACTAATTTTAGAAGAGGGCATGCCCGAACTTAACCATTTTGACTCATTATAGGAAAATAGATTTGGTGAACTTCTTTCATGCAGTGTCTTTTCTGACATTCTGGAAACAGACTAGCATTCCGCCTTGAAACTTTTGATTAGGTATAGAAAGAAAACTTTTGATTATTAGGTATAGAAAGATGGACTCACCAGAAAGTTACTTTGCTAATTTTTGAAGCCTTCAAACTTGATTTTCACAAAATGCCCCTCCTTGTTCCATTGATACTTTAGTAGACAGAATCTTCCTGGGCAGACTGGTGGCTTCGCGTAAGGAAGTCAATCCCGAAGCCTTGACCCAAAAGTTTTGATTCCCTAGTCATCCTACTCACTTGGACGATCTGGAAGGAATGCAACACTTGGGTGTTGAGAGGTCAATCGCTTCAGCTGGTGCAGTTGGTCAATGGTATTAAAGAGGAAGCAGGTCGCTGCTCACAAGCCAAGTTGATCCTTTCGCCTGTTCCTTAGCGGTTTTAAGAGAGGCACTTTCTAGTGTGGCTGGAATTGTGTGTACTTGGATGCTTTTCTCTCTCTCTCTCTCTCATTTTGTTCTCTCTTCCTAGGCACTTCGCGTGCTTTTTTTGTTTCTTGTTTTCTCTACTTTTGCGGTCCGCATCCCCTTCTCTTAATGAAACACATGCATAGCACGTTCTAAATATTTTAGTACACAAAAGTAGTAGATACTTTTGAAATGAGGCATTGTGGTAATCATTCCTTTAGTTCTCTTCCCATTATCAAATTGCTGATTTGAATCTTCTAGTATTCCAGAACGATTGGTCAGTCCTGCCAACAAGCTCATTGTACTGCAATACTGGCATGTCACTTCTGGATAAAAATAAACTATGCTAACAGATTAACTGATTATGTACTCATTGAACAGAGACATCACAATTCTTTTTTGTTGAGATCCTTTAAAAATATCAAACCAGTTTGAAATCTAAGGATTCTCAGTTTACTGTCTGGAGTCTTGACTAAGCTTCCTGATGTTACTATTATCTACATGCCTAAGTTGCTGCTTTTATATATAATCAACTGGTTGCTATGAAGTCTAAATTTTGACTGACAGGATATCATGTTTATTCACTATGTTTTTCTTATTATTGCAGATCTTTGTCACTCGGGGAGGAAACAAGAAATACGCTTCTGTTTTGGCCCCTGGTCAACTTGATGGTTTGAAGTATGATGTTCTTATTTATTCTTATTGCGGGCACCATAATCATATTTTCCACGTTTATTTAATTTATATCGTCATATGATTGGTATTTTTCCCCAAAATAGACATAACTCTGGAATGTTCTCTTCATTCTTCAGAACTAAGAATATCTGTGCAACTGACGTATGTACTATTCATTTATCATGTTTGTAATCTTTATTAACATTTCTATTTGCAAGAAGGATATGTCATTTTCTAATGTGCCCCCCCATTGTGTTCTATTTTTCTTAGGGTAAATACTTTCAGAATTTCTATGGATTAAAAAACTTCTACTACCTCAAATCAACAATATATGAACAGCTTGTTTTCCTGGTCTGAAATGTCATATATTGTTGACTGGATGTATCATTACCCTGCATGCTGAGCAGCAATTCTTGAGCTCGGTTTGTACTGCAATTTCAGCTTTTTTTTTTTTTTTGAGGGGACAATTTCAGCTTTACTTTCCATCTGATTAAGCTGTGCCCTGATCCACATAGTTCCTCTGTCATGTCAATATGTTTGTTCTATACCATGCATTCATGCCATTGGCCATGCCACTGTGTGGCATACTGCTTTTCCACACATATGGCCTATTTTGCTGAGTTCATATATGCTGCTTATGGCCAAATTGAGATATGGAAAAGTGTCCTCGTTAGGCAGTGAGCAAGACTGATTATGCTAGAGACTTCTGTAGCTTTGTTAGGTGGAGTTGACCAGCAGATTAAAAGAATGAATATGGAATGGCATGAAACCATGGAAAATATTTATGTTCGATGAAGGTAAAAGGGCTGCTAGGAAAAATGGAAAATAATAGGATAAAAAATCGTTATAAGTTAATGTGTTTATTGTGGGTGGTGGATTTTTGTTAGAGGTTTTTATGGGGTGCTTGAGAAAAGTAGAGTTTGGTGAGGAAATATATGGTTTGTCCAGGATTTTATGGGAGAACACTATTCTTCCGCTTTAGTGGTGTATTTTTCTTTTTTTTGAACGAAAAGGCAGGAGGTCAGCCATTCAATTAAGAAGAAGAGAAGTTCAGTACAAAGACATAACGCACTTGCACACCCACACAATAGCTGGGCAGCTTAGCTCCTAGAGACAAACACATAAACAATATTCTTCAGCTTTAGTGGTGGTATGGCCCACATGTTGGCATATAATATTTCTGTGCATAAGACAGCACATAATATCTCTGTGCATAAGACCGGATGGGCGTAAGGATGTCAAGATATTGCTCTAGCCTTATCACTGTATATATTCAGTTAACTTATTCTTTCCTAGACTTCTTCCAGCTTTATTTTTCTTTCTTCTTTTTTCTAGTACCAATTCAACCTGAAATTATCCTCTATCCAATTTTGTGGTTCTTAGGAAATCTACTGATGATGGCATATCATCCTGGGACTGGAAATTAAAGGGCGATCGTTCAACATATCATGCTTTGTTTCCTCGAGCATGGACTGTTTATGATGGTAATGATGCTTATTATTTCTGAGAAAAGATTTTTTTTTGCAATTAGTTTGAGGTCTAATCTCTTCTCTTTTACCACTGCTCCATCTATATTCGCTTTTTCGGCCATTCCCATTATAGGTTAATACCATTTGGCCACAAAAATTCAGACGTATAGAAAAAGTAAACATTATTAAAAAATAGATAAAAATAATTCCTGAAACAGACCCAGAACATCGAGTGGTCACTTTTGAAGGATACTTCTAAAGATTTTTAAAAATATTTCATTTGGTCAAGGATGAATAATTGCTAACCGCTTCAATAAGTAGCACACCATTTAAAAATTGCAAACATGGGGTTTACTTGTTATTATTCTTTTGGTTTAAAGGCGAGCCAGATCCTGAACTGAAAGTTTCCTGCCGTCAAATATCTCCATTTATTCCCCATGATTACCAAGAGAGCAGTCTTCCTACCTCTGTTTTTGTATACACTGTAAGTATTTATTTCCTTATGGAGTAAATTTTATGAAAATATAACATTGACTTTATGTTTCATATAGCTGCGAATCTTTGCTCTAATAGTCCTATGTTTCTCTGCATACCATCTTATTTATGTTCATGGAGCCAGTGAGAGTATCCATAAACCTCTTTAATCACTGAGGCATACTGGCGTTGTCACTAAACTGTGACTATGGTTGCAATATTAATTGTAGTTAGACGTGCTGATAGTGCAGTAGTTGAGCACCCGAGTTGTGGAGCTCCCCACCAGGGTTCAATCCCTGGTGATGCATGGTTGTGTGCCCACCTCCATGGTTGAAAGTTGAAACTGTTAGAAATAGAATCACTCTATTTCTCTTTTGCTGCTGCTGGAACTGAATCACTCAATTCCTCACTTGCCCTAATCTTGATTCACACAAGAATATAAGAACACAAATACTTTATAGCTTCACACTACAAGGTTACAACTCACTTGGTTCTCACAACCAAGTACTACTATACACAAACACAAGCTCATCTATTATTTTTACAACCATAAGGGTGCTGCCCTTTTTATAGCCCTTTAGGTCGGTTTGCTACAGTGATCATGCTACAGTAACCGACCTAAACTATGCAGCCCACATTAGCCTGCTTGCTAGCTAAGAAACCAGTGGTAAACTTCAAATTGTATAGCTCAACTAGCCACTAGTTGGTCCTAGAAACTTCATGGAGCTCCTCATCCAACTTTACTTCCTAATGCTAGCTAAGCATTAGCACAAAGAACAAGTCAATTTTATTTTGACTTAGACAACTCATACCATAGATGCATGTAGATGCATCTATTCATCTCTTATGACAAGATTATTTCCAACAGAAACAACACAGATGATTCCTCGGCCGCCTAAGAAGCGTGCACGCGTGAGGTTCCTGCCTGTTTCCCTAGTTTGGTGGTGCTAAACTGAGTGATTGAATTTGGGCTAACCCTAGAAGGGTAGCTAAGTAGACTGTATACAAGGGCCTCATGGGCTTAGCCTTATGGGCCTAATACATATACTCCAATACCCCCCCGCAGTCTGGACTACCGGCGCAGCGGAGTGCAAGACTGGACAAGAAAGAAAACAACACACTACATAGGACCCCCCCCCCCCCCCCCCCCCCCCCGCAGTCACAACTAGCCACTGGTGATGTTGAGGCTGGAGCGAAACTCGGAGAAGGTCGAGGAAGGGAGGCCCTTGGTGAAGATGTCCGCAAACTGGGAGGTGGTCGGGACGTGAAGGACCTGGACGTCGCCGATGGCCACACGGTCGCGGACAAAGTGCAGGTCGATCTCCACATGCTTGGTCCGCTGGTGCTGCACAGGGTTGGTGGAGAGATAGACTGCACTGACGTTGTCGCAATAGACGAGCGTGCTCCTGGCGAGAGGGCGGTGAAGCTCAGCTAGGAGCTGGCGGAGCCAAGCGGCCTTGGCCACGCCGTTGGCAACGGCGCGGTACTCCGCCTCGGCACTGGAGCATGAGACCACCGGCTGGCGCTTGGACGACCAAGAGACAAGGTTGCCGCCCAGGAAGACAGCGTAACCGGAGGTGGACCTGCGGGTGTCCGGGCAGCCCGCCCAGTCAGCGTCGGTGTAGACAACAAGCTCGGCAGAGGAGGACCGGCCGAGGAGCAGCCCATAGCCGAGGGTGCCACGGAGGTACCGGAGGAGCCGCTTCAGAGCAGCAAGATGGGGCTCCCGCGGAGCATGCATGTAGAGGCACAGCTGCTGCACGGCGTAGGTGATGTCGGGCCGGGTGAAGGTGAGGTACTGAAGTGCGCCAGCAAGGCTCCGGTAGGCGGTAGAGTCCGCTGGCCCAAGCGTCTGACCCGCGGCCTCTGACAGCTTGCCCTGAGTGTCGACCGGGGTAGAACAGGGCTTGCAGTCAGTCATCCCTGCTCGCTCCAGAATGTCACGAGTGAACTGCCGCTGGTGGAGGAACAAGCCTGAAAGGTCGGGGCTCAACAGTGACGCCGAGGAAGTGATGGAGCACACCAAGATCCTTCATAGCAAATTCCTTCTGGAGAGAGGCAATGATGCGCTGGAGCAGAGACATGCTGGAGGCGGTGAGAATAATGTCATCCACATAGAGGAGCAGGTAAGCAGTCTCACCCTCATGGTGGTATATGAACAATGAGGTGTCGGACTTGGCCTCCGTGAACCCAAGAGTCAGCAGGAAGGTAGCAAACCGAGAGTACCAAGCCCGAGGTGCCTGCTTGAGACCGTAGAGAGACTTGTTGAGCCGGCAGACCAAGTCAGGACGAGAAGAATCCACGAAACCTGCCGGCTGGCTGCAGTAGACTGTCTCAGTCAGAGTGCCATGGAGGAAGGCGTTCTTGACATCCAGCTGATGTACAGGCCAGGAGCGGTCGAGAGCCAGTGAGAGAACTGTGCGGACGGTAGCTGGCTTCACTACTGGACTGACGGTCTCATCATAGTCAACACCGGGCCTCTGAGTGAAACCCCGGAGAACCCAACTAGCCTTGTACCGCTCCAAGGAGCCATCAGCTCGCCGATTGTGCGTCCATATCCACTTGCCCGTGACGACGTTGGAGCCGGGTGGTTGAGGCACCAGGTCCCATGTGTGGTTGGCAAGAAGGGCCGCGTACTCCTCTTCCATCGCGTGACGCCAGTGAGGATCCGCCAAGGCATCACGGACAGAAGAGGGCACAAGAGAGACCGGCAGCTCCCCGGGCGTCGCTGCAAGAGCCCGGGGCCGCAGGACACCGGCCGCGTGCCGCGTCACCATGGGGTGAACATGACGCGGGTGTCGGTGAAGAAGCGGCGGGTGGTACACCGGCGGCTCGACACGGGCAGCTGGTAGCGGTGGAGACGGCGGCGTGGGCGTCGACGGAGAAGGTGTCACCGTAGGTGACCGTGGCAGCGAGGGTGGTGGTGGCACCGGCACCGTGTCCAGCGGGGCCGGCCGCACTCGGCGCTGGTAGACGCGCACCGGGTGGGCGAACCGCGCTTGAGTCGCCAAGGACGGCGCCTCCGGCCCCGCGCAGGGCGCAGGGTCAGGCGGGGCACCAGAGGGCGTGGGCGCCGGACCCACCCAGGGCACAGGGTCAGGCGCAGCCGGACCCGCGGGGGACTCAGGGTCAGGCGCCGCACTAGAGGGCGCCGTGCCGGCGCATGGGGCCGGCGACGGGCGTGGCAGAGTACCTGCAGGACACAACGGAAATGGTGGCTGAACCACCGCGTCAGTGGGAGACAGAGAGGAGAGGTCAAGGTCGGAGGTGGAAGGAGGTGTGGAGGTGGTGGAGAATGGAAAGACGGACTCATCAAACACCACATGGCGAGAGATGAGGACTCAGCGTGAGGCGAGGTCATAGCAGCGGTACCCCTTGTGATCCGGGGAGTACCCGAGGAAGACACACAGGGTCGAACGGGGGGCCAGCTTGTGGGGAGCAGTGGCAGTGGTGTTAGGGTAACACGCACACCCGAAGACACGGAGGTGACCGTCGAGGAACCCCGGCTTGTCCTTAATCTGCTCCGTGGGCTCAACCCTCGCTTCTCCAGCACGGCCGACGACATCGCCAGACGTGCTGCCCACCTTCGCCGCCGCCCGCAACATGCTGGTTCTGAAGGAACTTCGCCTCGCTAATGAGGAGACTATTCTGAAGAACACAGCCCTGGTTGCGGGTTGTTCGTCCTCCTCCGGTTGCAGCTCTGATGGCTGCCGCTCCTCGTCTTCCACCCCGCGCTCCCCGGCCAACCCACCTCCACCTCGCCAAGGCGGTAACAGGGGAGGCAACGGGACCGGCAGCCGCCGTGGTGGGCGGCGTGGACAGCAGCAGCACCAGCAGAACGGCGCCCCGCAGCAGTAGCCAGGACGCCAGCAGCAGCAGCAGCAGCAGCTGCCCCCCGGACCATGGTACTGCTTCAACCCGGGGGTTGGCCTCCCTGCCGGGGGCGGGCAGTGGCGTCCTCCAGCCGGCGCTGGCCCGTACGGCCAACCTCCCCAGGCGCACACCGCCTACACCCAGCAGCAGCAGGCGTGGGACCCTGCTGCCCTAGTCGCCGCCCTGAACCAGGTGCAGCTTACCCAGGGTAGCGCTCCCTGGGTAATGGACACCGGTGCTACCTCACACATGAGCTCCAATGACGGTATACTCCTTTCTCGCTGCCGTCCTTCCTCCTCGGTTGTTGTCGGTAACGGCAGCTCCCTACCGGTCACTTGCCAGGGTGACTCCCAGCTCGCAGCTTCTTCATCCAACATTGCTTTAAATAACATTCTAGTGGTTCCACATATTATTCGCAATCTACTTTCAGTCCGTCAATTCACACGTGATAATCATTGTTCCGTTGAATTTGACGCCTTTGGTTTTTCCATTAAGGATCCTCGGACCAGTCGGGTGATGCTTCGCTGCAATAGCTCCGGTGACCTCTACACCTTTCCCACCGCCGCCACCAGTCTCGCCTTAGCCGCCTCCACCGAAGCCGCCAGTTTGTGGCATGCCCGCCTCGGGCATCCTGGTCCTGCCGCCATCATCGGTCTCCAGTCCTTGCTTCCACGTCTTAAGGCTGAGTCTAGTTTGTGCCATGCTTGTCAGTTAGGCAAACATGTTCGTCTACCGTTTTCTAGTTCCACGTCATGTACTACTGCACCCTTCGAGCTTTTGCATTGTGATTTGTGGACATCTCCAGTTTCTAGTGTTTCCGGTCATTCATATTACCTTGCCATATTGGATGATTATACTCATTATTTGCTGGACGTTTCCCATTCGATGCAAATCCGATGTGCATCAACATCTCGTGGATTTCTGCGCCTAAGCCTCCCTGTTAAGTGCTTCCAAGCGGATAACGGCACTGAGTTCGTCAACAACGCCACCGCCCGGTTCCTCGCTGCCCATGGCATCCTCCTGCGCCTATCTTGCCCATACACTTCCGCTCAGAACGGAAAGGCAGAGCGCCTCATCCGAACCATTAATAACATCATTCACACCATGCTTCTTCATGCCTCCATGCCCCCAGCCTATTGGGCTGAAGTACTTAACACAGCCACATACCTTCTCAACCGCCGGCCCTGCTCGGCCGTCGGTGCCGAGATTCCCTTCTCCCGCCTATTCGGCAAGTCTCCCGACCTGTCTCACCTTCGCGTGTTCGGCTGTCTGTGTTACCCGAACCTCTCAGCCACCTCCACCCATAAGCTTGCCCCCCGCTCCACTGCCTGCGTTTTCCTTGGTTATCCCTCTTCCCACAAGGGATACCGCTGCCTGGACATCTCCACGCAGCGCATAATCATCTCCCGGCTTGTTGTTTTCGACGAGTCGTCTTTTCCGTATGCCACTAACACTGCAGGTTCGACTCCGGCAAGCTCTCTCAACTTCCTCGACGACGACAGCGACTTTCTGCTGTCGCAGCAGGCTCCGCCTGGCGGGCGTGGCCCTGTGCCCCTGTCCGGTGCTCGGATCGACAACCCCGCCATAATCGCCTGCGGCCCTCCGGTACCGCCAACACCGCCGCCGGGTCGCTTCGGCCGCATCTACGAGCGGCGCCCTGCTGCCCCGCCGGTCAGCGCAGCATGCCCGCCGCCGCCACCGCCGAGTCGCTTCGGCCGCGTCAACGAGCGGCGCCCTGCTGCCCCGCCGGCTGGCGCAGCATCCCCGGCGCCCTCTGCCCTTGCACAGGCGCCCAGCGGCTCTGCCCAGGCGCCCAGCAGCCCCGCCCTGGCGCCCAGCGGCACTGCCCAGGCGCCCGGAGGTCCAGCAGCCGCGCCCAGTACTGCTGGGGCGTCCGACAGCGGTGCAGTACCTCCCTCCGGTACTGTTCGTCCTTCGACTCGGCTCCAGACGGGCGCCATCACACCCGTCGACTACAGCAGTGCCTTCGTCACCACCGCCTCACCGCTGCCACGCGACTACCGCAGCGCCCTCGCCGATCCATAGTGGCGTGCGGCCATGGCCGACGAGTACCAGGCGCTCATCGACAACGGCACCTGGCGCCTGGTTCCTCGCCCACAAAGTTCCATTCTGATGGCACGCTCGCTCGCCACAAGGCGCGCTGGGTGGTTCGCGGGTTCTCCCAGCAGCATGGCATCGACTACGACGAGACGTTCAGTCCAGTCGTCAAGCCGGCCACGATCTGCATCGTCCTCAGCATTGCCGCCTCGCGCTCCTAGCCCCTACATCAACTTGACGTGAAGAATGCCTTTCTTCATGGTCATCTCGATGAGACGGTCTATTGTCAGTAGCCGCCCGGCTTCGTTGATCCCTCGGCGCCTGATTACGTGTGTCTGCTGCAAAAGTCGCTGTATGGCCTGAAGCAGGCTCCCCGTGCTTGGCACCAGCGCTTCGCCGCTCATCTTCGCACACTCGGCTTCCACCCGTCTGCCTCCGATGCATCTCTCTTTATTTATAAAGAGACTGATGGTGTCGTCTACCTGCTGCTCTACGTCGACGACATCATCCTGACGGCCTCGTCTTCTGCACTCCGTATTCGCATCACAGAGCGTCTGCCCTCTGAGTTTGCGATGACCGACCTCAGCGAGCTCCACCACTTCCTCGGCATCTCCGTCACGCGCTCCTCCGATGGCTTGTTCCTGTCTCAGCGTCAGTACGCTGCCGAGTTGCTCCAGCGTGCTGGCATGGCAGAGTGCCACCCTACGTCGACACCAGTGGACTCCAAGGCCAAGCTGTCTGCCTCTGATGGTGCTCCTGTCGCCGATCCGTCTGAGTATCGCCGCCTCACTGGTGCTCTCCAGTACTTGACTTTGACTCGACCGGATCTGGCTTATGCTGTTCAGCAGGCGTGCCTCTTCATGCATGATCCCCGCAAGCCGCATCTCGCGCTGGTCAAGCGGATTCTTCGGTATGTCAAGGGCGCCCTCTCCACCGGGCTTCACATTGGGACCGGCCCTGTCCAGTCCATCACCGCGTATTCCGACGCTGACTGGGCCGGGTGTCCCGATTCTCGGCGTTCCACTTCTGGCTACTGCGTCTTTCTCGGCGACAACCTGGTGTCATGGTCCTCCAAGCGGCAGTCTACAGTTTCTCGCTCCAGTGCTGAAGCGGAATACCGCGCTGTTGCCCACGCCGTCGCCGAGTGCTGCTGGGTGCGCCAGTTACTTCAGGAGTTGCATCTGCCGCTATCCTCTGCCACTGTTGTCTTCTGTGACAACGTCAGTGCTGTGTATATGACAGCTAACCCTGTCCATCACCGACGGACCAAGCACATTGAGATCGACATTCACTTCGTCCGTGAGAAGGTTGCGCTTGGTGAATTTCGCGTGCTACATGTGCCATCCTCCCATCAGTTCGCTGACATCATGACTAAGGGCCTGCCTGTACAGTTGTTTACTGAGTTTAGGTCCAGTCTATGCGTCCGAGATACTCCCGCTTCGACTGCGGGGGGATGTTAGATATATAGTTTGTATATATCCTAGGGAGTCCTAGTCCTATGTAATTATGTTTACTTGTACTCCAAGTCATGTATGACTATATATATAAAGCCACCCAACCCCTAAGGGTATGAGGTGTTCCGCTATCCTTTTACAGTGATCGTAACGAGGAGGGGTACCGAAGAGAGCGTGGTGTGGTATGGGAGCTGGACAGGCAGCGGAAGGTATGCGGGTAAGGAGATAGGTGGAGGTATGCAGGCTCTCGGCCCAGAAGCGGGCAGGAAGAGAAGCCTGGAGGAGAAGGGTGCGCATGGTGTCATTCGTGGTGCGAATCATGCACTCAGCCTTGCCGTTTTGGGAGGAGGTATAGGGGCAAGACATGCGCAATTGGACACCGTGAGAGAGGAAGAAAGCCCGAGAGGTGGAGTTATGGAACTCACGCCCGTTATCGCACTGGACGGCCTTGATGGTGAGGCCAAACTGAGTAGACACCCAGGCGAAGAAGTGACGGAGCGTGGGAAACGCTTCAGACTTAACACGCAAGGGAAAAGTCCAGGAATAATGCGAGAAATCATCAACCACGACAAGATAGTATTTATAGCCAGAAATGCTCATCACAGGAGATGTCCACAGGTCGCAATGTACAAGATCAAAAATATGGGTCGCATGTGAAGAAGAGGTGGGAAAAGGAAGACGAACATGTCGGCCCAGTTGGCACGCATGACACAAATGCTCATCGTGAGCCCGAGTACAAGGTATGTCGGAACTCCGACTGAGCTGCATCAGAGCATCACGGACAGGATGTCCGAGACGGCGGTGCCAAGTAGTAGAGGAAGTAGAGACGGCGAAAGCAGCTGACGAAGTGGAAGCCGAAGCCGAAGTGGACGGAGCAGAAGGAGGAAACCGAAGCGTGTAAAGGGGCCCCATGCTGTCACATCGGAGGAGTGGACGCCGGGAAGCCAAATCCTTCACAGTAAGACCAGAGGAGTCAAACTCAACAGAACAAGAATTGTCAGCTGTAAAACGACGAATGGAAAGAAGGTTGTGAACCATAGAGGGAGCAACAAGAACATCGGGAAGACGAAAAGAGCCAGGAGTGGTAGCGGAACCCACGGATGTGACAGGAAGACAAGAACCATTTGCGACCATGATAGACGAAGGAAGAGACGGAGAAGGAGGGTGGACAGACGTGAGTATACCGGGGTCGGAAGTGGTGTGGTAGGTGGCACCCGAGTCGGCGACTCAGTCAAGTCTGACGGGAGGTGTCAGGCCCATGGTGCTGAAGGAGCGAGCTAGAGCCGTCGGATCCCAACCGACAGGCCCTGGTGACGACCTGGGAGGTAGGGCCCACGGCGACGCGAGTGGCGGAGGAACCCCGGGTGGTGGAGCCCACGGTGTGGTCGGGACAGCACCGGCGAGCATGGCCGCCGGAGTACGAGGATCGCCACCGGCACCCTGGAAGGGCCACATGGAGATGCGCCCGGACCATGGGTTGCTGAAGGATGGCCAGGGTGCACCACCCCGTGGAGGCGTGGGCGTGGCCCCACGACCAGAGCCCGCACCACGCCCCCCTCTGCGTCGGCGGCGGCTGCCACTGACCCCCCCGCCACCTCCGCTCGGCCCGGAGGGAGGAAGACCAAGAAGAGACTTCGGTGCCGGAGCGGACGTACGCGGCGGTGGAGTGGCGGCAAGGGCAGTCGAGGAGGACGAGGAGCCCGGCGCGGAGAGGGAAGCAGGCTGGACGCCCTGAGTGAGCTCCTCCATGACGAGGTCGTCACGGACCTGCAGGAAGGTTGGGAAGGGCCGCTGCCGGGTGATTCAGGTCCGGAGGTGGCCGTAGCGGTCGCTGAGGCCGCGGAGGACGTTGAGGACCAAGATCCGGTCCTCCACGGGCCAGCCAAGGTCACCGAGGGAGCCGGCCATGCCCTTCATCCGACGGCAGTACTCACCAACGGAGAGATCGCCCTGGACAAAGGTGCGGAACTTGGCGTCGAGGCGCAGAGCCCGGGCTTCGGCGTTGCCCAGGAACTGGCCCTCGAGTGCCATCCAGGCACGACGAGCGTCGGGTGTGTTGCGGATGAGGTCGTGGAGGTCGGTGGTGATGGTCCCGAGGATCCAGGACAGGACGATGCTGTCGAGACGCAGCCACCCTGGGGTCTGAGCCGCAAGCAGGGCGTCGATGAGGACGTGGTCGTCGAGGGCATAGCGGCGTAGGGTGAGGAGAACCATGTCCCGCCAGCGAGCATAGGAGGGCAGCTCAGGGTCGAGGACGACCGTGACCAGGTTCCGGATGTTCTGGACACCGCCGGCCTGGTAGTGGAGCTGCGCCACGAGTGGATCCGCCGGATCGGGGATCTGGATAGGCGACACTCGGACGGCGGGCGAGCTGGAGGAGGTGGTGGTGTCGTAGTACGCCGGGAAGCCCAGGAGCTGCTCCGCCTCGTCGATTTGACGCGCCAAGGCATCGGCCGCATCGCATTCCCGCTCCCAGGCGAGGGCGGCAGCACTCACGCGCGCCTGGCTGTCCGCAGCAGCAGCCCGGGCGGCGATGAGAGCGGCGGCAAGGGAAGGTGCGGCCAGGGGAGGGGCAGGTGCGGGCGGAAGAGGGCCCCCTGCGCCGGTCGCGGCCAGGGCAGGCGCTGGCGGCGGCGGCCCCCCAGCACCTGGCTCAGCCAGGGCAGGGGCGTGCGGCGGCGGCCCCCCAGCACCTGGCGCGGCCAGGGCAGGGGCGTGCAGCGGCAGCCCCCCAGCACCTGGCGCGGCCAGGGTAGGGGAGGGCGGAGGCGGGCCCCCCACGCTGGGCGCAGCCGGGGCCGGGGCGGGAGGGGGCTGGGGCAGTGGCGGCCCGCCAGGTGCGGGCTCGCTGGGCCCCGCACCAGCGGCGGCGGCGCCGCCGCCGGCGGCGAAGAGAGCCGCGGCTGGCTGCCCGCCGGCGGCGCGCTGCGCCCAGGAGGGGTACGGGAGGGGTGGGAAGGAGTGGAAGTACGTGGGGGGAGGAGGAGGCGGCCAGCCGCCGGCCATGGTGGCCGGAGGGGGCGCGGCGGCGGCGGCTGGGAGGGAGGGAGGGGAGGAGAGAGAGAAGAGGTAAACCCTAGCTTGATACCATGCTAAACTGAGTGATTGAATTTGGGCTAACCCTAGAAGGGTAGCTAAGTAGACTGTATACAAGGGTCTCATGGGCTTAGCCTCATGGGCCTAATACATATACTCCAACAGTGGGCCTCTTCTTAAGACTAAAGTCAAGGGGACGCCTTTCCCCTTGATAAAATCTTTTTAATATTAATTGTAGCTATTCACTATTTGTTCTCGAGCATGCAGGAGAGCTGTGTATCATTATACTAAGAAAGGGGTTTAGAACCCGTACAATCCCAACACACTCACAGTTTAACAAACAAAAACACATGACCTCGACCTATGAACAGCAGCCTCCAATTCGAGCAAGGGCATCATTCTTACTTTTGTTACTGATATTTTGCAGCTAGTGAATACCGGAAAGGAAAGGGCAAAAGTTAGCCTATTGATGACTTGGGCGGTACTACCGTACTAGCTACTACTTTTCCTCAGGTGTTTCCACCCAATTTGTATTTTATGATATATTGGATCTGATCATGTTATATTCTTGATGCTATGCTAGAATTCTATAGGAGGACTTTCACATCATTCTGGGGGTCATGTAAATGAGCCATTCATGTTAGTATGATGTCACCAAAAGCTTAATATGTTCTCTATTGCCAGTGCTGCATGTAGTGAAATGGTTTCTGTTCTGTTTGACATGCAGAGGAAAAAATGGAGTTTCTGGTGTTCTTCTACATCACAAGCAAGTTAACAACTGATCACTCCTTTTCTATTCTTCTTTTTGGCAAACTTCCTTGGTTGTAGATTAGTCAAATCTTGAAATAAGCACTTATAACTGGTCTGAATTCATCCATATTGTCTGCCTAAAAAAGGAAGAAACTATTAGCTCAATATGTGGTGTTTTCTGCATATATTTTCCAACATGATTTTTTGTTACTTAAAGACTAGCATTGATTCTCTATTAATAACATCGCAGGACAGCCAATAATAATCCTCCTGTAACATTTGCAATTGCGGCATGTGAAAATCAAAATGTGAATGTCTCCGTATTGCCTGTTTTTGGGCTTTCTGGAGAAAGTTCTGTTACTGCTAGGGAAATGTGGGGCACAATGGTTCAGGTGATTTTTACTTTTTCCCCTCCTTTCCTTGTTCTTCCCTGCCTGTAATTCCCAGTTTTAGATGAGATTATTGTATGCACAGAAGGCAAACCTTCTGTGGAACTGTTTTGAAATAACCAAATGCTTGCGATTTTGATGACTGAGGGTGCATATGATACCATCTGATTGTTTAATTAAATTGTTTAAAGGATGGTTCCTTTGACCGAGATAATTTCAATGCTGGTCCCAGCATGCCTTCTTTGCTGGGCGATACAGTTTGTGCAGCAGTTTCTGCTTCCACCTGGGTTGAACCGCATGGAAGATGTACAATTGTGTTTGCATTGGCTTGGTCTTCTCCTAAGGTTAAATTTAAAAAGGGGAATACATACTACAGGTAACTTCTTTATTCCTAACTTTTATTTGGTGACAACTGTTAATCATGACGCATCCAAGATCGACACAACTCAGAGCACTTGTTAAAAACACACTATGATTCCTTTCATTCAAACATTGAAGTTGTTGGACAATGCATGTGGGAATAGTATTTGCACTCTGTTAATATTTTCTTCCAGTTGCCATTCAGCTTTTACTATGCAATATATAGACTCTGAATAGTAAAGAGTCTGTTAATCAGCTTATCTTCTGGCAAGAGCTAAACATTGATATATCTTTCATTAAGGTATCTGTAGTGATGTGGTTTGTATTATTGATAGCAAAACTCCTGGATTCCTAGCTTTCTGCTACTTATAGGTTATAACATTTGGTTCATGTTGTGCTAACAGGAGATATACAAAGTTCTATGGAACTTCTGCAAGATCAGCCATCAATTTGGTAGAGGACGCTTTGATAAGTATGTTTCCTGTAAACATCTATTGCACAACATATACTTTTGTTCCCAAGTTGTGTCATGAATTTAACATATGATGATTATACCTTTTAGCTTTCCTCTCATATTTGAATATTCTGGTTTGATTCATTCATTAATTCTAGTGCTTCCTTTAATTTGTGCTGTATTTATTTCTCTATTAGTTACTTTCTTACTTGAGAAAATTTGCATATTAATGTGTCTTTCAGAGTATAAGCATTGGGAAGAAGCGATTGATAAGTGGCAGACCCCGATTCTCCGAGATGAGAGGCTTCCAGAATGGTACATGCTTGTGCTGTGCATGACAGACACTGGTTTGATTGCTTCTGACATATTTGTACTTCCTGATTATAAATTATGTGAAATTCATGCTTGTACTTCATATTTTTTGTAGAGACCATATGATTTAGTTGGTATTATTAGATTTTGATCTGCATGGTAAGATGCCTGTACTTTATCATCTTTACTCTTGCAGGTACAAGATTACGCTCTTTAATGAGTTGTACTTTCTAGTTGCTGGTGGAACTGTTTGGATTGGTACTAATTTCTGCCTATTGTTACACTTTTCCCTTTCCAATTTTCTCCTATTCGCCATATTAAGTTTGCAAGTAACACAATGAGCTTGAATGATATCGGTATATGCATTACTGGATTTCGGCAATAATTAACCAGTATTGCTTAGAAACAATCCTCCGTTTACCTTCTGTTTGACTGGAGTCTTTTGGACAACAGTATAATATTACTAGGCAACATGCGAATTGTGTTTTCATTGATCCATGTTCACCAAAAAAAAATTATAAGCATTGCATGCAAATTTTGTGTTGAAGTTGTGTGTGTTGGTTGATATGTAGTCATTTTCAAAGATCAAGTTGCTTCTGGATGAAGAAAATGAACAACATAATATTGGATTGATCCAAGAGCACACTAAGCATACAAGTCCCATTGTTCTGATATTTTGGACGGTCAATTTTTTGTCTGATTATATCCTCTCTATTAGGAGGTGATAATACCAAAAAAAGATTATTTTTTTATATATGCATTTTTCACAACTATACTAATACTCTGATCTTCTTTTTAAAATTTCGGTATCTGTATTTGTTAGTCACAGATAGTGAATCATTTTTTTTCTGTACGTGACAGATAGTGAATCTTTGGTGTCTGATGCTGATAATAAGTCGATTCCAAGTCGCTCAGAAGACAGTAATTTGCCATTTCGCGATAGCACATGCAATTCTACAGTTCCACTCATTGGTTTTAGCCCACATGAGAATGATGACAAAGAAAATGTTGGGAAGTTTTTGTACCTTGAAGGAATAGAGTACTTCATGTGGTGCACCTACGATGTACACTTCTATGCCTCCTTTGCTCTTTTGGATCTGTTTCCTAAGATTGAATTGAGCATTCAACGTGATTTTGCTAGAGCTGTTTTGCGGGAAGATAACAATAGAGTCAGATTTCTTGCTGATGGTACCTGGGGTATTCGTAAAGTAATCGGTGCTGTCGCCCATGACCTTGGAGCACATGATCCTTGGCATGAATTGAATGCTTACAACATACATGACACAAGTAGATGGAAAGATCTTAATCCCAAGTTTGTGCTTCAGATTTACAGGGATTTTGCTGTAACAGGTGATAAGTCATTTGGCAAGGATGTCTGGCCTGCAGTCTGTACTGCTATGGAATACATGGAACAATTTGATCATGATGGTGATGATATGATTGAAAACGATGGATTTCCTGATCAAACTTACGATGCTTGGACAGTTCAAGGAGTAAGTGCGTATTGTGGTTGCCTCTGGCTTGCTGCCCTTCAAGCTGCAGCGGCACTGGCCCAAAGCCTTGGACATGATGACTATGCTGAGAGGTGCATGGCAAGATTTGGAAAAGCTAAAACTGTATTTGAAGCCAGGTTATGGAATGGTTCATACTTCAATTATGACAGTGGTACAAGTTATAATAGCCGTTCCATCCAGGCAGATCAGCTGGCTGGACAATGGTATACTGCATCGTCAGGTTTGCCGCCTCTATTTGATGAGGATAGGATAAAATGCACGCTTCAGAAAATATTTGACTATAATGTGATGAGGGTGAAAGGAGGACGTATGGGGGCCGTGAATGGTATGCATCCAAATGGGAAGGTTGATGAAACCTGTATGCAGTCAAGAGAAATCTGGACAGGAGTAACATATAGTTTAGCAGCAACGATGCTGCTGCATGGAATGGAGCATCAGGCCTTCACTACTGCAGAAGGCATTTATATTGCAGGATGGTCTGAAGAGGGCTATGGGTAATGCTTCTTTTCCCAATACTCCCTCCGTCCAAAAAAACTACAATTCTAGTATTGGCTCAAGTCAAATTTTCTTAAGTTTAACTAAGTTTATTGAAAATAGTATCAACATTTATGTCTCCAAATAACTTTACTATGAAAACATATTCCATGATTAATCTAATGTATATTTTTTATATTCAGTCATACTTTAGACTTATTGACTTCGGAAAAAGCTAGAATTGCACTCTTTTTTGGGCGGAGGGAGACATGAGTTGTACAGTAATGTGAATGGATTCTTACAATTCCTTTGATATTTGTAAATGTAAGTAATGTGCGACGTAGTCATACATGGTTTTGATGTTATTTGCATTCTCCTTTGGTATATGATGTTTGAGTCTCACTATAAAGCCTATTTTCGTTCTTCAAATAGCTGTTTAAATCTCAAAATCAAAGCTCCCCTCCCTAAAACTGTAAGTCCACTTATTGTAATGTTCTGTTTGTGCGCAACAGATTTAGTTCTTTTATGGGTACCACACTTTCTTGGATTTGGTACAGTCATCAATCTATCTTGTAACAGAAATGGAGCCCCTTCATTCGATCTACTCTGCTAATTAGTAATAATCAAGTTCCTTGATGAAACAAATTCAGGTACTGGTTCCAAACTCCAGAAGCATGGACAATTGACGGTCATTACAGGTCACTGATATATATGCGCCCCCTTGCAATCTGGGCAATGCAGAGGGCCTTGTCGCCGCTAAGGTCAGTACTGGAGGCGCCGAAGGTTAATACAATGGACAGAGCTCACAATGCTCCAGGCACGTTCCAATTTCTCCAGGATAGCGTTAGAAAGATGACACCCAAGAACGGTTGTTTTGGAAACACTGTAATTAATTGGGATTGTTGATGTGACGGTAGCATTAATGTAGAAAAGGTGTGGAACGGGTGCCATATTCTGTTCAGGTTATTCAGCTATGTGGTGTAACTCTGACAGTGAGCCCGACTTTGCATTGTTGTACAGAAAACGTACATAATGCTGTGTTTCCCCGATATTCGTAACAATGTTGTTTAGCACACGAAAATCGGTACAGTTTATTGTTCATATAGTATTTTAAAACGAGTACAGCATACCTTCCATAATGCTATTGCAACGTCTTAAATATCACATTCCAGCATTATTTACAAAATGTGAACAGCTTTAGAAAAACCTGAAACATATTTTGATGTTTTGAAACTTTTCTTTCAAAATGTTGAAAGTTGAGCACGCAAAATCATATGGATAAAAGAGTACAATTGACTAGAGGTCTATTTACTTATCGGTGGTGTCATCTAGGTCTATCAACTTTCAAACTGTATTTTTGGATATATAAACCTTTTAAGTGTTCCATTGGAGATCCGTACCCCTACTTTTAAAGTGTTTTACTAGAGATTCATACCCTCCATTTATGTTTGTACTTTACATAAATCTTTCTTTCTTTATTTTTCAGAAACCTCTCTATTTTGCCAAAGTGGATAAAATGGTTGGACACGCCCACGTATATAGAGCCCACAGAAAAAAAAAAACTAGTCGTTATGCGCTTAGGTGGGCTTTCTGCAGGGTCATTGAGAAATTCAATGTCAACTGGAGTAAAGATGCTTTCCTCAAACGGTTACTGCCTCAACTATCATACCTAACAATTAGGAGACCCTTTACTTTGGTGCTACTTAGCCACAACCATCGAACTAATCTGGTTCCTATGTTGCTTTCAGGAAAAATAGACAGAGAGGAAAGCCTGTAGAGTGATTGCTCTAGTGCTCCCATAGAGACACCACTAGAGAAATCTAGTGGGCCTAGGAGCACTAACAGAAGGTTCTACCGGCAAACTCTGGTGCCACGTAGCATCCGTCACCGGAGAAAGCGCCAGCAATTTTGGTTTAGTTGTGCCTCCGCCGATCACCGCCATTTATATTCATTCATTCTCTAGTGGAGCTCTTGCTCCTGTGGTACTCCCCTAGGGGCACTGGAGAATAGTGGCCTACCAGTCCGTACACTAAGATAGTCAGCCAAGGGGTTGAGGGGTTAAACCTATGCTTTGGTGCCCTCGAGGGCCAAAATCTAGTAGCATGCCAGTCAGCACACTACGCTAGTCAGCAAAGGGGTTGAGGGGTTGAGCCTATGTTTTTGTGCCCTCTAGGGCTAATGAAAACCGTAGTTTAATTTTGGGTAACTGATGAAACCTATTAGACTAACATTTAATCTAAGTATGAAATTAGATAAGGTGATCCAATCCAAGTGCTGGAGCTAGATGGCTATGGTGTTAGCCAACCGACGGTGATCAGGTGCTCCACGTTTGGAAAAGAAGAGTTGAAAAGCTAAAGAGCTCAAGGTAAAGATATAAGACTATATGAGCTCTTTCTTTTGGTGATTAAGATATTACGGAGAGTGTGATCATACTTAAAATTGATAGTTGTACTATTAAGGGAAGAAAACATTGTTTATTTAGTTATCAAGTGCCTCTAGATCATATGATTGTTGCATTTTACATTAGGATCTAAACTGAACTAATTACACCCTTGAAAAGTTTGAAAAATACTAACACACATGCACAGTTGAGTGGAATACTTTTGTGTTAGCATATGTGAGCAAGGGTAAAGAAAGGAAAAGAGAAAGGTTATCTCAGAACTGACTGAACGCGCCTCCTAGATCGATTGGATGAGTCCGGTAGTAAATCCAGACATCGGTAGCTCGAGTGCATCGATGGAACGCTACTACAATGCGAGAAACGCGTCTCGTCCAAGGGTGAAAACGCAGGTGTTTGAGCAACCGGACGTTGTGTGAGTCCGGTCAGCTGACCTGATGCGTCCAATGCGTTCGGAGGCTCTTTGGAGCCTCTCTGGTTCCGACTAAACTCGAACTGGCATGGTGTAAACTTGCCGACCATTGAGATGTAAATACCGAGGTTTAATCATGTGGACGGCTATGAGCAACCGAAATCTACTGACTAGGATGTGTTTAGTTCATAAAAAATTTTCTCTATCACATCAATTGTACTTTCCGCCTGTATGGAGCACTAAATGAAGTAGCAGCTGTTGTATGTTTGTATTTTTTTTCTCTGGCTAGCTCGAGATGAATCTTTTGAGTCTACTTGGGACATAATTGGACAAAAGTTATCAAATACAAACAAAAGTGGTACAGTGTACTTTTTTCCAACTTTTCCAATCTAAACGTAGCCTAGATGCAGCGCGCCAGGTGTAGTGCGTCCTGTGCTCCCACAACACAGAGCAATGGCTATTTTGTGGTGTGGTTTATAAATAGATGGTTGGCTGGCTTACAGAGTCTCTTTTGCACATTTTGACGATCCATATTCTCTTGTGAGCCAATCCATCACTCTCTGTTTATATCAAAATTTAGTAATTTTATGGCCAACAAAAGTCTACATAAGGAAGCCGATAGTTTGATGAAAAATGAAGATTGAAGCATGATGACGAGAGGTCCAAACTCCAAAGGATGCCGATGGTGTTCATGCAAGGTGACAAAAGAAGCCAGACAGAAAAGAGATATGCATGCTCAGTTATTTGCATGGATGGCCAAATTTAGTATTGGGCCACACCTATTTCTATTTTGAGCAAGCTATAATGGGACCTGCATGCAAACGTGATGGGTTCGCCACGGTCGATTAAATTACTTCGTGGCTAAGAGATAATGTGTTATCTGGTGCATGCCCAGAAGGAAAGTCACGAGCAAAGAGATATTTTAATTCGTCCAGGTGGGATACGTGAAGCTTCTCGACTAAAAATAGAGTCCACATGCAAGGAAAGAAGGCCGCGGCAAATATTAGAAATAAACGTGATCTTTTGTATAAGTCCTACTTTTGTACGCAAAGTCGCAATCCTATAAATAAAGGGTCACGGCAAATTGTAATAGCCCTATCAATCAATCAATATAACAACTCTTTTCGACTCCGGCCAAAAACTCTAGGAGTAGAAGTAATGTAGTTTCTCGATGAGTTCTTCGTCACAAACAAAGCTGTCATTCGGTGGACATCCAAATTTGTAAGTACCATCACCGCTTGTTTTATCTCATACGGCCTGTGCGATTCTGCCTCGCACCCTACTGTTAGATAGATCCAACTAGTTATCGATTTTTATTTAATTTGAGTATGGCATGTGCAATTCTACCTTACACCCCACTGCTTAGATTAGATTAAAGATTAGTTATCAGCTCTAACTAAACTGGCTATTTATTTTGATTCATTAAGTTACCGATGTTGCTTGATGGTTATTTATTATTTATTTTATTTTAAGCATCATTACCCTGCTCAATCTTGATCTGTTCTCTATCGGCTTAAATCTTCTTATGTTTTTATCTTGCTTCATGATTAAGTGGTTATTGAATAATATACTGAAGCGAGTAGATTTGTTTATCATTAGCTGATCGGTTAGATCTTGATTGTACATAGATTGCACGCAAGTAATAAAATGAACCGTACCGAGAGTCTTTGAATAGTAGATCCGATTCAGAGCTTACGTCACAAGCTATCTCGATCCGGTCGATCCTATTTGACAAGCGTGATAGGTTGAAACGTGTGTTAATTTATAAAGTATTTATGTCTAAAGAATTGTTCAATATGATTTGGTATCATTCATGTGCATTTGAATCGGTTAAATGGAAGATTGGATATTTCAGTGTACTCATACAATTAATTTATGCATGCTGGAATTGACTCTTTAGTCGATTTCTACTCGTATCAGCTCTCAGAGTCATACATTCGAAACTGTCTGGCTATACCAGAATGTTCCGCCTTAAATTACTGATTATCTTTCTCACCTTATCAATTGTAGGTTAAAATATGGGTACATCATATTAGTATATCCATCCCGGGTGTTTTGAAGCTAGCTGGGTCCGCTGAACTGTCGCTCTCATGGATTGTTCCGGCTTCGTTGTGTGCTGATCGCAGAATCACATTTTGCGTCAACACTCTCCCACTATATGGACCTTGATGTCGCCTAGAGGGGATGAATAAGCCTGTAAAATTTTAACTCAAACAAATGTCAGAACACAGAGCGGCTGCGCTTCCCTGGCCAACAACACCCGAGACTGCAGACCAAACTTGGTGGAGATGTGCTAAGAGTGTCCAGGAGCCTATTCCATAAACTAGATGGTTGCAGAAGCTTATACACAAATAGATCAAGTCCAATCCCTAGAATCACCACAATGACAAGTAATACAAAGCAATAGCAAGAACACAAGAGACACAATGAATTATCACATGGTTCAGCTCGCTACCAAGGCTTGCCTATGTCCATGTTGTTGAGGTATGCCACTAAGGCTTAGGTTTTCCACCAAGGTTTGCCTTTTTTTTCATTCTCAAGTCAAGAGAGTGAACCCTTGAGATGAGTGGTTCTTACTAGCAGCCATAGAGGGTGATAACAAACTTCCCACGGTTCACCACAAGCATGGGAGCTCGCCAGACGACACCTAGCCATTTAGGAGGCTCCACCTTCAAGAGTAACAAATGCGCAATGAATGACGACGAAGCTCGATAAGTGCTCAAGGTTTGGAGTGCTCTAATCTGCTCTCTAACAATTATTAACCATTCATTCTCACAAAGAGATGCGTTAGAGAAGGCTCTCAAATGGCTTTGGAAGAGTTTGCAATGATCTGGGCACCAATATCATGTCTAAGGGTCGTGTGATGGGTTTATATAGCCCTCACACCAAAACTAGCCGTTAGAGTTCAAAAACTAGCCGTTATGATTTGTAGGAGCCCGGCACTGCCGCTCTTAGCGCAACAGTACTGCTCGTGCAGCACTGCTGCCCTCCAGAGCAGCACTATCGCAGCTCCCTAGAATAGCAGAGGTTACCTTACAAAAAAACACAATAACATTTCACAGACTCCGTTTTTAGTGATCTTGGATATTCCAGAAATTATGTTTCAAGGGCTATCAAACCCAACAGAGAACAAGGCCCAAGATTAAGTTCATTTCTAAGTGTCTCTCATGTTAGCACTCGGGGTTCGGTTAGTTTGAGCACTTGAGACTTGTCTATGATTGTATTGCATCCCCTTGATAGTGTGGCATACTTATACTCAAAGATCAAGAGAATAAAAATATTTTAGCCACTTCAGTCTTCAATGTCTTCATATACTATTCCTTCTCAATAACACTTCATAAGCGGTTGCAATCATCCTTGTCTCATCTCTTCGAGCAAACACACCTTAAGTATGCGACTTGAACCATTTCAACACATGTGACTTCAACTCATGGCTTCAAGTCACTTCCACTAATAATTGGAAAAGTTTGCTACAAGACATGCAAAGTGACCTTTGTTTGCT
The DNA here is from genome assembly GCA_038502445.1 of Eremochloa ophiuroides. Lineage (NCBI taxonomy): Eukaryota > Viridiplantae > Streptophyta > Magnoliopsida > Poales > Poaceae > Eremochloa > Eremochloa ophiuroides. The sequence continues at coordinate 33,133,703 of JAHLJS010000001.1, read as the reverse complement.
AGTGGACATGCAAAATTTGACGATTTGCTGGTGGACACTCTGGTTCTTTACCAATTTGCTGGTGGACACTATGTCTAATAAGATATTTCTATAAAATAGATATAAAATCATATAAGTGCCCAACAGTTGTACTATAAAATCATCTACACTCTACATAATGAGAATACATGGCAAAAATATTGTTTTGCACTAAAATAACCATTTTATCCCTCTTCATAATAGACAAAGTTAATCATGGTTAATTTGTTAATATGTTTGTATGACATTAAATTTTTTTTAAAAAATCACAAAATGGGTACGCAACCAAATCTTGACTATGCTAAAAATATTAGTTCAAAATAGTAAAGTTTGTATTGGTATATTTAGCATGACTGAGTTATACATTTATCTTCTGCCAAGCTTAATTGGTATACTAAACTTTGTAATTTCAAGCTGATATTTTTAATATAGTCATGATTTGGTGTCATAGACATTCTATGTTTTTTCTAAGATTTTTTGTGTTCTACAAATATATGAACACATTAACAATGGTTAACTTTGTATATTTATGAAGAGAGGCAAAATAGTTATTTTAGTAGAATATAATATTTTTACTTTGTAGTTCTCATCATGTAGAGCGTAGAAGATTTTATAGTATAATTTTTGGGCAATTATATGATTTTATATATTTTATGAAAATATCTTATTAGGCATAGTGTCCACTAGTAAATTTGTAAAGAACCAGAGTGTCCACCAGCAAATCGTCAAATTTTTCACGTCCACTAGCAAACAGAGGTCACTTTTCATATCCTGTAGCGAATTTTCCCCTAATAATTTGATCCTCAATACAATATGACTTCTCATAACTTGATTAGTTTCTCGACTCAATACAAGTACTCTCTTCTTCACCTTAACTATGGTACCTCGGTCCAAGCCATCGCTTACCCATCACCTCTGCTTAGTCCCTCGAAGCCCTTTCCTTACTATCTTCATCTTATCAAGCCATACTCAAGTAACATCATATTAAGAATCCATTGAAAACCATTTCTTCAATATCTGATCTTTGCTTGAAAATCTTCTGGATATGAATATTGAGATTAATCAAGCTTCACATAGAGTAACATATATGAATCAATATCAATATGGTCAAGTCAATTCATGATTCCTTATATCTTCTCTATTTTGGCTTGACACTCCTCGAATTCACTTCAATATCTATCTTCGTACTTCTAGGTTTATCAAAACAATGCAAAGTGATTTTCCAAGTCTTTATCCATACAAGCAAACCATTCTAGAGACCGACTTATATCCAATATGCATCGTCTCCTTTGTCATTTAACCTTTGCTTGGCATTACCTCACCTATGCATTCATTCAATCCTTGATAAAAGCTAATCCATTATCAAACTCTTCTTGTTCATAAAAAGTAAGCCATTATTGAGATCAACCCAAGATCATCAACTCATGTCTCTTTTGCCATTTGCCAAATATGCTTGCTTTCTCATGATGCTATGGTATTCCACAACATATAAGCCAATTCATCGATGCAAAAAGTATCCACCCGAAACAAGAGCAGCGGCAAAGTATCCACAAGAAGGGGCCATCACGCACTTAGCAGCAAAGTATCTGCCGAAGTGGGGAGACCGGGTGAGCATGGCGGGCATCCGCTAATAGCAACACAGTGCGGCAAAGTATCCGCCTGAAACAAGAGCAGCGGCCAAGTATCCGCAAGAAGGGGCCATCACGCACTTAGCAACAAAGCATTTGCCGCAGTGGGGAGACCAAAGAGACATTGGCGGCAAAGCATCCACCCAGAACAAAGAGCAGCGGCCAAGTATCCGCTACGAGCAACAGACGACATCGGCAACATCAACTGATTGGACAGACCATGTCAGAGAGAAAGTTGAAGCTAAGCAGGCACACCACAGTAGGGAACTCCGTCGAAGTAGCAAGATGACACAGACGTGCTCCAACTGAGCCTTCAAGAAGGAAATGACATCCGCAGATGCCATCAAAGTTGGAAGAATGCACGGGGACCTTAGTCCAACCAGTCCATCAACACCCGCGACGAGCAGAAACTACGGTGACGCCTCCAAGAAGGAACACGATGTGGGCGTGGCGCCGCCACCAGCCCAAAGTTGGACAAGGTTTTCACGTAGAAAACTGCTCGGTTGCGAACGAGGAAGGGGGAGGTTAACCTGCGTCTGCCACGGCCAACCTGACCAAGGCATGGCCGCCAGCCGCCGCTACTGCACCAAGCCCCAAGGGCGCGTGCCCAGCCGCCGGCCACCAAGGCACCAGCCACCAGGCCCCAGCCAGCCACGACCGCTGACCGGCCAGCCTCGGCCGTGGCCCGGTGAGCCTCAGCCGCCGCCCGGCCAGCCTTGGTGCCCGGGCACGGGAGGCCAGACCCGGCCACGGCCCCTTCCGTCTCGACCACCGGCCGGCCATGAAGCCCCAGATCCAGCGCAATGGGGATGCCAGATCCAGCGAAGGGGAAGGTGGATCTGGATCGCTGGCTGGCAAGCTCGCCGGAGGACCCAAGATTAGGGGCAAAGTGGTGGAGGGGTGGGAGGGGGGAGAGGGGAGGAGTGGCTCGGGCTGCCGCAGGCCGTCGCTGCCGCACACCGGAGGGTGGCGACGGCGGCCGGAGGGAGGCAGGGGTGGGGGAGCTGTGGGCGGTGGGGCACGGTGTCGCCCCTGCGAGAGTCCGTTTCGTTTCGTTGCAAGCAAGCTGTCACTGTAGCAGAAGCTGCAGCTTCATGCTATGAATACTCATGCTGCAGCTGCAGCGGACAGGGCTTTTGTGAAACGAATCATCTAGATTCTAGAGTCTAAATAAGACTCGTCATATGCTAAACTTGGTCAAACGGATCCGATTATTCATAATAACTCAAGAGACGGATATATAAATAAATTGAGTTTCCGACTAGCCGAGTCGGAGATACCTGCATGAAATGAACATTATTCTCTCCATGCAGGACATCTGAGCAAGTCGCTATCCATGCCATATTATATAGAGTATATATACTAATTAACTATGGTGTGCGTATGTTGCACTTTATGTTGTTCTTTCTCTTATATTGTTTCCATTTGTAGGACAAACTGAAGTACTCCATTGTTTAGTCCGTCATGGGCACAAAATTGCTTTAGTTGGATATCCACATCATCAGCTAGTCGAGAAACACTCAACTGAGCATTGGTATTGACGTCTACTTATTTTGGCGCCTTATACTCACACACATGACACGCCGTAGTTTCTTATTGGAGAGCTTATCCGACCTCAAACGTTAACCATCATCCGAATACCAATTGTCTCTTGATCACCACTGAAGACGAAAGGTACCAACGATGACAACAAAACATTGTGACGTACAGAATTCTCTCAAAAACATTGTGATAGAAGTCCGAGTATATAGAATACCAATACCCCCGGCGCCCTTTTGAAGACAAACACATATAGTAACAAAGCCCGGCCCATTGTGGTGAGTGCACACGCGATATGGACGAAGGCCAAGAAAACATGGAAGACGTGGACTTGGAGGAGCAGCCGCTGGCACATTCACCGCCGCCTTCTCCACCGCCGCCTCGCAAATCGTCGTCAACGAAGCCTGCCGGTGCGGGCAGCCGCTTGCTCGCCACGCCTGCGCGCGCCCTTTCGATGGTGGTGCTGGTGGTCGGCCTCCTCTTCTCCGTGCACCTGCTGGTCCACGATGTGAGGACGTTGGTGCTACTCGCGGCTGAGTGGCTGTGCATCTTCTTCGTCATGTCGTGCGTGGCGGCCTGCGAGAGGGACGACGACGACGCCGGCCGTGGCTCCAACAGCGGGCTGGGGACCGTCGCGGAGGTGGCGCTGTGGTCGTTTGCTATGGCGCTCACGGTGACCATGACGTTCTGGGTTGCATCCGGCCTGCCTCTGCCGGCCGTGGTGGTTCTCTACTTGCTATCGCTGCTCGCTGTCTCAGCCTGTTTTGCGGTTCTTCTTCATTAATGCTTGATTACGTGTACTAAAAATGTTAAATGAGGTTCGTGCTTGGTAAACGATTCTTGATGCAGGCCGCCTCGATCTTGACGATGTACATGTATTATGTCTCGTAGTAATTGGGTAAAAAGCACTCCACCTTAATATATCCTGGCCAGATGCTTAGGTTCTGAGGGAGGATTTTAGCTTTTACTTACTTTCTTGGCATGTTCTTTTTGTTTTTCTAGATATGGCTAGTGTGTGTGTGTGTGTGTGTGTATCACAGAAAACATAGATATTCTCAAGCATGGTACATTAGTACATGATTCTCATGAAAATAATATGAAACATTAGAAAGTAAATACCTAGTGTAGTGCTAGTGATGATTTGGTGCTTTTTCACCTTCCAGTTCCATGGCCTCATTGACAACGCCTAGTTTGAACAAGATGTAAGAGTTAATGAGAAAAAGAATAACCAAAAATTAATCATATTGATTATGCATTTGTATAAATGAAACCAAGTAACACACCAAGAAGTACTAGGTAGATTAGATAGCTTTTTCTTTCGTGTCTTCAATTCTTGAAAATGATGTAAGATATCATCATTATTAATGGCTGCAAATACCACTAGCTCAACATAACATATCATACTAGGATAAACCAACTTCATACAGGTGAAGGGGGTGAGCCGGCGAGGCCACAGAGGTAAAGCAGAGGGGCAGAGCTAGAGCTTGGAGGGGGCAGGCAGGGGGTGACGAACAATGGGGACGGTGGGTCGCCAGTGGCCAGCGGGGAGTGGAGTGTGGGCCGTGGGGGCAGCCAGACACGGATAGGGACGAGCGAGAAAGGAGCGATGTCAACGGCACTCGTCTGGTGGTGCGAAGGGAGAAGAGAGCAATGACTCAATGTTGTGAGGCTATGCCCTACTCGGTTGGATGGGCAGGTGAGAGGTCATTTTTTGGTTTTGGTAATTGAGTGACAACTTAGGCGGACTAATATGTGTTCAAGTGATTACACAGGTGTTTTGTCCACAGGTACATGTGTGTGAGCAACTATGCCATGGAGGTGGAAATGGCTTAGCGAGAGTTGCTTAGCTCACACATGTGGTATGGAGGAGCTTAATGTATGCAACATGACATGCAGTCATGTGGCTAGGTAGAAAATATCAAGACAAGGCTTGGCAAGCTAATGCGCTTGGCGCCGATGGACCAACTCAACGAAGAAGAGCAAGCAAGTCGAAGATTGATGAACCAAAAGCAACATGATGATATGAAGTGGATCATATCATTCTTGTGGTGTTGATGCATGTGTTGCATCGGCATCGACGGTATGGAGAAGGAGATGAAGACAATGATGGAATGGAAAGCGCAAGACAACGGTATAACTTAGGGTGTTTCTATTTCATCGATCTAAAATTGAGTAGAGAAGTGCTTGAGCGGTTTTAGAACAGATGGCCGTACTATCAAGAGGGGCAAATTTGTTTGCATATCGGTCATCTAGCTCCACTTGAGCGATCTGTAACAGAACCGCCTAAATCACGTGGCCCACAGACACCTGTCATTGTCACTAATGACCTCTGACAGTTGTACCCATGGCCCAAATGACCTAGAAGACTCTGCCGGGCTACGTCATCACCCGTTTCTCCGACAGGATCCCATTACAAAGCCATTGCAGAATTACAACATTTCATAACAAAATACATCAGAGTAAAAGTGTGGAAAGATTACATAGTACTTAGGTTACAAACCAGTTGTCCAAATATAACTTAAGTGCAATTATTACAAACCATACGTAGATAGCAGTAGCAATAGAGTAGCTAAATACAATACACTTAGATAATGATAATAAGAACCCTGCCCAAGGGTTTAGCTTCACTCATCATCACTCCCTTCCTCGATGACGGTCATGCAGCAGGGGTTAAGACAAACCTGCCGCGGCTGTTCTCCTGCAACAAGGGTTAACAAACCCTGAATACTAGGGTACTCCGCAAGACTTACCTGACTAAAAAAAATAAGGGAGAAGACTCAGGAATGCAGGCTGAGGGGAGTCAAGGTAAGGCTTTAGCAAGAGAATAGCAATACTAATATTGAATCCTATTTCCAATATTTTAATTCAACAACATCTTTAATACATAACCATTGCTCTAATTTCATTCACATGTATCCTCAAAGTTTCAATTACTTATCCATTCTCAAAACCTAGTTCCGAACCACTCTTCGGTGTAGGTGTGAGGATCAAGTCTCCATAACGAGGAGCACGACGATTTGAATCGATTAATACCCAGCTGGGGATCCCTATCCACACTACATATGTAGCACCTAAGCTTGCATATGCCAACCCCATCTACCATGGTTTTTTCAAAACCTAAACCGGTCCTGCGCCACCCAAGAGCACAGTACTCCTCTCCAATCCAGTACGCTGGCCACGAGGGTACACGCTACTCTCGCCATCTCTTCACTCCCAGTGCGTGGTTGTCGGTTCAAGTAGTAGAGCCACTGGAGAAAAGGCTTCCCAGAGTATGTGGCTAGTTGCAAAGTCTCGATCACAGCAGGCCCACAACGAACAGTCCCTAATTCCTTTTCCGTCAGAGACAATGCATTGGGACTCTAACCCAAGTATAAAGTAACCATACGGTTTTCAAATCTCTTTTTCCGTCGGTGACGATGCATCTCCAACCCAAATGTATGACCACCGAACGGAAAACCCCTTCCCGTCGGTGACAATGCACTGACCAAGTGCACAACCGCCGAGCGGGAACATTCTTCGTTTCCCTTGTTCTATTAATTATCAATAGTATATCATAATAGCTCAGAAAATAGCCTTTTGTGCAAAAGCTAAATTAATTAAGTAAGGCTAAGTATTTTTCAACATTTCATTTAAAAATAGGTTTCAAGGATGGTATTTCAGTGGTCAAGGTTGGTAATGCATCAATTGGGTTATCACTCAACTCCTATCAACTTAATGCAGTAGTTTAACTCAAAGTTATAAACATTTTATAAATCACAAGGAAGGGCTAATGCACTAGGGCTTGCCTACTGCGTACAGCGTCGGGTCAGTATCAGTGCCACAAATGTCAAACCCCTGGATCACCTCCGGAATCACTTCCTCAGTAGAAGACTCAACTTTGACCTCCTCGTTTCCGATCACTACACGTATGCAATGATGCATGCTTAATATGATGTTGGTATTTCTTAATATTGTAACAAAAGATAGACTAAAAGTTCATCCCCGGCAACGACGTTAGAAATGCTTGTTGGCATTTCTTAACATCGTTACAAAAGATAGACTAAAAGTCCATCCCAGGCAACGGCGCTAGAAATGCTTGTTGGCATCCCCAACCACCATTAATTTAGAAAGGTAACCCTTGGCCCTTAAAAACGCCGGCCTAGGTAGTGCAGTCTGGTAATAGCAGTTAGAACTGCCAGATTGGCCTTCCTAACCGTCATTACTTACAATATGCAAAACTGTGACATGGCACCGTGGGGTGCACAAGAATTACAATCCTTAAGTAATGGTACTTAGGTACGCCAATCGATAGCTCAGAAAGAAATAAGATAACTCTGCAAGCGCAAAGAACTATCATTAGTAGCATTTCAACCCGTGAGTAGGGTGTCATATTTATAGTTTCCCGTAGGAGGGCAATATGCATCAAGCATGGTGTAAACATGATCACTTATTGAGTGCAATGGTAGGCATAGAGTAAACAGGAATAAGACATGATTTCAAGATAGTGGACACACATATAGATCAACCTCAAGGATAAAAGGAAAATAAAGAATAAAAGAATATATCTAACTGAGCAGGCATTGGTCATATATAATTATGCAAAGAACTGTTACCAGATCATCTAATTAGTAGTTCTAGTATCAGGACTAAGTCTGGAGTGATAGGGAGATCCCCGCAGCTGGTCTGCCAGCCGATAGAGACTTTACGAACTCTTACTCAATATCCGAACGTGGGAGAATGCTAGGGATGGACAGGGCTGTCACCACCTGTCCACCTACCCCTCTGCCCGTGGGATACCGACATATTTGCCGATCTCCGCATACCCAAGCTCCATGCTTGCATACTCGGAAACAACTCCTAACCCCCACGGACCCCAACCCTTCGGATTGACAGGCTAGGTTAAGAGCAGCCATGACAGCACGACGAACCATCACCTCATTTCTAGTTCTTCCTCTATTCATACTAATTCGATGAACAATGAAGAATGATGATGAACAAGTCAAGAACATGACACATAAACTATACTCTAGCTCATATACTATGCTCATAACAAGATCATAACTAGACTCTAGTTCATATGCATAATCATATAAGTATGATAAGAACTTGCTCATGGAAGAAGACCAAATTGTATTCATACCAAGATGATTCTTTTCTCCCAAGGAGACAAGCTCTCCTTGATAGCTCTTGCCTTGCTCAAACTACTACAACTACTCTAAAGATACAAGTGAGAGGTGTGAGGTAGATGACTCCAAATGATGTGTGTCTTGAAGGGGATGGAGCACCATCTATTTATAGTGAAACTATGACGGTTTGGTGCATCTAAACTTGGAAGGAGGTGAAACCGCCATGGCCAAACCGCCATCGGTACTACCTCTGAAGCTGGGCCCGGGAGGCTCCACCTGGGGGGCGGCCGCCCCCGGGGGTGGTCGGTCCCTGGGGAGCACCATCTGGCCACCACTTTCGGGTGGTCGGTTGCTCCCTAGGCCTGGGCCTCGCCTTTGGTTGCGGATGGATCCAGATGCGCTTTGAAGGTGGGCTTCTTTAGTATTCTTTGGTTGCGCATTTGTTGGATTCATCTTTTGACTTTGCGCTTTCTTCATGTTGATGCGTATTTCTACTTGTTATGCCATAAAACCTGTAAAACATGAATGTTAGGGGTACAAGTGGAACTTGTTAGTAGTAAAGGCATATGTGCTAGAATATGATTGTTAATCCTCTTTTTAGTCTAAGTTGGTGGTATAAAATTTATCCATAAAGACCACCAACATATGATACAGATGATATGGAATATAGAGTACAGTAATAATTAATGCACAACCTTGAGTATAACTTTCCTTCACGATAAAGTTGCAAGCCAACAAAACCAATTATCGATCATTATTCACTACTTCATTTTAACAGTCGTAGAAAGTCATTGCACAGCTATTTAACTACTACTAAAGTTATCCATGAGAAATTCAATCCAAAGTGCCTAGGGTCACTAGGGTGAAAGACCCAAGGTCAACATCCAATCCAAAAATCACTCAAACCCTAATCATTATTGTTTTCTATTAATTTAATAATCATTTAATAGGGTATTAAATGGTAAACAAGTAGATTACTTCCAATCGAACCCAAACTTTACCAACAGATAGGTCTTGACTCAAAACAGTACCACATTAATTTTTATGATTTTTGGACAGACATATAATTTATTAAAAATCATCAAAGTTGCATTTAACAATTTGTAGGCACAATTTTTGTCCCTACAGAAAGTACTATAAATCCTTGTATCATATTTTTCCTACATTCTACACATCACAAAGACCCTAAACAAAAATTTTCATGATTTATACTGCAACAGATTTATTATGACAAAAATAACAAACTCCAGCACTATTCCCAAAATTGAAATTCATAAAATCAATTTATATTCATAATTAAATGGAAAAACCAATCTGGCCCGAGAAGGCCCAATCCTCAACAGACCGGCCCACTCGGCCTGCCTGAGCTGCACCTGGCAGATTTGCAAGAAAGTCCCTGATCTTTCCTCTCCTCAACCCGAGACCCTAACAACACTATTCACCAGAGTCTCAGGCTTCGCGCTTAACCCCCTGGGAAGAATCAAATTCATGAACACACGTCCCTCCCTCTACCCCATCACACAGGCCGATAGCCCGCCGGCGCTTGACCGACCAAGGCATGCCGCCGGCGAACCTAGACACTAACCGACATGCGGATTTAGACCCTAGAGGACCAGACACACCTATCGAGCTATTTGAATACGGGGTTAGGTACGTGAGGTGCTACCAGCCTCGACCGCGGCGGCTCGGCCGCAATGGCGAGGCGGACGCCGACGAGCACAAATCGGTAGGTCTCACGCCGACACATGCCAAAGATTTAGAAGCTCACCGCGACCTTGGTTGGCTAGTTGGTTGAACTCGAAGCAGTGCAGTGAGTCGGGCTTGACGTCGGTGGTGGGAACAACAGTACGAACCGGGCGGTGAGCTCACGTTCCGGGCAACCTAGGGTGTTAGACAAGAAACCAACTCGCGCATAAGAATCCAGTGACCACAGAGGCATGGAAACACAAGGAACTAAGGGTCCAAGCTCACCCAGGTAGACTGGTCACAAACGGCGGGGCTGGCGGTGGTGCTCTGACTGGCCGTGGAGATGACAATGGCGTTCCGACACTCTCAAGCTACTACGGCTCGCACCACAGGGTGGAAACGGAGCGCAAGGATGAGATGACGCTAGTGGCGAAGCGAATTAGACAATGATCGAGCGAGGTTGGCAAATTTCCCGGTGAACCGAGGGTGACCCCGACGACCGAGAGAGAGATGGGGGAAGAAGGAGAGAGAGGTGACCGCCGGCTTATAAACTGAGGGAAAGAGGGGAATAGATAAGGAGCAAGGTACCGGACCCCCCCCCCCCCCGACCCCGGCGGACGGCGGCAAAGACCTGGCTGGCCAGACGGCATCGGCGCGCGGCGCGGCGCACGCGCACGCGTGTGCCCTGCACAGCAGTAGGGGTCCGGGCACTGTAGCGCAGTCTAGGGTCAAAACCTAATTTGTGCAATTACTCCCTATTCCAAGTGGCAACTAGGGAATCTCCAAAAATAAAAATTGTGGAGAATTTTATGAACAACACTTTTGCTTTTTGAATCATGTTCAAATTCGAAATGGTTTTGAATTTATCAAAAAGGGGGTAATTCTTTAATTTAAATTTGATTTCCAATTCATTCCAAATCTCTTTCTGAATAACTTGAAAATATGTAACAATAAGATTTGTTCTACACATCAAGCTTGACAACTTTCATTAAGGATGTTTGGTCAGATTCTTTGAAATTTTTGAATTGACATTTCAAATTTGAATTTTAAAACAGTATTTAAGGTTTAATTCAATTTTTTATTTAAGAACATCAAAATCACCCAAAATGAAAGTTGTCCCATTCTAAAAGGTCTACAACTTTTATTAAGATACTTTCATCAGATTCCTTTTAGTTTTTGATTTAGGTTTTTGGGGTCTAATTTAGGGTTTAATTTGATTTTTCTTTTTGATTTTGAATTTGATTCTCATTAATACATCCACACAACATTAACACACCAAAATCACACTAATTTCCTATGCACAATAATATACTAGGATTAAATTTATTTTAGTGCATACAGAGTGTCAGAGTTTGATGCAGGATGATTAGCGATCTAATATGATGACATGACAGGTTTTAATTAACCGTAACACCAGAGGTGTTACACGATCTAACTTTGAATGAGTTGTTAGGATCAAGTGACGCGGTGAAGTGAGTGAAAATCCTTTGTGAAAATCTAACACACAAGAACATGAGGTTGTACACTTGGTGGTGTTAGTATATTTGCAAAAGAAGTTGAAGTTTGTGAGGTAAAGAGGATTTGGGCTCATAGCTTGCGAGGCCAGCACATTGGCCAAGTTTGAGAGGCATTATCAACAATTTCTGGTGATGTCTCGGTGAAAAAACATGCACCGGACACGGGTTCTTGATAGTTCTTAACACAATCATAAGAGTATAGACAAAAATCTATCTCCGGCAATGGCGCTAAAAAGGCTTGTTGGTACTTCTTAACGTCACAACGGGGTTATCAATCCCAATGCTAAAAGAACACAATATAAGATATAAAAGGGATTCTGCACAGAACTACCCACTATTGACGGTAGTTATTGTGTGATTTTACCCGTTAATCAATCATGAAAAACGATATAATTGAGATCCACCATATAGGATAGGGTTTAAACTAATAGAATTCCATGAGGCTTGGTGAATCTGTGTTTTTTAGAGACTATACAATAAAAGAACCAAGAAGGATTCACATGTTACACAAGTATATTGAATTACGTGGCAAAAGCGTGTCAATAATACTTTAGAGAACACCAGAGACTCACCAGAGAAAGCGGAGCTCGCAAGTCAGCCAGGAGGGATCGGCCGACCAACCCCCCATCGGCTGATGGGCCCACCTCGTCAGCCTCTCCGCTTCAACGTCGGTTCTCCACCGCCTTTGAGAATTAATCTGAGCTGCCCCTTAGGTCAGTTTGATCAAAGGGCTGATATTCATCGCTCCGGTCTATATATACAGCACCAGACCCCAAGAGTTTCATATGATCAAAATAGAAAGCAGTCCAGGGTTTCATATTTCACAATAAAGATCTAGAGCCAAGTAGAAACCCTAGAAAGGATCTAGAGCTAAATATCAAGGAGAAGATTAGCCTTGTAGTCTCTCTATATTAAGGCTATTCTTATTCTAGAAGTAGAGAGGTAGAGAGCTGGAGAGAGTTGGAGAAGTTGCCGACCTGTCGGTGACTGCTCTACGACTTGTACCCGCAGATTCAAGTCCTTCTTTGGGGTTTGTTTCTGAAGATTTATTCGGTATTCAACTTATAATCCAAATGAGTAGCGTTTATATTATAGGAGATTTACCTCCTGGACATCCAAACTGACTACCATTTGCTCGTGGACATGTCAAAAGAAGCGATTTGCTGAAAGACACTCTGGCTCTTGAAAATTATGCTGGTGGACACAGTGCCCAGTAAGAATATTTTTATAAAATAGATATAAAATCATATAAGTGCCCAAAAATTGTGCCATAAAATCTTATAGACTTTAGATGATGAGAACTGCACGGTAAAAATATTTGAAAATATTGTTTTGCATCGAAAATGATTATTTTGCCCCTCTTCATGAATAAACAAAGTTAACCATTGTTAATTTGTTCATATATTCGTAGAAAACTAAAAATATTGAAAAAAATCATAGGATGTCTACAACACCTAATCAACACTATGCTAAAAAATCAGCTGAAAAGACTAAAGTTTAATATATTAATTAACATTGACAAGAGATAAATCTATAACTCAATCATGTTACATATACCATTCTAAACTTTATCGTTTTGAGTTGGTATTTTTAGCCTACTCATGATTCGATGATATACACACCCTGTGATTTTTTCAAAAAATTTTAATGCCCTAAAAGCATATAAACAAATTAACATTGGTTAACCTTTTTTATTTATGAAGATGGGTGAAATGGTAATTTTTATTGCAGAAGATATTTTGAAATATTTTTAGTATGCAGTTCTCATCGTGTAGAGTCTAGAAAATTTTATAGTACAATTTTTGGGTACTTGTATGATTTTATATCTATTTTGTAAAAGTATTCTTACCGGGCACTGTGTCCACCAGCATAATTTTTAAGAATAAGAGTGCCTTTCGGTAAATCGCTCCTTTTGGCATGTCCAGAAGCAAATAGTGGTCACTTTAGATGTCTAGGAGCCAATTCTCCCTTATATTATTGTTCTTAAAGTTTACGATTCTTTTGAGTGCTTTAGTCTTGATAGCTCCTTGATTGAAGTGATAATTTGTAATTTAAGCGCGGTGCTTAGATTATATTTATTCATAAATGCCCCATACTGTTCGCATCGGTGATAGCTCACGAGGGTGACTTTACCTTGTTGAATCTATCATAGTCCACCTCCCGTCAGTAGGATCAGTAGGTCTCCTTTACTAAGAAATATACCCGTTGCTGGTATTTTCCTATAGTAATTTCCCCATTGAGAGCAATAATATAATATCTTGTGAGGATTAGAACTAAAAGTCTTAACAGACTCCTTTATCATCCTAATTTCTCCGTCCTTGATACCAGTTCAGGGGTTAAACTTAGATTCTAGTCATCCCGTTTTTCCTATGGTAAAATATAAGTAACGATACCTTGGAATACTTTTGGTAAAGTGCTACCTCGGTATCTATCCGTTTGTAAATAATTCTAGTGTTTATTTGTTTGAGTTATCTTATATCAACAAGCACTTCGCCCGGGAGTAGCAAGTGGTGAATTTATATTTTTCCTAGAGGAAGGCGGGTAGTTATGATTCTTAGGATTTGATAATCGAATGTCTAGATGGGATAAACCTTAGTAAGGATAAATAGTTTGAAGGATAACTAATGTGAACTTACTATGATAGCTCAAACTTAACTAAGCTTATGAGTAATATGAGTCTATTAATAAGAGATTGAGATATGACTCTACTATGATAGTCCAGATCAATTGTATGCTATATCAAAGAGATTGTTTTATTGTGAGTGTACAAAGTCCTAAACTCGCTTAGGGTATGACTGATTAGGCACTATGCACCTATAAGCTCTATGATTTAAGAACTAAGTCGAACGTGGTGGAATCCAGAGGATTCTAGGCCTATCACCAGCTAGAACCTACCACAACTATTCGTGATCTAGCCATATTCACGGTAAGCTATAGCCTAAGCGCCATGCTCAATCTATGAACTTACTACTCTAACTTGGTACCAAGAATTAGAGCACTCTAACCAAGTAGTGAAACAAGTAACAACTGTTTAAGATATAACAATAATTAAATAAAGCGGGGATCTGTATTATCAATAAGGACTGAAGAAGAACACCACATAAGACGTTGCGACAAGTCCGGCTCCTCTTCAAACTTATGATCTTCTCTTCTTCTATCCTCTTCTAAAGACTCCGGAAGACTCTTCCAGGCCTCAGAGTGACTCCTCACCAACTCTACTCTTCTTTAGCTAATTTCTATTCTTAAGAGCAGAGCTTCGTTAGAGAGAGAAAGGACAAGAGACTGAGGATTACTCTGAACTAATGAATGAGCTATTTGGACTATGCCTCTCTAGTAGTTGAGTTACAAGTGAGCGTTTATCCATATAACTAAACTATAAAAAAAGTCAAACAGTCTCTCTGAGGCCTGGAACTAATTACATGTGAGCGTTTATCCATATTTGAATTAATGAATGAGCTATTTGGACTGTGTCTCTAGTCCGTATCTATTGACTGTTTGACTTTTTTATAGTATATGATTATATAGATACACACTACTTTACGAGAAAATTTTGTTAAGATTAATATTAACTGTAGCACTACAATATCAAATTATAGACTGTAGGCTTTAAAATTTTGTCTAACAAAATAGTCACAATCTATACAATTAGTTATTTTTAAAGTTTATATTTAATACTCCTTATAGATGTCTCAAACATCTTATAAAAGTTATACTCCCTCCGTCCTAAAATAGACGTCATTCTCACGTTTCGAGAAGTCAAATACTTTTTGCCTTTAACCAAATATATATACAAAAATATTAATACTTATAATATATAATTAGTATCATTAGATAGATCTTTGAATATACTTTTATAATATATTTATTTAGAGATATAAATGTTGCACGTATTTTCTATAAAGTCAGTCAAAGTTAAGAAAGTTTGACTAGTACGTATCCCATAACAACATCTATTTTAGGAAGGAGGGAGTACTTTCTAGAGCGGTGCAAACACCCAGATTGGAGTAGACGACTATATTGTCACGACATCTCAACTGCTCAACTTCTTTCTTTTATTCAATTTCCAGAAGGTCGATCAGATCATCGAACGTGAATGCACCCGCCAGCTAGGTTTTAGAGTCGACTAAATAAGGGTACCCAATAAATAAAGCAGATCGATTGATCTTGGAGGAATGGAGGATCGTTTTCTGTTTTTCTTCTCCATGTTTAATTTGGAGCCGTGAAGGTATACCGATGTGGAAATTTGATAATTTCCTCTTCTGAGCTGGAAACTGCTGTCTCCAGTTATATTATACTTATATAGTACATACATATACATAGTACACGCCGTAGTTCTTAATAACTCACCAAGAGGGAAAAGAAACTAAGTACAAGGATGTACACATACCCTGTACTGAGACTATTTAGCTAGAAGCCCACTTAGCCCAGAATGAACAAATAACCATGCATGGGGCACTTGAAGGTGAATATAAGAGTAAGAGTCTCAAAAAAAAAAAAAAATAAGAGTAAGAGATATCTCCCATTATCCGTTCGTAGTAGTAGAACACGAGGCCCAAAGCAGCCATGCATGATGCATCCCGTATATTTACCGCTCCTCCTCTTATATAGTTTGAAACAGCAGGTAAAATGGCTTACTGGTTGGACCAATAAAGCCGGATAGACTTTCTATACTTTATCTTAAAAAAAAGATTACTGGTCGCAAAGTTTAGGTGCAATATAATAGCTTTACTCTGCATCCAGTAGCTAGGTTTGTTGTGTCTGTGATGGTTGCTTGTTATCGGGATCACACTGATTTGTTTCGCTGAAATTTTTCCTCTTAAGGAAATACGGGTGAACGACTTGATCTTGAGAAAATACACGTATAATATGTGGATCAAGACAACATCAGGACACGCCTAGCTAGTTATATTATACTTAGGGTGCGTTTGGTAAACTGAAACGCTTCGGATTATCAACTAAAACAAGAGGATCACTTTCAAAGACAAGCAGAAACGTTTTCGGCGTACAGACATTTCTAACAATTTCTTGCATGGAAACATGAATCGGCCAGAGGCTGGTTTCACCAAATCTAGCTCCGTTTCTTAGCCTTCCTCCCCTTATTAATCAGAATCCAGTTTACTGGCCAAATGGTTTTACAAATTAATTTTGATTCATCACCAAAACATTTATAGGGAAAATTTAGATTCTAAATGTTTATATAAGAACCTGGACTATGCCAAACACATCCTAGTAGGGTGGCCAAGCAAATTAAAGGACGTATGGGCTTAAAATATTAGCGAAATGTACGTGCTATATAGAGTTATGCATAATTACCTATTTCTAGGTACCTTTTTCACAGTTAATTTCAGTGGTACCTTTTTATGTTTAATTATATAGTGTTATCTTGCATACTAATTCATGGGCCAGTGCATAGGGTTTCTTGTAGTGGAATCTGCCAAACCGGTCTCCGATTTGACACACGGATGCTCGTATATTTTCAAATTTATTTTATGATTTAATGGCGCTATTCTTAGTAAACCTGTGATGACTTTGTTAATATCAGTCCAAATCGTGTACATGAACGTCTATGGGTCTATAAAAACTAGTAATATAAGGAGGGGGTTGTTGAATTTTATAGCGCTAGCTTAGGTTGATTAACTGGTTGACTCGTGTTAGAGTATCTCGAGATCTTTCTTTTTTTTGCGAGGCCAGATCTTCTATTTTATATTGAACGAAAATGATGCATCCGTTAGCACTAACGCAGTTCTATCCACCATTTAAACGGTAATTGCGTTATCTGTAGGCGATCAGCTCCGTGGGATAGATGACACACAACACATGAAACCGGATGGGATACATACCGACAGTGACAGAACCACAAATGCATCATAAATATATAAAATATAAACGAGGAGTACATATGTCAATAGTTTATATATATATATATATATATATATATATATATATATATATATATATTCAGTACTCATATAAAAAATATTATTATCATAAGAAAAATAATAAAATAATCATTTTTAAATACATAAATGAATTTATATATATATTTCGAAGGAACTACTATGCTTATGGGGGACATGGCCCCTGCCGGCCACCCTAGTTCCGCCTCTGCAGAGGGATAGCAATGATCATGCATTTTGTCATATATCCTTTATTTTGTCTTTTTTTTTATCGGATATTAGATTCGGATAAGGTTCATTGTGGATATTGATATATATCTCATATATTTATAAAAAAATGTTATTTTGAGTATTTGGATTCGGATACACAGTTGGATATTAAATGTTTGGATTCGAATATCGAATATCCATATTAGGTTTTGACGGTTTCGAGACAAACGGATACCAGAAATATCTGTCCTATTTTTACCCTACACATCACTCACTTCATAGCTATAGAGGTGCGCCACTATCTGCATAACGGGCACTCGCTATTAGGGCCAATTAAATTTAACAAATCTAAGCCCAGTTGCATGATGCTAAGAGTACATCAGATGTTTAGGCACAAACATGAAGTATTAAATATAGACAAATAAATAATTAATAACATAATTAGGAGTAATCTGCTAGACAAATATTTTAAACGTAATTAGTTTATAATTTAACAGTGTTATGGTACAGTAAACTTTTACTAATGACGAATCAAGTAGATTTGATAAATTCATCGCGTAGTTTATCTAGTTTATAACTATTTTCTTCATTAGTATTTAAGCACCTCAGACTAAAAAGAAGCTGTAAAAACAACACTCTTGCGAGTACCCGGCCGAATGTCCTGACCAGCACAGCACATGATGCACGTACGTCACGGCACGGTCCTGAACGCTGTACAAGGCCTACGAGCCTTCATCTCTGACCAAAAAGGCACCCGGCATATAACGTGCTTACACGTATTCATACATGCATGAGCATGACAGTACAGTACCGATCGATACACGACAGTACGTACGGCTCGATCATGTGTATCTATCCATGCAATAGGAGGTTAGCTAGTGTAATCAATTAACCAACCAAACACCAACCCGAGTGCCCGCGCCAACCCAATAAGCATCCTGCCACCACGGTCGACGGGAGCATGTGTACACGATTAGGAGCGGAGAGTAACTACTCTCACGGAGTAGAAAAGATTTTCCACACACATATATATATATATATATATAGCTTCATGTTATTTTCTCATCCGAGAACAAAAAAAAAAACCCGACGTGTATGCAGTCTGGAAATTCCCTGGCGCGTGGTAGCAATGGGGTCACTCACGGAGACAGTCCTGGACTCCTGACAGTACAAAACCAGGTGAACATTACTAGTTTTTTTTAACTGTACGTAACGAATAAAATGGTCGCCAAAGGCACCCACAAACCACGATCTCCATATCTAGCTTGGGCCGGGAACAGATGTGTGCACGCACATGCGCATGCACAGTTCGGCGACGGCGCCTAGAGCACGCCATTGGCGGCGAACCCGTGAGCGTTTTAATGGAAAAGCGTGTAGCAGTGCCCTTCTTCTCCAGTCCATTGCCTCTTTGTCCATCCATCATCATCATCATTCATCCCTGCTGAACCATGGCATCCGCATTACTCATCCTGTCATCCATCCATCCACCCACCCAGCTGCACCCTCGCTCCTTTATTGCGCCACCGCCGGCCATGGCCACCGTCCTCCCCCACCACATGGCCACTCCAGTGCACTGATAGCCTTCGCTTCAATGCTAGCTCAGCTCAGCTCAGCTCAGCTCTCACCCGTACCCCGTAGGCCGTAGCTTCACTGCACATGCACTGTGGTCACGGCTATATAAGCCGCTGAGCAGCGAGATCACTGCACCGCGGCCTCAAGCAGCAGCTAGTAGCTTCTTTCTAGCTAAAGGAGGCACACAGCAACCATGGGGAGCAAGGGGGTGGCGCTCGCGCTGCTGCTCTGCCTGAGCAGCGCGGCCGTGGGCGCGTGGGCTCGCCCTGTCGCCACCACCAAGGACGCCGCCGCCGCCGCTGCCGACGAGAAGAAGCTCCTCTGGCTCAAGAAGCACTTCGGCAAGGGAGGCGGAGGTGGCGGAGGCTACGGCGGCGGAGGCGGCGGCGGCGGCGGCTATGGCGGAGGCGGTGGGTATGGCGGAGGAGGTGGCGCTGGGCTGGGCGGTGGCGTTGGCCACGGCATCGGCGGCGGCTTCGGGAAAGGCGGCGGCCTTGGTGGAGGGTACGGGAAAGGTGGCGGCCTCGGAGGTGGCGTCAGCCATGGCCTTGGTGGTGGCTACGGCAAGGGCGGAGGTCTTGGTGGTGGCATCGGCCATGGCCTTGGCGGTGGCTACGGCAAGGGCGGAGGCCTTGGTGGTGGCATCGGCGGAGGGTACGGCAAGGGTGGTGGCCTCGGAGGAGGGATCGGTCACGGCGGCATCGGTGGAGGCTACGGCAAGGGCGGCGGCGGAGGCATGGGCGGCGGCTACGGAAATGGTGGCGGGATTGGCCATGGCTTCGGCGGTGGCTACGGCAAGGGTGGCGGGCTCGGAGGTGGCATCGGCCATGGCCTTGGTGGCGGGTATGGTAAGGGTGGAGGTCTTGGTGGTGGCATCGGCCATGGCATTGGCGGAGGGTACGGCAAGGGTGGTGGTGGCCTTGGCTCTGGCGGTGGCTACGGTGGCGGCGCTGGTGGCGGCGGCGGCTCCGGCGGTGGTTTTGGCAAGGGCTTTGGCTTTGGGTTCGGCAAAGGCGGCGGGTTCGGTGGTGGCGGCGGTGGCGGCGGCGGTGGTGGCATCGGTGGTCACCACTGATACGTCAGCAGCATGCATGGTTTCCTGCGGTTCTACTCTATCACTTGCCTTTGTTTGTTTTTTCTTCCAGTCAGATGGTTGTGAAGTTTGCATGCAGTTCCGGGTCCGTCGTTGTTGGTTGTGTCCCCTCTGGTTCGGAGAGATTTGTTCGTGTTTTGTTCCTCGTCATGAATTTGTGTGATGGTGACATCAATCACAATAGTACTGTATGTACGTACTCCATGTAATGGTGGCTCCCTTAATTATTCGAGAAACATAAATGAAGTTAGTATAAAACCTTGCTTGAATTTGAATGATGCGTACGCGCTTATGAGTTATGAGGATGCTCTCTGAATTGATGCAGCGAGATTGAGCTCGGACTGTATATCATGTAGGCTGTCAGGAGATCGAGCGCGGACTGTATATCAGGCTGTCAGGTTCCGCAAGAGAGTTAACAACGCTGTAGTACTATCCGTGTATTTTCATCCCCACTTTTTCGGTACTACTAGCAGTACTTGTATTCTTTTTTCAGTACCACTATTAAGCCTCCTTTGGCTCACGAGTGAAACACGGGAGAAACGGAGGAATTCAAAAGATGCAGGAAATGGAGCAAGTTGATTCCTCTGCCATCCCTTGGGCATTCTCCTCTCGCCTTGGACTTGCATAAAGAAAAAGGGTTGGGAGCAAATGATTTTTTCCTGCATTGATGTGTGGAAAGCAATCTTACGGGTTCGTTTCCTTTATTTTTGCTATGGTTCACCGGTGATCTAAAGGAGGCCTATTAATATTCTTTTTTGTCAAATTCAAAAAAAAAAGTATTCTTCTTTGTCACACTCGTGGACACGACAAACGTGCTGGATCCGGTAGTGCACGGCGTGAGGATGCACAGAGGAGAAAGCATATTGTTAAACTTTATATTTTATTTCGATTGTCTGTATGACTTGTGGCCCTAGAGGTCAGAAACTGTAATGGCACATAAGTGCCCAGCACTGTATTGAATCTGGCAAGCAGGCCTAATCTAAATCTCAGATCGCCAAGGCAGGGGTCGTGACATTCTTGCAAGAAGGTGTGTTCAGTTTGTATCAAACTGACAGTTGGGCACGGCTTGAGAGCTTTAATTAATTAATTAATGGAACAGGAGGTGCAAAACAACCCTATTGGTACTATTTATTAAAAACACAGAGCAAAGTGCAAACAGTTACAATTATGAAACAAAGAAGGTCATTAAGAAAATCATAACATTTTCTTTTGGAATAGACAGGTATATGTAGCATTTAATTGGCTTTGGTAGTCATCATGTCAAAACAAATGAAAGGTCTTTTTATTGGGTTGATCCTTCAAGATCGGTTGTGCACCGGGACTTTTTGTTTCGAAGAAGAAGCATGCACTTGCCTAACTATAATTGTGTCCTCTGTAACTTGAGCTGTGAGGAAGAGGAGGGGGTTGACAATTACGAAGATGGACGACTCGAACCCTGATCCCAACCCCGACCTGCTCCCCTCCCTCGTCGCCCCACCAAATCTTCCCAGATCCGCAGCATCCTCACCCCCTCCGCGCCATCCCTCACCAGATCGACGACCGCCTCCTCCTGATCTACAAGCTGGTGGGTTGCAATCCCCTCCTCTCTCCTTCTTCGGTGAGTTCGGAGCAGTTCAAGCCTTCATCAAACCTGTTCCCGGATCGCCGGAGTCTTCATCGGCGCCTGTCGCGCCTCTTCTCCGCGATGCTCGCCACCCCGTGGTGTCCCTGCCGGAGGTTGTCGCGGACGCGGCCGTCCTTGCTGAGGGTGTGGCCGTCGGTGTGGCAGTCGACGTTGATCCCTCGGCTACCAACGGGGGGCCGGAGCCGGTGGCGTCCCCGGCGTGCCCGCGGGCTGCTGTTGCCGGGAGCCCCGCCCTCCAGCCAATGCCGCTGTCCGCTGGGCCGGTCTCCCCTGCCACCTCTTCGACGTCATCGTGGCTGGTCTCGGCTCCTGCGGCAACCACCACCGACTCCTGTGCAACTCCGCCGCCAACCGCCGCTAAGCCCCTGCAGGATGATTCGGTGGTCATCATCGAGGATATCGTCGATGACGAGGACGACGAGGATGAACAAGCTGCGGCTCCACTGCCGGTGGCTGGCGCCAACACCGGCCTCTCCAGGCCGCCCGCGGGCGCGTCCCCTGGCTTTCCCCCGCTATCGCCTGATGCGGCTCCGTTCTTTCCTGGGACGGGAGGGCGCAGGAAGCAGCGTCGATGGGCGGATGCAGATGGCGATGAGTCCGAGGACACTCTCCCCTTCTCCTACCTGGAGGCTGTTCGTCGCCTGGCGATAACTGTCGTGGTGTCTCCGTCGCGTGCTCAGACGCACTTGGCGGCTCTGGGACGTGGCGTGGAGGCTGATCGGCGCAAGTCGGGGCGGAGACGGCGGAGGCGTCGACGTGCGCGTCCACAGCTGGTTCACGGCGTGCCTGCTCGCCTGGTCGAGGGACATGTTCCTGCCCACCAACGCCTTGGCCACCATGGGCGGGTCTCCGCCCCCAATGCTGATGGGTGTGAAAGGTCCTAAATGGCTAGAGGGGGTGAATAGCCTATAAAAATTCTACGAACAACACTTAACCAAAGTGGTTAGACAAATAAGCTGCGAAACGAATTTTGCGCTAGCCTACTCAAAAGTGCAAGCCACCTAATCGTTCTAGGCTATTGTCTATAGTTCACTCAACAATAAGTCTAAGTCACTACTCTACTCTACTCCAAGGTGTTCAACTACACTAGTAAGCTACACAAAGATATGTGCAAGAAAGTAAAGGAGAGAGGGTGATTTTTGTACCGGTGATGAAGAGTATATAAATCAATCAATCAACACAAATGAAATCCTTGGCAAGAGAGTTGATACAATGATTTTTACCGAGGTTCACTTACTTGCCAGCAAGCTACGTCCTCGTTGTAGCGATACACCCACTTAGAGGTTCACGCGCTAATTGGCATCACACGCCAAACCCTTCTCAAGGGTGCCGCACAACCAACACAAGATGGGGATCCACAAGCTACGCACAATTCACTAGAGTAGCCAACTGTGATCTCCCGCGGGGAAGGCTTAATAACCCCTGACAACTTCACCGATCGGAGACGGAGACAATCACCAACTCCCCTCAACGATCCTCGCAGCTCCAAACCGTCTAGGAGTCGGCAAACTCCAAGAGTAACAAGAGAATCCGCTGTGAAATCCAATCACCAAGTGCTTCTAGATGATCACAAGCATGCAATGCACTAGATGCTCTCTAATCTCACCAAATGATGATCTCAATCAAGTGAAATGTGTTAGAGAGGAGTGGAGAGGCTCACTAGCTTGTAGAGTCAATGAAAATGTCCAAGAGAAAGAGCACAAGCCGGCCACTCCACTACTTATAGCCCTCACTCAAAGATTCAACCGTTATTCACTATTTTCGGGGGCACCGGACGCGCTGTTAGTTCACACCAGACGCGTCCGGTGTGGCGTCTGGTGTATCGCCCAGCAACACGTGTACTAGCCGTTTGAATTCGCCCGCTGTTGAAAGACCCTAGTTTGGTTTTGGTAATTGATGAAACATAGTTACTAATCTAAGTGCTAAGTATGTGTAGCCAAGAGTAGATTAGTGATAAGGAGAAAAATGACATGAGCTCAAGTGAAGATCAAGATGAAATGATCAAGGAGAAAGAAAAGGACTTAAAGAAGGAAAGCTAGAGGCTAAGGTATATCCAAATAGGGCTTTTCTTTTAGTGATCAAGACTCCAAGTGGGAGTGATCATATTTAGGATAAATAGCCGACTATCAAGGGAAGAACTAAGCTATTGGATTACTTTCAAGTGCTCTAGGTTGCATCTCATGTGCATTGATCTAACCAACCTAGAGAACCTCTTTGAAAACCCTTGAAAAATGTTTGCAAAATGCTAACACACTATGCACAAGTGTTGAAGACCTTAAGTGTTAGCACATAGAAGCAAGGGGTGAGAAATAGACTTGAAAAACGCTGTAAAAGGAGCGTCGGACCGTTTGCCAATGCAGCGTCGGACCATTGAGTAGAGTCCGATGCCTAACCCTAGTTCTGGCCAATGGCGAGCGTCGGATGCTCGTTTTACGAGCGTCGGACCATTAACTTCTTCAGTCCGACGGTGCCGAGCAGCGAGGTGTGACGTGTGGCACTTTCTGAGAGCGTCGGACGTTGATGAATCGTCCGACGGCGAGCGTCGGACTAAGTCCGATGGTGTTTTAGCGTTTCTGGACCTCTCTGGAAACGTCGGACTCTCGAGTTCTTTAGTCCGACGACCCCTCCGCGATCGTCCGACGGTACGCGCGTAGTGTACCGAGAGAGGGCGTCGGACCGAGAGTTTTAGTCCGACACCCCCAGTCCGACGATGTCCGAACTGGCGCGAAGTCGACCGTTGAGATCGGACGAACGACATTCAAATCTGTTGACACGTGGTGAGATCTAGAGTGTCGGACGCTATCGCTTGGTCCGACGCTGTCGGTCCGACGCCCCGAAATCGTGGTTAACGGCTGTTTTGAGTGGGGTAACTGCTAGATTTACATTTGGGGGTATTTATACTCCCTCCCTGGTCACTTGGTGACTCTCTTGCTCACTTGGATCATTGTCATACACTTTGTTGCATTCTAGCCTCCCACTCTCTCACTAGTTCATCATCTTGATCATTCTTAGTGAGTTTGAGTGAACCTCAAGTGCATCATTGCTTGTGATTTGCATTCTAGAGCACTTGAGAGCAAGCCTTGGTTCAGTTCTTATTCTCTTGGGACATTGCCATGTCCCCAGATGGCTTGGAGGAGAAGAAGGTGTGGAGAAGCTTGGTGATTGTGCTTGCCCACACCCGGCAATTGTGAGGGGTTCTTGTGCCTTCCCCGAGCGGAGTGCTCAAAGGAAATTCTAGTGGATTGCTCATGTCTTTGAGTTACTTCCTCCGTGGTAGGTTCTTGTGGCGCTAAGTGTAGGCTCAGTGTGTGATACCGATTAGCCACCGAACCATCGGTTGAAGTCGACACAACGAGAACGTAGCGTGCCGGCAAGCACGTGAACCTCGGGGATAAATCTTGGTGTCTCTATTGATTTCCTCACCTTCGAGTGAGTGACTTATTGATTGTCCCGGTGATTGGCTTCCTCACAAAGCAAATGTTTAATCGACGATCATTCCTTTCTTATACTTGTGCAAAGTAGCTTGTTTTCTTGTCTTGTGTAGTTGTGTAGTCTTTTAGCTTTTGCTAGCTTGCTTGTGTAGCTTAGAACTAAGAATTAACTAGAATTGTGTAGGTGGCTTGCCTAAGTTATTAGTTGCACTAGCATTGCACATTTAGCCATATTTGTCACTAACCTCTTGGCCTAAGTACTTTGTAGAAATTTTATTAGGCTGTTCACCACCCCCTCTAGCCATACTAGGACCTTTCAGCTATGCGTGCTCACATCGGACGCGGTGCCGTCACACCGGATGCTCCGACGCCCGTTTCCGATGCGGCTCCAGAGAGCACATTTGCTCACCAGATGCGTCCGGGGAGGGGTCACCAGGACACTCCTCGGCGTCCGCTGTGCCAACGGTCAACTGCTGCTCACCACGTCAGAGGCACCGAACGCTGGAACAGTATTCCCAGCGCGTCCGGTGAAGATTTTCGCGCGTCCAGTGAAAACTTCACCGAACAGACCCGAAAGCACAGGGTTCACACCGGACCCGAGATCAATTCTTTTTAAGTACCCAATGTTGCTTGGGTCTTTGGGGGTTAGTGACTAAACTTTTTGGTACCAAATGGTCTTCTTCTTTGGACCCAACATGGATGTACCAACAAACTTAGCCTTCACACCATTTGAGCCCTTAGTGAGAATGTAGCAAGAATCAAATGTAATTGAGGATACATGAGTGTTGGATTTCTTGCTTTTGCAATCTTGCTCTAGATAACCAACTTGCTTGCATTTTGTGCAATACCGGCCATTTCTCTTCACAAAACAAGTCTTGTGAGGAGCAAAGGCGGTCTTGCCTTTCTTGGGGATATAGCCCAATCCCTCTTTATGGAGAGATGCCCTTTGGCTACCAAACACATAAGCAAGCGGTCCTCACCACCATAAACCTTAGCTAAGGAGTGATTGAGCTTTTTAACCTCCTCCTTTAGGTTCTTTTTCTTATATACTAGTGAGGGGTCGCTAGTGAGTGAGGTAGTAGTGGAAGTGCTACAAGAAGGGTTAGTGGTAGCAACAACAATAGATTCACAAGATATATCACAAGTCACACCTATGTTGCAAGTTTTAGTTTCCTTCTTTTTAATTTAACTTTGCAAGTCCTCATTTTGAGTCACTAGTGAGGAATGAGCTTCATCAAGCTTGGTGTGAGACTTTTCAAGCTTCTTATGGTCTTCCTTTAGACTCTCATAAGATGCTCTAAACTCCTCAAGTTGTTGCTCAAGGGATAGCTTATCCTTGCGCAACCCCTTGCATTCCTTTCTAAGTGAGTCAAAATGAATACGAGCATCATCAAGTACGTCAATCAATTCTTCTTTTGTTAGGTCATCATCACTATCATCATCACTAGATTCGCTATCGGATAATACCTTTAAGCCTTTGGCCATGAAGCAAGAAGGAGTGTCGAAGATGGAAGACTTGTCATGAATGGCAATACTTGCATAAGCCTTCTTCTTACTTTTCTTCTCATCATCACTATCTTCATCACTTGAAGATGCATCACTATCTCATGTCACTACATGAGAGTAGTTCTTCTTCTTATATGATGACTCTTTCTTTTCTTTCTTCTCTTTCTTCTCATTCTTGTGCTTCTTCTTGCCCTTGTGCTCATCATCACTTGAGTGTGGATAATCGGCCACCAAGTGATCTTTACTTCCACAATTGAAGCATCTTATTGGCCCATCAAACTTCCTTGAATTCTTCTTTCTTCTTGTCCGGTAGCCCTTCTTCTTCATGAATTTGCCAAATCTTCTCACTAGAAGAGCCATCTCCTCATCACTTTCACTTGTGCTTGATGGATCTTCACTTGATTCAACTTTGGCTTTGCCCTTGCCCTTTGATGATCATGTGGCTTTGAATGCCACAGTTTTCTTCTTCTCACCCTTGGAGTCTTCATCTTTTTCTTTCTTCTTCTTGTTGATCAACTCCTCCTTGTCATCATCATCATCTCTATAAGCATCATCGGTCATCACCTCCGCTAGCACTTGGTTTGGTGTCAACTCACTCAAGGTAGTCTTCACCAAAACCATGATCAATGTGGCAAACCTCTTGGGCAAACTCTTCAAGAACTTCATTGAGAAGTCACTATCCTTCACTTCTTCACCAACCGCCTTGAGCTCATTCACTATCACTTGCAATCTATGAAACATTTCGGCCACACTTTCATCTTCCTTCATCTTGAAGCTAGCAAATTTGTCCTTGAGGATGTATGCTTTTGCGGTCTTCACACCCTTGGTGCCCTCATATGATTCCTCAAGCTTCTTCCAAGCTTCATGAGCACTCTCAATGTTCTTGACTTGCTCAAAGATCTTCTCATCTACGGCCTCATGGGTAGCACAAACCACAATGTCATTGAGTTGGAGAAGCCTCTCTTCGGCACTTGTGGGGTTGGCCGCATTTGCAATTTCAATCTTGGTCTCTACAACCTTCCACACTTCTCTATTTATTGACTTGATATGAGATGTCATTACACTCTTCCAATAGGTATAATTTTCCCCATTGAACCGGGGTGGCTTCTTGGTGTTGTTGATGTGAATGTTGAGTTGAGCCATTTTGTCACCGTAGGTTGTTAAGCCTCAAATCAACGGTATCTCGGCTCCGATACCACTTGAAAAGGTCCTAAATGGCTAGAGGGGGCTGAATAGCCTATAAAAATTCTACAAACAACACTTAACCAAAGTGGTTAGACAAATAAGTGGCGAAACGAATTTTGCGTTAGCCTACTCAAAAGTGCAAGCCACCTAACTGTTCTAGGCTATTGTCTCTAATTCACTCA
Source organism: Eremochloa ophiuroides (assembly GCA_038502445.1). NCBI lineage: Eukaryota > Viridiplantae > Streptophyta > Magnoliopsida > Poales > Poaceae > Eremochloa > Eremochloa ophiuroides. Next base: position 33,105,510 of record JAHLJS010000001.1, on the reverse strand, counting down.
ATAACAAGTCTAAGTCACTACTCTACTCTTCTCCTAGGTGATCAACTACACTAGTAAGCTACACAAAGGTAAGTGCAAGAAAGTAAAGGAGAGAGGGTGATTTTTATACCGGCGATGAAGAGTATATAAATCAATCAATCAACACAAATAAAATCCTCGGCAAGAGAGTTGACACAATGATTTTTACCGAGGTTCACTTGCTTGCCGGCAAGTTATGTCCTCGTTGTAGTGATACACTCACTTGGAGGTTCATGCGCTAATTGGCATCACACGCCAAACTCTTTTCAAGGGTGCCACACAACCAACACAAAATGGGGATCCACAAGCTACGCACAATTCACTAGAGTAGCCAATTGCGATCTCCCGCGGGGAAGGCTCAAGAACCCCTTACAACTTGAAAGGATCTACAATGCCTAGAGGGGGGGGTGAATAGGCGTAGTATAAAACCTGAAACTCAAACTTAATTGAAAAGTGAGAACAGAGACCGGTACTACCGGTATTGGACCGGTACTACCGATACTGTCGGTAGTACCGATGCAATCCGTCGGTACTACCGGTCAAGAACAGATAGCTACAAAACCAAGATTAACTACAGAGTAAGTTTAGATCTATGCTATACCAAACCACCCAAGTGTATGTAGAGTCCCTTGCAACCTTCTCCCTAACTTGAATCACCACCAAATCGTAGATCGGGCCTCCAAACCTAAGAACAAGGTAGAGAGAGAAAGAGCACGGTCGAAGCCGTGACACCACAAGTAGACACAACAACAAAGAGAGCAAGGGACAAGTTATTTATCCCGAGGTTCGGTCAATCCACAAAGGAAGGCCTACTCCTCGTTGTCGAGGTGACCACAAAGGTCGGAGTCTATTTCACCTCCTTTCCTCACTCAAGGTTACCACAAAGGTCACTTGAGTTTCTTCACTAGAATCTTGGGGTGATACAAACACTTCGGGGAGCCCTCACAAATGGATCAAACCGGGCTCTCCCGAAGAACGCCTAGCCGCCTAGGGTTCCAAGAACCCAAGAGTAACAAATGCAAAGCAAAGCCGGCTAGAGGGAGGAATCAAGTGCTCAAACAATGGATTTAAGTTTTCCTTACTCGAATCTCACTTCTCAACTTGAAACTTGCAATGGATTGAGCTATGAGCAATGAATATGTGTGAGAGAGAGTGGGAGAGCAAGAGAGAGCTGTTGTCTCGGGTTGGTAGGCAATAAAATGAAGTGGGTTCCCTTCTAAAGAAGAGGGAAGAAGTATTTATACTTCCTCCGTCTGGGAGCTACCGGTACTACCGATTCCTACCGGTAGTACCGATGCTACCTCAGCAGATCGAACGTTAAAAGTCTGACACACGCACTGCACGAGGCCCCAACGGTAGAAAAGTGTGTCAGTCAAGTTGACTTGACCGGTACTACCGGTGGTACACCGGTACTACCGATACAACAGTCAACCTACTACCGAAGTACAGTCGTTACTACCGATCCGGACCTTGGGTAACTGCTTGGGCAAAGTCCTACCGGCACTACCGGTCAAGGACCGGTACTACCGCTCTGGAACCGGTACTACCGGATTAAAATCCGGTACTACCGAAATATAGTTACTCAAACCCGAGAGCAGCGAGTTGGCTGGGAGGAGTCTCGGCGCTAAGTCCTACCGGTACTACCGATTCATAGTCGGTACTACCGGTTCAACATCGGTACTACCGGATTAAAATCCGGTACTACCGGAATAAACTTTTCTGGAACCCGAGAGCAAGCAGTTCGCTGGAGAGGATCCTGCTCTAAGTCCTACCGGTACTACCGGTCCAAGACCGGTACTACCGATTCTCCAGGGGCAGAACAGGATAGGGCAGTGCACAAGTGTGTGAAGGTGTCTCTCAAGCATGTTTGTTTAAGTCAATGTTTGAGCACTTTAAACCTTCTACTAGTCAACTAGCTATGCATCCCTCTTGATAGTGCGGTAGTCCTATACTCAATAAAAGATAAAACTTGCTAAATTATGAGTAAAGATCACCAAGTAACTCGGTCAAGTTGGAGGGGTGCTGTTTCACCGAATATTTCAATTTGCTCATTCATATGGACTAACACCTGCACATAATCTTGATAAAACCGTTAGTCCCTAATTTGATTGTCATTAATCACCAAAATCCCACATAGGGGGCGAATGCACTTACAAACTCCCCCTTTTTGGTAATTGATGACAACCAAATTAGGCTTATATATGATTGAGATAAATTGAAGCTTTTGAATCCAACATTTAGGATGGAGCTCCCCCTTAATGTATGCATAGGATTTGAATTCCAAATAACGACCATAGTCAAGAGTGCATACATTTAGAGAGGTTCCCCCTAAATCTTGTAATTCGTGGGGTGCCAAAAAGAGTGTGACAAGAACTAAGTGATAAGCGTGAAGCATAGGAAAAATTCAAGTCACAAATAAATCACAAACCACAAGATAAAAGCAAACTCACTAAGATAACATTGAATACAAGAGTTATACCTCCAACTAAGCATTACACCAACAAAGTTCTTGTCCAACACATAGTTCACCACGAAATATATAAATATTACAAACCATAACTAAAGTCTGGACCACCATGGGGCAAAGCAAGTCGCAACTTACTTATTACATCATAATAAAGCCTAACACTCCCCCTTTGGCATCAAGTGCCAAAAAGGGTAGGCACGCATGAAAGCAAAGCTAGTCGTCGTCCTCGTCGATGTCGTCATCGGAAGGCTCCTCCTGGTCATCGTCGTCGTCCTCGTCCTCGTCCTCGTCCTCATCCTCATCCTCATCCTCATCCTCCTGACCACCCGCTGCACGTGAAGACTCGGCGTACTCCTCAAAAGGATCGCGAAACTCGCGCAAAGGAGAAGAAGGAGGTATGCCGAGCTTGTCCTCAATAGCTCGAAGGCGGCGGTCATCCTTCTCAGCCTTATAGCAAAAGGCCGAGAAAATCTTCTGGAGTGCATGCTTGATGGCACCACTGCGACGACGGCGAGGTCCAAGCCCACGAGAGGAGCTAGGGCCCCGAGAGGAGCTAGGGTCAGCGGTGGAGCGAGCGGCACCTCGAGTGCGGCGCACCGAAGACGGACGCTGGGGCGAGTCCTCCTCATCCTCCTCATCCACATCCTGTGGAGGCCTACGAAGACGCAGGAAGTCATTCTTGGCTTTAGGAGTGTGGAGGTTCCGGACCTTGACTTGCTCATGCTTGCGATCATGAGCAAATGAAAGACCAACCACTTGCTCAATGATGTGCATTAGGTAGGGAGCAAATGGAAGGTGGCGCTGAGGATCAATAGAAGCAGAATAGATTTTGCGCCAAAGAAGGTCCGAGACAGAGAAGCGAGCACCCCTCTCGCCAAAGCGCAAGAGAATCTTAGGAGCATCATGCTGAAGGTGCAATGAATCCCCAATCTTTGGATCAATGGTGCTTCGAATGAGATTATTGAGGACATAATAATAGGGACGAAGATAGGTGTTTTTGAAATCAGGAGTCTTCCCGGGAAGGTAAAAGTGCCGGATGTCCCGATAGGTGATATGATCATGCCCATCAAAGATACTAGGAGCATCACGGTCAGCTTGACCAAACCCAAGAAGACGAGAAAAAGTGACATAATCAAGACGATAATGCTGCCCTTGCGTCATCCAATGCATGACACGATTCTCAACTTCCAAATGATAGGTGGAGTAAAATTGAGCAATTATTTCAGTATTCCAGGAATACTGAAAAGCCATCAAATTTAGCAAACCCCACGCCTCAAGATCATTCACCAAAGCAACAACATCCGGATCATCAAAAGCACGAAGGGAAACAAGATCAATTGCTTTGGGAGCAATGATAGGAACAGCACCAGTGGGTTCTTGACAACCCAAAATGACAGAATGATAGTAATCAAACTGGAACTGACTCCAAAAACGAGCCTCAAGAGAGGGATCCTTGACATAAAGGTAAGGATTTTCATTGCGTTGCTGCCTCAACTCTTGAAGTTTGTGGCGATAATCAATAGGAGAACGCACTTGAAAACCCACCACCAGCTGCAGGAGCGCGAATGCGAGCGTTGAAATGCTGGTGGCGAGGGAGATTGCGAGAGAGAATTAGCTGCACATGCTCGGGGGTCCGAGGGACAACCCGAGGATCAATCGCCTTGCCAAGGATACGAATATTTGCCTCGGCATCCGACGCCCTAGCAGGCGGAGGAGCGGTCCTCGCGCGCTCCGCATGAGAGCGTGGGACGTGCGAATACATGCTAGAGTGGAGAGGCTGACCACTCGGCTCATCATCGCCATCTCCGCCATGGGAGCCGCGACCTCGATGTGAGCTCTCGCCACGGGCGGCACGGACGGGGTTCTTGCGCTTTCCACCTTCACGAGACATGCTGCAAAGGATAGAGAACAAGAGGAATAAGCAAGAGATTGAGAGAGAGTCCCAAAGCCAGAGTTGAGATGGGGAGGCACCATGGATTAGTGGGGCAACAGGACCGGTAGTACCGGCCAGTGATCGGTACTACCGACGGGGGTCGGTACTACCGACAGGGGGTCGGTACTACCGACACATCCCGCGGCCCTAACAATCCATGGGGAATCACCAAACCAACCATGAACTTGAGAGGAAAAGGTAAGCACAAGCAAGAACATGTCCGTAGGAACTTCCTCAAGCAAAGACACGGCCACAAACTAAGCACATTGGGAGATCGAAAGAGAGAACTCCCAAGTACCTTGAGTCAACGAATAGGGCCGAATCCGCAAGCTTGAAGAGGTTGGGGCCGCTTCCAAGTCGTCCAAGAGAGGCTCCAAGGAGAGGAGAAGATCTTCCTCAAAGGGATTTGGCAATGGTGGAGGGAGGAAGGAGATCGGGGAGGAGGATGGGGGAAGGGGGCGAGGGAGAGAGAGGCAGGGGACGGGCCGGGTGGGAAAGAAGTGAAGAGGCAAGAGAAGAAGAGAAGGAGAAGAGAGGTTTTAACCCAGACCCACGCCTTACCGGTAGTACCGACGGAATCACCGGTACTACCGATAAGCGGCCGGTACTACCGGCCAGGAAACCGGTACTACCGACAGTCCAGAAACAGGAAGGGGTACTCTACAGCCAAGGTGAACTAAATGAGGAACTAGAACCCTTCCAAATGTGACTAGACACCAGCAAAGCAATACAAAACCATAGTCACACTTGAAGGAATGTTGAAAAAAAATAGATTTTGAAAGACATAAATGTAAGTTTTGCAACGATTTTTCTATAATCTCTAGGTGAAAACAATGAACATGTGCAAGAGATCATTCTAGGTTACTAGAATCAATGATATTTAGCTCACTCCTCAAAGCACAAAATCTTGACTCGTCTAGGGGTTTTGTAAAGATATCGGCTAGTTGATCTTCGGTTCTCACATGAGTAAGAACGATATCTCCTTTGGTTTCGTGGTCTCTCAAAAAGTGATGCCGGATATCTATGTGCTTTGTACGAGAGTGGTTTACGGGATTGTTTGCCAATTTAATGGCACCCTCGTTGTCACACAAAAGAGGAATCTTGTTTACCTCACAACCAAAGTCTTTTAAGGTTTGCTTCATCCAAAGTAGTTGGGCACAACAAGCGCCGGCCGCAACATACTCGGCTTCGGCGGTGGACAAGGCAACACTCGTTTGCTTTTTAGAACTCCAAGACACCAAGGACCTACCAAGAAATTGACAAGTTCCGGATGTACTCATTCGATTGATTCTACAACCACCATAATCCGAATCGGAATAGCCAATCAAATCGAATGTAGAGCCCTTAGGATACCACAAGCCAAAATTAGGAGTGAGAACTAAATATCGAAAAATTCTTTTAACCGCCATCAAATGACATTCTTTTGGATTAGCTTGATATCTTGCACACATTCCTACACTAAGCATTAAGTCCGGCCTAGAGGCACAAAGGTAGAGAAGAGATCCAATCATGGAGCGATATACCTTTTGATCGACGGCCTTACCATCCTTTAGTAAATCATTGTGGACGGTTGTTGGCATTGGAGTCTTGATGGCCTTGGCTTTGTCCATGCCAAACTTCTTCAACATGTCTTTGGTGTACTTGATTTGGCTAATGAACGTGCCATCCTTGAGTTGCTTGATTTGAAAACCAAGAAAGTAGTTTAACTCACCCATCATAGACATTTCAAACCTCTTTGTCATAATCCTACTAAATTCCTCGCAAAATGCCACATTAGTACTACCAAATATTATGTCATCGACATATATTTGGCAAACAAAAATATCATTCTTAACTTTGCGAGTAAAGAGAGTGGGATCGGCCTTTCCTATCTCAAACCCTTGTTTGAGAAGGAAGTCCTTAAGACAATCATACCAAGCTCTAGGGGCTTGCTTGAGCCCATAGAGTGCCTTGTCGAGTTTGTAGACGTGGTTGGGAAATTTAGGGTCTTCAAAGCCCGGTGGTTGCTCAACATACACCACTTCGGATAGGGGGCCGTTGAGGAATGCACTTTTTACATCCATTTGAAATAGCTTGAAATCATGGTAAGTAGCAAAGGCAAGTAATATACGAATTGATTCAAGCCTAGCTACGGGTGCATAAGTTTCACCGAAATCCAAACCTTCGATTTGGGTGAATCCTTGAGCTACCAACCGTGCCTTATTTCTTGTCACGGCGCCAAACTCGTCTTGTTTGTTGCGGAAGACCCATTTGGTTCCTATCACATTTTGCTTGGGTCTTTCCACCAAGGACCAGACTTCATTCCGTTTGAAGTTGTTTAGTTCTTCTTGCATGGCCATCACCCAATCCATGTCCTTAAGTGCTTCTTTCACTGTCATGGGTTCAAAAGAGGAGACAAACGAGTAATGTTCACAAAAAGAAGCTAATCGTGAGCGAGTGACGACTCCCCTTTGAATGCTTCCCAGTATGTTATCAACGGGATGATCCCGTTGAATGCTATGATGCACTCTTGGATGTGGCACTAGTGATCTTCTTTGCATTGGACCATCATCATCATGATCTTGATCAATTGTTGCACTATCTTCTCTTGTTTCTTGATCATCTTGTTGATCTTCTACTTGTCCTTGGTCTTGATCATTTCCTTGATGTTGATCATGAGCTTGATGTGTATTCCCATCACTCGGAGTAGTAGGTGCGGAAGCTTCACCACATGCATTTTCATGCACATGATAAATAGTTGAGTCAAGAGGGGAATACATAATTGAATCCTCTTCTTCATCTTGTGTCTCCTTGGGCTTTACATCACCGATGGCAAGCTTCTTGATTGCTTCACTTGGAGGAACATCTTTACCTACAAGCTCATCATTGACTTGCTCCTTTTGAGAGCCATCAGATTCATCAAAGGACACGTCTACCGTTAGTTCAATATTGCCGGTGACATTATTGAACACACGATATCCATGTTCGTTAGTACCATAACCAAGTAGAAAACCTTCATGTACCTTTGGTGCAAACTTTGAGCTTTTGGTTCTCTTATTAAGTATGAAACACTTGCAACCAAAAACTCTAAAATAGTGCACCTTAGGTTTGTTACCGGTTAGAAGCTCATATGGAGTCTTATTCCGAAGCTTGTGAAGATATAGGCGGTTTATGGCATGACAAGCGGTGTTAACCGCCTCCGCCCAATAATTGCGTGGAGTCTTGTACTCATCCAACATTGATCTTGCGGCTTCAATGAGAGTTCGATTCTTTCTCTCCACAACACCATTTTGTTGTGGAGTGTATGGAACCGAGAACTCATGCTTGATGCCTTCTTCATCTAGATAGGCTTCAATGTTGGTGTTCCTAAACTCCGTTCCATTGTCACTTCTAACTCTCTTGATCTTCACTTCAAACTCATTTTGTGCTCTTCTTGCAAACTTCTTGAAGATGCCTTGTGTTTCACTTTTATCTACCATAAAGAACACCCAAGTGAAACGAGAATAATCATCAACAATTACTAGTCCATATTTGTTACCGCCAATGCTTTGGTAAGCGACGGGTCCAAATAGGTCCATGTGAAGTAGCTCCAATGGTCTTGTGGTTGATACAACATTCTTGATTGGATGCTTTGCTCCTACTTGCTTTCCGGCTTGGCATGCACTGCAAATTCTATCTTTCTCAAATGAAACATTTGTTAGTCCAAGGATGTGCTCGCCTCTTTGAAGTTGGGCCAAGTTCCTCATCCCAACATGTGCTAGCCGGCGATGCCAAAGCCAACCCATGCTAGATTTTGCCATTAAACAAGTCTCGGGCTCAACCTTATTAGTTGTGAAATCAACTAGATAAAGTTTGCCTTTCAAACGACCCGTAAATGCAATAGAGGAATCCCTTCTTCTATAGACGGTTACACCCTTATCCGTGAAGAGACAATCGTAACCCATTTCACAAAGTTGAGAAACAGGATAACAAATTGTAACTTAACGAATGCACAAGTAAAACATTCGAAATAGAATTTTCGGTTGAGATAGCAATTTTACCCAAACCGAGCACTTCTCCTTTACCATTGTCGCCAAACACAATGTTTTCACATGAATCATGATTTGGTTGAAATGAGGTGAACATGTTCTTTGCTCCGGTCATATGATTGGTGCATCCACTATCCAACACCCAACTTGTTCCACCGGAGGCATATTCCTACAAAAATAAATCAAGTTCTTGTTTTAGGTACCCAAATGGATTTGGGTCCTAGGGGGTTAGTAACATAAGTTTTAGGCACCCAAACACTCCTCATGATTTCCCTCTTCTTGAGTACACCAACATACTTCACAACTATCTTGCCATCTTTACCCCAACAACACATGTAATCACTAGCATAGGTTCGTGAGATGGGCACTTGTTGCTTGGGTTGTTCCACTTGCATCTTTTTGTTGGACTTGTCATTTGCAAGCGGAGTAGATGGACTTGTGACCTTGTTTGCCTTGTTTATGAGTTCAAAGAGAGGAACTCCCTTGTTGAACCTCACACAAGGCACTCCATTGATCATGTTTCTTCCATTGGCTTTGCCATTATACTTACTAAAACCAACTCCTTCCTTGATGGATGGATGCCTTGCGAACTTGAGAGTGAGCCTTGGTTGTTGGTCTTTGCACTTGCAATCCATTTCTCAATATCATGTTTAACCTATGAATCTCCTTGTCCTTCTTTGCTATTTCAACAAGGTTAGTTGCATATGCATTTATATCAACATTTTGACACCTTTTACAACTTTTACTTGTTGATGTGCTAGAGTCATCGGAAACCTTGGAAGAGGTTGAGGGGCTATTGCAAAGAGCATTATAGCTTAGCTCAAGTTTTTGATACTTTTCTTGTAAGCTTGTGAGGCTTTCTTGAGCTATGCTATACTTGTTCTTTACACTAGCAATTAAGTCATTGGCCGTGGTACACTCCTTTGTCAACCTCTTAATAGAGTCATTGGCTAAGGATAGTTCTACGGTCAATTTCTCAACTTTCAACCTTTCTTCGGTTAGAGAAGCTTCAAGTGCAAGATTCTTTTCTCTTTCTTGCGAAATCAAATCACCTTGCATTTCAAGACTTTCATTCCGACTTTCTAGTTTCATTAGCAATTTGATTATTTTGTTGCCTCCTTTCTTACCAAATTTTATTATCAAATTCCTTTTATATTCATTCATCTCATCATTTTCATTATCACTATGTTCATCACTTGAGCATGTAGGAGAGTTGTGTGGTACCTTCTCCCCCTTAGCCATAAGGCAAGTTGGAGTGACGTTATCGTCGTCGGAGAGGTTGATGAAGAGCTTGGATGAAGATGAGTTGTTGGTGAAGAAGCTTGGAGAAGATGTCTTGTGAATAGCAATGTTTGCGGCACCCTTCTCCTTGTCCTTCCCTTTAGTCTTCTCATCATCACTTGACTCATCACTAGAATACCATTCTTCACCAATGTGTGCTTCACCTCTTTTCTTCCTTCTATTCTTCTTGTCATCATCTTTGTTGGACTTGTTCTTCTCTTTGTTTTGCGGACAATCGGCAATGAAATGATCATGGGCACCACACTTGTAGCAAACTCTTTTCTTATTTCTTTTACTTCCATCACCATAGCTCTTCCTTGACATCCTTCTTCTCATGAATCTTTTGAAGTTCTTGACAAGGAGTGCGGCTTCATCATCGGAATCATCATCTTCTTCACTTGAGCTATCATCATTGTACTTCTTTCTTCTTTCTTGAGTTGATGCATGTTCATGATTTGCCTTGAGAGCCACACATTTCTTGTTGCTTGTTTCTTGTGATTGATCTTCAATAGCTTCATCATCAAGGACTTCATGGTGCTTTATCTTTGCTAGCATCTCATGTGGTGTCATCTTCTCATAGTTTGGCCTTTCCATGATGATTGCCGCAAGTGTCTTGTTCTTGACCCTATATGCTCTCAATAACTTTCTTGCCGCCGAGTTGTCATCCCACTTTTCATCACCTAGTGCTCTTATCTTGTTGATCAAGGTCATGTATCTATCAAACATTTGTTGAGTGGTCTCTCCGCTCTTGATAGAGAAATTTTCAATCTTCCCATGTAGTAACTCAATGTTGCACTTTCTCACACTTTCATCACCTTCATATGATACTCTAAGTGTATCCCAAATCATCTTGGCATTTTCAATTCCATGCACTTTGTTGCTTTCTTCGGGCTTGAGGCATGAGAGAATCAATGATGCGGCTTGAGCATTAAGATGGAAATCATGTACATCTTGAGGAGTGATTTCACCATCTACTTCCGGAGGTTGAATGCCAATACTCACTATCTCCCAACACCTTGCCGCAATGAGATGCATCTTCATCTTGTGTGCCCAATCATTGTAGTTGATCCCATCAAACGGCGGTGGCTTCCCAAGATTGATGTGTGGCATTTGATTCACATTGGTCTTGTTCAATAGATTGTAGTCAAAGGATGTAGCGGTGAACCCTCTTGGTGTCTTGTCACCTTCTTGATCTTTCTCTTCTTCATTTGCACCACCTTTTGAGTTTGATGTACTAGGTTGCTTCTCATTCTTGTTGCTCAAGGCTACCTTCAAGCTCTCAATCTCTTCTCTCATCTTGCTCATTTGCTCTTCAAAGTGCTTGGCTTGATTTTCCAATAATTTTTCTGCTATCTTCTCGGCAAATTGGGTCATTTGAGCTTCACTTATCTCCGACATTGTGTTCCCTCACGCGGTGAAGCGCTAACACGAGGGTTAGGCTCCGATACCAATTGAAAGGATCTACAATGCCTAGAGGGGGGGTGAATAGGCGTAGTATAAAACCTGAAACTCAAACTCAATTGAAAAGTGAGAACAGAGACCGGTACTACCGGGATTGGACCGGTACTACCGATACCTGTCGGTAGTACCGATGCAATCCGTCGGTACTACCGGTCAAGAACAGATAGCTACGAAACCAAGATTAACTACAGAGTAAGTTTAGATCTATGCTATACCAAACCACCCAAGTGTATGTAGAGTCCCTTGCAACCTTCTCCCTAACTTGAATCACCACCAAATCGTAGATCGGGCCTCCAAACCTAAGAACAAGGTAGAGAGAGAAAGAGCACGGTCGAAGCCGTGACACCACAAGTAGACACAACAACAAAGAGAGCAAGGGACAAGTTATTTATCCCGAGGTTCGGTCAATCCACAAAGGAAGGCCTACTCCTCGTTGTCGAGGTGACCACAAAGGTCGGAGTCTATTTCACCTCCTTTCCTCACTCAAGGTTACCACAAAGGTCACTTGAGTTTCTTCACTAGAATCTTGGGGTGATACAAACACTTCGGGGAGCCCTCACAAATGGATCAAACCGGGCTCTCCCGAAGAACGCCTAGCCGCCTAGGGTTCCAAGAACCCAAGAGTAACAAATGCAAAGCAAAGCCGGCTAGAGGGAGGAATCAAGTGCTCAAACAATGGATTTAAGTTTTCCTCACTCGAATCTCACTTCTCAACTTGAAACTTGCAATGGATTGAGCTATGAGCAATGAATATGTGTGAGAGAGAGTGGGAGAGCAAGAGAGAGCTGTTGTCTCGGGTTGGTAGGCAATAAAATGAAGTGGGTCCATTCTAAAGAAGAGGGAAGAAGTATTTATACTTCCTCCGTCTGGGAGCTACCGGTACTACCGATTACTACCGGTAGTACCGATGCTACCTCAGCAGATCGAACGTTAAAAGTCTGACACACGCACTGCACGAGGCCCCAACGGTAGAAAAGTTTGTCAGTCAAGTTGACTTGACCGGTACTACCGGTGGTACACCGGTACTACCGATACAACAGTCAACCTACTACCGAAGTACAGTCGTTACTACCGATCCGGACCCTGGGTAACTGCTTGGGCAAAGTCCTACCGGCACTACCGGTCAAGGACCGGTACTACCGCTCTGGAACCGGTACTACCGGATTAAAATCCGGTACTACCGAAATATAGTTACTCAAACCCGAGAGCAGCGAGTTGGCTGGGAGGAGTCTCGGCGCTAAGTCCTACCGGTACTACCGATTCATAGTCGGTACTACCGGTTCAACATCGGTACTACCGGATTAAAATCCGGTACTACCGGAATAAACTTTTCTGGAACCCGAGAGCAAGCAGTTCGCTGGAGAGGATCCTGCTCTAAGTCCTACCGGTACTACCGGTCCAAGACCGGTACTACCGATTCTCCAGGGGCAGAACAGGATAGGGCAGTGCACAAGTGTGTGAAGGTGTCTCTCAAGCATGTTTGTTTAAGTCAATGTTTGAGCACTTTAAACCTTCTACTAGTCAACTAGCTATGCATCCCTCTTGATAGTGCGGTAGTCCTATACTCAATAAAAGATAAAACTTGCTAAATTATGAGTAAAGATCACCAAGTAACTCGGTCAAGTTGGAGGGGTGCTGTTTCACCGAATATTTCAATTTGCTCATTCATATGGACTAACACCTGCACATAATCTTGATAAAACCGTTAGTCCCTAATTTGATTGTCATTAATCACCAAAATCCCACATAGGGGGCGAATGCACTTACACAACTTCACCGATCGAAGGTGGAGACAATCACCAACTCCCCTCAACGATCCTCGCAGCTCCAAGCTGTTTAGGAGTCGGCAAACTCCAAGAGTAACAAGTGAATCCGCTACGAAATCCAATCACTAAGTGCTTCTTGATGATCACAAGCATGCAATACACTAGATGCTCTCCAATCTCACCAAATGATGATTTCAATCAAGTGGAATGTGTGAGAGAGGAGTGGAGAGGCTCACTAGCTTGTAGAGTCAATGAAATTGTCCAAGAGAGAGAGCACGAGCCTGTCACTCAACTACTTATAGCCCTCACTCAAAGATTCAACCGTTATTCACTATTTTCGGGGCCACCAGACGCGCCGTTACGCGACCGGTGTGGCGTCCGGTGTATCGCCTAGCGACATGTTTACTAGCCGTTTGAATTCACTCGCTGTGCGCGCTCACACCGGACGCGGAGCCGTCACACCGGACGCTCCGACGCCCGTATCCGGTGTGGTTCCAAAGAGGTTACAGAGAGCACATTTGCTCACCGGACGCGTCCGGTGAGGGGTCACCGGACGCTTCTCGGCGTCTGCTACGCCAACGGTCAACTGCTGCTCGCCACGTCAGAGGCACCGGACGCTGGAACAGTGTTCCCAGCGCGTCCGGTGAAGATTTTCGCGCGTCCGGTGGAAACTTCACCGAACCGACCCGAGAGCATAGGGTTCACACCGGACGCGTCCGGTGCACACGTTTTTGTACCTTTTCGAAGAGTTAGCCACCGGACAACTTCGTCAAGTTTTCGGTGCACTTTTCTACACTGTGAAATCATCGAAAAGCGCTGAATCCTGCTGAGCTTGCGAGGCAGGAGGGAGAGAGGACCCAAACCCCTCTCTACCACTCAAACTTCACCCGGTTTCTAAAGGCGCTAATACTCCAAAGTGTCTCTCACTTTAGTGCAAGTATGTTAGCAATTTTCCATAGAGTTTTCAACGGGTTTTGTTAGTGTCACTAGCATCTACATGCATATGCAATGAATATGAACACCTAGTGGCACTTTGATAACCGTATTTCACAAATGATTTCTCCCCTCTTGATAGTACGGCTATCTATCTTAAATGTGATCACTCCCTCTATGGAGTCTTGATCACCAAAAGCAAAGAACTCCTATATATTATACCTTTGCCTTGAGCTCCGAGCTTTCTCCATCTTCCATCTCATCACTTGATGAAGCTTGTGGACTCTTTTGATGATGGACTTATACCATTTGCATGGATGTCGTCATTAGGGCTTTCTTCCCTTGTTGATGGACTTACACCATTTGCATGGATGCCGTCATTGGGGCTTTCTCCTCTTGTTGATGGACTTACACCATTTGCATGGATGACATCATTGCCCTTCACTAGTGGCCTCCACCGACCCGGTCCTTTGCTCTATCTTGTTGTTTGCTAATTAATCTCATTAAACACTTAGAGCAAAACATTAGCAAACTAGGTTTCATCAATTACCCAAAACCAAACATGGGCTTTCAGGGTGGCGGGAGATCCTCGGCGGGACTGCGACGTATCCGTTGCCTGTTCGGGGCAAGGTCGCTCTGAAGTGACGCCATCCAGTCCCGCTGAGGCTGGTGGGCCACTGCTTCAACTGCCTTGCCAGTGGCCATGTCGCTGCTCAGTGTCGCTCCCTGACACACTGCCTACGTTGTTGGGGTGCCGGGCATCGGGCTGACGCGTGCACAAGTGGCCGTGCGCCGCACTGCAGGCCTGTGCCAGGCAGAGGGGCTTTTGCACGGCGCGCCGCTGCTGTGGCGAGGACTCCATGTTTGACGCCTGTTGGCCAGGACGTTCCTCCACCACAGTTGCCACGGCCAGCAGCGTTGTCCTCGCCGCCGTAGCCGCCACCGGCCTCTCCACCTCTGGGTGGCCGCCTTAGTGTGGAGACCCTCGTCGCCGGGAGGAGCGTTGTCACGGCTGGTGAGGCCCCCGCCCTTGTTCTTGTTGCGCTTGTTGATGCTGCCGCTCTGGAGGGGCTCCTGGAGCACCTCTCTTCGAAGTTCGATGTGACCACGTGGCTGGCTGGAGGTGGTTGCCACTCTTGCAACACTTCGCAGGAGGGGGGTTTGCAGGCCCAGGCGGACCTCCAGCCCGCAGCGGACCTTGCCCCACGTAGGGAGTTCGATCCCATGGCGGTTGAGGTGGTGACGAGCCAGACGGTGTCGGAGGTGACTCCAACGATGGACCTGTCCCTCATAGGTCCTGTTGTGGGTGTCTCTGTTGAGACCTCGCTCGTGGCGTTTGAGGCAGGTTTCGGTCTTGACGAGGTGGCTCCTGGTCCCCTCGAGCCGCCCACGGTCCAGGACGACCGCCCCTGCGATGACTTTGTGAATGTTTTCAGGAAACCGTTGGAGTAGCCGATCATCCTATCGCTGCCGCGTCTGAGGAAGACTCGCGCAGCTGGGAGGTGAGAACTCACGGACGAGGAGCTTGTGCCTAGGCGAAGCGCTCGCCTCGCTGCTAAAAGCACGTTCAGGGAACTCAAGCCGGAGGCGCAAACTCAAAAGGTGATGATGAAACGCATGGGTCTCCTGGTGGACACGGAGGAACCAGACAAGGCATCCTTCGAAGAGTTTCAAGAGACTTTCAAGCTGCCGCTAGCCCCAGATACTAGAGAGGCGATGCTGGCGCTCTTCACCGATGGGCCGATGGGAGAGACGACGTTTAGTGTCGCCTGATCCTACCTTTGTGTGGTCGCAAAGTTTAGGTTAAGCGCTTTAATTCAGTAGCTAGGGAGACGCTTCTGGGCAGTGGCTTCTTGCCACTGCTCTGCGTTGCTGTTGGGTTATTGTAAAATTTTGACTATTCCTTTCCTCTTAATGACAAACGAGTCCGAGACTCGATCGAGAAAAAAAAACTGTGAGGAAGAACCACTTCACCTTTTGTTTCAATTCCCATTCTCTTTGCCATGCTGGTCCAGTTTACATCTTTAGATTACAAATACCAACGACGTTGGGGTCATCGTTGAAAGTATCAAGCTGCAAATTTGATTGCCGTTCTGGAGATCATCATCATTGGACTATGCGCAATGATAGGGATTCTGCATTCCATGCCGAGGTGCAGACAAGTTTTCAAGGAGAAGTTGCTCTGATTATTCTCAGGGCATACATCCACAGATTGATTCATGTCTAGAAGCCTTTGTGTCGTTCTTAATCTCCCGTGCGTTACTTTTAGGAGCCCGCGCTAATCTCTCGCGTGTTGCTTCTAGGTGGTCGGCGAGGATCATCTCATTTTGGAGGAATTGAAATCTAATGAGTGAATTCAGCAATTTGGCTTCGAATTTAATATTCCACAACTTTCTAAGTTCCTATATAAGCATACCTCAAATTCATAGATGAGGTGAAAATTGATTCTTTAGATCATTGTACTATGTTCTTGCTCTGCAAACTTAGCAAACAATATTATACAAGTATGTTTTATATACAACCCCATTAACTTAACTAATCTGTGTCTAAGTTATAGTTATTAAAATAAATTTAGTTCCAAGCATCCAAACGGGGCTAAGTTTTGTACTTGAATATTTGAAGATAAACATTTCATAAATCTCCTCACCATCTCACAAATATAAGCATGCGTTTCTCTCTTGGCTGAGCTAAATTTGACTGCGGCTAAATTGTTGTGAAAAAAAATACTGTTACGTGGTTGAAAATAAGCTAAACCACTCAACCCGTTGGCTGCCATTGTTTTTGAGTGTTTTTATCCTCCCAACAATCTCATTTTCATGCCTTTTTTCGAGTTTTAGAAACTGTATGAACAAAAATAGAGCTCCCCTAATTTACCAATATTTTTCGATTGCTTTTGAGGTACCAAATGGTAGTCTCTATTCGTGTGTAAAACTTGTGTTCATTCGGCAGGACAAGCAGCCGTACCAGCTGGGCCCCTGGATAGGAAGCCTGGAACGACGAAGGGTCCGGTCCGGCCGCCCGGGCCTGCAGTCTCCAGTCTCCATGGGCCCATGGCCGCAGCAAGAAGACAAAAAGGCCAAAGCTGGCGCCACGAAATCCCCATACTGCCCCTGAAAACCCGCCCCAAAACGGCAACCCCCCCCCCCCCCCCCCCCCCCCCCCCCCCCCGCTCGCTTCACTTTCACCTCGGCGAAAACCCCACAACCACCGTCGACCAGAGATGGCCGCGGCGAAACCCCAACCTTACCTCTCGCCGCACGCCTCCTCCCCCGCGCCCGATGCCGGACCCGCCGACGCCGACGCCGGTTTCGCCGTCTTCCGCCTCCTCCTGCCCCCGTCCTTCACCGACGCCGACACCATGCGCCTCTACGCCGCCGTCAACCCGCTGCGCCGCCGCACCGCCGCGCTGCAGGTCCGCGTCGAGCCCCTCGACCCCTCCGCCGCCGGCGGCCGCGTCGTCGCCGCCGTACTTGGCCCCGCCGCCCCCGTCCGCCGCGTCGAGGCCTCCTCCTCGTCCGCGGAGCCCCTCGAGCTCTCGCCCGCGCAGGAGGCGCTAGTCGCCCTGATCGAAACCGAGGGGGCGCTCTACTGCGCCGGACAGGAGGAGGCTCGCCGCAAGGCCCCGCCCGGGCGCGTCACGTGCCTGCTCCTGGTCGATGCCGACCGGCTCGAGGCGTCGGCCGGGAGAGGCGTCATGGAGAGGATCGCGCTGGAGGCCGGCGCCGACGTGCGCGTCGCGATGTGGGAGGACGCGCTGCTGCCGCGGGGCCAGCCGCCTGAGGAGGTCGTCGAGGTATACTAGCCATTTTCTCTTCTACGATTCTATTAAGCTGGTGGTTGTACGTGCTACTCTTGATGCTTCGTAATTGTTATATTGTGCACTGTGCATTGCAATCCAACGTTTTTTTCTTTGGGAGATGTGCGGATTATTACGATTACATACTGTACGTGAACTCACGCTTTTGGATCAGTGCAGTGTCATGGAAAAATGATTGAGCGTCTTTGTTTACATGGAGAGGGGAGTCCTAGCTATAATAATAACAACATAGAAAAGTGCAACTTGTTTAAAGGCCCGGCCCGGCTTGCTCTTTGCTGCTGTATGAGTATGTATAGTTGTTTGTTGCTATGCAGCAGAATTATCTTTATGGATGATTCGAACAAGCTTTCACAATGTGAAGTCCAAGGAGTTTATTTCTCACACAGAGGTAGTATGCATAGAAGCTAACAATACTCTTGAGCTTCTTTTGGATTTGAAATGCTGTGTGCTGTTTTTCAGTGTGATATTGTTTTGTTGAACTCGGTCCATTTTGTTCTCATCGTAGTATTTTAGTGAAGTATTCTTCAAATTCAGTGGTGCATTCTTACCATCTGGAGATACAGCGGTAAAACCTGGAGAGCCTTCATTCATAAGAAAGATGCTTTGAGTCCATTTCTTTATTTGTTTCCATGTTGGAAGAAAAGTATGACTAATTAATAGGCTAGTATAGGTCTATATTATCTAGGCAATGAATCACATAGATAACAAAACTTTGTTCTTATATCACCTAAAACACTGTAGCAATGAATAATCCAGTTGGTTTCTGATTCTTTTGCTGCAAAACGAGCTTATGCATAAAATGGTTTTGCTACGAACTTTTTCTTTGAAAGGTATGTTCTGTGGAGTTTTAATTAGATCATATGAACGCAGAAAATGCTTAATTACCAAGAAAGTTTATTGCTGTGATTTGCTACTCAACAGTTCAGTTGGTGTTATTATTTTTCAGATAACTGGAGATAGAACAACTGTAAGGAAAGCTCTAGTTGCTTTGTCTAGCTGTCTTCAAGGTGACCTTCCAATCGGTAACTCAACAACTTATGTTGAGAAAGAAGGTTCAATACTCCCATGGGCATCTTCAGAAGTGCCTGGGCCTAATATGGGAACTTCTTGCTCAGAGGCATCCACAGAGTTTGCTCAAGGCAGTATCACTAAGACTCATTGTCCAGAAGGTAATACAGGAGATGTTCAAAGTAAAACTCTTCAGCAAGTTTCATTCAGACTTCTCTTGCCTATATATCTTGCTGGAGGTTTGATTGGCAAGAAGGGATTGATTATCAAAAGCATCGAAGATGAAACTGGTGCTTGTATTGATGTTGGTGCACCTGTCATTGGTTGCAAGGAGCGTGTAATAACAATTTGTGCCCTAGAGGTTTGAATCTGAACACTAAAAGCTCCTTTTCTCATTGCTATTCTCTCTTTAGAGCCTATGTTTAACTGTTTGTTTGATAAGATAACAATTTTCACAATGGTTGAGTGGCTGTTCTACATTTCTCTCTGAATGTAGAAACTTAGTTTGTATTATGTTTTTGCAAATCATATTGTACATCTCATTCATTTTATATATTTGATATCTATTCCCTGTAGAGCCCAGACTCGGAGTACCATATAGTGCAAAGTGCACTACTTCTTATATTTGACAGAATGATGGAGGTGGAAAGCAATACACACTCAACATTTGAGAAGGCATCTCAATTCTCGGTCAGAGCCCTTGTGCTCAAAAACCAGTTTGGCTGTTTAGTTGGTTTAGGTGGTTCTATAATCAAGGAAATGGTGAATGCAACAGGAGCAAGAATTCAGATATTGGATGATACAGATGTTCCGGCTTGTGCCTCTACCTTTGAGCTAGTTTTACAGGCAAGCATATCTTTTGACACAAAACCATTAAAATAAGCAGTTTGTTAGTACTTGATTCTTCTGTGCCATGTAATTCATTCAATTATGATTTATGAACAAATAGTAGCCATTGTTCATGAACTCAACCTTCTGATTCTCTACTGCACACGTTTGGAATTTCTAGCACATAGTTTGCAAGAAATGCTAATAACATGCTTCAAAATTCTATAATTATTTCTGATTTGTTTATTGTTCTTTTTCTAGTGTACTCTATTTCTTGAAATTTTGGCTGTAAGGTCTAATGGTTTTTATTTGCATTAGTAGTTAACAAATGGTTTGGAAGTCATGATTTTGTTTCTTGTAACGAATATGGTAAATAAACTCATTTGGACAACCAGAATTTCAAGAACAACATCAGTGCAGTACGTAGTTCTTGACTGGTGATGGTGTTTATATTTGATTTGTTGAAGATGCAAGTTATCCATGAGTACTTGGATCATTGCTTTCTCTTTTTTCACATTTTTGTTCTCTCAACTAACGATCTAGGCCGATTTATGATCTTCGGTTCTCTTGCCATACGTTGGACAGCTTTGTAATTGTTGAGGTTTATCTTTGTGCCCTGCAGATCACTGGGGAGTTAATGAATATAAGGAATGCTTTATCCCTTGTTTGCTCGAAACTTCGTAATCATATTTTCTCCAATGAAACCGACAACAACAATTCCCATATTTCCTCTTCAGAAATTGCTGAATCAAATGCATCCAGCCAGACAAATATTTATCCAACAAGCCAATATTCAATGGACAATACCCATAAGGTTGATCATGGACCCTCTCTCAGTTATGGAGTGGACTCTGTGGAAAAGTCTTTCTGTGCCTTAGAGCTCAGTTCTTCAGAAATTCAGGTTAGCTCGTAGAACTTTATTCTATGCTTATTTATATTTGCACCATGTTTGGTGGCTGGTGGGATAGGATTTCCAAGGAGGTTGATGATGTTTTGCGGAAGGGGCTCAATTCCCTCGTGATCTTGGGTGCCTGAAGCCCTGAACTTTGTGGATCCACCGCAATAAGTGTCTTGGATTGTGCTTCTCCTAGTGTTGCTCGTGCGTTGACGCTAACCATAGAGGAGTTACAATTTTGGGATTTTGCTGGGGCACGAGGTATTACTCACCTCCTTGCCCTAGTGCCTCTTGAAGGTTGATTTGTTGGTGTTAGGAGTTGTGTTCGGTCTATGTGTTTTTGTGGCGCACTTGTTTTAGGAACCTAAGTGTGTTGGAGGTCCATGTGTGGTGTTGTAAGGGTTCTTGCCCCCTTTTTTCTTCTTAATATAATGATACACAGCCCTCCGGCGTGCTTGAGAAAAAATTATATTTGCACCATGTTGAGAATTCTCTCCTTTCTGATATGCTGCATTTGATATACCCCCTCATTACAACAGCCAAATTAGTGCAATTTGTGATTGGAGGAACTGAGGAAGTATGTATCGATGGAATGATTAAACTTAATGAGAGTATAGAGATGTGGGTCTGTTAAGTTTCTTCTTTGGTTCATCAATCTTGGGTGTTTAGTTGTGAAGGGATTGAAAGTTAAGGGTCCAATTCCTACCATTTTAAACCCATGGGAAGGCTGCTAAGTGTCAGGGAATTGCTATTTAAACGGAGATGAACAACCCTTCATGACAACTCTACAGTTTCCCATCTCTTTAGTGAAACAAGGCTTAAGATTAGAAATCAACATCCCATGGCTTGTTCCACTATGGCTCATGTTTCCCATACTGGTTCCTTGACAACTATTGAGAACAGTATTTGGTGTTATGACAGGGAGTTTGAAGAGGGATTTAGATTAAGAAAATTGATCTGTCTATTTTCGTCAAGATAGTTGGGAAAGTCTAGGGAAGTGATATCAGACAGCAAGATAAGTTGATGATAGTTATGGTAAAGTACAAATGGCCGGGATGTGCTTATCTTCCACAGAAAGTAATGACCGGTGCTTCTATTAGCCTTTTCTTTATCCCTTCTTAGCTATGCACACACATGTATGTGTTTGTGCCCATTTGGGACTTAGAGTGGAATCCGGGCCACACATTGACAGCATCGCTGTAGCTGTATTTATGATCCTTACTAATAGATAAATAAATATTGGTCATAATTACTTTTTCCTCATATTTTAACCATCCAGATGCATGATAAATCTTCATTTCTTTCATATTAGTTCTCTTCCTCCTAGCAACCTGAATGTTTTGCTATTTCTTGTGGTATCTATAAAATGAAGCTAATTCAGCTTGAACTCAGCTGACCTGGCACAAACCTAATTTAAAAAAGAACTCGACCTGTGGGCGTAAGATAGCCCCCGGGCATTTCTTTAAGAAGACCGCATGCGGGTCGAGAAAACTTCCAAATCCCTGCCCCACCTATACACAGTGGCACCATAGCCCATGTGAGACGACCATGACCCGATCCGGGCCTTAGACCTATGCTTTGGCTTTGGGACAAACGAGGGGATTTTTTTAACCCTAGCCTGAAATTTGCTCCCACGGGGTGTCAAACCGAAGACCTAGTGAGAGCAGTTGTGTTCCTCTAACCAACTGGATTAGAGGCCGCGCCCTTTGGCAAGTTAAAAACCTAATTGACCTGGTCAAGATCAAGTCTGTGAAATGGTGACCATTTCAAATAGTTATGGAGTTGTTAGCTTAGTTCTGATGAAATAGTGGAAGGGTGCGGTTGGGTGGATATTTTATGACACATTCATTTACAGGTGTCAATGTGAAATGCATGGACACAAGGCATGTGGAAAGTGGCAACTTGTGTGTTCTGTCATTTGAAATGCACTTTATGTTTCTTTTTCCTTTTCAAAATAGTTTTTTTTTCTCGAACAACGCAGGAGAGTTGCGTGTCATTTCATTAAGAAGAAGAAAGAAAAAACGGAGGGCCGTCGGAACCGGACCAAATACAAAGAACACTACTCCACACACACACACACACACACACACACACGCACGCTTCCAACAGGAAGCAAACTCTAACAATCTAACTTGACCCACATAGACACAAACTAATCGGCCAAGGACAGCGACTGGGCAAGGAGCTCATGCAGTTTAGAAGCTCCAGCCAACCCCCAAAAACTGCATTCATCAGCTATCACTCCGAGCAGATCCGAATGCTAGGCCTCGCGTGCTCGAAGATACAAGAATTCCTGTGTTTCCAGGTTTCCCAAGCTACCAGAATAACTAAAGAGTTAAAACCCTTTTTCAGAGTTTTAGGAATAAGCCGAAGACCTTTCCTCCACCAACTAGAAAAATTGGTGTCTGATGTTGAGGGCACTAGAGTAGGTAGATGCAGGGCTTGGAAAATTGAAAACCAAATCTGCCTGGTAAAGACACAGCCCACAAGGATGTGCTGAATGGTTTCTTCCTCCTGATCACAAAAAGGACAAACCTCCGGGTGGGGCAGGCCTCTTTTAGCAAGTCAATCTGCCGTCCAACATCGATTGTTGATAGCCAACCAAATGAAGAATTTGCACCAGAGTGGAGCCCAACTCTTCCAAATAAAACAGTTATTATTTGTTTCTGAAAGTTGAAAATTTTGCCCTGTTATCTATGAAGCTTTAAGCCTTCTGTTTCTTCAACACTGCTAGTGCTCTCCTTTCACTTGGCAAGCTTATACTCACCATATGAGTTATTTCTAATTTTGTACTGCTGCTCCAGCTATGATCTAATATGCACTTATTTTGTGGCATTACTGAATAAATATTTGATAACAGAAACCTGACAACGGGAATGGTTTCAGTATCAACAATTCAGATAGTGGTATTCAGAACCCTACTGACTGGAATGACATTGCAACCAATAACTTAAATCAGGCAATTGAAATTGTGTTTTCAGAGGAAAACAATCTTGTGAGGTAATAGTCTTATCTGTCTTTTTGTTTGATCTCTGCTTCCACACTAGCGTGATGTCCCCTTTAGAATTTGATAGCTGTGACAAATTATGGTTACTTTTGTGTATTGGAGTGCATCAATTGCTTGCCTTGTTAGTTGTTATTAACTTTTTATTTGTTGAATTATCTCCACCATATTAAAGTTTATACCAATATCAATCTATGCCATTCTTATTTATGTTCTTGTAATGGCAAAGTATTTCTCTTTTAGTTATTTGTTACTTAGAACAAAAATGTATAGCGAGTCTTTTGACTGATAGTAAATTCTAGTAACTTGTGCTTCGGGATGCAGGGGAGTTGAGCATGCTGCGATAACAAGAATCACATATGAGACTGCTGTTTCTGGGAGCATCCTAACTCTTGTCTATGGAGATAATGGAAGCAACCTGGCCATGCTTACAGAGGTCTCGCTCTGCAACTACTTAACCTTACATGCTTCAGTGCTTGTTACGATTGCATTATACTTTAACTCAGTATTGACCCTGTTTGTTTCCACGTTGGCGTCACGATTGAGCGAGAAGGTGGAATAATGAACTACAACGAATGCTCTTCTGATAGTCGCCCGCAGCGCTGAATGCTAGAAAATGAACTACGGTCCGTGATTCCCAAAACACGGTCTCGTTCGCTCAATCTCGACGCGATCCCAAACATAGGCCATGTTCTCTGAAGCGTCAACGCCAACGCTGTCCCAAACACACCCTATTGTTTTTGAATTTATGACTTGAATATTTTAGATTATGGAATACAAAAGCCCAGCTTCCATGAACCATGAGTTACCAAAATAAAATGATTTCCAGAATGAAGTTGCTTTGTAGGGTATGTGCCACGTCTTATAGGGTTTCCCATGGTTGCGCGTGTGCTTGGGGTGTTTTGGTGGTAGCCTTTGGGCCTCTTCCTTGTACTAATAGCTAGGAGCAGGCGCTTGCCTCTCCTATGCATTTTTCTCTTATTCTTATTGAAATGAAATGCAGCTCTCTAGTGTCGTTCAAGGAAAAAAAAGGGAAAAAAAATACCCAATACAAAATTCAGGGATTTGTATTTGGACCTGATCTTCTGGATCATGGTTACTTTCTTTTAAGAAGGAAAGCAATGTCCCACTTCGTAAAGTATTACCAGTATTTTGCTTCCATCTGCTGAAACACAAGATGCGTTGGGCCCTCGTTTTGCAAAATTTGATCCATTAATAGAAAACTCGCTGTATAACTGTTACTAACAGTTCACAACTGCTCACTTCAAAATATGGTTGGTTTAGTCTATTCGATCTGTATGGTATTTCTTGCATTTCTGTATGCCACCTGTTCCATTATCAGATTATGGTTTCTTATTTTCGTCCATGAAGTCACGAAACCACTGAATTCTGTACTTGATATAATGTACATGTAGGACTACCATCCTAGTAGATCATTATTTTACGGCTTCCATAACATTATTATTTTCATGTGAATTCAGGTATCTGGTGCTGACATTGCCGTCTACAATCCACCTTCCGAGGGCAACGAAGCTATGATCGTGGTATCTGGACCACCGGATCAGGCACAATCAGCTCAGCGCCTGCTCGTCGAGTTGATCCTACAGGGACAATGATGAACGGTCACCGCAGCACCTTCTTAAGTGCCTGCCTTTCTGCTTATGCTGCAAACTTGCAGGGTCAGAGGTATACAACGATGGCTGACGTGCAGACTGTTAGTTGGACGACTGGATGTT
This sequence comes from Eremochloa ophiuroides, assembly GCA_038502445.1. Lineage (NCBI taxonomy): Eukaryota > Viridiplantae > Streptophyta > Magnoliopsida > Poales > Poaceae > Eremochloa > Eremochloa ophiuroides. The sequence continues at coordinate 33,080,356 of JAHLJS010000001.1, read as the reverse complement.
AACCGCGTGGGGTGGGGACTATGAGTTTGCACCATTGGATTAATCCGTTGCGTGCCTTTATCTGTACGGCAGTGTGCTAGTACTTATCGTGCGGCCTATGAAGCTAGTGACAGCAGAAACAGCTGTCGATTCGGTGCTTGAAGTAATCTCATTAAATTCAAATTAATCCTTATTCAAGGTTCAAATTACACATGTTGGGAGTTTAACTCACGGCAAAATTGCAAGTCAATTTTGTCACAGAAATGCCAAAAATCTAAACAATATCACATCCTGTGATTAGTTCGCGTTTCTTATTGTGCGACGTGACTACGATAACAATGTTATTGTACCCTTGGCAGACTTCTGAGTTCTGGTCACCCACGACCGGAAGCGCATGGATACATCAGGTGATCAGATACATGGTAGGCCAAAGAAAGAAAGGGAAATCGGTGTGAAAAGATCCAAGGAGGATTTCGTGTGCATCCAGGCATCCAGCAGAGTACAATTCCAGCGTCACTGTGAGAACATTAATCCCAACTTCTGTTTCACTTTTTTTGGGTCGAATTTTATGCAACATCTTAAAAAAAAATCATATATCCCACGACCTCACAAAGATGGGACCGGTCTTGGCTGACCTTAGAGGCACGGGCTCTGCCTTGCCTGACCCTAAGGGCATGGGTCCCACCGCGCCCTCCGCCTCGCTTGACTGCAAGGGTACGGGCTCCTCCTCACCTAACCCTAATGACGTGGGTCCCACCTCACCTGACCTTAGAGACATGGGCTCCGCTCGCCCAACTATGGGGGTATGCGCTCCTCGCCCGACCCTAAGAGCGCGGGTTCCACCTCGCTCGACCTTAGGCACGGGCTCTGCCTTGTCCTCTAGCAAACCTTGAGCTGGACCAGGGCTCTATCGGGTAGTCAACCCTATGGGGAACCCTTAGGATCCTGGTCTATCAAGCCTCCGATCTCTTCATGGTTGATCATCAAAGTCATCTTCAATCTTCTGGACTTGGCCAAGTCAAACCAAACAGCATCTGGCGACCTTCCCTAGAGAAGTTGTGTAGTGCTCTTGAAGACTTTGATACGTGTTACCAAACGGTGAAACATATATGCTTAGACCCTCGAGCCTTTGATTGTTTAGCATAAACAAGCCTAGGGTCTTTTCTACAAGTGTCCAATTCCTTTTGATGAAATTCGAATGCATCTGTTGAGGATATGTACCCTGCCGCCTCAAGCCTAAAATTGACTAGGCGAAGTCGACTATGGATCTCTGAGACATGCTCTAGGGTGCAACTAAATAACCTTCCCAGAATAACATCATGTCACTAGATGGCTAGTTTGCAGATATATATTCATCACCAAGCAGTGTTCGCCTATGAACCCATAGCGTACTATCTAGTTACATGGACGGTTGGAATTTTGTCCTAGGTGCTGTAAAAGTTGTACTGACCGTCCTATGAACCCTGACCTTAGATGTTTCATGAACTTGTTCAATGGACATGGAATTCATGTTATAAATTCCCCCTAGCGAGGTCATAAATTTCACCACTAGTAGTATGCTTTCAAAATTGTAGTCTTCCAGCCATGAATACGAAGCTATCTGAGATGCTTGCACCCCCAGGCATAATTGGCGTAGCTAGAAACAACCTTGTCTTGCAACCAGAAGAATCCTTGTGATAGGTGAAAGACCCTGGTTTGGTTTTGGCTGTAAGGAAAATGGACCCTAGGCCCATTTATATTGGATTTTGGTGGTTGATGATTAACATGATCAATATTGGACTAATGGTTTTACGAGTGTTTGTTTTGTAGTTCAGTATGATGCACAAGTGTTTTGGACTTAGGCAATGGTGTAATCTGAGTGATCAACACCTCAAGCAAGACATTAGAAGACTTGTTGAAGACCACAAGATCAAGCACAAGTCCAAGACACAAGATGGAACGAAGCCGAGTGCCAAGAGCGCGAAGAAACAAGTGGGGAGAGGGTTTGGGTTCTCTCTCCCTTCTGCCGAGCTTGCGAGGAAGGATTCAGCGATTTCCGGAAGTGTCACAGTGCAAAAACATGCACCGGACGCTGCACCGGACGCATCCGGTGCATAGTCCAGTAGCCTGCCTCGACAGGAGGCACTGGACACAGCGAAGGAACCACCGGACGCGGAGTGATCACTGTGCGAGCGTCCGGTGCACTGAAGACTAAGAACGCCGGACGCGGGGAGTGTCCGGTGACCACGCACCGGACGCGTCCGGTGTGAAATTGTGCTCTCGGGAGCTCTCTTGACGCGCACCGGACATGGAGCTGGGAGTGTCCGGTGTTACGCCGGACGCGTCTGGTGATCAGACGAAGATGGCGCCAACAGCTAGTTCAAACGGTCGACCGATGACGCGACGACACGTGGCAGCACCGGACGCGGGGCGAGCATCCGGTGCATCCGATGGGAGCGTCCGGTGTGACTGAAAATGACTGGTTTTATTTCCAACGGCTATCTTTCACATGGGGGCTATAAATACTACCCCAACCGGCCATGGAGAGTGTGGAGAAGTGAGGGATCATTTCAAGGGTGTTGCTACACCATTCTAAAGCTCTCCACTTGCATAGTGCTTAGTGATACACTTTGTGATTAGCATAGGTGCTTTGCGAAGTGCTTAGGTTGATTAGACCACCGCTTATGCGCTTGCTCTAGGTTATGCCTAGTGTTTAGTGAGGTTTGCATACCTCTTGATCATAGGTGCTTGCGCGCACCTTGCTTGTACTCGGCGGGGCTTGTAGTCTTGCGAGACCACACCAACTGTGCTTGTGGTATGGCCGCCATCGTATACCAAAGGGAACAAGGCCCGCGGCGATTCAGCCAGAAGCTTGATAGTGAAGACGGCGGGAGCATCCGAGGAGAAGCTTGCCTTGCGAGGCATACCGGAGACCCACTTGCGTGTGGAGAAGGCCCGGGGCCATCTACGGAGTGACCCGACCGGGAGCTTGGCCCTTGCGAGGGATTCCTTGCGAGGGGCTCCAACGAGGACTAGGGGGAAGCTTGAGCGCTTCTCGATATCTCGGTAAAAATACCGTAGTCATTGACGGGAGTTTGCATCTTTACCTCATCTTTACCTTCTGCATTTACATTGTTACCTTGGTTGTGTGTTTTACCTTTCCTAGCCTAGTTGATAGGCTAGTTGATAGGGTTGGAACCTAGGTTGCATAACTCTTTTGTGGTAGAGATAGCAACACACTTAGCAAAACCTTAGTTGCACATTGACTAGTTTGTTTATTGCATAGGTTTTGCTAAGGCTAAGAAAAACAGGTCATAGTTTAGAAGTTGTGTTTCCTAGTTGCCTAATTCACCCCTTCCTCTTAGGCGTCTCGGTCCTTTCATTGGCAATTGATGAAACCTAGCTACTAACTTAAGTGTTAAGTGTGTATAGCCTAAGAGAGGTTAGTGATGTGGAGGAAGTTGATATGAGCTAAAGAGAAGATCAAGTCTTGGAAAGGTGAAAGCAAAGGATCAAAGAGCTAGAGGCAAAGGTAAAAGTATAGGGCTCTTTAGTTTGGTGATCAAGGGACTTAGTGAGTGCGATCACAATTAGGATAGTTGGCCGGACTATTAAGAGGAGAATTATTTCGTTAACCTCGGTCGGCAAGTGCTCTAGGTGCATATTAGTTGCATTCACTTGAAACTAACCTAGAGTGACTAACTTCACCTTGCAAACGTGCTTAAAACCTGCTAACATTCGTGCCTAAGAGTGTGGAACACTTAGATGTTAGCCTATGAGAGCAAGGGCAGTGAGAAAGACTTGGTTGTGCACTCAGAGGTGCACCTGACGTTGGGCGTGTCTGGTGGGCGCATCTGAGCTTTCTGGAACCTCTCTGAGTGATCACCGGACGCTGGAACAGTAACTCCAGCGCGTCCGGTGACTCGTTCGTGCGTCCGGTGTTAACAGTGCGATTATAACTCGGTAAGTGCACCGGACGCTGGCAGCGTCCGGTGACCTAGCAGCGGACGCGTCCGGTGTCGTTTTGAGCTCTTTAGATGCTCTCTACGTGGACACCGGACACCGGCGTCGGAGCGTCCGGTGTGACTGCTCCGCGTCCGGTGCTAGCGCTGCAGTGAAGAAATTCAAACGGCTAGTACACGTGTTAGCAGGGCGATACACCGGAAAACCACCGGACGCATCCGGTGTGAACTTAAGGAGCGTCCGGTGTGCACGATTTCATTGAGAAACGGCTAGATCTTTAAGCACTCTTTTAAATAGGAGTGTGGCTGGCTTGGGGCTCAGCTCTTGCGCATTTTTGATCTTCCTAAGCCTCTTGTGAGCCTAACACACTCCCTCCAACTCTCTCCTTTGATTCAACTCAAGATTATGATTGAGAGAGAGTGATCAAATGTAGTGATCATCATCTTGCATCCTAGTGCACTTGGTGGCTTGGTGGTGGAGTAATTCTTGTTACTCTTGGTGATTGCCGTCACCTAGCCGGTTTCGAGGTGGAGAAGGTGTGGAGAAGTTTGGTGATTGTGCTTGCTCACACTGGTGGATTGTGAGGGGTTCGTGCCTACCCCGAGCGGAGTGCTCAAAGGTAACTTAGTGGATTGCACGTGTCATTGAGTTACTTCCTCTGTGGTAGATCTTTGTGGCGCCTTGTGTAGGCTCAATGTGTGATACCAATTAGCCACCGGACCACCGGTTGAAGTCGACACAACGGGGACGTAGCGTGCCGGCAAGCACGTGAACCCCTGGGATAAATCTTGGTGTTCATCTTGATATCCTCACCCTCGAGTGAGTGATTTGTTGATTATCCCGGTGATTGGCTTCTTCTCAAGGCAAAGGTATAACTCACAATTCGCATCCCGTTTACCTTAGTGCAAAGTAGTTAGCTTCCTTGTTTGTTTGCCTTGTGTAGTTGTGTAGTTGCCTTGCTCTAGCTAGTTAGCTTGTGTGGCTTAGGACTTAATGAAGACTAGAATTGTGTAGGTGGCTTGGTTAGTGTAGTGGTTGCCTTACCATTGTATTTATAGCCTTTTGTGGTACTAATCACTTGTTCTAGTAGTTTGTAGAGTTTTAATTTAGGCTATTCACCCCCTCTAGCCAACTCGGACCTTTCAAGTGGTATCAGAGCTGTGCTCACCATTTAATCAAGGCTTAACATCCTTCGGTGCATTGAAATGACTCATATCATGTTCAATCATATTGGGGGCAAACCACCTCACTTTGATGGCACAAGCTCATTTGATTATTGGGAGAGGAAGACAGCTCATGCACAACTCATGGACATATTAGAGCAAGCTGAATATCTTATTAGCTCTAAGTCTAAAAAGTGCAAGGAATTGATCAAGAAGGTAAAAGATCTTGAGAAATCCCTTGATGAGCTAAACGCTTCTTATGAGTGTCTAAAGGAAGACCATGAGGATTTAAAATTAGCTCACACCAATCTTGAGGAAGCTCACTCCTCACTCTTAGAGCTAAGAAAGGTTGAGGATGTTGCTATAACATGTGATGTGGGTGTAACTTGTGATCTAATGAATGAACCAACTAATAAAACACTTGTTGCAACCACACCTAATAACACTAGCACCTCATCATCATCCATCTCTACTTCTACCTTCACCACTAGTGTTGACCTAACACTAAAGGTTGAAAATGAGAAATTGAAGAAGGAGGTGGACAAACTAACCCGCGCATTAGACAATGCCTATGGTGGGGATGCCCACTTGCTACAATGCTTGGGTAGGCAAAGATATAGTAACTCTAAGGAGGGACTAGGCTATACTCCCAAGAAGGGCAAGATGACCTTTGTAACTCCAAAGCCTACCTTTGTGAGGAGCAATGGTCGGTTTTGGTATAAGTGCAAGCAAGTAGGGCATATTGAGACAAATTGCATCACTAACAACAAGAACAAGCAAATAAAATTTGTAAGTGCTAAATCTAGTAGGCTTGATTCTTGTTACATGCTTACTAAGGATGAGAAATGTGTCAAAACTAAATACATTGGTACACCTAAAGAGAGCCCAAGGTTGAAGGCTATTTGGGTACCAAAGGCTTTGGTTGCTAACCTCCAAGGACCCAAACAAGCATGGGTACCTAAAGAGCATTGATTTATTTTTTAGGTGAATTACAAAGCCAGAGGGAGGCATTGGGTTCTTGATAGTGGGTGTTCTCAACACATGACCGGTGATTCAAGAATGTTCAACCAAATCAATTCTAGTGGCAATGAGTATGATAGTATCACATTTGGGGATAATAGCAAAGGCAAGGTCAAAGGGCTTGGTAAGATTGCAATATCCAATGACTTGAGCATTTCCAATGTGCTATTGGTAGAGAGCTTGAACTTCAATCTATTGTTGGTAGCTCAACTTTGTGATCTTGGTTTCAAGTGCATATATGGTGTTGATGATGTGGAAATCATAAGTGTAGATGGTTCTAACTTGATATTCAAAGGATTTAGATATGAGAACCTCTACTTAGTGGATGCCAGAGAGTCACAATTGTCAACATGCTTACTGTCTAAGTCAAGTATGGGTTGGTTATGGCATAGAAGGCTTGGTCATGTTGGAATGAAGCAATTAAACAAACTTGTGAAGCATAATTTGGTTAGAGGCTTTAAAGATGTTGAGTTTGAGAAGGACAAGTTATGTAGTGCATGTCAAGCCAGAAAACAAGTTGGCAACACTCATCCTAAGAAGAGCATGATGAGCACATGCAAACCATTTGAGTTATTGCACATGGATCTATTTGGACCAACCACGTATACAAGCATGGGAGGGAACAAATATGGTTTGGTGATTGTGAATGACTTCTCAAGATACATATGGGTTTTCTTTATGATTGACAAGAGTGATGTGCATGCTATCTTCAAATCTTTTGTCAAGAGAAGTTGCAATGAGTTTGAAACCACCATCAAAAGAGTGAGAAGTGACAATGGTAGTGAGTTCAAGAACACAAGAGTTGATGAGATATGTGATGAATATGGAATCAAACATCAATTCTCGGCCAAGTACATACCTCAATCCAATGGCCTAGTTGAAAGGAAGAATAGAACTCTCATTGATATGGCAAGATCTATGCTTAGTGAGTATAATGTGAGTCAATCCTTTTGGGCCGAAGCAATCAACACGGCATGCTACTATTCCAATAGACTCTATTGCCATCCTATGTTGGAAAAGACTCCCTATGAGATCTTGAATGGAAGAAAGCCAAATATTGCATACTTTCGGGTCTTTGGTTGCAAGTGCTACATATTGAAGAAAGGTAGATTGAGCAAGTTTGAGAAGAAGTATGATGAGGGCTTCTTACTTGGGTATTCCACCACTAGCAAAGCTTATAGAGTTTGGAATTTGGGAAGTGGTCAACTTGAGGAAGCCCATGATGTTGAATTTAATGAAACCAATGGGTCATAAGATCAAGATGAGAATCTAGATGATGTGAGTGGAGCTCAATTGGCAAAGGCTATGCAAGAGATGGACATTGGTGACATTAGGCCGACTCAAGTGGTTGACATAGAATATGAGAAAGATCAAGTGCAAGTTTCATCCAATGATCAAACTAGTGGCTCTCAAGTGCAATATCAAGATCAAGCTAGTTCATCTCAACCAAATCAATCTAATGCTCAACCAAGCTCAAGCAATCAACCTCAAGTGCTCCAACCCGCAAATATTGCAAGAGATCATCTATTAGACCAAATTGTGGGTGATATTCAAAAGGGTGTGCAAAAAAGATGAAGACTAGCATCGTTTTGTGCTCATTACTCATTTGTGTCATTTGAAGAGCCGGAAAATATTGAGAAGGCATTACAAGATAGTGATTGGGTGAATGCTATGCCTGAAGAGCTCAATAACTTTCAAAGAAATGAAATTTGGGAATTGGTAGAGAGACCAAAGAACTACAATGTCATTGGAACCAAATGGATATTCAGAAACAAGCAAGATCAAGATAGTGTTGCAATAAGGAGCAAGGCAAGACTAGTGGCACAAGGGTACACTCAAGTGGAAGGATTGGACTTTGGAGAGAGTTATGCTCTGGTTGCAAGATTGGAGGCAATAATGATACTTTTAGCATATGCTTGTGCTCACAACATCAAGCTCTACCAAATGGATGTGAAGAGTGCATTTCTCAATGGCTTTATCAATGAGCTAGTATATGTTGAACAACCACCCAGTTTTGAAGATGAGAAGAAACCCAACCATGTGTACAAGCTAAGGAAGGCACTCTATGGATTGAAACAAGCACCAAGAGCATGGTATGAGAGGCTAAGGGATTTTCTCCTCTCTAAACGATTCAAGATGGGCAAGGTTGGCACCACTCTCTTCACCAAGATGGTTGATGGTGACTTGATGATCATGCAAATCTATGTGGATGACATTATCTTAATTTGGATCAACAAGTCAAGTCTTGTGTGCAGTGTTTGAGAAGATGATGGATAAAGAATTTGAAATGTCTATGATGGGTGAACTCACTTACTTCTTTGGACTTCAAATCAAGCAAATGAAGAATGGTACATTTATAAGTCAAGGCAAGTACACAAGAGACATGACCAAGAAGTTCGGTATGCAAGATGCAAAATCAATTAGCACTCCCATGGGCACTAGTGGAAACTTGGATGAGGACAAATGTGGCAATATGGTTGATCAAAAGGCATATCGGTCTCTAATTGGAAGTTTGCTCTATGTCACCGCATCAAGACAGGATGTCATGTTTAGTGTGTGCATGTGTGTTAGATATCAAGCATCTCCTAGAGAGAGTCATATGAAGGCCGCAAAAAGGATATTGAGATATTTGAAGCACACTCAAGATGTTAAATTGTGGTATCCTAAGGGTGCAAAGTTTGAATTGATTGGATATGCCGATGCGGATTATGCCGGCTGCAAGATTAATAGAAAGAGTACATCGGGCACATATCAACTCTTGGGAAGATCTCTTGTCTAATGGTCATCCAAAAAGCAAAATATCATAGCACTCTCCACCGCCGATGCCGAATACATTAGTGCGGGGAGTTGTTGTGCTTAAATCTTGTGGATGAAGGCAACTTTGAGGGATTATGGAATCAACTTCAAGAAAGTGCCATTGCTATGTAACAATGAGAGCGCCATCAAGCTAACCAATAATACGGTTCAACATCAAAGAACCAAGCACATTGATGTGAGGCACCACTTCATTCAGGATCATCAACAAAAGGGTGACATTAATATTCAAAACATTAGAACCGATGATCAATTGGCTGACATACTCACCAAGCCATTAGATGAGAAGAGGTTTTGCAAGTTGAGGAATGAATTGAATATTCTTGATTTCTTCAATATGAGTTGAGATCACCCCACACATATATGACATGCCTCTACTCTGACAAAGCAAGGTAAAAATTGTTTGACATGACATTCATACTTATTAGGATATGTTTAGAGCATATAGACATACTATCAACTTAGGATCTTTCATGCAAACCAAATGATTTTGATATATATGCTACTACTATTGCTTTTCTTGTTTGTATGGACTAGTGGTAATATATGACATGTGTATGTGCTTGATCCCCTAGTGTTCAATGTAGTTCATGACCTCAAGGTGTATAACTTAACATGGGCAAGATAACCCCTAGTGGCGTGAAGAAGCTTGTCCTTGGATCAAACTTAGTTATATATCCTAGGCAAGTGCACTAGATTGAGCCAAAGTGACTAATGAACTTTCTTTCCAAATCAAATGAACTTGACTAATTCTCTCCACTATAATTAACCTTTTTGAGAAATTGTTGACAAAGGGGAAGAGAAAATTACAAAAGAAATAGGAAGCACAATGAACCATCATTAGGCCGGTGATGGGAGAGCAATAGGACGAAGGAAAGGGGTAATTAAAATTTTGAAGCACACAAGTAGGGGGAGCAATCACATATGCAAGTTGTTGCATTTGGATGTGCATTAATCATATGATTGCTCACTGCATTTGTACTTACTTTCATATACATGCTTGTGTGGTGTACTGCTAGTAGTAGGACATGAATGATGATTTGAACAACTAGCATGTGTAGGGGGTAACTAGTTGGTCTTATGCTTACAAGTAGTAACTAGAGCTTGTTTATAATGCGATCTCACGGTATGCTCTAGTGTTTGTGACCTTCTAGTTATTAAGGTGCTAAGTATGGTGTACATGGCAACTCCGATGGTATCACGCTTCAAAGGTCCATTCTATACACCTTAGCACAATTTTGGTAGAATTACTCTCTATTCAAATGCATATGTGTTAGCTTTCAATCCAAACTCGATGCACATATGTAGGGGGAGCTAATGCTACCAAATAGAACTTGTGATAGTTGTCCAAATCCTTTCATGATCCACTTATGGACAAGCATGATAAGTTCAAAAATCTAAATGCATATTTCTTTTGTAAATGGATTGTCATCAATTACCAAAAAGGGGGAGATTGAAAGACCCTAGTTTGGTTTTGGCAATTGATGAAACCTAGCTACTAACCTAAGTGTAGGGCTGGATATCAAGCCAGCTCGGCTCGGCTCATTCCAGCTCGAGCTAGCTCGTTATCCTAACGAGCTGGCTCGACTCGGCTCGTTAAGCTAATGAGGTAGAAGTCTAGCTCGGCTCGGCTCGTTTGCCAGCTCGTTTAGCTCGCGAGCTCAAATAGACGGTGACAAAAATAAACAAAAAAAATCTCAGCAATAGACTATGTATCCCCAAATCTAAACCTAGGAAGGAAATAATTAAATCCAACTGTCCAGACATACAATAAATCACCGAAAAGGACAATGAAGTCAAAGAGAGGATAAGTCCTACTAGATTTTTATGTTACTGTCAGCCTCTCGTATGGGTGTGGTGAGCAGTGACATCTACCTTGCTCAGGTTGGATGGAAGATAACGTGAAAGAAACAAAGGAGAATGCAAACGTGAATACTATGCCTGGATCGTGTGGCTCGCGAGCTGGCTCACGAGCTAGTTCGAGCTGGCGCGTTAACGTAACGAGCTCAAATGCTAGCTCGAGCTGGCTTGTTATGTCAACGAGCCGAGCCGAGTCGAGCCAATTTGATCACGAGCCAAGCGAGCTGGCGAGCCACAAGTTTTTTGTCCAGCCCTATCTAAGTGCTAAGTGTGTATAGCCTAAGAGAGGGTAGTGATGTGGAGGAAGTTGACCTGAGCTAAAGAGAAGATCAAGTCTTGGAAAGGTGAAAGCAAAGGATCAAGGAGCTAAAGGCAAAGGTAAAAGTATAGGGCTCTTTAGTTTGGTGATCAAGGCACTTAGTGAGTGCGATCACATTTATTAGGATAGTTGGCCGGACTATTAAGAGGAGAATTATTTCATGAACTCGGTCGGCAAGTGCTCTAGGTGCATATTAGTTGCATTCACTTGAAACTAACTTAGAGTGACTAACTCTGCCTTGCAAACGTGCTTAAAACATGCTAACATTCATGCCTAAGAGTGTGTAACACTTAGATGTTAGCCTATGAGAGCAAGGACAGTGAAAAAGACTTGGTTGTGCACTCAGAGATGCACCCGATGCTGGGCGCGTCCGGTGGGCGTGCACTAGACGCGTCTGGTGCGCATCTGAGCTTTCTGGAACCTTTCTGAGTGATCATCGGACACCGGAACCGTAACTCCAACGTGTCCGGTGACTTCGTTCGTGCGTCCGGTGTTAACAGTGCAATTCTAACTCGGTGAGTGCACCGGACGCTGGAGCGTCCAGTGACCTAGCAGCGGACGCGTCCGGTGTCATTTTAAGCTCTCTGGATGCTCTCTGCGTGGACACTGGACGCCGGCGTCGGAGCGTCCAGTGTGACTGCTCCGCATCCGGTGCTAGCGCGCGCAGTGAAGAAATTCAAACGACTAGTATACGTGTCAGCGGGTTATACATCGGACAACCACTGGACGCGTCCAGTGTGAACTTAACGAGCGTCCGGTGTGCACAATTTCACTTAGAAACGGCTAGATCTTTAAGCACTCTTATAAATAGGAGTGTGGCTGGCTTGGGGCTCAGCTCTTGCGCATTTTTGATCTTCCTAAGCCTCTTGTGAGCCTAGCACACTCCCTCCAACTCTCTCTTTTGATTCAACTCAAGATTTTGATTGAGAGAGAGTGATTCAAGTGTAGTGATCATCATCTTGCATCCTAGTGCACTTGGTAGCTTGGTGGCGGAGTAATTCTTATTACTCTTGGTGATTGCCTTCTGTTGACGATGGATAATATCAACTTTTATTAGAACTTTAGACACCAAAGGATACATGAATACACACTAGTCTAGGGTTTTAACTGACAGTTTCCACGAGTTTTGCATGTTCTGTATTTTTCAGGGGCTATTCCAGAAAAACATGAAAGAAGGGTTAAAGAGCATAATTACCACGAAACTTAACCGCCAAGGAAACATCATCACGAAGACACTGGAAGATTCTAGAACACACCCGAAGCACCGGGGCCCAAGACTCACCAGGGTGGGGCCGGCCAGTGCCAGGGTGGGGCCGGCCAGTGCCCCCCCATAGGGTTTTGGCCCTGGCTTCTGGAGTCTTCTTCCACCGCCTTTGTGGAGTCATCTGGGCCTTTGTTTCAAGTCGGTTTGATCCTACGGCGCACGTGCATCCCACCGGGCTATAAATAGAGGGGTAGACCCCCTGGAGGCATCAACCCATCATTCATTCAAGGCATCAAGTCCTCAAGCCATCAAGAGCCTCCTAGTTCATCAAAAGCCTCCTAGTTCATAGTTCTAGCCTAGTTAGATTAGAGAATAGAGGAGATCTAGTTCTTCGGCGGATCTGGAGCCCCGGCGTCTGTCTGGAGCACGGAGTTCGGTATAATTCTAGTTCTTTCTCTATTATTGTATTCTTCATTATGATTAGGGGAACATTGTTCTTAATAGTTCATATGTTCTTGATCACAATAGTCTTTGTCTACTTTGATTATATGTCTAGTATTGTTGGTTTGATCTTATTGAATTCATGTAATTGCTCGTATAGCGTTTATTCATGCGGACGATGGATAGATGATGAACAGTATGTAGACGTGGTGTCTAGGTATTTTATTTATTTGCGAGTGCACCCTGATGTGCCGGGTCGTGTGGTAGATCGCATAGGTGATAGCTGCGTTGAGTCCTCTGTAGTCCACCCCCCGTATGTAGGCCAGCAGGCACGGTCGCGAAGTTGGATGATGACTCTGTTTCACATCCTTCCTAGATGATGCCCTTTGCATGTGATTATGATATAGGATTAGTTTAACAATGATTGCTAGATGTAATTGCACTAATTAGAGTTATTCATTGATGTAGTTATAGAATTACCTTTGATATTAATTCCTTAGTTTATCCATTGGCTAGCTATTACTATGACTAGAGAGTGCTCTGATGATTATCTTTTATTTTTGATGCTTGATCATACTTATCACCTTTATCTTTATTTATCTTGTGACCTCTACCTGTTATGAGTAGAGTAAATGACATCGGTAATGTCACTTATCCATTGTATACCATCACTATCAATATAATAGATTAAAGTTTATCTTAGTCCTTCCCAGTGGTATAAATATAAATCAACAACCTGGTAGAACTCCTAGGTAAAATGCTACCATGGTATAATTATCTGTCCGCTTACAGAACTGATCTTAGTTTATATTATTTATATTTCTGCCTAGTCACATAGATTAATATGTAAAACCTTTATTTATTCTTAGCATTATTAATTAGGGATGACAACCTAGTTCTTGCATAAGAATGTTGGTAATAGAAAAGTAGCTAGTTGCTAATGACAAGTTAATTAATTACCATTCATCTTCTAATCTCGCCTCTCGCATTACAGGTTATATAGTTATTTTGGCAACGTTAGTAGATATCAACAAGTATTTTTGGCGCCGTTGCCGGGGAAGGCACATTGAACTTAGGAAATATTGATAACATATGTATACATCATGGATAAGATTGTATTATCGATTGATCTCTAACTCAAATAGACACACCCCTATTTTTTATCATTTGCTTATCTTATGCAGGGTGATGAATGAATGGTTTTTCTCTTCCAAATAATTTCACTAATGATCCAGAGAAACTCCAGAGAAGAAAGAAGTTTGTAGAAGCGAGGGACAATTTCAAACTACCATAAAAAACACCCATTGCTGCTCAAGCTCATTCATCAAAGGAGCCAGCTCCAACATTGGAAGAAGAACACTTAGTAGAAGATTTATCTCCTGTGTTTGAAGACATGGCTGAGAAGACGTGTAACAGAACCGCCTAAATCACGTGGCCCACAGACACCTGTATCGTCGCTAATGACATCTGACAGCCGGGCCCGTGTTCCAGATGACCTAGGCGGGCTCTGCCGGGCTATATAAGCACCCGTTATCTCCGACAGGATCTCATTGCGAAGCCATTACAGAGTTACAACATTTCATAATAAAATACATCAGAGTAAGATTTGCGGAAGGGTAAATAGTACTTAATATTACAGACCAGTGTTTCAATAGAAATTAGGTGCAGTTATTACAGACCATAAATTAAAAGTGTACCAGTAGCGGTAGAATCAACAGTACGCAGATAGATAAATATTACAAGAACCCTGCCCATGGGTTCAACCTTATTCTTCTTCACTTTCCTGGACGATGGTGACGCAGCACGGAGCGAGGCAGACTTCGGTCTCCTGCTGCCCTCCTGCAACGGGGTTAACAAACCCTGAGTACATGGGGTACTCCGCAAGACTTACCTGACTAAGGGTGTAAAATTAGACTCAGGAATGCAGGCTGAGGGGAGTCAAGGTAAGGCTTTAGCAAGAGTTCAAGGGTTTTGCGGAAAAGCATTACTAGTCCTATCTCAATATTTTATTTCAATAATACTATTCATCATTAACCACATCTCCAAGTTCTTTCTCATATATCAACACTCTTTCATTTGCTTTATTCATTCAAAAACAATTCTAGTTCCGAACCACTATTCACTGTAGGTGTGAGGATCAAGTTTCCATAACCGAGGAGCAACGACAATTCGAATCGATTAATACCCAGCTGGGGATCCCTATCCACACTGCGTATGTAGCACTTAAGCTTGCATACGCCAACCCCGCCTACCACGGCTTTTCACACCCCGGAACCGGTCCTGCGCCACCCGAGAGCACAGTACTCCTCTCGTCTCCAGGCACAACAGCCATGAGGGTACACGCTACTCTCGCCATCTCTCCACTCCCAGTGCGTGGTTGTCGGTTCCACCAGTAGAGCCACCGGAGTCAGAGGCTTCCCGTAGTATGTGGCTAGTTGCAAAGTCTTGATCACAGCAGGCCTGACAACGAACGGTCCCTAATATTTTTCTGTTAGAAACCATGCATTGGGACTCTAACCCAAGTACACTGGTAACTACCCGGTTTTCACATCCCTTTCCTGATGGCGACGAAAGTTGGGACTCTAACCCAAACAGTTGGCCAACCAAACGGGAAAACCCATCCCCGTTGATGACAATGATCTAGCTAGGAACACTGTCAACCAACAAGGACAAAACCAGTCCCATAAAGTGATTCAATTTCTTTGTAAACATCACAGTTGAAAATATCTTTTGCAAATCTAATCGTTAAACATATCTAATCATTTTTCAATACTTTTAACAAATCAGGTTCTCAGGTGTTGTCAGGTATTCGAGGATGGTAATGCATCAATTGGTTGTCACTCAACTCCTATTTAACCTAATGCAATTGACTAACTCAAGTGATAAATACTTTTAAAACAACAAGGAGAGGGGCAAATGCACCGGGACTTGCCTTGAATTGTGTAGAGTGTCGGATCCGGGTCAGTGCCACAAATATCAAATCCTTGCATAATTTCCTGAGCAGTCTCCTCAGATGGACCTTCAGACTTTACCTCCGGATTCTCGGTCACTACACGTTCGCAATGAATGAATATATGAATGCGATGTGCATGAAATGACAGATAAATTCAAAAATAAATAAGGTACCCACATGATCAAAGCCCTACCATAGGCTAGCTATGATTGCTCTAATTCACAATGTCCTAGGTCATAAAGGTGATTGACCTAGAATCTCAAGCCATCCAAAAATCACACCAATCAATAATCAATTCATTTCCTATCCCTTTTATTAATCATTTAAACCAATATATAATTTAATAAATATTTAAATATTTTCATTTGATGTCAAACTTCACCAACAGTTAGTTCTGGACCTAAAATAGTACCAATTAAATTTTCATGATTTTTGGACTTACAGAGAATTTATTAAAAATCATCAAAGTTCCTTTTATCATTTAATGTGCTGGTTTTTAATTAATACAGAAAGCACCCAAATCCCACCTTTAATATTTTTATTAAATTTTACACACCACAGAGAGTATCCATAAATATTTTCATAATTTTTGGTGCAGTAGATTAATTCACACAAAAAGATTAAAACCTAACACTATTCCTTTTAATTAAAGTGAAAAAGCACTAGAAAATCACCCGGGAAAAATGAAACGGCCATTCGGCCCATTCAGACAAAAGTCCCAGCACGGCCCAGCCGCGCCCGCGCCTTCCCGAGCCGCTGACGAGGTGACCCCACCTGTCAGTCTCTCTCTCCCTCCCACTTCTTCCTCCCGGCGCCCGCGCGCGTGCGAGCACGGCGGCTCACCGCCGGCGGCTCCTCCGGCGAGGAAAACACCGCCGAACGACGCGAACGACCTTAGGACACTACTCAAGGGATCCCAAAGGACTAAACCAGCCCGGCGACGAGCTCGTCGGGGACCATGGCGGCTCGGCGGCGGCGGCAAGCCACACGCCGGCGAGCTCAAGCTAGAAGCGACCAATATTAAACGTGTTAAGGCTTCAGGGGCTCACCACGGTTTGGTCTAGCTAGGAGGTTTGACCTGCGACGGTACGGAGAGGCGAGAACGGCGACGAAGGCTGACGGGGCGGCGCGAACTCCACGGCGAGGTCCTGTTCCGAGGTACCTAAGGCCCCAAACACGGAACCCGCGGGAAAATGAGTATCACGGCACTGAATGGAGCACAAAACGCAAGCTGAAATGGGAGGGACTCACCGAGACGGGTTAGCCGCGTCGAGATCGCCCACGGCGGCGCTCGGCCGGAGCAGAGGAAGAAAACCGAAGCGCGCGGCGGACTCCGACTACAACCGACCAACACAAACGGCTCAGGAGGTGCGCAATGAACCTAATCGGACTACTCCACGAGGGAAAGGATGGGGATGGTCGGAGAGGCGACAATTTGGCCGGCGACCGAATGGGGTTGGGAGGGGAAAACCAGATGCGGCCGTCGCCTTTAAGAAGCCGGAGCTTGGGGATAAGGCCGGGATGGGTCCGGGGCCCTCAGGCGGTCGTGGCTCAATGGCGACAGGGCCATGCCCCGGTCGGACATCGCAGGCGTGCGGCGCGGCACACGCGCGTACCCGCGTCCACGCGGCCGGAACAGGGAGAGGGGGCCCCGGTACTGTAGCTCAGATAGAGTCAACTGCTAAAAATTTTGAATTCCTCCCCAACCGTGCAGCTACAGTAGGTGCTCCAAAAATAAAAGTTGTGCCAAATTTTGTTTAGAACATTTTTGCTTTTTACACCATGTTCAAATTCTGCACCAATTTGAATTTATACAAAAGAGGGTAGAATTAGGTTTTGAATCTCAAACTAAAATTTTAAAATTACTTTTGATTTTTCTCAGCAACTTGAAAATTGGTAAACATGAAAGTTGTTCTACTCAGTGAGCTTGACAACTTCTATTAAGGAAGTTTTTAAAGATTCCCAATATTTTTGAAATTGAAGTTTCAAATTTAAATATCAACATACTAATTTGAGTTTAATTTGAATTTTTATAATATAACTTTAAAATCTCCAAAAATAAAAGTTGTCCCATTTTAAAAGTTCTACAACTTTCATTAAGACACTTTCATCAAATTCATTATAGATTTTGAATTAGGGTTTTAGGTCAACTCTAGGGCTTAATTTGATTTCTATTTAATTTTTATTTGAATTTGATTAAGGACTTAATTACATAGTCAATCACTAGCAGAAAACAAATCACTCTAGGCCCTAAGCACAATCATATACAGATGCTTAAATTTAAATATGATGACATGGCAGATTAATTAAATTGTAATACCCAAGGTATTACAAGACACTGCGCGAGTTCTCTGCCCCAACAACAGAAAACATCTGGACTGGACCAGCAGTCAACACGGGGGAGAATGGATTCGACCTCAAGCCTGCTCTTATCACCATGGTTCAGGCCAGCCAGTTTTGTGGAAAGGCTCATGAAGATGCAAGTACACACTTACAACACTTTTTAGAGATTTGCAGCACCTTCACGATTAGAGGAGTACCAAGAGATGCTATTTTACTTCGTCTTTTCCCATTTTCACTTTTGGGGAAAGCGAAGCAGTAGTTCTATGCCAACAAAGACAAAAACATTACATGGAACCGATGCTCAACTGCTTTTCTGGCAAAGTTCTTTCCTACAGACAAGACGAATGCTCTGCGAGGGAAAATTTCAAGTTTCCAATAGCAACATGACGAATCATTCACTGAAGCATGGGAGAGATTCCAAGATTACATTGAAGACTGTCCTCATCATGGGATAGAGGATTGGCTACTATTGCAGACCTTCTACCACGGTGTCACACCCAATTTTAAGGATAAAATTGAATGAACCAACTTATGTGCGCCCAGAGATCAATCACACACATAAGCGACAAATTACATAGTACCATCACAAGGTTCAATATATAACGAATAATATCACAGAGTCTTTACATAAATAGCAGCGGACTAATAATTATAATCTCTCGCGGAAGCTCCAATTCACAGGGAAGTAGTTGACTGGTGAACCACTATCCTAGTAATCCTCAGAAGAATCATCATAATCATCTGTTACCCATCCGGGATTTTTATCCAAATATGAAAAATAAAGCAAGCGTAAGTACATGTCGTACTCAACAAGAATAACATGGGTTTATGAGGCTCAAATAAGGCTTGACACTGGTTTGACAGCGGTTGCTTTTAATTGATCATATTTTAGCAATTTGAGTAGCAGCAATAGAATATTCCAAGGAACAAGATTTGCATGATCATATAAACATGATAATTAATATGGAATAAATATCAACAGAAACTTCAAATAAATCAATATTAAATTAGTTAAGTTCCTGTAAGACGTCCAAGGCCGCTCATGACCGTGAGCACGGCTGATATATCAGTTTTACACTCTGCAGAGGTTGCACACTTTCACCATGAGTCATGATTCCCATATGCCAAGGGTCATGACTCGCATGTCACCTCACCAAGGAAGTGCGGCAGGGTACACTATGAAGTCTTTCAAAAGCCTTCCTAACATGCCACTAATCAATCCGGGCGCAATGGCAAGGGGCGGTAGAGCCCTCCTTCCAGTGGCACACACACGCAGCAGTACACACAAGGACAGGAGCCGCAAAACAACCAGCTCGGCAAGGAACCTTTCAAGATTAACAACATAATAGCAAGTAACTTCATACTTGACTAAAGTCAGAGCCATATAACCCTCATGGTTGCGCTGTAAGTCCCGGTGTCATACTTACAGTTAAGTCCTTAGTCCATGTTGCTAAAAAGCATCTTTTAATCTTTATCTCATAATTAATTAATCAAGTTCATAAGATCGTGGCATCATCCAGCGCTAGCATCACTACTCAAATGCAATCTCATAGGTAACAAGGATCAAGTGATCAAAACTTAGGAATAAATACTATGGTTGCCAAGGTAGACACATGCATCATGAATTTAGTGATTAAGGTGAATAGGCAACAAGGATGACCCATGCTATACTTGCCTTGATCAAAGTGCTCTGGAGAACTTGGATCCTCCGTGTACTCTTGATCACCAACGAATTGCTCACCGTCTGAACTCGATCATAAAATCACCACACAATCATCGAGGCAATCATACACGAAGCAAACAAGATCTATATCAGAAACAGTACACCAACAGTGGAGAAATAGATTGAAAAGTGTATAAAAATAATCTACGCGTCGCTACGATTCCAACGATATAAAGATCACGAAAATCGGAGTTCAAACGGGAAAGTTATGAAATAAACAAGTTTTACTTTAATAAAATAATAGATTAAATCTAATCTCGAATTTTAAAAGTTGAAAACATGAGTAACAGTAGCATCATTAGATAGATTACAAAATTACGAATCTAACGAGACTTGAACGGATCAAATCGGAGCTAAAACGAATAAAATATGGCCGAAATAAACTGAGTGGCAAATCTGTAAATATTGAAAACGCCTTTTGAATTAAAACCGAGGAAATACGTTTTCTAAATAGGAAAGCGTAATCTGAGAAATACGCCAAAGAATCACGGGTTAGAACATTAAAAAGCTCAGGGGCTCTTCTGCAAAAGTGCCCGGTCGAAAGGGTATCTCTCGCTGTGAGCCGTTGGATCGGCCGTGGACGGCTCAGGTAGCTCGGGAAAAGAAGGGCGGCTCTGGTCGCCAGAGTCGGGCGGCGCTCGGCCGATTCCTCGCCGGCAAGATGGCCGAGGACGGCGTTTTCGGGGCTAGGAAGCTCGGCATACCTCGGGACCTGGTCGGGAAGCAAGAGGAGTTCAAGCCGAACCTATCTATGGTTTCGGTTGCCACAGAGGTAGCTCGGGGAGGATGCGGCGAGCTAGGTGGCGGAACTATGGTGGCGGCGAAGCTCGGCATCACGGCTGTAGTGCACAAAACCGAGGGAGAAGGGGTCGGAAAGGTTCCTGACCTTGCTGCGAAGCTTGGAGAACAACCAATTTCGACGGAGAAGTCTTCCCGAGGAGAAATCGACGGCGGTGGCGGAGCTCGGGGCGACGGCGGAGCTCGGGGCGGCGGCTAGGGCAAGATTGGAGGGCGTGGCTTGCTCGGGAACTTGTGGGGAGGGACGGCAGAGCTCGGCCGACCTATATAGGGGCGCGAGGGAGGCGTAGGAGATCCGGACTTCGGGAGATTCGGTGGTTAGGATATGGTCGGAGGCGGCAGTCGTGCTCGGTTCGGGCTCTGTCCGGAGGAAGGAAACGGCGCTGTGCCGTGGTCCGACGCGTCAGTGCCAGTAGGAGGGAAGGGGCGAGGGTCGCGGCTTCCTTTTACGGGCCGGTGGGGGCGTGCTCAGGACGGACTCGTCCGAGGATTCCGGCGGCGGTCGGTTGGACATCGAGTCCTGCTCGGACTCCCGAGGAAGGAAGGGGACGGCTCTGAGCAGCAGGCCCCGCATGGCAGCCAAAGAAAAAGAGCGCCTGCGCGAGGGAGATAGGCCGGACTGCCGATGCTCGGGTGGCCTTCGGCCCACGCGGGCGAAAAAGGAAGAGGGGAGGTTTCCAAATACATTTGAATATTTCCAAATCTCAATAAAGTGCAAATCAAACAAAATATCTTTGAGCAGCATGGATGCAACAAATCATGTTTCTAACTCCTATGATTTATTTTAATTACTAAAAGTTATTATTTGCTAGGTTAATATGCCAAACAATTGCATAATTAAATCAATTTGTCCCTACTTTAATAAAAGCAAATTTTAGGGTGTTACAATTCTACCCCCCTTAAAATTAATGTCGTCCTCGAGATTAGATTAGCTTACTCAAAAAGTTGGGGATATGACTTTCTCAATTCTTCCTCCCTTTCCCAGGTTGCCTCATCCTCTGTATACCGATTCCACTGAACCTTGCACATTTTTATAACTCTGCTCCTTGTGACTCGCTCTGCTGTTTCCAATATTTTAATTGGGTATTCTTCATATGTGAGATCTTCTTTAATAACCAATTCCTCCAATGGTATTTGCTCTTCTGGCACTCGCAAACACTTTCTAAGTTGGGATATATGAAACACATCATGAACACCCGACAAACTTTCGGGTAGTTCTAGCTGATAAGCTACTTCTCCGCGTCTTGCTAGAATCTTGAATGGGCCAATATACCTCGGTGCCAATTTACCTTTCATATTGAACCTTTTTACACCTCGCATAGGTGATACTTTCAGGTAGACATAATCTCCCACTTCAAATGTCAGTTCTCTTCTTCTTGTGTCTGCGTAACTCTTTTGTCGCGACTGCGCCACTCTCAAGTTTTCTCTAATTTTCGCAACTTGTTCCTCTGCATCTCTCAACACTGCTGGTCCAAACACTTGAGTTTCTCCGGTTTGGTTCCAAAATAAAGGTGTTCTACATTTACGACCATACAAAGCCTCGAACGGTGCCATCTTGAGACTCTTTTGGTAACTATTATTATAAGAGAACTCTGCATATGGCAAACTCTTATCCCAACTATCACCTTTTTGCAATGCACAGGCTCTCAACATGTCTTCTAATATTTGATTGGTCCTTTCTGTTTGTCCATCTGTCTGAGGGTGATAGGCGGTACTAAAATTCAGCTCAGTTCCCAAAGATTCATGTATTTTCTTCCAAAAGTGAGACGTGAATTGAGTACCTCTGTCAGACACAATTTTCTTAGGAACCCCATGTAGACACACAATTCTTGCCATATATAATTCAGCCAGCTTTGCTCCGGCATAGGTAGTCTTAACCGGTATAAAGTGGGCAACTTTAGTTAAACGATCAACAATTACCCAAATAGAATCATACCCTGACTGAGTACGTGGCAAACCAACTATGAAATCCATACCAACTTCATCCCACTTCCATTCAGGTATCTTCATAGGTTGTAGCAAACCTGCAGGCCTCTGATGCTCGGCTTTAACTCTCTGACAGGTGTCACATATTGCTACATATTCTGCCACATCTCTTTTAAGTCCAACCCACCAATACCTTTCTTTAAGATCTAAATACATTTTTGTGCTGCCGGGATGTATGGAGTAGGCTGAGTCATGAGCTTCTCGGAGTATCGCGTCGCGAATAGATCTTATCTCGGGTACACACAACCTTTTTCCAAACCATAGAGTACCCTGTTCATCTATTCTAAATCCAGGTGACTTACCAACCACTACATTTTCAGCTATCTCTCTGAGCTTCTCATCTTCCAGCTGCCCTTTGCGTATATCCTGCTCTAGTGTAGGTTCAACCACTATCTCCATAGCATTAGTAACCAAACTTAAATTGAGGCGCTCAAATTCAGCACATAGCTCCTCTGGCATAGGTGTTACTCGTATCTCATTAGCATAGCTCTTTCTACTAAGGGCATCAGCGACAACATTCGCTTTTCCCGGATGATAATGTACCTCCAAATCATAATCCTTGATTAACTCTAACCAGCGGCGTTGCCTCAAATTCAGATCTGACTGAGTAAAAATATACTTCAAACTCTTGTGGTCGGTGTAGATATCACACTTTTGCCCAATAATATAGTGTCTCCAAATTTTTAACGAATGCACAACTGCAGCTAACTCAAGGTCATGAGTAGGATAATTCAATTCATGTTTCCTCAGCTGTCTTGACGCATAGGCCACAACTCTTCCTTCTTGCATAAGAACACAACCCAAGCCTTGACGAGATGCATCGCAATATATAGCAAATCTCTTGCTCAAATCTGGCAAAGTCAACACGGGGGGGCTGTGGTTAATCTTTTCTTCAATTCTTCAAAATTCTTTTGACATTTTTCCGACCAGATAAACTTAGCATTCTTTTCTAATAAAGCAGTCATAGGCTTAGCAAGCTTTGAGAACCCTTCAATAAATCTCCTGTAATACCCTGCTAATCCCAGAAAACTACGAATCTCGCTAACAGTTGTTGGTGGCTTTAAATTCAGAACATCTTCTACTTTGCTAGGATCAACCGTTATACCACCATTGGAGACAATATGACCAAGAAAGGCAACTTACTTTAACCAAAATTCACACTTGCTCCGCTTAGCATACAACTTATGCTCTCGTAATTTTTATAGCACCAATCTTAAATGTTCAGCATGTTCCTCCTCATTTTTTGAGTAAATTAAAATATCATCAATAAATACCACAACAAACTTGTCTAGGTACTCCATAAACACTTTATTCATTAGATACATAAAGTAGGCAGGTGCATTGGTCAATCCAAAGGACATCATGGTGTACTCATATAATCCATACCGTGTAGTAAAAGCTGTCTTAGGTATATCTGTAGCACGAATTTTTAGTTGATGGTAACCAGAACGAAGATCAATCTTGGAAAATACACAGGCTCCTCTCAATTGGTCAAACAAATCATCAATTCTAGGCAATGGATATTTATTCTTGATAGTAACCTCATTAAGTGACCGATAATCCACACACATCCGCTGACTTCCATCTTTCTTATCAACAAAAATAACTGGTGCTCCCCAAGGTGAAGAACTAGGCCGAATAAAACCTTTGTCTAATAATTCTTTAATTTGTTTCTTAAGTTCTTCTAACTCATTTACTCCCATTCTATATGGACGCTTAGCTATGGGTGCAGTTCCAGGCAACAATTCAATAATAAATTCAATGTCGCGGTTGGGTGGCATACCTGGCAATTCATCAGGGAATACGTCCGGAAACTCATCCACAACGTGATCTAGCTGGCTGTCATCCTCCTGGAGTTGATTAACTGTCGCTGCAGGTGGTGGTTGCATTACTACATCAACACTGACTTTGTCTCCTTTAGGCGTAGTTAACACAACGACCTTCTCCTCACACTGAATAACTGCCTTATTTTTCTTCATCCAATCCAGACCCAATATGACATCAATTCCTGCTGTTCTTATTACGGTAAGGTTCACTTTAAAGTCTACCCCCCTTAGAGCAATATTAACCGAAGGACAATAATATTGAGCTTGCATAGCCCCACCCGGTGAATTTACTAATATTGGATTTTGTAGAGCTAAAAGTGGTATACTCCGTACTCTAACAAAACTTTGTGATACGAAAGAATGCGAAGCACCGGAATCAAAAAGAACAGTAGCGAGGATGGAGTTGACGCTGAACGTACCCATCATAACTTCTGGTGCTTCCTGAGCTGTCTCTGTGGACACATGATTCACCCTTCCTTGATTAGATGGTGGCTGGTATCTGCTCTTTGGGTTGCTCCCCTGGGGAGTCTGCTGGTTCTGCTTCTTGGGGCAGTTGTAGGAGAGGTGTCCAGTTTCTCCACAACCAAAACACTTGTTGGGGGTGCCCGGTGTATTAGTCCTCATGGGAGTCTTACTCGGGGTAGCTTGCTGGGGTGTTTGAGAGGGAGTCTTCTGCTCCTGCTGAGGATAGGGGAAACGAGGTTGGTTCTGATTACGGTTCCACTGACTAGATCCCCCTTGATTCCACTGGTTGGATGGCCCCTGGTGTTTCTGCTGAAATTTTTGCTGCGCGGTATTGGGACGCTGACGGTTGTTCCTGGAAAAACCTGGTCCTTGCTTCTTCCTCTTGTTATCAGCCATCTCCTGGCGCTTGTTGTCAATCACGATAGCGTGGTTCACAAGCTCTTGGAAATTGGGGTAGGTGGTTGTCATGAGTTGGAGTTGCAATCTATCATGAAGTCCCTTGAGGAAGAGACGTTGCTTGTCCTTATCATTAGCAACATCGTCAGGAGCATACCGTGACAATTGAACAAAATGATCACGGAATTCTGGCACAGACATCCGTCCTTGCTTCAGAGATCTGAACTCTGCCTGCTTCAGCTCGATCAGACCTTCAGGGATATGATATGACCTGAAGTTTTCATAAAACTCCTGCCAGGTGATAGCAGGTGCATTGTTGGGACGACCATACTAGAATGATTCCCACCAGTCTTGAGCGGCTCCTTGCAACTGTCCAGATGCATATAACACCTTCTCTTGATCGTTGCACTGCGCAATGTTGAGTTGCCTCTCCACAGCGCGAAGCCAGTCATCAGCATCTAGCGGGTCAGCGGCATGGTTGAACACAGGTGGGCGACCCTTCAGAAATTCTCCTCGCTTATCTCTTGCAGGAGCTTGAACAGGCTGCGGTCCTCCAGCTGGTTGGTGCTGAATGAATTGCATCATAGTTTGCATCAGCTGGTTCTGCGAAGCAATGAGGTCTTGAATGCTAGGTTGCGGTGATGGTGGTGGATTGGTATTCCTCCTGTTACCGGCCATCTGTTTTTCAACACATAAATGAGTTTTAGTATTTTTACCATTATGCAATCACTTATGAATAACGAATCTGAATTTTCTGGGCGAGATCCGATAACAGTAGTGAAGAAAAATGGTCATATCTGGAGTTTCCGAAATCAAACAGAGATGTTCTCTATACCGTTGGAAAGATCAGAAAATTTTCTACAACTTCCATGTTGATCACTTCTCCCGATTCGGAAGTTAAATTAACCAAAAACAGACACGAACAGAAACTGTCCAAACTGCCAGACTGTGCAGAAACTTCAATTTGCAACAGTTACATCTCTCAAACCATAATGGATATTAACTTGATTCTTGTAGCAATGAAAAGGTCTGGAAGTCTACCGTTCCCCATTAAATTGTCATAATTTTTTGAAATTACGAAATTAATTAAGAATAATTAACAAGACAGAGAGGTCTGAAAAACTGATTTGGTGAAACACAGATTTAACCAAAACAACTATTGCTTCAATAATTCTCAAATCTTAGACCCTAACTAAGAGAGTTGTAGTCATGCCCACAATTCTCAGTATTCATTACAAAGAACCAAATCACAAATATTTCATAAGAACAAAGCAACTAACACATAGAGTTTCATACGCACACAAGACCCGACTCGACTCAACTTAGCGCTACTAGCGTCTCTTATTGTTAAGGGAATTTCCTAACCCTATGGAGCGGAATCCTTGAATGGTGGAGGTGTGGGAATCTCCTGAAATAGCTTTGGTTGGTTGAGTCTTGCTCGATATACATCAATCTCTTGATCTGCTTGTGTGTTGGCACTCTTAGCTCTTGCCAAGTCGCGTTCCAAACCATGGACTCTTCCCATAAGTGCCCAAGATAATCTTGCTAGAGCTCTAAGAGCGGGCTGATCCACTTCGGGCATAGTCATAGCGACGTCACCTTCTTTAGTCACCACGCGAGGGTAGAATCTATGGACATCTCCTTCCATATCTTCATAGCGGCGACCATGGTAGTAGAGGTAGGCATGAGTAGCGGCATCTTCCATGCTCTCTTCCACGGTCCCACGTGGAGCGGCGCTCTTGTGAACAGATTCCGTCTTGTAGGCTCTATGCTGTGCATCCCAAACCTTGATATTCAATTCTGTGGGCCAGTAGGTGTCTCGTAGAGGATGCGTGTGCTCCATACTATAGTAGTTGAGAGTAGGTTGCAGGTCGGCGTAGTAGAGGGTCAGCATGTTGACGAGCATTGTGTGGAAAAATGCATCTTCTTCTGGATACTTAGTATATTCCTCCTGGATCCATCCCATCCTCCTGGGCGGTTCACCTCTGGCGGGGGCTTCGGGTGCGGATGGTGCAACAGGCGGTGGAGGTGACGGAGTAGCAGGCGTCGGCGACGGAAGGATCTCTTCAACATCTTCCATGTACATAGCTTCCTCTTCACTTTCATTTTCCGGGGCGATCACCACGTCGTCTTCAGCTGGAATGTCCAAAGCTCGCGGTGGGTAGTAACCTCCGGTGCTCATGCGTGCAGTTTTGCGACCACAAACCATCTTCTCCAATATAGATCCAGACAAAGTTAGAATTATAATAGACTGAATATTTTTATAATGGAATAATGGTAAGGGAAGCATAAAAATTTTAGCAGTTAGCAAGTTAAGGTGGAAAGCATGAATGAGGTGAGAAAAACATCTCTAGAATTTCTAGGTTTGCGTCCTACAGTCAACCTATGCTCTGATACAAATCTGTCACACCCAATTTTAAGGATAAAATTGAATGAACCAACTTATGTGCGCCCAGAGATCAATCACACACATAAGCGACAAATTACATAGTACCATCACAAGGTTCAATATATAACGAATAATATCACAGAGTCTTTACATAAATAGCAGCGGACTAATAATTATAATCTCTCGCGGAAGCTCCAATTCACAGGGAAGTAGTTGACTGGTGAACCACAATCCTAGTAATCCTTAGAAGAATCATCATAATCATCTGTTACCCATCCGGGATTTTTATCCAAATATGAAAAATAAAGCAAGCGTAAGTATATGTCGTACTCAACAAGAATAACATGGGTTTATGAGGCTCAAATAAGGCTTGACACTGGTTTGACAGCGGTTGCTTTTAATTGATCATATTTTAGCAATTTGAGTAGCAGCAATAGAATATTCCAAGGAACAAGATTTGCATGATCATATAAACATGATAATTAATATGGAATAAATATCAACAGAAACTTTAAATAAATCAATATTAAATTAGTTAAGTTCCTGTAAGACGTCCAAGGCCGCTCATGACCGTGAGCACGGCTGATATATCAGTTTTACACTCTGCAGAGGTTGCACACTTTCACCATGAGTCGTGATTCCCATATGCCAAGGGTCATGACTCCCATGTCACCTCACCAAGGAAGTGCGGCAGGGTACACTATGAAGTCTTTCAAAAGCCTTCCTAACATGCCACTAATCAATCCGGGCGCAATGGCAAGGGGCGGTAGAGCCCTCCTTCCAGTGGCACACACACGCAGCAGTACACACAAGGACAGGAGCCGCAAAACAACCAGCTCGGCAAGGAACCTTTCAAGATTAACAACATAATAGCAAGTAACTTCATACTTGACTAAAGTCAGAGCCATATAACCCTCATGGTTGCGCTGTAAGTCCCGGTGTCATACTTACAGTTAAGTCCTTAGTCCATGTTGCTAAAAAGCATCTTTTAATCTTTATCTCATAATTAATTAATCAAGTTCATAAGATCGTGGCATCATCCAGCGCTAGCATCACTACTCAAATGCAATCTCATAGGTAACAAGGATCAAGTGATCAAAACTTAGGAATAAATACTATGGTTGCCAAGGTAGACACATGCATCATGAATTTAGTGATTAAGGTGAATAGGCAACAAGGATGACCCATGCTATACTTGCCTTGATCAAAGTGCTCTGGAGAACTTGGATCCTCCGTGTACTCTTGATCACCAACGAATTGCTCACCGTCTGAACTCGATCATAAAATCACCACACAATCATCGAGGCAATCATACACGAAGCAAACAAGATCTATATCAGAAACAGTACACCAACAGTGGAGAAATAGATTGAAAAGTGTATAAAAATAATCTACGCGTCGCTACGATTCCAACGATATAAAGATCACGAAAATCGGAGTTCAAACGGGAAAGTTATGAAATAAACAAGTTTTACTTTAATAAAATAATAGATTAAATCTAATCTCGAATTTTAAAAGTTGAAAACATGAGTAACAGTAGCATCATTAGATAGATTACAAAATTACGAATCTAACGAGACTTGAACGGATCAAATCGGAGCTAAAACGAATAAAATATGGCCGAAATAAACTGAGTGGCAAATCTGTAAATATTGAAAACGCCTTTTGAATTAAAACCGAGGAAATACGTTTTCTAAATAGGAAAGCGTAATCTGAGAAATACGCCAAAGAATCGCGGGTTAGAACATTAAAAAGCTCAGGGGCTCTTCTGCAAAAGTGCCCGGTCGAAAGGGTATCTCTCGCTGTGAGCCGTTGGATCGGCCGTGGACGGCTCAGGTAGCTCGGGAAAAGAAGGGCGGCTCTGGTCGCCAGAGTCGGGCGGCGCTCGGCCGATTCCTCGCCGGCAAGATGGCCGAGGACGGCGTTTTCGGGGCTAGGAAGCTCGGCATACCTCGGGACCTGGTCGGGAAGCAAGAGGAGTTCAAGCCGAACCTATCTATGGTTTCGGTTGCCACAGAGGTAGCTCGGGGAGGATGCGGCGAGCTAGGTGGCGGAACTATGGTGGCGGCGAAGCTCGGCATCACGGCTGTAGTGCACAAAACCGAGGGAGAAGGGGTCGGAAAGGTTCCTGACCTTGCTGCGAAGCTTGGAGAACAACCAATTTCGACGGAGAAGTCTTCCCGAGGAGAAATCGACGGCGGTGGCGGAGCTCGGGGCGACGGCGGAGCTCGGGGCGGCGGCTAGGGCAAGATTGGAGGGCGTGGCTTGCTCGGGAACTTGTGGGGAGGGACGGCAGAGCTCGGCCGACCTATATAGGGGCGCGAGGGAGGCGTAGGAGATCCGGACTTCGGGAGATTCGGTGGTTAGGATACTGGTCGGAGGCGGCAGTCGTGCTCGGTTCGGGCTCTGTCCGGAGGAAGGAAACGGCGCTGTGCCGTGGTCCGACGCGTCAGTGCCAGTAGGAGGGAAGGGGCGAGGGTCGCGGCTTCCTTTTACGGGCCGGTGGGGGCGTGCTCAGGACGGACTCGTCCGAGGATTCCGGCGGCGGTCGGTTGGACATCGAGTCCTGCTCGGACTCCCGAGGAAGGAAGGGGACGGCTCTGAGCAGCAGGCCCCGCATGGCAGCCAAAGAAAAAGAGCGCCTGCGCGAGGGAGATAGGCCGGACTGCCGATGCTCGGGTGGCCTTCGGCCCACGCGGGCGAAAAAGGAAGAGGGGAGGTTTCCAAATACATTTGAATATTTCCAAATCTCAATAAAGTGCAAATCAAACAAAATATCTTTGAGCAGCATGGATGCAACAAATCATGTTTCTAACTCCTATGGTTTATTTTAATTACTAAAAGTTATTATTTGCTAGGTTAATATGCCAAACAATTGCATAATTAAATCAATTTGTCCCTACTTTAATAAAAGCAAATTTTAGGGTGTTACACACGGGCTAGTCTCTAGCACCCGTGAGTCCATAGATGCTGCAGCTGGAGGAGCTTTCCTGTCACTTAAGCTTCCAGAAGCTCAAGCACTTGTTGAGAAGATGGCCTCAAATTCAAGCTGTAATGAAGAACGTACTCAACCTCGCAAGATAGGAGGAGGCATCCATCATCTGAAGGAGACCGACATGGTCACTGCCAAGCTAGATCTCATTATGAAGAAGCTCGACATAAAGAAGAAGGAAATCATGCATATCAATGATTCTCGCATGACCTGTGAAGAATGTGGAGATTACGATCATTCAGCTGTCAACTGCCCTATGTTGCAAGAGGATGTGAATTTCATCAACAACAACACCTACTATCATCCTCAGCAAAATCATGGATGGAACCAGCCAAACCAAGGATGGAGTCAGCAACCTCAACAAGTTAATTATCAAAGTAACAACCAAGGTAATAATTACAATAATTACAATCTTCTGCCTTTAAGAGATTTAGTTGCTGGTCAATCTAAATTGTTAGATTCAAATAGTCTAGAAAGGTAGCCTTAAATGATAAAGCTTTAGAAAACATAAATACCATAATGGATACATTTGCTTCTGCTATAAAGAATCAGCACAGCTTTAATAAAATGTTAGAATCACAATTAGCTCAGCTAGCTGCTGCTGTCCCTCCATTTGAGAAAGGAAAGATTCCGGGCCAACCAGAGGATTTAGAAACTGCTAACCTTGTTGATATTCACAATGTAACCCAATACCATATTGAGCCTGCAAATATACAGTGGATAGATCACTCACTACCTGAGAAGATGGGAGACCTTGGAAATCCTATGATTCCTATCTCCATAGGATGTCACAACTTTCCAGAAGCTATCTGCGATTTCGGCGCAAGTGTCAACATAATGCCTAAGGTAATCTATGAGAAAATTTTAAGTGATCTTTTGTTGTACACAGATATGCGTTTGCAGCTTGCAGATCAATCCATTTGCTACTCCGAGGGAGTACTAGAAGAAGTTGTTATCAGAGTGGGGCAATCATATGTCCCAATTGACTTTGTGATCATGGATACCAGAGGAGATGAGAAGGCACCCATTATCTTAGGACGACCATTCTTATGCACAACCAAAGCCATCATCTCTGCGGAACACGCCAAGATTGTCCTCTCCATCAAAACCAAGAAGGAGAGATTTTCATTCAAGAACCGCATCCTCAAGACTCCTGCAGTCCCGAAGCAATTCCATCAACAAGAAGAGCAACAATAACAACCAGCACCCAAGAAGAAGAACAATAGAAGATGCAGGAAGAACAATCCCTAGCATGTACCTGAAGAAACTGCTCAACTAATCAATGCTATCAACACAGAAAATGATCATATGCTCCCGAAACCATTCCCAACAAAGAAAGGTGACTCAGGTGTACCAATCATTGAATGCACAATCAGAGACATCACTTTTTCTGACACCATCTGCGACACTGGATCAGGCATCAACGTAATGTCCAAAAAGGTATATGATGAATTATTTGATGATTTACCATTATACCCAACATATATTCAGTTGCAGATGGCAGACCAATCACTGAAATTCCCTGAAGGCGCAATTAAGGACGTAATGGTAAGAATTCAAAATAAATATATACCCGCAGATTTTCTAGTTCTTGACATGCAGGAAGACAACGAATCACCTATTCTTTTGGGAAAACCGTTCCTCTACACCGCCAATGCTATCATCTACATCGGGTCTGGACAGATCCACTTCAACCTACCCACTGAAAAGATACGCTGTCAATTTAGAACACATCTTAACCATGAGCAGATCAGGAAGCAACGCAACAGGAGGAAACGCCAAGCCCGCCGTCAGGCTGCTCAGCCTCACTGTGGATGGGAGGAGTTCCCTGGCAAGATTGTGAAGTATGAAGACTGCTACAAGGAGCAAGAAGAAGTCGTACAAGCACCACGCTGGAGTGAGTGGGAAGCGAAAGCTAAGAGGATGGACCAGATTGCTAAGGCAGAGAAAGAAGAGATCCAGGCACAAGTAGAAGAATGGATAAAGAGAGGTGAAGAATCAAGAGAAGCATACGAGGAAGAGCTGGCTGGAGCTAGAAAAGAGGGAAGCAGAAGAGACAGAAAAGAGATGGAAGGAGAAAGAAGAAGCACCTGCTACACCACCGCAAAATGGGAAATTGACTGAGGTAACCTCAGAGGATGAACCTACTAAGTAAGTACTCTCCTCTATCTAAGTCCTGTTAGTAGACTTTAAATTCCGTACCCTAGCCATAAGGTTAGAATGGTAGTTATCTAATTAAGTTAGCATTCATTAGTAATTTTGCTTAGCATATTTACTAGTATAATTATTTTGCATATTAAAAATAAAACAACAAAAATATTTACTGCATCATAAATATTAAAGCCCCACGTGAATAAACCTATGGTGACCCTGTAGGCATATTTACTGTGGTGGCATAAAAATAAAAATAAAAATAACAATCTATATTTACTTTGTTGCATTATGAAAATCCTAAGCCCCATGGGAATGAATATTCCCTGTGGTGCCATAAAAACTATTATTAGCATGCATACATTTTTTGATTGCTACATAAGAAACTTAGAAAAAACCCCAAAAAGAGAATCCCGTTAGAATCCTGCTAAAATCGCTAAATCAACTCAAAGAATAATCAAAGTGCTCATTGGCTGATCGCTAACCCCTTGATAATTCGAGCCTCGAATTTTGGTTTTTCTTGTTGGAGTATAACTATGCAGGAATAATATTATGACTAAGGAGAGAGTCTATTAGTGGCACCCACCAGGACTGCTACTAACCAACTCACTCTGGAGATCATTCAATACCAAATATTGCAAACATCAAGCTTGGGGGAGGAGCATCCCCTAGTTATCTGGTAACTTTACCTATACGCTTATTAAGTCTACTTTATACAAACACAAAATATCAAAAATATGTGGGCACATGAAGATCCACACCTTTCAGAAAAATATCAAAAATATGTGGGCACATGAAGGTCCACACTCTTAGAGAAGCTTCCTAATTGGGTAAAGAAGCTTAAGCTTCTGCTGAAAATATAAAATCAATTACTTACCATGGAGTGGTATTAAACCTAACCCCTCTCCATAATATTTGGTATTTTTATTGGCAATTGAGTTTCATAGGAAAATACAAGATCAAAGAACTAGTCAACCCGACACCTCACTGCTCAGAAGGATCACTCAATTTGCAACATCAAAGAACCTGACAAACGTTAAGCTTGGGGGAGGGCACCCTCCAATTAAAATACAGCTAAGTATAAGTTTCCTATCTCATCATTATTACTATATCGCTTTTTCGCGTGAGTTAGCTAGTAAGATAAAATTTGAAAATCAAATAAATATCTATCTATATATTAGAATTTGTTTAGAGTCGGTCTAGGCTAGAGTTAATAAAAATGATGAACATTAAAATTTTGTCACAGAGATGATGAATAGTTGCTCTGTCACAATACTTTTCAAATGCCTATTTGTCAAACTTAAATTCTCCTGATTTTTAAATATTGCTGTTTTAACTTAAGAGTTTACTCTAAACCTGAAACTTGTGGAGGTATATGTTTGAGCTAAGTCTAGGTAATTGATTGATATGATTCATAAAAGTTGAGCTACTATTTATCTTATTCCTAGCATTACTAAGTTCTAGAGATTTATTTTGAAAACTTAAAATCTACATGATGAGCTCTTGTATGACAAAATATGAATTCCTACCAAGGCCATATATGATACATCTAGATAGGAAAACTTTTGCACATTCATGCTGCTTGCTTTGCATTGAGTTTAGTCAACCTTTGTTGTATACCATATGAGAGTCTTGTCATGCTTTTAAAACCAAGATCATGTACACACTTCAGCACATATGCATTATCCCTACCCTGGGAGTAATCGCAACCATTTCCACTTTCATCAATGTTCATCATGAAAATGTTTTCTCCCACACTAGGAGTAAACACCCAAAAGTATACCCCGTAGGACAGCCTTGATATAATTGCTCTAAGTTCTTATTATTATCTCTCCAGTTATTTATATTCAAAGGATACATGTGGCTATGCAAAAAAAATATGAAAAGGGGAGTAAAAGATGGACAAGTGTCCCAGCATTAAAACAATGGGTACTAGATGCCCGCCTCCCGAATGAAAAAAAAATGAGAGAGAAAAGAGAGAAAGAATAAAGATAGCCCATGTGTTCCTCCAAGTTACAAAGGAGAGTGAATCATTTCCAAAGAGCAAAAGTAGAATTAGGAATAGACACTAAATACCACATATACATCTATCCACCATATTCCATACACATGCACATCTTGATTTGATTGTATGCCTTGATTCTCTGTGGATCCATTGTTTGACTTTACAACATATGAATTGCAAGTATGCTTAAACCTTATTATTGCCACTCCTATGAGCTCCACTATAATCTTTAGTTATGGGAAGGCATAACATCATTAATGCCTTAAGTGAGATCCACAAATACCATATATACTGAGAGACTTGAGAGTGTCATACAATTAAAGCTTTAAGTTTTATTTTAAAAACTTGCAAAACTCCAGAATATTGGTACCGTGAAGAATTTGCTATATAGTGCATGACTTGATTGTTCTTTCTTTCAATTACTCAAGACTAAGGCAAGAATTGTAAAGCCCCATAGTTAAAGGTAAAATAGGTAAGTTTAAAAGTTAGAACAGTTTTGTCTAATCAGGAGGAGAATCTATGTTTGAAGCATGTGTACTTAGAAAGTATGAAAACATTGTAGCAACTCCTGATCCAATTACATTGTAATTAGGCTTAGTTTGTTTGCCAAGGGACTGGCAAACAGGTAAGCTTGGGGGTGTTGTTGACGATGGATAATGTCAACTTTTATTAGAACTTTAGACACCAAAGGATACATGAATACACACTAGTCTAGGGTTTTAACTGATAGTTTCCACGAGTTTTGCATGTTCTGTATTTTCCAGGGGCTATTCCAGAAAAGCATGAAAGAAGGGTTAAAGAGCATAATTACCATGAAACTTAACCGCCATGGAAACATCATCACGAAGACACTGGAAGAATCTAGAACACACCCGAAGCACCGAGGCCCGAGACCCACTAGGGTGGGGCCGGCCAGCGCCAGGGTGGGGCCGGCCAGCGCCCCCCTTAGGGTTTCGGCCCTGGCTTCTGGTGTCTTCTTCCGCCGCCTTTGTGGAGTCATCTGGGCCCTTGTTTCAAGTCGGTTTGATCCTACGTCGCACGTGCATCCCACCGGGCTATAAATAGAGGGGCAGACCAGACCCCCTGGAGGCATCAACCCATCATTCATTCAAGGCATCAAGTCCTCAAGCCATCAAGAGCCTCTAGTTCATCAAGAGCCTCCTAGTTCATAATTCTAGCCTAGTTAGATTAGAGAGTAGAGGAGATCTAGTTCTTCGGCGGATCTGTAGCCCCGGCGTCTGTCTGGAGCACGGAGTTCGGTATAATTCTAGTTCTTTCTCTATTATTGTATTCTTCATTATGATTAGGGAAACATTGTTCTTAATAGTTCATATGTTCTTGATTACAATAGTCTTTGTCTACTTTGATTATATGTCTAGT
Source organism: Eremochloa ophiuroides (assembly GCA_038502445.1). Lineage (NCBI taxonomy): Eukaryota > Viridiplantae > Streptophyta > Magnoliopsida > Poales > Poaceae > Eremochloa > Eremochloa ophiuroides. The sequence goes on along the minus strand of JAHLJS010000001.1, from coordinate 33,044,207 downwards.
ATAGTTGGTTTGATCTTATTGAATTCATGTAATTGCTCGTATAGCGTTTATTCATGCGGACGATGGATAGATGATAAACAATATGTAGACGTGGTGTCTAGGTATTTTGTTTATCTGTGAGTGCACCCTGATGTGCCGGGTCGTGTGGTAGATCGCGTAGGTGACAGCTGCGTTGAGTCCTCTGTAGTCCACCCCCCGTATGTAGGCCAGCAGGCACGGTCGCGAAATTGGATGATGACTCTGTTTCACATCCTTCCTAAATGATGCCCTTTGCATGTGATTATGATATAGGATTAGTCTAACAATGATTGCTAGATGTAATTGCACTAATTAGAGTTATTCATTGATGTAGTTATAGAATTACCTTTGATATTAATTCCTTAGTTTATCCATTGGCTAACTATGACTAGAGAGTGCTCTGATGATTATCTTTTATTTATGATGCTTGATCATACTTATCACCTTTATCTTTATTTATCTTGTGACCTCTACCTGCTATGAGTAGAGTAAATGACATCGGTAATGTCATTTATCCATTGTATACCATCACTATCAATATAGTAGATTAAAGTTTATCTTAGTCCTTCCCAGTGGTATAAATATAAATCGACAATCTGGTAGAACTTCTAGGTAAAATGCTACAATGGTATAATTATTTGTCCGCTTATAGAACTGATCTTAGTTTATATTATTTATATTCCTGCCTAGTCACATAGATTAATATGTAAAACCTTTATTTATTCTTAGCATTATTAATTAGGGATGACAACCTAGTTCTTGCATAAGAATGTTGGTAATAGAAAAGTGGCTAGTTGCTAATGACAAGTTAATTAATTATCATTCATCTTCTAATCTCGCCTCTCGCATTAAAAGTTATATAGTTATATTTGGCGATGTTAGTAGAAGTCAACACCGTCACCTAGTCGGTTTGGAGGTGGAGAAGGTGTGGAGAAGGTTGGTGATTGTGCTTGCTCACACCAGTGGATTGTGAGGGGTTCGTGCCTACCCCGAGCGGAGTGCTCAAAGGTGACTTAGTGGATTGCTCGTGTCATTGAGTTACTTCTTCCGTGGTAGGTCCTTGTGGCGCCTTGTGTAGGCTCGGTGTGTGATACCGATTTGCCACCGGACCACCGGTTGAAGTCGACACAACGGGGACATAGCGTACCGGCAAGCACGTGAACCTCGGGGATAAATCTTGGTGTTCATCTTGATATCCTCACCCTCGAGTGAGTGATTTGTTGATTATCCCGGTGATTGGTTTCTTCTCAAGGCAAAGTTATAACTCACAATTCGCATCCCGTTTACCTTAGTGCAAAGTAGTTAGCTTCCTTATTTGTTTGCCTTGTGTAGTTGTGTAGTTGCCTTGCCCTAGCTAGTTAGCTTGTGTGGCTTAGGACTTAGTGAAGACTAGAGTTGTGTAGGTGGCTTGCTTAGTGTAGTGGTTGCCTAGCATTGCATTTATAGCCTCTTGTGGCACTAATCATTTGTTCTAGTGGTTTGTAGAGTTTTAATTTAGTCTATTCATCCCCCATCTAGCCAACTCGGACCTATCAATAGGGAGTAGTATTAGGCTATTCCTAGGGGGTGAGCAAAGCCTTGGAATCTTCTCCCACTACTAGAAGAAGCTAGCCTTGTGATGTTAGGGAGGACGACAATGCATGTCATAATCCCGTGCAGTGACGAAGCTAGAAATTTTTAGGAGCCCGGACGACCTTACTATATAATTATATTTACTTAGAAGAATATAATGTATTTCTTTAATATAAATAATTTTTTTTTCAGATCGCGTGAGAGCCTGGCCGCCCGCCCGGGTCGTCGGGCGGTGGCTCCGCCAGTGAGCCCGTGTTAGTTCTTTGGGCTTCATTCTGTAGCATGGTGGAGGCTTTGTTTGCATACTAGCCCTTGTGTTGACAGGCTATTTGTCATATGGTCAAGGAAGCATTGCCCTCAACTCAGTGGGCCCCTAATGATGTAGGCTAGGGCTAAAGCTGATAATGACTTATGTTAATTTCTTGGAAGAGAAAAATACTGTTGTATATGGCTAAAAAAGTCAAAATAAGCGTTTATAAGTTGAAACAAACAGAGCCACGCATTCAGTACCTTAAGTACTATGCGTTGAGGCTAGTGTTGCTGCTCGGGTAACACTTGTAGTGTTTGCATCTGTTTATGGCCCAGTAGGCCTTTTACCTTTCAAAATTGTGTTGTAATCCAGGTGAAAGTTGTCTTGTAAGCCTCCAGAAATAGTCAGAGCTTTAGGTACTAGTCTTGTGTCAAAATTGTAGCCCCCGAGCTTACCGACTAAGCCATGGCGGTTCAGTAATATTTATCGAGCAATCAATTGTTATGAATGGTAAAATTTAATAAAGAATAAATCCCCCGTGCTTAGTCGGAACGAAGCCGACTAATAAACCGTGGCTTTAGTATCATCTTTCGAGTAAGCAGAGAACCAAATTGCCGATTTTTAGCTATGCGTTGAGGCGAGTGTTACTGCTCGGTAGGGATGAAAATGGTACGGATATTGTCTGACCGTATTCGAGATCGAATTCATTTAGAAGAATTTTTATCTGTCCGTATCTGAGTCTGAATATTCAACATCCGATATCGTATCCACATCTGAATGCTCAAATCGTATATTTATGATGTTAATATCCAATTGTATCTAATCCGACATAGCTGATACTACCCGTATTCGAATCCAAATCCAAGTAGAAATATGAAAACAAATGTAATATCAATGATATCCGTCTACATCCGATCTGTGGGGGTATAAGCCTGTATACCCGCATAGTCATACATGGGCCAAGTCTACCGAACAGGCCCGAACTACCAAGGACGCGTCGCCCATACGATCTCCAGGAGATCGCGTATATCCGTCGAGACCTTGGCGGGCAAGGAAATAGCTTTCTTAAGATCTAGCCGATTAGTTTACCAGATCGGCTAGGATTATAATCTGTTATGTATGGCAAGATCAACTTGTAACCCTGCCCCCCGGACTATATAAGGCGGGCAGGGGGTCTACTCGATTGATCTAATCTACTAGCAATATAACACAGCAACATACAGGACGTAGGGTATTACGCCTCGTGGCGGCCTGAACCTGTCTAAATCTCTGTCTCGCACGAATTGTGCTCCCTCGTTCGTCTCAGGCGCACCCTCACCGTCTCATCTACTACCGCGGGTATACCCCTCAGTAGACTATCGCCGGTATTCCGTCGACAGTTGGCGCGCCAGGTAGGGGGTGTGCCACCTGATTCCATAGCGAACAAGGTGATTTTTTCAAGCTCCATCGAGCTCCCGACGCCGGGCTAGATCTTCACGGTGGGATCCATCACCTGGGTCATCGGCGCGAACGGCAAAGGGGAGATTCTGGATGCAGCCCAGACCCCATCCGTATCCCCTCCGACAAAGAGGCTGCCACGCTACGTCCGGAAAAACATCAACAACGATGACCTGATCGGATCTATAGATCGGATCACCAAGAAGCTGTCAGAGGGACTCCAAATCCTAGAGTCCGTGTCATCCACGACGCATCGCCCCTCATCGCCGTCCCACGACACAACACTGGTCGTCACCGTCACGCCTCTCGGGCGCATCGTCGAGGAGCGACCTCGAGGGGACCGTCCCCCGAACGGCTACTTGCCGTTCGGTCTACAAAACGCAGCTTCCAGCTTCGCTCAGACGCTGCGTCGACGCGCCTCCGGCCACGTCGGCACCAGCTCCTTCATCACCCCCGACAACGGCCGCCCCGACAATGATGATCAAGAAGGTGGCCTTCTCGCCGATCTGCCCCCCATCAAGCAATTCTTTGGGGGACCGGTCCTCGCCATCAGCAACGACAGCGACCCGCCGCCCAATGAGACCGAAGAAGCCCGAGCAGCCCGCGAGGCAAAGAACGCCGATCGCAGACGACGCCGCGAGCAGCAAGCTGAAGTGAAGAGGACTGCGGCGAGGAATCTGGGTAACACTTGTAATGTTTGTATCTGTTTATGGCCCAATAGGCCTTTTACCTTTCAAGCTTGTGTTGAATCCAGGTGAAAGTTGTCTTGTAAGCCTCCAGGGATAGTCAGAGCTTTAGGGTGTGTTTGGTTAACACCCTGGCTCTACTTTGCCTGGGCTGCAGGTCGCCTGGATGCTTCCTGGTACTCGTTTGGTTGCCAACCTGAGCCCATGCCTGCACCAGGCAACAAGGCCACGCCCAGGCGAGCAAAAACGGTCGCCTGGATGATCGTGAGGTTGCCTGAGCATTGATGATGTATTGTGCCCCTTTTGTCCTATTAATTAACTATTGTTGTTCCATTTATTTTACAGTAGACAAATGATGCACTATAAAAAAGTACAACCACGAATGAAAATGATTATTTCTGAACTAGACAAACTATTCTCTTGTGGTTTTTTTCTCTTTTATTTATAAGCGCAGGAAATTGCATGGTGAACACTTGTCGATTAAAAATAATATTTATATTATTTATATACTTAAGCAAAATAATATTAATATTATTTGTATATTATATATGTCTTCTAAAAATTAACTTACTACTATTTTATTAGGCAAAAAACATTGTTATGTCTTTCATTAGCCTTTTCAGGCACAGACTTCCAACCAAACACATCATCTATTATCTTGCCTGGCCAGGCAGATTCCATCAAATTTACAGGCAACACTTTTTGTCAGGCAAGCACTCCAGGCTTCCATCCAAACAGGTCCTTAGGTACTAGTCTTGTGTCAAAAATGTAGCCCCTGAGCTTCCCAACTTCCACAAATTTGAGTGTTCTCACTGTATGCGGAGGAAGCGCTCTACAATCTGCACAATGGTGAAGGGAAAGCAAGTGAACCGTGACGGGGAGGGTCGTCGTAAAACAAAACGGTGAAAAAGAAGATGGTGTCGTCTCCACCATGGTCACTGGTGGCATACGATAAGGCCTGATCACATTGTGGGGAACTGGGGATTGAGTGCACGACCCATGGGACATGGCTAGGGGCGAGTGTGCGAGTGCCGGGTGGGCTGAATCCACAAAGATATCATGGCCCTAGCTAAAGGGTTCTTAGCCTTGATATATGGCATTGCTTCATCTCTGTGTCGTATGCTTTGATTTCCAACCCAAAGAGTTGTCCGCATTGACATCTGTAGTGTGCAATCTATACGTCAACTTGTTTCACCCCCCACCCATGGCTCCTCTGCTTTAGCCCTTTTGTCAATCCTTGACAACGCCCCACCTGTGGAACGTACCTGTGTCGTGTGCACGTCCAGACTTCGCAGACATGAGTAGCTCTCCTCGTATGCACAATGCCCGGCCGGGAAATAGGATCGATGTCGTCCTAAATTTGGCAAACATGACATGCGGGCGCCTGCTAGACCGATAGCCTAACGCTCCTTAAAGCTAGCTGAGCTACTACTTGTGCAGGAGACCGGTGGCAACGCTGGATCCTGATGCCTCTCGCTCTCGCGTTGAATTCCCGGTCCATTCTCGACGACGACCCAACGGAGCTGCCAATTCCAATCTGAGGCCACCCACAGCCACAGCAAAGCCAATCAGTCGCCGGTCCATCATGCTGTCGCCGGCCAGATAATATTGCACAAGCTAGCGATCAAAGGTGAATTCCAGCAGAAAAGCCTTCCTGCTCCTGCTTCACATCACAGGTAAGGGAGAGAATTAGGTCTTTGACGCTGAAACTTGATGACAAATTAGTTATCTTTTCTGCACACAATTATGGCATCTATGAGTTCTCTATAGCATTGTGTGTATACAAAGGGAATCGAGGGAAACAGCATTTTCTGCAATTTGTCTGGCTTTGTCGATAGTATATCGGGACATTTAAAAAATAGAGTTTTCTAACTTCTTTGAATTTTATTAAATGCATGAGTTGCTCCAGTTTGTATATATTTGAAAGAAAACAAGATTGTATTTAGAAACTACGCTCCGTTATTCATGTATCTTGCCACAATATATTTTTCAGGTTTTCTGATCTGCGCCACACAGCATGGAAGGTGGCATCCACAAAGCAGAGAGCACCGAGTTCAGGGACTTGCTCTACCTGACGTCAAAGCAGCCCTTCATACTTCGCCTCGCCTTCTCCGCCGGCATCGGTGGCCTCCTCTTCGGCTATGATACTGGTCCGTCAAACTATCCTTCTTACTCCATTCTTTTCAAAATATAACACATGATTCGACTTGCTCTGATTTTGAAATGCTAAACTTTCGTAGCTAATTCACTTAAACTTTTTGCTTCGTAGTTAGTGGCACCCCTCACCACCTAATTGTGCCACTCCTTTCTTATGGCCGCATCAACCACTAGGTTGTCAGTCTCCTACTTTTTTTTTTACAACTAGGATGATGAATCTAAACACTAACCTTCAAAATCTCCCAACAAAATCGTGTGGATGAAAATTCAATAGACTTATTGAAGGAATCCGTCAATACATACATAGTATTGTTCTTGTTAGTAAAACTAAAATCATGATTGTAATTGCCAATTAAGTATTCTCAAATATGAATAAGAAAGTCAAAGATCAAGATATTTTCTAGCTCACAATATAACACACATATTAGGGTCATTAGAATGGTTATCCTTCTCCCGATCAAACAACCAACTATATTCCTTCTTTTTCTGCTTCTTCTAGCCTCTTGTTCTTCTCTGCACTGTTACATTGCCACCTGTCGCCAGTGAGCTCCTCATTGGGTATGATGTGAGTGGAGATTAAATCTTATTAAGGGGTAATCTAGAACAACTTAAATCTTATTAAGGGGTAATCTAGAATAACTTAAATTGTTGGGGGAGGAAATGCAAAAAAACTTTGAGGGGCCATTTGGATCCTTAAACTTGAAGGAGTTGAAAATCCTCTTGATAAATTAGGCTATTTGGCTTTGAATGTGATATTTCAACATTTTCTGAAGTTGACATACAAATTTATCTCAAATTTATAAATTGAGAGATGTAATTTGATTTTATAGATCACCATACTATACTTCTACTTTGCAATTTATACCACGGTCTTCAACTCCCTTCCCTACGGTAGAAATACAACGCATAAATATCTCTCTTATATAACTAACAATAATATACCAATATAATAATATACAACTAAGGGTTATGTGGAAACATAATGGTGAAGTAATTGGACTTTTGTAGTGGAGGTTGGAGAGCATAACAACTAATATAATGAGAAGAGTGGAACAATTGCTGTCTTTCAGAATGAAATTCAGAGTCACTCTAAAATTTACTCTTTAAAATTTTCTATACCATTGTATTTTTCAACAGTTTTTCTATGTCTTGTGTGCACTATAGAGAGTCGTCTTTGCTTTTCATATTTGGTTAGCAAGATATTTGAAGATTTAACTAAAACAGCCTGTTGGAGGATACTTTCTTTACTACAATATTTATTAAGGATATAAAGAATTTTTTGAAGTTTGTCACAGTGTCATCTACCTCTAATGCTTCTAATCCTGTGGTTCTAATCTAATCTCTATGCAGGCGTCATATCAGGAGCTCTGCTGTACATCCGAGACGATTTCGAGCAGGTCGAGAAAAGCACCGTGCTGCAGGTACTCGTTTCTGTCCTTGCTATTTGCTGGCGACTTCCAATCCACGAATAAATCAAAATAAAGCAAAGGGTAGCAATCAAGAAGAAACTAACCAGTGGGATATATATGCTGCTCCATCTCCATGGCAACAGGAGACGATTGTGAGCATGGCGGTGGCGGGGGCAATTGTTGGCGCCGGCGCGGGCGGCTGGATGAACGACCGGTTCGGGCGGCGGCCGTCGATCCTCATTGCCGACATGCTGTTCCTGGCAGGCTCTGTGGTCATGGCCTTCGCGCCGTCGCCGCCGGTGATCATCGTGGGCAGGGTCCTGGTGGGCCTCGGCGTCGGGATGGCCTCCATGACGTCGCCGCTGTACATCTCCGAGGCGTCGCCGGCGAGGATCCGGGGCGCGCTGGTGAGCACCAACGGGCTGCTCATCACGGCGGGGCAGTTCCTGTCGTACCTCATCAACCTGGCCTTCACCAAGGTGAGCGGGACGTGGCGATGGATGCTGGGCGTGGCCGGCGTGCCGGCGCTGCTCCAGTTCGTGCTCATGCTGGCGCTGCCGGAGTCGCCGCGGTGGCTGTACCGGAAGGACCGGCAGAGGGAGGCCGAGGAGATCATGCGGAAGGTGTACCCGCCGGAGGAGGTGGAGGAGGAGATCGAGGCGCTGCGCGCGTCGGTGGACGCCGACGTGGCCCAGGAGCGGTCCCTCGGCGGCGGCGCGGCGGGGCTTGCCGCCACGCTGCGGAAGGCGTTCGGCAGCGTGGTGGTCCGGCGCGGGCTCGCCGCCGGCGTGCTCTGCCAGGTGGCGCAGCAGCTGGTGGGCATCAACACCGTGATGTACTACAGCCCCACCATCGTGCAGCTCGCCGGGTTCGCGTCCAACAGCACGGCGCTGGCGCTGTCGCTCGTCACCTCGGGGCTCAACGCCGCGGGGTCCGTGGTGAGCATGTTCTTCGTCGACAAGGCCGGGCGCCGGAGGCTGATGCTGCTCAGCCTCGCGGGCGTCGTGGCGTGCCTCGGCATGCTCAGCGCCGTCTTCTTCGCCGTGGACAGCCACTCGCCGGACGTCAGCGTGGCAGGGACGGCGGCGCTCCTGGGCGGCAACGGCACGTGCCCGGAGTTCGACCTCGCCGCCGTGGCCGGGGCGGAGTGGACCTGCGCGCAGTGCATCAAGGCTCCCTCCGGCTGCGGCTTCTGCGCCGACACCGACAAGCTCCTGCCAGGCGCCTGCCTCGCGGCATCGGACACGGCGCGGCGCGCGTGCCGGGCGGCGGCGGCGGGGCCGGAGCGGCGGGAGTGGTACACGCGGGGCTGCCCGAGCTCCTTCGGCTGGCTGGCGCTGCTGGCGCTGGGCGCCTACATCGTGTCCTACTCCCCAGGCATGGGCAGCGTGCCGTGGCTCATCAACTCCGAGGTGTACCCGCTCCGGTTCCGGGGCGTCTGCGGCGGCATCGCGGCGGTGGCCAACTGGGCGTCCAACCTGCTGGTCACGCAGACGTTCCTCAGCCTCACGCAGGCGCTGGGCACCGCCGGCACCTTCCTGCTCTTCTGCGCCGTGTCGGCGGTGGCCTTCCTGCTCATATTCCTTCTGGTGCCGGAGACCAAGGGGTTGCACTTCCAGGAGGTGGAGCAGATGCTAGGGAGCAAGGACTACAAGGCATGGAAGAAGTTCAATTCCAAGGCCTAATTATACATGTCAACATCCATTGCTTTGCATTTATTCATCTTTTATGTATTTAGTTATAAACTAGTTGTAGAGATTACAGAGTCAATAGTTATTTTGTGTGACAGATCAATATTCTAGGTACATAACTTAAAACCTATGAAAAGATTTCCATTAGTGCAGCGTCAATGGTATATATTTATTGTAGTTTCTATCTCTGTAAGCTATCTTACCAACTAAGAAATTTATTCATGAGGAAATATATTCGTGGTAGAAAGAGAAAAAACAGCTTCCTGGATATAGACTCCCATTCAGGCTACTCGGCACAACACGGCATAGGCCAGACCAAAGCACGGCCCGCTGGGGGCTATGCCAAGTGGTCGAGCAGGACATCTTTCCCGATTAACGACCTATGCATGGCACGTGGGGCCAGCCCAAGAATGACGGCCAAAACAATAGGTCAGGCCAACCCAAAGCCCTCTCTACCAACTCCATCCTGCGTTCTACATTTCATGTCAAAGATCAAGACAACAACTAAGTCAAGAGCTGAGAGAGAGTGTGACACAACATGGGAGAATGATCTAGGGTTAAGAGGTGGAGAGGGGCTGACTGGGAAGGGGGGACTGGGGGGTATATAACCTCCCAATCTAATGGGTTACTATTGGGCCTGCCATTGATTAATGGGTTGTGTCGTGTCTGTGGAGCAGTCTAGGCATGGCATGCTGGATCGAGCTAGGGCAGCATGACCACATAGTTCACTAGATCAGGCTATGCCAGCTTCGGCCGATCTATCAGACTATGGGTTGTATGGCTACTTTTAGGCCTGATTGGTTGGCTACCAAAACTTGCATGCTAGGATTTGGCAAGTCAGAAGTTGAGCAAAAGAAATACCAAAGGTTTGGCAAGCCAAAGATGAGAAATTGACAAGTTTTGGTAGCCAACTAAATACTAACCAAACTTTTAGCTTGCCATATCCTTGACATAACAAATTTTGGTAGCCAACCAATCAGACCCTTTATTACTAGAGAGTAGACTGAGTCCTCACACTTACCGGTGGACTAAAAAAGGGAGAACCCAACGTTTTTCGAGCAGATCATGTGTGGTTATTGTGGTATTGTCAAAACGCCCTCTCCTATGTTCAAACTGGCTCCATCTTTTTGTGCGCCGCCACTTTGTGCCCCTGCCCTAGCCATCACGCGGCGTCGTAGCTCTGAGGGGGCGTTTAGTTGGGGGAAAAGGTGGGGAAAGGGGTGAAAAGCTGCACTGTATCACTTTCGTTTGTATTTGACAACTTTTGTTCAATTATGGCCCAAGTAGACTCAAAAGATTCATCTCGACCTAGCCACGCATAAAGTACAAACATGCAACAGCTGCTACTTCATTTAGTGTTCCATGCAGACGGAAAATACAATTGATGTGATGGGAATGTGATGGGGAATAGTGGCATATTTTGGGAAGTAAACGGGGCTGAAGCTCCGCGCCTCCACTGGATCGGCCACCTCCACATCGTCCGTGACCATATTGCCACCTAGGACGAGGCCAACGCCCAACGGCCTCTAACCACCTCCGCCGGAACCCTTGTCACTACGCCCATACTGAAACAGACAGCAAATGCTGAATTGTTTCCTTGTGACACCATAAAGAACTAAATATACCGTGTGATCAAGCAATATGATAATTTCATCTACAGTAATAGTGCAAATTATTTTCTGTTAGAATATACTGTATGCCAGTGATAAAAAAAAAACAAAGATCGAAACATTTGCAGATTAGTGTGAACCCAACATACAAAGCCAAATTCGGCGTAACTGCAACATCAGCGGTGATACTAGGCATCTGTATCAGAAGAAAGCAGACTGTAGCTCGCTCGTGACGAAGCGCGCGCGCCCACGGTCACCTTCACGACTTTCACTTGGCCGTCCGAGGCTCTGCTGCCGTGTGAGGATCCGTCCAGGTATCGTCCTCTGCAGCAGCCATCTCCCATCTCCTGTTGAACAGCAGCATCTCCTTGAACGATCGCATCCTCACCGCCGCGCGCCCCGCCGTGCCGGCGTCGCTGAGCATGGCGACGCCGCGGTGGAGCACGTACTCGCTGTCAACGACGCCGACGTTGAGCGCGCGGTCGCCCTGCGCGCAGTACCCGAGCCTGTAGTCGAGCCCCCATCCGTGGATGAGGTCGTTCTGCAGCATTCCCCACGCGCACCGCCACGCCGCGCGCGAGAACACGGGCACCATCACCTCCACCCACCCGGCGCACGGCGGGCCCGCGCTGCCGCCGCCGCCGCCGCGGCGGTGCACGCCGTCCGGCGTGGGCAGCAGCGCGCGCGCCGTGATGGCGTGGTGGATCTTGGGGGAGCGGCGGTCGAGCGCCGGCTGCGAGACGTGGAGGCCCTCCCTGCGCACCACGTCGAGGTACGCGGCGGGGTGGAAGGCGCCGACCTCGACGTCCTCGTCCCACACGAAGACGTAGTCGTACGCCGCCACCACGTCCGGGTGCAGGAACCGCTTGGCGAACCACCACTTGGTCTGCCCGCGCGCCGCCACGTGCACGGCGCGGTCCCACCACGCCAGGTCGTCGCCCCACTGCTGCTCCACCGCGCCGTCGTAGTGGAACAGCATCACGGCGAAGTCGTCGTCGCCGGCGGCGAGGAACTTGGACACTAGCTTGTCCACCACCGCCTTGTTCTTGATCCCCACGGGCACCGCGAGGAGGCTCTTATTCTTCGGCTTTGTTGGCCTCTTCTCGGGGTCCCCGGCCAGTGACGGTTCCATCCCCAGGTTCGTGGTGCCATGGACAACGCCTCTCGGCAACGGCGTCTCGCTGCCGGGCGGCCGGCGACTATTTGTGCCGCCGTGGTTCCTGATGATGGGTTTTTCTATCAGTCGAACCGCCTTGACGCGAAGTATTTTGCGCGGGAGCGGTCTCCTTGTTGGCTGATCGTCGTTTCCGAAGACGCCCCCTTGTGCCAGCGTGCCGTCCTTATTGTGATTAAGTGTCGCGACAGTTCCGCCGGCAACGACGAGCAGCGCGACGCCATGGCTATGCTATGAAAGGAGAAGCGCTTAGCGGTCGACGACGCTGAAGCTGAGCCCATGCCCATGGCCGCTCGCCGTGCTGCGAACGAGGGATTGACGATGCTTCTGCTGCAGCAGCTAGCTGTGTATGTTGTCGTGGTGGCAACTGGAAAGTGTGGTCCATTCTTATAGGCCGCGGTCCGCGGAGTTGACCGGCAATGGTCGCTCGGAATCCGAGTAGTTCAGAACACGGGGGAGGACCCGATGAGTCCGACTCCAGTTCAGAATGCGTCTCGAACTTTTTTTTAGGGGAATGCGTCTCGAGCTCTAGCATAGGCGATAGTCCATATTAGATATTTTTCCTCCTCAGTCGAATTTAAAATGATTTTTTGGGACTAAATAAATTTAAATGAAAATATTTATCAACTAAAAAGACTTTCTTGATATTACAACTTTTTATTTTGGTTGTTTCTCGGTTCGAGGTTGTTTGGAAAAACCAAATTTCAAATGTGAGAAACTCTGACGTAGTTTTCCTCTAATATATTATTTCAAATAAAAAAGGTTGCCAACCACAAAGCTATAAATTTTTCAAAATCTACAACTTTTATTTTGGCCATTTCTCCATCTAAAATTGTTTGGAATTTTTTTTTTTCAAATGTGGAAAACTTAGAAGAAAATTTCCTTGATAGATGATTTTAAATGAAAATTTTGTGAACTATAAAGTTGTATAACCTTACGAGATCTACAACTTTTGTATTTTTTTCATTTTTTTCATTTGAGGTCGTTCGAAAAACATCAAATTTCAAATGTGAGAAATTCAGACGTAGTTTTCCTGAATAGATGATTTATGATAATATTGAGATCTACAACTTTTCTTCTATGGTTTCTCCATCCAAAGTCATTTAAATATTCGAATTTCAATACTAAATTCTGCTATTTGGCTCACCTTTTTAGAGGCAGGGGAGATCCAGCCACCTCTATAAATGAATTTGTAGAGATAGATGAATCTAAAGCCGCCATAACAGATACTTTAAATTTAAAACAATTTTTAGCAATGAAATATTCATTTTTAAAGAAAGATATTTAAACTAGAAACAATTAAGCCTTTTTTTCATCCCTAAAAACTACAAAGCATCGTTGTTTTCTGAGATGTTTATATTGCTCATTGCACTTGAGGCAACAAGGGATTGTTTAATTCAAACATTTGGAATTTTGACTATTATACCACATGTGCTAATTTTTACGATACGTGTCTAATCATAGCCTAAGTAGGTTCAAAATATTGGTCTCGCGATTTACATGAAAACTATATAATTATTTTCTTTTTATCAGCATTTAATCCTTCATACATGCATCTAAATATTTGGCATGACTCGATGCTATGAGAAAATTGAAAATTTGAAAGGAAAGTGAACAGGCCTAACTAAGCAACTAAAGTACTAGGTATAGTTTGAACTAGGTTTGGTTGGGTCAAGAGCTTAGTCCTATCGCGTGTAGCTGCCGCTCATCTCAGTGCGGCTATTGCACAGTTGATCGTCACGGTCCGGGTTCATAAAGGTAAAACAAAATTTCCTGCGAAGAGAGGATGCTACGGTCGGGAGACCGAACCGAAGCAGTTCATATAAAGGCAATACATCCTTCATCATATTTGGTACCATGACAAGCTCTAAACAACAGGTGCTAAACATTATTGTAAATACTTGAATTAGCCCCATAATCAAATGCCTAGCAGATGCTACTTGATACCTAACAAAGGGGGGAAAAACAAGTCAAACACCTGACATTGTGCTTGCGCTGTCTTCTGGTGACTACATCATCCACATAACACGGGGATTCAGTGATACCGTGATGGTGGGTACTATACAACTAACTCCCTAGTTACATGCACCTGGCCAGGCTTTGCAACGAAGTTAACAATAGTGTTCATCTGTTCCCACGAAAGGACAAAAACAACTTGATTTAAGCCTGAAAACAGCCAATCAGATCATGAAACCCATTTCATGCTTGCAACTTCATTGGCCGTTAGCTGATTCTGAAACAAAAGGCAAAAAAGATCAGTGATCTGTATGCATCATCGTCATCATTATCACACAACCGACATCATCACAAGCTGAAGCCTTTCGTAGTCATACAGATATGCATACCTGTTTGCTTGGTTGATCCATTTTGATTGTTTTCTGGAACTTCCTTGACTGTAGAAGATTCTGGAACCTCCGATGGTAACTTCAATTCATCTTCAGGGGTTGAAGCATCCTGTGCCTTTTCTGTCCCCGGTATGCACTGCTGCTCTAGCATCATCTGAAGACACTTCCCTTGTTCCTCAATTCTCAGTTGCAAACTCCTTTGTATCTGAATTCAATGGAATAGCAGTAATGATAAACTTCAGTAAAATACAGTATGCTGCAGACAAGGTTACCAGGATTTTCAGTGTTAAATAGGAATAGTACCACATTGTCTACCCCACATGGGGTGTTAGTCCTATGTACCCTATATAATCAGCCGATGAGGCCCAATGCAATACATCTTCAAATATTCAACACATTACATGGTATCTAGAGGCGATCCTGTGACCTAATCTATGCTTGCGCTGCCGCCGCCGCGCGCCACTGGGGAGAGATCGATCTCCACCAGGGGCTGCGCCCTAGTAGGATGTGCGGCTGATCCCACCAATCCACCGTGTCCGTCGTCGTCAAGCCGGCAGCAAGCAAGGACCTCTCGCCGCGGGCGCCTTCATCCTCATCGCCCCTCCCCAGCCGATGCTGCTGCTGCGCGCGCACGGCTGCGGAAGAGGCTCGTGGGGCGCCGTATGGACGCGCAGGTCCCACCCTCGACGCCCTCTCCTCCACGCCGTCGTCGGCCCTGCTCCCCTTCCTTCCTCAGTGCCTCCTCTGCTGCTGTACAAGAGGTCATAGCTCCTGGGGAGGCTGTTGGGGCCATTGGCTCACCACGCCGCTGGAGAGCGCCGCCGCTCAGGCCGCACACCGCCCTGAGATTGTACCCACAGGTTAAACTGCTGCTGCTGTGCTGTTTTTTCTTTCTCCCGATCAGAGATCAGGATTGCGTCGCCCTGCCGCTCCGTCGTTGCTCCATCGACGACCACCCCGAGGACGAGGTTGGCGATGCGCCCTCCCAGGCTGCAACGTTGACACTCATGGTCGTGCCATCACCGCTGGTGCCGTCTCTTCGTCACACTAGCTCCGTGTCAAGTCTGCGCCTACTGCCACTACCTCGCGGACACCGCCACTGGTGTTGCTGAAGATAGATGCGTGTGCATTTGTTGGCATGTCCAAGCTGCACCGTCTACCTTCGCCGTCTGGTTTGCACATCGTCCTGCTGTGGTTATCAGCAAAAGCTGCTGATTACGTGTACTTGTTTGCCTTCATTGACTTCGAACCCGCACCCTCCTCCCTAGCTAACCATGTCCACCTCGACCTTGGCTACCTCGTCACAGAGGACTTATAGCCACAGTATACGCGCTGCATCGACTGTTATGACTACGGGGTGTGTTACCTTGTCAGCTTCTTCTCCATTCTCACCATCTGCAGCGCTCCCACTGTGACTGCAGGGGGATGTTAGAGTAAATAGGAATAGTACCACATTGTCTACCCACGTGGGGTGTTAGTCCTATGTTACCCTATATAATCAGCCCATGAGGCCCAATGCAATACATCCATCCTAGGCGCTAGCCACACCTTTCTTACATTCAGGAAGAAACATTTACAATTCGGACTGTTGGTTAGCTCAGAATTGAGTCTGAAGTTGTTAGCAAAAGAGCTGTAGAAAACAGTTTTAGGAAACCTAGCATATTCTTAAAAAACAAAAATATGAAGCCTATTGGCATGTAGTGCTTACGGTTCATCGAACAATGAAGCAACTATCATTATAGTAATTCTGCCAAGAAAAGACATGCTTTGATAGAGGTCACAACACTATAATACATCAACATCTTAGTACATGCAATCTTAAGAACTGGCCATACTAATATAGTAATAAATAGACAATTGTTTTATTGGGAGACCACATTACAAATAACAACACAATAATGCAAATTAAACCTGTAGCACAAGATGCAAAGGAAAACAGCGTCGCATATATAATAAAATCTAAAATGTCCTGGAGTTACAAGCTCAAGATGCAAAGGAAAATATGGTACAATAAAATGTTCCACCAAAACCTCTAAGTTATACTGATTTTAGACCCTTGCACTTTCAGACATCGAATCAAAAGCAGAGCGAAGTGTAATAGTACCTCAAGCTGTTCATGAAGCCGCTTTTGAAGTTCCAACTGGAGCCGAAGTGCTTCAGTGAGATCAAAACTCCTGCAGCAGTATAAAAATGATGCTCTGAAACCAGGCACTTAAAACAAAGAACCAAAGCTCAGGATAACCCTACAACTTGGCTAACATGGTAAGCTGTTCCTTGACTAAAAAGTAATAAACCACTGTTTTAAGGGAAATATTTGAAATTGGATATAAAGCTACTCACAAAGGAGAAGAAAGCTGAAATTCATCAAAACACATAGGTGTGTCGGTACATTCAGCAAAAAAAAAAAGAAGTGTTGAAAATAGTTGTGTTTAACCAGATTGAAGCACAAACAAAATGGCATATCTGTTTTGATGAACTTATTGCACTTCTATTCTTGCAAACAGCAAAAACAAAAACAAAAAATTTTACACCAACATTAATGTTTTTTTTCTGAAAATATGATCATAATAGTATCTATTGTAAACAAATTTCAAGATCAGGCACTTCATCCAAAATCTCGATGATCAAACACTCAACCACAAGGAGAAGACAACACCCTGGCTTTGTGTCTTAAGGGGAGTACCAGACCCTTTTAGAAGTACTCACGTGTGCAAGCACCCAGGTTTGAGCCCAGGTGAATGGACTCTCAACTGGGGGCTCTACCAACCAAGCTATTGCTCGGCTCTTTCAGATATTGGGAATGCAAGCTATATCCTGCTTTCTCATTGTATACTGAAATCAAAACATCCACACAAACAAAATCCTACGAGGACTTACCCTTTCAAGTCGATAGATGGTATATCATCTTTTGATGCTACTTTCTTCTCAGAAGAGCCTGGAAATATCAAATCACCAAACTTGATTAAACAACTGAAGAAATTGCAACGATGATATAGGAAGTGGAACATGTCAGACCTTCAGATAACTCTGGTCTGTATCTAGCCGTTCTGTATTTCTGAAAGTGTTAAATAAAAATCAGATAGAGGATAATTTTCAACTATTTTCAGTAACATCCAACAATAGGGCTAGATATCAGACCTGAAGATGACTTTTTACATGATAAATGGTCAAATTGTCTGCCTTCATTAGCTTCAGGACACCCTTAGGAGTTGCTTCTGCAACAATTTAAGTAAAACGTCAAAATATATATTCAATCATGGAGAAATATGTCTGCAAACAGTACACACTTTCACTGCCACCAAGTTGATTGACAGCATCCACAAAGCGCTCGTGAAGCTCAGGAGTCCATCTCATGCGTGCCTTGGCAGTATTGGAACCAGCAGTGGGTGAGGGTGCCACAACTGCTAATGGTGAGGGTGCCACAACTGCCAACGGTTCAACAGATTGAGACACTGTTTGTTGGGTAGCTGGTTGGTGAACTGAGATGGATGATTGCACAGGTTGCCCAACCTATGTGAAGCATAAATTAATGCATAAAGACTATAAACAAAGAGTACAGTGCAGTAAAGGTTATAACAAAGAAAAGTGACCTAGCCAATACAAGATTGATTACTACCATAGCTGAAATTGAATGTTGCAAAAGATGAGCAAATGCATGCCTGTTGCCTGATTTTCAACTTCAAACCCAATTCATAAAATTGTTTAACTCAAACAAGTGACTTAGCAAATTCCTAAATTATATATGCTGTTTTATTAAAAATGATCCCCCAAGGCAACCATTTGCAAACACAGCAAGCCTCCTGGACCCTGCTAAACTTTTCCTCATGTGAAATTCCTATAAGTTAACTTATACAGACTACAGAAGTCAAGCTAAAGCTGATAGTGCATCGCGAGCCAAGTCAAATCTGACTGGAGTCACTTGAGGCAACACTGAACACCCTACAGACAGCTTAGTCATCATGCTCATTTGTTGCGATGAAGAAAAATATCAGGTAGCTCCTGACACATCGTTTCATCTTGCAATGTGTACTGGCATAGTCTAGCATTAGATACAGCCTAGATGTCAAACAACAGCTGATATAGTATTGGTCTAGCAAAGTAGTAAAAATGCAGAAACCTTTTGACCCACAGGTCATTTCGAAAAAGAATGAGATGTATGATGTGAACCTGTATACAACATGCAGGAGTCACCATTATCCTGGATGTGTGATGAACAGTGAAAAGCTGAACTTTTTAAGATTTCCATGTGTAGACTTGATGTATCATACAGATATAACCAAAATAAGATCACAAATTTGTGAATTTGTCATCAACTAGATGACAAGGACCCAGAATGGACCAACCATACAGTTAGGGAATACTAAGCACAAACAGGAGTACAAAAAGTCCACCCACCAAAAATGGCAGAGTTAACTAGCGTACCTGTTGAATTTCTGTGGATGTTGGGTTATCAACCATGTCCTTCCAATCCTCATTCATAAACTCTGTCCACCATTCAGTTTGCTTAGTAAGATCATCTGAAGCTCCAATAGAAGTGGTCCCAGTCAAATTATTCCCAGCAGGGACATCACCAGATAATCCAAGCATGCTCTCAACTGGTTCAGGGCACCAGGTTGGTTCAATGTCTCTTGGGAAATCGGTTATAGAAGGTTCAAAGCCTCCATATTGTGACCCGTAATTCAGCGTTGAAGAACTTGCAGTGCTTGGTGCTTGAGAATTATATGGATTGTGGTTGGAGTACTGCTCAGGGTTCGAAAGCGAAGAGAACCTTACAGACGGAGGTGAGCACAGAGGTCCAACAGATCCAGTATTGGAATGAAACTGACCACGGATAGGGGCAACAGTGGTCTGGTGAGGAGGTAGTGGAGTGCTTCTCAATTCTCTCTCCATCAAAACACTCTGTGCATCTGCAAGCCTCGGGAAGCTCTCATCCAGAGACGCTGGTATAGAAGGCAGAGATGTTGGTACGGTTACAGGAACTCCAGAACTGTAGAGCTGGTTGGTGCTTAATCTCTCCATCTACAAACAAGCACAAACCTCAGTTACCACCAACAAAATGTTCCTCCAGTGTTCAATGTCCTTTCTATCTTGACTTTTGAAGTATGCTCCTAACCTAGGATTATTGTGTCTGCAATTAGAGAAAAGGCATTCACGTTTGTCACAGCGAGAAATCTTTGACTACATAAATTGAATAATACACTTGCCAAGAAACAGATCATTAATCCGACTATGAAGTGTTTCCTTAGAGCATCTCCAGCCCAAGCCCCTACTTGGTCCCCTACTCTAAATTTTAGGAGTTTGGCAAAAATCAAACTCCAGTGGAGCCCCTAAATTGGACCTCATTTTGCATGCCCTCTCAAATTATAATCTCAGCTCCATAGATACAGGATCCCCCTATCCCCTCATTTTGGCCTGATTTGGGGCCTGTGGCTGGAGTTGGGCTTTGATTTTGGCCCTCAAATTTTGCAGGTCACCTCCCAAATGGAGATGTAGGGGCCTGATTTCGGACCTGTGGCTGGAGATGCTCTTAGAAAATACACGCTAAACCAGAAGTCAGCCTTTGCTTACGAGTCAGACTACATAGCCGATTTTAATTGGACTACAGGGCCATTTGGGCAACAGGCCTATCGAATAAAAATGAGTGAACACATCACATGGTTTGCAGAGAGACAGCAATTCGATGTCCTTCCACGGTAGCAGGAAGAACATGGCAACAGAGCCAGACTTTTTGCATGGTGAAATAAGCTGTTAACTCGACAATAAATGTTATTCTCTGATCATGGCACTACAACTAGCCTGTAAGTGTCTCTACTATCAGGATTGATAGATATATAAGAAATCAACGAATAAATCGCTAGCCAAAGCACGACCTAACCGAGAACGACCCAAGTTCCACTGGCCCACGAGCCTAGCTGCCATACCTGGGATAATAAATTCCACTCGCACAAGAGCCTAGCGGACATATCTGGGGGTAATTTCGCACTTCCTACGAGTCCATCCACCAATCTGAACCTAAGGCAATCACCAACCCACTAACCTTGACACAGAAACTGTCTTACGCGCCAATCGAACCGAAGCGAAACGGAACCCGATCGAAAAACGGAATCGAATCGTGACCCTAACCCAGCGCAGAGGCGGAAGAGATGTCGAATCAGCTGGGACTGAACCGAGGTCGGGAGAGGGGATGGCCTCACCTCCTCTGCGGGCGGCGGCGGCGGCGGCGCGTGGCGGGATCGGCGGTGTCGAGAAAGCGGAGGAGGAACCTCGTGAACCGAACCCCCCCCCCCCCCCCCCCCCCCCTCGCCTGGCCTGGCTTGGCGTGCCCTCGTGCCCGCCTCGTCCAACAGAGCTCGAGCGAGACGGGGGGGAAGGGGAGAGGAGGGAAGATGGGTGAGATGTGAGGCGAGGGGGAGGAGAACTGGAGGCGGCCTTTCGCGTGGGTGGACAGCCGCGCTCGCCCCGCACGCGAGCGTCCACCCTCACCGACACGTGGGGCCATCACGAACGGGCCCGCGGCTGCCATGGGAGGGGGTAGAGTGGGATCCGTGTAGACGAGTGGTTTGCTGCGCCGATGGGAAATGATTCTGTCAACTTGGGGGCGGGGCAGTGGGTGGGCCGGGTCCAGGGGACGCAGCGTGGGCCGGTGGGCGTGGGCGGGGAGGCGGGGCCCAGTGGCAGTGGGCGCAGGCGCAGTGGGCTGGGCGCGAGGGTGGGTTGACGGCGGGGGATGGCCGATGCGGGTTCCATCTTGGCTTCCACAATTGGCACCGAGGGGCGAGGAGGCCGGAGCCACGGAGAGAGGGGAGGCGAAAGCGCGCCGAAGTGGGCCGCCGGCTTGGATTGGATGGGTGGCGGTCAAGGTTATGGCTGCTGTTTTTTACTATATACTAGTAACTAGTATTTGATCAGGCTCGTTCTGGCTTCGACTCCACACTAGAGTACTGGACATGTGTAAGCCTCCCTTGGAATGCAAAAAATTCATAGGAAACATAATTTCCGCGTGGGTGAAATTGAAAAGCAGTAGATTTAAATTCCGTGAGAATTTTAGATTAGCCTAAGGCTGCGTTTAGTTCGCGAAAAGTGAGGTGATGAAAAATCACTATAGCACATGGAGAATCTTTTCCAATAAATATTCAATCATGGCCTAAGTAGACTTAAAAGATTCGTCTCGAGAAAAACAGGTAAACTGTGTAAACATGCAACAGCTGCTACTACATTTAATGCTCCATGCATGTGTCCAAAGATTCGATGTGACGGGGAATCTATAAATTTTTTGGAACTAAACAGGGCCTAATTCGGAGGGCTTCTTGGATTTCGCCCCTATATAGTCAAAACTCAAGAGCAACACGGTGGCAGAAGCACCTAGCCATTGAGCGCCTGTTGTATGCACTTGATGACACGTTCTTCACATCAGGTTCTGTGACCTATCCTGTATATGTAGCGCTAAAATGAGACTATGGATGTTTTTATGCGTCGGTAGATGTCCTAAAATGTTCTATGAATTCACTTTTCTCACCATGGGTCTTGTCCTTGTTCTTGGGGATGTCGGCCTAATGCCACTCTTGATGATTTTTCGCTTTTGTGCATCTATGGGCTCCTGTCCTGGGTTCCCCTGCTTCAATCCATGGGATGATTTAACTATACGAGGCGGACCATTTTCTCTGATAGTAGAACAAGCCACCCATCCTATAATTACTTATTATTAGTACCGCATTGCTTTCCTAACCTCATGATAGAAGGCTTAAATAACCACAAAATAATTCATGCAACAGAGTTGGAGGAAGAGATAATCGGGCTGGCCAGGGCAACGAAGTAGGGACACCGCCGTTGAGAGCAGCCTCGCCCCTCTCGTCTTCCAACTCTTTTTATTTTTTTAAAAAAATACACATTATCTCTCTCTATGCCAAAGCGTGACGTAGGAGTACTCTTTCTCCATTAAATCTCAATTTCTCTGCCCGTCTTTGCCCTTTTCAAAACTCATAATTTTTTATATGCACATTATCTCTCTCTATGCCAAAACGTTTCACATTCACATCTCGCACATAGGAGTACTCTCTCTCCTTCTAAATCTCAATTTCTCTACCCGTCTTACCCATTTCTAAAACTCATAATATTCACCTATTTATGTTAAGTCAATATCCTACCAATTTCTCATACAGGCTAATCCTTTATTATACTAATATTTATTTTACTACAGGCCTTGAAATTTATTTGATTTAAGCTTAAGCCAAACCCAATTAATGAAGACAACAAAAAGATCTAAATCTTTATCATGATATGAGCAACACTCAACAATTATACGTCTCATTGCAATGTGTAAACATGTTTGCTAGTGTATATCTAGTTCAATTCCTAATGTTAAAAGCTTGTTTGTTTGTTTTGGTGTCCCAGGAGCATTTGGACCTCTTGTGAAAGGTAAAAAGCTCATGGAAGTTAAGAAAAAAAAATCACGATGAGTTTCTGGGCTTTTGATTTAGCGGGAGTTGTTTGGCTTTTGGAAAGTCCAAAAGTTAGTAATCTCAAAATGGTCAAAATTTCAAACCGCCGGGCCTAGAGAAGGTATTCTTTCATTCTTTTTTAGTCCCTCCATTTCAAATTACAAGTCATTCCAAAAATCTTAGAGAGTCAAAGCATTTCAATTTTGACCAAGTTTATACGATAAGATAATAATATTTACAACATCAACTAAATATTATTAGATTCTTCATCACATATATTTTCATAGTACACTTGTTTAGTGTTATAAACCTTTGTATTTTTCTCTATAATTTTGGTAAAACTTGAGATGCTTTGACTCTCTAAGATTCTTGAAATGACTTACAATTTGGGATAGAGGGTACTATCCAAAGTACCACCGCATCCTTATCTAGACCCATATCCTCTAGTCATACGAATTAATAACAATTCGTGTGTAACAATGATATGAAGCTTGATTCTAAGACATATTAAACTCCGTTGTACATGTGCTTTATTGTGAAAAGAAGCTCGGGGATATTTTCCATCGCTTATAGTGTATATTCTTTTATTTGAATAGATATGTAATAATAATCATTATTAGAAAAACCTTTTAAAATCATACTTCATATTTAAGTCTGTTGATCAAATTTTGAAAGGTGTCTGAAAACATTCCAATACCAAAATTGAAAACCTTGCTCAGAGAAACCTGACTAGTTGATTGATCTTTCTTTCTCGCTGGTCGCCAGAGTGAGAGGTGAGTGGAGAATCGGAAATCAGCTTCCGTTTACCAGGGGAAAAAAGAAAATAAAAAAAAAGAGAAAAACTATCAAAGCCAGCTTCCGTTGTCAGTGGAAAAAAAAAAGAGTGAGTGAGCAGAGAGCGAGAAATCGGCTACTTGACGGGCCATCGGAGGTGGGAGTTTTGTGCGCTCTAAGCCTGGGGTCGGCCCACCTTTTTATACATGGCTTGATTTTATCAAGGCCTGACCCTGCTATTATTTTTAATATTAGTTAGTGCCGTATCGTTTTTCTAACCACGTACAAGTCTTCTCAAATAATGGCAATGCAGTGCTTGATCCAGAGTTGGGAGAAGGGGTATATGGGCGTCGGTAATGACCCAGCCTTCCCCATGGGAGCTAGGCGACTGAGCAAATATGGCGTGGCCCTCGCCAAGTGTTCATAAGTGAATCCCCTTAATTGGGGAATATTGTAATTTTATATTCCCAAACTTATCTATAAGGTCTGAGAAAACGAAATTCGTTTACCTACATGACATTCCGTCTATTTCAGAATCATTGGGCCGAGATTAAGAAATATACCAGGAAAGGAGCATCTTCTGATAATTATAGAACAAGGACTAATAAGCCAAATTGCAGATAGATAAACATGCATGGCATACGAGCATACGATCACTATCCACAAACCCTATAGCTAGCGTAGGACATCAGAGACAACAAAAGGCAGATCTACTATTGACAGGTGGAACCCATCGTCGATTTTTCTTTTATTTTTTTTTCTCCTTATCCTCATCTCCTCCTTCGGCGCCTCCTTTCCCAGAGAGGCGAGAGCCAAGCTCCCCAGCGGCCGGCGGGGCTGGGGCTCGCCTGCGCGGCTGGCGGCGCCGACGCTCGAGCTCGCCCGCATGGCAGGGGCAATGGCAGCGGCGCTTGCCTGTGCGCTCGCTGCGGCGGCCGGCGGGGCGCTCGCCTGCGTGCCGCGACCCGGCGGCAGGGCGCTCGCCCGCGCACCCACGACCCGGCGGCGGGGTGCTCGCTGCGACGCGGCGGGGCGCTCGCCCTCATGCCCGTGGTCCGGCGGCGGGGCGCTCGCCCACGCGCCCGCTACCCGACGGCGGAGCTGACCTCGCGACGTCGGAGCCGCCGGAGCTCGCCGGCGTGATGGCGGTGACGGAGCTCGTTCGCTGTACATTGCCGGCGGCCACTCCCGAGCATGCGTCGATGGCGCCCGTCCCAGGTGGGTCACCCCCATCCGCTCTTTTTCCAGGGGGGAGGTGAACCTCTTGCCTCCCAACCAAACACCTGCAAAAGTGGGATCATCCCACCAACCAAACACACCCTTACTTAGCTAGCTGCGATATCGTTGACGTCATGTCGTAGATGCTGTCTGAGTTCATCCTCCATAGCGGCTACAACACGAACGCGCAGCGGCGGTCAAGGTCGCACGGGCCCTCGCCACCAGCCCCGGCCCCAGCCACGCCGCCCCCACCGGGGAAGTGGTCCCTGTCACCATCGTCAAACTCACTGCCAGAGACGGATGCCGCCGCCTAGCTCCTTGTCCCCCTCCTCGTCCCCAAGCCGGTAGCTCATGTCGCTTGGCAACTGCAACGGCAACCCTCGCTCTTGATAGATAGCAGCAGCTCACCCGAACCCAAAGAAAGAGACGGAAACACTGCTCCCTCATTTCGTTTCGCGGATCCCTACACGCGTCGGCACTCTGCGGCGCGCCTCAGATCGGGAGGTAGAACGAGACGGGGGAGGACCGTGGTGGCGGCGGCGGGTGGATGCAACCTGTTGTTGAGCGGGCCAAACATGCTCCAGTCCCGGCGCTTTTGGGCGGCTCAACGATGGAGACGAGCTGGACGGAGTAGCCCACGTCCTCCACCCGCAGAGGATCCGATGGCCGTGGTCCCCTGGTCAACCACGGAGGATAAATATATGACCACCACCCACGACTCACCACCCGCCGGCCGGCCGTACAACGCCGCCGCCGGTGAGTTTGGCCAGTCGCGCCCGTGGAGGAAGAGAGCTCCACCCCGTCGGCCACCGAAGAGGAGCCGCTCAAGAACTGCTCAAGAAAGTCGAGGAGGCCAAGGCCACCACCGACGCTGCCCCACGTTGGCCACCGAGGAGGAGCCGCTCAAGAAAGTCTAGGAGGCCAAGGCCACCACCAACGCCGCCCCAGCCGCGCCCGCACACGTGTGCGCACCGGCCGACTCCCCGTAGTCGCTAGCAACGGCGACGGAGGAGGTATGGCCATCGCGGGGTCTGAAGGTCCGACTCCCCATACTCGCCGGCAGCGGCGACGGAGGAGATGGCCATCACGGGGTGTATATAGATATACAGGTATAGGTATAGGTATAGAATATTAATTTCTATGCAAATTTATTGTCCACCTCTCCTACATTCATTTTTCATCTTTGTGGATACACAAATATCTGATGTGGATACATATATCAACACTAGGTATGTCGTGCATTGCACCGAGTAAAAATAAAGTGCAGAAAGTCCAGATCCGAAGTATGTCTCTTGCGTCCAGAGTGCTCGAAGATTTCATACACCTCGAATAATAATGGCTCAATGAGATATATGGTCGATGGTTCTACTGGTTTTTCCTCTTCATGATTGTATCTTGATGTTTAATTTTAAACTACAATTTTGAAGACATGTTTTTTATTGTATAATTGATAGGAATAAAGCATGTTTTTTCAATGCATTTGTTGGTTTCTACAAGATCAAAGGATGGCTGAGATATTGCTTAATATTGTTGCTCGCATAAAATTTTTTATTTGAATAAAAGTAAAACATAGCTTTTGTTTGGTAGATTGTCAATGGAATATCATCAGCAGTCTACCAAGGGGTATGTCCATGATAGTAGATGGATCAGTGGAGGTGCGCTTGAGAGATCCAGACGTGACACAAGAGTATCGAGACATATTTAAGCAGGTTTGGACCGTCAGCGTGACGTAGGGTTACAATTTCATGACTCAACTTAGAAAAAATTTAATAGCTTACATAAATAATTATCAATAAAAATACATGAGTTTTTATTCAAAATGTTATATTTCGGAGATCCATCGGGTATCCACGAGTGCAAACCGAAACCCAAAACCGATTGAATCCTATAAGTTTCAGATACCAGAACCCAAAAACCGTGGGCAAAAAATTAGAACCAAAATTTAGGATCCGCTGCCATCCTTAGAGCCGAGAGGGGAGAGAAGAAAGAGAAAAACAATAAGGGTTTGGGCCTATAAGCCCCTGGTATGGCATCGGATGCGCTTGCCAGCATCCGATCGCACACCAGAGAGCATCCAGAGCCGCTCTTCCTCATCGGATGTGTTTGGTCGTGTCCATCGGACGTGCCATCGAGTCTGGTGCACGGCCAGCGTCTGCATCGGATGCATGAACAGTTTGCTCAATGCTTCCAATTGCTTCCGTGAGCAGCGTCCGGTCGCTCAAACAGAGGCCTCGCTATTAGGGCTTTGCACAAAACGCGTCTGATCCGGCGTCCAGTCAAAGTCTGGTCACCAGCAAGCTCTTTATTCACTTTATTTCTTTCGTGATCTTTGCACCTAGATTAGTTCCATCTTGTGTCCTAGACATATACTTGATCTTGTGGATTTCCAACATGTTTCTAGTGTCTTGCTTGCTTGAGGTGTTGATCATCCGGATCACGTCGTTGCCTATGTCCAAGCCACATTTGCATCCACTTAAACTACAAAACCAACACTTGAAAAATTATTAGTTCAATTTGGTCATGTTGTTCATCAAACACCAAAATCCAAAGTAAATGGTCCTAGTGTCTATTTTGCTTATAGTATCTTATTATAGACGCGCGTGATGCACATTGGTGATAAGGACTTATTATAGACGCGTTATAGCAGATGCGCCGTCTGTGATGTCTCTGAACGCGCATCTTTGATGTCTTTTTAATATAGTGATGCCATGTCATCATGGCAGTAACATAGTTTGGCAATCAACCTTACATACAATGTAAGAGCATCTCCAATACTCCGCCATAAGCCTTTCTCATCTTTGTTTTTTTTTGGCAAAATAAAAAAAACCCTCTCTAACAGTTTGGCATTCTCCTTTTCTATCTTTGTTCAGTTGGCAAAAATTGCTACTGAACGCGCATATTTGCGTGTAGAGTCGGAGCGACCATGCAGCAGGCATTCACGTGCTACGGTTGGCTGTGGAGACGATCATCGACGCATGGATGCCGATGGCCTGGCATTGTCTCGAGGCCGCCGCTGCGGACTAGGGCCCTGTTTAAATACCCTACAACTTCCAATTGCAACTAGTCATATTAATGTTGCGGCATATGCATAGAGCATTAAGTATAGACGAAATGTTTCCGTGTTTGCAATAAATGTTTTGTATTTTTTCGCCTACATCAGCAATGACATCAGCGCACAGAGTAGGGACCACAGTCCAAGTTTGCTAGGTAGATGAACGCACTCATAAATCACCATGACATAACGGATAGAAAAAGCAACGCGCACAAAAAAAAGAATGAGACATTGTGCAGCAGTGCCGGTGCGTCGTTTGCCGGGATGGAATCACACAGACGACCGCGCACTAGTAGAGAACAGACCTTTGGTCCGAGGCCGGGAACGAGCTTTCGTCCCGGCAAATTTTGTGTTCGGGAGTAAAAGGACCTTTAGTCCCGGTTCCAGATACCAACCGGGACTAAAGATCCATGTCCAATGGCTAGTGGCGCGGGCAGGTGTGTCAGGGGACCTACTCCCAGTTGGTGGCCCCAACCGGGAGTAAAGATCTAATTCCGGTTGGAGCCACCAGCCGGGTCTAAAAACAGGCATTTATTCCCGGTTAGTATTACCAACTGGGAGTAAAAGTCCCCACCTATATAAGCTCAAATTTTCCTTCTTCCACCTCCAGCTCGAGCACACTCTGTTCTTGCTCTTACTTCTGTGTTCTTCCTGTGTTCTTCGGCCACTACACGATTTCTTCCACTTCTACATCGATTCTTTGGTTTTAGAGATTACTAACTTCATTATCACACCTTCATTACTTGTATGTCTCATTTCATGGTCATTTATGGTTGATTTTAGAGGTTATCTAGTTAATTTCACACCTTTGGTTGATTTCTTGATTTGTGAGCATTTATGCTTGTATTCACTTGATGGTTTGTATTTTTAGATGGTGAAAACTTGTAGTTGTTTGTTCCAACTAGTATCCACCTTTTATTTGTTTACATATATGTAACTTATAGTTGTTTTCATATATAGCTTAATAATGATATTATTAGTGAATACTCATAGCAATCTACAAAAATAAATACGTATTATTATTGGTTTTTTGAATATCTCACTTTACAAAATGAGGAATTTATAGCAATTTATGTAGATTATTTTTTAATTTGTGGGCATTTAAGCTTAAATTTATAGCAATTTTAAAAATGAATATAAAGAGTAGATGGCGACTCCTTTTGGGTCCTCGAACTCTCTTTGGGTCTTTAAGCGACTTAGGCCGCACCTCTCTCTCATTGTATGTGGCGAGTGTAAGCAGAAGATTGTCATGGAGTTCCGAGTGAGGAAGGAGTGTCCCAACAAAGGTCGTATCTTCTACAAATGCCCGGATCGCAATGTGAGTTATTGGATCTCATTTGACATACTATGGTTATTTTTTTACATTTTCTTGATGGTTTTGATTAAACTTCTTAATTTGTTATTCTAATTTCAGTGGGATGGCACCGGATGTAAAGGATGGTACTGAGAGGACGAGTATATTCAATATGTGCAAAACAATCAGACGGGTGAGACAATGAGCTACCACAAGCAGCCCGCCGAGGCAGAGGAAGCGAATGATCTGTCTATTCTAGTTGGGATTGGTCACCAGATCATTATCTTGCTGAAGTGCATTTTAGTTTTAGTCTATTTAGTGCTAGTTGGGATTGTGCACATTGTAGTGAGCTTAACATAATGTGATTAGTTTGTGTCTGTAGGCTAGCATTTTAATTGAACATGATGACTGGTGTTGTTTAATTAAGTAATTATCTTCAAGGTTTTCATACGGTATATCATGTAATGCAGATAAGCCGACACTGGATGTACAATGCTGATCGTCGCTCCGGAGAATTCATTACGGGCGTGCATTATTTCTTGAGTGTGGCCGAGGAAAACAAGCGTGATGGTTTCATGTGTTGTCCATGTGCTGTATGTAAGAATTTAAAAGAGTATGCTTGCTCAAGGACTCTCCATTCATACTTGTTTAAGTCGGGTTTCATGCCAAACTATATATATTGGACCAACCATGAAGAAAATGGGGTTGTAATGGAAGAGTGCGAAGATGAAGAAGAAGGGGATGACGATATATTTGCCCAATACAGTCCCTTACATGATATTGCAATGAGGGAAGCCGAAGAAGACGTAGTTAAAGAAGATGAGCCCGCTGATGATCTTGGTCAGGCCATCTGTGATGCACAGAGAGAATGCGACAGTGAAAAAGAGAAGATCAAGTTCGATCGCATGTTAGAGGATCATAAGAAATTGTTTTACCCAACCTGCGGTGCGGGCCAGAAAATGTTGGGTACCATGCTAGAGTTGTTGCAATGGAAGGCAAAGAATGGTTTATCCGATAAGGGATTTAAGCAGTTACTGCAGATCTAAAAGAGAATGTTTCTGAAGGATAACGAATTGCCCTCCACTACATATGAATCAAAACAGGCTGCATGTCCTTTGGGGTTAGAAATTCAGAAGATACATGCATATCCTAATGACTCTGCCTCCTGTACCGTGGCAAGGACTATGAGAATCTAGAAGCATGCCCTGTATGTCATGCATCACGCTATAAGATCCGAAGAGATGACCCTGATGATGCCGAGGGCGACGGAGAACATCCTAGGAAGAAAATCCCTGCAAAGGTTATGTGGTATGCTCCTAAAATACCACGCTTGAAACGTTTATTCAGAAACAAAGACCATGGCAAAGTTACTGCGATGGCACAAAGAAGACTGTAAGGTAGACAATATGTTAAGACACCCTGCGGATGGGTCTCAGTGGAGAGTAATTGACAGAGAAATTCCTGATTTCGCAGCTGACGCAAGAAACTTAAGGTTTGCTTTAAGTACAGATGGCATGAACTCTTTCGGGGAGCAGAGCAGCACTCATAGCACTTGGCCTATTACGCTATGTATCTACAATCTTCCTCCATGGTTGTGCATGAAGCGAAAGTTCATGATGATGCCTGTGCTCATCCAAGGTCCAAAGCAACCCGACAATGACATCGGTGTCTATCTGAGGCCTCTAGTTGACGAACTTCTAATTCTGTGGAGTAAACCTGTTACGCTTTGTAATCTCTGATTTCAACAGAGAGACAGGAGAACCACTTGGACCAAACGCCAGGAAGTTTGTTTATCATTGTGGGTACCTAGTAAGGGACAGGCTCCCCATCAGTGCTCGAGAGTGGAAACAGAAGAAAGAAGCTCCTCATATCAGTTATGTCTCGGATCTTGACAAGAATTTGATTTGGAATGATATCACTGCACATTTCACATTTGAAGGAGTCAATGATGATTTGAAAGAGCTAGTGTGGAGTTGGGCTATGAAGAAGATGGCAACACAATTCCGGACTTGAAAGAAAAAGTTATATAATGATTATGTGAAGAAGAACTTGACGCCGGATTTCAATGCTCCTGGCCCTGTTTCAAAGTTGAGGCCATTTGGGATGAGTTTGTACAGTACAAGACCTCAGAAGATGGTGAACAACGGGTGCGGAGGAACCAACAGAATGCCTGGCAGAAGGCATACCACCATCGCATGGGCTCAGGTGGCTACAAGAGTGCCGTCCCCAAGTGGGAGAAGATGGAAGCAGACGTAACTGCCAAGGGGCTCGTGCCGGCTTCACTTGATTGGTCCGAACGTGCTAAGAATTGGTTTTTCGCGCATGATGGCAGGTTGGACCTGGAGAGTGGGCAGGTAGTGTATGGCGACGGAATCCAAAGGGCAGCAGAAAGATTACTTTTTGTGGTAGACGCTTCCGCTAGCGGTTCGTTCAAACCCGACAGAGACAAAGATGAATTGATGTATGCCCTTGAAAGTGCCGAGCACGGTGGGCGAACAAGAGGCAAAGGTGCTATCCCATGGTCGCATGGTTTTCCTCAGGACAGAGGAATGTACAGAAGCCACCAGAGAAAGCAGGACGAGGAGAACGAGAGACTCCACATCCTGGAGGAGTTTGTATTACAGGCGCGAGAACAGGAAAAGAATCTACAACAAGAAATGCAGGAGGAGATCAAACGGCAAGTGCAGATACAATTGAGCACCTAGAGGCAGTCTACATCGGTGATGAGACCCAGTGTTAACATTTGCCCCCTTGATAAGATGAAAAGCAGTTGTGCATCCACGGACATGCCAGTTCAAGGAGATGCAGGGCTTTCCTCTCCCGTGGATGATGTCACACAACATATGACAACATATGAGTTGCACATTCCAAAGGACAATGCTACAGTCCTGGTGGCTACAACTGTTGTTTCCCCCGTCGCCACTGCGCCGTTAATCCATGGGCAACCAATCCCACCTGGATATGCTAAGGTGTCGGTGGATAGGGTATGCTCTGGATTTAGCGATCTACCTCTTGACATTTCCGGAGGTGATGGGGAGAAGACTCTAGGAGAGGCAGAGCATGCATTCATTCTTTGGCGCAAGGGCTACATCGTCATTTCTGGGGCGTCGCCTTCTCCGCTCCCTCACCGGAGGTACGTACATGAGAAATAATCACACACTAATCACACATTAATTAATCTTCTTAGATTCTCACATTCGTTTTTTTGCTATACTAATCATCCAGTTGGAGGGGGAGCTAAGTCCAATTGTTCGTTCACCAGACCACCACAGTGCTCCAAGGAGGTCTCCAATGCCTCAGCCCCCTCCGCCAAGGTCTCCGATGCCTCAGGAACCCCCGCCACCCCAAGGAGGTCTCCGACGCCTCAGGCACCCCTGCCACCCCCAAGGAGGTCTCCGACACCTCAGGCCCCTCCGCCACCCCCAAGGAGGTCTCCGACGCCTCCGCCCCCTCCAATGTCCAAAACAATATCCACTAAGAGGGTGCAAACGAAGTCCTCGTCCCCGCCAAAGAAGAAGAAGGCAAAAACTTCCAGCAATCCTATCCCTCAGAAATTGCCTTCTGCCATGACTGAAGAGCAAAAAAGTGCGGAGGCAAAAAAAGAAGTGGCTAGTTTCTTTGAGAAATTGAAACAACAAAGACAAGCATTGAAGGTAAAACCGCCCAAGCCGTACTTTTACGTACATCCAAATGCACTGAGGCAAAAGGTGGAGGACCGTCAGAGAATGTTGCGTGAAGCTCGTAAGCCCTCGCCACCATCAGACTATGACCGAACTCTCATCAAAACTATTGAGAAGTCGAAGAAGAAGATAGCAGGGAAAGATGTTCCACAACTCGGGGAACAATCGAAGGAGATTGAACCCCTAGTTGTAAGTGATTAATATGGTTCAAACGCATCGTACATGGAGACCGTACCTCCAAATGTCGATTTGGATGAACTTGGTGACTTCATCCTATCTACAGGTCTCAACTTTCGGCAAATCTTCCAAAGTGGACACATCGACAGTGCGCCAGTTGTTGATACCTGGAGGAAATATGAATATGGCAAGACACTCTATAACCCTGCGAAATACTTAGAACTGGGAACGCAAATGTACTTGTTGAACAAGTGGTATTTAGAGGCGTGTATCAGGAAAGAGAATTATATAGTGGTCAAAATTTGCAACGAGCACTTCTTCTGTGGTGATGATACCATGTACATTGAGTTCAGTGAATTACACCAGCTATGCCACCAGGACTCGCTCGACAAGTCTATCTTGAGCTGCTATTGTCTGTAAGTCATTATAGCATCGGGCCTATTATTGTTTATATAATTATATATCCTACCTCACACTACATATATGTTCTTCAATATATATTTCCGGATATGAGATAGAGGTCATAAAAAAAGAAGAGACGATACCATTGAATTCATTGATCCGTATATCGTATTTAAAGACCCAGTTGCTCCTAATTGGGAAGCTCAAGCGGAGGTGAATCTCAAGATGATGATAGAGAAACAAGGAAAGAAGACAACGATTCTCTTTCTGTATGGCTGCGAGTGAGTGTTATTAATTATAATGTCATTTTTTATACGTGGCCCATATAGTTTATCGAGTTATGATTCGTATGCAGCAATCACTGGATCTTGATGGTCATCAAGTTGTCAACCAATCAGTTATAGATATTTGACTCAATGAAAAAGGAGCTGAAACGATACCAACCAATGATAGACATGATCCAGCGGTAATCTAATTTCACTTTTCCACAACTCATTATACGTTTATACATATATATATATATATACACCTGCTCTCTCTTAACTCTGAAATGATTCTTTTGGATATTGGGCAGTGTTTGGGCAGAATTCATTTCAAAATATCATCCCGAGTGCAAAGTGCCGCTGCAAATAGTCACACCCCTAGTAAGTAGCACTTTGCTATATGTAGTGTCCAACATCTTCATTTGTCATAGTTCAAATCACTGGATGATGAGAAGATTCTTTTCTCGTATAGTGGTGTCTGCAGCAGGAACCGGGGAACAACCTATGTGGATACTACGTGTGCGAGTTCCTTAGGGTGCACTCTAACAGAATTCCTGAAGAGAGGATCAAAGTAAGTTGCAAAATATATTTAGGTGTATAATTAATCATATATATGCATACTAATATTTTTTTCTCTCAATTTGAAGACTGATTAGTTGAGACAGAGGGCCCTACAACAACATAATGTCAAAGCTATCCAAGAGACAATAACAGGCTTTCTTAATGAAAAAGTCTTGAATCCCGATGGAGAGCACTACTGCGGCGGGAATTAATTTTCTCGGCTTGTAATTCTAGGTTAAGGACACGGACAAACACGTGTATATATTTTATGTACAATATGTGTATATTCAATCATACATTTGATATATATAGTTTCCTAACTATAGTTGAGTTAATTATTTACATATGCTTGATACTCGTATGCATATAACATTAACGTAGAATGCGTATTCAAATACATATATTAAACCCTAAATATGAATTAATAAGATGAAATGAGCCAAAAAAAAAGAAAAAGACCTTTACTCCTGGTTCTTAATACGAACCGGGACTAAAAGTTCCTGCCAGCGTGGCTAGGTTGGAGGGACTTTTAATCCCGGTCCGTGTTACGAACCGGGAGTAAAGGGTAGACCTTTACTCCGAAAACGTAATCCCGACTGAGAAATCTGGAGCAAAGGCCGTTCCCAACCGAGAGTAAAAGTCGATCATGTACTAGTGGCGAAAGAGGCTTTTGGGGCTGGAGCCTGCTGTCCGCCACCTGTAGGAGGACACGACAGAAGCAAGAGCGGCGTTGGCGAATGGTTTCTACGAGGACGCATGAAAAAATACACCAAGCTGGGGAAAAATGGATTGTGAGATTCAAACTCTTGGAGATAACTTCTTCTTCCCTCCCCATAACAATTTGAGAAATAGGTAAATACCAAGATTTGGATAATAAAAAATACCAAACTATTGGAGATGCTCTAACATAGTTGAAAATTCTGGTGTAGGACCCTGCTTAGATTCACCATAATAAAATAGCAAAAGTTCCATTACATTCATGTTTGGATACATGCATGGAGAATGAAATGTTGATAAAAAAGGAAACTAATTTAACAGCTTCGCAAAATGTTATGAGACAAATCTTTTGAGCCTTTTTGGGCCATGGTTATTGCAAAAATTAACACGTTGCTACAGTAAAAAAATTTGCAAAATAGGCAATCTAAACACCCCTTACATTTATATATAGTTGCAGATTTGGTTCAGCAAATACTTGAAATAAAATAATGCTAGGACATAGAACCTGTTAAACAAAGTCTTGACCAGAATTGACCTACGACGAAAGCATTATCACACTATTATAATTGCTTGACCATTTGCTCAACTCTCCACATCACACTTAAACCGCTAATCTTCATCAGATGAGTTCTAATTAGTTTCATCACCACAAACCAAATCTCCGATCATACAAGGAGTGTAAAGGAATGACTCATAAATACCATTTGTATGGTTACGATAGTAACATTTTGGGCGAGAGAAGCCCAAGTATTGAATCTTTGAGGCAGTCAAATGATAGGCAACCACTCCAAACCGCTGAGCCATAAAGACAACTTCCTTGAAAGGGTGGAACCCAATAATGTCAAGACCCTGGTAATCATATTCTTTGCCTTCAAGGTGATTAATAGTAAATGTATCATCATTGTCGGAGTCCCACTCATAGCTCTCCTGGATACTAGTCTCATCTTCTTCTACAATCCAGGAACCATCTGTCATTCTATTGTGATAAGGGAGTGATGCTACGTAATGAGCATAGTTCCCAACCTCAACTTCATACTTCAGAACCCACTCCATTTGTCCGCATGATTCATTGAGCGTCCAAATCTTCAGTTGACGATGATGATCATCAACTATTCCAAAACAAACATCCTTCTGTAATTTCCCCAAATATGGTTTTGCACACTTAACATTTGTTGGAGTTTCAATTATTTGATAGTCACTGTTTGACAGTGAAAGCCTGTAAAAAGGTAAAATTACCATTAATACACGATGTATATTTATTTATGTGCTGACGGTAAATGCATATACAACTATTAAAGTAGCATCAAATAACTAAAAATATTTAATTAATTTAACTATAATAATGCACGTGAACATAAAATATTTTGGTACTAAATGTATGGTACACAATGTATGAATAAGAATAAATACATTACTACATGTCAGCGGTCTCATTGCTCGTCTAATGCAATGCCACCTCATGAGCTTACCTTTAGGACTACGAGACAAATTTTCTACCATCGTATGAGTTGTTGTTTGCTATGCATGCAACTCACAATACTACTTTTACTCTATGCATAAATTAAGAAGTTTTGAATTACTACTAGACAACTTAAAAACTAAATATTGTATGTGTTATCTATCAAGTCGTCTTAAAATTACGTGGCACCACATGAGACCATCAATGAGACAACACCAATGTACTTGCCCTAAGAACAACGTTAACGACGTGCACATGGACTCTGATCTTAAACTGTAACTCATGACATGATTATATTAGTAGATTAGTTAAATATTTAGGGCAGCGCAAATATACGAATTTCAAAAATGAACCGTAACACATATGATTTGACTTGTAACGGATGACAGAATTTTTGAAATATAATTATGTAATACCCAAGTGGTCCAAGTGACTGTCTAATATAAAATTGACGTCCTACTGTTAGAATGCATATGGATTTGTTTGCTAGTAAGCTACCAAAAAAACAAAACAAAAAAAGAATACCACTGGTACGATGGTTCATTTTATCGGTAGCAGAAAATACCAGAGGTCACCGATATAGATAGTAGGGTTTATTGGATTTATCAAAAATTTTGTCGGTACAAATTAAACAAAAAAAACCTAATTTCACTAAAAAATTACGTAAGTTGTCTCTAAAGCATTTAACATCATCTGTACTACCACATATAATAGTTTTGAGAAGCATCATACTTTCACGTAGGTGGACTAGCTAGAGAAAATTAGAATTTTGGTGGCAATTAAGTTTTATTGGTATATATCACTCTGTACTATAACATTTATAAACTAGACTTGGAAAAGATAAAGAGCACATTAAATAAACCTTCTAAAAACACATAATAATGCTCCATGAATATTGTGGATACTAAAGCAACATGGCAATCATTGTATGAGCAAAAGTAAAAGAAATAAGTCCTTTTCTATTATCTATTAACAGATTTTGTTAGTACTAAATCTATTAGCTTTATATATGTTTGAATGTCCTTTAGAATTTATGCTACGTAAGTCGCTTGTATAAAAATATGACAGGTTTTACTTTATAAAATTTATCGCCGATAGCTAGACACTTCCAATAAATACATACCTTGTTACAAAAGAACCTCGACAATGCACATAGAGACATCCATGGTGGTAGACAGCGTTACAAAAGAATTTGCTTTGAAAATATTAACACACCCTACACTTATTGCTAGATCATCTTGTGTTGTTGGCACATTTCAAAACGCAGTTAAGTTTGAGAGG
The DNA here is from genome assembly GCA_038502445.1 of Eremochloa ophiuroides. Taxonomy (NCBI): domain Eukaryota; kingdom Viridiplantae; phylum Streptophyta; class Magnoliopsida; order Poales; family Poaceae; genus Eremochloa; species Eremochloa ophiuroides. The sequence goes on along the minus strand of JAHLJS010000001.1, from coordinate 33,006,542 downwards.
TAGAATAAGTTTGATTCTTAATGTCCTCCTGCCGAGCTTGGGAGGCAGGATTCAACGGTTTCTGGAAGCGTCGGACGCTCAGAAACACTAGACGTCGGACCATTCTCCAGCGTCCGACGGCCAACCCTCCTGCACAGCGAGAGAGAGCGTCGGACGGGCAAAATCCGAGCATCGAACCATTGGCTCAGCGTTCGATGCATTTGACAGCACGTGGTAAACTTCATTTCAAAGCGTCAGACAGTTTCGTTAGTCCGACGACCACCGTCGGACAGAGTCCGACGCGTTTTGTCCGACGCGTTTTGAGGCTGCTGGAAGTTCTCTGAAAGCGTCGGACGGTGAAAACCTTTAGTCCGATGCTTGCCCAGCTTAGCGTCCGACGACTGCGTCCGAGCGAGCGAGTTGAGTGCCGTTGCGTGGCAACGGTCGAATTCAAATAAGTTGTACACGTGGCACGCACTGGTTCACCGGTTCGGGAAGCGTTGGACGGATCCATTAGTCCGACACCCACGACGCAGCGTCCGACGCTCAGCGTCCGACGCTCAGCGTCCGACAGTGTGTTTTTGAGGGTAACGGCTTTGTTGTTTTGTGAAAGTCTATAAATACCACATGGCCGGTTCTTGCTCACTCTCTTGGCTCTCTAACTCGTTGATACACCTTGTGAGCACCCTCCAAGCACTCTAACTCACTTAGATCACTTCATTCTCATTCATAGTGAGCTAGAGTTTGATCCAAGTGCATTGTTCATCCTATTTCATCTTTTGGCACTTGGTGATTGTTGTTGCTGTGGATTTTTCTTGTTTCTCTTGGTGATTGCCGTCACTTAGACGGTCTTGGAGTAGCAGAGGAGCTTGGCGGAGTTGGAGATTGTCTCTAGCCACTCCTGGTGATCTTGTGAGGGGTTTGGTGCCTTCCCCGGCGGAGTGCCAAAGGTAACCTTAGTGGATTGCTCGTGTCATTGAGTTACTTTGCTCGTGGTAGTTCTAGTGGCGCTCATTTGTGGAGCTTGACATTGGTTGTCAATTAGCCACCGAACCACCGAGTACTGGTCGACATAACGGGGATGTAGCGTGCCGGCAAGCACGTGAACCCCGGGATAAATTGGTGTTCATCCCGGTGATTGGTAAACTACTCTACTCGGCGGTATAACCACTCTACTCCCTTCTCATTACTTTGTGCACTCAACTTGTGTAGTGGTAGTAGTTGTGATTAGCTTGTTCACCTAGGAGTAGTGTAACTCAACCTAGGTTAGCTTGTGTGTAATTTTAGAGACCTAAGTAGAACGGTTAGGAAGGATTGCATTTTGAGTAGGCTAGCGCACAATTCGCTTTGCCATTTGTTGTACTAATTCTTTGGTCAAGTGTTGTTTGTAGAAGTTTTAAATATGCTATTCATCCCCTCTAGCCTCTTTGGACCTATCAAGCGACCACGTCCAGGACTGTGCGTCACCTTGGAACTCACCAATAAAACAGTGGACGATCATTCGAATGACCACAGCCATGCATCCAAAGTACCACATTGCGATCGTGGCTGACGCCAGGCATCAGTCTTCATAGCCACCGCCATGCCGAGCACTATAACCATAGCAAAATACATGTAACTCCTACCCCTCCCTTGTGACTATAAAAGGGAGGGCAGAGGCCAACCTCAGAGGGTCCTCACGTCCCTCACAACGCCCTACTGCAATACAACACACATACACACAACTCACACGCACAAGAGACTTGGGAGTCTCTCCCTCTCTTGCCTAAGCTTGTAACCCCTACTACAAGCACCCCGGTGCAAGGCAACACGACCCGACTCGCACTGGATGTAGGGCACTACTTGCCCGAACCAGTATAACTCTCTGTGTTCCCCCTTGCACATCATCCGTAGCCTCAACTGCAAATCACAAGTTTACTAGCCGGTGTTAGCACTCGCCAATCCTAGCACCGACAGTTGGCGCGCCAAATAGGAGCCTTTTGCGTGTTGATCCAGGTTGCGGATGGCTGCCAGCTTCCCTGCGCTTCCCGCCGGCGCGGTGCTCTGGATCGGGAGCCTCGAGTTTGTGGCCACTGGCCGTGGCTACGAGATGGATCTCCGCTGAGCCCCGCGTCGCCATCACCCCGACCCTGACCCAGCAGGAGACTGGGGAAGGGACTCTGGTGACCCCTCCGCCCGTGCCTAGAAGCGGAGGGAATGCCACGCGCCGCTCCCGCCGAGCTTGGCGAGGGCGGCGCCCCCAGGTCAACCCGCTCCCGGCCGCGGGAGACACCGCTACCCCAGCACCGCGGACAGCAGCAGCCACTCACTCGCCCACCGTCCATCGGACGGGTGGGGACGGGTCCGTAGCGCCATCGGCTATCTCCCTCCGTCCTCATTGGGGAAGGCCGGCGACGCCATCGCCGTTTCCCTTCGGGCTTTGCAACGCCCTGGACGCTCACGTCCGCACCCTTCGTGCTCAACAGCACGAACTGGTGATGATGCCTATCCATCACCTTGAGTGCTTGGATGACATCTTTGAATCTCCACCGACGTCCCCTGGGAGTACTCTCAGGGCATGCAACGGTGGGGAGACGGACTCCAGCGCTAGCGTCTTCCTGCCGGAATACCCGGAGGGGTGGGACTGCTACGGCCGCGTCTCACCATCATGGTGAGATCTCGGCAGCGACGACGACGACGACGACTTCTGGGAGAACGTGGACTTCACTGGCGTCCACGACCCCCAGGCTCTCCTCCGCCTTGTCGACTCATGGGACACCGCCTTTAGCATTCCCGACTCTGACGAGTCCTACGACGATCCCTCCCGGGAGTGCTTCCACCTGGTGCACCCCGAGGAGGGCTTGGTGGAGGACGCCCACTCAGGGGACGACGAGGAAGATGTCCCTGCGCTAGAGCCCCAGCTTCAGCAATGCACGTCACCCCCACAAGCTCCGCAGTCCGCTCCCCCACGAGACCCGGGGGCTGGGGCATCTCGCCCTTTCCATCGATCTCCGAAGCTAGAGCAGCATCGGGAGCTCGAGGCGCGGATGGACGAGGACCGCCTGCGCCTCACCCAACTTCGCGCCGCGCTGGAACGCGAGGAGGAGCGGGGAGACGACGGAACAGCAACTATTGACACTTGTTATCGTCTAAATTTTATTATTAATTATGCCTGCAATAAACATGAATATCCAGTAGAATAGGGTTATTACTAATAATTTCCACAAGTTTTAGTGAATTGTATATTTTCCAGGGATTATTCTAGAAAAGCATAAAAGAGGGATTAAAGTACATAAAAGACACGAAACTTGACCGCAAAGGAAACATCATCACGAAGACCCTAGAAGAGGGTAGAAGGCACTCGAAGCAACCGGAGACCCGCACCTGCCAAGGTGGGGCCAGCCGGCCCCAATGGGGGGACGGGCGGCGCACCCCTAGGGTTTCCACCCGCCGCCTTCTGGAGTCTTCTACCACTGCCTTTGAGGAGTCATCTGGGCCCTTGGTTAAGTCGGTTTGATCTAATGGCACGCGTTCATCCCACCAGGCTATAAATAGAGGGCCAGACCCCCCTAGAGGAGAGCCAGATCAAGAGATGAAGACCCCGAAGCATTAGATAGATATCCACTAGATCTAGGCTAGCAATCGAGAGAGAGATTAGAGAGATAGAGTAGATGAGTAGAGATTCGGAGGAGTCCCGGCCTGTCGGAGCTTCTTCGTAGCTGTATTCGTCTGGATTCAACTCTCTCGCCCGGATTTGCGTTCTGAGTGACTTTTGTATTCAACATTCTGATTCAAGTAAGCATTTGTTCTTATTCGTTCTTAAGTTTACAACTCTATTTGAGTGCTTTGATCTTAGTAGCTCCTTGGTTGAAGTAGTAGTTTGTAGTGTAGACGTGGTGTCTGGGCTATAATTACTTGTGAATGTCCCATGATTGGCCGGATAGTGGTAGTTCGTGTAGGTGACAGCTACGTTGATTCCTCTATAGTCCACTTCCCATTGATAGGATCGATAGGTATATAAGTGTTTGGTAGGAGGGAACTTTGATTTCCGCTCTTATTCATTTCACTACCCGATTAGAACGATATTATTCAAAATTTACCGGTTGTTGGATCTAGATAATCATTAGTTATCTTCTCATTCTTCATATTCTCTTGATTGATTCTGTTATCGGGTTAAGAATCAATAGACTTAGTCAGTATCACCTACTGTTCCTTTGGATTCAATATTAAAACTGGGATTTTCTGGTAAAGTGCTACATCGGTGTTTTATCTGTGCGCTTGCAGATACTTTGATAATAATAATATTTAATAGAGTGCAGTTAGTTTATACCAACAAGCATTTCTGGCGCCGTTGCCGGGGAACGGTTTGCTGATTTTGGCTTAGTCTATCTTAATCTTGTATTATACTTTTATCTTTTATCTTTTATCTTTTACCTTTTAAAGTATGGAACCCATGTCCCAACTTTTATATCAATATAGAGTACCATCGGGATCGTATCTCCAGCCAAAAGAATCATCTTTACCCATCACATCATCTGGCTATGAGTTACGTCCGGGATTAATTAAGTTAGTTCAGGATCATATTTTTTCTGGTAGTTCTAGCGAAAACCCCTATTCCCATTTAGCCGATTTTGAGCAGACATGTTCATGTTTGCACATTAAGGGCATGGCAGATGAAACTTTAAGATGAAAACTCTTTCCGTTTTCATTAATGGGAAAAGAAAAGAAATGGTATAATCGCCATGTTGGGAGTAGCCAAGGAGATTGGAAAGTATTGCGTGCTAATTTTTGTCTTAAATTTTTCCTATCGAAAAGGTCGCTAAACTTCGTTTTGAAATTATAGGATTTAAACAATTAGATAACGAATCATTAGGCAAGGCTTGGGATCGCTTTGATGAATTTATAAATTCTGGACCTAATCTTGTTTTGCCAGAACCTATGCTTTTGTAACATTTCTTTTGAGGCCTCAATGATAAAAATAAAGAATACCTTAATTTGGCCGCAGGAGGAGCATTTATGCATATTACTGATACACATGCTAAAACCATTCTTACTAATATCTTAAATGATCTTCCTGAATATTAGAGGATGAATCTTTGTCACTTGAATCTAAACTTTTGTCTGATTTATCTCTACCTTTAGAACCTGAACTATCCAATGAAAAGGAGATAACTCCAATTTCTGATTTTATGCTTGAATTTGAAGATGAACTTTTTGATGATTATGGAAACACCTCACGCTATGATAAAATTATGAAACCATAAGAATCTCTGAATTTTAAGAATTTCAATATTTCGTATCCTGCTGATTTAAAATTTCTTAGAGAAATTACAAGAGAATTGATTTTTGTGATGAGTAATGAGTGGTTGATAGAATCTAAGCTTTCAAATGATATAATTCATTTAAATTATCTTGCCATTACTATTAAATGTCAAATTGATGCATATCCTTTTGATGACTTTTATAATCCAATAGTAGGTGTCAATATCATGTCTCTTACATTTACTAAAAAATTCTTGAAAGATATGCCATCAATTGCCTACAAATAAATTATTGAAAAATAGTTTAGGACATATTATTCCTAGTTCAGGTGTTTTATGTTCTCTTCCTATTGTGATTAATGAATTCCGAATTTTACTGAATTTCTAAATCTTTGATGTTTGGAATTTTGATGTAGTGATTGGATTACCAATAGGAAAGCTTTGGCGAGAAGGCTGTGCGGGCAATTTATATATTAAACTTGGGAACGGATTTAATCTCTCAGTGCCTATAACTCATGCATTAAAAGCTAAGGCAGAGCAACCTTCTGAGTTAGGTTCGATAGAAGAAGTTAAGGCTGTATCATTTGAGGAATTTATTGAATCTAATTTATAAGACGATACTCAGTTCTTCATTAATGAAGAGGAGGAGGATCCGATTGATCCTAAACCTCTGGATGAATTACTAGAGCCACTTAAGCCTTCTATTGAGCTTAAACAACTACCTTCTGGTCTTAAGTATGTTTTTCTGAATAATGATCAAAATTCTTCTGTGATTATTAGTGATAAACTTTCTGATGAAGAGCCTTTTAGATTAATAACTGTCTTAGAAAAACATTGTGCTTCTTTTGGTTATTCACTCCAAGACCTTAAGGGGATTAGTCCTATTTTATGCACCCATCGTATTCCAACCAACCCAGAAATTACACCTTATAGAGAGCCCAACGTAGGCTTCAAAATACGATGAGGGAAGTTGTTAAGAAAGAGGTCTTGAAATTTTTGCATGCTGAGATTATTTATCCTGTTCCGCATAGTGAGTGGGTAAGCCCTGTTCAAGTTGTACCTAAAAAGGGTGGTATGACCGTAGTTAAAAATGATAAAAATGAATTGATACCCCAGAGAACTGTTATAGGATGGCTAATGTGTATAGATTATAGAAAACTCAATAAAGCAACCAAGAAAGATCATTTTCCGCTGCTCTTCATTGATGAGATGTTAGAGCGTTTGGCAAATAATTCTTTCTTTTGTTTCCTTGATGGTTATTCTGGATATCACCAAATTTCTATCCACCCTGATGATCAAAGTAAAACCACTTTTACATGTCCTTATGGAACTTATGCTTATCGTAGAATGTCTTTTGGATTATGTAATGCACCTGCTTCTTTTCAAAGATGTATGATGTCTATATTTTCTGAAATGATAGAAGAAATCATGGAAGTTTTTATGGATGATTTTCCAGTTTATGAAAAAACTTTTGATGATTGTCTAGAAAATCTAGATAAGGTTTTGCAGAGATGTGAAGAAAATCACTTAGTCTTTAATTGGGAAAAATGTCATTTTATGGTTAGAGAAGGAATAGTGCTAGGACATTTAGTATTTGAAAGAGGTATAGAGGTAGACAAGGCAAAAATTAAAGTAATTAAACAACTACCTCCACCTGTTAATATAAAAGGAATCTGAAGTTTTCTTTGTCATTGTGGTTTTTATCGCAGATTTATAAAAGATTTTTCACATATTGCTAGACCACTGACTAACTTGCTAGCTAAGGATGTTTCTTTTAAATTTGATGATGCATGTTTAAAATCTTTTAATATTCTTAAAGAAGCACTTACATCAGCACCAATCATTCAACCCCCTAATTGGTCTTTACCTTTTGAAATTATGTGTGATGCTAGTGATTATGCTGTAGGGCAGTATTATGACAAATAAAAGATAAGAAGCATCATGCAATTGCTTATGCTAGTAAAACTATGACATGAGCACAATTAAATTATGCAACAACTGAAAAAGAACTCCTGACTGTTGTTTTTGCTATTGATAAATTTAGATCTTACTTAGTAGGAGTAAAAGTAATTGTTTATTTTGATCATGCTGCTTTAAAATATTTGCTCACTAAGAAAGGTGCTAAACCTCGTTTGATAAGATGGATTTTGTTACCCCAAGAATTTGACTTAGAAATTAAAGATAGAAGAGAAATAGAAAATCTGGTTGCTGATCACTTGTCTAGAATACACATTGAGAAACCTCAGGAATTGCCTATTAAGGACTTATTGAGAGATGGCTGTTGACATCTACTAACGTCGCCAAATATAACTATACTTTTAACGCGAGAGGCGAGATTAGAAGATGAATGGTAATTAATTAACTTGTCATTAGCAACTAGCCACTTTTCTATTACCAACATTCTTATGCAAGAACTAGATTGTCATCCCTAATTAATAATGCTAAGAATAAATAAAGGTTTTATATATTAATCTATGTGACTAGACAGAAATATAAATAATATAAACTAAGATGAGTTCTGCAAGTGGACAGATAATTATACCACTGTAGCATTTTATCTAGGGAGTTCTACCAGGTTGTCGATTTATATTTATACCACTCGGAAGGATTAAGATAAACTTTAATCTATTATATTGATAGTGATGGTATACAATGGATAAGTGACATTACCGATGTCATTTACTCTACTCATAACAGGTAGAGGTCACAAGGTAAATAAAAATAAAGGTGATAAATATGATCAAGCATCATAAATAAAAGATAATCATCAGAGCACTTCTCTAGTCATAGTAATAGCTAGCCAATGGATAAACTAAGGAATTAATATCAAAGGTAATTCTATAACTACATCAATGAATAACTCTAATTAGTGCAATTACATCTAGCAATCATTGTTAGACTGATCCTATATCATAATCACATGCAAAGGGCATCATCTAGAAAGGATGTGAAACAGAGTCATCATCCAACTTCACGACCGTGCCTGCTAGCCTACATACGGGGGGTGGACTACAGATACAATAATAGAGAAAGAACTAGAATTATACCGAACTCCGTGCTCCAGACAGACGCCGGGGCTCCAGATCCGCCGAAGAACTAGAACTCCTCTACTTCTAATCTAACTAGACTAGAACTATGAACTAGGAGGCTCTTGATGAACTAGGAGGCTCTTGATGGCTTGAGGACTTGATGCCTTGAATGAATGATGGGTTGATGCCTCCAGGGGATCTGCCCCTCTATTTATAATCGGGTGGGATGCACGTGAGCCGTAGGATCAAACCGACTTGAAACAAGGGCCCAGATGACTCCACAAAGGCGGCGGAAGAAGACTCCAGAAGGTGGGCCAAAACCCTACTGGGGGGGTGCCGGCCGGCCCCACCCTGGTCGGTCTCGGGCCCCAGTGCTTCGGGTGTGTTCCAGATGCTTCTAGTGTTCTCATGATGATGTTTCCTTGGCGGTTAAGTTTCGTGGTAATTATGCTCTTTAACCCTTCTTTCATGCTTTTCTGGAATAGCCCCTGGAAAATACAGAACATGCAAAACTCGTGGAAACTGTCAGTTAAAACCCTAGACTAGTGTGTATTCATGTATCCTTTGGTGTCTAAGGTTCTAATAAAAGTTGACGTTATCTACCGTCAACAATGACATGTTGTTTAAAGTGACCAAGTCAGACCCTTGGTACGCGAATATTGTCAACTTTATGGTTGCAGGTTATGTACCACCAGGGGAAAATAAAAAGAAGCTCATTTATGAAAGTCGTCTCCACATATGGGATCCACCATACCTCTTCAGAATTTGTTCAGATGGATTACTTAGAAGATATGTACCAGTAGAAGGGGGCATGCAGATCATTCAGAAATGCCACGCATCACCATATAGAGGTCATTATGGAGCATGCTGCACTCCTAAAATCTGGCAGAGTGGGTTCTTTTGGCCAACTATGTATGAAGACACCAAAGATTTTGTCCGGAGATGTGGATCATGTCAGAGGTACCGAAATATCAATGCAAGAGATGCTATGCCACTCACCAACAATCTCCAGATCAAGCTCTTTGATGTCTGGGGAATTGATTACATGGGACCATTTGTGAAATCAAGAAATTATGAATACATTCTATTGGTAGTTGACTATGTATCCAAGTGGGTAGAAGCTATGCCATGCATGAATGCTGATTCCAAACATTCAAAGAAGATGTTCAAAGAGATTATATTTCCAAGGTTTGGAACACTAAGGATGGTCATTAGTGACGGAGGGACACACTTCACTGATAAAAAGTTTCACCGATACTTGCAAGCTCATGGCATCCGTCATAATGTTGCTACACCATACCATCCTCAGACAAGTGGCCAGGCAGAAACATAAAACAAACAAATCAAGAATATTCTATAGAAAACAGTAAATGAGATGGGAACTGCATGGAAGGACCGATTACCCGAAGCACTTTGGGCATATCGGACCGCATACAAGACACCTTTGGGCATATCACCTTACCAGCTAGTATATGGTAAGACATGTCATTTACCAGTGGAGTTAGAGCATAAAGCTCACTGGGCTATTAAGAGATGGAACATGGACATTGAAGCCACTGGAGAAAAGAGAAAGATGCAACTATCAGAATTAGAAGAATGGAGAGAAAAGGCTTATCACAATTCAAAGATCTATAAAGAAAGAACAAAAAGATGGCATGACAACAGGATCAAGAAGAAAGAGTTTGCAGCAAGAGATAAGAAAACTACGAAGCAAATGGGAAGGACCATTTACGGTTGTGAATGTATCGCCACATGGAGCGGTAACTCTACAATCACACGAAGGTACGTTATTCAAGGTAAATGGTCACCGACTTAAATTATTTTTAGAACCATTTAATTCAGAAGTTGTTGACGGGCTGGACTTTGTCCAACTACCAACTTTTTAGTCCCGTCATCGTCCGTTATGAAAAATATTCGCGCACGGCAACAATTAGAATGTATGTGGAGTTTGGAGGCACCACGAGCACGGCCACCTCGAGAGGCCGCTTGGTGGGGCCGAGCGGCACCCCCTAGCCCCTCTCGTCCCGACTCTTGTTTCCTTTCCTTTTTACACCCTTCCTAACTGCAACCACCAGAATCCCGACGCGTACGGATATTCTTTCGTACGAATCCCATAGAACCTGGATTTGAGCTGATCCTGTCTCCAGAAACCCATATAAATATGCATCTATACCACCCTCAATTTGCATCTCATCTATTGCCTCCTCTCTCCTTCCAGAGAAAACTCTCTAGTTTAGATCTAGTAGCAATGGCAGACAAAGCAGTCTTCGGCACTGACTTCATCCCAAGCGACGACTCGAAGGCCATCGTCGTCGTGCCGCCGAAGCCTCTCGCCGTCGTGCCACCGAAGCATCTCACTACTGTGCCACAATAGTACGAGCAAGTCTACTTCGCACAAGCCCTGCCTGCTTTGCCATCACCACCCGAAAGACTGCTACTGGAAGATGGTACCAAGGGGAAGCAGATCGCTATTCCCCGAGGCACCCCACTTCTTTCACCTAGAGACAATGAGTGACTCATGTCGGTCAAGACCAACAAGAACGGAACGCTGGTATGTGCGAAGTACACCACTGCTCGCCCTGCCATCCAAGGATTTCGTGCACATCTAGGCCAACTCCGCTACACTGATTTCATACCACCTCCGCCCAGAAAGCAGAGGGCTGCATCAGCCTTAGCAGTCGAGAAAGCTCCTAGACAGCCTCATCTCTCTCTACGAATCCTCAATGAGAAGATGGAAGCTCTCTCTAGCACCGTTAGGGGTATAGAGAGGAATGAGGACTTAAGGAACAAGGTTATGAGCAACATGACTAAGCAGATAGAAGTCAATGTCAAGTTAATTCGCAGTCTCAAGCGCGAAAAAGATCAGTTGAAAGAAGAGGTTGATAAGCTTAAGGAAGAAATTAGGAAGCTCGCGAAGAAGGGGCAGCCTTAAGTTGCCCTCGTTATCTATGTAATAAGGCACAAGTGTGTTAGGTTTGGCAAGCCTAATGAACTAGGGTAGTCGTTAGCTCAGTCAGTTGTCAGAGTTATCTAGTATCGTTGATGAATAAAGTGCCTTATTCTTTTTATCAATATTAATGTTTTAATCTACTCTACTCTCTATATTTTTGGTACGCATGTTGTCTCCACATGTTGCGCAGAAAAGTATGCAGGAAAACAAGTGTGGGGGAGGCTCGGTAAAATCACGTAATTTGGAAGACAATCGAACCAGGACCTCGCGCACCGAAGTGGACCCTGTGGGACCACAGAGGCACGCCGCCTGGCACCCTACCTGGGCCGGCCGGCCCCCCTCTACACTCTCTGTATCCCCTTCTCGGTCGTGGTCAGATTTGATCCCCATATAATATAATTGCACATGTGTCGATTTCTGTTTCGATCCAAATTAAAATTCACATGCTAAATTACTTTTAAAAGAGAAGAAGAGACTGTTTAATTCATGGCTTAAAAATAAATTATATAACACTTTTCTAGGAATCATGTTACTATTGGAAACTATTTATAGGGACCCCATGATTGCTTAAGTCGTTGTGAAACATGATATAGTTGAATAATGAGAACTCAATCCCTGATGTTTTGTCTATGGAGATTTTATTTTGAAAATTTAAATAATTAGTTATACCTCTCATTTGTGGTAAAAATACTGTCCTACCAGAGCCATATATAGGATAGAAGCCTGCTACATATAATACTTGTCTTTGTATTGAGTTTGGTCAACCTTTGTAACTCTTTAAAGAAATCTGTCATATTTTCGAATCAAGTGCCAATTCCACATAAGCATTACTCTAATCCGGAGTTATAGCGAGTCATTCTATTAAAAATGTTTCCCTCCTACACTGAGAGAAAACATAAAAAATAATTATATAGCATAGTCGCCAAATAATTGCTCCATGTTTTGTTGAAGTCTCTCAACTACTAAATTCAAAAGTGGTATGAGCTATGCAAAAGAAGAAGGGAGTATAAAAAAATGGACAAATGTCCGAAGAAATTAAAGCAATGGGTACTTAGATACTCGCCTCCCTTGAAAAAAAGAAAGAGAGAGATAGCTCATACTCTCTGAATAAGCTCAATTGTATAGAAGAGAGATTTATTTTCTCAAGGAGTAAGGTAGAATTAGGTTCCACCATATTCCACCAAATAAAGCTTGATTCGATTATATGCCTCATTTCTCTGTGGATTCATTGTTTGACTTTACAATAAATATAATGCAAGTATGTTTTCACATTTTACCTACCTGGAATCCACATAAGCTTTTTAGAAGTAGGATAAAGAAGGCAACATCATTAACGCCTTGGTAAGGATACAAAAATACTAGATATATCAGTGATTCGAGAGTACTACAAAAGGAGAAGGTAAAGCTAAGTTTATTTGCAAAATTACATACCCTCCAATTGACTTAACTACAGGAAGAGAGTGACCTGTTTTCAAGCTATTCTGTTCTTCAACTACTCAAAGATTCATGGTAGACACTTTAAATTCCATAGTACATGCATGACTAGACTAGTTTTATATAGTGCATTCTCAAGTTATGTTTTAAATGCTCCATTCTCTCTAAAAATCTTACATCTTAAAACCAACCTTTTTCTCGGGACGAGCAAAAGCCTAAGTGTGGGGGTAATTGTTGACACTTGTTATCATCTAAATTTTATTATCAATTATCCCTGCATTAAACATAAATATCCAGTAGAATAGGGTTATTACTAATAATTTCCACAAGTTTTGGTGAATTGTATATTTCCCAGGGATTATTCCAGAAAAGCATAAAAGAGGGATTAAAGTGCATAAAAGACACGAAACTTGACCGCGAAGGAAACATCATCACGAGGACCCTGGAAGAGTGTAGAAGGCACCCGAACCAACTGGAGACCCGCACCTGCCAAGGTGGGGCCGGTCGGCCCCAAGGGGGGCCAGGCGGCGCCCTCCTAGGGTTTCCACCCGCCGCCTTTTGGAGTCTTCTACCACCGCCTTTGAGGAGTCATCTGGGCCCTTGGTTAAGTTGGTTTGATCTAACGGCACGCGTTCATCCCACCGGGCTATAAATAGAGGGCCAGACCCCCCTGAAGGAGAGCCAGATCAAGAGATGAAGACCCTGAAGCATTAGATAGATATCTACTAGATCTTGGCAAGCAATCAAGAGAGAGATTAGAGAGATAGAGTAGATGACTAGAGATTCGGAGCAGCCCCGGCCTGTCGAAGCTTCTTCGTAGCTGTATTCGTCTGGATTCAGCTCCCTCGCCCGGAGTTGCGTTTTGTGGTACTTTTGTATTCAACATCCTGATTCAAGTAAGCATTTGTTCTTATTCATTCTTAAGTTTACAACTCTATTTGAGTGCTTTGATCTTGGTAGCTCTTTGGTTGAAGTAGTAGTTTGTAGTGTAGACGTGGTGTCTGGGCTATAATTACTTGTGAATGTCCCCTGATTGGCCGGATAGTGGTAGTTCACGTAGGTGACAGCTGTGTTGATTCATCTGTAGTCCATTTCCCGTTGATAGGATCGATAGGTGTATAAGTGTTTGGTAGGAGGGAACTCTGATTTCCGCTCTTATTCATTTCACTGCCCGATTAGAACAATATTATTCAAAGTTTACCGGTTGTCGAATCTAGATAATCATTAGTTATTTCCTTATTCTTGATATTCTCTGGATTGATTGTGTTATCGGGTTAAGAATCAATAGACTTAGTCAGTATCACCTACTGTTCCTTTAGGTTCGATATTAAAACAGGGATTGTCTGGTGAAGTGCTACATCGGTGTTTTATCTGTGCGCTTGCGGATACTTTGATAATAATAATATTTAATAGAGTGCAGTTAATTTATACCAACAGCGACGCTGAGCCCGCGACGTCTAGGCCTGCATCATCGCCGACGACGAGGCCGGGATGCCTGGGGCTGCGCCTCAAGCTAGCCGGAAGTTCACGAAGGCTGCGATGCTTCTCCGGAGCATGCCCAAGCCATCTACCATGGAGGCACGTCATCTCAGGGACCAGCTCAAGAACCTCTTGGAGGACGCCGCTGTCCTCCGGGCGGAGAGCTCGGCGTCATGACACCGCAGTGCCGAGGAGTACCAGCATGGCGGCCCAGCTCGCCATGAACGAGAGGCCTCGGTACATCCCGAGGCCCCGAGGGCCCCTCGATCCATCGGCGGCTTGGCAAGGACGTCGACATCCGTGCCATTCTCTAGGCCCGCGGGCGACGGAAGACCGACGGAGCTGCTCGAGGCTACAACGTCCATCGGGGTAGGCGCTACGACTCCGACGAGGACCGCGCACCCTCACCCGAGCCCCCGGGTCCTCGTGTCTTCAGCGAGGCTATCCGAAGGGCTAAGTTCCCACCCCGGTTGCGACAATCGGTCAACATCGCCAAGTACTCGGGGGAGACCAACCCCGAGCTTTGGCTAGCGGATTATCATCTTGTGTGCCAGCTGGGCGGCGCGCAGGATGATCTCATCATCATCCGCAACCTCCCACTGTTCTTGGCCGACTCTGCTAGAGCCTAGCTGGAACACCTGCCCCCGCGGCAGATCTTCGACTAGAGCGACCTGCTCAAGATCTTCGTGGGAAACTTCCAGGGCACTTACGTGTGCCCTGGAAACTCCTGGGACCTCCAGAGCTGCAAGCAGAGGCTGAGTGAGTCCCTACTACATCCGGTTTTTCTCCAAGCAGTATAACGAGCTGTTCCAGGTCGCCAACTCTGTCGTCATTGGAGCTTTCGCTGTAGGGATGACCTGCAAAGAGCTCGTCCATGAGCTAGGGCGCCAGACCCCTGCCAGTGTCTCTGAGCTCATAAGGATTGCCACCAGCTTCGCCTCGGGCGACAAGGCGGTGGGAGCTCTCTTCTCTGACACCAAGGGCAACCGAAAGGAGGAGGCCCCTGAGGGCATCTCTTCCCGAGCCCCCAGCAGCAAAAAGACAAAGGGGAAGGGAAAGGTGCCCCTCCGTAGCGACCCCCTTGTGGATGCCACCGAGCCCAAAGGAGCCTAACCACCCTGTGGCCGCTTCGATGAGATGCTCATCAAGCCGTGCCCTTACCTTAAGGGCCCGGTAAACCATAGACTCGGGGAGTGTGTGATGCTCGAGAAGCACTACGGGCGACAGGCGTTCAGAGGCGACACCGGGAAGAAGCCCGTGGAGGACAAGGAGGACAAGGGTGGGAAGGACGTCGAGTTCCCACCCGTCGACAAGTGCCTTATGATCTTCGGTGGGCCCGGAACCGTCTCGACGCCGCGTCAACGAAAGCGCGAGCGTCGGGAAGTCTACACCGTCAGGCCAGCGACACCGCGCTTCCTCGACTGGTCCCTCGACGCCATCACCCTCAGCCGGGACGATCACCCGGATCACGCCCCGTCGCCGGGACGTTACCCGCTTGTTGTCGACCCCGTCGTCGGCAACACGCGGCTCACCAAGGTCCTCATGGACAGAGACAGTGGCCTCAACATTTTGTACGCTGAGACCCTGGACTCGATGGGAATTAGCCGCTCTCTTCTCTGAGCAATGACATCCCCGTTCCACGGGATAGTGCCCAGGAAGAGCGTACAGCCACTCGGGCAAATCGACCTGCCCGTTTACTTTGGGACTCCTGACAACTTCAGGAAGGAGACCCTCACGTTCAAGGTGGTAGGCTTCCGTGGCACCTACCATGCCATCCTCAGGAGGCCATGCTACGCCAAATTCATGGCGGTCCCGAACTACACCTACCTCAAGCTCAAGATGCCGGGGCCCAAGGGGGTCATCACCGTCGGCGCCTCCTACCAGGCCTACCAGTGCGACGTTGAGTGTTGCGTGTACGCCAATGCACCGGTATATTCTGAGGCCCTCATCGTGGACCTCGAGGTGCTAGCAAAGGAGGCCCCCGACCCCAAGAAGGCCACGGGCACCTTTGAGTACGTCGAGGGGGTAAAGGAGGTGCCCCTCGACCCTGGCTCCTTCAGCGGCAAGGTGCTGAAGATCAGCGCCACCCTTGGCCCGAAATAGGAAGCCGTGCTCGTCGACTTCCTCCGCAAGCACGCCGACATGTTTGCTTGGTGTCCCTCGGATATGCCAGGCATCCCGAGGGAGGTCGTCGAGCACTCCTTGGACATCCGGGTTGGGTCCAAGTCGGTGAAGCAGCGCCTGCGCCGATTCGATGGAGAAAAGTGTCGGGCCATCGGGGAGGAGGTGCAGAAGCTTTTGGCGGCCGGATTCATCAAGGAGGTCTTCCATCCAGAGTGGTTAGCTAATCCTATCTTAGTTAAGAAGAAAAACGGTAAATGGAGAATGTGTGTAGATTACACTAGTTTAAATAAAGCTTGCCCCGAGTACCAATTTCCATTACCTCGCATTGACCAAATAGTTAACTCCACTGCGGGTTGTGAACGACTTTGTTTTCTTGATGTATATTACGGTTACCATCAAATTCATATGAAAGAGTCCGACGAGTTAGCGACTTCTTTCATCACCCCTTTGGCACATATTGCTACGTAACCATGCCATTTGGCCTTAAAAACGCGGGTACGACTTACCAACGTTGCATGCTCAAAGTTTTTTGAGGACCTCATTGGGCAGACCATTGAGGCTTACGTGGACGATATTGTGATTAAATCTAGGAAGGCGGACGACATGGTAGCTGTTGGCATTTCTTAACGTCGTTACAAAAGATAGACTAAAAGTCCATCCCCGGCAACGGCGCCAGAAATGCTTGTTGGCATTTCTTAACATCGTTACAAAAGATAAAAAGTCCATCCCCGGAACGGCGCTAGAAATGCTTGTTGGCGTTTCTTAGCGTCATTACTAAAGATAGACTAAAAGCCCATCCCTAGCAACGATACTAGAAACGTGTGTTGACATCCCTAACCACCATTACTTCAGAAAGGTAACTCTCGGCCCTTAACGGCGCCGGCCAAGATAATGCAGTCTGGTAATAACAGTTAGAAGTGCCTGATTGGCCTTCCCAACCATCATTACTTACGATATGCAAAACTGAAGCACGACGCCTTGGGGTGCAACAAGAATTACAGTCCTTAGGTAATGGTACTTAGATATGCCAATCATGATAGCTCAGTATAGATAAATTCGTAAGCGCACGGAACTATCATTGTAGCATTTCAACCCGTGAGTATTCAGGGGTGTCGTATTTATAATTTCCCGTAGGAGGGCAGGACGAATGCATCTAGCTTTGGCATAAACATGATCACTTATTGAATGCATAGGTAGACATAGCATAGGCAGGGGTAAATCATAGTTCAAAGGTAGTGGACACACATCTGAGCCGACCTCAAGGATAAAAGAGAAATAAAGAATAAAAGAATATATCTAATTGAGCAGGCATTGGTCATATATAACTATGCAAAGAACTGTTAGTAAACATCTAACTAGCATGTCTAGTATCAGGACTAGGTCTGGGATGACAGGGAGATTCCCGCAGCTGGTCTGCCAGCCGATAGAGACTTTACGAACTCCTACCCAATATCCGAACGTGGGGGAGTGCTAGGGATGGACAGGGCTGTCACCACCTGCCCACCTACCCCTCTGCCCGTGGGATACTGACATATTCGCCGATCTCCGCATACCCGAGCACCATGCTCGCGTACTTGGAAACAACTCCTAACCCCATAGGACCCTACCCCTTCGGAGTGACAGGCTAGGCTAAGAGCAACCGAGAAGGCACGACGAACCGTCACCTCATCCCTAGTTCTTCCTCTATTCGTACTAAGTCGATGAACGATGAAGAACAACGATGAACATATCAAGAACATAACACATAAACTATATGCTAGTTCATATATCATGATCATAACATGACCAAGACTATACTCTAGTTCATATGCATTGCTATATAAATAAGATAAGAACTTGAACTTGGAAGAGAACTGCATTGTATTCATACCGAGGTGTTCCTTCTTCTCCCAAGGATACAAACTCTCCTTGCTAGCTCTTGCCTTGCTCTAATACTAAAACTAATCTAAAGAATACAAGTGAGAGGTGAGGTAAATGGCTCCAAATGATGGTGTGTCTTGAATGATGAAGGAGCACCATCTATTTATAGCTAGAGTAGGGCAGTTTAGCGTCTCTAAGTTTGGAAGGAGGTGAAACCGCCCTTGGCAAACCGCCTAGAGCACCGACTCCGAAGACTGGGCCCGGGAGGCCCCACCAGGGGGCGGCTACACCCGGGGGCGGTCGGTCCCCTGGCTAGGCCCGCTGGCCAGCGCCTTCGGGTGGTCGGTTGCTCCCTGGGCCTGGACCTCCCCCGCGGTTACGGATGGATCCAGTTTAGTGTTTGAGGTGGGCTTTCTTGTTTTCTTGGATTGCACCTTCTCTGAAAACGTTTCCTGGATGTGCGCTTTCTTTATGGTTTTTGTGCATTTCCACATGTCACACCTGCAAGTCAAGTACACACCAAAACTTGTGGAAATGTTAGTTTAAAGCCCTACATACTATTTATTTTAGTAACATATTGGCGGTAAGAAATAGGCTCTAAGGACCGCCAACAGTAGCCGACCTAGAAGAGGCGTTCGAATGCCTCAAGAAAAGAAGCATAAAGCTTAACCCCGAGAAGTGCGTCTTCGGGGTCCCCCGAGGCATGCTCCTCGGATTCATCGTTTCCTAGTGCTGCATCGAAGCCAACCCGAAAAAGATATCGGCCATCACACGAATGGGGCCGATCCGCAACCTTAAAAGCGTACAAAAGCTGATGGGGTGTCTTGCAGCCCTGAGCCGATTCATCTCGCGACTCGGCGAAAAGGGATTGCCTCTGTATTGGTTGCTGAAGAAAACAGAGCACTTCACTTGGACCCCCAAGGCCCAGGAAGCCCTCGACAGGCTTAAGGCTCTGCTTTCGGAAGCACTGGTTCTCGTGCCGCCCACCAAAGGGAAAGACCTCCTGTTATACGTAGCCGCCACTAACCAAGTGGTCAGCGTAGTAGTCGTCATAGAACAGCAGGAGGAAGGGCACGCACTGTCGGTCCAGCGGCCGGTTTACTTCATCAGCGAAGTCTTATCCGAAACCAAGACGTGCTACCGGTAGATCCAAAAGCTGGTGTATGCGATCGTCCTCGCTCAGCGCAAGCTATGGCATTACTTCGAGTCCCACCCCGTGACCGTGGTATCATCCTTCCCCCTCGGGGAGGTGATCCAGAATCGGGAAATGATGGGAAGAATTGCCAAGTGGGCAATCGAGCTCATAGGTGATGTCATCTCCTATGCTCCCCGCAAGGCGATCAAGTCCCAGGTGCTGGCAGACTTTGTGGCCGAGTGAACCGAGACATAGCTGCCACCAGTGCCTACTCTAGAGGAGTACTGGGTCATGTACATCGACGGGTCGATGATGAAGACAATTGCCGGTGTGGGCATAGTTTTCGTCTCGCCCCTCAGGGTCCGACTCATGTACCTCTTGCGGCTACACTTCGTCGCTTCCAACAATGTGGCCGAGTACGAGGCTCTCGTCAATGGACTCCACATCACCGTTGAACTGGGAATTAAGCACCTCGAAGTTCGAGGGGATTCCCAGCTCATCATGGACCAAGTGATGAAAGAGTTGACATGCCACAACCCCAAGATGGCCTCGAGCTTAACCATGTTGCGTGCAGATATAACGAAGAGGCCGACGAGCTGGCTAAGATCGCGTCCGAAAGGGCTCCGATCCCGACGGGCGTGTTCGCCAATGATCTACATAAGCCCTTGGTCAACGTCAAACCCCCAGAGGTCGAGGGGAATGAAACCCCCGAGCCCTCACAGGGACCCAAAGCGCCCTCCGACTTTAGGAATCCCTCGGGGGCTGAGGACCCCTCGGGAAACGACGGAGAGCATCCCTCCAAGCCTGAGGCCAAAGCCGATGATGAAGCCGAGGCTATGGAGATCGAGGTGGGGATGGATGATGACGAGCCGGATTGGCGAGAACCGCTGATCAGTTGGCTTGCACGTAGGATCCTACCTCCAGACAAGACCAAGGCGCGATGGCTGGCTCGCAGAGCCAAGTCCTTTGCGATGGTGGAAGGCGAGCTCTACCGACGCAGCCCCTCGGGCATCCTATAGCGCTGTATCCCCTTCAGTCAGGGCAACCGCTTGCTCGAGGACATACATGCCGGAGTTTGCGGCCACCACGCCGCACCAAGAACGCTCGTCGGCAACGCGTTCCGACAAGGTTTCTACTGGCCCACCGCCGTGGCCGACGCCACTGAGGTAGTGCGCTCCTGCGAAGGGTGCCAGTAATATGCTCGGCAAACCCACCTCCCGGCCCAAGCTCTCCAGACGATCCCCATCACTTTGCCCTTCGCCATGTGGGGACTGGACCTTGTCAAGCCCCTCCAAAAGGTGCCCGGGGGCTTCACCCACCTACTTGTCGCCATCGAAAAGTTCTCAAAATGGATCGAAGCTCGGCCGATCACCCAGATCAGCTCAACCCAAGCGGTGCTATTCTTCACCGACATTGTCCATCGGTTTGGCATCCTGAACTCCATTATCACCGACAACGGCACAAAGTTCACTGGGAAGAAATTCCTGGCGTTCTGTGACGAATATCACATACGAGTGGATTGGGCAGTGGTGGCTCACCCGAGGACGAACGGCCAAGTGGAGCGTGCCAACGGCATGATCCTACAAGGCTTCAAGCCAAGAATTTTCAAAAGGTTGAACAAGTTCGGTAAAAGGTGGCTGACCGAGCTTCCCGCGGTGATATAGAGCTTAAGAACTACGCCAAGCCAAGCCACGAGGTTTACACCCTTCTTCCTGGTATACTGTGCCGAGGCCGTTCTGCCTATAGATTTGGAGTATGGCGCCCCGAAGGTCCGAGCCTACGACGAGCAAGGCAATCAGATCTCTCGGGAGGACGCGCTGCACCAGGTCGACGAGGCTCGGTCAACGAGGCTCGAGACATCGCTTTGTTCCACTCGGCCAAGTACCAGCAATCTCTACGCAGGTACCACACTCGGTGCATCAGAGGCCGAGCCTTCAATGTAGGCGACTTCGTGCTACGGCTCAGGCAAGACAACAGGGGACGCCACAAGCTAACGCCGCCATGGGAAGGGACATTCGTCATCGCCGAGGTGCTACGGCCTAGAACGTACAAGCTCGCGAACGAGAAGGGCGAAATCTACAATAACGCTTGGAACATCGAACAGCTACGTCGCTTCTACCCTTAAGATTCCAAGCATTGTACATTCTGTAAAATCTTGAGATCCATAAAGGACTCATCCTCCCTTTTGTGTATGATTTTGAAGATTTTACGAGTTTACGAACTACCGCGCTCTTGATGGCTTGACCGAAGACTTGATGCCTTGGATGAATGATGTGATTGCCTCCAGGGGGTCTGCCTCTTTATTTACAGCCCGGTGGGTTGCACGTGCGCCATAGGATCAAACTGACTTAACCAAGGGCCTAGATGACTCCTCAAAGATGGTGGAAGAAGACTCCAGAAGACGGCGGCAAAACCCTAGGGGGGCGCCGCCCGGCCCCCCAGGGGACGGCCGGCCCCACCACCTGCCAGGTGGGGTCCCGGTTGCTTCGGGTGCCTTCTACACTCTTCTAGCTTGTCGATGACGTATGTTGCCTTGGCGTTCAAGTTTCGTGATAATTAAGCACCCTCTCTTAAGCTTTTCTAGATAGTCCCCTGGGAAATACAAAATATGCAAAACTCGTGGAAATTGTCAGTTAAAACCCTATACTAGTATGTATTCATATATCCTCTGGTGTCTAAAGTTCTAATAAAAGTTGACGTTATCCACCGTCAACAGCACTCCCAAGCTTACCTGTTTGCCAGTCCCTTGGCAAACAAACTAAGCCTAATTTACCAAAGTATTTGGATCAGGAGTTACTACAATGCTTTCACATTTTCCAAGTACACATGCTTTCAAACAGAGATTCTCCTCCAGTTTAGACAATAACTGCTCTAACCTTCGGACTTACCCATTTTACCTTTAACTATGGAGCTTTACAGCTTTCGCGTAAGTCTTGATCAATTGAAAGATAGAACAATCAAGTCAAGCACTATGTAGCAAATCCTTCACAGTACCAATATTCTAGAGTTTTTATAAGTTTTTAAAATCAGACTCAGAGCATTATGTTACAGTACCAACATGGATAGACATATTCTGGAGGTAGGAAGGATGTGTGGAGACACCATTTTGCTACAGTCAGGTCAGGGACCTGCACTTCCTGTGAGTGGGTTTGTCTACGAGAATATGGCCCCCGCCAAGCTCGCGATATAATATGACTCAGAAAGATCTAACGGTGATCCAAGAAGCCACTGATCAGGCTGACAGGGGTTTGTGATTGGCATGTTTACTAGCTGGTACAATCGATTCGAATCGCCATCTCTCCTGATTAGTGAGAAACTGAACTGATCTTCTGGTGAGGTAGAAGTTAACAACTTGAACATATTGATTATGGTGAGATGTGGTTGATATCTGTGGATATCGGAAATCATATGGTTGTATTGATTGCTATAATATCAAGTGATTGTTTAGTATAGCTGCAAACCTTAGCTTAATAGCTTAACTGAAATCGAAGCTAAACCATATCTAAAATTTATAAGTTGAGAAACTACTGTAGTAATGCTTTTTATGCAAAATGTTGCTATCCTCTGAGCTCCACCAAATAAGCCCGCATATCCTTGAGAGTCTTTTTATTTACTTTCTGTCAGGTAAGTCTAGCTGAGTACAATTGAGTACTCAGGGTTTTATTCCTATTGTTGTAGAAGGAGTAGTCTGCTATGCTTATTGCAAGAACTGCTTCACCCCTGCGGGCGAAGAAGATTAGACCTGGGGTAAGGTCGTTATCCATCTTTAGCTTTTGTAAGATGCTGTGACATGGTCAGCTGGTGGTACTCGTATGTGAACTATGTTGTTTCAAAACTATGTTGACTTCCACTACTGTTACATTTATGTAAAAGACTATGTTGTACTCTGATGTTTTAATTCGGTTGTAAACTTATGTATCATTTGATGGGTTGTTTCTGAATTTGTAAGATCCTTCGGGTATGTTCTGTTTAAAATGTTAGAAATCCTTCGAGATTTCCGGACTACCGGGTTTATATTGGCTCAAGTGTGACTTGATTGCTACTAAATTGGCGATCGTCGTACTTGTGCTCGTATAAATTAGTCGGTTCTGTGACATCACCTAATATTCTCTCATAGATTACCTTAGGCATTATGTTGACATTTGCGCTGGAATCGCAGATAGCTTTTGGAAAGCTATGACATCCTATAGAGATAGGAATGACAGGTCTTCCAGGGTCTCCCATCTTCTCAGGTAGTGAGTGATCTATCCACTGTATATCTGCGGGCTCAATTTGATATTGTGTTGCATTGTGAATATAAACAAGGTTAACAGTTTCCAAATCTTCTGGCTGGCCCAGAATCTTACCTTTCTCAAATGGAGGGACGGCAGCAGCAAGCTGAGCTAATTTTGATTCTAACATTTTATTAAAGCTGTGCTGATTCTTTATAGTAGAGGCAAAGGTATCCATTCTGGATTTATGTCTTCTAAAGCATTATCATTCGAGGCTACCTTTCTAGACATTTGATCTATCAATTTAGATTGGCCAGCAACTAAATCGCTTAAAGGTGGAAGATTATAATTATTATAATTATTACCCTGGTTGTTACCTTGGTAATTACCATGTCGAGGTTGCTGATTCCTTCCTTGACTTTGCTGAGGACGATAGTAGGTGGTGTTGTTGATGAAGTTCACATCCTCTTGCAACGTAGGGCAGTTGACAGCTAAATGCCCGTAATCTCCACATTCTTCACAGGTCATGCGGGAATCATCAATATGCATGACTTCCTTCTTCTCTATGTCGAGTTTCTTCATGATGAGGTCTAGTTTGGCAGTGACCATGTCAGTCTCCTTGAGATGATGGATGCCTCCTCCTCTCTTGCGAGGTTGAGTACATTCTTCATTACAGCTCCGATTTGAGGCCATCTTCTCCACAAGTGCTTGAACTTCTAGAAGCTTCAGTGACAGGAAAGCTCCTCCAGCTGCAGCATCTATGGACTCACGGGTGCTTGAAATAAGCTCGTGGTAGAAGGTCTGCATCAGTAGCCAATCCTTTATCCCATGATGAGGACAGTCTTCAATGTAATGTTGGAATTTCTCCCATGCTTCAGTGAATGCTTCATCATGTTACTGTTGAAAGCTTGAGATTTTCCCATGTAGAGCATTTGTTTTTCTTGTAGAAAAGAACTTTGCCAGAAAAGCAGTTGAGCATCAGTCCAACGTAGTGTTCTTGTCTTTGTTGGTGTAGAACCACTGCTTAGCTTTCCCCAAAAGTGAAAATGGGAAAAGACAGAGTAAAATAGCATCTCTTGGTACTCCTCTGATCGTGAAGGTGCTGCAGATCTCTAAAAAGTGTTGTAAGTGTGCACTTGCATCTTCATGAGCTTTTTCACAAAACTGGCTGGCTTGAACCATGGTAATAAGAGCAGGCATGAGCTCGAATCCATTCTCCCCCGTGTTGACTGCTGGTCCAGTCTAGATGTTTTCTGTTGTTAGGGCAGAGAACTCGCGCAGTGTCTTCTCAGCCATGTCTTCAAACACAGGAGATAAATCTTCTCCTAAGTGTTCTTCTTCTAAAGTTGGAGCTGGCTCCTTTAATGAACTAACTTGAGCAGCGATGGGTGTTCTAAATGGTAGCTTGAAATTGTCCCTCGCCTCTACAAACTTCTTTCTTCTCAGGATTTTCTCTGGATCGTCAGTGAAATTGTTTGGAAGAGAAAAACCATTCATTCATCACCCTGCATAAGATAAGCAAATGATAAAAAATAGGGGTGTGCCTGTTTGAGTTAGAGATCAATCGGTAATACAATCTTATCCATGATGCATATGTGTTATCAATATTTCCTAAGTTTAATGTGCCTTCCCCAGCAACGGCGCCAAAAATGCTTATTGACATCTACTAACGCCACCCAATGTAACTTTATAACCTTTAACACTAGGGACGAGATTAGAAGATGTATGTGAAAGGTCCTAAATGGCTAGAGGGGGGTGAATAGCCTATAAAAATCTACAAACAACACTTAACAAACCGATTAGTAACAATAGCAAGCTTTGCAAAGCACTAGCTTTAAACTACACTATGCAAGCCACCTAGACAAGTGTACTACACTATGATCACTAGTTCACACTCAAAGGCTATGTCACTACTGAACACTACTCCTAAGTAAGCAACTAACTAACAAACTACACAAGAGAGTAAGTACACAAATGTAAAGAGTAGAGGTGATTTCAATACCCCCGGTGTAGAGAAGATATGAAGTCCAATATAACCAATCAATCAAATACAAGAGAAATCCTCGGTAGAGAGATGACACAAGATTTTTTACCGAGGTTCACTTGCTTGCCGGCAAACTAGTCCTCGTTGTACCGATACACCCACTTGGAGGTTCACGTGCTAATTGGCATCACAAGCCAAACCCTTCTCAAGGGTGCCGCAAAACCAACACAAGATGGGGATCCACCAAGTTACGAGCAATCCACTAAAGATGCCTTTCGCGATCTCCCGCGGGGATAGGCTCAAGAACCCCTCACAATACCTTGATCGGAGGCGGAGACAATCACCAACTCCCCTCAACGATCCTCGCAGCTCCAAGCTGTCTAGGTGTCGGCAAACTCCAAGAGTAATGAGAGAAACCACTGCGAATCACCGCTACCAAGTGCCTCTAGATGATCTCTATCAATGCAATACACTTGATGCTCTCCAAACTCACCAAATGATGATCACAATCAAGTAGGATGAGTGAGAGTGGAGTGGGAAGGCTCACAAGTATGCTATGATGTTCAGGAGTGTCAAAAGCTACTCCCCAAACCAGCCAAGTGACTATTTATATGCCACACACAAAGAACTAGACATTTAGACTTTTCTGCGTACCGTCAGACTGTCCGACGGCCAGACCGTCGGACTAATCTGCACGGTCCGACGCCCCGAATGAACGCCACGTGTCACTAGCCGTTTGAAGTCGAACGTTGGATCACAACGGCTATTTCCTCGCGCCAAAACGACCCGTCGGACGGTAGGCCGTCGGACCAAACCTCACGGTTCGACGCACTACACGTACCCACCGTCGGACTCTAAAACAACAGGACGTCGGACTAAAACTCGCCAGCGTCCGACGTTTCCAGAGAGCTCCCCGAGCGCTGAAAACCGTTGGACGTTAGTCCGACGCTCACCATCGGACTATCGCTGAGAGTCCGACGCTCTCAGAGCTCGCCACGTGTCAGCTCTCGCATGATCTGCACCGTCGGACGCTTCGGCTAATGGTCCGACGCTCAGGGACTGAGCGTCCAACGCTCTCAGCAGTGTTAGCCGTCGGACCGAAGACATTGGTCCGACGCTCTGAGACTCTACGGTCCGACGCTCTGTTTTCTCAGGATTTTCACTCAAACCTTTCACCCTTTGTTCCCATGTGCCAACACCAATTGTTCTACACCTTGTGCACGTGTGTTAGCCTTTTCAAAAGAGTTTTCCAAGGGTTTGTTAGTGTCACTAGCATCTATATGCAATGCAATGATCATGAACACCTAGTGGCACTTGATAACCTGTATTTCATCAACAATTTCGCCCCTCTTGATAGTACGGCTATCTATCCTAAATGTGATCACTCCCTCTATGGAGTCTTGATCACTAAAAGCAAAAGAGCTCCTATGGATTATACCTTTGCCTTGAGCTCCTAGCTTTTTCACCATCTCTTGATGAAGCTTGTGGACTCCTTTTGATGATGGACTTATACCATATGCATGGATGCCGTCATTGCCCTTCACTTGTGGCCTCCACCGACCCAGTCCTTTGCTCCATCTTGCCATTTGCTAATCAATTCTAATGAAACACTTAGAGCAATCATTAGCAAACTAGGTTTCATCAATTACCCAAAACCAAACATGGGCTTTCAGTATGGTATTTAATTAACTAATCATTAGCAACTAGTCACTTATCTATTACCAACATTATTTAGCATGAACTGGGTTGTCAATCCTAATTATATATGCTAAGAATAAATAAAGATTTTATATATTATTCCATGTGACTAGGCAGAAATATAAATAAATATAAACTAAGAACAATTCTGCAAGCGGACAGATAATTATACCATTGTAGCATCGTACCTAGGAGTTCTGCCAGTTGTCGATTTATATTTATACCACTGGGAAGGACTTGGATAAACTACAATCTATTATATTGATAACAACTATATACAATGAATAAGTGAAATTATCGATGTCATACACTCCACTCATAACAGGTAGAGGTCACAAGATAATAAAGATAAATAGGGTGATAAGTATGATCAAGCATCATTAATAAAGATAAACATCAGAGCACTTTCTAGTCATTGTAATAGCTAGCCAATGGATAATTAATATCTAAGGTAATTCTATAACTACGTCAGTGAATAACTCTAACTAGTGCAATTACATCTAGCAATCATTGTCAGATTAGTCCTATATCATGATCACACGCAAAGGGCATCATCTAGGAAAGGTGTGAAACAGTGTCATCACCCAACTTCGCGACCGTGCCTGCTTGCCTACATACGGGGGGTGGACTACAGAGAAATCAACGTAGCTGTCACCTACATGAACTACCACATGACCCGGCACATCAGGGTGTATGAAACGACCTCGATTTCCGCGAAGGGAAATCCACAGGCTCGTATTGTAATTCAACAGATTGCTTGGGACAATCCATGAAATTATCCATATCTCAGTTGTCACCAGGATCCATACAACGGTATTTAAGTCTTACATAAATACTTATTACATCGCCACACTGGCGGAATCAACATTCAGAGAAGCTTTAGAAGATGCGGAAACGATTCATCCTTCACGGCCAACTTGAGTGTAGCACGTGACCCTATTCCTCGTCATCATCTCCCTCGAAGTCGTACTCATTCTCGTCACCTGACAGCAAATTTATCAGTACGATTTGTACTGGCCACGGAGCCCACCTATGCAGCATTTGCTTTGTGGAAAGTGGATGCAAGGCTATACAAGCAGACCTATAGGCTGAGGTTTTCCTATGCAGCTATAATCAATGTTTAATTAGTCAAGTTTTATCACCAGTTAACACCATCATCCCTTTTCCCATCACCACACCTCACATACCCACACCTCACTCTCATTCGACAGGCCCAACTCCCTCTCGGGCCGATCTCAGCGGCACATTGCCACAACGGGCATACTGCCAGAAAACATCATCCGGGGGGGGGGGAGAAAAGAATATGCTCTCATCTAGTAGTGGTTGCAGAAACATTAGGAAAGGTCCATAGCCAACGAGTTGGCCTATGTATCGATCGATCAACCATACACTCTGCAGAGGTTTCACTACTCACAAGATTAGCCATCATCGATGCTGTACAATCATCTAGGCAGAATTCCGGGTGCTTACTTGCCTAGGTCGGTACCACCCTACCACTCAGCCCTGGGATATTCCGAATCCAACACCGTCATGCTAGACTGGGAGACGCAGTACCGGGCCCCATCAGTGGTACTGCGCATCTAGAACGGTACGGGAATCTGCCATCCGTCACCGTCCACCCTTATCACCTCTCAACCTAGCAGTAGTGGCACCGCCCTATCAAGTAGTCCAGCCGTCTCCCACCCATCAGAAGCGAGTGAGTAGCAAGGGAATCCAGATGTTTCCGGTCACTAGTCAGATCCTAGGTTGTGACCAAGCAGGCATCTCCACTTAGGGGATACTCTCCCCGTGCCATCACGGCACCTCCGCTCACGGGACTTCAATGCACATCCCGGAACCACCTCATAAGTCATTACCCGCCACAGGTATCTCTCGTGGGGATGCCCAGGTTGCACCCCCGGCACGACTTGCCCCACGGGCTTGTCTCACATCCCACTTGGTCGACATCAACCCTTACCATGCACCCAAGATGCACGCAGCACTCTCTCCCAGTGGTTATAATCAGATATACACCGTCCTAATTCCACCATATAGCATATAGCAAGTAGTAAGTAGTGGAAGAGTAATAGTAAATTAAGCAGCAGCTAACCTAACAGCGGATAGCAGGGTATAGTCTTATCAAGGCAGGGAATTCAAATATACTATCATGCAACCAATCCATGCATAATCATAAAGCAATACCAACAATGTCATTTGCAATGCGTAAATAGGATCTAAGAATTTGGTGGGACGTGGCACCTTCGTAGTCGTCTCCTAGCTCCTGAAAGTACTCGTGGTCGTCTTCCTTAGTCAGATCCTCCTCCGGCTCTGAAATCGAACACGAAATAGTCGCGTCAGCGACTCCTATAGAGTATTTCAGAAAAATCCAATAAAATAAAGAGCCAAATGCACACAAACATAGTCTTAGATTGTAGATATCATTTTTCTGAGAATTTTGATATATGGTGCGCAATTTTTGGACATCGTATGAATAAGTTATGAATTTCCGAAGATTATCCTATTTTCTGAAAATGGAAATTGGTCGATTAATCAGGGGCAGCTCGGGATTGGTCCACGTGGCGCGCGGCTCCAGTAGTGCGGCATGTGGCGCCTCATCAGAACACAGACCCGATGGTCGCCCACCAGGTGTTCGATGCTGGTTCCCAGAGAGTCGCCGGCGTCGGCGTAGCTCGGCGGTTGGTCGGGCGAGCTCGACGGTGGTCGGGGGTGGTTCTCAGAGGTCGAGGGTGGTTCTCAGAGGTCGGGGGTGGTTCTCAGAGGTCGGGGGTGGTTCTCAGTGGTCGGGGGGCGTCGGCGGAGCTCGGCGGGGCTCGGCGTAGCTCGGCGTAGCTCGGCGGAGCTCGGCGTAGCTCGGGCGAATCAGAAATTCGGGGCGCCGAGGGTGCCGCTCTCCCGAGCTCTCTCGGGGAGGCTTGGGCGAATCGGAGATTCGGGGCGCCGAGGGTGCCACTCTCCCGAGCTCTCCCGGGGAGGCTCGGGCGAATCGGACATTTGGGCGCCGAGGGTGCCGCTCTCCCGAGGGTTGGCTGTCATTAGTGAACTGATGTCGTGGGCCTCCTTCTCTCCCACGGCATACGGCGGTTCTCCGACGAGGTGGAGGCGCACGTAGCCAAGGCGACAGACATGATTCGGGGCTCGGCTATCTAGTGGCGGTGCCGAGGCAGACTTGGTGAACCTCGGCGGCCTTTCTCCGCAGCGCGAGGCGAACGGGGGTACTCGGAACGGATTTTAGGCGAGGCGGAACGTGTCGGCGGCGATCACGTTTCCCCGAGAACGCACCTCTCGGTGTTCCGGGCTATGGAGGTTCGATCTTCCGCAACTAAGCTTGTCCGAGGTGGTCGGTGAGTTGGTGGTCACGCTAGCGGGTCGCGGTATTGAGATGCTCCGGTCATCGGCGGCGATGTCGCCGCGACTGGGAGGTTCCGGCGGGGCTAAGGAGGTCTTCTAGGAGATGTATACGCCTCCAGGGTCTATGGCGATGGTATACCAACTACCAATTTTGGCTACCGAGATTCCCAAGGTGCTCGGTTGTGGCGGCGGCGTGTCGCCGGCGGCGGCTGACGACGACAAGGTGATTACGGTCTTGTTTTGGCATAACCGGACGTGGTTCAGTCAAATTGGCGTGACTAAACGGGCATACGTCCGCTTAGTGGTGAACTAGTGACAGGGCAGGGCCTCCTTTTGGCTCCGGTCCGCGGCGGCGCTCCGGCGAGGTCGTGGCGCACTGCGGACGAGGCTTCCTCTAGCGCCTAGATCCGCGTAGCTAGCTCAAGGGGTCGTGGCGGTGCTCCACGACGCTCTAATCCTATACGGGTGCTAGTCGGATTGCTCGGAACGGGTGATTCGGTGTCGGAACGCGTCGGTGGTGAGCGCGCTCCGCCGAGAACGCGTCGTGCTGCGTTCTCGGTCTAGCAAGCTTGTAGTCCGGGGGTTTCGGCCGGTCGCATGAGTGCATGGTGCAGGTGATCTTCCTGAGCCTTTAAAGGCTCGTGCCTGCGCGTCCCGTGGGCGGAACACCATGGCAAAAGCAGGGCGAGGTTCGGACATAGCGTGCGGTGGCTCACCGTGGTGTCGGTGAAGCTAGGCTGGCGATGTAGTGGCGAGTCGGAGCCGTGCAGAGCGATCGCAGTGCCGTGCCGCTCCTCGTCCGCAGCTCGGGCTTATCCTCCGTGTCCGGCTCCGGCGTGCTCCGCGGCGGCGGCGCTCCGGCAGCTTCTCCTCCTCTGCTCCGCCCTTCTCCTACGCTCTCTCTCTCGGTTTGGTGCAGTGTGCCGGTCTGTGCCGCGGTGGCGGCAAGGGGAAATGAGGGTAGGGCTTCGGGGTGAGCTCCTTTTTATAGGCGAGCTTGGCCAGCTCCAATGGCGAACGGTCCTGATCGCGCTCGACCGATCGAAGGGCCGTGGCTCGAGTGGATCTAGGGCTCCGGATGGGCGCGGGTTCGCTTGGCGGCCGAGAAAGGAGGGGACAGGAGGGGAACAGCGGGGTCAGGGCTCTGCCATGCGTGGCACTGTCGGTCACGCCATTTGCGTGACACCCCCGGCAGGCGTGTCGCCTTCGTGAGGAAGAGAAACAGTGGAAGGGGAAGGCGGCTGACATGCGGGCCCGGGTTGGCAGCGAGCGCGAGCGCGAGCGCGTGTGTGCCGGTCGCGCGCGCGTTGCCGGGCCGCAACGTGGGCCGACAGGCTGGCTTCCTTCTTCCTCTCTTCTTTTTCTATTTTCACTTAAGTGTATAAATACATATATTACCCATTTTAAATATTGAGTAATTACAAACATAAATTGCAATAAATCCCAAATGTGATGCATAAGTTATTATTCTATGTGAATGGAATTAAAATGTAAGCTATACTCCTTTATTACCAAATTCATAATGAAACCTATATGCTTGCACAAGAAAAATGGGTTTTCACAATAAATAAATGAAAAATTTTAATTGATTGGGATTTTTAGGTTGTGTGGATTTTTAGGGTTGTTACAGTGTACTCGTAGATAAACGAAATATCTAGACACCACGTCTACACATTGTTCATCATCTACCCAATGATCGTTTGGATAAACGCTATACGACCAATTACATGAATTCAATAAGATCAAACCAACTATAC
Source organism: Eremochloa ophiuroides (assembly GCA_038502445.1). Classification (NCBI taxonomy): domain Eukaryota; kingdom Viridiplantae; phylum Streptophyta; class Magnoliopsida; order Poales; family Poaceae; genus Eremochloa; species Eremochloa ophiuroides. Next base: position 32,974,314 of record JAHLJS010000001.1, on the reverse strand, counting down.
TAGACATATAATTAAAGTAGACAAAGACTAATGTAATCAAGAACATATGAACTATTAAGAACAATGTTTTCCGAATTATAATGAAGAATACAATAATAGAGAAAGAATCAGAACTATACCGAACTCTGTGCTCCAGACAGCCGCCGGGGCTCCAGATCCCGCCGAAGAACTAGATCTCCTCTACTCACTAATCTAACTAGACTAGAACTATGAACTAGAAGGCTCTTGATGAACTAGTAGGCTCTTGATGGCTTGAAGACTTGTTGCCTTCGATGAATGATTGATTGATGCCTCCAGCGGGGTCTGCCACTCTATTTATAGCCTGGTGGGATGAACATGCGCCGTAGGATCAAACCGACTTAAACATAGGGCTGAGATGACTCCTAAGAGGCGGCGAAAGAAGACTCCAGAAGGCGGGGCCGAACCCTAGCCGGGGGGCGCCGGCCGGCCCCACCCTGGCAGGGTGCGGGTCCCGGTCGTTTCGGGTGTGTTCCAGAGGTTTCTAGTGTTCCGTTGATGATGTTTCCTTCGCGGTTACGTTTTGTGATAATTATGCACTTTAATCCCTCTTTTATGCTTTTCTGGAATGACCCCTAGAAAATACAGAACATGCAAAACTCATGGAAATTGTCAGTTAAAACCCTAGACTAGTTTGTTTTCATGTATACTTTTGTGTCTAAAGTTCTAATAAAAGTTGACGTTATCGACCGTCAACACTAGCGTACGCTTGCGATATATCCGTTTGCCACTTCTGGTGTCAACAAGCTTTCTGGCGCCATTGCCGGGGAACGGTAGCTGTCTTAACTAGAATTGAGTCATCCGAGTTATCCTTCTTTTGTCTTTCTTTTGTTTTTATCCTTTTCACACCATGAACCAATCATCCATACCCAATCTTGCTGCTCCAAATGGCGCTTGTTTGGAGACACCACCATCATCACAACCCATTCTTTCTCCTAGCTATGAGCTTCGCTCTAGTTTCATAGCTAAGGTTCAGGAACAATCTTTTGCTCAGGAAGAAGATGAAAACCCCTCCACTCACTTACGTGATTTTGAGCAATTGTGTTCATGCCTTCACATTCAAGGCATGACACGAAAGACCTTGAAATGGAAGCTATTCCCGTTCTCTTTGACGGGGGTAGCTAAACATTGGTATGCTCGACACGTAGAGAGTGCACATGGAGAGTGGGAAAGCCTTCAATCCAAATTCTGCTTAGCTTTCTTCCCTATCTCTCGTGTTGTTCATCTTCGATTAGAGATCCTAACCTTCAAGCAAAAGGAGAAGGAGACTCTAGGTGCGGCATGGGCCCGTTTCACAGATCTAGTATCCTTTGGTCCTGATCTTGCTATAACCGAGTCAACATTGTTACAACATGTTTACCTCAGTCTTAGCAAAGATTCCACATGATTCCTTAATATATCTTCTGGAGGAGCATTCCTTCGTTGTACCGTTGGTGAAGGGAAGAAACTTCTTGCTAAAATTATTGAAAACACTTCCCACATGTATGGTGAACCTCATGAGGAAGAAAAGGAATTAATCCCAAAGCAAAAAGAAATCCTGATAGCCGAATCAAAATCTGTCCCATCCAAAGATTCTGCCATTGATCGTGAACCACAAATACCACAAATATCGAAGGAGGAAGAAATTTGTCGTATAAATTGCTCCTTCGATTTTGAGGTTAATCTCTTATCTGACCTTGTTGGTTTTGGGAATGCCTTAAATTATCCTATCCAAAATAGACCTTTTAAGAAACATCGTTCAAAACCTCTCAAGAAAGGATATCTTCTAAAATCCCCAAATTTGCATCATCTGACGCCTCAAATTCCCATGTGGCACATAGGGAAACATCTAGGATCTTGGATGAGCCTCCAAAAGGAATGCTGATTGTGCCCATAGAAGGAGAGTCAAAATGCTCAGAAGAAAAATCTATCCTCTCCCCTTCTATGCCTACATCCGCCATGTCCTTTGAACCCATATCTAAACACATCCTTGATCCCAATGATTCCAATTGTGCCCTTCCTTCGAAGTCTTATGATGATCCGGTCATTGACTCAGGGGATTCATTAAGACACCCGAGGCATGAGAGTGATCAGGCCCGTAAATCTGACCAAAAAGAGCAACAACAACGGTTAGTGAATCTATCTACCATTGTAAGTAAAGAATAGTTAGATGAGGCCGAAGTATCAATGAAGGTTGCTAAAATACCCACTCATGTAAGAAGGATATCTTGTCAAGTAATGGGCATTTATAGCAAAATTTGCTATGATCCTAGCCTCGGCATCAACATCATTCGTCATTTTCATGTTCAAAGTTCATCAAAGAATCACCTACTCCAATCCCAAAAGCGTTTTAGTCTCTCCAATGGTCAAGTCCTTGATTGTTTAGAAGTTCTTCGAGACGTACCTATAGTGATTGATGATCTAAAGATCTCCCTAGATTTTCACATCTTTGACCTTCCTGGGCTTTCCTTTCATCTTACATTCATTGGAAGTCCAATCATGTGAATCTTGGAGGATGTTGGAAATGAGAAGCTTGGTCATAGAACAGGTGACGAGTATCTACATGTTTGGTATTCACAGCCCCTCAACATAGGGGTAGAATTCAAATCTATTCATGATCCAAGGGGTGAGCTTATGGCAGTTTCACTTACAAACATGGCCCATCCAAGTCCAAAAAATGACTTGGAGTGTCTTGAGAAAGAAAATGCTCACCCACTTCTTAAGAAGGAAGGTTATGTCAATGAGCATGGAAGTTATCCCTTGATCCGCTCATAAGATCCTTGCTCATATGAGAAATCTTCCAGATCAATCCTTCTCTCTACTTCCACACACAACACCTACAATCCCTTCATCCTTCTTGTTTCTAAAATCTTTGCAAGGTTGCTTGTAGATGTGTTTGTCTATCATAAATTTTGCATGTCTCATAGTGGTTTGAGTTCTTGCAACTAGGTCTACAAAGGTTGATATTGAATTAAACATGATGCAACATATTCCTAACATTAGTAGATTAGTGAGACTTTTGCTTTTGTTGGTGTGTTGCCACCAATAGAGCCACTGCACTTGATGTTTCCTCTATTTGCATGACTAAGGACACACCTTACACCAAGTGTGGAGGGTGTCGGTTGACCCTCTCAAGTACATTTGGGCATTAAGGGACATCGCAAGCAACAAGCATCAGTGCAGAAATACATCATTAGAGGTAAGAATATACAGGGAAGGGAACAAAGTGGCTGGAGGCTCCATGGTGGGGTTGGCCGACCTCACCATGGACCCCTGAGCCCACCAGTCAACTTGAGACATGTTCCTTGTCTGGTTTGTCACCTTCCCTCCCTCTGGTTTGGTGCATTTCTCCTTTAAAGTAAAATGAAAAAAAAATTGCTCCTTGGCTTCACACTTGGGCTTTTGTTTCTAATTGGATGAATCTTATATATCATCTCATGCTTCCTTTTTATGCAAGTATGCTTGGGTTTGGTTGTATGATTCGATCATACCTTCATAGTCTTTTTAAATTAAGCATGCTGCTTAGGTTAAATAGACTACCTTAATCAAACATGACATGGTGTTAAGCTTGATTATTGAATCAAAAACGTACTTGCATAGAACTTGGTTGCACTTTTGGACTAACCCATGCAGCAAAGACATCAACATCTTGGTGGGTAAAGATCATTCATGGAGACAACCACATGTGTTCAACTCAAGGGTCAAGTCATTTGGCCAAGGAAAACTTAGAAGCAAATGGCAAGGGCCATTCCTCGCAACCAACGCTACAACTCATGGTGCCGTCACACCTTAAGACAACGATGGCATCATCTTTAAGGTAAATGGCCACCCTCTTAGAGTTTTTCATAAACATGAACCATTGAAGAAGAAGTTGACATACTAGAATTCATCCTTGACAATGATTTGGCATAACTAAAATCTACATGTCTTTACTTCTTTCATTTCTTTATGGTTTAAGCACTAGTCTAGAATGCACATAATTAGACTAGTCTCCATGTCAAAACTGGGCCCAAGAAGCCTCCAAACATGGGTTGGGCGACCCACTTTTGGTGGCCAAGTTTTGGCAAACTATTTCTTGCCTTGAGGGAAGCCTAAATCCAAAACTTGTTTGCTCCGAACCTTCCAAAGGAGGGGTCGGCTGACCCGGCATTTGGCACTTCACAAACTTTTCTCGATAGAGGAGAGTTTGGGGAGCATGTGATGAAAACCTGGCAATCAGATCCCCTAAAGTAGGGGTCAGGCGACCCACACATGGGCTCCTATTCCTGATCCGTACGCTCTAGAAGGTTGTGCCAACGTCCCCCCGATGCTCCCTCTGCAAACTCTCGTGAATTCGGAGGGGGAGAATGTTGGCACACCTCCCTTTAACCTCTCCTCCTCTATTTTCTCTTCCTACTTCTCCTCATCCCAACTCTAGTATTTTCCAACTTCCTTTGTACCTCCCAAGTCTCTAAGAGAAACTCCACCATGGCCCCCACCAGTAAAAATGCCATTGTTCCATGGGTAAGGGCCCCTTCAATCCGAGAGATCACTTTTCAAAACCCTAAAGGTCGCCATGGAGGTCAAGGTGCTTGAGGTTGAGCCCTATGGAGTATACCAGCCCCTACACGCCTTCGACGTCCACCTTTCATGAAGAACCACAAGGTCATTGGCGGTGGGCTGGGACAAGGGAAGATGTTTGTTCCCTAGCTCACATACGAGGAGAAGAAGTAGTTATGTGAGTAGCAAAACTCCACTAGCTCCCCAAATACCACCTGGCGAAAGGTTAATCCTCCATGATCAATGGGCCATCATGGTACTTTGAGGATGACCGCACCAAGAAGAGTGTCATGCAAAAGTTCCTTTGTGTGGTTTCCACATCTAGGAACAACAATAGTGCCTTAGAGGAGCAAGTAGCGAAGTTGAAAATGGCTCACTTGGATTTAGAAGACAACTTCCGCACTCTTCACATTAGCACTAGTGCAAAGATAAAGTGTATCTCTAAGGCCATATGGCGTGAGGTCATCCACTTTTCATGCTAGATATCTTTAAAAAATCTCTTCACAAATAAGATAGGCACTTAGCTAGGTTTATTTACTACTCCCTCCATCCCAAATTGTAAGTCATTTCAAGAATCTTGGAGAGTCAAACTTTCTCAAATTTGACTAAGTTTATATAATAAGATAATAATATGTACAATATCAACTAAATATTATTACATTCTTCATCAAATATATTTTCATGGTACACTTATTTGGTGTTTTAATTCTTCATATTTTTCTCTATAATTTTGGTCAAAGTTGAGATAGTTTGACTCTCCAAGATTCTTGGAATGACTTATAGTTTGGAACGGAGGGAGTAGTAACTTGTGCCTATGTTTAATAAAATTTTAGTTCTGCTAGTGTGTTGCCACCAGCAGGGCCCCCTGCACTTGACATTTACTTTGTCTCTCTAATCCAGTATGCAGCAAGCCAAGTGTGGGGGGAGGTTGGTGACCTCCCCAACACACTCAGGAACAATTCAAAATGCACCACGATGATGTTCACAACGAGACACGTCTGCTCGATAAAACCTGGCCCAAGAAGCTTTTAAAGGCAGGTCGGGCGATGGGCACATGAACACAAAACAGAAAAAACAAACAAGTGCAGGAGCACCTTCAAAGGTGAGGATTCGAATGGTGATCACCGGAGTGGCCAGAAGCTCCATGGTGGGGTCGGCCAACCCCACCTAGGACCTCTGGACCCGCCAGTCAGCATCCACTCATCGACTACATGTCTCCTGACTGGTTTGCCACTCCTACTCCCCTCTATTCTTTCGTTCTTGCTTTTTACATGTTTTCCCTAGATAAAATAAAAATAAAAACAAAGACTTGCATCTGAAAATAAAAAGTGACATGATTTACATTTAATGGTAAAAGTGTCATAAAGTTCAATTCTTGCATATGCTTATGCTTGTGGGATACATATCTTGATAGGAGTTTCATATTGACTAAGTTGTTGACAAATGTGATATAATTCTTGGCTCATGATTCACACCTTTTCTATTTAAAGTGCTTAGAAGTTTATATTTTGAAAATGTCATAAAAACCATAGTGTCACTTACTCCTCAATAGTAAAAAAAATCCTACCAAAGCCATATATGATCACACCATGTTCAAAACCCCTTATAGTCATGCTATTTGCAATTACTTTGAGTTTGGTCAAATCTTGTTGACCCCTATTGAGAATTGTGTCATAGTCCAAAGATCAAGGTCACGTACACACCACATATACACCAGCTACTTCTACACTGGAGGTACGCAAAAACATGCCATCCATTTTCATCAAATAAGTGCTCCATGCTTTAAGGCTGCAAGATCTCTCTAAGTTTGATCTAGTAGATGAGACATGAGGCTATGTAAAGTAAAAAAAATATGGACACATGAAGGTACATTGCATTGAAAAAACAAAAAAATGTGAGCACATGAAAGCTCGGAAAAAATGCTAGCCATGTCTCAAAATAATAAAGTATAGAGAGATTATATCAAATAGAGGAGCATTGTTTTCCATCATATCCCACACTCTTGCACATCTTGATCTAGGTTTGTGACATTCTTCTCCTTGATCCTCGTTTTGACTTTACAATAAATGAAATTCAAGTATGCTGTCATGTTTATCCCTACCTGAGCTCCACATAAACATGATAGATGTAGGATAAAACAAAGAAGGCAACCTCATGATATGCCTTGGTGAGGAATCATATACCTTTTGAGTAATCTGAGAGTACTATTTGGGGAGTAAGAATGAACTATGGGCTTTCTTTTGAAAACCATTATCAAAAGCTCTAAGTACTAAGAATATGGAAATGGGAAGATGACTTTTCTTTGAGAACTGTTCTATTTTTCAACATCTAAAGGATATATGATAGACAATGCCACATAACCCACCAAGATATGTCTTGAATAAAACTTTGTGTTTGTTTTTATCTTGAAGATGTCATAATCATTGTTCACTCTTCTTTCTAACCTTTACTCGAGGACGAGCAAAGACTTAAGTGTGGGGGATCTTGTTGATGGTAATTATACCATGTTTTTTTATCATCATAACCGTCAACAAAACACTCTTTTTGGGAAAGAAACAAGCAAACACATAGTGACTTAGGTACAAATAACTTGGTTCCACATGTACATGTCATTATTTGCTTGCAAGTACTCAGAACAGGTACTTTCAGGGTCCTAAAGCCTAAGAGGAAGATATGATGCAAATCAAAATGTGACAAAGTGGCAAAGTAATGTCACAATCATCAACATCTTGTCTTCATGAACAAATAGACCTTTGGGGCCCACCAACCATGGGTCGGCCGACCCATGTTTGGAGGCCCCAAGACTTGTCCTTCAAAGGCGTAATCCAAAGCATCATATAGGAGAGAGCTGAGCTCTTGGGTGGCCCATACATGGGTTGGCCGACCCATGTATGGAGCCATCTTGGCTCTGCTGACGTGGCATGATCCAAGACACACCTCCTAGAGCCCACTTCCACTCTTGAATCACAAGTGTGCTTTCATTAATTCAACGGTTAAAGATCAAAGTACATAGATTCATGGGCCCACAATGAAGGAACCGACGTGACAACAAAATAACCAACAATTGGATGACACTCTATGACATGTGGGGAACAAGTACATGGGTCCTACTTGCCATAGGGGGGTCGGCCGACCCCCTCCTTGTGCCCATCCTTCGACCACCGACTTCAAGCATGAAGCCATGCAAGGTGGTGAATCTAGATCGCCCAATCCAAGTCGGTTCGACGTCGGTGGATCCAAGGGTGGAGATGGAGAAGCACGCGGATCCTGACATGGCACTACCCTTCATCCCCCTATAAATACCCCCATAGGCCTTCACTCTAGAGCATGATTCATAGGAGAAACCACTATATATTAGCTTTAGCTCTACTATAGTGCTGTAATAGTTGGGAGAGAGTGAGGAAAGTCTTCAGGAGAAAGCCCCAAGCCTGTCGGAAGTCTTCTCCAAAGTGTACCTCAGCGGATGCAAGCTTCTAGTAAGTTTTACATCTGAGTCCTTTTAGTATTTGATATTCTGGTTCTGGTACTATAAGTATATACTTGCTTTACCTGTACATTGCTTTACTTAGTGAAGTGCTATAGTCTCTTGCAAGGATTAGTGTAGTAAGTGTAGTGTAGACGTGGTGTCTAGGCTATATCTTATCAGTGTAGGCCGCTTGTCGCACGGATTGTTTGTGGGTACCAGCAAGTGGGGACAGCCATGTCTGGACTTAGTATCCCACCACGTGTGTAAGACGTTATTAAAATGGCAGGGCATCAATACAACTGCATAGTCACCTCAGGTAGGAGTTTTATCTCCTACTGTTTCGTCTATTGCCTCTTGTAAAAGGAGGAGGTAATAAACCTCTTTATACCTAGAACACCAAGACCAGATATCTTTGCTACATAAGAACTCTCTACCCAGTTATCATAGATCCTTTGTCTCATCACTGAACGGTCTTGAACCTAGTTAAAACACTTCATGTTCCCTCTGAAAAATACGATACCTGGAATACTCCTGGTGAAGGCTGCATTGGCTACCGTACGCTTGCGGTATATCCGTTTATCACTTCTAGTGTCAACACTTACACAAATAGGTTAATATGTTAGTCCTTAGGTGTCATTAATTATCAAAACTAAACTTGGGCTTTCAACTGGTCGGCATGCACCGCATGGCTACAAGTTGATTCTATAGTACCAAATAAGATACTTTTACTTAAAACCTTGTCCCTTCAGAGTATATAAGGTGGGGTAGGGGTAACCCAACCCAACTAAATACAATACATCGGAACATAGGATGTACTATATTACGTCATACTGATGGCCTGAACCTATTTAAATCTTGTGTCTCAATGCTCTTATATTACATCTGGTTCATCTCAAGTGCACTTCTACCGATTCATCTACTACTGTGGGCATACGCCTCGATAGATTGTCGACGATATTCCATCGACACTTACTACAATGTGTTGATGCAAAAATGTGGTCGATGCGTTAGAGCACGCTTGCAAGCTAGATGGATCCGCTTGAAGCTTATGTCTGGAGATCCTACATAGCTTCAACACCAAGCTGGTTGGCAACGATACCGAGGGCGTGCCAGTCAATTTGACCCTACAATTAACAAGAAGAGAGAAGGTGATGAGTAATTTAAGGCGAAACATGTCAGTGTTGCTCTAGATAGTTCCAATTGTTTGGCTTGAGAAGCCGTCACAATAAGGCCATCGACTCGAGCGTCAATACCCAACATGTTTATGATGTGATAAACAAATCAGGCTTAATTAGTTGCTTAATAGATGATAACAATGTAGTTTTGACAACCATCGTGTTGACACTCAAAATTGTTCTCTGACTCGTCCAAGGGTCGGACGACGACTTCCGCGTTCGCCCGTGGTCATGTTCTGCCTCATCGGACGTCGGTCGTTCGCCCGACGTCAATCTCTGCCTCGCCCGACAGCGCTCATTCACCCAACGTCGATCTCCGCCTCGCCCGATGACCGGATGTCGGCCTCTACTTCACCTGAGGGTCGGACGGTGTTCTCCACCTTGTATGAGGGTTGGACGTTAGTCTCCGTCACGCCTGAGGGTCGGACGATGATATCTACCGGCTCATGGAGGATTCTGTTCGGATCTAGCCTTTTGGATTCTGAACCAAATCTTTCCTATCTTAGAGGAAACTTGTGGAATAAGTTTCAGAAGAGGTTTCCTACTAGGGTAAGACCACCCCCTCTCTATATATATGAGAGAATCATGGCCGATTGAGAACACACCTACCAATCGATCAAATCAATCTACAAACCCTACTTTACACTACTCCCTTTATCCTAAACCTAATTTGTTGTTCGTCACTTCTCCCAGTGAGATTTGGCGGCGCTCTAGGTGGCCTTGTCGATCCAAGGGCAACCTCCACATGCTCTTCTCTAATGGGTCTTTCTAGGAGGTGTTTGAGAGTTTATCTAGCCAAGAAAAAGCTCTACATCGGTTGTATCAGCCTCTTAACCGGTTGTTGTCGATCACACTGATTTCTTGCCTCGTTGAAGGTTGTTCGCAACCTCTTAGGCGTGCTAGCCCGCTGGTGTGTTGATCTGAACACATCCACGGTAAAATGGGGGAGGGGGGGGGGGATATGAGAAATGTTGATGGCGGCAAACACGCACCTTGGCTTCCTTCACGATGACGGGTGTCTGCGAGGATGGCAGCGGTGGCGGATGGCGGCATCGGGCGACGGCGAGAGAGCGAGAGTAGGAAAGGGGCAGGCAAGCGGGGAATGGAGAATGGGCCTTTTTGCTCATAGCCCAAGGGCAGCCGGCGTCATTTCACTCCACGCGCTAGATCATGGCCAGCGTGGATAGCGCACCATGCCACATCCTCAATTGTGGCAAATTCGTATGTGTTTTCTCTCACCACTGCTGAAGTTGTAGTGGCATCCGTTAACGTGCTATATCATCGTTATAACGGTAAAAGTTAATAATCCCCACCCCCATCCGTTAGCTGCCGCCGCCGGCACCGCCGGGGACTGTCAGCCGGCCCCGCCGTGGCAACTGGCCGCCCCGTCGCGAGGAGTCCGCATGGCCGCGAGCTCTCCGCCCCTCTTATAATCGCCCCCCGGCTTTAGGCGACGCCTGTGGAACCATGGCATCTTCCCCACGACCGCTCGCACAGCGCCACACGGCCCGCACCTCCCCGCCCCCCTCCTCCTCTTCCTTAGCCAGCGAGCCCAGTGATCGGCCATGCCGTCGTCTCATCCTGGCTCCCGCGCTGGACGGGGCTGCTCTTCCTCGGCTAGTCGGCCTTCGCACCCGCCTCCGCATCTCCTGGGTGCCGCCCGGCCTTGGGGCCCACTGGCTCTGGCTCGCCTGCACCGTGCTCTCCGCCTAATCCATTGCGCCCATGCTCCCCCGTCGATGATGCCGCCGCGGCCGTGGATGGCGGAGGTTGCGCTGACGGCAGGTCAGCGACTCAGCATCCAGTGGTTGAATCTATATTTTATACTGTTGCTGGTGAGTTGGTTGGGGACCAGGGGTTCGTGGCAGAAATGCAGTGCCTGGTAATCTCGTCAGTTGCCTCTCCTGAAGACTAGGAATCCTTCAGTTTGGAATTGAATGGAATGATCTTGCGGTTCATTCAGGGGCGACCTTGTCCTTGTGTTAGAAGGCAGTTTAGGAGATTCCATGTTTTTTTCCCATGAAAATTAGTCTCATTCATCTGACTTGATGAACTGACACATGCTGATAGAGTTGGAGCGAAATGCGTGATTGTATTTTGAATTGGTGACATAGAGGGTTGTTGAGAACTTGTGGCTTCGCCGGTAGAAGAGTCTATATAGCTTTATCCGGTCCGTGAAAACTTGCTATTTGTGTAGGCTATATAGGTTTTTGATGATTGGTTAGTTTCGTTCGCTCTGCACCATGGAAGGATTCACGACATAAACTTGCCTAGTGCTGGGGTTTCATCGTATTTCATCATCGTTTGGTGGTTTCAGTAGGTGAGCTTCTTCTTGTCAACATATGAAAGCACCACAATTAATTTTTTTTTTTCTCCAGTGAAAACTTCGCTCAACTGTTAATATTTTCAGGTCGGCAGGACAAATTTTGAGGGCAAGCATGATACTATCACTGAGAAGGACCTAGAACATCTCCTGCAACTTTTAGATAATAAGGGAAGCAGGAATACAGCGTGGCAGAATTTGATGGAGTGTACAACCTCCAACATGACCTACCAGTGCAAATGTTTTCTGGCGGTAAGAGCCAAAATGGAGGGAGTTCTTGGCCCATGTTGGACTTGGAGCCCTTGTGGCCGTTGGCTTCCTGGATCCTAGCAACTGTAAGTTCTCATATTTTGCCTCAGATTGGCTATACTCTGTTGTTGGGTAGAAATAGAAAGTAATTCTGGTGGTAATGCTTTGTTCTCAATATGGCTAGACAGTGGAAACTAGCATGCAAGCCAGGGCCGACTTCAAGTACCAGGTAGGCTACGTAGTTCTTGGCTTCTTGTCATGACTGAACACTAATAGCAATTTTGTATTAGACAATGTTATCAAGATTTAATTGCCCTCCCAGAAACAAGTTGTAGCATTGCAAATTTCAGCCGCAAATTTGTAGACTACATAATGGAAAGGAAAATAAAACAAGAAGCATAAAATAATATATATTTTTGGCTGAAAAAATGGAATTTTTTGAAATTCCAATATTAGTGCATGGTAGAGTTTCAATTTTGAAAGTTGGTAAATTATTCACCAAATAACTCCTGGAAATTTCCAGGAATTCTTGTGTTGACTCAGTAGCTGAATTGATCTGCATATAATATTCAACTGTAGTAAAATATGTCTTCATAGTGGGTGTTAATCAAATTCTATGATTGCTTAATCTGAGATACGTAAATTCTCGAATCAGTTTTTTTTTTTTTTAAAAAAAAAAAAGGGGAGGTCCCCACTTTTATATTAACAAAAGCAGATCGTTAAAGGTTCACGGCGTATCAGACGCGCCTGCTAACAAGTCAAGAGAAACTAAGTCTGTAGCATCGTTGCCATTACATTGACCGACATTTGTTTTACTTGCTTTGTGTCTGTCAGCAAGTAGTCAGATGGCATATTCTAGATATAAGTTTATCCACAGTCTATTATATTTCCTTGCTTAACATAAAAAAATTATATTTCCTTGCCGGCCAAATTGTCTGTGGTTTGGTTGTCTAAGCTGATTTACAAATGATTCGAGTTCATGTCCCTATCTCATAATTATCATTGTTTTGCTGTAATTACTTCCTTCAAGCTGGTTAAGTTGGTGCTAGCTTTGTTATCAGGCTGATGCACTGAAGGAGTAGTATATACTTTGAAGATGGCGCCTAATTATTGAGGACAAACTAAGAAGCTTACCAGCACAATTTTTTCTCCAATTTTTACTGTTTTAACGAATGAATAATTTTGCAATGTTCTTAGGCAAGCATTCATGGCTGGAAAACTGTTGATTTTGTGTTCTTCCTGCTATAACAACTGCACAAGATGCCCATGTTAGTTGCAGGAGTAGCATGCTTTGCAACAACCAGCAACCGGGTTCTATGTAGAACTGGGCTTCGTCAGACTGCTCAACAAGTTCTGTAGATTTGATCTTATGTGCCATAGAGACCAACAATTCTTGCTCTTTTGAACCCAACTTCGCAATCAGAATGCACAGCTAAGCAAGCTTACCCATGGAGCAAGGTAATGATCCCAGTCAGCAGTCACGTAAACTTTTTATGAGCCATGGTTCTGCACTAACGATCTGAATTCACAGGGCCAAGCAGTACTGTTTGTAACCGGGAGTCCATTTGATCCTATGGAGTACAAAGGCAAGATACATGTTCCTCCATCGGTGCGTCTGCGTTCACCTCTACGTTTTTTTTGCTTGACATTTGCTATTGTTTTCAGCAAGTGCTTGGTTGTGCTTGTGTTTGTTAGTAACACCAGGAAAGTTTCTCCTTTCTTTTGTTTCTTAGATGAGAACTGATTTTTCTGTGGGCAAAGTATGCTGTTGCAACAGAACCTACTGGGGAAAAATTGTGCGGCAGTTAGAGGGTTCACTTTATTGTCGCTGCTTGTGAAAATATGATTAATGGCACAAACATGAGACTTGTCACATTGTAACTGCTTCCAATTGTATTTTTCCAACACGTTATAAATCACCAGAATCTGCATGATTCATGAAGATTTGTTATAAGTAATCTGCATGGTTTTGTCAGTTCTGGATGCAGTAAAGTATTGGGAATCATACATTTCACACTTACCAAATGGCAAAAGAAAAGCTATGTGATCCGTGTGTTATCTTACCAAATGGCAATATTTTTATCTTATCGTGTGACTGTGTTTTTGTTGTAAAAGCTTGGTTGTCCCGTAGCACGCACGGGTATAAACCTAGTGTTAAAATAAATGTAAAAAGGCGCTGACGCAAACCAAAGAAGCCTCACGGACATAAAGCAGAACTCAAAGTAACAACGGACTCAGAGACAGATTAAATCACAACTATACTCAGGACGTATAGAAAATCAGAAAGAAACCTAAATCAAAGCAGGACACGGACACAGAAGAAAAACATATATAGATTTTACCCAACTTTTGGTTACACGAATCCAATATGGATTGGAGTCAGACTCTTCTTAAATGATCATCGCCAGACATGATATATTTAAATCCCTTGAGCACGCATCGTATAAAGTCTGGACATAAGAAGAAACTCTCTATTATTGTCCGATAGTTAGAGGAGAGGTGGACCGAAAAAAATGGGCTAAAATTTTGTCTTTTTATTATTACTAGCAAAAGTGACCGTGCGTTGCATCGAAAGAGTATCAAAATAAAATTTTCGTCAACTCAATAATTAGTGATCGTGCATTGCAGCTGAAGAGTATCAAAATAAATTTTTCATTAACTCAATTGGTTTCGTAACTAATCTAGAAAAAAATAATTATTATATATGTTTGACTTGCGTATCAACATCTCTTTTCTCTTTGCCAAGAAAGCCAAGAAAAATATAAGTTTTCGTAACAGAATGTCTCTTTTTTATTTACATCTCACCTGATTGCTCTCTCTCACTTTACCATATGGCACTAATGTAAACCGGGCATACAAAACCAAACCGGACTAAGTACACGTCTTATTAAACTTTAAACATAGCCCATTAAAAATATATGGACCTTTTAAATCCAACCGTACAAACTATTAAATGAGTAGTCATTTTATTAAATTAGATTGGTCCGGCCCAATGTCAAATTAAACAAGACCTAAAAATAGATTTAGCAATAGACTCTAAAACCTATGGTGTGTTGAGTGGAGTGAGACGGTAGTTGAGAAGAATGGACGAAAAAAAAGACCAAAAATTTTGCCTCTTTATTAATAAGTATAGATATATACTCGTATATAAGTATAGATAATATTAATTTCTGTGCAATTTTATTGTCCACCTCTTTTCATCTTTGTGGATACATATATCAACACTAGGGTAATGTCGTGCGTTGCACCGAGTAAAAATAAAGTGCAGAAAGTCCAGATCCAAAGTATGTCTCTTGCCTCTAGAGCGCTCGAAGATTGCATACACCTCGTTGAATAATAATGGCTCAATGAGATATATGGTCGACGGTACGGTTCTACTAGCACTAGTACAGAGAAAATTTGTCTTCCTTACGGTTTTATTTTTACAAGTGGTTTGACTTGACGTTCGTCATTAGAAATCAGCAGGCGGTTTGTTAACAAAACCGTCACTAGAAATAGCATTTCTAGTGACGGTTTCTCTAAGAGAACTGCCTGTACAAATAATCAAAAATTAATTTTTTTATTTTTTCAAATAACCTCGTATGACAAAACTGTCAAAATAAAAATTCTAGATCTCAAAAAGTTATGAAACTTTGTAGTTGATAACTTTTTCATTTGAAATCATCTTGTCAGCGAAAAATACATTTGAATTTGTCAAATTTGAAATTCAAATTTTGTACACGACCTCGGATAGAGAAATTTTCAACATAAAAGTTATAGATCTTAAAAAGTTATGCAACTTTATAGTTGACAACCTTTTTCATTTGAAATCATCTTGTCAGCGAAAAATACGTTTGAATTTATCAAATTTGAAATTCAAATTTTGTACACGGCATCAGATGGAGAAACTTTCAACATTAAAGTTGTAGATCTTGAAAATTTATGCAACTTTGTAGTTCACAACTTTTTCATTGGAATTCGTTTAGGGCCTTAAATAGTTAATTTTTCATCAACTCGTTATAATATGTGGGGAAATAAACTGTGATATAGACACAAGTGGGTAGATGGGTAGAGTGGTCAGAGCAGGTGACGCGCAGGTCGTGGTCGTGGGTTCGAATCACCATGGCCACGTAGTGCGCGAAAAATATCGTGACTTACGACTTTAACGAAACGCGCAGGTCGTGGTCGTGGGTTCGAATCACCATGGCCACGTAGTGCGCGAAAAATATCGTGACTTATGACTTTAACGAAGACAACGGGCGCTGACCGATGGGCACATCCTAGGATTTAAATATTTGTTTGCCCGGAAAAATATTACTACAGGCGACGCTTATTGCTACTGGCCCCAAGGACCAAAACGGACGGATAAAATCATGTTTCCGTCCGTCCGTTTTCCGTGCTATGATGCTGTTTCTGTTAATTTCCGAAAAATTCCGAAACATAAAAAATTATCAGTTTTAATTAGTTTCACAACTATTTTCAATTATTTTTTTTACTATTTAATCACTAAAATATAGAAATATTCTGTTTCTGTCCGTTTTCCCATATTATGATACCCATTTTCGTATTATGATACCATTTCCATCCGTTTTCATCCCTGCCCCTAGCACTGACGGTACAAATGTTCTCTGTACTAGTGTGGTTTTTCCTCTTCATGATTGTATCATAATGTTTAGTTTTGAACTACAATTCTGAAGATATGTTTTTATTGTAAATTGATAGGAATAAAAGCATGTTTTTTTATTTCTACAAGATCAAAGTATGGCTGAGATATTGCTTAATATTTTTGCTCGCACAAATTTTTTTTGAATAAAAAGTAAAACATAGTTTTTGTTTGGTAGATTTACGACGGAATTCTTCGTCAGTCTACCGAGGGGTATGCCCCGTGATAATAGATGAATTGGTGGAGATGCGCTTGAGATGATCCAGACGTAACACAAGAGTATCGAGACACAAAATTTAGACAGGTTCGGGCCGTCAGCGTGACATAAAGCTACAATTTTATGACTCAAACTTAGAACAAACTAATAGCTTACAAAAATAATTTATTAATAAAAATATATGAGTTTTTATTCAACCCAATAAGTTTCGGGTACTCGAACTCAAAAACCATGGGCAAAAAATTAGAACCAAAACCCACGATCTGCGGCCATCCTTAAGAGCCGAGAGGGGAGAGAAGAAAGAGAAAAACAATAAGGGTTTGGGCCTATAAGCCCCTGGTATAGTGGTATGGCATCGGATGTGCTTGCCAGCGTCCGATCGTACACCAGAGAGCTCCAAAACCGATCGAACCCAATAAGTTTCAGGTACCCGAACCCAATAACCATGGGCGAAAATTAGAACCAAAACCCACGATCTGCTGCCATCCTTAAGAGCCGAGATGGGAGAGAAGAAAGAGAAAAACAATAAGGGTTTGGGCCTATAAGCCCCTGGTATAGTGGTATGGCATTGGATGCACTTGCCAGCGTCCGATTGTACACCCGAGAGCATCAAGAGCCGCTCTTTCCTCATCAGATGTGTTTGGTCATGTCCATCGAACGTGCCATCGAGTCTGGTGCACTATCAGCATCTGCATCGGTGAAAGGTCCAAAGAGGCTAGAGGGGGGTAAATAGCCTATTTAAAACTTCTACAAACAACGCTTGACCAAAAGGTTAGTACAACAAGTGGCGAAGCGAATTGAGCGCTAGCCTACTCAAAATGCAAGCTTTTCGAACCGTTCTACTTAAGTCACTAAGATATCACATACAAACTAGCCTAAGTTGAATTACTCTACTCTTAGGTGGACAAGCAAACTACTTACACTACTACTATACAACTAAATGCACAAAGGTGAAAGAGAGGGATGTAGTAAAGTTATACCTCCGAGTAGAGTAGATGGCCAATCATCGAGAAATATACCAATGCACTCGAAGGTGATGGTCACAAGAAATCCAAGGATCAACACAAGATGAACACCGATTTATCCCCGACGTTCACGTACTTGCCGACACGATACGTCCTCGTTGTGTCGACCACTACTCGGTGGTTCGGTGGCTAATTGACAACCAATGTCAAGCTCAACCAATGAGCGCCACTAGAACCTATCATGAGCAAGGTAACTCAATGACACGAGCAATGTATTAGGCTACCTTGCGGCTCTTCGTCGGGGAAGGTGCAAACCCCTCACAAAGACCTCCGGGAGTGCCCGGATACAATCTCCAACTCTGCCAACTCCTCCGCTGCTCCAAGACCGTCTAGTTGATGGCAATCACCGAGAGAATAGATGAAAATCCGCAGCAACAACGATCAACAAGTGCCCAAAGATGATCTAGATGAACAAAATGCACTTGGATCACTCCCTAGGTCACTATGGATGAGAATCAAGCTCTAGAGTGGGAGAGGCTTGGGAGGCTCAAGAGATGCTTAGCAATGAGTGAAATGCGCAAGAGGAGCTCCCAAAACCGGTTGATCGGCTATTTATAAGTGAGGGTGAAAAACTAGCCGTTTTACAGTTTCTGCGTGCACACCGGACGCTGGTTAAGTGAGCACCAGACGCGTCTGGTGGTTGTCCAGTGTACCGCCCGCTGACACGTGTACTAGCCGTTTCAAACTTCCCACAGCGCGCCAACTCACCGGACGCGGAGACGTCGCACCGGACGCTCCGATGCCCGTGTCCGGTGTACGAACAGAGAGCATCCAGAGAGCTCAAAGTCGCACCGGACGCGTCCGTTATTAGGTCACCGGACGCAGGCAGTGTCCGGTGCTTTCACTCAGTCAGAAAGCACGAAGTCTCACCGGACGCTCGAAAAACATCAGTGGACGCGTTGGAGTTACTGTTCCAGCGTCCGGTGCTTACACAGAGAGGTTCCAGAGAGACTCTGGCTGCACTGGATGCGTCCGGTTTGCACCCACCGGACACGCCCAGGGTCCGGTGCACCTCTGAGAGCTATTTTTGCCCTCTCTTCAACTACCTTTTAGGTGCTAATAACCAAGTGCATAAGTACTTAGACACGAGTGTTAGCTTGTTTTTTAAGTTCATTTGAAAGGTTTTAGGTTAGTGCTCTACATCTAAATGCATATGCTCAACTATGTCAACTAGAGGCACTCGATGACCGAGGTTGTTAACGAAATTTCATCCCCTCAATGATACGGTCATCTATCCTATATGTGATCACACTCTCTATAATGTCTTGATCACTAAAATAAAAAGAGCCCTATTGAATTTACCTTTGTATTGAGCCCTTTTTCAATTTCCAAGTTGAGAAGCTTTTTATCCAACATCTTGATGGACTTACACCACTTACATGGACACTCTCATAACTCCCCACTTGATCTTCTAACCACACTTGCAATTACAAAGCTTAAGCATATGGTTAGATACTAGGTGTCATCAATTAGCCAAAACCAAACTAGAGCTTTCAATCGGATGCTTGAACAGTTTGTTCAATGCTTCCAATTGCTTCCGTGAGCAGCGTCCAGTCACTCGAACAGAGGCCTCGCTATTAGGGCTTTACACAAAACATGTCTGATCCAACGTCCAGTCTAGTCTGGTCACTAGCAAGCCCTTTCTTCACTTTATTTCCTCGCGATCTTTGCACCTGGATTAGTTCCATCTTGTTTCTTGGACTTATACTTGATCTTGTGGATTTCCAACAAGTTTTCTAGTGTCTTGCTTGAGGTGTTGATCATATGGATCACACCGTTGCCTATGCCCAAGCCACATTTGCATCCACTTAGAGCTACAAAACCAACACTTGGAAACCATTAGAGCCCATTTGGATCCCTAGAATTGAATTTATTTTATAAATCATAATTTACACACATATTAATTAACTTATTATGGTTGTATATGGATTATATTTGTATATTATTGTTAGCTATACGACAGAAATACTTATGTGTTATATTTTTACCATGTGGGAGTGAGTTAAAACGTGTGCTATAAATTGCAAAATAGAAATATAGCATGGTGATATATAGAATCAAATTCCATCTCTCACCCAATGAATTTGAGGTAGGCTAATATGTGAACTTTGAAAAGTGGTGGAATATTACACTCCAAGTGAAATAGGCTAGGTTATTAACTAGATTTCAATTCCTCCAAATGAAAGGATCCAAATGACCCCTTAGTTCATTTTGGTCATGTTGTTCATTAAACACCAAAATGCAAAGTAAATGGTCCTAGTGTCTATTTTCCTTATAGTATCTTCTTAGTACAAATGCGCGTGATGCACATCAGTAATAAGGCCTTATTATAGACGCGTCGTTATAGCAGATGCACCGTCTGTGATGTCTCTGAACGCACATCTTTGATGTCCTTTTTTTACATAGTGATGCCATGTCATCATGCTGGTAACATAGTTTGGTAATCAGCCTTAGGTCTTGTTTGGTTGAGCTGTGGATTTTAGAAAAGCTACTGTGAGCTGTGGGTTGTGGAAAAGCTGCTGTAAGCTAAGATCTGTGGGAAAAGCTAAAAGTCGTTTGGTTAGAACAGCTGTCTGTAATGCCCCTAAAGGCCTGAGGGACTATTTATATGGAAATTACTCATAAATAACTATTGTACTCAATTATTCCTATATAAATGAATGTTTTCGATAGAAAAAACTAATTTGTCACTAGTTTTTTTTATCATTCAACATATACAAAATAATTAGACATAATAAGGAAATAATGTCACACTAAGAAATAATGGCACACAAAGATAATAATCTCACACAAGCAAACATTCTCAACACAAGCAAATATTCTCCACACATCAGCATATGGGTTGGCGAAGAGCTGGAGCAGGTGATCACGTCGAGCTAGAGCAGGGGTCCGAGGACGGCGTCGAGCTGGAGCAGGGGCCAGCGTTGAGCAGGACCAGGGCCGACGTCGAGTAGGACGAGCTGGGGGTGGCGGGGAAGGGGATGGGGATGGCGGGCGATGAACATGGGCAGGGCCGATGACCTCACGACTAGGAGGATCTGGGGTAGGGAAGCGCCGGTGAGGGCTTGGCGGTGCCAGGATCGAGCGACGTCCGCGACGAGCTTGCATCCGCGCCGTGCTCGGAGAGGATGGGGATGATGACAGGGGGATGGTAACGGCCACTAAGGTGGATGCGGTGGCACCGGAAAGGACAAGGCAGCACCGGAGTCGCGCCTGAGAGGCATGGCCGCGGAGACCTCCTGCGCCTATGCGTCGCCTCTGCGGATGGGAAGAAAGCAAAGCTGAATCGTTTTTTACGTAATGGTAGGCAGTGCGGGTAATTTGCTACCCCTACAGCTGGTGAAATTAAAGCAGCTCCTCCCCAGCCGTAGAAATTCAACTACTTCAAAGGTAGCTTTTGAAGAAGTTAATAGTCTTCCCAAGGGACTTTGGTTGGCCTTCAAGCTTTTAGGAGCAAAAGCTGAACCATACAGGGCCTTACATACAATGTAACATAGACGGAAATTAAATTCTGGCGTGTAGAGAGAACACTTGAAAGAAAATTCATGTCAACTACATATATAGTTGTAGATTCTGGTTCAACAAATACTTGAAATAAAATTATGCTAGGACATAGAACTGTTAAACAAAGAAAATATTGACCAGTGAAAGTGTGGAACACATACAATATGACAAATAGGACTCATGGTGAACATAATTGACCTACGATGAAAGCATTAGCACACCATTATAATTGCTTGATCATTTGCTCAACTCTCAACATCACATTTAAACCACTAATCTTCATCAGATGAGTTCGATCTAACTAGTTTCATCACCACAAAGCAAATCCCCGATCATACAAGGAGTATAAAGGAATGACTCATAAATACCATTTGTATGGTTATAATAGTAACATTTTGGGCGAGAGAAGCCCAAGTATTGAATCTTTGAGGCATTCAAATGATAGGCAACCACTCCAAACCGCGGAGCCATAAAGACAACTTCCTTGAAAGGATGGAACCCAATAATGTCATGACCCTGGTAATAGTATTCTTTGCCTTCAAGGTGATTAACAGTAAATGTATCATCATTGTCGGAGTCCCACTCATAGCTCTCCTGGATACTAGTCTCATCTTCTTCTACAATCCAGGATCCATCCGGCTGTCTAGCATTGTGATCATAAGGGAGTGATGCTACGTAATGAGCATAGTTCCCAACCTCAACTTGATACTTCAAAACCCACTCCATTTGTCCGCATGATTCATTGAGCGTCCAAATCTTCAGTTGACGATGATCGTCATCTACTATTCCAAAACAAACATCCTTCTGTAACTTCCCCAAATATGGTTTTGCGTACTTAACATTTGTTGGCGTTTCAATTATTTGATAGTCACTATTTGATTGTGAAAGCCTGTAAAAAGGTAAAATTACCATTAATAAATGATGTATATTTGTTTATGTGCTGATGTTAAATGCATATACAACTATTTAAGTAGTGTCAAATAACTAAAAATATTTAATTTAATTATAATAATGCACGTGAACATAAAAGATTTTGGTACTAAATGTATGGTACACAATGTATGATGTGGTTATGGAAACATATGAAAGACATAACAAGGGCATTTTGTCTAACTTACATATATAACCAAAAGATATGAAAAGTCATGAAAATGTATGGTTCATATTTTTATTTTATTATATAGGAATCTCAAAAGATATAATAAAAAAAGAGTGGTACATGCATATTATTGTTACTACCATTTTAGGAAAACAGATGTATCTTCTCTATTTATATTGTTTATTATTTCGTTTAATTTTTCCCACCAAACCAGACTTATCTGCCAACGACAAACCAACATACATCTACTTCTATTATGTACCTATTTTCTTTTTGAGAAAACCTATAACGTACCTATACCTAACACTATTAAAATGTGGATTGTTTCTGCAGTTTTTCTACTGTCCATGCTCATACAAATTAGAAAGTTTGAAGCATGGTTGTGAAGTCTGATTCAGAGACAAAGTGTTTGCTTGGTTCTTTCCCCTCGCACATGCTGGTGTGAATATGAACAACGTTAGCGACGTGTTCAAGCACATGGATTCTGAACTTAAACTGTAACTCATGACATGATTATATTAGTTAATTAAATATTTAGGGCAGCGCAAGTAACACCATACAAATTTCAAAATGAACCGTAACACATATGACTTGACTTGTAACGGATGACAGAGTATTTGAAATATAATTCTGTAATACCCAAGTTGTCCAAATATCTGTCTAATAAAATTGAATGTATCTGGATTTGTTTGCTAGTAAGCTACCAAGAACAGAATAAGAATACCACTGGTACGAGGGTTCATTTTATGGGTAGCAGAAAATACCAGAGGTCACCGATATAGATAGTAGGGTTTATTGGATTTATCGAAAATTTTGTCTGTCACAAATTAAACAAAAAAAAACCGAATTTCACTAAAAAAAAATTACATAAGTTGTCTCTAAAGCATTTAACATCATGTACTACCACATTACTTTCTTGTAGGCGGATTAGAGAAAATTAGAATTTCGGTGACAAATAAATTTTATTGGTATATCACTTTGTACTATAACATTTATAAACTAGACTTGGAAAGAATAAAGAGCACATTAAAAAACCTTCTAAAAACACATAATAATGCTCCATGAATACTGTGGATATTAAAACAACCTGGCAATCATTATAAGAGGAAAAATAAAAGAAATAAGAGGCAATCATACCGCGATTCCTGACGCCATCCAGTCGCCGATGGGAAACGGCGGCGCGGCTTCCTCGAACTGTAACCCTAATTATGGTTTCTACCCGGGTGTTTATTTATGTACCTGTGCCGAAACCACGATTCCTTTCGCCGATCGGAAGGTGCGCATATCATGGTAATGTACCTGTGTCGCTGTCGATCCGAGTGAAAAACTGATGGGCCAGCCCCCTCAAAAAAAAAAAGATGAACCAACGGTGGGCCAATGGTCAAGTTTGCACTAGCATTTTCCTAACAAGGCCCTGCTTTTATTCATCTCTAGAAAAGCTGCCCCGGCCTAACAAAAAAAAAAATCAAATAAAAACTACGTATTTCCCCTGGATATTGGGCCAGTCTCGATTGGTTTCGTGAATGTTTTATGTGAATTAAATAAGCTGATTTAATATAATTTTAATGACGAGACAAAGATAAAAGTTTATAATATGAAATAAGTTTTATAGAGATGCTTGCACTGTTTCCGACGCAAGAGAGTTTTATAAATAGAGACATGAAACATCCTGCTGAGACTGGCCCAACAAATTTAAACGCATGTGACTATGTGAGATAACTCTTCGTCATAAAGTTACTGTCAGATGCAAAACAAAGGATCACAATTTTGCTAAATTAATCACTCTATTCAGTTGAGCTGAAACTCGGCTGTGTTAAATTCTACGGCTGAATTATTGTGAGAGGAAAATATTGTTTCATACCTAAAAATAAACTGAATCTAGCTCAAACGAACTTAATGTTTTGCTGTTCGACTTTCACGATAACCACAACATTTCTTTTTTCTCGGTGTTTTTTTTCTTTTCAGTGAATATTAGAGACCGTTGGCCACTGCGCGGTACTCGGCCTCGGCGCTTGACTGAGAGACGGTGGGGAAGACCGCATAACCTGAGGTGGAGCAGCGGGTGTTAGGGCAACCAGCCCAGTCGGCGGCAGTATACACAACAAGTTGAGTTGGGGCAGTCCGAGGAATGGCAAGACCATAACTGAGTGTACCTTGAAGATAGCGAAGAATTCGCTTGGCAGCAACAAGATGCACTTCTCGGAGATCATGCATGTGTTGGCAATCTTGCTGAACTGCGTATACAATGTCGGGCCGGGTGAAGGTTAGGTACCGGCACTGGCCCGGCCCTGGGGTGGGGCAGGAGGGGCAACCGTCCCAGGCCCAGGATGCCGATGGGCCCCTCCCCAGGTATACGTATATTATGTACACAGCCCAAAACTAACATACGCTAGACACCGGTGATTGATACGCATCAGCCTAAGTCGCACGGTCGCATCTGTTTTCTTTCCTCCGACTTTGACGGTTGGATTTCTTCCCTTCTGCGCGACTGCGCGAGGCAGCGTCGCAGCAAGCCAGCAAAGCGAGTGCGAGTCGCTGCCCGCCCGCCGCCGCCGCCCGGCCGGGCAGTCCGCGCGAGCGCGCACTCCGCCGCGCCGCTCTTCTGTCTGTTCGGTGTCCGCATGTTAACGTGATCTGCATAGGACCAGGACGTGATTAGGCATGCGACTGCAAATCAGGGTACGTATCTGGCTATTCCGTAATCATGTACATGACGCTACTCCACCTAATTTATGAAATTGCAATTGATAATTGTTTCTCTAAATTTTAATAAGACTGTCTGATCTCTACCCCGGTTCTGCTATTCATTAATCATGTACATGATGCTACTCCATCTAATTGATGAAATTTCAGTTGATAATTATTTCTCTAAATTTTAATAGGACTATCTGATCTCTACCCCTGTTCTGCTATTCCGTTTAGTTAATTGCTTATCAGTAAAATTTAGTTAATTGCTTATCATTAAAATTTATGAATTTTGTTTTTGCATTTAGTTAATTGCTTATCAGTAAAATTTTTCTTATATGTGTACATATACTACCAATGGATAGTAATAGTAGTGTTATTATTGTTTATATAAAAAAGGCCCAAAATTTAAGGTTCGTTCTAGGTCTAAATTTACTCAGGACCGGCCCCCGTTGGCCACTGCGCGGTACTCGGCCTCGGCGCTTGACTGAGAGACGGTGGGGAAGACTGCATAACCTGAGGTGGAGCGGCGGGTGTTAGGGCAACCAGCCCAGTCGGCGGCAGTATACACAACAAGTTGAGTTGGGGCACTTCGGGGAATGGCAAGACCATAACTGAGTGTACCCTGAAGATAGCGAAGAATTCGCTTGGCAGCAACAAGATGCACTTCTCGGGGATCATGCATGTGTTGGCAAGCTTGCTAAACTGCGTATGCAATGTCGGGTCATGTGAAGGTTAGGTACTGGAGGGCGTCCACAGGACTGCGATAGGTTCAAGTATCATCAACAGGAGGGCCAACATCCGCAGGAACCTTGGCACAAGTGCCAACAGGGGTGGAGCAGGGATTACAAGTACTCATGCCATGGCAAGCAAGAATATCGAGAGTGAACTGATGCTGTGAGAGGAAGAGAGTATCCTTATGCTGCTTGACTGCTATGCCGAGAAAATGATGCAGGGACCAAGATCCTTCATGGTAAATTCCTTCTTGAGGACAACAATGACACAGTGAAGGAGATGCTGTGAGGAGGCTGTAAGAGCGATGTCATCTACAATATAGAAGTAGGTAGACTGTCTCGGTGCGGTGATGATATATGAATAAGGAGGTGTTTGACATGGCTTCAGTGAATCCTAGATATAACATATGAGAAGCAAACCGACTATACCATAACCGCGGAGCCTGCTTCAAATCGTAAAGTGACTTGTTGAGCTTGCAAACATGTCCAGGAAAAGCAGGATCGACAAAACTGATGGGCTGAGAGCAATATACCGTTTCTGACAATGTCTCATGCAGGAAAGCGTTCTTCACATCAAGTTGATGTATCGGCAAATTCTGAGAGTGAGCCCAGGTGAGGACAGTGCGTACAGTAACTGGTTTGACGACGGAGCTGAAAGTCTCGTTATACCCAATACCAGAACGTTGTGTGAACTCGCGAAGTACCCAGCGGACCTTATATCTGTCCAAAGAGCTGTCAGCATGAAACTTGTGTTTGGATATCCATTTGCCAGTGACCACATATGCATAGGGACGCCTGGTGTAACCGTGGATGATGGGCGGCTTATCGAGGTAAGCCAGGGGCGCCGCAGGCGTCGTGGACGCCTGCACGGGGGCGCTGAAGGTTAGGGGAGTAGCCCTTGTGGTTAGGGGAGTAGCCAAGGAAGATGCACAGGGGGGAGCACGGGAGAGCTTGTGAGTAATTGTGGCGGTGAGGTTGGGATAACAGGTGCAGCCAAAGGCCCAGAGGTCGTGGTAGGAAGGGGAGTGCCATAGAGGGCAAAGAAAGGAGTGCTCATATGCAGAGTTTTGGTAGGGAGGCGATTGATGATATGGGTAGCAGTGGCAAGCGCATTAGCCCAATAGGGGCGAGGCATGGAGGCCTAGAAGAGCAGGGTGCAGGTGACATTGTTGATGGTTCAAATCATGCGCTCAACTCTGACATTTTGCTGCGAGGTATAGGGGCATGACATACGAAGGGAAACAACTTTGGAGAGTGTTGACGGTGGATATACCATCAAAATCCATATTTAAACACCATCAACAGGCCTCGGATTCAAGGGAGAATAAACATGACATGAACATATTTCATCAATAACTAGTTACACTTGTACTCTTAGCTTGTCAATGCAGGGAAGATCAAAACAGAGTAGAAATGAACACTTGGAGCTCAATTAAGTGGGTCGGCCGAACCACTTGTATGGGCACCAAGCCATCACAATTCAACAAATGACTCAAGACATCACGTAGAAGAGAGGAGAGCTTAGGGTGGGCCCATGTGCGGGTCGGCCGACCCTACCATGAGGCCCACCTGGCTCTGGTGACGTGGCATGATTCGTCTGACACTCCACCCAGCTCATTTCAACCATCAGATTAACATGTGTTTCCATTCAACAGTGGAGAATCAAAGCACAAGAATCAAGGCGCGAAACAACACAATTAAGACAGAACCAGCACAAGGCGATACTCTATGACTGGTGGGGACCACAACTGGCCGAGCCCACCTGTCATAGGGGGTTGGCCGACCCCCCTGGTGCCCAGCCAGGTCGGTTGGCCTCCACCGCCTTCCTGGATGCCTTTCACGTGATGAATTCACCATTGCCGTCCATCCTACGGCAGTTTTAAGGCGGTTCATCCAAGGGCCAAGGTGGAAAGGCACACGGATCGCTGATGTGGCACATCTCCATCCTCCCCTATAAATAAAGGTTGCCATCACCCTCTTCAGGACACACAAGATATACAAGAGACAAGAGAAGCTAGAGTTCCACTCTTTAGTAGTAGTATTAGTCTAATGTGGGAGTTAGAGTCGAGTCGAGCTACACTCGGGGTCTCCAGAGTCGTCTACTGGTTCATTGCCTGTCACAGGGTGCTTTAGCTGTTTGGTACCTAGCTAGAGTGGTGGGAATTAGTGTAAGCGTGGTGGTTAGGCTAGATCTTACCCTTGAATGCCGTTTGTCGCACGGATTGTTAGTGGGTGCTAGCAGGTGGTGATAGCCCTGTCTAGTCTTAATATCCCTCCACGTGTTTTAGGCAAGTTCTTAAAAGGTAGGCTCCCATAAGAGAGTAGGCGCTTCGGGTAGAGGTTATATCCTCTATTGTCTCGCACTACCCCCCTACACACCGAAAGTAAGGTAGCTGTCTTAGTGTAATTCATCCATTTGATAAGATAGTTCACAAGAGTAAAGTAAGAGTCAGAGGAGTCTTATACTCACTCGTTGTCCTCCCACCTAGCTATACTCTACTAGTTATCCTTAGTTATCCTAAACCTTGTCGTGTCTTGGTGTCATTACCCTTTCCTCTATTTATCGATTTACCCCCTATCATTAGTTGATATTAAGTTGATATAGACTTATGGATCTCTCTCTTTTATTAATTATTCCTAGAAACCGCTTTCCCTTGGGATAAAATAATTAACGATACCTTGGAATACTCCCGGGTGAAGTGCTACAGCAGTATATTATGTGCGCTTGCGGAATTATCCAATAGACATAAGAAATACCCCTCAAGGCACTTCTGGCGCCGTTATCAGAGATAACCTAACACCTTGTCTCTGGTGGTTGCACTAAGAAGTGTCAACAAGCATTTCTAACGCCGTTGCTGGGGAAAGCATCAGTGTAGGAATATTAATAAAATTGAATCCAGAGTCTACTATCAACTTAGTTATCGATTAGTGTTAGGGGCTTACCCCTGTCTGCGTTTCTCGTTATTGTGAAGCTAGACAGTGCATGAGCGGTTTCCAATTGCCGTCAAATTTTGTTAAGATCCTGAGCAATTGTTGAGGTAAATTAGACGCCGTCAAGTTCCACCTCAAAGGTTCATCTCAAACCTGAATCCGTTCGAGGAAAGAGGCTCCGCACTATCAATCAAAGAAGCTATGGCCCAAAAGACCATCTCTGAGTTCTCTGCACCGTCGGCTGACAACATTGCCACCGGTCCGCAGCTCAACTTGGGGGATGCTACCTTTGAGCTCAAGCCAGCATTTATCAACATGGTGCAAGCCAACCCATTCTGTGGGAAGCCACATGAAGATGCTAATGCCCATCTCCAGCACTTCTTGGAGGTGTGTGGTACCTTCACAATCAAGAATGTCTCAGCAGACACCATCCGTCTTCGCCTATTCCCATTCTCATTGCTTGGGAAGGCGAAGCAATGGTTCTATGCCAACAAGAATGAAGTTACCACTTGGGAGAAGTGCGCCAACGCATTCCTCAAGAAATTCTTCCCAATGGGCAAAACCAGCGCTCTTCGTGAAAAGATCTCAAGCTTCCAACAGCAAACTGACGAGACGATTTCCGAAGCATGGGAACATCTCCAGGAGTACATTCGTACTTATCCTCATCATGGGATTGAAAAATGGCTCCTAATCCAAGGTTTCTACCATGGGCTGACTGGACTAGCCCGTAGTCACCTTGATGCTGCCACTGGAGGAGCATTCCTACAACACAATGTCAAGGATGCTAAAGACCTCATTGAAAAGATGGTTATCAACCAAGGATGGAATGAGGAGCGTCTCCATCCCAAGAAAAGGGGTATGCACACCATTCATGAGATGGACATGCTCTCAGCAAAAATGAAGCTCTTGATGAAAAAAGATTAAGGAAGATTCCAAAAAGGGACAAGAGGCCATTCAAACCACTGCCACCGCACGAGCAATCGAAGCTGATCCATGGTGCGAGGTATGTGGTGGAGAAGATCACTCGGGCAACAATTGTCCCGAAATGAAGGAGGAGGTGAGCTTCATCAACAACAACAACAACAACAACAACAATGGGTATCGACCCCAGCAACAAGGAGGATGGAACTCGCGTCCCTTCTACCAAAGTAATCCAGGTAATGGTTATAGCAATAATTTTAATAAGTCTTATGGTAACCAACCTTCCCTTAAGTAAAGCCGAGGTGGTGAACAAGGCTGACTCCGCTGAGTCACAAGCATCAACCAAGATGGAATGGCGGAAGAAAGAGGTGCGATCATCACGATCCCCATCTCCGGGACCAATCGATGCACCCGAAGAATGAACCCGAAAAGAAGAGGTCCTGCTCTATGGACCTAAAACGTGGAGCCCTTGGTGGTAAGGTAAATCAGTATTTATCTCATATTTACTTTTCGCATTTCAATTCTTGCAATTTTGCATTGCATTTCATATTTAAATTTTTGCAATATTTTATTTCGACAAAATAAAGAATTTAGATAAATAAAACTTGAGTAGAACTGTGTTGCTCACACCTGAGGTGGTGGGACCACCCAAGGTGGGGTCGGCCGACCCCACCATGGGGCCCACCCACCTCTGGTGGTGTTGGCCTGGTGTATTAATGCATCTCCTGAATTTTGAACACCAACTCCTTTTGAATTTGGTCGACCACCTTTTGTCATGACCACTTTCACATGCTCCAAGGAGAATCCAACACTCACCACCATCCAAATTCTGAAAAGTGGACACTTTGGCATGCATTAGTGCTCCCATGGTCCATGGAAATCACTTTAAAGCATGTCCCCACTTTTGTCATACACCTTTCTCTTTCACAAAACACTAGACAAGGGAATCTCTGAAAACTTCTCCACTTTTGGTCCACCACTAATCTTTACTTTACTGGACAAAGTGAAACACACTGTTTAAAGCTGAAAAGGGGACCAAACATGAGTCGGCCGACCCATGTTTAAAGTCCTGTCTGCAAATTGTGTTTGAATTCAAATAGATTCCCTTTCCAAAGATGAAAGCAGCTCTGACACTGTGCAGGTGGGGGTCGGCCAACCTGGCCCTAGTGGCCTGGTCACCAGCCCTTCTCCCCCTATAAATACCCATGCATTGTGTGCTCATTTTCACACCAAAACCATCTGAATCATCTCGAGCAAACAATCTCTCTTCTTCTCTCTAGTTGAGCAAGTTTTTTTCTCAAGTTTATTTGTAGTTAGCCAATCAAATAAAAAATCCAAAAATATTGTAGTAGTAGAAGCTTGTTTTACACTCATATTTGCTCTCAACAACTTGTTTGTGGAGTACTCCTACCCACAAGAACGGTTTGTGGAGGTAACCATACCCCGTAAGGACTACTAACATTGGGACAGCTAACGCTAACGCTAACGCTAACGCTAATCCTTGTTGTCCTAGTGTGTTCTTGTGTTGTCTCATTGCTGCAGGAAGATGAAGAAGTTCTCCTCCGCATTCAAGAAGGCCAAGGGTATCGTAGGGAGTTCCTCCCGATGACCCCGCCATGACGAAGATGAAGGAAGAGAAGCTCCACCGAGACAAAGCTTTGGAGTGCCTCCCGAGAGGACGCTCGACCCCGAGAGCGGCCTCATGCTAGACCAAAAAGAGTACCAAAGGTACCTCTCCATCCGATACCACAGCTATGAACATACTGGCACCATCGACTCTGTCCTTTTGGACAACACAGGTATGACCGCAGAGTTTAATACTGTTTTCAATACAATTGGGTGGGGAAGCTTTTGGGAAGTGCAAGAACTTGGAATTGAAAAACTCACCATGAAATTTCTATGCTCTTTACAAGTCATTGATGATAATGTTTACTTTCGCATGTTCAATCAAGAGTATAATTTAACTTGGAGAGTTTTTAATTTGGCACTTGGCTTTCATAACAACAGTCATCTAGATCTAGTTAATGCCACAAGAAAATTTGATAAACCTGATTTCTGGAAAGCCCTAACTGGATCCAATGATTGCTCTGATCCTAAAACTAATGAAATCCATAATCCCACTTTGCGCTTGCTCCTCTATTGGATGGCCATAATTCTTCTTCCTGGCTCCAATGTGCAAATCCTTCTTAATGATGAACTAAAACTGCTTTATGCCATGACCAAGAAAATAAAAGTTTTACCTACTAAAATTTTAGTCCGCTTTTGGCTTGGTATTTTCTATAGAAGCGAGCCTATATTCTTTACATCTTTTAGCATTCACATTGCTGAAACAATGGGCTTGCTAAATGGAAAACACTATTTTGAATATATTGCCTCTCCTAGAGACATTATTGTCGGTGCTAGTTTTAGCGGGGCTAACACCGGCTAGTAAATATGTGTTTTGCGGTTGAGGTTACGGATGGTGTGCAAAGGGGAACACAGGGATTATACTGGTTTAGGCCAAGCATGCCCTACGTCCAGCGGAGAGGAGAGTCGTGTTGCCTTGCACTGGGGTGCTTGTAGTAGGGGGTTACAAGCTAGGCGAGAGAGGAAAGTGCTCCCAGGTCTCTCGTGAGTGTCTAAGTGTATGCAAGTCATTTGCTGTTGGTGTGTATGTGTGAGTGAGAGCTTAGGACTTCCGGGGTCCCTGAAAGCTGGCCTCTGCTCTCCCTTTTATAGTCGCAAGGGAGAGGCAAGGGCAGTGCTTACAATGCTACGTATGTTACAGTGAGGAGTTGTTGTTCCTTGTTTGACTGTCGTCAGCTACGATCTTTTCTCCGCGTCTCCAGGGTATGGCCGTAGTGGTTTGTACGATCTTGGTGAGTTCCGAGGCAGCAACAGTTGTCGGATTACGGCATGCCGTAGGGTCACACCTGATGGCTGTCCCTCCACACGATGTGACAAGAGGGCGAGTCATCTCGGGGCGTTGTCTCCTGAGGCTCGGGACTCCTGGAGGCGTGATGGAATGGAGCAGGGTGATATCTCCCCTCGGGCGTATCTCCGGCCTTTTGACAGTACTTCCCGAGGGTTAGGTGGGCCTGGATGGAAGGCGTGCTCGTCCTTTCGAGTGGACAGTGCAGTAGGCGCTTTTCCCGTTCTTGCGTAGCCCGTCGTCAGGCGCTCGGACTGTCGCAGTCGTAGTTGGCAGACCCCGGCGGAAAATGGGGCGGCGCACCGTAGACCATACCGTGGAGAGGACGGCCGTAGTGGGCCTATCAAATCCGCTGCCAGGGAAATCCTGACAGGTGGTATGGCCGTCAGGGGCGTGCGAAGCACAGTCGCGTCGAGAATCTCGCCTGACGGGACAGTGCTTATAAAGTGGTCAGAGAGATCTCTTGTGGTCCAAAATTGCTCCGCTGACATCACCTGTGCCTTGGATGCCTTTGTGAGATTGTGCTCGAGGGGGATGGGGAAGCTCGGGCGAATCGGAGAATGGGCGCCGAGGGCGCCGCACCCCCTAGCTCTCCCGGGGAGGCTCGGGCGAATCAGAGAATTGGCGCCGAGGGTGCCGCTCTCCCGAGCTCTCCCGGGGAGGCTCGGGCGAATCGGAGAATTGGCGCCGAGGGTGCCGCTCTCCCGAGGGTTGGCTGTCATTGGTGCAATGACGTCGTGGGCCACCGTAGACGCGGCCTTCGTGGGCTTCGGGCGCGGCCTTCGTGGGCTTCCACGGTCCTTACTTGGGCCAGGCCGCGTTGGGAATTAGCTTTTTTGCATCGAATTTGGGTACCCCAAACTTTGGTACCCGACAGTAGCCCCTGAGCCTATGGCGGAGTGAAGGCACTCCTCCACAAGTATGGGTTGTTTTTCCGGTGGGTGCGCGCGAGTGCACCCGCCGGGTGTAGCCCCCGAGGCTTTAGAGGGATGATATATCCCTTCAAAGGCTTAGAATCGTGTTTGTTAGTCCTTGAGTGTTTTTTGATTTATTTAGGAGGCTTGTTTCCTTGGAAGAGGAGCCCCTGAGCCTCCCATCGTGTTGGGAGGTCGTTCGGAGGTCTTTCCAAGGTGCAGGGCAAGTTCCCGAGCCTCTGTTTTCGTATCAGAGATCGGTCGGGTTCTTCCCTGTCTTTTTTAATTCGACATTCACGCTCTTTTTTCGGGAAGAGGAAGGTTTGGTCCTGCTCGACTTCCCCGCTGGGGCACGACTCGGCATTTCCGGTGAGCTACAAACGGTTGGTCCAAGTGGAGGTCCGTGCCCCGTTCGTTGGGGGTCGGCTAGCGGCCTGAGCACACTCCAAATGTTTCCCGAGGGTCAGCTAGTGGATGTCGGGTCCCTTTGATGGGCCCCGAGGGCATGATGCCTCCCACGGAGGGATTCCACGTAACCGACTCGCTACTGGGACTTGGACACAGCATGGGATGTCCCTTGTGACGTTTCGGGCGTCGGAATACTGGCCATTTCCGTGACCCATCCACTAGCTGTTCCTAACTCGGTTTCCCTGGGGCGACTGTTCAAGCCACGGAGGGCCAGTCTTCGATCCCCTGGAAACGTAACGGGCACCCGAGCCCGGGGTTCCTTCGTTGGGAAGGAGAGAATGTTGGCGGAATCGAGGTGCGCAGTTGTAATGATTCGGCTCACCTTTTGAGGCGCGAAGCCTGACAGACGCGACGGTTCGTCTCAGTCGGGGCGGTTTGCGTGCGCAGCGATGGCAGCGACATGGGGATCGTGGCGGGCCCCGCGCAGTTAATGCGGCAGATCCTCCGCATCCACCCACGATCCGCCGGCGGAGTATATAAGAAAACTTATGGTTTTTTCTTTCTACCCTAGCCATTCGCTCCCACCACCGTTCGCTTTCTTACCTTCGTCTGTCTCCTCGCCTTCGCCTCCTCGCTAGAGCCATTGTTGCCGCGGTTGTCGTTCATCCCGCAGCCCTTCCCCCCTTCGCTTGCCATGGATTCCTCCTCCGCCGCTGTCGACGCCGCCGCAGATGTCGCTGCCACCGACGCTGCCGCGGCCGCCGCCGGCGTCCTCAGGCTGGAGCCGTGGCCGAGGAGCACTGTGACGGAGGCGTAGCCGAAGCGCCTCGTCACTCTAGGGCTGCTGCGTCCTCGTACCGACGCGCAGCACCCGGAGTGGGCCATGCCGCCGCGCGACCACGAGGAGCCGAACCCCGGCGAGGGGTACGTGGTGAGCTTCGTTGCTTACCACGAGCATGGGCTCGGCTCGCCGTTGAGCCACTTCTGCCGGGCCATCCTCTTCGAGAACGGGCTGGAGCTCCACAACCTCACCCCAAATTCCATCACACAGGCGTCGATTTTCGCCGTCCTGTGTGAAGGCTACTTCGGGGTGCCCCCGCACTGGAACTTGTGGCGCCGCATTTCCCGCGTCGACTGGTACACCAAGTGGGTCGGCGCGAGGAAGCCGCGGGAGATCCAACACGGGGGGGCAGCCTCGTGATCCGCTCTTCATCGTACATCCCCTGTAGGGCCCCCTCCTCCAACAAGGGGTGGCACAGTGGCTGGTTCTACCTTCGCAACGACGGGGGGTCTCTTCCCCAAGTTCACGGGAAGGGCGCTCATGGCTCCCCTTCCCCAATGGGAGTGGGGGTGCCCGTCGAAGGAGTCCAAGCACCTGGCCGTCTACTTCGACGCGCTCAAGGAGTTGAACAAAAGGGGCCTTACATGGGCCGACGTGGCGGGGAACTTCCACATGCGGACGGTGCTACCTCTGATGGAGCGCCGCCTGGCGCTTCATCAGATGGTGACCGGGTCGCAGCGGGAGGGCACGGCGATGCTGGCCCGTGACCTTGGCGAGGCGGAGGTCATGCACCGCGTCAGCTACATGGTGGGGGGTCATCCCACCTGGGAGGAGGTGAACCAGGTGCCTATGCGTCCCTTTCTTCTTCGTTCTTCGTAGGGCCTCTCAAGGACCGGGAAGGCTTCCCTTCCACCCGTCCTAGAGGACAAAGAGCGGCGAACCCAGAACCGCCTCCGGGCCACGGAGGAGAAGGCGAGGAAGGACAAGGCGACTGCCCAGAAGCAAAAGAGGGCGTGGAAGGTGGAGGAGTCCTCCCAGCGCTGCCGCCGCCTGAGTTAGGCCGGGGAGCCTGAGGTGGATACCCCCACCGATGACGACGACGACGACGATGATGAAGAAGAAGATGATTTTTCCATCTTTGATTTGATGGAGTCTGGCCGGCCGCTTGCGGCCACACAACCCACAGTGGGCGCTGACGAGCCTGGAAAGGCTCCACTGTCAGCGTCCACCGGCGGAAGTGCCGGGGTTCGTGATCCGAACCCTCGGGCAAACCTGCCAGAGACTGCGTCCAAGGACGCGGCTCCTGGTAGGGTGACATCAGGAGGCGGGGCTCCGCCCGCCATCAGCAGCGTGGTTCGGCCAGAGAGGCCGGGAACGGGCTCAAGCCCGGCGCCTGAGTTGCCCCGAGGCTCCAGTGGGGGGACCGAGGGTCCCCTGTTTCGGCGGACCCTCCCTGCCGATGCGTCGTTGGTCGGTGCAGCGACCGAAGGCGGGGTGAGTGCTGGGAAGACGCCGGCACTTGAGCTGGGGCCCTCCCAGGCTCAAGCTTTCCCGCCGAGGGGCAGTGACGTCGGGACGACCTCCGGCGCCCAGGCGGAGCCCTTGTCTCTGGGCGGCGTTGGCCCGGACGCCGGGTTGGCGCCCACTCCTCCACCGCTGGCGCAGCCCACACCATCCGTCGTCTCGCCGAGCGTGGGCGCTGCGAAGAAGAAGATGGTGATTCCGAAAACGAGGTAAGTATCTTTACCTGTAATTCCTTCTAGTGGGGATCCTTTCATGAGAGCTCCTTTCTTCCTTCTCTGCTTTAGGAAACGCTCGGGGGCGGACCTCCAGGTGTCGCACCTGAAGGCCCTGAAGGTGCAGGGCCATGACACGGCCAGGGGGAGTGCCCGGTCGGCGGGCGAGGAAGTTCGTCCCCCCACGGGTCCGCCCGTGGCGTCCGAGGCTCCTCCCTCGGGGGAGGGTATCTCGGCGGCGGCGGCCGTCGTCGCGCCCATGATGGAACTGGAGGTGGAGCCAGCACGGGCGTTCGAGGCCTCGACCGTCGGTTCCGGAGACGCCTCGGGAGCGCCAGCCGATGCCGCCCCCACGGAGCCTGCTGCCACGAGGTCATCGACCGTGGACGTCAGCGCAGGAGCTCCCCCCGCCCGTGAGGAAGGCCCTTGGGCGCTGGCCTTGAGGGAGCCTCGGCCTCGGGAGCTAACCGCCTCCCGGATCAAATGGGCGAACCGCGCGGACCCTCAGGTGCCGCCCGTCTTCTCGCTCCGGGACGACCTCGAGGCCCCAAGTAGGACGCCGTTCAGGAGCTTGGGTTTAGCTCGGCGGCGGGGCTCCGCGCGATCGCCGACGTCCTCGAGAAGGACCTCCCGGCCCAGCTTCAAGTAAATCCCCGTGTCTTGTAAACTTTTCCTGCATATGAGCATCGTTCTTACCGTTTCCGCTTCTTCCTTCTCTCGAGGACCTCATGCACACCTCCCGGGACAAGTCCCGCTTCCTTCGTGGCGGGCTCAGGCTCTGGAAGCAGCTCGATCTCAAGGGGAAAGCCCTTGCCCGCGCCCAGGGTGAGCTCGCCGCCGCGACCTGTAAGCTTGCCGAAGTAAGTGTCGACAACACTATTCTGAAGGGGGAGGTCACGGAGGCGCAGGGCCGAGCCGCTGCCTCGGCGACGCGAGTGCAGGAGTTGGAGAGCGCCCTGGCCGCGATGACGAGGGAGCGCGACGCCGCCCGAGAGCTCACCACCGAGGTCTTGGCTCTCGACCTGGATGAGACTCGGGAGGCGTTGCGCCTGGCGCTCGCCGCGGCGGAGTTGGCCGGGAAGGAGGCACAGAAGGCTCGGGAAGAGGCTAACCGTAAGTGCAGCATTTTATTTTTTCCATTCTGCTCGTCATGGTTGTTCGCTGTATTTTTACTCATCTCCGTGCTTTGCTCCCACAGTTCTGCAGGCGGCTTACGACGGCGAGTTGGCCGAACACCTGGACCTACAGAAGGTCGCGCAGGCACTGTGTGACTCCGTCGGCACCAGTGAAGAATCCTCGGGGATGTCGCTCTGGAGCCGACTGGAGGCACTCCACGGCAGCATGAGTGGCCGGATCAAGGAGGCCCTTCTGACGGGTGTCCAAAAGACACTGGCGGTCGTGAAGTCCCACTACGGAAATTTTGACGCCGACCCTGTCAGCGAGGGCTTCCTTGAAGCCGACGATGCCGAGCTCCTGGCGCTGGCGGATTCGATGAAGGAGCCAGGAGAAGCGCTGGCGGGCCTCCTCCAAGCCGAGGTCGAGCTCCCACCCCTGAACCTGCCGTGAAGAAGAAGCGGGACATAGTGCCCTTGTAAAAAGTAACCTTTCGTGAGTGGCTTGAGAGGAAACAAACAATATGGCCCTTCGTGGCCTCAATATTTATGTAAATATTTGCTGAATGTTTGTTTCGCTTTGTTTCGTGCTTTTTTCCTTAGGCGTTTTTTCTTGCCGATCCTGTGCCCGGGCCATCGAGCCTCGGGGGACGCTTTTCGGGTGTCGTAGCTTTAGCGGCATGGACGCAGCCGATATTCTGGGAACTTTGGTAGAAAGAATCCTTAGAAAAAAGGCTTAGGCGTTTCCTTCCGAGCCTCCTCCCTTGGCCAAGCGTAGATCTTATAGGTTTTCTTCCGAGTGCGGGTTAGCCTTCGAACGCGGAGTGGCGAGGGGAGATGCTGTGGCCCTGGGGCGTAAGCGGTCTCCTCGACTCGGCCGGCTCTGTTCTCTGGGACTTCCCTTACACTTCCGAATTCTATAAGTTCATGCTTGATTTCCGGAGGGAGGCGTGTTTTAGGGAGAAACGAATTCGACGAGTTTTGAAATCTTCTGTGTTTCCAAAATTGTTGAATCTCAGGAGAGTCCGGGGGTTAGGCCGAGCCTCACTTTTAATGCGCGGTGAAATAAAGGGTCATTTCACTCCCGAGTATAGGCTCGGATTGAAAATCTAAAAATCATATAAAAAGAGTAGAAGTCGGGTCTTTTCATTGATTTCAAGATTTTACAAAATAGTACAATGCTCAGAATCTTAAGGATAGAAGCGACGTAGCTGTTCGATGTTTCAAGCGTTGCTGTAGACCTCGCCCTTCTCATTCGCGAGCTTGTATGTGCCGGGGCGTAGCACCTCAGCGACGACGAACGGTCCTTCCCACGTCGGAGTGAGCTTGTGGTGCCCTTTGTTGTCCTACCTGAGCCGTAGCACCAAATCGCCTACGCTGAAGGCTCGGCCTCGAACGCGCCGAGCATGATACTTGCGTAGGGATTGCTGGTACTTGGCCGAGTGCAACAGAGCCATGTCCCGAGCTTCGTCGACTTGGTCCAGCTCGTCCTCGCAGGACGTTTGATCGTACTCTAGATCCGTGGAGCGGATGGCCGCTGCACCGTACACCATGAAGAAGGGCGTGAAGCCCGTGGCTCGGCTTGGCATAGTCCTTAGACTCCATATCGCTGCTGGGAGCTCCGTCAGCCACCTCTTGCCGAATTTATTCAATCGGTTGAATATCCTCGGCTTAAGGCCTTAGAGAATCATGCCATTGGCACGTTCTACCTGACTGTTCGTTCTCGGGTGGGCGACAGCTGCCCAGTCCACACGTATGTGGTACTCGTCGCAGAAGGCCAGAAATTTCTTTCCGGTGAACTGCGTGCCATTATCGGTGATGATGGAGTTCGGGACACCGAACCGGTGGACGATGTCGGTGAAGAATAGCACCGCTTGTGCCGAGTTGATTTGAGCGATCGGCCGAGCCTCGATCCACTTCGAGAACTTGTCGGTGGCGACAAGCAAGTGGGTGAAGCCCCCTGGCGCCTTCTGGAGGGGCCCGACAAGGTCCAGTCCCTATACGGCGAACGGCCAAGTGAGTGAGATCGTCTGGAGGGCTTGAGCCGGCAGGTGAGTCTGCCGAGCGTAGTACTGGCACCCCTCGCAGGAGCGTACCACCTCAGTAGCATCGGCTATGGCGGTTGGCCAGTAGAAGCCTTGTCGAAAGGCGTTACCGACTAGGGTTCTCGGCGCTGCGTGGTGACCGCAGGCTCCGGTGCGTATCTCTTCAAGCAGGCGTTTGCCCTCACTGAAAGGAATACAGCGCTGAAGCACGCCCGAGGGACTCTGTCGGTAGAGGCTGCCGTCAATCATCGCGAAAGACTTGGCTTTGCATGCCAGTCGCCGCGCTCTGGTCTTGTGCGAGGGCAAAACTCCTCGGACGAGCCAGCTGACCAGCGGCTCGCGCCAGTCCAGTTCGTCGTCTTCCATCTCGGCTTCGATCTCCATTGCCTCGGCTTCGTCGCCATCCTCTGCCAGGGTCTCGGGTGACTCCCCTTTGTTGGAAGGGTCGGCAGCCAACGAGGGGCTTGCGTGGCTTGGAGACGGTCCGGGTTCTCCCGGGGGCTTGAGGGTCTTCTTCCCCTCAGCTTCCGAGGGTTCGGTACTGACTGAGGGCGGAGGTCATTGGCGAATACGCCCGTCGGGACCGTGGCCCTTTCGGACGTGATTTTCGCCAACTCATCGGCTTCTTCGTTGTACCGACGCATGACGTGGTTGAGCTCGAGGCCGTCGAATTTCTCCTAGAGCAACCGCACCAGCTTACAGTAGGCGGCCATCCTGGGGTTCTGGCACGTCGACTCCTTCATAACCTGATCCACGACGAGCTGGGAGTCGCCTCGGACTTCGAGGCGCCGGATCCCGAGCTCGATGGCGATGTGGAGACCGTTGACCAGAGCCTCGTATTCGGCCACGTTGTTGGAAGCCGTGAAGTGTAGCCGCAGTAGGTACTTGAGCCAGACTCTGAGGGGTGAGATGAAGACGATGCCTGCACCAGCACCAGTCTTCATCATCAACCCGTCGAAGTACATCACCCAATATTCTTCTTAGGTCGGGAGTGGCGGTAGCTGTGTCTCGGTCCACTCTGCCACGAAGTCCGCAAGCACCTAGGACTTAATGGCTTTGCGTGGCGCGTAGGTGATGCCATCACCCATGAGCTCGATGGCCCACTTAGCGATCCTCCCAGTCGTTTCTCGATTTTGGATCACCTCCCCGAGGGGGAAGGATGACACCACAGTCACGGGATGGGATTCGAAATAGTGCTGCAACTTGCGTCGAGCAAGAATGATCGCGTACACCAGCTTCTGGATCTGAGGGTAGCGTGTCTTGGTTTAGGACAAGACTTCACTGATGAAGTAGACCGGCCGCTGCACTGGTAAGGCATGTCCTTCTTCTTGCCGCTCTACGACGATTGCTGCACTCACAACCTGGTTAGTAGCAGCGACATACAGCAAGAGACTCCTCTTTCGTAGGAGGCACAAGAACCGGTGCTTTTAAAAGAAGAGCCTTAAGCCTTTCGAGGGCTTCCTGGGCCTCGGCGGTCCAGGTAAAGTGCTCGTTTTTCTTTAGCAACCGATACAAGGGAAGTCCCTTTTCGCCGAGCCTTGAGATGAATCGACTCAAGGCCGCGAGACACCCCATGAGCTTCTGCACACCCTTGAGGTTCCGGATTGGACCCATTTGCGTGATGGCCGATATCTTTTCCGAGTTGGCTTCGATGCCACGCTCGTAAAAGATGAACCCGAGGAGCATGCCCCTTGGGACCCCGAAAACGCATTTCTCGGGGTTTAGCTTTATGTTTTTCTTTTTAAGGCAGTCGAATGCCTTTTCTAGGTCGGCTATCAAATCACTCGCCTTCCTGGATTTTATCACTATATCGTTTACGTAAGCCTCAACGGTTCGCCCGATGAGGTCCCCAAAAACTTTGAGCATGCAACGTTGGTAAGTTGCGCCCGCGTTTTTGAGGCCAAATGGCATGGTTACGTAACAATATGTGCCGAAAGGAGTAATGAAAGAAGTCACTAATTCGTCGGACTCTTTCATGCAGATCTGATGGTAACCGGAATAAGCATCAAGAAAGCAAAGTCGTTCACAGCTAGCAGTAGAATCAACTATTTGGTCAGTGCGAGGTAATGAAAATGGATACATAGGACAAGCGTTATTTAAACTAGTGTAATCGACACACATTCTCCATTTTCCATTTTTCTTTTTAACCAAAACAGGATTTGCTAACCATTCTGGATGGAAGACCTCCTTGATGAATCCGGCCGCCAAAAGCTTCTGCACCTCCTCCCCGATGGCCCGGCGCTTCTCCTCGTCGAATCGGCACAGGCGCTGCTTCACCGACTTGGACCCGGCCCGGATGTCCAAGGAGTGCTCGGCGACCTCCCTCGGGATGCCTGGCATATCCGAGGGACTCCATGCAAACACGTCGGCGTGCTTGCGGAGGAAGTCGACGAGCACAGCCTCCTATTTCGGGTCGAGGGTGGTGCTAATCTTGAGCACCTTGCCGTTGGGGGAGCTCGGGTCGAGGAGCACCTCCTTCACCCCCTCAGCGGGCTCAAAGGCGCCCGTGGCCTTCTTAGGGTTGGGGACCTCCTTTTCCAACCTTTCGAGGTCGGTCATGACGGCCTCTGACTCCACCAGCGCGCCGGCGTCCTCGCAGCATTCGACGTCGCACCGGTACGCGTGCTGATAGGAGGCGGCGATGGTAATCACCCCTTTGGCCCTGGCATCTTGAACTTGAGGTAGGTGTAGTTCGGGACCGCCATGAACTTGGCGTAGCATGGCCTCCCGAGGATGGCGTGGTACGTGCCGTGGAAGCCTACCACTTCAAACGTCAGGACCTCCTTCCTGAAGTTGTCAGGAGTCCCAAAGTAAACGGGCAGATCGATCTGCCCAAGGGGTTGCACGCTCTTTCCAGGCACTATCCCATGGAACGGGGATGTCGTGGCCCGGAGGAGCGAGCGACTGATCCCCATCAAGTCGAGGGTCTCAGTGTAAAGAATGTTGAGGCTGCTACCTCCGTCCGTGAGGACTTTGGAGAGCCTCGTGTTGCCGACGACGGGGTCGACAACGAGTGGGTAGCGTCCCGGTGATGGGACATAGTCCGGGTGGTCGTCTCGGCTGAAGGTGATAGCGTCGTGGGACCAGTCGAGGAAGCATGGTGTCGCTGGTCCGACGGAGTAGACCTCCCTGCACTC
Source organism: Eremochloa ophiuroides (assembly GCA_038502445.1). Taxonomy (NCBI): domain Eukaryota; kingdom Viridiplantae; phylum Streptophyta; class Magnoliopsida; order Poales; family Poaceae; genus Eremochloa; species Eremochloa ophiuroides. Next base: position 32,931,763 of record JAHLJS010000001.1, on the reverse strand, counting down.
GCGCTTTCGCTGCCGCGGTGTAGGTGCAGCCCCAGGCCCGCCAAAGATCATGAGGCATTTGTTGATGGACGGGAACTCATCGTCCTTCCCGCCCTTATCCTCCTGATCCCTGGCGGGCTTCTTGCCGGCGTCGTCCTTGAACGCCTGCCGGCTGTAGTGCTTCTTGAGCATCACACACTGCCCGAGTGTGTGATGCACCGGGCCCTGGTGATAAGGACACGGCTTGTTGAGCATGTCATCGAAGCGGCCTTGAGGGGGTCATTCCCTCTTGGGCTCGGTGGCCGCCACGAGGGAGTCGTTGCGGAGTGGGGCCTTTCCCTTCCCCTTCTTCTTCTTGTTGTTCGGGCCTCGGGAAGAGGTGCCCTCGGGGGCCTCCTCCTTCCGTTTGCCCTTGGGGTCGGAGAAGAGGGCTCCTACCGCCTTGTCCCCCGGGGCGAAGCTGGTTGCTATCTTCATGAACAAGCTCTTTGCAGGAAGTTCCTACAGCAAACGCTCCGACGACGTCGGAGTCGGCGACCTGGGGTAGCTCGTTATACTGCTTTGAGAACCGCCGGATGTAGTCCCTAAGGGACTCGCCCGGCTCCTGCTTGCAGCTCCTGAGGTCCCAGGAATTGCCAGGCCGCACGTACATGCCCTGGAAGTTCCTAACAAAGATCTTGACTAGATCACTCCAGTCGAAGATCAGACACGGGGGAAGATGTTCCAGCCAAGCTCTTGCAGAGTCGACGAGGAACAAGGGTAGGTTGCGGATGATAATGAGATCATCCTGCGCGCCGCCAAGTTGGCGCGCGTGACGATTATCCGCTAGCCAGAGTTCGGGGTTAGTTTCGCCCGAGTACTTGGCTATGTTGGCCGGTTGTCGGAACTGGGGCGGGAACCTGGCCCTTCGGATGGTCTCGCTGAAGACGCGAGGACCCGAGGGCTCGTGCGAGGGCTCACGGTCCTCGTCCGAGTCGTAGCGCCCGCCCCGATGGACATTGTAGCCTCGTGCGGCTCCATCGGTCTTTCGCCGACCGCGGGCTTGAAGGATGGCTCGGACATCGACATCCTTGCCCAGCCGTTGGTGGACTGATGGGGCCCTTGGGACCTCGGGATGCACCGAGGCCTCACGATCGTGGTGCGCCGTGGCGCCACGTGGGTAGCTTTCAGCGCCGCGGTGGCATGACGCTAAGCTTTCCGCCTGGAGGACGGCTGCATCCTCCAGGACGTCTTTGAGCTGGTTTCAGAGCTGCCATGCCTCCTCGGTGGAGGGCTCTGGCATGCTCCGGAGCAGCATTGCCACCTCTGTAAGCTTGTGGCTCGCCCGAGACAGGGCTCCTGGTGTCCCGGCTCCCTCGTCGGCGAGGATGCGAGCCTGGACGTCCCAAGCCCAGCGACGAGCTGCTCCGCTGGTGCCTTGCCGCTCGTCGCGCTCAAGCGCGGTTCGCAGCTGAGTGAGGCGTAGGCGGTCCTCCTCCATCCGTGCTTCCAGTTCCTGGAGCTGCTCTAGCTCCGGGGACTGGTACGCGGGGCGAGACGGCCCAGCCCCCGCGTCTTGCGGTGGGGCTGACCGTGCAGGCCACGGAGTGGTCGGCGGAGGGGTGCGTTGCTGAGGCTGTGGCTGGAGCGGGGAAGGTTCGTCGTTGTCGTCCCCCGAATGGACGTCCTCCACCCGTCCTTGCTCGGGGTGCACCAAGTGGTAGCACTCCCGAGCGGGGTCGATGTAGGACTAGTCGGAGTCGGTGGCGACGCTCGGAGCGTCTTCCCACGAGTCTTCGGGGTGGACGGTGAAGTCCACGTTCGCCCAGAACTCGTCATAGTCGTTGCTGAGGCCCCGCCATGATGGCGAGGTCCAACCGCGATGATTCCACTCCTCCGAGAATTCTCGGGGAGTGAGACTGTCAGTAGAGCCGGTCTCCTCCCCACCATATACCCTAGGATTGCTCCCGGGAGAGGATGGTGGGGAGGCCACATGGCCGCCCACGAGGTCATCTAGACGCTCGAGGCGGTGGACAGGTGTCTCCACCAGATCGTGCAGCAATGCACGGACCGCGCGGATGTGGGCATCCATGGCGTTCTGGAGCCCGAAGAGAGATGACAGTGCCATATCCTTTCCGCCATGAGGGCGGAGAGAAAGACCCGTCGACGTCGCGACTTCGCCTCCGCCCGTCCTCCGGGCGGTTGGCGGTCGTGTAGCAGTCGGCGCCGGAGGCATCGTGGTGGCGTCGGGCGCAGGGTTGGCGTCCCCCGCCGGGGACACCTGGTTGGCCGCGCCTTCCGCGACCAGGGGCTGGTTAGCGCGGTTGCGCCTCCTCCTCCTAGTCCGCCGGGAAGCGCGGCGTGCGGCATTCCCCTCGTCCTCTAGGATGGGAGGAAGCCTCGTCGTGGCCCTTTCCCTGGCCTCCTGATGGGCCGGGGTCAGGACGGTGATGGTGCAGAGCTCGGTTGGGCGTGGGTTCATCTCGAGCCCGTGGCCGGTGGCCACGAACTCGAGGCTCTCGAACCGGAGCACCGCGCCAGCGGGAAGCGTCATGGAAATGTCAACCATCCGTGACCTGGATCAACACGCAAAAGGCCCCTACCTGGCGCGCCAACAGTCGGTGCTAGTTTTAGCGGGGCTAACACCGGCTAGTAAATATGTGTTTTGCGGTTGAGGTTACGGATGGTGTGCAAAGGGGAACACAGCGATTATACTGGTTTAGGCCAAGCAAGCCCTACATCCAGTGGAGAGGAGAGTCATGTTGCCTTGCACCGGGGTGCTTGTAGTAGGGGGTTACAAGCTAGGCAAGAGAGGGAAGTGCTCCCAGGTCTCTCGTGAGTGTCTAAGTGTATGCAAGTCGTTTGCTGTTGGTGTGTATGTGTGAGTGAGAGCTTAGGACTTCCGGGGTCCCCTAAAGCTGGCCTCTGCTCTCCCTTTTATAGTCGCAAGGGAGTGGCAAGGGCAGTGCTTACAATGCTACGTATGTTACAGTGAGGAGTTGTTGTTCCTTGTTTGACTGTCGTCAGCTACGGTCTTTTCTCCACGTCTCTGGGGTATGGCCGTTGTGGTTCGTACGATCTTGGTGAGTTCCGAGGCAGTAACAGTCGTCGGATTACGGCATGCCGTAGGGTCACACCTGATGGCTGTCCCTCCACACGATGTGACAAGAGGGCGAGTCGTCTCGGGGCGTTGTATCCCGAGGCTCGGGACTCCTGGAGGCGTGATGGAATGGAGCAGGGTGATATCTCCCCTCGGGCGTATCTCCGGCCTTTGGACAGTACTTCCCGAGGGTTAGGTGGGCCCGAATAGAAGGCGTGCTCGTCCTTTCGAGTGGACAGTGCAGTAGGCGCTTTTCCCGTTCTTGCGTAGCCCGTCGTCAGGCGCTCGGACTGTCGCAGTCGTAGTTGGCAGACCCCGGTGGAAAATGGGGCGGCACACCGTAGACCATACCGTGGAGAGGACAGCCGTAGTAGGCCTATTAAATCTGCTGCCAGGGAAATCCTGACAGGTGATATGGACGTCAGGGGCGTGCGAAGCATAGTCGCGTCAAGAATCTCGCCTGACGGGACAGTGCTTGTAAAGTGGTCAGAGAGATCTCTTGTGGTCCAAGATTGCTCCGCTAACATCACCTGTGCCTTGGATGCCTTTGTGAGATTGCGCTCGAGGGGGATGGGGAAGCTCGGGCGAATCGGAGAATGGGCGCCGAGGGCGCCGCTCTCCCGAGCTCTCCCGGGGAGGCTCAGGCGAATCGGAGAATTGGCGCCGAGGGTGCCGCTCTCCCGAGCTCTCCCGGGGAGGCTCGGGTGAATCGGCGAATTGGCGCCGAGGGTGCCGCTCTCCCGAGGGTTGGCTGTCATTGGTGCAATGACGTCGTGGGTCTCCGTAGACACGGCCTTCATGGGCTTTGGGCGCAGCCTTCATGGGCTTCCACTGTCCTTACTTGGGCCAGGCCGCGTTGGGAATGAGCGTTTTTGCATCGAAGTTGGGTACCCCAAACTTTGGTACCCGACAATTATAACTGAAGATTTCTTCATAAGTGTTCAAGTCCTAAAAAGAGATGAAAATGGTGATCTTAAAATGATTCATCCGGGCCATACAGCCGAAATCTCTCTCCCATGTGAGAGGCGTCTGTTATATGCGCTGCGTACACTAACCATAAATCAGGACCGAGAGGCAAGAAGCCAAAATATTGCAGGAATAAGAAGGGTGACAAGGAGCATGTCACAGGCCGCTGAATTTGAGCAAGGCGGCACCTCACGAGTAGGAGGAGGAGACGACGAAGAAGGCGATGAGGCAAGTTCCATGGACATTTCAGGGTCTACGGAATGGCCTCAACAGCACACTCCAAGAGTGCGCACTCCCCGTCCGTCCACACGGGCGAGGGGTCGTCGGAACCAAGGGTCGGAAATGGATCAACTTATCGACGACATGGGCGCAATGCAAGTTGAGCAAGATGCAACTCTAAGTTTGGCACAACAAAATGCCCAACTCATGCAAGCTATCCAAGATGAAGAAGCACAACACTGGGCGGGATGGTTCCAATACTATCTGCCACCACAATGAGCAAAAAGGCAAGCTTGGGGGAGATCCTCTCCCCCACCAAGGTAAGCCCTCTATCTCATTTTATTGAATTATTTTCAGTTATATTAACTTTACTTTTAAAAAAATATCCCATATGTCTCATGAATGTTTATCTTCCTCATAGAAATGATGAATAGTTGCTCTATTAATGTTTCTTTAATGCCTAGTTTATAACTTAGTATTTCTTTGAGTATGGATCACTTGGCTTATTTAAAATCATCATGAACCTAAAAACTTTATGGATGCTAAGTGCTAGAACTAAGTCTAAGTTGTTGTGAGACATGATATGGTAAAACAAGAGCTGCTATAATATTGTTATAAGCATGCATGATTACTGGAGATTTATTTCTTAAACAATCAAAACCTTATTGTTCCTCAATGGTGATAAATTTCTACCACAGCCATATAAGTTACACATGTCTAAAACCTTCTACATAAGCTACTTGCTTTGTATTGAGTTTGTCAAGTCTTGTTGACCCTTATTGAGAGACTTATCATGCTCCCAAGATCAAGATCACGTACACACCACATATATATGCTGCTTCTACACTGGAAGTACGCAACCACATGCCTTTCATTTCCACCAAATAAATGCTTCATGCGTTAAAGTCATAGAAAATCTCTCTTAGTTATTATGATAGAAGAGACAAAAGGTTATGCAAAATAAAAAGAAAGAAAGATGGACACAAGAAAGTCCATAGAAAAGGAAAGAAAAAAATTTAAGTTTAGGAAAAATAATAGTCATGTCTCTAAAAAAATCTATTAGAGAGAGATACAATGTCAAATAGAGGAGCATTATAGTTCACTTTTTCCACACTTGCACATCTTGATCTAAGGGCATGACACTTCTCTCTTTGGATCCAAGCTTTGACTCTACAACACATAAAAAGTAAGTATGCTATACTCTTTCATTCCTGCCTTAAGCTCCACATAAGCCATTTTTAGAGGTAGGATGACAAAGAGAAGGCAACATTTACTTTGTGCCTTCGTAAGGAATTATACACCATCTGAGTGGCATGAAAGAACCATATGAGGAACATTAAGTTTTCTTTTAAAAAACATTGTTAAAACCTCCAGTATGAAACTTGCAACGAATGAGAAAATTAGTGCTCAAGTTAAACTGTTCTGTCTCTCACCACCTAAGGAAAAGGAAAGGTCATTAGCCCCATAAAGGACTAAGGTAATATGGGTGAATTTTTATAGCCAATTTTTCCTTTCAAAAGAGAAGTATTCTGTTGTGCACTTGGTACTAAGGAAATATGAACATTGTAGCAACTCCTGATCCACTGAGGCTAAGTTTAATTATTTTCTAGAGATGAGCAAAAGTTAAGCTTGGGGGATCTTGTTGACGGTGGATATACCATGAAAATCCACATTTAAACACCGTCAACAGGCATCGGATTCAAGGGAGAATAAGCATGACATGAACATATTTTATCAATAACTAGTTCTACTTGTACTCTTACCTTGTGAATGCAGGGAAGATCAAAATAGAGTAGAAATGAACACTTGGATCTCAATTAAGTGGGTCGGCCGAACCACTTGTATGGGCACCAAGCCATCACAATTCAACAAATGACTCAAGACATCACGTAGAAGAGAGGAGAGCTTAGGGTGGGCCCATGTGTGGGTCGGCCGACCCCACCATGGGGCCCACCTGGCTCTGGTGACGTGGCATGATCCGTGTGACACTCCACCCAGCTCATTTCAACCATCAGATTAACATGTGTTTCCATTCAGCAGTGGAGAATCAAAGCACAAGGATTAAGGCGTGAAACAACACAATCAAGACAGAACCAGCACAAGGCGGCACTCTATGACTGGTGGGGACCACACCTGGTTGGTCCCACCTGTCATAGGGGGTCAGCCGACCCCCCTGGTGCCTAGCCAGGTCGGTTGGCCTCCACCGTCTTCCTGCGTGCCTTCCACGTGATGAATTCACCACTGCCGTCCATCCTATGGCGGTTTTGAGGCGGTTCATCTAAGGGCCAAGGTGGAAAGGCACACGGATCGCTGACGTGGCACCTCTCCATCCTTCCCTATAAATAGAGGCTGCCATCACCCTCTTCAAGACACACAAGATACACAAGAGACAAGAGAAGCTAGAGTTCCACTCTTTAGTAGTAGTAATAGTCTAGTGTGGGAGTTAGAGTCGAGTCGAGCTACGCTCGGGGTCTCCAGAGTCGTCTGCTGGAGAGTCTAGTATAGCTCTTGTACTTTTCCTTCTGTAAGACTTTACCTTTATCAATATATTATCTTTACTTTACTTTACTAAGTCTTTACTTAGTGCTTTACTATTCATTATAGTATTGTTTTATCTTGTGTTACCTTAAAGTTGAGTTATATTAGATAGTGATCCTGTAACCAGCTCACGTGTGTAGTTCATTGCCTGTCACAGGGTGCTTTAGCTATTTGGTACCTAGCTAGAGTAGTGAGAATTAGTGTAAGCATGGTGCTTAGGCTAGATCTTACCCTTGAATGCCTCTTGTCGCACGGATTGTTAGTGGGTGCTAGCAGGTGGTGACAGCCCTGTCTAGTCTTAGTATCCCTCCACATGTTTTAGGCAAGGTCTTAAAAGGTGGGCTCACATAAGAGAGTAGGCGCTTCGGGTAGAGGTTATATCCTCTATTGTCTCGCACTACCCCCTACACACCGGAAGTAAGGTAGCTGTCTTAGTGTAATTCATCCATTTGATAAGATAGTTCACAAGAGTAAAGTAAGAGTCAGAGGAGTCTTATACTCACTCGTTGTCCTCCCACCTAGCTATACTCTACTAGTTATCCTTAGATATCCTAAACCTTGTCGTGCCTTGGTGTCATTACCCTTTCCTCTATTTATCGATTTATCCCCCTATCATTAGTTGATACTAAGTTGCTATGGACTTAAGGATCTCTTTATTTTATTAATTATTCCTAGCAACTGCTTTCCCTTAGGATAAAATAAATAACGATACCTTGAAATACTCCTGGGTGAAGTGCTACAGCGGTATATTCTGTGCGCTTGCGGAATTATCCAGTAGACATAAGAAATACCCATTAGGGCACTTCTGGCACCGTTATGAGAGATAGCCTAACACCCTGTCTCTGGTGGTTGCGCTAAGAAGTGTCAACAGAGTGAAAGAAAGCACAAGAGGCGGAGTTGTCGAACTCGCGACCATTGTCACATTGCAAGGATTTGGTGGTGCAGCCAAACTATGTATGTGTAACAACCCTAAAAATCCACACAACCTAAAAATCCCAACCAATTAAAATTTTTCATTTATTTATTGTGAAAACCCATTTTTCTTGTGCAAGCATATAGGTTTCAATATGAATTTGGTAATAAAGGAGTATAGCTTGCATTTTAATTCCATTCACATAGAATAATAACTAATGCATCATTTGGGATTTATTGCAATTTATGTTTGTATTTACTCGATATTTAAAAAGGGTAATATATGTATATAAATACACTTAAGTGAAAATAGAAAAGGAAAAAGAAAAGAGAAGAGAGGAAGAATGGAAGCCAGCCTGTCGGCCCACGTTGCGGCCCGGCAACGCGCGCGCGACCGGCACACACGCGCTCGCGCTCGCGCTCGCTGCCAACCCGGGCCCGCATGTCAGCCGCCTTCCCCTTCCACTGTTTCTCTTCCTCACGAAGGCGACGCGCCTGCCGGGGGTGTCACGCGAATGGCGTGACCCCGGACCCACGGCCGACAGCACCACGCCCCGCAGAGTTGTCCCCCTCCTGTCCCCTCCTTTCTTGGCCGCCAAGCGAGCCCGCGTGCACCCTGAAACCCTAGCTCAAGCGCACGGATGAGCTCCACGTACACCCACCGATACCCATCACCGTCCGCCGCTGTTCCGAGAACCGGCCGCCTATAAATTGGAGCACTCGAGGAGCCCTAGCCCATTCCCATTCGCAGCCGCCACGCTGCGGCTCCACAAGCCACCGCACCCCACCGCATAGCCGAGAGAGAGGGAGAAGGGTGGAGCAGAGGAGGAGGAGCTACCGGAGCGCTGCCGCCGCGGAGCGCGCCGAGCCGGACACGGAGGAGAAGCCGGAGCCCCGTCGCGGTTTGGCACGGCACTGCGTACGCTCTGCACGGCTCCGACTTGCCACTGCATCGCCATTCTATCTTCACCGACACCGCGGTGAGCCACCCGAGCACCTTGCCAACCTCGCCGTGCTTTCGGCCATGGCGCTCGGCTTCACGAGCGCGTAGGCCACGGGTCAATTCCGACCCTGGAACACCGCGCACACACACACAAGACCTGCCAAGCCAAACGGGTGATGCGCATATACACTGGAGTGACTTCGACGGGCACCGCAGTCATGGGCGTTCGGAGCGCCGCCGTCTCGTCGGCGTTCCCGAGCACCTGAGCTAGTAGCATCGTCCTGCCACCCATCGGCACGACCACTAGCTCCACGGGCACGACGGACTAGCCTGAATCGCAAAGACCGACCATCCATGGCCCCGGAGCGCAGCACGACACGCTCGCGGGAAGACGTGCTCGCCATGGCACGTTCTGGCGCGACGAAGTCCATTCAGGGTCTAGCTGAGTATCTCGCGCGGTAGGAGGGAGCCAAGATGGTACACCGAGACCTCGCGAACGAACCCGCCTCGCGGGATTGAAGCCGGAACCACCTGAATCGCCTTGGCCGCGTGCACCGCGACCTTACCGGAGCGCTGCCGCGAGCCGTCGCCAAAAAAGGCCATGCCATGGCTAAAGTTCACCACTAGAGTGTTGTATGCCTCTCTGGCCTCACCAATTTGACAAGACCGCATTCGATTGAACCAAGACATGGTCGTAACCGCGCTGCCGCCTTCCGCCGTCGTCGGCGACACGCCGCCGCCACAACCGAGTACCTTGGGAATCTCGGTAGCAAAAATTGGTAGTTGGTATACCATCGCCATAGACCCTGGAGGCGTATACATCTCCTAGAAGACCTCCTTAGCCCCGCCGGAACCTCACAGTCGCGGCGACATCGCCGCCGATGACTGGAGCATCTCAATACCGCAACCAGGAACAAAAACCGACCATCTCGGACAAGCTTAGTTGCGGAAGATCGAACCTCCATAGCCCGGAACACCGAGAGGTGCGTTCTCGGGGAAACGTGATCGCCGCCGACACGTTCTGCCTCGCCTAAAATCCGTTCCGAGTACCCCCGATCGCCTCGCGCTGCGGAGAAAGGCCGCCGAGGTTCGCCAAGTCTGCCCGGGCACCGCCGCTAGATAGCCGAGCCCCGAATCATGTCTGTCGCCTTGGCTACGTGCGCCTCCACCTCGTCGGAGAACCGCCGTATGCCGTGGCATAGAAGGGAACCACACCCGTTCGTGCCAAAACCGAACCCCGGCCACCACACCGCCGCCCGCCTCGCCGGAGAAGCGCCTGTGCCGTGGCCGAGCACCAAAAGGGACCCTGTTAGCCAAATTGGATCCCTTAGAAACGAATATTGGGGCCCGGAGGGGAGAAATTGCCTCGCTGTGAGCTGCAACGTAGCCTACCGGAGCTTTAGCCCTGCGGCAGCTCGCCGCCGGCCGCCATGGCACGCCGAATGGTCGGCCAAGGTCACAAACCACCCCCGACCACCGCCGACGCCCCCCCGACCTCTGAGAACCAGCCCCGACCTCTGAAGAGCGGCACCCTCGGCGCCCAAAATTCCGATTCGCCCGAGCCTCCCCGGGAGAGCTCGGGAGAGCGGCACCCTCGGCGCCCAAATGTCCGATTCGCCCGAGCCTCCCCGGGAGAGCTCGGGAGAGCGGCACCCTCGGTGCCCAAATGTCCGATTCGCCCGAGCCTCCCCGGGAGAGCTCGGGAGAGCGGCACCCTCGGCGCCCCGAATCTCCGATTCGCCGAGCTACGCCGAGCTACGCCGAGGAACGCCGAGGTACACCGAGCTCCGCCAAGCCCCGCCGAACTACGCCGAGCCCCGCCGAGCTACGCCGAGCTACGCCGAGCCCCGCCAAGCCCCGCCGAGCTACGCCGAGCTCCGCCGAGCTACGCCGAGCTATGCCGAGCTATGCCGAGCTCCGCTGAGCTACCCCCGACCACCGCCGAACTACGCCGAGCTCCGCCGAGCTACCCCCGACCACCGCTGAGCTCCGCCGAGCTCCGCAGAGCTACGCCGAGGTACGCCGACGCCAGCGACTCTCTGGGAACCAGCATCGAACACCTGGTGGGCGACCATCGGGTCTGTGTTCTGATGAGGCGCCACATGCCGCACTACTGGACCCGCGCGCCACGTGGACCAATCCCGAGCTGCCCCTGATTAACCGACCAATTTTCCCATTTTCGGAAAATAGGATAATCTTCGGAAATTCATAACTTATTCATTCGATGTCCAAAAATTGCGCACCATATATCAAAATTCTCAGAAAAATGAGATCTACAATCTAAGACTATGTTTGTGTGCATTTGTCTCTTTATTTTATTGGATTTTTCTGAAATACTCTATAGGAGTCGCTGACGCGACTATTTCGTGTTCGATTTCAGAGCCGGAGGAGGATCTGACTAAGGAAGACGACCACGAGTACTTTCAGGAGCTAGGAGACGACTACGAAGGTGCCACGTCCTACCAAATCCTTAGATCCTATTTACGCATTGCAAATGACATTGTTGCTATTGCTTTATGATTATGCATGGATTGGTTGCATGATAGTATATTTGAATTGCCTGCCTTGATAAGACTATACCCTGCTATCCGCTGTTAGGTTAGCTGCTGCTTAATTTACTGTTACTCTTCCACTACTTACTACTTGCTATATGCTATATGGTGGAATTGGGACGGTGTATATCTGATTATAACCACTGGGAGAGAGTGTTGCGTGCGTCTTGGGTGCGTGGTAAGGGTTGATGTCGACCAAGTGGGATGTGAGACAAGCCCATGGGGCAAGTCGTGCCGGGGGTGCAACCTGGGCATCCCCACGAGAGATACCTGTGGCGGGTAATGACTTATGAGGTGGTTCCGGGATGTGCATTGAAGTCCCGTGAGTGGAGGTGCCGTGATGGCACGGGTAGAGTATCCCCTAAGTGGAGATGCCTGCTTGGTCACAACCTAGGATCTGACTAGTGACCGGAAACATCTGGATTCCCTTGCTACTCACTCGCTTCTGATGGGCGGGAGACGGCTGGACTACTTGGTAGGGCGGTGCCACTACTGCCAGGTTGAGAGGTGATAAGGGTGGACGGTGACGGATGGTAGATTCCCGTACCGTTCTAGATGCGCAGTACCACTGATGGGGCCCGGTACTGCGTCTCCCAGTCTCAGTATGACGGTGTTCGATCTGGAATATCCCAGGGCTGAGTGGTAGGGTGGTACCGACCTAGGCAAGCAAGCACCCGGAATTCTGTTTAGATGATTGTACAGCATCGATGATGGCTAATCTTGTGAGTAGTAAAACCTCTGCAGAGTGTATGGTTGATCGATCGATACATAAGCCAACCCGATGGCTATGGACCTTTCCTAATGTTTCTGCAACACTATTAGATGAGAGCATATTCTTTTCTCCCCCTGAATAACATTTTTCCGGCAGTGTACCCGTTGTGGTAGTGTGCCGCTGAGATAGGCCCGAGAGGGAGTTGGGCCTGTCGAATGAGAGTGAGGTGTGGGTATGTGAGGTGTGGTGATGGGAAAAGGGATGATGGTGTTAACTGGTGATAAAACTTGACTAATTAAACATTGATTACTGTCACACCCAATTTTAAGGATAAAATTGAATGAACCAACTTATGTGGGCCCAGAGATCAATCACACACATAAGCGACAAATTACATAGTACCATCACAAGGTTCAATATATAACGAATAATATCACAGAGTCTTTACATATATAGCGGCGGACTAATAAATATAATCTCTCGCGGAAGCTCCAATTCACAGGGAAGTAGTTGACTGGTGAACCACAATCCTAGTAATCCTCAGAAGAATCATCATAGTCATCTGTTACCCATCCGGGATTTTTATCCAAATATGAAAAATAAAGCAAGCGTAAGTACATGTCGTACTCAACAAGAATAGCATGGGTTCATGAGGCTCAAATAAGGCAAGACACTGGTTTGACAGCGGTTGCTTTTAGTTGATCACATTTTAGCAAATTGAGTAGCAGCAATAGATAATACCAAGGAACAAGATTTGCACGATCATATAAACATGATAATTAATATGGAATAAACATCAACAGAAACTTCAAATAAATCAATATTAAATTAGTTAAGTTCCTGTAAGACGTCCAAGGCCGCTCGTGACCGTGAGCGCGGCTGATATATCAGTTTTACACTCTGCAGAGGTTGCACACTTTCACCATGAGTCGTGATTCCCATATGCCAAGGGTCATGACTCCCATGTCACCTCACCAAGGAAGTGCGGCAGGGTACACTATGAAGTCTTTCAAGAGCCTTCCTAACATGCCACTAATCAATCCAGGCGCAATGGCAAGGGGTGGTAGAGCCCTCCTTCTAGTGGAACACACACGCAGTAGTACACACAAAGACAGGAGCCGCAAAACAACCAGCTCGGCAAGGAACCTTTCAAGATTAACAACATAATAGCAAGTAACTTCATACTTGACTAAAGTCAGAGCCATATGACCCTCATGGTTGCGCTGTAAGTCCCGGTGTCATACTTACAGTTAAGTCCTTAGTCCATGTTGCTAAAAAGCATCTTTTAATCTTTATTTCATAATCAATTATTCAAGTTTATAAGATCATGACCCATCACAGCACTAGCATCATTACTCAAATGCAATCTCATAGGTAACAAGGATCAAGTGATCAAAAGCTAGGAATAAATACTAGGGTTGCCAAGGTAGACACATGCATCATGAATTTGGTGATTAAGGTGAATAGGCAACAAGGATGGTCCATGCTATACTTGCCTTGATCAAAGTGCTCTGGAGAACTTGGATCCTCCGTGTACTCTTGATCACCAACGTATTGCTCACCGTCTGAACTCGATCATAAAATCACCACACAATCATCGAGGCAATCATACACGAAGCAAACAAGATCTATATTAGAAACAGTACACCAACAGTAGGAAAACAGATTGAAAAGTGTATAAAAATAATCTACGCGTCGCTACGATTCCAACGATATAAAGTTCATGCAAATCGGAGTTCAAACGGGATAGTTATGAAATAAACAAGTTTTACTTTAATAAAATAATAGATTAAATCTAATCTCGAATTTTAAAAGTTGAAAACATGTGTAACAGTAGCATCATTAGATAGATTATGAAATTACGAATCTAACGAGAATTGAACGGATCAAATCGGAGCTAAAACGAATAAAATATGGCCGAAATAAACTGAGTGGCAAATCTGTAAATATTGAAAACGCCTTTTGAATTAAAACCGAGGAAATACGTTTCCTAAACAGGAAAGCGTAATCTGAGAAATACGCCAAAGGATCGCGGGTTAGAACATTAAAAAGCTTAGGGGCTCTTTTGCAAAAGTGCCGGCGAAAGGGTATCTCTCACTGTGAGCCGTTGGATCGGCCGTGGACGGCGCAGGTAGCTCGGGGGAAAGAGGGGCGACCCTGGTCGCCGGAGTCGGGCGGCGCCCGGCTGATTCCTCGCCGGCAAGATGGCCGGAGACGGCGTTTTCGGGGCTAGGAAGCTCGGCACACCTCGGGATCTGGTCGGGAAGCAAGAGGAGCTCAAGCCAAACCTATCTATGGTCTCGGTTGCCACAGAGGTAGCTCAGGGAGGATGCGGCGAGCTAGGTGGCGGAACTATGGCGGCGGTGAAGCTCGGCGTCATGGCTATAGTGCACAAAACTGAGGGAGAAGGGGTCGGGAAGGTCCCTGACCTTGCTGCGAAGCTTGGAGAACAACCAATTTCGACGGAGAAGTCTTCCCGAGGAGAAATCGACGGCGGCGGCGGAGCTCGGGGCGACGGCGGAGCTCGGGGCGGCGGCTAGGGCAAGATTGGAGGGCGTGGCTTGCTCGGGAACTTGTGGAGAGGGACGGCAGTGCTCGGCCGACCTATATAGGGGCGCGAGGGAGGCGTAGGAGATCCAGACTTCGGGAGATTCGGTGGTGAGGATACGGTCGGAGGCGACAGTAGTGCTCGGTTCGGGCTCTGTCCGGAGGAAGGGGACGGCGCTGTGCCGTGGCCCGACGCGTCAGTGCCAGTAGGGGGAGGGAAAAGAGGGTCGTGGCTTCCTTTTCTGGGCCGGTGGAGGCGTGCTCAGGACGGACTCGTCCGAAAGTTCCGGCGGCGGTCGGTTGGACATCGAGTCCTGCTCGGACTCCAGAGGGAGGAAGGGGACGACTCTGAGCAGCAGGCCCCGCATGGCAGCCAAAGGAGAAAGGCGCCTGCGCGAGGAAGATGGGCCGGTCTGCCGACGCTCGGGCGGCCTTCGGCCCAAGCGGGTGAAAAAGGAAAAGGGGAGGTTTCCAAATACATTTGAATATTTTCAAATCTCAATAAAGTGCAAATCAAACAAAAATATCATTGAGCAGCATGGATGCAACAAATCATGTTTCTAAATCCTATGATTTATTTTAATTGCTAAAAATTATTATTTGCTAGGTTAACATGCCAAACAATTGCATAAATAAATTAATTTGTCCCTACTTTAATAAAAGCAAATTTTAGGGTGTTACAATTCTACCCCCCTTAAAATTAATCTCGTCCTCGAGATTAGTTAGTGCTTACTCAAAAAGTTGGGGATATGACTTTCTCAATTCTTCCTATCTTTCCCAGGTTGCCTCATCCTCTGTATACCGATTCTACTGAACCTTGCACATTTTTATAATTCTGCTCCTTGTGACTCGCTCTGCTGTTTCCAATATTTTAACTGGGTATTCCTCATACGTGAGATCTTCTTTAACAACCAATTCCTCCAATGGTATTTGCTCTTCGGGCACTCGCAAACACTTTCTAAGTTGGGATACATGAAACACATCATGAACACCCGAGAAACTTTCGGGTAGTTCTAGCTGATAAGCTACTTCTCCGCGTCTTGCTAGAATCTTGAATGGGCCAATATACCTTGGTGCCAATTTACCTTTCATATTGAACCTTTTTACACCTCGCATAGGTGATACTTTTAGGTAGACATAGTCTCCTACTTCAAATGTCAGTTCTCTTCTTCTTGTGTCTGCATAACTCTTTTGTCGCGACTGAGCCACTCTCAAGTTTTCTCTAATTTTCGCAACTTGTTCCTCTGCATCTCTCAACACTGCTGGTCCAAACACTTGAGTTTCTCCTGTTTGGTTCTAAAATAAAGGTGTTCTACATTTACGACCATACAAAGCCTCGAACGGTGCCATCTTGAGACTCTTTTGGTAACTATTATTATAAGAGAACTCTGCGTATGGTAAACTCTTATCCCAACTATCACCTTTTTGCAATGCACAAGCTCTCAACATGTCCTCTAATATTTGATTGGTCCATTCTGTTTGTCCATCTGTCTGAGGATGATAGGCAGTACTAAAATTCAGCTCAGTTCCCAAAGATTCATGTATTTTTTTCCAAAAGTGCGACGTGAATTGAGTACCTCTGTCAGACACAATTTTCTTAGGAACCCCATGCAGACACACAATTCTTGCCATATATAATTCAGCTAGCTTTGCTCCGGCATAGGTAGTCTTAACCGGTATAAAGTGAGCAACTTTAGTTAAACGATCAACAATTACCCAAATAGAATCATACCCTAACTGAGTACGTGGCAAACCAACGATGAAATCCATACCAACTTCATCCCACTTCCATTCAGGTATCTTCATAGGTTGTAGCAAATCTGCAGGCCTCTGATGCTCAGCTTTAACTCTCTGACAGGTGTCACATATTGCTACATATTCTGCCACATCTCTTTTAAGTCCAACCCACCAATACCTTTCTTTAAGATCTAAATACATTTTTGTGCTGCCGGGATGTATGGAGTAGGCTGAGTCATGAGCTTCTTGGAGTATCGCGTCGCGAATAGATCTTATCTCGGGTACACACAACCTTTTTCCAAACCATAGAGTACCCTGTTCATCTATTCTAAATCCGGGTGACTTACCAACCACTACATTTTCAGCTATCTCTCTGAGCTTCTCATCTTCCAGCTGCCCTTTGCGTATATCCTGCTCTAGTGTAGGTTCAACCACTATATCCATAGCATTAGTAACCAAACTTAAATTGAGACGCTCAAATTCAGCACATAGCTCCTCTGGCATAGGGGTTACTCGCATCTCATTAGCAAAGCTCTTTCTATTAAGGGCATCAGCGACAACATTCGCTTTTTCCGGATGATAATGTACCTCCAAATCATAATCCTTGATCAACTCTAACCAGCGACGTTGCCTCAAATTCAGATCTGACTGAGTAAAAATATATTTCAAACTCTTGTGGTCGGTGTAGATATCACACTTTTGCCCAATAATATAGTGTCTCCAAATTTTTAACGAATGCACAAGTGCAGCTAACTCAAGGTCATGAGTAGGATAATTCAATTCATGTTTTCTCAGCTGTCTTGACGCATAGGCCACAACTCTTCCTTCTTGCATAAGAACACAACCCAAGCCTTGACGAGATGCATCGCAATATATAGCAAATCTCTTGCTCAAATCCGGCAAAGTCAACACGGGGGCTGTGGTAAATCTTTTCTTCAATTCTTCAAAATTCTTTTGACATTTTTCCGACCAAACAAACTTAGCATTCTTTTCTAATAAAGCAGTCATAGGCTTAGCAAGCTTTGAGAACCCTTCAATAAATCTCCTGTAATACCCTGCTGATCCCAGAAAACTACGAATCTCGCTAACAGTTGTTGGTAGCTTCCAATTTAGAACATCTTCTACTTTGCTAGGATCAACCGCTATACCACCATTGGAGACAATACGACCAAGAAAGGCAACTTCCTTTAACCAAAATTCACACTTGCTCCGCTTAGCATACAACTTATGCTCTCGTAATTTTTGTAGCACCAATCTTAAGTCTTCAGCATGTTCCTCCTTATTTTTCGAAAAATATCATCAATAAATACCACAACAAACTTGTCTAGGTACTCCATAAACACTTTATTCATCAGATACATAAAGTAGGCAGGTGCATTGGTCAATCCAAAGGACATCACGGTGTACTCATATAACCCATACCGTGTAGTGAAAGCTGTCTTAGGTATATCTGTAGCACGAATTTTTAGTTGATGGTAACCGGAACGAAGATCAATCTTGGAAAATACACAGGCTCCTCTCAGTTGGTCAAACAAATCATCAATTCTAGGCAATGGATATTTATTCTTGATAGTAACCTCATTAAGTGACCGATAATCCACACACATCCGCTGACTTCCATCTTTCTTATCAACAAAAATAACTGGTGCTCCCCAAGGTGAAGAACTAGGCCGAATAAAACCTTTGTCTAATAATTCTTTAATTTGTTTCTTAAGTTCTTCTAACTCATTTACTCCCATTCTATATGGACGCTTAGCTATGGGTGCAGTTCCAGGCAACAATTCAATAATAAATTCAATGTCGCGGTCGGGTGGCATACCTGGCAATTCATCAGGGAATACGTCCGGAAACTCATCCACAACGTGATCTAGCTGGCTGTCATCCTCCTGGAGTTGATTAACTGTCGCTGCAGGTGGTGGTTGCATTATTACATCAACACTGACTTTGTCTCCTTTAGGCGTAGTTAACACAACGACCTTCTCTTCACACTGAATAACTGCCTTATTTTTCTTCATCCAATCCAGACCCAATATGACATCAATCCCAGCTGTTCTTATTACGGTAAGGTTCACTTTAAAGTCTACCCCCCTTAGAGCAATATTAACCGAAGGACAATAATATTGAGCTTGCATAGCCCCACCCGGTGAATTTACTAATATTGGGTTTTGTAGAGCTAAAAGTGGTATACTCCGTACTCTAACAAAACTTTGTGATACGAAAGAGTGCGAAGCACCGGAATCAAAAAGAACAGTAGCGAGGATGGAGTTGACGCTGAACGTACCCATCATAACTTCTGGTGCTTCCTGAGCTGTCTCTGTGGACACATGATTCACCCTTCCTTGATTAGATGGTGGCTGGTATCTGCTCTTTGGGTTGCTCCCCTGGGGAGTCTGCTGGTTCTGCTTCTTGGGGCAGTTGTAGGAGAGGTGTCCAGTTTCTCCACAACCAAAACACTTGATGGGGGTGCCCGGTGTATTAGTCCTCATGGGAGTCTTACTCGGGGTAGCTTGCTGGGGTGTTTGAGAGGGAGTCTTCTGCTGCTGCTGAGGATAGGGGGAACGAGGTTGGTTCTGATTACGATTCCACTGACTAGATCCCCCTTGGTTCCACTGGTTGGATGGCCCCTGGTGTTTCTGCTGAAATTTTTGCTGCGCGGTATTGGGACGCTGACGGTTGTTCCTGGAAAAACCTGGTCCTTGCTTCTTCCTCTTGTTATCAGCCATCTCCTGGTGCTTGTTGTCAATCACGATAGCGCGGTTCACAAGCTCTTGGAAATTGGGGTAGGTGGTTGTCATGAGTTGGAGTTGCAATCTATCATGAAGTCCCTTGAGGAAGAGACATTGCTTGTCCTTGTCATTAGCAACATCGTCAGGAGCATACCGTGACAATTGAACAAAATGATCACGGAATTCTGGCACAGACATCCGTCCTTGCTTCAGAGATCTGAACTCTGCCTGCTTCAGCTCGATCAGACCTTCAGGGATATGATATGACCTGAAGTTTTCACAAAACTCTTGCCAGGTGATAGGAGGTGCATTGTTGGGACGACCATACTGGAATGATTCCCACCAGTCTTGAGCAGCTCCTTGCAACTGTCCAGATGCATATAACACCTTCTCTTGATCGTTGCACTGCGCAATGTTGAGTTGCCTCTCCACAGCGCGAAGCCAGTCATCAGCATCTAGCGGGTCAGCGGCATGGTTGAACACAGGTGGATGACCCTTCAGAAATTCTCCTCGCTTATCTCTAGCAGGAGCTTGAACAGGCTGCGGTCCTCCAGCTGGTTGGTGCTGAATGAACTGCATCATAGTTTGCATCAGCTGGTTCTGCGAAACGATGAGGTCTTGAATGCTAGGTTGCGGTGGTGGTGGTGGGTTGGCATTCCTCCTGTTACCGGACATCTATTTTTCAACACATAAATGAGTTTTAGTATTTTTACCATTATGCAATCACTTATAAATAACGAATCTGAATTTTCTGGGCGAGATCCGATAACAGCAGTGAAGAAAAACGATCATATCTGGAGTTTCCGAAATCAAACAGAGACGTTCTCTATACTGTTGGAAATATCAGAAAATTTTCTACAACTTCCATGTTGATCACTTCTCCAGATTCGGAAGTTAAATTAACCAAAAATAGACACGAACAGAAACTGTCCAGGCTGCCAGACTGCGCAGAAACTTCAATTTGCAATAGTTACATCTCTCTAACCATAATGGATATTAACTTGATTCTTGTGGCAATGAAAAGGTCTGGAAGTCTACTGTTCCCCATTAAATTGTCATAATTTTTGAAATTACGAAATTAATTAAGAATAATTAACAAGACAGAGAGGTCTGAAAAATAGATTTGGTGAAACACAGATTTAACCAAAACAACTATTGATTCAATAATTCTCAAATCTTAGACCCTAACTAGTAGAGTTGTAGTAATGCCCACAATTCTCAGCACTCATTACAAAGAACCAAATCACAAATATTTCATAAGAATAAAGCAACTAACACATACAGTTTCATACGCACACAAGACTCGAACTCAACTTAGCGCTACTAGCGTCTTTTATTGCTAAGGGAATTTCCTAACCCTATGGAGCGGAATCCTTGAATGGTGGAGGTGTGGGAATCTCCTGGAATAGCTTTGGTTGGTTGAGTCTTGCTCGATATCCATCAATCTCTTGATCTGCTTGTGCGCTGGCACTCTTAGCTCTTGCCAGATCGCGTTCCAAACCATGGACTCTTCCCATAAGTGCCCAAGACAATCTTGCGAAAGCTCTAAGAGCGGGCTGATCCACTTCGGGCATAGTCATGGCGACGTCACCTTCTTCAGTCACCACGCGAGGGTAGAATCTATGGACATCTCCTTCCAAATCTTCATAGCGGCGACCATGGTAGTAGAGATAGGCATGAGTAGCGGCATCTTCCATGCTCTCTTCCATGGTCCTACGTGGAGCGGCGCTTTAGTGAACAGATTTCGTCTTGTAAGCTATATGTTGTGCATCCCAAACCTTGATATTCAACTCTGTGGTCTAGTAGGTGTCTCGTAGAGGATGCGTGTGCTCCATGCGATAGTAGTTGAGAGTAGGTTGCAGGTCGGCGTAGTAGAGGGTCAGCATGTTGACGAGCGTTGTGTGGAAAAATGCATCTTCTTCTGGATACTTAGTATATTCCTCCTGGATCCATCCCATCCTCCTGAGCGGTTCACCTCTGGCGGGGGCTTCGGGTGCGGGTGGAGTAGCAGGCGTCGGCGACGGAAGGATCTCTTCAATATCTTCCATGTACATAGCTTCCTCTTCACTTTCATTTTCCGGGGCGATCACCACGTCGTCTTCAGCTGGAATGTCCAAAGCTCGCGGTAGGTAGTAGCCTCCGGTGCTCATGCGTGCAGTTTTGCGACCACGAACCATCTTCTCCAATATAGATCAAGACAAAGTTAGATTTAGAATAGACTGAATATTTTTATAATGGAATAAGGATAAGAGAAGCATAAAAATTTTAGCAGTTAGCAAGTTAAGGTGAAAAGCATGAATGAGGTGAGAAAAAAAACATCTCTAGAATTTCTAGGTTTGCGTCCTACAGTCAACCTATGCTCTGATACCAATCTGTCACACCCAATTTTAAGGATAAAATTGAATGAACCAACTTATGTGCGCCCAAAGATCAATCACACACATAAGCGACAAATTACATAGTACCATCACAAGGTTCAATATATAACGAATAATATCACAGAGTCTTTACATATATAGCGGCGGACTAATAAATATAATCTCTCGCGGAAGCTCCAATTCACAGGGAAGTAGTTGACTGGTGAACCACAATCCTAGTAATCCTCAGAAGAATCATCATAGTCATCTGTTACCCATCCGGGATTTTTATCCAAATATAAAAAATAAAGCAAGCGTAAGTACATGTCGTACTCAACAAGAATAGCATGGGTTCATGAGGCTCAAATAAGGCAAGACACTGGTTTGACAGCGGTTGCTTTTAGTTGATCACATTTTAGCAAATTGAGTAGCAGCAATAGATTATACCAAGGAACAAGATTTGCACGATCATATAAACATGATAATTAATATGGAATAAACATCAACAGAAACTTCAAATAAATCAATATTAAATTAGTTAAGTTCCTGTAAGACGTCCAAGGCCACTCGTGACCGTGAGCGCGGCTGATATATCAGTTTTACACTCTGCAGAGGTTGCACACTTTCACCATGAGTCGTGATTCCCATATGCCAAGGGTCATGACTCCCATGTCACCTCACCAAGGAAGTGCAGCAGGGTACACTATGAAGTCTTTCAAGAGCCTTCCTAACATGCCACTAATCAATCCAGGCGCAATGGCAAGGGGTGGTAGAGCCCTCCTTCTAGTGGAACACACACGCAGCAGTACACACAAAGACAGGAGCCGCAAAACAATCAGCTCGGCAAGGAACCTTTCAAGATTAACAACATAATAGCAAGTAACTTCATACTTGACTAAAGTCAGAGCCATATGACCCTCATGGTTGCGCTGTAAGTCCCGGTGTCATACTTACAGTTAAGTCCTTAGTCCATGTTGCTAAAAAGCATCTTTTAATCTTTATTTCATAATCAATTATTCAAGTTTATAAGATCATGACCCATCACAGCACTAGCATCATTACTCAAATGCAATCTCATAGGTGACAAGGATCAAGTGATCAAAAGCTAGGAATAAAAACTAGGGTTGCCAAGGTAGACACATGCATCATGAATTTGGTGATTAAGGTGAATAGGCAACAAGGATGGTCCATGCTATACTTGCCTTGATCAAAGTGCTCTGGAGAACTTGGATCCTCCATGTACTCTTGATCACCAACGTATTGCTCACCGTCTGAACTCGATCATAAAATCACCACACAATCATCGAGGCAATCATACACGAAGCAAACAAGATCTATATTAGAAACAGTACACCAACAGTAGGAAAACAGATTGAAAAGTGTATAAAAATAATCTACGCGTCGCTACGATTCCAACGATATAAAGTTCATGCAAATCGGAGTTCAAAAGGGATAGTTATGAAATAAACAAGTTTTACTTTAATAAAATAATAGATTAAATCTAATCTCGAATTTTAAAAGTTGAAAACATGTGTAACAGTAGCATCATTAGATAGATTACGAAATTACGAATCTAACGAGACTTGAACGGATCAAATCGGAGCTAAAACGAATAAAATATGGCCGAAATAAACTGAGTGGCAAATCTGTAAATATTGAAAACGCCTTTTGAATTAAAACCGAGGAAATACGTTTCCTAAATAGGAAAGCGTAATCTGAGAAATACGCCAAAGGATCGCGGATTAGAACATTAAAAAGCTCAGGGGCTCTTTTGCAAAAGTGCCGGCGAAAGGGTATCTCTCACTGTGAGCCGTTGGATCGGCCGTGGACGGCGCAGGTAGCTCGGGGGAAAGAGGGGCGACCCTGGTCGCCGGAGTCGGGCGGCGCCCGGCCGATTCCTCGCCGGCAAGATGGCCGGAGACGGCGTTTTCGGGGCTAGGAAGCTCGGCACACCTCGGGATCTGGTCGGGAAGCAAGAGGAGCTCAAGCCAAACCTATCTATGGTCTCGGTTGCCACAGAGGTAGCTCGGGGAGGATGCGGCGAGCTAGGTGGCGGAACTATGGCGGCGGTGAAGCTCGGCGTCATGGCTATAGTGCACAAAACTGAGGGAGAAGGGGTCGGGAAGGTCCCTGACCTTGCTGCGAAGCTTGGAGAACAACCAATTTCGACGGAGAAGTCTTCCCGAGGAGAAATCGACGGCAGCGGCGGAGCTCGGGGCGGCGGCTAGGGCAAGATTGGAGGGCGTGGCTTGCTCGGGAACTTGTGGAGAGGGACGGCAGTGCTCAGCCGACCTATATAGGGGCGCGAGGGAGGCGTAGGAGATCCGGACTTCGGGAGATTCGGTGGTGAGGATACGGTCGGAGGCGGCAGTAGTGCTCGGTTCGGGCTCTGTCCGGAGGAAGGGGACGGCGCTGTGCCGTGGCCCGACGCGTCAGTGCCAGTAGGAGGGGGGAAAAGAGGGTCGCGGCTTCCTTTTCTGGGCCGGTGGAGGCGTGCTCAGGACGGACTCGTCCGAAAGTTCCGGCGGCGGTCGGTTGGACATCGAGTCCTGCTCGGACTCCAGAGGGAGGAAGGGGACGACTCTGAGCAGCAGGCCCCGCATGGCAGCCAAAGGAGAAAGGCGCCTGCGCGAGGAAGATGGGCCGGTCTGCCGACGCTCGGGCGGCCTTCGGCCCAAGCGGGTGAAAAAGGAAAAGGGGAGGTTTCCAAATACATTTGAATATTTTCAAATCTCAATAAAGTGCAAATCAAACAAAAATATCATTGAGCAGCATGGATGCAACAAATCATGTTTCTAAATCCTATGATTTATTTTAATTGCTAAAAATTATTATTTGCTAGGTTAACATGCCAAACAGTTGCATAAATAAATCAATTTGTCCCTACTTCAATAAAAGCAAATTTTAGGGTGTTACAATTACAGCTGCATAGGAAAACCTCAGCATATAGGTCTGCTTGTATAGCCTTGCATCCACTTTCCACAAAGCAAATGCTGCATAGGTGGGCTCCGTGGCGAGTACAAATCGTACTGATAAATTTGCTGTCAGGTGACGAGAATGAGTACGACTTCGAGGGAGATGATGACGAGGAATAGGGTCACATGATACACTCAAGTTGGCCGTGAAGGATGAATCGCTTCCGCATCTTCTAAACCTTCTCTGAATGTTGATTCCGGCAATGTGGCGATGTAATAAATGTTTATGTAAGACTTAATTACCGTTGTATGGATTCTGGTGTCAACTGAGATATGGGTAATTTCATGGATTGTCCCAAGCAATCTGTTGAATTACAATTCGAGCATGTGGATTTCCCTTCGCGGAAATCGAGGTCGTTTCAGTTGGTATCAGAGCCATACTTGACTGTAGGACGAGACCCATAGAAAATGGACATTAGAATAGGAAGCCAGACTCTCTTTCGGTTATATTACCGACCTTGCATTCACTTTTTATGCAATGGCTTATCTAATACAAGGACCTGCTAATCCGTTTCTTGAAAAAAATTTGCAGATGACCAGCCTTGGACCACCACTTCGTCCACTGCACGACGGCACTATTGAGATCCCGATCAACGGAAGGAACCACGGCGGATTTGCCATGGTACTACGCCAGGTATTGGAGGAGCTGGGAGCACCGTCTGACCAGATCCAGTACTTCAGCCGAGGGAAGCTTGTCGAG
This sequence comes from Eremochloa ophiuroides, assembly GCA_038502445.1. NCBI lineage: Eukaryota > Viridiplantae > Streptophyta > Magnoliopsida > Poales > Poaceae > Eremochloa > Eremochloa ophiuroides. Next base: position 32,906,821 of record JAHLJS010000001.1, on the reverse strand, counting down.
GCTGAGAGGTTTGAAGGACCTGTCACTACCAGAGTTGAGACACCCGTCAGCCTGACCCTTCCAGGAATGCCGGTTTTTACTGACTACACTGCTGGAGAGACTGTGGAGGACAGAGTACAGTCCGTCTCCCGCAAGGTACTACGCGCAGTTGTGTACACAGCATACGAGTACCTTAAGGGGACCCACTTCCGTCTGCTACCTCAGGCCCTTGGAGCTGCACCCTGACCCCATCCAGAGGATTCTGTACACCAGCCAGATCGTTCAGGCCGAGACTGACCCTTGCCTACGCACAGTGGCACACCACCTCCAGGAGCAGGACGAGTTCATCGGCTCATTGGAGCAAAGGAGGCAGCGTGACCGAGAGGTCGAGGACAGTTTGCAGAAAGGGACTCAGACCCTGGAGAGTTTGAGCAGAGCAGTCACTGACTTGCAGTTGGAGATGCAGCGCCGTGATGAGTTACACCAAGCCGAGATCGCCGACTTGCGAGACAAGATCGGAGATTTTGGGCTACGCAATGACTACCTGAACAGCAGAGTATTGGGATTACAGAGGAGGCTGGACGACAAGGAGAGAGCGCTTGCTGAGAGGGAGCAGAGGAGCAGAGACAGAGGAGTCGAGATGAGCACGTTGCGCTCCAGGATCAGGGAGTTGGAGAAGCAGTTGGAGAAAGCCGAGGAGAAGTCCACCCGCAACCAAGGGATTCTGATCGACCGCGTGAAGATGGTGGAGTTCCTAAAGGACAAGCTACGGAGGACAGAGACAGCTTGGAAGCAGTCCGACGCCCGGAGAGCTATTGAGGTCCGGAAGGTACAGAGTTCGCTTCCCCCACTGGAGATGGTGAAGCCCCGGGAGGGAGACTTCCGCGTACCACCCACTACGCTCAACCTGGGAGCATGTCCGTCTCAAAGGATGCAGGAGATTGAGGCCACCCCAGAGCTAGCTGTAGCTCTCGACTATGTCAAGCGCCTGACCATGACCGACGACGAGATCGAGGCAGAGGACAGCCGCATACCCGACGCCGTACTCGACCTTATGCACCAGTAGCTTATGGGACCCTACGTGGCCCTTAGACTAGTGATACCATGAGTTGTCCTGTCATTGGCTATCTGCGCATAGCACGATCTTCTTAGCAGCTAGGAACATCCTTTATGTAATAATAACCATGTGATGAGTGACATTTGGATCTTATGCTTCTTATGGTTCTCTATGCTTCTTTGGTTGAGTGTAGGATAGCATGAAAAATGTTTTAATTCATTTAAATCGTTGAAAACATCTAACTCCTACTTAAACCACTACAAGATAATTACTGCACGTAAGCATAACATACCTGTAACCCCGAGAGCAAACCCCATCCTAACTAGCTCGCCCTTAGGAACCTTCAGAAGCGTTCACATATGTAGGGGAGTGATAATCACAATTGAGGGACTTGACTTTCGAGCTGACCTAACCCTACTACCCTCCAATAGCTTAGATGTCATCTTAGGCATGGACTGGCTAACCAAACACCGGGGAGTGATATCTTGTTCACCTAGATATGTTCAGGTAACCCACCCTTGGGGAATAGCTGTCCGATGTGTACCCCAAACCGAGAGAGTCCAAGCCCTCCTATGCGCCCTGGAGACTAAAGCAGATAAGACAAAGCTGACATTCAGAGATGTGCCAGTGGTCTGTGAGTTCAATGACGTATTTCCAGAGGAGTTGCCAGGAATGCCACCAGATAGAGACGTGGAGTTTGTTATAGAGCTGATGCCAGGGACTGCACCGATTGCCAAAAGACCCTACAGAATGTCAGCTGATGAGTTGAAGGAACTCAAGAAGCAGCTGGGAGAATTACTGGAGAAGGGCTTCATTAGGCCTAGTGCTTCGCCCTGGGGATCTCCCATTTTGTTTGTCAAGAAGAAGGATGGCACGACGAGGATGTGCATTGACTACCGGAATCTGAAAGCGGTCACAGTCAAGAATAAGTACCCACTGCCCCGCATCGATGATCTGTTAGATCAACTGAGTAAGGCCAAGTACTTCTCGAAGATCGATCTCCGATCAGGGTACCATCAGATGAAGATCAGGGAAGAGGATATCCCGAAGACTGCATTTGTCACTAGATATGGACAGTATGAGTGCACAGTAGTCTCATTTGGACTCACTAATGCTCCAGCATACTTCATGAACATGATGAACAAGATCTTCATGAATGAGCTAGACAAGTTTGTGGTGGTATTCATTGATGATATATTGGTTTATTCAGCCACAAAAGAGGAACATGAACATCATCTGAGGACCGTATTGGAGAGGTTGTCTCGCAACCAGCTATACGCCAAATTCTCCAAGTGCGAATTCTGGCTTGAGGAAGTTGCTTTCCTTGGACACGTACTGTCAGGAGAAGGAGTCGCGGTAGACCCAGCCAAGATTGAAGCTGTGAAAGAGTGGGAACAACCCTGTAATGTGTCAGAAATCAGAAGCTTTTTGGGACTTGCAGGATACTATCGCAGATTTATTGAGAATTTCTCCAAGATTGCAAGACCCATGGAAAGAGAACAAGTTTATATGGACTCCTGAATGTGAGAAGAGTTTCCAGACCTTGAAGGAGAAGCTCACTACTACACCTGTACTAGCCCTACCCGACATTCACAAAGATTTTGTTGTATATTGTGACGCCTCTCGGCAAGGTTTGGGCTATGTACTGATGCAAGAAGGAAGAGTGATAGCTTATGCCTCAAGACAGTTGAAGGAACATGAGCAGCGATACCCGACTCATGACCTAGAACTTGCAGCCGTGGTACATGCACTCAAGATTTGGAGACACTATCTAATAAGCAACAAGTGTGACATCTACACTGATCACAAGAGCCTGAAGTACTTCTTCACACAAGAAGATCTGAATATGAGGCAGCGCAGATGGCTAGAACTCATCAAAGACTATGATCTTGAGATCCATTACCACCCAGGAAAGGCTAATGTTGTCGCTGATGCACTTAGCCGCAAAAGCTACTGCCATACCCTCATCACCAACTCTATGCCGCCTGAACTCAGGAGAGAGTTCGACGCATTCCAGCTCGAGGTAGTCTCCTATGGCATGCTAAATGAGCTTCGCGTCGAGTACAATCTCACCTCACGGATCCGTGAAGCACAAAGGAACTGTCCTGAGATAGACTATATCCGTGGTTTGATGAAACTGGGGAGAGGCCCCGAATACCAAGAAGATGAGCAGAGAACTGTATGGTACAAAGATAGAATCTGCGTACCGGACTCAGCGATACGAGAAGAGATCCTGTTGGAAGGGCATGACTCCAAATATTGCATTCACCCAGGGTCAGCCAAGATGTACCATGATCTAAGGAAGCACTTCTGGTGGGAGAATATGAAGACAGACATTGCAGGGCATGTAGCCCGATGTGATACATACAATAGAATCAAGGCCGAGCATCAAAGACCAGCAGGGTTGCTACAACCAGTTGAGATACCGGAATGGAAGTGGGAATGCATATCCATGGACTTTATAATAGGACTGCCCCGATCCGAGCATGGGTATGATTCTATATGGGTAATAGTGGGCCGTCTAACCAAAGTTGCACATTTTATACCAGTCAAAAGGAAGTATAGAGTTGAAAAGCTAGCAGATCTGTACGTATCAAACATTTTGAAGTTACATGGGGCGCCTCTGAGTATTATATCTGACCGAGGCTCACAGTTCATATCACAGTTCTGGAAATCCTTGCACAAGTCCATCGGGACCAAGCTCGACTATAGCACGGCTTATCACCCACAAACTGACGGTCAAACAGAAAGAGTGAACCAAATTCTCGAAGATATGCTCCGAGCTTGTGTGATAAAATACAAGACCAGTTGGGAAAGCTGCTTACCCACGCTGAATTCTCGTACAACAACAGCTATCAAACAAGCCTCAAGATGTCACCGTTTGAGGCATTGTATGGGAGACCCTGCAGGACCCCGCTAATGTGGTCAGAACCCGGAGAGAGGGCCTTCTTTGGCCCTGCTAAGATTGTAGAAGCAGAGGAAGGCGTAGCACAGGTCAGAGAAAATTTGAGAATTGCACAGAGTAGGCAAAAGAGCTATGCAGATAGAAGACGTAGAGAGCTTGAGTTCAAGGTTGGGGATTATGTCTACCTCAAGGTATCTCCACTTCGTGGCACTGTCAGATTCCACGTGAAGGGGAAATTGGCGCCAAGATATGTTGGGCCATACAAGATCTATAAAAGGATTGGGAAGCTTGCTTACAAGCTGGAACTACCGGAGGAATTATTTGGAGTACACCCTGTGTTCCATGTCTCACAATTAAGGAAGTGTTTGAAGCTTTCCGAGGAGCAAGTTCCTACGGATGCACTAGATCTGCAAGACACGCTTGAATACAAGGAACATCCGATCAAGATCTTGGCACGGGATACCAAGGAGACGCGGAACAAGACCATTCCGATGTGCAAGGTACAATGGAGCAATCACACTGAAAGGGAAGCTACGTGGGAGAAAGAATCGGACTTGCGGATTATGTTTCCTTACCCCTTCGATGGGTATGTTATCTCTGAATCTCGAGGTCGAGATCCTAATGAGGGGGGAGGACTGTAACAACCCTAAAAATCCACACAACCTAAAAATCCCAACCAATTAAAATTTTTCATTTATTTATTGTGAAAACCCATTTTTCTTGTGCAAGCATATAGGTTTCATTATGAATTTGGTAATAAAGGAGTATAGCTTGCATTTTAATTCCATTCACATAGAATAATAACTTATGCATCATTTGGGATTTATTGCAATTTATGTTTGTATTTACTCGATATTTAAAAAGGGTAATATATGTATATAAATACACTTAAGTGAAAATAGAAAAGGAAAAAGAAAAGAGAAGAGAGGAAGAATGGAAGCCAGCCTGTCGGCCCACGTTGCGGCCCGGCAACGCGCGCGCGACCGGCACACACGCGCTCGCTGCCAACCCGGGCCCGCATGTCAGCCGCCTTCCCCTTCCACTGTTTCTCTTCCTCACGAAGGCGACGCGCCTGCTGGGGGTGTCACGCGAATGGCGTGACCCCGGACCCATGGCCGACAGCACCACGCCCCGCAGAGTTGTCCCCCTCCTGTCCCCTCCTTTCTTGGCCGCCAAGCGAGCCCGCGTGCACCCTAAAACCCTAGCTCAAGCGCACGGATGAGCTCCACGTACACCCACCGATACCCATCACCGTCCGCCGCTGTTCCGAGAACCGGCCGCCTATAAATTGGAGCACCCGAGGAGCCCTAGCCCATTCCCATTCGCAGCCGCCATGCTACGGCTCCACAAGCCACCGCACCCCACCGCATAGCCGAGAGAGAGGGAGAAGGGCGGAGCAGAGGAGGAGGAGCTGCCGGAGCGCTGCCGCCGCGGAGCGCGCCGAGCCGGACACGGAGGAGAAGCCGGAGCCCCATCGCGGTTCGGCACGGCACTGCGTACGCTCTGCACGGCTCCGACTCGCCACTGCATCGCCATCCTATCTTCACCGACACCGCGGTGAGCCACCCGAGCACCTTGCCAACCTCGCCGTGCTTTCGGCCATGGCGCTCGGCTTCACGAGCGCGTAGGCCACGGGTCGATTCCGACCCTGGAACACCGCGCGCACACACACAAGACCTGCCAAGCCAAACGGGTGACGCGCATATACACTGGAGTGACTTCGACGGGCACCGCAGTCATGGGCATTCGGAGCGCCGCCGTCTCGTCGGCGTTCCCGAGAACCTGAGCCAGTAGCATCGTCTTGCCACCCATCGGCACGACCACTAGCTCCACGGGCACGACGGACTAGCCTGAATCGCAAAGACCGACCATCCATGGCCCCGGAGCGCAGCACGACGCGCTCGCGGGAAGACGTGCTCGCCATGGCACGTTTTGGCGCGGCGAAGTCCGTTCAGGGTCTAGCTGAGTATCTCCCGCGGTAGGAGGGAGCCAAGATGGTACACCGAGACCTCGCGAACGAACCCGCCTCGCGGGATTGAAGCCGGAACCACCTGAATCGCCTTGGCCGCGTGCGCCGTGACCTTACCGGAGCACCGCCGCGAGCCGTCGCCAAAAGAAGGCCATGCCATGGCTAAAGTTCGCCACTAGAGTGTTGTATGCCTCTCTGGCCTCACCAATTTGACAAGACCGCATTCGATTGAACCAAGACATGGTCGTAGCCGCGTTGCCGCCTTCCGCCGTCGTCGGCGACACGCCGCCGCCACAACCGAGCACCTTGGGAATCTCGGTAGCCAAAATTGGTAGTTGGTATACCATCGCCATAGACCCTGGAGGCGTATACATCTCCTAGAAGACCTCCTTAGCCCCGCCGGAACCTCACAGTCGCGGCGACATCGCCGCCGATGACTGGAGCATCTCAATACCGCGACCAGGAACAAAAACCGACCACCTCGGACAAGCTTAGTTGCGGAAGATCGAACCTCCATAGCCCGGAACACCGAGAGGTGCGTTCTCGGGGAAACGTGATCGCCGCCGACACGTTCCACCTCGCCTAAAATCCGTTCCGAGTACCCCCGATCTCCTCGCGCTGCGGAGAAAGGCCGCTGAGGTTCGCCAAGTCTGCCTCGGCACCACCGCTAGATAGCCGAGCCCCGAATCATGTCTGTCGCCTTGGCTACGTGCGCCTCCACCTCGTCGGAGAACCGCCGTATGCCGTGGCATAGAAGGGAACCACACCCGTTCGTGCCAAAACCGAACCCCGGCCACCACACCGCCGCCCGCCTCGCCGGAGAAGCGCCTGTGCCGTGGCCGAGCACCAAAAGGGACCCTGTTAGCCAAATTGGATCCCTTAGAAACGAATATTGGGGCCCGGAGGGGAGAAATTGCCTCGCTGTGAACTGCAACGTAGCCTACCGGAGCTTTAGCCCTGCGGCAGCTCGCCGCCGGCCGCCATGGCACGCCGAATGGTCGGCCAAGGTCACAAACCACCCCCGACCACCGCCGACGCCCCCCCGACCTCTGAGAACCAGCCCCGACCTCTGAAGAGCGGCACCCTCGGCGCCCAAAATTCCGATTCGCCCGAGCCTCCCCGGGAGAGCTCGGGAGAGCGGCACCCTCGGCGCCCAAATGTCCGATTCGCCCGAGCCTCCCCGGGAGAGCTCGGGAGAGCGGCACCCTCGGCGCCCCGAATCTCCGATACGCCCGAGCTATGCCGAGGTACGCCGAGGAACGCCGAGGTACGCCGAGCTCCGCCAAGCCCCGCCGAGCTACGCCGAGCCCCGCCGAGCTCCGTCGAGCTACGCCGAGCTACGCCGAGCCCCGCCAAGCCCCGCCAAGCCCCGCCGAGCTCCGCCGAGCTACCCCCGACCACCGCCGAACTACGCCGAGCTCCGCCGAGCTACCCCCGACCACCGCCGAGCTCCGCCGAGCTCCGCAGAGCTACGCCGAGCTACGCCGACGCCAGCGACTCTCTGGGAACCAGCATCGAACACCTGGTGGGCGACCATCGGGTCTGTGTTCTGATGAGGCGCCACATGCCGCACTACTGGACCCGCGCGCCACGTGGACCAATGCCGAGCTGCCCCTGATTAACCGACCAATTTTCCCATTTTCGGAAAATAGGATAATCTTCGAAAATCCATAACTTATTCATTCGATGTCCAAAAATTGCGCACCATATATCAAAATTCTCAGAAAAATGAGATCTACAATCTAAGACTATGTTTGTGTGCATTTGTCTCTTTATTTTATTGGATTTTTCTGAAATACTCTATAGGAGTCGCTGATGCGACTATTTCGTGTTCGATTTCAGAGCCGGAGGAGGATCTGACTAAGGAAGACGACCACGAGTACTTTCAGGAGATAGGAGACGACTACGAAGGTGCCACGTCCCACCAAATCCTTAGATCCTATTTACGCATTGCAAATGACATTGTTGCTATTGCTTTATGATTATGCATGGATTGGTTGCATGATAGTATATTTGAATTCCCTGCCTTGATAAGACTATACCCTGCTATCCGCTGTTAGGTTAGCTGCTGCTTAATTTACTGTTACTCTTCCACTACTTACTACTTGCTATATGCTATATGGTGGAATTGGGACGGTGTATATCTGATTATAACCACTGGGAGAGAGTGCTGCGTGCGTCTTGGGTGCGTGGTAAGGGTTGATGTCGACCAAGTGGGATGTGAGACAAGCCCGTGGGGCAAGTCGTGCCGGGGGTGCAACCTGGGCATCCCCACGAGAGATACCTGTGGCGGGTAATGACTTATGAGGTGGTTCCGGGATGTGCATTGAAGTCCCGTGAGCGGAGGTACCGTGATGGCACGGGGAGAGTATCCCCTAAGTGGAGATGCCTACTTGGTCACAACCTAGGATCTGACTAGTGACCAGAAACATCTGGATTCCCTTGCTACTCACTCGCTTCTGATGGGCGGGAGACGGCTGGACTACTTGGTAGGGCGGTGCCACTACTGCTAGGTTGAGAGGTGATAAGGGTGGACGGTGACGGATGGCAGATTCCCGTACCATTCTAGATGCGCAGTACCACTGATGGGGCCCGGTACTGCGTCTCCCAGTCTCAGCATGACGGTGTTGGATCCGGAATATCCCAGGGCTGAGTGGTAGGGTGGTACCGACCTAGGCAAGCAAGCACCCGGAATTCTACCTAGATGATTGTACAGCATCGATGATGGATAATCTTGTGAGTAGTAAAACCTCTGCAGAGTGTATGGTTGATCGATCGATACATAAGCCAACCCTATGGCTACGGACCTTTCCTAATGTTTCTGCAACCACTATTTGATGAGAGCATATTCTTTTCTCCCCCTGGATAACATTTTTCCGGCAGTGTACCCGTTGTGGTAGTGTGCCGCTGAGATAGGCCCGAGAGGGAGTTGGGCCTGTCGAATGAGAGTGAGGTGTGGGTATGTGAGGTGTGGTGATGGGAAAAGGGATGATGTTGTTAACTGGTGATAAAACTTGACTAATTAAACATTGATTATAGCTGCATAGGAAAACCTCAGCCTATAGGTCTGTTTGTATAGCCTTGCATCCACTTTCCACAAAGCAAATGCTGCATAGGTGGGCTCCGTGGCCAGTACAAATCGTACTGATAAATTTGCTGTCAGGTGACGAGAATGAGTACGACTTCGAGGGAGATGATGACGAGGAATAGGGTCACGTGCTACACTCAAGTTGGCCGTGAAGGATGAATCGCTTCCGCATCTTCTAAAGCTTCTCTGAATGTTGATTCCGCCAATGTGGCGATGTAATAAATGTTTATGTAAGACTTAATTACCGTTGTATGGATCCTAATGTCAACTGAGATATGGGTAATTTCATGGATTGTCCCAAGCAATCTGTTGAATTACAATTCGAGCTTGTGGATTTCCCTTCGCGGAAATCGAGGTCGTTTCAGTATGCACATAGGCGAAGAAATTGGAGAGAACAGGGAAAGTAAGACTTTAAACGAAGGGGAAAGTCCAAATAAAATGGGAGCAATCAGCAATAATAACTAGATAATATTTGAATCCGGAAACACTGATAATTGGGGAAGTCGTCAAATCACAGTGAATCCAATCAAAATTTTTTGGAGCTCTTGACAAGGAACTAGTAAAGGGCAAGAGAACATGGCCCCATGTTGACAACCAAGGCAGAGGGAGTTATCATTGGACTGGCTGCAGATGATCGAGGATGACTGAGCGAGATTTTGCAGGACAACTTTGCCGGGATGACCAAGACGATGGTGCCAAGTTGTCGGGGAAGGAGTGGCCACAAGAGCGCAGGGAGCAGAGTGCGATGATGGAAGCTGCAAGATGTAGAGGGGCCCCGAGCTGTCACAGCGAAGGAGGACGTTCTTGGTACGAAGATCCTTTACAGAAACACCGAGAGGGTCAAATTCAACAGAAACAAGATTATCAGTGGTGAATTAGAGAACAGAAAGGAGATTTTTAATGATGTCAGGAGCTACAAGGACATTGTTTAGGCGAAAAGGGCTGGGTAGGGTAGAGTAGCCAGTGCCAATAACTAGGAGAGTGGCGCCATTGCCTACAACAATGGACGAAGGGAAAGAGGAGAGTGTAGACATGGTAATCATACCAGGGTGGGAGGCGATGTGAGAGGTGGCGCCTGAATCAACAAACGAGGTTGTGGAGCTTGATGGCGGGGTGTGGTGACAATGCTGAACGCACTGGCGAGGGACTGGGAGTCCCATGGTGACTAGGTAGAAGGGGGAGTCGAGGGAGGCGAGTGGTGCGCCGGGGGCACGGCGGTCACCAGGGCTTGTGGCGGAGAGGGCAGTAAGCTAGCGTGAGGCGGTGGACTGCGAGGACCACCGGGGGTGGACCCGGTCCACGGGTTGAGGTAGGATGGCCACTGCGATCCACTTGGCGAGCCGCCGTGTGAACCACCGTGGCCGCGCCCACCACAGCGTCGCCGGCCACGGGCATTCTGCGAAGGTGGACGCTGCGGGGAAGTAGGCCCAGAAAGCGATGACAGGGCCAGCTGCTTGCCGGATGAGAAGGCGATGAGAGCTGTGGGAGGCGCCGAAGGGGGCGCCATGTTGAGCTCGGCGAGGCACGGGTCGGTGCGGACGTCTGCAAAGGAAAGGAATGACCACTGCCGGGTGACGAGCTGGGACATGAACTGGAAGCGTTCGTTGAGCCTGCTCAGGATGTTCGGCACGAGGGTATGGTCATTGATGGGCTCGCCAAGATCAGCGAGGGCATCCGCCATACTCTTCATCTTGCGGCAGTAGTCGTCGATGGAGAGGGCACCCTGGGAGAGGGTGCAGAACTTAGCATCGAGTAGCATGGCGCAGGACTCGCGATTGTTCAGGAACTATTGTTCAATGCTGAGCCATGGCACCCAAGCAATGATGTCGTCCCGCTCATGGATGATGTCCAGCAGGTCGATGGAGATGATGTTGAAGAGCCATGAGACGACCTCACAGGATCATCGAGGCGGGAGATGTCACTGAGTATGTGGTCCTTCAGGGCGAAACGGCCGAGGATGACGAGGATGTAGCCGCACCACTTGGAGAAGTTGGAGGACTGAAGGTCGAGGACGATGGGAATCAGGTTTCTGATGTTCTAGACGACGGCGGCTTGGCTGTGCAGATGAGCGATGGCCGCGGCCTTAGAAGGGACGAAGTGGTCATCGTTGTCATGAGAGTCGTCGTCGCGGAGGGAGTCCTGGCGGAGACGGTCATGGAGGGTAGCAGCTCGCTGCTCCAAGGCGTCAAGCGGCGCACGCTCTTTATCAAGAGCATTGGGCTGCATGTAGGCGGTCCTAGGCGGCGGCGGTAGACTTGAGGAGGTTGGCCTCCTCCTAGGGTTGCTGGCTGCGCTCGGCGTTGGAGGTGTGCAAGAGGGTGGCCTCTTCTTCCCGTGTATTGGTGGAGGCGAGAGCTTCATCGCGGAGTTTGGCCACAGTGGTGGTAGTCGAGACGCTGGTGCTGGAGTCACCGGAGTGGGGTGCAGCTGGCGGCGGGGCCATGGCAGCAGGCGGAGAGGCGAATGGGCAGCACTATGGCGCGCGAGCAAGTGGGTGGCCTTGCAGCTCGCAGGTAGCGAGGAGGCGCGCACGACCGGGTGAGCGGTGCTGCGCCTGGAGGGAAGTAGCTCGCGAGGAGGAGACACACGTGAGCGGGCAGCGCTAGAGCACGCTGGGAACGGTGGAGAGGCGAGCGCGGTGGCCGACAAGGCGGGCATAGCTCGAGGCAGACGCGGCGGCCAAGAGAAAAACGGGCGCGTGAGCCGAGAGGGGCGGCAGCAGGGGATTGGGTGGGAGGGTAGAGGTCACATGACCAAATTAATTCTCTAATACTATGAAGGCCAACAGGCCAGATCACTAGTAAGAAAAGCTCAGCACAGACGGTTATAAAGACATGTGGCCTGTAGAAATCTGTCTTTTGTACAGGCGGTTGTTTGTGAACTGCCAGGACAAATTGGATTTGTACCGACGGTTCACTTAAAAAACCGCCTGTACTAATCCAGAAATCGGATTTTAAAAATAACAAAACAAAAAAATTAAATATGGGAAGGGACCCACCGACGCCCGCCCGACTCTATCGAAGTCGCAAGTCGCAGCATTTTTCTACTACATCACGTAGTCTGCAACACACTTGATTTCTAAAACAAACCTTACAACAGTCTTCAAAGACGGGATTAAGTTTTCGGATCGAAACATGTAACAAATATGAAATAAATATGAATGAACATCCAAATAAAAAAGAACATGAAATAAACATGTCGGCTGGACAGGGCTGTCGGCTTATGGGTAGCCGACAACCCTATCAGCTATCCGATGGACCTATCGGCTACTGGTTGGCCGACAGGCCTGTTATTAGCGGCGATACCCTCTGCCGACGGTTGTCAGCTGTCGCGTAGGTGACACGTCAACCTATCGGCCCCTGGATGGCCGACAGGTCACCTGTCGGCTCCTGAGTAGCCGACGGTGTGCTATTTCTGCAACTTTTGTTACACAGCTTCTAGATTTACAATTAATCATTAAAATAATATTATTTTTGTAAACCTGTCGGCTCTTGGGTAGCCGACAGTGTGCTATTTCTACAACTTTTGTTACACAGCTTCTAGATTTACAATTAATCATTAAAAAATATTTTTTTAAAAAAAAATCCATGTCTGTGCCCCTCCTTGGCCATTGCTAGCACGGCCGTGCTCCTCAACGGGTAAGAAAGCCCCATTCCGGCCCCACTCTGCTGTAGACCCCATCCCAAGCTGCCCTGCTGCAGCCCTTCCACGGATGCAACCAGCCTAGCCATGTTTGTCAACACGGAAGAAGACAGGAGAAGGTCAAAAAAGAGGATGAATAAGTGTTCTCAGTTCCGACTGTATACCTGAAATGTATGATCGAGCTATCCTGGTTCAGCAAAAAATTAAAATAATTTCATAGCGAAGGTAAACCCACAATGGTTTCTCTTCTTAGACCAAAGATCATTCGACCTGCTTCTGAGGTTGACAACAATAAAAATCTTCTATTTCATTCCTCAAATCGCTGAAACTATAGCTGCTATCTCCATCTGAAAATTATATATATATATATATATATATGGAAATTATTTTCTACTCCTAGGGAGTAATTACTCCTATGTTTATATCTTCAGATTTAGGACATATATGATCGAATGAAGTGTATGTGTATGATGTATATGATCATACTACACCATCTATAGTAGTATATTTATAAAGTATGCATGCATACATCGAGTATGTGGTCATATACTTATTTCATATACTATAGTAATATATTAAAAAGTATGGGTTCTCTTAAAATTTTTTCGCATAGGAAGATTTGGAGCACCATAATGAGTATGTAAATATACTCAAAGCGATAAACGAGTATGAACACATACGCAAGGTAGTTTTTTAAAGATGAGAGTAACTACTCCCGAGAGTATAGAAAATACACCCGTTATGAAATAGTACCAACCCGTTATCAAACAGTGCCAACCCGTTAGTAAACAATGTCACCCGTTACTGTTTACAATGTTTTTTTCCCCTCCTCCCCCACGCAAAGCGTGGGGTGCTCAGCTAGTGTGTGTTGTGTGTGTATATATATAATCAGAGCCTTGGGCTCTAATTAATAATCAGCACCCTCGCCGAAGTCCAGTGAGCGCTTACCATGTATGGGCTTTTTTTATTACCGGTGAGACATTGAGGTTAGGAGTAATTTTCACTGTCATGCATGGTAATTATTATATTGATTTTGGCGCTATTGAATGAGTTTTATGCTTTCTGCCATTAGTGTTGCAAACGTGCAAGCTGTACCAATTTGACATGGCAGTTTTTTATTACTACTACTTACATATTCTTTGGTAAATAATTTCTCCATGAGCACAACCAATTTTTTAGAGAGTACCTAGTAAAAAATTAGCTGTGCTAAATTGCTAGGCTGGATAAAATGGTCATCTCTTTATTACTCTTGGTCTGTGGTTTCCGTGGGTCTTATTTATCTACGAGACCCTTAGTAAGTTGTACAGCAAAATTTACTATACAAGGACTTGTAGGAGTTATTGATCGAAGAAAATGACCATGGTAATAATAAAAAAAATCCTCATTCGGAGATCGGACACCTGACTACCACAACAAAATTTACTGTGCTTGGGTCCGTTTGGAATTATAGATTCTTTCGGGCAATAATCATCACTGGCACAATCGCGCCGGCGTCAATTGCTTAATTATAGAGCGTTAAACACTGCATTCATTCCACATTTATCTGTGGAATATATAAATCGCTACACACCTTGTTTTTCATTTATTTTCTCCTCCACTCATTTCATTCTCGTCCGGATCTCAAGCACGGTAGGACGCCTCCTCTCCCACGGCGGCGGCACATCCTCCTCTCCCACTGCGGCGGCGAGGTCTCCTCCTCCTCTCCCACGGCGGCGGCGGCGCCTCCTCCTCTCCCACGGCAGCGGCGGCACCTCCTCGTCGATCTTCTCCTCACGCAAGACATGCCAGAGCTCCCACCGGAGCTTGAGCTCGCCGGCCAGAGCACCCGCCGGAGCCCGCCCGACCGGAGCTCAAGCTCGCCCGCACGCTGGAGCCCGCCCGTCAGAGCGCTCGCCGTTCCTCCCAGTGTGGCGCTCGCCGGCCTGCTCCTCCGCGCTCGCCCGTGCCGCGCTCGCCGTCGGCCCTGCTCGGCCACGCGGGTCATGTTTCCGCGCTCGCGCCGGCACCGCTCGCCCACACCAGTCGCGCTGCTGCGCTCACGCCGGCCGCGCTCGTGCTGGTTGGCAGGGAGCGAGTGGAGAGGAGGAGCCCGCGATGCGCTTGGCCACGCTGCCGCTGCATGTGCTCTCCCGTGACTCGGCCGCCGCATGCGCTCGTCCGCTCCGCCGCATGCGTGCTTTTTTTTTTTTTTTTTTTGCTGGGATAGAACAGAGGAGTTTGTGTGGCTGCGAGAATGGATGTGGACAAAAAAAAAACAATATTTACAGATGATTTCGCTAATGCGGTTTTTTTCACTGATTACAGTTTCAAATTTTATCGTCCCTACTCCCTGATACATTTAAAGTTCTAGTTGGATTCCGTCAAGTGCAACTTTTTCGGATCGGTGGATAACGTCCCACCCAAGTGAATGCATTTATGAGAGATATTTTATTCAAGTAAACGTCTGCAGGTCAATCAATTGTACATGCATTAATTTTATCGAGTAGTAAAATCGTAGTTCCTTTTACTGCTCTACGCCTCGCCGGAATAACAAACACGACCGCAATCTACGGTTGAATAAAATATAACAAACGCTATATAACAAACGCTTTTCCTCCCTCATGATTCTAAACTAAACTATTTATAGACAAGAATAAAATGCACCAGCGGTCTCTAAACTTGCGTCGCTGTGTCATTCTAGTTCCTAAACTCTCAAATCGACCGTTTAGATCCTTAAACTTGTCCATCTGTGTCATCTCGGTCCCTAAACTTGTTCAGCCGTGTCATTCCGGTCCCTAAACTTGCAAATCATCCGTTTAGGTCATCAAACTTATTCACTTGTGTCATTCCAGTCACTAAACTTGTTCGGTTGTGCCATCTGGGTCAAACAGGGCGATTTAAAAACTTGATATAAAAAATCATTCATAACTCTTCATATGAACTCGAATAAAGACAAACTTTATATCAAAATTGTAGTCCACGATGCGATCTACAACTTTGTAGTTGAAAAGTTTTTGAATTAAAACTGTTTAGGGTCACAAAATATTTTTGTATATTTATATATTTTGAAATTTGAAATTTAAAATTATCAAACAAACTTAGATATTGATATGGCCTATATAAAAGTTATAGTTCTCAATATGATCTACAACTTTGTAACTGAAATAATTTTTATTTGAATTCATTTGGTATCCCAAAATTTAATTTTAAATTTTAAATTTTTAAAATTTGTAAACTTACAATAATATTTTGGAATATTAAACGACTTCAAATAAAAAAAATTCAACTACAAAGACGTAGATCGCGTTGAGGGCTACAATTTTGATATAAATTTTATCTTCATTCGAGTTCATATGAGAAAGTTATAAATTATTTTTTGATATCAAGTTTTTAAATCGCCATGTTTGGACCCAGATGACACAGCCGAACAAGATTAGCAACTGGGATGACACAACTGAACAAGTTTGAGGACCTAAATGAGTGATTTACAAGTTTAGGGATCGGGATGACATAACCGAACAAGTTTGAGGACCTAAACGGTCGATTTGAGAGTTTAGGGACCGGGATGACACAACAGCGCAAGTTTAGGGACCGCTGGTGCACTTTACTCTATAGACAATTATCACTTCTAATATTTCTCCTCACAGGTCCATGATAATTATCACCGCTAATTTTACTATTTATAGGTCCATGATGAATTATTTATAGACAAAAATGATACTATTAGTAATAAAAAAATACTATGATCAGACGCCTGGTGATTATGACCGTTAATTTTACTACTCATGGGTCTACACTATGGACGTTTGGTGATTGTCACCACCAATTTTACTACTCACGGGTTTGGATTGAATTATTTATAGATCAAAATGATATTATTAGTAATAAAAATATCTTGCACAGAGACCTAACGTCTAATGATTATCACTGCTAATTTTACTACTCACAGATCCAGACTAAATTATTTCCAGCGATAATTTTACTCATCACGTGCTAACGTGGAATTATTTACATAAGAAAATGGTAAGGACAGTAATAAAATAAAATGTATCTTGTCCGGATTTTTTACTATATACATGCATGTGAGGAATTATTTACAGTCTAAATTATTTCTAAATTCAAATGATACTAACCGGGGACCAACGTGGAATTATTCTACCAGCGATAATTTTACTCATCACGTGCCAACGTGGAATTATTTACATAAGAAAATGGTAAGGACAATAATAAAATAAAATGTATCATGTCTGGTTTTTTTACTATGCACATGCATGTGTGGAATTATTTACCAAAGCACATAAAAGTAGTAGTAATAAAAAACAACCATCGCCTATTTGGTGCATGCTGCAATGCCGGCAGCTGCATGTGCCAGCAGTAAAGGCAGAAAGCATAAAACTCATGCATGGCACTGGGGAATTAAAAAAGAGATTAGGCACGGCGGGCGTTCCAGGGCTCCGGCGAGAGCGCTGAGTAATAATCAGAGGCCAGCGCTCTGATCAGTACAGTCCCCTCTCTCTCTCTATATATATATATATATATATGGCCAGCTACCATTGTGTACATTCTCTTTTATGGACTCTGTGAATTCAGTTTTGGAAAACGATGAAACTGACTGAAAGTAGTATATGATACGGACTTCACAATTTCTGTTCTCAAAAGGATCAACTGTATTTGTTTTTATGAGAAAGAAGGTGGTATAAATTACACTGATGTATAAATTGCTCAACTATCTTTATTATAATCTCTAAACCAACAAAGATTTCAATATGTCAACATCTACTCGGTGATATCAAATCCGTCTGTGTTAGATATGAACTCCTACCACGTCTTATGCTGATGCCATAATCTTTTATGCAAAGTCCCAATCTTCTCCGCACATTCAAATAAAATCTTAGTTCATACTCATGAGCCATAGCGCTCTGTGGGGCCCCATTCTTGACATTCGGTCCAGAGGCCATGCAGACACTGCTTATGTCATTTGCAATAACAGCAACCAGCGCAGGCACGTGTCTCCACATATATTAGGACATACTCCCTTCATTCTAAATTGTAAATTATAAATCTTAGAAAATCAAAATATCTTAAGTTTGACCAAAATTTTAGAGAAAAATATAAAGATTTATAACACCAAATAAGTGTACTATAAAAATATATTTGATTAAGAATTTAATGATACTTAGATGATATTGTAATATTATTATATATCTTATTATATAAATTTGATTAAAGTTAAGATGTTTTGACCCTTAGAATAACTTATAATTTGGGATTAAGTGGAATGTCTTTGGATCCGGCTTTGGCGGCAGCAACTTTGACATAGGAGGCGGAAGATCCACAAACGCCCCAGGAGGAACCATTATTTGGTCTGCGATAACGAGCAGCTGACGGTGGAGGCGAGGGTTTAGGTAGGGAATTATTTCGATTCGGTCAGTACGAGAGCGAGATGACGCGGGGAGATGATATTGTTCGGTTCGACTAAGTAGGCTGTTTTTCGATTAGAAAAAACAAGACAAAGTAGGCTGTTTTTTTTTCTGCTTCAAGAAGGAGTGCAGCTTTTGCTAATCGGCATTTTGCTCACATAAAAGCGAGTTTTAGTATTTTGATTTCAAACAAAACTTCTTGAACAGATTCGTGCCACTACCCATGTACCATGTTTTCGAGGAAACCTTTTAGGCTGTGTTCCGATAAAACAATTGTCTAAATACAAAGTGCACTAATTTCTCTAATAATCTCTTTCAATATTTATGGATTAGTGATGGAAATCAAAATATATACCTGAATTATATATCCAACATTTGTTTCCACTAAAACCTACAATATAGATATGTATATAGGGTATCCGTCTCTAACGTAGATACTCGATGAATATGCCCAAATTTGTTTTTAATTATTCTTCCCTATCTGATTACATATTCATATTCGACAAAAATATAGATTATTTGACATTTAAGATACTTATGTGCTGTACACCCGTTATTAGGAAGCAAGCTGAAGAGCTTTCTATAAGTTACATACTCCCACAGTATAGGGACCCATAGAATCATTTCTATCTTTCACCCCCCCCCCCCCCCCAACCACCAAAAGTTGTTTTTACGGAGTCAAGCTCCAGAAGCTTCTTATGGCTTCCTGGCAGCGGCTTCTTTCCCGTCAATAGGTCTGGCGTGGCGTCGGAACGAAATGTCAAGAATGGGGTCTCATGGAGCGCTATGGCTCATGAGTATCTGTGTTGGGAATCTTCTATTAACACAAACCAAGATTATATTTGAACGTGTGGAGAAGATTGCGACTTTGCATAAAAGATGATGGTATTAGTATAAAACGTGTAGGAGTTCGTATCGAACACAAACAGATTATTTGATATCACCGAGTAGAAGTTATAAATTAGAGCACTATGACAAACACTATGACAAACACTACCGGACTCTTAGTCCTCGGCAAAGACCTTTTAACATTTGGCAAAGGCTTTACCGAGTGTCTTTTTCGTGCACTTGCAAATTGTGGGATTCGAACACGTGATCTCTCGCTCGCGCCTAACCCCCTCTAACACCGTACTACACCATCACATGTGTCTATATTCAGTTTCGGTTCTACACATATAATACTAAACCGAGTGAATATTGCTTGTTTGAGGCCCTAAATGATTCCAAAACAAAAGTTGCCAACTACAAAGTGGAATAACTTTTCGAGATTTACAACTTTTATTTCGGTAGTTTCTCCATTCAAGGTCTGCTGGAGAAGGTTTTTTTTTTTTTGAATTCGCAAAAGCCGGACTGTGGCGGTAGCTCTCACCAACATGCAATGGCTAAGGGACATTCAAGAAGGCCTATCCTGGACTGATATTAGAGAGTTTCTACAGTTATGGGACTGCCTCAGGGAATTTAATTTGTCTAACCAAGAGGATCATCTCATTTGGAGACTAGAGGCAGGTGGATGCTACTCATCCAAATCTGCCTTTAAAGCCTTTTTCTGTGGTGCTGTCACCATCGAGCCTTGGCATCGTCTATGGAAATCTTGGGCCCCGAGCAAATGCAAAATGTTCTTGTGGTTGGCAATCTGTAATAGATGTTGGACAGCGGATCGGCTCTCCAGGAGGGGCCTCCCTCATCTGGATAAATGCCCACTTTGCGATCAAGAAGATGAGACAATACACCATCTGTTAACATCAGTGTGGTGTCAAGGCAATTTTGGTTCAAGTTATTCGCTCCTCTGAACATAGCAGATTCAGTCCCCCGCAAGATGAATTGAGTTTTGCTGATTGGTGGCGTAAGACAATAAGAAGAGTTTTCAAGGACCACAGGAAAGGAGTGAACTCTCTAATTATTCTAGGGGCTTGGCTTATTTGAAAACATAGGAATGCATGTGTTTTTGAGGGAGTCCCTCCCTCAATTAACATAATCTGGGCTGAACTAAAGAATGAGTACAGTCTTTGGTGCATGGCTGGGGCGAAGAAGCTTCAAGGGCTAGAATTGGCTCTTACAGACTAGGTCTTTCTAGTTAGATCGAGTTGTGTCTGTTAGCTACGTGTTTAATCCTTGTGTATGCGTAATAGCCTCACTCATAGTTGGTCCCCCTATTTGTGAGGATCCTGTTGGGGACCCCCCCTGATTTTCTCTATAGTACAATGAAACGCAGCCCTCCTGCGTTTTTTTTAAAAAACAAAATTTTCAATGACAATATGATTTCAAATGAAAAAGTTGTCAACTACTATGTTTCATACCTTTTAGAGATCTACAACTTTTGTTTTGTCCATTTCTCCATCTAAGATTGTTTACAGAATTCGAATTTCTAATTTGACAAATTCAACTGGACTTTTTGATTTCAAGATGATTTCAAATGAAAAAGTTGTCAACTACAAAGTTTAACTTTTTGAGATCTACAACTTCTGTTTTGATTGTTTCTCTATCTGAGGTCGTTTACAAAATTTCAACTTCAAGTTTAATAAATTCAAATGGACTTATCGATGCAAGATGATTTCAAATGAAAAAAAATTATCAACTACAAAGTTGTATAACTTCTCAAGATCTATAAAGTTTATTTTGGTTCTTTGGTCACTTATTCATCCGACATGGTGGTTTTAACATTGCTCACAAATCTTATATATCTCTCTTGTAGTTTCATAAACTATGAGAGATAGGTAATATTTGTGAACAAATTTTCTTTCACTTTGTCATATGAAGAAATTACCAAAATACGCTACTACACAGGAAGTTTACTCGTGGTAGGCAAAATGGGTTTTTAGATGTAGGCATTACAACCGCCTCCAAAGTAAGGCATTGGTTAATGCATATTAACTGAGGCGGTTATTATACCCGCCACGGTTATTATGCCCGCCTCGGTTATCACGCTATCTACTACTACTCTATAGTGCTAGCAGGGTTATCCTGTTTTTATCAGGAGCCCTCTTCTAGACATGAGCCACGGGGACGGAAGACGAACCCGCAAACAAGTATAGGTAAAGCTTAACTAAACAAAAGACGATAAAGACTATAAGAGCCGCAAACACTTAGCCCCCTCACATCTCACTCCTCTCTGATAGCTACTAGGGCATAACCCTTTGGAATGGTGCTCTAATTCTAAAGGAGCACTACTACATCGCAGGGATATAGTAACACCAACTTGTGTTACTATAGGTTAGAAAAAGTGTTACTACCTCTCTTAGTAACACATATTTTTGTGTGTTTCAGTTGGCCATGTTACAATAGATTGGTTTATTGTAACACTTTTACTTGTCTACAGGAACATTTGTTTAGTGTTACAATGATTTTTACTGTAACACTTCTTTTTGCTTTAGTAACACTTCAGATTATGGTAGAATACATAATTTGGAATACATTTATTTATGTATTGGATCACTTACCAAGTGTTACAATATTTGTCTATTGTAACATTTTTTTAGTTATAGTAACACTTCTACATTAGGATAGAGCACGGTATGGGACACAGGAACACATGGTTTGTAACACTTGTTTATACTATTGTAACACATTCAGATTATATGAAACAAATATTTATTTCTCCTATACATGTGTGGCACATGGATTATTATTGAATCACACAAAATGTCACTTTACAAAATCATATAAACCATATATTTCAATAATCATAGCAAGATCCACATATCATAGAATGATTTCAAACATTGTGCTTATTCGGATCAAATCATAGTATATGTACATAACGATATGGCTCAAGAGAGCAAACACAAATTGCCCATACTAGAAAGAAAAATTCTAAGAACTAGCTAGGATGCATAAGGTCCATTGCTTCTTCCATTCTTTGTACACATGTGTGGCTTCAACCATTAATTATTTCAACCTACACAGAAAATGTAAGTTATAAGATTACAAATTAGGTCACGTATGTATATTGATATAAAGTTAAAAAGGTAGTTTAAACATACAAACATCAATGGCCAAGCAATTGAGACTCCTTTGCAATGGGCATCAAAACAAGCATCAAAATAAGATGACTTATTCTTTTCTCATAGCCCAAAATAAGCATAATTATTGATCAAGAAGATGAAATTCTATATCACACTATAATAATTGTATGTTTGAGAAATGTAGTTGATACATCCAACAACATCTAAAGATTCTACTATTCTCCCATTAAATTTGACATAGTTTTTTGTTTTTTATTTTTCTTTCCATAATACTTGATTTTCTCACGATCTTGCTCCGTCCATAATTTCTTGAGCTCAGCCCGAGAATTTGAAATAGGCTCCAACATCTAATGACCTTTTAAAATTGGCTATCTTTTTGCTCTAGTGTCATATGAGGACCATGATGCGATTGCCCGTTAGCTAGGATGATATATAGTCCGATGTCCTTGCTGCTCAGGGTTGAGTAGGAATATATTTATCACACATTTTATATGTTTTCCATTAATATGTTACAAAAAAGTACCACCTTTGTAACATTTTTCTTGTAACATTATTTTTGTGTTACTAGAATTGTTTTTAGTAACATATTTTTGTAAAACAAGTTTTTTGTGTTACAACCCACCCTGCAACACATAGTTTTATGTTACCATAAAATTTCTTGGGAACACATTGGTAAATGTGTTATAAGAATGTGTTACAATATCCTTGTTATGTAGTAGTGGAGGTGCTCTTGGCCCTCTTGTGTGGTGTGTAGGACCTTCTTGTGGTGTATTGAGAGGGGGAAAGAGGCCCTCTATTTATAAGGAGATGAGGGGGATATTCCTAGGAACATTCCTTGATTCCTCCATTGAATTGGAGGCACTTAATGGGGCAAACCTGACCCATGAGGTCGGTTCCTATGCTCTGGCCGCTCTGGTGCACGACTTGGGCTTCTGGACACGCTGTTGGACCACTTCCCCACCTCCAGCACGTGCGTAGGAGCCACCTGGGCCGCCTCGCCATGCCTCATCCCTCTTGGGCCGCCTGGCCATGGCCCCTGCGTGCTGAGTAGGACGGCTCATCCTCACGGGCCGCGCCTATGCTCCCCTCCACGCCCGCCTAGGCCGGTGTCACCCTCATGCGCCTGCGTCGCCCCGTTGGCTGGGCCGACAGCACGCTTGAGCCACTTGGCTGGGCTGACCCCTGCCAGCCGCCATGGGCCGGTCTTGCCCCGCCTGCCTTGGTGGGCTGGGCCGGTGCGGGTGTGCGTGCCTCTGCCGGCTGTGAGTTGACGATAGTTATTGTATGAATTCAACCGTCAACTAAACATGAAAAGGGGTATAAAAGCAAACACTAGGTTGGGATTGAACTGACAGGATTTCACGAATTTTGGTGAATCGGTGTTTTGCAGAGTGTTATTAGGAAAAGAACCAAAGGAGACCCACATGTCAGACTAATACATCGAATTACATGGCGATAGTGGATCAAAAATATTCTAGAGAACACCAGAGACTCACTGGAGAAAGTGGGACACGATCGGCCATAGAAGTGGGTTGGCCGACCCAAGCCCTAGGTCCGAGCTTCTCGGTCTCCGCTTCGACGTGAACTCTCCACCGTCTTTGAGGATTAATCTCCACCGTAACCATAAGTTGGTTTGATCCGAGGCCTGAGATTCATCCTACTGGCCCATATAAACAGCCAGACCCCCTAGGGTTTCAGACCAATTCATTCAATCATATGTAAACCCTAATCGAGAGGTGTCACATGAAAGAATAACCTCTCATTACGATTTAGGGACTAGATAGTAGAGAGACGGAGAGCGAGGGAAGAGTCAAGAGGAGTTGCCGACCTGTCAGTAACCGCTCTATGGCTTGTACTTCGAAAGGATCTAGCTCTACTTGAGCTAGCTCTTAAGATGCCTCGAGCAACTAACTTCTAATTCAAGTAAGTTTATGTTTATATTGTTCTTCTGGTTTACAAGTCTCTTTTGAGTGATTTAATCTATCTGGCTTAGATTAGAGTAATATTCGTAGTGTAAGCGTGATGTTTAGACTCGATATCTCGTAGATACCCCCTACTTTCCGGATCGGTGGTAGATCGCGGTAGACTTAGTTCTAAATGTAATCGTTGAATCCTTTGTAGTCTACCTCCCGTTAGTAGGACCATAGTAGGACTTGTTGCTAAGGAATAACATCCTCTTTTGATATCTACTCCTTATATATCATCCCCAGATGAGCCGTAGAAGACATAGCTTGCCTAAGTTAGAAGTAGAAACCCCTAGTTATCCTCTCTACACTCCTATTATCTACAACCTAGATCACTATAACCATATCATATTCATACTACACTCATCATTGACTGTCACCTTTTAACCTACTTTACTTATTGATTACCTCTGGTTAAGTTATATCGTAGTTAACCACGCATGTTTCCCTGTGGATACGAATTTTAAAACCCTCCAGGTGAAAGCTACAATAGTAACCGTGAAAGCTACAACACTGTGCTAGGACGGCCCGTGTGCCGCCCGGCTGATTGGCGGGGGGTGCTGCTTGGTGGTCCCCTCGTGTGTATGGGTCCATGCACATGGGTCCCACCAAATATATATTTAAATTATTAAGTTAATGTCTTTTTGCTCCGAGCTCTAAAAATAGCGAATAATATATCAGTTTCGATCAGCACGACGAGTTCTTTGCAATGGTACACTACAAATCATCATTTAAGGTACTTTAATTTGGTGAAAACTTAAATATTCATGCAGGGCACTAAAAATAACAAAACTCGTGAAATTTGATTAAATAAAGATCTATGTCTATGTTTTTAATTTTATTTCATCTCTTTTTTATATAAAATTGGCGGAATAAATCACGCTGTAATTAAGAACCGCTAACAACTGGTAAGACGCGTGCAATAAACTAAAATAGCCGATGCAATCCATAGCAAAAGAACAACGTCATGTTGTGTGTTTATTTGTTCACAAGGGTAAGTGTGCGTGTGTTCTAAGCGTCTGTGTCTGTACTGTGTAATTCGTAAAAAAAAAAAGCAAGACTTTATCCCTTTTGGTGGTTGGATTTAAATCATGAGATTTTTTATGAAACAATGATTTATCCCCGTATGCTCATCGATCTAATTTATTACGTTGAAAAAAAATTCTGGCTCCCGTGACACAGGGCTGATACAGACCTAGTTTACACATAGGCATACACAGCAATCATCCATCTTATTTCACCTATGACTTATCAACTGCAATAATCCACAGTCCAGGATAGTGCGAGAATCGAATCCGCCAATGCATGAGTGGATATTTAGAGTGGATGGTTGAGTATCCAGCGGCTGAACATGGCATAACACCTCTCCGGCTCATACTCCGGCGCCGTGTGCCCACCACCCTGCAATTCGAATGCAAATTCCAGTTGGTGTCAAGATACCTGATGAATACAAAGATGATAACATCAATAGACCAAATGTGAATTGCACGCTCGAGAAAGAAAGTACTTTGATTGTTGCGAACGTCATGTTGTTGGAGTAACTTATCGTGAACCTGCACAAAGTAACAGCAGAGATGCATGAATGAATCACCCGCGACGGACAGAGAGGAAAAATAGAAGGTTTGGCAACAATCAGATAACTATCTACTGTAAGCGGCTGAAGACGGCAGAAAGATTAAACACCCACCCGGCGGCTTGCCCACCGAGATGCCACGCCCTCCACTCATCGACGATGGGGAAGTTGAGAGATCTGACCCAGGCCTGGGTGCCCAGGTGTGGCACCAACAGGTCGTGGTCGCCGCTGCATTATCCATTGTCCATGCATGTCATCATGAGACAGATTTATCAGAAAGAAAAATCGCAGGTTGCCTTTTCCTTACCTGTATACCAGGGCGCGGTAGCCTCTGGACGTCAGGTTCCGGTGGTACTTGATGGCACTCTTGAGGTCGGTCGTGTAAGGCAGATCTCCGTCGTGGCACCTCACCCACTCGTCCACTGTTCCCTGCAGATCAGTTTAGTGATGGGTTTTGGTTTAGCCTTGATTGTTCTGATTATCGCTGACAACAATAATGCTACTAGCATTGAAATGACGAAACCAACAATGTTACTCACCTTCTTGATCCCAAGAGCCTGTCGAGTGCGTTTATCGTTTGCCCAGAAATACGACAGGTAGTAGCCGTAAGTCTGCATATGTGCGCGCAGAACACAGAGAGAATGGGCAAAAGATATGAAATTAGATATGCAGCACTGAGCAGAGGTTCTTATTATGGGTGATGGGACTCACGATGCAACCAAATGGAGGATGAGCTGGCGGATGATTCAGCATCCCTCTTCCCATCTGCATCCTCAGGATCCTTCTACCATCTGAGCCGTCCATTCTGCTGACAACATTAGGTGCAGGAGATGCATAGACGCACCTGTCCAATAAAATCTGGGCATTCTGAACTTCGCTGATGAGCTGCATCAAGGCAGTGTAACCATTAGTAAGTCACGTTAGGTTGCCCTGGAACGATAATAATCAACAACCGACAAGCAACAGCCATGTATAGCCGAATTCAAGTGAAGCACACATACAGCGGATTATGCAGGTACTAACTAGCATACATTTAGAAGAAGCTTACATTGTTGAAAGTATCCATAGCCTGAGCACACAGCGCATTTGCAGGGCTAATGTAGTCCTCTCCTTGGCAATGCCCCAATATCGTCTAAATGCAAAACATATAGCGTTAATATGCACTACACAATGCCGTGCACTTGAACTGAGATAAAATTGGATGCAGAGGGGAGTAGCGCAACTAGATAGATGATCTTAGTTAATACCTCATACAATTGACTTGATATAATACCAACTCCATGAGCATAAGGCACTCTAGAAGAAAAATCAACACTTTCGCCCGTGCCTGGGTTACCCACCAGATAGCCCTAATAACAAGTTAAGAACATGTATATCATCTGGCTAAGTCACCGAATACAATTAATTGCATAGTATTTCCTTTGACTACAGACTAACTAATATCCCCTATCGATATAACATCTTCCATTTTGGAGAAAAATGTATGATGGGCATACCTTGAGATTAGGAAAGGGCCTCCTTCCAAGTTCAATACCTGAAAAGGATCAAGCACAAGTAGCTGATCATCAGTACTTGAGTCATTATAAAGAGCCACCACAATCTGCCGTATATGCTCAAGATTTTCCAAACTGAACTGATTGTTACTTTTTCCGCAGCAATAGCAAACAGATCAATCAATACCTTCTGAAATCATCTGCCCAAGGAATGGTACAATTTTCCCAGCATAGGAGTCCCCACCAATGTAGAAAGGATTCTCGAGGTACTCGGGATGATTACTGAACCACTGGACACCAACGGAATATATATAAACAAACAGCATAAATAAACATTAAATGATTTGCAGCAACTAAAGTTATGCGAATGGGTTAATATATGTCTAATTGGATTAATGGGCAGCACCTTGATGAGGAAGTCCTGTAGCTGCAGTGAGGACGAGATGTCTCCGACATTGTAGCCTTTAGGATCTCTGGAAAAGGAAAATCCAGCTCCAACCGGTGAATCAACAAAGAGGATATGTGCCATCTGCATGCAGAGTGAGTGATTTAACAATCAAATCAAATGGTGCTACTCCATTAGACTGAAACATGAGCAAGTACATAGCAAGAGAAACATAATGTAGTACTGGATCCACCAGCTACCCTGCTTAACCAGTTAAGTACTTCTCAAGTTTTATTAAAACTTCTCATCGGTATCACCATCTGAGTGCTCTCCATCTGTTATCACCAGACTAGTCAAATGATATAGACATCTAATCATGTATCCGATGATCCTGATCCGATCCCATATGTTTCACGGAGTCAGAATGCACAAGTATAGTGTCAGATGATACAAATGTACTAAAATAATAACATCTCCAACGGTTTGGCAAATACTCTTTCCTAAAATTTGTAGTTTGGCAACTCCCAAATTAGTATGGGAAAGAAAACAGAGTCCATCTCCAATAGTTTTCTATTATTCACTCCTCAAAACCAAAATTGTGGACCCAGTGATGTTTTTCTTTCCCTTTCGCGTCGTCGTCAGATCGCGCCATCTCGGCGTCACGGTATTCCTTTCGTATCATCACCAGGTCGCGGCTGCTCATACGCCGTCGCCGGACATGAAGCCATAGGCCAACAATTTTTGTTGACTTTAAAGAAAAAACAGAGCAAGCCAAGGTTTGCTGGCCATGCAAATAGCAGGAGCAGCAAGACAGTGCAGACAGCAGGAGCAGCAGGACAGTACAGAATCAACTCTTTCACGGCACCTGTGCTATGCGCGGGAACAAAGCGGCTCGCCGGAACAGAAGATACCACGGATGCGCAGCTCTCCACCCGCGCGCATATATGCGCGCATTGCCGATAGTTTTTGCCAATTGCGAAAAATAGGAAGTCTATATGCCAAACTGAGAGGTTTTTTTTAGCTTTTTCTAAAAAAAATTAAGGATGACAAAGCCATTTGCAAAACTGTTGGAGATGCTCTAGAAGTCAAATGAGACCTGATCCATATAATATTGGTTGTGAATATTTCTTCGACATTGAGTAAAAACAACAAAAAACAGAATTAGCAAATTCGTCCAAAAGTTTGTCTTTAAAATGAAGTCAAACCTTTAAAATTCCATTGAAATAATGTTTTTAAGAATTATTTTGATTTTAAATTGGGTTAATCTTTGTCAACTCTTATTAGTATTTTCCATAAAGCCCAAACATTTAAATAAAAGTTGAGTTCATATAAAATTCTATATATTGTTAATTGTAAATTTGAATATTTTTTCTTATTTTTGTTTATTATAATATTTTAATGATTTAACATTTAAATAGAGTCCAAATTGAAAATTAATAATGCATTTTAAAAGGATAAGTAACTTTTTTTCTTATTAAAAGATAAGTAACTTTGTGTATAAAAAAGATTTAATTGAACATTAAAATGGGCTAAAAACTAATACGGGCATTAATAAAATCAGGCTAAAAACAACTATCTAAATATGATATCAAACCAACTATATACATATTATTTGATAAAAATTTGAAAACTTTGAAAAATAAACAACATAATCTATATTTAGGATTTAAAGAAGAGACACAGACACTAGAGGGCTCACCTTTAGAATTCTAAACCCATTATTAGTACATGAACCATTTTCAGAGACAAATATTTTCTAGACTATAAAAAAAGACACACAGACGCTTGGGGGCTCTCTATAATTCTAGTATAAAGTTTATTTTTATCTGAGTTCACATGAAAAAAGTTATAATTTTTATAGACAAGTATTCTAGAGACAGGCCATTAGTGCTGACGTCTGTTAATAAATTTCTAGAGGCCTTAATCTATTAACAGACATGTCTGCTTTAGGACACCTGACTATGTTAATAGTCAATTAACAAAGACGGTCATTTTAGAATGCATGACAATTCTAAAAATGATTAATAGATACAAACTTTTGCTTGTAGCCCCATCTGAATACCTGACCATGTACCGAGGTGGCTCCACAAAAAGTCGGCCTCTATTAATTAGAAGCATCTCTCCTAAAATCCTTTCTGTAGTAGTCAGTGAAGCTTCCCTACCACTATGTGCAGTCACATGTTACTTACCGTATGAATTTGTTCCCTTTATTTCCAATTAATTGTAGCCTTGATTTCCATACTGAAAGTTTAACTCAATTGGTAAAAAAATACATGTAACATTTATATCTCCAAATGAATTTATTAAAAACTACATTCAAATATCTATCTAATGATATTAATTATTTACAATAAATATTAATATTTGATATATATATATATATATATATATATATATATATATATATATATATATATATATATATAGTCAAAGTTGTTTCTCACAAAGAAAAATACAAATATTTAGGGACGAAGGTAGTACTAATTTTAAATTACATACTTTAATTCTTAATGATTTTAATTAGCAAGTTTTAACTACAAAGTTTTGATCTCATCTAACACTACAACTATGAGATACGACCTATCTCTATCCAAGGTCATTTGAAAAAAAAATCATAAGTTTAAATTTCAAAATCTTTGAACTTAAAATATATATTTGGATCTTGAACTATTTCAATAAAAATATTGTCAACTATAAAGCTTTATCAATTAACTTTGATATAAAGTTATTTTTTTGACCAGTCAATTTGAAAAGTTACAAAACCCATATCTAGACTACCTCTAGAAATGAACATTTTTACAGAGAGACTGTTATTAACATCAAACACTTCTAAAGGTGGTTGTTAAACATGGACTTTGACCCCACTAAACAATTTAAATCAGGTAAAAGATCAAGAAAACAGAGCACATGAATCATTTTTATCGACCCTCTTATTCATGTTAAAGTATTGGTCTGACCTAAACACTTCCATAGTGACGAAGCCACAAAAATATTTAGGGGAGGCTAGACTAAACACAGAGTTAGACCAACTTAACTTAATCTAAACCTAAGTTGAGCACAAGACGTAATTATTGTCTTCTTTAACCTTCAGATCGCGTTTTTAGTCTCTCCTACCCTCTAACAATACCTCCAAATCGTGTTTTCAACCCCCTCCTACATTAAAAAAATACTGCAAACTTTAAAGAAAAATTACAGGGATTCTATTGGTTCATCGGTGGTAGGGGGCCTAGAGCCCCCTAGCTGCACTGGTGGCTCCGTCCCTGGCTGCAATGTAGGTATTACTTCAAACAATACCCGGCACACCTTTTACAAAAAATTATGAAAACATTATGTGATCACAAAATATTTACCCAAATCATTCATTTGGACATTAGTTCAAAGGTTGGACAGCGATGGATTAGTTAGGAGAAAAATAACTGAGTAGAATACAGTGGAGAGGAAAAGTAAAAGGATAAGGTGCTGATATATCATGGCATTATATGAGGTTCAGGATATGCACGTCAACGTCACACGTAAAAATAAATTGTTCCTTACAGTACAAAATTTTATGTTAAAAAATTAACGTAAATCTCGTTTATCGAGATGTAAAAAATTCTTAGTTTTTACCAAATATAACTAATAAAATATTAATGTTAATGATGTGTGATAAGTATACAATACATTTTCATAATAAAATTAATTGGAGATCAAAGTATAAATAGTATTTTATAAATTTAGTTAAACTTAAGAATCTTTTAACTTTCTATGAAACGAGATTTATTTTTTTTTGGGAGTATAGTACAAATGATAGCTGTACTGTGTGTCTAAAAAAGAAAAAAAATGTTAGGTACCCGCATATCGTACTACTCCATAAGAAGCAATGCGATTTACCTTTGTAGAAAAACATGTAACATTTGTATTTGTGTTTGTACTGTATAAATTGTAAAAAAAATAAATTTATAAACTAAGATGGGTTACTGTAGCAATACAATAACTTTAGTAATAAGTGTCCAATCATAGTGTAGTAGATTTAAAAGATTCGTGGGACAACACTCTATTCGGCTGGCTGGTACGGTACGGCTGGCTGATTGTTCTGAGAGAAAAACACTGCTGAGTGGCTGATTGGTGCTGACTGGACTAGCCAGCCGAACAGAGCCAATATTTTGCGAAGCTGTCAAATTAGTTTCAATTTTCATCAACATTTAATATTCTATGCATGTGTCAAAAATTGTTCATCAACATTTAATGTTCTATGCATGTGTCCAAAAATTGATGTAACGGAGCTTTTTGTATTTTGCGGTGAATCTAAACAGACCTAAATTTAAATATTTAAATTAAATACTTTAATTCCTAGCGATTTTAATCAAGAGGTTTTAACTTCAAAGTTTTGATCTCATCCAACACTACAACTATGAGATACGACTTGTCTCTATCCAAGATCATTTGAAAAAAAAAGCAAAAGTTTATATTTCAAAATCATCGAACTTAAAATATATATATTTGGATCTTGAATTATTTCAATGAAAATGTCGTCAACTATAAAATTTTATCAAGTAACTTTGATATAAAGTTAGCTTTTTTGTGACCAAAGGGTACATAACCTATTTCTAGACTACATTTAGAAATGAAGATTTTACGGAGAGACTGTTATTAACATCAATCACTCCTAAAAATAGTGTTTGTAGAGGTGGTTGTTAAGTATGGACTTTGACCCAGTAAACAGTAAACTATTTAAATCGGGTAAAAGATCAAGAAAACAGAGCACATGCATCATTTTTTTATTGACCCTCTTATTCATGTCAAAATATCGGTCCAACCTAAACACTTCCATTTATAGGGTGCAATGTATGTCTTCAAATAATACCTATCACATCTTGTACAATTCAGTCATAAAATAGTATTTTTCTCTCAAAACAGTTTAGCCGTATAATTTTGCCCAGCTGATTTTTAGATTAGTCGAACAGAATAATTATTTACCCAAATTATTGAGTTGGACGTGAAAGTTAAAAGGTTGGACAACGATGGATTACTAGAAAAATAACTGAGGGGGTAGAATACAGTGGACAGAAAAAGCTAGCAAAGGATAAGGTGCTGACATATCATCGCACGTCAACGTCAAATGTACTGTAACAGAAACTTTTCCTTACAGTACAAAATGTTTTATAGGTTAGTACAATGATAGCTGTACTGCGTGTCAAAAAAAAATGAAAAAAAATGCTGCGTATACTGTAGTACTAGTTAAAGAAGCAATGAGATTTTACCTTTGACCACGAGTTTGGGTTGTATCGCAGGCGCGGCAGGGTGCCGTTGTACGGCTCTAGAACGAATTTGATGGGACCTGCGAGGCGAGTCCAGCATCTTCTTTACTCACACAGTTCATTCACACAAGGCAAATCAAAATCGGTCACTGCATGCGTCATGCCGTCATCCATTGCCAGCGGGGTGTATGTGCATCTTACCAATCTCGTAGGCGAGGCCGCTGAAGACAGAGCAGCGGTCGCCGCCGGTGAGCCAGAAGAGGAAAGGGGCGTCGCTGGCGGCGCCGGACTCGGACCGGACGAAGTAGTAGAAGAGCTCCGCGCCGGTGTCCTCGTCCACCTCCACGTACCTTGATACATAATTCATCAGTTGTCAGTTTCAGAGCAACGGCAGCTAAAATCCTAAATGCGCAGTGAGCAACAGCAGGCAGGGAGGCACGCACCCTGTTTCGAGGTGGAAGGGGAGGTCCCCGTCGAAGCCAGGCAAGCTGGTGACCACCCGCCCGGCGCCGGAGGAGCGGGAGGCGAGGGCTCCGGCGATCACCAGGAAGCAGAGGAGCAGCAAGAGGCCGCGCCGGAGGAGGAGGAGGCGTGGCCTTGGCCATGCCGCCGTCGTCATCTGGTAGTAGACGTACTGCAGTTGCCGTCGCACGGTCGCAGTTGTAGGTGGAGAAAGAGAACGAGTGAACGACGATGGATGGACGGAGTGTTTCCGCGACGCCACCAGACCAGAACAAGAAGAAAGAAATAATATACCATATATAATGGGTATCCTCTTCATGTTCCTGTGGAAGTTTTTTTTTTTAAGTCTCTCGTCTGGATACAGCTAGTTCATACAGGCACATCCACCCACTCTACACACGCACACCACACTCACACATTCCTTGCACAGATAGATCTATAACTATACACAGACCGAAGACCACGTCTTTCTTGAGATCATCGAAATCCATGACTCCGTAGGCGATGGACGCATCGCAATCCCATTATAGCACTACGCGTGAGAGGCGAATGCTCGGAACACCCGGCCACTTCACCAACCGAAGCCATACCACTTGAGCTATGCTCGATTGGTTTGATGTGAGTGATTAGGTACCTATGAGTGATCAAGACGTGTGCCAACCGGCCGCACGAGACGGAGGTATTTTTTTTCAATAATATTTTTTTAATGATTAATTGTAAATCTAGTATTTGGAATCGAAAAATTACAAAAATAACATCCTGTCGGCCATCTAGCGGCCGACAGGCCACTGTCGGCCCTCCAGAAGCCGATAGGCCTACGTGTCAGCTGTCAGGCAGCCGACAAGCGTCGGCAGCGGCTATCGGCGCTGACAATAGGCCTGTCGGCTTCTGGTGGGCCGATAGGTCCAGTCGGCTCCCGGGCGGCCGATAGGCCTGTCGGCTCACCGTAAGCCGACAGGCCACTACTTTCATCTGCTTTTTTATTTTGATGTTCATTTTCACGTCTTTTCATATTCGTTATACGGTTCGATCCGAAAACTTACTCGCGTCTTTCAAGACTGTTCTATAAATGAAGTGTGTTGCAAACTACGAGAAATAGAATTAAAACAACACATGTTCAATTTAAAAGAGTAACCCGACGATACATGAAATGAGCGGTGGGTGGCATGTATGGTACTCTAGGTTGTACCAAACCTAATCCTAACATGCCTTAGGGAAAGTGAACACAGCAGTGGTTTGCAATGGCATGTGTGTAACTCTGGTAAGAGACCACAGACTATTGTAAACATGCCTTAGGGAATTTAACTTGCTGGGTCTATTACATTGTTCTACTGGGTGCAGCGTGGTTGTTTGCCCTTGTTGTCATGCCGTGAAGATGGTTTCACTGCATCCCTCTTGTTCTTGAGTGTTATCTCTCGCTCTTTAAGCTCTTTCTCTTTACGGTTGATGATTGCTTCACGCAAGCTTAACTCCTCCCTCCTCCTGGCAAGATCTTCCTCCTTAGCTTTGAGACGGATCTGATCTGCCCTGATCCGTCGTTCTTTGTCCTTCCTGATTTTGCGGTCAACCTCACGAGCCTCATTCATCCTCAGAAGATATTGAGCTTTGTCTTCAAGCTCCTTCGGTCGCCTCTGTGGCCATGCGGGCATCTCCCGATCCACCCATTGGATCCACTTGTAAGGCTACATGTGTGAATGTAAATGAACAAATTATGTATAGTTTACGAGAAACGAAAGAAGAAGTTGTTGATAGTACCATGAAGTCGTCATCCAGATCTGGGCACCCGAAGTACCTATACCCATAGTGTCGGTCCAACTCCATCCACACGTACAACCTAGTGACAAACCCACAACGACACTTTGGCCGCTCACGCCACGATGGTAGCTGAGTTAGGTCAGTTGTCCATGACGACATTGTAGTTGAATGAGGAGGGTTTGGAGAAGAAAATGTGTGGTATGCTAACTCGTCGGATGTCTTTAAATAAGTCAGGCATGGAGTGAAGGTGTAATTTCATAGACCCCAGCCTATTCAGACTTAGTCCTTTATAGGCTTTACAGAGTTTGTTTTTTGCAATAAGCGCATATGCCCTAGCCTTTGAAGTGCTTGGTAGAACACAAATAATTGCGAGTAGCCTGTTCCTCACCTCAGATTACACAGCGAGTAGCCTTTTTAGTGTATTGGCAAATCAATAGTAGCCTA
Organism: Eremochloa ophiuroides; assembly: GCA_038502445.1. NCBI lineage: Eukaryota > Viridiplantae > Streptophyta > Magnoliopsida > Poales > Poaceae > Eremochloa > Eremochloa ophiuroides. Next base: position 32,871,507 of record JAHLJS010000001.1, on the reverse strand, counting down.
TTCAATCAGTCAGAATTAACAGCGACTAGCCTTTCCAGTGATTCAGAGGGCTTGCGAATAGGCTTTTCAGTGCATAGCCTTTTTAGTGATTGCGACTGCATAGTGACTAGCCTTTTCAGTGACTTTGGGAGACCGAGAATATAGCATTTTCAGTGATTCAGAGGGCTTGCGAATAGGCTTTTTAGTGCATAGCCTTTTCAGCGAGTTGTCAATTCAATCCATGGCGTCTTTAGTGATTGCGATTGCACAGTGAGTAGCCTTTTCAGTGACTTTGGCAGACCGAGAATCTAGCCTTTTCAGAGTACTTCAAAGTATTGTGCTCAATTAACCCTGCATTAATTCAGTTCTATTCAAACACAATGTCACCCCTCGGCTGCCTCTATAAATATGGGACGGTGCTGGGGGAACATCACCAGCAATACAAGATGTCTGGACCAAAGAAATGGCGGTTTGGAGTTGGGAAGCTGAAGGGCACGGTGGAGAGCAAGGGCCCGCCAATAATATGGGATGATGGGGGTAGTCTAGGGTCCCGATGAGTTCGACGAACCCATCGACAGGTTTCCAGAAGAGAGCAAGAGTGATTATGGTCCACAAAGACCTCTGAGGGAGTACGTGAAGAAGGATAAAGAAGTGTGGCCGAAGTGCAGGCATGGTGAGGACTGCCTTGTGCAGATGTACACTGAGGGCGGGATACACGGGGGCCAGCAATTCTTCAAGTGTCCCTATGCATATATAGTGTTTTATTGTCCATTTTCAGTAATGTATTTCGCAACATAAACGAATGTTAACAAATCTATTCATCGCAGACCTCGTGGGCAGAAGACAATTGCGTGTTCACTAAGTGGATGGACCCTCTACCTATTACCCCGCATTTAGAGTACATCTGGTACCTGCAGGACCGCATCGGCTCGCTCGACCCAAGCTACAGCTCGAGCCACAACAAGGAGAAAGATGAGGAAGGAGGCAACAGTGGGGCCACATCGCAGGAGCCAAAATGCACAGACCCGTACTGCCGCTGCCTTCATCACAAGAACAGTGACACTCCGCCGAAATCGCCACCGCCACCACCTCTGCCAATGGGCGGTTACTATGGGAAAGGTGCCACTCAGTTCAATATGTGGCAGCACTGCTAGTAGGTTATCCGATTGTCCGTCTATTTGTGTTGTGCATGTTTCAATTACCTAAGGCATGTTAGGTGTAGTGCGGAGAGTCTTAACCCTTGTTTGGTTCGGATTCTCACATGCCATTTCGTGTATTCGTTGTATGTTTTAATTTGCAAAGGCATGTTAGGGTCCACACATGCCTTTTCATGTGTAGTGCTTGTTCGTATCGTTTCGTAATAAGTTCGAGAAGAGAAGCAATGTCCGTAATTCGAGCGTACTGGAGCGTTGCCTCCATTTAATGCAATGGAAACCATAAATACGATTGGACAGAACAGTAATGCATTACTACGTAACATCCATGGAAACTTGTGATCATACATGCATGCGCCCTCAATCTGCACGACGCCCACGCTTAGGGCCCTGGCGACGAAGCTGCTCCGTAGGAAAAGTGAACTGCTGTCGAGGGCGACTTCCTGAACTGTGCTGCTACTCTCTCCTTGCATTGGACCATCGACGAACTAAACAAGCATGATGTTGTCATACCCACGTTCCAAAGCCTTACTCACGAGAAACTTCCATTTTTTCGTGTTACTGGCCTCGTACAGCTCCCATCTCCATCCATTGTCCCTTGACCTGGGCACCAACATACTAATTTTCAAGCGTTGGTGCGACGGCGGAAAACCAAACCATTCATGCAACAAGGCTAATACTTGTCTCCGGCTATGATTTAGCGGTGAGTTGAGTTGTGTGTCAAAGAACTGGAACTGACTAATGTCTACACCGCTATCCTCAGTTCTGATTTCACCATTGTCATAGTAAACTCGATCGCTTCAGCAAGTACTGCCATTTCATTCCCCTGGCGCACCCCTACACCGCCGACTCCATCGCTCACGCCTTCTTCACCGACATCGTTCGCCTCCATGGCGTCCCGCAGTCCATCGTCTCGGACCGCGATCCAGTGTTCACCTCGGCGTTCTGGCAGGAGCTTATGCGGCTCACTGGGACGAAGCTTTACATGTCGTCCACCTTTCATCCGCAGACGGACGGCCAAACCGAGGCCGCCAACTGGGTCATCGTCATGTACTTGCGCTGCTTCACCGGTGACCATCCCCGGCAGTGGCTCCGTTGGCTGCCGTGGGCAGAGTACACCTACAACACCGCCTATCAGTTATCGCTCCGCGAAACTCCGTTTCGGGTAGTCTATGGCCGGGACCCCCCGACCATCCGCTCCTATGAGCCCGGCGAGACCCGCGTCGCAGCGGTCGCCCAGGAGATGGAGGAGCACGCTGCCTTCCTCGACGACATCCGATATCACCTTGAACAGGCACAGGCGGTCCAGAAACGCGTCTACGACCAGCACCACAGGCCGGTGTCCTTCCAGGTTGGCGATTGGGCTCTGCTTCGCCTTCGGCAGCGAGCAGCAGCATCCCTCCCACGCTCGGCAACAGGAAAGCTCAAGCCGCACTACGTCGGGCCGTACCAGGTGGCGGAGCTCATCAACGAGGTGGCTGTGCGGCTACAGCTTCCTCCCGGCACCCGCCTTCATGATGTGTTCCACGTCGGCGTCCTCAAGAAGTTTGTCGGTACCCCGCCGGACGTTCCACCACTGCTGCCTCCGCTCCTGCATGGGGCTGTGGTGCCTGCGTGTGACAGAACCGCCTAAATCACATGGCCCACAGGCACCTGTCATTGTCACTAATAACCTTTGACAGCCGGGCCCATGTCCCAAATGATCTAGAAGGTCCTGCCGGGCTACATTAGCGCCCGATTTCCTCCGACAGGATCCCATTACGAAGCCATTACAGAATTACAACATTTCATAACAAATTACATCAGAGTAAAAGTGCGGAAAGATTATAAAGTACTTAGATTACAACCATTTATCCAAATATGATTAAAGTGCAAATATTACAGACCATAAATAAAATAAGTAGCAGTGGAATGACGATACAACATAATTAAGTATTTAATGATAAGAACCTTGCTCATGGGTTCAACCTTACTCCTCCTCACTTCCCTCCTGGACCACTGTCACACAGCAGGGGGCGAGACAAACCTCCGACTGCTGTATCCCTGCAATATGGGGTTAACAAACCCTGAGTACTGGGGTACTCCGCAAGACTTACCCGACTAAGAAAAAGGATGAGACTCAGGAATGCAGGCTGGAGGGAGTCAAGGTAAGGCTTGAGCAAGAGTCAAAGATTTTGCAGAAAAGTATACTATCCCATTTCAATATTTTACTCAATTTTATTCCAATCATAATCCATAATTCCAAATTCATTCTCATATAAAATCATACTTTCAAATTCTTTAATCATTCTCAAAACACCTAGTTCCGAACCACTTTTCAGTTGTAGGTCAAAGGATCAAGTCTCCATGTCCGAGGAGCAACGACGATTCGAATTGATTAGTACCCAGTTGGGGATTCCTATCCACACTGCATATGTAGCACTTAAGCTTGCATATACCAACTCCGGCTACCACGGCTTTTCTACCCCTGAACCGGTCCTACGCCACCCGAGAACACAGTACTCCTCTCCTCTCCAGGCACGCCGGCCACGAGGGTACACGCTGCTCTCGCCATCTCTCCACTCCCAGTGCGTGGTTGTCGGTTCAAGTAGTAGAGCTTTCCGTAGTATGTGGTTAGTTGCAAAGTCTCGATCACAGCAGGCCTACAATGAACGGTACCTAATTCTTTTTCCGCCGGCGACATTGCATTGGGACTCTAACCCAAATACAACTGTCCTAACGGTTTTCAAATCCCTTTCTCGCCGATGGTCAAGCATTGGGACTCTAACCCAAATTCACAACCAACGAACGGAAAAATCCCTTTTCGGCGGTCACGATGCATTGGGGCTGCTACCCAAGTACACAATTCTCGCATGGACTCGTGTCCCTTCTTCCTTTCTCATGTTTCATAGTTATCACATTCACATAGGTCAAAATAGCCTTTTTATGCAAATGTAAATTGGTTAAGCAGGACTAAACATTTTTGAACATTTTTAATTTTTAATCAGGTTTCAAGGGTATTATATATCAAGGCAGGTAACGCAACAATATGAGTGACAAACAACTCCTAATAACCTAATGCAATAATAGACTCAAGTCATAAATATTTTATGAAACACAAGGCGGGGCTGAATGTACCGGGGTTTGCCTTGGATTGCGTACAGCGTCGGGTCGGGCTCGATCCCGCAGATGTCGAATCCCTGGACGACTTCCGGAGTGACCTCCTCGGCAGTGGCCTCGACTTGGATCTCCTCGGGGGACGGGCACTACACGTATGCAATGATGTATGCTTAGCATGGTATGAGGACAATGAATGAAATGCTTAGAAGTAAACCATTTAGACCTTGAGTATAACTTTCCTTCACGATAAAGTTGTAAACGTTTTACGGAAAGTAAAACAGTGTTTTCATACTTTTATTTTATTGATCATTTTAACGGTCATAGAAAACCGCCGCACAGCTTTACTACAACCAACAAGTGATTTCATTACTTTTGTCAAGGATCACTATGGTAAAAAATCCATGAACTCAATCAATCCAAAATCACACCAAACAACAGGGATTATTTGTTTAAATTAATTCTATTATCCCATAAACCCCATATTTAATTAACAAGTGTCCTAACAGTTTCCAATTGAGCCCAAACTTACCCAACAGATAGGTTCTACCCTAAAACAATGCCACATAAATTTTTATGATTTTTGGATAAATCTGGAATTTATTAAAATTGCCCAAAGTTGTATTTGTTAATTAATATGATGATTTTTAGTCCCCACAGAAATTGTCCAAATCTTAGATTTAGTATTTTTATAAAATACTACACACTTCAAAGAGCATACACAATTATTTTCATGATTTTTAACTCAACAGAAATATTCCTATGAAAATAACAAGTAACAGTACTATTCATCAAAAATTAAAATGGAAAAGCCCTTATAAATGCCTGGGAAAATGGAAAAGGGATTTAGCCCGGGGCGGCCCACGAGCGAAACAGGCCGGCCCATTCGGCCTACCCACTCGCGCGTGCAGGCGCTTTTGCAGAAAAGCCCTCGGGTTACTAGGGAATCAACCCGCGGTCTGACGGTAACTATTCATATGAGTCATCCATTATGCAAATAACCCCCCGAACCCAGGTTTCTTCTAACCCGAGGTCCCTCTCGCTCTCTCACACGTGCTGACCTGATGCCCGCCGGCTTTGACCGGCGATAACTCGCCGCCGGCGAGGTCTCTGATGAAACCAATCGGCCCAACATACTCCCAAGACCCATGCGCGTACATCGAGCTAGGTTTTGAGGCCACTGGGACCTAGGATTCGCACCCAGCCGCAAGCACGGTGGCTCGGCCACGACGGCACGCCATACTCCGGCGAGGTCAAGGCAGTAGCGTTCAAGGTTAGGGGCGTAATCGACTCAGGAGCTCACCGGGGGTTAGTTAGGCTAGGTGGTCGAGCTCGAGGCGGTACCGAGGCACGGGCGTGACGACGACAGCGGCTGCAACAAAGTTCACCGGCGGCTCGCTTCCTGTTCCGACGACCCTGAGGGACCAAACGGAAAACCGCCGTAGGCATAAGCATCAACATAAACCAGAGAGTTCACAACACTAGGCCGAGGAAGGAGAGGCTCACCGCAGCAAGCTAGACGCGTGGGGGAAGGCTGCAGCGGTGCTCTGCCGGACCCGAAGACGACGACGCGCATTCCGGGACCCTCGAAGCACGAAAGCTGGACCACGGTGACTCAAGCGGTGTTCAGGGATCCTGAGAGGCTAAAGACGAGAGGAATTTGGAGAAGGAGGTTTGAGGGCGGCCAATTCCGGCTCGAGACTGAGGCAGGTGCGGTGGCGGTCGGAGTAGAGAGGGGGGGCAGAGAAGGGTGCCGGTGCCACCTTATGCTGGTCAGAGAGGAGGCAGGAGCGGCTCAAAGTGACGCGGGGTCCCCCACACGCGCAGCCATGCCGGGGGCAAAATCCCGGCCTGCACGGGCGGCGTCGCGCGCGTGCGTGCGGCCCGGCAGGCGGGCGTCTATGCGCGAACAGAAGAGAGGGGCAGATCACTGTAGCTCAATCAATTGCCCCCAATCGGTTTTTGATCAATTCCACTAGATTTTGTGTACCAACAAGGAAAAGTGCAAACATAAAAGTTGTAGTGTTCCAAATTCTGAACAACTTTGATTTTGGGACCATGTTCAAATTTTGAACAATTTTGAAAATATTTAAAAGGGGGTAAATTCACTATTTGAAATCCATTTCTAATCCTGTCAAATTCTCTGGATTTTTCTCAATAACTTCAAAATATTCAAAAATAAAAGTTGTTCTATTTATGGAGCTTCACAACTTTCATTAAAGAAGTTTGGTCAGATTCTTGATATTTTTCAAATTAGCATTTCAATTTTAAATTTCAAAGTAGTAATTAGGGTTTAATTTAAATTTCTATTAAGGGACTTCAAAAACAGCCAAAATAAGAGTTGTTTCATTTTAAAAGATCTACAACTTTTATTAAGACACCATCACCAGATTCCAAGTATATTTTGATTTAGGGTTTTGGGTCTGATTAGGGCTTAAATTCAAATCTTTCTTTTGATTTGTTTTTAATTACCAAATCAGGGATTTAATTGTAACATCTATAACATTCATGAATAAGCCACTCTAAAGACCCTAATCACACTCATATGCAGATGCTTAATAATAAATATGATGACATGGCATAATTAATTAGCCGTAATACCCGGGGTATTACACTGCGCCTGCCCGAGTGACTCGAGCTCGGCTGGCCCGGGGTGTGCGCCAGGTGCTCGTTGAATGGCAGGGCGAACCACTTGCTTCAGCTACTTGGGAGGATCTGGACGACCTCCGTGCTCGGTTCCCTTCCTTTCAGCTCGAGGACAAGCTGGACTTCGAGGCGGGGAGAGATGTCATGTGCGGTCGCACATATGCCAGGCGCAGACGCGCCCGCGACGTGCGCCGCGCGGCTGAGCGCGCTGGGCAGGCGCTACATGGGTTAGCCTCTAGTGGCTAAAGATAGAAACTTAGATTAGTAAGTTGTTTTGGAAATTTCTAGAATCAGGGAGAGCCTTCCCCATTCGGTTGGGCCATTGGCCATATATGCTTGTAATCACTTGAGAATCAATTAAGCAAGAATTATATCCCTAATCTCTCTCTCTGTTAAGCCTGCGGTTGAGGGGAATAACTTCACCGGAGAAGATGGCCGACGGCTACGAGCTGCGTAGCCGCGGACCGGCTGGTCGGGGGTTCGACGCCCTTGACTTTCCAAAACAACTTACTAATCTAAGTTTCTATCTTTAGCCACTAGAGGCTAACCCATGCAGCGCCTGCCCAGTGCGCTCAGCCGCGCGGCGCACATCGCGGGCGCGTCTGCGCCTGGCATATGTGCGACCGCACATGACATTATATAGCCAACACAGGATAGGTAGGCTTGTGAGGTATGAACACCATCTCATAGCAGAGCCACATCAATTAATTTGATAGTGTGATCGAATTTTCATTCTGTAAAAGTAGCATTTCATTATTTGATATTGTAGTATGAAATGTGCCTTATTATGTGATACAGTTTGGAATGCTACGCAGATGTTTCTCGCATTTTCTTTTATTTTGTTACTATGTTTTGGCAGTTCAACTTATTAATTGATGTGGCTCTGCTATGAGATGGTGTTCATACCTCACAAGCCTACCTATCCTGTGTTGGCTATATAATCTGATTGGTATTAGTGATTGGCCACTTCTAAGTTTTTTAAGCCATATTGTTTATTTGCTTGTTTGATGATTGGGTCTAAACAAATCGATGATGACAGGGAAGGAGAGTAGGTTTCCCCTCAGCCTCTCACGGTGACAGGTCCTCATACCCCTCTTGCTTGTCTGTATGCCATATGCATTGAGTTTTTCCGTTTATTATGATGCCTTCATACTCTAAGATCTTGAACAGATGATGATTAAGGCCATCTATTATGATACCTTGATACTCCAAAATCTTGACCAAATGATGATCCATTTATTTTATCTGAGCATATGCCATCGCTGATGATGTACCTATTCCAGTTTGACCATATGACATTGCCTATGAGACCTCAGCATATTTCCATGCTATTGCTGTTTTGCGTTTTAAACCTACAGTGTGGTGGGGTTTGCCGCCTCTGGACATAGCCAATGTAGCAAAATAAGCTTACCGTTTGATTTCAGTTTCACTGTCCAGGTTACCTTTTTACACTTCTTTACTGTTGTTGTTCACGTGTTAACCTCCCAATGCTCTGCAGCAACTGTTTTGCGTTTATGTTGCTAATATCTTTTTCCGAACTATAGCATATGAGAATATGCGCTCATAATTGTCACTCTTATGATCTATTTTACCTCGTTTCAAGTGACCCGTTGGCATATGTTATGATGAGTACTTAGTATTTTATGATATTTCTATTTCAATTCCACTTCTATTGAACTGAGGCATTGGGCATATGGAGTGATACAAACCATTACATATATATGGCCCTTTTTCCTATTCTTAGTGAACTGAGGCACTTTGGCATATGCAATGATGACCTATTTTTCACTACCAACAATCCAATCTTCTCTCCTGCCATTTGATTTTATGGGCTGTACCCATTATTCTTTGGAGATGATGTGCTCAGTACCATCTGTAATAGTCTTACACGTTGAGCTAGAGTGATAATGGCTGATTCCTCTCCTTTCTTCTACATATAAGCATTTCCTCTGTTTTAGATAATGTTGAAAGATGTCTCATGCAGTCCAACCCTGACAGGACCTGATGCAGTTGCATTATTTTACCGCTTTCACATACTGACAGGACCTCCTTACTAATACGCTTTGTCCACATGGAGGAGGAGAGGAGCTAGGCCAAGGAGCAAGGTGAGCCTTAAATTTTCTAGATATATAGTCTGGAACCTCAAATTTTCTATGCTATGGCATTTCAGTTTGGTTAAGTAAATCTTGCCACGAATTATGATTATGAAGTAAATCTGATGGATAAGTAAATTTTTGTTTAACTTGCTTCTAATAGGGAAAAAACAGGTATGCTGTTCTGATGACATGGCCTCCTATGCTACCTTTGCAGCACCCTCTAGAACACAGTTGCAATTAAGTCTGGGATGTGTACATACCATGTGGTGTACAGCCCCTGCCCTTGACAAAGATCAGCTGTGGGAATTTCAGCCAAAGAAGCTAGGTAAGTTACGTGAATAATCTGTAAAACTAAGCTATTGGAATTGAAACACCATTCTTGACTGCCGCTGTCGCTGTTAGGGGTCTGGAACTACAGACTATGTGCTACTGATGCAGACTCTAGATATAGGATCTAAATTTGAAGTAATCTATTTTCTTCATGTGGTTATATCCATTTGCCCGGATTAGAATCAAGGCAACAGGAAGTTACTTAAATTTAGTTGAATTAAATTTCAGAGCAAAGCATTATAGAAAAGGGCAAATAAGCTCATGGCTGAGTTTCTAAAAGGAAGTGATGTACAGAATGTCATAACTCATATTTAAATAGTCAGATTGTTGATGGCAGGTTTTTTCCTCTTTGTCAGTGAAAGCACAAGTAGATAATAGCATTGCTCTTAGATGTATCTTTTTTATTACATGTGATTAAACTTAAGCTAACATCAACTCTATCTTATTTTCAATGATCCCATCTTGGCTTTCATGACGTCAAATGATTAGATTATGTGCTCCCCTTGGTTTCAAGATTTTGCTCTCTCATGCGGCATCCAAGAAATCAAGAAAAAAAATGTTTTGTTCATGTTTCCACTGAATAAATTCAGTATATGCATTCCTCATGGTGCTAATTGTTAAAAAAAGGAACTCATGCTATCTCATTTTCAGTTGTAAAAACAGCAACGATGGTATGAATGTGCCTTATGTAAATACAGTATGCAATGCTATACAGAAATTATAGGGCTTCGTAAATGAATATGTCTCATTGTCAGTTTCAAATGCTATATAGAAATTTTAATGCTCCGTGAATGGATGTCTCATTGTATTCTATTTTGTTACCAGGTTTTTGGCAGTTCAACTTATTAATTTTATGTGCCTCTGCTATGCGGATTGAGGAAAATGGGTACTGGAGTTCCTCTACTGGCTGAGATGTTGCCAATACATGTAAGGGATAGATTTTCTAGCTTCACTCCAAAGTTTCTATAACTGCGTTGAAATTTTTTGTTGATCTATCACTTCTTTTGTTCTTTGGAGGCTAAGAAAGCTCAGCTTCTGTCTTTTGAAACCAAGATGATATTGGAGGATTTCCCAGTGGTGTAATAAAAAACCAAGATGACATTCATGGAAGTAATTTCCTTTTCCACGTGATGTGTGAATTGGATCCACTTATTTCCACTTAGATTTTGCATCATATTCCCTTAACTTCAAATTTGAGATTTTATAGAGCAAGATCATATATCTGTGTCAGCCGTTGTATGGCACTTTCCTTCAGAGTTTTCTATGTCGTTCCATGGTCATTGCTCCTTAGTCCTTTAGCCCGAGACTGTTTATATAGAATTATGTAAGAATTAGCCACCCTCACTCCTGTTTTAGAGCTGTCTTGTAAGGTATATGTAGTATTTGAACACCATCTATGTCTCGTGTAATATCTATGTTGTGTTTGAGAGAATCATTATGTTTATTTCTTTCTTTGAATCATTATATTTTATTTCTTTCTATGAATCATTATGTTGTATTTTTTCTCTGAATTATTACATTTGCCGGATACAATGAGGGTTCTAACTTGCGCGCATGGGCGCGCGCAATTTACTAGTCTATGTTCATGAAGCAGCCATTTGGACCGAGGAGAGAGCAGATGATTGTCGACTGCTGCTCGCGTTGTTAAGGTGTTCCTCCGGTTCATCATCTACACCTACATGTTGCCTTTCTCTTATGTCTTACTACTGAATTTTGTTAATGCTGCAACCAATATGGTCGTGCGAGTTCAAGCAATCAAAGCTACCTACAAATTTGTTTAAAAATATTTACTCACAAAAATTTGTTACTTACGCAATTCATTTGAAGAGATTTGTTCAGTTATACTTCAATCTCTACTATCATTTAAATAATCTATGACAGGTATGACAACAAATATATTTTTATAGCATAAATCAATATTATATCACCCGTGTACGTGAGTTGTTCTTTTGCATTGTTTAACGTGCATTGCAATCTAGATAAAAAATAACTAATTACATAAACTACGTGTAAACTATAAGGCAAATCTTTTAAACGTAATTAGTTTATAATTTGATAATGTTGTGTTACAATAAATATTTACTAATGACATATTAATTAAATTTAATAAATTCTTCTCACTATATAAACACAAATTATGTAATTAGTTTTTTATTAGTATCATTTTTTGCGAGGAAAGAAAAATTATATTATATGAAGGCAGGATACATCAACACGTTAAGCACTCTGAATTACAAAAAAGTACCCACGCCATGAATAGCACACCTCAAACCCTAATCTGTTTGATGCTTTACAGTGTAGATGACCACACAGGCAAACACTCGGCAAACGGCCTAAGAACAAATACCCAACGAACGACGGCCAACATTCCTGTAGGCAGAATTGAAAAACTTTTTCTTTCTGGTGTCTTCTTTCTTCTTTCTGCCACCAAATAATAAGAAAGACTGATCTGAAACTTATTCTCCCTAGTTTTCATTATGGCCAGATCTAACCAAAAGAAAACGGAGAAGAGACTGGAGAAAATTATTCCATGGCGATGACATCATCTCCGCCTTGATGCCACCGTCCAGAAACAAAAATCTCCATATCGCCATGTTGATGAAGATGCTGACGCTATAGTTGTCACCCTTATCTTTAACGAAGTCGTCATAGAGAACACGATTCCACCCTTCTCTAACACCGTTGCCGGAGAGGAGCAGGAGGAAATAAAACTCCAATGCCAAGAATTTTGACATGGAAAGACATTAACCCTAATAATTCGTTCTATTAAGAAAAATTTATAAAAAACAATGGATGTCTACTCCCTTCAATCCCTAGCGAGATACCAGGAAAAGAGGAGGGGGATCAGCGGTGCTGAACGGAGGGTTTTGTATTGGTATGACGCGTAAAAGTTTTACGGGGTGAATTTAAACGGATAGAGATTCAGTGACTTTTCCTTAAGAAAGTTACAACGGATTCAGGCCCTCCAAATCGAATCAGATGGTTGTCCTTTATCTCGATGCAGAGGACCACATGTGAGTGACCGCTAATGGCAGGTGAAGCAGAGGAATTACTTCGGCCATGGCAGGGCCACCGGCGGACAGGCCACCGCGGTCCTGGTATCCAGCGTGGCTGCAATGAGCGAGTGGTGACGTCAAGGACACAAAATAGACTTAGCGGGGACGAAGCTCCACAAGGTGAGACTGTGAGAGGACGAAGCAGACGCGACGACTTCACGGCCGCGCGGTCTGGCTACAATGCTGCCGAGCCTAGTGTCGGCCTTCCTCTCCTAGGGCGGTGCGGCTGCGCGCCTGCGCGAGGGCTTGTGTGGGCAAGCCCTGCCGATGAGCAACAACAGACGGCAAAGTTCAAGGTCTGTGCAGCCAGATCCTATGGGAACACCGGTCGGCGACGCTTGAAGCCGACGCGGAGGAAGACGAAGACCTATCTGCTGAAGCCGAAGACCTGTCCGCTTGCCTAAGTAAATATTGGTACTTTATACTTAATTGAATATGAGCAGTTGGATCTCAACAAACGGTAGATGGAGGTACGAACGTTACGGCGTGACTTTCCATAGGAAAGTTACAGAATCCGCGTCCAATTTAAACATCCCTAAACAACGGAACGTGTGGCGAGCAAGTTCCGTGCAGGAATTGGCTCCAAACCTCGAAAGGCCCGTGTTACGCGTGAATGCGAGAGCAAGTTCCGTGCGGCAATTGGCTTCCAAACCTGCAAAGGCCCGCGTTTCGCGTTATATATATATATATATATATATATATATATATATATATATATATATATATATATATATATATATATATATACCTCTTACTAAAGAGGCAAAAGTTTCTCCCCTTTTTTTTCGTCAATCTGTTCCGTATGCTAGCAAGACTCCTTCTAGTATTCCGTCTGCTACCGGGACTCCTTCTGTTGGGACACCGGCATGGAGTCCAGCTCAATTTTTTTCATCCAACCATGTCCAGCATGCACACGATGGACAGCGTCCAGCATGCACACGACACTGAAAGATATAGTCCAAGACCCAGCCGTTGGGTAATTTCGGTCCACTTGCAGCAAGGTAAAGCAACGATTCAATAAAAACAGCAACTCCCGTTCTCCTCAACGAGGTGCAGGCAGGGTGTGTTGATGTTGTGGACGGCGGGTTCATCACGTCACGTCAACGAGGGACCGTTCTGGTCCCCTGTGGGAGCAGCCCGGCCGGCAGCTCAAATTGATGGCACATCTATGGCCTGGTGATGCATTTGGCAAGAGCTGACTCACATGTAATATATGTTCGCTGGAGCTGAAAAGTTGAGTTGATTTTGGCTGAAGCTAATTTGTTGTGTGAGGAAATACTATTTCAGAGTAAAAAATAAATGTTGTTTAGCTGAAGCGAACAGAGTAATGGAGCAACGGCAATCCGACGATCGTCTCCACCTCGCCCAACGTCCGGTGGATGAGCACGGCACAAGAAGCATCAGCCCAACGGATGCCGTGTTCAGCCCGACAGTAATGCAGCGGCACATCATATCAACGGCAAGCATGTCCAATTCTGACAGCAGCACAAACAACAAGAGCCTGGCATACTAGCAGAAGTAGCAACCGTGGCAGCAAGCAACGATGGCCCGAAAATTGATGGCTAGCGATCAGCAGCAGGCAACACGACGTGAACATGATATGCTTTCCAAGCAAGTACAATGATCCAGCTTATCCACGGGATGGCACCAAAATAGTAACAGCTGATACCTCAATATACGCGACTGTATGGCAACAAGCAAGGCAACATTGGTCACCGACGATTGTCTGCAATGCAACAACAGCAGCTTGAATGCGAAGAGAATATCAATTATGGTTGGTTGGTGAAGTCCACCATGAGCCCGGACGTGCCCTCGACGGCCTGACAGTTTTGACGCAAACCTATCAGCAATCTTACCCCAAAGGCCGCCCAGCAGGCAACGTGGCATATCGGCAATTGTGGCAAGCCCGAAGTGCATCAGCCGGTGAGGCTACGGCTCATCCGGCCTGTTCTTTTATGTGAAAACGAGCGCTGATTTTGGCTGATGCTGATTTATTCTGAAAGAGAAATACTGTTTCGTGGCTGGAAATAAACGTTGATTGGTCAAAAGATATTTTACCGATAATGATTCTTTTTTAAATTCGCTCATGCTTCTATCTATATCTTGGCAAAAATTTCTTCCTATTTTTTCGTCCGCTCAGTTTGCCTTCGCCAATAACTAACAAATATAGTTTTTCCTGTCTGGACTTATATTATATAGAATAACACATGCCCATACGAACCAAAATAGATTTTGTCTAGCGCAATATAGAATTTAATATCAAAACATATATTGGAATGTGCATGTAACACGGACTCATAAGACGTGCTTTTATATATATATATATATATATATGTTAGAACAATTCAAGTGGAAAGAGCGAAAATAGGATTAGATTTATGGGAAAATTGATATAGTCATAAAAATAGTAAATGGAGTTCAGACATTTATATTTTGAGACTCTAAAAAGACCATATATTTAGATCCGAAAATAGTAACACAAATAAATATATAATAAAACGTACGTCCTCTTTCATTAGCGCTTGTTTTTTTATCCCGTTGCAACGTACGGACATATTTTGCTAGTATATTAATAAAGCGAGAATATTTCCGACTCTTTTTTTCGTCCACCCTTCCTAACTACCGGTTCACTCATTCGGATGGTTCTGCTCCTCCAACAGAATCCGCGTTAAGAAAAACAAAAAACACACAGGAGCACCAAACAAAAAACAGAGTCCATAGTAGAAAAATATGTTGGTACTTCTATAAATATTACATCTAAATTAAAAATCTAAATGACGTTTCCCACGGAAGCGGGAGAACGGAGAGAAAAAAAAGGAACTCAACGATAAAAATATTTCTTCCGTGCCCTGTACGAGTCAAATCCCTCTCCAATCTATCTAAAATGCCGTGCTTTTTGATAAAGTAACCAGAAACAGGAAGCGTTGGCCGGTGTCCTACATGTGCACGTGATGATGTATATCAGGTAACCCTTGTAATAGTAGTTTGAAAAAAAAGGTAACCCTTGTAATCCGCTTGTAGCTGTTAGGATACACAGGTCCAGACTATGTATATTAGTATATATATGTACACGTACACATCGTATGTTGGCGCAACCATGGCGTGCAGCGTCGACGCTGGCCTTTGCCATCAACGGCGCCACGCTGGGTCACCAAGGGTGCCGACGCCGAGAGGGTCATGTCGTTGGACCATGAGGACAAGCGCATCGTGTCGCTGAGTAACTGCCGGTGGAGGACAAACCTGGCTACCTCTCCTTGCCTGACGCACCTCGGCTGGAGGTTGGGGCTCAAATGCCGCTGCCTCGCCCTCTCCTTCCGGTTTCAAAAAAATCTCTCCTTCCGATTTTGAGCTCCCAGAAGGGCGGCAGCTTCACGAGAAACGAGTTCAATGCGTTCAAGGAGCACAAGCTGATGACAGGATCCTCCTGGACCGAGCCAACAACGTTGGAAGCGGCGGCGTAGCGGGCGTGAAGTAGTAGGTTCGCACGGTTGCTGTAGCCCACCGCACGGTGGTGGCCGGGTCAGCGTCCGCGACGTCTACAAAGAAGCAAGTGAGGTCAATGCGAGGAAGGCTGATCTATTTTCTCCGGTCACGGTGGCTGCCGCGGAGAGCGCGGATTGCGGCGTGCCGGTCACTGCGGCCATCCTCTGCCAACGCAAGGGACAAGAAGGCGCTGGAGGAGCCTCCAATGTTGGGGGAGCTGTGATGCCAAATCCATCTGCCAAGAAGCAACACCACCCCTCTATATCAGTTGTGTGAAGCACAGATCCTGCTTTGAAACTCAAAGCTCTCCCTGTCCCTGTACAAAGAACCAGCACAACTCTCCAATCCAAGGTAAAGTCACAACTCACAAATCAATCACCCCCTATAGGCTATATCTCCTATGTGATGTTACTTTTTCTTTCCAGGCAATATAGTTGAGTGTGTAGCCGTTCATGTGTACCGTAGTATTACATAATCAATATTGTCTGTTTATTTTGACACTGACAAGTCGATTGAGAAACAACAGAGCTCAAATTTGGCAGCTCAAACTTAAATTCAGTAATTTCTTGATGTGTAACAGTTCATCAAGTTAGAAAAATAATAGAAAAAAGAATCTATACACCAGTAAAAAGAATGGTTATGAAATCAGACATATTTTTTTGTTTCACTTAGACACGTAAGAAAAATAGGAAAAAGCAATGGCACATACAAGAAAAATGAATAGTATGAACTTCTCTGGTTTATAGAGAAAAAACAAAAATAGCAACGGACTCCGTCCTAGACTACTCTACTCTAATTTGGGATTCTTAAATGACCACGTATTTACATAAAAAATAGCAGTATAAATATAAATAAATATATAATTATTAATATTTTTTCTCCTGTTGCAACGTACGAACATCTTTACTAGTCTATGCCTATTAATAAAGCGAGGAGATTTCCTGCTCGTTTTTTCGTCCAACCCTTTCCAGCCACCCACCTACCCGAGTCCGTGCGCCTCGCCATCCAAAATCTACATGGAACGACAATAAAACAAAACTCCCCCCCCCCCCCCCCCCAAAAAAAAAAAAGGCCCGGCTCTGCCTAGCCTACGCTGCCATGAAGGATTGACGGTGACAGCGAGTATTCTGGCTCATCTCACGCACGAAAGCCTGATGCTGCAAACAATTCCTCGATCACTCCCCCGGTAAGTTCCGCTGCCGCCTGGTTCGGTTCGCTGTGGTTGTGTTTAATCGCGCTGTGTCCTAGCTTGTTTTGACGTGGTTTGAGATTTGCTATCGAATCTATGGTCGTTTCTCGTTTTTTTTTCCACTCCATCTAACGGTCGGTGTACTCCACTTAACCCACTACATGCTTTAGAATCTGTTACTAAATCTATTTATGAGTCTTAGAGTTCATTTAATTTGAGATTAGGCTGAACCAATATATAATTTAATAAAATGACTATCCATATGATAGTTTGTACGGTTAGACTTAGATATCTATATATCTTTAATGGGACATATTTAAATCTTAATAAGACGTGTACTTAGTCTGGTTTAGTTTCGTGTGTCCGGTTGACATTAGTAGCATATGGTAAAGTGAGGGAGGGCGATCGGGTGAGATGCAAATAAAATAAGAGACATTCTGCTAAGATCATATCTTTCTTGGCTTTTTTTATATTTGACAAAGAGATGTTGATACGTAAGTCAAATACGGATAATAATTGATTTTTTCTAGATTGGTTATAAAACCAATTGAGTTAATGAAAATTTATTTTGACACTGTCTAGCTACGATGCACAGTCACAAACAATTGAGTTGACGAAAATTTTATTTTGATACTCTCCGTTGCAACGCACGTATACTTTTGCTAGTTACTAATAAAACGAAAAGATTTCCGGGTCGTTTTTTTTTTCCAGCCTTCCTAGTCCTAACTAACCGTGCCTTCATATATGACTACCCGGGTGCTGTCCGTGGACGTAGGGCTCCTTCATATCTTCGTGTGCACGGGCACGCCTGATGCGGGGAGCCAAGGAAGAGAAAGCACGGAGGCGTACATCAACCGGGTCACGCCTTCAAGCCTCACGGGCACCCGTGCCGCCGCCTCCGCGCTTGCCGGCCAGGATGCCCGCGCCGTTGCCTCCTCTCGCACGCGCTCCTCCAGTCAGCACGCAGTGCTAAGGCCGCCGCTCTTCCTGGCCGCACACAGTGCCGCCGCTTCTCCCATCCACGCACAGGGCCGAGGAGCTTGAAGCGAGGAAGAACGGAAACAGAGTGTGGGTATAGGCCATGAGGTGTCATCTGAGCCTGGTCGCCCACGACGGCACGGTGTCACCGGAGCACAGCTCGCCGCTATTGGAACACAATCACTGGCTACAATGGTGAGGAGTCATCGGAGTATGGGCACATGCCGCACTGACAAGGCAGAGTGCGGGCATGGGCCCGGTTGCCACATGGGCCTCCTCTGTGTATCCTCCGTGCAGGTGTGAGCATGCTGGGAGAGTTAGAGGCCGACCATGAGATAGAAAGAAGATTCAATTTCTGCAAACTCGAGGAAGAAGAACGGTGGACGGATAGAGACGTGTGGCATGCCTCGGTGTTCCAAGATGAGCAGAAAAGGAGAGAGATAAAAGGGTTAAAGTATTGCTAGAGCCCGAAAGTAAGGACAACATACATTCGTTCCGAAAAAAAGGACAACATACATTCTTTTAATATCTGTGACGCGTTGATAAGGCAGTGCATGTTTCCTTCTTTTTTAAGCCCGGTTCCTATGAAACAATAACATACATTCTCTTTCTTTTTTTTCCCTCTTAGTATATGATCATTGATTTCTTTTTCTTCGAGTCCAACTCGCTAAAAATAGAGAACAAAATATTTTGACTTTTAAAGATTATGTACTCATCCGTCATGAATTTTGTTGGCTACAATTTTTTTGATTTTTTTGACGCTAAGAGACCGTGTTCTTATCGCCCGCAAATTTGAGGGAGTGTGTGAAGGCCATGGGACGTCTAACAATGTAATGGTTAATAGCTTTGCGGACCTTAAAAACAGTTCGTGTCATGCTATATGTCGGCGATCAGGAAATCTTTGTCGACGTTTGGGCTGCTTTGGAAATTTTTATAAAAGGAGAAAAAACATATAAATAGTTATATAGTAATTTATATCCAGTTGTAACACACGGGCAATTTTGTTTGTTTCTACAATATCCGGGAGACAGGCACCAAAATTCTACAACACCGACGGAGGGTAGCACGTGGCGAATTTTTTTCTTGTAAATACCACATTTTAGAGGGAGTTTCATAAATGAACTTCTTATCTGCCAGTAAATATATAATATTTTAAGAGACAACACCGACGAGCATTTTTACTAGCTTAATATTATTTTTTTAGGTTTTCGTCTATCACACATTCACACCCTTTTGTTTCTCTTGACTCCGAGTGCCTGTGTTTGGTTTTGGGAGGAATGAGTTAAATCCAACCTAGATTTTTTGGATGGAACTCATCTGTTTATTCTTTTTTTGAAACGAATCAGGAAGCAGATCTACCGGCTATAAATAAAAAATGGAGAGCATAGATCGGGCAAAACAACATAGATACAGCAACAACAATGACTGAAAGCAAGAAAACCTAAAACAACAACAACAAAGACCGGTTGGATTGGGACCTCAACACGTGCTGCCCAACATCACTAAAACCTACAACTGGCCACCACGAAGCAGTAGCAACAAAGGGGGGACAAAGTGACATGAAAAGACATCGTCACTGCCTGCGCCGTCGTTTACCGATGATGTACCACACCGTGTCAACCACCGCCGTGCAGGGCTAACCACCATGATCCGCTGCAAGCCATGTAGTCGTCTTGCCATCGCCTCCGCTTACGTCGCCTGTCGACGCTGTCCTGCATGCACTGGACTAACCCTTGCTGTGCAAGGCTAGCCACTGCAGCCCGTTGTAAGGTGCCAAGTCAAAAGCACGAACAACTACCTCTGGTCATCGCCAAGCCGTCTACCCCTCTTAGCAACCACCATGCCGCTGTCATCTTCAGGTCATGCATACACGATTGTCGATCTCCCAACCACGGCCAAGCGTTGGCAGAAGTCAGGAGAGAAAACCACCGCACCACACCAAAGAGGCCACCGCCATGCAGGACCCCTTGCCGAAGTACCGCTGATGCACCTTACACACCCAGTGACCGAAGCACCACACTGGATCCTAGACCTCCAAGGCAACTCAAATGCATCGGAGCCTCGCCATATCCACCACCTCAACACTCCTTGGACACACCACCTTAAAGTGCATGGGGACCTCGTCGCTTCGGACTCACCAAGGATCAAGGCTTGCTTCGCCATCGGGGTGGCATGGTACCACCAAGCCGCTCCAATAACAACACCTTCGTCTCGCCACCACTAGAATCTCAGACGCACCACATGCACGGACCCAAAGCTTCCAGAGACACGCCTTCACACCGTGGCCTTCATCCACCACATCAGCCACCGCCGCACAACCGCACGTGGCTCCGCACAACCGCACAAACGCAATGGCGAGGTGGAGGAGCACGTGGGGTGGTGGCGGGCGCTGGGATGGTGGCTCCGCCCGAGCCGCCTTGGGAAGGACGATGCATCTGTTTAGTTTAGGGGACTAGGTTAAACCTACTTCTCTGTTTGGTTTTGTGTGAGTGGGTTTGAGTCGCTGACTGATGGGAGCCACGTGGTAGCCTAACAACTTCTTCTACCTCTGTGACAGAACCGCCTTAATCATAGGGCCCACGTGCACCATCGTCGTCCCTAAGGACATTCGGTTACTGTGCACGAGTTCCCATTGACCTAGGTGGCCTGCCGGGTCTCCTAGGAAACCCTGATTTCCCCGAGGATCTCATTGTAAAGACATTGCAAGTATTACAACAGTTTACAAAAATAAATCTGAATCAGAGTACAAGATGCGGAAGTATTACATGTATATGGTTTTGCAATATAATTTACATTACCCAAACCAGATTTTCGTAGTGGAGCAGCAGCATACAACTATACCCTTGCCCAAGGGTGGACTACATACATATCTCCATCTGCCTCCGGCCCGTCAGCCGGCACGATCCCATGTAGTACTGCACACTCGGCTCGCCTGCAACAGGGGTTAACAACCCTGAGTACTTGGGGTACTCCGCAAGACTGACCCGACTAAGGGTGTAAAATGAGACTCAGGAATGCAGGTCATAGGTAAGGCTAGCAGGAGAGAGAAGGTTTGCAGAAAAGCATTGCTAACCAACATTTTAATTATTTATCATTATAATCATAGTCATAATTCCAATAATCAATCTCATCTATCATCAATTCTCAACTTCCTTTGATCATTCGGTGAACCTAGTTGCGAACCACTTTTCGGGGTAGGTGTGAGGATCAAGTCTCCATTAACCGAGGAGCACGTCGATTCGAATCCAGTAAATACCCAGCTGGGGATTCTAACCACACTGCATATGCAGCACGCCGGCATACATATACCAACCCGTCATCTAGGTCTTTCTATCCCGGAACCGGTCCTGCGCCACCCGGGAGCACAGTACTCCACTCGTCTCCAGGCACGCCGGCCACGTGGGTACACGCTACTCCCGCCATCTCTCCACTCCCAGTGCGTGGTTGTCGGTTCCAGCAATAGAGCCACCTGACTCTAGGCTTTCCACATAGGTATGTGGCTAGGCTGTTCATCATGATCACAGCAGGCCTACAACGAACGGTCCCTACTTCCTTCCTGCCGTCAGACTTGCATTGGGGCCTAGCCCGAATACAATACTGCCCGACAGTTTTATTATCATGCCTGAAGAGTAGTGTGACATGGGAAACGCCGTCCCATGAGCAGGCCACTCAACGAAACACATTTTGGGTGATACCGACCAGTTCCAAACTATTCCGAAAGCGACCATGCATCGGGACTCTAGCCCGAATACACATCGACCAACGGATAACAAGTTCTTCACCAATCATAAAGTATATACATGTACATAGCACAGAAAATAGTTTTTCTTTTATGGAATTCTAATTTCATTAAGCATGCCTAGCATTTTTCAAACTATTTATTTAAATCAGGTTTCAGGGTAGTTATATGGGACAATGCATTTGGATAGGCAACAATCAACTCCTAGCAACCTAATGCAATAGATTAACTCAAATTGTAAAGGATTTCATAATAGAGGGTTAATGCACCGGGGCTTGCCTGTTGCTCGAAGTAGATCAAACCCTGAAGTTGTTCACCAAAGAAGATCCACGTCCACCGAGTGAAGACCGTACTCGAGGTTGCTTCGGATAATAATTACCGCGCGTTCACTACACGAGATAATAACGCAATGCTCAACATGATGGTATGTATGCCATGATGCATGCGATGCAATAAACTTAATTTAGAAAGTTGAGTACAACTTTCCTTCACGGTAAAGTTGCAAGCCAACAAAACTAACTTGTTTTATTAACAACTAGGGTTTCATTTGATTATCTCGTAAAACAATTTATTCTACGTTTATATAAGGGAGAATTATTATCATCTTACTACAAGAAGTATGTTTAACTATTCCTTTTTACCCATGAAATTGCATCTAAGAATTAAACAAGGCAACATCCATTGACCCATTAACGAGTGTTTGCTATGAACATTTTAAATACACCTCAACCCATGGATTACAACTATTCAAGGAATTAAGATACCAAGGAATAGTAGTGGTTTTGTGTTTCCAGGTCCACAATCAACTCTAAAGTTCACATTGTTCCTAAAAGGGATTAGGGTTTCTTATTTATTTTTATTAATCATTTTATTGACCATTTCAACCGTCGTAGAAAGTCGCTGCACAACTATTTAACTACTTTTAAAATACCAATAAGAAACTCATCCTCACCTGCCTAGGGTCATTAGGGTAGATGACCCAAGGTCTTCAACCAATCCAAAAACCATACAAACCTAAAGTGATTATAATTTCTATTGATTTATTATTCAATTACCCTAATGTTAATTAATTAACTAAATAGACTAATTCCATTTGGTCCCCAAACCTTGCCATCAGATAGCTCTAGACCCACAACAGTACTATATAATTTTTCGTGATTTTTGGAATTATCTAGAATTTATTAAAATTCAATAAACTTGCATTTATGAATTAAAAGACACATTTTTATCTACTGCAGAAACTGATCAAATACATTATTTAATATTTTTAATGCATTCTACATATCACAGAGAGTTCACACAAATATTTTCATGATTTTTACCATAGTATATTTATTCCTATAAAAATAACAAGATTCAGCACTATTCATATCATAACAAATTAGAAAATCAATTTTATTTCACGGGAAAATGGAAAAACTTAATTCAGCCCGAGCCGGCCCACGAGCAAGCAGGCCGGCCCAACTAACCTATCAAGGCCGCGCCCTCACTCTTCCCTCTCTCTCTCTCTCACTGCCTGACGGGTCCCACCCGTCAGGATCTTCTTCTTCCTCCTCTGGCTGGCACGCGCGCGCGCGCACGCGACGGCACCCGGCGGACCTCACCGCCGGCGACCCCCGCGACGAACCAAAAGCGCCGACGGGCACCCTGAGGATCTAACGGACACGGTCTAGCGCCTAACACCTGCCCTAGTCGCCTCCGGCGAGGTGCTCCGCGCCCACGGCGGACGCCACCGGCCGGCGGACGAGCACTGGCCGCTACGGGCACAAAAATACTAAACCGAGAAGTTGGGGAGAACCAGGAGCTCACCACGATGCTAGCCACGCAGAAGGTTGGGTCGGAGAAGGACTGCAACGATGATCTTGACCACAACGGCGGACGCGGCGGCGTGCTCCGGCGGCAACAGTCTGTTCCAGGAACACTGGGACACCACCGATCAAACCAACGCAAGCATGAGAAACCGAAGACCGCAAGGAGTCGAGAACACGGGTTAGAGGACCTCAAATCTCACCCAATCAAGCTTGGCACGGCACGCGGCTCGCGGCGGCGCTCCGACCGTCCGCGATGACGACAACGCGCGCTGCGACGCAACCCGGACACCACGGCTCTCACTAGCGGGCACAACCGACGCGCAAGGAAGATAGCTAGGTGTTCACGAGATGGAGAGGGTGGAGATAGCACGGTGGCGGCGAATTTTTGGCCGGAAGGAAATAGAGGTCACCGGCGGCCGGGAAGAAGAAGGAGAAGAAATGGAGGCCGCCGGCATATAAATAGGATGGGAAAACGGGTTGGGGAGGGAGAAGAAGACCCCGCGAGTCAACATTGCCGATCGTGGGAGCAGGAACGCGCGAGGACGGCCGCGACGCGCTCGCCCACGCCGGCGGTCAGAAGAACAGGGGAGGGAGGACGAAGGCTACTCCCCGGCTACTGTAGCTCAACTACTCCCTTTGACTTCTTTTGAAAAATTCAGTCCAATCCAGGAGGAAAATGGGAAAGTGGTAAAAAGCAAAATTGTAGCCCTCTGAAAGTTGAACACTTTTCGCTTTTGGACCAACTTCAAATTCTGCCAAATTTGAAAACTATTCAAAAGGGGGTGAATAGGGTTTTTGAATTTCAAACTGTATTTTTAAAATTACTTTTGATTTTACACAACAACTTGAAAAATGGCTAAAATAGAAGTTGTTCCCCTCAGAGAGCTTTACAACTTTCATTAAGGAAGTTTTGTCAGATTCCAATTAATTTTTGAAATGACATTTCAAATTTGATTTTTAATTCACTGTTTTGAGCCAAATTCAAATTTTTACAACAGAACTTCAAAATCTCCAAAAATAAAAGTTGTCACATTTAAATAGACCTACAACTTTCATTAAGGGACCACCCCAAGATTCCTTCTATATTTTGAATTAGGTTTTTGGGGCCAAAATTAGGTTTAAACAGAAGTCTGA
This sequence comes from Eremochloa ophiuroides, assembly GCA_038502445.1. Lineage (NCBI taxonomy): Eukaryota > Viridiplantae > Streptophyta > Magnoliopsida > Poales > Poaceae > Eremochloa > Eremochloa ophiuroides. The sequence goes on along the minus strand of JAHLJS010000001.1, from coordinate 32,846,816 downwards.
TCGGGGACTAGAAAATCGAAATTTTATATAATTACCTCCCAATATTCAAATACCAAAGTTGTCCCATTTAATGAACTTTACAACTTTTATGTAATAAGTTTTGTCTAATTCTTAATAATTTTCGAAATAAAGATTTAAATCTAAACCTTCAAACACAAATTAGGGTTTAATTTGAAATTTCAAATAATAACTTAGAAATCGCCCAAAGTAAGAGTTGCTCAACTTTTCAAAAGCTAGAAGTTTTATTTAAGGCTCAAGACCAAATTCTGACTAGTTTTGGAATAGAGTTTTGGATCCTATTCTAGGGTTTATGAAGGAGTTTTATTTTATCGTCCAGATGGGATTTGACCAAATGCAATTAAACTAGTATTTATGAAATCAAATCACTCTAGGTTACCTATGCACAATCACATGGAAGAATAAAAATTGTTTTAGTTAATGCACCCTAATGATGAGTTTATGCAGGATGATTTGCATGAAATCATGATGACATGGCGGTTTTTGTTACAGTAACACCAGGGGTGTTACATCCTTCCCCCCTTAAAATAAAATCTCGTCTCGAGATTTAAAATATGGCTAAGGCCTTAGGTTTAGTAATGGAAAAGAAAATGTGTCATGTAGATATTTTCCAAACTTGACTATAGAGCAAGTAGGGGTCTACATTTTATAAACTTGGTAAATAAGAATTATTTATAAAAGTAGCAAGGAGCTTAGGAAAGTTTTCAGAGGGGTGATCTTGTGATTCCTCAGGTAGCTTTTTCTCCTGGAGGCTGATCCCGCTGTACGTTGTACCATCTTATTGGAGTCCTTCGAGTAACACAACCTAATCGGTTGTCTCTCAACACTAAAAATTTTTATACTTTACTCTTACAAATAAACCTTTACGAGGAATCTCGTTCGAGCTGTGGCTTTCTAATGAGTTATGGTCAAGGATGACGATACCTGCGCGTGCCGAGCAGCTAACCCTGTATGTATCACACGGGAAGCTCTTGGTTTCGTCGCGGCACCGTCAATCGTTAACCCTTAAATTGTGAGCTATAAAGGTTCAGGAGCACCGTCTACGATACCAGTGCATACCTCGGCAAGGTCTTATGTGGCTGCGGTCCACAGAAGGTTCCAAACTTTGACACGGCACCATAGTCACGGATCGAGATGCCGTTATAGCGCACAATTTTGGTAACCTCAGTCAAAAAGAGAAAATGCATCTATGGTGATTGCGATGAAAAATGATCAAGGACCTTGATACGAGCATACCCCTTTTCAAAACCTCATGTAGGTGCAAGATACACGAGATTTTAAGTGGCCACATTGCATCGTAATCATAGATCATATTTCACCACAACAAGAGAATAGAGCTTGATAGTTGTGAAGCTATAGTGGATCATAACCTTAATCCACGATACCAGCACGTGCCTAGAAGAATCTCACGTGGACGTAACCTGCAAGGGACCCTAGGTTTCGACGCGGCACCGTGGTCTCAGGTCATGGCACTATTATAGGGCACAACCATAAAGACTCAGATAATTTAAGGAAATGAGACGTGTCGGATGAAGGCATGACACGTATGCAAATGGAAAGTCACAGTTTTGTAGTAACTCTCTCTATACTGGGACTTAAATTTCAAGTGCATATAAAATCTTTTGAAAAGTGAATTTTTAAAAATAGATTTCAGGATATTTGTAGTTAATTAGGAATCAATAAAACAACAAGATTGGGATGATTGTAAGGACAAAGAATTTTGAGAATCCAGAGAGATCTGTTGGGAACTCTCAAGTAGATTGATGATAGCCATAATTCAACAAAGAACTTTAGAAATTCAGGAAGAGATTCGAATATGACCTTGGAAAGGAGTTTGGAAGGGGTGAAGGCACAGTAATTAGTAGGCTAGGATCATGACCATCAACCCTGATAGCAGCGAACGTCCAGCAGTTAACTTCCCATGGTTGTGATCCATAAGAGACCCTAGATTTCGACGCTGCATCTGGTCATGGATCATGATATCCCGTAGACTACAATCACCATAGCTTTCAACCAATCAGGAAACAGTAGGTGTCATGAAGGAGAGGATAAACCTGACACATGCGCGGAGAAACCAAGGATTCGGTAATTCCTTGCTTTGAATTCAGTGCTTCCAGAAGTTACCAAAGGACTGGAAACTTATGGAGCATGGATTTTCGATGGAAGAGAGCACATTAATTGTGACCTTCATGGGTGAGGAGCACAGGTTATGACATTAATAAGGCACCATAACCATGGTCAAACACCATCATAAGGTACAATTAACGTAGCCTCAGTCAACAGGAGTCATACGAACGAACGTATGACAATTAGGACTATAATGGATAATGACTACGGTTTTCGATGTAAGCGAGTTCTTGCAAAATTTCTTGTGGAAACGAGCCATAAGAGATTTCAAGTCTCGACATTACATTGTATTGGTAGATCACCATTCATCACAGTAATATGTATTCGTTTCCATGAAAAGTGCAACGAAAGCGAGCTTATGAATTGTGAAGCTATGGTACGTAGGCCACAACCTTAACCTCGATACATGAGCGCACCTAACAGAACCTCGCATGACATAGGCACGCGAGAGGCCCTAGGCTCCGTCATGGCTTTGCGGTCACTGGTTACGACACCACCATAGGACACAATTACAATAGTTCCCGACGGAAATGGCAATGTTTGGAAAGGAGGAAATGAAATTAAGGGTGAACTAAAGTTTTCTAAGGAGTTGACATAGTAAATAAGTATATCCAGAAGTTCCCCAAGGACCAGGAACTTATGGAGCAACATTTATTGAAGATCGACCAAACTTGTTTATAACATGTAACTTTTAATGAAAGGAGATTTTTAATAAAATCGAACTGGGAAATTCAGTCATGCTAAGTACCATATGAGGGCGGTCACAATCATACCACGATACCCGCATACGCTCGGTAGCAAGCCATGTGGATGCATCACACATGGGGGCCTCACGTTTTATAGCGGTACCGTAGGTCGGGAACGACTTATCTCATCGAGGTACTAGCATTAGCTTGATGTTCCAAGCAAGAGGACAAATCCTTTTGAAATGATTTAAAAGACCGTCCCTTTTGAAACTTAGGTTATTGGTGACCCCTGCAAGAAAGATTTTACAAATTAAATCATTTTATAATTCCTTTTGAGATAGACTTTTGAACAAAGGCGTTTAACAAAGGTGGAAGGAAGAGTCAGGACTTTTGTATAAAGATTATACAACTGCCAAAAATCTTTCATGATGATTGAATGAAATATTGTTTGGAAATTTGGAAGCATTTTGCAAGGCTTTAAAATCAGAAGAATATTTGAAAACCCTTTTAAGAATCAATGAGTTTTGATAGCAAAATCTTTTAAATGTATTCTTTTTCAAAATAATTTTCAAAACTTGGTTCGATTGGTGTGGTTTTCGAATCAAAGCATCACTTCTTTCCTCTTACTTTAAATAAAACCGGTCTCGCTTTCGTAATCAGCTTGGTTTTCGAAACTCATCTTTGACTGGAGTTGTCAGTAATCATCACCAGATCTCACAGCAAGCATAAGGAAAGATATAAGAGTAAAACCTTTTGAAACAAGTTATATTTTGAAAATATAGGCTTACTTCATTATGGGGGAAGTATTAATTGTTGTAATGTCATGATGCATGAACGTTCCAACGCGAACCAATATAATACGATATATATACATATACTTGGCAAAGTAATTATTAGAGTGACATGCACTCACTATTTTAGAATATAGGGCATATTTTAACTGCTAATCCACTACCAAGCCTAAAATCTAACTGCAATTCTATAGAAAGAATCAGGAAAGGACTTTAGAGAATGAATAAGGGAAGTTCAGAAGCAACTGGTACCAAACCACCCCGTTGATTTTATTTATTCGAAATCATTTTGAAGCTTTTGTAAAGTAATACTGCAAGTACTTTACAATGAAATGCTCTGATACCACTTGTGACAGAACCGCCTTAATCATAGGGCCCACGTGCACCATCGTCGTCCCTAAGGACATTCGGTTACTGTGCACGAGTTCCCATTGACCTAGGTGGCCTGCCGGGTCTCCTAGGAAACCCTGATTTCCCCGAGGATCTCATTGTAAAGACATTGCAAGTATTACAACAGTTTACAAAAATAAATCTGAATCAGAGTACAAGATGCGGAAGTATTACATGTATATGGTTTTGCAATATAATTTACATTACCCAAACCAGATTTTCGTAGTGGAGCAGCAGCATACAACTATACCCTTGCCCAAGGGTGGACTACATACATATCTCCATCTGCCTCCGGCCCGTCAGCCGGCACGATCCCATGTAGTACTGCACACTCGGCTCGCCTGCAACAGGGGTTAACAACCCTGAGTACTTGGGGTACTCCGCAAGACTGACCCGACTAAGGGTGTAAAATGAGACTCAGGAATGCAGGTCATAGGTAAGGCTAGCAGGAGAGAGAAGGTTTGCAGAAAAGCATTGCTAACCAACATTTTAATTATTTATCATTATAATCATAGTCATAATTCCAATAATCAATCTCATCTATCATCAATTCTCAACTTCCTTTGATCATTCGGTGAACCTAGTTGCGAACCACTTTTCGGGGTAGGTGTGAGGATCAAGTCTCCATTAACCGAGGAGCACGTCGATTCGAATCCAGTAAATACCCAGCTGGGGATTCTAACCACACTGCATATGCAGCACGCCGGCATACATATACCAACCCGTCATCTAGGTCTTTCTATCCCGGAACCGGTCCTGCGCCACCCGGGAGCACAGTACTCCACTCGTCTCCAGGCACGCCGGCCACGTGGGTACACGCTACTCCCGCCATCTCTCCACTCCCAGTGCGTGGTTGTCGGTTCCAGCAATAGAGCCACCTGACTCTAGGCTTTCCACATAGGTATGTGGCTAGGCTGTTCATCATGATCACAGCAGGCCTACAACGAACGGTCCCTACTTCCTTCCTGCCGTCAGACTTGCATTGGGGCCTAGCCCGAATACAATACTGCCCGACAGTTTTATTATCATGCCTGAAGAGTAGTGTGACATGGGAAACGCCGTCCCATGAGCAGGCCACTCAACGAAACACATTTTGGGTGATACCGACCAGTTCCAAACTATTCCGAAAGCGACCATGCATCGGGACTCTAGCCCGAATACACATCGACCAACGGATAACAAGTTCTTCACCAATCATAAAGTATATACATGTACATAGCACAGAAAATAGTTTTTCTTTTATGGAATTCTAATTTCATTAAGCATGCCTAGCATTTTTCAAACTATTTATTTAAATCAGGTTTCAGGGTAGTTATATGGGACAATGCATTTGGATAGGCAACAATCAACTCCTAGCAACCTAATGCAATAGATTAACTCAAATTGTAAAGGATTTCATAATAGAGGGTTAATGCACCGGGGCTTGCCTGTTGCTCGAAGTAGATCAAACCCTGAAGTTGTTCACCAAAGAAGATCCACGTCCACCGAGTGAAGACCGTACTCGAGGTTGCTTCGGATAATAATTACCGCGCGTTCACTACACGAGATAATAACGCAATGCTCAACATGATGGTATGTATGCCATGATGCATGCGATGCAATAAACTTAATTTAGAAAGTTGAGTACAACTTTCCTTCACGGTAAAGTTGCAAGCCAACAAAACTAACTTGTTTTATTAACAACTAGGGTTTCATTTGATTATCTCGTAAAACAATTTATTCTACGTTTATATAAGGGAGAATTATTATCATCTTACTACAAGAAGTATGTTTAACTATTCCTTTTTACCCATGAAATTGCATCTAAGAATTAAACAAGGCAACATCCATTGACCCATTAACGAGTGTTTGCTATGAACATTTTAAATACACCTCAACCCATGGATTACAACTATTCAAGGAATTAAGATACCAAGGAATAGTAGTGGTTTTGTGTTTCCAGGTCCACAATCAACTCTAAAGTTCACATTGTTCCTAAAAGGGATTAGGGTTTCTTATTTATTTTTATTAATCATTTTATTGACCATTTCAACCGTCGTAGAAAGTCGCTGCACAACTATTTAACTACTTTTAAAATACCAATAAGAAACTCATCCTCACCTGCCTAGGGTCATTAGGGTAGATGACCCAAGGTCTTCAACCAATCCAAAAACCATACAAACCTAAAGTGATTATAATTTCTATTGATTTATTATTCAATTACCCTAATGTTAATTAATTAACTAAATAGACTAATTCCATTTGGTCCCCAAACCTTGCCATCAGATAGCTCTAGACCCACAACAGTACTATATAATTTTTCGTGATTTTTGGAATTATCTAGAATTTATTAAAATTCAATAAACTTGCATTTATGAATTAAAAGACACATTTTTATCTACTGCAGAAACTGATCAAATACATTATTTAATATTTTTAATGCATTCTACATATCACAGAGAGTTCACACAAATATTTTCATGATTTTTACCATAGTATATTTATTCCTATAAAAATAACAAGATTCAGCACTATTCATATCATAACAAATTAGAAAATCAATTTTATTTCACGGGAAAATGGAAAAACTTAATTCAGCCCGAGCCGGCCCACGAGCAAGCAGGCCGGCCCAACTAACCTATCAAGGCCGCGCCCTCACTCTTCCCTCTCTCTCTCTCTCACTGCCTGACGGGTCCCACCCGTCAGGATCTTCTTCTTCCACCTCTGGCTGGCACGCGCGCGCGCGCACGCGACGGCACCCGGCGGACCTCACCGCCGGCGACCCCCGCGACGAACCAAAAGCGCCGACGGGCACCCTGAGGATCTAACGGACACGGTCTAGCGCCTAACACCTGCCCTAGTCGCCTCCGGCGAGGTGCTCCGCGCCCACGGCGGACGCCACCGGCCGGCGGACGAGCACTGGCCGCTACGGGCACAAAAATACTAAACCGAGAAGTTGGGGAGAACCAGGAGCTCACCACGATGCTAGCCACGCAGAAGGTTGGGTCGGAGAAGGACTGCAACGATGATCTTGACCACAACGGCGGACGCGGCGGCGTGCTCCGGCGGCAACAGTCTGTTCCAGGAACACTGGGACACCACCGATCAAACCAACGCAAGCATGAGAAACCGAAGACCGCAAGGAGTCGAGAACACGGGTTAGAGGACCTCAAATCTCACCCAATCAAGCTTGGCACGGCACGCGGCTCGCGGCGGCGCTCCGACCGTCCGCGATGACGACAACGCGCGCTGCGACGCAACCCGGACACCACGGCTCTCACTAGCGGGCACAACCGACGCGCAAGGAAGATAGCTAGGTGTTCACGAGATGGAGAGGGTGGAGATAGCACGGTGGCGGCGAATTTTTGGCCGGAAGGAAATAGAGGTCACCGGCGGCCGGGAAGAAGAAGGAGAAGAAATGGAGGCCGCCGGCGTATAAATAGGATGGGAAAACGGGTTGGGGAGGGAGAAGAAGACCCCGCGAGTCAACATTGCCGATCGTGGGAGCAGGAACGCGCGAGGACGGCCGCGACGCGCTCGCCCACGCCGGCGGTCAGAAGAACAGGGGAGGGAGGACGAAGCCCACTCCCCGGCTACTGTAGCTCAACTACTCCCTTTGACTTCTTTTGAAAAATTCAGTCCAATCCAGGAGGAAAATGGGAAAGTGGTAAAAAGCAAAATTGTAGCCCTCTGAAAGTTGAACACTTTTCGCTTTTGGACCAACTTCAAATTCTGCCAAATTTGAAAACTATTCAAAAGGGGGTGAATAGGGTTTTTGAATTTCAAACTGTATTTTTAAAATTACTTTTGATTTTACACAACAACTTGAAAAATGGCTAAAATAGAAGTTGTTCCCCTCAGAGAGCTTTACAACTTTCATTAAGGAAGTTTTGTCAGATTCCAATTAATTTTTGAAATGACATTTCAAATTTGATTTTTAATTCACTGTTTTGAGCCAAATTCAAATTTTTACAACAGAACTTCAAAATCTCCAAAAATAAAAGTTGTCACATTTAAATAGACCTACAACTTTCATTAAGGGACCACCCCAAGATTCCTTCTATATTTTGAATTAGGTTTTTGGGGCCAAAATTAGGTTTAAACAGAAGTCTGATCGGGGACTAGAAAATCGAAATTTTATATAATTACCTCCCAATATTCAAATACCAAAGTTGTCCCATTTAATGAACTTTACAACTTTTATGTAATAAGTTTTGTCTAATTCTTAATAATTTTCGAAATAAAGATTTAAATCTAAACCTTCAAACACAAATTAGGGTTTAATTTGAAATTTCAAATAATAACTTAGAAATCGCCCAAAGTAAGAGTTGCTCAACTTTTCAAAAGCTAGAAGTTTTATTTAAGGCTCAAGACCAAATTCTGACTAGTTTTGGAATAGAGTTTTGGATCCTATTCTAGGGTTTATGAAGGAGTTTTATTTTATCGTCCAGATGGGATTTGACCAAATGCAATTAAACTAGTATTTATGAAATCAAATCACTCTAAGTTACCTATGCACAATCACATGGAAGAATAAAAATTGTTTTAGTTAATGCACCCTAATGATGAGTTTATGCAGGATGATTTGCATGAAATCATGATGACATGGCGGTTTTTGTTACAGTAATACCAGGGGTGTTACAACCTCTGGCTGCTCGCTCCCACTGGCCACTGCTCGATGAGGCCATGTGCAACTCTCGTTGGCACACGCCAAGGCCGTGCGCTGTTCCTGCTTGTCGCCCCTTCCCTATTACAGAATGTACCTAGACGATTTCAGAAAGTGTGGATGATTTCAAAAAGTACTCGGATGATTTCAGAAAGTACTCGGATGATTTAAAAAAAATCCAAACGATTACAGAAAGAACTTGTATGATTCCACAAAGAACCTGAATGATTCTAGAAGAAACATGGATAGACGCTTACTTAAAGAATTCAAAAGATTACATAAAGAACCCGCCTCGTTTTGGAAAAACCTGGATGATTATAGAAAGAACCCGAACGATTAAAAAAACTAGACAATTTCAGAAAGTATTTAGATGATTATAGAAAGTACTTGGACATTCATTCGTCGGTGATTTTAGCCATGGTAGGCTTACTTGGCTTCACTCCGACTATGCTCGGGGGGCTCAAACTCAAGGATGGGAAGATCAATATTTCAAGAACTCAAATACTCCCGCATCTCTAAGTATAATATTTTCAGATCCTAGTGTCGACTACAAGTAATCAGAAACAGGCTCAGGGCCTACAGGATACATATCCTCATAGATGCCTTTTCAAATTTCTCGACATGAACTGGATCAACCTTGTTTTTACTCGGCAAGAGCTGGAGGAACAAGGAGCCTTTTGAACTCAACCATGAAATGCTCGGGGCGGCTTGTCGATGCGGAACCCTATGTGTTCCCCACAAGGAAGGGAGAAGATCTAGTTCGACTAGGATTTCCTAGATGTAATCCTAATAATATAGCTATCCTGTAATCCTACTACCTAGGACTTTACCGACTAGGAATTTTGCCCCCTGGACTATATAAAGGAGGGCAGAACTCCCTAAGATCGGCAAATCTCGATACAAGAGATAGACCAGACATGTAATGACGAACAATACAAACGGTTCAATACAATCCAACACAAATGCTAACACCAAATGAAGGTAAGGTTTTTACTCGTTCACGAGGGCCCAAACTAGTATAAATCGACTGTCTTCGTCAAAGCCCGAACAACTGTGCCGCGTACCCCCGTGGCAGGCTATCGGTGTGGAACATCGACACTGGACAGATTAAAAAATCGGTTTTTCTAGTAGGAGACAGGTAAATTGAACTTTTATGATAGTTGAGGAAGGTCCATGAGACTTTATAAACAAATACATAAATATTTTAAAAAATCAAAACATTTTTACTAAAATAAATACACATTTAAAATAATAAGATATTATTTAATGTTAAAAACCAAAGAAAGTTTGGCGGCATACACAAACGACTTTACTGCAACAAGTAAATGATTGGTTGTTGCATGCTACAGTTAAGATGAGGCCTAGAGAGCTTCTAGATTTTGTGTTAGAAGTATATCACGGACAACCATGACCACACTCCCTCTGCCACCACCATTTGACGCTTCACGCTCCTAGACCATCTGTTGGCCTGAACCCGGTGGATATGTATTTGATGCAAGGGGTGAGCCGAGAAGATGCATGCAAGCTTGGATCACGGAGCAAACTGAATAATCTAGTAAAACTGATCACGGTGTGAATGAATGTACATGAAAGGAAGAAAAGAAAGCTATGATTTTTTTACTTAAAACAAACTTGCACTTTTTATAATATTAAAAAATAGTATTTTTAAAAATACATTTATTGTAGAAAAAATATTTTAATTTTTAAAACCTATTTCTTTATTTTTTATAAAATCTAATGAACTCTACTGAATTATCGCAAAAGTTCAATTTAGCTTCCTCATGGTAGCAAAATCGTTTTGAAAACAGTCTAGACAGGCAAATTGGTTGGTTCCAATAGTTCGAGTAGCATAAATATTTGGTTTTTTACTTTAAGAGAATAAAAAAAACTGGCTTTGGCAATGAGGATGGTCTCAACAAATATTCGGTTTTTTTGGCTAAGCATGCAGCCGAAATCGATCTTTTCTTGCGTGAATGCCGGACAGGAACGAGCAGCTTAACCACCAGCGATTTGAAAGGGCCATCCGCGCCGGCCGGTCTGCATATCGAAACTTGGGAAGCACCGCCCCTGCTCACGCCGGAACGACGAGAGCTTCACCGCGTGCACAAGAGATTCAACAAATTAAAGGGGATGATGGGGAAACTCGCCTCGGCAACGACGAGAGCTTCTACACCGCGTGGAAGGAAGGGGGTGGCGAGGAAAGCACATGAGCTGAGATTGGGGGTTCTTCCTCGGCGGCGGCCGGCGGCGACGTGGACCTGCCGGTAGCGAGCGACAATGGTTAGAATCTGACATCCGTTCCTTTTTTTTTAATACTTACGTATTGCAGTAGTCTTTTCTTCATTACGTACCACTTGGATTGGATCGATCCTCTGCTGACTCTATTGCATAATGCAGAGGAAATAAACATGAAGGAGCTATGGAAGCAGTCGCGGAGCTTACTGACTCAAGTAAGTTGCACTGGTGGAGTCCACTTTCATATGCCCCGTGTATTTCTACAAAATTCATCAGGCTTTCTAGCTGTAGTCATGTAGGGGTTCTATTTTATACTAGTACTGTACTAGTAGATATGTTCGTGTTTATGGAAAAAAAAATCCTCCTTTGTATGGATGAAAATGGTACGGATATTTGTCCGACCATTCGTTCGACCGAATCCATTTAGAGGTGTTCAGATCTCTCCGTATCCGAGTTCGGATATTCAATATCCGATACCGTATCTGTATCCGAATACTCAAATTGTATATTTATGATGTCGACATCTAATCTTATCTTATCCGACATGGCTGGTACTATCCGTATTCGAATCCAAATTCGACAAAAAAATATAAAAACAAATGTGATATCAGTGATATCCGTTCGTATCCGATCCGTTTTCATCCCAACTCCTTCGTAATAGAAAATAAAAAGTATTCTAACAAATGAGTGTTTTCGTAAAAAAAAATTCTAATTTGTGTAAATGTAACATCTCATTGTTCCTAGCTTAGTCACTACAGGAGAATAAAAAGTACTCTGTCTGCATATACAATATAGATGGTCATTACAGAATATGTTCCGTTTCTTTATTCCCTTGACAGATTCTTACCTGTATTTTACGCATGAAAAGGAGAACAAAAACATTATATAGTCATATTGTTAAGGTACTGGCGTTTTGCATTCTAGTTTGCATCTCAGGACTGGCCGATTAGATCCAAAATGAAATAATTAGCCTAGCCTAAATAAATGTCATAAATTTATGAAATTGAGGAAGTACCACTGCGTAATGGCTGTGTATTGTCCAATTCTTTTGTGCGGTTATACAGATAATTTACATGTTAAGGTGTTCAAGTCTCCCAAAATCATTTGGGACATAGGAAAATTTTCTTTCACGGTCCAGATGTGAAGAAGGCTTTTTATTTTTTTTGCAAGTTACACAGTACACACACAGACGCTCAAAACGCACGCGCACTCACCCCTGTGAACACACGCACGCAAACCCTACGCCTATGAGCACCTCCAAAATATAGAGTGAGATGAATAAGTTTGGATTGAGTTTTGCTCCGTGCTGTAATTGCATTGCACCAAAGATATTCCATATATAGATAGAGATACCTTCAAATGATGTTATACTTCTTATTATGTGCAACTAATAACCCAAGTGCCATACAGTGTTTCCCCAACTGAATCATTCATACGTTTGTGCAACTTGTCAGACTAAAACAACCATTCCACTACTAGCCTTACTATTCAGTGTTCACCCATATATCCATCCTGAATAACATTTTAGAGCACTAGCACAGCGAACCTCCATACTGGCGGATCCAAAACCATTTTTACTGGTGTTTTGCCCAATCGCCACTGTGAAAGACAGCTAGAAATTATACTAGCTATTTTCTTGAGACAACCGCCACTGCAAATAGTTTCTAATTAAAAATTAAGATTAAAAAATAGCAAACCGGGCTAAAAATAGAAAAAATATTCCACTATCAAGGAGTATAAGCGCCGCACATAATTGTAAGCTTTTTATTTCGTTTTCGCAAGAAAGCCAAGCATATGCAATCAGCACCTCTAGTCTCACGCGTTATGCCCTTTACTACCGTAAGGTCACTTGTGACTAACTAGTAGAAGTATTTATTAAGTACTCACCCCGTTTGATTTTGAAATAGAGATATAAAACTCTAAGCGGAATCAAATGAAAAATGTTTCAACTACAAAATTTCATGTCTCATCGAGAGCTACAACTTCGCTTTTGGTCATTTTTTCCATCCGAGATCATTTGGGAAATTAAAAAAATATGAATTATAAAATTATTAATCTTAAAACATAATTTCTGCACCCTAAATGATTTTAAATGAAAAAGTTATCAACTACAAAGTTGTAGATCTTTTCGAATCCTACAACTTTTGTTGAGACAATTTCTCCAATTGAGATCATTTGAAAACTCAAAAAATTAATTTAAATTTCTTTATAGTAGCGCTAGGTAAAGAAAATCGTTGCTACAAATGCATCTTAGCGCTGGTTGTTTACTTAAGACCACCGCTAGTAGAAATCATGCATTTTACTGGCAATATCTTAAAAAAAAAACAGCCAGTAAAATTGAATTTACACTAGTAGTTGATGGCTTGGACACTTCTATTTCTAGTGGCGCCTATACATTATGGTCCGTCAGTAAAAAATAACAACCATCAACAAAAATCAATTGTGTAGTACTGGAGTCATCGCTAGTTTGCACGGACCCACCAAGGTAATAGCATTGAACATTGCAAAGAGTTCTCATAAACTACTCTGCATGCAAACCATGAAAAGTTTTGTAGTTCTAACCACAACCATCTCATTAAGGAGAATCCAAAGCGGGACTGTTGTTTTACAAATGTTTTTTTATTTCTATCTACGATTTAAGGATAATCAAAGGTCATTTATTTAGTGTGAGTTTAATCTTGTGTATGACTGATGTACCAAGAACTTTGTGTATTCATTAGATACACTTTGATCTAATATATTTTTCTAGGGAACTTGATATTACGTTTAACACTGAACATCATAGTATCAATTCTTAATTTGTTCCCTTTATAGTTCATGCTTTCGATGGAAGCTTCCTGCACCAATTTAGTCAAGGAAAATAATCGTCTGAAGCAAGAATTGCAAGGTAAGACAACATTTTATTATGCTATATGCAAGATAGTTCATTATCCATCACAATGCATTTTATTTCCTTTAATTCTTTTTCACTTTTCGGTTATACCTAAGAAAAAAACCCAGAAAGGTTAGCAGAATGGTTAAAGGAAGGTGAGCTAGAGGCATTAAAATGATCATAAGAAAATACAAAGCTGAAATATAAGACTAAGAATTGTTAAATTCTTTTATCTTTTAAATGTAGTTATCCCTTAGGTTAGACTTAATAAGTTCATCTTCATGTGCAGAGGTGAATGAGTCATCAAAAATGCTAAGAAACATGGTTGAGTCAACCCAAGAAGCCTTGAACGGAAAATCCCGAGCGGTGGTCCTCCTCAAACAGGCTGTTGCACAGCTCACTAAAGACAATGAAGAACAACAAGTGCTTGTGTTGCGGTGCAAAGATCATCAAAAGAGAATTAATTCTTTCCTTCCCGGAAGGATTTGAGACTTAGGCCCCGTTTAGATCCAAAATCTTTTGGAATTGTGAGCGGGAAATCTTTGCAATAGTGTCCAGTCATGGCTTATAGGCTTAAAAGATTCATTTCGTGATTTATATGCAAACTGTGCAAACATGCAAAAAAAATTAATCTACATTTAATGCTTCATGTATGTGCCGACATATTCGATGTGACACGAATCTTGAAATTTTGAAGTGCATCTAAACTGGGCCTTAGACTCCATTTAGCAACCAGAAAAAATTAGAATTCTTGCGAGAATCAGTTTTGATATCAGATGTAACTGTTAGTGAATTATGTGTCATCGTGTGGCAGTGTCTCTCTGTGATTCTGACATTTATTTGAGCTGAAATTTTATGGACCTATCTACCCTCACTCTAGACGACATCAATGGGCATAGTAGACCTTTGTTTAGAAAAACCTCTCATTTGTTGATAGGTTCAGCTGCTTCACCAATTCTAGAGTAGAGCCATTCTAGAATGATGTTGGTAGAGCAGAGATGACAGCAGAGCAGTCTCAAATAGACTCTAAATGTGCAAACAAGGACATCCCAGCAAGCTGCTGCTGGTAGTACGAATGAAATCCTTGATATTAACAAATAACAAGGCTGGGAGACGGCGAGGCTCAAGAGGCTAGGCCCGTAGCGTGGCAAGTGCAAACGCCACAAACAGTGCCTCGCTGGCGCCTGTCTATCTGTCGCTGCGACACATGGGGCATGGGGGGTCGTACTCGAACCTGATTCGGTATACGGACAGATGTATATTTCGTTCGTTTTCATATTTTTCTTTTTTTTACAACAAGCAAATTATATATTAGCAGCATCGAGCTGTGAGAAGCGTAATATTACATATATCAGTGCTTAGCAATGCCTGACGAACATTGCAAAGCCCAGAGTGGTGTGGTGGTCATAGGAGCAAGAAAGTTGCTCAGAATTGGAGGCACTAAAAAGCGCTTGATGCGCTAAAGCATCTGCCGTCATATTGAGGCTTCTTGGGACCTTGAGAATCTTGGTGTTGCTAGTTGTGTTGAGATTGGAGTATATTTGCGTGAAGTGCTTGATTCTCCAGTCAGGTGGGTTGGAATGATCTTCTGAATTTAGAAAGTGAACTAGCTGCTCACAGTCTGAGAGGAAGGTTACTGCAGAAAGATTTATTCTGTCCGCCAGCGTAGCTGCCAAGGCTAAAGCTGTTGCCTCTGCCATGAGAACTGATGAGGTCGTGTCAAGTTTTGCACTGATGTAGATGGTCTGCGGCGGGTGAGCCTGCATATTAAGAAATAGAATCCCTAGCCCAGCCTCTCTTAGAAGAGAATGAGGGTTGTCTGGGGACGTCGATGCATCAACATAGCATCTTTGCCTTCTAGTAGCGCCGGTAGAGTGTTGGCATGGCTATTGATCATCTGCAGGAAGTTGAGAGGAGTGGTCGAGGGCAGAGTACCTAGTTCAGGTTGGCCTGGCTGCTGTTGTTGTGGTTCCTGCACCGTGTGATCCAAGTGACTTCCCTGTACAGCAATAGATTCGGTTTGGCTGTCCTGTACCTGCAATAGAAGGTGAAGGGTGGAAAGATGTGCCTGCACTGCGTGATGAACATTACCTGGAGTCCCAAGTGTGGTTATTGAATCTCTTATCATTTCTAGCCTTCCAAATGTACCAGAGGGTTAGAAGGCTCTTATGAAAAATATTCTCCTGGATTGAATCCGGCAAAATGTGGGAAAGGATTATCTGTACGCCGTCTTGATCCTGAGGAAGTAGGTTAGTGCAGAGAGGGGGGTTCATAGATAACCACACTGCTCTAGGCAGATTGCAATAAAGAATAGGTTTGCGTCATTTTCGACCTCACCGCAGGAGGCACAATGTTTATCTATGTGAGTACTATACCTGGAAGCTCTTTCAGCTGTTGCTAGGGCTCTCCTAATGAGTCTCTACGCAAAAGTTTTGATGAGTGGCGGTAGGTTTTTGGTCTTCCACGCTTTCTGCAGAATAGAGTTAGCTGAGAGAGTGATACTCCTGGATCCCTGCGTAGGCAATTGAATAATGGGTTGAGCACTTAGATGTTTATAAATATTTTTTGTGGTGCATCTTCCGTTCCTTGCTGGAGTCCATCTAAGTACATTATCCTGTTCAGCATCAACTATAGGAACAGTAGTAATGGCCTGCACAACTTGCATATCAAAGATTGTGGTTATAAAATTTTCATCCCAGGATTTCGAGTTTCGGTGCCAAAGTTGAGAAACTGTATTTGGTAAAGGCAGTTGAGTGACTGGTACATGTGACTATAAAATTTTCATCCCAGGATTGTCGTCTTGAATGCCCCCGCCCACCAGAACTGCCTGATAATGGTGGTGATTTTGTCTATGAAAGTTTTGGAGAAAAGGACCGTAGACATATAGTAAATTGGGATTGAGGCTAACACAGATTTGATGTAAGCTAGCCTACCAGCATGGTTGAGTTTATTGGCTTTGAGAATGGTAAGCTTGGCCCTGAATTTCTGGAGAATGAAGTTGTAGGATCTATTTCTATCTCTGTGGTTGAAAATGATAGGGTGGCCTAGGTGGAAGGTGTTTTGAGGGAGATCCTGAACAGGAAAGATTGCTTTTATTTGTGCTCTGGTTGTCGGAGGAACATTTTTGCTGAATAGGATAAAAGATTTCTTAGGATTCGGGGTCTGACCAGAGTTGTTGTAGAAGGTGCAGAGAGCTGAGTGGATATTAATATAATGGCTTCTGTTTCATTAGCTGCTCCACAGAGGATGAGGTCATCTGCAAAGAGAAGGGAGTGAATGGGAGGACAGCCCGACCCTAGGGAGATACTTGGGAAATTTGTTATAGAAATACAAATAAAATGTATAGAATACGTGACAAGCTTTTATACTAAAAAACGCGTGACAAGCTAAATAATCCGGACAACATCCATCACGAATACTCTTTAGATAAAGTAGAAGCGATAACTATATGTATCACGTGTTTTCAATTCTTCAAGAGACTTTACTAGGATACCAAAACCAAATAAATTAGCTCGTATTAAAAGAACATGTCTTTAAATTTTAGTCAAACCTCATTATTGTTTCTTAAATTTAAATTTTTAAAAGAATTCTAAGTGGATATTTGTAATTTCTCAATTTATCCTTGAGTTTATTAGAGTGAATTTGGAATTTGAACTTAGTTCATACTTCATTCATCGATATACTTTAGAAATACGTTCGAAGGAATTGAATCCCATCGAACACCCCTCCATCCCGCAGCCCCGCCCCGCCCCCGGTACGGAAGGAAAAAAAAAACCCGCACGAGAAACGCTCGCGTCTTCAGCCTCTGCCTGACATGCCCACCCCGCAACGCGTACAAACGCCCGCCCGCTCTACCCTGCGTGGCGCCCCCAGCACGCATGGCTACATCTGCGTCCGGCGCCGGGAAGGGAAAAAAGGGCAACGCGCCTGGTTGGGGTCTTCCGGTTGGGGGACCAGGGGCGTTAGGGGGTTTGAAAGGACCGTATAGGCTAGAGGGGGGTGAATAGCCTATTAAAAATTCTAGCAAAACACTAGACCACAAGTTAGTTGATAAGCAAGCGAGACAAAACGCTAGCTCTAGACTATTCTATGCAAGCCACCTATCAAGATATGCTACTCACAAATATAAGCACTCAACACGCAAGAAACCAACTCCCCCGAACCTAAGGAGATGGCACCTAAACAAGTATTAAGCACAAGGAAGAAAGATCGTGAGGATTATACCGATAGGCTTGATTGAAGTGAAGTCCGCACGCCGTGAAGACCAATCACCGGGATATATCCAATATGAAAACCAAATGATCAAACCCAATAGTATACAAGAAAGCCAAGAGTCCACTCGATGGTGGAGAAAACAAAGAACACTCGATTTTTTACCGAGGTTCACGTGATCGCCGTCACGCTACTCCTCGTTGTGGCACCGGTCTTCCTTGGTGGATTGCAAGCTAGGCTTCACACGCCAATCCCTCACCGGGAGCCGCTCACCAACACAAGAGAAGTGGCTATCAACCACGAGCAATCCACTAGAGTTGGTTTTGTCACTCCGCCGAGGATAACCACAAAACCTCTCACAAACAATCACCTCGGTGTGGGCTTGAACAATCTCCAATCAACCTCACACCGGAATCTCTTCCAAGTCGCTAGGGACACGGCAATGCCCCAAGAGAATAAGAACTCAGCCTTGGCTTGCTCTCAAGTGCTCTAGAATGCAAATCACTAAGCAATGATGCACTTGAGGATCACTCAACTCACAAAGATGATCAAAGATGAACAAGTGAGTGAGTGGGAGGCTTGGGATGCTCACAAAGAGTATGCAAATGATTCAAGTGTGTAAGAGTTGTCACCAAGTGACCAGAGAAGGATTATAAATACCCCTAAGTGCAATCCTAGCCGTTACCCACTGAAAAACAGCCGTTAACACGCTTTTCGAGGCGTCGGACCGACCGTCGGACTGAGTCCGTCGGACTAATCCTTCGCGTCCGATGCTCAGATGGCTGCCACGTGTCAACTCTCGTTCAACCTCAGCCGCTGGATCTCAACGGCTACTTCTCGCGCCGTTTTCCCAACCGTCGGACGCTCAAGCTGATGGTCCGACGCGTGCACTGCTCCAAGCGTCGGACCGTCCAACTCTCACAGACGAGACATAGCTCGGCCACCGTCGGACTCTCGCGAGGTTAGCCGTCGGACCAATGATCACCACGGTCTGACGCTTTCAGAGAGGTTTCAACCTTCTCAAAACCGTCGGACTCTAGTCCGACGCTCGCCGTCGGACGAAGATCTAGCGTCCGACGCTCTCCCGAACGCCGCGCGTCACGCCGACACTGCTCGCCACCGTCGGACTGAAGTGGGCAATGGTCCGACGCTCGTTAACCGAGCGTCCGACGCTCGCCATTGGCCAGAACTAGGGTTAGGCGTCGGACTCTGGGCAATAGTCCGACGCTGCCCCTGCTAACAGTTCAATGCTCATTTCTCAGCGTTTTTTAAGCTAATTTTCCACCCCTTACTTCTATGTGCTAACACTCACGGTTCTCAACACTTGTGCACAGTGTGTTAGCATTTTCAAAACATTTTCCAAGGGTTTTTAACTTTGATCTCTATGTTGTGTTAGTTCAATGCAATGAAATGCAATCTAGAGCACTTGAAGGTAATCCAACACTCATTCTCCCCTTAATAGTCGGCTATCTATCCTAAATGTGAACACACCCACTAGGTGTCTTGTTCACCAAAAGGAAAACCTATTTGGATTATACCTTTGCCTTCTCACTTGATCACCTTTGCTCATTCCATGATTAAGCCTTCCTTTAGTCATCACCATTTTCCTTTTAGACTTCACACCATGGATTGACCAAGCTAAAACCTTGCCATCACTAGCAATCTAGGTTAGTCCTTAGGATGTCATTAATTATCAAAATCAAATTAGGGCTTTCAATCTCCCCCTTTTTGGTAATTGATGACATCCCTTACAAAGATAAGAGTTAAGTTTGTTTTTTGAACTTGTGAGCTTGTCCGAACAAGATTGTCATGTTTTTGGAAAGGACAAACAACACAAATTCGGTTTGGTGGCTATTTAGCTCCCCCTACATATGTGCATGAGTTTGGATTTGAAAGCTTGCACATATGCATATATAGAGAGTAAATTTCCACCAAGATGTGCTAGGATGATTAGCATAAACCTTTGAAGCCTGATACCAATTGAAAAATTTTCATATCAAAGTTGCGGAAAACTCCATCCTTAACACTTTTGATAACTAGATGATCACAAAACTTGAGCATACCGTGATATCAACATTATAGGCAATGCTCAAGAACCACTTGTAGGACCACTTATAAAGTACAAGATCATCTAACTACCACCTAAGCATGCTAGTTATCAAGTCATCAAACAATTCTATACTAGCATACTCCACTCAAGAACATGGCAATAGAATATAAAAACATATGCAAGTGCATCAAACATATGTGAGTGCACATTACAAATGCAACAACCAAGTTCATGAGTTTGCTCCCCCTTAAGGTGAGCTTATCTTAAGTAAAGGTTATGATTCAAAAATTTTGATCCCTTTACTTTGGCCTATTGCTCTTCCATCATCGGCCTAATGATGGTTCATCGCGAAGTTCAAGTTCTCTCCCCCTTTGTCATTTTATCTTTGTTATTTCTCCCCCTTGGCATCAAGTACCACAAAAGGGTCAAGTTAATGGAATGAGAGACCTTTGTTAGTCAAATTTTGGTTCAATCTAGCAAATTGGTACAAGTGTCTTAACTCGGTTTGAACCAAAGACAAGCTTCTTCACGCCACCCGGGGGTTATCTTGCCTATGTTGAGTTAAGCACTTAGTTACTCATTTAATTTAGATTCAACACTAGGTTTGCATCCCCATGAACAAGTTATATGCCATCACTAGATCAAGCAATCAACCAAGCAATAGTGATGCCATATAGATTTTAAAACCATTTTAGCTTTCAATGAATGACCTAGAGAGAACAAAATCATGTCTATATGATCTAGCAAGTCCTAGTAAAGTATGAATGCACATGTCAAATAATGATACATTTGCCTTGCTTGGAGGATAGACATGTCATAAGATATTCATAAAGTGCATCAAAATATGTTGGAGTAGTCAAGTATGTTCAACTCATTTCTTAGCTTGCAAAATCTAGCTTCATCAAGTGGCTTGGTGAATATGTCGGCTAGTTGATCTTCGGTGCCTACACTTGTGATTGCAATATCTCCTTTTGCTTGGTGATCTCTTATGAAATGGTGCCTCACATCTATGTGTTTGGTTCTTGAATGTTGCACCGGATTGGTTGTGATCTTCACCGCACTTTCATTGTCACATAGCAATGGAACCTTATTGAATTTTAATCCATAGTCCTTCAAGGTTTGCCTCATCCAAAGCAATTGTGCACAACAACTTCCCGCACTAATGTATTCCGCTTCGGCGGTAGAAAGTGCAACACTATTTTGCTTTTTGGATGACCATGAAACTAGTAACCTTCCAAAGAGTTGACATGTACCGGAAGTGCTCTTTCTATCAATTTTGCAACCGGCATAGTCCGCATAACCTATCAATGTGAAGTTGGAGCCCTTGGGATACCACAAACCAATGTTAGGTGTGCTCTTTAAGTACCTCACTATTCTTTTAGTTTCCTTCAAATGACTTTCTCTTGGAGAGGCTTGATATCTTGCGTACATGCACACACTAAACATCACATCCGGCCTAGAAGCGGTCACATAGAGTAGACTACCAATCATTGACCGATATTGCTTTTGATCAACCAATTCACCTTCTACATCCGGTTCGAAGCTTCCACTAGTGCCCATTGGTATTGTGATTGCTTTTGCATTTTGCAATCCAAACTTCTTCACCATGTCCTTGATATACTTGCTTTGACTCACAAATGTGTCATTCTTCAATTGCTTGATTTGGAGTCCAAGAAAGTAGCTAAGTTCACCTACCATGGACATTTCAAACTCTGTGGCCATCATTTCTCCAAACTCCTCACAAAATGCTTGACTTGTTGATTCAAAGATGATATCATCAACATAGATTTGCATGATGAACAAGTCATTCCCAATCTTCTTAGTGAAGAGAGTGGTGTCAACCTTTCCCATCTTGAGTCCTTTAGAGAGTAGGAAGTCCCTCAACCTCTCATACCATGCTCTTGGTGCTTGTTTCAAGCCATAGAGAGCCTTCTTGAGCTTGTATACATGATCGGGCTTCTTATCATCTTCAAAACCGGGAGGTTACTCAACATAGACTAACTCATTAATATATCCATTCAAGAATGCACTTTTGACATCCATTTGATAGAGCTTGATATCATGAGCACATGCATATGCCAATAAGATCCGGATTGCTTCCAATCTTGCCACCGGTGCATAAGTTTCTCCAATGTCTAAGCCTTCAATTTGAGTGTAACCTTGTGCAACCAATCTAGTTTTGTTCCTCACAACAATCCCATCTTGATCTTGCTTGTTCCGGAAGACCCACTTGGTGCCAATCACATTGTATTTACTTGGTCTTGGAACTAATTCCCATACTTGATTTCTCTCAAAATTATTGAGCTCTTCATGCATAGCATTGATCCAATCCTCATCTTTGAGTGCCTTCTCAATGTTGGTAGACTCCTGTTGTGAGACAAATGAATAGTGCTCACAAAATGAAGCCACTCTTGACCTTGTTTGTACACCTCTACTAATATCACCAACAATTTGATCTAGAGGATGATCTCTTGCAATGTGAGTTGGTCGGAGAATATGAGATGAACTAGCATCTTGAACTTGGTCTTGATCTTGATCATGAGCTTGAACTTGAGATTCACTTGAGCTTGCTTGATTTGCATCATCGTCCGCTTGTTCAATAGGAGGGATGTTTTCATCATCATTATCTTCAATTTCTCTTGGTCTAATGTTACCAATGTCCATGTTCTTCATAGCATCAACTAATTGAGGTCCTCTTACATCATCTAGATTATCCTTCTCTTCTTGAAACCCATTGGTTTCATCAAACTCAACATCATGGACTTCTTCAACTATCCCATGTGCCAAGTTTCATACTCTATATGCTTTGCTTGAAGTTGAATATCCAAGAAGAAATCCTTCATCACACTTCTTCTCAAATTTACCCAAACGAGTGCCCTTCTTTAAGATATAGCATTTGCAACCAAACACTCTAAAATATACAATGTTGGGTTTTCTTCTATTCAAGAGCTCATAGGGTGTCTTCTTCAACATTGGATGACAATATAGACGGTTGCTAGTGTAGCAAGCCGTATTGATAGCTTCCGCCCAAAATTCATCACTAACGTTGTATTCACTTAGCATGGTTCTTGCCATATTAATAAGAGTTCTATTCTTTTTTTCGACAAGACCATTTGATTGAGGAGTGTACTTTGCCGAGAATTGATGCTTGATTCCTAGATCATCACAAAACTCATCAACTCTTGTATTCTTGAATTCACTTCCATTATCACTCCTAACTTGCTTCACCCTTGTATCAAACTCATTTTCACTTCTCTTGATGAAAGACTTAAGGATTCCATACACTTCACTTTTGTCAACTAGAAAGAAGACCCAAGTGTATCTTGAGACGTCATCAACTATCACAAAGCTATATTTTCTTCCTCCAATACTTGCATAAGTGGTTGGACCAAATAAATCCATATGCAATAGCTCAAGTGGACTAGATGTACTCATCATGCCTTTCTTAGGGTGTGTGTTCCTAACTTGCTTTCCAAATTGACAAGAACTACACAACCTATCCTTCTCAAAGTGTACATCCTTCAAGCGTCTAACCATGTCATGCTTGACCAATCTACCAAGTTGCTTCATTCCAACATGTCCAAGTCTTCTATGCCACAACTAACCAAGACTTGACTTTGAGATCAAACATGAAGAAAGCTTTGTTTTACTATCATTGAAATCCACCAAGTATAGGTTCCCATATCTAAAGCCCTTGAAGATCAAGTTGGAACCATCCACACTAACAATCTCAACATCATCAATACCAAAGATGCACTTGAAACCAAGATCACATAGTTGTGCAACCGATAATAAGTTGAAATTGAGAGATTCAATTAGCAACACATTTGATATGCTCATATCATTTGAGATAGCAATCTTGCCTAATCCTTTCACCTTGCCTTTTCCATTGTCACCAAATGTGATAGAATCAAACTCTTGGCTACCATTTGTGTTGATAGAATTGAACATACTAGACTCTCCGGTCATGTGTTGAGTGCATCTACTATCAAGCACCCAATGTCTTCCTCCGGCTTTATAATTGACCTACAAAGAATAGATCAATTGGTTTTAGGTACCCAAGCATTCTTGGGTCCTTGGAGGTTAGTGACAAAAAACTTAGGCACCCAAATGGATCTCATCCGTGGGTTGCCTCTTGGTGTACCAATATACTTGGCTTTAACACCCTTCACTCTCTTGATGAGCATGTAACAAGAATCAAGGCGAATTGAAGTCGCACTAGCAAATTTGACTTGCTTGATCTTGTTGGCCATGCAATGTTGCTCATTATGCCCTACTTGCTTGTATCTTTGGCATTACCTACCATTGCTCCTCACAAAGGTAGCTTTGGGAGTCACAAAAGCGGCCTTACCTTTCTTGGGGGCATAGCCTAGTCCCTCCTTAGAGTGACTAAATCTTTGGCTACCCAAGCACTTTAGCAAGCGGGCATCCCCACCATAGGCATTGCCTAAGGCACGGGTGAGCTTGTTGACCTCCTCTTTGAGGTTTTTGTTTTCCACCACAAGTGAGAACTTAGAGCCATCAACTTTGGGTGAAATAGGAGTGGTGGAGCTGCAAAAAGGGTTAGTGACAACAATAGTAGAAGAAAGAATTGACATGTCACTAAGGATATCACATGATGAACCCATGTCACATGTCTTGATGGATGCCCTCTTCTCATTTTCGGCCACTAGAGAGGAATGAGCTTTCTCAAGCTTGGAGTGAGCCACCTTGAGGTTCTCATGGGCTTCCATTAGCCTCTCATGAGCCTTCAAGAGCTCATCAAAAGATTGCTCAATGGCTATCTTGCCTTTGCGCAATTCTTTGCACTCCTTTCTCTTGGCCTCAATGTAAGTATTGGCATCATCAAGCATGGACATAACCTCATCACATGATAGCTCCTCCTCATCACTCTCATCATCGGATTGTACCTTGGATGTCTTGGCCATCAAGCATGTAGATGGAGTGTCGAAGAGAGATAGCATATTGTTGAGAGCAATGCTTGCCATAGCTTTATTCTTGATGGTCTTGCTCTCATCATCACTATCATCATCATCGGTAGAGGCATCACTATCATCTCAAGTGACACAATATGATTGCCCCTTCTTCTTCTTCTTGAGAGTCACGTTCTTGTTCTTCTTCTCTTTCTTGTCCTTCTTCTTGCTGTTCTTCTTATCATCATCACTCTCATTGTCATTGTCACTATTGAGAGGACAATCAACAATGAAGTGATCCAAGCTCTTGCACTTGAAGCATCTCCTTGGCTCTTGCTTGTTTTTAGAGATAAACTTCTTCTTACCTTGACTATAGCCATTTCTCTTCATGAAACGACCAAACTTGCGTACTAGAAGAGCCATGGCCTCATCATCTTCATCATCACTGGAGATAGATTCTTCTTCTAGCTCAATCATCTTGGCCTTGCCTTTGCTCTTGGATGGTGTAGCTTTGAGAGCCACACACTTTTTCTTCTTCTCCTCAACTACCTATTCATTGTTCATGTCTTGGGTGATGATCTCACCGAGGATTTGGTTGGGCTTCTTAGTGCTCAAGTCTTCTCTTGCAAGCAAGGTCTTGATAATAGCAAATCTTACGGGCAAGCACCTCAAGAACTTATGAGAGAAGTCCTTGTCCTTGATGTCCTCACCCAAGCTCTTCAAGTCATTCACTATCACTTGTAGCCAGTTGAACATCTCCGGCACACTTTCTTCTTCATTCATCTTGAAAGTGCCAAACTTCTCTCTCAACATATATACCTTGGCATTCTTGACCTCTTGTGTGCCGTCATATGTCTCCTCCAACCGCTTCCAAATGTCATGAGTCAAATCAAGATCCTTGATTTGCTCAAACACATGAGACTCAAGAGCGGTGTAGAGTGCATTGATTGCATGGGCATTGCACTCCATCTTTCTTTTGTCAACATCGGTGGGAGCTTGAGCATTCTCATACTCAATTTTTGTCTCCGTCACCTTCCACACATCGATATGCATGGTCATAAAATGCACTATCATCTTCCTCTTCCAATGATCATAGCTTGTGCCATCAAACTTTGACGGCTTCCCCAACACATTGATTTGAGCCATTTTTCACCACAAGGATGTTAAGCCTCAAATGATAGTGACCTCGGCTCCGATACCACTTGAAACAACCGTATAGGCTAGAGGGGGGTGAATAGCCTATTAAAAATTCTAGCAAAACACTAGACCACAAGTTAGTTGATAAGCAAGCGAGACAAAGCGCTAGCTCTAAACTATTCTATGCAAGCCACCTATCAAGATATGCTACTCACGAATATAAGCACTCAACACGCAAGAAACCAACTCCCTCGAACCTAAGGAGACGGCACCTAAACAAGTATTAAGCGCAAGGAAGAGAGATCGTGAGGATTATACCGATGGACTTGATTGAAGTGAAGTCCGCACGCCGTGAAGACCAATCACTGAGATATATCCAATATGAAAACCAAATGATCAAACCCAATAGAATACAAGAAAGCCAAGAGTCCACTCGATGGTGGAGAAGACAAAGAACACTCGATTTTTTACCGAGGTTCACGTGATCGCCGTCACGCTACTCCTCGTTGTGGCACCGGTCTTCCTTGGTGGATTGCAAGCTAGGCTTCACACGCCAATCCCTCACCGGGAGCCGCTCACCAACACAAAAGAAGTGGCTATCAACCACGAGCAATCAACTAGAGTTGGTTTTGGCACTCCGCCGAGGATAACCACAAAACCTCTCACAATCAATCACCTCGGTGTGAGCTTGAACAATCTCCAATCAACCTCACACTGGAATCGCCTCCAAGCCGCTAGGGACACGGTAATGCCCCAAGAGAATAAGAACTCAGCCTTGGCTTGCTCTCAAGTGCTCTAGAATGCAAATCACTAAGCAATGATGCACTTGAGGATCACTCAACTCACAAAGATGATCAAAGATGAACAAGTGAGTGAGTGGGAGGCTTGGGATGCTCACAAAGAGTATGCAAATGATTCAAGTGTGAAAGAGTTGTCACCAAGTGACCAGAGAAGGAGTATAAATACCCCTAAGTGCAATCCTAGCCGTTACCCACTGAAAAACAGCCATTAACACGCTTTTCGGGGCGTCGGACCGACCGTCGGACTAATCCTTCGCGTCCGACGCTCGGATGGCTACCACGTGTCAACTCTCGTTCAACCTCAGCCACTGGATGGTCCAACGCGCGCACTGCTCCAGGCGTCGGACCTTCCGACTCTCACAGACGAGACACAGCTCGGCCACCGTTAGCCGTCGGACCAATGATCACCACGGTCTGACGCTTCCAGAGAGGTTTCAACTCTCTCAAAACCGTCGGACTCCAGTCCGACGCTCGCCGTCGGACGAAGATCTAGCGTCCGACGCTCTGCCGAACGCAACGCGTCACGCCGACACTACTCGCCACCGTCGGACTGAAGTGGACAATAGTCCGATGTTCGTTAACCGAGCGTCCGACGCTCACCATTGGCCAGAACTAGGGTTAGGCGTCGGACTCTGGGCAATAGACCGACGCTGCCCCTGCTAACAGTCCGACGCTCATTTCTCATCGTTTTTTCAAGCTAATTTTCCACCCCTTGCTTCTATGTGCTAACACTCATGGTTCTCAACACTTGTGCAAAGTGTGTTAGCATTTTCAAAACATTTTACAAGGGTTTTTTAACTTTGATCTCTTGGTTGTGTTAGTTCAATGTAATGAAATGCAATCTAGAGCACTTGAAGGTAATCCAACACTCGTTCTCCCCTTAATAGTCGGCTATCTATCCTAAATGTGAACACACCCACTAGGTGTCTTGTTCACCAAAAGGAAAACCTATTTGGATTATACCTTTGCCTTCTCACTTGATCACCTTTGCTCCTTCCATGATTAAGCCTTCCTTTAGCAATCACCATTTTCCTTTAGGCTTCACACCATGGATTGACCAACCTAAAACCTTGCCATCACTAGCAATCTAGGTTAGTCCTTAGGATGTCATTAATTATCAAAACCAAACTAGAGCTTTCAGGGTTGGGGTGGGAACATGTTGCAACATCGGAAAAAACATATTGCAACATAAAAGAAAAACATATTGCAACATATTAAAAACCATTGTTGCAACATCTTAAAATGACTATTGTAACATCTAGAAAACACATGCTGCAACATCTGAAAAACACATGTTACAACATAAGAAAAACACATATTGAAACATCTTAAAAATGACTGTTGCAACATCTTAAAATGTACAGGAAAAATATTTTTACAACATTTAGAAACACATGTTGCAACATTCAAAATAGGCTATTGCAACAACGCAAAAACGCATCGGATTGGGGGTGCCGTCGGGGATGCAGATCGAGCCACCTCCATGGATGGGGTGGGGGATGGGCCGCCGTCGCCTTATGGGTGGAGGAGACCACCATGCGCACTGGATCACATCGTGCTCCATGGATCCACCACGGGGAAGGCCACCATGGTCGCCATCGAGGTTGGGGAGGGCGCCCTAGTGGAGGAGGCACATCGAGCTCGAGCTCCCGGGGGTGGATGGGCGGCAGCGCTGTGGTGAGGGAAGGAGATGCTTAGGTTGGAGATGAGGTAGGTGCTGGGGTGCATCGGGCAAGTGACGACGGCGGGGGAGGCAGCCATGGCCGTGCTCATTTGTGGGGGAGGAGCAGCCAAAGTGAGAGAGGGTGAGGGAGGATGGTGCGCGTCGGCAAGCGGCCTAGGCATGGGGTGGCACCTACGAGGCGAGTGGGGCGGCGCCACGAACGCCTCGTGGAGGAGCAGCGCGTCTCGGGGAGAAGATGTGGCGAAAGGCGAAGAGGACGAGAAGGACCGAGCACGAGCGATGAAAAGGATAAGGATACGAGAAGGAGTGGATAGGAAGGAGCCACGTCGATGTCCGAAAAAAAGGCCCGTCGAACCTATCATTACCCTAATTTTTTAGCTGAAGTTCATCTAGAGTTTGCGGTGCACTCCTAATGGATATCCAATAAAACTATCCTAATTCGAGATCCAACTTATCTCCAAACTATCTGACACGATATCCAATATGCGATGGACACCATCTCTTATTATATTATTATCAATATTAGAAAATCTGAATCCATATTGATGGCTAAGAATATGTTCATATATCCAAAAGATTATCCAAATTCCTAGTCCGCGATATGGTAGCGAGATACCCATAATGTTTATATTGCTAGCTACAAACATTGCAAGACTCACTGCTAACTTTTGACCCTAATGCCACACTTTTCTGTCACGACGGCAAGATTTGGTTGCAATAATCAGTGTTATCGCAACCATTTGCACTGTAGGTTGCGATAGATATGTTTTTTTCCCATGCAAATAGTTTCGTGGCCTAAGTATGGAGGTATTGTGAAAAGTAAGCTGTATTGCAACATTTGTAGAACAGTTGCAATAAGTAGTCACTGTTGGGACGATTTGTTTTGCGTTGCAGTTATTATTATTGCCGTTGCAATACGGATAATTATATTGCAACTTTTTAGTTGATAGTTGCGATAGCGCTTCTATGTTGCAACGAATATATTTTGCACTGCTACAAGTTTTAATAATTTGTGAAATAGATCGAGTGAATCGTACTCCATTATGATTTTTGATACTACTGCAATGATTTGTGAACTTATTGAATGAGTGATGATTGATTATAATTAATATATGAGTGCAATCGCTTTTGTAATGATTTATTATTTTTGAAATTACAAATAAAATTGCTTGACAAATGATAGTATTACCACGGTATGATGATCGTGGCAAAAACACATCACTCTCATAACGAAAAATATTGAGTGTCAAATGGTAGTATTGCCATAGCATGATGGTGGTGGTGTTAACATAAATTCTCTCGTAACAAATATAAGTGTGTTGCAATTTGTAGTATTGCAACGACATGATGGTCGTGGCAATAACACAATGCATAAAAATGTGTGGCAAATGGTAGTATTGCCATAACAAGATGGTCATGGCAATAACATATGGCTCTTGCAACAAATAACATTGCGTGGCAAACTGGTAGTATTGCCACGGCATGACGGTTGTGGCAATAACACCTTTGGCAACAAAATTATAGAGTGGCAAAATGTCTTTCTTGCCACGTTAGCTATCGTTGCATAAACCACCTCTTGCAAGGGACGTAGGCGTGGCAATTCATTATATTGCCACGTTAGCTATCGTTGCATAAGCCACCTCTTGCAAGGGAGTTAGGCGTGGCAATTCATTATATTGCCACGACCATGAACGTTGTTATAATATCCTATTGCCATGCTTGTCAACGAAGCACTATGGTCATAATAAACTCCAGTAATTGCAACGCCAAATTAGCAACGGTTGCAATACCTTATTACAACGTGACATTTTGCAAGCATTAGCAACGAACACGATTTGGTTGCAACACATATCTTTTGCAACCAAATTGGGCATATTACAATGTTTTCTCGTTGTCGCATAAAGGTCATAAGAATTTAGTAGTGGCTACAATAGTTTGCCGCTTAGGGCCCTATTTGGATTCACCAGCTAAACGTTAGCCGGCTAATTTTAGATATGGTGTATCCATACACCACATAGCTAAACCTACCTAAGGTAGTTAGAGGCCAAAATATACGCAATCCAATTAGCTATTTCAATCCAACTAAAACCAGCTAAAAGGTTTAAATGACCAAACTCAACTAAAGTTTAGCTACTAGAGCATCATTCACACCAAGCTAAAGTTTAGCTATCTAAATAATAGTATTAATGAGGGATATCACGGTCAAGATTTTCAATTAGTTAGAGCATCCAAACACCTCTAGGTAATATTACTTTAGCCAACTAAACTTTAGCTCTATGCTAGCTAAATTTTAGTTGAGGTGCATACAAATAGGTCCTAGGTCTTCTCAATTTGAAAAATGTTTCTGGAGGCGGCTCGAATGATAGTTTCTCAATGCTCTTACAAAGTAGATTAATAGGGATGACTAACATTTTGGTCCCCTTTTGAAGACCATTTTTTTATGCCCCAAAAGATGAACAATTTTTTAGAAAAGTGGATTG
Source organism: Eremochloa ophiuroides (assembly GCA_038502445.1). Classification (NCBI taxonomy): domain Eukaryota; kingdom Viridiplantae; phylum Streptophyta; class Magnoliopsida; order Poales; family Poaceae; genus Eremochloa; species Eremochloa ophiuroides. Next base: position 32,815,776 of record JAHLJS010000001.1, on the reverse strand, counting down.
CTTTTAATAGTGATGTTTTTATAGTATATCTATTTGAAGTCATAAATATCAATAATATTTTTAATAAGTCCAGTCAAAGTTTAAGTCCCTAACTTTAGAATTGTATTCTTATATAGGAATCAACTCTGCTACAATGTTGCTTGAAAACAAAGCTAAACAGTGGACTCTTTGATCCCACGCATATCTATTTGAAGTCATAAATGTTAATAATATTTTTAATAAGTCTAGTCAAAATTAAAAGTCAACGTAATCTTAGAATTGTATTTTTCTATAGGAATCAACTCTGCCACAATGTTACTTGAAAACAAAGATAAACAGTGGACTCTCTGATGCCATGCTTAGATTGTGTTGAACTACTTGAAACAATGCTAAATAATATTGTTACAATTGGACACGTACGTTTCCATCTTCTACAATATTATGTTGCTTGAAAATTATGTATGAACGTATATTGCTAATGTGTTATAGAGTTTCACCACTGATGGAATATTATCACATCAAGGGTTCATAGCGAATATTCTTGTCCATTATTACGTAGTACACCTTATAGCCAGTTCATGAAGATTTACACATAGTTCTAGCCCCGGGCCTGTCCCGGTACAGCACATAGATCGATCAGATGACCAAGTCATGAATTAGAGGATTCTTAGAGTGGCCGGTTGAGCATCCAGTGGCTGAACATGGCGAAACACCTCTCCGGCCCGTACTCAGGCGCTGTATGCCCGCCGCCCTGCAGTTCCAGTTCCATCCCGTACCGGTGGCATGCCCAATGCAATGCAATGCAATGCAACAATCAGCAGCTATAACTAAGTGAAGACGGCATCAATCAAATTATATATACTACAACAATTGGGCGTGGACGATGCTAGCTCTACTACGTACCTTGATCGTCGCGAATGTCATGTTGTTTGAGTAACTTACTGTAAATCTATGAATTCAGAAGGTCATGGACGACAAATTCAGTACACAGCTGATCGAAAAGAATATATACGAACACGAGGAACACGAGGAGAGATGAGACCCAAACCCACCCATCTGACTGGCCACCGAGATGCCACGCCCTCCACTCGTCGACAATGGGGAAGTTGAGAGATCTGACCCAGGCCTGGGTGCCCAGGTGTGGCACCAGCAGGTCATGGTCGCCACTGCGCAACCAACCAACCAACCAATCATAAAGCCAAACATACTATGCATGCCATTCTCAATTAATCCTCCAATTAATGTGCATGATCACGAGAAGATGCATCAGAAAGAAAATCGCAGGGGGTGCCTTTAATTTCCTTACCTGAATACCAGGGCGCGGTAGCCCCTGGACGTCAGGTTCAGGTGGTACTTGACGACACTCTTGAGGTCGCGCTCGTATGGCAGCTCTCCTTCGTCATGGCATCTGACCCACTCGTCCACGGTACCCTGATGATCAATTACTTCCGTTTGGCTCAGTTGTTCTTGATAAACTTCTTCTTATTGGCAATGAAACTAATAGTTAACCAATGGGAATGACATCCATCGATCTCGGAGCGTGAATTATACAGCTACTAGCTCACCTCCTTGATCCCAAGGGCATCTCGGGTGCGCCTGTCGTTTGCCAGAAATATGACAGGTAGTAGCGGTACTTCTGCACGTGTGGTAATAATCAATTAATCTCACGCACACACTAATTAAGCTGAGCACAAAGAGTAGAGGTGAAGGTGATGATTGACAAAAGTGCAACTAAATGGAGTAGGAGCCGGTGGATGGAACAGCTGCTGCCCCACTGATCTGCTTTCCTTTTCCTCCCGTAGGAGTACGATCTTCCTGCGGCCATCTGAGGCAGCGTTCGGTACAGGAGGCGACGCGACAACGCATTGCTCCATCAGAACATGGCCTTGATGAACTTGGGAGATGAGCTGCAAGAACAGATAGAGGCAGTGCAGGGAATATAAAGTACGTATAGAAGTTCGAATTCGCCTTACATATTGACGAAATTAAACACCAGGTGTTCTTACATCATTGATGGTATTCAGAGCCTGACCACACAACTCATTTGCAGGATTAGAGCAGTCTTCTCCAAGGCAATGCCCCAAAATCATCTACATATATACATACATACATACATTTAAAACAAGTAACACCGCATTCATTCACAAAAAGGAAAAAAAAACATGGTCAGTGGTGACCCACACTCAAACAATAATACAAAGTGTATGTGCAATTGCTAATGCAGATGTAGATGAGCATATATAGTTACCTCATACAGCTGATGTGATATAATACCAAACCCGTGAGCATAAGGCACTCTAGAGCTAAAATCAATATGTTCCTCTCTGGATGGGTTGCCCACTAGATAGCCCTAATTAAAGATCGAGGATACAGATTAGCAAATATATAAGACCATACGAATGAGAGGTTTATTTGCTAATACAGAAATTCTCAGAGATAGACTGAAACCAAATATATAGGTAGCCTCGTCTATTTTGGATAGATAGATACCTTGAGATTAGGTGCTGACTTCATTCCTGCTTCAACACCTGAACAATTACGGTGGAGGTATATATGAACAATTCTACAGCAACGCATTATCTACCATATCTAGCAATGCAACCAGCATGACGATCCATAAAATACCTTCTGAAATCATCTGCGCAAGGAATGGTACAATTTTTCCCGCGAATGATTCTCCACCGATGTAGAAATTAAAGGATTTGCAAGATACTCGGGATAGTCGTTGAACCACTTGACGCCGCTCAATCAAACATACAGCACAGGCATTGGGACTAATTACTTACTAGTTACTAGTACAGTAGTACTTATTAGCTTGCATAATTGGCTGCACCATGAATGAAATATATATAATGTACTAGTAATAATTAGGCTCCAGAGATAATGGAGCAAGGCTTTTGTGTGGAGTACCTTGTTGGGGAACTTGTGCAACTGCAGCGAGGCTGAGATGTCTCCAACATAGTAGCCTTTGGGATCTCTGGAGAAGGAAAACCCTGCCCCAACCGGCGAATCAACAAAAAAAATATGTGCCACCTGCGTGCAGACTGAATGATCCGTCGTCTGACCATACACTACTACTACTTTACAGAACTACCAGAAGTTAAACATGTACTTAATCCGTCCCAATTTATAAATCATATGACTTTTTCAACCCTAAGTTTGACCACTGGTCTTATTAAAAAAATCCAAAAAAAGAGTTAAATTTAACTTATTTTTGAAGAACTTTTATTAATAAAACAGGTCATAATAAAAAAAGTGATATTTTGCATAAAACTTTTGAATAAGACGAGCGGTCAAACTTGTGGTAAAGAAAAGTCAAACGACTTATAAATTGAAACGGAGGGAAACACTGTTAGTAAAACATGCACATCTACTGGACACACTGTTTGTAAAACTTCGAAAGAATCTTGCTATATAATTTATATTTAGAATTAATTGAAATAGAAATAGATGCTGCAATCATTAACTCTACATTAACATGAATTATCCTAGTGCTAAGTTAAATTGTTGGTCTTTGGGTCCTCAACTGTTTTGGAGGCTAACTGTAAATAATAAAGTTTGAATTTCGAAATATATGGATGCCTTATGTCCTAAGACGGGGGGAGTATCTAGTAGTAGAAAACAATCATGTGAAAATGTTTTGAGCAACGGAGAAATAGCGGCACAAGGATGGCAACGGGGCGGGTGGAGCGTCCGCAGACCCGCACCTGAGACCCGACAACCGCCCACGAACCTTGTGATGTGTGAAGATGTGCCCCCGCCCCCGAACCCGCCGAGTCCCCGAAACCCGATGGAATCCACCATAGGCCAGAGCAAGGGACGGGAGATGAGGGATCAGCACAGGGGTGATGGATCTGCATAGGGCCTGACGAGGGACATGAAACTTTCGGATACGATCAATGTTTATATGGTGAGCTCGTTCCTATATTTGTATAATGATTTTTGGTACAATTCACTTGGTTCCATATGTACATGTCATTATTTGCTTATAGATAATGTGCCACGAAATGCAAGTTCATCAAAGACCAAGTTTCAGTTCGTCGATGACCCGATAATGCTTCATTGGAAAGGCCATAACTCATCCATCGACAGTTCGATTGAGGTCAATGAGCTCTTGTTGGAATGCTTATCTGATATGCATTCAAATGGATCAGGTCCCAACTCAATATCACGTCAGAAAGGCCGCCAAATCATCAAGTCATTATGTCGCTATTTCTGCCGGGTCCAACGATGACGTCGCGGGCTTGTTATTTACACTTGGGACCCCGGCCCAAGTTGGAGCATGCCCCCAAGATGATGAAGAGCACCTAAGAGATGCCCAAGGACGTCCTCCTCGTTGGCCACCACATTAAGGGGCAAGCAAGGACGTCCAAGTCAAGTTGGAGGCCTAATCTACCTATATCCTTATAATTGTAGCCAGCCCCCCCCTCACATTTTCCTGTAGCGGCAGTACCGGGCTGCCAGTGAACAGTACAACCCGGTATGAACAGTAAAGGATCCGGGTCACGTGAACAGTATACCCGTTATGAACAGTTCATACCCGTTAGTAAACAGTAACGGATCTTTAAAACAGTGTAAATCCGGTTATAAACAGTAACGGGTCCGGACCCGGTTACAGCAGTGGACGCACCTATGCGTTTGCACGGGTCCCTGCTAGTACAAGTTAAGTTCGAGGCCATCTTGGGCTCCAAGAGCAGCAGATACTAAAACGGATGCTCAGGTCGCATACGGACTCCATTTTTGACGAACCACAAATGGATGGAAAGATAATTTCATAAGGAAGCCAATGAAAGTGATCCCACGACAAAATACCTTTGAAATCAATGGGAATCATCAAAACAAGTTGACAGCCACAATCTGTCAGGGCGCTGCGTCGCCGTCTTTTGGGCCGTTTGGGCCTTGTAACGTGTCGGGACTCCTTAAGGACGCGAATAGGGGTTTTTGGACGCACCTTAGGCTATATATTCAGTAGCCGCCGCACACGTTAGGGTTTGGGTTTTATTTTAGATCAATCTATCGTTGAACAGTCCCGTTATCGGTTTGCAAGACCCCAACTCGAGTGCTTCATCATTCATCCGCAATTGTCACTTCAATTGAGTTGCATTTTATCTTGTTCTTGCTTGTGTTCTTCGATTCGCAGCAGGGATTAGCCTTTTCGGTGAGATCGACTGGATTGTGATACAGTTGATAACCAGAGGAGACGTGGTGCTAAGGTTGCAGGAATCGGGTCTGTGTGATCTATATCCATATCGGTGTGTCGCTCTCCGAACAAATCGTTAGCTATCATTGAATTGACGGAAGATCGGGACCCGGCCCCTATCAGGGCCGACACGGCAGTGCCCCCTCTCCTCCTCCTTCACCGACACAGGGGCAGCTTTGGGCGTTTGCAGACAGGCAGATAGCCTGAGTGTTGACGGTCGATAAGTACCAATTTTATACTGTCAACTAATGCTTGAAAATGGACAATAATAGCAACATAGGGGTTATTACTGACAGATTCCACGAGTTTTGGTGAATTGTCTATTTTTCAGGGGATTATCCAGAAAAGCTTAAAAGAAGGATTAAACTGTATAATTATCACGAAACTTGATCGTGAAGGAAACAAACGTCATCAGTAAGAAAGAAGTGTCTAGAATGCACCCGAAGCAAGCGGGGCCCCACCGGGCAAGTGGTGGGGCCGGCCGACCCCAAGGGGGGCCGGGCGGCGACCCCCTCCTAGGGTTTTGCCGCCGCCTTCTGGAGTCTTCTTCCACCGCCTCCGGGGAGTCATCTCAGCCCTATGTTTAAGTCGGTTTGATCCAACGGCGCACGTTTACCCTACCGGGCTATAAATAAAGGGGCAAACCCTCCTCCCAGAGCACCAATTCATTCCTCCTGCTCATTTGTCAAGAGTAGACAGAAGTTAGGGTTTCCAGAGATTAGAAGTAGAGCTCTAGTTCTTCAAGTTCATTAGTTTAGACGTCTAGCAAGGTTCAAGTAGAGTTGGGCGCTACGCTCGGGATTCCAGATCTGTTCATCTGGAGATCGGTAATCTTATCTTGTATTTCATTATGACTTTGCTCTATTTTAATATATTGCTACTTATTCAGTTTTTAGTTTATTCTAGTTGCATATTCGATATAGTTGTGATTGGTGATGATTATTGTCATATGATCGTAAAGCGCCTAATTCAGTACTCGAGTGAGTTAGGTGGTATGTATTATGCAGACATGGTGTCTAGGTATATTACGTACCTACGGAGGAACCCTGACGTGCCGGGTCGTGTGGTAGTCCGCGTAGGTGACAGCTGTGTTGGTTCCTCTGTAGTCCACCCCCATACGTAGGACGAGCAGAGCACGATTGCGAAGGAGGTGACCCTTGTGTCTTAATATCCTCGTTAGATGATGCTCCTTATGATGTTTTCTGAGTCGGTTCTACTATAAATGAAGATGTGTAATATAGCGTAGGTTGTAGACTTTATATTTAGTAATTACATAGGTTTTCTTTACTTCAGCTGAATCTCGAGATTGTCTTACTACATTAGTGAGTCTCTATATTATATCTCTGGAATATCATTTACTTTATTTACTCAGTTATCATTTATCATATTATCATTGACTTATTACCGCTAAAGCATTAGAGTTACTGGTCATTATAGGTCTGCACATTTATTAATAATCTTTTCAATCAATATAGTAGATTATCCTAATGAATAGAATGTCTATTTATCCTTTTGGCATAAAACAAATCAACGATATTCGGAATACTTACCGGGTGAAGTGTTACAATGAAAGAATTATCTGTGCGCTTGTGGATATATTCTATAGTGTTATATTTTTAGGTGGCAAGTGTGGATTATTTTACCAATGGTTTTTGGCATCATGTTAGAGATGATAACTTAACTTGAAGTGATGTTAAAAATACCAACACTGGGCGACTGAGTGCCCGGATCTCCACCGCTGTGGCTGTCGGAGCCCGGAGCGGAGGTGCGCAAGTGTGCGGCACGAAGTGGAGCCGTGCTGCTGCTGTCGTGAAGGAGCGCGAAGGTCGGCGGAGTGTAGTCACGCTGCCCCCGCAGGTGCGCCATGCGTGGCAGGCCAACGGTGTGGAGGGGCGCGAGCTGAGCTGCGGCTTGCGGAGGGGCGTGAGCACAGCACGCGGACCGATCTGCGGTGCAGAGGGGCGCGAGCACGGGAGACGAGAGGGGAGCGTCGGAGTAGTGCGGCCGTGCGAGGCACGGGGGGAGAGAGGAGCGGTGCGGGAGGAGAGGGGAGAGGCCGAAGGGGAATGCATCTGGGTCCGCAGCCTGCAGGGAGTGGGACGAGGGAGGAGAGGGGTTAACAGGCGCGCCGGACGGTGCGAGTGCAGCTAGGTAGGGTTAGTAGGTCCCCGACGGGCACTCGTGCGCGGAGGACATTCTAAAACCGCCCCCACCTCGATCCGTTTCGGGTCCCTGACCCTGCAAACCCACGGGGCAAGATCTGGACCTGCCTCCGCCCTCGCCGGCTCTAAAACCCGGGTTTCGGGTTCAGAACCACCCCATTGCCATCTTTAAGTGGCACGCCACTTTCACATATGCCAATGTAATAAATGTTTTAAGGATTGATGACTAACCTGTCACGACTATAGGAGATAATTAGGAAGTGATATAGGAAAAAAATGTTGTCATAAGAATATCGTTTTATTCCGAGAACAAGATAGGGAAATGTTTCCCTAAGATGACAAGGCAGTCGTGGAAATTGAAATGTCGGTGGAAGTGGTCCTCACAGAACAGCAGTGGCTAGCTATTTGTCACAGATTCATGACATGCGTTTGATCGGCCTGAATAATTAAATACAAAAGAATTATATTTCTAACTGATCTGCATAAATTTATTTGGCAGTCCCATACGTTAGGGGCTGTTTGGCTTAGAGTTGTTTTTTTCTTGGCTAAACTTCCTTTTTTTAAAACAACTTCATGAGTGAATAAATTTATTTGGCAGTCTCATACTTTAGGGGCTGTTTGGCTTAGAGTTGTTTTTTTTTTGCCAAACTTCCTTTTTTTTAAACAGCTCTATGAGTGAAGCTAGTTTTCTTCCCTCCTACAAAAATATGAGCTATCATGAAGCTGAAAAAATAGCTCATCCTATCTCTCTATCTCATTTCTCTCTCCTAACCATATATAAAGTTGTTGGTGAGACTGTTTGCCAAACAACATTTCCAAATCGGCTCAGTTTCGCTAAAAAGTTGTTTATAAAACTATTTTCTAAAAAATAGCTTCACTTGTGAAGTTAAGCTGCGTCAAACATGTTCTTAGATTCATGCTCATGTGTGCCTTAAATATAGGGTCGGTACCTACAGCTGCTCTATAGGGGGACAATCCTGACAGCTTTTCTTTGGTGGCAGACTGTATTTTGATAGTAATATTACTAGATGATGTAATAGCTAACTAGTGACATAACATAGGTACTTATATAGTCTTAGTAGTAGAAGAGTGACGAAGAGCAGAGGAGTCAGGAGAGTGACGATAATGGATGACCTTTGTCCACGTGTTTGGGTCGTAGGTGAGGCGCAGCAAGGTGCCGTTGCAGGGCTCCACCACGAACCAGATGGGACCTGCAGGCGCATCCATGAAACAACAACCAAACTCTGTCCTCGTCAATTCGTCATGCATGTCACGTGTTCGTGGAAAGGCTCGCTCGCTTTGCGCGCGTACCTATCTCGTAGGCGAGGCCGCTCAAGGCGGAGCAGCGTTGGCCACCGGTGAGCCACAGCAGGAGTGGCGCGGCGGCGCCGGACTCGGACCGGACGAAGTAGTAGAAGAGCTCCGCGCCGGCGTCCTCGTCCACCTCCACGTACCCTGTTTCGAGGTGGAAGGGGAGGCGGCCCTCGAAGCCCGGGAGGGTGGTGACCACCCGCGGCGACGAGCTGGAGGCAGAGCAGTGCTGCCACGGCAACGGCCCAACGACGACCCAGCAGCTCCCCCTCCATTCCCAAGTCACTTGAGGACGAGATGGTTTGTTGGTGCACAGACAGGAAGGGAGAGACCATACTACAATATGAAGTACGTGCAATCAATGGAATGCAATGCAACCGGTCGTCGTCCCAGCTACCTGCCTACTCCATCCGTGGAGGAAGGACATCATTTTAGAATTTCAGACTATTCATCTTATTTAAAAACGTTTTATAAATATTATTAATCTTATTATGACTTATTTTATTATTAGAGATATTGTAATAATGATTTATTTATTTTATAATTTATATAAATTTTTTAAATAAAACGAACAGTCAAACACAATGTCTAAAGTTTAAAACGACGTCTTTTTAGAATGGAGGGAGTACAACAGCTCGGATGAGAGAGATATTGTTCGGTTGTTTAAAAAGAAACGTTGATTTCTGCTGATACTAATTTGTTGTGAGAAAAACACACTGTTCTATGTCAACAAAAAAAAAAGCCAAAATCTAGACGAGGAACAGGCCATAGGACTGACACTGCCGCCACTACTGCTTGCAAAGGATATGGGTTACACAATTAAGGAATGAGCAATACTTGGTAATGTGGACCCAATTAAGGACAAAATTGGAAAATAAATCTTTGAAAGAATCAAGCATTTAGATTCAACAAAAAAAACCCAAGTATTTAGAAAATTAGAAAATGATGAAAAGTGACCAGTATTTTGAAACAATGGTTGGTACTGCTCTACTCCCTCAATCTCCAATGAATCAATTCCTAGATAAGTTTAGCTAACTTTATATAAAAGAGTAACAATATCTATGATCATATTATGAAAGTATATTATATAGGAGTATATAATTATACTAATGATGCTATAAATTTTAATGGGCTTTTCTTAAATTCTGTTTAATGTGTATTTATTCAGGGAGTACTACGCTGGCCTGAGAGTCCACCTCAACAAAACGCAACAAATGTGGTCAAATGTGGTGTTGAATTCTGATAAAGTTACCAGGAGGAAACATACAAAAGATAGTGCACGGCATGACGACAGTATGTCTACTTGCTAGCTGTCGGCGTCAGAGCGTCCATCGCCAAGTCCTGGTGTCAGAGCGTGGCTGAGCGAGAAACAGATGGTGTTTCTTGTTCTTTATCTATCGCGTTTTATTACTATCCGAACAATACATAAGCCGTTTTGACTTATACAATGTATACATTATATCTAAGAGCTCTTTTACAAGTTCCTCGTGGTGCCTAGGTAAGAAATTAAATTAAGATTAATTAATATATAGACCTTCCAGATTCCTCCAAAATTAGTTCCTCTATCTCTTTGACCGTCACATCACTTCTCGTGAGCCATGTATCTTTCTCAATCATAATAAAAATTCTCTATATCTAATAGATACATATCAAACATGATACATAAAAAAATCAAAACAACTTATAATTTAAAACGGACTACTTTTAAGTCATTTATCTCATTTTTTTTAAAAAATATTAATAGCGTTCATTATCTATAGTTGCAAGACCAGCTCATGTTGTCTATTTAACCTAGAGGTCATAACATTTTAACTGGCCTAGTTTAAGTTAACCCATTCCCAAACGTGGTACCTTCAAAACTAGCTCATGTTGTCTATTGAGCCAAGAGGTCATAACATTTTAACTGAAATGCCTCCGCAATTGATCTTCAGACCACATGGCCAAGTTCAAGTTAACCCATTCCAAAACGTGTTACCTCAGAACTTAAATATGTAACTATAATTTGAAAGGCCACAAGACGAACCTCAAACTTAAACATGGAACCACAATTTCGAGGGTGACAAAACAAACCAAGCTAGCTAGGCACGCCTCGTCACCGAGGCGACCAAGACGAGCTAGGTTCGATTGAATGCCTTAGACATCTCCTGGACAAGTTTTCGACGCCAATTCACCGAATCATGAAGTTCAAAATTTGGATGATTTTTTGGTTGATTTTTGTCCATGTCAAACCTGTCGAACCCCAGTAGCAGATATGCATGAATTCACTGAATAACACAGCAGCAATTCGTTTTAACATGTACTCCCTCCGTCCCGTCCCGCGACGATTGTCGCTGGGGCAGCCGATTCATCTGTCCAAGTTCAGAAGTTGTGCAGTGCACATAGACTCTCCCACCATCCACGTTCATTTAATGCCTGCTGCATGTCGTGAGATGCTAGGACGACAATCGCAGGGGGACAGAGTATCATCATTATAGCTTCCTCATGCTGAACATGCTTCAGGCACACGCCAAAAAGGTTGATTTAGAGTAATTATTCTGAACAGAACAACGTGTATAAATATGAAACGTATTAATGGAATGAATGACTACGTGACGACGTTACAATGATCGAGTACACCGGATTAACCACATTGTGTATGGTTGGAGGTAATTGGTGCAAGGAAATGGTAGGTTCGACATAAGGGTTCAAAAATACCACTCACCACAGAGATATGTGGTACTTGAACATTAAGTGGAAGATGTCATGACCCATGAGCCATGACACGATTTTCCACTCTAAATCCCACTCACCAAACAAAGGACATGAATTCCCACTCCAGCTCCCATACGTGATTCCCTCCACCAAGCTAAACAACAGAATGAGACTCAAAATCTCTAACTGATTAAGTGAATTCCCTTTAGCAATTCCACCCAGCATTCTCATGCCCCTTTCCTTCTGTTGCCAGGTCATGAATGAGGACAACTAGCATCAGTTATGTTGACGGTTCCATGAATGCGTGAATCCCCACAGCTGTCAACCAACCAAGCCAACAATAAGGCATGCCAAATCAAGTACAGATTACAGAGACAAAAATGCGTGAGATATTTTTGTATGCATGGTTCTAAATCCCAACTGCTATAGAAGCCGATAGCCTATTTAAAACCATGCATATACAAGTCTATATGCATGGTTCTGAATAGCTCACTATATCTTTTTCGTTGTGTCTACCGATGAAATATCGCCCACTATTCTGCTATTATTGTCATTAGTGCTTTAGCTTCACTAAACACCATTATTTGGTTAGCAACGAAATATTTTTAGCACCATTAATCCTAACTGAGGCAAATACTCATTCTTTACTCCATATGACTTAATAATTAATGTAATTAATTAATAATTTTATGGTTTATATTAAAACCCTAAATGAAATAGTTCAACCTGCCGCTAATAAAGTGCAAAGGACATGAATTTCCTCCACAAACCCTAACTAATATGAAGCTGACGCTAAATGGCTTTGCACGTTATTTAAAACCTTGTCTATATGTAACTGAAATAAAAAATTTCTTACCTCCACATTCTTTAGTTCAAACTCTGGACTATATGCCAAGCATGAGTTTCCAAATGTCTCACATGATCCACTGCTTCCATGTAACCTAGCCAAAATAAAATTTAGATAGATCCAGATACATCTCCCCACAGAGCAAAAGTCCATGCCAGCTTAAGGCAACTTACAGATCTTCATCAACACACAATGCGAAGCTTCCACCACCTCCAAATGCTAAAGCATCATTCAAGCACAAATAGTAGAACCTGTTTGCACCTGGATTTGCTTCCAAATAAGCTCTTTGAACCAATAATTTTTATATATTCTAGTATAGAAAATTCTGAAAAGGGTGCAGGCATATACAAAACTGAAAGTTAATTCGTAAATTCCACGTTATTTTGACACACTATGAAGTTGCGTTTGTAAAACTTTCATACGCACACATTATCCATTACATCTCATCAGATTGCATCATTATCTTGAAGGCCATGTTAACATGCATTTTACTTCATGTGCCACTAACTAGTGGCTCAAATAAATTGATAATATTTAGGTACTGTCGAGGCTAAAATTAATTTTAACAGAGATAGCAGGAAATAGCTGCTGACTTGTGAAACAATTCAACATATTTTGTAGATACTCATTCATACATTGGTCAGAAAAGTCTAGGTTCAACAAACATCATTATGAACACTAGTATAAATTTTACTTACCCGTTGGTCTGAAAAGTCTAGGTTCACCATGTATCGTTGTGAACACAAACGTCTGGTTTGTTCCCTGGTCAATAAGGAAAGAAATGATAATTAATATAAAGCTGGAGAAAATAACAATTCTCATGCACATATTTATTATGCATAAGTACAATGTGCAATTTATCTATGGCTTACCTGATATTTCCTTTTCTCTGTGGGCCGCAGAGGACTGTTCAATAAGCCACCAAACACAGCCCCTTGCATATCTCCAACAATCTATAATCAAATAAAGAGGGGGGAATATTAAAAACAATGGCCAATCTCTAGAAAAAGGAACATGAATATTGTAAGTGCAAGTAGATAGTTGGACATACCAATAGGCATGGACCCTGAATATTCTCACTTCTACGAAGAAGTGTTCTTAGAGATATCCCATGCTTCCAGGTGCTGCGCTTCATTTGTTAAAAAACAAGAAAGAATTAAAAGTACACAGATGAACATAAACAGGGTATTTTCACAGAAAAAAGGCTGAAAGGATGACAATGCGACTAACACTTTACCTATATAGCAATACCCAGTGGCACCCCTTCAAGGTCCCAGGGAGAGAAGATTGAAAGAATGCAAATAATTTTGGAGACACAAACATAGACTTTTCAGTCAGATAACGAAGAGTACCCGCACAATCCGAAGTTGATGTTTCCTCATTTCCATTTGAGTTATTCATGGACCTGTATGACTGAAGGACCTGGTCGTTACCAAGATTCGCATTCCTTTCATCTCTCTCACTTTCAGACCCAGACTCCTCACTCAATTCCAGGGGAGGATATTTCCATGTTAAATCACTCCCTTTCCATTTCTTAGGAAGTGATTCAGGAGGTAATGGTCTCAAAGTCTCAGAACAAGGTGAATTCTGCTCATGCCCCAAGTTTGAAGTTGGTAGAAGGGAAAATACATATGAAGATAATGATGATGTCTTGTGGGGGATAAAATGTTCTGCTGGGAAAGATTTTGCCTGAAAAAAAAAATACAGGTTACTATATGACATCCAAAAAACACAAAACAAAAGATGTGCTATAAATTAAAAAAGATTACAGAACAGCATTTATTGAAGAATTTAGCAACATTTGTAAACTAAATATCTAAGTAACAAATGAACCCCATAACCTACACTTTCAGCTGAAGTCAGTCCCTCCACAGATATCAATTCAGCAAGCAAGAAGAATCAAATAGAATCTGGCCCTCATTGATCATTGTTAAATCAAGGCTCGATGGCATTTTTTATTGACAAATCATCTGATCTATTATTGAAAATGCAATGTTCTACACATAACTGCTGAGAAATGGTAATTGATAAAAAAAACCCATATCATTTTACTACTTCAAATAGCATAAATAGGCCTTTTTTCCTTTTCCTCAGAAAATTTATTAGTCTTTCTGTTCAAGGATGGTATAAACATATGGGCACACAACACTCACTTTCCCCCAATTGAATCCATACAGGAGGTATTCTGGCCATGTATAAACTTTATGAAGTAGCAAGCACGATAATCGATGAAGGATACAGTAATAAATGTACTTTAATTTGTAAAACAGACTTCATCAAGGAAACAAAAACAAGATATCAGCATGGAAAACCAACATTGTGAGCTTTGTATCTTTAACGTCACTATGCAATATTGTCAAAGAAACCTTTCAGGCGTTTAAATACAAATATACAATTGAAGTTTGAAGTGCCTGATTTTGGGATTAATGTGTAGATGTTATTAATGTGTTAATGTGTAGATGTTCTCATACCAGACACAACAATGTGCAAAGAATTATCTGGATGACTCAACAAAAGAAAAGGTACTCTAGCCATATGTTGTGTAACCTTTATGAAGCACGTCTGGATATGTAAATCAGAGAAGGGTAGACTAGCAAATGTTACTCTAATTTGTCAAAGATAACTCATCCACATGACCAAAAGCTGGTGAAGAATCTGAAGTGATATATGATGCATCGAGGAAATGAATTGAGCAACCAACATGTAAAAATAAAGCTCCATTAAATTTTATTGATAAAAGCTTTCAGGTTTCTTATGGATACATTTAAAATTCAAGGAACTCATTCAAACGAATACATGGTTCAAATGTTCTCTCACTGGATAGGGCAAGCCATACAGACTATTTCTGATGATTCAAAGACACAAAATTCATCGAGTGCAACGTCTGAGGTAACCAAACTAAGAACTCTATCTACTGGATCAGAACTGAGAGGTCATACATGGATTAGTAGGTCAAATTTCAGCATGGTTACCTGCATGGTATTTGGTGGATTATATCAATCATCAAAACGAAGACAAGACAATGCACATCAATTTTTTTTAGAAAAAAGAAAGTTTTATTCCGATCTCTGCATAAGTTATGCAATCAATCAAAGTTCAAAACGAAACAAATCTCTGACAAAGAACAAGCAATAGTAAAAGAAGTGTTAAACGAGAGGCACTGTCTCTACACCGCCTTGTTTGCAATATTATGGAAATGCACATCCAAATATGCACAGGCAAGCAGGCGGCGGTGGCACCAAAGCCACATATCGAATGCATCAATGCAACCTCCTCCCCGCCCGGCGGAAGCCTACATGCCCACATGACCAGCATTAAGAACCAATTAAAGCCAAAGGAACGGAAGACTGCAGCAACCTATCGAAATCGATCCTGGACTGGACAAAAACCGACGCTTAGCTAATCCCAGGAGGCCAGGACGCCATTCTGGTGTGTCGTTCTCTCATTCCGTCCAGGAAACCAAATTCCAGTTTCGAATCTAACAAGGCCAGCTGGACAAGGAACCAATCACCCAAACAACAACAGGTACCGAGCTACGTCATACGATACCACGTGACGCGTGGAGGAAGAAAAAATCGATGCTTTGGTCATGAAATAAATTCGACTACACGGGTCCTCTCCAAGATCCCACCTTCCTGCGGGATCCCAAGTAAGTCCCCTGTACCAACCACCAAATCGACGGGGACACACACACACAGAGGCACAATGCTAATGATAATGCGAGCAGCGCGGGAGGGCAGGAGAAAGAAGAGGCAGATCTCACCTGCGATGCCTCGACGCCGGCGGCCTGAGCGGGGGAAGGGGAGACAGGGGAGTCGGCGAGGAGGCGGGCGAGGCGGTCCGCCACCTTCTCCTTCCACGCCAGCATCGCCCCGCCTCGCCCTCACCTCACAGCTACCCCGCGCGCGAGGTGGTGACAGGCGGCGGCGGTGGCGGTGGCCGGAGACCGGAGAGGAAGCGAGAGCGCGCGGACGGGCGGGCGGGCGGGCGGGAGGAGAAGGGAAAGGGAAACGGAAACGGAAAGGGGAAAGGAAGGGAAGAAGTTTCAAGCTTTGGTTGGCACACGCCGCACGCGTGGAAACACATGTTCAGGTTCACGACACGGCATACCGCCTGGTCGCGCCACTTGGGTGGGTCGGTGTGGCCCGTGGGACACGTCAAACGGCGGTCAGCCCGGTCGGTGATTGATCCATCCAGCACCGACGGACGCCATTTTTTTCAAACGGTTAGACTGTCTCAAAAAGTGAGACCCAAACCCATCTATATGTGTCTCCTACAGTGCTTTTATCTCTTAAAAGAGCTCTCCAACAGAAGACCTAGACGCACGATGCATTTTGCATCCCGTCCCAAACTATATGCAAAAATGAGTCTTCTCTCTCTTCGTTACCCTGTCCGTGGCCACTGCTTCGTCTCCTACATCTGCCAGGCCCGTCGCATCCGCCGCCCGGCCGGCTGGCGTGCCCCCACCGCGGCCGCCTCCGCCTGCCAAGAGCTCCGCCCCGCTGCGGCCCGTCGCATCCGCCGGCCGGCCGGCGTGCCCCCACCGCGGCCGTCCACCAGGTCGCCGCGGCCGCCTCCGCCTGCCAAGAGCTCCGCCCCGCTGCAGCGCAGGCAAGCGCGTGGGCGAGCTCCGCCCCGCTGCCATGCGGGCGCGCAGGGCCGAGCTCCGCCTCGCTGCCATGCGGGCGAGCCCCGCCCCGCCGCCATGCGGGCACGCGTGGGCGAGCTCCTCCCTGCCGCCGCGCGGGCGAGTTCCGCACCGCCGGCTCGCCGGCGCGCTGCTCCTGGCCGCCCTGCTGCTGCTACGAAAGGAGGAAGGGAACCGGCGTCGAGGAAGAACCCGGCCGCCGGCGAGCTCGCGAGGTCCACTCCGCCCAGCCAGGCCGCCGGCGAGCGCGCGGGTCCGCCCGATCTACCTCCTCACGGCGAGCTCCGCCCGGCCCCGCCACCATCGAGCGCACAGGCTCCGCGCCACCTTGCCGCCGGCGAGCCTGCTGCTGCTTTGGGTCGCGGGGGCTCACGGCTGTGCATATGCATCGCGGCTGCTGCGTCGCGGCTGTTGGAGACGGTCAGTTTTGGGTCGGGCTCGAGTTTACTTTGCGCTAGGTAAAACCCCCGATGGGTCTCCCGTTTACATCCCCGCTGTTGGAGACAGCCTTACATGAAATTTGTCCTAGATATACGGAATACACGACTCCCCCCATACCAGTTGCGGAGCATGGCCCAAACGTTGCCTATTCCTGATCATTGTGTAGCAATTTTTGTGAGAACCGGTTAGGCCACTGCTGCAATGGGCCACAAGAAACTAAGGCCTTGTTAGTTTTGTAGCAAAAATTTTAGGAAAAAGTCTATTTTACCTCCCTCATCTACTGCAAAAGTCTAATTTGCCTCCCTCGTCTCTAAAACCAGCCAAACGGCCTCCCTCGACTATCCAAACCGTGCAAGTGACCTCCCAAAGCTGGTTTGCGCTGAGCTGGCGCCATGTCGGATTTGGGGCCCACGCGATCAGGCACCCAGCGCTTAATGAAAAGGAAGAGGGCAGGTGGCTGGTCTCGCACGGGCTCTGCTCCGCTCCGTGCCCGCATCGAAGCCGTGCCGGCGCTCACGCATCCCGGCCTGGCCCGCCGCGCCGCCCTCTTTGTCGTGCCGGTGACGCGTTCCGCCGCGCCGCCGTCTCCTGGTCACCACCGTCTTGCCCCGCTGATGCAGTGCGAGCCAGAATCGTCTGCCCCCGATTCAGAACCCTACGTCGCACGGTGAGTGGCAAGGCCAACATGGATCCCTGTGATTTTGAGTTGTTTTTGTTTCAGAATCCTTGATTCTCTTGGAGTTTGTGCAATTTAACTAGTTATTGGTGCGTTCGTCGTATTTTAAGGCCAACATGCACCTTTGTCTAGCACTTGTAGTCATATTCTAAGCACTGATGTTGTTTAGTGGACCTATTTTATTAGTACAAAACCTAATAGTGTATCTGATTTGCATGTAGGCCTCAGGTGCTTAGCAATGGATGTTTGCGATTTCCTTCCTGTTCGGTTCCATTTTAACGGCAAGTTCCTGAGGAAAAACAATACACTGTTTTATGATGGAGGCACTCAAGCCATGTCTTATATAGACCGAGACAAGATGTCATTGCCTGAACTTGTTGGTCATCTCCGTGACCATTGCAATGTCACAGAAGGCACATTGTTGCATTGGCTATTTCCAGGGAGAGACATGAGTACAGGCCTAAGAGCTCTAGTTGATGACAGGGTGTGCCAGAACATGTCTGACAGCATTCCTGAAGATGGTGTTGCAGATATGTATGCTGAAAATTACGAGCAGGATGCAACCTTTGAAGCAGGCGGCTCTGAGGAAGAGATGGAAGATAATTCAGAGGATGATGAGATAGAAGACGAAGATCTGTAACCTTTGACTGTTTGGAAAAGTGAAAGCAAAGAAGAAGTAGCAAGGCAAGTTGCCCTTGTCATACAATTTTACAATAGTCCAAATAAAGGGAAAGATCAAGCAGAGAACATGGCTAGAGAGAGAGGGAGAGGAACTGAGCCAAATGGAGAAGGGAAGGCTGACAATGAGCCAAATGGAGAAGAGAAGTCTGACACTGATAGTGACTACATGCCTGGAGACTCTAGCAATTCAGGTGATGATGAAGAAGCAGACCGGATACATAGAAAATGTAAGGATTTCAAGAAGAAGTTGAAGCGGGGTGAGGCAACAAGCTTAGATGATGTCATATATGAGGGTGCTGCATATGGGCATGTAACTGTGCAAAAGGATGAGGATGATGGGAATTGCACTCCATATGTAGACAGTACTGATCTAAGTTCTGTTGATGAGTATCCAAAATTCGACAAGGAGAATCCTGTAGTCAATTTTGAGTTGGGAATGAAGTTTAGTTCTAAGAAGCAATTCAAAAAGGCTGTAATTAAACATGGCTTGGATGAGAGAAAGGTTATTCTGTTTGATAAGGATGATTCAAAGAGGGTGAGGGCCAAATGTGAGCGGAAAGGTTGCCCATGGGTATGTCTGTTGTCGAAGACTTCTAGGTGTGAGAGTTGGCAGATATCTACATTGGTAAATAAGCACATGTGTCCACCTAGAAGAGACAACAAACTAGTCACCTCAGCTGTAATTGCCAGGAAATATGAGAAGTTTATTTTTGCCAACCCATCATGGAAACTTGGCCATATGTTGCAGACAGTTCAAGAAGAAATGTTTGCCAACGTTTCTATGTCCAAGCTGAAGAGAGCAAAAGCACTAGTGATGAAGAAAGCTTTGGATGCAACAAAAGGGCAGTACACTAGGCTGTATGACTACCAGCTAGAGCTTCTCAGAAGTAACCCAGGAAGCACTGTTATTGTTCACAAGGAAGACAATGTAGAGCCTCCTATTTTCAGGAGAATGTACATATGTCTGCATGCCTGCAAAGAAGGGTTCAAAGCTGGGTGTAGGAAAGTTGTTGGGTTAGATGGGTGTTTCTTCAAAGGAGCAACTAATGTTGAGCTTCTTTGTGCTGTTGCGAGGGATGGTAACAACCAGATGTACCCTATTGCTTGGGCAGTTGTGGACAAAGAGAACAATGAAAACTGGGATTGGTTCTGGGATCTGCTCTTTGGGGACATTGGTGTGCATGGAGGAAAGGAATGGGTTTTCATCTCGGACCAGAAAAAGGTAACCTTCTGGTAAACTTTTCTGATGTTATATTTTTACACATGTCAAGGTAGATGATTTACAATTTTTTCAACTTGTACAGGGAATTCTTAATGCTGTTAGCAAATGGGCACCAGAAGCTGAACACAGGAATTGTGCTAGGCACATTTATGCAAACTGGAAGAAGGAGTTTCCGAAGGAGTACCAGAAAAGATTTTGGATGTGTGCTAAAGCTCCTTGTCTTATGCTTTTTAACTTGGAAAGAGCGAGGTTAGCACAAAAAACCATAGCAGACGCACAAGCTATACTGAACACTCATCCATAGCATTGGAGCAGAGCTTGGTTCATGTTGGGCTCTAACTGTGACTCCGTAGATAATAATATTTGTGAGTCATTCAACAAATGGATCATCGAGGTTAGGTTCTTCCCAATTATCACCATGCTAGAAACTATTAGAAGAAAAGTAATGGTCAGGATCAAGAACAAAGAACTAAAATGGAGAAGTGGACAAGTGCTATCTGCCCAAACATCAATAAAAAATTAAATGTCTATACATCTTTGTCTGCACACTACCATGCCATCTGCAATGGGGACGGAAAATATGAAGTCAAGCATTATGACAATAGGTTCACAGTCGATTTGGTGTCAAAGACATGTTCCTGTAGGTATTGACAATTGTCTGGACTTCCTTGTTGCCATGCCATTTCATGTATTTTGTTCAAGACCAACTGCCTAAATGAATATGTGGCTGACTGCTACTCTGTGCACTACTTTAAACAAACATACAGTCATTGCTTGAACCCAGTTGAGGGTATGAGTAGCTGGCCCTCATCTGATAGGGTACCCCTTAAAGCACTAGTTATGTGAAGATGCCTGGCAGGCCAAAGACTGAGAGGAGAAGGGAGCGAACAAAAGTGCGAAAGGCCACTAAGATGCCCAAAACTGGAACAGTTATCAGATGCAGCAAATGTCGCTTGCCTGGACACTATAGGTCAACATGTACCAATATAAGTGGAGCAGGAACTTCACAGGCAGGAGCATCTCAGTCAGCCAGAGCTAGCTCACAGCCTAAAGGATCGCAGTCAGCTGTAGGATCACATCCAGCTGCAGGATCACAGGCAACTGCAGGATCACAGCCCACAGGATCGCATTCAAATGCTATTAGAGCACCACAAGTGGTAAAAAAGGAATTCCACAGCTTATTTATCTATTACACAGAGCAAGAAAAAGGTAAGTTTACCTACATCTCCAAGTTTTATCTTACGCAGTTTGTATTTCAAGTTGATCCGTGCTTCATTTGACTGATGTAGGCAAAGGCAACAAACTCACAAACCATCATCAAATCAAGTGCCCACGCAAGGGTTTCAACAAATCCTTCTGGGTCAGCTACAATGAACCTGCAAGCTAGAGTGCCCACTTCCAATGTTAACTGTAGTATTCATGTAAAGTTAACTGGTGGAACAGCATTTGCTCATGTGTCAAATCAAGAACCGGCAAAGCCGAAGCCTACTCCAAAGAGATCTGGAATTGCTCCACTACTGATGCTTGGACCATGGCAATCTGATAAGCTGTGATGTGTTTCTCTGTGTAGCAGTGTGGCAAACTAGAATAAGTATGCTTAAGTAGCAGTTTCTAGCAGTGTGCCAATCTAAAAACTATGCAGGAAGCTTAAGTACTGCTTGTATCTATTTCAATGTATCATGCCCAAGCCGTTCGGCTGCGCTACATGTCTATCTGTCCGTGCATCCATGGAACGGCTGCTGCAGCTGTTCGGCTGATGATTCTTGGTTTATGTTGTCCAGCGCTTATCAGCTGCAGCTGCAGTGCAGCCAAATATTTGGCAGCCGAACAGGCTATGACAATTATGTAGGCAATCAGTTAAGTACTTGCACCCATGTATTGCCATTTATGTTTTGCCAAACATCTGGCCTTATCTATTTGCACTCATGTGCGTTGTCATTCCAATGAAAATGATAAAGGAACTGGACACATGTACATAACAATAACAAGATTCATATAGTCATAGACATAACTGAGGACAGCAACACAACCAACAAAAGGAGCTGGACCTCTCTCACATTAAGCGCTGAGTGCCTGACTGCGTGGGCCCAAATCCGACGTGGCACCAACTCAGCGAAAACCAGAGCGCAAACCAGCTTTGGGAGGTCACTTGCACGGTTTGGATAGTCGAGGGAGGCCGTTTGGCTGGTTTTCGAGATGAGGGAGACAAATCAGACTTTTGCAAAAGAAGAGGGAGGTAAAGTGAACTTTTTCTAAAATTTTATACCCGTTGGTTGACATACTAGAGTACTAAATATTACGAGATAATTTTTTTAGCCTGATTAGTCCATGATTATATTTGATAATGTCGTGCTACTGTAAACAATTACTAATAATGAATTAATTAGGCTTAATAACTTCATCTCAAAGTTTACATACGAAAAATGTACTTTGTTTTTTTATTGAAATCCAAACAATCCATACAACATCCTATAAAACATCCGATGTCATACCATAAAAACTTTACACACGAACTAAATGAAACCTTACTCGCAAAAAAAAAAAAAAAAACTAAATGAAGCCTAACCTTACATATTGTAGTTGACATTTACATTGCCTTTGGACTTTAGTTAGTGACTCGACTATATTGAATAGTACACATAACTGCACTTCATATTGATGGGCCAGCAGACTATTACGGGACAAAATTGACAAACCAAGGTGGGACGTAGATCTACTTTGCCTCCATAGCCTCCACGGCCTGCTCCATATACTTCCATACGAAGAAGAGTGCAACCTTTTAGACATAACACATATGCTATTTCCAAAAGACTTGTAATTTTAGGTAGGTTCTATCTTCGATCCCATCACAACATTTGTTTCTCCTAATCCTATCCCCTTATCTCCGTCTTCATATCCTCATAGTCGTTCTTGCCTTTATCGTGTTGTGCCCTAAAAGTAGCCATTATTTGTGCTTGTATCTAAAAATAGATGTCTGATCTAGACCATAGATACGAATCTAAACTCAAATGAGCACACAAACATCTTCAACCGGGCCTTTGATGGGACTAAAGTTTGGTTCTAAAGACACTTGTGCTCGTGTGACTTTAAAAATGGATGTTCGGTGTGAGCTAAATACGCAATATTACACAAGGGTACAACAATGGCCACTTTAGGGTTCTTTTATTTATAAACCTCTCCATCCCCTCACTTGTGGTTGCTCTTCTCAACACCGATAACACACTCTTGGAAGCCACATATGCTCTCCTCTCCAACTTTGCGAGGCTTGTGTGATTTGTGAGAATTCTTGGGTTGAAAGATTGGGGATTGAGAGAGATGAATCATCCAAGATGTCTAGTCATTGCTTGACAAGCTTCCAAATTTGTGGGTGAGCCATGGAAAGTTTGTGCATGTTTTGGTTTCAATTCCGCAAGAAAAGAAATCATATTTTTGGAAAAAAAAACTCGGTCTTTGGGGTTCTTTGATGAGGGTACGTGGTTGAAGGACCTTCGATTTCTTTGGGTGCTCTCAACAGAGACGGTGATCACATAGAATTTAAATCCAAATCTCAATAAACAAATGGCTTCCTTTTTTGCTAGTTCTTGTATTCTTCACGTGCAACTTGACTTTTGGGCGACTGGCGTCGACCTATTTGTTCTTAGTTGTTTTAGAACTCTGACCATGTATAAATTTTAGGTCACTTAAGCTCTGGTGTACATCAAATTTCTTTTAGCTATGATCATACTTACGAAAAATGCATATCATCAAATTAATTAATCTTATTGAATCCCCTGTTAAGAGCCAATTTGGATACAACATCTAACTGCTAGCTACCTAGTGAAAATTAGCCACAAACAAGAGAACTAATAAATGCGTAAATTTTTTGTATCCAAGCCTTTAATTTAGGGTCTGTCTACCTATCAATCGGGTACTGTAGCGGCTGCGGACAATTGAGTGTTGGAGGCCTCGCCAACACCCAACTGTGAACTCGTGTGTTTTCAATACATAGGATACAACGCTTGATTGCCATGATCATTGGATCTAGATCAAATGAAGCAAATAAAGTTATCTAGACAATATATAAAAATATTAAATAAAAATGTCAGATTATTTTCATGAAAAGCAAATTCAAAACTTTTTTTTAAGTGGAACCAAATAAAACATTCACACAGAAAATTTAAAAAGAAAAAAATATTAGATGACTATTCGAGTAATTAATATGAATATTCAATTTATATAAGTTGGACACATATTTAGGGCCTGTTTGGAACGTTTCATAGGAATTTTATAGAAATCAGTTCAATTTCACATGAAAAACGCAGGAATAGAGAAATTTTCCCGCGTTCCAAACATGCCCTTATATCTAAACGGAAACTGTAAAATATGGTCTAGGCCCCGTTTAGATAGCGAGAACATGGGCCGAAATCGTGAAATGTCAGACTTTTCGCATTTCACGAACTAAACGGGCCTGAAATTTGTTGGGCTGTGTGCCGGGCCATCAATTCGTCCTGCAGAGCGTGCCATATATAAACGGCCGTCGACTGCCGGTGCCCTCAAACCCTAACCATTTTCCACCGCTCTCCTCTCCTCTCGCCGCGGCCGCGCCCCTCCGAATCCCGACCACCCTGCCGCAATCCCCTCCACCCAAAGGCAGATCGGCATCTCCCTCCACTGGATCTACCACCTCCGAGTTCGGTAAGCCAAGTTCTCGCTACGCTTCGGCCATGGACCCGCACGACGACGGCAACGACGACAGCGCGTACGACGAGGACGCGAATCCCACCCGCGACTTCCTTTCCCGCAGCCGGTGAAAGACCCTAGTTTGTTTTGGTAATTGATGAAACCTAATTACTAATCTAAGTGCTAAGTGTGTGTAGCCAAGAGTAGATTAGTGATAAGGAGGAAGATGACATGAGCTCAAGTAAAGATCAAGATGGAGTGATCAAGGAGAAAGAAAAAGACTTAAAGAAGAAAAGCTAGAGGTTAAGGTATATCCAAATAGGGCTTTTCTTTCAGTGATCAAGACTCCAAGTGGGAGTGATCACATTTAAGATAGATAGCCGACTATCAAGGGGAGAACTAAGCTATTGGATTACATTCAAATGCTCTAGGTTGCATCTCATGTGCATTGATCTAACTAACCTAGAGAATCTCTTTGAAAACCCTTGAAAAATATTTGCAAAATGCAAACACACTGTGCACAAGTGTTGGGGACCTTGAGTGTTAGCACATAGAAGCAAGGGGGTGAGAAATAGACTTAAAAAACGCTGAAAAAGGAGCGTCGGACTGTGTGGAAGGGCAGCGTCGGACCATTGAGCAGAGTCCGACGCCTAACCCTAGTTCTGGCCAATAGCGAGCGTCGGACGCTCGGTAAACGAGCGTCGGACCATTGCCCACTTCAGTCCGACGGTGGCGAGCGGTGTCGGCGTGACGCGTGGCGTTCGGGAGAGCGTCGGACGCTTGAGATTAGTCTGACGGCGAGCGTCGGACGGTGTCCGACGATGTTTTAGCGTTTCTGAACCTCTCTGGAAGCGTCGGACCCTGGGATTTTTTAGTCCGACGCACTGACTCGCGATCGTCCGACGGCACGCGCACAATGAGCTGAGAGAGCGTCGGACACAAGTGTTTAGTCCGACGCTCTCAGTCCGACGGTTTGAAAAAGAGCGCGATGAGGTAATCGTTGAGATCGAACGAACGACGTTTAAACCTGTTGACACGTGGCGCGCATCCGAGCGTCGGACGCTGGCGTTTAGTCCTATGGACTCAGTCCGACGGTTGCGTCCGACGGTAAAAAAAAGAGTGTTAACGGCTATTTTGGAGTGGGTAACGGCTAGATTTGCACTTGGGGGTATTTATACTCCCTCCCTGGTCACTTGGTGACACTCTTGCACACTTGGATCATTGTCATACATTTTGTTGCATTCTAGCCTCCCACTCTCTCACTAGTTCATCATCTTGATCATTCTTAGTGAGATTGAGTGAACCTCAAGTGCATCATTGCTTAGTGATTTGCATTCTAGAGCACTTGAGAGCAAGCCTTGGTTCAGTTCTTATTCTCTTGGGACATTGCCGTGTCTCTAGACGTCTTGGAGGAGAAGAAGGTGTGGAGGAGCTTGGTGATTTGCTTGCCCACACCCGGCAATTGTGAGGGGCTCTTGTGCCTTCCCCGAGCGGAGTGCTCAAAGGTAATTCTAGTGGATTGCTCCTGTATTTGAGTTACTTCCTCCGTGGTAGGTTCTTGTGGCGCCTAGTGTAGGCTCGGTATGTGATACCGATTAGCCACCAAACCACCGGTTGAAGTCGACACAACGAGGACGTAGCGTTTCGGCAAGCACGTGAACCTCGGGGATAAATCTTTGTGTTCATATTGCTTTCCTCACCTTCGAGTGAGTGATTTGATCTTTATCCCGGTGATTGAGTTCATCTCAAGGCAAAGGTATAATCGACGATCATTTTTTTCTTATTCTTGTGCAAAGTAGCTTGTTTTCTTATCTTGAGTAGTTGTGTAGTCTTTTAACTTTTTACTAGCTTGCTTGTGTGGCTTAGAACTAAGGATTAACTAGAATTGTGTAGGTGGCTTGCCTAGGTTAGTAGTTGCTATAGCATTGCACATTTTGCCATATTTGTTACTAACCTCTTGGCCTAAAGTACTTTGTAGAAATTTTATTAGGCTATTCACCCCCCTTCTAGCCATACTAGGACCTTTCAAGTGGTATCGGAGCCGTGGTCACCGTTTAGTCAAGGCTTAACATCCTTCGATGCATTGAAATGGCTCATATCATGTTCAATCATGTTGGGAGCAAACCACCTCACTTTGATGGCACAAGCTCATTTGATTATTGGAAAAGAAAGATGAGGATGTATCTTGGCTCAATTCATGAGAAGGTGTGGGAGGTCACCGAGAAGGAATACATTGTGCTTGATCCCGCGAGCCCCACACCTAGAGAGCAAGAGAACAACCAATGTAACACAATGGCTCTGAACACCATTTACAATGGCATTGACTCAAAGGTGTTTGAGCAAATCAAGGATTTGGATAGAGCAAGTGAAGTATGGGTAAGATTAGAGCAAACCTATGAGGGCACTTCAATGGTAAAGAGTACCAAGTTGTACATGCTCAAGGACAAGCTCTCAAACTTCAATATGGATGATGGAGAGAGCATTCCGGAAATGTTCTATAGGCTTCATATGATTGTCAATGATCTCAAGGCCTTGGGTGAGAAAACAAGTGATAAGGACTTCTCTCATAAGTTTCTCATGTGGTTGCCTAAGAGGTTCAAGACCTTGAGAACTATCATCTTCCGAGGCGGCTTGAAGGGTGTCACTCCAAATGAGGTTCTTGGTGATGTGATGACCGAGAATCAATACAATGAGGAGTGATAATGAAGAAGTGAAGAAGGAGGATGACAAGAGCAAGAAGACCTTGGCATTCAAGTCCACCACCTCTTCTTCCAAGAACAAGGGCAAGGGCAAGAAAGTACAATCTAGTGATGATGATGAATCTAGCCTTGATAGTGATGATGAGGCACTAGCTCTCTTTGTGCGCAAGTTTGGAAGATTCAAGAAGAAAAAGGGCTATGGTGCTAGAAAGAGAAGAGATAACTTCAAAGGCATGAATTTAGTAAGGAAGTGCTATAATTGCAAGAGCATGGATCATCTTGTGGCGGATTGTCCTAATGCTAGTGATGATGAAGATGATTACAAGAAGAAAGGTAAGAAGGACAAGAAGGACAAGGTGGAAAGAAGGAGGAAAAGAAGTTCAACTACTCTAAAAAGAAGGGTGGATCCTATGTGGTGACATGGGATAGTGATGCTTCCTCCGATGATGATGACTCTAGTGATGATGATGAGAGGAAGACATCCAAGAAGAAGGCCATGGCTTCTATTGCTATCAACAAGAAGTCTTCATCATTTGATTCATCATGCTTCATGGCTAAGACCACCAAGGTAAAATACGATGACTCAAGTGATGATGAAAAAGATGATAATGATAGTGATAGTGATGATGATGAGCCTAGTGTAGCACAACTCATGGACATGTTAGAGCAAGCCGAATATCTTATTAGCTCTAAGTCTAAGAAGTGCAAAGAATTGTCCAAGAAATTAAAAACTCTTGAACAATCCTTTGATGAGCTAAGTGCTTCTCATGAGTGTCTAAAGGAAGACCATGAGGATCTCAAACTAGCTCACACCAAGCTTGAGGAAGTTCACTCCTCACTCTTAGAGCTAAGCAAGGTAGAGGATGTTGCTATAACATGTGATGTTGGTGTAACTTGTGATCTAATGAATGAATCAACTAATGAAACACTTGTTGCAACCACACCTAATAACACTAGTTCTTCATCATCATCCACTTTTACTTCTACCTTCACTACTAGTGTTGATCCAACACTAAAAGTTGAAAATGAGAAATTGAAGAAGGAAGTGGACAAGCTAACCCGCGCATTAGGCAATGCCTATGATGGAAATGCCCGCTTGCTACAATGCTTGGGTAGCCAAAGATATAGTAACTCTAAGGAGGGACTTGGCTATACTCCCAAGAAAGGCAAGGCGGCCTTTGTAACTCCAAAGCCTAGCTTTGTGAGGAGCAATGGTCGGTTTTGCTACAAGTGCAAGCAAGTTGGGCATATTGAGGCAAATTGCATCACTAACAATAAGAACAAGCAAATAAAATTTGCAAGTGCTAAATCTATTAGGCTTGATTCTTGTTACATGCTTACCAAGGGTGAGAAAGGTGTCCAAGTCAAATACATTGGTACACCTAAAGAGAGCCTAAGGTTGAAGGCCATATAGGTACCAAAGGCTTTGGTTGCTAACCTTCAAGGACCCAAACAAGTATGGGTACCTAAAAGACATTGATTTGTTTTGTAGGTAAATTACAAAGCCAGAGGGAGGCATTGGGTTATTGATAGTGGGTGTTCTCAACACATGACCGGTGATTCAAGAATGTTCAATCAAATCAATTCTAGTGGCAATGAGTATGATAATATCACATTTGGGGACAATAGCAAAGGCAAGGTCAAGGGTCTTGGAAAGATTGCAATATCAAATGATCTAAGCATCTCCAATGTGCTATTAGTTGAGAGTTTAAACTTCAATCTATTGTCCGTGGCTCAACTTTGTGATTTTGGTTTCAAATGCATCTTTGGTGTTGATGATGTGGAAATCATTAGTGTGGATGGATCAAATTTGATATTCAAGGGATTTAGATATGAAAATCTCTATCTAGTGGACTTTGGTGCTAGAGAATCACAATTGTCAACATGCTTACTCTCTAAGTCAAGCATGGGTTGGTTATGGCATAAAAGGCTTGGTCATGTTGGAATGAAGCAATTGAACAAACTTGTGAAGCATGACTTGGTTAGAGGTCTTAAAGATATTGAGTTTGAGAAGGACAAGTTATGTAGTGCATGTCAAGCCGGAAAACAAGTAGGCAACACTCATCCTAAGAAGAGCATGATGAGCACATGCAAACCATTTGAGTTATTGCACATGGATTTGTTTGGACCAACTACATATACAAGCATTGGCGGCAACAAGTATGGTTTGGTGATAGTGGATGACTTCTCAAGATACACATGAGTTTTCTTTATAAATGACAAAAGTGATGTTTGTGGTATCTTCAAAACTTTTGTCAAGAGAAGTTGCAATGAATTTGAAACAACCATCAAGAGGGTGAGAAGCGATAATGGTAGTGGGTTCAAGAACACAAGAATTGATGAGCTTTGTGACAACATAGGAATAAAACATCAATTCTCAGCTAAGTACACACCTCAATCAAATGGCCTAGTTGAAAGAAAGAATAGGACTCTCATTGATATGGCAAGATCTATGTTTAGTGAGTATAATGTGAGTCAATCTTTTTAGGCCGAAGCAATCAACACGGCATGTTACTACTCCAATAGACTCTATTGCCATCCTATGTTGGAGAAAACTCCATATGACATCTTAAATGGAAGAAAGCCAAATATTGCATATTTTCGGGTATTTGGTTGTAGGTGCTACATATTGAAGAAAGGAGCTGGATTGAGCAAATTTGAGAAGAAATGTGATGAGGGTTTCTTGCTTGCTTACTCCACCACTAGTAAAGCTTATAGAGTTTGGAACTTGAGAAGTGGTCAACTTGAGGAAGTTCATGATGTTGAATTTGATGAAACCAATGGGTCTTAAGATCAAAATGAGAATCTAGATGATGTGAGTGGACCTCAATTGGCAAAGGCTATACAAGAAATGGACATTGAGGACATAAGGCCGACTCAAGTGGTTGACATAGAAGATGACAAAGATCAAGTGCAAGTTCCATCAAATGATCAAGCTAGTGACGCTCAAGTGCAAAATCAAGATCAAGCTAGTTCCTCTCAAGTAAATCAATCAAATGCACAATCAAGCTCAAGCAATCAACCTCAAGTGCTTCAACCCACAAACATTGCAAGAGATCATCCTTTGGACCAGATTGTTGGTGATATTTAAAAGGGTGTGCAAACAAGATCAAGACTAGCATCATTTTGTGCTCACTATTCATTTGTGTCATTTGAAGAGCCGGAGAACATTGAGAAGGCATTAAAAGATAGTGATTAGGTAAATGCTATGCATGAAGAGCTCAACAATTTTGAAAGAAATGAAGTTTGGGAATTGGTAGAGAGATCAAAGAACTACAATGTTATTGGCACCAAATGGGTATTTAGAAACAAGTAAGATCAAGATGGTGTTATAATAAGGAACAAGGCAAGATTGGTGGCACAAGGGTACACTCAAGTAGAAGGATTGGATTTTGGTGAAACTTATGCTCTGGTTGCAAGATTGGAAGCAATAAGAATTCTTCTACCATATGCTTGTGCTCACAACATCAAGCTCTAGCAAATGGATGTCAAAAGTGCATTTCTCAATGGATTCATCAATGAGTTAGTATATGTTGAACAACCACCCGGTTTTGAAGATGAGAAGAAACCAAATCATGTGTACAAGCTAAGGAAAGCACTCTATGGTTTGAAACAAGCACCAAGGGCATGGTATGAGAGGCTAAGGGATTTTCTCCTCTCTAAAAGTTTCAAGATGGGCAAGGTTGACACCACTATTCACCAAGAAGGTTGATGATGACTTGATGATCATGCAAATCTATGTTGATGACATTATCTTTGGATCAACTAGTCAAGCCTTGTGTGCGGAGTTTGAAAAGATGATGGCTAAAGAATTTGAGATGTCTATGATGGGTGAACTCACATACTTCCTTGGACTTCAAATTAAGCAAATGAAGAATGACACATTCATAAGTCAAGGCAAGTACACAAGAGACATGATCAAGAAGTTTAGAATGCAAGATGCAAAACCAGTTAGCACTCCCATGGGGACTAGTGGAAGCTTGGATGAAGATAAAAGTGGCAATATGGTTGATCAAAAGGCATATCGGTCTCTAATTGAAAGTTTGCTCTATGTCACCGCATCACGACCGGATGTCATGTTTAGTGTGTGCATGTGTGCTATATATCAAGCATCTCCTAGAGAGAGTCATATGAAGGACGCAAAGAGGATATTAAGATATTTGAAGCACACTCAAGATGTTGGATTATGGTATCCTAAGGGTGCAAAATTTGAGTTGATTGGATATGCCGATGCGGACTATGCCGGTTGCAAAATAAATAGAAAGAGTACATCGGACACATGTCAACTTTTGGGAAGATCTCTTGTCTCATGGTCATCAAAGAAGCAAAATAGCATATCACTCTCCACCGCCGAAGCCGAATATATTAGTGCGGGGAGTTGTTGTGCTCAAATCCTATGGATGACGGCAACTTTGAGGGATTATGGAATCAACTTCAAGAAAATGCCATTGTTTTGTGACAATGAGAGCGCTATCAAGTTAACTCAAAATCTGGTTCAACATCAAAGAACCAAGCATATTGATGTGAGGCACCATTTTATCTGGGATCATCAACAAAAGGGTGACATTGACATTCAAAGTATTGGAACCGATGATCAATTAGCCGACATACTCACCAAGCCACTAGATGAGAAAAGGTTTTGCGAGTTGAAAAATGAGTTGAAAATTCTAGACTTCTCAAATATGAGTTGAGATCATCCCCACACATATATGGTATGCCTCTACTCCAACAAAGTAAGGTAAAAATTGTTTGACATAACATCATACTTGTTAGGACATGTTTAGAGCATGTAGACATATTCACCTCTTAGGATCATTCATGGAAATTAAAATGCTTTTGATGGATATATGCTACCACTATTGCCTTGTTTGATTGTATGATCTAGTGGTAACATATGACCTGCATGTGTGCTTAATCCGCTAGTGTTCAATCTAGTTCATTAGCTCAAGGTGTATAACTTAACATGGGCAAGATGACCCCTAATGGCGTGAAGAAGCTTGTCCTTGGATCAAACCTAGTTATATACCTTAGTGAAAGGACCTAGAATGCCGCCTAGAGCGGGGGTGAATAGGCGTTTCTGAAAATTTACACTTTCAAATGCGGAAACGATTAGAACCGGAGTTTCTAATTACTTAGAAACTCCTCACAAAGAAACAAACTCCCCCAAAGGAGTAAACAGAGTATATAAATTGAATATGAAACACCTAGGAGCCTAACACCTGCACCACAAAGGATTAGAACAAATGGCACAAAATTCCGCACAGAGAGTTAATACCGGACGCGTCCGATATCAATACCGGACGTGTCCTGTATGCACGGGCTGTGCAGTTTTGCTCCAAAACTCTTGCTGCTCTTCTCCAATCTCTCACACAGTCCCCTGGTGATGTATATATGCCTGTATAACCTGCACAGCAACTTGCACAACGGAGACAATCACAAATATTAAAGGAATGCAAAGTGAGACACGATATTTGTTTTACCGAAGTTCGGCACCCCCTCGGGTCCTACTCTCCGTTGAGCCGGCTGCGAGCAACCACAAGGGTTAGCTTTAGAGGACACCACAGGTCAACTCTAGCCGCGGTCTATTTCACCCGCTATGCTCCTTCCACTAGGTGATCTCTTTTGCGGAGAGATCGAACCGTTACAAACTTTCCGAGGCACACCACAAGTTCTTGGGTGCTCTCCGGCGACGCCTAACCGTCTAGGACCGAGGAGTCCAAGAGTAACAAATGTGAACCATGAGATCGACAATTTGCACAAGTGCTCAAGTGATGGCTTGCTCTCTATTTTGAATTCTCTCTAAACCCACAAATGGATTTCGCACTTTAGGATCAATCACTCACTTAGAGAGGGTTAGAGAGTGTTGCTAGAGCTCAGAGAAGGTTAGGGAAGTCAGTAGAATCAGCAGCCTCCAAAGGTGGAGGCTTGGGGCCTTTTATAAGCCACTCCCCGAAACTAGCCGTTAACTAGCCGTTCGAATACCGGACGCGTCCGGTATGCATACCGGACACGTCCGGTATTGCCCCAACGGTCACCTGTCAGAACTCAGATCTCCCTTGGATACCAAGTGCTGCCGGTACTACCGTTCTTAGGGTCGGTACTACCGCTCGAAAACCGGTACTACCGGATTAAAATCCGGTACTACCGAAATATATTTTCTGAAACCCGAGAGCAGCGAGTTGGCTGGGAGGAGATTCGGCGCCAAGTGCCAGCGGTACTACCGATACAGAGTCGGTACTACCGGCACGTCGGAACTTCCAGCCAACACCGGAACTTCCGACAAACAAACAACATGAGAGTTAGGGAAAACTCTGCTGAAACTGCCAATACCGGACGCGTCCGGTATGAATACCGGACATGTCCGGTATGCTCAGCCTGAGAGCTCTCAACTAGTTGAAGCGCCCTACCTCTCTCATATCTCACATGGGTTGGTTTGAGCACTTATGTATCACCATCTATCATCATGATGCATCCCTCTTAATAGTACGGCTTTCCTATCAACTCAAATTTAAATGTAAAACGAATTTAAACCTTGGAGTTGATCTTCAAGTGAACCAAGCCGTTTTTCTTCAACCTTGTAACAATGGGATGTCATGAGTGATTTTGAAATTCATCTTGAGCAAAAACCATCTTGAGCATGTAACTTGATTGCAACATTTTATTTGTGCGATGATCTCAATGCATCAAATTACTTTGATTGCTTCTTCTCGAATAAGCAAATTTGATTCTCCACCACGTCATGTCCTTCATGCTTGATTAGTCCATCGACTAAATGCAAGTACTTCTCTTCTTCACCCTAGCTAGGTTCTTCGGCCGCCAAGCCCTTACTTGCCCTTCACCTATGCTTAGTACCTCAAAGACTTTTCCTTGCTATCTTCACCAACTCAAGCACTTTAGTCACAACTAGCTTTGAATCATCCATTCAAATGTGTTGTCATCTTCACTTTGATTGTTTTGATTCCAAGTGAATCATTGATACCTCATAATAAATGAGCCTTTGCTATAACCTCATTTTCATTGTTGTCTTGTGTTTGAGTTTGATTGAAACATACAACAATCCATCATTTTGGCTTTCAACAATATTTCAAGCACATATGAGATATACAATTCTCTGTTTCACACTTAGCACACGGGTTAGTCCTTTAATCAACATTGTCATCAATTCATCCAAAACCCACCAAAGGGCTAGATGCACTTTCACTTAGGCAAGTGCACTAGATTGAGCCAAAGTGAACAATAATCTCTCTTTCCAAATCAAATGAACTTGACTAATTTCTCTTCACTAAAATGAACCTTTTTGTGCAATTGTTGACAAAGGGGGAGAGAAAGTTACAAAAGAAAGAGAAAGCGCGATGAACCATCATTAGGCCGATGATGGGAGAGCAATAGGCCAAAGGAAAGGGGTAATTAAAGCACACAAGTAGGGGGAGCAATCACATATGCAAGTTGTTGCATTTGGATGTGCATTAATCATATGATTGCTCATTGCATTTGTATTTACTTTCTTATACATGCTTGTGTGGTGTATTGCTAGTAGTAGGATTTGAATGATGATTTGAACAACTAGCATGTGTAGGAGTAACTAGTTGGTCGTATTTCTTCAAGTGGTTACTAGAGCTTGCTTATAATGTGATCTCATGGTATGCTCTAGTATTTGTGACCTTCTAGTTACTAAGGTGCTAAGGATGGTGTACATGGCAACTCCGATGGTATCACGCTTCAAAGGTCCATTCTATACACCATTAGCACAATCTTGGTAGAATTACTCTCTATTCAATGCATATGTGCTAGCTTTCAATCTAAACTCGATGCACATATGTAGGGGGAGCCAATACTACCAAAATAGAACTTATGATGGTTGTCCAAATTCTTTCATGATCTACTCATGGACAAGCATGATAAGTTCAAAATCTTAATGCATATTTCTTTTGTAAATGGGTTGTCATCAATTACAAAAAGGAGGAGATTGAAAGACCTTAGTTTGGTTTTGGCAATTGATGAAACCTAGTTACTAATCTAAGTGCTAAGTGTGTGTAGCCAAGAGTAGATTAGTGATAAGGAGGAAGATGACATGAGCTCAAGTAAAGATCAAGATGGAGTGATCAAGGAGAAAGAAAAGGACTTAAAGAAGAAAAGCTAGAGACTAAGGTATATCCAAATAGGGCTTTTCTTTTAGTGATCAAGACTCCAAGTGGGAGTGATCACATTTAGGATAGATAGCCAACTATCAAGGGGAGAACTAAGCTATTGGATTACTTTCAAGTGCTCTAGGTTGCATCTCATGTGCATTGATCTAACCAACCTAGAGAATCTCTTTGAAAACCCTTGAAAAATATTTGTAAAATGCTAACACACTGTGCACAAGTGTTGGAGACTTTGAGTGTTAGCACATAGAAGCAAGGGGTGAGAAATAGACTTGAAAAACGCTGAAAAAGGAGCGTCGGACTGTGTGGAAGGGCAACGTCGGACCATTGAGTAGAGTCCGACGTCTAACCCTAGTTCTGGCCAATAGCGAACGTCGGACGCTCGGTAAACGAGCGTCGGACCATTGCCCACTTCAGTCCGACGGTGGCGAGCGGTGTCAGCGTGACGCGTGGCGTTCGGGAGAGCGTCGGACGCTTGAGATTAGTCCGACGGCGAGCGTCGGATGGTGTCCGACGATGTTTTAGCGTTTCTGAACCTCTCTGGAAGCGTCGGACCCTGGGAATTTTTAGTCTGACGCGCTGACTCGCGATCGTCCGACGGCACGCGCACAGTGAGCTGAGAGAGCGTCGGACGCAAGTGTTTAGTCCGACGCTCTCAGTCCGACGGTTTGAAAAAGAGCGCGATGAGGTAACAGTTGAGATCGAACGAACGACGTTTAAACCTGTTGACACGTGGCGCGCATCCGAGCGTCGGACGCTGGCATTTAGTCCGACGGACTCAGTCCGACGGTTGCGTCCGACGGTAAAAAAAGAGTGTTAACGGCTGTTTTGGAGTGGGTAACGGCTAGATTTGCACTTGGGGGTATTTATACTCCCTCTCTGGTCACTTGGTGACACTCTTGCACACTTGGATCATTGTCATACACTTTGTTGCATTCTAACCTCCCACTCTCTCATTAGTTCATCATCTTGATCATCCTTAGTGAGATTGAGTGAACCTCAAGTGCATCATTGCTTAGTGATTTGCATTCTAGAGCACTTGAGAGCAAGCCTTGGTTCAGTTCTTATTCTCTTGGGACATTGCCGTGTCTCTAGACGGCTTGGAGGAGAAGAAGGTGTGGAGGAGCTTGGTGATTGTGCTTGCCCACACCCGGCAATTGTGAGGGGTTCTTATGCCTTCCCCGAGCGGAGTGCTCCAAGGTAACTCTTGTGGATTGCTCGTGTATTTGAGTTACTTCCTCCGTGATAGGTTCTTATGGTGCCTAGTGTAGGCTCGGTATGTGATACCGATTAGCCACCGAACCACCGGTTGAAGTCGACACAACGAGGACGTAGCGTTTTGGCAAGCACGTGAACCTCGGGGATAAATCTTTGTGTTCATATTACTTTCCTCACCTTCGAGTGAGTAACTTGATCTTTATCCCGGTGATTGACTTCATCTCAAGGCAAAGGTATAATCGACGATCATTCTTTTCTTATTGTTGTGCAAAGTAGCTTGTTTTCTTGTCTTGAGTAGTTGTGTAGTCTTTTAGCTTTTTGCTAGCTTGCTTGTGTGGCTTAGAACTAAGGATTAACTAGAATTGTGTAGGTGGTTTGCCTAGGTTAGTAGTTGCTATAGCATTGCACATTTTGCCATATTTGTTACTAACCTCTTGGCCTAAAGTACTTTGTAGAAATTTTATTAAGCTATTCACCCCCTCTAGCCATACTAGGACCTTTCAGCCGGTCCTTCTTCGGCTCTGGGATGGGGACACCCTACGCCGGTTCATCATCGGGGTCGGCCTACGGAAGCGGCTCCGTTGGCCCCGGCTACTCCGGCGGCTCTGCGGGGCCAGGCTACGGCGTTGGCTCTCCGGCAACCTTCTACGGCCGCGGATCTGCGGGGATGGTCTACGCCGGCGGCTCCCCGGCGACACCGTACGGTGGCGCGTCGTCCGGTTGGGTTGGATCCAGTAGCCAGGCCCCGGCCTGGTTAGGGTTCGACAAGCTCGCCCT
The DNA here is from genome assembly GCA_038502445.1 of Eremochloa ophiuroides. Classification (NCBI taxonomy): domain Eukaryota; kingdom Viridiplantae; phylum Streptophyta; class Magnoliopsida; order Poales; family Poaceae; genus Eremochloa; species Eremochloa ophiuroides. The sequence goes on along the minus strand of JAHLJS010000001.1, from coordinate 32,778,421 downwards.
AAACGAGCAGCGTGCCTGGTCGGGCATGGCCGCGTACCAGGTGGGCCGTTGGTGGGGACCATGGGTTCCCGCCGATGCCACCCCTGCCCGTTCCCCTACGCCCTTCTGCAAGCTATGTTAGGGGAGGCCACGGGGGACACGGACAAATTCCTGCGCGCTCTGCTCCACTTGCTGGTACCGGTGTTGGTGGATCCCCCCCACGGCGTTCCAGGGGACGAGGAGCTACTTCATCGAACGCAGGCGACGCAGAAGGCGGCATGGACGACCTCCACGTGCCCGTCCAGGTAGTTCAACTGCGCCAACCTCTGTTCTCCTCCGCTTCCTGCAGTCGTTATATGCTCTTTGTCTTGTCATGCATAGTTTAGGCTAGGACCTCCAGGGCCGATTGGAAGCCGGATGTTTCCTTGAAATTCTGCCAGTTATGGTGTGAAGAAATCGATAACGGAAACTGTGTCCTGGGTGCCATGAACGTGACTGGCTGGCGCAACCTACTCACCAAGTTTAACTTGTATGCCAAAACGCCCCATACAATGGAACAATTGAAAACACAGTTCAGGAGGCTGAGGAAGCAGTGGGCGTTCATCGATTGAAGCGGCAAATCCAGTGGCTTAGGACGCAGAGAGGATGGTTCTGTGATTGTTGATGACGAGTGGTGAGAGGAGAACTGCAAGGTTAGTCACCACTTATGTCAATTGTTGCCGGGTATGCTGTTCCAATCTGTTCTCATTTTGACGTTTAACATTTCTCCCCTAAGCAGGGCCATCCTGACTAGAAGAAGTTCAAGGACGGGTGGCCAATCTACCTGCTGGAGATGGATCGCACGTTCCCGGGCGTGCATGTGGATGGATCCACAGCCTTCGTCTCAGCAGCATCTGTTCCTATTGACCTTGATGACTCGCACGAACTCGGGCCCAATGACCATGAGGAGACGATGACCCCCCCAGTGTGGGCAACAAAAGGGCCAGCAGCAGCAGCACGACGGCCTCTACTCCAAGCAAGAAGTCAAAGATCCTAGCTATCGAAAGCCTCAACAACAGCATGGCTTCTTTGACTGAAAGTCACAACACCAAGGCTGTGGCCTTACAGGACTTGGCCAAAGAGAGGTGCAGCAGGCAGCCAAAGAAGGAATCCAAGGTCAAGTATGTCATGCAGCTGGCTAGGGAAATGGGCGTGCATGAGGGGAGCAACCTGTGGGCTGCTGTCGGCTCGGTGTGCCAAAATGACGGAGCCATGACCTTCTTCATCGACTTCGGTACGGAAGGAAGACTCACCTACCTGAAGGGCATCGCTGGGGCCAAGCCCTAGACCATATGCAATTTAATTAGTGCTTTCTTTCTACGTCCTGTCGTCGTTGCATGTGTCGTACTTGAACTATGTGTTGGTGTGTGCTATGTGAACCTCTATAATGTATTGACATTTGCTGAGATAATTTCATGCATTGTATAATTCGTGTGATGTGCATGTCGATGAGAACTGGCAGTAGACAGTTCTCCTATGGTTGAATTCATGTTGTAAGCTTTCAACATTTTCTCATTCATGGTTTTGACATCTCTGCTCATGTGAACAGGAACAGCCAGGTTTCCACATCGTGGTGGAACCAGATTCCTCCGAAGATGAGGCTTTGAATGATGAGGTGGATGATGCAATCGTGTATTCATTTGCCGATGAAGAAGAGGACATCATGAACGGTATGAACACCTATGCTCTACATGTGGACAAGTACCTAAGTAGGGGCACCTATAGGTCACCCAAACTGACTGGGTTGGAATGGGTGCCGAGTAGACTCCAAAATACAAGCCGTTGTTACAACATGTTTAGAATGAGCCCAGCTATGTTCACCAGCCTGCATGAGCTATTAGTTGAGTCGTATGGCCTTAGGTCTACTACTAAGTCATCATCAGTAGAAGCTCTAGGTATGTTTTTGTGGATGGTAGGAGGCCAACAGTCTTGTAGACAAGCCGATGACCGAGTAGAAAGGCCGTTGGCAACAGTGTCTAGGAATTTTCATAGAGTTCTTGACTCTGTAGTGGCGCTATCGCAGGATATATTGAAGCCTGTTGATCCTGAGTTTAGAACACTGCATGACCGGTTGAAACACCCTAGGTTCTACCCATATTTCAAGGATTGCATAGGGGCAATAGATGGGACTCATATACCTTGCATAGTTCCGCAAAAAGTTATGGTGCAGCACCTGTGTCGCAAGGGCATGACAACACAAAATGTGATGGCTGTCTGCGACTTCGACATGCGCTTTACATTTGTGCTTGCTGGTTGGCCTGGATCTGTCCATGACACACGGGTGTTCGATGATGCCAGGACGAGATGGAGTCAATGGTACCCCCATCCCCCTCAAGGTAACTTCCTGATGATTGGACAGACTATGACGAAGTGATGCGCCAAAGAAGCTAATCAATTGTGGTTCATGCAGGGAAATATTACTTCGTCGACTTCGGGCATCCGAACAAATTAGGGTACCTCACTCCTTACAAGGGGACGAAGCACCACTTGTCGGAGTACCGAGCAAGGGGCCCACCCCAAGGTAAAGAGGAGACATTCAATTATGCACATTCAAGTTTTAGGAATGTCGTTGAGAGGGCATTTAGGGGTACTCAAACAGAAGTTCAGGATGTTGAAGGAGATCCCTTCATATTCGCCAAAAATACAGGCAGAAATAAATCAGCAGCACGTGCATTGCATAACTTCATTAGGAACAGTGGCATACGTGATGCACATTTTCGTCGATGTGATGATTATCTAAGTTATGTGCCACCTGAAACAAGTGAAAATCAACCGGCCACAGTGGATGCTCCTGAATAGATGCCGATGCCAGTTGATGCTGCGTATATGAACCGTTTTCAAGATGAACTGACGAATGCATTGCTTACTCGTGAATGAAAAAGATTTGTGTGATGAGTTTTTTTCCCTTCGTTCTTTCCTGGCGATGATATGTGAATTGTTGAGTTTTTACTTGTTCATGTAATAGGGGTCTGTTTGAACATGTGTATTCCATTTGTTTGCATATGTATGGAACATGTTGTGTTATAATAATTTGAACTTGCATGCATTTGTGACCGTGTGTTCCTAAAGCCATGCAACCAATCTGCGTCTTGGGTGCATGCATGCAAACGCATGAACAGTACCATAGGCTAGTGTCAGGTTTTCTGGGATATGCCAGATTTTCATGTGAACAGTACTGCAGGCTAGTGTCAGGTTTTCATGGGCCAAAAATCGGCAACTAAACTGGGCCCTAGTAAGATGAGTGGATCTAGATACGGGAAAAATGATGTGACAGCTACACCTACAACATACTCTCTTCGTCCCAAAATAAGTATCGTTTTTGACTTTTTGAAATCGGCGTTTGACCATTCGTCTTATTCAAAAAATTTATGAAAATATAAAAATAAATAAATCAAGATTAAAGTAATTCTAATAATGAATCTTTTTATAATAAAATAATTAATTTTTTCACAAAATTTTTGAATAAAATAAATGATCGAAAAAAGATAGTCAAAATCTTAAAATAACATTTATTTTGGGACGGAGGGAGTAGTTGAATGCACATGGTGCGTGCACCTGCGCAGGCTGCACCTATTGTTCACCAGCTGTGCATGCCACCGTGGGCCATGGGCCAGCTTGGTAAGGCTATCTGCACTCGTGGTACTCTAAATTCATTGTCTAAAAAGAATATTTCGTTCTGGTCATCGAGATTCTCTCCTCTATACCACTTTCTTCTGCACTCATCTATCCTCTATATCTCTACTCTATACTAACTTGCAACAACGGCCCTACTTGTCATCTTCTATAAATTTTATCTAAATATATGCATGTGAGATCTGTTTTGAAGAATTTATTGAAATGAATTTAATAATGTAATAAGAATTTAATTTAGTTTTTTAGTCTGTGAGTTATCACATTTTTTATTTACTTCAAATGGTGGGTCCCATTCTCTGCTGTGCGCCAGACGGACGTGAGCGCTGCTCTGGCCGCTGCTAGATCGTCCGCTATCCCGTGATATACAGCGGATGGAAGCTCGTCCTGTTAGATAGAGAAACGGTTTACCGTTCCCGCTGCGAGCTTCGATTCCGCGAAATGCTACTCCAGGAAATTTTAGCATATAGCAGTGCAATCGGTCTAGGCCCTCTTCGGTTTTCCTTCAAAATACCTGTCATCAATTTTGCGATATATGTATGGAATATTAAATATAGATGAAATTTTTATATGTTTGCACAGTTTATCTATAAATCAGGAGATGAATCTTTTAAACCTATTTAGGTCATGATTAAACACTTTGCAAAAGATTTTATATTCTATAATGTCAAAATTCTAAAAAAAACTTTGGAACTAAACCGGCCATAAATCGTAATATCCATTTACAACGCAGGACGGACGGTGGGACGGCTTGACGGATGGTGGGACGGCTTGGTAAATCGAACCCATTTACGGCGCAGGACAGACGGCCGAAAATCGGAGTATGAGAAGCGCCACGAAATTTGTTAGCCAAATTTAGCTAATTTTAACTTAAAAATGTGTTTGGATCCACTAACTAAACTTTAAATGGCTAAATTTAGCTCTATGGTCATTGATCCTAAACAGTCTAGAATAAAGACCAGCTAAAGTTTAGTTATTTCAACCTAGCTAAAGTTTAGCTAACTAAATTTTAGTTGGGTGAATCCAAATATCTTTTAATTCTTATTACAAATTAGCTCTAGCTTACGTAAATATGCACTAAATATATATTTTATGAAATTAGTTTCTAGATTTCTGGCGTGGCAGCTGGCAGGGTTGGCCTCGACCCTGCCCCCTCTGTTTTACCAGGACGTCACAGACAGCGACTCAGCGACGCAAGAACGTAGAGCAACAGCAGAAATTTGCTGCAAACAAAGAAGCAGCCTACGTATTCCTTTGTTTAGAAAAATTCCAATAAAGATCCTTTTCCGTACAGCCTGATATGCCCTCAATCAAAGTTGTCGCTGCAATGTTGCTGCGTGCCGAAAGGAGCAGAGACGGCTACTGGATCGCGTTTTAAAACCCGGCCTGCTAATCATCTGCTCACTGCTCGTCTCACCTCCGAGAGCCTGAATGGAAAATTGGAAATACGTCATCCCTCTTCCCTCACTAATTATCCTACTGTACAAGGATGAGAAAAACAACATGGCGTGACGAGAAGAGAGCAGTTCAGGCAAGCATAACGACAATGCCTCCTTGTGTGGTCGGCGGTCCGGTCGCGTAGTTAATTTGGAGCCGCCTGCATATTGCTCATATATAGCTAGGCTCTGTCGCAGTTTGGCCGCTGCAGCCTGCAGCAGGATGTGTAGTGGGACGGTTCAACCGAAGCGCACGCTCGATTAGATATTACTGGAGAATACGCCGCGTGTTGCTGCGACGATTTTAGATAATTTAAAAAAATATTGGACTTATATATTTATAGTTATATAAATTAAACTATTTGAAATTAATTTTGGTGACATATTGATGTGGACAACTAAATGAATGTTACATTAAGAGATAGCTATCATAATTACATGTGCTAGTTGACTTTAATTGTAAGTTTCAGTGGGTTGCTGATGTGGACAGCTTGCATGTCAAGAGAATTCACTAGTGGGGTTTGCTTATATAAGAAGTATAGATAAGAAAAAAAAACACCGGCACTTGTTTCCTTGTCTTGAATAAACATCATGTTCGCTTGTGTTTACCAGCACTTTTTATAGTCATAAAACATTATTTTTCTCTCATAATAAATTAGCCTCAGCCCAAAACAAAAATGGTTCCAAAAATTCCGAAATGCGCACACTGATGCGTATCTAATAAAAATGTGACAAGCAACTGAACATGCGTCATGCGTGTTTTGAATTCGCACCTTTTGCTACGCACTAAAGCATAGCTGGTTGGAGATGTCTCCCTATTCGTTCGTTTGGACTGAAAATAAATGCTGATTTTGACTGATGCTGATTTGTTCTAAGAAAAAAATATTGTTTCTTAACTGGAAATAAGTGCTGCCTGGAAGTACTGTTCCATGAAGCATAGTATATATCTTCACGCCAGAAGAAGCATGCATGTAAAAGGAGAGCAACGCATCACTGTATTGCAAAAGCCTGGGCATGTGGAATTCATAGCCATAGTTCGTCACGCAAGGACGAGGTCACCTTCAGGCAGGCAGTGTAATATGCCGGCTATGAGAACTCTCCACGGATCTGTTGGACTTGCAAGCTAAATTCGTTCTCAAAAACACTGCTGGCCCTGTTTAGTTGTCAAAATTTGGCACTATTCCCCATCACATTAATTGTATTTTTCGTTTGCATGGAGCACTAAATGAAATAGCAGCTGCTGCATATTTGTACTTTTTGTCTGGTTAGCTCGAGATGAATCTTTTGAGTCTACTTGGACCATGATTGAATAAAAATTGTCAAATACAAACGAAGTGCTACAGTGCACTTTTCACCCCTTTTCACCAACTAAACACCCCCTAAGCCACAAGATGATCTCGTTTCCGAAAAAGGGAAACAGAAGGACAAAGGAACAAGCAAGCCCTGAAATGTGCAATTGGTTAGGTTGGTTGGCACACGCATGTTCTGAAATCTTCTACGAGTACTCTTTAATTCCTAGCACGTGCAGTCTTGTGCACCCACGGTGATATCAAAGAATGAGGAAAAGCAGGCCCGGGCAATACGCCGTTGAACACCTCCCAGGAGTAAGTAAATGATTAATTCAGCATGGTGGTGATTTTCACCAGTTTTTATGTATATGTCATGAAATTACAAGTACAGCATTCAATATTTATGATGAAGAGGCTAAATTATCACCCTCACTAGCTAGTACACACATGCTGTATTGTATATATAATTGGATAAATCCTGATCGTGTAACTTGTCCTTCTACTGTCTGTCAGACACCTAGGGCGGTGTGCACACAATTACGAGATTGTAATACATGGTGATGATCGCAGTGCTGAACTCTGCTCAGTTGAGGTGGTTGTTGTCGTCCTGAAGGGTGTAGTTCACGTCAGGCAGCGCCTGCAGAACGGCAGGATGCTCTGGCCAAGAAACAAATTAGCACAAGAGTTTAGTATATATGTCCAATGTCGTCCAGGCCTTGTTTGCAAACTCTGAAAATTTAATTACACCAATTTTGTAGAAACATAAGAAATGGTTTTGAGTTTTGCAGGGAGGGACCACAAGAAAATTAAATAGCACCTCTCCCAAATAAGCACCAGAGGGAATCAGGATAATGTTATCACTTATCAGTTCTGTTGTTTGCATGGTGGTGGTCCTCTCCTTTGATCTCTATACTTTGAGAGAGTTGTGGAGTTGGAGACGGAAAGTAATTAAGCTTGTCTTGTTTATTTGTGTGACAAGACAGGCGCGAGGAAAACAGAAACTGCCAATGAAGATCTCCGTTTACTACTTCTACTAAGCAAAAAAGTTGACAATGTTCAAAGTTAAAGGCTACGGAACCGCAAATAACAAATACTCCTATGTTGACAATGTTTTACACTTGCTGGGCAGCCTTTGTTTGGGCCGATGCCAAACAAGCGTAGACGGCAGTAAAGTTGAAAACTAGTACTAGTAATGAAGAAGCACGCGTTGCATTGACCTTGGAATTGCCAAGAGGATTCCCTCCCACTCCTTCTTGACTAAAAGTCTGTCAAATGGGCTTCAAACCTTTAATTTTCTCATCACATTACTACTTAGTTTGCAAACCATGGATTGACACGATCGATGATCATGTGAACGCCATGCATGTGGGGGATTATATACTTTCTACTAGCAACATGGTTAATTAACAACAAGGGAGATAAAAAACGAGAATAAATGCAACCATGAGACGAAGATTCTGTTGCACGATAACCGAGCGAGAACACGGCCGGCCGGCGCCATGGATTTGCACACAAGGCATCAGGCAGGCAAGGATCTATCGCAAAAGGTTAAAGAGCACCGGGAAGAACGATAAGATGATAATGGAGCTCTCACTCTTCAACGCGGCGACCTGCGGCGGCGTGAGCTTTGCGGCGAACCCGCTGGCGGCGGCCTTGTAGCTGTAGATCAGCGCCTCCTTGGCTTTCTCCTCGCTTGCAATTCATTCATTCCATGGCAACGACGACGACAGAGAAATCAGATCCTCCCCACTAATCAAAGAAACGCTTAATTAATTAGTGCCGGTGCCATGCCATGGCATGCGTACGTACCTGCCGAGCGCGGCGGCGAGGATGCCCATCTGGTATGCCTTGGAGTTGACGCCCTGGGCGGGGGCCTTCACCATCACCACGTACACGCTCGCGGCCGCCGGCTGCTGCTGCTGGCCGTGCTTGCTCTCCCTGCTGCTGGCCAGGGACACGGCGGCGGAGGAGAGGAGGAGCAGTAGCAGGAGCGCGGCCGCGGCGGCGCAAGGGCGTGTGCTCGTCGTCGTCATGGCACGCCGGCGAAGGGGGAGAAGATCAGGGGGTACGTACAACGTGTGCAGTGGAAGAAGGAGCGACGCTCTGGTTTGTTGGTGTAGTGTAGGGCGGGAATAAGCTAAGGGAGCGACGGAGGCGGTGGTGGCTTTATATAACCGCGGCGCCTTGTTCGGGTGGGTGCCTGGCTGCCTGCTGCTATGTCCAAAATAGCGCCACGACCACGAATGCATTGGGATTTCTTCTTGTAATGAAAAGAAGGAAATTTGATGAAGCTAAAATTTGTACTTAATCATGTTAAGTACAAATAAAACGAGTGGTTAAACTTGAAGTTTAAAAAGTCAAACGATTTATAAATTAAAACGAAGGGAGTATCTTCTGCCACCCTTCCTGTTAGAGTGCTAGTATAATATACACATGGTGTCATTATAGTATATTATGTGTGTCGCAACATGCATACGATCGAGCAGCTCGTCTTCCATCCTTTTTAACCTCACATCATGCATGTGTGTATTATAGCCATATATAAATTTAAGTTGTTTCTATACTCTCTCCATGTAGGATTTTGATGTCGTTTAATATAACAACACGACTTCCAAAATTTGATTTTGACTTTATATTTCTATAAAAATATTTATTGAAAAATGATATATGTATATTTTTATGAAAGTATATTTGAAGACAAATCTATTTATATAGTTTTTATGTTTTCAAACTCAATAATTTAAAAATTATTCATAATTTATATTCTCAATGTTTGACCAAAACTTTATTTAAAACGTCATTTTAATCCTATACGGAGGGAGTACGGGATTAATCCTATGTTATACTAGCATTTATTATGGACCAAAAGATTTAAATCCAATAAATAATAGCTAGCTCCCCATTGGCACGAGCACCGTAAAAATTTTGTATGTACTATTGCAAAGCGGGGTATATTTGCTAGTAATTAATGCAATATAATATCCGGTGTGGAAATTTCCAACTCTGGACAGTTCTGGTTACCATACCAACTATAGATGAACTGAGTACTGAGAAGGAGAGTCGTTGATTACCGGTAAACAAAGCAGAACCTACTAATATAATACAGGTTTACAATAGAAGACCACACAAATGCAAAACACTATTGGCCGGTTTGGATGGGCTCCGGTCGAGGTTCTGGGATTCAATTTTCAAAAAAATACGGTCCCCACCACTAAAATGGACGAAATTCGGTAAATTTCGGACTAATTTTGGTGAATTTTCTAAAACACAAAATTCGATTCGGAGCTCACCGAAATGGATGAATTTCGCTGAAATTCGAAATATTTTTGGTTGAATCCCAGAACCTTGGCTCCGGCAGTACCAATACTAGGGACCACCAAATTCCCGAGATCCTCCACTCGGCTTTTTTTTTTTTTCCCCGGAGCCGGCTAGAGCGGTGCCAAAAGGCCCCTATCTACAACCAGCAAACTGCTCATAATGCAACAAGAGCAAAACCGTGGCACACACTACCACTCATCTACTGCAGCTCTAAAAGTTGGATTTGTAGAAGCGACGAGAAACAGAACTGCCTTTATAAATCATGAATGTAGTTTTTTTTTAAAAAAAAAACCCAGGAAGACCACAATACGCAGCCTCCAGTGTGCGCAATCGCTAATCGCATGACTTTTCATGCAAAAACACACGCTTCACGCACACTGGGGATCAAACCCCGACTTGTGTCTATTTGAGGTATTTATTTTCCTTATTTTATCTTTCATCCGGTCTTTAAATCTTTCATCCGGTTTTTAAATGAGTATTTGAGACCTAAACAAATTGAAATGACAAAGTTGTAACTTTTCAAAATCTACAACTTCGGTTTTGATCATTTGTCCCCGAGATCATTTAATAAATTTCAAAGAAATTCAAATATAATTTCTCATGCATAGATGAATTCAAATAAAAAGTTGTCAACTCCAAAGTTACATAAATTTTTGAGATCTACAAATTTGTTTTGGTTATTTCTCCATCCGAGATCATTTAGAAAAATAAATTTTACTATATAGCTTCTATTTTTGAGGTGGCTGAAATCAATTTTAAATACATTTTTAGAGGCAGCTAAAAATAGAGCCACATCTAAAAGTGGATTTCTAGAGACGTCTCTTCTAAAAACAGGCGGATTTGTACAAGCAGCTCATAACAACAATAGTATCTAAAAAGCATTTCTAGAGACAGTCTGTTTTGGAGGCCTATAGATGCAGCTGTATATATTGACATTGACCCATCTCTAAAAAAACTCTAGTATCTTAAAATCTTTTTTTATAGTAGTGACAGACACCATAGAAAATACAACTTCTAATTCTTGCACACCTTACCCATGACCTTTGAAACTTCTCCATGACTTCAGAACAGTCTGCATAGTTCTGAGTTGCATTCTCGTTGAACTACCCATTTTATTTCGATGCATAAAGCAAACCTGCTTATTTCACCCGATTGAGTGAAGAGTGGGCAATCCTACATTTTAAACTAGAGTCATCCCGACGATCTTTCTAGGATCTGATCCAATCCCGGGCATTAACACCTGGTATATATATATATATATATATATATATATATATATATATATATATATATATATATATATATATATATATATATATATATATATATATATAGGCAATTTTCAATAGGTGATGATTAATGTACCCGTCCACCGAAAGCATTTCTTTTAGATAATATAAGTACTGAAAGCAATTATATATATTAATTACACTTGTGAGCAAACCAAACCTTTGTTCGGTGAACAGTGAGTGAGATAAGATAGGCTCCACCTCCATTACACACCTCAAAGAAATATCATACTGTGTACCAAACTTCAGTTAAGCCATGAATCCCACGTTCCCACACACATAATAGTTATTGGAAATTTCACCATTCCTTGCGTCTAGCTAGATGCATAGACCGAAACCCAAAGTGTCCTGTTTTTCCTCTTGTGCACGGCCAACCCTAGAAAGATGAGCTCGGTTCACATTCACACACGTGCACCCAGCCATTATTTCGGCGAGCATGTGCCGTGCCAATATGCAAGTACCAGGATGCACTTGTCCACATGCACTCTTTCACCAAATGGGTTGAGAGCAAGATAATATTCATCATTTATGGATTGCCTCGATTTCCATGCAGGCAAGTTCAGCATTACGGCAATGTCAACAGGGGACTTTTTTCAACGCGTGAAACTTTAATACGAAACGGGTCTCTCTTACCATGCAAAGTTTTATGACACAATTTCTTCACTTATTTTACTATTTATGGGTCCCACATGTCCCTACCATTTCTCTCTTTCCCACGCATGAAAAGTCAAGATGAAACGAAATAAGGGCTTTAGTGTAGGTTTGAGGTTTGACGGCGTTTCCAATGTTTTGGAAATAATGCGGATACATTTCGTAAGGATGAAACGTTTCTCTTCTATCTCCTAGTTTTATGAAAAAGCTGATGTGACACTCTATTTAATGGGTATGAAACCTCCCATAAAACCCTATTAAGACTGGCCTTATTGACTTTCTACATACTCCAGAATACATGTATCTTTTTGAAGCGAACCAAGATTTCCAAAATAGAAATCCCGATTCTCTTCCCTCTGTGATAGTCCTAGGGTACATCAGCTATCATGGGCATCCAACTTTCAACTGATTACATAGTCATACAACAACAGAGTACAAAAATAAGCCTAATACATTAATCTAATTACAAGCCCTCTGGGCTAAAATCAAATAAAACACCGTCAATCTAATCGAAGCAACGAACATTGCCAGACGAATTAACCATCTCCACATATTGCCTTCTTGTCTCATCATCATCGCCAGTTCCACTCCCAGTCCTATTTCTATCAGATTCCCGACCGCTACCAATCCCAGTCCCTGCTAAACCATTGTCACTCCCACTCTCTGAAAGATCAATTGCATTGTGTTCATTGTGATGGAAGATGGCCCAGGCGAGCTGTTTGCGGTATTGAGTTATTGCATCCTGCATTTCAAGGCACAAGTACATCAACTAGTTTAGCCAAAACAAAAATGTGAACAATATTTAGACAAAATAAAATAGCACTAACATCATCAATGTTGTCTATGACACCAACATCAGCAATTCATGTCATGAACAACCGCATATAAATGCCACAATCATAGCTGAAACAATGATTCAACAATGTAAGCCAAATAGAATTATGAATGCAGCAAAGAACATGAGAAGAATATCTTTTAGGCTGCTGAAATATTACATGTTAGTTTGCTGCTATACAAGCTGCTTGTTAAAATTGAATTCAACAAATCCAAGCAAAATAAGGTATTCTTCAACTCTTGACACCTACAAGAATGGATCAGGGTTAAGGAAAACAATGTTTACCTCTGATGATAGGAATAAATATCATGGAAAAAATAGCCTCACCACAAGGTTTGCATCATTTTGATGCCCAAGACCTTCCATTGTATCAAGAACAGTTTTATAATTGTTATTAAGATCAAACACTACTAAAAACCAATGTTTCCCAAGGAGGATAGGCAAAATTATCTGGGGAAAAAACTTGTTTAGTTCATAGCCTAAATGTAAAAATATAAACTTGTCTTGGGATGGAGGCACAAACCAGCTTGGTGTGACCTTTCTTAACTTTTTACTCAAGCTCCTGTAGCAGCCTAATTTTGCAAGCATTATTAGTATTCCTACAATAAAATAGAAGAGATTGTAACCTTGTCTAGGATAAATTAAACACGTGTTAGAAAATGCTAATGGCTCTAATTGATACTTACCACAGGAGATAGATTCATCATTACTTTTTCGTCATTCCAGTCTTAATTCCAAACAATCCTTAGGGCTCGGACTACCCAATTGCTCATCTCACCACATGGTCAGAATACGTGTACAAACTCATATATAGATAACCCAAATGTGCCTAGAGTCCTCATCGTGCATTGACCACTTTCATCTTCCTTTTTCAAGTTCATCTTGGATAAAACATGCTCTTGGTAGAACGTCTCTAATTGTTGATCAGATTGGTTGGTTGTCTTGGCTCTCCTTCTGTATGTTTTCATAGGGACAAGTAATTCCTTCAATTCTTTGGTACAGTCCATCATTTCTGACGTGATTATATCTTGAACTTTTTTGACCCACGTTGAATGATGGTTTGCTACAATATCATTGACATGGGTAGCCGCATCACTTGAAATCTGCAATAAAGAAGGAACAAGCAATTTTTTCATGTTAGGTACATGCACAAATAAGTCATCCTCCTCCTTTGAAGGGGGACTAATCCTCGTTGCTCTCATCATTGGACTTCTTATCCAATTTGGATCTCTTCTTCAACAAACCCTTATTGTGGTCCGGACATTCCTTCAACAATTTAGACCTCCTCTTAACCGGAAAGGCTGTATGGAATGTGTAACATGTCTGTACTGATCGAAAAAGTAAGACTTATACTTACATCACACAAGTAGCCGACATATTGAATCTCATCAACTTGAATTTCTGGAATGCCATTAAGAGCATACACGGTGTTTTTCGAATCTTTTAGCTAAAAAGGGTCACGGAAGGGAATTCTATTCTTAGGTGTTTATGAAATACATGAATGCATATGCATAATTTGTACATACCATGACGCCTCCCTTAACTAAAAAAAAATCTTCTCCACCAATTCCTTCGTATAGTATTTCAATCGTGGGATCTTCATGGCATCTTCGCTAGTGGTTTCAGCACAAGCTATTGTGGCCAAGCAAAAAAGCTATCAGCTACTATTACAACATTGTTATTTTAAGAAAAGAAAAAGATTTTAAAGATGCTTATAAGAAAAGACACCGGGATGGAAACCTTTCGATTTTGATAGAAGGTTTTTAGACATTTCGTCATATGATCAATTAATTCCCTGCACCAGTCAGTGGAAACTAGCTTCTTTATATCACAGACAACTACCATGCTTACACTAGTAAGATAAAGTGCAGAGGTTGTCAAGATTGCAAAGCTAAATAAAGCTGATATAAAAATCCTGACTTCCTGCATATGGTCATTAACCGCCATAGCATTTGATGAAGCTTTTAGAACATCCGCCATAGTCCAATTTGCGGTCTTCCCCTCTGAAGCAGCATCAGTCACACCCTGTGGAAGGCCAAGTGAAATTGCCAAAGGACGGTTGAAGTCACGATTGAACACAATAGGACGGTTGAAGTCACGATTGAACACAATAACATCTTCGTTATGGCACTTAGCAGGCTTGCACAAAGAAGCTACCGGGCACTTAGCAGCTTCTTTGTGTAAGCCTGCTATGTGTTCAATCATGACCCAAACCGTCCTCTTTATGTTAATACCAAATGCACTAGCAATTTCATTTGGCCTTCCACGAGGTGTGACTGATGTACCTCCGAAGATTCTTGAATGTCCAAATGCTGAACTGAAGGATGCTCTTTGTGCTGTTTCAGAGGGGAAGACCACGAGAAGACCGCAAATTAGACTATGGCGGATGTTCTAAGAGCTTCTTCAAATGCTAGGGCAGCTATGACCACATGCTGGAAGTCAAGATTTTTATATTAGCTTTATTCAGCTTTGCAATCTTTATTACCTTTGCACTTTATCTTACTGGTGCAAGCATGACAGCTGTCTATGATATAAAGAAGCTAATTGATCATATGACAAAATGTCTAAAAGCCTTCCATCAGAATCAGAAGGTTTCCAGTCTGGTGTCCTTTCTTGTAGGCATCATTGAAATCTTTTCTTTTCTTAGAACAACAATGTTGTATGACTAACAGTAGCTGGCAACTTTTTTGCTTGGACACAATAGATTGTGCTGAAACCCTTAGCGAAGACGTCATGAAGATCCCACAATTGAAATACTATACGGAGGAATTGGTAAGAGAAGATTATTGTTTCATTTAAGGAAGGCGTCAAGGTATGTACAAATTATGCATATGTATTCATGTATTTCATAAACATCTAACAATAAAATTCCCTTCCGTGCCCCTTTTTAGCTGAAAGATTGGAAAAACACTGTGTATGGTCTTAATGACATTCCAAAAATTCAAGTTGACGAGATTCAATATATCAGCTGCTTGTGTGATGCAAGTACAAGTCTTACCTTTTGGATCAGTACATACATTTTATACATTCCATACCGCATTTCAGGTTAAGAGGAGGTCTAAATTGTTGAAAGAGTGTCCGGACCACAAGAAGAATCCGTTGAAGAAGAGGTCCGGATTGGATAAGAAGTCCAATGATGAGAGCAATGAGGATAGTACCCTTCAAAGGAGGAGGATGACTTATTTGTGTGTGTACATAACATGAAGAAATTGCTTGCTCCTTCTTTAGTGCAGTGTTCAAGTGATGTGGCTACCCAAGTCAACGACATTGTAGCAAACCATCAGCCATCATAGGTCAAAAAGTTCAATAGATAACCACGTCAAAAATGATGGATTGTGCCAAATAATTGAAGGAATTACTTGTCCCTGTGAAAACATACATAAGTTGAACCAAGACAACTAACCAATGTGATCAAGAATTAAATACATTATCAAGAGCATGTTTTATCCAAGATGAACATGAAACGGAAGATAAAAGTGGTCAATGCACGGTGAAGACTCTATGCACATTTGAATTATCTGTAGACCATGTGGTGAGATGAGCAATTGGGTAGTCTAGGCCAAGTAATTGGGAAGTCCAGGCCCTGAGGATTGTTTGGAATAATGTCTGGAATGGTGAAAATGTAATGATGAAACTATCTCCAGTGGTAAGTATCAATTAGAACCATTAGCATTTTCCATCATGTTATTATTTTATCCAAGACAAGATTACAATCTCTTCTATTTTATTGTACAAATACTTGTTGAATGATGCTAACAAAACTAGGCTGCTATAGGAGCTGCTACAAGAGCTTGAGGAAAAATTTAATATCACAACAAGCTGGTTTGTACCGCTCATCCCAAGACAAGTATATATTTTTACATTTAGGCCCTGAACTAAACAAGTTTTGTCCCCAAATATTTTTGTCTGTCCTCCGTGGGAAACACTGTTTTTTCATGGTGTTTGACCTTGGTAAGAATTATAAAATTGTTCTTGATACAACGAAAGGTCTTGGGCATCCAAATGATGCAAACCTTGTGGTATGGCTATTTTTTCCTTGATATTATTCCAATCATCAGTAGTAAACCTTATTTTTCTTAACCTCGATCCATTCTTGTAGGTGTCAACACTTGAAGAATACCTTGTTTCGCTTGGATTTGTTGAATTGACACATGGCAAGTGTCACAGAACCGACCAATTTATACGAGCACAAGTACAACGATCGCATTTTTAATCGCAATCCAGTCGCACTTGAGCCAATATAAACCCGGTAGTCCGGAAATCTCGAAGGATTTCAAACATTTCATACCCCAAGCATCATTCATTCAGCAATACCCGATCACACGACACATAAGTTCGCAACCGAATTTAAACATCAGAGTACAACATAGTCTTTTACACGAATAAAGTAGTAGCGGAAGTCAACATAGTTTTACACTACAGAGTTCAAATACGAGTACCATCAAATGACCCTGTTACAGCATTATTACAACATCTAAGGATAGATAATGACCCTGCCCTCAGGTCTAGTCTTCTTCGCCCGCAGGGGTGAAGCAATTCCTGCAATACGCGTAGTAGACTACACCATCTGCAACAATGGGAATAAAACCCTGAGTACTCAATTGTACTCAGCTAGACTTACCCGACAGGGAGTAAATAAAAAGACTCTCAAGAATATGCAAGGCTTATTTGGTGGAGCTCAGAGGGTAGCATCATTTTTGCATCAAAAGCATTACTACGGTAGATCCTCAACTTATTCATTTTAATTGTGATAAGCTTCGATTTCAGTTAAGCTATTTACTAAGATTAGCCACTATACTAAGCATTCACTGAATATTATAGCAATCAATAAAACCATATGATTTCCGATATCTACAGATATCAACCTCACCTCACCATAATCATTATGTTCAAGTTGTTAGCCTCTACCTCACCAGAAGATCAGTTCAGTTTCTCACTAACCAGGAGAGATGGCGATTCGAATCGATTGTACCAGCTGGCAAATATGCCAATCACAAACCCTGTCAGCCGAGCCACTGGCTTCTTGGGCCACCGTTAAATCTTTCTGAGACACAATATGTCGCGAGTTTGGCGGGGACCATATTCTCAGAGACCAACCTACTTCCAGGATGCATCAAGTCCCTGACCTGCCCTTGGTAAGATGGTGTCTCAGCACATACTTCCTACCTCCAGAATATGTCTGCCTAGTCGCACGAAGGCTCGGTTCAGAAAGAAATACTCGGCTTCGCGGTCAGAACGACTTATCTGGCCAGCTATGTGACGACGTCTTTCAATCTCAACTGATGTCTGGTGGCCTCAGTCCTAGTCGGCCGCAAGCAGCACCGAAGACAGCATGACCTCAACCATGTCATGCGGCTCCTCGCTACCTAGCCTTGATTCTCTCATTAGACACTGTGGCATGGTGGCACATATAGTCCATCATGTGGAATCCAACCCCATCATCATTAGTAACCACCTATGCTCGCGAAGGACAGGAAATCCCTCGACTTCTACCGGTCTAAGCATAGCTAAGCATAAGATCGAACCCATCCCCTTGTCTAGTAATAACTTCAGGATCAAGTATAAGTAGACAAGGTATAAATGCAGCAACGGTATTATATCAACTCCTATACTTAAGTGCACAATCATACGATTTAATAAAGACCAGTGCATTTGTAAAAAGAGTAGGTGGAGACTTAGGGCTGCTCCGGGGCTTGCCTTTCACAAAGTTAGTAGGTTGGTGATCAGGGCACTCTGGAAGTTCAGCCTCTTCTTCCTGGCCTTCGGGAACCTCTGGCACTTCAATTTCCGACGGAACTCCCTCCTCCGGTGGATCGAACTGCAATAGCGTCACGCCTCCCGGTGATCCTGTATGCATGATATGCATATATGAGAACTGAGAGTGCACATGAAATGCAAGATAGAGATGCACAAATTAACACATGATATGCAATCAGTTTAACAATCCACACTCATTTACTGAGTACGTGCATATTTCTTCTCTAGACAACCAACTCATACTCAGCCTTCTTAAGCAAAACATAGAACAATTTCTCGTCCCAGGTGAGAGGTCTACAACCTGCACTTAATAATTAACATGCATCAACTAACCTACCACAACCAACTTATAATTAACAAGCGCGAGCAACATCATATAAACAAAACATTAACCTTGCTGCCCTAAACTCAAATTAGGATTAGCTTCACTGTTTAAAACAGGTGACAATGCTGAAACATCACAGAAATGCATGAAACACTTCACACCAATAGATACTTGCTTAAAAACAATTAATCCAACCCTAGCTTATAACTGGACCTACTGTTTACTATGACCAGAAAAATCCATAAAAATTACAGTAGCTATTTCACATCCAGATTAGCCTACTGACAAAATTTCAAATCATTTGGACAAGTATAACAGTCTACACAAAAATAACAAACAACCAGCCTTTTAAGTAATGGAAAATACTTAACACAGTGAAAAGTATCAAACAACAGATTTCCCAATTTTCTTAGCTTCTTCCCAACATAACATGGTCCAAGAAAAATATTCATGACCATATCCTTAACACATTAAACATGGTGATTTTTGCAAGATTAGAGCATAAAAGGCACATTATACTACACATCATATAAATAACAGTGCAACACTAGCAAACATATTTTTCTTAGATTCTACTTCCCTAAACAAGATTAATTCAAGTGGAATCACATTTTTAGCACATTCCTACAATTACTTATGCATTTATCAAGTTTGCAAGCAATTAACAATTTAAATATAACTGCACAGAAAAAGTAGACCAAAAGTACATTTTATATTTTTCATTGATAGAGCTCAGAAATACAAACATAACAAAATTTGGTTCACCCCAATTGGACACTCCTAGCTCCAGATATGAATTTTGGAAGATTTTACACATTTTCTGGAAATTCATTTTATAAATCATAAAACCCAAACCCGACTGAAACTGCTACGTGCACCCGGCTCAGTGAACCAGAGACGCACCAGAATGGCTGACTCGCGGGCCCCGGGGTCAACTCGACCCCACGCGTCAGAGAGAGGTGCAGAGCCGCCGGCGCTGACCGGCGAGAGCTCGCTGACGGCGAGGTCTCCGGCGACGCCGAGGCTACCTACCGACTCGTGGCAACGAGGCGAACTCAATGGACCAACTGCCGAGGCTTGTACCCCGCCGGAGCTAGCTCGACGGCGGCAATGGCGGACGGCGGCGGTCCGGCGAGCTTGCGCCGGCCGATTTCGGCCGTTACTCGCGCGGCTAAGCTCCGTTCCGAGACCCTGAAACCCTAGCGGACCCATGCGTGCGACGAATCGGACTATTGTGCATGGGAGCTCACTGACCGAGCACGCACGGCGGCACGGCGGCGAGCGGGTTCACGGCGAGCTCGGGTTCCGGCGAACCTACGGCGAGACCGACCCGACCAATGACCTAGGATAGATCTACAGCTAACGGAGACTCCTAGACGAGCAATGGAGAGAGAAGCCGACCCCGGCATCGCCCTCGTCGCGGCGACCCGACAGCTCGGCGGCGCTCCAGCAATGGCGCGGCGGCGAGAAGCTCGCTGGAGCTATACCTTACGTCGGCTGAGGTTGGCAACGGGTCGAGGAGATAGAGCAGAGCAAGGCGAAGCTTTGGCGGAGATGGAGCGGTCGGAGACGGCGCGGTGACGGCGGATTTCACCGCGGCGACGGCGCGGCGGAAATGGTGACGGCGGAGGGGAAAAAGGAGAGCAGAGAGGCGAGAGCGAGCGAGTGAGAGTGAGAGGAGCATGCGGGGGACAGAGTGGAGTGTCGCTTTTGTAAAGCCGACCGGCGCTGCGGCCAACGGCGGCGTACGGCGCCACCTGGCGCGCGATTCCTGACGGCGGCCGCGCGGCGACGATTGAACGTCGACTGAATCGGCTTCGATTCAGTCTCCGCGAACCCGACTGAAACCTGATTTTTGCCGCGCCATAACTCTTGATCCAATGCGTTTCAGAGCAAACTCCACTAATATGGATCAAAGAGCTACATGAGTAGATCATTTGGTATTAAGACACTTTACTCTAGATCGGCCTAGATTGAGAGATACAGGTCAATGAACAGGGGTACACCGAAACTGAAAACCAGTTTAGACTTAGGAAAAATTTTGAAACTTCAAAACAACTCCAAATCTGCACTAATTCAACTTTTTGACCACCTTCCACCCATTTTCATGAGTTGACCCAAAAATAAAGTTTGTTGCTTATAAAATTCTACACAACTTTGATTAAGGGTGCACTGACATGCAAAATCTCTAAGATGCCCTTCTTGTTTGGTCAAATAGAATAGCTTTTAGAGGGCTCTCTAGTCAACTATGAGCTAGAGGGGTAATTTGGGGATTTCACCGACATGAACATTGTTCCAAATGTTATCCCAAACATGTCTAAAGCATTTAGAACAGTAAACAAGCATCACATTTGCATGTCAACATATTTAGCATGTTATGGACATATAAACAAACATATAGCAATTAAAGGAAATCAATTCAAATGAAATGATGATGATGCATGAAATAACATGATCTATGCTTGATGACATGCAAATGCAAGTGTGAAAATAGTAACTAACACTAGGGTGTTACAGCCCTTCCCCCCTTAAAAGAATCTCGTCCCCGAGATTAGAGTTAATTACCATTGTTTATAGAAAGAAGGATAGACTTCCTTGAGATAATCTTCTTGCTCCCAAGTTGCGTCCCAATGGCTTTGGTTGTTCCACACCAGCTTGTAGAACTTGATCACTCGGCTACGGGTGATTCTTTCATTGTAATCTATGACTTCAATAGGCTTTTCCTCATAGGTCAAATCTGATTTCAACTTGATATCACCAAAATCCACTTGTTCTTCCGGTACTCGTAAACATTTCTTGAGTTGGGATACATGAAACACATTGAAGATAGTGGACATGTGTGGTGGCAACTGTAACTTGTATGCTACTTTCCCACTTCTTTCCAGAATTTGAAAAGGACCTACAAACCTTGGAGCTAACTTTCGTTTCACTCCGAAGCGTTGTACGCCTTTCATAGGTGACACCTTCAAGTATACATAGTCACCCACTTCAAATTCCAATGGCCTTCTTCGCTTGTCCGCATAACTCTTTTGACGAGTCTGAGCGGCTTTGAGATGTGTTTGAATGGTATGCACTCTCTCTTCGGCCTCTTTCACAAAGTCAATCCCGTAATATCTCCTTTCGCCTGATTCAACGCAAATGAGAGGAGTTCTACATTTGCGCCCATACAAAGCTTCAAAAGGAGCCATTTGAATACTCTCTTGATAGCTATTGTTGTATGAGAACTCGGCCAAAGGTAACCATTCTTCCCACGAACCTTTAGATGATAGAACACAAGCTCTCAACATATCTTCGAGGATTTGGTTTACCCTTTCAGTCTGACCAGAAGTTTGAGGATGATAAGCTGAGCTGCGAACCAAATTGGTTCCCAAACACTTGTGTAGATGCTCCCAGAAGCGTGCAATAAATTACGGGCCTCTGTCGGAAACTATCGTCCTCGGCACACCATGTAACCGAAGTATCTGAGCAAAGTAGAGCTGTGCCAACTGATGAGGACGATCTGTAGTTCGAACTGGTAAGAAATGTGCAATCTTAGTCAATCGATCTACAATCACCCAAATAGAATCATGGCCTTTTTGCGTTAGAGGTAACCCAGATATGAAATCCATGGTTATCTCATCCCATTTCCAACCTGGAACTGGTAAAGGTTGCAATAGACCTGCTGGCTTAAGATGAATAGCCTTCACGCGACAACAGGTATCACACCTGGCCACATAAGCTGTAATTTCCTTCTTCATTTTGGTCCACCAGAACCTAGGTTTTAAGTCTTGATACATCTTACTACTACCAGGATGGATAGACAACTTGGACAAATGAGCCTCGTCCATAATCTGATTCCTCAACTCACGGTCTTTCGGTACTACCAATCGATCCTTGAACCACAATATACCTTTTTCATCTACTCGGAAATGAAGCATTTCTTGTTCTTTCATCTTCCTCTTGATATGATATATGCCGGGATCTGTTTTCTGACCTTCAATAATCTTGCTTTCCAAAGTACAACTAAGAGTAATATTATTCAACACCACTGGATGCACAAGATTGAATCCGTCTGCTAGCAAAGGCTGCAATACATTGCAATGAGACTTTCGGCTCAAAGCATCGGCTACGACATTGGCCTGGCCCGGATGATAGTGTACTTCTAGATCATAGTCTTTGATCAACTCCAACCACCTTCTTTGCCTCATGTTCAACTCAGGCTGAGTGAAAATGTACTTGAGACTCTTGTGATCGGAATAGATATGGCATTTGTGACCCATCAAATAGTGGCGCCAAATCTTCAATGCATGAACTACAGCGGCAAGTTCCAAATCATGAGTAGGATAGTTTTGCTCATGTTTTCTCAATTGACGCGAGGCATAAGCAATGACTCGGCCTTCTTGCATGAGAACACATCCTAACCCAGTGCCACAAGCATCGCAATACACATCAAAAGACTTTTCAATATCAGGTTGTGCGAGAACTGGAGCAGTGGTCAACAACGTTCGCAAGGTGCGAAAAGCTGTTTCAAACTCCTCATTCCACACAAACTTGGTATCTTTATGCAACAACTTGGTCATAGGTTTAGCTATCTTAGAGAAATCTTGGATAAAGCGGCGATAATACCCAGCTAATCCCAGAAAGCTACGAACCTCAGACACATTGGTAGGTGACTGCCAATCCAATACCTGCTGAACTTTTGACGGATCTACAGAAATACCTTCAGCAGATAAGATATGGCCCAGAAAAGGCACTTTAGTCAACCAAAACTCACACTTGCTGAACTTAGCATACAGCTTATGCTCCCTGAGTCTAGTCAAGACTATTCTCAAGTGTTCAGTATGATCCTCCATGTTTTCAGAGTACACCAGAATATCATCAATAAAGACTACCACTAACTTATCCAACTCAGGCATGAATACCGAATTCATTAGGTACATGAAATGTGCAGGAGCATTGGTTAATCCAAAATACATAACCAAATACTCATACAATCCATACCGAGTGGAGAAAGCCGTCTTGGGAATATCTTGTGGTCTGATCTTAATTTGATGATACCCCGATCTCAGATCAATTTTGGAGAAAACCTTGGCCTTGGACAATTGATCAAACAAAATATCGATACGAGGTAGAGGATACTTGTTCTTAATTGTCACAGCATTTAGTGGCCTGTAGTCCACACACATACGCAAAGTTTCATCCTTCTTCTTAACAAAGATTGCAGGACAGCCCCACGGAGAAGAACTAGGGTGAATAAACCCTTTGTCCAATAACTCCTGGAGTTGTTTCTTGAGTTCAACTAATTCATGAGGAGGCATTCTATATGGCCTTCGAGAAATAGGTGCCGTACCGGGAATAAGTTCTATTGCAAACTCCACATCTCGATCAGGAGGAAGTCCAGGTAGATCATCAGGAAAGACATCAGGAAACTCACACACTACAGGGATGCTCTGAAGTGTTACGGCCTCAACTGAGAAAGAGAGACTAAAAAGATCTCCCCTACGGGGCAGATGAACCTGAAAAGTGCCTTCACCTTGGGGTTCCTTCAGTGTCAACATCCGGTTAGGGACGTCCAACACCGCACCCCGCTTGTCTATCCAACTAACCCCCAAAATAACATCCAGACTCAACCCTGGTAGCACATTAAGACTACTGACGAAAACCCGATTACCAATCTCAATGGTCACATTCCCGACACCATGACGCGTACAAATTTCAGCCCCAGCTGAAGTTATCCGGAAACTATGGCTCAACTCAACAATTGGTAATGCATGCTTTTGTGCAAATGCTTGACTCACGAAAGAATGCGACGATCCTGAGTCGAACAAAACAATAGCAGGATGCTGATTCACAGAAAACATACCCGCAGTGACTGGTTCACCTTCCGGAAGTTCCTCAGCAGTAGTGTGATGCACACGACCCTGCCTGGGATGAGGACAATAACGAGCAAGATGCCCCTGTTGACCGCAATTAAAGCACGGCCCCAGACCTTGGTTGGTCCTCACTTGAACGGCATTTCCTGGAGGAGCATTGTTCTTGTTCAAAGGCACTGTGAAACCTTTCTTGTAGCGTTGTGGCGCTGGCTGCTGCTTCTTTGGAGGGGGTCTGAATTTTGCTCCAGGAACAGCCGGACGGTAAGCAGGGCGATTTGCCACCGCACGACTAGCTGCTGGAGTCCTTGACTGAGAAGAGCTTCCTTCAAAAGGCCTCTTGCCTCCCTTGGAAGCAGTGTGCAAGTTGTTCTGTTTCTCTTGGATATAAGCTTCACTGATAAACTCGTTGAAAGTTGTACGAGCGTTGTTCGCCAGAGTCTTCATAAGCTTGGTACTAAGGCCTCTCTTGAAAGCTTCAATCTTCTTTTCATCAGTATCTACCATCCATGGAGCATACCTTGACAGATTGTTAAAGGCATGATGATACTGAGTGAGGGTCTTGGTACCCTGAGTAAGCTGCATGAACTCATTCACCTTCATCTTGATCAAGCCTGCTGGAATGAAATGTCCCCTGAAATCCCTGGTGAACTGCTCCCAGGTGATATCAGCGACCACAGGGTAGGCGGTCTTGCGATTGGCCCACCATATTCCAGCTTGGCCTTGCAGCAACATAGCAGCAAAGCTAGCCTTCATGGTTTCAGTCAATCGCAGCACAGAGAATGATTGCTCAATAGAGTTTAACCACTCATCAGCTTCCAGCGGTTCAACGGCCTGCTTGAATACCGGAGGCTTAGTGTCCATGAAGTCCTTATAGTTACTGTACTGATCCTCATCATTTCCGCGGCGTCCATCTTGATTGTGATTGTGGTTGTTACTAGCAACCATCTGCTGCAGAATCGCTTGCTGAGTGTCCAAGAACTGAGCAAACATCTGCTCCTGGGTACGCGGTGGAGGAGGCGGCAACTCCTCATCTTCATGCTCATTCCCACCACCACTGGTTGACCCATGACGACGGGTATGAGGTGCCATCTGTAGCAACATACAACAACCATTGTTAAGTGTCAATTATGCCAAAGAAAACCGAAAGATTATGCCCAGAAGA
Organism: Eremochloa ophiuroides; assembly: GCA_038502445.1. NCBI lineage: Eukaryota > Viridiplantae > Streptophyta > Magnoliopsida > Poales > Poaceae > Eremochloa > Eremochloa ophiuroides. The sequence goes on along the minus strand of JAHLJS010000001.1, from coordinate 32,752,859 downwards.
TATCAATGATCATTTTTGATAACCAACAAACGGCACAATAATTCAATAATCATCACACAACCGCACAATAACAAGGCGCAACCAAAAAGGGTTTCCAAACTGCATAAGTTACCATTACTTAATTAAAAGTTTGATGGTTCCAGCCCTGAACACACGGGGTTCTCTCATTACAATTCAGGTTCTACCCATTACATGACATTAAAGGTTTTTCCAATACAAAAGGGTGCCGATCATGACAAGATCACTAGAAAGAGCCTAGTCATCGTGGTCACTGTCCATGCCGGACACGTTCCCACCATGGTTATCACTCTCGTCAATAAGCACGATCTCCTCGGGGTCTTCTTCCTCTTCTTCCTCACTTGCTTCACCATCATCAGCTGCAATGAAGATCTCAGGAGCAAACTCCGCTGCACCCGGAGGATGAAATGGATCAACACGGTTGTTCAGACGATGAACATCCTGCTGCAACTCCCAAACCTGCTGCTGACTAGCGCGCAACTCCTGCAGAAACTCATCGCACTGACGTGTCAAGTTCATATTGCGATTGTCAAGCTGGCGGCGAAGATCTGCATTCTCCCTCTCAAGCACCTCGACACGGCGATCAGCTGCCAACAAAGCGCCAGTACATCGTAACAACTCATTGCGACAGGCAGTGAGAGCTACCACCAAGTCATCTGAGCTACGACGAGCCATACGTGCCCACTCTTCAGCTTCTAACTTCTTCTCCACAGCATCATGCAGGGCTTCAACGCACTTCATCCAACCATCCCTAGTGGAATAATGCATCCTCAGGACAGCAAACATAGCACTCATAGAAGCACCCGTGCTATGAGCACGCTCATCTCTGCCTCGCTCCAAGGAAGCTTGGCTAGACTGAGCCCACTCACCCTGAGATTTGCTGGCCCCAAATCAGCTCTCTTGTTGAACCGGCTGCAAATATCCGTCAACACCTCGAAAGCTGCAAGCTGCGCACCATCCCATGGCGTCCTCATGTCAACTTTCACCTTTATTCCTGAAAACGACCAACCCCTTTCAAGCCCAGGGATAGTCACCCAAACATCAAACCAAGGCTGCACCATGGTTTCCGCTGGCTTCCAGAAATACAATGGTGGCTCTGCATACCCCACAGACTTCAACAATCTCCATAGCACAGCGGGTGTGCCAAACTGCTCCAGAAACTGACCCCTCTGCGGCTCACCTTCAGCTGCCATCTGGTACATTATAACATCTTTCAGCATTTAGAATAAGATAGGGCAGCACAATTTTTATCATAGGGAAGGAAAATAGTACAAATAGCTTGAGTTGATTTCATGATCATGATGCATGCACGTGCCAACGACCTCACACATAGTATATATTAACTAACGTTATAGTCGGTGGCATACCACGTGCTCTCATATACGTAACTAACCGTGCTATACGTTTGGCGTGGTTAGTGTACCTGCAGAAGATTCATTTCAGCCCAAATCCCAATGTATGCAGGACAACAAGAAGCACTTTTCGCCGGAAATGTTCCCATGAACATTTGCGACCCCAAAAGTAATTGCTCCACCTTACTTCCATAAGTACACATATGGATCACATGTACTCACTTCAGTAACCATAACACTAACCATCGATTGACGGTTGTTCGATCTTACACTCACATCTCACCTTACCTTAGGCGACGTGGCACATTGACCCATAAGAAGCAATAAGAAACCGACAGTTCATAGTTATCCGCACGATAAAACCAAATAAACCACAAATAGAAACATGATGCAATTTCCCCCAAGTCAGTACTTACATAAGCCACCTAATTACCACATATATATATAGGGCTATAGGACTTGGTCATTGGTACTCATAAGTTTTGCAAACACTCGGTTTAAATCACCTATACACACTACCAGTTGGCAATTAGTTTGTAAAACTCAAAACTCTTTTAGTTTTCAAATAGTCAAGTGATGGTACATGCTGAATTATGCTCTGATACCAGCTGTCACAGAACCGACCAATTTATACGAGCACAAGTACAACGATCGCATTTTTAATCGCAATCCAGTCGCACTTGAGCCAATATAAACCAGGTAGTCCAGAAATCTCGAAGGATTTCAAACATTTCATACCCCAAGGATCATTCATTCAGCAATACCCGATCACACGACACATAAGTTCGCAACCGAATTTAAACATCAGAGTACAACATAGTCTTTTACACGAATAAAGTAGTAGCGGAAGTCAACAAGTTTTACACCACAGAGTTTAAATACGAGTACCATCAAATGACCCTGTTACAGCATTCTTATAACATCTAAGGATAGATAATGACCCTGCCCTCGGGTCTAGTCTTCTTCGCCCGCAGGGGTGAAGCAATTCCTGCAATACGCGTAGTAGACTACACCATCTGCAACAATGGGAATAAAACCCTGAGTACTCAATTGTACTCAGCTAGACTTACCCGACAGGGAGTAAATAAAAAGACTCTCAAGGATATGTAAGGCTTATTTGGTGGAGCTCAGAGGGTAGCATCATTTTTGCATCAAAAGCATTACTACGGTAGATCCTCAACTTATTCATTTTAATTGTGATAAGCTTCGATTTCAGTTAAGCTATTTACTAAGATTAGCCACTATACTAAGCATTCACTGAATATTATAGCAATCAATAAAACCATATGATTTTCGATATCTACAGATATCAACCTCACCTCACCATAATCATTATGTTCAAGTTGTTAGCCTCTACCTCACCAGAAGATCAGTTCAGTTTCTCACTAACCAGGAGAGATGGCGATTCGAATCGATTGTACCAGCTGGCAAATATGCCAATCACAAACCCTGTCAGCCGAGCCACTGGCTTCTTGGGCCACCGTTAAATCTTTCTGAGACACAATATGTCGCGAGTTTGGCGGGGACCATATTCTCAGAGACCAACCCACTTCCAGGATGCATCAGGTCCCTGACCTGCCCTTGGTAAGATGGTGTCTCCGCACATACTTCCTACCTCCAGAATATGTCTGCCTAGTCGCACCAAGGCTCGACTCAGAAAGAAATACTCGGCTTCGCGGTCAGAACGACTTATCTGGCCAGCTATGTGACGACGTCTTTCAATCTCAACTGATGTCTGGTGGCCTCAGTCCTAGTCGGCCGCAAGCAGCACCGAAGACGGCATGACCTCAACCATGTCATGCGGCTCCCCGCTACCTAGCCTTGATTCTCTCATTAGACACTGTGGCATGGTGGCACATATAGTCCATCATGTGGAATCCAACCCCATCATCATTAGTAACCACCTATGCTCGCGAAGGACAGGAAATCCCTCGACTTCTACCGGTCTAAGCATAGCTAAGTATAAGATCGAACCCATCCCCTTGTCTAGTAATAACTTCAGGATCAAGTATAAGTAGACAAGGTATAAATGCAGCAACGGTATCATATCAACTCCTATACTTAAGTGCACAATCATACGATTTAATAAAGACCAGTGCATTTGTAAAAAGAGTAGGTGGAGACTTAGGGCTGCTCCGGGGCTTGCCTTTCACAAAGTTAGTAGGTTGGTGATCAGGGCACTCTGGAAGTTCAGCCTCTTCTTCCTGGTCTTCGGGAACCTCTGGCACTTCAATTTCCGACGGAACTCCCTCCTCCGGTGGATCGAACTGCAATAGCGTCACGCCTCCCGGTGATCCTGTATGCATGATATGCATATATGAGAACTGAGAGTGCACATGAAATGCAAGATAGAGATGCACAAATTAACCCATGATATGCAATCAGTTTAACAATCCACACTCATTTACTGAGTACGTGCATATTTCTTCTCTAGACAACCAACTCATACTCAGCCTTCTTAAGTAAAGCATAGAACAATTTCTCGTCCCGGGTGAGAGGTCTACAACCTGCACTTAATAATTAACATGCATCAACTAACCTACCACAACCAACTTATAATTAACAAGCGCGAGCAACATCATATAAACAAAACATTAACCTTGCTGCCCTAAGCTCAAATTAGGATCAACTTCACTGTTTAAAATAGGTGACAATGCTGGAACATCACAGAAATGCATGAAACACTTCACACCAATAGGTACTTGCTTAAAAACAATTAAACCAACCCTAGCTTATAACTGGACCTACTGTTTACTATGACCATAAAAATCCATAAAAATTACAGTAGCTATTTCACATCCAGATTAGCCTACTGACAAAATTTTAAATCATTTGGACAAGTATAACAGTCTACACAAAAATAACAAACAACCAGCCTTTTAAGTAATGGAAAATACTTAACACAGTGAAAAGTATCAAATAACAGATTTCCCAATTTTCTTAGCTTCTTCCCAACATAACATGGTCCAGGAAAAATATTCATGACCATATCCTTAACACATTAAACATGGTGATTTTTGCAAGATTAAAGCATAAAAGGCACATTATACTAGACATCATATAAATAACAGTGCAACATTAGAAAACATATTTTTCTTAGATTCTACTTTCCTAAACAAGATTAATGCAAGTGGAATCACATTTTTAGCAGATTCCTACAATTACTTATGCATTTATCAAGTTTACAAGCAATTAACAATTTAAATATAACTGCACAGAAAAAGTATACCAAAAGTACATTTTATATTTTTCCTTGATAGAGCTCAGAAATACAAACATAACAAAATTTGGTTCACCCCAATTGGACACTCCTAGCTCCAGATATGAATTTTGAAAGATTTTACATATTTTTTGGAAATTCATTTTATAAATCATAAAACCCAAACCCGACTAAAACTGCTACGTGCACCCGGCTCAGTGAACCAGAGACGCACCAGAACGGCTGACTCGCGGGCCCCGGGGCCAACCCGACCCCATGCGTCAGAGAGAGGGGCAGAGCCGCCGGCGCTGACCGGCGAGAGCTCACCGACGGCGAGGTCTCCGGCGACGCCGAGGCTACCTACCGACTCGTGGCAACGAGGCGAACTCAATGGACCAACTGCCGTGGGTTGTACCTCACCGGAGCAAACTCGACGGCGGCAATGGCGGACGGCGGCGGTCCGGCGAGCTTGCGCCGGCCGATTTCGGCCGTTACTCGCGCGGCTAAGCTCCGTTCCGAGACCCTGGAACCCTACCGGACCTATGCGTGCGACGAATCGGACTATTGTGCACGGGAGCTCACTGACCGAGCACGCATGGCGGCACGGCGGCGAGCGGGTTCACGGCGAGCTCGGGTTCCGGCGAACCTACAGCGAGACCGACCCGACCAACGACCTAGGCTAGATCTACAGCTAACGGAGACTCCTAGACGAGCAATGGAGAGAGAAGCCGACCCCGGCATCGCCCTCGTCGCGGCGACCCGAGAGCTCGGCGGCGCTCCGGCAATGGCGCGGCGGCGAGAAGCTCGCTGGAGCTATACCTTAGGTCGGCTGAGGTCAGCAACGGGTCGAGGAGATAGAGCAGAGCAAGGCGAAGCTTTGGCGGAGATGGAGCGGTCGGAGACGGCGCGGTGACGGCGGATTTCACCGCGGCGACGGCGCGGCGGAAATGGCGACGGCGGAGGGGAAAAAGGAGAGCAGAGAGGCGAGAGCGAGCGAGTGAGAGTGAGAGGAGCGTGCGGGGGACAGAGTGGAGTGTCGCTTTTGTAAAGCCGACCGGCGCTGCGGCCAACGGCGGCGTATGGCGCCACCTGGCGTGCGATTCCTGACGGCGGCCGCGCGGCGATGACTGAACGTCGACTGAATCGGCTTCGATTCAGTCTCCGCGAACTCGACTGAAACCTGATTTTTGCCGCGCCATAACTCTTGATCCAATGCGTTTCAGAGCAAACTCCACTAATATGGATCAAAGAGCTACATGAGTAGATCATTTGGTATTAAGACACTTTACTCTAGATCGGCCTAGATTGAGAGATACAGGTCGATGAACAGGGGTACACCGAAACTGAAAACCAGTTTAGACTTAGGAAAAATTTTGAAACTTCAAAACAACTCCAAATCTGCACTAATTCAACTTTTTAACCACCTTCCACCCATTTTCATGAGTTGACCCAAAAATAAAGTTTGTTGCTTATAAAATTATACACAACTTTGATTAAGGGTGCACTAACATGCAAAATCTCTAAAATGCCCTTCTTGTTTGGTCAAACAGAATAGCTTTTAGAGGGCTCTCTAGTCAACTATGAGCTAGAGGGGTAATTTGGGGATTTCACCAACATGAACATTGTTCCAAATGTTATCCCAAACATGTCTAAAGCATTTAGAACAGTAAACAAGCATCACATTTGCATGTCAACATATTTAGCATGTTATGGACATATAAACAAACATATAGCAATTAAAGGAAATCAATTCAAATGAAATGATGATGATGCATGAAATGACATGATCTATGCTTGATGACATGCAAATGCAAGTGTGAAAATAGTAACTAACACTAGGGTGTTACATCAAGCAGCTTGTAAAGCAACAAACTAACGTAATATTCCAGTAGCCTAAAATATATTTTTCTCCAGTTCTTTTCTTCATTCATAACTCTATTTGGCTTACATTGTTGAATTATTGTTTCAGCTATGAATGTGGCTTTTATTGCTGCTGTTGATGACAAGAACTGCTGATGGTGGTGTCATAGACAACATTGATGATGTTAGTGCTATTTTATTTTGTGTAAATAATTTGTTCATATTTTTGTTTTGGCTAACTAGTTGATGTACTTGTGCCTTGAAATGCAAGGTACAATAACTCAATATCGCAAACACCTCACCTAGGCCATTTTCCATCACAATGAACACAATGCAATTGATCTTTCAGAGAGTGGGAGTGACAGCGGTTTAGCAGGGACTGGGAGTGGTAGCCGTGGGGAATCTAAGCGCCATGAACCAGATGCTAGCAAAGCTATCAAATTGATGAAGCATATATTTGAAAAATATGGCAATGGTAGGTACATACTTTATTTTGCCGGTGAAACGATGGATAAGCGCACAAGCTGCTCGCGTGAAGTCCTGTGCAGGGCTATGAAAAAGGGACAAACGCCCCTGAGCGATTGTAATGTGACGAACACGAGCACGAACATGGATCGATGCGGGTATCGCCATGTTACGATGGTGGCTCAGCTGTGCAAATGCTTAGTGAAAGATCTAGCGCGTTGTATGTGTAGGAGTCCAAGATCTGGTGTGTGCGTTTGTGCAGTGCATCACATGTGGGGGGTTGGTCATGACCGTGGGCCAGAACTAGGTGATCCCACGGCCATGCCAAGGCAAGGTTGCCAGCTAGAGCTCGTCGGTGGTCTTCGGTAAGGAGGGTGTGCTCACACAAGCGGATGGGCACCGGGTCTCGGTGAATGAAAATAAGAGAATGGTGGGAACGAGATGACCCTATCTTGGGCTCTTGGTACGTGTTATATTGACCAGAAAAAGCCCCCCTGTGTGGCGCATAAAACATGTTACAATAGACCAGGATCACCATAAACTCTAAATACATGCAACCCCTAACTCCTCTAGATACATGCAAACAATCCTATGACGTATGGTCTGCATCTAATAATGGCACATGGCCCGGTCAATAATCCTACCACGTGTTCACGGTGACTCTAAAGCATTGAATCCTTCTAACATCCCCTTCAATCTCAACCACTCGAAAGGTTGAGATCGGATCTGAAATGCCTAATCTTGGCTGCTGTAATTGGCTTAGTAAATCCATCTACCTGATCATTTGTGGAGATGATCCGTACATCCAAAAGCTTCTGAGCAACACGTTCACGAACAAAATGAAAGTCAATTTCTATGTGCTTTGTTCGTGCATGAATCACTGGATTGGAAGACAAATACTTTGCTCCCAAATTGTCACACCATAATCGCGCTATTAGTGAGTGAGGCACGCCAAGTTCCTGGACCCACATCATTTCAACAGTGGCGTTGTCAAGAGATTTGTATTCAGCTTCAGTGGAGGAACGAGACACAGTCAATTGTTTTTTGGCGCTCTAGGAAGTCAGATTTGCACCTAGAAACACAACAAAACCACTCGTGGACCTCATGTCATCCACACATCTAGCCTAATTTGCATCTGAAAAGGCACTTGCAACCATGGGGGTGATTTTCTAAATTTGAGGCCAATGGTCAATGATCCCTGCATATATCGTAGCATTCTTTTGACCACACTCCAATGTATTATGGTGGGAGCATGAAGGAATTGACAGACTTTGTTCATAGCAAAACATATGTCTGGCTGTGTAAGTTTAAGATACTGGAGAGCACCGACCATACTGCGATACTTAGTAGAATCTTCAGCACCAAGTAGATCACCATCTGTCAAGCTGAGCTTCTCAGAGGTAGACGTCGGTGTATCAATAGCTTTGCAATTTTTCATGCTTGCCCGGACTAAGATATCAGAGGCATATTCTTGTTGAGACATTACTAGCCCTTCTTTTGTTCTCACTACTTTACTTCCCAAGAAGAAGTGAAGGTCAACAAGATCCTTGAGAGCAAATTCATGTTGCAGGTCTTGGTGTGCATTTGTAGTTGTTTGAGAATAACTTACCACAATAATATCATCAACATAGACTAGAACAAATAAAGTGCAACCTCTCTTGTGATAGAAAAATAAAGACGTGTCTGCTTTAGAGGGAATGAAACCAAGCCTTACCAATTTATTGCAAAGTCGTGCATACCAGGCTCTAGGAATTGTTTTAAACCATACAGTGCTTTGTCCAATTTGCACACATAAGAAGGATGAGTTTTGTCAGTGTATCCAGGTGGTTGATACATGTACACCTCTTCTTCTAGTACACCATGCAAAAAGTATTTTGGATATCAAGCTGTCATAGAGACCATCCTTTTGTAATTGCAAGGGACAGAATAAGTCTAATGGTGGCAGCCTTAACTATAGGACTAAATGTGTCCACGTAGTCAATACCATATCTTTGCTTGAACCCCTTTGCAACTAGACGAGTTTTGTATCTGTCAATAGTTCCATTTGCTTTCTTCTTTATTTTATACACCCATTTGCACCCAATGATATTATTGCCTTTTGGTATAGGAACTAACTTCCAAGTCTTGTTGTGAAGGAGGGCTTGGTATTCACTACTCATAGCTACGACCCAATTTTTATCTTCAAGAGCAGCAGCTACTTTGGATGGCTCATCACTAGATGTTGTTGCTACATTGCACCATCTAACATTACCATCTGTGTAAAGTTGAGGTTTTGTTATACCTTGCTGGAGACGTGTAGCTGGACGATGTGCAGGGAGGGGCTACTGGATCCGATGCCGTAGAGGACCCGGACAGGAAGATCTCCACCGTTGTAGCAGTTGACGACACGGTAGGATCCTATGCTAGTAAGACCTTGACAGGGCCCCAGCTTAACTATGCAACCACAGAAAAAGAGCTTTTAGTTGTTGTCTTTGCAATAGACAAGTTTAGATCTTACTTGGTAGGAGCCAAGGTGATTGTCTACACTGACCATTCTGCCTTAAAATATCTTTTCACTAAGAAAGATACTAAACCCCGTCTGATCCACTGGATCTTACTCCTTCAAGAGTTCGATCTAGAAATCAAAGACAAAAAGGGAGTAGAAAACTCCATGGCAGATGAAAGCCCTAGTTTGGTTTTGATAATTGATGACACCCTAAAGACTAACCTACTTGCTAAGTGAATGGCTAAGTGTAGGTAGTCCTACTCATGGAAGTGAGGAGCCTATGAGGTGATGGTGTTGATCAAGAAGGCCCATCTATGGAACAAGAAAGGTGGATCAAGTGAAGAGATGATCAAGGTGATAGAAACCAACTTGAAGAGGTGATCAAGGCTAAGGTATAACCCCTAGAAGGCTTTTCTTTTGGTGATCAAGACACCAAGTGGGTGTGATCACATTTAGGATAGATAGCCGACTATAAAGGGGAGAACTAAGTGATTGGATTACCTTCAAGTGCTCTAGGTTGCATTTCATGTGCATTGACTAACTCAACCTAGAGATCAACTTAGAATCCTTGGAAAATGCTTTCAAAAGCTAACACACCGTGGACAATTGTTAGTTTCTTTGGTGTTAGCACTCGGGAACAAGGATTGAAGTAAAGAGGTGTTTGGGGTCTCTTTCCCTCCTGTCGAGCTTGCGAGGTAGGATTCGGCGATTTTCAGAGAAAGTCACAATAGAAAAAACTCTGAATTTCGAGCGTCGGACGCTGGGGTTGCAGGGCGTCGAACTAATGGTTTCTAGGGTCCGACGGTCCCTAGGCTCTGGTTCTAACTGTGAAAGCGTCGGACTCTTTGGCTTAATCTGACGATGGGCGTCGGACTTCGTCCGACAGTGTTTTTGCGTTTCTGGACCTCTCTGGAAACGTCGGACGGTCGAGTTCGTTAGTCCAACGCACTAACTGGCAGAGTCCGACGGTGGTCTTGTGTCCTGGCTGGCTGAGAGCATCGGACTATTGTCTTAGTCACGGTTGAGAAAATGGCGCGATCAGTGACCATTGAGATCCGGCGGCTAAGGTTAAATCCTGTTGACACGTGGCGAAGGTCTGAGCGTCGGACGCGTTCAGATGGTCCGACGGACTCAGTCCGACGGTTCTGTCCGACGCCCCGAAAAGGGTGTTTACGGTTGTTTTTCAGTGGGTAACGGCTAGGAGTGCACTTAGGGGTATTTATACTCCTTCCCTGGTCACTTGGTGACTCTCTTTCACATTTGATTCATTGCCATACACTTGTGAGCACTCTCTAGCCTCCCACTCACTCACTTGTTCATCTTTGATCATCTTTGTGAGTTGAGTGATCCTCAAGCGCATCATTGCTAGTGATTTGCATTCTAGAGCACTTGAGAGCAAGCCAAAGCTGAGTTCTTATTCTCTTGGGGCATTGCCGTGTCCCTAGCAGCTTGGAGGTGATTCCGGTGTGAGGTTGATTAGTGTTTGTTCAAGCCCACACCGAGGTGTTGATTGTGAGGGGTTCTTGCGGTTATTCCCCGGCGGAGTGCCAAAACCGACTCTAGTGGACTGCTCGTGGTTGATAGCCACTTCTCTTGTGTTGGTGAGCGGCTCCCGGTGAGGGATTGGCGTGTGAAGCCTAGCTCGCAATCCACCAAGGAAGACCGGTGCCACAACGAGGAGAAGCCTGACAGCGATCACGTGAACCTCGGTAAAAAATCGGGTGTTCATTGTTTTCTCCACCTTTGAGTGGATGATTGGGTTTTTCGGTCTTCTCCATTGGTGATTGATCATCATTGTGGTTATTGATCATCTCTTGGTGATTGGGTCTTCACGGCAAGCGGACTTCACTTCTACGAGCCCATTGGTATAATCTTTCTCGATCACTCCTCCTTGCGATTACTTTGTGTTTAGGTGCTCTCACCGTAGGTTGTGGTGAGGGTTTTTGCGCTTGCTACTTGTTTAAGTGCTTTCTCCTTAGGTCTCGAAGGAGTGAGTTTCTTGGGGTTGAGTGCATACTTGTGATTAGTGTATTGTGATAGGTGGCTTACATAGAGTAGCCTAGAGCTAGTGCTTAGCATCGCTTGTTAAAATCACTAACTTGTGGTCTAGTGCTTTGTAAAATTTTTAATAGGCTATTCACCCCCCTCTAGCCTATCCGATCCTTACAGCAGACCATTTGTCTTGTTTACAAGGTCAAGATCGAGACAACCTTCCTATAAATGATTTCCTTCGTGATGACAACCTTTTAACGGTGACATACCAACCTATGGTACGTCAACATCGTGAACTTTATAGTCAATGGCTATGTTCCGCCAGGAGAGCATAGGAAGAAGTTGCTTTACCAGAGCATTTATGGGATGACCCATATCTCTATCGAGTCTGTGCTGATAGGTTGCTTAGGAAATGTGTCCCTCTGGAAGAAGCAACTAAAATAATAGAAAGATGTCACTCCGCTAATTTTGGAGGACATTTCAGAGCCCTTCGAACGCATGCTAAAATCTAGCAAAGCGGATTTTTCTGGCCATCCATGTATGAAGACACAAAGCAGTTTATCCGACGATGTGCTCGATGCCAAAAGCACGGTAACATCAGCACTCGAGATGCCATGCTGCTCACAAACAATCTACAAGTAGAGTTGTTTGATGTATGGGGCAGTAGACTATATGGGACCTTTCCCTAAGTCTAATAATTATGAATACATTTTAGTGGTCATAGACTATGTGTCTAAGTGGGTAGAAGCCATACCTTGCCGCTCAACAAATGCCAAAAATGTCAAAAGAATGTTTGAAGAAACCAACTTTCCTCGTTTTGGGCTCCCTAGATTAGTCATTAGTGATGGAGGATCACACTTCATAGATAAACACTTTAGAAACTATTTGACCAATCAAGGAATCCAACACCATGTGGCAATACCATATCATCCTTAAACTAGTGGTCAAGCAGAAACCTCTAATAAGCAAATAAAGAATATTCTGCAAAGAGTATAGAGGAAATGGGAAAGTGCTGGCCTCACAAACTTCATGATGCTCTTTGGGCATATCGAACTGCCTATAAAACCCCAATAGGCATGTCCCCTTCCCAATTGGTTTATGGCAAGACCTGCCACTTTCCCATAGGACTAGAGTTTAAGGCGCATTGGGCCATTAAGAAATGGAATATGGACTTCGAGTTGGCTGGACAAAATAGGAAGATGCCAATCTCTGAATTAGAAGAGTGAAGAGAAAAAGCTTATCATAGTGCTAGGTTATATAAAGAAAGAACTAAGAGATGGCATGACAAAAGGATCAAAAAGGAGTTTTACCCAGGAGATAGAGTTTTACTCTTTAACTCCCGAGTCCGTCTTTCCGGCCATGGGAAGCTTCGAAGTACGTGTCACCCCATGGCGCCGTCACACTAGAAAGTGATGATGGGCAAATCTTCAAGGTGAACGCCCAACGCCTTAAGGTTTATCATGAGCTTGTGAAGAGGTAAGAGAGATAGATGTGGTGGAGTTCATGAATTTTGAGCACTGTCCATCTTTAGTCTAATTAGAAGCACCTTTTTGGCCCTAAAACCACTTAAAGGCGCAATAAAACTCGTGAAAAAGACCTTTTAAGAGCCTTTGACTCATCCCCACCAGAGCACCTAAGGGGCTAAGATGGGCGAAGCCCAAAAGGGACAGGGCACCCACCGCCTCAAAGGCGGCGGCCGCCACCCTAACCGGCGAAAACGTGACCCTTTGACACATGCTGGATGATCCACGACTGGTGCAACGCCTCTCCATTCGAATTTTGAAGCCTGAAATGATGCAAAGGGGCTTATCCTTCCACCATGATCATCTTCAAATACCAAACTCCACCCCTTCTCTTCTCTCCATGACTTTGCATCTCCCCAGCATCCAAATCCTCCCTAGAAACCCTCCATGGTGTCCATCAAGCGCAAAAGCATGTCACCTAACACGCTCCGCTATCTCGTTGATGATAATGCACTCACTAACATCATCGACGCAGTTCCACTTGCCATTGCACCTCCACCATGCACCCCAATCGAGTCACTAGTGCAACAGAGCTCGAAGGCCGGGCAGAGGGCGGCGGGCGTCCCCCACCTTTCGGCTGTTGTGCTCTCCTTCACCCCAAACACATTCCCCCTATGTGGGGAATGGCAGGAAAAAGGCTTCGTGGTGATCTGCACGCCCATCCACCTTCGAAGAGATCACTTCGAAGAAGGCTTTGATCTATCCCACGGAGAAGGATCTCCCCACGCCAACTCCTTCGGAAAAGGCGATGGTGTCAATCTCCAACTCCGATTCCTTGGCGGATAGCACCACCCGTAGCACACCCCCCAATCTGAAGCGGCAGAAGTTCGCTATCTTGGGTCGTCGCATGCCGGATGGCCACTATGAAAAGGCGTTGCATCACCTTCCCAACTCCAGTGACTCCAAGACACAGGAGGCGTCGTTGTCCGCTCCTTCCGATCGCCGCCATCGCACCCCGCCACCAATCGGTGTGCCAGGAGAGATGGAGCATAGTGGAAGGGATGACACCACCATGGAGGGCCTCATGGCCCAAGTGAAGGAGATGAAGGCCGAGAACAAGGCCTTAGAGGACAAGGTGGCCGAGTATGAGCTGTGACGTTTTGATCTGGAGGATAGGTTCACCACCCTACACAAGGCGTGCACTTCCAAGATCAAACACCTTTACAAGGCAACAGGGCACAAGGACCTTTATGAAGCCCCACAGGTTTAGATTAGGAACTTATAGGTGATTGTGTCTGAGTTGATTAGTTTTTTTGATTATTTCTAAGTTTAAAAATTAGTAAGATTTATTTTATTTTCAACAAGTTCTTGTATTAGCTTGAATGAATAAAAACACCTATGATTCTATACTTCACATGTTTGTTGGTCCGCTGGTGTTATCCCACCAGTTGAAAGGTCCTAGTATGGCTAGAGGGGGGTGAATAGCCTAAATAAAAATTCTACAAACCACTAAACAAGTAATTAGAACCACAAGAGGCTATAAATGCAATGCTAAGGCAACCACTAACCTAGGCAAGCCACCTACACAATCCTAGTTAAACCTTAGTTCTAATTCACACAAGAGAGCTAGCAAAGCTAAACAACTAAGACAAAAGAACAAGCTACTTTGCACAAGTATAAGAAAGAGATGATCGTCGAATAAACCTTTGCCTTGTGAAGAAGCCAATCACCGGGACAATCAATAAGTCACTCACTCGAAGGTGAGGAAATCAATAGAGACACCAAGATTTATCCCCAAGGTTCACGTGCTTGCCGGCACGTTACGTCCTCGTTGTGTCGACTTCAACCGGTGGTTCGGTGGCTAATCGGTATCACACACCGAGCCTACACTAGACGCCACAAGAACCTACCACGGAGGAAGTAACTCAAAGACACGAGCAATCTACTAGAGTTACCTTTGAGCACTCCGCTCGGGGAAGGCACAAGAACCCCTCACAATCACCGGGTGTGAGCAAGCACAATCACCAAGCTCCTTCACACCTTCTTCTCCTCCAAGCCGTCTAGGGACACGGCAATGTCCCAAGAGAATAAGAACTAATCCAAGGCTTGCTCTCAAGTGCTCTAGAATGTAAAACACAAGCAATGATGCACTTGAGGTTCACTCAATCTCACAAGGATGATCAAGATGATGAACTAGTGAGAGAGTGGGAGGCTAGAATGCAACAAAGTGTATGACAATGATCCAAGTGTGCTAGCTGGTCACCAAGTGACCAAGGAGGGAGTATAAATACTCCCAAGCCAACTCCTAGCCGTTACACTCTCTGAAACAGCCGTTAACCCCATTTTTATACCGTCGGACCGACAGCGTCGGACCAAACGGCAGCGTCCGATGCTCGGATGAACGCCACGTGTCAATAGATTTAAACGCTATTCGTCCGATCTCAACGGTAACTGATTTCGCGCGTTTGACTACCATCGGACTGAGGGCGTCAGATTAAACCGCAGAGTCCAACGCCCTCTCTTAGCTCACTGCGCGCGTATCGTCGGACAATCGCGCGAGCACCGTCGGACTAAAGATTTCACCCGTCCGTCGCTTCCAGAGAGGGTTGAAAACGCTAAATCATCATCGGACTTTGTCCGACGCTCGCCGTCGGACTTTTCTCAAGCGTCCGACGCTCCTCAGCGTGCCACGCGTCACTTCTCGCTGCTCGGCACCGTCGGACTAGACATCTCAATGGTCCGACGCTCGTAAAACGAGCGTCCGACGCTCGATATTTGCCGGAGCTAGGGTTAGGCGTCGGACTCTGGACAATAGTCCAACGCTACCGCTGCTAACAGTCCGACGCTCATTTCTCAGCGATTTTCAAGTCTATTTCTCACCCCTTGCTTCTGTGTGCTAACACTCAAGGTCATCTACACTTGTGCACACTGTGTTAGCATTTTGCAAACATTTTTCAAGGGTTTTCAAAAGAATTCTCTAGGTTGGTTAGATCAATGCATATGAGATGCAACCTAGAGCACTTGAAAGTAATCCAATAGCTTAGTTCTCCCCTTGATAGTCGGCTATCTATCATAAATGTGATCACTCCCACTTGGAGTCTTGATCACTAAAAGAAAAGCCCTATTTGAATATACCTTAGCCTCTAGCTTTCCTTCTTTAAGTCCTTTTCTTTCTCCTTGATCATTTCATCTTGATCTTCACTTGAGCTCATGTCATCTTCCTCCTTATTACTAATCTACTCTTGGCTACACACACTTAGCACTTAGATTAGTAACTTGGTTTCATCAATTACCAAATCCAAACTAGGGTCTTTCACCAGTAGGGCAATACCCGTCCCCATTCCTATCCTCAGCCTGGTTTTCAGCAGAGGAACCAGGGGTCATCTAATCAGTGGAATCGTGGACGATATCAGCAGAGGAACCACAACCAGCAGCGTCCCCAGCAGCCACAGACTGGTAGTCAGGCATCACGCCAGGGAGCGCCCAACAATTAGTCTGTGAAGAGTGGCACAACCAGCAATCCCAATGTGTGCTACAACTGTGGTGAAGCTGGACACTGCTTATAACAGCAGAACAGGCAGGCACCATAGAACCAGAATGCCAACCAGAGGCCTAATGCAAGACCACCCAATGCTGGACGAGTGAACCATGTGTCTGCTGATTCGGCACAGGAACCACCAGAGGTTATGCTGGGTATGTTCAGTGTTAACTCTCACTCTGCTACCGTTCTTTTTTATTCTGGAGCATCACATTTTTTCATACCACAATGTTTTGTTAGGACACATAGTATATATTTATGTGCCATGAAAAACCCCATGATAGTAAATTCACCGAGAGGTAGTATGCCAGCTTCCTATTGCAGCCCCTCTACTAGAATTACTTTAAGGGGGGTAGACTCCAAAGTGAACCCTATAGTGCTAAGGACAGCTAGAATTGATCTGATTTTGGGTATGGATTGGATGAAGCAACATAAGGCAGTGATTCAGTGTCAGGAGAAAAGTGTTATGGTAACAACACCTAATGGAGACAGAATCTGTGTTGAAGTGGCAGTGCAAGCACCACCAACAGCTACCATGAACCAGCTGGATGTGGATGGCGACCATCAGGATCGAGTCGTGGATGAATGCGGATGTGTTCCCCGATGACTTGCCAAGTATGCCACCCGACCGTGACATTGAATTCATTATTGAATTATTGCCTGGAACTGCACCTATAGCTAAATGACCTTATAGAATGGGGGCTAAGGAATTAGAAGAACTTAAGAAACAATTAAAAGAATTATTGGATAAAGGTTTCATTCGCCCCAGCTCATCACCCTGGGGGGCACCTGTAATTTTTGTGTATAAGAAAGATGGGACTCAATGGATGTGTGTGGATTATAGGTCTCTAAATGAAGTCACAATAAAGAATAAATACCCTTTGCCAAGGATAGATGATCTATTTGACCAACTAAGAGGCGCATGTGTGTTCTCTAAGATAGACCTCCGCTCGGGTTATCACTAGATGAAAATTCGGAACTCAGACATACTTGCATTCACTACTAGGTATGGCCTATATGAGTACACTGTTGTCCTTTGGATTAACCAATGCCCCTGCATACTTCATGTACTTGATGAACAAGGTGTTCATAGAATTTTTGGAGAAATTTATGGTAGTATTCATTGATGATATATTAATATTCTCTAAAACCAAAGAAGAACATGCCGAACATTTAAGGTTGGTTTTGCAAAAGCTTAGAGAACATAAGTTGTATGCCAAGAGAAGTAAGTGTGAGTTTTGGTTAAAAGAGGTCTCTTTTCTGGGCCATGTTGTCACAAATAGAGGAATAGCAGTGGATCCAAGTAAGGTGCAAGATGTACTGAATTGGAAAGCCCCAACCACTGTGAGTGAGATTCGTTGCTTTTTTGGGTTTAGCTCGATATTATAGAAGGTTCATTGAAGGGTTTTCTAAACTTGCTAAGCCAATGACAGCCCTGCTAGAAAAAATGCCAAGTTCATATGGTCTGATAAGTGTGAAGCTGGATTTGATGAATTAAAGAAGAAATTGACTACATCTCCGGTGTTGATTTTGCCTGACCTAAACAAGAATTTTTCTATTTTTTGTGATGCATCTTGTTTGGGACTTGGATGTGTTCTTATGCAAGAAGGGAGAGTAGTGGCATATGCATCAAGGCAATTGAGGAAGCATGAGTTAAATTATCCTACTCATGACTTGAAGTTGGTAGCTATGGTTCATGCTCTGAAAATTTGGAGGCATTATTTAATTGGACACAAGACTGATATCTACACAGATCACAAGAGCTTGAAGTACATATTCACCCAATCAGATCTGAATTTAAGGCAACGTCGTTGGTTGGAGTTGATTAAGGATTATGAGTTGGAAGTGCATTATCATCCAGGAAAGGCAAATGTTGTGGCAGATGCACTTGGTAGGAATACTTATGCCAATGGACTTCAAGTAGAATTTATGCCTGCTGAATTATGTGATGAAATGGAGCGTCTTAACCTGACCTTTGTCACTAATTCAATGGAGATGGTGTTAGAGCCTACTCTAGAACAAGAAATCTGCAAAGGTCAACTAGAGGATGAGAAGTTAAAAGAGATAGCTGAGAATTTAGTACTTGGAAAAGTACCAGGATTCAGGATGGATGAGAATGGTACACTATGGTTTAGGAAAAGGTTATGTGTGCTGGAAGTGAAAGCCATCTGTGAGACAATTTTGTGAGAGGCACATGAATCAGCTTACTCGATACATCCTGGCAGCACTAAAATGTATATGGATCTGAAAGAAAAATATTGGTGGGTTGGTTTAAAAAGGGATGTAGCAGAATATGTGGCTTTGTGTGATACTTGTCAGAGGGTCAAGGCAGAGCACTAGAGATCCGCAGGATTGCTACAACCAATGAAAATACCTGAGTGGAAATGGGAAGAAGTCGGAATGGATTTTATTGTTGGATTGCCTCGCACTCAGGGAGGATACGATTCGATCTGGGTGATAGTGGATCGACTCACCAAGGTTGCCCACTTTCTACCGGTCAAGACAACCTATTCAGGTGCGAAGCTAGCAGAGTTATACATGGAAAGGATAGTGTGCCTACACGGATTTCAGAACAAAATTGTATCTGATAGAGGTACACAGTTCATGTCACAGTTTTGGCAAAAAATACATGGATCTCTAGGAACCAAATTAAATTTTAGTTCTGCCTATCATCCTCAGACTGATGGATAGACTGAAAGAATTAATTAGATTCTAGAGGACATATTGAGAGCTTGCGCTTTGCAATATGGTACAAGCTCGGATAAGAGTTTGCCATATGCTGAATTTTCTTATAACAACAGTCACCAAAAGAGTCTGAAAATGGCACCGTTCGAAGTATTATATGGACGTAAGTGTAGAACACCTTTGTTCTGGAATCAGACCGGTGAAACACAAGTATTTGGGCCTGATGTTTTGAGAGATGCTGAGGAACAAATGAGAACGATCAGAGACAACTTGAGAGTGGCACGATCACGTCAGAAGAGCTATGCCGATACTCGGAGAAGAGACTTGACTTTCAAAGTTGGAGATTATGTGGAGCCTTGAGCGACGTGGTGAAGTGGCATACCAACTTGAGCTACCTTAGAGTTTGTCTGGTGTGCACAATGCCTTTCATGTATCTCAATTGAAGAAATGTTTGCGAGTACCAGAAGAACAGATTCCTTTGGAAGAGCTTACCTTAAAGGAAAATCTTACATATGAGGAGTACCCGATAAAGATCTTGGAAACTGCAGAAAGGGTTACCAGAAGTCGGGTGATCAAAATGTGCAAAGTGCAATGGAATCGGTATTCCGAAGATGAGGCTACTTGGGAAAGTGAGGAAGATCTGAGAAAGTCATACTTGCATTTGTTTGAGTAAGTCAGTCTAATCTCAAGGACGAGATTCTTTTAATGGGGTAGAATTGTAACACCCTAAATTTTGTATGATTTTTAAAATAGATAACATTAATTATTTATGCAATTTTGTGAAGCATTACACCTAGGTAAATAATAATTGTTACATAATAAAAATTCAAAATAAGGAAGATGCATGTATGATGTATGTTGCACCCATGCTGCTGCATTATGTCTTTTTGTACTGATTGGTTCTTATGGAAGTGAATTAAAAAAACAATATTTTCCTTCTCCCTCTCGGCCAGCTGAACAGCAAGCCGTAGTCTGCTTCCTCCCTACATTCTCACGCAGGCCTTTGCCCAGCCAAACAGCTGCAGCTCCTGGCGCCTCCTCCCTTCCTCTCTGTGTGACACTGCCGCGCGGACCCCACCTGTCGGCGACCCCTTCGCCAACCTCCCTCCCTCTCTGCGTGGAGCAGAGCTCGCACGCAGCAACCGTCGTTGCCGAATCGCGCGCTGCCGCTCCCACGAATCCACCCGACGCGCCCACGTTCTCACCTCTCTCCCCCCCTTGTGCGCTGGGTTGCAAATAGCCGATCCCGCACTCCTCTTTCCCTTCTCTGCCACTCCCATTGTCGTTCCCTCGCGAACGTAGTAGCAGCAGAAGCAGCGCCGCCGCCATTCTTTGGTGACCGCCGTTCTTGCCATCCTTCATCTCGATTGAAGCCTCTTGGCATTTTCTTTTTCCGTTTCTTGCGCTGATGATAGCCGGCGACGTCTGCAGGTTTGTCGCCGTCCGCCTCCTTCGACGTCCGGCCATCTTCGCTCCTTATTTGGACGATTAAACCCCACTGTGCGCCTCCCCATACCCCCTTCTTCCTCCCAGTGCTATTAATTTCACAAAATCGTGGCCCTAGGGCCCTGTCCGTGTGCACCGGTGACCTCAAAGCCGCTGGCCATGGTGTCCGCCCCATCTCGCTTCATCTCCGGCCTCCCTTATGCCATCTCACCCTCTCTCATCTGGTGTTTTTGGTTTGCCGTTTGGTGATCTGCAGCGCCTTTGCCGGCCACGTCGGCGAGCTCCGGGTGCCGCGTCCAGTAGCGAACAGGCTACGGCAGTCTCCCCCCTCCCCTTCCTCTCTCCATCTCTTCTATTCCCGATGCCATCCAATCCTAATCCAACGGCTCAAATCTAACCGTACCCCTTCGCCTGCGTTTTTGCTAAAGAGACCCTGGAATACTTTCTGTTCAACCCGCCGGCCCTCATCGTAATTAACAGAATATGTTTTCCCTATTTCAATCGGAAATCTGAATTATTCTAAATTTAATTCGAGTTAAATATTTACAGATTTGCCATTTTACTGTTTTGCTCATAAAAACTTCAATTTAACTCCGATTTGACCCGTTTAAATTGCGTTAGGTTCGTAATTTGATTCCCTACATAAACCACTGTTAGTCATTTTTACAATATTTAATTTTCTATTTCATATTTATTTATTAAAATGCAATAGGGAAATCCCGTTTAATTCATAACTCTCACGTACTATTTCATATTTTTATATTAATTTTTCACTACTGGTGTACTGTTATTAATTTATTCTTGTTTGCTTTGTATGAATGGCTTGGATATGAATGCATGTGATGTGTGAATGATCGGATAGACGGTGAGCAATACGACGGTGAACCGGATCTCTACTTTGACCAGCAGGACCAGCAGGGTTTCAGCGAGCAAGGCAAGTATATCATGGGATCTTCCTTGATGTCCTACTCACATTAAGTTATCTATTCATATGCATGTGTCTAATATTGATAACCGTAACGACTTCCTAGTTGTTGTTAACTTGTCCTTGACTCCTATGGGATTACTTGCATATGGGTAGAAATGCTAGTGCTTATTATAATGAACCATGGACAATTTTGATGACTTATGACTATTGAAAACAATTGTAAAATCCTACTTTTTAGCAACTGAAACTTAGGGCGAGAGAGCTCATGGTTTTTGGACATGATGCCCTTGGCCCTCCATAAGAACTTATCCATCGGCAAAAACTGGGATTAACCGTACAACCGTGAGGGCTATATGGCTCTGGCTTTTAACTTAGTAGGGTGATCTTGTCTAGCTTGTTAGAGGTTACCTTTATGGCGCAAAAGGGGCTTGCCACTTTGGGTATAGGGCCGGCCCTGTTCTTATGAGTATAGCTGTGAAGGTGTTGTGCCATTTAGAAAGTGGGGTTCCTACACCTGACTGCCGAGGAATCCTAGTGGCCCTAACTTGTTAGACGGACTCGTGAAAGGTTTCATAGTGAACCTTGCCGATCTTCCTGGGAGAGGGTTAAGAGGTTAGCCGCCTCGAGCAAAATGGTAAATCACGACTCACGGTGAAAGTGTACAACCTCTGCAGAGTGTAAAACTATTATAATAGCCGGGCTCGCGATCATGAGCGCCCGGAAAACTATACAGAATAGAAGGATACTAAAATGGTGGAATGATCATGATGAAATAATGATGACTTGATGATGGATATGGTTAAATGGCATACTTGATTCTCATCTATGCTTTTGGGGAATTAATTGGGGGCTTAGCACTAATTGATATTAATTAATTCTAAAATATTGACCTACTAGAAAATGCCAATCGCAGTAAACCTGAGTCAGCCTTTTGAGCTTCATAACCCTGTGGTATGCTTGCTGAGTACGTGGAGTACTTACGCTTATTTTACTTTTTTTTTGATAAAAATCCTGGATGTGTAACAAATGATGAGCAATATGAGGATTTCCCGGATGACTGCTAGGTTTGGGTCAACCAGTCGACCTTCCCTGTGATGGAGCCGATCGAGAGAGTACCTTTTTAATTCCGCTGTGTTGTAAAGACTATGTTTTATTTATATTCAAGATGAATTAAACACTGTAATGGTACCATTTTCTTTATTTTGTCAACTTATGTGTGTGACTAATCTCTGAGCGCACATAAGGTTTATGCATTCAATTTTATCCTTAAAAATTAGGTGTGACATATACTCTACTTTTATTTAGTACGATCTCCCTAAGTTGTTGATTAGCGTGGGATAGTGATGACTTGTGATTCACATCCTTTACCTTGGAGGATGCTTTATTAAAAAAATGAATGAATTCATTACTCCTCATATGCGTTAAAATACCTACCAAAGCCAAAAGAGTAGAATAGTGAAAACCACCATATAGCTCTCTTGATTATACTTAGTTTTGCTAAGCGTGATGATCTAAGTAGAGAGTTTTGTCATGCCTCAAAAACCAAGATTCCTCGGCAAAGATATCTTTGGACAGCGATGAAAAAAGATAGCTACGAACTTGAGCGTCCTGTGCTACCCACTTGTCATAATTTGGATTCGGCTGAGGATTAGCCTTCTTGCCATCGGCAGTCGTCTCCGCCAGCAGAAACTCCGTCGGTGGTGTCACTAGGATTTGATGTATTTAGCGAGTTGGGCACCCTCGAGAGCAGTGGACACTTGAGCATGGTGCCTCAAGTCAGGTTTTCTGTAACAACAGGGAGGAAGGTGAGCGAGGCAGGGGCAGCCATAGCGGTGGCGGGGGAGGAGGTTGCCATGGATCAGATCCATGAGGATTAGGGTCGCCCTAGTACCATGAAAGAAAACAAGAGAATGGTGTGAATGAGATAGCCCTATCTTGAGCTCTCGGTACGTGTTATATTGACAGGGAAAGGCCCCCTGTGTGGCGCATACAACATCATGTTACAATAAACCAGGATCATCACAAATTCTAAATACATGCAAATATTCCTACGACGCATGGTCTGCATCTAATAATGGTGCATGGCCTGGTCAATAATCCAACTACGTGTACACGGTAACTCTAAACCCTTGAATCCTTCTATACGTGCACAACTGTGACTGTGGCGAGCGGCAGTGTTGCTCTGTGCAGAGGCAGGGTAAGTGGAATGAGCAAAAAGGCAGCTCTGCGACGGGGGGAGCGTGCGGCGGTATCAGTCGTGTGTTCACCTGCCATCGTGTGTTCACCTGCCGTAGTGCGGGTTCGAGTTCCTGGCAAGGTCACGCCTTAATTTGCCGGCGACAGAGCAGCAACGAAGACAGTCTTGAGCACGTGCTGAGGGTTTGTGTGCGTGCGTTAACAAGGCCGTGCCCAAGTGTTCAAGCTGAGCGCTACGAGCACGACTACGAGCATAATAATCGGAGGAGTGGAGAGGGCAGAACGCTCGAGCTCGAGGGCGGCGTACAGAAGCACGGCCGCCCGACTCCGTGCGTAGGGCGTGTGTGCACTGGTGCGTGTGCGTGCTCATGGGTGCTCAGGAGTAGGCGCTAGGGGCTAGGGCGGAGCTGGGGTGTGAGGGCGTGCTGCCACGATCGTGGGTGACCGGTGGTGGCGGCCTTGTGTCGCTGTGCATGATGAGCGTGTCGGAGTGGGCGCGACTAGGACGTCTCAGCAATCACGGTCATGATGTGGCTCGAAGGCCGGCCGACAGGGCAGGCAACCAAGGCAAGGAAGGGGGTGTTTCAGGTTGCTCACCGGGGCTCGATGGAGGCAGATTGGCTGGTGCAGGGAGGGTCCGGTGCGGGCAGGTCGTTCACGTAGGCACGCGGCTTCCCTATGTTGAGCACGCAAGGCACGAAGGCCATCTTCAGGCGGGAACAACGAAGGAGGAAAAAGGTGAAACCTTGGATCAGGGGGAGAAGCTCACCGTCGGTGTCGGCATCATGCCCGTGGCGATGACACCGCCATGCGTGTCCTTCACCGAGGACGCGAGCGTAGCCGCGTTAGCCGGTCAGGTGACGTGGGTCAAGGCGATTCGCCGGGTAGGCTCGACACGGCACCGTCAAGTACGGTGCGGCTTCCCTGCGTGGCGAGGAACACGGGCTGAGGTTGGTCACAGGCGGCGGCCAGACGGCCGGCAAACACAGAGAACGGGAGGTGGGAAGGCGGCGTCTTTGGACGTGCTCACCGACGAGGCTTGGCGGAGGCAGAACGGGGACGTGGCCGCGATGAGGAGGGAGGCGCTGCAGTCTGGGCCACGTCGTGACGTTCCAGCTCGAGCTCGCGGCAACGCTGTACGTGGAGAAACGAGGCCGACGCAGAGGGCTCGCGCGGCGACAGCTTCACGGGGAGAAGAGAAGGGACGTCGGGGTGCTGCTGCTGCTGCGCTTGGCGATGAGGCGGCGGGGCTAGTGAGCTGGCCATGGAGTCGGCGACGAGGCGTTCCGCTCGGGCCGCTCACGGCGACGGCGGCGAGGCCGCGACACGGAGCTCCGAGGCGTGCGCCCAGGAGGGCGAGGGCGCCGAGGCTTCACGAAGAAGATGAACAGTGATGGGGCGGCGGCGGCTGCAGGAAATAGGCGAGCGCTCTAGGGCTGGGGCATTGGCCCCGAGTGGGCTCCTTGGTGTTAGCGAGCGTTTCTGCATGTATTATTAGCACGTTAGCACGTCCGATGGCTCTCCCAGTTTGTAGCTAGTTCAGTTAGTTGACTGATCTCGTGATATACATGTATAAAGACATAAGTCTCAGATGAATACACTTGAGTTGTTTTCATTCTTCAGTTTCCTTCTTACATGTATCAGCCGATCTCCGATCCAATTCTTCCGCTGCATCGACCTGCCTTTCTTCACGTCGCCGCACAGCTTCTCAACTCTCCCACTGCCTCGCCCTGCCTTTCTTCGCAACGTCGCGATGAGTTCCTCTAGCTCCAGCGGCAGCTCTGACAACAACTCCGACACTGAGTCGCCGATCCCCCACACACTCCACGTCCAGACCGAACCCGCGGCGCCGTCCATCGTCAACGGCATCAACATCCTCAACCGGGTGCCAGTCGTTCTCGACTTCAATGACGCCAACTACGTCACCTGGGCTCGCTCCTTCTCCCGCCATCTTCGGCCAGTATGGCCTCGCCGACCACGTCGATGGTACTACGGCCAAGGGAGACAACGATTGGGTGCAGAATGACTGCACCATCATCTCGTGGTTTTATAACCGCATCTCCCCCGAGCTGCTCTCCATGATTTCGGAGGACTCGGACACCGCATACTCCATTTGGCGCGCCGTCCGCAATCTCTTCCGCAACAACAAGGAAACACGTGCTGTGTATCTCGGCGCCAAATTCCGGAACTTCTACCAAGGCGAACTCACCGTCCTCGACTACTGCTCTCACATGAAGGTCATGGCAGACCGACTTACTGGCCTCGCCGCCCCGGTGTCCGACAAGGACCTCATCTACAACATCGTCCGCGGCCTCAATCCTCGTCTCCACCACGCGATCCCACACATCACCCTCCGCCGTTGCCTTCCGTCCTTCCTCAAGACCCGTTCTATGCTGCAGCTTGAGGAACATCGCATCAACGAGAACGAGAAGATGCAGGCTGCAGTGGCTATGCTCGCTCAGGCCACTCCCGGCGGATCATCCTCGTCTGCTGTCTCGCCCAACGCTGCACTTCTTCAGGCCGCGGCTGCCTTCGTCACCCAGGCCGCTCCCGCCACATCTTCGGGCGCCCAGGGCAAACTGCTGGCCACATCGTCCACTGCCTCTACGCCACCGAGCCACGGCCGTTCGTCCACGACCTTCACCAACAAAAAGAAGAAGAAGAAAGGTGCATCGTCCAATCCGCTGCCACCGTCCGGCTTTTGGCCCACGATGAATCCATGGACGGGCATGGTTCAGGCGTGGCCCTTCCAGGCACCACAGCGCCCCTCGACGGCCGGCGTCCTTGGTGCTCGCCCTTCTACCCCGGCACCCCAAGCTCACGTCGCCGGCGCTTCTTCCCGGCTGGATCCACAGCTCCTGGCGACACTCAACAACATCTCGCTGCATCAGCCTCAGTCGTCCGGCGAGTGGTTCCTCGACACCAGCGCCTCTTCGC
Organism: Eremochloa ophiuroides; assembly: GCA_038502445.1. Taxonomy (NCBI): domain Eukaryota; kingdom Viridiplantae; phylum Streptophyta; class Magnoliopsida; order Poales; family Poaceae; genus Eremochloa; species Eremochloa ophiuroides. The sequence goes on along the minus strand of JAHLJS010000001.1, from coordinate 32,726,295 downwards.
ACATGTCTCATGGCTCCGGTAACATATCCTCCCTCTCCCCTCACTCATCCTCCACCAGAATCATCATAGGTAATGGTACCACTCTCCCCATTACACACACTGGTTCTGCCTCTATCTCCACCACCACCCATCCCCTCCTTCTGAACAATGTTCTTATTTCTCCATCACTGATCAAAAATCTCGTTTCCGTTCGTGCTCTTACGCGTGACAATCCAGTAACTGTGGAATTTGACAATTCTGGTTTTTCCATTAAGGATCGACACACCCAGACGGTGCTTCTCTGCAGTGACAGCCACGGCGACCTCTATCCACTGCCAAAGCCGAGCACTTCATCCAATCACTGCCTCACCGTCCTCACTGCAGACTTGTGGCACCAGCGGCTTGGGCACCCCGGGAACGAGTCCTTTCGTCATCTTCTTCAGTCATTTGCATTCCAATGTAATAAAGCATCATCACATACTTGCCATGCTTGCCGTATAGGCAAACATGTCCGTGTCCCTTTTCATTCCTCTGAACACAAGACTACTGTTCCCTTTGAATTAATTCATGGTGATGTTTGGACATCTCCTGTCTCCAGTTTTACCGGTTTTCAGTATTATCTTGTGCTCTTAGACGATTTTACACACTTTGTATGGACCTTCCCGTTGGCCGTAAGTCTCATGTTGCCGCTCACATCATGTCTTTCCATGCTTATGCTCGCACACAGTTTAACAGCCCCATACGCGCTTTCCAGACGGACAATGGACGAGAGTTCGAAAACACCGTCCTTCGTTAGTTCTACTCGTCGCATGGCATCGCTCTCAGATTGTCGTGCCCCTACACTTCACAACAAAACGGCAAAGCCGAACGTGTCCTGCGCACCCTGAACGACGGCGTTCGAGCTCTACTTCTCCATGCTGCTCTACCACTGATTTTTTGGGTTGAAGCGCTCCACACATCGACATATCTTCTCAACCGCAAACCCTGCAAACCCAGATCCCTGTCCACACCATTCTCTCTACTCTACCACACCGATCCTGACTACAAGCTTCTCAGGGTCTTTGGTTGCCTGTGTTACCCAAACACCGAGTCCACCAGCCCTAACAAACTTTCACCGCGTTCCGCAGCTTGTGTGTTTCTTGGATACTCGCAGGATCATCGTGGGTACCGGTGTTACAACTTGTCGACGCGAAAAATCATCACGTCGCGCCACGTCTGCTTCGACGAAGCGGTCTTCCCCTTCCGTTTGGGACCATCGACCACATCTCCAACACCCTGCGCCTACAACCCGTGGCTTCCGGATCTCAGCGCCAACGATGATGCGACATCACCGCTTCCTCAACCTCCGCCACCGCAATCACCGGGCGCACCTACGACACCGCGCGGGCGCGGTGGCCCGAGCTCCATGCGCCCTTCACCATGATCTTCGTCACCTGGAACAGCCTTGCCATCGACATCGCCCGGCCCAGCCTCGACTTCGCCATCACCAGTGCCTGCGTCGCCCTGCACAGCCGCGGCACCAACCTCGTCGCCAGTTGTGGTCGCCGAACCACCAGCACACCCTGTGGTGACCAGGGCGCAGGTTGGCACGTTTAAGCCCAACACTCGCTATGCAGGGACAGCCACAACTGTTGTTGTCCATTCGCCGATCCCACGAACGGTGAATCAAGCACTCCAAGATCCCAACTGGAGGCAGGCGATGCAGTCGGAGTTCGATGCCTTGCTTGCCAACAACACGTGGGAGATCGTCCCTCGTCCCCACGGCGCTCATGTTGTCAGCGGCAAATGGGTGTTTCGACACAAATTCAAGGAAGATGGAAGCTTCGATCGATACAAGGCTCGCTGGGTGGTACGCGGGTTCACGCAGCGAGCAGGTGTCGACTACGGCGAGACTTATTGCCCCGTTGTCAAACCAGCTACAGTGCGCACGGTGCTCACTCTTGCTGCCCAGCGCCAGTGGCCAGTCCACCAGCTCGATGTCAACAATGCATTCCTTCACGGCGTCCTCGACGAACAAGTCTACGCTCGACAGCCCGCCGGCTTCACCGACGACCCGAGTCTGGTGTGCCGCCTCAACAAAAGCCTCTACGGCTTGAAGCAGGCGCCCAGGGCCTGGTACATGCGCCTGGCAACATTCCTCGACTCCATCGGATTTCATCCCACGTGCTCCGACAGCTCACTGTTCGTTCTCCGGCGAGGCAAGGAGTCTGCCTACCTACTGCTCTACGTAGATGATATCACATCTTCCTCCAACGAGCTTCTTCGATGGGTCATTCTTCCTCCAACCTGAATGCCAGGGGCCTGTGCACTACTTCCTCGGCATTCAGGTTCAGCGCAGCGACGGGGGCTTCTTCCTGCAGCAGCAGCAGTACGCCCTCGACCTGCTCGATCGTGCCGGCATGTCTGATTGCCGTCCCTGTGACACACCCATCGACACCGCCGGGAAGCTGTCCACTGATGCAGGCACTCCGCTGTCCACCTCGGATGCCTCGGACTACAGGAGCATTGTCGGCGCCCTTCAGTACCTCACGATGACGCGCCCTGACTTGTAGTACGCCGTCCAGCAAGCATGTCTTCACATGCACGCGCCCACAACTGCGCATCAAGGCATCGTCAAGCGCATTCTCCGCTACGTCCGCGGCAGCTCGGCACTTGGTCTTCATCTCCAGTGCTCCACCAACTCCGACCTTGTCGCCTACTCCGACACAAATTGGGCTGGATGCCCGGACACCCGCCGCTCGACTTCAGGCTTCTGCGTGTTCATGGGGGAGTCACTCCTGTCGTGGTCGTCGAAGCGACAAACCACGGTCTCCCGTTCAAGCGCCGAGGCGGAGTACTGTGGCGTTGCCAACGCCGTGGCCGAGTGCACATGGCTTCGACAGCTACTAGGCGAACTCGACTGCTTCCTGTCCAAGGCCACGGTCATCTTCTGCGACAACGCCTCCGCCTGCTACATGAACTCTAATCCTGTGCACCACAAGCGTACCAAACACATTGAGCTCGATGTGCACTTCGTTCGAGAGAAGGTTGCGGTTGGTCAGTGCCAAGTCTTACAAGTACCCACGACACAGCAGCTTGCCGACGTCATGACCAAAGGTCTCCCAATGGCGAGCTTCAGGGAATTCAGAGACAGTTTGTGCGTCGCCGGCAATGACGCTCATACTGCGGCGGGGGGGGGGGGGGGTGGTGGGGGGGTTAGCGAGCGTTTCTGCATGTATTATTAGCACGTTAGCACGTCCGATGGCTCTCCCTGTTTGTAGCTAGTTCAGTTAGTTGACTGATCTCGTGATGTACATGTATAAAGGCATAAGCCTCAGATGAATACAATTGAGTTGTTTTCATTCTTCAGTTTCCTTCTTACACTTGGTACCAATCATACGAAGGCGCTGTCGTTTGATTGGTACGCACGGGGAACAAACGGACCTTCGTATGGTGGTGTACGCGGAAGACTAGACTCTGCGGTTTCAGCTTACAATGCGTACGTGCATGCTACCGCTGCTGCATGACGTCTGACCTGGGTGTACGAATGTGCTGAGTGCAAGGCCAGGTTCATTGTTACCTACGTGTTTTGCAAAACTGAGGGAAACAGGCACAGGAGCATGCACGCTCATGCAACCTGCTGGCTTGCCCAAGCTAATCAAACAAAAGACCGACTCACACAACTAAACATGCACCAGGTATGGGTGCACGATTTACACTAGAAAGTTCTTGTCGTGAGAATGAAAGAAGGGAATTTATATTTAAATTTTAAAGACAAACATAGTTAAAATTATTAGCGTTGCTAGCGTTCGGACGTCTGATGCATGCATGGGACGCCCTGCCCGATACTCCGTACGTGCCCACTCCACCCCGCAGCATGCACCCGCGTCCCCCTACACTGAAAAGGAAAAAAGCGCCCCCGCCCCCAACCACCCCTGGATCTGCCCTGGTCCCACCTCGTCAACCCCAGCGCATCCACCCCCTACCACCAGCTCACCGCCATAGTCCACTCCACCAAAGTTCCAAACAAGGGGAAAAAGCTTATCAGAACATCGAAGGATGTCTAATGAAACAAATCGAGGAAAACTGGTGAAGCAACCGAAAATAAGCTATTAATAAAACATCAAAAGAACAACCAACGGAACAAAACAAATATAAGAAATGCAACACATAAAAAATGTGAAAAAATTGGTGAAACAAACAGAGATAAGCTATTGAAGCATCGAAAGAACAACTAGTGGGACAAAACCGAAAAAAAATAAGAACAACAAAACATCAAAAAAATGTGAAAAAAAACTAGTGAAACAACCGAGATAAACTATTAAAGCATAGAAAGAACAACTAATGGGACAAAAAAAAAGAACTATTTCAAAACACATCCTCTTCAAACAGCCGAAAGAATTTGTTGAAACAAGGAGGAAAAGATGTTGTAAACATAAAAAAAGCACTACTAACGCAACATCAGAGAAACATCTATTGCAACATTCCACATCATATGTTGCAAACATTGAAAATGAATCACTGAACCAACGACGAGATCTGACTCGCCGGAACCCTAGCTACCACCAACCTTAGATCTAGAGAGGGGGAAGAAGGAGGGGGGACCATAGACCAAGAGGAAGGGAGGATGAGGAGGGAGAACTCAGATCTAGATCCTTCCCCACCTATCTCGCCGTAGTTGCTGTCGTCCTCATCTCTGAAGTTGCCGAGGACGAGAGCAGCGGGGGGGGGGGGGGGGGGGGGGGTTTCACGGGCTCACTAGAAGTTGCCGTCGTCAACCCCCACCCGGTAGCAAATAGGACATACAAGTCGCAGTGGGGGTAAAAGGAGGGAGAGGGGATAGAGGAAGGGACGTGGGAGGGGAGGTGGGAAGAGAGGGGGGGCTCACCGCCGGCGAGGAACGAGATCTTGCAGAGAAGGGGCGCACGTGGCTGGGGGAGGTAGGTGCATGCTCGGCTGCTTGCCGAAGGCCCCCGCCGTCGCCCTCCTCTTCCGATGCCATGGAGGCCACCGGAGGAAGTGACAGGGTGGGAAGGGAGGAAGCGAGGGAGGAGCGGCTTGTCGTAGAGGTACGGGCGGCGGCGGCGGGGCGCACATATGCGATGTTGGAGCAGTGCTCGGCGCTGGAAGCAGCAGGCGGAGATGGAGAAAGCGAGGAGACGAGTGGATAAGATCTGGAAGGAGCGAGCGAGTGCGAGAGGACAGTCGAGTGGCCCTCCACCGCGCGTCTAATACGTGACGTACCACCACCATCATTACCGTAAAAATATTTATGTTGAATTCGAACCTCATTTTTTTATTTTTCAAAAAAAAAATCTGTTGGTATGTCCTTTATAAAACTTGAGTTGGTCATATTATGCTGAACAGCTTTTATTTAATTTTATAAAATTTGATTTGGAAGAAGGGAAGGAGAAAATATTTTGTAAAAACACTAGTCAAGTTCTACATGCAACATACATCAGGCAGAAATTTTAAAGAGTCAGGATTTTTATATTACACAAATTTGCGGAATGTTACATTTTTGGTAAGATTGCACAGCAGGACTAAAAGTGAAATGAAGCAGCTTTTATACTCCTTTTGAATATACTTGCTCCGTTCCAAATTATTTGTTGTCTTTTTCAGATTCACTAGTTTTCATCGTATATTTAGACCAAAAAACTTATATATATATACATATAAAAAACCAAAACGATAGATGGAGCATAATGAAGTCCAAAGATATTTCTTATTTTTAGCTGTCTTCGCCTGATTTGCTGCAACTGACAAGGAGCGAAGCCGTCCAGCGATCTCTGTGAATGCTGGGCGCTGTGCCTGATCTGGAGCCCAACACTGCTCCATGACCATGAGCCTTCTACACTCCGGGTCACACGTGAAGCTTGCACAGCAGGTGGCCTCATGTGTTCTTTACGGTGCCCAATGCAAAATGTTCTAAAGGTCACGCATGTGCTTACAGAAACACGGAAGAAACAAAAGGCTAGGACTTGGAGAAAAGAATAAATTCACAGGAGGGGCAAAATCTTCATCAGAAGACAGAGGTAACGTTGAAAAAAAAATCAAAATACGAGGGCAACCAAGGTGAAAGATTGAATATGGTGATATTTATTTAAGAGGTGCACAACAATTCAGGTTTTACAAAATCCCATCTTCATATTTGGTCCGTTGGGTTTTGCAAAATGACGAGATGCATTTCATAATAATGAAAACCTCCAAATTTGCTTCCAAACAAGTGCAGCACGCATGTTTGGGCAACAAACATATGCTGGCGCGCGTCATATGGTTGCTGCCAGAAGAGGCAAATAATTGATCTGTACAGTGTTTCTAATTAATCTATGAACTTCCTAATAGCTGTTTGGTAGCCAAATCTTGTAGAATCTTCCAAGCAGCAATGATGTGCTGCTCCTCTGTAAGCGGTGCTCCTACTGCAAATCGCAAGACGAACTTGCCAGAAAGAACCTGTTCAGTGAAGGAGGGAGAAACCAAAGCATCAGTGCATAAAACATTTCGCGAGTAGCAACAGTACAGAAGGATTTGCTAGAGATCCACCGTATGTGATATGAACATCTTTCCACTTGAGTTAGCGGCATCCATTAGATCATAGTTCAATTTGCGACCGTTATCTTGGTCAGACGCCAGGGGCACAAGGCGGAAACAAATAAGTGAAAATGTCCTTGGAGTCACTACCTGAATTGTTATAATGAATTGGACATATATCAAGTTATGGTAGAGAAGAAAATATTGCTTTCCGATGATTTTACTAGTACTGAAAAAGTTAGCTGGTCTTTTATTCATTTTACCTCGAATCTTGAATCAGAGATCACAAGTTGTTCGAATTGTCTGGCTAACTCTATATGCTTTCTGATGTAGCTTTGAAGGTCATCCACGCCATAAAGCCTCAAGACCATCCATAACTTAAGTGATCTGAAATGGAAGCAACAATTGGTAGTAATTGCAGGGAGTCAGAAACACTACATTAAGGATAGAAATATGTTCAATATTTACATATGTTGGGCTAAATAGCATAAAAAAGGACATATGATTTGTGACATATTTTAGATGCTGTGGGAAGGGAAAAAATTATTAAGAATTAAATTATAAACTGAATAAGATATGAAGAAATGTCTTTTTGATTGACTAAAATTACTGGTTGGAAATGCTCCATAAAGGTGCAAAATGACATGGTGAAGGACTTCTAAGTTCTAATCACAAAGCAGTGATGTTTCGAGGGTGCCACTTTTACTACTTTTATTGCAATATGTGTATAAATTATAGCAAATGTATGCTTTTATGAAACTATTCAAGACAAATCTGCTCACATCACTTTCAAACATTCAAACCCCCATATATGAAATGTATTTTGTAGTCAACATTTGGACGACTGATTCAAGCCAACATCAAATCATCACTTATTTCTAACCAAAAGGAGTACAATTTATTTTACAATTTCACTGCAGTCAGGCATATCAATTCAATCAATGGTATAGGGAGCACAGAAAAAACTTGTTAGTCATCACGTAACCAAACAAATAATGGGAGCACTGTTGCATTCCTATTTCCAGAAAGATATTGAAACAATGAGATATTAAGAACATAAGGAACTAACAATGCATATAAAAAATGGTAATAGATCGAGTTGTCTAGTGTGGGGGAAATTCACCTAAATCGCCGTCCAAGTGGAATTTGCCAGTCTTTGAAATCAAAGACAGAATTTGCTTGGGAAACCTGTAATTGGTAATAAATATGGGCGCGAGCCAGATCATTAATTCACAAGAAAATAATAATCATTTCTCAACGAAATCTCTTTTAGAGTGAAGTGATTTTACACGGGAGCCCTTTTTATTAAACGGCAGTGCATCCTATCTCATTATTATTTATGAATCCAGTCCCTCTATTCTGTTTAGAATATGCATTTTAGATTGTCAATTTGAATAAGTTCAGAAGCTTTTTTTTGCATTACCAACATTATCATTATAGACCAAATTCCTCTTCAAAAGAAGCAAAAAATGTCTCAATTTCGAAATCAATTTGGCCTTAAACTCTTCTAAACATATTCCTTCTAGCATCTCTGATTAGGAGATGTTAGCTATCTATAATAAACTGAAATGGCAGCAAGCTGTGCATGTTTTGTTACAAGAACGACGAAACAATACATCACCTCTTCTTTGATTGCATTTATACGAAAATCATTTGGCGCGCCGTTTACTTGGTTTTAGGCTTACAACCTCCGAAAGATGTTCACAACCTTTTCCATAGGTCGTAGAAGCAGGTCAGGAGCTCAAATAAAGCTTTCTTGTTGATAGGAGGTGCAGCCATTTGTTGGACAATATGACTAACAAGGAATGGGACTGTTTTGACAAATGTCGTTCTAAAACTTTATTGCAATTCAAAAGAAAAATAAAAGATTGTCACTAACCCAAAACCATATCCATGTGCAACTTGTTAAACTTTGCCTAGATTTGAAATATTTGCAAATTTTGCCATGATTTTTTAAAACATGTTGTCCAAATGTTTGATGTCAAAATAGATGTTAAAGTCAAAGATTAGCATAAAAAACTAGGAGAAAACTAGCATTTTAGGTAAGTTGACAACATTAACTTCTCTAAACAGGAGGTAAACTTTGCCTTCATTTGACAAAGGAGGTGCAAAATCAGAATTAGACTTCAAACAAGGGTAAAAACAAGATAGCCCTTTTCAATTAAAGAGAAAGAGAAACCACCTAGTTCCTCCTAGGCTAGCCAAGGAGTGTTGTGAACTAATCCCTTGAGGCCTTGACTACTGTAACCTTACATTTAGTCATAGAGCAAAATTTGTATATTTGAAGTTACATCACTTTGTTTTGGATAAGTGATCAGCTTTTTTTTTATTTGCTATCTAAACCTCTGTAAATATATATAAAGATTCCATTTTTATAAAAATGCAAAAGTAAAACCAATAAAACACTACATATAAAAGGATATAATTGAACCTTATTCTTGAGAAACTCTGGATTTGTAGACAATGATTGTATGAGATAACTTCTGTCCTGTTGCGCATAACATCAACTTTAGGGTTAGCCATTGAATCAGAATAAAACACTTGGGAGAAGAATAAAGAGAAAAAAGGACTACCTAAGTATGCAATTTTGTTGTTATTTAAGGAGAAAATTAGACATAATTATTTAACTCAATGATGTAGTAATAGGAGGAAACATAATATGGTTGTTGGTTTCATCAAATGGCCTACCTTCACCCATAGTAAGGAACAATCGAAGTTTGTCAGGAACCACTTATGTGCGTTCATATTAAATGAATCAGCTTCTTCCACTCCATTTAGGTGATGTCGATATTCTGGGCATATGCAGGCACTTCCCGCATAGGCAGCATCAATGTGGAGCCACATGTTATTGGCCTAAAAGAATTAGTAAATAAAAATGTATAATGGAATTCTACATTACTTACCAAATAAACCATTGTTTTAAATAGCGGGCTAAACTGTACGTTTCTAAAACAGCTAATAGCGGACCTATATCGGGCTATAGCGGCTAAATTGTACATGAACACAAATAGCAGCACCCTACCTCAAAAGGCTATATCGGGCTATAGTAACAGCTATAGAGGGAGATTTAAAACAATGAATAAAACTGATGTGTTCATTCAAATATAGAAATTGCACAGTTTTGTTCTGAGTATGGAACTAATTAATGGCATTGTGGAGACCAAACTTTCAGTGAGATATCCTGGACATGGACAATAATACAGTAGTGGTTGTACCCAGTGTATAAGCGAAACAAGCAGGGCTGTTGCTAGGCAAACTCAGTCACAAATATTAGGTGAATGTCAGTACAAATTTAGAACTCAAAATTTAAGCATGCTTTTCTATGAAGACTAATTTTCTTTTAAAGAAACATATTAATAAAGAACAGTTATACTGGTTCTTGTGGTATTGCAAAGCAAACAACATGAGTCAATTTTTATGATCTCTAACAGGGTCTGACAAAGAAAATTATAACTTTAAAAAATATCCTTTTGTCAATGTATGTCAATCCACAAATATCTCTTATTATCAGGAGTAATTCATAAGTTGTCATAACTGTATCCACCTTGGCTATTTGTCCAAGCTCAGGCAATGGGTCCACAGCTGATGAAGATGTCGTGCCTACCTGCATTAGGTGTGTTAGTGTATAAAAAAACATGCTAGAATAGAGTGTTGGCTTCATTTGGCGAAAACAAAAGCTGTGGCTAGCGAGTTACATATAAGTATACTTCATGTCAATTGGAAAAGAGCATCATAACATGGCAGTAAGCAAGATTGAGTTCAAAAGGAAATACCAATACGTAATGAACCAAAAGATAACTCTTCCATTTAAGTCCTCCATTTATTTATTTACCATGGATGTGCCATTATCTATGAGCGAGTCAACGTCAAAATAATTCAACACTAACTAGTAAATAGTTAATTTCAACACCATTTGAATATATAAATTTCAAATCTAAAAGCTATCACAATTATTTCATTTACATTGGATCTCAACAATAGCAATCAAGGAAAAGAATGTTTTATAGCATTACACAAGGATTGCAATTTGCCCAGCCTGAACCAGGCCCAAAAAATAGCAACAAAATTTTATTGTTGAAGACAAGATTGAGTTCGAATATATGACAAACATGACTAATAAGATTAACTGAATTTTGATGTAATATCTGAATGTGAATTTTGAGTAATTAGACAAATGTAACTCAAGTTAAATGGCAATGATCAAACCCACAGAAATGTATTTCAAGGTCTACTCTAGGATGTTTGCATATGAAGAAAGTGGTGCTTATTACTTACTGTTGCACAGATGAAAAAGGGTATTAAACCAGTCGACAAGTCTGTGGTAATGGCGTCACTAATGGCTAGAGGTGCAACGGCATAGTCTTTATTGCAATCAGCCTTAACCAATCTCACATTCTCTGGGAAAATCCCAGCAATCTATAATCAGAAGCATGTCAGCTCAAAAAGATGAAAGAAGTTTAAAACTATACAAGGTTGATAGTTCCCTTCAGTTAACACAATGTGTGCAGTGTACAAGATACAATCAGAAATTTTTCAATAGAAAGTAGCTAGTTAATTTATTCACAAGTGACACTCAAATACCTGGCATGCCTTTTGGAGAGCAGAATGTGTCTGATCTGATGCATAAACTACTAGTTTTTCAAGGGATGTCTTCCCATGCTTCCTTAAATTCCTATCTCGTGCAGCCAAAAGGACAACAAGAACTGCTTCACTGGCAGTGCCCTGGATTACACCTCCACCAAGTTCTGCAAAGATGGAAACAACAAAAGTAACTCTGAATGACGGATTAGAGCAAGCAACATAAATATACAGGCTTTTGCTATTCAGAAGATGGATGTTATATTTTCGTATCTCATATGTAACTTAAATATATTATATGACCCTATTAAAGACTTTGTATCACCTCGATGTAATGTTCTTGAAAATTAATAAAACCTTCCTTTATCGAAAAAATCACCCCAACCCACAACGCTCTTAGTTTCTCAACTAACACATTTAATTTGGTTCTTTCCTTTTGAAAGTTGAGTTATAATAATAAGGAGGTGATATACAATACTACAAATAGAACCAACTAATATTTTGGGTTGAGATGGCCAAACATTTCAAATAGCTTGCACGATTGAAACCAAATATTATTGAGCACTTACCAGTTGACAGGAACTGACTTGGGAGCCTAAGCATTTTGGCAAACCAATCCAAGACAATAACCTCTAGCTCAGTTGCAGCAGGAGAGGTTATCCAACTGAATCCGACTATGTTAAAGGCCGCACTAAGCATCTCCCCAAGGAAGCCAGCAGTGCTGCTATTGGAAGGATAATAGGCGAAGTAATTTGGACTTTGCCAATGTGTAACTCCTGGTACTATCTTCTCTCTTATGTCTGTGCATATTATATAGCATTTATCACAAATCAGAATAGACGATGTAAAGGGTTCTGTCTCTATGCTTAGCCATTATGGTTTGCTTGGAGCAGAATATGGAAAGTGCGAATTATAATTTCAAAGTGAAGCACAAGGAAACGTCATTACCATCAAAAAGGGCCTCCAATGTATCAGGTTTGTTTGGAGCAGTATCCGGTAGAAGTTCCTTTAGATATCCTGGCTGCAAAAAAATTCTCTGGTCAATCATTATTGGTAATTTCACCATTTCATGATTTAACGAGGTACCTGTTACTGCACTAAACTTCTAACATTGTATAAAAAATAAATTACTGCATATTCCTTTAGTGAAAAATGAATAAAAGTAACAGTATACTCCTACTATGGACAGAATGATGCTTCATGAACGTTTAAAATATCCGAGTATTATTCTTAATTTATCCGAGTGAGTTATCGTCATAACTATGTCGCGACTCGTGAGCATAGGCTCTTCATTTATTTGCCACATGCACATCGGTGACTTGTTTGAAACCATGACATAGGCGATTTTAAGTTTAACCATCTGAATTCTAAGTAGTGGATGTAATAAACTAATAATAGCACAAGAATGCATAATTATAGCACCCTACAATGGCACAATGAAACAATGGAGAAACGCAGAGACAGGCAAGCGGGCTGACACTTGACAGAGGCTCATTCAATTGAGACACACCTGCACTTCTACCGGATGCTGCTCCAAGCAAACCTGATAGTACTACGTGCCTGCACTTGGCTGAGGACGGGGAAGGTCTCGATGGATTTGTAGTAGTCGGCGACGAAATCCACCATCCGGTGGCCGCACTCCCGCAGCTGCTCCGCGTCCATAGGTCGCAGCCATCCGGCACCATCGCCGCCGGCGCCGGCGCTGCCGCCGGTGTTCGTTCCACCGCTGCTCCCGCTACCGTCCCTTGGCACAACATGGAACGAATTAATACATAAAATTATCAAGAAATGGAGGAACAAAGCGAAGATACCAATGCAAACAAGACGAATCAAAACAACAAATGCATCAGGAGGCTGGAGGTCGAAGGATGAGGAAGAGATTACATGCTTCAGAGGACTGGCGGCGCGATGGCTGGACGGGCGGGGACGGAGGCGGAGGTGACGAGACAGACGAGTGGAGGGGTATGGATGGATCATTGTATATAAATAAAGATAATATATATCTTTTTATTTAGGCCTGGTGTAGTTGGCGAAAAGTGACCAAAAAATCACCGCAGTGATCAGATAATCTTCTTCGATAAGTGCCTAATCATAGCTTAAGTAGATTTAAAAGATTCGTCTTGAGAAAGTTAGGTAAAAAATATAAACATACACCAGCTATTACTTCATTTAATACTCCAAAATACGTAAAAGACAATCAGTATGACGGGAAATTTGAAAAATGTTTGGCACCTCTTCTCAGCAGCACGGCCCGATAGGCAACGCCCTGGCCCAGCACGCCGTGTCTCACTAGCCGTGCCTACGTCAGCGTAGGCACAGTTCTATAGGCCGATTTTTGTGCCAAAAACATGTGGTATCAACCCGTATCTGGTGAGTTTGCAACACTTTCACACTTTCAGTACTCCTCTCATGATCCTTTAATAGAATTTGATTTTTTTTTATTCATATTCACGAATGACATGAACTGAAGGTTAACGGTAAACATATAAAAAAGTGTTTAGTTTGGCGTACTGTAATGGTATTTTATACTACTATATAAAATCTTCTAAGAGGCATTTGGAAAAACTTAAGAGAGGCGCGAAGGCTGGGCTGTCTGCCTTCAACTGCCTTGGTTACTAGGTTTTCCGAGACGGTCACCGTAATGTAACCACCTTGGTTAATGCGATTGTTTGGTTGGGCCTGACCCGTTATAAGGTTACCCGCAATCAGATAATGCTCCATTCATCCTGATACCGCCCCTCCCCGTCCCTTATCCAATTATGCCGCCGAAGGTCCATCTCCACTGCTCGACCTTGAAGGCTCGACAACTCCCCCTGGCAGTCTCGCTCCTGGTCTCCTACGCACGACGGCAGACCACAAACTCTCACCGCTCACCGGTGAGCTCTCTCTAACGCACCGCACGGAGCAAGCAAGGCACTTCACCTCTGGCGACCGTTGTTCTGCTTTGCCCTAGGTATGACATCCTGGTTGCCTTACTCCTCTCCCTCTCAAATCCCCATTCGCTCGGTTTACTTGTGTTCACTCATGTCCGAGTGCTGTGACTTTGAAGAAATTTCAAGATTTTTTTTTGTTGTGTCAACAAAATTAAAGTACCTCAAGCATATTGTCAATTCCATGTCACCACTGATGCTTTCATGCACTTGTATTTGAGTAACCAACTAGTAGATCAATTCCAAACAAATGTGTACTAGTGAATATAACAATGCAATGCAAATTTATGATTTATTTTCTAAGGATATGGCAAATTGTTTTATTGGTTAGTGCTTTAACATTGCTAATGTTGTGTCCAGCATCATGGCTGTTAGAAACATGTTGACTTCCATCATCATCATGTACTATTATATGTGGTTTCTTCTTGCATTGGCGTATAGAAGTAGGTGTTTGCAAATACAGAGAGAAGGATGAAAAATAAAAAAACCTTGGCTCTAAGATAAGTTGTATTAATGAGCTTCGAATGGATAGGAGAACATTCTACAATCATGTGTGACATGCTTAGAGATATTGGTGGGTTGAAAGGCACACGCAACATGGAGCTAGAAGAGGTAGTGGCCCAATTCATGTACACACTAGCCCATCACTTGAAGAATCAGACAGTAAAAAGTATTTTCTACTGAAGTTGTGAGACGATTAGTAGACAGTTCAATTCATTCCTGCTAGTTGTTCTGAAATTGCACCATTTACTGCTTAAGAAACTAGAACCAATTCCAGAGAATAGCTGGAAATATTTCAAGGTAAATGTCTTGCTGTTGGTATTAATTAAGTGTCACTTGGTAAATTACTTAGCCACCTTTTTTAAATCTATATCTCTTACAATAACTAAGTTGTCATTCCTAACATAAATATAAGAGACATATGGAAACGACCCAAAATAATATTAAGCAGTTATTATGAATGCAAGTGACTAAAGAGGATAAAATATAAATAATCAAGTTTAAAGTATTTGCAAGCGCATGGATTAATTATACCATTGTACCATTTTACCCGAGTATTATAGGGTTGTCGATTTATATTTTTACCACAAGGAGAAGGTACAGAGCCAGACATGAGTGGATAGATTCAAGATATATTACTTATGAATAGAATCAATCACATAGCATATACTTAAACAGGGTAAACCAATAAAGATATAAATATGATGATAATAAAGGCTTAGATAACTTTTCAGAGAGGTGTGGACTACTCAAAGTTAAAGTCAACCAAAGCATAGGATTACTTCAGAGATCAGATTCTTATGTCATTCCTAATCAATTATGTTATTCATCTACTCTAACAAATATACAATCATGTATAGCATAATTGACTCTTTATTTATGCATCAGAAACATTAATCAGGAAGAATAAGAACAGAGCAAATCTACCTTCATAATCTAGTTGTACTCTCTCTACACACGAGGAGTGGACTACAAAGGACTCAATGAGAGTGTCACATCCGCGATCTACCACATGACCCGGTATATAAAGCGCATTCGCAGGCAAACAATATCTAAGCACCATGCCCCTATAATGTCGATCACTTAACCCACTCGAGTACTAGATTAAGCGCTTTGCGAACCCATGCATAAACTCATTATCAATTATAACCATATCAAATATACTATTAGAATAAACTAGGCACATAACAAACCGAAACATAGTCATAAAATAGCATAAAGTCATAATAAGACGTAATACAGCAGAATTACCGGTCTCTAGTAGACAGGCGATCCAGAATCCTGAGCCGAAAGTTCAACACTATTTCAATCTAATATCTAGGTATAAACTAGAACTTTGAGTGTCTATTCCTAATCTTTGGTGGAGAGCTCTTCTGATTGATATCTGATATATCTGATCTGAGAGATATGAAACCCTGGGGGGTCTGGGGCTGTTTATATAGGCCGACGGGATGAACTGTAGCCCTTGGATCAAACCGACTTCGACGGGTGGTGGAGATTGATGTAAAAATCGGGATGTGGGTCCACGTCAAAATGCAGGCGAAACGGACTTCTGGCCAGGTCGGCCGACCTGTCAGGGAGGTCGGCCAACCTCCCCTGGCTGCCTTCTGGGACCCGCTTCGTCAGTTGTGTCTCTTGTGTTCTCTGGAATATTCTTGTTCCACTTTTGCATCGGAATTCGATATTTTGATCTGACATGTGGGTCTCCCTTAATTCTTTTCTGATTGACACCCTGCAAAACACAGATTCACCAAAACTCATGGAATTCTATCAGTTTAAACCTTATTCTATGTTTGGGGATGTTTTTATGCCCCTTTTCATGTCTTGTTGATGCTTTAAATTAAACAATAACTACCATCAACAAGCTCCTCCAAGCTTAACCTTTGCTCGTCCCTGAGAAAACAATGAATTACTCCTGCACACATGCCTTCATTAAAAATTCTCTACCAAAACAGAGTGACCAATCTAACTTTCAAATTTATCCATATGACCTGCAATCATGGGACTTCCACTATCACTTAGCCTTGGGTAATTGAAAGATAGAATAATCAGTTAAGCACTAAATATCAAATCCATTACTTCACCTCTGTTCCGGTATTTTTGCATTTTTTTTAAATAAAACTCAGAGTTGCACTTGTATGACTCTCTCTCAAATCTCTCATATATGTGGTATTTGTGGATCCTCACCAAAGCAATAAGGTGTATGCTTTCCTTACTACAACTGATAAAGCTTTTTGTGGAGCTCATAGGTGGGAAAAACAGTGAACACATACTTGCAAAGCATTTATTGTAAAGTCAAACAATGGATCTAAAGATAGTTAAGTCATACTATCAAATCAAGATGTGCGTGTGTGTGTTATGAGGGGTATATGTAATGGCTAATTCTACTTTTGCTCCTTGGAAATAGATCTCTCTTTTGAAACTTTGAAACTTGTGCTGCAAGACAACATGAGCTAGCTCTTTCTTTTTCTTTTCAGGCGGGCATCTAAGTACCCATTGTTTTATTTCATTAGACACTTGTCTATTTTTTCCTCTCAGGCGGGCATCTAAGTACCCATTGTTTTCTCTCACAACTCTCACTTTTGCCTAGCCTCATGCTTTTTCTCTGCAACTTCTTATTTTTGAGAGATATTCACAAGAACTTGGAGCATTTAATTGGGTGAAAATATATGGAATATTTTTGTGTTTACTCCCAGTGTAGGAGCAAAATATTTTTGGATAGAACGGCATGTTGTGGCGCCTACCCCCAGTGTAGGGATAGTGCATATGTGGGTGGAGTGTGCGTGACCTTGATTTTCAGAGTATGATAAAGCTCTCATAAGGTATTCAGAAAGCTTGACTAAACTCAATGCAAAATAAGCAGCATATATGTAAAAGGTTTTTCTATTCTAAACATGATATATGGCTCTGGTAGGAATATCAGCTTTTGTCATACAAGAAACTCATCATGTTGATTTTAGGATTTTTCAAAATAAAGCATCCAGAATTTAGTATCATAATGAACTAGATAGATAGCAGCTCAAACTTTCTTATATCATAACTATCAATTATTTAGGTTTAGTTCAAGTATACTCCCACAGATTTTAGGTTTCAGAATAAATTCTCAAGTTAAATTAATAACTCAATAGTGAGAGAAATTTTAATTTAACCATGGCACTAGAGCAACTATCATCTAGCTTCAGATTCTCAAAGTTCATTTATTCACACACAAGCTAAAGAAAACCAAACGAACTAAAGCAAACTAATTAAACGAACTAAAGCAAACTATTAGCACACAAATTTAAAAACAAATAGGGTCAAGATGACTTACCTGGTCATGCGGGGATCCTTTCCCAAGCTAGCTGTTGGTGCAGCCTCACTGGTACGATGGTCAAATGTAGAAGTGGGTGAAGAGCGCTTCCCAATTATTGTCGTGCACCGCCTGGCGTTGCTGGATCTGGTCCTGGGCTTGTATGAGGGCATTCTGGGTCTCCTCAATTCTGTCCAGCTGAGCGTGAAGCTCATGCCGGTCCTGCTAGTATTCGTGGTAGCTAGGGCCGGAGTAGGAAGCACGTTTGGGTTGGTAGTGCACTCCTCCAGATGTCTCCTCCTGCATGTCAAACTGACCACTACCTTGCTGGTAATGGCTATAGTAGCCGTGCCACTGGCTGCTGCTCGCTTGTTGCCAGGATCCCTCCGAATGTGTGGACGGGGTCGCTTCCCATGGGATATTAAAACCACGTGAGTTGCTCGTGTGGTCGAACGTCCGGTAGCCAGTGAATGCTGGCCCTTGTGGAGTCAGGTCTGCGCCATAGTATCTTTGCGGTATCCGGTCCAGAAGTGCTGATGCGCTCCTGCCGACAGTGGCCCTGCTTGGCAAAACGATAAAAGAAGGCACAGCGTACAATCCGAGTCCCGGGTTAGACAACGGGATCTCGGTTGCATCGCCACGATAAATCATAGTGATAGGAATGTTATTTTTCCCTCCTTTTATTATTTGGCCCTGTCTGAAGTGTTCAATGGTAATCTCGGGCCGGTCTTCATTTATAAAATCTAGTGTGGTATTTTCTAGAAGACCCAAAGTGCCGGTGAGTCGAGTTACCAAAGAGGTATACTCGATGTGTCCAAACTTTCTCTCAAAAGTTTTGATCCAATGTTCTACCAAGGCGTAAACAGGTGAAACTTTCTTACACCTAGCCATGGAGAACAAAATTTGCAAATCTTCGGTCCTAACGATGCGTACATCATCTCTAGGAAAAAGTGTAATCCCTATCCAGCGATGCATAAAGCGCAAAGTAAGCAGCTGAATGGAATTAGTAACAGGATGTCTATAGCTATTTTCATCAGTTATCTCCTTCCAAAATTTTGTTCTATCAAATTCAGGCAAAGCAACATCCATATCTATCACACATTCCGAATGGAAACCAAGGTGTTGGCTAAGTTCTTTCCAAATTAAAGAAATTTCTATATTAAATAGCCAGAAAGAAACTTCATTATTTTTAGTTTTAAGCATGCAAAGAAATTCAACAGTGAGAAGCTTGCTACCCAGTTCAGTCATTTGCCAAAAACCCTCCCAACCAATCTCATGAAAGATAAGTGAGAATTCGGTGTCCATACCTGCATCGTGAAGAAGGTCGTCGTTGAAGACACTCGTCAGTGTGAACGGGAGGTTCTTGATGACGTTGAACTTTGTCTTCTCGCGGCGTTGCTGCTTCAAATGCTTCTCCTCTGTCAAGACGAGAGTGGGTGCAGCAGGCAACTCCTGGGACGGGGGTTCAATGTTCATATCCGAGCCGCTCGATGAATGGCTTCGGGTAGAGCGTGATGATCCCACACGGGTAAGCTTCTTCTTGAGCCAGCTAATACCTGCAAAACGTTAGTGCACACTACAAAAGGAAACTTGCACAGGGGTTAGCTCAATAAAATGTTAGAGGTTAGTCGTCCAGGGGTCAGTCGTTCAAAGGTTTAGTCGTTCAAGGGTTCGTTCAAATTGATCAAGGTTTTAAGCTCAAACTTGATTCGACTTTCTACTTTGATTTTAGTTGACAACATCTCCGCTAAACACTATGTTTTTCACTCGGAAAATCAGCAGAACTACTCTCACGGGATTCACTCTCAGGCTCTCTCTACTCTTCCAAATGAAGAGCTAGCAATCTCTCAAACGCTTTGAATGGAATTATAGACGAAAGGGGAGCTCTCGGGTTTGGGATGGTGCAGAGAGAGAGCTGAGCACTTGAGATTTTATAGAGGGGGAAGAGGGAGGTCGGGCGACCTGGCCATGGGTCGGCCGACCCTACCTGGTGTCCTCTTGCTCTCTCCTTTCTCGTGGGTGCTTTTTGCTTCAATCCAACGTCTGTAAAAGCTCCTTGATGCTTTGTTGGCTGATTCCCATAGTGGAGGATGGGTGTGATAGGTTTGATGGAAAGGAATGGATGGTAGTGAATAATAGTGGATGATAATGGGTGATAATGGAGGTGGAGGTGATGGGTGTGATAGGTGTGGGACCCATATGTTTCCCATATTCTACCGTAGACAAATACCATGCAAATACTGACTATGAAAATAGTACTTTTATGAAACTACAAAATGCAAGGAATTAAAATATGAAATTTTTATAATTTTCTGACTCTGTGGTGAAATAACTCTACCGGGAGTTTTTATGCTCCAGGAAAAACCTATATGAGACTCTGAAAATATTACTATGCAAATTATTATTTTATTTAATGCATATGAGGAATATAAATGCGAAAAATAAATGCGGGTAAATACCAAGTTACCTCTCGGCGAAAGTTCGGGATTTTCTCGTCCGCCGAATCGGACTTCCACTTTTAGCTCAGTTGATGGGTGAAATTTCCAGTCCATGTGGGGGTATAAACCCCCGGTACCACAAGACAAGACATGGGCCGCACCATCAAGCTGGCACGGCCCAGAAGACGAAAGCGTGCGGCACAAGGCACTGCACCGCACTGTTATTGTACCAACTTGGATAGTTTACTTGTAACCTTGTCCCTTCAGACTATATAAGGAGGGACAGAGATTCAACATCTAGACCATAAGATCCGTATATCTCATATCATAGCAATACAATCCAGTAACACACAGGACGTAGAGTATTACGCATCACGGCGGCCTGAACCTGAATAAATCTTGTGTTCCGCGCTTACAGCGCATGTTTGCTCATCTCAGGTGCATCTTCACCGATCATCTACTACGTTGGGCATATCCCTCGGTAGATTATCGCCGGCATACCGTCGACAGTTGGTGTGCCAGGTAGGGGGTGTGCTTCCTGATCCATGACGAACAAGATGGTGATTTTTTTCGTTGTGGTCGACCACACCCGACGGTGGCGAATCAGATGGAAATTTTCTTCGTCGACGTCATCTGCGGCAAACTCCGACGATGACGTGGCCTTGCTTCTGAGTCGATCCAGATCCGTTTCATCTTACAACCAGCATGCATCTCATCTGGATTGGTCCGGCTCCACGTTCAAGATCGGATCCTGCAAGGTGGAAGCATGAGCCTGTTCGTGCATGTCGACATGCAAGCCACGACAACAAGCAAAGAGTTTCGATCTGAGCTTTCACCACGATGACGGCTGCTCCTACCATGTCTACGACATCGCTGATCGCAAGCCCTCCAAGGTCCCAGCTGTCAACAAGAGCTATTTGAGCCGTCAAGGAAACTGAACAAGGCAATCAGGCCTCTCGCATATGCATGGCCGTGTACGATCTCCAAGGCCAGGTACAACCAATCAAGAAATACGACGAAGGGATCTACGCGCAAGATATTTTTCTGCTACTTACCATGCAATCGAGATCCGGCGTCACCGATCCAAAAGCTAAGTCATATTTATTTATCTTAATTAAGATATTTTATTATATATCTTCGGATCTCTCCACGAATCTACATGATATTTATTGGCAGAGATTTAATTGCGATTTGATTTTTCTTTCATCGTCGTCGACCTTGGCAACGACATTCGGCGGCGGCAAACTAAATGGGAATTTTCTTCGTCATCGTCGATGGCATCCGGCGGCGGCGCTCTTCCCACCACGCCGTAATCAACCACGTCAGAGGGCGGCGCGTCGTCGGCAACACAAAAACCGGTCTACTCGGTTGATCCATCTACGTGATCAAGCAAGCAAACAGGGGGCACGTCCAACTTCAACGATCCGGCAAGCAACGAAATAAATCGTCCAAGCCACATCCGATCTACAAGAGAATTTGCCGTGCAAGTCAACCATACACCTATCTACAGAGCCGTGCATCCATCGGACAACAAGCCAACTAACCACCACCTGTGCATGCGTCTACATGACCATGCACATACATCTGTTAAACCTGACGACAAGCGACGAACGTCACCGATTCAAAAAGATATCATCGCCAAGATTATCTCCAAAATTCTGCGCCACCGACACAAGCCCTGACCAGACTCAGGCACCTACTCTGGATGTCATCGTCAAGACTATCTCCATGATTCTCCGTCGCCGACATAAGCCCTGCACCTGTTCGGGCAGTCTAACTTCATCGCCGCGTAGGCCCCGCAACTGCTCGGGCAGCGTGACTTCGCCTATACGTAGGTCCCGCACCTGTTCGGCCAGTCTAACTTCATCACCGCATAAGCCCCGCAACTGCTTGGGCAACGTGACTTCATCAACACGTAAGTCCCGCACCTGTTCGGGCAGTATAACTACGTCGACGCATAAGCTCTGCATTCGTCAGGCTGCCCAATATCACCGCTTCATCAACTACCCTGATTGCTTCGGGAAGCCAACGCCCACGATAAGCGTAAGTCCTGCCAGGCGCAGGCAGCTTCGCCACCACGTAAGCCACAGGGATGCCTGGGCCGTTAATCTTCGCTACTACGTAAGCCCCGGGACACTTGGGCAGTTTTAGCAGCGTCTCCACAAGCCCCGTCGAAAGGAACGGGCACCAGTCGCCGATCTCTCCAAAAAGTCACATGTTCCGGCTCCTCGTCGACCTCTCCAAAAGACCCGATCACGCTCAGGCACTCACCGAAGATTTTTCTCCGCAAGAATTCGCCACCGCTCGTCCCGCTCCTCGCCGGAGGAAAAGCTGAAGCTAACAAAGATCCGACCAGATCGGAGTCGAAAGCAAAACTACTCGACCTCCTTGCCACCCTCGGATCGGACTCCCCAGGACGCTATTCCCACGCCGGTGTCCACGCGACCAACAAGCGACAATTAATGAAGGCCATGTCTAAATCCTCAATCAGAAGCAAGGAAGATCTAATCTACTCCTGAATGCATATTGACGTGTCTCCATACAAGACATGCACGTAACATGCAAAAGCAAGATTACATGCAGGGAGGAATACGTAGTCATCTACATGTCCATCAAGCAATCAGTGGACAGAGAATTTGAAGCCGTCTGAACTGCAGGTGAGTCATCCAAGCCATGTTCGTTCATATAACGACACGCAGATTATTTTGCTCGACCACGCCGACATCACGCTTATCACTTCATTCGGTCACCAATCAAGATAAGTTATATTTTTAATATTTTTCTACATATTCTTCGACCTCCATATATCTCCGAAAATTATCTTCATCGTTCTTCACCGCTGACTTCTCCATAATCCCCGACAAAGCTCGGGCAACTCGCCGACGATTTCTCCATAAGCCTCGACCATGCTCGGGCACTCAGAAGATTTTCTCCGCTGACAAGATACTCAATATCTCTCTGTTTTCTTCTCTTAAGAGTTGCTTAACGTACCTTGGTAGCACACGCCTTAATCCATGAAATCTGTCTTCACCCTGTAAGCCATCACACTCACATGATATGTTAAGAAACCTCTGAACCAGACGCCGGGTCAGGTGCTTAAACGTAACAGGCCAACTAACAGGAGAAATTAGTGACCTGACAAGAGTAAGAAACAGACAATCTTATCATGCATTCCACAGTATTGGGATCTGCTCCAAAACCTATATCATGTACTACCCACTATACATGCTTATTTTGCAGGAACTCGCCGTCCTCGTCGTCGCTTCTCGCCGTCCTCGCGCTGCTCGGACGCCGTCTCCGACCAGGCTGGGGACTCGTCGTCGCTCCTCGTTGTCCTCGCGCTGCTCAGACACCGTTTCCGACCACGCTGGGAACTCGTCGCCGCTTCTCGTCATCCTCACGCTGCTCCGACACCGCCTCTGACCATGCCGGGGACTCCTCGCCGTCCTCGCGTTGCTCGGACTCTGTCTCCGACTACGCTGGGGACTCATCGCCGTCCTCGTCGTCGCTTCTCGCCATCCTCGCGCTGCTCGGACACCGTCTCCGACCAGGCTGGGGACTCGTTGTCGCTCCTCGTCGTCCTCGCGCTGCCGGACACCGCTTCCGACCACGCTGGGCACTCGTCGTCGCTCCTCGTCATCCTCGCGCTGCTCGGATTTCGTCTCCGACCATGCTAGGGATTCGTCGCCGAGCTATCAAGTCACTCCATGCTATTCGGATCAGGGTGTTGATCCTGAGCAGCACATCGGGGGTCTTGATATGCGCCTCGCCTATTCGGAAGATTTTTTCCCGATCACTTGCTGTGCTCGGGGACTTCATCATCGACTACTCAGAAGATTTTCCCGATCACTTGCTGTGCTCGAGGACTTCATCATCGTCCGCTCGAAAGATTTTTCCCGATCACTTGCTGTGCTCGGGGATTTCGTCATCGCCTCGCCTGCTTGGAAGATTTTTCCCGATCACTTGCTGTGCTCGGGGACTTTGTCATCGCCTCGCCTGCTCGGAAGATTTTTCCGATCACTTGCTGTGCTCAGGGACTTCGTCATCGCCTCACCTGCTCGGAAGAGTTTCCCGATCACTTGCTATGCTCGGGGATTGCGTCATCGCCTCGCCTGCTCGAAAGAATTTCCCAATGACTTGCTGTACTCAGGGACTGCGCCATCATCTCGCCTGCTTGGAAGACTTTCCCGATCACTTGCTGTGCTCGGGGATTGCGTCAACACTTCACATATAAAGGCTTTGACCCTGACACCACGTGGCTGCGTCACCTACTATCAGACTCGGGGACTAAGTGGATAAACTTCACCTAACGGTGAAGCTATTGATTCTGACGAACCAAAAGTGGATATACTTCACCAAAGAGAAGCTCTTTTTAAAATTTTTTCTGAGCTCCTTACATCCGTCTGGTCAAGCAACTCTGAAGATCTGCACTTCCCGACGAATGCAAGGCGCTCGGGGACTAGTCATGGGGGTATAAACCCCCGGTACCACAAGACAAGACATGGGCCACACCATCAAGCTGGCCTTGCCTAGAAGACGAAAGCGTGCGGCGCAAGGCACTGCACCGCACTGTTATTGTACCAACTTGGATAGTTTACTTGTAACCTTGTCCCTTCAGACTATATAAGGAGGGACAGGGATCCAACATCTAGACCATAAGATCCACATATCTCATATCATAGCAATACAATCCAGCAACACACAGGACATAGGGTATTACGCCTCACGGCGGCCTGAACCTGAATAAATCTTGTGTTCCGCGCTTACAGCACACGTTTGCTCGTATCAGGCGCACCTTCACCGATCATCTACTACCTTGGGCATACCCGTTGGTAGACTATCGCCGGCATACCATTGACAGTCCGGGAGATGGTGATCTAGCTGGTTCGTCCTTTCCGTCCACTATATTTGCAGTGAGTTGTTGTTCTGGTCTTGGTCGGAAAGCAAACCGCTCTTCTTTCCCATTTATGTTGAATCTGATTTCTCCTGCCCCAACATCAATGTGAGCATTGGCTATGCTCAAGAAAGGTCTCCCAAGGATGAGGGATACTTTCGAGTCTGGTTGTATGTCTAGGACCACAAAATCTACTGGCAGGAAGAAGTCTCTTATCTTCACTGGAATGTTTTCCGCAATTCCCTCGAGGTAGCGAATTGATTGATCTACCAGTTGAATGCACATTGATGTGGGTTCCAGGGTTGAATATCTGAGCTTTTCAAAACTTGCTCCAAGATCGCATAATGCATTGTTGAAGTATTGTTCTCCGATCGAGCAATCAATAGTGGGGCATCCTGGATCTTTCTTCTTTGTAGGTGCTATATTGAGGATAGCCTCACTACATTCTTATGTCAGCTTGATGACTTCGGTGGTCGGCAGTGGTCTCTTCTTGTTTAGGATGTCTCTGATGTACCTTGCGTAAGTGGGGACTTGAAGGGCATCCAATGGTTGTATGTTGACAGCTTCTGGATGACTTCAATAAATCTGCCGAACTGCTCATCATGTTGATTCTTTTGGATTCTTCACGGGAATGGTAAGAAGTTGACGTCATGGAAATCTTGTGTCATTTCATGCTCTTGCGATACAACTTCTTCCACTTCAGCGTCTCTTTTTTCTTCTGGTTCTACTGGTGCTATCGGTGCCCTAGTTGCTCCTCTTGGATGTGTTCCTTTTGGATATGGGGGATCTTGGGTTGATTTGCCACCTCTCATAGTTATAGCTTTGACCTGCTCATGGTTAGTGGCAAAAGGCAATGCAGCAGACAACTGTGCTATTTGTGATTCTATCTTATTATAGGCAAGTTGATCTTTGATAGTAGAAGAAAAGTTATCCATTTTAGTATTTATATTTTCCAAGATTTTATTATTAGAAGCAAGTTTCTTAGCAATATTATCATTAATCTTAGCTTGTTCTAATATCAAATCTCTCAAGGATGGTTGTTTAGGATAGTTATCTGGGTACTTACGTTGGTTGGATTGTTGTTGTTGATTCCATCCTTACTTCTGTGGAGTAGAGTTGTTGAGAATAACGTTGATGTCTTCTTGCGGTGGATCAAACTTCACTCCCAAGTACTCTCCCCATTTGTTCTGTGTGTTGAATGTATCTTGAATAGCTTGACGATCCTTCTTGTAGTCGTCCATTGTTGACAGTTACTAACGCTATCAAAAGAGTGTAGCCAAACCTATCCTTTAGCAGTGGTAACAATACTTCTCATTGCAATCACTAGGGTTGTCAATCCCTATGCTCAAAGTATGTGGTTGTTGACACTTCTAACGTTGCTACTAGGAAGTTATTTTTAGCAACTGCGCCAAAAATGCTAATGGGTAGCTTTATAGGATAGATGATGGGATTCTGCAAGTGCACAAAACTATTATGTAGCACTTTACCTAGGAGTACCAGGTGTCAAATTTATATTTTCCCAAAGGAAGGCGGGGTTTGTGATTCCTAGGATCTGATAGTCAAAGATCTAGATATGGATAAATGGGGTAACAACCTTAGTGAGGATAAATCAATGAAGTATAACTAAGGTGGAAACACACTAGAATAGCTCTAAGTAGCTCTGGAGTTTATGGGAGAACTCTAACTCAATAAAAAATCAATTATTTGCTATACCAAAGAAACTACTATACTAGGGACGCGCAAAGTCCTAAACTCGTCGGGGTTCGACTGACTAGGCACCGTACACCTACAAGCCCTACGCTGATAAAACCAGACCAAAAGTGGTGGAATCTAGAGGATTCTAGGGCTGTCACCACCTAGAACCTACCACTACTATCCGTGGGTCTAGCCGCACTCAAGGGTAAGCTATAGCCTAACCACCGTGCTTAATCTATAAAACATACTACTCTAACTCCGGCCAAAGAATTAGAGCACTCTAACCAAGCAATGAGCAAGTATACAAATGCTTAAAGTATAACAATAAATAAATGAAGAAGGAGATCTTTATTACTGATAAGAGTGAAGAACATCGCAGAAGAGGTCGCCGACATGCCCGGCTCCTCCACGAACTTCCTCCTTCTCCCGACTTCTCTCTCACTACTCTACTCTTCTCTAGCTAGCACTATTTCTAAGAGCAGAGCTTCGCAAGACAGAGAGAGAGAGAGAGTAGGAACTACTTCTGACTTATAGAATGAGCTGAATCTCTAGTGGTTTCTTCTTACAAGTGAGGAAACAAGTCCTATTTATAGTGTAGGAGAGCTCTAGGGGTACTTGTAGGCGTCCTGGAGGTCGGTGGCCCGAAGTGGTAGGGCAGGCGCCCTACTAAGAGGCCGGGCGCCCCCTTGGATGCACCGCATTGCATCCAACGGCGCTCATTCCTCCTCAAAGGCGGTTGCAAGGTCGGTTGGTGCTCTGATTTGGCAGTTTGCAACCCCCGAGAGGATGACATGTGGGTCCATTGATCCATGGCACATCACTTGATTACCGATGGATGAAAACCAACTTTGTTTGATGGCTTGGATGACTCCCGGGGACCTTCCCTCGGATTGTGGACGTGGCACGTTGTAGTGACAGGGCGGGCGCCCTATTGATAGGGCCACCGGATCCTTGTGACATGATTCTGAGCCATTGATGTTGAATCAACGTGCCATAGGCCATTTAGGAGGATGGCACACGGATCCATGAGGTGGCAGAGTGCCTTTGGCACTTTTGATAGGGAGGGCGCCCTATTTGGAGGGCGGCCGCCCCCCATCTGGCTCCCACGTGGTAGCTGAGGTGCCAACCTGTCCTGGTTTGCTTCGTTTTTACCTGTTTTCACCATTTTTCCTGCATACACAACATTTCAAGAACATGTGGAACTAGGTGAGTTTTAAAGTGAGTTCTTTGCATTTCATATGGTTTTACCTTGATTATGGGTGAAATGTTGACGGTAAAACAGGGTGTTAGCGACCGTCAACATCCATCTTGGTTGATAATGCACACAGTTCTTCGTTTGTCTCCTCACTTTGATGACAATGTTGAGTGTTGTCATGGATCCAGCATTGATTTCTTGATATTTTCTCCATAAGTACTTCAGCTTTCCCCGGGGTGAGTGACAGGAATGATCCTTCAGCAGTTGCATCAAGTTGGTCATGACTCCTTTGAATTAATCCATGGTAGAAACCTTGCAGGAGTAACCAATCTTCTATTCCATGATGGGACAATCTGAGATGTATTCTTGGTAGCGCCCCCATGCTTTTGAAATGATTTCTTCTTTTTGCTGCTAAAAGTCGGTAATCTTTCCTCTTAAGGCATTGGTTTTGCCTATAGGGAAAAACTTTTCTAGGAAGGCCTTAGAACAATTTGCCTATGTGTTGATATGATCTTTGTTGGCGTAGAACCACTGTTTCGCTCTTTCCAAGAGTGAAAATGGGAACAAACGGAGTAGTATGATGTCTTGAGCAACGTTCTTGATGGTGCTGCTAATCCCCAGAAAATTCTGAAGATGAGCACTTGCATCTTCATGTGCCTTTCCACTGAATGATATAGCTTGGACCATGTTGATGAGGCTTGGCTTGAGCTCGAACTCTAAGTTATCGGTGTTGAGTGCTGGTCCGGTGCGGATGTTCTTGGTGCTTGATGTAGCGAACTCTCGCAATGTTTTCTGAGCCATGGCTTCAGGAACTTGGTGTTAGCTTATTCTTGCGCTGATTTGATTCGGATGAATGAAGTTGATTGAATCCTGTAATACCCTGTATAAAATGTAGACAAGAAAAACAAGGGGTAATTCTGTAAAAGCAGGTGTACTAGGTATGATTCTATCACTAAATATGTACTTGATCTTTTTCTCAAATGCCTTTCCGTTACTTCTCCCTGGTAAAGGCGCCAAAAATGCTTGTTGGTATTAATTAAATGTCACTTGGTAAATTCCTTAGCCACCTCTTTTAAACCTATACCTCTTACAATAACTAAGTTGCCATCCCTAGCATGAATATAAGAGACATGTATGGAAACTACCCAGAATAATACTAAGCAGTTATTATGAATGCAAGTGACTAAAGAGGATAAAGTATAAATAATTAAGTTCAAAGTATCTGCAAGCGCATAGATTAATTATACCATTGTAGCACTTTACCCGAGTATTTCAGGTTATCGACTTATATTTTTACCACAAGGAGAAGGTATGGAGCCAGGCATGAGTGGATAGATTCAAGATACATTACTTATGAATAGAATCAATCACATAGCACATACTTAAACAGGGGTAAGCCAATAATAAAGATATGAATATGATAATAATAAAGGCTTATATAACTTTCTAGAGAGGTGTGGACTATTCAAAATTAAAGTCAACCAAAGCATATGATTACTTAAGAGATCAGATTCTTATGTCATTCCTAATCAATTATGTTATTCATCTACTCTAGCAAATATACAATCATGTATAGCATAATTGACTCTTTATCTATGCATCAGGAACGTTATTCAGGATGAAGAAGAACAGAGCAAGTCTACCTTAATAATCTAGCTCTACTCTCTCTACATACGGGGAGTGGACTACAAAGGACTCAACGGGAGTGTCACATCCGCGATCTACCACATGACCCAGCATATAAAGCGCATTCGCAGACAAACAATATCTAAGCACCATGCCCCTATAATGTCGACCACTTAACCCACTCGAGTACTGGATTAAGCGCTTTGCGAACCCATGCATAAACTCATTACCAATCATAACCATATCAAATATATTACTAGAATAAACTAGGAACATAACAAACCGAAACATAGTCATAAAATAGCATAAAGTCATAATAAGAGATAATACAACAGAATTACCGGTCTCTAGTAGACAGGCGATCCAGAATCCTGAGCCGAAGGCACAACTCTACTTCAATCTACTATCTAGGTCTAAACTAGAACTTTGAGTGTCTAACTTTAATCTCTGGTGGAGAGCTCTTCTAATTGATATCTGATATATCTGATCTGAGAGATATGAAACCCTGGGGGGTCTGGGGCTGTTTATATAGGCCGGTGGGATGAACCATAGCCCTTGGATCAAATCGACTTCAACGGGCGGTGGAGATTGAAGTAAAAATCGGGATATTGGTCCACGTCGAAATGCAGGCAAAATGAACACCTAGCCAGGTCGGCCGACCTCCCCTGGCTGCCGTCTAGGCCCCGCTTCGTTAGGCGTGTCTCTGGTGTTCTCTGAAATATTCTTGTTCCACTTTTGCGTCGGAATTCGATATTTTGATCTGACATGTGGGTCTCCCTTGATTCTTTTCTGATTGACACCCTGCAAAACACAGATTCACCAAAACTCGTGGAATTCTGTCAGTTTAAACCCTATTCCATGTTTGAGAATGTTTTTATGCCCTTTTCCCTTTTCATGTTTTGTTGATGCTTAAAATTAAACAATAACTACCATCAACAGTGATCTAACTTTGTATACATGCTAGGATGTAGTGGCGTGGCAGGAAAGAGTGAAAACCCTTTGAAAAATGTTTATGAAAATGCTAACTCACATGCACAAGGTTGTGACACACTTTGGAGTTGGCAAATTTGCAAATGGGTGGTTGTTTCGAGCTCGCAATAAGCTTAGTTGGATCTTGAATGGATATATCATGTGGGTTGTGTAGCCTTTTGAATAAGTTTTCCAAAATATCCAAGATCATTGAAATCGGAGTTCAGAGCTAAAAGTGATCGCTGTTTTAGTGAGTGGAGATATACACAGGACGCTGGCACCGGATGCGGGTTTGAGAGCGTCCGGTGCATATAGTGCTATTTGGGCTGAGAAAGAGCACCAGACGCGAGTGGCGTCCGGTGGGTGCCCACCGGACATGTCCGGTGTGAAGATGGAGCTCTCAGGTGCTGCACAATGGCTAGTTTGTTTGGCGTTTTGAGCACCGGACGCTGCATTGGACGTGACCGGTGCAACATAACTGCGTGTTCGGTGCGTGCGCAGTGAGCCCATCAGAGGGGTATAATGGTTCTGTTCTTTTGGGGGCTATAAATTGGAGTTAGGGCCGGCCAAGACAACGAGTTGAGCACCTTGGGAATGTGTTTCCCTTGCTTGTGCTTGGCTTGGTGCCCTCCTACTCACTTGTGCTAATTGATATCGCATTTGAGAGTGAGAGATCGATCGCTAGTGCGTTGCATCGTGAGGATTGCTTCAAGTGGCACTAGGTATTCGAGTTGCAAGCCAGTGGTGCTTGTTACTCTTGGAGGTCACCACCTCCTAGACGGCTTGGTGGCGAGAGACTCTATGGAAGCAAGCAAGGAGTTGTGCTTGGCTCCGGAGAAGATTGTAAGGGGTTGGAGCTCACCCCGCGAGAGTCGCGAAGAGCATCGCTAGTAGAGCGAGACGTGAAGAGCCACAAGTGGTCCAGCTAGATCGAAGAGCAAGTGCTTGCGGGCCTTGGAGTTTGTCTCAACGGAGGACGTACCTTTGAAAGGTCCTAAATGGCTAGAGGGGGGGTGAATAGCCTATAAAAATCTACAAACAACACTTCACAAGCCGATTAGTAACAATAGCAAGCTTTGCAAAGCACTAGCTCTAAACTACACTATGCAAGCCAACTAGACAAGTATACTCCACTATGATCTCTAGTTCACACTCAAAGACTATGTTACTACTTTACACTACTCTTAAGTGAGCAACTAACTAACAAGCTACACAAGAGAGAAATACACAAATGTAAAGAGAAAAGGTGATTTCAATACCGCCGGTGAAGAGAAGATATGAAGTCCAATATAACCAATCAATCACATATAAGGGAAATCCTCGGTAGAGAGATGACACAAGATTTTTTACCGAGGTTCACTTGCTTGCCGGCAAGCTAGTCCTCGTTGTAGCGATACACCCACTTGGAGGTTCACGCGCTAATTGGCATCACACGCCAAACCCTTCTCAAGGGTGCCGCACAACCAACACAAGATGGGGATCCACCAAGCTACGAGCAATCCACTAAAGATGCCTTTCGCGATCTCCCGCGGGGATAGGCTCAAGAACCCCTCACAACTTCACCGATCGGAGGCGGAGACAATCACCAACTCCCCTCAACGATCCTCGCAGCTCCAAGTCGTCTAGGAGTCGGCAAACTCCAAGAGTAACAAGAGAAACCGCTGCGAAATACCACTACCAAGTGCCTCTAGATGATCTCAATCAATGCAATGCACTTGATGCTCTCCAAACTCACCAAATGATGAACACAATCAAGTAGGATGAGTGAGAGTGGAGTGGGAAGGCTCACAAGTATGTTATGATGTTTAGGAGTGCCAAGAGGTGCCCCACAAACCGTCCAAGTGACTATTTATAAGCCACACACAAAGAACTAGCCGTTTAGAGTTCACTGCGTACCGTCGGACTGTCCGACGGCCCGAGCGTCGGACTAATCCGCACGGTCCGACGCCTCGGATGAATGCCACGTGTTACTAGCCGTTTGAAGTCGAACGTTGGATCACAACGGCTATTTCCTCGCGCCAAAACGAACCGTCGGACGGTGGGTCGTCGGACTAACACCCGCGGTCCGACGCCCACTGCTACTGCACCGTCGGACTGAAATTACACAGCGCGTCGGACTAACGAACGCGGCCGTCCGACGCTTCCAGAGAGCTCCCCGAGCCCTGAAAACCGTCGGACGTTGGTCCGACGCTCACCGTCGGACTAACGCCGAGAGTCCGACGCTCTCAGAGCTCGCCACGTATTATCTCTCGCACGATCTGCACCGTCGGACGCTTCGGCTAATGGTCCGACGCTCAGAGACTAAGCGTCCGACGCTCACAGCAGTGTTAGCCGTCGGACCGAAGACATTGGTCCGACGCTCTGAGACTCTACGGTCCGACGCTCTGTTTTCTCAGGATTTTCACTCAAACCTTTCACCCTTTGTTCCCATGTGCTAACACCAATTGTTCTACACCTTGTGCACGTGTGTTAGCCTTTTCAAAAGAGTTTTCCAGGGGTTTGTTAGTGTCATTAGCATCTATATGCATATGCAATGATCATGAACACCTAGTGGCACTTGATAACCGTATTTCATCAACGATTTCGCCCCTCTTAATAGTACGGCTATCTATCCTAAATGTGATCACTCCCTCTATGGAGTCTTGATCACCAAAACCAAAAGAGCTCCTATTGGTTATACCTTTGCCTTGAGCTCCCGGTTTATTATCAACTTCCTTCTCATCTCTTGATGGACCTTGTGAACACCTATGATGATGGACTTATACCATTTGCATGGATGCCGTCAATAGGGCTTTCTCCTTTGTTGATGGACTTACACCATTTTCATGGACGCCGTCATTGCCCTTCACTTGTGACCTCCACCGACCCGGTCCTTTGCTCCATCTTGCCATTTGCTAATTAACTCTCATGAAACACTTAGAGCAATCGTTAGCAAACTAGGTTTCATCAATTATCCAAAACCAAACATGGGCTTTCAATCTCCCCCTTTTTGGTAATTGATGACAACCTTCACAAAGATATGAAATGAAAAACAAGTTTGCACTTTGGTAGTATTAGCTCCCCCTACATATGTGATTCCTTGTGTTTGGTTCAATTTTTCACATATGCATGAATTTGAAAGTTTGGGTGAGCTACTACTATCAAATGATGCTAAGGTATATAGAATGGACCTTTGAAGCGTGATACCATCGGAGTTGCGGAAATATACCATCCTTAGCACCATTGTTTACTAGTCATGCATCACAAACTCAAAATACCTCGTGAGATCAACATTTAAGTAAAAGAGGTACTTTGTATGGTATATAAGTCCTATGCATGCTAGTTTGTCAAATCACCATTCAAATCCTATTTCTAAGCATTTCATCAATTCAAACAAACATAGGAATTGAAGTTTTGACAATGCAACATTTCATATGTTAATGCATACACAAATGCAACAACTTATTCATGAGCTTGCTCCCCCTACTTGTGTGCTTTCAAAGTTTTAATTGACCCCTTTCCTTTCTTATCTTTGTGACTTTCTTCTCCCCCTTTGTCAACAATCACCAAAAATGGTACAAATTATGGGAATATCAAGTCAATAAATGGGGTTATTGTCACATTGGTTCAATCTAGATTACTTGCCTAGAATATGTAACTAAGTTTGATCCAAGGACAAGCTTCTTCACACCTCACTTGTAGGGTTATCTTGACCATGTTAAGTTACACATCATGAGCTCATGTTCTAAATTTAACACTAGCTTTGCAAGCCCATCAATATGTCATATGCTACCACTTGATCATACAAGCATAAAGAACAAAAGTGGTACCATATATACATGAAAGCATTTGATTTTTTTATGAATGAGCCTATAACATGCATTTTATGTCTACATGAACTAGACAAATCCTTATCAAAGTATGAATGCCATGTCAACCAATTTTACCTTGCTTTAGTCGAAGGAGAGGCATGTCATATAATGTAGGATGCTTTTCACTTCATGTTGGAGTAGTCTAGTATGTTTAGCTCATTTCTCAATTTGCAAAATCTTGACTCATCAAGTGGCTTGGTAAAGATATCCGCTAATTGATCTTCGGTGCCAACACTTTCAATTGCAATGTCCCCTTTGATTTGGTGATCTCTAATGAAGTGATGCCTTATGTCAATGTGCTTTGTTCTTGAATGTTGCACGGGGTTGTTGGTTAGCTTGATAGCACTCTCATTGTCACAAAGCAAAGGCACTTTCTTATATTTCAATCCAAAATCACTCAAAGTTGCCTTCATCCAAAGCAATTGTGCACAACAACTTCCGGCACTAATGTACTCCGCTTCGGCCGTTGAGAGAGCAACACTATTTTGCTTCTTTGAAGACCATGATACAAGTGACCTTCCAAGTAATTGACAAGTTCCACTAGTGCTCTTTCTATCCACTTTGCAACCGGCATAGTCGGAGTCCGAATATCCAATAAGCTCAAAATTGGACCCCTTAGGATACCACAACCCAACATCTTGTGTGCCCTTCAAATACCTCAATATTCTCTTTGCGGCTTTCAAATGACTTTCTCTTGGTGAGGCTTGAAATCTTGCACACATGCACACACTAAACATGACATCCGGTCGAGATGCGGTCACATAAAGGAGACTTCCAATCATTGATCTATATAGCTTTTGATCTATCATTTTGCCACTATCATCCAAGTCCAAATGCCCATTAGTTGCCATAGGGGTATTCATGGGCTTTGCATGTTCCAATCCAAATTTCTTCACCATGTCCCTTATGTACTTTCCTTGATTTACAAATGTACCATTCTTCATTTGCTTAACTTGAAGACCAAGGAAGTAGCTAAGCTCACCAATCATGGACGTTTCAAACTCACTTGCCATCATATTTCCAAATTCTTCACAAAAATCTTGATTTGTTGATCCAAAGATAATATCATCCACATATATTTGCAACACAAATAAATCATTACCAAGCTTCTTAGTGAAGAGAGTGGTATCAACCTTTCCCATTTTGAACCCTTTTGAGAGCAAGAAATCTCTCAATCTCTCATACCATGCTCTAGGTGCTTGCTTCAAACCATACAATGCCTTTCTTAGCTTGTATACATGGTTGGGCTTCTTTACATCTTCAAATCCGGGAGGTTGTTCCACATAAACCAACTCATTGATGTACCCATTGAGAAATGCACTCTTGACATCCATTTGATATAACTTGATGTTGTGGGCACAAGCATAAGCTAATAAGATTCTAATGGCCTCCAATCTAGCAACCGGTGCATAGGTTTCTCCAAAATCAAGACCTTCAACTTGAGTATAACCTTGTGCAACCAATCTAGCTTTGTTCCTTATTACTATGCCATCTTGATCTTGCTTGTTTCTAAAGACCCATTTGGTTCCTATCACATTGTGTTTCTTTGGTCTTTCCACTAGTTCCCAAACTTGATTTCTTGTGAAATTGTTGAGCTCTTCATGCATAGCATTAACCCAATCAACATCTTTCAATGCTTCCTCAATCTTGGTTGGCTCTATGGTTGACACAAATGAGAAATGCTCACAAATTTGAGCTAGTCTTGCTCTAGTTTGAACTCCACTTTAAATACCACCAATGATTTGATCCAAAGGATGATCCCTTGCAATAGAAACCGGTTGGAGAATAGGAACTTGATCATTGGATTGAGATGAACTAGCTTGTTGATCTTGCACTTGAGATTG
Source organism: Eremochloa ophiuroides (assembly GCA_038502445.1). Taxonomy (NCBI): domain Eukaryota; kingdom Viridiplantae; phylum Streptophyta; class Magnoliopsida; order Poales; family Poaceae; genus Eremochloa; species Eremochloa ophiuroides. The sequence continues at coordinate 32,689,996 of JAHLJS010000001.1, read as the reverse complement.
ATCTTGTGAGTCACTTGTACTTGCTTCATTTTCAACTTGCATACTAGTATGAATTGCACCATCATCTTCATCTTCATTGACTTGCCTTGGCCTAATATCACCAATATCCATATTTTTCATTGCATTTGCCAAGTCATTGCCTCTCACGTCACTAAGATTTTCAACTTCATCTTGAGAGCCTTGAGTTTCATCAAATTCAACATCATGTACCTCCTCAAGAGTACCACTAGCCAAATTCCAAACTCTATATGCCTTGCTTGTGGTTGAATAGCCAAGTAAGAAGCCTTCATCACATTTCTTTTCAAACTTGCTCAATCTTGTCCCTTTCTTGAGAATGTAACATTTGCAACCAAAAACCCGAAAATATGCAATGTTGGGCTTTCTACCATTCAATAGCTCATAAGGAGTCTTTGCAAGCATACCATGGCAATATAAACGGTTGATGTAATAGCAAGCGGTGTTGATTGCTTCGGCCCAAAAGGAATGACTAACATTGTATTCACTTAGCATTGATCTTGCCATATCTATCAAGGTTCTATTCTTTCTTTCAACAATGCCATTTGATTGTGGTGTATACTTGGGTGAGAATTGATGTCCAATACCATACTCATCACACAATTCATCAATCTTGGTGTTCTTGAATTCACTATCATTGTCACTTCTAACTCTCTTGATGGTTGTTTCAAACTCATTTTGGCTTCTCTTGACAAAAGATTTGAATAGATCATACACTTCACTCTTGTCAACTAGAAAGAATACCCATGTGTATCTAGTATAGTCATCCACAATCACAAATCCATACTTACTCCCACCAATGCTAGTGTATGTAGTTGGTCCAAACAAGTCCATATGCAAGAGCTCAAAAGCTTTACTAGTACTCATCATGCTCTTCTTAGGATGTGTATTTCCAACTTGTTTACCGGCTTGACATGAACTACAAAGCTTATCTTTCTCAAAAGTGACATCTTTCAAGCCTCTAACTTGATCATGCTTCACTAGTTTGTTCAATTGTTTCATTCCAACATGACCAAGCCTTCTATGCCATAACCAACCCAAACTTGACTTAGTGATCAAACAAGTTGACAATTGAGTTTCACTAGCATTGAAATCCACAAGATATAGGTTGTCATATCTAAACCCTTTGAATATCAAATTTGACCCATCAACACTAACAATTTCAACATCATCAACCCCAAATATGCACTTGAAACCAAGATCACAAAGTTGTGCAACCGAGAGTAAATTGAAATTCAAACTTTCAACTAGCAACACATTTGAGATAGACATATCATTGGAGATAGCAATTTTACCAAGTCCTCTCACTTTCCCTTTCTTGTTGTCACCAAATGTGATTGCATCATAGCCACTATTTGCACTTGTGTTGAGAGAGCCAAACATACTAGAATCACCCGTCATATGTTGAGTGCATCCACTATCAAGCACCCAATGCCTCCCTCCGGCTTTGTAATTGACCTACAAAAAGAGATCAATTCCTTTTAGGTACCCAAACTTGCTTGGGTCCTTGAAGGTTAGTGACTAAGCTCTTTGGTACCCAAATGGTCTTCTTCTTTGGATCCAACATGGATGTACCAACAAACTTAGCCTTCACACCATTTGAGCCCTTTGTGAGAACGTAGCAAGAATCAAACTTAATTGAGGATACATAAGCATTGGATTTCTTGTTTTTGCAATCTTGCTCTAAGTGACCAACTTGCTTGCATTTTGTGCAATACCGGCCATTTCTCTTCACAAAACAAGTCTTGTGAGGAGCAAAGGCGGTTTTGCCTTTCTTGGGGATATAGCCCAATCCCTCTTTGTGGAGAGATGCCCTTTGGCTACCCAAGCACATAAGCAAGCGGTCCTCACCACCATAAGCCTTAGCTAAGGAGTGATTGAGCTTTTTAACCTCCTCCTTTAGGTTCTTGTTCTCAACTACTAGTGAAGGGTCACTAGTGGGTGAGGTAGTAGTGGAAGTGCTACAAGAAGGGTTAGTGGTAACAACAATAGGTTCACAAGATATGTCACATGTTACACCTATGTTGCAAGTTTTAGTTTCTTTCTTTTGCACTTGTTGTTGCAAGTCTTCATTTTGCTCAACTAGAGAAGAATGAGCTTCATCAAGCTTAGTGTGAACATTTTGGAGCTTCTTATGGTCTTCCTTTAGACTCTCATAAGATGCTCTAAGTTCCTCAAGTTCTTGCTCAATGGATTGTTTATCCTTGCGCAAGCCCTTGCATTCCTTTCTAAGTTTATCAAAATGAATACGTGCATCATCAAGCATTTCAATTAATTCTTCTTTTGTTAGGTCATCATCACTATCATCATCACTAGATTCGGTGTCGGATGATACCTTAGAGCCCTTAGCCATGAAGCAAGAAGGAGTGTCGAAGATGGAAGGCTTGTCATGAATGGCAATGCTTGCATGTGCCTTCCTCTTGCTCTTCTTATCATCATCACTCTCTTCATCACTTGAGGAGGCATCACTATCCCATGTCACCACATGAGAATAGTTCTTCTTCTTCTTGTATGAAGATTCCTTCTTCTCTTTCTTCTCCTTCTTCTCATGCTTGTTCTTCTTTTTGCCCTTGTGATCATCTTCACTTGAGTGTGGGCAATCGGCTACCAAGTGATCTTTGCTTCCACAATTGAAGCATCTTCTTGGGCCATCAAATCTTCTTGCATTCTTCTTTCTTCTTGCCCGGTAGCCCTTCTTCTTCATGAACTTGCCAAATCTTCTTACTAGAAGGGCCATTTCTTCATCACTTTCACTTGTGCTAGAGGGATCTTCACTTGACTCTTCTTTGGCCTTGCTCTTGCCCTTTGATGAGGATGTGGCTTTGAATGCCACACTCTTCTTCTTCTCATCTTTGGAGTCTTCATCTTTTTCCTTCTTCTTCTTATTGATCAACTCTTCTTTATCATCATCATCTCTATAAGCATCATCGGTCATCACCTCCGCTAGCACTTGATTTGGAGTCAATTCACTCAATGTTGTCTTCACCAAGACCGTGATCAATGTGGCAAACCGCTTGGGCAAGCTCTTCAAGAACTTCATGGAGAAGTCACTATCCTTCACCTCTTCATCCACGGCCTTGAGATCATTCACAATGACTTGCAATCTATGGAACATCTCCGGCACGGTTTCATCATCCTTCATCTTGAAGCTTGCAAACTTGTCCTTCAAGATGTATGCTTTGGCGGCCTTTACACCCTTGGTGCCCTCATATGATTCCTCAAGCTTCTTCCAAGCTTCATGAGCGCTCTCAATATTCTTGATTTGCTCAAACACTTTTTCATCTACGGCCTCATGAATAGCACAAACCGCAATGTCATTGAGTTGAAGCAATCTTTCTTCGGCGGTTGTGGGATTGGCCGCATTGGCAATCTCAATCTTTGTTTCCACAACCTTCCAAACCTCTCTATTGATTGACTTGATGTGTGAGGTCATCTTGCTCTTCCAATATGCATAATTTGTGCCATCAAATTGGGGTGGCTTCTTGGTGTTGTTGATGTGAATGTTGAGTTGAGCCATTTTTACACCGTAGGTTGTTAAGCCTCAAATCAACGGTGCCTCGGCTCCGATACCACTTGAAAGGTCCTAAATGGCTAGAGGGGGGGTGAATAGCCTATAAAAATCTACAAACAACACTTCACAAGCCGATTAGTAACAATAGCAAGCTTTGCAAAGCACTAGCTCTAAACTACACTATGCAAGCCAACTAGACAAGTATACTCCACTATGATCTCTAGTTTACACTCAAAGACTATGTTACTACTTTACACTACTCTTAAGTGAGCAACTAACTAACAAGCTACACAAGAGAGAAATACACAAATGTAAAGAGAAAAGGTGATTTCAATACCGCCGGTGAAGAGAAGATATGAAGTCCAATATAACCAATCAATCACATATAAGGGAAATCCTCGGTAGAGAGATGACACAAGATTTTTTACCGAGGTTCACTTGCTTGCCGGCAAGCTAGTCCTCGTTGTAGCGATACACCCACTTGGAGGTTCACGCGCTAATTGGCATCACACGCCAAACCCTTCTCAAGGGTGCCGCACAACCAACACAAGATGGGGATCCACCAAGCTACGAGCAATCCACTAAAGATGCCTTTCGCGATCTCCCGCGGGGATAGGCTCAAGAACCCCTCACAACTTCACCGATCGGAGGCGGAGACAATCACCAACTCCCCTCAACGATCCTCGCAGCTCCAAGTCGTCTAGGAGTCGGCAAACTCCAAGAGTAACAAGAGAAACCGCTGCGAAATACCACTACCAAGTGCCTCTAGATGATCTCAATCAATGCAATGCACTTGATGCTCTCCAAACTCACCAAATGATGAACACAATCAAGTAGGATGAGTGAGAGTGGAGTGGGAAGGCTCACAAGTATGTTATGATGTTTAGGAGTGCCAAGAGGTGCCCCACAAACCGTCCAAGTGACTATTTATAAGCCACACACAAAGAACTAGCCGTTTAGAGTTCACTGCGTACCGTCGGACTGTCCGACGGCCCGAGCGTCGGACTAATCCGCACGGTCCGACGCCTCGGATGAATGCCACGTGTTACTAGCCGTTTGAAGTCGAACGTTGGATCACAACGGCTATTTCCTCGCGCCAAAACGAACCGTCGGACGGTGGGTCGTCGGACTAACACCCGCGGTCCGACGCCCACTGCTACTGCACCGTCGGACTGAAATTACACAGCGCGTCGGACTAACGAACGCGGCCGTCCGACGCTTCCAGAGAGCTCCCCGAGCCCTGAAAACCGTCGGACGTTGGTCCGACGCTCACCGTCGGACTAACGCCGAGAGTCCGACGCTCTCAGAGCTCGCCACGTATTATCTCTCGCACGATCTGCACCGTCGGACGCTTCGGCTAATGGTCCGACGCTCAGAGACTAAGCGTCCGACGCTCACAGCAGTGTTAGCCGTCGGACCGAAGACATTGGTCCGACGCTCTGAGACTCTACGGTCCGACGCTCTGTTTTCTCAGGATTTTCACTCAAACCTTTCACCCTTTGTTCCCATGTGCTAACACCAATTGTTCTACACCTTGTGCACGTGTGTTAGCCTTTTCAAAAGAGTTTTCCAGGGGTTTGTTAGTGTCATTAGCATCTATATGCATATGCAATGATCATGAACACCTAGTGGCACTTGATAACCGTATTTCATCAACGATTTCGCCCCTCTTAATAGTACGGCTATCTATCCTAAATGTGATCACTCCCTCTATGGAGTCTTGATCACCAAAACCAAAAGAGCTCCTATTGGTTATACCTTTGCCTTGAGCTCCCGGTTTATTATCAACTTCCTTCTCATCTCTTGATGGACCTTGTGAACACCTATGATGATGGACTTATACCATTTGCATGGATGCCGTCAATAGGGTTTTCTCCTTTGTTGATGGACTTACACCATTTTCATGGACGCCGTCATTGCCCTTCACTTGTGACCTCCACCGACCCGGTCCTTTGCTCCATCTTGCCATTTGCTAATTAACTCTCATGAAACACTTAGAGCAATCGTTAGCAAACTAGGTTTCATCAATTATCCAAAACCAAACATGGGCTTTCAACCTTGTGGTGACAAGTGAACCTCCAGGAAATAAATCACCGTGTCAACATTTTCCCTTCCTTCGCGGTGGTTTGCTCCCTTCTACACAAGTCATTTACTTTGTGCATTACTTTACTTGTGTAGTTGTAGTTGCTCTTGTGAAATCGGTTAGCTTATGTAGCTTGCCACTCACCTTCTTAGCTTGTGTAGCTTAGAAGTGGTGTCTCACTTAGTTTGTGTAGCTAAGTGAGTTGCGCTCCTTGATTAGGATTGTGTATCCTTGTCATTGAGCACGTAGTGAGCTTAGGTGCTTAGTGCACTTTTGCTTGCTAGTTGGTAGGAGCTCCCTGGTGCTTAAAGTACTAGTGCTTAGGTTTGCGTGACCTTGCGCTAGAATGATTTAGGGAAGCTCAAACTAGTCTTACACCTTTGTTTCTTGCTAGGATCTTTTACAAGGTGCTTGGAGTCTTAGTTAGGGTAGTGAATTGTCGCTAGAACCGAATATGTTTTATTCCACTGTGATTAGTTATTGAAACAGACTATTCACCCCCTCTAGTCCGCCATCTTGACCCTATAGTTAGACCGCACAAAATCCACCACATAGCACAGAGGAATAATATGAGGCATGCAACAACAAGAAATGTCATTGAGAGGTGTTTTGGAAGGCTAAAGGGTCGTTGGGAATTTTATGATCTCCATCTTATTTTCCTATAAAAACTCAGTGCCAAATAGTAATGGCCTGTGCTCTTTTGCACAATTTGATTTTGCAAAATATGTCTCGAGATCGAATGGAAGTTGAGGATGAATCACTGTCTTCTTCGATGGAAGTCGTTGAGAGTTAAGTTGGTCAGCCAGAATTTATGACATGTATCTCATCTTCTAACGAGTGGACTAGTTTTCGAGATGTTCTAGCTCAGGGGCTATATAATAACTATAGGGCTTCTAGTTCTAATTGAGGTCTGTTATTAATTTGATATGGTTATGATGTTGATTGTAGTCTTTTAGTAATTTGTTTCTAATATGGTATCAATGTTATGTAGCTATGGAGCTTTTTGAGAAGTCAACTCCTGTGCGTGGAAGGAGAAAGAATAAAAGAAAGTGGACTGTGGCTGAAGATGATTAGCTTATGAGAGCACTATATGAGCTATCCTTAGATCCAAAGTGGAAGGGGCAGGGATGCTTTATCAATGGATATCTAATTCTACTCGAGAGAGTTCTTGCTGAGAACTTACCAAACAGTGGAATTTCTGCATTTCCTTATGTTGAGTCTAGAGTTAGGCATTTTATGATAAAGTATGGAGCACTCGAACAGATGCTAAACAAAAGCGGCTTTACCTAGTATGAGAATAGGAAGATTCTTCAATAGGAAAAGAATCAATATGATTTACATTGCAAGGTAGGATATATGGAAATAGTCTAACTACAATCCATATGTTCTACTGTCTCGACTCTTGAGTATATATCTAGACATAGCTGCAAGCTGGTACGGTTTTTGCCTTATAGCTCGTTATTGTTTGCTCAGTTGTGTACATAAATTGCTTGCTCAGTTTAATTGATTCAGATTCAGAAATTTTCTGCAACTTGGCAATCTGATGAGTTAATGTAGAGCAACAGAGGTCATATGATATGTGTTATAGAGATAAGTTTAGAGGTGGACAATGGTGTAGAGCAATGTTGTTTTTCTATGTTTGTTTCATTCCCAGATTAGTCATTCTGTAATGCTAGTTGTTGATCTACCTTTTTCAGCATATATAAGCAGTGACACATCACAACAACTATTAACATGTTGCCACTGTCTTATGTAGTTAAATCCTGATGCTAAGGGCTTATACGGCATCACATTCCCTTACTATGATACATTATCTGCAATCTATGGAACTGATATAGCTACTGGTGAATATGCAGAAGGTATTTGTGAAGCTATTGAAAACTTGGAGGTAGAGTTTACAAAATATGGTAGTCAACATGAGTAAGAGGATGATAGGGTGTCTAGAGAAACTATTGACTCAGCATCATCTAGCTTTAATAGGAGAAAGAAATGATGGGAGGGGGAAGGAAAGTGCATCAGATGATCCTCTTTTGGACATGCTAAATGAAGTCCAAGGTGATCTAAAGGGTGTGGCTATGCATGTTGGGAAAATGGCAGTGGTGATGGAACATGAGCCTGCTATTCAAGAGAAAATGATGAATGATAATCCACAACAAATGTTAAGAGACAAGGCAGTGGCAGAGCTGCGCAAGCTTTGCTTTACTGGTACCGAGCAAATCAAAGTTGTTGTAGTTTTCATGAAAAATGCTAGAACAAATGAGCATACTTTTAGATGTCCAATAAGGAGGGAATTCATACTAAACATGCTTAACAATGCGAGAAATATAATTTTCAGTAAGTAGCTGCATCTCCGTTGCGTTTTGTGGTTTTCATTACGTAGCTACTTACTTTGCTTAGTTGCGGAGTATATAAATTTCTGCTAGAAAACTTTCTTTTTAGATGTCCACTAGAAAGCTTAATAGGTATGGAAGTCCATATGCTGAATTTCAGCATCTATCATAAGAAGTATTATAATAGAAAGGGAGGAAGCTACTGTGGTTGATGTTCACCGCTACTCTGCAAATGCAGTCCTTATATGCTGTGGGGAAAAAAGGTGCTTTTGAATTTGTACCAAGGCAAAAGTTGCTTTTGGACAAAAGCACCTAGCGCTTTTATCCTCTTTGGTTGGCTTTTGGATTTTGCAAAAGCAAATGCAGGTTGGAAAGCCCAACCAAAGGGGGCCTTAAAGCCAGTTTCGGAGAGCTTCTAGAGCTGATTGTAATCTGAATCTAAGAGGAGCTCTGTCAAATGGTTTTTCTGAGTGAGGTGATTCTCTAAAATGAACTAAAGGCCTAAGAGCTAAAAAAAAAGTAGCTTCTTTTGGTTCTGCGAAATAATTCTCTGCCCTGATTTTAAGAGTTTATTTTAGAGAATCATAAAGAATCATTTTCAGCCCAATCATTTCTCTCAGAGAATCGACTACTATAGAAAATCAGAATCAAATAGAGCTCTACCAAATTGGCCACTGGCTACACATTCTTTTCTTGGCACGAATAATCCAAAGCAAGAATTCACATTCTAAATATATACTAGTTCGAAGGAAACACAAACAAGAAATCTTGTTTCAGACGCTCAAGTCTTGAGCCCATCACTCGTGCTTTTGCAGGTGCGATAGCATCTGCTCTGCTTTCCTAGCCCCTGGCCAAACAGCAGGGCACAATAGGCAGAGTGGCAGTTTTTTTATAATGGATAATATCCGGCTTGAGCCCTCCTCTTTAAGGAAGGGGCATCAGTCCAACATACACTGTTTATTTATTCTCTGCATTATATATGCGTCGCTGATTCCATGCAGCTTTGCCGCCGCCTCCTTCATGCTGATGCGTTCTTCCGGGCATGATCTGGTGCAGCAAAGCCCAACATTTAGCACTGAATGCAGGAAATCTACTCTACTTTTCTCTACAGCCATTGAGGTTTCCTTGCAAAGGTCTATCTCTTGCAGCAGATGCGGATCAACAATTTCCAACACCTTGTTAGTAAAGTTGATCTCTGTAAACTTCACAATGTCCAATCCATCCTTGAAAATATCATCTGTTGGCCTCCGCCGTATGAATATTTCTAAGAGAACAACTCCAAAGCTATATACATCTGTGGCTCTTGAAACTTGACCACCTGCTGCACATTCTGTACATCACATATAGCAAGAGGTAAGATCCACGCGCATGCTTAGAGTCAGGTTACATATTAAAGAAATCACAATGTGCAACAAGCAATACCTGGAGCAACATATCCTATGGTTCCCTTTATTGCAACAGAAGAAGTTGAAATTGAGTCACCAAAAGATGATGCTGGAAGATGCATTTGTAACCTTGCAAGTCCAAAGTCCCCAACATGAGCTGTCATATTATCATCCAAAAGAATGTTGCTTGGTTTCAGATCACAATGAATGATACATCCTTGATGGTTATGGTGTAAGTACGCCATTGCCTCCGATACATCCACGATGATGCTTAACCTTTGACCTAGTGTAATATAATTCAAATTTGAAGCGATTTTATCTCCTTGCCTTGAATATAGCAATTTATGCAAGTCCCCTCCTGGCATGAACTTATAAACTAGTGCTTTGAAATTGTTTCCTCCAAAATCAATGCTAGAGCATGCAGTTAGGATAGGAACTAGGTTTCGATGCCGAACATTTCTCAAAGTATTGCATTCTGTCATGAAGCTCTTGTGTGCTCCACTTATCTCTAGGTTGAAGACTTTCACGGCAACCAGATTTTGTTCTTGAAATAATTTTCCTTGATAAACAGAGCCGTATCTTCCTTTGCCAATCAAATTAGATGACGAGAATCCTTCAGTTGCTCTTGCAATATCGTTGAAGGAGACTTTGGGGAATTTTGTGTCCAATAATGGCGAAGGAATTGATTTTCTCTTATGTTTTCTCCTCCGCAGAAACCAGATTGTAATGAACGCACCAATGGAAATCATGATGGCTATCGGGATCACAACTTTCAACACATCAATTTTTTTGTGCTTAGCTGAAGATTTTGAAGGTGCAATGGAACATGCATTTAGGTGTAGCTCCAATATCCCACCGCAGAGCTTCCGATTTCCAGCAATTTGTATTGCAGTCACGTTCTTGAATATGCCTTTTGTTGGAACATCACCTTCAAGATTATTGTATGACAAATCTAGCTGCTCAAGAAGTTGTAGGCTACCAAGAGATACAGGTATCCGCCCAGTTAGGTTGTTATGAGAAAAGTTTAGAACCTTCAGACTACTTATGTTTCCTAATGAAGTAGGGATTTTTCTGCTGAAACTGTTCTGGTCCAACTTGATTTGTTCCAAACTTTCACAACTACCCAAACTGTTTGGAATATGTCCAGATAGATTATTGGATGATAAGTGTAAGTGTAGGAGTTGCTTGGCATTGCCTACTTCGAAAGGAAGAAGTCCATTGAACTTGTTGATTGATAGTTCTATTTGGGTTAACGTCGGAATTTTGAATATCTCCTTTGGTATGCTTCCATGAAGATTGTTATTGGAAATGCTTAGTATCTGAAGACTTGAAAGTGAACCAAAGCTCACAGGAAAATGTCCATCAAATTTGTTAGAGTCAAGATAGAGATATCCAACTTGAGATAGATTTGAAAGAAATGATGGAATGGACCCTGTAAAATGGTTGGTCTCTAAGAATAATTCTTGGATACTACTGAGAGTGCCAAGCCACTCTGGAAGCACCCCTGTAAATTCATTATAGTCCAACGCTAAAATAATCAAGTTGGGATAGTTTAGTTTACCCGAAGGAAGACTACTAGATAATTGATTTCCTCCCAAATACAGTTCCATAAGTTGAACAGAAAGGTTACCTAGAGAATTTGGTACTTGACCTTGTAGAAGATTACGTGCGATTGATAAAATTTGTAGTTTAGTGCAATTGGCCAGGTTATTCAAAAATTCCCATTCTTGCTTGTTGTATGCTTGCAGTTTATTCATCTCAAGATTTAAGTAAAACAAATCTGTAAGCTTGCCAAAGTAGCTAGGCACAATCCCACTAAAATTATTACTTGATATCTCGATGTATTGCAGGTTGGACATGTTTGCAAGCGAATGGGGTATATGCCCATGGAAGAAGTTGTAATCCAATCCGAGTGATAGGAGGTTGGGTAGAGAATTTCCAAGGTTGGATGGTATGGTCCCGCTTAGTTGGTTGTAAGCAAGACCAAGACCAACAAGCATAGAAAGATTTAAGATGGATTCCTGAAATGTACCGGTCAACTTGTTGATGCCTACGTAGAGGACCCGTAGCATATGCAACTTTGCAAACTCTTCTGGGATGTTGCCCTGGATGTTATTAGTTGCGCAACTAAGCCTTATCAGCGTTGTTATATTCGCAAGAGCAGCAGGGATGGTTCCGGTAAGATGATTATGGAACAGTGACAAGTTTTCAAGGTGTTGAGGCAAATCAGGGATTTCTCCAACTAGGTTGTTATTGTTCAGCCATAGAAACCTGAGACTGGAACAGTTTGAAAAGCTTGGTATGGCTCCTTGCAACGAGTTGTTACTCAAGTAGAGGGTTTGGAGGCGGTGCAACTGACCAAGGGATGTGGGGATCTCCCCACTGAATCTGTTCGTGGACACGGAGAGATAATTTAGGAGAGTTAGGTTACCAAGTGAAGGAGAGATCTGCCCAACTAAGCCTTGGTTTTCTAAGACGAGGGAAATGACTCTGCGTGGAGCTTTCGCTCTGCATTGAACACCTTCCCAGTTGCAGAAATGGGTGCTCTCATTCCAGGACACCAGGGCTTGCTGTGGGTCTAGAATGACTGCTCTCTTGAATTCAAGCAGCGACATGCGATCTGTCACGTTTCCATTTAACGAGCTGGAGATCACAGCATGCGCATTGCAAACCATCAGTACCAAAAGAAACTTCCTGATTGCAGTAGCCTCCATGACGATCGCAATACCTAGGGATAATTATTAATTAATCAACCACCAAAACTTGTGTGCATATTGTGGACCAAAACTATCCACGAGAAATACCTGATGTCCTGATGGGTCCGTGTTACAGCATTTTATTCTTGCAGTGGCAGTGCGCACTGGTTTGCCGTACTGTTCCTTTTGGGCAAGATTCAACAGAACTCCAGTGGTTGTGCTGCACGGGTATAACGCCCCACAATTTCACTACCAAGGTAAAAATGCCGGCTTAAGGGTATTACCCGACAAGGCGTCGGTTTCTCAAGTAATTACTCTAATCAGAGTGTTGATGTAGAATAATAGTTAAGACTTTACGACGAGTTCATTGCATTTAACAGAGAAAAGTTCTATGAATATTACGTAATACAAATACAGTAACAACTCACATGTGTTATACAGCTCCAATTCTTTTTGGTATTCTCTATTTCTCCTGGGATTTTCTATAGCTCATTTGCTTAGCATCTGACATCATCAAAAGTTGCCTCATTTCATCTGAATGGGGGAGGATTAATAGCAAGAGTGAGTACAAAGTCCTCAGCAAGCATATAATAAAATCATATGAAATACATGCCTAGGCATTTATCATATCCATTCTCAATAGACAATCATTTGTTAAAAAGTTGTACATTTAGAAATTAGTTTAATCAATCTACTATCACCCATATAGTGAGATAGAGCCACCTGTAGACTCCCGTAGCCTCTATTCCGAGAGACATGACGTGAGTTCACGATTTAACACTGCCCAAATTTGTATCTCTTTACCCATGATTACCCTGACTAATTTTCCAACACGCTTTCTTTTGTGCAACTCATGGCCAAGATACCAAGTTTCCCCATTTCATATGTTATACATCCACATCTTTTCCACGTGCACTAATATATGCGTCTGGGTGCACTTCATTAACACCTGAATGGGACTTCATTGCCAAACTTCTCCTCACTACCTGTGTACCCACAGGGAGGTATAACAACTTGATGGGTACTAGCTCGGCCTGTCTCGAACGAGTTCATCATGGTCATACATGATGAGTGAGAGGATTTTAGTCCTTATGTTTATAACAGTACGTGGAGAGAGCCTAACCCCCACCATAATTCCTTATCTAATTCCATGAGCTCTCTCTCTCTACACACTGTTCAATTATCATCCATCATAATCATCATGTACGTTGGGTTTAATTTAGAAAACAGTTTTTATGCATATTTGAAAGTAGAAACTATTTTTAAAGCCGATTCATTATCTAGACTTGCTTGTGTCATAAAAAATTAACACTCGATCCGTTTGAACTCTCGGGATGCTATTATACTGTTTTAGCCTGCTTCCTGTAATATTTTTTCGATAAAGTAAGCTTTATTACTTTTCAAGATTATTATATCGAGTTGATACAATCATCTTGAAAATACTCCCGACTGCGCCCTGTAATATAGTATTTATGTATGGTATTTGTCAAACTAGAGTAGATGTAAACATATGTTTACGTAGGCCATGTCTCGTTCTACAGTCAAGGTACTTCCACGAATAATGTATTAGTTGGCTGCTTCACCAAATTAGCAGATCGCACATGTTGAAAAATGGCTCTCTCCTCCCCTGCCCCCTCGCCCTTCCCCCAACCCTCCACCACCGGCGCCCTCCCCCCTCTCCGCCTCATCCTCGTCGCCGATGACGCCTAACTGGCTGCTTCTTCGGCGCTCATGGGGTCGGCCTCGGATCTGGCCACCCGGCTGGATTTTGACCAAGGTCTGGAGTTCCAAGACGATATTCGGCGCCGCTTCAAGTCCCCGGTACATCACCCACTCCCCTCCCCTCCCCGGATGGATCGTTCTTTCTGCTCGCGATGTTTCGAAGATTTCTTTTCCGACTGACGGAAGATTCAGTCGGTCTCGCACTTCAATCGTGTTTGGGTGGTCGTGCTGCTGATTTTCATGTCCAGTTCTTGAGCACAAACCACTTTTGGTTCTCGGTGTTTTCAAAATCAGTGGGGTTCGAAGTCTATAGGCTTCGCAGGGTGATCACCTCTATGTTCGATGTCTATTTCCACCTATGGAGTAATGGCACACCGCACTGGGAACGTGAGAAAAGGGCCTGGGAACTTGAACAGGAACGAGAATGGACAACAATCCTCTCAAAGTCATCTAAGTGCAAAGCAAAGAAGAACATGAAAGTTCAAAAGAGAGTTGACTTTGCAGAGAAGATTGTTCAATCGCCTCCAAAACAGAAGTCTCCTCCGTGTGATTCAATTGTTTTTGGTTCTTTTGTCACCAAGGTGGCACCTCTTCCTCAATCACTCCTGCGATTTGGCTGTTCTTCACCCGAAAGTGGAAGGCTGATGATTGAGCCGATGATCCAGCCGAGTTTCGCGGCAAGTGAAGCAGGCAATTCCGTTGGTTTTTCAAATTTGAATCCTCCATTGCCCTGCCCCAATTGCCTGTCCTTGGGACATCTTCGGGCCGACTGTAAGCTTCCACCCCGCTGTTTGCGCTGTCTGAAATTGGGCCATACAAAGCATTATTGCTATCAGAAAGGCAGCTTGGGGCGGAGCCCAAACTACCTCACCCGAAGCTGGCCCAGACTGGTCTGGAGGCCCAAACCTCAGTCTGCCATGCTGGAAGAGCACCCTAAGGCAACAAACACTGGGCGGCTCAACCGCCTTGATTCTAGCAATGACTACCGGGACTCTCCGCCTTCCAACTTTGATGAACAGCAGCCCCAGTTCCATCTAAACATGCAAACGCCGCCGCCCAGTCTAGAAAACCCCAATCCATCTATCGAAGAAGTTGAAGCTGCGGTGGAGTTAGCATCACCCGATCCAATGGCGAACTTCCCCGTTGATCCTTCTCCATACCTGGTTGCTGGCCTCACGGTTGACCATGGATGGAACCACCCTGCTCGCAGCAGGGTAGCACTTGGTGGTGAACCGGCCATGGAGCATGAAGATTACGCCATCGTCTCCATCGAGCCGATGCCGGTGGAGAACAATCAGCTGTGGCCTACGCTCACGATGGTCAGGCATTTCCTCGAAGACACTCAGCGAGTTCGGGTAATCTCAGATCATCTCTCCCGCATTGGCCTGGTTCTGATCAGATTAGCTACGGTACCGCAGAGGGATCAGCTTGTGCGCAATAGTCCTATGAATTTCCATAATCGGGTAGTTCGAGTAGTCAAGCATGATGAGGGGATTAACAGTCGCTTCTGTGCATACACCCACCTGGCTTGGATCATGTTTCTTGCTTTTCCGTTGGACTTTCAGCGAGATACCTATGTTGCTGCTGCTGTTGCACCATTTGGTAGGTTGATTGCTTGGTACACAAATGACAACAAGTCCAGATTGCTTGCTCGTGTTCTGCTGTTGAACCCTAACAGAGCCCCCTGCATCCTTGTTGTTTCTAGAGGATCAGTCATGGGAGGCCTCGAAAGATCCTGGTCGGTTCCTGTTTATATCTTGAATGGCAATTTCCCAGATGAATTTCAGGGCGATGAAGATCCCGTCCCCTTTGACGGAGAACCACATCCGGAGTTTGGGCCACCGGTCATTGGTTTGCACCCGGTCCAACCGGGTTGGCCACAAGAGCATCAGGGAGCAGACATTGCGCATGGTGTCCATGGCAATGCCAATAACCAGCATCATACAATCCACCCAATCCATGGAGATGTGGCACCAGCAGCACAGGCAGCCGCCCCAGTGCAAGCACCGGATGCGCTGCTTCAAGATCCACCAGCCCCTCAAGCTCCAGCAATGGCTCATCAGGCAATGCCAGTGCAGAATGCAGATCCACAGGACAACCAAGGATGGCCAGCATGGGAAGCAGCAGTGGCACAGCAACACCCACAGCCGGTTCCTCATCATCCAGCCAATCAGCAGGACATGATTAGCATTGATATCTCTAGATCTTCGATGAGTTTCTTCAGAGGCCAAGGCTCGGACATGCCCCTTGATTTATCTGACCCCTCTGCCCTGACCAGTGATGCAACTTCGAAGACTGTGACACTGCTACCGATTGATTTGAATTTGCTGGCACCTGGGAAGTCACTGGCTGGTTTCACTCTCGAAGGCTTGTTTGCCCCTGTGTGCACAACTCACCTCTTGGGTCCAGGCCGATCATCATCAGCAGTGCCATGCTCCCTGCCTCTACAGAAGAATCTGTCACTCGCACTAGCATGGAGATCGCTATTTGGAAGCCAACAGGGGCGGCCTTGGCTATCCAGCTCTATGCGATGGCAAAAGACAAAGCGCAAAGCAACCCAGAAGCAAGCTGTTGATGGTGGGGAGCAATGTGCTAGCCCACCACACTCTGCAGTTTCGGTTTCAGCCCAGGAGCAGCAGACAGACAACTTCTAGCCCACCACTTTTGAGTTTGAAGCACCACCATCGCAGCCTACCTCCTCGCTACTTGTGTACAGAAGACGCCCCAGGCCCAAAAAGAGTACTCTTGGCCTGCCGAAGGTAACCTCAGTCAGCAACCCTGCCCTGACAATTGTGGAGCAGGGAGCTAGACGTAGCCAGCGTCTACGGGCAAAGAAGGGCGGGTTCTGCTACAGACTGGAAAGCAACCCAACCAAGAAGCGCAAGATAACAGCCTTGTAGATCAACAGCAGTGATGGCGAAGTTGGACCTGTTCCGGTGGCTACGCTCCAGGCGTGGGGAATCTCCTGTAGAGTAGATCCTGGTGATCTCTCTAAAGGCACGCTGATGGAATCACCATCAGCCGCAAGCGCAACGGTTCCCAATGATCAGAGTAGCCAGTGATTCTGTTTGGCCAGTGATGTTCGTTGCCTCTTTTGTGAACTTTTCTGTCTTCGTGTTCATGTTATGGTGCAGCATGTTAAGTCCTTGCTTGTGGAAGATGTTTATGTCAGTGGACAACAGTAATTCTGGCTTAGCATCGTTTTATTTTTCCTGGCTCTTGATTTTTATTGCTATGCTAGCCATAGCAGTTTGCTCTCTTTTTTCCAAGTGTCCCAAATGAGTAATCGATCTCGTACCTGGCATATCCTCTGTTGGAACGTTAGAGGTCTCAATTAGGGTTGAAAACGGACGGAAATTTTCCCGTTCCGGCCCGTTCCGTTTTCAAATTTGTTCCATTCGTTTTCCTCCGTTTCCGTATTTGTAGATCCCGTTTCCGTATTTACGGAAATGGGAGAGGTGTTTTTCCGTCCGTTTCTGAGGAATCTCGTTTTTATGCGGAATTGACCCGTATTTATTCCGCTTTCTATTCCGTTTTTTAATCTATATGAGATATGTCTAAAAGTTTATATGTTTATAAGTCTGCTAATCACCAATTATGCATGTTAATATGTTAACACATGTTATGATAGTGATTATTTGACTGATAACTTCGTATGTGTATATTATTTTGCGATTTTGTTCATCAATACCTAAGAATATTTAATCTTATTATTGTAACTAAATTTTTTGGCTCTCCGTCTGTATTTGTTCGTTTCTGTATGTCCGTATATTTCGTTTTCGTTTCTGAACCCGTACTTTCTGAACCCGATCCCGTTTCTGTAAAAAAATATAGAAACGGAAATAGAAATGAGATTTTTCTGTCCGTTTTCATCCCTAGTCTCAATGATTCTAGCAAGTGGGACGCAGTCAGAAACAAAATAGATGAAAGTACCTGCTCTATCCTATGTCTTCAAGAAACCAAAAAATCAGAATTTGATATTGCTTTTATCCGAAAATTTGCGCCTAGACGCCTAGATAGTTTTGACTATGTGCCTTCTATCGGAGCTTCTGGTGGTTTGTTAGTGTTGTGGAATAGTCCAGTGTTCACCGGCATTACAGTGGATAAGCAACGTTTTGACATCATACTCAAATTCACCTCCGCCCATACTTTAGAAATCTGGAGCCTAACCAACGTCTAAGGACCATGCTTAGAGCTAGCTCGTTCAGAGTTTATTTCATGGTTCAGAGGTCACGGTATATCAGAAGATGACAAATGAATTTTTTTGGGGGATTTCAACTTCTACAGATCGCTCACAAACCGTAACAAGCCAGGAGGATGCGTTCAAGATACTTTCATCTTCAATGAGGCAATTGGCCACCTTGGTCTGGTCGAGTTACCGATTAAAGGTAGAGCTTTTACATGGAGTAATATGCAACAAGATCCCCTGCTAGAGCAGCTTGACTGGTTTTTCACCTCTGTGAACTGGACGCACTCCTACCCGGCAACAGAAGTTGTCCCTCTGGCCAAGCCAACTTCTGACCATGTCCCTTGCAAGATCTCTATTGGCACTTCCATCCTGAGAGCAAACCTGTTTAGATTTGAGAACTTTTGGTCTGAAAGGGAGGATTTCTTGGAACCTAGTGTACAATACCTGGTCTACCCAGAGCTCACAGATTAATGCAGCCTCTATTATACCTGACAAGTTCAAAAAACTCAGATATGCTCTAAAGGATTGGAGTAAGAGCTTCTCCAATCTTAATCTGCTTATAGCAAACTGCAATACAGTCATTTGTTTTCTAGACAACTTAGAAGATAGAAGAGTGCTTCACAATCCTGAGAGAAAACCTGAGAAGAATAGTGAAGGACCAAATGGCAAAGTTGCTACATTACAAAAATCTATACCGGAAGAATCGCCATACAGTTAACAGAATAAAGTTTGGTGATGAATGTACCAAGTTCTTCCACTCCATGGCCACAATCTCACATAGAAGAAATGCTATCTCTCAGCTGGTGGACGAGGAGGGAAATATTGTGCTGGACCATGCTAGTAAAGCAGATATGTTATGGTGCTCCTTCAGAAGCCGCCTGGCATCACACAGCACCCGGAAATGGCTTTCCAACTGCAAGACCTGATAAACCCAAGCTCAGACTTGGGAATGCTAGACCTCCCTTTTTCTGAAGAAGAGATTGGCAATGTCATCAGGAGAATGCCACTGGATAAAGAACCAGGGCCAGATGGGTTCAATGGTCACTTCATGCGTAGGTGCTGGCCAATTGTCAAAGCTGACTTCTATAAGCTCTGCCTTGGCTTCTATTCTGGTTGTGCCAATCTGCAAAGCATCAATGAGTCTCTGATAACTTTGGTTCCTAAAGTGCAGAACCCCACCATAGTGAATGATTTTCGGCCAATTTCTCTACTCAATACAAGTCTCAAAATACTAACAAAACTGCTGGCTGACCAACTTCAAAAGGTGATCTTGCAGATCGTGCATCAAAACCAATATGGTTTTATCAAGGGTAGAACAATACAAGACTGCCTCGCCTGGTGTTTTGAATATATTCACCAATGCAAGCAATCCAGAAGAGAAGCAATCATCTTGAAGCTAGACTTTGAGAAGGCATTTGACACTGTCGAATATGTTGTGATCACACAGATGCTTCAGTTTTTGGGCTTCCCACAGAGGTGGATCAGTTGGATTCAGGCCATCTTAGAGAGTGGTACATCTGCAATACTCCTTAATGGAGTCCCTGGTAAGAAGTTTAAGTGCAAAAGAGGGGTCAGGCAAGGTGACCCTCTCTCCCCACTTCTGTTTGTTATTGCAGCTGAGCTCCTCCAAGTGATAGTCAACAAGGCTGTAGATCAGGGCCTTTTGATACCACCTATTGATGGAGGGAATGGTGATTGCCCAATCATCCAGTATGCTGATGACACCCTCCTCATTATGCAAGCTGATGCTAAGCAGCTATTCTTTCTCAAAGCCCTTCTTGGAAGCTTTGCAAGTTCAACAAGCCTCAAAGTAAACTATAGAAAGTCACAGATTCTGCCCATCAATGTGAGTGTGGAGAAGATGCAGATCCTAGCCAACACCTTTGGGTGTCAAATAGGATCCTTCCCCTTTACATACTTGGGGATGCCAATGGGCACGACCAAACCAAGAGTGGAAGATTACATGCCCCTCATGGATAAAATAGAAAGAAGGCTCACCTCCTGCTCATCTCTTCTGTCTTACTCAGGAAGACTGCAAATGGTAAACTCTGTTCTAACAGCCACTGCCACCTATACCATGTGCATCTTAAAGCTGCCTAAAGGGGTCATTGACAGTATCGATCGAGCCAGGAAACAATGTCTATGGAGAGGAACAGACATGTCAAGAAAGGGAGATAATTGGGCTGCATGGAGCTTGGTCCAAAAGCCCAAAGACAAAGGTGGACTTGGTGTCATCAATCTCAGTGTGCAAAATGATGCTCTTCTTCTTAAGCATCTCCATAAGTTCTACAATAAAATCGATGTCCCCTGGGTGCACCTAGTCTGGTCGAAGTATTATGATGCTCAAGTTCCTCATGCTGCAAGAGAATGGGATCTTTCTGGTGGAATGATGTCCAACGGCTGAGTTTTATATTCAGGAATATTGCCAAGTGCAATATAGGTGATGGAACTATGGCCTTGTTTTGGGGGGATGCATGGTCAGGCACAGAAAGCTTTGCTGAGCAATTTCCACGTCTCTTCTCCTTCACCAAACAACCAAACATCAGTGTAAGTCTTTTCATGGAGGCTGAGGACCTAGAATCACTCTTCCACCTCCCAATCTCTCAAGAGGCCCACAGTGAGCTAGAACTGTTGGGCCATGCTCTTGAGCTACAACCCTTTGATGATGAAAGAAGTGACAGTTGGTCCTACCTATGGGGTAATGCGACTTATTCCTCAAGTAAGTTATACAAATTGGCTTTCAAAAACATGCAGGCTCATCCTGTCTTTTCGTGGCTGTGGAAGTCCAAATGTATCCCAAGGATCAAGTTCTTTGCGTGGATGATCCTAGTGGACAGATTAAACACAAAATCGATGCTAAAGAGAAGGAACCTTTCCAATGAAGAAAATGTGAACTGTATTCTCTGTCATCTGGGGGAGGATGAGGATCTGGACCATCTCTTTTTTAGTTGCCCTTTTGCTCAGGAGTGTTGGGGCAAGATCGGTATTCAGTGGAACACAAACCTTGGCCTTCATTCGAGAGTAGCACATGCCAGGCAGTCTCAGAACCTACAGTTCTTCATGGAGATTATGATGATCGCGTCTTGGGAGATTTGGAAGATCAGGAACGACCAAGTTTTCAATGGTGTGCAACCTTCGGTTGCTACCTGTTTGTAAATTTTAAAGTTCAATGTCGTTCGCATCTTGTCCGTCTTAGGCCCGAGCTTAGTTTGGCTTTTTGTTTTTGGCTTGACGCTTACAGTTAAGACTCTTTGTAAGTATCCCCTTCCTTTAATGAAATTAAATTGATGTGCTGTGGGGACCTCCCCCATAGTTTTTGCTATAAAAAAAAAAGGTACTTCCACCAAATTTCAAATATATATATGTATGCTGTGATTTCTAGTGACTATATTGCTCAGACGTGTAACTAGTGAATAAGTAGTTAATTAAAATTCCTAACCCACCGCCCCCCCCCCCCCCCCCTCTCTGCCTACGTGAGGTCCAGCATCTAATATTCCTGTCCAAAAAAACTAATTGAGACAGAGAGAAAAAGTGATGAACATGTACAGATGTGTAGAGGCCATGTGCTTTCGCGTTTGACTAAATGGACAGGATTTGGATGGGAATCACCTTCAGCTACATGCAAGCTGCGGTCGTTGCTTCAGTCCACCCCTCTGGCTTCCCATCAGTCTGCTCCTCGCCTCTTCTCTGCTCCTCATAGTGGTGGTGATAGCAGAACACTACATCTGTGATGATTGCCTGGTGGTTTCTTGGAAGGGAATGGCTCCTGGTCTGGTGTGTGTGTGTGTGTGTGTGTGTGGATTTTGGCCTTTGGGAGAGATTTCTAGTTTGGTTCTTCTCTCCTTGAGCACGGCCTCCTCCCCTTTTATTTCCCGTTCCCCTCCTCCTGGTTGGTCATCAGTTTGCTGTTGGCTGAGATGAACAGGGACTTCAGGGCTCAAGCTTCTCATTGGTCGGTTGACAAATATCTGTGTACTGTGTGTACTGTGGTTACCTGCATATGGGATTGAACTAATGATTCTGGACACTTGTGTTGTTTGGATAGTGGGAAATGAGGGGATCGGAGGGATAGAGAAATGAAGGCTAGGATATCCTAATCCGTTGTTTGGATTATGGGAAATGATGAGAGATAGGGAAATAAAAGAGTAGAAATAATAGCGTGGTTGGCTGGCTGCTGCTACCAGATTGGCTGGTCTCCTTCTAAAAGGGCATGACGACTCCTCAGCCTTAAGTGCATGAAGTAATATTTGGAGTTGGTGAAATAGTAGCTGTAGTGAAAGGTAGTACTACTAGGTAATAATTCACTGCATGTAAGAGAACGGTGGTGTGTGTATTATGTTGTGAAGCTCCATTGATCTGCACATGTACATAATCAGCTCGAAGTATTAACATATTATATTTGTATTTTCATCTCAGTGTGTATCATATTATTTTAATTATAAAAGTTTGCTTGGTCTCTCAAGGTTAGCAATTTTTCAAAAAGGCGAGTCGTTACACCGGGCCATGACTAATATTAACTGATCGAGGGTTTTCTTGGCTATCGTAGTAATTTACTACTTTGCCTCCATTCAAATCTCAGGTAGTTTTAATTTTGTCCTAAGATAATTTTGTCCGAGTTTGAACAAATTTGTAAATAAATGTATCAAAAGATTTGATTTAGGACAAAACTAAAACAAAATACAATGAACACGGAGCATTAGCTCAGGCTAATCTTCTGAATTCTAATCTAATCATTCTAGATGGAGTACTTGCAGTGTTAGCTGATGCAATAATTTGTGGACGAAAAGATTGAAGCTAAACGAATCAGACAATGAGTCAAAAGATGTGCTAATGTTCGGACACGTACAGCACACGGCTTGTTCTGGAACAAACACCGATACAATTCTTAGTTTACTGCAGGGTGCTCTTATTTTCTTCACAAAGGCTTATCGGCCAGCAGCCGGCCAAATTAATAAGCAATCACTCGGTGTCCTTAACATTACGTGTAATGGATCAAAAATCTCATGGCCCGGCATAGACGGCACGATGTCATGATGATACAGGTCATAATCTAGCCAAGTTTCAAATTCCAGATTTCACACTTGAAACTAGAACTTGACATGGGGCACATATGCAGATAGGCACATTGTCAACCTTAGCTTATAAGCGGTTCAGACAGCAAAGGAAACTGAAAGCAACCAAGCTTGGATCATTACCTCAACCTTGCTACGCCACGTCTATGGCACGCCGCAACATTCTAAGCCGGTGTTAGTTCGGGCTTCCTATAAACTTTTGATCCGCATTGGATCTTGCAAAAGCCAAAAAACTCCCATAAACCAAAAGCCAGGAGTTCATTATAGTAAGTTGGGTATGTTCAGTTGGGCTGTGAGCTGGGGAAAAATTATTACGAGCTATGACCTTTGAAAAAACTGTTGTGAGTGTGCTGTGAAAAAGTTGTAAACTGCGTTGTTGAAACAAGTATAAAATATACCCATATATCTATCTCCCTTGTAAAAGCTCACTATATATTTACAATATTTTAAAAGCAGCACGGTCCAGAGTGCTTCCAAAACTATACTACGCGAAAGTAGCTGCTTTTGAAAAAGAAGCTACTGGTTTCGCTGTTTAGTTGGCTTATTGCTTTTTGGCAGCAGAAGCACTCTTTAGAAGCCCAACCAACCACAGTAAAAAAAACATTGAAGGTTTACGCAAGTTGTACTCAGCCAAACAAGAAATATATACTCACTCCATCCCAAAAAGATGTAATATATACAATTTGTGTTAGCTAACACTAGTACATAACTGACCTTTAATCCCGGTTGACAAGGGCATTTAGTCCCGGTTATCCCAACCGAGACTAAGAATCCGAGACTAAAGGTCCCAATCTTTAGTCCCGGTGCAATAACCGGGAGTAAAAGCCTCAGCAAACTAAAAAATAATTTGCGCCCCACGAGATTCGAATTCAAGACCTCGTGCACAACAAAACATGTGTCTTACCACCCCACCTACACAACACATGTAACCATGGACATGATGTTTGCCTTTTGAACTAACCCGCAGATGACCTTTAGTCCTGCTTCGTAACACTAACCGGAACTAAAAGGACCTTTAGTCTAACACCAACCGAGACTAAAGGGTCTACCTTTAGTCCGGGTTGGCGTTACGAACCGGGACTAAAGGGTCTAGGCCTAGTCCCGGTTAGTAATATTAACCGGGACTAATATTTAACCTTTAGTCTCGAATACAATAAAATACCGGGACTAAAGCCAAAACTTATTGCGACCAAAAGCCGTTTCTCTATTAGTGTAAACTAATTTAAATTTTACTAAATTTACAATAAATAATATTCACTTCTAAGTCTCCGAATTGGTTTATTACGAAAATAGATTCTATCGTTATTCTAATAATATTTGTTATGTATCATAAATGTTACTATTTTTTATAATTTACATCAAACTTTAAATAATGAAAATTGAGAATTACTTCTTTTTGATACAGAGAGACGGAGGGAGCATCTTGTCTTTCTAGGCGCTAACCCCTGTAATCTTTGGTTTGCTGTTTTCTTGTTTGAACCTTGATTGTGGACGGTACCTCACTGAACACATGAGAGGCTTTGTAGCGTTCCCCTTCCCTTAACGAAACACATGCAACACACGTTTTCGAAAAAAAGAGGGAGCAGATTATTTCTCTAAGGACCATTCTCATGGATAGCACATAATATCACAAATAAATAGATCTTGTATTGCGTGTAGGCGGAGGCAAAATTGTCAGAGTAAACATGAGTTGCTGAATCGTGCATTATTAATAGCAATCTCTTGTAAATGAAAAGACGATCAATAGTGGCCATCTACGACAATGAAACCATTATGAACCTGTATCGCATGAATCAAGTATAAAACCATGGTTTTACTTTTAGAAAACTATAAGATTCGTCATATTGAAACACCACCAGCTTTTGAAAGTCAATATATTTTGAAAAACTATAGTATTTATTTAAATATTAAAAACATTTTCCATGTTACATCTAATAAATAGAGCCTTTTGCATATGTATCCTCACCTATTTTTTTCTTCTTATTAAGAACCATACACTAGCTCTGTCGCAGTTCACGCAACAAGCTTGAAGGTTCAGTGCCACGTGTTCCACGATAGTCCAAATATTTTTCGGCAAAATAAAATTTCAAATAATGTTAATGCACTCGCATCATGACGCCGACATCCTGTTTCTTCTGGTTTAAGGGGTGTCTAGATGCGTAAAGTTTTAGGATTTTTGATACTGTAGCAGCGAGGGATCTTTTCCAATAATTATCCAATTATGGCCTAAGTAGACTCAAAAGATTCGTCACGCGATTTACAGGCAAACTATGTAAACATGCAAAAATTTTGTTTATATTTAGTACTCTATGCATGTGCCGTAAAATTGATGTGACGAAAGTTTTGCGATTTTGGAAGGAATCTAAACACCTCCCAAGAGCAAATAATACATATACACACACATCTCTTTAACCCCAAATAAAATGGAGCACAGAGAGAGCCTTTTCTACTGTTCACTACTGTAGCCCATAGTGACATATATATATTATTATATATATTATCTCTTTAAGCCCAAATAAAATGGAGCACGGAGACTGCCTTTGCTACTGTTCACTACGGTAGCCGATAGTGACATATTACTGTTCATGATGAGACATATATATATATATATATATATATATATATATATATATATATATATATATATATATATATATATATATATATATAACCCCAAATAAAATGGAGCACGGAGACTGCCTTTGCTAATACTACTCCTGACATCAGCATTTTCTTTTTCTGCCCACAATTTTTGATAGGTTTTTTCTTATTTTTTTCCCTTCAAAATTTCTCACGGGGTGTTTTTTTCTTTCGCCGCCCAGCTTTTCTTGCTGGGCGTGCCGTTCAACACCGACGTGTTGATAGCGCGTTTTTTTCCTTCCATATTTTTCACCGTGTCTATCGTTTAGCACCAACATTGTGGTAGCGCGCCTACCATATGGTGTTTTTCTTGCGTTTTCCTTTTGCCGTCCAGATTTTTTCATCGGATACGCCGTTTAGCATCAACGCGTCAGTAGCGCGCCCTTTTTTCCCGTCCAGATTTTTTCGTCGAGTCCGCCGTTCAGCACCGGCGTGGCGGTAGCACAGCGCTAGCTCAGCAATAGCATGCCTTTGTTTTTCGTCATCCGGATTTTTTCACCGGGTGCACTATTCAGCAACGGTAACACACCTTTTTTTTCCCACGACATCACTTCTTACTGTTTAATTCATTTTTTTTCTGGCACACCGGACACACCGTTCAAAGCCGGCACGGCGATAGCGCGCCCATAGTGCTAGTTGCTTTAATTTGGTTTAGAATCAGTAGGACCTGGTGTGTTTCTATCTTTTATATAAAAAATAGGTCTCCATTATATCTGTTCAAATAGTACAAAAACTTCCTCCCCCTCGTCGTTGTCATTGTATTTATGATATGAGAATTTTATTATGGTTGAACAAGAATAGACGGCTCACGAAGAGCGATCTGATGGCTAAAAACGTAGAGTAACTAAGAGGTACTAATTTTAGAGATACCAGGAGGTACTAGGTGTATTTTAAATAGTGAGATTGTATGTACCGGGCACATATTAAAATTAGTAGGATCAACACTTGTAAAAAGACGTGCAGTAAATTATTTTTAAAATTTCTCTATGTAATTAAGGGTAGAATAGTAAATCAATAATAAACAAAATAATGTTTTGATTACTTTAGAGATTAATGAAGTAGTCATGTTTTATGTGACATTCTATTTTCTCTTTTTTTTTTTTCTGTGTTCTTGTTCCTTTCGTATGCTATACGACGGCGGGCAAGGTTGATGACGAGGCCGGCGGCGGCGGCTGCGAGGGCGAGAGCAGGGCTGCGGCGGCCATGGCAAGCGGTCCGTCCTCACCATTCGCGGTGGTGGCGGCGGCCGATCCGTTCGCGGTGGCGGTGGAGCGAGGGAAAGAGCGCAGGAGCAGTTCAGGCGGTCGCTGCTGCTGTCCAAGGTGATCGCCAACGGGCACGCGCAGCAGCTACAGCTGTTCCTCCTCCATCGGGCTTCATCGTATGGTTGGAACTTTCAGCACGAAGCTTCTGTTTCTAGAAGACTTGGCTCCATGGATCGAGTTGAAGTCAGATTGGGTTCTGTAAGTGACGCCATTGTTGGCAATCAGGCCGTAAGATGGTGTCGCGACATCTGGAAATACGATATCCACACTATCTTGGCTGCTCAATCCACATCCAGGAGTGCCTGCGCAGGGGTTCGGGTGCGCGCGTGTGCTGACGGGTGAAAAGAGGGAGAGGACGTTAATGACTCGATTAACCCTAAATATATATAATTAATTAAAACTTTTATTTTGATTCGGTACTAGGAGGTACCTCCAACCGGATTCGATATACATATTTGTCGACGTCCTGTGGAGCCATCTTCCCATGGAACAACAATGCTCCCCAAAATGATGTATTATAATATCATTGGTGACATGTAGTGATTTATGACGGATGCGTAGCAGATATGTTATATATAATATATATTGATTATAGTAATATACAATATAATAATATAACAATGGCATCTTGATATTGACAACCACTTCCTTATTGCTGCCGCTATTTGTTACACTGTCCGTCCAAGAAAACGTTAACTTAATATTCTAGAATTCAAAAAATCTTCCAAAAAACTTAATATTCTTGCAAAGAAGGCGTGGCGAATTTTATAAGATGCAAGCTCTTTGAGTGCGCGCATACTCAAGGCGGTATCACATACTCGGTATTATATAATCTTTTAGTCCAAGTGTCACTTTGAAGCTATTATTATCAATGTCTCATGGAAATACTTTTTGGATCGAAAGGAGCATTAGACACTCCATCATTTATAAAAGTAAGTGAATATCTCAGAATTTAATGGTGTTGTGTTATTAAGTAGTAGGCGACATTCCTGTTGATAACATGATGCCTGTGGTGATTTCATCAATCTTGAGAATTTACCGGCCTAGTCTTCGAACATGCTTATAGGGTAGTGTTTACGTGCATGCATTCATAGGCATGAGTGTGTGTGCGTTGTGAATATCTGCATTATATTGTATAATTGAAAAAAGAAGTCTTATTTGTCATTGTCGTCGTACATACTGGCTTGATTTAGTCATTAAGAAGAGGCAATCAAGTTGCTTGTCTATATAGCTTGTTTGATAACTGTGCTGTAATATAAAGAAGAGAAGGTAGTCCAATTTAGCTCCACAATACCTAAAACAAATCAGCTGGTGGCTGTGTAGTTAGTAGTCTTTGGAGCACAACCTCAGAATGGATCTGGTGACAGGGGCCATGGCCAGCCTCACCCCCAAGCTGCTGCAGCTGCTCCAAGAGGAATACAAGCTACAGATGAGTGTCAAGAAGCAGGTACAGTCTCTCTCAGTGGATCTGGAGAACATCCATGCCTTCCTCCGCAAGGTGGCCGATGTGCCATGGGACCGGCTCGACGAGCAAGTCAAGCTCTGGGCACGCGAGGTGCGGGACGCTTCCTACAACATGGAGGATGTCCTCGACACCTTTCTTCTACGTGTCGAGGACTGTGACGATCCTGCCAATACGAGTAGGCTCAAGCGCGCCATGAACAATATGCGCAGCCTCTTCAGAGTTTTGTGACAGATCCCTGGAGGACCTGCGAATACATTACTGCAGCAGTGACAGGTCCGGTGTGTAAGCACAGAATCAACAATCACGAGCATATATTCACAGTGGCTAAGCCTAAACACAAGATTGCGCAAATACACAAAGGAATTCGGACTACACCGGGAGACAGTGCCCTTTTTCACTATTGATAACTGCGAGTTCAACACGATTACAATAACTCTAAGGCGCTAACCCACACCTCTAACATCACAGTATTTATATCAGTAGCTAATAACTCACGCTTACTGAATGGAAAAACGAACTAACACAAGATACATGATGACAGAAACACACGCAGTGAACTGCTCGACATCGTGGGCGCGGTCACCGCGCTCCTTGTCTGACGCCAACCATTCCCGCCATCTTCCTCATTCAAATTCTAACACAGCTCTGACTTAACCAGTCACACCACAGCTTCCACGTCATCAGTGAACATCGAGATTACTCCAACATTCTCCCCCTTAAGCTTGAGGTTCACTGAGCTTCCGAACTCTAAGCAGATGGATCATGACTGCTAGCTTCACAGCAGGCAAAGGCTTGGTTAGTGCATCTGCCTTCTGCTCATTTGTGCCTACCCTCTTCACCAAGATTTCCCCTTTTTCAATGCACTCTCTGATGAAATGATATTTGATATCAATGTGCTTGCTCCGCTCATGAAACACAGGATTCTTGATCAGTGCAATCGCTGAGTTATTATCCACAAACAAAGTCACTGTCTTTGGTTTTTCTGACAATAGTTCTCCCAACAATGTCCTGAGCCAAAGTGCTTGCTTTGCTGCTTCTGTGGCTGCCATAAACTCAGCCTCACAGGATGACAATGTCACCCTCTTCTCCTTGTGGGAACACCAGGTTATCAAGCCTCCATTTAGATAGAAGGCCATCCCACCAGTGCTTCTTCTCCCGACAGTGTCTCCTCCCACATCACTGTCTGAGTAGCTCCTTCTTCCTCTCTTGAGTGTATACCAAACCATAGTTCAAAGTTCCACTCAAGTATCTCATAATCTGCTTGATTGCCTTCATGTGCTTCACTGTGGGTTTCTCCATGAACCTACTAGCAATCCCATCTGAGAATGAGAGATCAGGTCGAGTGTGTAACAGATACCTAAGGCAACCCACAACCCTTCTGTACTCAGTTGCATCAACTCTCACTCCCTCCTTATCTGCATCAAGTCTTGCTCCAGGATCCATTGGGAATTTGGTGGGATTACAGTCTGCCATCCCAAATCTCTCTAATATCTTCTTGGCATAGCTACTTTGTCTGATTGTGATGCAATCCTTTTGCTGCTCCACCTCAATGCCTAGATAGAATGATAACTTTCTCAGGTCACTCATCTCAAACTGTGAAGTCATCTGCATTCTGAAGTTTGCAATCTCTGAGATATCCTCTCCTATCACAATCAAATCATCAACATATACCCCATGTATTATTGTTTGTTTCCCAACTCTCCTTTTATACACTGCAGGTTCACTAGCACATCTGCTAAAACCAAGCTTCTTCAGTGACTTATCCAGTTTTGTGTTCCAAGCTCTAGGAGCCTGTCTCAAACCATACAGTGCCTTGCTCAATATCAGAACCATTTTCTCTTTCCCTTTCTCCACATAGCCTTCTGGTTGAGTTACATACACCTCTTCTTCTAAACCTCCATTTAGAAAGGCTGTCTTGACATCCAAGTGATGAACCTCCCAGCCACTATTAGCAGCCATTGCCAGGATCATCCCAATAGTGTCAAGTCTTGCAACTGGTGCAAACACTTCTTCAAAGTCCACACCTTGCTTCTGTATATAACCCTTTGCATTGCCACCAACCTGGCCTTGTGCTTCACCACATCACCTTCTGCATTTTTCTTAAGCTTATAGACCCACTTTAGTCCAATAGCTTTGTGACCTAGTGGTAAGGTTGCAAGTTCCCAAGTTCCATTCTTACATATTGACCGCATTTCATTTTCCATTGCCTGTACCCAGTCCTGGCTTTCAACTGCCTCCATGTAACTTGATGGTTCCTCCATCACAGCAAGCAAAGCATCTACTTCCACTGCCTCACCATCTTCATCAGTCTCATCAGACTCTAACACTACCTCATATGAGTCTTGATACACATCTTCAATGCTTCTATATCTATATAACTCATCTCCTGAGTCAACATTTTCATCTATGTCCATGGCACCTTCATCCAAGTCTGCCCCTTGACCTGAATTATGTACTGCTTCATTCTGTACTCCTCTTGTCGGATTGTGAACAGTCTCTGAACTGCTTCCAATTCTTACTGAGTCAGAATGAGTGCCTACTACTGAATGTTGCCCATTGTGCTGTGCTCTCCCCAGATCATTGAACTGGTGAGTATCTTGTGTATCGTCAACATCCATCTCTGGTGCACACGCGTGAGGAATAAACTGCCTATTGTCCTCCTCACTGGCAACTGAAAAACCTTCAGTTTCTTCAGCTGTCCATCTCCATTTCACACCCTCCTCAAAAATAACATCTCTGCTAACCACAATCTTGTTAGTATGAGGGTTGAACATTCTGTGAGCTTTGCTGCCGTCCTCGATACCAAAGTACACCATTGGTGTACTTCTGTCATCTAGCTTCTTCAAGTGTGAGACTCCTGGTCTAACATGTCCAGTGCACCCAAATATCTTCAGGTGTCCAAGATGAGGCTTTTTACCATTCCATGCTTCATAGGGAGTTCTGTCACCCATTGGCTTTGTTGGCAATCTATTTAGCAAATACATAGCATGCCTGACTGCCTCTGCCCAAAACCTTCCAGGGTTGCTCATGCTCTTCAGTAGTGCCCTTGCCATTTCCATTACAGTCCTATTCTTTCTCTCCACCACTCCATTTTGTTGTGGTGTATAAGGAGCTGTAAAATGTTGTTTGATTCTAGCTTTGTCACACACACTCTGAAATGCATTTGCTAGAAACCCTCCCCCTCTATCAGACCTGACCACTTTGATGTGATTCCCAGTGGTATTCTCCACTGTCGCCTTGTAAGTCACAAATGCCTCAACAGCCTGATCCTTAGATTTCAGCATATATACAGTGCACTATCTAGTGCAGTCATCAACGAGTAACATGAAATACTTATTCCCTCCATCTATGACTGGTGTGATTGGACCACACAAGTCAACATGTACTAGTTCTAGTGCTTCATCTGCCCTCCAATGTGCTGAAAGTGGAAAAGCCTGCCTAGTTTGTTTTGATGCTAAGCAGGACTGGCACAACTGATCAGGATGCTGAATAAGTGGTACTCCCCCAGCCATTTCCTTTTCAACTAGCTTTTTCATAGCCTGAAAATTAACATGCCCCAACCTTCCATGCCATAACCATGCATTATCACCCAAGCTGGCAAGCAAACAATTTGGTTCAACTGGTTTCAACTCTATTTTGTATAATCTATTTGCAGTTCTTGGGACACACATGATGAGCCTGTGTGGATTCTTCTCTGAAACTGTGATATCATCATTGTCCAAAACAACTCTATAACCAATTTCAGTTAATTGACCCAAACTAATCAGGTTGGCTGTAAGATTTGGTATGTAATAAACATCATCAAGTACCCACTGATCCCCACTACTGCCTTGAAACAAAATAGAGCCCTTCCCATGAATGTCTACACCAGAGCCATCCCCAAATCTCACCTTGCCTTTGACTGAAGGATCGATGTTTCTAAACTTCTAACGATCCCCGGTCATGTGATTACTGGCACCATTGTCTAGATACCAGATTTCACCAGTAGACTGTCCATCACCAGTGAAGAAAAGCTCCTGCTGCACCATGTTCAGATCCAGAGTAACTCCCCCTTGAACTTGATGTAATGTTGCCTCCAGCAGTCCCGGTTTCACCGTTTTTTCAAGCAACACCGACGGTTCCACATCAAATATCTTCACATGATGAGCTTCTTCCTCCTTCTTCTCACTTGGGCACCGGTTAGCGTAGTGCCCGTAAGCCTTGCACTTGAAACACTTTATGTGACTTTTATCACGCTTCTCAGTGTTCTCCTTCCTAGCTTCACCACGCCCACCGCAGCCACCCGGACACTGCCACGACCGCGGCCTCGGCCGCGACCACGACCTCCAGTGTCTCCGCCTCCCGATCCTTCTCCAGTCAACTTCTTTTGACGCGCTTCCCACTCTGCTTGGGTGAGCAGCAACTGTCCTTTCCCAGAGCGCGCTCCACCAGCTCCCCGCCTAGTGCGCTCCTCAAATGCTTTGAGCCGACCAACCGTTTCATCAAAGGCTAGTGCTTTCAGATCGTAAAACTGTTCGATCCCGACCACGATGTTGATGAATCAATCGGGCACGGTGTCGAACAGCTTCTTTACCATCTCTGAATCCTCCAACGTCCCACCTAGCTTGCCATATCTCACTGACATCACCGTCAGTTTCCTGGCAAACTCATCAACAGTTTCCTCCTCCTGCATCTTGAGGCTATCAAACTCCGCCTTTAATGTCTGCAGTCGAGCGTCCTTCACACGCTCTGCGCCGGCGCCTACAAACCTCGCCTTCAACGAATCCAAACCTCCTTCCCTGTCTGCTTCTTCGCTACTTGCATCAACAGGTCGTCGGACAGGCACTGGAACAGGTGAGTCCGCACCTTCTTGTCCTTGCCGGCCACCGCCTGCGTCAACGCGCCCATCGAACTCCCCTCCGGCGGTTCCACCACCTCCCACCATCCCTGCTCATCCATGATCGCCTGCACACGGATACTCCAGCTGGTGTAGTTTGTAGCCGTCAATGTCGGAAACACCTGATGGTTCCCGCCATCGCCGCCTCCCCGACCTCCATCAGCGACCGTCAGCGACATGGACAAACTCTAGGTGGATCTGCTGCGTGATTCTTGGCTCCGATACCAAATGTAAGCACAGGATCAACAATCACGAGCATATATTCACATTGGCTAAGCCTAAACACAAGATTGCGCAAATACACAGAGGAATTCGGATGAACACTCTGGCAACTGCCCGGTGGTCTACCGGGAGACAGTGCCCTTTTTCACTATTGATAACTGCGAGTTCAACACGATTACAATAACTCTGAGGCGCTAACCCACACCTCTAACATCACGGTATTTATATCAGTAGCTAATAACTCAAGCTTACTGAATGGGAAAACAAACTAACACAAGATACATGATGACAGAAACACACGCAGTGAACTACTCGACATCGTGGGCGCGGTCACCCCGCTCCTTGTCTGACGCCAACCGTTCCCGCCATCTTCCTCATTCAAATTCTGTCACAGCTCTGACTTAACCAGTCACACCACAGCTTCCACGTCATCAGTGAACATCGAGATTACTCCAACACGGCGTTCAGAGTTTTGTGAAGGAGCTCGGCAGTCTGCAAGAACTAAGGGTGCTCGAGCTCACAATTGGCATGACAGATGAGGGCACACAGAGAGTCAGAGACATTTTGTGGAGTCTCTAAGCAACCTGCAGAAGATCAGGCATCTGCACCTTTCGGGAGATGTTACAGATGTAGATACAGACATGTGGGAAGCACCAGGTTTTGAGCTCCCACGGCATATTTGTCATCTGTCTTTGAGCAGTATTAGGTTCATTAGGCTGCCGTCGTCATGCATCAATCCCTCATGTCTTCGCAGCCTCTCCAACCTGAGCCTGCGTCTGGCTACCATGGACGCAGAGGATCTGAAGCTAATCGGTAGGTTGACGGAGCTCCAGTGCCTGCGGCTGTCGACGGAGTCCACGCTGACAGTTACTGATTTCGATGCCGGTGACGGCTTCTTTCCGAAGCTGAGGTGGTTTTGGATGGCTTATTCGATGCTCCAGTTCTTCCAGCACGACCTGGATGAGCCAAGTGTTTCCCTTCACATATGGAATGGAACTGATGCTATGCCCGTTGGTTCTACTGCAAGAAACAACGGCATCAGCGGGTCATGTGCCGTGATGCCAAAGCTTGAAATCCTTACACTGTCGGTATCTTTGTGAGGGCCTCCAAGGATGGCAATGGTGACTGCGGAAGTATCGGCCTGGGATGCCTCCCCTCCCTTCGCAAACTTCGCGTGTCTATCGACTGCGGCCGTGCATCGGCTGCAGAGGTGGACGAAGCTTTGGGGTTGCACTGAAAAGAACAGCTGACGGACATCCCAACCATCTCGCGTTTGAAGTGCACAGGCGTAATGGAGGAGACCAAGTGGTCTCTTCTGTCCAGGACCCAGACGTACGGCGATTATTGTCATCCTGCCAATTAGTTCTTTTTGTTAATTATATGCTGATGTGATTTTGTTTCTCTTTGTCCTATGTAGGGACCTGGACAGATGGCCTTCTATCAAGAATTCTAGAGCAATGCAGTGACGGGAGGACACGAGAGGCTTCATGTTTTGCCTTTTTTTTTTGTTTGATAATTCATAGACGATTTGTGTTTTCTTGGAACCCGGTATCATGGAAGAGTCATGCCAAACAGCCATGTCGTTCAAAATAGGAGGATCGTGGAACCCTGTATCGTGGATGTATTGGTGTTGCCTTGCCCCGCTAGCTGCATATAAATACTCTTTCGAGGCAGCACTTGATTGTATTCTCTCGACTCTGCTTCTAGCGGCAGTGTTTGGATGGTCTACTTCACTCCCAAATTATGTAAAAATTTAGCGCAAAATAAATAAAAAAAGATAAAATTACCGTCACTGTAGCAAAACCACCGTTGACGTTTGAAAACCGCCTGAGGGGTAGTTTGACCGATTTTGGAAAGTTCGGGTGGTAAAGTAGATTATATTTCATAGTTTGAGGGCTAAAATAGATCACACTTAACATGTTCGGGGTGGTTAGGTACATTTTTTGCTATGTTGTGCCGGTGGTGCAAGAGTGCTCATGCACTTGGCACTAGTACTTTGGGCTCCGGCAGTACTCCACTATAGCACTTTTAGTAGATGACTTGTTGCCTACATCTGTTCACACACGCGCGCGCACACACACATATAATGCCCTGCATTTATTAAATATTTAGAGGAGGATAGAAGGAAGCAGATCGAAGGCGGAAGTCGGTAGTATGTTTGCATATACAAGGGTTCCTAAATTTCAACTAGCAAGGCGGAGGAGGATTCTTAACTATGTTGTCTATGAAATATGCATGTGAATATGTGAAAGAGATATTAGCTATGCCAATATTTGTTTGATTTAGTAAAGTTCTATATGTTCTAAATTTTGTCGGTCTTAATTAGGTCCATTTTTGAATCTATGAACCAGATGGGTAAGATTCGTACTAAACATGTTCTCATCATGGTAGTTCAAGAGCATAAATTTTGTTTAATGGATGGATTTTACAATGGATTTTTATTAATAGAAGGATACATTGGCTTATTGTTAGTCTTGTGTTCATCCTTTTTTTGTTGTACGACATGCTGTAACTGATGATTTTTTCTTCCATGTCAACTGGAGTTTTATTTACGTGAGTTGATGATATTTTACGTTGCTCTTGTCACATATTTAAATTTTGATCCCTACTTAGCCATGCTTCTCTAGCTTCTTAATACAGAACTCTAATTTTGCGAATTGATTTGTGATACCTGAGATGGAAACCAAACACCTATAACGGTAAACAATACCATTAATGTACCCAACCAAACAAAGGCTGCAATTTGTGATCCCACCACCGAAACCCTGTCAACTCATTTCGTTTCCCGGTGACGTTACCTTAGGACCAACCAAACGCTTCCTAAATGCAATAGAGATGCCAAGTAGACAAAATATGATAATTGAGCTGTTTTGTGCAATGCTGTCTCACTAAAAAATCTTTATAGGTAAAACTCATCCTTGTGAAAAATCCTAGAAAGAAAAAAGGAGTGCAACCAGCTCCTAATTAAGTCTTACAAACCCTAGTTCAAGTTTAGAATGGCCAAAATTACAGATTAGTGAGATTACTCGGTCACTCTCACTCAGTCTCTGATACTCACAGTCATAGACTAGATCACACAATGACTCAATCACTCTCACTTCATAGTTCACACTAAGTACCAGAAGAAGCAACACCACCAGTCGCACCTCCAGGTTCATCTTCATCAAGGTACAGGTTGATTCCTCGAGTGATTGCCTTTTAGGCCTACACATTTCTAACGAAGCCAATTTCATCACACAAATTCATCATTGAATTGCATAGGATTTTGTCGATGCGGGACCGACTGGGGTACCCGCCGGGCCCCCTTACCAAAACCAGATCGATGAGTACGATCTAGAGTTGGACAACCCTGATGGACTCAATTAGAAAGTCTCTGTTGTGATGTTAGAATAGGACATGCCTAGTCGAGTCCGACCAGGATTAGACATAGTTCTCGGCCCCTTGAAACTATAAAAGAAGGCCGAGAGAACTCAGCAAGGGACAAGTTCAAACAGATTATTTTGTACACCAAAACCATCAGACAATACAATCCAACGCAAAGGCTCACGCCGACTCGACATAAGGCTATTACTCGATCACGAGGGCCTGAACCAGTATAAATCGTTTGTCTTCGCGTTCACCGCTGAGTTCCGGAGTTCACCGAAGCCCGAACAAATCTGTCCCAGGTACCCCCGTGGCAGGCTATTGGTCGTAAAACACTGATAGCTGGCGCGCCAGGTAGGGGCTTTCAGTGAGTTCATCATCGAGAAGTCGGTGGACCTCGACAATATGGAAGCTACGATCAAGACAACCCTCGTCTTCAGCTCCTTGGTCTGTGAAATCAACGACCAAGGTAGGATCTAGAGTCGTCTACAGGAGAAGGAAGCCGAGGGCAGCTTAAGTGACTCGATGGACATAGACGGACAAGATGTGGAAAATCCAAAAATTTTCAATCTAATCAACAGCATCGACAGTCTAAGCATCCACAACAGAGGAAAAACTCACTACAAAAAGTCGGCGAGTTATTTCCCATTTGGTTTCGACAACTCGGCCAAGACAATCCAGAAGCTCATAACAGCCCGACAAGACTTCAGCATACCGCTAAGAGGAGCACAGGAAGGTTTGATGATGACAGTTACACCTCAGGGTTGTACTATTCACTGGCCAGAAGAAGAGTACAACCCTATCATGAGGTTACCATATCAAGAAGGGATAGAACTCAGCGAGTCAGATGAACCCAAAGAAGAACACACTCAAGAAGTACTAACAATCCGACGGCCAAGATCACCGCTCCAACTACCTCAATCGCTAGGTATCAACTCATCAGATGAGACCGAGTCAGGCATATCTGCCGATGAGCCAAGCAAAGAAGAAGAAACCGAAGAGCAAAGAACAACCCGGGAAAGAAGGAACAAACTAAAACAAGGAAGACGGAAGAGAGCAATACAAAGAAAAGAAGCATGGATGAAGTTTGCAAAAGAACTCAAAGACTATAAAAGGAAGAAAGCCGAGAGAGAAATAGAAGAAAGAGCAAAAAAGGAGAAGAATCAGGGAACAACAAGCGCCAAAATACAAGAACTAATTGAAGAACTCGGAGCAACTCCAGGCCTCGATGAAGAACATAGGAGGCTCAAAGAAGCCCTTCAGACTGCCCAAAGATGGAAGAACAAATCAAACACTCCAATGAAGAATGGGGGATCAAACACAAGAAAACCGGCGCTCGAAAGACTAGGGCACACCGAGAGCACCAACCAGACTGAAGAAAGAACTCGGGATAACCGTAGAAGAACAGAGAAAGCCAAACCACAGGCTTCAACAACCCGACGCAGCCCATCCCTGCAATCAAGATATAGAGAAGGGAAGGGAGAAACAGAACACACAAGAACTCGGACAGTGGGGGAAACAAGGCAAACAACTCACGAAGATAGGAGATACGAAGCACCGGATAGATTCCCATGTTTTGCAAGCAGACTACTCTCCATCAAGTTACCGCACAAATTCAAACCATCAAATCACTCAAAATATGATGGAAAAATAGAGCCAAGTAGTGGTTAAGGATATACTCCCAGTCAATAGAACTAGCAGGAGGAGATGACGATATCAAGACTCTTTTCTTTCCAATGGCACTAGAAGCTATGTCTCTGCAATGGTTCGACAAACTCAAGCCAAGATCAATAAGAAATTGGGAAGACCTGCAGAGAGCATTCTGCGAGAACTTTGCGGGTATCATAACACACCCAATCACACAAGCCGAGCTGGAAGGGCTAAAATAGAGACACGGAGAAAGCCTGAGGGAGTTCTATCGACGGTTCGGGGAACTAAGAGCCCCAGTGCACGATATCACAGAAAGGGAAGTAATAGAAGCCTTTTCATATGGAATACTAGCAAGATGGCAGTTTCACGATTTCTGTAAGGAGAACCCGCGAACAAATGAGGAATTCAAGAACTCAGTTGAAAGAATGATAGCGGTAGAAGAAAAAACAATGGAATGATTGCCCGACCGACGAGACAACCTGGATAGAATAAATAACAACTCGGATAATGGGCACCACAGCATGGATCACAGACGGCATAATTACGATGATCGATATGGCAGAAAACGAGGGCCAGATAACATGATAGCTATGGCAGACAAGATCAAGAAAGCATATAGACCAAAGAGATACGATGACACAAAAAGAGCAAAGGACATCGAAACAATGCAATGCATCTATCATCAAAATTCAAAGCATACAATGGGGAATTGCTACACCTTTCAATATTACATGAAGAGGAACACTAGAAGCACGAAGAAGGAAGATGAAGACAAGAAAGATGAAGACAAGTCACACGAAGAAGGGTTCTAGGAATCCAAAGGAACAGTAGCAGTAATTTTTCAGGCATGCCAGGATCAAGAAGCAAACAACAAAACAAACCGGCTCTCAGGCAAATAATGGCAGCAGAACCCGCGACGCCCAGATATCTCAACTAGTCACTATATCCAATACAATTCACCAGAGAAGACCAATGGACCAGCGTACAGAATGCAGGACACTATCCCCTGGTTTTAAATCCAACAATCGCCGGGTTAACAGTAACCAAGGTGTTGATAGACGGAGGAGCAGCCCTCAACATAATTTTCTCAGAAACTTCGAAGAAGATGGGCTTAAATCTAACAAGTCTGATAACTCCTACAAGCGTACCATTTTATGGTATAGTACTCGGGAAAGCAGCACTGCCGTTGGGACAAGTTACTCTACCGGTGACATTTGGCAGCCCAACAAACTACAAGACAAAACTGATCAAGTTTGAAGTAGCCGACTTTGAGTCTTCCTATCATGCTATCTTAGGGAGACCAGCAATCGCCAAATTCATGGCAATACCACATTACCCTTATCTGATACTCAAGATACCTGGACTACATGGAGTCCTAACTTTAATTGAGATCTAAAGAGAGCTTTCGACTGTGACGTTCAAGCAATTCAAATTGCAGCAAAAGCTCAAGAAGCCATTGGAAAGCAAGAGATATCAGAAAAGCTAGAAAGAATCAATCAAGAAGAACTCAAAATACCAGCGAAGAAACAGTCCATATTAACTCCACCTAAGGAAGCAGACATCAATCACATCGACCTCGCAACAGGAGACCCCATGAAGACCGCCATCATAAGTGCTCACCTCAGCGAGAAATAGGAACTCGCGCTCACCAACTTTCTTCGAGAAATCAAAGATATATTCACATGGAAACCAACAGACATGCCTGGTGTCCCGAGAAAGTTGGCTGAGCACAACATCGACATAGTAAAAGGCACAAAACCGGTGAAGCAAAGATTGAGAAGATTTGCACCCGACAAGAAGGAAGCGATAAAGAAAGAAATCACAAAGCTTCTAGCACCTGGATTCATCAAAGAAATCCTACACCCAGATTGGCTGGCTAACCCAGTCCTCGTACAGAAGAAAGAGACCGGAGAATGGCGCATGTGCGTCGACTACACATATTTGAACAAGCATTGTCCAAAGGACCCTTACGGGCTCCCATGGATTGACCAGATTATGGATTCAACATTAGGGTCATCATTACTATCCTTCCTGGATTGCTATTTTGGATATCATCAAATATCTCTAAGAGAAGAAGATCAGGGGAAGACCTCATTTATCACAGCATTCAGAGCATACTGCTACAAAACAATGCCTTTTGGAGAGAAGAATGCAGAAACAACCTATCAGAGAGCAATACAAACTTGCCTGGATGAGAAAATAGGAGACAATGCATACGCTTACACCGACGACGTCATGGTCAAAACAAAGAGCCCAGAAACATTGATTGAGGACTTAGAACAAACTTTCAGAAATCTGAAAAAATGGAACTAGAAGCTAAATCCGAAGAAATGTGTGTTCGGAGTACCTTCACGACAACTACTCGGTTTCCTGGTAAGCAACCGAGGGATCGAAGCTAGCACAAAGCAAATAAGGACAATAACAGAGATGAAACCATCTAGCAACATCAAAGGCGTCCAGAAGCTAACAGGATGTATGGCAGCGCTAAAAGATTCATATCAAGACTATGGGAGAGAGGATTGCCGTTCTTTAAACTATTAAAGAAGACAAGGAAATTCGAATGGACAGAAGAAGCCAACAAGGCATTTGAAGAACTCAAAAATTACTTCACGTAGTCTCTAGTGCTTACACCCCCAAAGAAACACGAAGACCTCATGTTATACATAACAGCAACTAATCAAGTAGTCAGCACAGCTATTATTGTAGAGAGAGAAGAAGAAGAAAAAGTATACAAGGTATAGAGGCCAGTATATTACATCAGCGAAGTCTTATCAGAGTCAAAAACAAGATACCCACACGTGCAAAAGGTTCTCTATGCACTCCTAATCACTTTTAGAAAGTTCAGACACTACTTTGAAGAACATAAGGTCACAGTGGTAACTGACCTACCCCTGGGAGACATATTGCGAAACAAAGACGCTACAGGCCGAATATCAAAGTGGGCAGTAGAACTCGAAGCATTGAACATAGAATTTACTCTAAGGAAGGCCATCAAATCACAAGACTTAACAGACTTCATGGCAGAATGGAGAGAAATCCAATTACGTCCAAGCGAAATCATACTCGATCATTGCAAGATGTACTTCGACGAATCACTAAAGCTAGGAGGAGCAGAGGCAGGAATCCCGGGAATCATCCTGTCTGACCAGGTCGGACAGTGCCCTTCTCCGACCACCCAGCAGACAAGAACGGAGTACTGGTAGGTATCTAGGGAGTATTTTCTTTTTCTTAGCAAGGAGTGCGGCCCACATGGAGTACGACGGCCCAGGAAACTTTGACGCGGCTTCCTTCTTCCCGCGTACGTTCTTAGCAGGGAGTGTGGCCCATGTTTACGAGTGTACAGTACTCTAGATTCAGGTACGTTCGTTTTTTTTCTTTTCTATTTATCATTTTTTTCTTTTATCTACGGTGTTTTATTTTTCCCTTCCTTTCTATTATTTCTTTTTTCATTTATTTTTCTCTTTTCTATTTTGTGGTCTTCTATTTTTTCTTTTATCTGTTTTTTATTTTTCTTTTCATCTTTATTATTATTATTCCTTTTTTGCGATTCCTTTTTTTTGGACTTTTGTCATTCTTTTTCCATTTTATTTATTCTTTTACTATTTTTATTTGACTTTATTAATTATTAATTTTTATTTGTTTCCTTTTTGTTTCTTTTCCTTACTTTTATTTATTTTTTTTATTTACGCATGAAATGTTCCTATAGTATCCTTATCGTACATATACATGAAATGTTCCTATAGTAGTACACACGTTCACATGATATTTTTACAGTTCTTATAGTACACACGTGGTGTTCTTATAGTACACATGAAATATCGATGTTTTGTTATGCTGGTTACATTTTTTATTTTTCTTTTTTTTTACTTTTTGGCTGTGTTATATTATGCTAGTTATATTTTATATTTTATTTCTTTTTATTTTATTTTTTTATTATATGTCATTTGATTTGGTCTTTTTTTTCTTTTTTTAATTTTTGTTGTGTTCTATTTTTCTATTTATTTTTCTTTTATTTTCTAATATTTTTATTTTCTCTATTTCCCGTTTGTAGTCTTTTTTTCTTTCATAAGCTTTTGTACGCATAATATATATGAGATGTTTATGCTTCTTTTTCTCTTTGTCTGTTTCTTTTTCATTTTTCTTTTTCTTTTATTTGGGATGTTTTATTCTTTCTTTTTTAATTTCTTTCATTTTTATTATATATTTTAATTTTCCTTTTTTTCCTTTTATTTCATTCATTTATTTTTTTCTTTTTATCTTGTGACGTTCTATGTTATAACTTTGTAGTTTTCTTTATCTGTAATTTTCGCATAGTACAGATACAATGTTCTAAGCGATGTTCGTGTAGTGTTAATATGATGTTCGTGTATTGTTAACGTGGTGTTCTACTTTCATGGTATATATACAATGTTCACACAATATACATATATATATGATGTTCTATGTTTTTTTGTCGATGTTCGTGTAGTGTTAATGTGATGTTCTTAGTAGCATACATAGGATGTTTTAAACTTTTTTGACAATGTTTGTATAGTTTTAACACGATGTTCGGCGATTCTGTAAATACATGTTTATTATGAGATAAATATTTATTAAAAAGTTTATTAAAATATATTCTTGTGAGATCTTGTTTTGAAGAGTTTATTACAAGGAACATAATGGTGAAAACGGATTTTAATTTTGATACTTGGTTTACATACTACTCATGAAATGTTCATTTTAGGTTATTCAAGTAACATCAATGTGATATTCTGGGTGTTATTTATTGGCGGAATAGTCAAATTCGTCCTTGAACTATCGCCGAAAGCTCAGTTTAGTCCCTGAACTATAAAAACGGCCGTTTTAGTCCTCAAACTTTCACAGCCGGCTCAATTTCGTCCCTAAACTATGAAAACGACCGTTCTCGTCCTCAAACTTTCGCAGCCGGGTCAATTTCGTCCTTAAACTATGAAAACGACCGTTCTCGTCCTCAAACTTTCGCAGCCGGCTCAATTTCGTCTCTGGTCCGATGTGGAGCGCCACGCTGGCTTGTCTCGTCATCACCCAGTCAGCTGGAATCAGTTTTCAAAAGTCTGTAACTGATTTATTCTTATTCCAACTTGTCGCAACTAGTTGTAACTCTTTAATACAAAATGGGATGAAGATGATTTTTTCATAAAAATTGTAGATCTTGATAAGATCTACAACTTTCTAGTTTTAATGTTTTTTATTTGAGGACATTAAGATACTCAAAAAGTTCATATTATGGTGCTAAAATTTTATATTAACTTTTATATTAATTACAAGCAGCAGCAGGTAATTATTATGGTGCTAAAATTTTATATTAACTTTTTTGAGCATCTTAACATCCTTAAATAAAAAAAAATAAAACTAAAAATTTGTAGATTTTATTGAGGTCTACAATTAAAAATCATCTTCATCAATGTTGTATTGAAGAGTTACAACTAGTTGCAACCAGTTGGAATAAGAATAAATCAGTTGCAGACTTTCAAAAACTGATTCTAACTAACTAGGCGATGACGAGACGAACCAACGTGGCGCTCCACATCGGACCAGAGACGAAATTGAGCCGGCTGCGAAAGTTTGAGGACAAGAACAGTCGTTTTCATAGATTAAGGACGAAATTGAGCCGGCTGCGAAAGTTTGAGGACGAGA
This sequence comes from Eremochloa ophiuroides, assembly GCA_038502445.1. NCBI lineage: Eukaryota > Viridiplantae > Streptophyta > Magnoliopsida > Poales > Poaceae > Eremochloa > Eremochloa ophiuroides. Next base: position 32,645,857 of record JAHLJS010000001.1, on the reverse strand, counting down.
ACGGTCGTTTTCATAGTTTAGGGACAAAATTGAGCTGGCTGTGAAAGTTTGAGGATTAAAACGGCCGTTTTCATAGTTCAGGGACTAAACTGAGATTTTGATGATAGTTCAAGGACGAATTTGACTATTTCGCCTTATTTATTTTGCCCTTCTACTTTATTTACTTTTTATTATAATTTAATAATTTGATTTCACTTTCACTTTTGTATTGCATGAGATTTCTTGTGGATTATTCACGTAGTACCTATATGATGTTCTACCATTATTTTTGTTGTTCACGTGCTAAACATGAGATGTTCTATTATAGATTTTAGGTTGTTCACATATTATCTATCTATTGTTTAGTGATATATTTTCAACTATTCACATGGTATGTTGGTGCCCATAAGATATTTCCTAATATGCTTTAATTTTCCATTACTTATCTGCTTTTGATTATAATATTTTTTACTCCTTTATTTTTTACATTTTTATTCATTATACTACATAGCTTTTTTCATTATTCCATGAGATGTCTCATGATATATTTCGAATAAAAACTTATTACTGTGAGAGTGGAATACTTTTTCTTAGAGTTCAAGGGCATGTTGTGGAAGTTTACAATAGTATAAATATTTCATAATCCATGGTTCTACACAAAGTCATGTACATGGTGTAAAAAACTCAATCCGCTGGGGATAGATTGCTTCCGGATATTATGCTTACTATAGAAGATGACATTCTTGCCCAGACCGAGAAAACCACCTAACATATATCATACCTGCATACAGTGCCACCGTTGCTGACGTAAGACTAGAACGGAACTTAGACCTGTGTTTTGTATGGGACAAATGAGTGGATTTTTTTATAACAATATATGGAGGCTGGGAGTCGAACTGCTAGCGTGGGGCTTCCCACAACTATGTGACCACCAACTGAGCTACCACTTCGCATCGTATACATGGTGTAGTTCTGGTCTCTAGCTTCCTTATTCTACAGGTCTTGTCCCCTCTAAGATAATAATACTTTTGCTCTTCCTATTTTCTAATATATGTCCCAATATTTTTTTACTCATTTATGTCCATTCATCACTCGAGAGAGCAGATTCTGTCATCTCGTGAACGCATGAGTTCACGGAATAACATCGAGTGCGTGAAAGCAAGCCGGTTGTGCAAAGCCGTGCAAAGCGTGTGTCAGTTGCAGATCGAGGCGACAGACCACAACATCATGCCGAAGAAACAGTCCAAAGCCCACAAAACAAATTAAAAAAAAGGCCCATACACCCACTGCATGAAGCGTTGCAAGTAGTCAAGCAGAAGCCTTGGTGCGTTCGTGGTGGTGGGGGGTGGTCGGCGCGCATTCCCGTGCCAACCCTGGTCAATCACTAGCAGCGGCCCAGGAATCCTATTGATATCACCAGAAGAAAACTCAAATACGTCCTTCAGATACTATGGCAATCAATCAACAACGAAGCAGAATATAGCACTCATCCATGGCCTAAAAATAGCTACATCGTTGGGAATCAAAAGGCTACTTGTGTACAGAGACTCAGCAGTGGTGATCAATCAAGTAAACAAAGACTGGGACTGTACAAAAGATAATATAGATGCTTATTGCATGGAAGTACACAAACTAGAGAAAAATTTCCATGGGCTAGAAGTCCATCACGTATTAAGAGACTTAAACGTCACAGCTGATATACTTGCAAAGATGGGATCAGATAGAGCAAAAGTATCCTCAGGAGTATTCGTAGAGGAACTATCTGCTCTGTCAATAAAACAACTTGAACAGCCACAAGAAAAGAAAGAAGAGCCCAGAAAAGATTTAGAAGACACTCCAACAGGCATGAAAATAATGGCAATACAACAAGAAAGCTTAGCATCCCAGGATTGGAGATAGGTAATCATTGATTACTTAAAAGAACACAAGCCACCAGAAGAAAAAGACAGAGCGACTCAAATCATAAGAAGAAGTCGAAGCTATGTCCTCGTAGGAGCCAAGCTATACAAAAAGGCAGCATCATCAGGAATACTGCTCAAATGTGTTACCACTACAAAGGGAAAGAAATTTTAGAGGAAATACATGCGGATTGTTGCGGAAATCATGCAGCCTCAAGAACACTAGTTGGAAAAGCCTTCCGGACTGGATGCTACTGGCCAACAGCACTGAAAGACGCAGAAGAACTCGTCAGAAAATGCAAAGGATGTCAAATGTTTGCAAGACAAGCACATGTACCAGCCCACTATTTGATATGCATACCACCAGCCTGGCCTTTCTCATGCTGGGGACTAGATCAAGTGGGACCACTAAAGAAGGCAAAAGGAGGATTCGAGTACATCTATGTGGCAATCGATAAGTTTACAAAATGGATAGAATATAAGTCATTAGTCAAATACAAAGCAACCAAAGATTTGGAGTTCATACAAGAAATAATGCACAGATTCGACATGCCAAACAGACTAATCACAGACCTCAGATCACCCTTTACAGCATTCGAGTTCAATAGCTGGGCACAAGACTGTGGGATAAGTATTGACTATGCATCGGTCGCCCACCCACAAGCGAATGGAAGGCATAAGCTACTCAGTTCCTGGGAAGGACCATATATAATATCAAAGGTACTTGGACCTGGAACCTACGAGCTTATGGATGAAAATGGCAGCATAATCAAGAACACTTGGCATGTCAGCCAACTCAAGAGATTTTACTCTTAGGATAAAAACTCTCTAGTTACTCCCACCAGTCTGTTGACAGTTGCTAACGCTATCAAAAGAGTGTAGCCAAGTCTATCCTCTAGCAATGGTAATAATACTTCTCAACACAATCACAGGGGTTGTCAATCCCTATGCTCAAAGTATGTGGTTGTTGACACTTCTAACGTTGCTACTAGGAATAAAGTTATTTCTAGCAACTGCTCCAAAATTGCTATGGGTAGCTCTATAGGATAGGTGATGGGATTCTGCAAGCGCACAGAACTATCGTGTAACACTTTACCTGGGAGTACCAGGTGTCGAATTTATATTTTCCCAAAGGAAGGCGGGGTTTGTGATTCCAAGGATCTGATAGTCAAGGATCTAGATATGGATAAATGGAGTAATAACCTTAGTAAGGATAAATCAATGAAGTATAGCTATGGTGGAAACACACTAGGATAGGTTGAGGTAGCTCTGGAGTTTATGGGAAAACTCTAACTCAGTAAAAGATCAAGTGATTGTTACACCAAAGAGATTGCTATACTCCAGACACGCAAAGTCCTAAACTCGCTGGGGTTCGACTGATTAGGCACCATACGTCCAAAGCCTACGCTGATAAAATTAGACTGAACTTGGTGGAATCCAAAGGATTCTAGGGCTGTCACCACCTAGAACCTACCACTACTATCCGTGGGTCTAGCCGCACTCAAGGGTAAGATTATAGCCTAAGCACCTCGCTTAATCTATAAAGCTTACTACTCTAACTCTGGCCAAGGAATTAGAGCACTCTAATCAAGCAATGAGACAAGTATACAACTGCTTAAAGTATAATAATAAGTAAATGAAACAGGGGATCTTTATTACCGATAAGAGTGAAGAACACCGCAGAGGAGGTCGCCGATAAGCCCGGCTCCTCCACAGACATCCTCCTTCTCCCGACTTCTCTCACTACTCTACTCTTATCTAGCTAGCACTATTCCTAAGAGCAGAGCTTCGCTAGAGAGAGAGAGCTACTACTGACTATGAGCTGAATCTCTAGTGATTTGCTAGTGATCTTCTAGTGGTTTCTGCTTACAAGTGAGGATTCAAGTCCTATTTATAGTGTAAGAGTGCTCCAGGGGTACTTGTAGGGGTCCTGGAGGTCGGTGGCGCGAGGAGGCTTGGCGGGCGCCCTCCTAGGGCGGCGGGCGCCCCCTTGGATGCACCGCCTTGCATCCTAAGGCCCTCCTTCACCCTCAAGGGCGGTTTCAAGGTCGGTTGGAGCTCAGGATTGGTCGTTTGCAACCCCGGGAGGATGACATGTGGGTCCTTCGATCCATGGCACATCTCTTGATCACTGTTGGATGAAAACCGACTTCTTTTGATGGCTTGGATGACTCTTGGACACCTTCTCTTGGATTGTGGACGTGGAACCCAATTTGGATAGGGCAGGCACCCTGTTGGTAGGGCCACCGGATCCTTGTGTCTTGTTTCAGAGCCGTTGATGTTATTTCAACGTGCCATAGGCCATTTGGAAGGATGGCACACGGATCCGTGAGGTGGCATGCCCATTTGGCAAAATTCATAGGGCAGGCGCTGTTGGCGGTCCTTAAGTCACATTTTATACCGCTAATAATAATATAAATCCATGGAACATCATAGAAAAATATTCTTTAATTAACAAGTTCCACGAGTTTTGGTGTTTTCCACTATGTTGCAGGAATATCCGAGTTTTCACAACATAAAAGTACCTCAAATAATAAAATGGACTACACCATTGCGGAGGGCTCGTCGCGCTGATCAAAATGCATATATTATTTGCATTATTTAGAGTTCCCAATAAAAAGATATGTAAGTTCGAATCCAATTTAAGACTCCACGAGTAGGCTTGAGTATTTTGGCCATAACTCACTCATCCGAACTCCGATTGGGCTGAATCACCAGTCAAAACGAAGCTATCAATGAGGCCCACGTGCTCCCAAAAGCCGGTGGCCAGATGGGCCCACCAGGGGACCTGCCGCCCCCAGGACCGGCCGCACCCCTGGTGGGGCTTCTCGGGCCCAGCTTTCTTCTAGCGGTTGTAGGGCGGTTCCCCAAGGACGATCCCACCTACGATCAACACAGATGGAAAGTGGAAACCGCCCTTTGAAGGTCGGTTTGGGTCCTTCCATGTGGGGATGATCCTTTTGCATAGAACCCCCTCCTCTCAAGCTATAAAAGGAGGCCTCCTCTCTACACCTAGGCATTGATTCACCAACACAAGAGGTCACAATGTAGAGAGGAAGAGCAAGCTCCATTCCATTAGCTTATAGCTAATTTAGTATAGGGAGTGAGAGAAGGACAAGAGCTGGAGAAAGAGCGGAGTCGAAGCAGTTCTGCCTCCGGGTGGAGGAAGAAGCGCCAACAAGCTTTCTGGCGCCATTGCCGGGGAACGGTTGTCGTATTTATCTCCGAACCTAGTTCACCCGTGTATCCTTGTGTTTTATCAAAAAAAATCTTTTATCTTTCTTTTTATAAAAACAAAATATTCCTTTTTATCCGATCCCTTCACCATGAAGCTAGCTCCAAATTCAAAATTCTTCTACTTCAAAGGGGGAGTTCTTTGTACCACATTCTTTTTCAAAACCAAAATTTCCATCCAGTTGTGAACTCCACCCAAGATTCAAAGCTATGGTTCGGACAAAACCCTTCTTTGGTCACGACAATGAAAATTCTTTTGACCACTTGCAAAAATTCGAGGAATTGTGTTCATGCCTAAGCATTCCTGGCATGACACAAGAAATTCTTAAGTGGAAGTTATTTTTGTTCTCCCTCAAGGGGAGGCAAAACAACGGTACATTGATGCCGTAGAAAGTGCGAATAGAGAATGGGATGAACTTAAGATCAAGTTTTATCTTGCATTCTTACCCATGTCTCGTATCGCCGCTCTACCAAGGACAAACCTCGACTTTGAGCAAAACGAGAAGGAATCCATAGGTACAGCCTAGGCCAGGTTCACAATGTTTATACATACTGACCTAGACTTGTCTTTATCCGATAATGTGCTTTTGCATATCCTTTATTCGGATCTAGACATAGATGCTGCCCTATGCTTTGACATAACCGTTGGAGGGCCGTTTTCATAAAAACCATGACGGAATAGAGGAAAATCCTTGTTTACATTCTAGAGAAGCACGCTTGTCCCGTCATCGTACCCAAACCCCTCCATGCAAGGGCATGTCAAGTTCTGAAGAGCCCTCAGTAGCCAAATCCTTTCCCTTGCCACCCTCCGATTCGTCTGTTGAGCCCTCGCCCGAACCATGAACACCGAAGGAAGGAATGTTTTATCCTTCGGAGTCCGCTATCAAAATTCGAGGATTATGGAAGAACTTCAAAACATTTCTTGGCACAAAATTCTGACATTTCTTAGGAAGTCTCCCCTAATGCGGAGTCATCGAAAGTACGGTTGTTGCTTGTTGGAAGTGAAACGTTCTTCTGAAGAAATTCAGATTCTTTCACCTCCCACAACCATGTCTTGCTCATTAAAGGGGACTTCCATGAAAGCCCTACACAACCTCACAGTTGGGACTACTTTCATTCCAGCGGAAACCCTTTTAGGGTGATATGCCGCTAGTCCCGACCGACAAACTTTTCAGAAGTCCATCCAGACTCATCTTTGAGTTTTGTGGGATTGTTTGGGTTGTACCATTGGAAATTAATGAAATTGAAGTTTCTTATACTTCCTCATCTATGCCATCCTTGATTTTGATCTTCTCATAGGGCACCCTCTTGAAAATCTCATTTATATATAAAAAAAGAAGGGAACCCCGATGAGAAGTTTGAAAGTTTTGCTTCTGCCAGCCATAGCACTGGCTCAAAAACCTAAAGGCAAAGCAAAGCTACTTGTTCGAGCATGCGAATCCTTCTCCTACGCCCTTGCTCGAACAAGATGCATGTCCCTCTGGCCATCAACAACATTGTTCTCGATAATGGTCAAGATTAAGTGATCATCCTCCATGATATATCTTTTGAGAATGAAAACTTCCGTGCCACGGACATGCCCGAAGCAACAACTCTAGAGCCAAGAAGGGGCCCGCTAACAAGAATGGTTTTGAGGTCCCTCACGTTTCATGCTTAAGGTCTCCAGAGTTTGTTTCGCTTTGGACCACCTGCTTCTACGAGGATCTCGCAACCATCTCTTGATTCTAGTTGTTCAACTTTTTGAGAGAATGGTTGTGAATGCTTACGTTTGTCATGAACATTGCAAATCCCGTAGTAGTACGATGGTGCGTACCTTACAGCTTGAATATTAATACCTATGATTGGTGGTAAAGCTGGGAACTACACCACCATTGATTGTTGCAAGAAGAAGTTCCCACGGTCAAGCTTAAGACCATAACTTAAGCACTGCCGGGAGATACCCTGGATTATCCTTAAAAAATATATATTTTATTATTATTACTATTGTTATTTTTATTTTCAAAAAAAATATATATCTTCTTTAAATGGTGAGGGCATGTTGTCAAGTTACTATGCACCTTCGGGTATGTCGCTAACCATTTCAGGAAAGATTAAGAAGAACTCGTGTCATATGATGCTTGACGACATGGAACGACATTAACTACAAAAGCTTGATGCACTCCTAGGTAATGGAACACACTCGTAAGAAGGCCCTAACTCTGCACTTGACTTTTATGCAAAATTCCAAGTGTGGGGGAGGACGGTGAGAAACCCAAGTTCCATGCACACCAAAGAGTCATTAAAAAAATGATGATGAAGATGTCAGCCTCGCCTTGCAAAAAAAAAAAGAGAGAGAGAGAGTTATAAAAATATATATTGAAAAAAAGAGAGAGATGATATAAAACAAGAGAAGAAAAAAATGAATGAAAGAATAAAAAAGAAGAGAGATGAGGGGGGCTAAAAAAAGAAGAAGAAAGAGAACTACGAAAAAAAAGAAAAAAAAGATTGGGAGTCTCCCTCTTCTGAACCTTTGCTAGTATCATCAAGGCCCATGGCCCATGCGTATTGACGTGTGTGTGGCCTGGCTTCAGAGATCACCTGAGCAGAACCATCATGCTAGCTGCAACAGCAACTTCAACGCCTTATACATATATGTTGCCGGTACATATACTCAGGTATGCGAAGGTAAATAAATGTTCACCAACTTCTTATAATTGTCTTCATTTGATCATACGAATTCATGCTTCCTTTGCTTATGTTATAAACTCTGGTTTGGGTGTAGTCTTATAAGGTACATCCATAGGTTTTTTTTTAAATTAAGCATGGTGTTTAGGTTAAAATGGCCTTCTTTGATCAAAATTTGACATGGTGTTGAAATTTGATCAATGAACTTTGAGTTGTTGACATAATCAATGAAAGTAATCTGATATGGAGATAAACCAAGGCATATCTTTCTCTGCATCTTTATCTTGGCCTTGTTTATAAAAAGTTGAGTGAACAAGTTTTGAATAAAAAAGAAATAATAATAATATCTTTCTTGCTCTCTGGTCTTATAGCCAATAGAGTCCTTGCTTGTTGTTGTTGCTCTTGTTTTGTTTTCTTTTTATCAAAATAAAGCAGGTACAAGAATAAGTGTGGGGGAGATCTCTCAAGCATACCTAACACACCTTCAAGATCTCCCCTGCATGTTGCACAACACCGAGTGACTCATCACGCAACAAGGACAGGACACATGACTTCCATAAACCTCCTTCATCTTCAACGGTGGTGTGCACCTCTACCCTCACAACTCCCTAAGTTCTGAAGTTTTAAATCTGATAATCTAAAAATGCAAAACTTCTAACACGCCATCTCCATGCTATCCTTTGATATAATTTGCATACTCCTTATTCCTCGCCAACATTCCTATAACTTGTGAACAACTATCATAGGGACCCCATGTTGTCTAATTAATTGGAGTATGTGATATAGCTGGATGATTTGAACCTTGCTCTTTTTATGATGGACTTGGGATTTATTTTACAAAATCAAAATGAGATGGCATGCTCCTCAATGATAATGAATTTCCCACCTAGGCCATATGACATGTTTAACTTCTGCAAACCTTTAGTTATATGCTGCTTGTCGGATCATTGAGTTTTGTCAAATTGTTTGACCTATGTGAGATTATGGTCAAGCACCCATGATTGAGATTCACACGCACCCACCAATAAAATGTCGACTCTTACACTAAGAGTTGCGCACAACATGCACCCTGTCATCCACCAAAAACGCCAACTCTTACTCTAAGAGTTGTACACTCTTCCACCAAATAAAAATGCCGACTCTTACCCTGAGAGCCGCGGATTTGTTATCCACCAAATAAAAATGCCGACTCTTACCCTAAGAGTTGCGCATTCATCCTCCACCATATAATTACTCCTCGCATTCCATCATGATATCTCTCCATTCAAAGTTTGCATTAAGAAAAGATATGGGCTATGTTTTAAAAAAAAAAGTATGCCAAGGGCACAAAAAAAGAGAGAAAAAAATATATATATACACATGCCAAGGGGCACGAAAAGAGAGAAAAAATTTTTAGCAACAAACAAACGGGAAAGTCCAAAGCCCCGTTCAAGAAAAAAAAAATACATATATGAATATTTCCTTTTATAGCCCATACTTTTTAAAGAATCATCCATCTATCCAATAAAGAGAGACATGATGCATGGAGTACCAAAAACAGTTAGAATTAGGAATCATCTTCCATGCCACACACTTGCACATCTCAATCTAGTGTATGACTTGTATTTCCGTGTGGTTCGGTTTTTGACTTGACAATATATGTGATGCAAGTATGCCCACTTTCATACCTACCCAAAACTCCACTCAAAATCTTTAGAGATGGGTTATGAAAGAAGGTAATTCCAAAATGCCTTGGTGAGGAACCAGACACATATATGAGCGATTTGAGAGTATCTTTTGAGGAGCATGGCTATCTCTTCTTTTTCAAAAATCTTGTAAAAACCCAAGTTTCTGAGCTAACTGATGCAAGGGGATTTGAATCCATGTTGTTCCATTATTCAATTACCCAAGAAAATGTGATTTGAATCCATGTTGTTCCATTATTCAATTACCCAAGAAAATGTGGTAGACGCTTTGAAGTTCACAAGTGTAGGTGAAGGTTGGAATATCTTGTATGCAGGTTATATATCAAGGAGATGACCCATCTTAGTCCTTTAAACCTTTACTCGAGGACGAGCAAAGGACTAAGTGTGGTGGTCTTGTTGGCAGTCCTTAAGTCACATTTTATACCGCCAATAATAATATAAATCCATGGAACATCATAGAAAAATATTCTTTAATTAACAAGTTCCACGAGCTTTAGTGTTTTCCACTATGTTGCAGGAATATCTGAGTTTTTACAACATAAAAGTATCTCAAATAATAAAATGGACTACACCATTGCGGAGGGCTCGTCGCGCTGATCAAAATGCATATATTATTTGCATTATTTGGAGTTCCCAATAAAAAGATATGTAAGTTCGAATCCATTTAGAACTCCACGAGTAGGCTTGAGTATTTTGGCCATAACTCACTCATCCGAACTCCGATTGGGCTGAATCACCAGTCAAAACGAAGCTATCAACGAGGCCCACGTGCTCCCAAAAGGCGGTGGCCGAATGGGCCCACCAAGTGAAAGGTCCTAAATGGCTAGAGGGGGGTGAATAGCCTATAAAAAAAATCTACAAACAACACTTAACAAGCCGATTAGTAACAATAGCAAGCTTTATAAAGCACTAGCTCTAAACTACACTATGCAAGCCACCTAGACAAGTATACTACACTATGATCTCTAGTTCACACTCAAAGGCTATGTTACTACTTTACACTACTCTTAAGTGAGCAACTAACTAACAAGCTACACAAGAGAGAAGTACACAAATGTAAAGAGTAAAGGTGATTTCAATACCGCCGGTGAAGAAAAGAGATGAAGTCCAATATAACCAATCAGTCAAATACAAGAGAAATCCTCGGTAGAGAGATGACACAAGATTTTTGACCGAGGTTCACTTGCTTGCCGGCAAGCTAGTCCTCGTTGTAGCGATACACCCACTTGGAGGTTCACGCGCTAATTGGCATCACACGCCAAACCCTTCGCAAGGGTGCCGCACAACCAACACAAGACGGGGATCCACCAAGCTACGAGCAATCCACTAAAGATGCCTTTCGCGATCTCCCGCGGGGATAGGCTCAAGAACCCCTCATAATACCTTGATCGGAGGCGGAGACAATCACCAACTCCCCTCAACGATCCTCGCAGCTCCAAGCCGTCTAGGAGTTGGCAAACTCCAAGAGTAACAAGAGAAACCGCTGCGAAATACCACTACCAAGTGCCTCTAGATGATCTCTATCAATGCAATGCACTTGATGCTCTCCAAACTCACCAAAAGATGAACACAATCAAGTAGGATGAGTGAGAGTGGAGTGGGAAGGCTCACAAGTATGTTATGATGTTTAGGAGTGCTAAGAGATCCTCCCCAAACCGGCCAAGTCGCTATTTATAAGCCACACACAAAGAACTAGCCGTTTAGACTTTTCTGTGTACCGTCGGACTGTCCGACGGCCAGACCATCGGACTAATCTGCACGGTCCGACGCCCCGGATGAACGCCACGTGTCACTAGCCGTTTGAAGTCGAACGTTGGATCACAACGGCTAACTTCCCGCGCTAAACGAACCATCGGACGGTATAATCGTCGGAGTAAAACAAACGGTCCGACGCCCTCAGCTGACATCGTCGGACTCAGCGGGATGAAGCCGTCGGACTAACGATCGCGGCCGTCCGACGTTTCCAGAGAGCTCCCCGAGCCCTGAAAACCGTCGGACGTTGGTCCGACGCTCACCGTCGGACTAACGCCGAGAGTCCGACGCTCTCAGAGCTCGCCACGTGTTATTTCTCGCACGATCTGCACCGTCGGACGCTTCGGCTAATGGTCCGACGCTCAGGGACTGAGCGTCCGACGCTCTCAGCAGTGTTAGCCGTCGGACCGAGGCTAATGGTCCGACGCTCTGTAACTCTACGGTCCGACGCTAGTTTTTCTATTATAATGTCTCCGAAATTCGCCGAATCCTGCCGAGCAAGCTCGGTAGGAGGAAGAGAGGACCAAACCCTCTCTAACCCTCGAACTTCACCCCGTTTCTTGAGTCACTAACACTCCAAAGTGTCTCTCACTTTAGTGTACGTGTGTTAGTCTTTTCCAAGGAGATTTCAACGGGTTAAGTTAGTGTCACTAGCATCTATATGCATATGCAATGATCATGAACACCTAGTGGCACTTGATAACCGTATTTCATCAATGATTTCGCCCCTCTTGATAGTACGGCTATCTATCCTAAATGTGATCACTCCCTCTATGGAGTCTTGATCACCAAAACCAAAAGAGCTCCTATTGGTTATACCTTTGCCTTGAGCTCCCGATTTCTTATCAACTTCCTTCTCATCTCTTGATGGACCTTGTGGACACCTATGATGATGGACTTATACCATTTGCATGGATGCCATCAATAGGGCTTTCTCCTTTGTTGATGGGCTTACACCATTTTCATGGACGCCGTCATTGCCCTTCACTTGTGGCCTCCACCGACCCGGTCCTTTGCTCCATCTTGCCATTTGCTAATCAATTCTCATGAAACACTTAGAGCAATCGTTAGCAAACTAGGTTTCATCAATTACCCAAAACCAAACATGGGCTTTCACCAAGGGACCGGCCACCCCTGGGACCGGCCGCACCCCTGGTGGGGCCTCTCGGGCCCAGCTTTCTTCTAGCGGTTGCAGGGCGGTTCCCCAAGGACGATCCCACCTACGATCAACACAGATGGAAAGTGGAAACCGCCCTTTGGAGGTCGGTTTGGGTCCTTCCATGTGGGGATGATCCTTTTGCATAGAACCCCCTCCTCTGAAGCTATAAAAGGAGGCCTCCTCTCTACACCTAGGCATTGATTCACCAACACAGGAGGTCACAATGTAGAGAGGAAGAGCAAGCTCCATTCCATTAGCTTATAGCTAATTTAGTATAGGGAGTGAGAGAGGGACAAGAGCTAGAGAAAGAGCGGAGTCGAAGCAGTTCTGCCTCCGGGTGGACGAAGTGCCGGGCTTGTCGGCTCTCGATCCAACTTATACCTCTACGATCGTCTTGCTACTTGAAGTAAGAAGTTTGTGTTCAACTTTGGTTTGATTCATTAAGCATGTTACTTCCATAAAGCTACTTGTTTGTGGGATCGTCGTTCGTCCTTTGGACGGATGCTCTAGTAAGAGGACTCCTGATAGGGACGGATGTTCCTGTACGCCGCTAGAGTAGTAGTCGCCTTCGTAGACGTGGTGTCTAGGTCGGAGTCTACCTTCGTATGTGGCATGCGCCCACGGGCAGAGGGGTAGGTGGCAGGTGGTGACAGCCCTTTCCACTCGTACCAGCATCCCCCCACGTTCGGACGCGGAATAGCGCTGATACTGGTATCGCCTGGCAGACCAGGTGCGTCAGTGGGCCTGAAGCAAGCAAGTAGTGGGGAAGTTTCCATCGCTTATATGCGTTTGACCTTAGAAGAACCTCTCTACCCAAGCTATCCCTTTCGTCTCTTCTGAGTAAACTAGTTTAAGAGACTAAGTACAAAGACCGTTCCTCTGGGAAATTACGATACCCTGAATACTTCCGGGTGAAGGCTACAACGGTACTTCCGTGCGCTTGCGGACTTTTCTGCTGACGCTAAGAAGCGCCAACAGGCGCCCTATGTAGGGGGCGGGCGCCCCCCTCTGGCTCCCATGTGGCAACTGAGGTGCTGAGGTGTCTTGGTATGCTTCGTTTTTGCCTGTTTTCACCATTTTTCCTGCAGACACAAGATTTCTTCAAGGACATGTAAAACTAGGTAAGTTTCAAGGTGAGTTCTTCGCTTTTCATGTGGTTTTACCGTGATTATGGGTGAAATGTTGACGGTAAAATAGGGTGTTAGCGACCGTCAACACAGTCATAACAGAGATGTAGAACTTATTTTTTCCCAGGTTTTAACCTGTTGACATCTACTAACGTCGCCCAATATAACTTTATAACTTTTAACACTAGGGACGATATTAGAAGATGTATGGTATTTAATTAACTGATCATTAGCAACTAGCCACTTATCTATTACCAACATTCTTTAGCATGAACTGGGTTGTCAATCCTAATTATATATGCTAAGAAGAAATAAAGGTTTTATATATTATTCCATGTGACTAGGCAGAAATATAAATAAATATAAACTAAGAACAATTCTACAAGCGGACAGATAATTATACCATTGTAGCATTTTATCTAGGAGTTCTACCAGGTTGTCAATTTATATTTATACCACTGGGAAGGCCTAAGAAAACTACAATCTATTATATTGATAATAACCATATACAATGAATAAGTGAAATTACCAATGTCATATACTCTACTCATAACAGGTAGAGGTCACAAGATAATAAAGATAAATAGGGTGATAAGTATGATCAAGCATTATTAATAAAGATAAACATCAGAGCACTTTCTAGTCATAGTAATAGCTAGCCAATGGATAAACTAAGGAATTAATATCTAAGGTAATTCTATAACTACGTCAATGAATAACTCTAACTAGTGCAATTACATCTAGCAATCATTGTCAGATTAGTCCTATATCATGATCAATGTCACACCTAATTTTAAGGATAAAATGGGATGCATATACTTATGTGCGCCCAGAAATCAGTCACACACATAAGCCAACAAATTTCATAAATTGTATCATAACCAATATTTTTTACATAGCGAATAATATCAAAGTCATTACACTGCGGAAAATAAAGTTAACTCTTGCAGTAGCTCCATAGCACAGGGACGTCGACTGGTGAAGCACAAGTCTAGTAGTCCTCTGGGTAGTCCTCATCACTATCACCATCTGTTACCCATCCGGGATTTTTAACCAAGTAATGAAAAATAAACAAGCGTAAGTACATGTTGTACTTAACAAGACTAGCATGGGTTCATGAGGCTCAAAAGGTTGACACGGGTTTAACAGCAGGTTGCTTTTAATTAATCTCCTTTTATACAGTTCGATAGCAACAAGTGAATAAACCCACTCTCACGATCATAGTAAACATAATTAATGAGTAGCAATAAATAGATTTAGCAACAAGTAAACATCACCCCAAAAGATAACTACTCCATGAGTTTTCCGGGCCACTCATGACCGTGAGCCCGGCTAGTATACCAGTTTTACACTCTGCAGAGGTTGTGCACTTTCACTATGAGCCATGATTCCCAGTTGCTCGGGTTAATTACTCCCATAACACTACCAAGGTGAGAGAGCAGGGTTTCACTATGAAGTCTTTCAAAGTACTCCATCTACCAAGTTAGGGCCACTAGGGACCTGGCAAGCAAATGTAGGGCCCTCCTTCGTCGTGGCACAAGGTCACGCAGATTATACACACTGGACAGAAGCCACACCACACTCGAGTCGTCAAGCCCCATCACGCCTTTCGGTAACCTCTAACAAGCTAGAAGAAATGCTCATATTTGACTAAAACTAGAGCCATGTAGCCCTCATAGTTGCACTGTAAGTCCCAGCTTTTGCTGACAGATAATTACCAAGGGTGAAGGATTTAGAGCATCACAAAAACTATGCTCCAATCCCCTAGTTCCATGTTGCTAAAAAGGTATCTTTTAATCTTTATTGCATATTCAATTAATCAAGTTTACATGATCATGATATCAATAACGCACTAGCATCAATTACCATATGCATAATCCCATAGGTTACAAGGAATAGGGTAACAATACTAGGAAATAACTATGGTTAACAAGGAAGACACATGCAAATGTAATTATTTATTTGGTGAATAGGACAATAAGGATGGTCTATACTAATACTTGCCTTGATCAGCAACCTCCTGGTGGTCTGTGTTGTTGAAGTACTGATCTTGATCACCCACGCAAAACTCACCGTCTATACTCGATCCATCATATCAACACATACGCATACAGGGGCAATCATGCATACAAACAAGAGTTTTCATTAGAACAGTACACCAATAGAGAGAAAATAAATTTAAAAAGTTCATAAAACTAATCTACTCATCACTATGATCACATCGATATAAAGTTTGCGCAAATCGAACTTAAAACGGCGAAGTTATGGATTTTACAAGATTTATAATAGACAAATAATATATTAAATACAACCTCGAATTTTAAAAGTTAATAACATATGAAACAGTGGTACTTACTGATAGATCATAAAATTATGAATCTAACGCAATTGGAGTCGTTCAAATCGGAATTAAAACGGAGAAATTATAAACGAAACAGTTTTAATTTCAAAACCGAAAATCAGAAAACACATTTTGTATTATACCGAGGGAAAATACGCTTTTTGAACTGGAAAGCGTAGACTGGAAAAGGCGCAAAGGACCACGGTTTCATACATTAAAACTAGCAGGGTCTCTTTTGTAAAAGGACGGCCGAAGGGGTACGGGCCTTTCTGATCCGTTGGATTCAACACGGATGGCCAAGATTAGAAGAGAGGGAGGGTGGGTGGCACTCTGGCCGGAACAGTGGCCGGACCGGCGGCGCCATGGCCGGAACTTCACCGGCGAGCGAGAATTCGGCCTACGGTGCCTGAAACGGATCGGGAAAGGCATCGGGAGAGACAGAGGGAACATCCGCGAGCTCACCTAGGACAGAATCCCGGACGAAAATCGGCTCGAGGCGGCTGGCGTCGTGCGGAGGCGGGCGGCGGGTCCCTGCAACAGCGGCGAGGCCGCGTCAGTCCACGGGTATGAGAGGAAAAAGGCTCGGTGCGTTCGTTGGATCGAGATGAAGCTCGGGAGGGTCTTACAGTGAGGTTAAAGGGGCTCCTACTTGCCAATTTGGCCCCGGCGGCGGAGCTCGGCGGTCGGCAGTTCCCTACAACGGTGATTAGGCCGTGTTAGAGCTCGATTCAAGGGAGATAAGGGGCTTGGTGACTTCGGGAGATCTTCACGGAGCTCCGGGACGGCTTACCGCGAAGGAAGCACGATGAATTCGTCGAATTCGACGACGGCGGCACGCGGCGAGCTCCGTGCACTGCGCGGGCGAGGGGATGGCGGCTGTTAAGGTTGCGTGGCGGCAGCAGCAGGGGATCGCCCGAGCTTATATACACCCGAGGCACGGGGAGATAGGGGATTGGATCGGAGTCCGGCTCTCCGACGAACTCGGTCGAGTCCGTTTCATCGCCGTGTCCTGCTCGGTCAGCAAGGGGGAAGCGCGGAGGGACGACGCTGACCTGCGGGTCCCTCGGGTCAGTGGCACAGGGGGGTTAGGGTCCACTGGCAGCCGCAGCGAGAGAGGAAGGGCGCGGCGAAGGAGGGCGCGGCTGCGATGCTCTGTTCTAGGCGCCCGCGAAGTAGAAGGAAGGGGGAGGGACTGCCACGCGGGCCCGGCTCACTAGCCTCAGAGAAGGAAAGGGAGGGGGAATGCTGCGCTGCTGCTGGCTGGGCTGGCTTGCTAGCTGGGCCGGCACGCTGGCTTCGGCCCAACAGAAAGAAGAGGGAGGGAGCAGGCCGGTGGGAGAGGGGGACTGGGCCCTCGGGCCAAAAGCAGAGAGTAGAGGGGGCTGCCCTTCTATTCCTTCTATTTTTTTTCAATTAGTTTTCCAATGGATTTGAAATGAGGTTTTGAATGTTTGGGAATTCAAATAAAATTCAAGCATCACATCAAAAATAGTGCTCCAGCATGTATGCAACAACATGAGTTTGCCCTAGAGTTGAATTTTATTTTTGTGAAAATTTATTATTTGCCCTATATTTGAATAAGCAATAATTGCACAATTAAATCAGTTTCCCCTATTTTAAAATGATGCAAATATTTGGGTGTTACAATTCTGCCCCCCTTAAGATTAATCTCGTCTTCGAGATTCAGTTGGTGCTTATTCAAATAACTCGGGATATTTTTCTCTGAGATCTTTCTCTCTTTCTCAGGTAGCCTCTTCTTCTGAATACCGATGCCACTGCACCTTGCACATTTTTATAACTCGACTTCTCGTAACTCTTTCCGCGGTTTCCAAAATTTTCATTGGATGTTCCTCATATGTGAGATTCTCCTTGAACACTATTTCCTCAACGGGCACCTGCTCTTCTGTCACTCTCAAACATTTCCTTAACTGGGATACGTGGAACACATCATGCACACCGGACAAACTTTCTGGAAGTTCTAGTTGATAAGCCACTTCTCCACGTCTCTCTAAGATCTTGAAAGGACCAATATACCTTGGTGCCAATTTTCCTTTGCTGTTGAACCTTTTCACACTTCTCATCGGGGACACCTTAAGATATACATAGTCTCCCACTTCAAGGGCTAGTTCTCTTCTTCATGTGTCAGCATAGCTTTTCTGCCTAGATTGTGCTATTCTCAAGTTCTCTCTTATCGTCTGGACTTGCTCTTCTGCGTCTCTTAACACATCCGGTCCAAACACTTGACTTTCTCCTGTTTGATTCCAAAACAAGGGTGTTCTGCACTTGCGTCCATACAATGCTTCGAAAGGTGCCATCTTGAGACTCTTCTGGTAACTGTTATTATAAGAGAATTCTGCATACGGCAGACTCTTGACCCAACTCGTTCCATACTGTAAAGCACAAGCTCTCAACATATCTTCCAAAATCTGATTAATCCGTTCAGTTTGACCGTCAGTCTGAGGGTAATATGCAGAGCTGAAATTCAACCTTGTTCCCAATGATCTATGCACTTGTTGCCAAAACTGTGAGGTGTACTGCGTACCCCTATCGGACACTATCTTCTTTGGAACTCCATGTAGACACACAATCCTTTCCATATACAACTCTGCAAGTCTTGCTCCGGTATAGGTGGTCTTGACGGGGAGGAAATGAGCAACCTTGGTCAGTCGATCTACGATTACCCAGATCGAGTCATAACCTCTCTGAGTACGTGGCAACCCAACTATGAAGTCCATACCTACTTCTTCCCACTTCCACTCAGGTATCTTTACTGGTTGTAGCAATCCTGCAGGCCTCTGGTGTTCAGCTTTAACTCTCTGACAGGTATCACATATAGCCACACATTCTGCTACATCACGCTTCAGTTCAACCCACCAATATTTTTCCTTCAGATCCAAATACATCTTGGTACTTCCTAGGTGTATAGAATATGCTGACTCGAGCTTCACGTAGTATGGCATCATGAATAGACTTCACTTCAGGTACACAGAGTCTCTTTCCAAACCATAAGGTTCCATTCTCATCCAGCCTGAATCCGGGTGATTTTCCAACCACAATGTTCTCTGCTATCTCTTTGAGCTTCTCATCTTCCAACTGAGCCTTGCGCATCTCTTGCTCCAATGTGGTTCAACCTCCATCTCAACAGCATTGATCACAATTCCCAGGTTGAGACGCTCCATCTCTGCACACAACTCTGCTGACGTAGTTGTTGTCAGAATCTCATTAACATAACTTTTCTACTAAGAGCATCTGCCACAACGTTTGCTTTACCCAGTGATAGTGCACCTCCAAGTCATAGTCCTTTATCAACTCTAACCAACGACGTTGCCTCATGTTTAGATCTGACTGGGTAAAGATATACCTCAAGCTCTTATGATCTGTATAGATGTCGCACTTATGACCAATAAGATAATGTCTCCAAATCTTCAGAGCGTGCACAATAGCTGCTAGCTCCAAGTCATGAGTAGGATAATTCAACTCATGCTTCTCAACTGTCTCGATGCATATGCTACAACTCGTCCTTCTTGCATGAGAAGACCTAGGCGGGAAGCATCACAATAGATCGAGAACTTACTTAGGTCCGGCAAAACTAACACAGGGGCTGTTGTCAATCTCTTCTTCAATTCTTCACAACTAGCTTGGCACTTCTCAGACCACACAAACTTGGCATTCTTCTCTAGCAAGGCAGTCATTGGCTTCGCAAGCTTGGAGAATCCTTCAATGAACCTTCGGTAGTAACCAGCTAAACCAAGAAAACTACGAATCCCAGTCATATCAGCTGGCGGCTGCCAATTCAACACATCTGCCACCTTGCTTGGATCTACAGAAATTCCACCATTGGATACAATATTCCCAGAAAGGCAACTTCTCTCAACCAGAACTCACACTTGCTTCGCTTGGCATACAACTTGTGTTCTCTGAGCTTCTGCGAAACCAACCTTAGATGCTCAGCATGCTCTTCCTCATTCTTAGAGTAGATCGGGATATCATCAATGAACACCACAACAAACTTATCCAAGAATTCCATGAACACTTTGTTCATCGAGTACATGAAGTAGGCAGGTGCATTAGTCAGACCAAAAGACATCACTGTATACTCATACAACCCATACCTAGTAGTGAATGCTATCTTTGGTATGTCAGAGGCACGAATCTTCAACTAGTGATAGCCTGAACGAAGATCAATCTTGGAGAACACACAGGCACCTCTTAACTGATCAAACAAGTCATCAATTCTAGGCAACGGATACTTGTTCTTAATGGTGACCTCATTAAGTGACCGATAATCAATACACATCTATTGACTACCATCTTTCTTACCAACAAAAATAACCGGGGCTCCCCAAGGTGAAGAACTAGGAGGAATGAAACTTTTTTCTGACAACTCTTTAATTTGTTTCTTAAATTCTTCTAATTCTTTAATCCCATTCTATATGGACGTTTAGCTATAGGTGCAGTACCAGGTAATAACTCAATAATGAATTCAATGTCACGGTCAGGCGGCATACCTGGCAACTCATCTGGAAACACATCTTCAAACTCATCCACTACAAAGTTATCCGGTTGCACTTCTTCTCTGAGCTGATGCACTGTGGCTTTCTGTTGAACTTGCAAAACAACCTCAACTCTGACCTCATCTCCCTTCTGTGTAGTGATAGTCACGACCTTCTCCTTACACTTTATATTGATGTCGTTCTTCATCATCCAATCCATACCCAGGATAAGATCAATTCCGGCAGTGTTCAGCACAGTAGGGGTTATCTCGAATTCTACCTCCCTTAATGAGACAGTAATCGGGAGACACTGGAGAGTAGCTTGCATAACACCATACGGAGAAGAAAACAAAATAGGATGTTTCATGACACTAGGGGGAATACCATGCTTTTTAACAAATGTGAGTGAAATGAAAGTATGCGAAGCACCAGAGTCAAAAAGAACTGTAGCGGAGATGGAGTCGATATTGAACGTACCCATCATGACCTCTGGAGTCTCCTGTGCCGTATCAACCGACACATGGTTCACCTTCCCGGTGTGAGGTGGCACTCTCTGCTGGTTGTTCTGCTTCTGGGAGGCTTGGGGGTTCTGCTTCTCAAGACAATTGTAGGACAAGTGTCCTTCTTTGCCACAGCGGAAACACTTGTTGGGGGCGCCATTCTTCACTGGAATGTTGTTGGGAGCAGTCAGTTGTGGCGCCTGGTTACCACCTTGTCGCTGATACTAGGAACGCTGCTGGTTCTGGGAACGTTGTTGATTCTGGAAATTATTCTTGAATCCAGACTGTCCCTGGAAACATTGTTGCTGCTGAGGCTGCTGCTGGTTGTTGTGGAAGCGGCTGTTGCTTCCAGATGACTGCCCTTGAAACTTCGTCTTCTTCTTCTTCTCATCCATCTCACGGCGCTTGCTCTCGATGATCAGGGCTTTGTCCACCAACTGTTGGAAGTTGGCGAAAGTGTGAGAGAGCAACTGGTACTGGAGATGATCATTCAGTCCCCCCAAGAAGAGCTCTTGCTTCTTGGCATCATCTTCAACCTCTTTTGGTGCATACCGCGACAATTGGATGAACTTGTCACGGTACTCAGCAACTAGCATGCCTCCTTGCTTCAGAGAAAGAAACTCCTTCTTCTTCAGCTTCATTAAACCCGCAGGCACATGATGATTGCGGAAACTGTCACGGAACTGCTGCCAAGAGATGGGGTCGGCACGTCCAAAGAAGAAAGACTCCCACCAATCTAAAGCAGCTCCCTACAACTGCCCAGATGCATAGAGAACCTTCTTGACGTCGTTGCATTGGGCGATCTCCAGATGCCTTTCTATTGCACGCAGCCAATCATCAGCTTGGAGTGGATCACTGGAATGGTCAAAAGTGGGCGGGCATCCCTTCAAGAATTCGCTTCTCTTGTCACGGGGTGGTGGAGGTGGGTTCCCGTTGCCATTATTTTGTTGCAGCAGTTGAATGTTCTGGGCCATCTGCTGCATCAATTGTGTTTGCATCATCATCAGCTGCTCCATGGAAGGCTGTGGCGGAGGTGGTGGTGGGTTAATGTTGTCTTCAGGTGCACCACCACTCCTCGCGTTCCTCCTAGTGTTGGCCATCTGCTATTCAAATCATTTGAATGAGATTTAGAATTTCTTTCCAATTACTATATCACTTAAAGAATAGAACAGAAAATTCTGGGCGTGATCCAACAACAGCAGAGTAGAAAAACAGTCATATATTGAGTTCCCAAAGTCAAATAGAGACATGCTATACATGGTTGGAGATCATGAGAAAAACTCTACAACTTTTATTCAGACCATCTTTCCAGATTCTGTGGTTAAGTTTATCAAAAACAGATTTGATTCGAAACTGTTCCAGAGTAACAGACAGTGCAGAAACTTCGATTTGTGACAATTGTTTCTCCCAAACCGTAACTGATATTGAGATGATTCTTGCGGCCAAAGAAAACTACAGAAGTCTAGTTTTTCAAAAAAAAAATTCGCAATTTTTGGTCGTATATAATTAGATAGGCAAAATAACTAAGACAGAGAGGTCTGAAAAACAGCACTGCTGGAAACTGAGATAATCAACCCAAACTATTATGCATTAATTCAAACCTATAATAAATGAGATTTGTGGACATGCCCACAATCTCAGCACTCATTACAAACTCCAAATCAAGAATTGTTCATAAGAAAAAACAACCTAGCACAAAAGTTCACATGACACGAACTAGACTCGACCTGACTCAACTTGCGCTACTAGCGTCTTTTACTACTAACTGGGGGTAACTCCTCTAGGGGTCGATGTCGGTGCGAATGTGAGCATCTCCATGGTCACCTCGGTTCCTTGGTGGCGATTTAGCTGGACACCTTGGTGATGGCGGAGGGGGTCCAACACCGAATTGCCTGTTCAACTCATCCACCGCCCGGCCGAGCCTGTAGTTAGCTTCAGTCCTGGCGTTCAGCTCATCCAGTGTCTGGTCCAGAAAGGTGTTGGTCTGGGCCAAACACTCCAAGGCAGTGCGGAGTCAGGCGTTCACTTCTCCAAGTGGACCGGCGATGCTGCAGTTAGCTTGGCCACTCTGACGGCGGGGAAGATAGCGGTGCATCTCCCATTTGATGATGTCCCAATTCTCATGGCGGTGCACCATAAGAACTTGTCGTGCGGCATCCTTGATGGCGGCAGCTTTGGAGAGTCGAACAGAGATAGCATAGTGGATATTCTTCACCTGGCTTCCCTCCTTGATGTACACCTTCGTCTCATAGTAGTCGGCGTACTCAGGGTGCTTCCAGTGCTCCGTCTTGTACAGCACCGAGGCGTTGGGGTGGAAGCGGCGCACCAACTCAAGGAGCAGCGGGTGGTAGTAGTCATCACCTTGATGGTCATAGTGAATCACTCCCACCCAAAGGTCTCCACCTTGGCCTCCATCGTCGTCGTCGGGGTCGTCGGAGTCATCCGAGTCGCCTCCATCACCTCCGTCATCAGGGTCGCCAGCACAAGCCTGGTCGCCCTACGGCTCCACCTTCTCGGGTTCGTCTTCCTGGGGGTCCTCCATAGGTACATCTTCGGAGCTATCTTCCAAGGGCTCCTTAATGGGCTCCTCCGCGAGCACCTCCTGCTGGGGCTCCTCCACGGGGTCTTCCACGGGATCTTCCACGGGTACCTCCGGTCGGGGAACACGTCCGCCAGAGATGAAGCGCTGTAGGTACCTCCTCGGTGGCATGACACGCTTGCGGGCAGTGCGCTTAAGGTTGGCCATCTACAAGAATTAAGATTAAATCAAAATTTTGCAATGGACAAGGGTAGGATATAAGCAAAAACTTGTAACAAATTAATACAACAAATAAAAGAGTTAAACGAGCTAAGGGCTATCCAGTGCTAAGTAGGCTTGCGTCCTACAGTCAACACGGCTCCGATACCAATTTGTCACACCCAATTTTAAGGATAAAATGGGATGCATATACTTATGTGCGCCCAGAGATCAGTCACACACATAAGCCAATAAATTGCATAAATTGTATCATAACCAATGTTTTTTACATAGCGAATAATATCAAAGTCATTACACTGCGGAAAATAAAGTTAACTCTCGCGGTAGCACCATAGCACAGGGACGTCGACTGGTGAAGCACAAGTCTAGTAGTCCTCTGGGTAGTCCTCATCACTATCACCATCTGTTACCCATCCAAGATTTTTAACCAAGTAAAGAATAAACAAGCGTAAGTACATGTCGTACTCAACAAGACTAGCATGGGTTCATGAGGCTCAAAAGGTTGACACGGGTTTAACAGCAGGTTGCTTTTAATTAATCTCCTTTTATGCAGTTGGATAGCAACAAGTGAATAAGCCCATTCTCACGATCATAGTAAACATAATTAATGAGTAGCAATAAATAGATTTAGCAACAAGTAAACATCACCCCAAAAGATAACTACTCCGTGAGTTTTCCGGGCCACTCATGACCGTGAGCGCGGCTAGTATACCAGTTTTACACTCTGCAGAGGTTGTGCACTTTCACTATGAGCCGTGATTCCCAGTTGCTCGGGTTAATTACTCCCATAACACTACCAAGGTGAGAGAGCAGGGTTTCACTATGAAGTCTTTCAAAGTACTCCATCTAACAAGTTAGGGCCACTAGGGACCTGGCAAGCAAATGTAGGGCCCTCCTTCGTCGTGGCACAAGGTCACGCAGATTATACACACTCGGACAGAAGCCGCACCACACTCGAGTCGTCAAGCCCCATCACGCCTTTCGGTAACCTCTAACAAGCTAGAAGAAATGCTCATACTTGACTAAAACCAGAGCCATATAGCCCTCATAGTTGCACTGTAAGTCCCAGCTTTTGCTGACAGATAATTACCAAGGGTGAAGGATTTAGAGCATCACAAAAACTATGCTGCAATCCCCTAGTTCCATGTTGCTAAAAAGGTATCTTTTAATCTTTATTGCATATTCAATTAATCAAGTTTACATGATCATGATATCAATAACACACTAGCATCAATTACCATATGCATAATCCCATAGGTTGCAAGGAATAGGGTAACAATACTAGGAAATAACTATGGTTAACAAGGAAGACACATGCAAATGTAATTATTTATTTGGTGAATAGGACAACAAGGATGGTCTATACTAATACTTGCCTTGATCAGCAACCTCCTGGTGGTCTGTGTTGTTGAAGTACTGATCTTGATCACCCACGCAAAACTCACCGTCTATACTCGATCCATCATATCAACACACACGCATACAGGGGCAATCATGCATACAAACAAGAGTTTTCATTAGAACAGTACACCAACAGAGAGAAAATAAATTAAAAAAGTTCATAAAACTAATCTACTCGTCGCTACGATCACATCGATATAAAGTTTGCGCAAATCGAACTTAAAACGGCGAAGTTATGGATTTTACAAGATTTATAATAGACAAATAATATATTAAATACAACCTCGAATTTTAAAAGTTAATAACATATGAAACAGTGGTACTAACTGATAGATCATAAAATTATGAATCTAACGCAATTGGAGTCGTTCAAATCGGAATTAAAACGGAGAAATTATAAACGAAACAGTTTTAATTTCAAAACTGAAAAATCAGAAAACACATTTTGTATTATACCGAGGGAAAATACGCTTTTTGAACTGGAAAGCGTAGACTGGAAAAGGCGCAAAGGACCACGGTTTCATACATTAAAACTAGCAGGGTCTCTTTTGTAAAAGGACGGGCGAAGGGGTACGGGCCTTTCTGATCCGTTGGATTCAACACGGATGGCCAAGATTAGAAGAGAGGGAGGGTGGGTGGCACTCTGGCCGGAACAGTGGCCAGACCGGCGGTGCCATGGCCGGAACTTCACCGGCGAGCAAGAATTCGGCCTACGGTGCCTGAAACGGATCGGGAGAGACAGAGGGAACATCCGCGAGCTCACCTAGGACAGAATCCCGGACGGAAATCGGCTCGAGGCGGCTGGCGTCATGCGGAGGCGGGCGGCGGGTCCCTGCAACAACGGCGAGGCCGCGTCAGTCCACGGGTATGAGAGGAAAAAGGTTCGGTGCGTTCGTTGGATCGAGATGAAGCTCGGGAGGGTCTTACAGTGAGGTTAAAGGGGCTCCTGCTTGCCAATTTGGCCCCGGCGGCGGAGCTCGGCGGTCGGCAGTTCCCTGCAACGATGATTAGGCCGTGTTAGAGCTCGATTCAAGGGAGATAAGGGGCTTGGTGACTTCGGGAGATCTTCACGGAGCTCCGGGACGGCTTACCGCGAAGGAAGCACGACGAATTCGTCGAATTCGACGACGGCGGCACGCGGCGAGCTCCGTGCACTGCGCGGGCGAGGGGATGGCGGCTGTTAGGGTTGCGTGGCGGCGGCAGCAGGGGTTCGCCCGAGCTTATATACACTCGAGGCACGGGGAGATAGGGGATTGGATCGGAGTCCGGCTCTCCGACGAACTCGGTCGAGTCCGTTTCATCGCCGTGTCCTGCTCGGTCAGCAAAGGGGAAGCGCGGAGGGACGACGCTGACCTGCGGGTCCCTCAGGTCAGTGGCACAGGGGGGTTAGGGTCCACTGGCAGCCGCAGCGAGAGAGGAAGGGCGCGGCGAAGGAGGGCGCGGCTGCGGTGCTCTGTTCTAGGCGCCCGCGAAGTAGAAGGAAGGGGGAGGGACTGCCACGCGGGCCCGGCTCACTAGCCTCAGAGAAGGAAAGGGAGGGGGAATGCTGCGCTGCTGCTGGCTGGGCAGGCTTGCTAGCTGGGCCGGCACGCTGGCTTTGGCCCAACAGAAAGAAGAGGGAGGGAGCAGGCCGGTGGGAGAGGGGGACTAGGCCCTCGGGCCAAAAGCAGAGAGTAGAGGGGGCTGCCCTTCTATTCCTTCTATTTTTTTTTTCAATTAGTTTTCCAATGGATTTGAAATGAGGTTTTGAATGTTTGGGAATTCAAATAAAATTCAAGCATCACATCAAAAACAGTGCTCCAGCATGTATGCAACAACATGAGTTTGCCCTAGAGTTGAATTTTATTTTTGTGAAAATTTATTATTTGCCCTATATTTGAATAAGCAATAATTGCACAATTAAATCAATTTCCCCTATTTTAAAATGATGCAAATATTTGGGTGTTACAATCACATGCAAAAGACATCATTTAGGAAAGGTGTGAAACAGAGTCATCACCCAACTTCGCGACCGTGCCTGCTTGCCTACATACGGGGGGTGGACTATAGAGGAATCAACGTAGCTGTCACCTACGCGAACTACCACACGACCCGACACATCAGG
This sequence comes from Eremochloa ophiuroides, assembly GCA_038502445.1. Lineage (NCBI taxonomy): Eukaryota > Viridiplantae > Streptophyta > Magnoliopsida > Poales > Poaceae > Eremochloa > Eremochloa ophiuroides. The sequence continues at coordinate 32,618,762 of JAHLJS010000001.1, read as the reverse complement.
GTGCACTCGCAGATAAATGAAATATCTAGACACCATGTCTACACATTGTTCATCATCTACCCAACGATCGATTCGATAAACGCTATACGAGAAATTACATGAATTCAATAAGATCAAACCAACTATACTAGACATATAATTAAAGTAGACAAAGACCAAGGTTATCAAGAACATATGAACTATTAAGAACAATGTTTCTGAAAGCCCATGTTTGGTTTTGGGTAATTGATGAAACCTAGTTTGCTAACGATTGCTCTAAGTGTTTCATGAGAATTGATTAGCAAATGGCAAGATGGAGCAAAGGACCGGGTCGGTGGAAGTCACAAGTGAAGGGCAATGACGGCGTCCATGAAAATGGTGTAAGTCCATCAACAAAGGAGAAAGCCCTATTGACGGCATCCATGCAAATGGTATAAGTCCATCATCATATGTGTCCACAAGGTCCATCAAGAGATGAGAAGGAAGTTGATAAGAAACCGGGAGCTCAAGGCAAAGGTATAACCAATAGGAGCTCTTTTGGTTTTGGTGATCAAGACTCCATAGAGGGAGTGATCACATTTAGGATAGATAGCCGTACTATCAAGAGGGGCGAAATCGTTGATGAAATACGGTTATTAAGTGCCACTAGGTGTTCATGATCATTGCATATGCATATAGATGCTAGTGACACTAACTTGACCCGTGGAAAACTCTTTGAAAAGGCTAACACACGTGCACCTAAGTGAGAGACACTTTGGAGTGTTAGTGACTTAAGAAACGGGGTGAAGTTCGAGGGTTAGAGAGGGTTTGGTCTTCTCTTCCTCCTGCCGAGCTTGCGAGGCAGGATTCGGCGAATTTCGGAAACGTTACAATAGAAAAAGTGGCGTCGGACTCTAACTTGACTGAGCGTCGGACCATTGTCTTCGGTCCGACGGCTAACACCTTCAGCAAGCGTCGGACGCTTGATTTCGGAGCGTCGGACCATTGTCCTCAGGGTCCGACGGTACAGAGCCGCAGCAGGTCGACACGTGGCGAGTTCTGAGAGCGTCGGACTCTCGGCGTTAGTCCGACGGTGAGCGTCGGACCATCGTCCGACGGTTTTCAGGGCTCGGGGAGCTCTCTGGAAACGTCGGACGGCCGCGTTCGTTAGTCCGACGGCTCCGTCTGACTGAGTCCGACGGTGGTCGGCTGAGGGCGTCGGACCGGTTGATTTAGTCCGACGTTCGTCCGTCCGACGGTCGTTTTGGCGCGAGGAAATAGCCGTTGTGATCCAACGTTCGACTTCAAACGGCTAGTGACACGTGGCGTTCATCTGAGGCGTCGGACCGTGCGGATTAGTCCGACGCTCTGGCCGTCGGACAGTCCGACGGTACGCAGTGAACTCTAGACGGCTAGTTCTTTGTGTGTGGCTTATAAATAGTCACTTGGCCGGTTTGGGGGGCAGCTCTTGGCACTCCTAAACATCATAACATACTTGTGAGCCTTCCCACTCCACTCTCACTCATCCTACTTGATTGTGTTCATCATTTGGTGAGTTTGGAGAGCATCAAGTGCATTGCATTGATTGAGATCATCTAGAGGCACTTGGTAGTGGTATTTCGCAGCGGTTTCTCTTGTTACTCTTGGAGTTTGCCGACTCCTAGACGGCTTGGAGCTGCGAGGATCGTTGAGGGGAGTTGGTGATTGTCTCCGCCTCCGATCGGTGAAGTTGTGAGGGGTTCTTGAGCCTATCCCCGCGGGAGATCGCGAAAGGCATCTTTAGTGGATTGCTCGTAGCTTGGTGGATCCCCATCTTGTGTTGGTTGTGCGGCACCCTTGAGAAGGGTTTGGCGTGTGATGCCAATTAGCACGTGAACCTCCAAGTGGGTGTATCGCTACAACGAGGACTAGCTTGCCGGCAAGCAAGTGAACCTCGGTAAAAAATCTTGTGTCATCTCTCTACCGAGGATTTCCCTTATATGTGATTGATTGGTTATATTGGACTTCATATCTTCTCTTCACCGGCGGTATTGAAATCACCTTTACTCTTTACATTGGTGTACTTCTCTCTTGTGTAGCTTGTTAGTTAGTTGCTCACTTAAGAATAGTGTAAAGTAGTAACATAGCCTTTGAGTGTGAACTAGAGATCATAGTGTAGTATACTTGTCTAGGTGGCTTGCATAGCATAGTTTAGAGCTAGTGTTTTGCAAAGCTTGCTATTGTTACTAATCGGCTTGTTAAGTGTTGTTTGTAGATTTTTTATAGGCTATTCACCCCCCTCTAGCCATTTAGGACCTTTCAGTTTCCCTAATCATAATGAAGAATATAATAATAGAGAAAGAACTAGAATTATACCGAACTCTGTGCTGCAGACGATCGCCGGGGCTCCAGATCCCGCCGAAGAACTAGATCTCCTCTACTCTCTAATCTAACTAGGCTAGAACTATGAACTAGAAGGCTCTTGGTGAACTAGTAGGCTCTTGATGGCTTGAGGACTTATTGCCTTCGATGAATGATTGATTGCCTCCTTCAGGGGGGTCTGCCCCTCTATTTATAGCTAGGTGGGATGAATGTGCGCCATAGGATCAAATCGACTTGAAACAAGGGCCGAGATGACTCCTAAGAGGCGGCGGAAGAAGAATCCAGAAGGCGGCAGCGAAACCCTAGGGGGGCACCGGCCGGCCCCACCCCTGGGCCGGCCGGCCCCACCTGGCCAGGGCTCGGCCCCAGGTTGCTTCGGGTGCCTTCTACACTCTTCCAGGGTCTTCGTGATGATGTTTCCTTCGCGGTTACGTTTTGTGATAATTACACACTTTAATCCCTCTTTTATGCTTTTCTAGAATAGTCCCTGGAAAATACAGAACATGCAAAACTAGTGGAAACTGTCAGTTAAAACCCTAGACTAGTATGTTTTCATGTATCCTTTTGTGTCTAAAGTTCTAATAAAAGTTGACATTATCGACCGTCAATATAACCTGATGGGAATTAATAAACTATTCATTCTTCACCAAAAAGAGCCATGATGAATATTTCCGGGTTGCTGAAGCAATACCGATGAGAGTAAAGGTAATGCAGACCGACTACTCACCACGAGCTCATTCCGGATTAGGGATCCGATGAAAGTAATAGACTACTCGAGTTCTCCAAGAGCCGTGTCCGGGCTGCAATGGCAGTCTTGATGAGAGTACGAAGTACTCACCCCAGTTACGAGCTCATTCATGAGAGTAATAGACTACTCGACCCCATCAAGGGCCGTAACTGGGTTTCAAATGAAGAAGAATACTTGAAGAACGAGCTCATTCCTGATCAGGGATCCGATGAGAGTAATAGACTACTCGACTTCTGCAAGAGCTGTACCCGGGCTGCAATGGTTGTCTCAATGAGAGTACAAAGTACTTGCCCCGGTTACGAGCTCATTCTAGGCCGGGACCCGATGAGAGTAATAGACTACTCGACCCCTTCAAGGGCCGTAACTAGGTTTCAAAGGAAGAAGAATACATGAAGAACGAGCTCATTCCGAATCAGGGATCCGATGAGAGTAATAGACTACTCGACTTCTCCAAGAGCCGTACCCGGGTTGTAATGGCAGTTTCGATGAGAGTACAAAGTACTCGCCCTAGTTACGAGCTCATTTTGGGCTGGGACCCGATGAGAGTAATAGACTACTCGACCCGTTCAAGGGCCGTAACTAGGTTTCAAACGAAGAAGAATACTTGAAGAACGAGCTCACTCCGGATCAGGGATCCGATGAGAGTAATAGACTACTCGACTTCTCCAAGAGCCGTACCCGGGCAGCAATGGCAGTCTCGATGAGAGTACAAAGTACTCGCCCCAGTTACGAGCTCATTCCGGGCCGGGACCCGATGAGAGTAATAGACTACTCACCCTCTTCAAGGGCCGTAGCTGGGTCACTTCCGGGTTGCTAAAGCAATACCGATGAGAGTAAAGGTAATGCAGACCGACTACTCGCCACGAGCTCATTTCGGATAAAAAATCCGATGAGAGTAATAGACTACTCGCCTATAAAGAGCTGTGTCCGGGCTGCAAAGCAGTCTCGATGAGAGTACAAAGTACTCGCCCCAGTCACGAGCTCATTTCAGGCTGGGACCCAATGAGAGTAATAGACTACTCGCCTCCTTCAACAGCCGTAACTGGGTTTCAAAAGAAGACCTCCTGAAGAACGGGCTCATTCCGGATAAAAAATCCGATGAGAGTAATAGACTACTCGCCTATAAAGAGCCGTGTCCGAGCTACAAGGCAGTCTCGATGAGAGTACAAAGTACTCGCCCCAATTATGAGCTCATTCCGAGCTGAGACTTGATGAGAGTAATAGACTACTCGCCTTCTCCAAGGGCCATAACTAGGTTTCAACTAAAAGAAGACCTCCTGAAGTACGAGCTCATTCCGGATAAAAAATCGGATGAGAGTAATGGACTACTCGCCTATAAAGAGTCGTGTCCGGGCTGCAAAGCAGTCTCGATGAGAGTACAAAGTACTCACCCCAGTCACGAGCTCATTCCGGGCTAGGACCCGATGAGAGTAATACACTACTCGCCTTCTTCAAGAGCTGTAACTGGGTTTCAACTAAAAGAAGACCTCCTGAAGAACGAGCTCATTCTAGATCAAAAATCTGATGAGAGTAATAGACTACTTGAATTCTCCAAGAGCCATATCCGGGCTGCAAGGCAGTCTCGATGAGAGTACAAAGTACTCGCCCCAGTTATGAGCTCATTCCGGGCTGGGACCCGATGAGAGTAATAGACTACTCGCCTCCTTTAAGAGCCGTAATTGGGTTTCAACTAAAAGAAGACCTCCTGAAGAACGAGCTCATTCCGGATTAAGGATCTGATGAGAGTAATAGACTACTCGACTTCTCCAAGAGCTGTATCTGGGCTGCAATGGCAGTCTCAATGAGAGTACAAAGTACTCACCCGAGTTACGAGCTCATTCCAGGCTGCGACCTGATGAGAGTAATAGACTACTCAGCTTCTTCAAGGGCCGTAACTGGGTCTCGACTGACGAAGAACTACTAAAGCAAGAATGATACCACCCTCCAAAGTCAAAGGCCATAAAACAAATCTCGTTCAAAACAAGCAAGAATTAAAGGTGGAAAAGCAAACCATTACAAGAAGTTCAAAGATACGAAAACATAAGGATGAATCTACTATCACAGCCTAAAAGAGTATGGTATTTTTACAACCCCCTAAGGGGCACTAGAAGAGCTAGTCACCTCATCATCAATAGAAGGCAAAGGAAGTTCAAGTTGATGTGTTATATGACCAGCAACATCTTCCAAAACTTCTCCAGCTTCATCTGCAGCTGTCCTCTGATTCTCATGAAGCGCGGTATTAAGGTTGTCAAGAGGAACGGTTGAAAAAAGAACCGAATCCTACCAAGCACGCTACCTATGCTACCATGGACAACATTTATGATAAAGTTTCGGGTGATTTAAGGAAAAGTTGAGATCAAATCACCCCAAGTCAAGTCTGGATCATCAGGAACAATACGAACAATATTAGAAACCTTCTTGAAAGATTTCCAGAGGATGTCAAAGTTATTCTTGGCAGTCGTCAGCTGAGCATTGAGGTTAGTAATGGTCCTCGAAGCCTGCACAAGATCACGATCAGCTCCTCGCCGAATCAATCGAGCAAGCGCGAGTTCTTCTTCGGCTTGAGATTTTATCTCTTCAGAAAGGTTATGCTCAATATGGAGCGAAGCTTTCAAAGACTCAACCTCTGTAGCCAGCTTATCCTTCAATTGCGTAAGCTCTGAAGCAAAACAGCAGGACAACTTAGCAGAGAAACATTTAAGGAAGAACAAAGAACAAGATTGAATCAGAACTACCTACACATTTTGTTCTCATTTCATCAAAACTGACAGCAGCACTACGAAGATGCGTGCTTGACTCAGCAAGATCAGCCTCAGCCCTTTCTCTGGCAGAAGTCTCAGCAGCAAGAGAATACTTCAAGCTTTGAATCTCTGATGTCAACTTCCATCCGACCTCAGCAGAACAGAACAAATTGTCCTGATCTCGAGAGAAACCCTATAAAAGACAAGAAAAATATCAAGGAAAAATCAAGGGCACAAAAAAGAGAGAGAGAAAAAAATGGAAAAACAACCCACCTTGGGTTTTTCTCCAAAGTCCTCCCAACTCACCACCAACTCAGAAATCCGGTGGCGAGGATCAAACTCCAATAAAGCATCCCCTTCAATTCGTTGCCCATGTGAAGCAGTGGAGTCAAAACCAAAAGGCCTCCAAAGAGGGATAGCAATCGGGATAGGAGACTCCTGCTCAGTCTCGCAGTCCCGGGCAGCATCAGCACTGACAATCCTCTCAGAATCTGCAGGTTGAACAGAACCCACCCTGACAGGTGCATCACCTTTAGTAGCAGAAGAACCCAACACAAGACCTGAAGAAGAAATTGGAGAGGACCTGCAAATAAAAAGGATTATAAGAAAGCTCAAACAAAAGGACCAAAAACATAAAAGAAAGAAAGACGCTTACCCGATCAATTTTTCCCCAGTTTCCCAGGAAGGGAAGCGACGGGAGGAGGTCGAGCAGACAACAAATTGGACACCTTTGAGACAGAAGGAGGAGGAGTGACCATGGAATTTTGAGCAACAGAGGTCTTCTTACTGAAATCAAAAGGGTAAATGAGAAAAAACACAGCAGAATAAGGAAATACAAAAAAGAATGAAGAAAAGACTCACATCCGACGTGTAAGAGGAACGGTATCCTCCTCATCCTCAGTTTCTTCAAGATCATGAACCACAGAGCTTAAGCAGCAAAAAATAGAAAATCAAAATCAACTACCTAGATGCAAAGAAAAGGAAAAAGCTCACCTATAAGGATGTTACCTATGGCAACAGAACCAACAACTCGGGGTTTCTTAGAAGCAGAAGCAGAAGCAGAGGCCAAAGCAGAAGGCTCAGAAGTACTCGACCGCTTCCTACGGCCAGACAGAGATCCTAGACGAGGAGTATACTCCACATATTCAGCACTAGAACCCGTCGAGAACCCAGGCACAAAAATCGCACCCGAAGCAGTACGAGGAATAGAAGTCGTGCCCGGAGCAGCCACATTCTCTGAAGGAGGAGGATCAACAAAATTTCAGCCAAGCTCCTAGAAAACAAAAGAAGGTAGATAGTCAGCCTAAAATTCCAGAAGATCAAAAGCAATAGTGAAGAGAAGAAAGACTTATAGCTGGGGGCAGATTATCAGTCGAGTACTCATCAACTCAGACAGGTAAAACGAGCACACCTTTAAGGATTCCCCTCAAACGCTCAAGAACATGATCATCAGACAACTCGGAATTGATCAAACAACTCAAGTCATCAAACTCGGTATACTCAAAGACAAATTTTTCCCTCTGCAGAAGAGGTTGAACTCGACGATGAATGAAGCTAGACACAATACCAAAACCGGTCAACCCTTGTTGTTTAAGAACTTGGAAACGATCCAATAAGGGCTGCAGCTTTGTCATGTCACTATCAGAAAGAAATTCCTTATCTCATCGAGAATTCTACTCAGGGGCAACATCAGAATTGACAGCCAAGGCAGGAGGGAAGTTGATGGTGTAAAACCAGTAGGCAAGCCACTCCCGGATAGATTCATGAAGGTTATAATCAAAAAATTTGCTTTTTCGACCTTGGCGGAACTGAACGCAACAACTACCAAGAACAGGGGCAGCACCACCCTAAGTGTTGGGCCTCAGGTGGAAGAAGTAGCTGAAGAGGGCAAGAAAGGAAGGAATCCCATGAAAAACCTCACAAAAATGAGCAAAGATAGAAAGATGAGGAAACTACGAAAGAAATCAGAAGAAGGAAGATAGAGGCCACACTGAACAAAATGAAAGAACAGAAAAATCATGTCACCCTGCGCCACGGGAACCCGGTGCTCACTAGGGAGAACCCACCCAGAGTGTTCTTTCGAGTGGATACACCCGTTGGCCTCTAGAGTTTTCAGATGAGACTCCTCAACCTTGGGCTCAGGCCAAATCTCCTTCGCAGCAACCAAGGCAAAATACTCAGGATTGTTTATGACTTCCTCTTCCTCTACCTTCCCCTCACCTGAAGCAGAAGACCCTTTCTTCGCACGGACCATGAAACAATGAAGAAACCTAGATTTCTAGCGGTGGCGCAAGAACTAGGGTTTATCGCGGCGGCGCAAGAAAGCTAGGGTTTTTTCTTTCAACAGAAAGATGACGGCATATGAAGGAAAAAAGAAATTGCTTTGTATTTATAGAGAGATGGAGAAAAGCCTGGTCAGGCACAAAGGCCCATTAAAAAGGCCCAAGCAAAACAGAGAATGCTTAGCATCAGTTATGAAAGACACGAGAGTTCAGAGAACAACTCGGACCACCAGCTTGTTTGACTTCAACATCAGAAAGGGAACTCTCATATCATCACAAACAACTCGATCATCAAGAGTTGCATCATACAGTTTGGATAGTACAACTCACAACTCATAATTCAGACAAGGTCAATTACAACAGCTCTGATGACATCATTCACAACACCGCAATTCAAACAGCCCGGATGACTTCAGATACAACATCTCAAATCAAACAACTCGGACAACATCTATTACAACATTCAAAACAACTCGGATGATATCAGTTACAACCTTACACCAGAGAATACATCATAAAATGAAGTAAAGAAGCAACCCAACACAAAGACAAGTCCTAGTTCAACCACCCGAGTAACATACTAGCAGCTGAAGGAGAAATCGACGAACGGCCTCTCCTGTCAACCAAGGAAGAACTCGGCACCATTCTACTTCAGCCTCCATTACCATCTCCAGCTTCTGACGAAGGGATCGCCTGCACTGAAGCAGAGCTTGTCACCAGCGAAATCCTCCGACATCATCACCTCGAGCTACATCATAGCTGGTCAGGAGCATGAAGAATAGCCCTGGTGTTGGCATTTCTAACGTCACCACTAAAAATAGAGTTAGACTCTACTCTCAGCAATAGCGCTAAAAATGATGGGAGGTATAGATTAATGACCCACCTGATTAGCCTACAGATCACTTGAACTCTTATCCTCTATCTCTTAGAAGTAACTAGGTTGTCATCCCCAGCATGATTCTAAAAGATCTCTCCTTCTAGCAAGTGACTAAAAAATATTATATTGTATCCACAAGCGAACAGATAAAATATACACCATTGTAGCATTTTACCCAAGAGTATTCCGGGTTGTCATTTATATTTTACCACTGGGAAGGGTTGACAATAAATGGGATGCAGGTAGATAGATAGTTATCATATGCATATGCAAATATGGAGAATACCATGCATGATCTACTTACTCAGAACAAGGGTTAATTCACAATAACAATGATATATATGATAAGCATAATGATCAATCAATCAATCTATATAATAATGATCACTTAGAGCACTTCCTATCTAGGCACTAGCATGGATTAGGTTGAAGCATAAGGATATCCTAAGTCATTCTAGCTATACTATCAAACACATATTAGATTGGTGTAATTATACTAGCAATCATGGCAAAGACACTTCATATTCATACTTAAGGGAATATTACTAAGGAAGATCAGGATCAAAGCCAGCCTTCTAAAGTAATAATAACTTCCTACTCTCCCTACATTCGGTGTGTGGACTACAAAGGACTCAACGGGAGTGTCACATCCACGATCTACCACAGAACCCAGAATATAAAGCGCATTTGCAGACAAACTACATCTAAGCACCATGCTTACATGCTGTTGTTCACCCATCCATGACGTCAATGAATGAGAGCTATACAAACCTATGTATGAATATGAATGCATCCTAACTATGCAAAATATACAATCTAGATAAGCAATGAATAGTATAATTGAGAACATAACCAATAATAGAACAATGTCAATCTACTTTATCTCAAGCACTCAAAAGAGGTTTAAGATACAAGAGAGAACTTACAATGGCTTCGGGAAGCCTTCTAGCTCCAGACAAGATTCGGAACTCAAGTAGAACTTGCCTTCTTCTACTTCTAACCTATGTAGCTATGCTCTAGATGGTGAAGCTCTAATGATTCTAGGGTTTATGGCTCTCTACAACTTGATTGATATGAATTGATCTGAAGCCTTGGGGGGTCTAGGGCTGCTTATATAGGTCGGTGGGATGAACCGTAGCCCTTAGATCAAACTGACTTCAACGGGTGGTGGAGATTGATGTAAATATCGGGATGTGGGTCCACGTCGAAACGCAGGCAAAAAGGACACTGGGCCAGGTCGGCCGACCTATCAGGGAGGTCGGCCGACCACCCCTGGCCGCCATGTGGGCCCCACTTCCTCTGGCGTGTCTCTGGTGTTCTCTAGAATATTGTTGATCTCCTTTCACGGCGGAATTCGTTATATTAATCTGACATGTGGGTCTCCCTTGGTTCTTTTCTGATTAACCCCCTGCAAAACACTGATTCACCAAAACTATGGAATTCTGTCAGTTAAAGCCCTATTCTATGGTGGTGTTTGCCTTTATACCCTTATTTCATGTTTGGTTGACGGGTAAAATCATACAATAATTACAGTCAACAAGCTCCCCCAAGCTTAACCTTTGCTAGTCCCTTAGCAAAGCCAAACTTTAGCAGATATCATTCATTATAGCTACCCCTCACAAATATTTAGTTTCAAACTAAGAAGTATTCAAGGATTAGAGTAGCCAAGCTAACCTCAGATTTACCTTTATTACCTTTGACCGTGGATCTCGTAGATTTTTCTTGGGTCTTGGGTAATTGAAGGACAGAATGTCTAAGTTAAGCACTATGTCTCAAGCTCTGTCGTTTAACTCTTATCCTGGAGCTTTTGCAAGTTTTCAAAATAAAACTTAGAGTTTCCTTTGTATGACTCCCTCAAGTCTCTCAATATGTGATATTTGTGGATCCTTACCAAGGCAATAGTGATGCATGCCTTCTCTTCTCTCTCTCACCCTATAACTAATGGCTTATGTGTAGCTCATGGGTAAGGAGACAACTCATACATACTTGCAATGAATATGTTGTATAGTCAAACAATGGATCCAAAGGAACAAGTCATACAATCAAATCAAGATGTGTATGTGTGTGGATGTGAGGTGGTAGGTGGATGTATATGGTGGCTAATCCTAATTCTACTCTTTTCCTCCTTGAAAACATCTCTCTCTTTTTCAGCACTAGGGAATTATGCTGCAGGACAACATGGGCTATCTTCTCTCTTTCTTTTGCAGGCGGGCATCAGAGTATCCATTGTTTTGATAAATCGGAGACTTTTCCGTTTTTACCTCTCAGGCGGGCATCTTTGTACCCATTGTTTTCTCTCATCTCACTCTTTTGCATAGCCACATGCCTCTTCTCTGTAACAGTACTTCTCTTTTTCCTTTTCTTTTGAGAGATAGTAACAAGAACTTTGGAGCATTGATCTAAGGAAACCAATGGGGTATTGTTGACGGTCGATAACGTTAACTTTTATTAGAACTTTAGACACAAAAGGATACATGAAAACATACTAGTCTAGGGTTTTAACTAACAGTTTCCACGAGTTTTGCATGTTTTGTATTTTCCAGGGACTATTCTAGAAAAGCATAAAAGAGGGATTAAAGTACGTAATTATCACGAAACGTAACCGTGAAGGAAACATCATCACGAAGACCCTGGAAGAGTGTAGAAGGCACCCGAAGCAACCGGGGCCCGAACCCTGGCCAGGTGGGGCCGGTCGGCCCAGGGGTGGGGCCGGCCGGTGCCCCCCTAGGGTTTCGCCACCGCCTTCTGGAGTCTTCTTCCACTGCCTCTTAGGAGTAATCTCGGCCCTTGTTTCAAGTCGATTTGAACCTATGGCGCACGTTCATCCCACCGGGCTATAAATAGAGGGGCAGACCCCCCTGAAGGAGGCAATCAATCATTCATCGAAGGCAATAAGTCCTCAAGCCATCAAGAGCCTACTAGTTCATCAAGAGCCTTCTAGTTCAAAGTTCTAGCCTAGTTAGATTAGAGAGTAGAGGAGATCTAGTTCTTCGGTGGGATCTGGAGCCCCGGCGATCGTCTGGAGCGCAGAGTTCGGTATAATTCTAGTTCTTTCTCTATTATTGTATTCTTCATTCTGATTAGGGAAACATTGTTCTTAATAGTTCATATGTTCTTGATTACATTAGTCTTTGTCTACTTTAATTATATATCTAGTATAGTTGGTCTAATCTTATTGAATTCATGTAATTGCTCGTATAGCGTTTATCCAATCGATCGTAGGGTAGATGATGAACAATGTGTAGACGTGGTGTCCAGATATTTCGTTTATCTGCGAGTGCACCCTGATGTGCCGGGTCGTGTGGTAGTTCGCGTAGGTGACAGCTACATTGATTCCTCTGTAGTCCACCCCCCGTATGTAGGCAAGCAGGCACGGTCGCAAAGTTGGGTGATGACTCTGTTTCACACCTTTCCTAGATGATGCCCTTTGCATGTGATCATGATATAGGACTAATCTGACAATGATTGTGTTGGTGCAAAAAGTGGTTCCCTAAGCCCAACACACCAGCGAAGCCGGAAACGACCCTTGAAAGTAGTAGAGCTCTCGCAGATCCAGCTAGCTTTGGACTCGGTCTGAGAGTGTCGGTAACACCCAAGCGTGCCAGTCAATTTGACCTGCAATTGACAAGGAAACAGATATAATCAGTAACCCAAGGCGGAACTAACTGGTGAGTCCAGATAGTTCCAACTGTACGGCTCAAAGAGCCAGTATAATCGGAGATCGACTAGAAAGCCGATTCCGTCATGTTATGAACTAATAGTATAATAATGAAGTAAAACGGCTATCAGGATATTCATATAACGATAATAACGTGCTAGCCAATCTAATTCGGTTAATGTGTACAAAAGAAAATAGATCACGTGTACAGATCTGATCTGTACATCAAACAAGCAGAGATCTACTAAAGCTGGTCTAGAAGGCCGGCGGCTTTATTAAACCCTCTTCGCTAAGTTCACCAAGTCTGCGTTCACCTGGTTTAACGGCTTGTAGGTTAAACCTGTTCCATCGGATGACACTCAGTTTAACTTAAATAGGGACACTAAATTAAGACTTAAGATAACCTCAGAATCACTTATGTCTCAACTAGAACCGAACGCACAACATGTAACGAACAAGATTAATAGGGAATTAGCCGATGTAAGCATGGAATCTATCATCATGGTAAGATAAGCATAAAAAAGCATAAACGACGATCAGATTCAAGTAAATCTAAGGCCAAATCTATCAATCTTGATCGGGCAGAGATATTGTTATAATAAGGTAAATCAATTTAAACAAACAATACTGATAACTTAATGAATCTAACTAAATTGCCATATTTAGCTAGAGCCGATAACTAATCCATGCATGCAAACTATCTCAATCTATAGCTTGTCTACCGGATGACATTAACTAATAGATTAATCAAGCAAACAAACACGAATCGATAACTAATCCGCGCGTGAAAACCGTCCTAATCTGTATCTCGTCCACCGGATGACGGTTAACACAGATTGATCGGGTAAACCAGCGTGAATCATCCTTGACTCACTATACTTCCCGCGTCCACCGGATGACGCCAAAGAAATAGAGCTTAGCAAGGACCCTGGTCTGCCATGCTTTCGCGTCCACCGGATGACGCTAAAAAGACATAGTTTAACAGGGGGTTGACGATACATACAAGCAAGTCTGCGTCCACCGGATGACACCCAGCCTGGATGAAGTAACTCGCCGGACTCGACTGACTCTAGGGTTTGTTGGCTGGAGCCGAAAGTTGTGTTGTATTGATGTTGTATTGTCGATATCAATGGCTGAGGGCTTATATTTATACCCTGAGCGTAAGAAGATAGAGTCCTAGTCGAATTACAACTTATCAATAGATAAGGAAACTAAGAAACTATCCTATATCTAAGGTAACTTGGAGTCCAACCTTTCCTTTCCATAATGGACTCCGATCGTGATCGCACCCTGGCGGTGCGGACTCTGATGACGTCATCAATACTGACCTGCACGCCTCCTGTCACCTTGGCCCGATAACCGATTCACCGTGCAATCGGCTGTTTCCTTCCTTCCGCTGGACGGAATCTGCTTCCGAGATCGGCTATCTTCGTCTGGTATTGACTGTCGGGTCCCAGTCCAAAATTTAGTGTTAACACATGCCCCCCAATTCTGGAATCAACTGGTTTATTCCGAAATTAGCACTTGAGCCTTCAAATAGTCAAACTGTAGCTTCCCCTCTCGGCGCTTCAAACTTTCGCACCAAAACGAAACCCTAAACAGTCACAATTTCCGCCACGGGCTTCAATCCGCCGCCGTCAACTTCGATTCGCCGTCGTCAAGCCATCCCTGAGCTAATGGCGACTCCATCCGAGGTCCCTGAGGTATCAATTCCATCGATCCACCTCCTGATTTGTGAATCCCTCTTCAACCTTACTGAATACGAGTTTTAAATCCAGGCACTGAGGAACGATATTCTGATTCCGCTGATGGACATCCCCAACGCCTACTATCTGGGTCCGATGGGTGATCCGGTCCCGAAAGATTTCATCGTTCAAGAAACCAACCAGTTCCCATTCCGATGCTCCATGATGGGCGCTTCTTCCTGGGCCAAGTCCTTCAGAAACTGGCCGAGCGTACCAGCTGGATGGAGGGACTGGTTCCGCCGTGTCGCGGCGAAGAAACGCGCGGACTGGGAGATGCGCCGTCTGAGCCAATGTCTTGATCTATCATTATCAGAGATGGCAAAGAATGAACCGCTCCTGATAGTCGCCAGTCACTTTTGGTCCAACTCCCTGAACGCTTTTGTATTCGGAGACGGTCCAAAAACCATTACCCTGGGCGATATCCACATGCTTACCGGGCTTCAAATCACTGGATCGTATGACTTCTGGGATCTCTGCACCAGTGGAAAGAAAGACCCGTACTTCCCGAAGCTGGACACATACAAAGGGTGGAGTGGCTATGTTCAACACCATCAGAAAACCTCTTCTTCCGTCAGCGAGAAAGAACACGTTGCGTTTTTGACCATGTGGCTTGAGAGATTCGTATTCTGTGGTGCCACTGCCGGACTAGCATACCCTTATCGGGTCTTGGCAGAGAAACTGGCTCAAGGGCACTCCATCCCCCTGGGCAAACTCCTATTGGGTGCAGCATACAGGCTTATGAACCGGGTGTTCAGCTCCTTGATCATAGGTGAAGAAGTACAATGCATAACAGGCCCTTGGTGGCTAGTACAGCTGTGGCTCAACCTGTATCTGCACAAGCTGGTAAGAACACAGCTCCAGGGCCTCAGCTTTCCATCCACCGAGTACTCAGAGGAAGAGGATCCAAAAACCAGAGGCTGTCAAAGCTATGGTGAAGCTGCTTCTGCCATAACCATCCCAACTACAAAGGGCAACATGCTGGAAACATTATACAGGGGCTTGGGACCAAATGTTACTACCTGGTTCCCCTATGAGGATGAAAATGAATTTCCAGCACCCTCCAGCTTCAAGTTCAACAACGGGTGCTCTGATGATGAGGCTACCAGAATCCTGAATGCAATCATAAAACCTTGTGCCTTGCCAGTAGACTTCAAGCACCTTCGGAGCGCAAGCGGCAAGCCAACTAGCTATCCCTCTTATGAATTTTATCACCCAAACATAGCGGCAAGACAGCTAGGATTTGGCCAATTGCCTCCTCGGCTCCCTTTCTTGAGTACCTTGAAACCCAGGGAGAACGTTAAAGAGCTCCTTCAGGCTGGCAGAATTTTTCAACTTGGAGCAAATCTGCCGACATTCTCGCCGAAGCCGTGGAATCAAGTCTGCATCACCCATCAGAGTTTTGATGACTGGTGGCAGCGATGGCACGCTCACCTGTTCTGCCAGACTGTCCATGACAAGTGCAGAGCCCTAGACTCGAACTTCAAATCTTCCCGAGCAGTAAGTGTTCTCAGCCGATTCCAGTAAAAACGGCTTTAGTCAAACATGTTACCTGACAGATGTTTCTCGCAGGACTCATCATCCAATCCACTAGAGCGAGTGGAATACTGTCCCCCTTGTCTGACAGCGAGGCTAGGTTCTCGAGCACCGACGCTGCGACAACTAATGTCAGGCCCTGTTATACTGACACCCCCTTCTGCCGCAAAACGGCCAGCTGCATCTCAGCTTCAAAAGCAAGCACCCAAGAAACGCCGTTCGATAAGAAAAGTTCAGGTATCCAGAACTGGCATCGACCTTCCTTTACTGTAGTATGCTCCGATCCCTAAATCGGCTCTTTACCAGGTGAAACCCCAACCGATTCAAGATATGTCAGGAGAGAAACAGGCCGAAGAATCACCAGAATCCACCGGCCATGAAGAGTCAGCTGCTCAAAAAGAAAGGATCCAGGAAGAAGGAGCCAAAACTCAGGTACTCATTGGGCTTTTCTCTTCTCGACGCAGATACCCTAGTTGACCAAATCTTCTTTTCAAAAATACAGCCGAACAGCCCTTCCAACGAAGTCTGGGTGAACCTTGTGGAAGAGGAGTCTCCCCCTGAGAGGAATCCAGGTAACTCCTATTCGGCTGTTAGCAATTATCCTTGTTTCCATACTGCTCTTACTCCTGGTTTGCAGAAACCCATCTGCATGAGACAATGACAGCTGAGGATCCGCATGCCGCAGGAGACAAAACTGTCTTAGTTGAACAAGCAACATCGGCATCAACCCTACAGACCTTAGGCCTCATTCAGGTATCCTGTCTCTGCCAGAAAACAATTAATCTATATTGTACCCTTTCTGATGAGAGAATGTATGTATTGCAGGTATCGAAGCCTTCGTCTCCCGGCTATTCATTTGACATAGAAGAATTCTGTGATAGAGACGAACTTGCCTCTTCCTCCGAGAAGCTTTCAGAGCCAGATTTTAGCAATCGGCTGAGTGCACTTCTACCCCACCTAGAGGGTGATCTAGTTGCTCTGGCCTCCAATCCTAGACTGGTTGATCAAATAATCGAACTTGTCCAGCAGCAAACCAATTTGACAGCCTTAAAATCCCTGCAGAGACTCGGTGATCTTAAAGTTACAGCATCAGGGATTATCACTGCTCACCGGAACCTGGCAGAGCTTGAACAGCTGAGGAACAATAAATTGGCCAACAGACAAGAGGCCATTGGATTAGCCGATCGAGCCAGGCTGCTTAAATCTTCAATCGGCACAGCTGAAACAGAACTGGAAACACTGAAAACGAAACGAGACCAACTGAGAAAAGAACTGGAAGCAGTTGAGTCAGCTATCAGCGAGCACGAAATCACCATTTCCACCAGCACGATCGAGCTCTCCCAGAAAAAGAAGGAAATCAGCAGCTTGGTCGTTGCAGGCAAGAAGACATGCCAACGCCTGGATCTGTTGCAATCCACTGAAAACCGAGATCAATAATTGTTGCAGGCTGGCCATGCGCTCCGTGCTGAATTAGTGGAACTGATCCGATCTCTATTGACTTTGTAACGTGATGGATATACTACTTGGCATGTTCTTTTCTATTTGCAACTTTGTTCTCGCGCTGTTTCATCCTGAGTTTGAACATTTAGCCTGATCTGCCTTTGGATTCACACCTTAATATCGGCTTCGTCCTGTTTCGAATCGACTTGTTCGGCCTGATACGTTTCTGCATGCGAATCGGCTCTCAGGCTTGCATTGTACCTTAGAATCGATTACTCAGCCTGATCCGTTTCACATACGAATCGGCTTACAGGCCTGCGTCTTAGCATCGGCTTTGTTCTGCTTTCCCTTAGAGTTAACCTCTCAGCCTGATTCACTACGAATCGGCTTGTGGGCACTCACAATAGGATCGGCTAGGCAGCCTGATCCAAAGACCCGATCGGTGTGCAACTACTGACGGCGGCGCTTTGTCTCCTTTATCTGGCAACTGTTCCAGATTCAAGAAACGCGGATTAACCGCAACCTAAAATCCGCCGCGTCGTCTCGCCTTCCGAGGAGGAAACCGTGTCGATGCCCTCATCTTTATAAATACACGCTCGGCCTTAGCGAGCAACCGCAACATCCAAGCCTTTGCTTACCCGGCCTTCTCTCCTCAGATCAAAGAAAACAAATCCCCAAAACCAAATTCATGGCTAGCGACGGAAACCACGGCAAGCGGCCGGCCTCGGGTTCTGCCGAAGGTGACAACTTCAGCCGGAGCCTGCGAGCCATGGGTGAACGGAGGCATCACCTGCGAGCCTGGTTAGGATAAGGCTGCTACTCACTTCTTGATACATTGATCTGATCTAATCTGACCATCACCGTCTTGCGCAGTGATGCGGGAACTGCCGGCGTCGGAGATTCGGGAACCGGTGCCAGGCCGTCCCTACAGCTGCTGGAGCTACCCCTGGCGCGGATGCCGCCACTGACCCGCATCACGGCCATCGTCGCTGGGTGACGCCCTGGCAGTTAGCCATCTACAGCAGGTAAATCAGTCTGTACCCAAGACATTGGTTTTCTTTCGATTCTGACACATCTGCTTCTTTGTCAACCTTCAGTCAGGCCCGCGTGATTCCTTTCCCACCAGGAGCACCGATTGGCATGGACACCCGGCCTCTCTGAACTGCACCTCCTCAGGAACCCCCTCAAGATCCGGCCCCGAGCGCTGGATCAGAATCGGGGTCTTCTGACGGGTCCTACACCGCCGCCGACGGTCGCCGATTCCATCACCAGATGGTGGAGTACCGTAACCTCTACTCAGAGGCTACGAAGGAGAATGGCCGGCTGCAGGGTGTCAACAAAGCCCAAGCCGCT
Organism: Eremochloa ophiuroides; assembly: GCA_038502445.1. Classification (NCBI taxonomy): domain Eukaryota; kingdom Viridiplantae; phylum Streptophyta; class Magnoliopsida; order Poales; family Poaceae; genus Eremochloa; species Eremochloa ophiuroides. The sequence goes on along the minus strand of JAHLJS010000001.1, from coordinate 32,600,066 downwards.
GCCCTTAAGGCCGCCGAAACCGAGGTGGCCAGGGTGCAGGCCCAACTCGCTGAATCGGACGCTGCAGTGGCCGGTAACGTCTTGAATTGTGACGCGCTGACGATCACCTTCATGCTGACACTTCTTTCTTTTGCAGCCCTGACCGCGCAGCTTGAAGAGTTGAGTGTGGCCGCCGAGACCGCCGCCAATGCCGTCAATGCCCGTGGCAACACGCAGGCGGAGCGGCTCCTGGATGTTCACCACCGCGTCTCCCAGGTGGCCATAGCCGGCGTTCGTCACGGCGCCACTGGGGCTCTCACAGCCGTGCGACTCCGCTCCGGCATTGCTCTGGAGGCCGTCGAGCCCGGGTTCCCGAAGGGCCAGAATATGGAGGAGGCCAGCGCCCAACTGGCGAACTTCTTCCCTCACGCCGACAAGGTCGTGGCTGTCACCGATGCCCAGGACATCATAGACAAAGCCACGCATGATTAGAATGCAATAGGGCTCTTGTAAGCACAATCAGAAATAAAACTTTCTTCAAAAAGCATCAATCTGATTTCCATATGTGTTCGGATACATATATATTTTCCTTTATTATTTTTCTTTTTTTGACTAAAGGCGATGCTTATCGCATCGGCTGTTACACCCTATCGAGGGTATTTCATTTTTGTGCTAAGGGCGACTCGTTACTACGATGTCGGCCATTTTTGTCCTGAAGGCGACCCGCTTACACGGCATCGGCTGTTGGAGCCAGATTCACATGAATCGGCTATCACCCCCCAACTGGGATGCTAGGGTAGTATTTCTTTAGATGCTTCCCGTTGATGGCCCTGGCGAGTCTCTGTCCTTCTAAATCCTCAAGGATGTAAGCATTACCCGGGGCGCATTCAACCACATGATACGGGCCTTCCCAGTTTGGCGACCACTTACCGAGTCGGCTATCTTTCGTACCAATAGGCAGAATGACTTTCCATACTAGCTCTGATTCGGTGAAGCTCTTACTTCTTACCTTAGTGTTGTAATACTTGGCCACCCGTACCTTGTTCCTTTCAATGTATTCCAAAGCCTTAAGCTGATGACAGTGCAAATCTTCTAGACTGTCTATCATAATGTCTTTGTATTCACCGGCTGTAAGCTTGTTTTGCAACGTGACACGCCGTGTCTCAGATTGAATCTTCCACGGCAGGACAGCAGCGTGTCCATAGACTAGCTCATAAGGTGAAGCTTTGATCGATCCATGCTGTGCCATGCGATATGCCCATAGCGCCTCACTCAGATGCGAATACCATTTTCTGGGGTTCTGCTCAATCTTTTTCTTGATGACCTTGATCAAAATTTTATTGGAAGCTTCTGCTTGTCCGTTAGCCTGGGCATAATACGGCGATGAATTATAAATCTTGATGCCCATGTCGTCGGCAAAGGTCATAAACTCCTCTGAAGTGAACATTGTCCCCTGATCGGTTGTGATCGTTTGAGGTATGCCAAACCTGTAAATAATGTGCTCCTTTACAAATTCGATCACGTCAGCTGAAGTGGTGTTCCTCAAAGGAATGGCTTCTACCCACTTGGTGAATTAATCAGTCGCCACCAGGATCCATTTGTGACCCTTGCTCGACGGTGGGTAGATTTGGCCGATTAGATCAATACCCCATCCTCTAAACGGCCATGGCTTGATTATAGGATTCATAGCAGAGGCTGGAGACTTCTGTATATTTCTGAACTTCTGGCATTCTTGACACCCTTTATAATATTTGAAACAATCTTCCAGCATCATAGGCCAATAGTAACCAGTCCTCCTGATGATCCACTTCATCTTGTGAGCCGATTGATGTGCACCGTAGACTCCATCGTGTACTTCGCTCATCAGCTTCACTGATTCCTCTGTCCCCAGGCATTTGAGCAGCACTCCTTCAACAGTCTTGTAATACAACTGACCATCCAGCAACACGTACTTGATGGCTTTGTACCTTAGCTTTCTGTTGACCCGTTGCGAAGGATTTGCCAAGTAACCTGCTATCTCGCCCCTCCAGTCATCAGCTGATTGCTCGCTGTTGCAAATCTCCTGCATTGGCCGATAACCCGACGCGTTCTGCGCCAGCCGATTAGCCTCCTGGTTCTGGGCCCTGGGGATGTGACAGAGAGATACCGTCATGAACTTCTTGATGAGAGCCTGGCACTGATCATAATAGCCTCTGAGTATCTCATCTTTACACTCATACAGGCCAAGCAATTGGTTGATGACTAGTTGTGAATCGCCAAATACCTCAACTGCATCGGCCTTTGCTTCATGCAGAAGCTGAAAAACTTTCCACGCGGCTTCATATTCAGCCTGATTGTTTGTGACAATCGGCCCGATCTGGAAAGCATACTCAAAGCGCACACCCCGTGGCGAGATGAGCACTACTCCGGCGCCACCACCTTGTTTGCATGAAGATCCATCAAAGAACATAGTCCATGGCACTATATCTGCTACATTAGCCGATCCTCCGTGATGCTGGGTGATGAAATCGGCTATCGCCTAGCCTTTGACTGCCTTAGCCGATTCGAACCTCAAGTCAAACTCTGAGAGTGCCAGGATCCATTTGCCGATCCGACCATTTAAAATCAGCATCGAAAGCATGTGCTTGATGACATCCTCCTTGGACACCACCACACACTCCGAGGCAAGCAGGTAGTGCCTCAACTTGGTGCATGAATAGAATAGGCACAAGTACAACTTCTCGGTCGGTATATATCTTGTCTTAGGGTCAAGGAGCCGCCTGCTCAGGTAGAAAACTGCTCTCTCCTTCCCTTCAAACTCTTGAAAAAGGGCCGATCCAATAGTATGGCTTTCGGCCATCACGTACAACTTAAAAGGCTTCCCTGTCCGTGGCGGTACTAAGACAGGTGGAGTTTTCATGTATTATCTGATTTCGTCAAAAGCCTTCTGTTGCACGTCACCCCATTTGAACTCTTGATCATTCTTGAGCTTCAACAATGGCGAGAACGGCAGCACCTTCTCTGATAAGTTGGCGATGAACCTTCTGATAAAGTTAATCTTACCGAGCAAGGATTGCAATTCCTTCTTGTTGGTTGGAGGCACAAGTTCATCGATCGCCTTCTTGCTCTTGCTACCGATCTCTATCCCTTTGCGGTGGACCATGAATCCCAGAAATTCGCCAGCCAACACGTCGAATGCACACTTGTTAGGATTCATCTTCAAGCCATGTCTCCTTGTGCACTCCAGAGTGACCCTCAGATCGGCCAGGTGATCCTTATAGCTCTTGGATTTCACCACCACGTCATCTATATAGATTTCAACGATTTTGCCAATCAACTTATGAAATATGTAATTCATAGCTCTCTGATAAGTTGCACCGGCATTCTTCAAACCAAACGTCATGACCACCCATTCAAACAAACCAAGCGCACCAGGGCACCTGAAGGCAGTCTTCGGGATGTCTTCATCAGCCATAAAAATTTGATTATAACCAGCATTGCCATCCATGAAGCTAATGACCTGGTGCCCAGCAGCCGAGTCTACCAGCATATCGGCTATTGGCATAGGGTAGCCATCCATCGGTGTAGCTCTATTTAAATCCCTAAAGTCGATGAAGACTCGCAATTTACCATTTTTCTTGTACACAGGGACGATGTTCGATATCCATTCGGCATATCGGCAAGCTCGAATGAACTTGGCTTCTAACAGCCTCGTGATTTCGGCCTTAATGTCGGGTAGAGCGTCCTCTCTAAACCGACGTGGAGGCTGCTTGTGTGGCCAAAACCCTGGCTTGATGGGTAGCCTGTGCTCAACAATAGATTTGTCCAATCCAGGCATCTCATAATATTCCAGGCTGAAGCAATCTTTGTACTCCTTTAGCAGTTGAATCAGCTCCTGCCTGAACTCTGGGTCTAGGTTGGCGGCAATAAACGTCGGCCTTGGCCTGTCGCCAGGTCCAACATCTACTTCTTCAAACTTGTCGGCCAACGTGAATCCTTGCCCCAACTTACCCTCTGTGCCGTCGATCAGATTCTCCATTTAATAAAAAGGCTCAGAGCCGATTGCCCTGATCGGCTGTTGACTCTCATCGCTGACCCTGATGGAGCCTCCTTCCCAAACCTTCCCGGAGAAACAGTCATGATCCCCAGCTTCCCAGTACGCGGCATCTGCCGTCGCCACGCTGACCGAGTCGTCGGCCGGGACCACTTCGACCTCATCGCCATGCCACTGAATGAGGCACTGATGCATGGTGGATGGCACGCAGCAGTTGGCATGGATCCAGTCATGTCCGAACAGCAAGCTGTAGGCGCCCTTACTGTCGATCACGAAAAAGGTAGTGAGCAGTGTCTTCTTCCCCACTGTCAGTTCGACATTGATTGCCCCCCGAGTGTTGAAAGAATTGCCCCCGAAATCCTTGAGCATCAGATCAGTTTCTATCAGATCATCGAGGCCCTTGCCTAGCTTGTGGAATGTGGTGTAGGGCATGAGATTGACAGTGGCGCCGCCGTCCACCAGCATCTTCGTCATGTGCATGCCGTCGACGTAACCTTTGAGGTAGAGGGCCTTCAGATGTCGATTATTGGCCGGCTTGTCAAAAGTAGCTTGCTGTGCGAGCACTAACTTGGCGACTCTTTCTTCTGATCCCGAGTCGTCTGAGTCGGAATTGGTATCGTACCTCTTGGCTCTGAACTCTGCAGGTAGCACAAACACCATCTGCGCGTCGTCCACAGCTTTCCCATTACTTTGTGAAGGCTTTTCGCGCCACACCCGCTTGGCACGCCCCTCAGCCTGGAGCTCCCTGTTCCTGAGCCGCTGCACCCGGTGCCTTTGGCTTCTAGTTAGATCTCCTAGGCACCACTGGTTCTGCTGCCAAACCGGCTATTGGCGTTCAACCACCGCCTCATCATGCCGATCGCACAGGTCCCTTTTTCACGCCGATCCCGCGGGCTACGGGGGCTTCCTAGCCTCTTGTGCACAGACCGGCGGTTGACCTGGGACTGTCTGTACTCTCGGTACTGATCGCTGCACTCTGGACAGTTGCGCAACGTTGGCAGTCTCAAGCCTTCGTTCCAGCAGTGTCGGAAGAACGGGCCACGCCAGTGATCCTCCTCACCTTCCGGCGGCGAGCCAGTTCTTCGTGATAGCGCGCCTCTTCTTCCTCGCGGAGCCACCTGCGGTGTTCCTCCTTTTCACGCTGCGGCTGCCTCTGATGGTCCTTCTCTTTCTGACGCTGCCACTTATTCAGGAGATGCTGGTGTGTGGGCCTCCTGCTCTTGGTGCTGCTGGACTCTCCCTTCTCCAGCTGCTTCTAGTTCTGCTCCCTCCTTTCTTTGATCAGCGCCAGCTCCTCAGCTGTGATCTGCGCATCGGTATCAACCGAGGAGTTCTTCTTGGCCCGTTCGGAGGTCAGCACCTTCACCTTGGCTGGGGGGTTTGCGATCTGGACCATGTTCTGCCCCTTCGGGAATGGGAATTTATCGATTTTCATCTTCCCCTCGGGAGGGGCCTCAAATTTCAACAGGCCGCGCCTAATGGCCTTCTGGATCGCTGCTTTGAAATTGCGGCAGCCATTTGTGGAGTGTGAGGTGAGGCCATGGTACTGGCAGAACGGTTTCCCCTGCAAGTCTTCAAGAGATGGCTTGACGTAGTCAGCCGGGAAGGTGATGTGGCCTGCGCTGACTAACAGGTCGAAGAGCTTGTCCAGCTTGCGCGTATCAAAATCGTATTGATCCTCCGCGCTCCAACCTTTTGGCACGGCCATTGGCTTTGTACCCCATTTGAGCTCAACAGCGGCCACTTCTTCGTCCTCCCCATCCTCTGAGTCGGAATTACAGACGTAAGCCGACTGCTTGTATTTTGATTCCTTCTTGAAGCTCTGGGCCTGCTGCTCTAATGCGGCCACCCTCTGCATCACCTCGCTGATGCTGTTGAAGTTGGTGCCCACCAGCTTTTCTTGGACATGTGGGAGCAGCCCACTGACCACTATCTTGGCGACCTACTTGTCGTTCAGGTTCAAGGAGTAGCACATGTTCCTGGTTTCCCTGAATCGCCTGACGAAAGCCGATCCAACTTCATTCGGCCTTTGGCGCATGTTGGTGAGATCTGTGATGTCCTTCTCCCCGGTGCCAGAGAAGAAGTAATTATGGAACTTGGTCTCCAGATCTTCCCAACCTTGAATCGAGCCAGGCTCCATGGACGCGAACCAGCTAAACGCCGGCCCTGTCAGTGATAGCGGAAAGAGCCGGACCCTGTGAGCTACCTCATATGAGGCCTCGCCGAGCTGGGTCAGGTAGCGGCTGATGTGTTCCATGGTGGTGACGTCGTCCAGCCCACTGAACTTGGAGAAGTCAGGCAAGCGATACCTGGGCGGCAACGTCACTCGGTCGTACCACTCGGGGTAAGGACGCCTGTACTTGATCCCAGTCCCGGTCTTCGGCTGCAGACCGAACGTATCACGGAGCATGGCACTCATTTGCTCCAGCAGCTGATTGTTAGGCGTCTGGGCGTACCCCGGATGCGGCGCTGCCTGAAGGTCTTGATATGTAATCCCCTCGTGGTATCCAGGGGTAGGGTTGGCCGTGTCTACCGCCAGCGTACTTCTAGCCACCGGGTTCACCACTGGTGAGTTCGTCGAGTTCACCGTCTGCCTAGTGGCCTGCATGAAAGTGGCGATCTCATCCGGAGTGTGATCTTTGTATAATCTGGGAGAAGCTGCTATTTTTTGAGCCGAACCGGCCACCGTGGCACCTTGCACTGGCGCTTTTGGCTGGCTCGGCTGTTGCGGTGAGGAATTGGAGGTCCCTGCCGCTGCTTTTGGATCCGCGTCTTCTGCGGGTATGTTGAAGTAAACTGGACCCAAAGACTCCCAATCCTGCCGCTTGAGGACGGTCTTCATGATGTTATAGAACGTCTGCAGGAAGGATTTGTGGTGGTGGCCAACTGCTGAATAGGCGGCCTCCCTGGTCGCTTCTTCCAGCATCTGTTTGAGGTCAGCCCTGCACTCCTCTTCAGATTTATCAGAATGGCCGTCCATGATCCACCTCAAGAATGATTCTTCTTCACTATGGAGCCATCGCGCTGCTTGCTGAATGAAAGCAGGCAGGCATCAGCGAATTCTTCGACGATCTTGTTTAGCACTGTCGTGTCCTCCTCGTTGAGGTCTTCGATCCTGACCCTAAGGACACCATCATCTCTGGGGCCTCCGGCCTCCGGCCTCCTTGGAGGAGCCATCTACCGCGGTCTTCCCTTTTGCTATGGTCTTCAGTGATCTGTCCCACCGGGCGTGCCAAAAAGTGTGTTGGCGCAAAAAGTGGTTCCTTAATCCCAACACACCAGCGAAGCCGGAAACGACCCTGGAAAGCAGTAGAGCACTCGCAGATCCAGCTAGCTTCGGACCCGGTCTGAGAGTGTCGGTAACACCCAAGCGTGCCAGTCAATTTGACCTGCAATTGACAAGGAAACAGATATAATCAGTAACCCAAGGCGGAACTAACTGGTGAGTCCAGATAGTTCCAACTGTACGGCTCAAAGAGCCAGTATAATCGGAGATCGACTAGAAAGCCGATTCCGTCATGTTATGAACTGATAGTATAATAATGAAGTAAAACGGCTATTAGGATATTCATATAAGGATAATAACGTGCTAGCCGATCTAATTCGGTTAATGTGTACAAAAGAAAATAGATCACGTGTACAGATCTGATCTGTACATCAAACAAGCAGAGATCTACTAAACCTGGTCTAGAAGGCCGGCGGCTTTATTAAACCCGACATAGAGAAACTGACATGGTCACTGCCAAGCTAGACCTCATCATGAAGAAACTCGACATAGAGAAGAAGGAAGTCATGCATATTGATGATTCCCGCATGACCTGTGAAGAATATGGAGATTAGAGGCATTCAGCTGTCAACTGCCCTACGTTGCAAGAGGATGTGAACTTCATCAACAATAACACCTACTTTCGTCCTCAGCAAGGTCAAGGATGGAACCAACCAAACCAAGGATGGAATCAGCAACCTCGACAAAGGTAATTACCAAGGTAACAACCAAGTTAATAATTACAATAATTATAATCTTCCACCTTTAAGAGATTTAGTTGCTGGTCAATCTAAATTGATAGATCAAATGTCTAGAAAGGTAGCCTCGAATGATAAAGCTTTAGAAAACATAAATACCAGAATGGATACCTTTGCTTCTGCTATAAAGAATCAGCACAGCTTTAATAAAATGTTAGAATCACAATTAGCTCAGCTTGCTGCTGCTGTCCCCCCATTTGAGAAAGGTAAGATTCTGGGCCAGCCGGAAGATTTAGAAACTGCTAACCTTGTTGATATTCACAATGCAACGCGATACCAAATTGAGCCTACAGATATACAGTGGATAGATCACTCACTACCTGAGAAGATGGGAGACCCTGGAAGACCTATCATTCCTATCTCTATAGGATGCCACAGCTTTCCAGAAGCTATCTGTGATTTCGGCGCAAGTGTCAACATAATACCTAAGGTAATCTATGAGAGAATATTAGGTGATCCTTTGTTGTACACAGATATGCCTTTGTAGCTTGTAGATCAGACCATTTGCTACCCTAAGGGAGTGCTAGAAGAAGCTGTTATCAGAGTGGGGCAATCATATGTCCCAATTGACTTTGTGATCATGGATACCGGAGGAGATGAGAAGGTACCCATTATCTTGGGACGACCATTCTTATGCACGACCAAAGCCATCATCTATGCGGAACACACCAAGATTGTCCTCTCCATCAAGGACAAAAAGGAGAGATTCTCGTTTAAGAACCGCATCCTGAAGAATCCAGCAGTCCCGAAGCAATTCCATCAACAAGAAGAGCAACAACAACAAGTGCCCAAGAAGAAGAACAATAGAAGATGGAGGAAGAACAAGCCCCGATAAGTACCTGAATAAACCGCTCAACTAATCAATGCTATCAACACAGAAAATGATCATATGCTCCTGAAACCATTCCCAACAAAGAAAGGTGACCCAGGTGTACCAATAATTGAATGCACAATCAGAGACATCACTTTTTCTGACACCGTCTACAACACTGGATCAGGCGTCAACGTAATGTTCAAAAAGGTATATGATGAATTATTTGATGATTTACCATTATACCCAACATATATTCAGTTGCAGATGGCAGATCAATCACTGAGATTCCCTGAAGGCGTAGTCAAGGACGTCATGGTAAGAATTCAAGATAAATATATACCCGCAGATTTTCTAGTTCTTGACATGCAGGAAGACAATGAATCGCCAATTCTTTTGGGAAGATCGTTCCTCTACACCGCCAATGCTATCATCTACATCAGGTCTGGACAGATCCACTTCAACCTACCCACTGGAAAGGTACGCTGTCAATTTAGAACACATCTTAACCATGAGCAGAACAGAAAGCAATGCAACAGGAGGAAACGCCAAGCCCGCCGTCAGGCTACCCAGCTTCACTGTGGATGGGAGGAGTTCCTTGGTAAGATTCTGAAGTATGAAGACTGCTACAAGAAGCAAAAAGAAGCCGTACAAGCACCATGCTGGAGTGAGTGGGAAGCGGAAGCTGAGAGGATGGACCAGATTGCTAAGGCAGAGAAGGAAGAGATCCAGGCACAAGTAGAAGAATGGATGAAGGGAGACAAAGAATCAAGAGAAGCATACCAAAGGGAAGAGCTGGAGCTAAAAAAGAGAGAAGCAGAAGAGAGAGAAAAGAGATGGAAGGAGAAAGAAGAAGCGCCTACTACACCACCGCAAAATGGGGAATTAACTGAGGTAACCTCCGACGATGAACCTACTAAGTAAGTACTATCCTCTATCTAAGTCCTGTAGGTAGACTTTAAATTCCGTACCCTAGCCATAAGGTTAGAATGGTAGTTATCTAATTAAGTTAGCATTCATTAGTAGTTTTGCTTAGCACATTTATTAGTACAATCATTTTTTGCATATTAAAAATAAACCAACAAAAATATTTACTGCTTTATTTACTGCATCATAAATATTAAAGCCCCATGTAAATAAACTTATGGTAACCCTGTAGGCAAATTTACTATGGTGGCATAAAAATAAAAATAAAAATAACAATCTATATTTACTTTGTTGCATTATGAAAATACTAAGCCCCATGGGAATGAATATTCCCTGTGGTGGCAAAAAAAATTTTTATATAGCATGCATACATATTTGATTTCTGTATAAAAAACTTAGAAAAACCTCAAAAAGAGAATCTTGTTAGAATCCTGCTAAAATCTATTATTAAAATAAACTCAAAGAATAATCAAAGTGCTCATTGGCTGACCGCTAATCCCTTGATAATTCGAGGCTCGAGTTTTGGTTTTCTTGTTGTAATATAACTACGCAGGAACAATATTATTACTAAGGAGAGAGTCTATTAGTGGCACCCACCGGGACTACTACTAGCTCACTCTGAGGATCATTCAAGCACCAAGTATTGCAAACATCAAGTTTGGGGGAGAAGCATCCCCTAGTTATCAGGTAATTATACATATGCGCTTATTGAGTCTACTTTATACGAACATAAAATACCAAAAATATGTGAACACATGAAGGTTCACCATAGTATCATAGGAAAATCTAAAAAAATACTAAAAATATGTGGGCACATGAAGGTCCACTCAGGTAGGAAGCTTCTGCTGGAAATATAAAATCAATTACTTACCATGGAGTGGTACTAAACCTAACCCCTCTCCATAAGATTTGGTATCTTTGTTGGCAATTGAGTTTCACAGGAAAATACAAGATCAAAGAGCTAGTCAACCCGACACCTCTACGCTGTCGATACACCTACTTCCAGAAGGATCACTCAATTTACAACATCAAAGGCCCTGTCAAACGTCAAGCTTGGCGGAGGGCGTTCTCCATTTTAAGTCCAGCTAAGTATAAATTTCCTATCCCATTATTATTATTATTATATCGCTTTTTCGCGTGAGTTAGCTAGTAAGATAAAATTTGAAAACCAAATAAATGTTTAGCTATATATTAGAGTTTGTTTAGAGTCAGTATAGGCTAGAACCAAATTAAAATTGATGAACACTAAAATTCTATTTTGGAGATGATGAATAGTTGCTCTGCCATAATTCCTTTCAAGTGCCTAGTTGTCAAATTTAGATTCTCCTAAGTTTTGGATACTACTGTTTTAATCTGAGAATTTACTCTGAACCTGAAACTTGTGGAGGCATATGCTCGAGCTAAGTTTAGGTAATTGATTGATATGATTCATGAAGGTTGAGCTACTATTTATCTTATTCCTAGCATTACAAAGTTCTGGAGATTTATTTTGAAAACTTAAAATCTACATGATGAGCTCTTGTATGACAAAATGTGAATTCCTATCAAAGCCATATATTATACATTTAGAGATAGAAAACTTTTGCACATTCATGCTGCTTGCTTTGCATTGAGTTTAGTCAAACTTTGTTGAATACCATATGTGAGTCTTGTCATGCTTTTAAAACCAAGATCACGTACACACTTCAGCACATTTGCATTATTCCTACCCTAGGAGTAATCGCAACCATTTCCACTTTCATCTATGTTCATCATAAAAATGCTTTCTCCTGCACTGGGAGTAAACACCCAAAAATATACCCTATAGGACAGCCCCTGTTTAATTGCTCTAAGTTCTTATCATTATCTCTCCAATTATTTATATTCAAAGGATGCATGTGGCTATGCAAAAGTATTGAAAAAAAGAAAAGGGAGTAAAAGATGGACAAGTGTCCTAACAATTAAAACAATGGGTACTTAGATACCCGCCTCCCTATGAAAAAGAGAGAGAGAGAAAGAGAAAGAATAAAGATAGCCCATGTGTTCCTCCAAGTTCCAAAGAAGAGTGAATCATTTCCAAAGAGCATAAGTAGAATTAGAATTAGCCACCTCATATACACCTATCCACCATATTCCATACACATGCACATCTTGATTTGATTGTATGCCTCGATTCTCTGTGGATCCATTGTTTGATTTTACAACATATGAATTGCAGGTATGCTTAAACCTTGTTATTGCCACTCCTATGAGCTCCATTATAATCTTTAGTTATAGGAAGGCATAACATTAATACCTTAAGTAAGATCCACAAATACCATATATATTGAGGGACTTGAGAGTGTCATACAATTAAGCTCTGAGTTTTATTTTGAAAACTTACAAAACTCCGAAATACTGGTACTATGAAGAATTTGAGACATAGTGCTTGACTTAATTGTTCTATCTTTTCAATTGCTCAAGATTATGCGAGGGTTGTAAAGCTCCATAGTTAAAGGTAAGATGGGTAAGTCTAAAGGTTAGAGCAGTTATTGTCTAATCTGGAGGAGAATTTCTGTTTGAAAGCATGTGTACATGGAAAGAATGAAAGCATTGTAGCAACTCCTGATCCAAATACATTAGTAATTAGGTTTAGTTTGTTTCCCAAGGGACTGGCAAAAGTTAAGCTTGTGGGAGTTGTTGACGGTCGATAACGCCAACTTTTATTAGAACTTTAGACACAAAAGGATACATGAAAACAAACTAGTCTAGGGTTTTAACTGACAGTTTCCATGAGTTTTGCATGTTCTGTATTTTCCAGGGACTATTCCATAAAAGCCTAAAGGAGGGATTAAAGTGCGTAATTATCACGAACCGCGAAGGAAACATCATCACGAGAACACTAGAAGCATCTGGAACACACCCGAGCAACTGGGGCCCGAACCCTGGCCAAGTGGGGCCGGCCGGCCCTGGGGTGGGGCCGGGCGGCGCCCCCCATAGGGTTTTGCCACCGCCTTCTGGAGTCTTCTTCCACCGCCTCTTAGGAGTCATCTCGGCCCTTGTTTCAAGTCAGTTTGATCCTATGGCGCACGTTCATCCCACCGGGCTATAAAGAGAGGGGCAGACCCTCCCCTGGATCAATCAATCAATCATTCATCGAAGGCAACAAGTCTTCAAGCCATCAAGAGCCTACTAGTTCATCAAGAGCCTTCTAGTTCATAGTTCTAGCCTAGTTAGATTAGAGAGTAGAGGAGATCTAGTTCTTCGGCGGGATCTGGAGCCCTGGCGATCATCTGGAGCGCAGAGTTCGGTATAATTCTAGTTCTTTCTCTATTATAGTATTCTTCATTATGATTAGGGAAACATTGTTCTTAATAGTTTATATGTTCTTGATTACATTAGTCTTTGTCTACTTTAATTATATGTCTAGTATAGTTAGTTTGATCTTATTGAATTCATGTAATTGCTCGTATAGTGTTTATCCAATCGATCGTTGGGTAGATGATGAACAATGTGTAGACGTGGTGTCTAGATATTTCATTTATCTGCGAGTGCACCCTGATGTGCCGGGTCGTGTGGTAGTTCGCGTAGGTGACAGCTACGTTGATTTCTCTGTGGTCCACCCCCGTATGTAGGCAAGCAGGCATGGTCGTGAAGTTAGGTGATGACTCTATTTCACACCTTTCCTAGATGATGCCCTTTGCATGTGATCATGATATAGGACTAATCTGACAATGATTGCTAGATTTAATTGCACTAGTTAGAGTTATTCATTGACGTAGTTATAGAATTACCTTAGATATTAATTCTTTAGTTTATCCATTGGCTAGCTATTACTATGACTAGAAAGTGCTCTGATGTTTATGTTTATTAATGATGCTTGATCATACTTATCACCCTAATTATGTTTATTTATCTTGTGACCTCTACCTTTTATGAGTACAGTATATGACATCGGTAATATCACTTATTCATTGTATGTATATAGTTGTTATCAATATAATAGTTTGTAGTTTAACCAAGCCCTTCCTAGTGGTACAAATATAAATCGACAACCTGGTAGAACTCCTAGGTAAAATGCTACAATGGTATAATTATCTGTCCCCTTGCAGAATTGTTCTTAGTTTATATATATTTATATTTCTGCCTAGTCATATGGAATAATATGTAAAACCTTTATTTATTCTTAGCATATATAATTAGGATTGACAACCCAGTTCATGCTAAAGAATGTTGGTAATAGATAAGTGGCTAGTTGCTAATGATCAGTTAATTAAATACCACACATCTTCTAATCTCGTCGCTAGTGTTAAAGATTATAAAGTTATATTGGGCGACGTTAGTAGATGTCAACAGGTATATTTTTGGGTGTTTCCTCTAGTGTAGGAGTAAACCTTTTGGGTGGAATAGATGGAATGTGGATGCGCCTACTCAGGAATTGTAACACCCCTGGTGTTACTGAACTAAAAATCGGACATGTCATCATTTGCACGTCATAAATATGCATGTATAAGCCAATTTTTATATGCATAGAAATTAAAACAAATTTAATCTCATAGGTTGATTGCGCTTTAGTGATTTAGTGTGATTTAACTTAATTATGTGTGGCTTGTTATTGTGTTTATTAATTAATCACCTTTTTAAACTAAAGCTTGGAATTAATTTAAAACCCTAAATCGGGCTTATACCCTAATTTCAAAATGACATGGAATTGGGTCTTGATTCCAAAAGCAATGTTGTAGCTCTTATTTAGTAGAGCAACTTTCATATATAAAGTTTTTTAAGTTACTATTTGGAAATTTAAATTAAGCCCTAAATTCTATGTCGAAATTTTAATTTAAAACCCTAATTCAAATACTACTTGGAATATGAAGTTGAGCCTTAAATGAAAGTTGTGAAGCTCATCAAATAGAACAACTTTTGTATTTACATATTTTGATGTTATTCAATAAATGTTTGAGATTTAAATCGAATATGAAAAGGGACATTTACCCCCTTTCCCATAATTTTAAAAATATTCAAAATTTGAAAATGTTTTCTATACCAAAGTTGTTCAGAATAAAATTCTACACAAATCTTATTTTTAACATTTTTCAACTGCTTATACGAATTTTGGAGTAATTTAAGAAAAACTAAATCTGGATAAAGGATGCTACAGTAATATATCCAATGGGGGCTGGGCAGCGAGCTGCTTGCCTGTCGTCGCCGTCGTCGTGCTTCAGTTTGCGCAGGCACGTGGCCGAGGGCGTGGCGCTGCTCGAAGACGTCGTGGCAAATTCCTGAACCCATCCCTGCCCTTTATAACGCGAAGACGACAACCGGAGCTGGATTTTTCTCCGTTCGGTCGCCATTGCAGTGCCCCTCGTCGCCGGTGAACTCACTGTTTGAGCTCCAAATTCGTCCTCTCCAATTGCTAGCCTGCCAAATTGAGTGCGCACGAAGCTCCGTATCCTTCCTGCGCGTCCGTAGAGCCCGCCCATGCGTCCTATCGTCGTCTGAACCATCCGGCGCGATGCGTTCTTCTCCGCAGCCGACAGAAACGCCGCCGACCTCGGTTCGTCGCGGCTGGAGTTCTTCAGTGGGTTTTTCTCCCTCTCGTCCCGTGTTCTAACTTCTTCGTAGTCTTGTGAAGCTGTTGCTTCTTTTGGTTTCGTTTTTGGAGTTCTAGAGTAGCCGGAACGCCATTGAAGCCACTGGAGTTCCCCGCCGTGGTCGCTGCTCTCGTCAACGGGGGCATCTCCGTTTGTCTTCTGCCCCAACCGGTTAGTGCATAAGGTCGTGGTGAGCTCCCTGAACCTTCCTAATGCCTCAGCCCAAGCTCTATCACACTTATGCCGCTGGAACGCGTGGCGCCGTCGCTAGCTCTCCTGCAGAGCCGCCATGGCCGCGGCTGCAGCTGCTCGAGGCTTGGTTTTGCCCAACCGAGACCACCAGTGGGTGATCTAGAGCCCATGGTCCGTTTCCCCCATTTCCCCGCCGCCGACGAGCACTTTCCCCACTCGAAACGACCTTCCAGTGCACTGCTCTGCTTCAAATCGCGACCAGGGACTCCACTGGAGAAGACAACTTCTCCCAGGGGGTTTTCTGAGAAGCACATGACTCAGATGAATAGTGCCTATAAGGACCTGTTCCCAGAAATCTGATTGAAACTTTGAAAATACATATAAAATCATAGAAAAATCGTAAAATAACAAATAAATACATTTTGGAATCCTTGTGAAATAATCTATGCAATAGATCCATAATACGGTATGTTTCAGTGTAAAATGTTTGCTGTAAAAAGGGAGTTATGCAGATTAGGTTTTTAAGACTAATTGAGTTTTTCTTTTTCATAATTTCAATTCTAGTGCTCAAATAAATGTGAGATTTGTATGGAATCCTAGTTATGGAATGATTAGTGTCTGGTAAAAATTTCAAGATTTTAGGATGAATAGTTTTAGACTTATAAAAATAACAAAATTCCTTATGATGGTTTGCTCCTATTCTGCATAGACCTGTAAATGTGTCCTATTAGGCCTAATTATAGTTTGAATCATGACTTGATGATAACAGAAAAGTTGTAGTTAACTTCATGATATAGCTTTTGTTAAAGTTTCATGATTTTAGGACTGGTGGTTTAGGAGTTTTAGAATTTATAATCTTGTTGTTAGCTTTTCATGTGTGCTGGACAGATCTGAAGAGTTGATTTGTTTGGCTCACTTAACAGAAAAGTTATAGTACTTTTCATAGACTTTCCAAAGTGACTTGGATCACTATTTTTGGTGACCTATAACTCTTGTTATAGTTGTTTTCATCTTAGTATCTGATTCTGTCCAACTTTGGACAGAATTGTTTGTTTAGGCTAATTGACCTTCTTAAGTATTAAACCAGCTCTTGAAGTCAATAACAAAGTTGTAGAAGATTTCATTATATTTATTGAGAGTCTAAAATCACTCTTTTTGGATAAATATATCTCCTGTTATGGGTAAATTAACTGATTGTTGTCCTGCTGTCCTAATCGTGTGTAAACATTAAGAATGTGCCTGATCTCTTGAACCTGTTAGGGTAAGTGTTCCCTTTATGCTTTGCCCTAACGTTAGCCCATGAAACCCTTTCAACCTTAGTGTTTCATTGTAATATAATTATTATTTTGGTTTAAATTAAAAATCAACTTTAGGTCTCTAAAATCCGAACAAATGAAAACCTGTGAGTTCATATAGATAAAGCCTAGGTTCTCGTTGGATGCAACTTATTTGGTTAAAACACCCGGGTAGAATGACTTCATGTTGGATCTATCCCACCCTAACTTAAGTATAGAATTCTCTCAAGTTCCTATGAGTGCTAACCCTAGATGTTAAACTACAGTTAGTCTGGTTAGCTTGCAGCTTATCATAAAAGAAAATTGTACCCTAGATCACTATCTCGAGTAATTGTTATCATGCATTCATAAGCATCTCATCGAGCATCATGTTAAGTATGCATTAATATTCGTGTAGTGTACGTAGGATATTATTATTTGAAGCAAGTCCCGAGTTAGTCTTCACTGCATGGACGTGGAACTTCCTCGGTGATTGACTTCAGAGTTGTATCTGCTCCAAGGCAACAGGCAAGCCCCGGTGCATTAGCCCCTCCTTGTGTTTTACAAATTTTTATCACCTTGAGTTAAATTGCTGCATTAGGTTAATAGGAGTTGATTGTCACCGACTTGCTGCATTTACCTGCCTTGATAGATTATCCTTGAAACCTGATTTGAAGGTAAAAGTTTATAAAATGCTTAGCCATGCTTAATAGTTAAGCTTTTATGAAAAATATATTTTGTATGCTTGGGGTATACTATTATGAACTGTTGTAAGTATTCGACAGGGCAGCGGACTTGCATTGAGAAAGGAATCTCAATGTAGTGTCTCTGACTGTCTATTAAGAAAACGCAATGGAATTCATTAGGGACCATTCGTTGTCGGCCTGCTAGATTGAGACTTTGCAACTGGCCACATACTACGGAAAGCCTCTGACTCCGGTCGCTCCTCTACTTGAACCGACAACCACGCATTGGGAGTGGAGAGATGGCGTGAGTAGCATGCACCCTCATGGCCGAGGGCTGAATTGGAGGCGTGCTGTGCTCATGGGTGGCGCAGCACCGGTTCAAGTTTTGGAAAAGCCGTGGTAGGCGGGGTTGGCATATGCAAGCTTAGGTGCTACATATGTAGTGTGGATAGGAATCCCCAGTTGGGTACTTAATCGATTCAAATCGTCGTTGCTCCTCGGTTAATGGAGACTTGATCCACTGACTTACAATGAAGAGTGGTTCAGAACTAGGTGAAAGATGTAGGAAAAGGGTGAATACTGAGATCACTTAAATGAATCAATCTAGATTTAGGATTAAATGTTAAGTTGACTTAGAAAGCTTTCCTGCAAAACTCTTTGATTCTTGCTAAAGCCTCTCCTTGATTCCCCTCAGCCTGCATTCCTGAGTCTTCTCCCCAATTTTTAGTCGGGTAAGTCTTGCGGAGTACCCATGTACTCAGGGTTTGTTAACCCCCTGTTGTAGGTGAAAGTCAGGAGCAGGACAGGTTGGCTATCGCCTAGTTAGTGGCACCCGAAGAGCTACCCTATGCAGTGGATGACATGTGCTTATCAGCACTTCCTTGGGCAAGATGTCATCTATATTACTTATAAGTGTAAGAGCTACCTTATCTTGTCTCCATCAACAAGTAGTTTTGTAAAGACTATCACTAGAATTTGTAAACTTTAGTTGTAACTCTTCCGCTTTTTACTCTGATGTATTTTGAACTCTATGAATGAATGTAATAAGATGGTTGGTTTTCGTTCCGTGAAATGATCCTCGATGGGACATTGCAGTGTTTGCGAGAGCACCCGACAGGGCTTCCAGAGTTATCAGGTTCCCGTGCATAACAGTCGGAGGTCGTTGGACTACGGCAGGTGCACGTGGGCCATGGTAATTCGGGAGGTTCTGTCACAGGAATTGAGTAGTACATTATGGGTGGAGTGCACATGATCTTGATTAAAAGCATGACAAGTTCCTAAGGTATCACAAAGCTTGACTAAACTCAAAACAAAGCAAATAGCATATAATGTATATGTTTTTTTCCTAATCTAGCATGTATGGCTGTGGTAGGAATGTAAAGCTCTTGTCATACAAGAACTCATCATGTGGTTTTAAGGTTTGTCAAAATAAATCTCCATAATTTAAGCATCATTAGGAACAAGATAAATCGCAACTCATACTTTGCATATCATATCCCTCAATTACTTAGACTTACATCAAGCATTTGCTACCCACAAGTTTTAGGTTCAAAGTAAATCTTTAAGTTAAAATGGTTGTGTCTAAAACTTGGGATGATTCATGGTTGAAAACTAAGTGTTATGAGGAATCATGGTGGGGTGCTACTTATCAAATCTTAAGCATGGTTTCCATCTAGTCTGAGCCAAATTATTGTAAGCACTCTCTTTTTATTTTATTCAAACACACTAACTAACCTAAACACTATTTATTTGGTTTTCAAATTTTATCTCACTAGCTAACTCACGTGAAAAGCAATATGGTACAATAATAAGGTGGGAAACTTATACTTATCTGGATTTAAATGGAGGGTGCCCTCCCCCAAGCTGGATGTTTGACATGGTCTTTGATGTTGCAAGTTGAGCGATCCCTCTGGGAGCAGGTGTACCGGTAGCGTAAGGGTGTCGTGTTGACTGGCTCTTTGATCATGTATTATCCGGTAAAACTCAATTGCCAACAAGAATACCAAATCTCATGGAGTGGGGTTAGGTTAATACCACTCCATGGTAAGTGATTGATTTTATAACTACAGCAGAAAGTTCAATTACTTCACCCACTTAGGGAGCTTTCTAAAAAACGTGGACCGTCATGTGCCCACATATTTTTGGTGTTTTTCATAGAGTGTGGACCTTCATGTGCCCACATATTTTTGATGTTTTCAATTTTATAATTGCAGGAATTAAACATAATGCAGCAATCTATCCTAGATGCAAATTATTTTTGTGCCACCACGGTGAATAGTCTTTGTGAACAAAGCCACAAGATTAATCACATGGGGCTTTTAGATTTTATTATGCAAAGCAATGAATATTTTTATTTTATTTTAAATGCAGGCAAGTAAATATGCAACTACTAAGATATTAATGCAACGTTGCAAAGTAAATATGGGTAAATACCAATTTTACCTTTTAGCAAAGGCTCGGTGGTTTATAGTCCTCCAACAGGACTCCTTGTCTATTTATTCCTTGTCGGGTGCATCATCGGGTTGAGATGGCCCTGGTTGCACTTTTGATGATGAGCTGGAAGGTGACTCCTTCCTCCATTCCTTCTTGGTTGGTGAAGTTGATGTTGCTGGTGAGGTTGAAGCTAGGAGCTCATCCTTCAGAGTCTCTTCATCCTTCTTCTCTTCATAATCACTCCTTTTGACTTCTCCTTCATAATCTGCCCAACCATCCTTGAGTGGTTGGTTCTTCAGGTGTTGGGAGGAACGGCGTCTCCTCCTTAACCTGTTTTTCTTTGGCTGCTCATACTTGTGTAACTGTTGAAGTAGCAGCGGACCTTCTCCTTGTGAAACTGGAAGTGGACATCTCCTGATCTCATATAGATAATTGCTCTTGTAGTGTTGAGGAACGGTCCTCTAGGTATGTGCGGTGGGTTGTACTCTTCTTCTTCTTCCATGTCCAGGACCAAGAAGTCAGTGGGGACATAATGATCTCGAATTTTTACTATAAGTTCTTTAGCGATCCCCTCTGGAAATCTGAATGTCTGGTTCACCATTTGTAGCTGCGTGTAGGTAGAATACAAGGGTGTCTTGCCAAATAACAAGTCATAAGTTACTGTTGATGGTAGTTTTACCATGTTTTTACCCCATCAAAACCGTCAACATGGCATTCTTTCTGGAAGGAAACCACCAAACTCATAGTGACTTAGATACAAATAACTTGGTTCCACATGTACTTGTCATTATTTGGTTGCAGGCACTCAGAACAGGTACTTTTCAGTGTCCGGAAGCTCTATATGAAGTTTGGGCAACCAACCAAGTATGGCCAAATGACAAACCAACTTCACAATCATTAATATCATAGCTTCTGGAGACGATGTGCAAAAGATGGGCACAATGAGTGGTTCAGCCGAACCACCCATGGGCAAGTTAGCACCACCATTGTGCTTAGAATTGCATGAAGAAGCCACCTGCAGAAGATGGACCTTTGGTTCCACCAAAGGTGGTTCGGCCGAACCACATATGGTGACACCAGGCCATGACATTTCAGCACATGAGTCATATCAGCATACACAAGGAAGATCAGTGCAAATGGAGCACATGCATGGTTCGGCCGAACCATGCATGGGGCCCATAGGACTCTGGTGATGTGGCACGATCCGTGTGACACTCCATCCAGCTCAATTCCACTTTTGGATCAAAGTTGTTTCCAATTAACGGTGCAGAAGCAAAGCACATGGATCAAGGTGTGAACCGACAAGATCAAGGCAAAACAAGTACATAGCCACAGTCTATGACAGGTGGGGACCACGGTGGTGGGCCCACCTTATCATAGGCGGTTCGGCCGAACCACCCACGATGGGCCCAGGCCACCGCCATATTCTAGGACAGGTAGGGACACCTTCTAGAAGCCCCTGGCTGGGCCCACCTGCCATAGGGGGGTCGGTCGAAACCCCTGGTGCCCAGCCAAGTCGGTTGCCTCCCCACCGACTTGAGCACACTTTCCCACGTGCTGGTTTGCTCACGGTCGTCCATCTCAAGGTGGTTCCAAGGCGGTTCATCCAAGGGTGGAGTGGTATGGAGCACACGGATCACTGACGTGGCACCTCTCCACTTCCCCCTATATATAGAGGCTGCCTCCACCCTCTCAAGACATGATTCATTCAAGATACAAGTGAGAAACAATGTAGTTCCACTTCTAGTAGTAATGTAGTCTAGTGTGGGAGTTAGAGTTGAGTCGAGCTGCGCTCGGGGTCTCCGGAGTCGTCTACTAGAGAGTCTGGTATAGCTCTTGTATCTTTCTCTTTCTGTAAGACTTATTTACTTTAATATAATATTCCTGCTTACTTTACTGAGTATTTGCTTAGTGCAATATTATTCTTACAATAGTATTATTGTGAGTTATCATATTACTTGGTCAGCATACATTAGATTGTGATCCTGTAACCAACTCACGTGTGTAGTTCATCGCTTGTCATATGGTGCTCTAGTTGCCTTGGCCACAGCTAGAGTAGTGAGAATTAGTGTAAGCATGGTGCTTAGACTAGATCTTTCCTTTGGATGCTGCTTGTCGCATGGATTGTTAGTGGGTGCTAGCAGGTTGTGATAGCCCTGTCTAGTCTTAGTATCCCTCCACGTGTTTTAGGCAAGTTCTTAAAAGGTAGGCTCCCATAAGAGAATAGCCGCTTCGGGTAGAGGTTATATCCCCTACTGTCTCGCCTATCCCCTACACACCGGAAGTAAGGTAGCAGTCTTAGTGTACTTCGTCCATTTTATAGGATAGATCACAGGAGTAGAGTTTGAATTACAGGAACCTTTCTCACTCGTTGTCCTCCCACCTAGCTATACTGCACTAGTTATCTTTTAGCAATTCATTTGTTATCTTTGAATCATCACCTTCCTATCACACTTCGATTACCCCCTCTACACTAGTTGTGCTAAGTTGAGATAGATTTAAGGATCTCCTTCTATTAACATTTCTAGTACCACTTTCCCTTGGGATAAAATAAATAACGATACCTTAAAATACTTCCGGGTGAAGTGCTACAGCGGTATATTCTGTGCGCTTGTGGAATTATCCAATAGACATAAGAAATACCCTAACCACTTCTGGCGCCATTATCAGAGATAGCCTAACACCCTCTATCTGGTGATTACGCTAAGAAGTGTCAACAGTTACCTTGGCCATTATGTTGACACTCAATCCTGTATCGCAGAAGGTCTTATAGAAGATCTTTTGATGATTGTGCAGTCGATCGTCCGTACCCCTGGATCGTCTAGCTTGGGCATGTGTGGTGAAACCAGAAGGTGATCATACTCAGCTCGAACTGAGTTGATCATCCTCACAGCTTCAGTGTGAGTCTGCCTAGCCTTGTTCTTTCTTCTGCTTGTCTTATTCTGCGCAGGCTTGTCTTCATAGATGTACGGCTTCTGGGGGTGTGCAGGATTTTCGAGCGTCTTGTTCTTGAAGCTTCCCCTGATAGTGAAATAGATCTTGGCGCTGTCGGCGTAGATGATATCCTTGGCGGTGCTAAGGAATGGTCGTCCCAAAATAATTGGTGACTTCTCATCTCCTCCTGTCTCAACTACCACAAAGTCAGCAGGTACATACGAGTGTCCAACTCGTACACAGACATCTTCCAGGATCTCCTTCGGATAGCAGAGTGACTGGTCTACTAGCTGCAAGCACATGTTGGTGTATAGGAGCGCATCTCCATGTATCTTCTCATAGATCACTTTGGGCATAATGTTGATGCTTGCGCCCAGTCGCAGATTGCTTCCTCGAAGGCGTGTTGACCAATTGCTATTGGTATGATGGGCCTTCCTAGGTCTCCTTTCTTCTCTGGCAGAGAATCATTGTTCCATCCCCTGGACCAATGCTCCGCATAGTACCATCTTGCATTGAAGATATCCACCAGATTTGCAGTTTCTAGTTCTTCTGGTTGGCTTGGGATCTTTCCATCATTGGCAAGATGGATAGAAGATGCCATCTGAGATATTTGGGATTCTAGCATTTTATTGAACCTGAGCTGGTTCTTGATAGCAAAGGTAAAACCATCCATCCTGTTGTTGATGGTCTATAGCAACTTGTCATTGGAGACTAGCTTCTTGGAAATCTGATCTACCAGTTTGGTCTGGCCAGAAACTAGATCTCTCAACAGTGTGTTGAAGTTGTTACCTTGGTAAGTACTGGAGTAAATACCTTGGTAGTTGGGCCTCTATTGCTGATTCCAACCTTGGTTCTGATTCTGGTTTTGATTCTGGGGATGGTAGTTGTTGTTGTTGCTGATGTAGTTCACATCCTCCTCAATCTCTGGACAGCTGTGACCTGAGTGGCCAGTGCCTCCACAATCTTCACAAGTCATGTAGACATCATGAATGTGGTTGACCTCTCTCTTATCATTCACTCGGTCATCAAGCTTCTTCATCAGCAGGTCCATCTTTGCAGAAATCTTGTCGGTCTCCTTGAGCTGGTGCATTCCTCCTCTCTTGTGGGTCGGGGCTCGTTCTTCATTCCAACTCTAGTTGGATGCCATCTTCTCCACAAGGGTGGTAGCTTGCTCAATGGTGAGTGATAGAAAAGCTCCTCTAGCAGCAGCATCCATCATCTCATGGGTGCTGGTAGTCAACCCATGGTAGAAGGTCTGCATAAGCAACCAATTCTCCATCCCATGGTGAGGACATTCTGAAATGTAGTCTTAAAAGCGTTCCCATGCTTCCGGGATAGATTCATCGGGCTGTTGCTGAAAGCTTGTGATCTTTCCTTTGAGAGCATTTGTCTTGCCCACAGGGAAGAACTTTGATAGGAAGGAAGTGGAGCAGAGATCCCATGTAGTGTTCTTGTCTTTGTTTGCGTAGAACCACTGTTTTGTTCTTCCCAACAATGAGAATGGAAATAAGCGAAGCAGGATTGCATCTCTGGTTACTCCCTTGATGGTGAAAGTCCTGCATATCTCCAAAAAGTGTTGGAGATAGGCACTCGCATCTTCATGCGCCTTTCCACAAAACTGACTAGCTGAAAGGTCCCGATAGGCTAGAAGGGGGTGAATATCTTATAAAAAATTCTACAAAGCACTTAACCACAAGTTAGTAAATAACAAGGCTATTGCTAAGCACTAGCTCTAAACTACTCTATGCAAGCCACCTAGCTCAATATACTACTCACAAGAATATGCACTCAATCGCAAGAAACCCACTCTTCAAAACCTAAGGAGAGCACCTAAACAAGTAAGTAAGTGCAAGAGAGTGAGACCGAGAAGGATTATGCCGAGGGGCTTGAAGAAGTGAAGTCCGAATGCCGTGTAGCTCCAATCACAAAATGAATACCAAATTACACAATGAAGGCCAATCAACTAAAGAGAAGACTGGAAGACCAAATCATCCACTCGAAGGTGGAGAAGGGAGAACACTCAATTTTTTACCGAGGTTCACGTGATCGCCGTCACGCTACTCCTCATTGTGGATTGCGAGCTAGGCTTCACACGCCAATCCTGCCTTCTGGAGTCTTCTTCTGCCACCTTTGTGGAGTCATCTCGGCCCTTGTTTCAAGTTGGTTTGATCCTACGGCGCACGTGCATCCCACCGGGCTATAAATAGAGGGGCAGCCCCCCTGGAGGCATCAACCCATCATTCATTCAAGGCATCAAGTCCTCAAGCCATCAAGAGCCTCCTAGTTCATCAAGAGTCTCCTAGTTCATAGTTCTAGCCTAGTTAGATTAGAAGTAGAGGAGTTCTAGTTGTTCGACGGATCTGGAGCCCCGGCGTCTGTCTGGAGCGCGGAGTTCGGTATAATTCTAGTTCTTTCTCTATTATTGTGTTCTTCATTATGATTAGGGAAACATTGTTCTTAATAGTTCATATGTTCTTAATTATAATAGTCTTTGTCTACTTTGATTATATGTCTAGTATAGTTGGTTTGATCTTATTGAATTCATGTAATTGCTCGTATAGCGTTTATTCATGCGGACGATGGATAGATGATGAACAGTATGTAGATGTGGTGTCTAGGTATTTTGTTTATCTTCGAGTGCACCCTGATGTGCCGGGTCGTGCGGTAGATCGCGTAGGTGACAGCTGCGTTGAGTCCTCTGTAGTCCACCCCCCGTATGTAGGCCAGCAGGCACGGTCACGAAGTTGGATGATGACTCTGTTTCACATCCTTCCTAAATGATGCCCTTTGCATGTGATTATGATATAGGATTAGTCTAACAATGATTGCTAGATGTAATTGCACTAATTAGAGTTATTCATTGATGTAGTTATGGAATTACCTTTGATATTAATTCCTTAGTTTATCCATTGGCTAGCTATTGCTATGACTAGAGAGTACTCTGATGATTATCTTTTATTTATGATGCTTGATCATACTTATCACCTTTATCTTTATTTATCTTGTGACCTCTACCTGTTATGAGTAGAGTAAATGACATCGGTAATTTCACTTATCCATTGTATACCATCACTATCAATATAATAGATTAAAGTTTATCCTAGTCCTTCCAGTGGTATAAATATAAATCGATAACCTGGTAGAACTCCTAGGTAAAATGCTACAATGGTATAATTATCTGTCCGCTTGCAGAACTAATCTTATTCTATATTTATATTTATTTCTGCCTAGCCACATAGATTAATATATAAAACCTTTATTTATTCTTAGCATTATTAATTAGGGATGACAACCTAGTTCTTGCATAAGAATGTTGGTAATAGAAAAGTGGCTAGTTGCTAATGACAAGTAAATTAATTACCATTCATCTCCTAATCTCGTCTCTCGCATTACAAGTTATATAGTTATATTTGGCGACGTTAGTAGATGTCAACAAGCATTTTTGGCGCCGTTGCCTGGGAAGGCACATTAAACTTAGGAAATATTGATAACATATGTATAATGATGGATAAGATTGTATTACCAATTGATCTCTAACTCAAACAGGCACACCCTTGTTTTTATCATTTGCTTATCTTGTGCAGGGTGATGAATGAATGGTTTTTCTCTTCCAAATAATTTCACTGACGATCCAGAGAAACTCCTGAGAAGAAAGAAGTTTGTAGAAGCGAGGGACAATTTCAAGCTACCATCAAGAACACCCATCGCTGCTCAAGCTCATTCATCAAAGGAGCCAGCTCCAACATTGGAAGAAGAACACTTAGGAGAAAATTTATCTCCTGTGTTTGAAGACATGGCTGAGAAGACGCTGCGCGAGTTCTCTGCCCCAACAACATAAAACATCCGGACTGGACCAGCAGTCAATACTAGGGAGAATGGATTCAAGCTCAAGCCTGCTCTTATCATCATGGTTCAAGCCAGCCAGTTTCATGGAAAAGCTCATGAAGATGCAAGTGCACACTTACAACACTTTTTAGAGATCTGCAGCACCTTCACGATTAGAGGAGTACCAAGAGATGCTATTTTGCTCCGTGTTTTTCCATTTTCACTTTTGGGAAAGCCAAGCAGTGGTTCTACGCCAACAAAGACAAGAACACTCCATGGGACCGATGCTCAACTGCTTTCCTAGCAAAGTTCTTTCCTACAGGCAAGATGATTGCTCTACGTGAAAAAATCTCAAGTTTTCAACAGCAACATGATGAATCATTCACTGAAGCATAGGAGAGATTCCAAGATTATATTGAAGACTATCCTCATCATGAGATAGAGGATTGGCTACTATTGCAGACCTTCTACCATGGGCTAGTCTCTAGCACCCGTGAGTCCATAGATGCTGCAGCTGGAGGAGCTTTCCTGTCACTTAAGGTTCCAGAAGCTCAAGCACTTGTTGAGAAGATGGCCTCAAATTCAAGCTGTAATGAAGAACGTATTCAACCTCGCAAGAGAGGAGGAGGTATCTGTAACACCCTAGTGTTAGTTACTATTTTCACATTTGCATTTGCATGCCATCAAGCATTGATCATGTCATTTCATGCATCATCACCCTTTTGAATTGAATTAAATCCCTTTATATGCTATATGTTTGTTTATATGCTTACACTACCATAGATGTGTTAGCATGCAAATGTGATGCTTGTTTACTGTTCTAGATGACTTAAACATGTTTGGGTTAACATTTGGAACAATGTTCATGTTGGTGAAATCCCCAAAATACCTCTCTAGCTCATAGTTGACTAGAAAGCCCTCCTAAACCTATTTTGTTTGACCAAACAAGAAAGTTAATTTAGAGACTTTGCATGTCATAGAACCCTTAATCAAAGTTGTGTAGAATTTTATAAGAAACAAACTATATTTTTGGGTCAACTCATGAAAATGGGTGTAAGGTGGTCAAAATTGTGAAATTGTGCAGATTTGGGGCTGTTTTGGAGTTGCTGAAATTTGCTAAGTCTAAAACTATTTTCAGTTTCATTGTACCTGTGTTCTTCGATCCATATCTCTCAAACCAAGCCGAATCAGTTCAAAGTGTTCTAATACCAAATGATCTATTCATGTAGCTCTTTGACCCATATTAGTGAAGTTTTTGCTGAAACACCCTAGATCGCGAGTTATGGCTCGACCAAAATCGAGATTCAGTCGGGTATTCGGAACTGAATCCAAACCGATTCAGTTTGAACCGGTCAACGTCGCCGCGGCCGCCGTCAGGAATTCCGCGCCAGGTGGCGCCGTACGCCGTCGTTGCCCCTCGGCCGGCCTGCAAAAACTGAAGGCAACACTCCACCCTGTCTCCTGGCCACTCCACTCACTCTCTCTCTCGCTCTCGCCTCTCTGCTCTCCTTTTTCCTCTCCGCCGTCACCATCGCCGCCGAGGCGATGCTGCGGTGAAATCCGCCGCCACCGCACCGTCTCGGACCGCTCCATCTCGACCCGAGCTTCGCCATCCTCTACTCTACCTTCCTCACCCATTTCTGGAACCAGCCGAGGCAAGGTATAGCACCTAGAGCCCTTCGCCGCTGTGCCATTGCCGGAGCGCCGCCGAGCTCACTGCTCGCCGCAGCAAGCACAATGCCGTGGCCGGCTTCCCTCTCTCTTGCTCGTCTAGGTGTCTTCGCCAGTCGTGGATCTAGCCTAGAGGGTTGGTCGGGCCGCTCGAGCCCTGTTTCGGCCGGGACGCCGCTCGCCGGAGTTCCCGTCCGCCACCGTGCCGCCTTGCGCGCAGTTAGGTCGAGTCGTAGTGGACCAAAGGTCGATTCGCGGGCCGTATAGCTTCATTAGGGTTCCAGGTTCTCGGAACGAGGCTTAGCTTCGCTGGTGAAGGCCGGTAGCGGCCGGCGCACGCTCGCCGGAGCTCCGCCGTCCGCCTGTTGCCGCCGTTGAGCTTGCTCATCGAGTTAGTCTCGTTCCCAAGAACACATAGATGCCCTCGGTGCCGCCGGTGACCTTGCCGCCCGCGAGATAGGGCCGGTCAACGCCAGCGGCTCTGCTCTCTCTCTGACGCGTGGGACCCGTTTGACCGGGGAGCCCACCGGTCAGTCGCTCTGGTGCGCTTCTGGTGCACTGGACCGGGTGTGTGTAGCGTTTTGAACCGAGTTCGTTTTAAAGGAATTAAGAAAATGAATTTTTAGAAAATTGGTAAAATCTTCCAAAAATCATATTTGGAGCTAGAAGTGTCCAAATGAGGTGAACCAAATTTTGTTGGGTTTGTATTTCTGAGATCTATACAGGAAAAATATGAAATATGACTTTGTGGTAATTTTTCAGTGCAGTTATAATTAATTTGTTATATGCTTGTAAACTTGATAAATGCATAACTAATTATAGGAATATGCTAAAAATGTGATTCCACTTGCATTAATCTTGTTTAGAGTAGTAGGATCTAGGAAAAGTATGTTTGCTGGTTGGTTACTGTTATTTATATGATGTCATGTGTAACATGCCTTTCATGCTATCTTTTTGATAAATTCACCATGCTTAGTGTAGATAAGTTATGGTTATGAATATTTTTCCTGAGCCTTGTTTTGTGATAAAGAAGCTTAGAAAAATGGGAAATATATTGTTTGATACTTTTCACTATAGTAAGTATTTTCTATTGCTTAAATGGCTGTCTGCTTGTCATTTTTGTGTAGCATGTTATATCTGTCCAAATGACTTGAAATTTTGCCAGTAGTCTAATGTGGGAGTGTGTTATCTACTGTAATTTTTATAGAATTTTCTGGGCACAGCAAATAAAGGGTCCAGTTATAAGCTGGTGCTTGTTTAACTGTTTTTAATTGAGTGATAATTGGTTAGAAGATGTTTTCATGCATTTCTGTGGTGCTCCAGCTTGGTAACCTTGCTACACACTTTGGGGTTGACCTTGTTCTTGTGTAGGTCAGCTAGGTCTAATGTCTTTGCTTATATGCTTTATTCGTGGTTATTAGTTAAAAGGTGGGTGTGGTAGGGAAGTTTGATTCAAATTAATTGTTAGTGCAAGTTGTAGACCTCTTACGCAAGACGAGAAATTGTTCTATAGCTTGCTTAAGAAGGGTAAGTATGTTTTGTTGTTTAGAGAAGAAATATGCACATACTCAGTAAATGTTTGATAAATTATTTGGATGCTCACATGTTGTCTAATGCATCTCATGGCTCAAGTTGTGCATCTCTATATTGCATTCCATGTGCATTCTCAGTTCTCATATATGCATATCATGCATACAGGATCGCCGGGAGGAGTTACACTGCTGCAATTCGATCCGCCGGAGGAAGGAGTGCCCCCGGAGATCGAGGTGCCGGAAGCTCCCGAGGCTGAGGAGGAAACTGAACTGCCGGAGTGCACTGACCATCAGCCATCTAACTTTGTGAAAGGCAAGCCCCGGAGCATCCCTAAGCCTCCACCTATTCTTTTTATAAATGCACTGGTCTTTATTAAATCGTATGATTGTGCACTTAAGTATAGGAGTTGAATTGATACCGTTGCTGCATTTATACCTTGTACACTTGTCTACTATCTTAGTACTATTACTAGACAAGGGATGGGTTCGATCTTATGCTTAGCCATGCTTAGACCGGTAGAAGTCGAGGGATTTCCTATCCTTCGCGAGCATAGGTGGTGACTAATGATGATGGGGATGGATTCCACATGGTTGACTATATGTGCCACCATGCCACAATGATAATGAGAGAATCAAGGCTAGGTAGTGGGGAGCCGCATGACATGGTTGAGGTCATGCTGTCTTCGGTGCTGCTTGCGGCCGACTAGGACTGAGGCCACTAGACATCAGTTGAGATTGAAGGACGTCGTCACATAGCTGGCCAGATAAGTCGTTCTGACCGCGAAGCCGAGTAGTTCTTTCTGAGCCGAGAATTGGTGTGACATGGATAGACATATTCTGGAGGTACGAAGGATGTGCAGAGACACCATTTTGCCATAGTCAGGTCAGGGACCTGTACTTCCTGTGAGTGGGTTTGTCTCCGAGAATATGGCCCCCGCCAAGCTCGTGATATAATATGACCCAGAAAGATCTAACGGTGACCCAAGAAGCCACTGATCAGGCTGACAGGGTTTGTGATTGGTATGTTTGCCAGCTGGTACAATCGATTCGAATCGCCATCTCTCCTGGTTAGTGAGAAACTGAACTGATCTTCTGGTGAGGTAGAGGTTAACAACTTGAAAATATTGATTATGGTGAGATGAGGTTGATATCTGTGGATATCGAAAATCATATGGTTGTATTGTTTGCTATAATATCAAGTGATTGTTTAGTATAGCTGCAAACCTTAGCTTAATAGCTTAACTGAAATCGAAGCTAAACCATATCTAAAATTTATAAGTTGAGGAACTACTGTAGTAATGCTTTTTTATGCAAAATGTTGCTATCCTCTGAGCTCCACCAAATAAGCCTGCATATCCTTGAGAGTCTTTTTATTTATTTCCTGTCGAGTAAGTCTAGCTGAGTACAATTGAGTACTCAGGGTTTTATTCCCATTGTTGCAGAAGTTGTAGTCTACTATGCTTATTGCAAGAACTGCTTCACCCCTGCGGGCGAAGAAGATTAGACCTAGGGCAAGGTCGTTAGCCATCTTTAGCTTTTGTAAGATGCTGTGACATGGCCAGCTGGTGGTACTCGTATGTGAACTATGTTGTTTCAAAACTATGTTGACTTCCGCTACTGTTACATTTATGTAAAAGACTATGTTGTACTCTGATGTTTTAATTCGGTTGTAAACTTATGTATCATTTGATAGGATGTTGCTGTAAGATCCTTGGGGTATGTTCTGTTTAAAATGTTAGAAATCCTTCGAGATTTCCGGACTACCGGGTTTATATTGGCTCAAGTGTGACTTGATTGCTACTAAATTGGCGATCGTCGTACTTGTGCTCGTATAAATTGGTCGGTTCTGTGACAGCTGGTACCAGAGCATAATTCAGCATACACCATCACTTGACTATTTGAAAACAAAAATGATTTAGGAGTTTTAAAAATTATTTGACAATTATTAGTTGGATGTAGGTGATTTAAACCGAGTGTTTGCAAAAATTATGAGTACCATTGACCAAGTCCTATAGCCCTATATATGTATATGTGGTAATTAGGTGGCTTATGTAAGTACTAACTGGGGGATTGCATCATGTTTCCATTTGCGGTTCATTTGGATTTATTGCACGGATGTATGTGACATTGCGGCTTCTTATTGCTTCTTGGGCTGATGATTTATACCGGCCACTTCGGATGAGGTAACGTGAGATGTGAGTGTACGATTGAGCAACCGTCGATCTATGGGGAGTGCTTATGGTTACTGAAGTGAGTACATGTGATTCATATGTGTACTTATGGAAGTATTGGGGAATAATTACTTTCGGGGTCGCAAGTGCTCACGGGAGCATTTTCGGTAAAAAATGCTTCTTATTGCCATGCATACATTGGGAAATGGGCTGAAATGAATCTTCTGCAGGTACACTAACCACGCAAAACGTGTAGTACGACCAGTTACGTATATGAGAGCACGTGGTATGCCACCGACCATAACGTTAGTTAATTAAATGATAATGCGTGAGGTCATTGGTACGTGCATGCATCATGATCATGAAATTAATTTAAAATTTCTGTATTGTTCTCTTCCCTGTAATAAATTGGTGCTATCCTGTCTTATTCTAATGCTGCAAGATATTACATTGTACCAGATGGCAGCTGAAGGTGCGCCGCAGAGTGGTCAGTTTCTGGAGCAGTTTGGCACACCCATTGTGCTGTGGAGGTTGTTGGAGTCAGTGGGGTATCCAGAGCCGCCACTGTATTTCTGGAAGCCAGCAGAGACCATGGTGCAGCCTTGGTTTGATGTTTGGGTGGCAATTCCTGCTCTTGAAGGGGATTGGTCTTTGCCCGAGCTCAAAGTCGAGGTAGACATGAAGACGCCATGGGTGGTGCCCAGTTTGCAGCCTTCGAGATGTTGATGGAGATTTGCACCAGGTTTAACAAGAGGGCTGATTTGGGGCCAGCCAATGTGTTCCCAAGGGCAGATGCTTCACAGGATGAGTGGGCTCAGTCTAGCCAAGCTCCTTTGGTGCGAGGCAGAGATGAGCGTGCTCATAGCACTGGGGTTCCTATGAGTGCTATGTTTGCTGTCCTGAAGATGCACTTTGCCACTAGGGATGGTTGGATGCAGTGTATTAACGCCCTGCATGATGCTGTTGAGAAGAGGCTGTAAGTGGAAGAGTTTGCACGCATTGCTCGTCGTAGTGCAGACGATCAGGTAGCAGCTCTTACCGCCTGTCGCAATGAGTTGCTACGATGCACTGGCGCTTTGATGGCAGCTGATCATCGTGTTACTGAGCTTGAGAGGCAGAATGCGAACCTTCGTCATCAGCTTGGTAATCGCAATATGAACCTGGCACGTCAGCGAGATGACTTTTTGCGCGAGTTGCGTGCGAGTCAGCAGCAGATCTAGGAGCTGCAGCAGGATGTTCATCGTCTGAACAACCGTGTTGATCCATTTCACCATCCAGGTGCAGCAGAGATAGGTCCTGAGATCTTCGTAGCGGCTGATGATGGTGAGGCAAGTTCGGAAGGAGAAGAAGAAGACCCTGAGGAGATAGTGCCTATCGACGAGAGTGATGACTTTAGTGGGAACGTGTCTGGTATGGACAGTGACCACGATGAGTAGCTCTTTCTAGTGTGCTTGCCATGTTGGTACTCTTTTGTAATGAAGTACTTTGATGTACCCTAAATGGTTGGGTTGGACTTGTAATGTTTAAACCTTGTATGTTCAAGGCTTTAACCATCAGACTTTTAATTAAGTAATGATCGTCGTGCGGTTCATGAAGAATTTTTCTTTGTTGCGCCTTGTTATTGTGTGGTTGTGAGATGGTTATTGAATTATCGTGCCATTTGTATGTTATCAAAAATAATCATTGATATCCTCTGGGCATGATTTTTCGGTTATCGTTTGCATGACTAACACTCAACAATGGTTGTTGTGTTTACTGCAGATGGTGCCTCAAACCCGCCGTCATGGGTCGGGTAGTGGTGGTGGAAATGAGCGCGAGGATGAGGAGCTACCGCCGCCTCCACCACGCACGCAAGAGCAGATGTTTGCTCAGTTCCTGGATACTCAGCAGGCTATTCTGCAGCAGATGGTTGCCAACAACAACAATAACAACAATCGCAACCGGGATAGGCGTCATGGAAATAATGAAGGCCAGTACAGTTATTACAAGGACTTCTTGGACACCAAGCCACCAGTGTTCAAGCAGGCTATTGAACCATTGGAGGCAGACGAGTGGTTGAACACAATCGAGCAGTCATTCTCAGTGCTGAGGTTGACCGAAACCATGAAGGGTAGCTTTGCTGCTCTCTTGCTGCAAGGACCCACAGGGATATGGTGGGCAAATCGCAAGACCGCCTATCCTGTTGTTGCTGATATCACCTGGGAGCAGTTTACTAAGGATTTCAGGGGTCATTTTATTCCAGCTGGGTTGATCAAGATGAAGGTTAATGAGTTCATGCAGCTTACCCAGGGTACCAAGACCCCTACTCAGTACCATCATGCTTTCAAAAATCTGTCAAGGTATGCTCCTTGGACGGTGGACACCGATGAAAAGAAGATTGAAACTTTCAAGAGAGGCCTTAGCACCAAGCTCATGAAGACTTTGGCTAACAACACTTGTACAACTTTCAATGAGTTTCTCAGTGATGCTTTCATTCAAGAGAAATAGAACAATCTGCACACTGCTTTCAAGGGAGGCAAGAGGCCTTTGGAAGGAGGCTCTTCTCAGCCAAGGGCTCCAGCGGCAGGTCGTGCTGTGGCAAATCGCCCTGCTTATCGTCCGGCTGTTCCTGGAGCAAAGTTCAGACCTCCTCCAAAGAAGCAGCCAGCACCACAACGCTACAAGAGGGGTTTCACTGTACCTTTGAACAAGAACAATGCTCCTCCAGGCAATACTGTTCGGGTAAAAACCAACCAAGGTTTGGGGCCGTGTTTTAATTGTGGTCAACAGGGGCATCTCGCTCGCTATTGTCCTCAACCAAGGCAGGGCCGTGTGCACCACACTGCAGCTGAAGAAATTCCTGAAGGTGAACCAGTCACTGCGGGTATGTTTTTTGTAAATCAACATCCTGCTATTGTATTGTTCGACTCAGGATCATCACATTCTTTTTGTGAGTCAAGCATTTGCACAACAGCATGCATTTCCAATTGTTGAATTGAACTGTAGTTTCCGGATAACTTCAGCTGGGGCTAAAATTTGTACTCGTCAGTGTGTCGAAAGTGTGGCCATTGAGATTGGTGGCAGGGTATTTGTCAGCAGTCTCATTGTGTTACCTAGGTTAGGGCTGGATGTTATTCTGGGGGTGTGTTGGATGAAACAGTGGGATGTGGTTATAAATATTCCCAACCGGATGTTGACATTAAGGGAACCACAGGGTGAAGGCACCTTTCAAGTTTATTTGCCCCGTAGGGGAGATCATTTTAGTCTCTGTTTTGCGGTTGGGGCTGCAATCTTTCATGATATCCCTGTAGTGTGTGAATTTCCTGATGTCTTTCCGGACGATCTTCCTGGACTTTCTCCTGATCGGGATGTGGAGTTTGCGATAGAACTTATTCCCGGAATAGCACCTATCGCTCGGAGGCCATACAGAATGCCACCACATGAGTTAGCTGGGCTTAAGAAACAACTCCAGGAGTTATTGGACAAGGGGTTCATTCGCCCTAGTTTTTCTCCGTGGGGCTGTCCTGCTATCTTTGTGAAGAAGAAAGATGAAACTTTGTGTATGTGTGTGGACTACAGGCCACTTAATGCTGTGACGGTTAAGAACAAGTATCCTTTACCTCGTATTGATATCTTGTTTGATCAATTGTCCAAGGCTATGGTTTTCTCCAAGATTGATCTGAGATCTGGGTATCATCAAATTAAGATTAGGCCACAATATATTCCCAAGACGGCTTTCTCCACTCGGTATGGACTGTACGAGTATTTGGTTATGTCTTTTGGGTTAACCAATGCTCCTGCACATTTCATGTACTTAATGAATTCAGTGTTCATGCCAGAGTTGGATAAGTTTGTGGTAGTCTTTATTGATGACATTCTGATTTATTCTGAAAACATGGAGGATCATGCTGAACAATTGAGGATAGTTTTGACTAGACTCAGAGAGCATAAACTATATGCTAAGTTTAGCAAGTGTGAGTTTTGGCTAACCAAAGTACCTTTTCTGGGCCATATCTTGTCTGCTGAGGGTATTTCTGTAGATCCCTCAAAGGTTCAGCAGGTGTTGGATTGGAAATCGCCCACCAATGTGTCAGAGGTTCATAGTTTCTTGGGGTTAGCTGGGTATTATCGTCGTTTCATTCAAGATTTCTCCAAGATAGCTCAACCTATGACCAAATTGTTGCATAAAGATACCAAGTTTGTTTGGAGTGAGGAGTGTGAAGCAGCTTTTCGCACCTTGCGGACGTTGCTGACCACTGCTCCAGTTCTTGCACAACCTGATATTGAGAAGCCTTTTGATGTGTACTGTGATGCCGGTGGCACTGGGTTAGGTTGTGTGCCCATGCAAGAAGGCCGAGTCATTGCTTATGCCTCGCGTCAATTGAGAAAACACGAGCAAAATTATCCTACCCATGATTTGAAGCTTGCTGCAGTAGTACACGCACTGAAGATTTGGCGTCACTACTTGATGGGCCATAAATGTCATATCTATTCTGATCACAAGAGTCTTAAGTACATTTTTACTCAACCTGAGTTGAACATGAGGCAAAGAAGGTGGTTAGAGTTGATCAAAGATTATGATTTGGAGGTACATTACCATCCGGGCAAGGGTAATGTAGTTGCTGATGCTTTGAGTCGAAAGTCTCATTGCAATGCATTTCACCCGTTGCTAGCGGATGGGTTTAATCTTATGCATCTGGTGGTATTGAATAATATTACTCTCAGTTGTACTTTGGAAAGCAAAATCATTGAAGGCCAGAAAATAGATCCGGGCATATATCACATCAAGAGAAAGATGCAAGAGCAAGAAACACTTCACTTCCGGGTAGATGAAAAAGGTATATTATGGTTCAAAGACTGATTAGTAGTACCAAAAGATCGTGAGCTGAGGAATCAGATAATGGATGAGGCTCATCTTTCCAAGTTATCTATTCATCCTGGTAGCAGTAAAATGTATCAAGACTTGAAGCCTAGATTTTGGTGGACAAAAATGAAGAAAGAAATTGCAGCTTATGTGGCTAGGTGTGATACCTGCTGTCGTGTGAAAGCTATTCACCTTAAGCCAGCCAGTTTATTACAACCTTTGCCAGTTCCCGGCTGGAAGTGGGATGAGATAACCATGGACTTCATAACGGGCTTACCCTTAACGCAAAAAGGCCATGATTCTATTTGGGTGATTGTAGATCAACTGACTAAGATTGCACATTTCTTACCAGTTCAAACTACGGATCGTCCTCATCAGCTGGCACAACTTTACTTTGCTCAGATACTTCGGTTACACGGTGTGCCGAGGATGATAGTTTCCGACAGAGGCCCGCAATTTATTGCACACTTCTGGGAGCATCTACACAAGTGTTTGGGAACCAATTTGGTTCGCAGTTCAGCTTATCATCCTCAGACTTCGGGTCAGACTGAAAGAGTAAATCAGATATTGGAAGATATGTTGAGAGCCTGTGTCATTTCGTCCAAGGGTTTGTGGGAAGAATGGTTACCCTTAGCAGAGTTCTCATACAACAATAGCTATCAAGAGAGTATTCAGATGGTTCCTTTTGAAGCTTTGTATGGGCGCAAATGTAGAACTCCTCTTAACTGGGTTGAACCAGGAGAAAGGAGGTACTACGGGATTGACTTTGTGAAAGAGGCCGAAGAACAAGTGCATATCATTCAGCAACATCTCAAAGCCGCACAAACTCGCCAAAAGAGTTATGCGGACAAGCGTCGAAGACCGTTCGAATTTCAAGTTGGTGACTATGTGTACTTGAAGGTGTCACCCATGAAGGGCGTACAACGTTTCGGGGTGAAACGAAAGTTAGCTCCAAAGTTTGTGGGTCCTTTTCAAATTCTGGAAAGAAGTGGGAAAGTAGCATACAAGTTACGGTTGCCACCACACATGTCCACTATTTTCAATGTCTTTCATGTATCGCAACTCAAGAAATGTTTGCGAGTACCGGAAGAACAAGTGGATCTTGGTGATATCAAGTTAAAATCAGATTTGACATATGAAGAGAAGCCTATACAAGTGGTAGATTACAAGGAAAGAGTCACTCGTAGCTGAGTGGTCAAGTTCTACAAGGTGGTTTGGAACAACCAAAGCGACTGGGATGCGACGTGGGAAAGCGAAGATTATCTCAAGGAAGTTTACCCCTCTTTCTATAAACAATGGTAATTAACTCTTATCTCGGGGACGAGATTCTTTTAAGGGGGAAGGGCTGTAACACCCTAGTGTTAGTTACTATTTTCACATTTTCATTTGCATGCCATCAAGCATTGATCATGTCATTTCATGCATCATCACCCTTCTGAATTGAATTAAATCCCTTTATATGCTATATGTTTGTTTATGTGCTTACACTGCCATAGATGTGTTAGCATGCAAATGTGATGCTTGTTTACTGTTCTATATGACTTAAACATGTTTGGATTAACATTTGGAACAATGTTCATGTTGGTGAAATCCCCAAAATACCCCTCTAGCTCATAGTTGACTAGAAAGCCCTCCTAAACCTAATTTGTTTGACCAAACAAGAAACTTAATTTAGAGACTTTGCATGTCAGAGCACCCTTAATCAAAGTTGTGTAGAATTTTATAAGAAACAAACTTTATTTTTGGGTCAACTCATGAAAATGGGTGTAAGGTGGTCAAAATTATGAAATTGTGCAGATTTGGGGCTGTTTTGGAGTTGCTGAAATTTGCTGTCTAAAACTGTTTTCAGTTTCATTATACCTGTGTTCTTCGATCCATATCTCTCAAACCAAGCCGAATCAGTTCAAAGTGTTCTAATACCAAATGATCTACTCATGTAGCTCTTTGACCCATATTAGTGAAGTTTTTGCTGAAACGCCCTAGATCGCGAGTTATGGCTCGATCAAAATCGAGTTTCAGCCGGGTATTCGGAACTGAATCCAAACCGATTTAGTTTGAACCGATCAGCGTCGCCGCGGTCGCCGTCAGGAATCCCGCGCCAGGTGGCGCCGTACGCCATCGTTGCCCCTCGGTCGGCCTGCAAAGACCGAAGGCAACACTCCACCCTGTCTCCTGGCCACTCCACTCGCTCTCTCTCTTGCTCTCGCCTCTCTGCTCTCCTTTTTCCTCTCCGCCCTCGCCATCGCCGCCGAGGCGATGCTGCGGTGAAATCCACAACCACTGCCCCGTCTCCGACCACTCCATCTCCACCCGAGCTTCGCCATCCTCTACTCTACCTTCCCCGCCCATTTCTGGAACCAGCCGAGGCAAGGTATAGCACCTAGAGCCCTTCGCCGCCGTGCCATTGCCGGAGCGCCGCCAAGCTCACTGCTCGCCGTGGCAAGCACAATGCCGTGGCCGGCTTCCCTCTCTCTTGCTCGTCTAGGTGTCTCCTCTAGTCGTGGATCTAGCCTAGAGGGTTGGTCGAGCCGCTCGAGCCCTGTTTCGGCCGGGACGCCGCTCGCCGGAGTTCCCGTCCGCCACCGTGCCGCCTTGCGCGCAGTTAGGTCAAGTCATAGTGGACCAAAGGTCGATTCGCGGGCCTTCGTTAGGGTTCCAGGTTCTAGGAACGAGGCTTAGCTTCGCCGGTGAAGGCCGGTAGCGGCCAGTGCACACTCGCCGGAGCTCCGCCGTCCGCCATTGCCGCCGTTGAGCTTGCTCCGGTGATAGTTAGGTCTCGGGAGTTAGCTCATCAAGTTAGTCTCGTTCCCAGGAACACGTAGGTGCCCTCGGTGCCGTCGGTGACCTCGCCGCCGGCGAGATAGGGCCGGTCAGCGCCGGCGGCTCTGCTCTCTCTCTCTCTGACGCGTGGGACCCGTTTGATCGGGGAGCCCACCGGTCAGTCGCTCTGGTGCACTTTTGGTGCACTGGACCGGGTGTGTGTAGCGTTTTGAACCGAGTTCGTTTTAAAGGAATTAAGAAAATGAATTTTCAGAAAATTGGTAAAATTTTCCAAAAATCATATCTAGAGCTGGAAGTGTTCAAATGAGGTAAACCAAATTTTGTTGGGTTTGTATTTCTGAGCTCTATACAGGAAAAATATGAAATATGACTTTGTGGTAATTTTTCTGTGCAGTTATAATTAATTTGTTATATGCTTGTAAACTTGATAAATGCATAACTAATTATAGGAATATGCTAAAAATGTGATTCCACTTGCTAAGTTATGGTTATGAATATTTTGCCTGAGCCTTGTTTTGTGATAAAGAAGCTAAGAAAAATGGGAAATCTGTTGTTTGATACTTTTCACTGTAGTAAGTATTTTCTATTGCTTAAATGGCTGTCTGCTTGTCATTTTTGTGTAGCATGTTATATCTGTCCAAATGACTTGAAATTTTGCCAGTAGCCTAATGTGGGAGTGTGTTATCTACTGTAATTTTTTTAGAATTTACTGCGCACAGCAAGGTCCAGTTATAAGCTGGTGCTTGTTTAACTGTTTTTAATTGAGTGATAATTGGTTAGAAGATGTTTTCATGCATTTCTGTGATGCTCCAGCTTGGTAACCTTGCTAGACACTTTGGGGTTGACCTTGTTCATGTATAGGTCAGCTAGGTCTAATGTCTTTGCTTATATGCTTTATTCGTAGTTATTAGTTAAAAGGTGGGTGTGGTAGGGAAGTTTGATTCAAATTAATTGTTAGTACAGGTTGTAGACCTCTTACGCAAGACGAGAAATTGTTCTATAGCTTGTTTAAGAAGGGTGAGTATGTGTTGTTGTTTAGAAAAGAATATGCACATACTCAGTAAATGTTTGATAAATTATTTGGATGCTTACATGTTGTCTAAGGCATCTCATGGCTCAAGTTATGCATCTCTATATTGCATTCCATGTGCATTCTCAGTAATCATATATGCATATCATGCATACAGGATTGCCGGAAGGAGTTACACTGTTGCAATTCGATCCGCCGGAGGAAGGAGTGCCCCCGGAGATCGAGGTGCCGGAAGCTCCCGAGGCCGAGGAGGAAATTGAACTGCCGGAGTGCACTGACCATCAGCCATCTAACTTCGTGAAAGGCAAGCCCCGGAGCATCCCAAAGCCTCCACCTATTCTTTTTATAAATGCACTGGTCTTTATTAAATCGTATTATTGTGCACTTAAGTATAGGAGTTGAATTGATACCGTTGCTGCATTTATACCTTGTACACTTGTCTACTATCCTGGTACTATTACTAGACAAGGGATGGGTTCGATCTTATGCTTAGCCATGCTTAGAGCGGTAGAAGTCGAGGGATTTCCTGTCCTTCGCGAGCATAGGTGGCGACTAATGATGATGGGGATGGATTCCACATGGTTGACTATATGTGCCACCATGCCACAATGATAATGAGAGAATCAAAGCTAGGTAGCGGGGAGCCGCATGACATGGTTCAGGTCATGCTGTTTTCGGTGCTGCTTGCGGCCGACTAGAACTGAGGCCACCAGACATCAGTTGAGATTGAAGGACGTCGTCACATAGCTGGCCAGATAAGTCGTTCTGACCGTGAAGCCGAGTAGTTCTTTCTGAGCCAAGAATTGGTGTGACATGGATAGACATATTCTGGAGGTAGGAAGGATGTGCGGAGACACCATTTTGCCATAGTCAGGTCAGGGACCTGCACTTCCTTTGAGTGGGTTTGTCTCCGAGAATATGGCCCCCGCCAAGCTCGCGATATAATATGACTCAGAA
The DNA here is from genome assembly GCA_038502445.1 of Eremochloa ophiuroides. Classification (NCBI taxonomy): domain Eukaryota; kingdom Viridiplantae; phylum Streptophyta; class Magnoliopsida; order Poales; family Poaceae; genus Eremochloa; species Eremochloa ophiuroides. The sequence goes on along the minus strand of JAHLJS010000001.1, from coordinate 32,558,415 downwards.
AGATCTAACGGTGACCCAAGAAGCCACTGATCAGGCTGACAGGGTTTGTGATTGGCATGTTTGCCAGCTGGTACAATCAATTCGAATCGCCATCTCTCCTGGTTAGTGAGAAACTGAACTGATCTTCTGGTGAGGTAGAGGTTAACAACTTGAACATATTGATTATGGTGAGATGAGGTAGATATCTGTGGATATCGGAAATCATATGGTTGTATTGTTTGCTATAATATCAAGTGATTGTTTAGTATAGCTGCAAACCTTAGCTTAATAGCTTAACTGAAATCGAAGCTCAACCATATCTAAAATTTATAAGTTGAGGAACTACTGTAGTAATGCTTTTTTATGCAAAATGTTGCTATCCTCTGAGCTCCACCAAATAAGCCTGCATATCCTTGAGAGTCTTTTTATTTGCTTCCTGTCGGGTAAGTCTAGCTGAGTACAATTGAGTACTCAGGGTTTTATTCCCATTGTTGCAGAAGGAGTAGTCTACTATGCTTATTGCAAGAACTGCTTCACCCCTGCGGGCGAAGAAGATTAGACCTGGGGCAAGGTCGTTATCCATCTTTAGCTTTTGTAAGATGCTGTGACATGGTCAGCTGGTGGTACTCATATGTGAACTATGTTGTTGCAAAACTATGTTGACTTCCGCTACCGTTACATTTATGTAAAAGACTATGTTGTACTCTGATGTTTTAATTCGATTGTAAACTTATGTATCATTTGATGGGATGTTGCTGAATTTGTAAGATCCTTGGGGTATGTTTTGTTTAAAATGTTAGAAATCCTTCGAGATTTCCAGACTACTGGGTTTATATTGGCTCAAGTGTGACTTGATTGCTACTAAATTGGCGATCGTCGTACTTGTGCTCGTATAAATTGGTCGGTTCTGTGATAGCATCCATCATCTCAAGGAAACTGACATGGTCACTGCCAAGCTAGACCTCATCATGAAGAAGCTCGACATAGAGAAGAAGGAAGTCATGCATATCAATGATTCTCGCATGACCTGTGAAGAATGTGGAGATTACGGGCATTCAGCTGTCAACTGCCCTACGTTGCAAGAGGATGTGAACTTCATCAACAACAACACCTACTATCGTCCTCAGCAAAATCAAGGATGGAACCAGCCAAACCAAGGATGGAATCAGCAACCTCGACAAGGTAATTATCAAGGTAACAACCAAGGTAATAATTACAATAATTACAATCTTCCACTTTTAAGAGACTTAGTTGCTGGTCAATCTAAATTGTTAGATCAAATGTCTTGAAAGGTAGCCTCAAATGATAAAGATTTAGAAAATATAAATACCAGAATGGATACCTTTGCTTCTGCGATAAAGAATCAGCACAGCTTTAATAAAATGTTAGAATCACAATTAGCTCAGCTAGCTGCTGCTGTCCCTCCTTTTGAGAAAGGAAAGATTCCGGGCTAGCTGGAGGATTTAGAAACTGCTAACCTTGTTGATATTCACAATGCAACACAATACCAAATTGAGCCTGCAGATATACAGTGGATAGATCACTCACTACCTGGGACGATGGGAGACCCTGGAAGACCTGTGATTCCTATCTCCATAGGATGTCACAGCTTTCCAGAAGCTATCTGCGATTTCGGCGCAAGTGTCAACATAATGCCCAAGGTAGTCTATGAGAGAATTTTTGGTGATCCTTTGTTGTACACAGATATGCATTTGCAGCTTGCAGATCAGTTCATTTGCTACCCCGAGGGAGTACTAGAAGAAGCTGTCATCAGATTGGGGCAATCATATGTCCCAATTGACTTTATGATCATGGACATGGGAGGAGATGAAAAGGCACCCATTATCTTGGGACGACCATTCTTATGCACAACCAAAGCCATCATCTATGCGGAACACGCCAAGATTGTCCTCTCCATCAAAGACAAGAAGGAGAGATTTTCATTCAAGAACCGCATCCTCAAGACTCCTGCAGTCCCAAAAGCAATTCCATCAACAAGAAGAGCAACAACAACAAACAGCACCCAAGATGAAGAACAATAGAAGATGGAGGAAGAACAAGCCCTAGAATATACCTGAAGAAACTGCTCAACTAATCAATGCTATCAACACAGAAAATGATCATATGCTCCCGAAACCATTCCCAATAAAGAAAGGTGGCCTAGGTGTACCAATCATTGAATGCACAATCAGAGACATCACTTTTCCCGATACCGTATGCGACACTAGATCAGGTGTCAATGTAATGTCCAAAAAGGTATATGATGAATTATTTGATGATTTACCATTATACCCAACATACATTCAGTTGCAGATGACAGATCAATCACTTAGATTCCCTGAAGGCGTAGTCAATGTCGTAATGGTAAGAATTCAAAATAAATATATACCCGCAGATTTTCTAGTTCTTGACATGCAGAAAGACAACGAATCGCCTATTCTTTTGGGAAGACCGTTCCTCTACACCGTCAATGCTACCATCTACATCGGGTCTGGACAGATCCACTTCAACCTACTCACTCTAAAGGTACGCTGTCAATTTAGAACACATCTTAACCATGAGCAGATCAAGAAGTAACGCAATAGGAGGAAACGCCAAGCCCGCCGTCAGGCTGCTCAGCCTCACTGTGGATGGGAGGAGTTCCCTGGTAAGATTGTGAAGTATGAAGACTGCTACAAGGAGCAAGAAGAAGCCGTACAAGCACCACGCTAGAGTGAGTGGGAAGCGGAAGCTGAGAGGATAGACCAGATTGCTAAAGCAGAGAAAGAAGAGATCCAGGCACAAGTAGAAGAATGGATGAAGAGAGATGAAGAATCAAGAGAAGTATACAAGGAAGAGCTGGAGCTTGAAAAGAGAGAAGCAGAAGAGACAGAAAAGACATGAAAGGAGAAAGAAGAAGCACCTGCTACACCACCGCAGAATGAAGAATTAACTGAGGTAACCTCAGACGATGAACCTACTGAGTAAGTACTCTCCTCTATCTAAGTCCTGTCGGTAGACTTTAAATTCTGTACCCTAGCCATAAGGTTAGAATGGTAGTTATCTAATTAAGTTAGCATTCATTAGTAATTTTTCTTAGCATATTTATTAGTACAATCATTTTTTGCATATTAAAAATAAAACAACAAAAATATTTACTGTTTATTTACTGCATCATAAATATTAAAGCCCCATGTGAATAAACCTATGATAACCCTGTAGGCATATTTACTGTGGTGGCATAAAAATAAAAATAAAAATAACAATCTATATTTACTTTGTTGCATTATGAAAATCCTAAGCCCCATGGGAATAAATATTCCCTGTGGTGGCATAAAAAATTAATATATAGCATGCATACATATTTGATTTCTGCGTAAGAAAATTAGAAAATCATAAAAAGAGAATTCTGTTGGAATCCTTCTAGAATCTGTCAAAAATCAACTCAGAGAATAATCAATTACTTAATGACTGACCACTAACCCCTTGATAATTCGAGCCTCGAGTTTTGGTTTTCTTGTTGGAGTATAACTATGCAGGAATAATATTATGACTAAGGAGAGAGTCTATTAGTGGCACCCACCAGGACTACTACTAATCAACTCACTCTGAAGATAATTCAAGCACCAAGTATTGCAAACATCAAGCTTGGGGGAGGAGCATCCCCTAGTTATCAAGTAATTATACCTATGCACTTATTGAGTCTACTTTATACAAGCACAAAATACCAAAAATATGTGAACACATAAAGGTTCACCATAGTATCATAGGAAAATCTAAAAATACCAAAAATATGTGGGCACATGAAGGTCCACACCTTTTAGAAAAAAAACCAAAAAAATATGTGGGCATATGAAGGTCCACTCAGTTATGAAGCTTCTGCTGGAAATATAAAATCAATCACTTACCATGGAGTGGTACTAAACCTAACCCATCTCCATAAGATTTGGTATTTTTATTGGCAATTGAGTTTCATAGGACAACACCAGACCAAGGAGCTAGTCAACCCGACGCCCTTACACTGCCGAAACACTGCTCAGAAGGATCACTCAATTTGCAACATCAAAGACCCTGTCAAACGTCAAGCTTGGGGGAGGGCACCCTCCAATTAAAATCCAGCTAAGTATAAATTTCCTATCTTATTATCATTATTACTCTATCACTTTTTCACGTGAGTTAGCTAGTAAGATAAAATTTGAAAACTAAATAAATATCTATCTATATATTAGAGTTTGTTCAGAGTCGGTCTAGGCTAGAGTTAATAAAAAATGATGAACATTAAAATTTTGTCTTGGAGATGATGAATAGTTGCTCTGTCACAATACTTTTCAAATGCCTAGTTGTCAAACTTAAATTCTCCTGAGTTTAGTTAGAACTTACTCTGAACCTGAAACTTGTGGAGGCATATGTTTGAGCTAAGTCTAAATAATTGATTGATATGATTCATGAAAGTTGAGCTGCTATTTATCTTATTTCTAGCATTACTAAATTCTGCAGATTTATTTTGAAAATTTAAAATTTACATGACGAGCTTTTGTACGACAAAGTATGAATTCCTACCAAAACCATATATGGTACATGTAGATAGGAAAACTTTTGCACATTTATGCGGCCTGCTTTACATTGAGTTCAGTCAACCTTTGTTGTATACCATATGAGAGTCTTGTCATGCTTTTAAAACCAAGATCACGTACACACTTCAGCACATATGCATTATTCCTACCCTGGGAGTAATCGCAATCATTTCCACTTTCATCAATGTTCATCATGAAAATGTTTTCTCCTACACTAGGAGTAAACACCCAAAAATATACCCCGTAGGACAGCCTTGATATAATTGCTCTAAGTTCTTATTATTATCTCTCCAGTTATTTATATTCAAAGGATATATGTGGCTATGCAAAAATATGAAAAGGGAGTAAAAGATGGACAAGTGTTCTAGCATCAAAACAATGGGTACTAGATGCCCGCCTCCCGAATGAAAAAAAAAGAGAAAGAATAAAGATAGCCCATGTGTTCCTCCAAGTTACAAAGGAGAGTGAATCATTTTTAAGGAGCAAAAGTAGAATTAGGAATAGCCACTAAATACCACATATACACCTATCCACCATATTCCATACACATGCACATCTTGATTTGATTGTATGCCTCGATTCTTTGTGGATCCATTGTTTGACTTTACAACATATGAATTGCAAGTATGCGTAAACCTTGTTATTGCCACTCCTATGAGCTCCACTATAATCTTTAGTTATGGGAAGGCATAACATCATTAATGCCTTAGTGACATCCACAAATACCATATATATTGAGAGACATGAGGGTGTCATACAATTAAGCTCTGAATTTTATTTTGAAAACTTGCAAAAACTCCGGAATATTGGTACTGTGAAGATTTTGCTACATAGTGCATGACTTGATTGTTCTTTCTTTCAATTACTCAAGACTAAGGCAAGAATTGTAAAGCCCCATAGTTAAAGGTAAAATGGGTAAGTTTAAAAGTTACAGCAGTTTTGTCTAATCCGGAGGAGAATCTATGTTTGAAACTTGTGTACTTGGAAAGTATGAAAGTATTGTAGCAACTCCTGATCCAATTACATTAGTAATTAGGCTTCGTTTGTTTGCCAAGGGACTGGCAAACAGGTAAGCTTGGGAGTGTTGTTGACGGTGGATAACGTCAACTTTTATTAGAACTTTAGACATCAAAGGATACATGAATACACACTAGTCTAGGGTTTTAACTGATAGTTTCCACAAGTTTTGCATGTTCTGTATTTTCCAGGGGCTATTCCAGAAAAGCATAAAAGAAGGGTCAAAGACCATAATTACCACAAAACTTAACCGCCAAGGAAACATCATCACGAAGACCCTGGAAGAGTCTAGAACAGCCGAAGCGACCGGGGCCCGAACCCTACCAGGTAGGGCCAGCCGGCGCCAGGGTGGGGCTGGCCGGTGCCACCCCCTTAGGGTTTTGGCCCGCCTTCTGGAGTCTTCTTCCGCCTCCTTTGTGGAGTCATCGCGGCCCTTGTTTCAAGTCGGTTTGATCCTACGGCGCATGTGCATCCTACCGGGCTATAAATAGAGGGGCAGACTCTGGAGGCATCAACCCATCATTCATTCAAGGCATCAAGTCCTCAAGCCATCAAGAGCCTCCTAGTTCATCAAGAGTCTCCTAGTTCATAGTTCTAGCCTAGTTAGATTAGAAGTAGAGGAGTTTTAGTTCTTCGGCGGATCTGGAGCCCCGGCGTTTGTCTGGAGCGCGGAGTTTCGGTATAATTCTAGTTCTTTCTCTATTATTGTGTTCTTCATTATGATTAGGGAAAAATTGTTCTTAATAGTTCATATGTTCTTGATTACAATAGTCTTTGTCTACTTTGATTATATGTCTAGTATAGTCGGTTTGATCTTATTGAATTCATGTACTTGCTCGTATAGTATTTATTCATGCGGACGATGGATATTTTGTTTATCTGCTAGTGCACCCTGATGTGCCGGGTCGTGTGGTAGATCGCGTAGGTGACAGCTGCGTTGAGTCCTCTGTAGTCCACCCCCCGTAAGTAGGCCAGCAGGCACGGTCGTGAAGTTGGATGATGACTCTGTTTCACATCCTTCCTAGATGATGTCCTTTGCATGTGATTATGATATAGGATTAGTCTAACAATGATTGCTAGATGTAATTGCACTAATTAGAGTTATTCATTGATATAGTTATAGAATTACCTTTGATATTAATTTCTTAGTTTATCCATTGGCTAGCTATTGCTATGACTAGAGAGTACTCTGATGATTATCTTTTATTTATGATGCTTGATCATACTTATCACCTTTATCTTTATTTATCTTGTGACCTCTACCTGTTATGAGTAGAGTAAATGACATCGGTAATGTCACTTATCCATTGTATGCCATCACTATCAATATAATAGATTAAAGTTTATCCTACTCCTTCCCAGTGGTATAAATATAAATTGACAACCTGGTAGAACTCATAGGTAAAATGCTACAATGGTATAATTATCTGTCCGCTTGTAGAACTAATCTTATTCTATATTTATATTTATTTTTGCCTAGCCACATAGATTAATATATAAAACCTTTATTTATTCTTAGTATTATTAATTAGGGATGATAACCTAGTTCTTTCATAAGAATGTTGGTAATGGAAAAGTGGCTAGTTGCTAATGACAAGTTAATTAATTACCATTCATCTCCTAATCTCGCCTCTCGCATTAAAAGTTATATAGTTATATTTGGCAACATTAATAGATGTCAACACATCACAAGGTTTCTTCGAACTGCACCACCAAGCTGCAAATCCGCAACTAACAATGGGACCGGCCTACAACCGGTCCCTATCACAAGATTGTTTAAATCTACAGAAAGAATAGAGAAGAATAGTTGGAACTCTCGAAGGCTGCTCAACCTCACTACCCAACAAAGCCATGAGTGAAAAGAAAGAAGAAAAAGAAAGCTCAAAATTAAGCGTGTGAAGGTGAAGAATACAATGAAGCTCGACTATTTATAGGTGTTGACGGTAGTTATTGTATGATTTTACCAGTCAACTAATCATGAAAAGGGATATAAATAAGAGCCAACACCTAGAATAGGGTTTAAACTGACAGAATTCCATGAGTTTTGGTTAATCTGTGTTTTTCAGGGACTATACAGGAAAAGAACCAAAGAGGACCCATACCGCAGAGAAAAATGCCAAACTATGCCGCGGCAGGAGATCAAGAATATTCTAGAGAATACCAGAGACACGCCTGCCGAAGCGGGACCTGAATGTCAGAGAGGGAGGGTCGGCCGACCCTCTGACTAGGTTGGCTGACATGTCAGAGAGGCCGTTTCACCTCCGCTTCGACGTGGGCCCACATCCCGAAATTTCACGCAATCTACACCGTCCGTCGAAGTCGGTTTGATCCAAGGGCGACGGTTCATCCCACCGGCCTATATAATGTCCCCCAGACCCCCAGGGTTGCATATGATCTAGAGAGAAATCAATCCAGAGTTTCAGAATTCCACCGACATATCAATAAAAGAGTAGAAACCCAAGAAAGGATTTAGAGCCAAGCATCAAGTAGAAGATTAGCCTTGTAGTCTCTTCAGATTAGGGCTATTCTTGTTCTTGAAGTGGTTTGGTAGTAGAGCTGGAGATAGTTGAAGGAGTTGCCGGCCTGTCGATGACTGCTTTTTGACTTGTACCCGCGGATTCAAGTCCTTCTTTGGGGTTGTTTCTGAAGATTTTTTCAGAGTTAAACTTCTAATCCAAGTGAGTAACGTTTCTATTATTGTTCTTGAGGTTTACGATTCTTTTGAGTGCTTTAGTCTTGGTAGCTCCTTGATTGAAGTAGTTATTTATAGTTTAAGTGTGGTGCTTAGATTATATTTACTCGTAAATGCCCTATACTGTCTGGATCGGTGGTAGAATCATCAATATGCATGACTTCCTTCTCCTCTATCTCGAGCTTCTTCATGATGAGGTCTACCTTGGCAGTGACCATGTCAGTCTCCTTGAGATGATGGATGCCTCCTCCTCTCTTGTGAGGTTGAGTACGTTCTTCATTATAGCTCGGATTTGAGGCCATCTTCTCCACAAGTGCTTGAGCTTCTTGAAACTTCAGTGACAAGAAAGCTCCTCTAGCTGCAGCATCTATGGACTCACGGGTGCTTGAGATAAGCCCGTGGTAGAAGGTCTGCATCAGTAGCCAATCCTCTATCCTATGATGAGGACAGTCTTCAATGTAATCTTGGAATCTCTCCCATGCTTCAGTGAATGATTCGTCATGTTGCTGTTGAAAACTTGAGATTTTCCCACGCAAAGCATTTGTTTTGCCTGTAGGAAAGAACTTTGCCAGGAAAGCAGTTGAGCATTGGTCCCATATAGTGTTCTTGTCTTTGTTGGTGTAGAACCACTGCTTAGCTTTCTCCAAAAGAGAAAATGGGAAAAGACGGAGTAAAATAGCATCTCTTGGTACTCCTCTGATCATGAAGGTGCTTTAGATCTCTAAAAAGTGTTGTAAGTGTGCACTTGCATCTTCATGAACTTTTCCACAAAACTGGCTTGCTTGAACCATGGTGATAAGAGCAGGCTTGAGCTCGAATCCATTCTCCCCCGTGTTGACTACTGGTCCAGTCCAAATGTTTTCTGTTGTTGGGGCAAAGAACTCGCGTAGTGTCTTCTCAGCCATGTCTTCAAACACAGGAGATAAATCTTCTCCTAAGTGTTCTTCTTCCAATGTTAGAGCTGGCTCCTTTGATGAACTAACTTGAGTAGCGACGGGTGTTCTTGATGGTAGCTTGAAATTGTCCCTCGCCTCTACAAACTACTTTCTTCTCAGGAGTTTCTCTGGATCATCAGTGAAATTATTTGGAAGAGAAAAACCATTCATTCATCACCCTGCATAAGTTAAGTAAATGATAAAAAACAGGGGTGTGCCTGTTTGAGTTAGAAATCAATCGGTAATACAATCGTATCTATGATGCATATGAGTTATCAATATTTCCTAAGTTTAATGTGCCTTCCCCAGTAATGGCGGCAAAAATGCTTGTTGACATCTACTAACATCTCCCAATATAACTTTATAACTTTTAACACTAGGGTCGAGATTAGAAGATGTATGGTATTTAATTAACTGAACATTAGCAACCAGGCACTTATTTATTTCCAACATTCTTTAGCATGAACTGGGTAGTCAATCCTAATTATATATGCTAAGAATAAATAAAGGTTTTACATATTATTCCATGTGACTAGGTAGAAATATAAATAAATATAAACTAAGAACAATTCTGCAAGCGGACAGATAATTATACCATTGTAGCATTTTACCTAGGAGTTCTTCCAGGTTGTCGATTTATATTTATACCACTGGGAAGGACTAAGATAAACTACAATCTATTATATTGATAATAACCATATACAATGAATAAGTGAAATTACCAATGTAATATACTCTACTCATAACAGGCAGAGGTCACAAGATTATAAAGATAAATAGGGTGATAAGTATGATCAAGCATCATTAATAAAGATAAACATCAGAGCACTTTCTAGTCATAGTAATAGCTAGCCAATGGATAAACTAAGGAATTAATATCTAAGTTAATTCTATAACTATATCAATGAATAACTCTAACTAGTGCAATTACATCTAGCAATCATTGTCAGATTAGTCCTATATCATGATCACATGCAAAGGGCATCATCTAGGAAAGGTGTGAAACAGAGTCATCACCCAACTTCGCGACCGTGCCTGCTTGCCTACATACAGGGGGTGGACTACAGAGGAATCAACGTAGCTGTCACCTACGCGAACTACCACATGACCCGGCACATCAGGGTGCACTCGCAGATAAATGAAATATCTAGACACCACGTCTACACATTGTTCATCATCTACCCAACGATCGATTGGATAAACGCTATACGAGCAATTACATGAATTCAATAAGATCAAACCAACTATACTAGACATATAATTAAAGTAGACAAAGACTAATGTAATTAAGAACATATGAACTATTAAGAACAATGTTTCTCTAATCATAATGAAGAATATAATAATAGAGAAAGAACTAGAATTATACCGAACTCTGTGCTCTAGACGATCGCCGGGGCTCCAGATCCCGCCGAAGAACTAGATCTCCTCTACTCTCTAATCTAACTAGGCTAGAACTATGAACTAGAAGGCTCTTGATGAACTAGTAGGCTCTTGATGGCCTGAGGACTTGTTGCCTTCGATGAATGATTGATTGCCTCCTCAGGGGGGTCTGCCCCTCTATTTATAGCCCGGTGGGATGAACGTGCGCCACAGGATCAAACCGACTTGAAACAAGGGCCGAGACGACTCCTAAGAGACGGTGGAAGAAGACTGCAGAAGGCGGCGGCAAAACCCTAGGAGGGGCGCCGGCTGGCCCCACCCCTAGGCCGGCTGGCCCCACCTGGCTAGGGCTCGGCCCCAGGTTGCTTCGGATGCCTTCTACACTCTACCAGGGTCTTCGTGATGATGTTTCCTTCGCGGTTACGTTTCGTGATAATTACGCACTTTAATCCCTCTATTATGCTTTTCTGGAATAGTCCCTGGAAAATACAGAACATGCAAAACTCGTGGAAACTGTCAGTTAAAACCCTAGACTAGTATGTTTTCATGTATCCTTTTGTGTCTAAAGTTCTAATAAAAGTTGACGTTATCGACCGTCTAAATCGGCATCATTTGCTCAAGATTTATCAATAGACATGCCATTAACCCCAACAACAAAGCTCTTGAAAAATTCTTCCAGGCACATTCTTCCAAGCTTGGGCATTTTATATGTGCTTCCTATCTGGGTAAATGACACCATGCTCCATCTAAGTTTTTATATCTTTGATGTCATTGAGTTCGACCTGCTGATAGGCCAACCAATTGGAAGACTTATTCAAGAAGGACAAATAGGGACAATCAATGTTCAATTAGGACCAAACTTTAGATTCCCTTTGTCCATTACTCGATCATTAAATGCTATGATTGAGCCATGTCTTGAGCCTGATCCAATTAGTGAGATCACAGTGGCAGCCCTTGATTTTCTGAGAGAATCCCATCTTGAAGAAGATGAGGAGTTCTTCATTGAGGAAGAAGCTGAAAATCCAGAACCTTTACCCCTTGATGAATTCTTAGTGCCACCTAAACCTCCTATTGAGCTCAAGCGTGTTGGTATTTATTAAGTGCAAATAGAATATGAAAGATTCCGCAAGTGCACAGAATACCATTGTAGCATTTTACCGGGAGTATTCCAGGTATCGTTATTTATATTTTACCACAGGGAAGCAATGGTTAAAGAATTTGATAGTTAACCATCATGTGTCTACTTACTTAGTACACCAACTAGACTATAGTAGGGGTAAATGATAAATGATAGGAGTTTTGCTTAAATGATATAGACACACAGGAGAATTCTATGATAAAAGAGTAGATAGCTAAAGTGAGAGGACAACGGGAGAGTTCAAGGTTCCTAAATACTTCTCTATTACTGGGGTTCTATAATAACTGATTCATGGTAGATAAAGCAATCACACAATAACACTTTGGGACATCAGAACACTAGCCACGGAACGGGATAAGAATGGGACTAGGAAGTTCTGACTACGGTCCTACAATCATCAACCTACACGAGGTGGAATACGTCGGCCATCAGGGCTGTCACCTCCTGGGACTACCACAACTATTCGTAAGGTTGAGTGCAATTTCAGATAACCTCTAGTCTAGACACCATGCCTACACTATTAATTGCTACTCTAATCCCATATGAAAACTAGAGCACTCGATGCGAGCAGAGATCCTATGCCAAAGTATAACAACTATACTAATCAATCAAATTCAAGTCATAAAGTAAATAGAGAAGATAAATATATTAAAGTATAAGTCTTACAAAGATGAGATACAAAGATATACCAGACCCCTGAAGACTTCTCTAGAACCGAAGCGCAGCTCCACTCTCCCTAACTCTCAACTGGAACTAATCTACTATATTGGAAAGTTTAGCCGTAATTCTCTAGAGTTGAGAGGTTATCCATTCGAGGGATGCCTCTACAACTCCATAATGGTGCCCTTGACTTGGGGGGTCCTGGGTTCCTTATATGGGGGTGCCTGGCCTCCCCTCCACCTTGGGCAAGCGATATGGTACTAAGCCTTTCCACCATGTGCACATAGGCTTTGATGGGGCAAATTCTGATTTAGGCCCAATTAATCCCGCAGCTCAGGTTCTAGAATCTTCTAGTGTTTGTAAAATCCATATCTCTTTATGCCGGACTCCAAAAATAGCAAACCATAGGTCCGTTTCGATCGTCTCGACGAGCTCTATGCAATGGTGAACTCCAATTCCTCATTTGAGATACTTTTTAAATGGTAAAAAATTAATATCCTTTTATACCCTGCAAAACAAGTGAGAACACCAAAACTCGTGGAACTTGCTAGAATCAAACCCAATAACTATGTTGTGTATTGTTTTATGCCCTTGATTCATGTTTATTTGATGGGTAAAAATGAGCAATAACTACCGTCAACAAGTTCCCCCAAGCTTACCCTTTGCTAGTTCCTTAGCAAAGCCAAACTTTAGTATAAATCAAAAGTTATAGGTAGCCCTCACAAGTATTCAGTTTTAAACCAAGAAGTACTCAAGGATTAAAGTAGACCATGCTAACCTTCAGACTTACCTGTATTACCTTTACCATGGAGCTTGTAGCTTTCTCTTGAGTCTTGGGTAATTGAAGGATAGAATGTCTAAGTTAAACACTATGTCTCAAGCTCTGTCGTTCAACTCTTATCCTGGAGCTTTTGCAAGTTTTCAAAATAAAACTCAGAGTTTCCTTTGTATGACTTTCTCAAGTCTTTCAATATGTGATATTTGTGGATCCTCACCAAGGCAATAGTGATGGATGCCTTCTCTTTTTCTCTCACCCTATAATTAATGGCTTATGTGGAGCTCATGGGTAAGAAGTCGGCTCATACATACTTGCAGTGAATGTATTGTGAAGTCAAACAATGAAACCAAAGGAACAAGTCATACAATCAAATCAAGATGTGCATGTGTGTGGACGTGAGGTGGTACGTGGACATATATGGTGGCTAATCCTAATTCTACTCGTTTGCTTCTTGAGACATCTCTCTCTCTTTTTCAAACATTAGGGAATTGTGTTGCAGGACAACATGGGCTATCTTTCTTTTCTTTTTCTTCTTTTTTTCAGGTGAGCATCAGAGTACCCATTGTTTTGACAAATTCGGACACTTGCCCATTTTTACCTCTCAGGCGGGCATCTTTGTACCCATTGTTTTCTCTCATCTCACTCTTTTGCATAGCCACATGCCTCTTCTCTGCAACAATACTTCCCTTTTTCTTTTTCTTTTGAGAGATAGCAACAAGAACTTTGGAGCATTGATCTGTGGTAACCAATGGGCTATTTTTAGTGTTCACTCCTAGTATAGGAGTAGAACATTTTTAGGTGGATCTAGATGGAATATGTGGAATGTGGATGCGCCCACTCGGATATGAGTAGTGCATTATGGGTGGAGTGCATGTGTTCTTGATTGTAAAAGCATGACAAGTTTCTAAGGTATCAACAAAGCTTGACTAAACTCAAAACAAAGCACGTAGCATATAATGTGTATGTTTTTCTAATCTAGCATGTATGGCTATGGTAGGATTATAAAGCTCTTGCATACAGGAACTCATCATGTGGTTTTATGGATTTTAAAATTAATCTCCAGAACTCAAGTATCACTAGGAACAAGATAAATAGCAGCTCAAACTTTGCATATCATATCCCTCAATTACTTAGACTCAGATCAAGCATTTGCTACCCACAAGTTTCATGTTCAAAATGAATCTTCAAGTTAAAATGGTTGTATCTAAAACTTGGGATGATTCAAGGTTGAAAACTAAGTTGGAATGAGGAATCATGGTGGGGTGCTACTTATCAAATTCCTGAGCATGGTTTCCATTGAGTCCGAGCAAAATTATTGTAAGCACTCTCCTTTTATTTTATTCAAACACACTAACTAACCTCAACATTATTTATTTGGTTTTCAAATTTTATTTCACTAGCTAACTCACACGAAAAGCATTATGATACAATAATAAAGATGGGAAACTTATACTTAGCTGGATTTAAGTAGAGGGTGCCCTCCCCCAAGCTGGATATTGACGAGGTCTTTGATGTTGCAAGTTGAGTGATCCATATGGGAGCAGGTGTACCGGCAGCATAAGGGCGTCGGGTTAACTAGCTCTTTGATCTTGTATTATCCTGTAAAACTCAATTGCCAACAAGAATACCTAATTTCATGGAGAGGGGTTAGGTTAATACCACTCCATGGTAAGTGATTGGTTTTATATTTCCAGCAGAAGTTTCCTAATTGGGTGGACCTTCATGTGCCCACATATTTTTGGGTTTCTTCTAAAAAGTGTGGACCTTCATGTGCCCACATATTTTTGCTATTTTTAGATTTTCTTATCGTACATTGGTGAATTTTCATGTGTTCACATATTTTTGGTATTTTATGACTTTATAAAATAGATTCGATAATCGCATAGGTATAGTTACCTGATAACTAGAGGATGCTCCTTCCCCAATCTAGATGTTTGCAATACTTGGTGTTGATGGTCTTTAGAGTGGGCTTACCAGTAGCAGTCTGGTGGGCGCCACTGATGGACTCACTCCTCGGACATAGTGTTATCCTGTATAATTATACTCCAACAAGAAAACCAAAACTCGAGGCTTGAATGTGTTAAGGAGTTAGCGGTCAGCCAATAAGTAATTGATTATTCTCTGAGTTGATTTTAATTGACAGATTCTAGCAAGATTCTCTTTTTAGGGTTTTCTAGCTTTCTTATGCAACAATCAAATATGTATGCTTGCTATATATTTTTATGCCATGTTGGTGGTCCTTATGGATAAATTTTATACCACCAACTTAGACTAAAAAGAGGATTAACAATCATATTTTAGCACATATGCCTTTACTACTAACAAGTTTCACTTGTACCCCTAGCATTCATGTTTTACAGGTTTTATGGCATAACAAGTGGAAATACGCATCAACATGGAGAAAGCGCAAAGTCAAATGACGAATCCGACAAATGCGCAAACAAAGAATACTAAAGAAGCCCACCTTCAAAGCGTAATTGGATCCATCCGCAACCACGGGAGAGGCCCAGGCCCAGGAAGCAACCGACCACCCGAAGGCAGTGGCCAGATGGTGCTCCCCAGGGACCGACCGCCCCCGGGGGCGACCACCCCCCAGGTGGGGCCTCTCGGGCCCATCTTCGGAGGTGGTGCTGATGGCGGTTTGCTGATGGCGGTTTCACCTCCTTCCATGTTTAGATGCACCAAACCGTCATAGTACCACTATAAATAGATGGTGCTCCATCCCCTTCAACACACACACATCATTTTGGAGTCATCTACCTCACACTTCTCACTTGTATCTTTAGAGTAGTATTAGTAGTTTGTGAGCAAGGCAAGAGCTATCAAGGAGAGCTTGTCTCCTTGGAAGAAAAGGATCATCTTGGTATGAATACAATTTGGTCTTCTTCCATGAGCAAGTTCTTATCATACTTATATGATTATGCATATGAACTAGAGTCTAGTTATGATCTTGCTTTGAGCATAGTACATGAGCTAGAAAATAGTTTATGTATCATGTTCTTGACTTGTTCATCATCATTCTTCATTGTTCATCGAATTAGTATGAATAAAGGAAGAACTAGGAATGAGGTGATAGTTCGTCGTGCTGTCATGGTTGCTCTTAACCTATCCTGTCAATCCGAAGGGTTGGGGTCCGCGGGGGTTTGGAGTTGTTTCCAAGTATGCAAACATGGAGCTTGGGTATGCGGAGATCGGCGGATATGTCGGTATCCCACGGGCAGAGGGGTAGGTGGACAGGTGGTGACAGCCCTGTCCATCCCTAGCATTCCCCCACGTTCGGATATCGGTAGGAGTTCGTAAATTCTCTATCGGCTGGCAGACCAGCTACGGGGATCTCCTATCACCCCAGACTTAGTCCTGATACTAGAACTACTAATTAGATGATTTGCTAACAGTTCTTTGCATAATTATATATGACCAATGCCTGCTCAGTTAGATATATTCTTTTATTCTTTATTTTCCTTTTATCCTTGAGGTTGATCCATATGTGTGTCCACTATCTTGAAATCATGTTTTATTCCTGTTTACTCTATGCCTACCATTGCACTCAATAAGTGATCATGTTTACACCACGCTTGATGCATATTGCCCTCCTACGGGAAATTATAAATACGACACCCTACTCACGGGTTGAAATGCTACAATGATAGTTTCGTGCGCTTGCAGTGTAATCTTATTCCTTACTAAGCTATCGATTGGCGTACCTGAGTACCGTTACTTAAGGATTGTAATTCTTGTTGTACTCCACGGCGTCGTGCCATAGTTTTGCATATCATAAGTAATGACGGTTAGGAAGGCCAATCCGGCACATCTAACTGCTATTACCAGACTGCATTACCTAGGCCGGCGCCACTAAGGGCCAAGGATTACCTTTTGAAGTAATGATGGTTGGGAATGTCAACTTATGTTTCTAAGTATTATTATTAAGGACGGACCTTTAGTCTTTGTTTAGTAGTAATGCTAAGAAACGCCAACAAGCATTTCTAGCGCTGTTGACAGGGATGGACTTTTAGTCTATCTTTTGTAACGACGTTAAGAAATGCCAACAAGCATTTCTAGCGCCGTTGCCGGGGAGGGCAAAAACATCTAAGCTGGCATAAACATCGATTACAAAATAAGCATTGGTAGACGTAGTTTAAACAGGCTAACTTCGCTGTTTTCTTCCTCTTTTTTTATTGGAATGAAAACAGGATAGTGTATGAGCGGTTTTGCTCTACCGAACAATTTCATCAGCAATCTAGAAGCACTCCTAAGGAAGAAAAGGTCTCGTACCGTTTCTTCTCCTGCTACTCCATCGGCAGACGAATCATTCACTCTCACACCATCTGCTACTACCGTCATGGCCAAGACACTCCGTGACTACTCCATCTCCACTGTTGCCAACGTGCCCGTTGGGCCCACTGTCAACATCAGAAATGGAAATTTCGAGATCCGTACAGGCCTTATCTCGATGGTGCAGGCAAGCCAATTTTGTGGCTTGCCATGTGAGGATGCAAACGCGCATTTGCAACACTTCCTTGAGCTGTGCGACACCATTGTCATCAAAGACGTTGCACAAGACAGTATCAGGCTCCACTTGTTTCCTTTCTCCCTCACGGGGAAAGCGAAACAATGGTTCAATCAAAATAAGGAAGCCGTCAACACGTGGGACAAGTGTTCCGCAGCATTCCTCGCCAAGTTCTTCCGCATGAGCAAGACCAGCGCTCTAAGGGGAAAGATCTCAAACTTCTAGCAATCTTCCCTTGAATCTATCTCCGAAGCATGGGAAAGGCTTCAAGAGTACATCCAAGCCTACCCTCATTATGGAATGGAAGATTGGCTCGTGCTCCAAAACTTCTATGAAGGCCTCACGGCCATGTCAAAAGGGCACGTAGATGCCGTAGCTGGAGGTGCATTCCTCTCTCTCACCATTGCGGATGCAACTGCACTCATTGAGAAGATGGTGGCCCATCAGAGTTGGGGAGAAGGAAGAAAAATACAAAAAGGCTCGCATACCGTGAAGGAGACGGACTTGCTTGCCGCAAAATTAGACTTGCTGATGCAAAAGCTGGACAATCGTGCTACCAACCCTACCATGAGTACCGTCCAGGCCATGGACTCACACATGACGTGTGAAGTCTGTGGGAACGTTTGCCACTCAGGGAATAACTGTCCCGAAACTCAAGAAGAAGCTTCATATGTCAACAATGGGTTTCGCCAACCTCAGCAAGGTAATAATGGGTGGAACAACCAACACCGCCCGCAAGGTAATAATTTCAATTCAAATTACAATTCAAACCAACCTTCCTTAAAAGATCTTGTTCTAGGACAAGCTAAAATCAATGAAAATTTGACCAAAAAGCTATCCTTCAATGATAAAATGTTTGAAAATATAAATGCCAAGCTTGAAACTTTGTCTTCTTCTATTCAAAACCAAGCAAGTTTTAACAAAATGATAGAAACACAAATGGCACAAATAGCTGCTTCTAATCCTGTCAACAATGTGGGAAAAATCCTGGGGCAACCCGAGACTTCTCCCGAGTTTGTTCATGCAGCTACAGATCAATAAAGGAAGGAAAGTCTGGCCAACAGATTATAAACGTTGAGCCCTTGCCGAAGGTCATCGGTAATTATCCAAAAATAAATATAAAGAAATAAATAAATAAATAAATAATTATCTGAAGGGGCCTGCACCATCATTCAAGCTTGGGGGAGGTGTCCCCAATCAGGTATTGTACCTTATCCTTTTGAAAAAAATATATAATAAATGAATATTTATATACAAATTTATATAATAAAAAAATATATATTTCATAAAATTATTTTCTTGCAATAAAAGAAATTATTCTTTCTTCCTAGAATTATAAAATTTATTCCAAAATAAATTCTTCTCTAAAAAATTCTATAAAAATAATTTTCTGAAAGAATAAATCTTGTTGAGTCTAAATATTATTTTTAGAATAATTTTGAAAATCAAAAAGTTTCAAATAAAACTTGTGGAAAATCAAAAAACTGGAGCAAAATTTCGAATGGGAGTCATTCGTAATCAGCTGCATACTGGAGATAGCCGTTAGAGGGAACTGCAAAAAGCTGGGCAAAACCGGCCCTGTCAGGGGACCGGCCAGTCCCAGGGGCGACCGCCCCCTGCCCAACGGCTCTGTGGCGCAGCCTTTTGCCAACAGCTACTAGCCGTTGCATACAACACTCCTTCGCCTACGATCAAGCCTATAAATACCAGAGCATTCGGGTGGAGCTCCTCACCCCTCTCATTCTCACATTTTTCACTCCCTTCATCACTCTCTTGCTCCACCATTCTCCAAGCATTTTTCCACAAAGTTCAAGTGCAAGGAAATCCTGCACAAACTTCTTCCACTCCCATCACAAGTCAAGTTCTTGTGCCAAGCTCACCATGAGTGGGATTGGAGGTCGGATTTCCGGCATGCTCCGGAAAGGCCGTAGCTCTCGTGGGGAATCTAGCCAAGGCCCTCCCACACGTGAGGAGAGCCCGCTGCATGAAGAAGAGGAGGCGCCAAGAGGCCACGCCATCGACGAGGCCGACGCTCCCTTCATCGACTTGGAGAGCGAGCAGGAGATGCAAGCATACAACCTCCTCAAGGGACGTGAATTCCTGTATACACCGGCCTTCGACCCACACTTTCTCCAGCAGACAGGTATGAACGTCGAATTTAATACCATTTTCAAAAATGTTGGTTGGAGCCAAGTTGCCCCCGTGCACGGACTTGGGTCTCGTCTCTTGACCATCCAAATCTTGGGTACTTTACAAGTTGTCGACTATGGTATTACCTTTCGCTGCTTTGGGAAAGAACATAGCCTTTACTGGAAAGATTTTGCTACACACTTGGGTTTTCATGAGCGATGCTCTGTTGATTTGGGTTTTACTCTTTCGGGATATCAGCGTCATACTTTTTGGCACTTGATAACCGGACAAAATGTGACTGGAAAATTCCAACTCAACATCAACACCATCCACCATCCTTCTCTAAGGCTTATGTATAAATGGATTGCTAATTCTTTCTTTCCTAGACAGGACACTCACCATGCTTATGATATTGAGTTGAAGTTGCTTTATGCCGTGCTTAAAAAGATTAAAGTCGCTCCTGTCTATGACATTGTTAAGCACTGGTTAAACTCTTTTAAAACTTCCACACCAATTATGTGCACTTCACTCATCACACGTCTTGCTGCTAGTGTTGATCCTCATGGTGCTAACACTATTGTTTATCTCTCCATTCCGCGCATTATGATCAATGAGTATTATTTTACTCAAGCTCATACCATAAAACGTGATGACTCGGGAACAAACCTGGTATTTTATTATCCGGGATATATAAACGAGATTTCGTTACCTAACCCGGATCTCGCTTTATATAAATCCCCATCTCTCACCTTCGACCTTGTTGAAAAGGAAGAAGCACGCAGGAGTTCTGTTTCTCGCAGGAGATCACGGAGGAGAGAAGTACAGGAGGAAGAGTCTGCGCAGCCTGTGCAGCCTACACCACACCCGGCCATGCCTACCACGATACCAAGGATGGAATGGTCCTCGATCATATCTACACCTGGGTTCACCCCCGGGTATGGATATGGTATGGGACATGTTCCTCATCCTTATGCGGCTGGAGGGTCAGGGTGGCAACCAGGGATGAAAACGGATCGAATACGAACGGATATCACTGATATCACATCTATTTTTATATTTCTAGTCAGATTTAGATTCAAATACAGATAGTGTTAGTCATGCCGGATAGGTTACGATTAGATGTCGACATCCTAAATATACGATTTGAGTATTCGGATACGGATACGGTATCGGATATTCAATATCCGGACTCGGATACGGAGAGATCTGAATACATCTAAACGGATTCGGTCGAACGGACAATCGGATAAATATTCGTACCATTTTCATCCATAGTGGCAACACTCGCAGGAGGTAGGATGATCAAGGCAGCCCGAGCACAAGCATACTCCAGATTCTGAAGGCATGCCACCTCCGATATGCCCACAGCCGGTCACACTAGAAGTCCTCAACACACGCATGGGAGGACTAGAACTGCAAAACAGACAAATACAAGGTACGCTCAATGCTCACATCCAGACTTCTACCCAATGGCATGAGCAGTACCAGCAGCTGTTCATGAACTTCGAAGATGCGAACCGGCGGTGGCACGAGGCATAGATGGCCTACCTTCGGTCTATGGGACAATTCCCAGGACCTAGGCTTTGAACTAGCTTGGGGGAGGAGACCCCACAAGAGGTAACATGTATCTTTCAATTTCTTGCACTTTATTTCTCGCACTTTTAAATTCTGCAATTTTATTTCCTTATTAAAAATAATAAATAAAATATTCCACTCCCATATGTGCTAATATATGTTAGTTTCTTTTCTGTTGAAATGATGAATAGTTGCTTTGTCTATAATTCATTTGTGCCTAAGTTATAACTTAGTATTCTTCAAGATTTAAGTTTGTTGGCTAAAAATATCTCATTATGAGATCTTGAAATCTTGTGGGTTGCAATTGCAAGATCTTTTTCTAAGTTGTTGCAAGATATGAGATGGTAGAAATAGACTTTGCTAAGACTTTGTTCTAGGAGAAACTTGTCATATTCTTTTCAAAAATTCAAAAATCAAAAGTTTCCCAATGATTATGAAATACCTACCAAGGCCATATGACATGCTCTACTTTTATAAAAACTTAGTCATATGCTACTTACGGAACTTTGAGTTGAGTCAAAACGCTGAGACCTAGTGAGATTATGGTCATACACCCATGATTGAGATTCACGTACACCCACCAAATAAAGCCGACTCTCATCCTGAGAATTGCGCACAGCATGCACCTTTCATCCACCAAATAAAAATGCCGACCCTCACTTTGAGAGCCGTGCATACAAAAAAAATTTCACTCCTTGTTCGCCATCATGACGTCTCTCCATCCAAAAGTTTTCATTTGTCAAATCAAAATATGGGCTATGCTAAAAAAAATCCAAAGGGCATGAGAAAACAAACGGGAAAGAAAATACAAATACCCGTTCAAAAAAAAAATATAATGATGATATTTCTATAGCCCATATTCCTCCAAAGAGTTTTGTTCCTTCCAATAAAAGAGAGTCATGATGCATGGAGTGCCAAAAAGATTAGAGATAGGTTTTTACCATACTCATATTCCACACACTTGCACATCTCAATCAAGGTATATGACTTGTATCTCCTTTTGGTCCGGTCTTTGACTCAGCAATATAAGTAATGTAAGTACGCCCACCTTCATACCTACCCAAAACTCCACTCTCAGCCTTAGTAGTAGGATGAAAAGGCAACACTACAATGCCTTTGGTAAGGTAAACCATACACATTGAGCGATTGAGAGAATCATTTGAGGAACTTGTTTTATTTTGCAAAAATTCATAAAACCTCCGGATAAAAGGTCTATCAAAGAATGAATGATTGGTGAGTCTATTATAACCATTCTATCTTGCAACCGCCCAAGAAATTGGAGAAACTACAAAGCCCCATAAAGAAATCAAGGTAAAGAGTGGATAGAATGCCAACTTATTTAAATTACGAATGAATGCTATGTTGTAGGTATGACACTTATGAATTATGTCAGCATTGTAGCAACTCTTGATCAACAACCATGCTTGGCTATTTGCTCGGGACGAGCAAAGGTTAAGCTTGCGGGTCTTGTTGGTGGTCCTTATGGATAAATTTTATACCACTAACTTAGAATAAAAAGAGGATTAACAATCATATTCTAGCACATATGCCTTTACTACTAATAAGTTCCACTTGTACCCCTAGCATTTATGTTTTACAGGTTTTATGGCATAACAAGTGGAAATACGCATCAACACGGAGAAAGCGCAAAGTCAAATGACGAATTCGACAAATGCGCAAACAAAGAATACTAAAGAAGCCCACCTTCAAAGCGTAATTGGATCCATCCGCAACCACGGAAGAGGCCTAGGCCCAGGAAGCAACCGACCACCCGAAGGCGGTGGCCAGATGGTGCTCCCCAGGGACCGACCGCCCCCAGGGGCGACCGCCCCCTAGGTGGGGCCTCTCGGGCCTATCCTCGGAGGCGGTGCTGATGGCGGTTTCACATCCTTCCATGTTTAGATGCGCCAAACCGTCATAGTACCACTATAAATAGATGGTGCTCCATCCCCTTCAACACACACATCATTTTGGAGCCATCTACCTCACACTTCTCACTTGTATCTTTAGAGTAGTATTAGTAGTTTGTGAGCAAGGCGAGAGCTATCAAGGAGAGCTTGTCTCCTTGGAAGAAAAGGATCATCTTGGTATGAATACAATTCGGTCTTCTTCCACGAACAATTTCTTATCATACTTATATGATTATGCATATGAACTAGAGTCTAGTTATGATCTTGCTTTGAGCAAAGTACATGAGCTAGAAAATAGTTTATGTATCATGTTCTTGACTTGTTCATCATCGTTCTTCATTGTTCATTGAATTAGTATGAATAGAGGAAGAACTAGGAATGAGGTGATGGTTCGTCGTGTTGTCATGGTTGCTCTTAACCTAGCCTGTCAATCCGAAGGGTTGGGGTCTGCGGGGGTTAGGAGTTGTTTCCAAGTATGCAAGCATGGAGCTTGGGTATGCGGAGATCGGCGGATATGTCGGTATCCCACGGGCAGAGGGGTAGGTGGACAGGTGGTGACAGCCCTGTCTATCCCTAGCATTCCCCTACGTTCGGATATCGAGTAGGAGTTCGTAAAGTCTCTATCGGCTGGCAGACCAGCTGCGGGGATCTCCCTATCACCCCAGACTTAGTCCAGATACTAGAACTACTAATTAGATGATTTGCTGACAGTTCTTTGCATAATTATATATGACCAATGCCTGCTCAGTTAGATATATTCTTTTATTCTTTATTTTCCTTTTATCCTTGAGGTAGATCCATATGTGTGTCCACTATCTTGAAATCATGTTTTATTCTTGTTTACTCTATGCCTACCATTGCACTCAATAAGTGATCATGTTTACACCACGCTTGATGCATATTGCCCTCCTACGGGAAATTATAAATACGACACCCTACTCACGGGTTGAAATGCTACAATGATAGTTCTGTGCGCTTGTAGAGTAATCTTATTCCTTACTGAGCTATCGATTGGCGTACCTAAGTACCGTTACTTAAGGATTGTAATTCTTGTTGCACCCCACGGCGCCATGTCACAGTTTTGCATATCGTAAGTAATGACGGTTAGGAAGGCCAATCCGGTACTTCTAATTGTTATTACCAGACTGCATTATCTAGGCCGGCGCCACTAAGGGCCAAGGATTACCTTTATGAAGTAATGGTGGTTGGAAATGTCAAATTATATTTCTAAGTATTATTATTAAGGACGGACCTTTAGTCTATCTTTAGTAGTAATGTTAAGAAACGCTAACAAGCATTTCTAGCGCCGTTGCCGGGGATGGACTTTTAGTCTATCTTTTGTAACGACGTTAAGAAATGCCAACATGCCACCTCGGAGAATATTTATTCTCATGGGGCTTAGGATTAGCATAATGCAAGAAAGTAAATACAGATGCTATTATCATTTTATTATTATTATTATTATTATTATTATTATTATTATTATTATTATTATTATTATTATTATTATTATTATTATTATTATTATTATTATTATTTATGCCACCATAGCGAATATTCTATAAGTTTATTCACATGGGGCTTTAATGTTTTATGATGCAGTAAATAGGGCAATAAAGAGTTTTTTTGATATGCATAAAGATGAATATGCTAAAGTAAATTTACTAATATAAATTATGAATACTAATTAATTAGATAACTACCATGTTACCTTATGGCAAGGGTGTGGAATTTAAAGTCTAACGACAGGACTTTTTCTTCCACTCTTGTGTATCTCTCCGTCTTAGAGATGAAGGTCTTGATGGTTGCACCTCTGGTGATGGTGATGTCACTTTTGTTCTTTGCTTGGCCAGCAGGTTGAAGTAGAGCATTAATAGTAGAAGCTGGCAGCATCTTGCTCAGCGTGCATGTTCACAGAACTTTCACTTGTAGAATTTTTGGAATTAACAAATTTACTTGAAGTGTTGTCCTGTTTGCAAAACCAAGGTAGAGATCAAGTGCATGGGCTCTGCTGGTGGAAAAACACCAACAGAACCAAATCTATTTCTTTATTTATTCTTCTCTAGCCTTAGGCACATTGAACAAGACAAAGTTGATGTTACATAATTTGTTTTACTCATGACATGAGTGGTAAGATCAGACGATTAAGCATTAATGTTGCATTTAAGTTCATATGGCCAAAAAGATTTAAATTGCTTAACCAATGGAATGGTTGTCTATCTCTGCATAATATATAAATTTTCACATGAGTATGACTATCATCTTACAAAGATAGAATGCAATGTTTTAGCACATTTGGTTAAGATTGAGATCAAAAGAATGATGCCATGAACAATCTTAAAGCACAAAGCATGTTGAGTTAATTAGGTTAATCAATTAAAGATGTAACTCTAACATATTTGTGTCTTTATTTATCTGCATTCCAAGATCAAAAGGAAAATAGTGACCACTTATCTTAAGATATTACCTTCATTATTAGAGCGTGATGGCACTAATTAATGAGGGTAGATGACTGGTGGTCCTTTCCTTCTCTTGCATCTTGAGTTGTTCATGAGCATCTTGTCTCCTTTGTTGCTTATCCTCTTTGCCATCTTTTGCTTCTTTGATCTTATGACACCTTGTTACTTCATTCTTATTATGCCTGCAACAGATTAGTAGATAACACATACCCGAAGGGATGTACAACTTTGGAACATAGGTTGTTTGTCCAGAATTTTATCATGTTCCATCTACGCTACTAAGAAGATAGGGTTGATATTATGTTAGCATAGATCATGTTCTATACCTGCATGATTTGGATCCAAGTAACTTGCAGCAGAAGATAAAGTGAATGAATCATTAATACTCACAATTCTTCCATCCATAATGAATGAGATATGTCTTCCTCTGCAAAGTTATTGAAGTTCAGCATGTGCCCTATCTCATCTTTGATTTGAATTTATCTCGTGACTTACCCAAATTAAATTGGAAGTTTTCTGCAAGGGTTAGTCCAACAAAATATCCAATGTCTACTACAGCATACGAGCAGCTCAAAAATCAACATAGACACCACGTCCAATTTGACTTAGGAAGGCATTTTAACCTAAGCACCACGCTTAATTCAAAAAAGCCTTTGAAAGTAAAATCATCACACCTCTTGGTTCGGAAATCAAACTTAACACATTGTCTAATTATGATTCTAGAAAACAGTTTAAACTAAGCACTATGTCTAATTTAAAAGGTGTATAAAATTTCTCCAAACCTTAAGTATACTATAGCGAACAAAGGTAACATGAAAGTTTATAGAGAGTTATGCAAACAGAGATGAAAGAGCATGATCCTTGATTAACAATTTGAACATGGATTGACAAGGTAGAGACAACCAATATTAGCAACATAAGATTTTCTAAATAAGCCCATTCCCCCAAGCTTGAATTTTTCAAAGCAAAGTTAAGTTTGGATGGATTAATGTTGCATAATGATTGGTTAGACATACCTAATGATGTCATCCTTCTATTTCAAGCCTAGAATGGTTAGTGACAAAAATACCCGAGGGAATATTTTTATATTTATAATTCTATGCTCAATTCTCAAGGGTATTATATCAAAAAGTACAAGCTCACATTATTTTTCAAGAGTGGTTATTTTAGGACACAAAGTCGTTCTTGGGAGACCTTCTAATTATTACACTTTTAGTTAATAAACTTAGATTAAAAACTTTGAATGTAAGATCAAACACTCCTAAACTAGGCACCATGCTTCATTTAAGAGATGTATGAAATTATTCTAGATATAAACTATAGTAAGTAAAGGTGGCATGAAAGCATTACAAGGATTTATTTAAATAGAGATAAAATAATATGACCATAGTGAGGTATATATATATATTTTCTTTTTAATATGAAAGTGGTATGGATGTATGCAAGAACTAAGCATGCTATGGATTTGATATGAGGGAATATAAACTAAATGGTGTGAATGCATGGATTAAATAAATATGCAATGAGATGCAAAAATTAAAAGATAACTACTCAAAAGTTTGAAGTCCATGAGCAAGACTTTCTCACCTTCTTGATTATATTTACCATGACTTGTGTGTAGCACAGCCTCTATATTCGTCATTTGAGATGTGATTTGAATTGTTGTGACGACAACCTCCTTCTCCTATCTACACAAGGTTAGAAAGAAATATATATATGTGTGCAAACCTATGGGATGGTAGGGTTCCATTGTTGATGAATCTTGAATGTTCAGGCACCATGGGCTCTTCGATGTGGAAACTTGCCGGAAGGTCAAAACGGCTTCTGTTGTCCTGTCTTATTCCACAACTCAACAGAACAGGGGTAATCATACTAAATCTAGTACTACACTAAATTAGCAGACATCAAGATCACTATAAAACTCTTATGCCAATTGCTTCCCCAGCAACGGCGCCAAACATGCTTGTTGGTATTTATTAAGTGCAAATAGAATATGAAAGATTCCGCAAGCGCGCAGAATACCATTGTAGCATTTTACCAGGAGTATTCCAGGTGTCGTTATTTATATTTTACCACAGGGAAGCAATGGTTAAAGAATTTGATAGTTAACCTTCATGTGTCTACTAACTTAGTACACCAACTAGACTATAGTAGGGGTAAACGATAAATGATAGGAGTTATGCTTAAATGATATAGACACAGGAGAATTCTATGATAAAAGAGTAGATATCTAAAGTGAGAGGACAACGTGAGAGTTTAAGGTTCCTAAATACTTCTCTATTACTGGGGTTCTATAATAACTGATTCATGGTAGATAAAGCAATCACACAATAACACTTTGGGACATCAGAACACTAGCCACAGAACGGGATGAGATTGGGACTAGGAAGTTCTGACTACGGTCCTACAATCATCAACCTACATGCGGTGGAATACGTCGGCCATCAGGGCTGTCACCTCCTGGGGCTACCACAACTATTCGTAAGGTTGAGTACAATCTCAGGTAACCTCTAGTCTAGACACCATGCCTACACTATTAATTACTACTCTAGTCCCATATGAAAACTAGAGCACTCAATGCGAGCGGAGATCCTATGCCAAAGTATAACAACTATACTAACCAACCAAATTCAAGGCATAAAGTAAATAGAGAAGATAAATATATTAAAGCATAAGTCTTACAAAGATGAGATACAAAGATATATCCAGAACCCTGAAGACTTCTCCAGAACCGAAGCGCAGCTCTGCTCTCCCTAACTCTCAACTAGAACTAATCTACTACATTGGAAAGTCTAGCCCTAATTCTCTAGAGTTGAAAGGTTATCTATTCAAGGGACGCCTCTACAACTCCATCATGGTGTACTTGACTCGGGGGGTCCTGGGTTCCTTATATGGGGGCGCCTGGCCTCCCCTCCACCTTGGGCAAGCCATATGATACTAAGCCTTTCCACCATGTGCACATAGGCTTTAATGGGCCAAATTCTGATTTAGGCCTAATTAATCCCGTAGCCTTTAATTAATCCCGCAGCTCAGGTTTTAGAATCTTCTAGTGTTCATAAAATCTATATCTCTTTATTCTAGACTCCAAAAATAGCAAACCATAGGTCCATTTCGATCGTCTCGACGAGCTCTATGCAATGGTGAACTCCAATTCCTCGTTTGAGATACTTTTAATCAGTGAAAAATTGAATATCTTTTTATACCATGCAAAATAAGTGAGAACACCAGAACTCGTGGAACTTGTTAGAATCAGACCCCATAACTATGTTGTGTATTATTTTATGCCCTTGATTCATGTTTATTTGATGGGTAAAAATGTGCAATAACTACCGTCAACAAAGCCATTGCCGGCCGGTCTTAGATATGCTTTCCTAGATTGAGGCATGCAATCTCCAGTGATCATAAGTGATAAACTCTCCCAAGTAGAGACCATTCGCTTGATCACTGTCTTGGAAAAGCATCGATCAACTTTTGGCTATTCACTCTAAGATCTAAAAGGAATCAGTCCTGTTCTTTGCACCCATCGCATTCCAACTGATCCTAACATCATACCATCTAGAGAGCCCAAGCGTAGGCTCAACAATGCGATGAGAGAAATTGTAAAGAAAGAGGTCTTGAAGCTATTGCATGCTAGGATTATCTATCCTGTGCCGCATAGTGAGTGGGTGTTGGTATAAGATAACTCAAATATATAAACACTAGGATTATCTGCAAGCGGACAGACACCGATGTAGCACTTCACCCGGGACTATTCCAGGTATCGTTATTTATATTTTACCACAGGGAAAACGGGATGACTAGAATCTAGACTTAACCCTTGAGCTGCTATCAAGGATGGAGAAAATAGGTGATATAGGAGATTGCTGAGGCTTCTAATTCTAATCCTCACAAGATATGATATGATTGTTCTTAAAGGGGTATTATTATAGGAATACACCAGCAAAGGGTAAATTCCTTAGTAATGGAAACTTACGGTCCTACTGATGGGAGGTAGACTGTGTAAGACTCAACAAGGCTATGTCACCCTCACGATCTACCACCGATCCGGACAGTATAGGGCATTTACGAGTAAATATAATCTAAGCACCACGCTTAAACTATAAATAACTACTTCAATCAAGGAGCTACCAAGACTAAAGCACTCAAAAGAATCATAAACCTCAAGAACAATAATAACAATGTTACTCACTTGGATTAGAAGTTGAACTTCAAAGAAATCTTCGGAAACAAGTCCCAAAGAAGGACTTGAATCCGCGTGCCGGGTACCAGAATACCCAACTTCGACGCAAAAACACACTTTCCAAATAAGGCTTCTGTTTTTGTGTACTTTTGTCTTCGGTGTTCGTCGTTCCATCGTGTGCTCCTCCCCCACACTTGTGTCCTATTTTCCTTTATGCACAACAAAGTGGAGACAAGCACAAATATATCCAAGCGAGATAATATTGACTCAAACTGACTTTTATTAATAGGGAACTTTTATTATACAAGACTTTCAAACTAAACCAAACTAATTAAACTAAAGCGAACTAAAGCAAACGAGGGGGTTCCCTATTAGATACATAACTCTAATACTTCGTAGGATTGGTCTGGGAGAAAAGCTCAAATTTAATCTCTAATTCCTTTTGCTTACCTTCCTTTAGATCAATCTTAAGATTAGCATTAGCTATAGTTCTAGCAATGAGCCTATTCTGATTCTTCATGATCTCCATCTCATGTCTTATCTAGGCCATTTGTTGCTGGAGCTCTGCCATGGTGACCTTGGAACGCTTCTGTGGAGGTTGCTCTCCACGTGGTGCTTCCTTGGGTGGCACGAACTTGACTTTGGCTGGATCGGCACGGACACCATCAAAGGTTGGGCGAGAGGTGTACTTGGCACATGCAACATGGCCACCCCTGTTGAGCTTCACCCCTGTTAGCATCTCGTTTAGCTTCGGTGGCAGGAGCTTGACATCCTTTAGCAGCTTCACGATCGGTTCCTTCCGTGGTGCATCCTTCAGGTAGAGGGTCTCCGACGGTGATGGAAGTGCTGATCTTGTACAAGCACGAAAGGGTTGCTCATGCTTGCGAGGCTGGCTTGGTGGAGCATTGGCACGAGGCCTGGCTAGGACGATGGCTTGAGAATTATCGGAGGGAACCTTGCTTGAATCCATCCCGTAGGGGATGATCTTGTTGTCGGCCATGGGAGTTTTTAGTAGGGAGAGCTCGTAGGCACAAGGAAGAGAATGGGTTGGATGAAATGAGATGGGAGGCTAGCAGGGGCCGGATATATAGTCGTTCAGTGGGCGCTAGGGCTTCGAAATTTTTCCTACGAGCTTACGTCGGCGGCAGATGCCTTAACAAAAACAAAGTTAGAAAATATGCGAGAAGAGACCCGAAGGATCACGTCACGAAAAGGCGGCGGTGAATGGAGTTAGAGGGAGGTCGGCCGACCTGGCAGTGGGGTTGGGCGACCTGCCCCAGTGTCCATTTGCCTCCGGTCTCTTTGTGCGGCTTTCTCGCGATATTTAGTTTCCAAAATTCGGACTTTCCCATGCTGGAAGGGAAAAGGAAGGGTTAGGCCCTAGTACACTTGGTAAATTAATAAATTCAATAATATCTATTTCCTCTGGGCCTTTAATTGGTTCTAGAAAGAGTTTGAGGCGGCGACCATTTACCTTGAATAACGTACCTTCGTCGGTTTGAAGTATGACTGCTCCATGGAACGAAGTGTTGATCACCTTGAATGGTCCTTCCAATTTGCTTCGAAGCTTTCCGCGACCGAATAACTTCACCCTGGAAGTAAAAAGTAATAGGGAAAATTATTTCCTCAGCCCTGAAAAAAGTTCGACTTAGTTTTTTGGCCCTATTTTCATCGAATCTTGTTATTTGGCCGTAAAACAAAATTTGTTTATTTTCTTGGCCCTTTCGTCCACTTTGAAAGATCATAACTCTTCGATATGACATCGGATGAAGATGATTTTTATACGAAAATTGTTGGTCTCGATGAGATCTAAAACTTTATAGTTTTGAGTTTTTTCATTTAAGGAAGTTTAGACCCCTAAAAACATTAAAATATTATATTAATGTTTTTGGGCATTCGAACTTCTTCAAATGAAAAAACTTAAAACTATAAAGCTGTAAATCTCGTCGAGACCTACAATTTTCATATAAAAACCATGTTCATCCGACACCGTATCGAAGGGTTATGATATTTCAAAGTGGATAAAAGGGCCAAGAAAATAAGCAAATCTCGTTTCAGGGCCAAATAACAAAGTTTGATGAAAACAGGGCCAAGAAACTAAGTCGAACTTTTGTTAGGGCCGAGAAAATAATTTCCCCAAAGTAATACCTGATCCCCGGGTGCGAAGTCCTTTTTCTTTAACCTTTTGTCATGCCATCTCTTGGTTCTCTCTTTGTAGATATTGGAGTTGTGAGATGCTTTCTCACGCCATTCATCTAGTTCAGAGAGTTGCATCTTTCTTTTTATTCCTGCAGCATCCAGATCCATATTCCATCTCTTGATTGCCCAGTGAGCCTTGAATTCAAGCCCTAATGGCAAGTGACAGGTCTTTCCATAAACAAGCTGATATGGTGACATTTCAATTGGTGTCTTGTAGGCTCTTCTGTAAGCCCATAGTGCATCTAGTAGTCTGTCCTTCCATGCTGTTCCCATTTCGTTGACCGTCTTCTGCAGAATATTCTTGATCTGTTTATTTGATGTCTCTGCTTGCCCACTTGTCTGAGGATGATATGGAGTGGCAATGCTATGGCGGACCCCTCTCTTTGCTAAATATAGTTGGAATCTCTTGTCGATGAAGTGGGATCCTCCGTCACTAATTACCATTCTTGGAGTACCAAATCTTGGGAATATTATTTCTTCAAACATTCTCTTTGAGCTTCTAGAATCTGCGGCTTTACATGGCATAGCTTCTACCCATTTTGACACATAGTCTATTGCCACCAAAATATACTCAAACTGCTTTGACTTTGGAAATGGTCCCATGTAGTCGATTCCCTAGACATCGAAGAGCTCTACTTGGAGGTTGTTGACGAGGGGCATGGCATCTCTTGAATTGATGTTTCCATGTCGTTGGCATGCCCCGCATCTCCGGATAAAGCTTTTCGTGTCATCATACATTGTGGGCCAAAAGAATCTACTTTGCCAAATCTTTGCATGTGTGCGAAATGCGCCATAGTGACCTCCATATGGTGACAAATGGCATCTTTCAATGATCTTGATCCCCTCTTCTACTGGTACACATCTTCGGAGTAGTCCATCAGAACATATCCCCAAGAGGTATGGCGGGTCCCATATGTGTTGTCGACTCTCGTAGATGAGCTTTCTTTTGTCCTCCCCTGGTGGTACATATCCTGCAACCATAAAATTCACAATATTCGCGTACCAGGGGTCGTATCGGGTGATCTGATAGAGCATGTCATCCCTCATCGAGTCGTTGATGGGCATTTCCTGCATATTCTCAAAATGCATTCTAGACGAGTGATCTGTTACAGAATTTTCTACTCCCGTTTTATCCTTTATTTCTATGTCAAATTCTTGGAGTAGCAAAATCCATCTTATCAATCTAGGTTTAGCATCTTTCTTAGTGAGCAAGTATTTCAAAGTAGCATGATCAGTGTAAACAATCACTTTAGCTCCAACTAAGTAAGATCTAAACTTATCAATAGCAAAAACAATAGCCAGGAGTTCTTTTTCAGTTGTTGCATAATTAAGTTGTGCTCCTGTCAGAGTTTTGTTAGCATAGGAAATAGCATGATGCTTTCTACCTTTAGTATGTCCCAAAACTGCCCCCACAGCATAATCACTAGCATCACACATAATTTCAAAAGGTAAAGACCAATCAGGGGGTTGAATGATTGGTGCAGAGATAAGTGCTTGCTTAAGGGTGTTAAAAGATTTCATGCAAGCATCATCAAAATCAAAGGGAGCATCCTTGGCTAGCAAGTTTGTAAGAGGTCTAGCAATATGTGAAAAGCTTTGAATAAAGCGTCTATAAAAGCCAGCACGACCAAAGAAACTTCTAATCCCATTAACATTAATAGGAGGAGGTAGTTGTTCAATTACTTCAATTTTAGCTCTATCTACCTCTATCTCTGTTTCAGACACTAGGTGTCTGTTGACGGTAGATAACATCAATGTTTATTAGAACTTTAAACATGAAAGGACACATGAATACACACTAGTCTAGGGTTTTAACTGACAATTTCCACAAGTTTTGCATACTCTGTATTTTCCAGGGATTATTCCAGAAAAGCGTAAAAGAGGTATTAAAGTGTGTAAAAGACACGAAACTTAACCGTGAAGGCAAACATCGTCATCAGGACCCTAGAAGCATCTAGAAGACAACCGAGCAACCGGGGCCCCAGACCCTACCAGGTGGGGCCGGCCGGCCCCAAGGGGGGCCGGGCAGCGCCCCCTCTAGGGTTTGGCCCCCGCCTTCCGGAGTCTTCCTCCACCGCCTATGAGGAGTCATCTCGGCCCTTGGTTAAGTCGGTTTGATCCTACGGCGCACGTTCATCACACCGAGCTATAAATAAAGTGGGCAGACCCCCTCCCTGGAGGCATCAAGGAATTTGGAGATCAAGCCATCCAAAGCCTCTCTAGTTCATCAGAGCCTCTCTAGTTCATAGCTTTAGCCTAGTTAGATTAGAAGTAGAGGAGTTCTAGTTCTTCAACGGGATCTGGAGCCCCTGGAGTCTGTCTGGAGCGCGGAGTTTGGTATAGTTCTAGTTCTTTTCTCTTATTGTATTCAACATTATGATTTAGGAAATATTGTTCTTAATATATGTTCTTAATTGCAATAGTCATTGTTCACTTTGATTATATGTCTAGCATAGTTAGTTTGATCCTATTGAATTTATGTAATTGCTCGTATAACGTTCATCCAGAGATATCGTGGATGAATGATTGCCAGTATGTAGACGTGGTGTTTAGATATCTTACTTATCTGCGAGTGTACCCTGATGTCCCGGGTCGTGTGGTAGTTCGCGTAGGTAACAGCTACGTTGATTCCTCTGTAGTCCAACCCCCGTATGTAGGTCTAGCAGAGCGCGGTCACGAAGGAGGTGACCCTTGTGTCTTAATATCCTCATTAGATGATGCTCCTTTACATTTAATCATGATGTAGGCAGAGCTAAACAATGATTGCTAGATGTAATTGCACTAATCATAGTATTCATTGATGTAGTTATAGAATTACTTTAGATATTAATTCCTTTATCTATCCATTGGCTAGCTATTGTTATGACTAGATGAGCTCTGATGTTTACCTATTTATGATGATGAATGACCATATTTATCCTATAAATCTTTATCATGTGACTTATCCCTGCTATGAGTAGGATTATAGTTATGGTTTATCTTTTGCATTAGCGGTATAAGTTGTAGATTTAAGTCCTACTGGACCTTCCTAGTGGTATAAATATAAATCAATAACCTGGTAATACTCTAGGTAAAATGCTACAATGGTATAATTATCTGTCCGCTTGCAGAATTGTTCTTTAGTTCGTATTCTTATATTTATTTCTGCCTAGTCACACGAAATAATAGATTCATTTAATACTTTATTCCTAGCTAATATAATTAGGGATGACAACCTAGTTCAGTGCTTAGGGATGTTGGTGAGAGATAAGTGGCTAGTTGCTAATGGCAAGTTAATTTAAGTACCATGTGTTTTTCATGTTGTTAAATAGTGATGACGTTAAAAAATACTAACAAGCATTTTTGGCGCCATTGCCGGGGAAGGTAGCTAGGCATATTAAGAATATTGATAGGCTTGTACTTATTAATGTAATCGAGATAACCATTAATCCCTGCTCAAGCAGGATTACCCGTGTTTTGTCTACTTTAATATCTTATGCAGGGTAATGAATGACTGGTTTACGATCTTCCGGCAAGCTCCCACAAAAAGAAGAAACATAATAAATCCAAGATTGAAAAAAGAGGTCGACGTCACAAAAATTCAATTCATATCTCAAGTGACGGGAATAAAGATGCTACATCACTCACAAATTCCATCATGTGAGACATGGTAAGTAGGATCAAATAAAGGTGAGAAAGTCTTGCTCATTGACTTTAAATTTGATGAGTGCTTACCTTTTGCATTCCACTGCATGTTTAATTTAAATCCATATATTCACCCTATTTATTCTAAATTCTTTCTACTCATAACTTATTTAGTTCCATTCATATATCCATCTCACTTGCATTCTTATTAAAAGAAAGAAAAATATATGAGCACATGAAGGCTCATGATTAGTATTTTTTTAAAAAAACTCACCATGATCATGCTTTTTTATCTCTACCTGAATAATTCCCTACTAGTGCTTTCATGTTACCTTTGTCTGCCATAGTAAGTTTTGCTTTGGAGGTACTACATAAGGCCATATGAGTATTCTTCAAAGGCTTTTAAATTAAGCGTGGTGCTTAGGTTAAAATGCCTTCCTTAACTAAAGATAGATATGGAGTTTGGTTTGGTTATTGAATTAGAAATTGCTGTAGTAGACATTGGATATTTTGTCGGACTAACCCCTACGGAAAAATTTCGATCAAATCTGGGGAAGTCAAGAGATGAGTTCACACCGAAGATGAATCAAGGCAGTAATGACTTTGCACAAGAAGACCCAGCTCATTCTTTATAAGAGGAAGAACTGTGAGTATTAATGTTTATTCATTTATCTTTCATTGCAAGTTATCTCTGTTTTGAACCATGCTAGAATGTAGCAACAACAATGTAAAATACAATAGACACAATCTATGCTAAACAATCTTAAAACCATATATCATCTTGTTAGCATAGAGGAAAATCGCAAAATAATATGGACAACAAAACCTGTATTTCAATTTTGTTATATTCCCTCGGGTATGTGTCCATTAACATTTTGCAGAAAAGAACATTCTTAATCTATTGGAGGTGAAGTTTTACTTGAACATGAAAGAAGTTCCCCGCCCTGACCATCAAGACGGCTGGCATGTCACTAAAAGAAGAATAACTCGTTGCCATGCCAATAGAAGACAAAGACAAGCAGGGAGGAGCTTGAGTTTGCATCTCCAGTGGACCCAAGCTCATCAACCGCAAATCAATCAAAATCAAGAAAAGGTTGATGAGTGAAGAGCATGTAATTGTCCGTACTTTCGTTGAATGGTGAAAAGGCGAAGAAGATAAAAGGAAGGCCTTGCTCAGCAAGACCATAAGCTCTCACCAACAAATGAACCGGATAAGCCTCCTCTTCCAATTAAGTTTATCACCACTAATTTAGAAGGATGAAGACATAAGGTACGTTTGTCCAAGCCTCATGCAACATTTAACTATAATCAACATCTTATACCATGTTGCTAATTTATCTTGGTCACTCCTACCCTATGCCATGCTCAAACTTAACTTGCAAACAATTAAAACAAAAAATGCTCTTTTTGATTCACCATACACATTCTTGGTTCTATTTGAATAAATATCTTTAGTCTCGTAAACTTCCTTGTTCTATTGTGCTTCAGAATATTTCTTGAACATAACTATGAGATCAAAGCATACATGTCTAAGAATTTGGTTGTATATGTAGACTCACCTCTCCCATATAAAAATGTTTAATCCTATTAGGAGACTAATCATAGAATCAAGTTGAGGTTGAAGGTACCTTTCAAATAATATCTTTACCTTAACCTTTTTGAAAAAAATTTGAATGAAGTAATGATGAATCATTTAAAACTAAAGCTATAAATTAACCTTGGCAAACACTATCCGTACTTTAAATTGAATATTCCTTCGGGTATGTGTTGTCTACTAACCCCTTGCAGAGAAAAAATAAATATATATGTATAATGAGAGAAGCAGGAGGTCTGAAGAGTGAGAACAGAGTAAAAGAAAAGATGCTAATGAACAACTCAAGATGCAATGAAGGAAAGGACCATTGAATTTCATCTACCCTTTATCATGCTCCAATGATCAAACTAACATCTTAAAGTAAGTGGTTATTAATTTCCTCTTTATCTTGGTATGCAATAAATGAAAAATACAACCATGTTAGAGTTACTACTTAAATTGATCAACCTGAATAACATAACATGATTTGTTCTCTAAGTTTGTTCATAGCGCTATTCTCTTAATCTCAGTCTTAACCAAGTAAGTTAGAAATACTTTGTCTATTATTATTGGAAAATAATAGTCATCATGAAAATTTTAAAGATGAACAGTCTTTTCAACGGTTAAGTAACTTCACTCTTTATCTCACAAGTTTAAATGCCATATTTATACTTCTGTATTCTCACTCATGTTATAAATAAACAATATGAATAACATCAATCTTATTGTGCCCAAGGTTAGAGAATGAATAAATTTCTGGTTCTGTTGGTGTTTTCCCACCAGCAGAGCCCATGCACTTGATCTCTACCTTGTCTTTATGGGTAGAACACACTTCAATCAAAGTGTGGGGAGGTAATCCCCCAAATTCTATAAGTGGAAGTTCTCAACCAGTAATAATGATGCACATAAGATTGGCTTCGAGATGCCGACAAAAGAATGGAAGAAGGTGGCACCACCATTGGGAGCCACTAGTGGAGGCACCACCTCAAGAGCAAACCAAAGTACTTGGCTAATGAATCACTGCAAGGAGGAGTCTAGTTCAGAAGACTCAAAACATCGAACCCTCGCCGTGAGGTAACATCGGTAGTTATCCATTTTTTGCTTTTCTGCATTACATGAATTATTTTCTCTTAAGTAGGTTTACTCTTCTGCATTAGCTTTCCATAGAAAATGACAAGAGTGAATAGACATGCATTAAGCTGTATTCATGCATCTTAAAAACTTGAAGCCCCATGTGAAACCCTTGCGGTATAAAACCTGTAGGAGTACTCATCGTGGTGGCCTAAAAATAAATATAAACATAGCATGCATATTTATCTTTCTGCATATTAAAACAAAATAAAAATCTTTACCGCTTCATTAGTGCATTGAAAAAAAAAATTTATTGTATCAAAAATATTAAAGCCCCATGGAAGTAGACTTATCGTAACCCCGTAGGAATATTTGTTGTGGTGGCATCAAAATAAAAATAAAATAGAATCTATATTTATTTTACTGCATCACAAAATAGAAAATCTAAAAAGAAGAATCCGGCTAGAATCTGCCAATTAATATTAGCTCATTAGAATAATCAATTACTCATCTGGCTGACCGCTAACCCCTTAAATTCGAGCCTCGAGTTTTGGTTTTCTTTTTGGAGCATAATTATGCAGGAACGACATTATAACTAAGGAGTGAGTCCATCAGTTGAGCCCACTAGGACTACTGCTGGCAAGCTCGCCCTGAAGATCATCTACTCCAAGTATTGCAAACATCTAGCTTGGGGAGGAGCATCCCCTAGTTATCAGGTAACTATGCCTATGCGATTATCGAGTCTATTTTATAAAGTCATAAAATACCAAAAATATATGAACACATGAAGGTTCACCATAGTACCATAAGAAAATCTAAAAATACCAAAAATATGTGGGCACATGAAGGTCCACAAGTCATAGAGTCTTTTGTGAGTCCAATAGTTTAAAAAAACAAATAAAAAGATGAATAACAATTAAAACCAAATAAATATTTATCTATATATTAGAGTATGTTTAGAGTCAGTCTAGGCTAGAGTTAATTAAAACTGATGAACATTAAAATTTTATCTTGGAGATGATGAATAGTTGCTCTGCCGTAATACTTTTCAAGTGCCTAGTTTTCAAACCATGAATTCTCCCGAGTTTTAGATATTGCTGTTTTGACTTAAGAATTTACTCTGAACCTGAAACTTGTAGAGGCATATGCCTGAGCTAAGTCTAGTTGATTGATTGATATGATGCATGAATGTCTGAGCTAGTATTTATCTTATTCCTAGCAATACTAAGTTCTAGAGATTTATTTTGAAAATTTAAAAAATCCTACATGATGAGCTCATTAAAAAATCCGGGATATATAAATGAGATTCCGTTACCTAACCCGGATCTCACTTTATATAAATCCCCATCTCTCACCTTCGACCTTGTTGAAAGGGAAGAAGCACGCAGGAGTTCTGTTTCTCGCAGGAGATCACGGAGGAGAGAAGTACAGGAGGAAGAGCCTGCGCAGCCTGTGCAGCCTACACCACACCCAGCCATGCCTACCACGATACCAAGGATGGAATGGTCCCCGGTCATATCTACACCTGGGTTCACCCCCGGGTATGGATATGGTATGGGACATGTTGCTCATCCTTATGCGGCTGAAGGGTCAGGGTGGCAACACTCGCAGGAGGCAGGGGGATCAAGGCAGCCCGAGCACGAGCATTCTCCAGATTCTGAAGGCATGCCACCTCCGATACGCCCACAGCCGGTCACACTAGAAGTCCTTAACACACGCATGGGAGGATTAGAACTGCAAAACAGACAAATCCAAGATACGCTCAATGCTCACATCCAGACTTCTACCCAATGGCATGAGCAGTACCAGTAGCAGTTCATGAACCTCAAAGATGCGAACCGGCGGTGGCGGCACGAGGCACAGATGGCCTATCTTCAGTCCATGGGACAATTCCCGGGACCTAGGCCTTGAACTAGCTTGGGGGAGGAGACCCCACAAGAGGTAACATGTATCTTTCAATTTCTTGCACTTTTAAATTCTGCAATTTTATTTCCTAATTAAAAATAATAAATAAAATATTCCACTCCCATATGTGCTACTATATGTTAGTTTCTCTTCTGTTGAGATGATGAATAGTTGCTCTGTCTATAATTCGTTTGTGCCTAAGTTATAACTTAGTATTCCTCAAGATTTAAGTTTGTTGGCTAAAAATATCTCATTTTGAGAACTTGAAATCTTGTGGGTTGCAATTGCATGATCCTTTTCTAAGTTGTTGCGAGATTTGCGATGGTACAAATAGACTTTGCTATGACTTTGTTCTAACAGAAACTTGACATCCAGAGATTTCTTTTCAAAAATTCAAAAATCAAAAGTTCCCCAATGATTATGAAATACCTACCAAGGCCATATGACATGCTCTACTTTTAAAAAACTTAGTCATATGCTACTTACTGAACTTTGAGTTGAGTCAAAACGCTGAGACCTAGTGAGATTATGGTCATACACCCATGATTGAGATTCACGTACACCTACCAAATAAAGCTGACTCTCATCCTGAGAGTTGCGCACAACATGCACCTTTCATCCACCAAATAAAAATGTCGACCCACACTTTGAGAGCCGAGCATGCAAAAAAAATTTCACTCCTTGTTCACCATCATGACGTCTCTCCATCCAAAAGTTTTCATATGTCAAATCAAAATATGGGCTATGCTAAAAAGAAGGCCAAAGGGCATGAGAAAACAAACGGGAAAGAAAATCCAAATACCCGTTCAAAAAAAAAGAGAAAAAGAGGATGATATTTTTATAGCCCATATTTCTCCCAAGAGTTTTATTCC
The DNA here is from genome assembly GCA_038502445.1 of Eremochloa ophiuroides. Lineage (NCBI taxonomy): Eukaryota > Viridiplantae > Streptophyta > Magnoliopsida > Poales > Poaceae > Eremochloa > Eremochloa ophiuroides. The sequence goes on along the minus strand of JAHLJS010000001.1, from coordinate 32,517,275 downwards.
ATCCAAATAAAAAGAGAGTCATGATGCATGGAGTGCCAAAAAGATTAGAGATAGGTTTTCACCATTCCACACACTTGCACATCTCAATCAAGGTATATGACTTGCATCTCCTTATGGTCCGGTCTTTGACTCAGCAATATAAGTAATGTAAGTACGCCCACCTTCATACCTACCCAAAACTCCACTCTCAGCCTTAGTAGTAGGATGAAAAGGCAACACTACAATGCCTTTGGTAAGGTAAACCATACACATTGAGCGATTGAGAGAATCATTTGAAGAACTTTGTTTATTTTGCAAAAAATTCATAAAACCTCCGGATAAAAGGTCTATCAAAGAATGAATGATTGGTGAGTCTATTATAACCATTCTATCTTGCAATCGCCCAAGAAATTGGAGAAACTATAAGCCCCATAAGAAATCAAGGTAAAGATTGGATACAATGCCAACTTATTTAAATTACGAATGAATGCTATGTTATAGGTATGACACTTATGAATTATATCGGCATTGTAGCAACTCTTGATCAACAACCATACTTGGCTATTTGCTCGGGACGAGCAAAGGTTAAGCTTGGGGGTCTTGTTGGGGGTCCTTATGGATAAATTTTATACCACCAGCTTAGACTAAAAAGAGGATTAACAATCATATTCTAGCACATATGCCTTTACTACTAACAAGTTCCACTTGTACCCCTAGCATTCATGTTTTACAGGTTTTATGGCATAACAAGTGGAAATATGCATCAACATGGAGAAAGCGCAAAGTCAAATGACGAATCCGACAAATGCGCAAACAAAGAATACTAAAGATGCCCACCTTCAAAGCGTAATTGGATCCATCCGTAACCACGGGGGAGGCCCAGGTCCAGGGGACAACCGACCACCCGAAGGCGGTGGCCAGATGGCGCTCCCCAGGGACCGACCGCCCCCTGGTGGGGCCTCCCGGGCCCATCTTTGGAGGCGGTGCTGATGGCGGTTTGCGGATGGCGGTTTCACCTACTTCCATGTTTAGAACGCCCAAACCGTCATAGTCTCAATATAAATAGAGGGTGCTCCATCCCCTTCAATACACACATCATTTTGGAGTCATCTACCTCACACTTCTCACTTGTATCTTTAGAGTAGTATTAGTAGTTTGTGAGCAAGGCAAGAGCTATCAAGGAGAGCTTGTCTCCTTGGAAGAAAAGGATCATCTTGGTATGAATACAATTCGGTCTTCTTCCATAAGCAAGTTCTTATCATACTTATATGATTATGCATATGAACTAGAGTCTAGTTATGATCTTGCTTTGAGCATAGTACATGAGCTAGAACATAGTTTATGTATCATGTTCTTGACATGTACATCTTTGTTCTTCATTGTTCATCGAATTAGTATGAATGGAGGAAGAACTAGGAATGAGGTGATGGTTCGTCGTGCTGTCATGGTTGCTCTTAACCTAGCCTGTCAATCCGAAGGGTTAGGGTCTGTGGGGGTTAGGAGTTGTTTCCAAGTATGCAAGCATGGAGCTTGGGTATGCAGAGATCGGCGGATATGTCGGTATCCCACGGGCAGAGGGGTTGGTGGACAGGTGGTGACAGCCCTGTCCATCCCTAGCATTCCCCCACGTTCGGATATTGAGTAGGAGTTTGTAAACTCTCTATCGGCTGGCAGACCAGCTGCGGGGATCTCCCTATCACCCAGACTTAGTCCTGATACTAGACCTACTAATTAGATGATTTGCTAACAGTTCTCTGCATAATTATATATGACCAATGCCTGCTCAGTTAGATATATTCTTTTATTCTTTATTTTCCTTTTATCCTTGAGGTTGATCCATATGTGTGTCCACTATCTTGAAATTATGTTTTATTCCTGTTTACTCTATGCCTACCATTGCACTCAATAAGTGATCATGTTTACACCACGCTTGATGCATATTGCCCTCCTACGGGAAATTATAAATACGACACCCTACTCACGGGTTGAAATGCTACAATGATAGTTCTGTGCGCTTACAGAGTAATCTTATTTCTTACTGAGCTATCAGTTTGGCGTACCTAAGTACCATTACTTAAGGATTGTAATTCTTGTTGCACCCCACGGCGCCGTGCCACAGTTTTGCATATCGTAAGTAATGACGGTTAGGAAGGCCAATCCGGCACTTCTAACTGCTATTACCAGACTGCATTACCTAGGCCGGCGCCACTAAGGGCCAAGGATTACCTTTCTAAAGTAATGGTAGTTGGGAATGTCAACTTATGTTTCTAAGTATTATTATTAAGGACGGACCTTTAGTCTATCTTTAGTAGTAATGCTAAGAAACGCAAACAAGCATTTCTAGCGCCGTTGCCGGGGATGGACTTTTAGTCTATCTTTTGTAACGACGTTAAGAAATACCAACACATGTGTACTTGGAAGGCATGAGAGCATTATAGAAACTCCTAATCCAAATATATTAGTAATTAGGCTTAGGTTGTTTGCCAAGGGACTGGCAAAAGGTAAGCTTGGGGGAGTTGTTGATGGTGGATAACGTCAACTTTTATTAGAACTTTAGACATGAAAGGACACATGAATACACACTAGTCTAGGGTTTTAACTGACAATTTTCACGAGTTTTACATATTCTATATTTTCCCGGGATTATTCCAGAAAATCGTAAAAGAGGGATTAAAGTGCGTAAAAGACATGAAACTTAACCGCAAAGGCAAACATCATCATGAGGACCCTAGAAGCATCTAGAAGACACTCGAGCAACCGGGGCCCCGGACCCTACCAGGTGGGGCCAGCTGGCCCCAAGGGGGGCGGGCTGTGCCCCCCTCTATGGTTTGGCCCTCGCCTTCCGGAGTCTTCCTCCACCGCCTATGAGGAGTCATCTCGGTCCTTGGTTAAGTCAGTTTGATCGTACGGCGCACGTTCATCCCACTGTTGACGGTCGATAACATCAACTTTTATTAGAACTTTAGACATGAAAGGACACATGAATACACACTAGTCTAGGGTTTTAACTGAAAATTTTCAAGAGTTTTGCATGTTCTGTATTTTCCAGGGAGTATTCCAGAAAAGCGTAAAAGAGGGATTAAAGTGCGTAAAAGTCACGAAACTTAACGCCGGGAAACCCTCGCAATCAACTTCTAGAAGGGTCTGGAGACAACACGACGAAGATGGGCCCGAAAGCCTACAGTTGGGCGCCGAGCGGGGCACCCATGGGGCCGGCCGGCCCCACCCTGCTAGGGTTTGGCCGCCGCCTTCTGGACTCTTCCATCACCACCTTTGAGAAGTCATATCACCCTACGTTAAGTCAGTTTGATCCAACGGCGCACGTTTATCCCACCAGGCTATAAATAAAGGGGTAGACCCCTCCCTAGAGGCATCCCCTATTCCTGAGCTTCAGTTCAATATCTCCAGTTAGGGTTAGATGTAGCAATTAGGAGAGACTAGTTCTTCTAGATCTAGTCTTGTTTAGAGATTAGAGAGATAGAGTAGGAGAGTAGAGATTCTGGAGGAGTTCCGGCCTGTCGGTGATTTTTCGTGGCTGTATTCTTCTGGATTCAGCTTCCTCACCCGGAGCTACGTTCTGAGGTACTTTTGTATTCAACATTCTAATTCAAGTAAGCAGTTGTTCTTATTTGTTCTTAAGTTTGCAACTCATATTGAGTGCTTTGATCTTTAGGACACTGTAGATTGAAGTAGTATTTCGTAGTGTAGGCGTGGTGCCTAGGCTTGGTTTACTTGTGAATGTCCCCTGATTGGCCAGATAGTGGTAGATCGCGTAGGTGACAGCTACGTGGAGTCCTCTGTAGTCCACTTTCCGTTGATAGGATCGATAGGTGTATAACTGCCTGGCAGGAGAGAACTCTGATTTCTGCTCTTATTCGGATCACTGCCCAGTTAGAACGGTATTATACAAAGCTTACCGGTTGTTGAAACTAGATAGTCAATAGCTATTTCCTCTTTCTTAATATTATCTATCCTAATTGTTGGGTTAAGTCTATAGTCTTGGTCATTATCACCTGCTGTTCCCTGTGGATACGATATTTAAAACCTCCAGGTGAAGTGCTACATCGGTATAGTATCTGTGTGCTTGCGGGATAATCTGGTAATAATAATATTTAATAGAGTGCAGTTAATTTATACCAACAAGCATTTCTGGCGCCGTTGCCGGGGAACGGTTTGCTGATTTTGACCTTAGTTTAGCTTAATCTTGTAATATACTTTTATTTTATATTTTCTGTTCATCCTTATGGATGCTTTAAATTCCATGCCTATCTGTCTTTATGGCATGCGCAAAAACTTTGAGTCACTAAAATCTACAGAGCCTATCATAACACCTGACTATGAGCTGCGCCCGTGTCTAATTAATATGATTCGGGATAAACCCTTCTCGGGAGAAGGTAATGAAAACCCATACTTACACCTACGAGAATTTGAGCAGACATGTGCATGCTTGCGCATTGCTGGCCTGTCTGATAAGACTTTAAGATGGAAGCTTTTTACGTTCTCTTTGATTTGAAGAGCTAAGCGGTGGTATAATCGAGCCATAGAAAGTATGCAAGGGGATTGGGAAACTTTATGCTCTGAATTTTGTTTATATTTTTTTCCCATCCATAGAGTAGTTAACCTTCGACAATAGGTTCTAACTTTTAGGCAACTAGAACAAGAGTCTCTTAGTACATCATGGGATAGATTTAATGAACTTGTTAAATCTAGCCCTAACCTTGGTTTTTCAGACCCCGTACTTATTCAACATTTTTATTTGGGTTTTACCAAGAATTCTAGGAAATCCCTTGATTTATCCTCTGGAGGAGCCTTTCCTTATTTGCCTATAAGTAAAGCTAGAGCTATGATCAACAAGGTTGCTCAAGCGAATTCTGAGTTCCCCGAGGAAGAGAAGAACTCATCTCCCGAACAAGAAGAGGAAGTTTTGATAGGGAAAACATAATCACTCCAATCCCAAGATTTAGCTGTCAATCCTAAACCATCGAAACCCCACTTTGATGATTTAGACTTCCAGTTAGCTAAGATGCTTGTAAATCAAAGTAAATCAGATCTTCTTAGAAGAGTATCTTGGAAAAAAGTGTCGTCAACTTCCTTCCCCCCTGAAAAACACTGGGAAGAATACAGGGATGGTATGTCTTGTGATGCCATAGAAGGAGAGCCAAGCCACATAGGAATCAATTCTATCTTCTCCCCTTCTATGCCTACATTAAATGTCTCATCTGAACCAATCTCTAACCCATCCTTGACCCCAATGATCCTTCTTATGCTCTCTCTCCTAAGTCTCATAATGACCCTACGGACCCATTAAGACATCCAAAGTATAGGAGTTAAGAAGACTATAGGAATGACCAAGAAGAGCTACGACAATGGCAGGAATGCATAGAACATATGAAAAATACATATGCTATTGTCAAAGAATGGATGGAAGAAGACGAAGCCTTAGTGATAGCATCTAAACTTGGTCTAGATTCAAATGGTGAGCTTAAATCAATATCTGTAATAAACATAACTCATCCAAGTTTAGAGAAAGCCTTAGACAAAACCAATCTTAGAGACACCAATCCATGGGAAATCCTAGAAAATAAAATATCCAATGAATGTCATAGGCATGAAATAACAAAGACAAACTTTTTGCCTAGAAACATCCATGAAGAAACACCCTTGGAGTTTGAAAAGGGAGATCATATCGATGAGCATGGGAACTATTTCATTGACACCACTTCGAATCCATGCTCATATGAGAAAACTCCTAAATTAATTGGTCTCTCTAACATTATCACACACGAGATCTTCAACCCCCTCATTCTGCCTGTTCATAAATTTATTGAAAGGGTGGTTGTAGATGCATATGCTTATCATAAATATTGTAGATCTCGTTGCACAAAGGCTGGTGTTCTAGAGGAAACCACCCCACGAACTCAATAATTAGAAAGTTTTCCAAGAATGACTTTGTGTCTTAAATTGCCACTCTTGAAAGATAATATGAATTTGCACCTTTTGCTGTAATGCCCTTGTGAATTGAGCTTAGAATTACAATCATGAAAATATTTCCTCGGGTATTTTTGTCACTAACCATTCCAGGCTTGAGGTAGAAGGATGACATCATTAGGTATGTCCAACCAATCATCATGCAACATTAATCTATCCAAACTTAACTTTGCCTTGCAAAATTCAAGCTTGGGGGAATGGGCTTATTTAGAAAATCTTATGTTGCTAATATTGGTTGTCTCTACCTTGTTAATCCATGTTCAAATTGTTAATCAATGATCATGCTCTTTCATCTCTGTTTAAATAACACTCTATAATACTTTAATGCTACCTTTATTTGCTATTGTATATGTTTAGGCTTTAAAGTACTTTCATACATCTCTTAAATGAAGCACGGTGCTTAGTTTAGGAGTGGTGATCTTATTTTCAAAAGGCTTTTTGAATTAAGCGTGGTGCTTAGGTTAAAATGCCTTCCTAAGTCAAATTGGATGTCACAGAACCGACCAATTTATACGAGCACAAGTACAACGATCGCAATTTTAATCGCAATCCAGTCGCACTTGAGCCAATATAAACCCGGTAGTCCGGAAATCTCGAAGGATTTCAAACATTTCATACCCCAAGGATCATTCATTCAGCAATACCCGATCACATGACACATAAGTTCGCAACCGAATTTAAACATCAGAGTACTAACATAGTCTTTTACACAAATATAATAGTAGCGGAAGTTAACATAGTTTTACACCACAGAGTTCAAATACGAGTACCATTAAATGACCCTGTCACAGCATTCTTACAACATCTAAGGATAGATAATGACCCTGCCCTCGGGTCTAGTCTTCTTCGCCCGCAGGGGTGAAGCAATTCCTGCAATACGCGTAGTAGACTACACCATCTGCAACAATGGGAATAAAACCCTGAGTACTCAATTATACTCAATTAGACTTACCCGACAGGGAGTAAATAAAAAGACTCTCAAGGATATGCAAGGCTTATTTGGTGTAGCTCAGAGGGTAGCATCATTTTTGCATCAAAAGCATTACTACAGTAGATCCTCAACTTATTCCTTTTAATTGTGATAAGCTTCGATTTCAGTTAAGCTATTTACTAAGATTAGCCACTATACTAAGCATTCACTGAATATTATAGCAATCAATAGAACCATATGATTTCCGATATCCACAGATATCAACCTCATCTCACCATAATCATTATGTTCAAGTTATTAGCCTCTACCTCACCAGAAGATCAGTTCAGTTTCTCACTAACCAGGAGAGATGGCGATTCGAATCGATTGTACCAGCTGGCAAATATGCCAATCACAAACCCTGTCAGCCGAGCCACTGGCTTCTTGGGCCACCGTTAAATCTTTCTCAGACATAATATGTATCGCGGGCTTGGAGGGGTCCATATTCTCAGAGACAAACCCACTTCCAGGATGCATCAGGTCCCTGACCTACCCTTGGTAAGATGGTGTCTCCGCACATCCTTCCTACCTCCAGAATATGTCTACCTTATCACGCCCAATTCCCGGCTCAGAAAGAAATACTCGGCTTCGCGGTCAGAACGACTTATCTGGCCAGCTATGTGACGACGTCTTTCAATCTCAACTGATGTCAGGTGGCCTCAGTCCTAGTCGGCCGCAAGTAGCACCGAAGACGGCATGACCTCAACCATGTCATGCGGCTCCTCGCTACCTAGCCTTGATTCTCTCATTAGACACTGTGGCATGGTGGCATATATAGTCCATCATGTGGAATCCAACCCCATCATCATTAGTAACCACCTATGCTCGCGAAAGACAGGAAATCCCTCGACTTCTACCGGTCTAAGCATGGCTAAGCATAAGATTGAACCCATCCCTTATCTAGTAATACTTCAGGATCACGTATAAGTGGACAAGGTATAAATGCAGCAACGGTATCATATCAACTCCTATACTTAAGTGCACAATCATACGATTTAATAAAGACCAGTGCATTTGTAAAAAGAGTAGGTGGAGACTTAGGGATGCTCTGGGGCTTGCCTTTCACAAAGTTAGTAGGTTGGTGATCAGGGCACTCCGGAAGTTCAGCCTCTTCTTCCTGGCCTTCGGGAACCTCTGGCACTTCAATCTCCGGCGGAACTCCCTCCTCCGGTGGATCGAACTGCAATAGCAGTCACGCCTCCCGACGATCCTGTATGCATGATATGCATATATGAGAACTGAAAATGTACATGAAATGCAAGATAGAGATGCACAAATTAACCTATGATATGCAATCAGTTTAACAATCCACACTCATTTACTGAGTACGTGCATATTTCTTCTCTAGACAACTAACTCATACTCACCCTTCTTAAGCAAAGCATAGAACAATTTCTCGTTCCAGGTGAGAGGTCTACAACCTGCACTTAATAATCAACATGCATCAACTAACCTACCACAACCAACTTATAATTAACAGGCATGAGCAACATCAAATAAACAAAACATTAACATTGCTGTCTTAAGCTTAAATTAGGATCAGCTCTACTGTTTTAAACAAGTGATAATGCTGGAACATCACAAAAATGCATGAAAACACTTCCCAACCAAGAGATACTTGGTTAAAAACAATTAAACCAACCCTAGCTTGTAACTGGACCTACTGTTTGCTATGACCAGAAAAATCCATAAAAATTAAAGTAGCTATTACACATCCAGATTAGCCTACTGACAAAATTTCAAGTCATTTGGACAAGTATAACAGTCTACACAAAAATAACAAACAACCAGCCTTTTAAGCAATGGAAAATACTTAACACAGTGAAAAGTATCAAACAATAGATTTCCCAATTTTTTTAGCTTCTTTCCAACATAACATGGTCCAGAAAAAATATTCATGACCATATCCTTAACACATTAAGCATGGTGATTTTTGAAAGATTAAAGCATAAAAAGCACATTATACTAGACACCATATAAATAACAGTGCAACACCAGCAAACATATTTTTCTTAGATTCTACTTCCCTAAACAAGATGAATGCAAGTGGAATCACATTTTTAGCACATTCCTACAATTACTTATGCATTTATCAAGTTTGCAAGCAATTAACAATTTAAATATAACTGCACAGAAAAAGTATTCCAAAAGTACATTTTATATTTTTCCTTGATAGAGCTCAGAAATACAAACATAACAAAATTTGGTTCACCCCAATTGGACACTCCTATCTCCAGATATGAATTTTGGAAGATTTTACACATTTTCTGCAAATTCATTTTATAAATCATAAAACCCAAACCCGATAGAAACTGCTACGTGCACCCGGCTCAGTGAACCAGAGGCGCACCCGAACGGCTGACTCGCGGGCTCCGGGGTCAACCCGACCCCACGCGTCAGAAAGAGGGGCAGAGCCGCCGGCGCTGACCGGCGAGAGCTCGCCGATGGCGAGGTCTCCGGCGACGCCGAGGCTACCTACCGACTCGTGGCAAGGAGACGAACCCAATGGACCAACTGCCGAGGGTCGTACCCCACCGGAGCGAGCTCGACGGCGGCAATGGCGGACGGCGGTGGTCCGGCGAGCTTGCGCCGGCCGATTCCGGCCGTTGCTCGCGCGGCTAAGCACCGTTTCGAGATCCTGGAACCCTAGCGGACCTATGTACGCGACGAATAGGACTATTGCGCACGGGAACTCACTGACCGCGCTCGCATGGCGGCACGGCGGCGAGCGGGTTCACGGCGAGCTCGGGTTTCGGCGAACCTACGGCGAGACCGACCCATCCGACGGTCTAGACTGGATCTACAGCTAACGGAGACTCCTAGACGAGCAATGGAGAGAGAAGCCGACCCCGGCATCGCCCTCGTCGCGGCGACCCGAGAGCTCGGTGGTGCTCCGGCAATGGGGCGGCGGCGAGAAAGGCCAAACCGTTATACCTTAGCTCGGCTGAGGTCGGCAACGGGTCGAGGATGAAGAGCAGAGCAAGGCGAAGCTACGGCGGAGGTGGAGCGGTCGGAGACGGCTCGGTGACGGCGGATTTCACCGCGGCGATGGCGCGGCGGAAATGGCGACGGCGGAGGGGAAAACGGAGAACAGAGGGTGAGAGCGAGCGAGTGAGAGTGAGAGGAGCGTGCGGGGGACAGGATGGAGTGTCGCCCTCGGTTTATGCAAGGGCGCAGCAGGGCAACGACGGCGTACGGCGCCACCTGGCGCGCGATTCCTGACGGCGGCTGCGCGGCGACGACCGGCTGCCGAACTGAATCAGCTGGATTCAGTTTCTCTGAACCCGACTGAAACTCGATTTTGCTCAAGCCATAACTCGTGATCCAGTGAGTGTTAGCCAAAACTTCACTAATATGGATTGAAGAGCTACATGAGTAGATCATTTGGTATTAAGACACTTTACTCTAGATCGGCCTGGATTGAGAGATACAGGTCGATGAACATGGGTACACCGAAACTGAAAACCAGTTTTAGACTTAGCAAATTTTTGAAACTTCAAAACAACTCCAAATCTGCACTAATTCAACTTTTTGACCACCTTCCACCCATTTTCATGAGTTGACCCAAAAATAAAGTTTGTTTCTTATAAAATTCTACACAACTTTGATTAAGGGTGCACTGACATGCAAAATCTCTAAAATGCCCTTCTTGTTTGGTCAAATAGAATAGCTTTTAGAGGGCTCTCTAGTCAACTATGAGCTAGAGGGGTATTTTGGGGATTTCACCAACATGAACATTGTTCCAAATGTTATCCTAAACATGTCTAAAGCATTTAGAACAGTAAATAAGCATCACATTTGCATGTCAACACATTTAGCATGTTATGGACATATAAACAAACATATAGCAATTAAAGGAAATCAATTCAAATGAAATGATGATGATGCATGAAATGACATGATAGGTGCTTGATGACATGCAAATGCAAGTGTGAAAATAGTAACTAACACTAGGGTGTTACATTGGACGTGGTATCTAGGTTGATTTTTGAGCCGCTCGTATGCTGTAGTAGACATTGGATATTTTGTTGGACTAACCCCTGCGGAAAACTTTCAAAATTAATCTAGGTAAGTCATGAGATAAATTTGAATCGGAGATGAGACAGGGCACATGCTGAACTTCAATAACTTTGCAGAGGAAGACACAGCTCATTCATTATGGATGGAAGAACTGTGAGTATTAATGATTCATTCACTTTATCTTCTGCTGCAAGTTACTTGGACTCAAGCCATGCCGGTATAGAACATGATCTATGCTAACATAATATCAACCCTATCTTCTTAGTAGCATAGATAGAACATGATAAAATTCTGGACAAACAACCTATGTTCCAAAGTTGTACATTCCTTCGGGTATGTGTTGTCCACTAATCTGTTGCAGGAATAATAATGAATGGAGTGACAAGGTGTTATAGGATCAAAGAAGCAAAAGATGGCAAAGAGGATAAGCAACAAAGGAGACAAGATGCTCATGAACAACTCAAGATGCAAGAGAAGGAAAGGACCACCAGTCATCTACCCATCATTACTTAGTGCCATCACGCTCTAATAATGAAGGTAATATCTTAAGGTAAGTAGTTATTATTTTCCTCTTGATCTTGGTATGCACCTAAATGAAGATGCAAACATGTTAGAGTTACAGCTTTAATTGATTAACCTAATTAACTCAACATGCTTTGTCCTTTAAGATTGTTCATGGCATCATTCTTTTGATCTCAGTCTTAACCACATGTGCTAAAACATTGTATTCTATCTTTGGAAGATGATAGTCATAGTCATGTGAAAATTTATATATTATGTAGAGATAGACAACCCTTCCATTGGTTAAGCAATTTAAATCTTTTCTGCCTTGTGAACTTAAATGCAACATAAATGCTTAATCTTTTGATCTTACCACTCCTGTTATAAGTAAATAAATTATACAACACCAACTTCGTCTTGTTTAATGTGCCTAAAGAATAATGAATAAAGATAGATTTGGTTCTGTTGGTGTTTTTTCACCAGCAGAACCCATGCACTTGATCTCTACCTTGGTTGTGCAAACAGGACAACACTTCGAGCAAAATTTGTTAATTCCCAAAATTCTACAAGTGAAAGTTCTGTGAATATGCACGCTGAGCAAGATGCTGCCAGCTTCCACTATTAATGCTCTACTTCAACCTGCTGGCCAAGCAAAGAACAAAAGTGATATCATCATCACAAGAGGTGCAACCATCAAGATACACAAGAGTGAAAGAAAAAGTCCTGTCGGTAGACTTTAAATCCCGCACCCTTGCCATAAGGTAATATGGTAGTTATCTAATTAATTAGTATTTCTATTTACATTAGTAATTTTACTTTAGCATATTCATCTTTATGCATGTCAAAAAGAAAAAAATAATAAAAATCTTTATTGTCTTATTTACTGCATCACAAAATATTAAAGCCCCACGTGAATAAACTTATGGTAACCCTGTAAGAGTATTTACTATGGTGGCATAAAAAAATGATAATAGCATCTGTATTTACTTTCTTGCATTATGAAAATCCTAAGACCCATGAGAATAAATATTCTCCGTGGTGGCATAAAAATAAAATATACATCATGCATACATATTTACTTTTCTGCATAAGAAAAGTAGAAAATCCTAAAAAAGAGAGAGAATCCTTCTAGAATCTGTCAATTAAAATCAACTCAAAGAATAATCAATTACTTATTGGCTGATCGCTAACCTCTTATTAAATTCGAGCCTCGAGTTTTGGTTTTCTTGTTGGAGTATAATTCTGCAGGAATGACACTATGACGGAGAAGTGAGTCCATCAGTGGAGCCCCCTACGACTGTTGCTGACAAGCTTGCTCTAAAAGATCATCAACGCTAAGTATTGCAAACATCTAGCTTGGCGGAGGAGCATCCCCTAATTATCAGGTAACTATACCTAGGCGATTATCGAGTCTATTTTATATAGTCATAAAATACCAAAAATATGTGAGCACATGAAGATTCACAATAGTATCATAGGAAAATTTAAAAATACCAAAAAATATCTGGGCACATGAAGGTCCATGTCTTTAGAGTCTTTTCTGAGTCCATTAGTTAATAGATATAAAAAGATGAATAACAAATCAAAACCAAATAAAAATACTTAGTTATCTATTAAGGTATAATCTTAGAGTGTGTCTAGAGTCAGTCTAGGCTAGAGTCTAATAAAAAACTGGAGAACATTAAAATTTTGTCTTGAATATGATGAACAGTTGCTCTGCCATAATTCCTTTCAAGTGCCTAGTTTTTAACCTCAAATTCTCCCAAGTTTTAGATACTACTAATTTGACTTAAGAATTTACTCTGAACCTGAAACTTGTGGAGGCATAAGCTTGAGTTAAGTCTAGGTAATTGATTGATATGATTCATGAAGGTTGAGCTGCTATTTATCTTATTCCTAGCATTACTAAGTTCTGGAGATTTATTTTAAAAATTTAAAATCTTACATGATGAGCTCTTGTATGACAAAGTTTGAATTTCTACCAAAGCCATATGTAATACATTTAGAGTTAGGAAAACCTTTGCACATTTATGCTGCTTGCTTTGCACTGAGTTTAGTCAACCTTTGTTGAATACCTTATGAGAGTCTTGTCATGCTTTTAAAACCAATATCACTTACACACTCCACCCACATTTGCATTACTCCTACTCTGGGAGTAAGCGCAATCAACTTCCACTTTCATCCAGATCTACCTTAAAAATGTTTTCTCCTACACTGGGAGTAAACACCCAAAAATATATACCCCATAGGACAGCCCCGGTTTAATTGCTCTAAGTTCTTATCATTATCTCTCCAATTTTTATATTCAAAGGATGCATGTGGCTATGCAAAAGTATTGAAAAAAAAGAAAAGGGAGTAAAAGATGGACAAGTGTCCCAACAATTAAAACAATGGGTACTTAGATGCCTGCCTCCCTGATGAAAAAAAAGAAAGAAAAAAATATAGAATAAAGATAGCCCATGTTTTCCCGTGAAAAGTTGTAAGTTTTAAAGGAGAGTTATTTTCAAAGAGCAAAAGTAGAATTAGAATTAGCCACTAAATACCATATATACACCTATCCACCATATTCCATACACATGCACATCTCGGTTTGATTGTATGCCTTGAGTCTCTGTGGATCCATTGTGTAACACCCCAGGTGTTAGTCACGAGCTAACCAGCGAGTGTGGCCCTAACCAAGTTATGTCAATAAATTATCTTGATCACTTTCTCACATTCATCTCCATCTCCCATGGCTATTGCAAAAGTCTCATAAAGATTTGAAACGCGAATCCACTTGAACTAGCAAATCATATGCTTGTTTGGATTTATTGATTTTGTAAAGATGAGCATGCAAAGTCAATCAAACCTTGCAATCTTACCCAATCAACTCTACTTGAACTCTGCAACAAAAGTCATGAAGGACTCATGTTGAGTAAATGCCAAGAAAATACCTTTATTGGTCTAAACATCTACTTTGAGCTCTCTAATTACATTAGTTTGACCAAAGTGAAAATATTATTTTGGAGCAAGAAATGAAGTTTAACCCAAAATAAAAGTTACAGATATTTTGGAGTAGAACAAATGTTATTTATGGACCAAGTCATGATTCAACTCCTAAATGCCTCAAATAGTGGATACAATATAGAGGAAAAACTGATTCCAGAGTTTGAATTAATTCTAAATCTGGAATTCTATGCCGATTGCATTGACGTGCCACTTTCTTCAAATTCCTTTAAGCAACTCAAGTTGGACCAAAAATAGAAGTTGAAGAGAATTGGCCAGGGCACAACATATCAAAATTTGACATCAATCCAACTCTGTTTGACAAGGTTTGCCACTCGATCTTCGATCGTAATTAAGCCACTGACAGCAACAAATTAGGGATTAATTATCTCCCTAACCAGCGATCAAATGGCTGAGCAGCCTTAATGAAAGTCGTAGAGTGTTCAGAGATGAGAAAACTTCATAATTGGCCCTTTGCCTAATTCGGCCCAGAAGCAGCCCAAACCGGCGCTCCAAACCCGCACCAACACGACCTGCCAGCTGCTTGATAAAATGCCACAATGGGTGGACGTGTCGTCCATGCATCCAGAGCAGCAGCTCCATGGCTGCCACCTCGCCCAGCTCCTCTGTCCTCGCCTCAGCCCGAGAAAAGCGACGCCAGAGCTCCTCCACTCGTCTCTCTCACTCTCCCATTCACTTCCACCCCTCTCGCCCTCTTCCTCGCTCCCTGCCGAGCGCGAGCAGAGAGCTTGCCCGCCATTGCCGGCAAGCTGAAGCTCGGCCGTGGCCACACGTAGTGGAGCCGCTGCGCTGCCGCCAACCTCCATCCTCCTCCAGCGTCTCTGCGTTCTCGCCGATGAAAGCGGTGGCCGGCGTGTCGCTCCTCGCCGGGGCAGCCACCGTCGTCGGAGCAGCCCGCCATGGCGCCGTGCTGTTCTACTGCTGCCGTGGCTACGCTGCTGCTGCTGGCGCTGTGCTGCTGGTACGCAGCTGGTGCTGGTGCAGTGCTGCTGCGTTGCTCCTGCGTTGCCTCGCCGCCGAGATGCCGAAGCCGGCCGAGCCAGGCTCCTCCTCCCCGACGGGCTCCCTCTCTCTTTTCTTTGTTTCGAACGCAGGGAAGAAGAAGAAGGCAGCCAGCCCTCTTTTGTGCCTATGACGCGTGGGTCCCGCGGGTTCAAATGTGCAGCAAATTTGTAGATCTTGCAATTTCTTCTAAAATTCATATCTAGAGTTTGGGATCTCCATAAATTATGAAACGAGTTTTGTTAGCTTTGTATTGAAGTCCTCTGCATGTTAGATCCATCATTTGTGCCATGCATGTTTATTGTTATGCTGTATAAAATAGTTTTTGAAAAGTGGTTTATATAATGTATTAACTTGCTTTTGGTCATATTTTGAGAAATATATGTCCAAAAATCATGATTCCAATTTTGTTAGTCTTCTAATGACATGCACTAGCTCATAAAAATATAAAACATATAGGTCGTTTACTATTTTATTGGTGTTTCACATTTATCTTTTTAAATAGGAAATAAATGGTTGCATTGCTTGTTATTTTTGTATCTGAAGTTATATTGCTCCAAATGGCATGAAAATTTAATTGTAGACTCTCTGTATGATGTGTAATGTATGGTTAAAATTTCATGATTTATGGTGCATGTATAGCTGAGTTGTTGATTTATCTTCTTTGCATATTAAGTAGATTTAAATGCATTATAAATAATATATTATGGTAAAAATGGAAAATGGTGTTCCACTACCTTTGTATGATATTGTGTTAGCCTGAGAATCAATAATATGGTCATATTGTTTCAGAAAATGTTGAGTTTCATATTTAATTTGCTCTCCAATGCTTTATTGCATTATAGATTTGTTTATTTAGTAATAATTAAATTATGGAACCTGAGCATGTAAGATTTGAACCTTGGTCATGATTTGTAATCACCTAGCTCTCATAAAAGTTTGGGACTCATTTGAAATGTTTACCATATAACTTAAATAATTAAATAATGGGTTTTTTATGTAATAATGAGTGAATAATTAAAGACAAATGAATGCATATATGTTTCTTGTGATTCCTTCACATGCTTTGGTCTGAGATGAGTCTTGTATGACCATGTAATCATGTTTGGAGCTATCTAAATAGCTCATTTCTAGGTGTGCTTAGGTGATAAATAAGGATAAAAGCATGTTTTGCTTATATGCTGAAAATGGCTGCAGGCATGGTCCCTGTTGGTGTGATGATTTACCTAGGAAAATGATGTTGCATGTAAATGTGTTCTATATAAAAGTTGTAGCCAACTTCTATATCTAGCTTGTACTAAAATTTCTTGGTCATAGGCCTAATAGTTTAGGAGTTATGGCTTTTGGATGACTGATGTCAGGTTTTGCCAATTTTCTGTCTAGATCTGATTGATTGCATTATTTGACTGAGTTATGCTTTGAATCACCTCTTGGTGATAATATAAGAGTTTTAGTAAATTTAATTGGCTTTCTAAATTATCTAGGATCATCCCTTTTGGTGGTCTAGATCTCTAGTTTTGATTGTTTGAAGTGGGAGGACAGAATCTGTCCAAATCTGGACAGAGCTGCCTTCTTTGTGTTGTTTGACCTTTACATGAATTAAATCATCTGAAGAGGATAATACCAAAGTTGTAGAAACTTTCAATAGCTTTCCAGAAAAGCTTAGATCACCCTGGTTGGATGTATATAGCTTCAGTTATGGTTAAATCTTGTGCTTGCTGTCCTGCTGTCCTTAAACTGCATATGTGAGATTATGATTGCTTTCATGTTGCCTTGCTTGGTGGCATTGTTAGCTCATGGTTCAGTGATGCTAGATTAACGTGTCTTGTATTACATTCTCTTATTCATACATGTGTATTGTGCATCTCATTTAGGTACGATAGATGATGAACACGTGGAGTGAAGGACATAATGATGGAACTAACCACAAGACGGTGTGGTGGACTAATCACGAAGGTGGAAGGACCAATCGAGTGCTTGGATGGGAAATGCTCGTCGAACAAGTGTCATCTAACAAACACTAACTTAGTGCTGAACCCCAGGCAAGCCCCGGAGCATCCCTAAGCCTCCACCTATCTCTTTTTATAAATGCACCGGTCTTTATTAAATCGTATGTTTGTGCATTTAAGTATAGGAGTTGGTTTGAAACCGTTGCTGCATATCTACCTTGTCTACTATATATGTGAACCTGATACTATTACTAGACAGGTGACCGATCTTATGCTTAGCTCTGCTTAGACCGGTAGAAGTCGGGTGATTTCCTGTCATCCGCGAGAAAGTCGAGTGATTTCCTGTCATCCGCGAGTGTAGGTGGTGACTGACGAGATCCACATGGTTGGCTATATGTGTCACCATGCCACAATGAAATAATGAGAGAATCAAGGCTAGGTAGCGGGGAGCTACATGACATGGGTCATGTTGACTTCGGTGCTGCTTGCGGCCGACTAGGACTGAGGCCACCAGACATCAGTTGAGATTGAAAGACGTCGTCACATAGCTGGCCGGATAAGTCGTTCCGACCGCGAAGCCGAGTATTTCTTTCTGAGCCAGGAATTGGGTGTGATAAGGCAGACATATTCTGGAGGTAGGAAGGATGTGCGGAGACACCATCTTACCAAGGGCAGGTCAGGGACCTGATGCATCCTGGAAGTGGGTTTGTCTCTTAGAATATGGGCCCCTCCAAGCCCGCGATACATTATGACTCAGAAAGATTTAACGGTGACCCATGACGCCAGTGGCTTGGCTGACAGGGTTTGTGATTGGCATATTTGCCAGCTGGTACAATCGATTCGAATCGCCATCTTTCCTGGTTAGTGAGAAACTGAACTGATCTTCTGGTGAGGTAGAGGTTAACAACTTGAACATAATGATTATGGTGAGATGAGGTTGATATCTGTGGATATCAGAAATCATATGGTTTTATTGATTGCTATAATATCAAGTGATTGTTTAGTATAGCTGCAAACCTTAGCTTAATAGATTAACTGAAATCGAAGCTGAATCACATCTAAAACTTATAAGTTGAGGAACTATTGTAGTAATGCTTTTCATGGAAAAATGTTGCTATCCTCTGAGCTCCACCAAATAAGCCTTGCATATCCTTGAGAGTCTTTTTATTTACTTCCTGTCGGGTAAGTCTAGCTGAGTACAATTGAGTACTCAGGGTTTTATTTCCAATGTTGCAGGAGGAATGCTTGGTTGACTAAAGAGTTACTTCTATCCTTCGGGAGAGGAAGACTAGACCTTGGGCAAGGTTATGTTATTTGTCTCATCTATGTTGCTCTGACTGGTCGGTACTTGGCACTGTATTATAAAATTAAGCTTATGTAAAACGATTTCGTTTCCGTTATTAAACTTTTATGTAAAAGTTTATCTTGTACTCTGATGTATTTGAAATATGTGCGAATCTATGTATCATGTGTATGTGTACTGCTGAGTTTCTGCGATCCTTGGGGTATGTACTGTGTAAAAGTTTGAAATCCTTCGAGATTTCACGGACTACCGGGTTTATATTAGCTCAAGTGTGGCTTGATAGCTGGTAAAACAGCTGTCGCTGTACTTGTGCTCGTATAAATTGGTTGGTTCTGTTACAGTTGGTACCAGAGCAAAAATTCAGCATGTACCATCACATGAGTATTTAAAAATAAAAAGTTTTGAGTTTGCAAAACTAATTACCAACTTATAGCTATATATAGGTGTTTTAAACAAATGGTTTGAACAAACTAAGTGTGCCAAGGACCAAGTCTTATAGCCCATATTAGGATTATTAGGTGGCTTATTTAAGTACTAATTTGGGGAAATTGCATCATGTTTCTATTTGCGGTTCAATTGGTTTTATCGTGCGGATAATTATGAACTATTGGTTTCTTATTGCTTCTTATGGCCAATGTGCCACGTCGAATGAGGTAAGGTGAGATGTGAGTGTACGATCGAACAACCGTCGATCTATGGTGAGTGTTTATGGTTACTGAAGTGAGTACATGTGATTCATATGTGTACTTATGGAAGTATGATGGAGTAATTACTTTCTTGGGGTCGCAAGTGCTCATGGGAGCATTTCCGGCAAAAAGTGATTCTTATTGCCATGCATACATGTGGGTTGGGCTGAAATGAATCTTCTGCAGGTACGCTAACCTCGAATGCGTATATGGTAGTTAACGACTAGCTATATACCGAGAGAGTACGTAGGTTATGCCACCGACTTAGAACGTATTTGCCATGTTATATATAGGCAACTAAGTGAGAACGAATAGGACGAGCATGCATCATGATTGTTGCATCATGTGATTGTTGCTTGTTGCATAAGTATGCTTCTTCTCACCCTTGTTCTACGTTGTCTGAATAGCCTTATTAAGTTTACAACTTGTGTTGCCTCTCTTCCTTGCTTGTTTTGAAATCATAAGAGTTGCTAAACCTTTAAGTAGCCTCTATAAGTATTTTTCAACCATAAATCTTGTCAGAAGCTAAACCAAATCTGTCTGTAGGCTTTTCATTTGGCACAATAGACCCACCTGAGTTTTCTCTTAATGCTAGCCTATGGTTGTCATATGTTCTTGTTCAAGATCTATGAAACCATGCCCGCATTTTCTTTCATCTAAAGCCTTATCCAAATCCTATCTGGAGTGTCTCCTCTAGTCCTTCTAAATGTCATGATGATAGCTTGATCTCTGTTAAATTAGATCTTATAATCTTTTCTTTGGAAATCAGGTTATGCAAAATCGATCACCCCTACAAATGATTTGATCTAATCTGTTCCTTACTTCCAGCAGTCTTCTCCATATCTAGAGAATGTTTAGATTTCATTCAGCAAGGCTTGCCTACATCATGTTCATTGGAATCTTTGCCCAAATCCTTGATTTGAACCTCTTCTCAGCTTACCCAGAAGTTTCCTTGTATTCTTTTCATTATGGATCATGTTATGGTTTTATCAATTCAATCTCACAAATCATGCATTGAATCTGTCCCATGATCAAGTTGTTTTCCAAATCTCTCTAAAGGCCTAGCAATGTTGATCATTAAGAGTCTCCTAGTACTAATTAATGGTACATAAGCTCACGCCATTGGATGGTCTGAAGGTTTCTTGATAGATGCGAGATGCATGTGGAATTATAGAATCTCATGTTAGTTATTCTTGGTAGCTAACCTATAATTCTCTTATGCCATGTTTCTATCTAGACCCTCTCCTTGTTACTCACTTGAAGGAAACCATCTTGTGCGAGTTAAATCTCTCCTTCCCCATTTTCCTTGTATTCTTTCTGTATGAATCATGATGTTTGTCAACTCAACCTATGATTGTTGTATATAGTTGGTTCATGAGACATCTAGTTGTCTATGGTTATCTTCTTCTCAAGATGCTTGTCAATCTTTGTCTCATGATTTTCCCTCCTTCTATCTAATCTCTTGTAAATCATGGGTCGGGTAATCTCCATACTAGACACATGGAAACCGCGTGGGACTGAAGCAAAGCCTCATGTACTGCTATTTTGGCAACTAATCGGTCTTCTAACTCATGTTTTCATTGCCAAATCATGCTCTTGTTGGCTATTAACCCTATGATTGATTGTAGTAGCTTACCTTCCCTCTGCGAAATGTCATCCTTGCACAAATCTATCCTTGCCACGAATGATTTTCTCATTGGTTGTATGTTCATTTATGTTGTTATGATCCGTGATCGATGATACTGCGACGAAACCGAGGACATCCTGTGGATCGCAACCACTAGGCTGTGTTGCTCGGCACGTGCGAATATCGAGGTCTCTGGTCATGATACATTGCAGAACTACACCGATGCGTAATATCTCGTATCTCCCAATCTATCCATGTTTCTTAAGATTTCTCGTTGGTCATGTTTGATAGTGGTGTTATGATTATTGACTGATGGTGTCGTGACGAAACCGAGAACCTCTTTGTGGGGACGCCCAATAAAGTAGTGCTTCTCGGCACACGTTGGTATCACGGCCTCTAATCGTAATCCATTATGAAGTAATACCAATGTGTTATCTTCCATGGATTTTCCTAAATCTATCTTTGAAGGTGTCTCTAGTTCAAATTGATCTATCCCTATGTTTCTTGATCTATCTTGCAAAGTCTTTACCGACTCGATCCTTCAATGTTCTATCAGAAAGGTACAGATGTTTGTCAAGTATATAGCTTTCTTCAGAAGTCACAAAGAGAATGATCTTTGAAGAGCAAGTCACTGACATCAACATTGACATACTACAAGATGTGGTAAACAAAGAATCTGACATGATCTACTAGGGCATATCAACCAGCACCTGCCATTATTGTGGGATCAAAAGAGCACATGAACTTTAAAGTTATCTGCAAAGTATCAGTCAGGCAATAATTAGCAGGATGTGATATGTTTTCTGATAGGTTATTTGCAAGTCCACTAGCTTCTTTCCAAGTTCAATACCTAATTGCATGAAGATCATACAGTCAAAATAAATCTTCTCATGTGTTGCTTCATGTCTGCTGACCGTGATGGTGACCTTGTGCATGTATATCATCTGCAACCATTTGCTACAGAAGCTGAAGATGTAGAGCCTTTTTAGGGACAACTAACTAGTTACCCCAGTGGAAGAATAGTCTGCATCTAAGCAATGAAGTGTATTTGGTTCTTGTATCAAGAAGGAACAAGACCGGCCGTTATTAGTTTCTGCTCGATGAGATGATTGCCTCTGCTGATGAAATGCAGAAGTTTGTTCATTTGCTCTCTCATGTGAGCAATGTATTGCCTAATTGGATTAGTCTGTTTGACATAAAGAAATGGATGCATGAAATAGCCAAATAGATCACTATCAAGAAGTGTTGTTTCATGCTAACAAGTGTATTCCGGGGGTATAAAGAAGTGTTTGACCATGTTTTTGAAGACCATGTCTCATAGAACCATGCTATGCAAGAAACCCCTAAGCCAAATGGTACTATTTGTGGCACCCTCACCTCCAAGGCCTTGCTATAATGAAGCCAATTCCATCTTTTTCAATCACTCAGATAGTGCAAACTATGGTTTCAGCCTAGTGAAGAGCTACAAAAGACACCCCAACAGATGAAGTCAATACCATAGTACATGTTGGTGCAATCAGGTACCTTGTTTGATACTCTATGGTATGGACAACAAAAAGGACATAAAAAAATCAATTTCTTATTCTTGATCGGTCAAGGTGTTCTACCACTCAACTCCTGAGAGTGTGAAGTGAAGACAAGTTGAATTATGTCAAACAACGTATTTCAGATTTCTATTTGGAAACCCTCTGATCTCGGATTACTGATGCAAAAATAAGAAGGTTTATCCAATGTCAAAAGTAGTTCAACAAGTTGGTTTTGTTAATTCATGGTTGTATCATGAAGAAAGTTGTACTCAAGTTGTTGGTAGAGGACTGCTTCTCAAAGCTTTGTGAGTAAACACTCTACACAACCAACCTCATTAAACCTGCCAATCCGCTTCAATCTTGTTTATTCTCGGCTGCAAATGAGAATACATAAGTTTGGGATTGCTCATCGGTTTTCCTCGTGTACAAAAAGGTTTTTGATTCTATGTAGAAATTTGTGATCTGTCTCATCAACCTGCACAATTCATGTCTGTCTAGACTAACCATCGTGCAAATGTGTATGCCAAGTTGCATGTTGCACAAACTTTTGCTACTGCATGGTGTACTCCAAACCATTGTCTCGGATCATGAACTATAGTTTTCAGCTCATTTTGTAAGCATTTACAAGAATCACCTTACTCGAGTAAATGCCTGCCAGAATCTTGTGCCTTGGAAGAGAATGGAGTGTAACTATATGCATCTGTATGCCTACACTTGTCACTTGATGTCCTCTGTGCCTTTTATCACGAAGTGACAGAAAACTTTGTGTACATAATGAAACTAATCCAGAGTTCATCCTATCTTCAGCATAGCATACCTCAGGCCAATCAGGAAGAATTGATCAAATCTTAAAATACATATTGAGAGCATATGTGTTTTGTTTTCAAGGATCTTGTTAGAAATGGCGACTGCTATCATTGTTTTTCTTACAACAACAGTTATAAAGAGGTTACCTCAGGCTCTACCCAAACGATTGTTGCTACATAGACACGAGGGTTCCCTTATTGATGGACATCAAAAGCACTGAGCCAACAGAATCAGCCATCACATTCATCGTTCACTCAACAAACTCAAATAATACAGTGTTGCCATCAGAAAGAGAACTATACACATGGAACATTATGTAGCTTTCCATCAGTCTGCATCTCAGTAAATTGTGTCCAACCAACAGAAACCTTGCATGTTGTCAATCAATTTTCTCAGCTTCAGTAACTATCTGCCTCGTCCATGATCTCATCCCATATGAAAATAGTGGTGTATGCTATATCCACTAGAGAATAAGATGTTTTGAAAACTACTCTTTGACGCTCCAATTCACACCCTGCATGCTGAAAGTGCTAATTGGGATGAGTTGTCTTGAAATCCTCCCAAATTAATTGGCAGTGTTATCTTGGATTCATCCCAAAGTAACAATGCTTCATAGAAGTCAATGAAGAAAATTCTTCAACCAAGAGTTAACTTCTAAGAATTCTTGAATGATTGGAAAGTTGTCCTATCCATAATGATCCCTCTTGCATTTGCATCCAAGTAAATGGGAGTACATGATATCTCGGACTAACAACTGAACCAACCTTTATCGTTCACACTTTATCGTGAACCATGAGGTGATCACTTCTGTCTATCACTGTTATGGAATTTTTACGTAGCCTTAGCCTGTACTAGCACCACCTTGAATGGGTTACATTCTTTTCTGCCCCTGAAAGCTCTTACGTTTCGAATCTCGGGACGAGATTCTTTTAAGGGGGGAAGGCTGTAACACCCCAGGTGTTAGTCACGAGCTAACCAGCGAGTGTGGCCCTAACCAAGTTATGTCAATAAATTATCTTGATCACTTTCTCACATTCATCTCCATCTCCCATGGCTATTGCAAAAGTCTCATAAAGATTTGAAACGAGAATCCACTTGAACTAGCAAATCATATGCTTATTTGGATTTATTGATTTTGTAAAGATGAGCATGCAAAGTCAATCAAACCTTGCAATCTTACCCAATCAACTCTACTTGAACTCTGCAACAAAAGTCATGAAGGACTCATGTTGAGCAAATGCCAAGAAAATAACTTTATTGGCCTAAACATCTACTTTGAGCTCTCTAATTACATTAGTTTGACCAAAGTGACAATATTATTTTGGAGCAAGAAATGAAGTTTGACCCGAAATAAAAGTTACAGATATTTTGGAGTAGAACAAATGTTATTTATGGACCAAGTCATGATTCAACTCCTAAGTGCCTCAAATAGTGGATACAATATAGAGGAAAAACTGATTCCAGAGTTTGAATTAATTTTAAGTCTGGAATTCTAAGCCGATTGCATTGACGTGCCACTTTCTTCAAATTCCTTTAAGCAACTCAAGTTGGACAAAAAATAGAAGTTGAAGAGAATTGGCCACGGCAGAACATATCAAAATTTGACATCAATCCAACTCTGTTTGACAAGGTTTGCCACTCGATCTTTGATCGTAATTAAGCCACTGACAGCAACAAATTAGGGATTAATTATCTCCCTAACCAGCGAGCAAATGGCTGAGCAGCCTTAATGAAAGTCGTAGAGTGTTCAGAGATGAGAAAACTTCATAATTGTCCCTTTGCCTAATTCGGCCCAGAAGCAGCCCAAACCGGCGCTCCAAACCCGCACCAACACGACCTACCAGCTGCTTGATAAAATACCACAATGGGTGGACGTGTCATCCATGCATCCAGAGCAGCAGCTCCATGGCTGCCACCTCGCCCAGCTCCTCTGTCCTCGCCTCAGCCCGAGAAAAGCGACGCCAGAGCTCCTCCACTCGTCTCTCTCACTCTCCCATTCACTTCCACCCCTCTCGCCCTCTTCCTCGCTCCCTGCCGAGCGCGAGCAGAGAGCTTGCCCGCCATTGCCGGCAAGCTGAAGCTCGGCCGTGGCCGCACGTAGTGGAGCCGCTGCGCTGCCGTCACCCTCCATCCTCCTCCAGCGTCTCTGCGTTCTCGCCGATGAAAGCGGTGGCCGGCGTGTCGCTCCTCGCCGGGGCAGCCACCGTCATCGGAGCAGCCCGCCATGGCGCCGTGCTGTTCTACTGCTGCTGCTCGCGCTGTGCTGCTGGTACGCGGCTGGTGCTGGTGCAGTGCTGCTACGTTGCTCCTGCGTTGCCTCGCCGTCGAGATGCCGAAGCCGGCCGAGCCAGGCTCCTCCTCCTCGACGGGCTCCCTCTCTCTTTTCTTTGTTTCGAACGCAGGGAAGAAGAAGAAGGCAGCCAGCCCTCTTTTGTGCCTATGACGCGTGGGTCCCGCGGGTTCAAATGTGCAGCAAATTTGTAGATCTTGCAATTTCTTCTAAAATTCATATCTAGAGTTTGGGATCTCCATAAATTATGAAACGAGTTTTGTTAGCTTTGTATTGAAGTCCTCTGCATGTTAGATCCATCATTTGTGCTATGCATGTTTATTGTTATGCTGTATAAAATAGTTTTTGAAAAGTGGTTTATATAATGTATTAACTTGCTTTTGGTCATATTTTGAGAAATATATGTCCAAAAATCATGATTCCAATTTTGTTAGTCTTCTAATGACATGCAATAGCTCATAAAAATATAAAACATATAGGTCGTTTACTATTTTATTGGTGTTTCACATTTATCTTTTTAAATAGGAAATAAATGGTTGGATTGCTTGTTATTTTTTTATCTGAAGTTATATTGCTCCAAATGGCATGAAAATTTAATTGTAGACTCTCTGTATGATGTGTAATGTATGGTTAAAATTTCATGATTTATGGTGCATGTATAGCTGAGTTGTTGATTTATCTTCTTTGGTGCATATTAAGTAGATTTAAATGCATTATAAATAATATATTATGGTAAAAATGGAAAATGGTGTTCCACTACCTTTGTATGATATTGTGTTAGCCTGAGAATCAATAATATGGTCATATTGTTTCAGAAAATGTTGAGTTTCATATTTAATTTGCTCTCCAATGCTTTATTGCATTATAGATTTGTTTATTTTGTAATAATTAAATTATGGAACCTGAGCATGTAAGATTTGAACCTTGGTCATGATTTGTAATCACCTAGCTCTCATAAAAGTTTGGGACTCATTTGAAATGTTTATCATATAACTTAAATAATTAAATAATGGGGTTTTTATGTAATAATGAGTGAATAATTAAAGACAAATGAATGCATGTATATTTCTTGTGATTCCTTAACATGCTTTGGTCTGAGATGAGTCTTGTATGACCATGTAATCATGTTTGGAGCTATCTAAATAGCTCATTCCTAGGTGTGCTTAGGTGATAAATAAGGGAAAAGCATGTTTTGCTTATATGCTGAAAATGGCTGCAGGCATGGTCCCTGTTGGTGTGATGATTTACCTAGGAAAATGATGTTGCATGTAAATATGTTCTATATAAAAGTTGTAGCCAACTTCTATATCTAGCTTGTCCTAAAATTTATTGGTCATAGGCTTAATAGTTTAGGAGTTATGGCTTTTGGATGACTGATGTCAGGTTTTGCCAATTTTCTGTCTAGATCTGATTGATTGCATTATTTGACTGAGTTATGCTTTGAATCACCTCTTGGTGATAATAGAAGAGTTTTAGTAAATTTAATTGGCTTTCTAAATTATCTAGGATCATCCCTTTTGGTGGTCTAGATCTCTAGTTTTGATTGTTTGAAGTGGGAGGACAGAATCTGTCCAAATCTGGACAGAGCTGCCTTCTTTGTGTTGTTTGACCTTTACATGAATTAAATCATCTGAAGAGGATAATACCAAAGTTGTAGAAACTTTCAATAGCTTTCCAGAAAAGCTTAGATCACCCTGGTTGGATGTATATAGCTTCAGTTATGGTTAAATCTTGTGCTTGCTGTTCTGCTGTCCTTAAACTGCATATGTGAGATTATGATTGCTTTCATGTTGCCTTGCTTGGTGGCATTGTTAGCTCATGGTTCAGTGATGCTAGATTAACGTGTCTTGTATTACTTTCTCTTTTTCATACATGTGTATTGTGCATCTCATTTAGGTACGATAGATGATGAACACGTGGAGTGAAGGACATAATGATGGAACTAACCACAAGACGGTGTGGTGGACTAATCACGAAGGTGGAAGGACCAATCGAGTGCTTGGATGGGAAATGCTCGTCGAACAAGTGTCATCTAACAAACACTAACTTAGTGCTGAACCCCAGGCAAGCCCCGGAGCATCCCTAAGCCTCCATCTATCTCTTTTTATAAATGCACCGGTCTTTATTAAATCGTATGTTTGTGCATTTAAGTATAGGAGTTGGTTTGAAACCGTTGCTGCATATCTACCTTGTCTACTATATATGTGAACCTGATACTATTACTAGACAGGTGACCGATCTTATGCTTAGCCCTGCTTAGACCGGTAGAAGTCGGGTGATTTCCTGTCATCCGCGAGAAAGTCGGGTGATTTCCTGTCATCCGCGAGTGTAGGTGGTGACTGACGAGATCCACATGGTTGGCTATATGTGTCACCATGCCACAATGAAATAATGAGAGAATCAAGGCTAGGTAGCGGGGAGCTGCATGACATGGGTCATGTTGACTTCAGTGCTGCTTGCGACCGACTAGGACTGAGGCCACCAGACATCAGTTGATATTGAAAGACGTCGTCACATAGCTGGCCGGATAAGTCGTTCCGACCGCGAAGCCGAGTATTTCTTTCTGAGCTGGGAATTGGGTGTGATAAGGCAGACATATTCTGGAGGTAGGAAGGATGTGCGGAGACACCATCTTACCAAGGGCAGGTCAGGGACCTGATGCATCCTGGAAGTGGGTTTGTCTCTGAGAATATGGGCCCCTCCAAGCCCGCGATACATTATGACTCAGAAAGATTTAACGGTGACCCATGACGCCAGTGGCTCGGCTGACAGGGTTTGTGATTGGCATATTTGCCAGCTGGTACAATCGATTCGAATCGCCATCTCTCCTGGTTAGTGAGAAACTGAACTGATCTTCTGGTGAGGTAGAGGTTAACAACTTGAACATAATGATTATGGTGAGATGAGGTTGATATCTGTGGATATCAGAAATCATATGGTTTTATTGATTGCTATAATATCAAGTGATTGTTTAATATAGCTGCAAACCTTAGCTTAATAGATTAACTGAAATCGAAGCTGAATCACATCTAAAACTTATAAGTTGAGGAACTATTGTAGTAATGCTTTTCATGGAAAAATGTTGCTATCCTCTGAGCTCCACCAAATAAGCCTTGCATATCCTTGAGAGTCTTTTTATTTACTTCCTGTCGGGTAAGTCTAGCTGAGTACAATTGAGTACTCAGGGTTTTATTTCCAATGTTGCAGGAGGAATGCTTGGTTGACTAAAGAGTTAGTTCTATCCTTCGGGAGAGGAAGACTAGACCTTGGGCAAGGTCATGTTATTTGTCTCATCTATGTTGCTCTGACTGGTCGGTACTTGGCACTGTATTATAAAATTAAGCTTATGTAAAACGATTTCATTTCCGCTATTGAACTTTTATGTAAAAGTTTATCTTGTACTCTGATGTATTTGAAATATGTGCGAATCTGTGTATCATGTGTATGTGTACTGCTGAGTTTCTGCGATCCTTGGGGTATGTACTGTGTAAAAGTTTGAAATCCTTCGAGATTTTATGGACTACCGGGTTTATATTGGCTCAAGTGTGGCTTGATAGCTGGGAAAACAGCTGTCGCTGTACTTGTGCTCGTATAAATTGGTCGGTTCTGTTACACATTGTTTGACTTTACAATATATGAACTGCAAGTATGCTCATCCTTGTTATTGCCACTCCTATGAAGCTTCACTATAATCCTTAGTTGTAGGAAGGCATAAAATCATTAATGTCTTAAGTAAGATCTATAAATACCACATATATTAAGAGACTTGATGGTGTCATACAATTAAGCTCTGAGTTTTATTTTGAAAATTTGCAAAACTCTGGAATATTGGTACAGTGAAGAATTTGAGACATAGTGCTTAACTTGATTATTCTGTCTTTCGATTGCTCAAGACTAATGTAAAAGCTGTAAAGCTCCATAGTTAAAGGTAAAATGGATAAGTTCGAGAGTTAGAGCAGTTTTGTCTAATCCGGAGGAGAATTTCTATTTGAAAGCATGTGTACTTTTTAGGTGTGAAAGCATTCTAGCAACTCCTGATCCAAGTTTATTAGTAATTAGGCTTAGGGTGTTTGCCAAGGGATTGGCAAAAGGTAAGCTTGGGGGTATTATTGACGGTCGATAACGTCAACTTTTATTAGAACTTTAAACATGAAAGGACACATGAATACACACTAGTCTAGGGTTTTAACTGATAATTTTTACGAGTTTTGCATATTCTTTATTTTCTAGGTAGTATTCCAGAAAAGCGTAAAAGAGGGATTAAAGTGCGTAAAAGTCACGAAACTTAACACCGACGGAAACCCTCGCAATCAACTTCTAGAAGGGTCTAGAGACAACATGACGAAGATGGGCCCGAAAGCCGACAGTTGGGCGCCTGGCGGCGCACCTATGGGGCCGGCTGGCCCCACCCTGCTAGGGTTTGGCCACCGCCTTCTGCAGTCTTCCATCACCGCCTTTGAGGAGTCATATCCACCCTATGTTAAGTCGGTTTGATCCAACGGCGTACGTTCATCCCACCGGGCTATAAATAAAGGGGCAGACCCCTCCCTGGAGGCATCCCCTATTCCTGAGCTTCAGTTCAATATCTCCAGTTAGGGTTAGATGTAGCAATTAGGAGAGACTAGTTCTTCTAGATCTAGTCTTGTTTAGAGATTAGAGAGATAGAGTAGGAAAGTAGAGATTCTGGAGGAGTTCCGGCCTGTCGGTGCTTCTTCGTGGCTATATTCTTCTGGATTCAGCTTCCTCGCCCGGAGCTACGTTCTGAGGTACTTTTGTATTCAACATTCTAATTCAAGTAAGCAGTTGTTCTTATTTGTTCTAAAGTTTGCAACTCATATTGAGTGCTTTGATCTTTAGGACCCTATATATTGAAGTTGTATTTCGTAGTGTAGGCGTGGTGCCTAGGCTAGGTTTACTTGTGAATGTCCCCTGATTGGCCGGATAGTGGTAGATCGCGTAGGTGACAGCTACGTTGAGTCCTTTGTAGTCCACTTCTTGTTTATAGGATCGATAGGTGTATAAGTGCTTGGTAGGAGAGAACTCTGATTTCTGCTCTTATTCAGGTCACTGCCCAGTTAGAACGGTATTATACAAAGCTTGTCGGTTGTTGGAACTAGATAGTCAATAGCTATTTCCTCTTTCTTAATATTATCTATCCTAATTGTTGGTTTAAGTCTATAGTCTTGGTCATTATCACCTGCTGTTCCCTATGGATACGATATTTAAAACCTCCGGATGAGGTGCTACATCGGTATAGTATCTGTGCGCTTGCTGATAATCTGATAATAATAATATTCAATAGATTGCAGTTAATTTATACCAACACCCACTGGGCTATAAATAAACGGGCAGGCCCCCTCCCTGGAGGCATCAAGTCACTTACAAGCCATCCAAAGCCTCTCTAGTTCATTAGAGCCTCTCTAGTTCATAACTTTAGCCTAGTTAGATTAGAAGTAGAAGAGTTCTAGTTCTTCAGCGGGATCTGGAGCCCCTGGCGTCTGTCTGGAGCGCAGAGTTTGGTATAGTTCTAGTTCTTTTCTCTTATTATATTCAACATTATGATTTGGGAAACATTGTTCTTAATATATGTTTTTAATTGCAATAGTCATTGTTCACTTTTATTATATGTCTAGCATAGTTAGTTTGATCCTATTGAATTTATGTAATTTCTCGTATAGCATTCATCCAAAGATATCGTGGATGAATGATTGGCAGTATGTAGACGTGGTGTTTAGATATATTACTTATCTGCGAGTGCACCCTGATGTGCCGGGTCGTGTGGTAGTTCACGTAGGTGACAGCTACGTTGATTCCTCTGTAGTCCACCCCCCTCCCCCCCGTATGTAGGTCTAGCAGAGCGCGGTCGCGAAGGAGGTGACCCTTGTGTCTTAATATCCTCATTAGATGATGCTCCTTTACATTTAATCATGATGTAGGTAGATCTAAACAATGATTGCTAGATGTAATTGCACTAATCATAGTATTCATTGACGTAGTTATAGAATTAATTTAGATATTAATTCCTTTATCTATCCATTGGCTAGCTATTATTATGAATAGATGAGCTCTGATGTTTACCTATTTATGATGATGACTGATCATATTTATCCTATAAATCTTTATCATGTGACTTATCCCTGCTATGAGTAGGATTATAGTTATGGTTTATGTAACACCCTAAAATTTGCTTTTATTAAAATAGGGATAAATTGATTTATTTATGCAATTGTTTGGCATATTAACCTGGCAAATAATAATTTTTAGCAATTAAAATAAATCATAGGAATTAGAGACATGATTTGTTGCATCCATGCTGCTCAAAGATATTTTGTTTGATTTGCACTTTATTGAGATTTGAAAATATTCAAATGTATTTGGAAACCTATTTGAAAATGAGTTGAAAAAAGAGGAGAAACAGAAACCTCACCCCTCCTCTCTTTCGGCCCAGTCGAGGCCCAGCTTCTCTGCCGCCCCCTCCCCTCTTCCTTTTTCCCCCGCTTGGGCCGAAGGCCACCCGAGCGTCGGTAGGCCGGCCCATCTTCCTCGCGCAGGCGCCCTTCTCCTTTGGCTGCCATGCGGGGCCCGCTGCTCAGAGTCGTCCCCTTCCTCCCTCTGGAGTCCGAGCAGGACTCGATGTCCAACCGACCGCCACCGGAATTTTCAGACGAGTCCGTCCTGAGCACGTCACCCTCCGCCCTATATAGGTCGGCCGAGCCCTGCCGTCCCTCCCCACAAGTTCCCGAGCAAGCCACGCCCTCCAATCGTGCCCTTGCCGCAGCCACAGAGCCGCCGTCGCCCCGAGCTCCGCCGTCGCCGTCGATTTCGCCAACGAGAAGTCTCTCCGTCGAAATTGGTTGCCCTCCAAGCTTCGCAGCGAGGTCAGGGATCTTTCCGACCCCTTCTCCCTCAGTTTTGTGCACTGCAGCCATGATGCCGAGCTTCGCCGCCGCCATAGTTCCGCCACCTAGCTCGCCGCATCCTCTCCGAGCTACCTCTGTGGCAACCGAAACCATAGATAGGTTTAGCTTGAGCTCCTCTTGCTCCCCGACCAGATCCCGAGGTGAACCGAGCTTCCAACCCCCGAAAACGCCGTCTCCGGCCATCTTCCGGCGAGGAACCGGCCGGGCGCCGCCCGACTCCGGCGACCAAGGCCGCCCCTCTTTTTCCCCGATCTAACCTACGCCGTCCACGGCCGATCCAACGGCTCACAGTGAGAGATACCCCTTCGCCGGCAATTTTGCAGAAAACCCCCTGAGCTTTTTAATGTTCTAACCCGCAGTCCCTTGGCGTCTTTGGTCAAATACGCTTTTGTTTTCGGAAAACATATTTTCCTCGGGTTAGATTCAAAAATACGTTTTCAATATTTGCAGATTTGCCACTCGGTTTATTTTGGCCATAAAATATTCATTTTAACTCCGATTTGATCCGTTCAAGTCTCGTTAGATTCGTAATTTCGTAATCTACCTAATGATGCTGCTGTTGTACATGTTTTCAACTTTTAAAATTCGAGATTAGATTTAATCTATTATTTTATTAAAGTAAAACTTGTTTATTTCATAACTTCTCCGTTTGAACTCCGATTTTCGTGATCTTTATATCGTTGGAATCGTAGCGACGCGTAGATTATTTTTATACCCTTTTCAATCTGTTTTTCCATTGTTAGTGTACTGTTTCTAATATAGATCTTGTTTGCTTCGTGTATAATTGCCTCGATGATTGTGTGGTGATTTTATGATCGAGTTCAGACGGTGAGCAATACGTTGGTGATCAAGAGTACACTGAGGATCCAAGTTCTCCAGAACACCTTGATCAAGGCAAGTATAGCATGGACCATCCTTGTTGCCTATTCACCTTAATCACTAAATTCATGATGCATGTGTCTACCTTGGCAACCATAGTGTTTATTCCTAGTTTTGATGAACTGATCCTTGTTACCTATGAGATTGCATTTGAGTAGTGATGCTAGTGCTTGATGATGCCATGATCTTATGAATTTGATTAATTAATTATGAGATAAAGATTAAAAGATGCATTTTAGCAACATGGACTAAGGACTTAACTGTAAGTATGACACCGGGACTTACAGCGCAACCATGAGGGTCATATGGCTCTGACTTTAGTTAAGTATGAAGTTACTTTCTATCATGTTGTTAATCTTGAAAGGTTCCTTGCCGAGCTGGTTATTTTGCGGCTCCTGTCTTTGTGTGTACTGCTGCGTGTGTGTGCCACTAGAAGGAGGGCTCTACCACCCCTTGCCATTGCGCCCGGATTGATTAGTGGCATGTTAGGAAGGCTTTTGAAAGACTTCATAGTGTACCCTGCCGCACTTCCTTGGTGAGGTGACATGGGAGTCATGAGCCTTGGCATATGGGAATCACGACTTATGGTGAAAGTGTGCAACCTCTGCAGAGTATAAAACTGATATATCAGCCGTGCTCACGGTCACGAGCGGCCTTGGACGTCTTACAGGAACTTAACTAATTTAATATTAATTTATTTGGAGTTTCTATTGATGTTTATTCCATATTAATTATCATGTTTATATGATCATGCAAATCTTGTTCCTCGGTATATTCTATTGCTGCTACTCAAAATGCTAAAACATGATCAACTAAAAGCAACCGCTGTCAAACCAGTGTCTTGTCTTATTTGAGCCTCATAAACCCATGTTATTCTTGTTGAGTACGACATGTACTTACGCTTGCTTTATTTTTCATATTTGGATAAAAATCCCGGATGGGTAACAGATGACTATGATGATTCTTCTGAGGATTATTAGGATTGTGTTCACCAGTCAACTATTCCCTGTGGATTGGAGATTCTGCGAGAGAGTTATCTATATGATTCCGCTGTTATTAATGTAAAGACTCTGTGATATTATTCATTATATATTAAACCTTGTGATGGTACTATGTAATTTGTCGCTTATGTGTGTGATTGATCTCTGGGCGCATATAAGTTGGTTCATTCAATTTTATCCTTAAAATTGGATGTGACAGATTGGTATCGGAGCATAGGTTGACTGTAGGACACAAGCCTAGATAGAGTGGACATTTTAGGATGTGGTTTCCTCATCTTATGCATGCTTTCTACCTTAACCTTGATAATTGCTAATTTATGTGCTTCCCTTACCCTTATTCCATTATGAGAATTTGATTTCTCTTCTTATTCTAAGATCTATCATGCTTTCATGCTTTCTCACCTTGTTCTATTATGAAAATTTTAATTTCATTCTCATTCTACCTCTGTCTTGGTCGAAAATTAAGAAGATGAGATATGATCGCCAAACCTCCCACAAGCGTGTTGGAGAAGCCAAGCCACAAGCCTGACTGCCAATGTGAGGATGAACTTAGGAATCAAGAAAAGATGCCCAAGCTCGATAAGAAGAATCAAGATAGGAGTCCAATTAGATAATAGAACGATTTAGATGTGAGTCAAGTTGAGTCGAGTCTTGTGTGCGTGTGAATTTTATGTGCTCGTTGCTTTGTGCTTATGAATTATGTGTGATTTGGTTTTTTGTAATGAGTGTTGAGAATTATGGGCAAGTCTCTAATTCTCTTAATTAAAAGATTTAGGGTATAAAGATTGTTAAATAAATAGTTGGGATAAGAGTTTGCCATATGCAGAGTTCTCTTATAATAATAGTTACCAAAAGAGTCTCAAGATGGCACCGTTCGAGGCTTTGCATGGTCGTAAATGTAGAACACCTTTATTTTGGAACCAAACCGGAGAAACTCAAGTGTTTGGACCAGCAGTGTTGAGAGATGCAGAGGAACAAGTTGCGAAAATTAGAGAAAACTTGAGAGTGGCTCAGTCGCGACAAAAGAGTTATGCAGACACAAGAAGAAGAGAACTGACATTTGAAGTAGGCTTTTGCATTAGCGGTATATGTTGTAGATTTAAGTCCTACTAGACCTTCCCAGTAGTATAAATATAAATTGACAACCTGGTAATACTCTAGGTAAAATGCTACAATGGTATAATTATCTGTCCGCTTGCAGAATTGTTCTTTAGTTCATATTCTTATATTTATTTCTGCCTAGTCACACGAAATAATAGATTCATTTAATACTTTATTCCTAACTAATATAATTAGGGATGACAACCTATTTCAATGCTTAGGGATGTTGGTGAGAGATAAGTGGCTAGCTGCTAATGGCAAGTTAATTTAAGTACCATGTGTTTTTAATGTTGTTAAATAGTGATGACGTTAAAAAATGCCAACAGTGTCCTAGCACTATTCCTTCTTTAACCATAAAATGACATTTTTCGCAATTAAGGACTAAGTGTTTTTCTTCACATTTTTGCAAAACCTTGTCTAAATTTTCAAGACAATCATCGAAAGTTTTTCCATAAACAGAAAAGTCATCCATGAAAACTTCCATGATTTCTTTAATCATATCAGAAAAGAAAGACATCATGCATCTTTGAAAAGAGGCTGGTGCATTACACAATGCAAAGGACATCCTACGGTAGGCATAGGTTCCATAAGGACAGGTAAAGGTGGTTTTGCTCTGATCATCAGGGTGGATAGGAATTTGATGATATCCAGAATATCCATCAAGGAAGCAAAAGAAAGAGTGGTTTGCCAATCGCTCTAACATCTCATCGATGAAGGGCAAAGATAAGTGATCTTTCCTTGTTGCCTTGTTGAGTTTTCTATAATCTATCCACATCCGCCATCCAGTGACGGTTCTCTGGGGGATTAAGTCATTCTTGACAACCGTCATGCCTCCCTTTTTAGGCACAACTTGAACTAGGCGTACCCACTCACTATGCGGCACAAGATAAATAATCCCGGTGTGCAATAGCTTCAAGACCTCTTTCTTTACAACCTCTCTCATCGCATTGTTGAGCCTACGCTGGGGCTCTCTAGATGGTATAATATTAGGATCAATTGGAATGTGGTGGGTGCAAAGAACAGGATTGATTCCTTTCAGATCTTGGAGTGAATAGCCAAAAGCTGATCGATGCTTTTCCAAGATAGTGATCAAGCGAATGGTCTCTACTTGGGAGAGTTTATCACTTATGATCACTGGAGATTGCATGTCTCCATCTAGGAAAGCATATCTAAGACCGGCTGGCAATGGCTTGAGCTCAATAGGAGGTTTAGGTGGCACTAGGAATTCATGAAGGGGTAAAGGTTCTGGATTTTCGGCTTCTTCCTCAATGAAAAACTCCTCATCTTCTTTAAGATGGGATTCTCTCAGAAAATCAAGGGCTGCCACCGTGATCTCACTAATTGGATCAGGCACAGGACATGGCTCAGTCTTAGCATTTAAGGAACGGGTGATGGACAAAGGGAATCTAAAGTTTGGTCCTAGTTGAACATTGATTGTCCCTGTCTGTTCTTCTTGAATAAGTCTTCCAATTGGTTGGCCTATCAACAGGTCAAACTCCATGACGTCAAAGATATAAAAACTTAGATGGAACATGGTGTCGTTTACCCGGATAGGAAGCACATATAAAATGCCCAAACTTGGAATAATTTGCTCGGAAGAACTTTTCAAGAGCTTTGTTGGTGGGGTTAGTGGCATGTTTATTGATAAATCTTGAGCAAATGATGCTGACATGTTACTAACACCCACAACTGGATTGTAGAAAGCTCCAAAAGGGCGTTTATGGATTTGGCATTTGATTAAGACAGAAGGTGAGTCCAATCGGATCACATCAGAGGAAACCTCTGATTCTTCTAGCCAATCATTGCAGATTATGGCTACAAGCTCTCTTGTGGTCTTTCTACAGAAGGCTACTTCAGGAGGTTCTATAGGTTCTAAAGATGGTTTCTTGGACTCCTGAGGCTTCTAAATCATATGGAAGTGAGAGGTTGTTGGTATAAATTAACTGCACTCTACTAAATATTATTATTCTCAGATTATCCATAAGCGCACAGATATAATACTGATGTAGCACTTCACCCGGAGGTTTTAAATATCGTATCCACAAGGAACAGTAGGTGATAATGACCAAGCCGATGAACTTAACCCTACAATTAGGCTAGATAATATCGAGAAAGAGGAAATAGCTAATGATTATCTAGTTCCAACAACCGGTAAGCTTTGAATAATATCGTTCTAACTAGGCAGTGAAATGAATAAGAGTGGAAATCAGAGTTCCCTCCTACCAAACACTTATACACCTATCGATCCTATATCAACGGGAAGTGGACTACAGAGGAATCAACGTAGCTGTCACCTACGTGAACTACCACTATCCGACCAATCAGGGGACATTCACAAGTAAACCTAGCCTAGGCACCGCGCCTACACTACGAAATACTACTTCAATCAAGTAATCACCAAGATCAAAGCACTCAGTATGAGTTGCAAACTTAAGAACGAATAAGAACAAATGCTTACTTGAATTAGAAGTTGAATACAAAAATACCTCATAACGCAGCTCTGGGCGAGGAAGCCGAATCTCGAAGAATACAGTTACGAAGAACCGCCGACAGGCTGGAACTCCTCCAGAACTCTACTCCTCTACTCTATCTCTCTACTTCTCTAAACAAGACTAGATCTAGAAGAACTAGTCTCTCCTAATTGCTACATTTAACCCTAACTGGAGATATTGAATTGAAGCTCAGGAATAGGGATGCCTCCAGGGGGGTATGCCCCTTTATTTATAGCCCGGTGGGATGAACGTGGGCCGTTTGATCAAACCGACTTAACGTGGGGTCGAGATGACACCTCAAAGGCGGTGGAGGAAGACTCCAGAAGCCGAGGGCCAAAACACTAATGGTGGGGCCGGTCGGCCCCACCCTGGCGCCAGCCGGTGCCCCACTGTGGCGGTTCGGGCCTAATTTCGTCGTGTTGTCTTCTTGGGCCTCCTGCAGTCTAATGGTGCATGTGTTGCCGTAGATTTTGATTCCGAACTCCGAATAAACAAATGATAGGTCCGTTTCGATTGTCTCGACGAGCCTGTCATAATGGTGCAGTCAAATTACTTATTTGAGATACTTTATTGATGAAAAATTGCATATTCCTACAATACAAGTGGGAACACCAAAACTCGTGGAACTCATTAGAATCAAAACCTATAACTATGCTTTGTGATTCATTTTGTGTTAAATCATGCTATAGTTGATGGTTATTTTTAGTACTTAACGACCGTCAACAGAGGTGTTTCCAAAATCGGAGAAAAGATCTTCTTCTATGTCAAGTATAAAGTCCGAAAGCGGAGTATCCTCCTTTTCCATAGGGTTAGAAATCTGGATAGCTGAGGATTGGGATGTTGATGGTAAAGGTTCATGTTCAGCTACCATATGCTCTTCTTCTAACTTCTCCTCCAGTTGGTTATCTAAGATGTTGTCTAGGATCCTTCGTGCAAAAGATCCTCCCGAAGAGTAGTTGAGATGCTTCTTGGATTTTCTTCTCAGACCCACAAAGAAGTGTTGAATGAGAATCGGGTCTGGTATGGATAGGTCTGGTCCAGATTTTATGAGATCGTTAAAACATTCCCAGGATGTGGCCAAAGAGTCATTATCTTTCTGTTTGAAAGATAGGATCTTGGTTCTGAGGTTGACAATTTTGGAAAGGGGGTAGAATTCGAGACAAAAGTCTGAACGAAGTTTTTCCCAATCTCCTCCTTCTTTCTCTATTGGATTTCCTTTTGCCTATTGTTGGTATAAGATAACTCAAACAAATAAACACTAGGATTATCTGCAAGTGGACAGATACCGATGTAGCACTTCACTCAGGAGTACTCCAGGTATCGTTATTTATATTTTATTACAAGGAAAACAGGATGACTAGAATCTAGACTTAACTCCTGAGCTGCTATCAAGGACGAAGAAAATAGGTGCTATAGGAGATTGCTAAGGCTTCTAGTTCTAATCCTCACAAGATATGATATGATTGTTCTTAAAGGGATATTACTATAGGAATACACCAGCAAAGGGTAAATTCCTTAGTAATAGAAACCTGCGGTCCTACTGACGGGAGATGCACTATGTAAGACTCAACAAGGCTAGGTCACCATCGCGATCTACCACTGATCTGGACAGTATAGGGCATTTACGAGTAATTATAGTCTAAGCACCACGCTTAAACTATAAATAACTACTTCAATCAAGGAGCTACCAAGACAAAAGCACTCAAAAGAATCGTAAACCTCAAGAACAATAATAACAACGTTACTCACTTGGATTAGAAGTTGAACTCCGAAGAAATCTTCGGAAACAAGTCCCAAAGAAGGACTTGAATTCGCGTGCCGGGTACCAGAGTACCCAACATCGACGCAGAAACACTCTTTCCAAATAAGGCCCGGCCAAACAAGCGCCAACAAAGGTCCATACGGGTGCCACTCGTAAAGCCCACAATGGAGCCGTACGGAAACACTGTAACACCCGAAAAATTGCATTATTTTTAAATAGTGGGAATTAATTTAATTATGCAATTGTTGCTTGTTCAAACATAGGGAAATAATATTTATTGAGATATAAAATGAACCTAGGCCATATACATGTATGTTGCATTCATGCTGGAGAACTGTTTTATTTTGATGCTTGGTTTGTATTTGAATTTCCAGTATTCAAAATCCCAATTTGAAAATCCTTTTGAAAATGTAATTGGAAAATAGAAAGCAAATTAGAAAAACTCTCCCCTCTCCTATCTGGCCCAAGCAGCAGCTTGGCCTGCTTTCCACTCCCTGGCCCCAGCCGGCCCAGGCCTGATGGCCCGAGGCCCAGCTCGGCCGGCCTGCTCCCTCCCTCTTCCTTACCCTGTCTGTGACTGACGAACGCGGCCCACACACCCTCTGGCTGACGAACCGGGCCCGCGTGGCAGTCCTTCCTCTTCCCCCTTCCTTCTTCCCCTATGCGCCAAAGCAGAGCACGGCCGAGCTAGCGCAGGCATCCCCTCCCTTCTCTCCGTTGCAGCTGACAGCCGGGCCCCCACGCGCGGTCTCACTGCCTCGTGGGACCCACAGGTCAGTGCCCTCCCCTGTTCCCCTCCGATAGCTCGCACAGAGTCCGCCGCGGGGAGAAACGGACGAAGCCGATTTCGTCGGAGCATCGAACTCCGTTTCAATCCGCTATTTCCCCGCGCCTCAGGTATATAAGCTCTGGCGAACCCCTGCTGCCACCACCACGCAACCCTAGTAGCTGCCGCCTCTCTGCCCACGCACGAACAGAGCCGCCGCCGAGCTCTTCCGCCGCCGAGGCCAAATTGGCGAGCGTGGGTCACTTCAACTGCACCGTAAGCCCTCTGGAAGGTTCATCTTGATCTCATGAGCTCGCCGAGCCCTTTTCTCCCTTGATTCTTGCACTGACACACCGCCGCAATCGTTTCCAGAGCGCCGCCGGCCGAGTTCCGCCCGCCGCCGTCGAACTCCTGCTCCCGGAGGATTTCCGTCGAATTGGACCGGTTCTGGAGCTTCGTACCGAGGTTAGGATCCTCCTCGACATATTCCCTTCCGTTTTCGTGCACCAAATCGCTGCTGGTCATCATACCGCCATCATGCCGCCACCGCCGAGCGCGCTGCTCTCTCCTCGAGCCGTAATCGCCCGTCCCGATGCCCTAGACGAGTTCCCCATCGAGCTCTCTTCCTCCCGGACCTATTCCCGTGGTGAACGATGTGCCGTAGGCCGTTTTCCGATTGCGCCGCCCAACTCCGGCCATGGCGCCACCGCGCCGGCTCTGCTCCGGCCGGGAGCACCGCCACCCCTCCTCTCTTTTAATCTAATTCGCCGATTTTGAATCGGACGGCCGAGAGCAGCCCATACCGATTTGGCCGGCGTTTTTGCGAATAACCCCCTATAGTTTTTAATGCTTAACCCGCAGCCCTTAGCGTATTCAGTAGATTACGTTTTCTATATTTGAAGCCGTATTTATTTTCGGTATATATGAAAATGTGTTTTCAGATTTGAAATCAAAACTGTTTTGTTCGTAGTTTCTCCGTTTTAATTCCGATTTGGATGATTCAAATTGCGTTAGATTCGTAATTTGATGATCTACCAGTTAGTACCACTGTTTCATATGTTATTAACTTTTAAAATTCGAGATTATATTTAATTTATTATTATTCTATTATAAATCTTGTAAAATTCATATCTTCCTCGTTTTAAATCCGATTTGCGCAAACTTTATATCGATGTGATCGTAGTGACGTGTAGATTTGTTTTATAACCTTTTTAATTTATTTTCTCTCTGTTGGTGTACTGTTCTAATCAATAGCTTTGTTTGCTCTGCATGATTGCCCTGGATGTGTGTATGTTGATTTGGTGCTCGAGTATAGACGGTGAGCTTTACGTGGGTGATCAAGATCAGTACTTCGACAACCCAGATCACCAGGAGTTTGCTGATCAAGGCAAGTATTAGTATGGATCATCCTTGTTGTCCTATTCACCAAATAAATAATTGCATTTGCATGTGTCTTCCTTGTTAACCATAGTTACTTCCTGGTTTTGTTATCCTGTTCCTTGCAACCTTTAGGATTATGCATATGGTAATTGATGCTAGTGCGTTATTGATATCATGATCATGTAAACTGATTAATTGAATATGCAATAAAGATTAAAAGATGCCTTTTTAGCAACATGGAACTAGGGGATTCGAGCATAGTTTTGTGATGCTCAAAATCCTTCACCTTTGGTAATGATCTGTAAGTATGACATCGGGATTGACAGTGCAACTATGAGGGCTACATGGCTCTGGTTTTAGTCAAGTATGGGTACTTTTTCTAGCTTGTTAGAGGTTACCGAAAGGCGTGATGGGACCCGCCGACTCGGGTATAGTGCGGCTCCTGTCCGAGTGCGTATAACCTGCGTGACCTTGTGCCACGAAGAAGGGGGGCTCTACATCTGCTTGCCGGGTCCCTAGCGGCCCTAACTTGTTAGGGAAAGTTCTTTGAAAGTCCATAGTGAAACCCTGCTCACTCACCTTGGTAGTGTTATGGGAGTAATTAACCCGAGCAACTGGGAATCACGGCTCATAGTGAAAGTGCACAACCTCTGCAGAGTGTAAAACTGGTATACTAGCCGAGCACACGGTCACGAGTGGCCTTGGACATCTTATGGAGTAGTTATCTTTTGGGGTGATGCTTACTTGTTGCTAATCTACTTATTGCTACTCATTAATTATGTTTACTATGATCATGGGAATGGGCTTATTCACTTGTTGCTATCCAACTGCATAAAAGATGATTAATTAAAAGCAACCTGCTGTTAAACCCGTGTCAACCCTTTTGAGCCTCATGAACTCATGCTAGTCTTGTTGAGTACGACATGTACTTACGCTTGTTTATTTTTCATTACTTAGTTAAAAATCCCGGATGGGTAACAGATGGTGATAGTGATGAGGACTACCCAGAGGACTACTAGACTTGTGCTTCACCAGTCAACGTCCCTGTGTTATGGAGCTACCGCGAGAGTTATCTTTATTTTCCGCTGTGTAATGACTTTGATATTATTCGCTATGTATTAAACATTGGTTATGATACAATTTATGCAATTTGTTGGCTTATGTGTGTGACTGATCTCTGGGCGCACATAGATTATGCATCCCATTTTATCCTTAAAATTGGGTGTGACAAACACGTCCTCCTTGAGTGCACGAGCCCCTCGGAGGGATTCCCCGATTCGCTCGAGCCTTAACGACAGGGCTCGGGAAAATGGAACCCTCGGGCAATGACTTCCGATTCACCCAAGCCGATCGCTATGCGCAGAACCCTCGGGCACAATCCTCCGATTCGCCCAAGCATCCTACTGAATGCTGCCGCCTCGGGCGATTAACTCCTGATTCGCCTGAGCTCTCTACAAAACGTGATCCCCCTCGGGTGTGGCTCTCTGATTCGCCCGAGTCCTACCCACGTCAGCAGCGCAATCTTGCAGTCCAAGGGACCTTTCTGACAGCTTTACGAGCGCGGTCCCATTGAGTGGACCCCTCAACGCAACAGCGCCTCACACGCGCACGCCTACCATACCAACTGCCATATCTCCTCTGATAACCGATTTGATGGCCCACTACTTCTAGATCACCACAGGGACAGTCCACTGTGTGGCGTCACGATGACGAAGAGATTCGCCAACTACGACAGCGACAGCCTATACCCCTGTCATACACACGGCGCAAGGAAAGGAGGAGCATCGACTGTTCGGCCAACCCAGGAGAATGGGCAAAGCTTACGTCCGGGCCCGCCTACCCCTCGGAATGTATTGCACATGGGAGGAAATGCGCCCGAGGGATGACACTCGCGCCGTTCCATCCCATCTCGCTCCCAACGCAGGCAAAGACTCCCGAGCCTCAGAAGTCAGTACTCGAGGGCCAACCCGTCTTCTCATCACACTATGCAGGGTGAACAGCAGTCGGATACAATGCCATGACGCCATGCCATGCTGCGGCCATGACCAAGACTGTGCACCGCCTTGGAACTCACCAATCAAACAGTGGAAGATCATTCGAATGACCATAGCCATGTCCCCAAAGTACCAAGTTGGGACCGTGGCTGACGATAGGCGTCAGTCTTAGTGGTCACCGCCACTCCAAGTACTATTTCTATAGCAAAATACATGTAACTCTTGCCTCTCCCTTGTGGCTATAAAAGGAAGGGTAGAGGCCAACCTCAGGGACGACTTCGCGTCACCTACAACACCCTACTGTCATAGAACACATAGCACACACACACAAGAGACTTGGGAGCTTCTCCCTCTCTCGCCTAGGCTTGTAACCCCTACTACAAGCACCCCGGTGCAAGGCAACACGACCCGTCCCACATTGGACGTAGGGTATTT
This sequence comes from Eremochloa ophiuroides, assembly GCA_038502445.1. Classification (NCBI taxonomy): domain Eukaryota; kingdom Viridiplantae; phylum Streptophyta; class Magnoliopsida; order Poales; family Poaceae; genus Eremochloa; species Eremochloa ophiuroides. The sequence goes on along the minus strand of JAHLJS010000001.1, from coordinate 32,472,891 downwards.
CTAGTCCGAACCAGTATAACTCCCTGTGTTCCCCCTTGCACACCATCCGTAACCTCAACCGCAAATCACAAGTTTACTAGCCGGTGTTGGCACCCGCTAATCCTAACACCAATAGTTGGCGCGCCAGGTAGGGGGCTTTTGTGTGTTGATTCAGGTTACGGATCACAGCCAGCTTCCCTGCGCTTCCTGCTGGCGTGGTGCTCCAGTTCGGGAGCCTTGAGTTCATGGCCACTGGCCGCGATTTCGAAACGATCCTCCACCCGACCGAGCCCCGTGTCATCACCATCCTGACCCCGGCCCAGCGAGAGGCTGGGGAAGGGACCCCGGTGACACCTCCACCCGCTCTGGGGGACGGAGGGAACGCCACGCGTCACTCCCGCCGAGCCAGGCGGGGGAGGCATCCCCGGGTCAACCCACGTCCCGCCGCGGGAGACGCGACCCACCCGGTGCCCCCAGTGCGGGACACCGCCATAGCGCTTGCTGCCAACCCAACGCCACGGGCGGTGGTAGCTACGCGCCCCCCACTGCTTTGCGGAGAGATGTGTGTGGGACTGCTGCATTGCCCGCCATTTCCCTTCATCCTCAGTGGGGAAGGCCAGTGACGCCGTCACCATTTCCTTTCGGGCTTCGCAACGCTGCGGACGCCCACGTCCGTGCCATTCGTGCCCAGCAGCGCGGCCTAGGGATGATGCCCATCCATCACCTAGAGAGTCTGGACGACCTCTACGACTCCCCGCTGTCCTCTCCAGGGAGCACCCCCAGGGCGTGCAGCAGCAAGGAGATGGACTCCAGCGCCAGCTGCGCCCTGCCGAGTACCCAGAAGGATGGGACCGCTACAGTCGCGTCACACCGTCGCGATGGGATCCCAACAGCGACGACAACGATGATTTCTGGGACAACGTGGACTTCACCGGTGTCCACGACCCCCAAGCTTTCCTCCCCCTCATTGATGCGTGGGATAACACCCTCAGCGTCTATGACTCCGATGAGAGCCTCATCGACCCCTCCCGGGAGTGTTATCACCTAGTGTACCCAGAGGAAGCCTTGTTGGAGGATGTCCACTCGGAGGAGGAGGAGGAGGAGGCCCCTACGGAGTAGCAGCAACCACCGCAGCTACAGCTGCATACGCCACCTCCACTGGCTCCTTGCCCCGCGCCCTCGAAGGACCCGGGAGCCGGGACGTCTCGCCTTCCTCATCGACTTCTAGAGCTAGAGCAGCTGCACGAGCTCGAAGCACGGATGGACGAAGACCGCTTGCGCCTCGCTCAGCTTCGGGCCGCGCTGGAGCACGAGGAGGAGCGGGGAGTCAGCGGAGCAGCATGACGCCGAGCTCGTGATGTCCACGCCCGCATCACCGCTGATGACGGGGCTAGAACGCCTGGAGTTGCGCCCCGAGCAAGCCGAAAGCTCACGGAGGCTGCAATGCTTCTCCGGAGCATGCCCGAGCCCTCCACCGCGGAGGCACGACAGCTCAGGGACCAGCTCAAGGACCTCATGGAGGACGCCACTGTCCTCCAGGCAGAGAGCTCGGCATCACGACACCGCAGAGCCGAGGAACACCAGCATGGAGCCCTGGCGCGCCATGAACGAGAGGCCTCGGTACATCTCGAGGCCCCGCGGGCGCCCTCGGTCCACCAGCGGCTTGGCAAGGATATAGACGTTCGCGCCATTCTTCAGGCCCGCGGGCGGCGGAAGATGGACGGAGCCGCACGAGGCTTCAACGTCCACCGGGGAGGACGCTACGACTCCGACGAGGAACGCGCGCCCTCACCCGAGCCACCGGGTCCTCGCGTCTTCAGCGAGACCATCCGGAGGGCCAAGTTTCCGCCCCGGTTCTGACAACCGGTCAACAACACCAAGTACTCGGGGGAGACGAACCCCGAGCTTTGGCTAGCGGATTATCGTCTTACGTGCCAACTCGGTGGCGTGCAGGATGACCTCATCATCATCCGCAACCTTCCTTTGTTCCTAGCCGACTCTGCGAGAGCCTGGCTGGAACACCAGCCCCCTCGGTAGATCTTCGACTGGAGCGACCTTGTCAAGATCTTCGTGGGGAACTTCCAGGGCACGTACGTGCGCCCTAGCAACTCCTAGGACCTTCGGAGCTGCCAGCAAAAGCCGGGCGAGTCCCTCAGGGACTATATCCGGTGATTGGCCAGGCAGTACAACGAGCTGCCCCAGGTCGCCGACTTCGACGTCATCGGAGCTTTTGCTGCAGGGACGACCTGCAAAGAGCTTGTTCATGAGCTAGGGCGCCGGACCCCCACCAGCATCTCCAAGCTCATGAAGATCGCCAGCAGCTTCGCCTCAGGCGACGAGGCGATGGGAGCCCACTTCTCCGACCCCAAGGAAAAGCGGAAGGAGGAAGTCCCCGAGGGCACCTCTTGCTGAGGCCCCAACAACAACAACAACAACAAGTGGAAGGGAAGGCTCCCCTCCGCGATGACTCCCTTGTGACTGCAGCCGAGCCCAAGGGAAACCAGCCGCCCTGAGGCCGCTTCGACGAGATGCTCACTAAGCCGTGCCCTTACCACAAGGGTCTGGTGAATCACACACTCGGAGAGTGTGTGATGCTCAAGAAGCACTACGGGCGGCAGGCGTTTAGGGGCGACGCCGGCAAGAAGCCTGCAAAAGACAAGGAGGACCAGAGAGGGAAGGACGGCGAGTTCCCGCCTGTCGACAAGTGCCTCATGATCTTTGGTGGGCCGGGAACCGCTCCCACGCCTCGTCAGCGAAAGCGTGAATGTCGGGAGGTCTACACCGTCGGGCCAGCGATGCCACGCTTCCTCGACTGGTCCCTCGACGCCATCACCTTCAACCGGGACGATCACCAGGACCACGTCCCATCGCCGGGGCACTACCCGCTTGTTGTCGACCCCGTCGTCGGCAACAAGCTGCTCACCAAGGTCCTCATCGACGGAGGCCGCAGCCTCAACATCCTGTACGCTGAGACCCTAGACTCAATGGGCATCAGCCGTTCTCTTCTCCGGGCCACGACGTCTCCGTTCCACGGGATCGTGCCCGAAAAGAGCGTACAGCCGCTCGGGCAGATCGACCTACCCGTCTACTTTGGGACTCCTGACAACTTCAGGAAGGAGACCCTCACGTTCGAGGTGGTAGGTTTCCGAAGCACTTACCATGCCATCCTCGGGAGGCCGGGCTACGCCAAGTTCATGGCGGTCCCGAGCTACACCTACCTCAAGCTCAAGATGCTGGGGCCCAAGGGGGTCATCACCGTTGGCGTCTCCTACCAACATGCCTACCAGTGTGACGTTGAGTGTTACGAATATGCCAATGCACTGGTGGAGTCCGAGGCCCTCATTGCCAACCTCAAGGAGCTGGACAAGGAGGTCCCCGACCCCAAGAAGGCCACGGGCACCTTCGAGCCCGTCGAAGGGCTGAAGGAGGTGCCCCTCAACCCCGGGTCCTCCGATGGCAAGGTGCTGAAGATCAGCGCCACCCTCGACCCGAAATAGGAAGCCATGGTCGTTGACTTCCTCTGCAAGCATGCCGACGTGTTTGCTTGGAGTCCCTCAGATATGCCAGGCATCCCGAGGGAGATCACCGAGCACTCCTTGGACGAGGAGAAGCGCCAAGCCATCGGGGAGGAGGTGCAGAAGCTTTTGGCAACCGGATTCATCAAGGAGGTCTTCCATCCAGTGTGGTTAGCTAATCCTGTCTTAGTTAAGAAGAAGAATGGAAAATGGAGAATGTGTGTAGACTACACTAATTTAAATAAAGCTTATCCTAAGTATTCATTTCCATTACCTCGCATTGACCAAATAGTTGATTCCACTGTTGGTTGCTAACGACTTTGCTTCCTTGATGGTACTCCGGTTACCATCAAATTCGTATGAAAGAGTCTGACGAGTTAGCGACTAATTTCATAACTCCTTTTGGCATGTATTGCTACGTAACCATGCTGTTTGGCCTCAAGAACGCTGGCGCGACATACCAACATTGCATGCTCAAGGTTTTTGGGGACCTCATTGGCTGGACCATTGAGGCTTACGTAGACGATATCGTGATTGAATCTACGAAGGCGGACGACATAGTAGCCGACCTAGAAGAGGCTTTCGAATGCCTCAATAAGAGAAACATAAAACTCAATCCCGAGAAATGCGTTTTTGGGGTTCCCCGGGGCATGTTGCTCGGGTTCATCATTTCCGGGCGCGGCATTAAAGCTAACCCGGAAAAGATATCGGCCATCACATGGATAGGGCCGATCCGCAACCTCAAAAGTGTACAAAAGCTGATGGGGTGTCTTGCAGCCCTGAGCCGATTCATCTCGTGACTCGGTGAAAAGAGGTTACCTTTGCATCGGCTGCTCAAGAAAACAGAGCACTTTACCTGGACCCCCGAGGCCTAGGAAGCCCTCGACAGGCTTAAGGATCTACTTTCGGAAGCACCGGTGCTCGTGCCGCACACCAAAGGGGAAGACCTCCTACTGTACATAGCCGCCACTAACCAAGTCGTCAGTGCGGCAATCGTTGTGGAACGACGGGAGGAAGGGCATGCGCTCCCGATCCAGCGGCCGGTCTATTTCATTAGCGAAGTCTTGTCCGAAACCAAGACGTGCTACCCCCAGATCCAAAAGATGGTGTACGCAATCGTCCTTGCGCAGCGCAAGCTATGACACTAGTTCGAGTCCCACGCCATGACCGTGGTATCGTCCTTCCCCCTTGGGAAAGTGATCCAAAACTGGGAAACAATGGGAAGGATTGCCAAGTGGGCAATCGAGCTGATGGGTGATGGCATCACCTACGCGCCGCACAAAGCAATCAAGTCGCAATGAAGACAAGTGCCGGCGCTGGCATAGTTTTCGTCTCACCCCGCGGGGTCCGATTCAAGTACCTCCTGTGGCTGCACTTTAATGCTTCCAACAACGTGGCTGAGTACGAGGCTCTCGTCAATGGACTCCACATTGTCGTTGAGCTAGGAATCAAGCACCTCGAGGTTCGAGGGGATTCCCAACTCATCGTGGATCAGGTGATGAAAGAGTCGATGTGCCACAACCCCAAGATGGCCGCCTACTGCAAGCCAGTGCGGCTACTTGAGGAAAATTTGATGGCCTCGAGCTCAACCATGTTGCGCACAGATACAACAAAGAGGCCGATGAACTGGCAAAAATCACGTCTGAAAGGGCCCTGGTCCCGACGCGTATTTGCCAACGATTTGCACAGGCCTTCGATCAACTTCGAATCCTCGGGAGGCAAGGGGGACGAAATCCCCGAGCCCCAAGGAGGGCCCAACGAGTTTTTGAGCTCCGAAAATCCCTCGGGGGCTAAGGATCCCTCTGGTGAGGAGGAACTATCCAAGCCCGAGGCCGAAGCCAGTGACGAGGCCGAGGCTACAGAAATCGAGGCTAAGATGGACGACGACGAGACGGATTAGAACGAACCGCTAGTCAATTGGCTCATCCGAGGGGTCTTGCCCTCGAACAAAACCCAGGCTCGGAGGTTGGCGCGCAGGGCCAAGTCCTTCACAATGATCGATGGCGAGCTTTACCGGCATAGTCCCTCGGGCGTCCTGCAGCGCTGCATCCCCTTCAGTCAGGGCAAGCGTCTGGTCAGGGAGATAAATGCCGGAGCTTGCAGCCATCACGCCGCGCCAAGGACGCTCATCGGCAACACCTTCCATCAAGGTTTCTACTGGCCAACCGCCGTGGCCGACGCTACCGAGGTAGTACGCTCCTGCGAAGGGTGCCAATACTATGCTTGGCAAACTCACCTCCCGGGTCAAGCTCTCCAAGACGATCCCTATCACTTGGCCCTTTGCTCTGTGGGGACTGGACCTTGTCGAGCCCCTCAAAAGGCGCCCGGGGCCTTCACCCAGCTGCTTGTCGCCATTGACAAGTTCTCGAAATGGACCGAAGCTCGGCCGATTACCCGGATCTGTTCAACCCAAGCGGTGCTATTCTTCACCGACATCATTCATTGATTCGGCGTCCCAAACTCCATTATCACCGACAACAGTACGCAGTTCACTGGGAAGAAATTCCTAGCGTTTTGCGATGAACACCAAATTCGAGTGGATTGGGTAGCGTTAGCTCACCCGAGGACAAACGGCCAGGTGGAGCGTGCCAATGGCATGATCCTCCAGGGCCTCAAGCCGAGAATTTTCAACAGGTAGAACAAGTTCGGCAAAAGGTGGCTAACCGAGCTAACGGCAGTGATATGGAGTCTAAGAACCACTCCGAGCCAAGCCACGGGCTTCACGCCTTTCTTCCTGGTTTACGGCGCCGAGGCTATGCTCCCTACAGACTTGGAGTACGGCGCCCCGAGGGTTAGAGCCTACGACGAGCAAGGCAATCAGACCTCTCGGGAGGATGCGCTGCACCAAGTCAATGAGGCCCGAGACATCGCTTTGCTACACTCCACAAAGTATCAACAGTCCCTACGTAGGTACCATGCTCGGCGCGTCCGAGGCCAAGCCTTCAATGTAGGTGACTTGGTGCTATGGCTCAGGCAGGACAACAAGGGACGCCACAAGCTAACGACGCCATGGGATGGGCCATTCGTCGTTGCCGAGGTGCTGTGTCCTGGAACATACAAGCCAGCAAACGAGAAAGGAAAGGTCTATGACAACGCTTGGAACATTGAACAGCTACGTCGCTTCTATCCTTAAGATTTCAAGCATTGTACATTCTGTAAATCTTGAAATCAATAAAAGCCTCGACCTCCCTTTTTCGTATGATTTTAAGATTTTCACCCGAGCCCACCCTCAGGAGCGAGCGAACTCGTGTACTACCGTGCAACCAAAAGTGAGGCTCGGCCCTATCTCCGATAGGGTCAACCCTCCCTCGGGGGCTAGGACGGGGGAACCCCCGGACTCCTCCGAGTCTCAATGAAATCGAAATCTAAAACTTCAAAATCTTTTGAAACTTTTTGTCTCTCGAGTACACTTCTTGCCTGAACCAAGCACAGACTTATAAGACTCGGAAGAAAAAAGGAAGCCCTAGAGGGCAGAGCCGGCCGAGCCGCGAGACCGCCTACGCCTTCAGGATACGGCATCTCCACTCGCTACTCTACGCCCGAAGGGCGACTTGTGCTCAGAAGAGAACTAATAAGATCGACGTTGGTGAAGGTAGGAGGCTCGGGCAGAATCGACCAAATCTTTTTCTAAGCTTTCGCTCCACCGAAACCCCTCGGATTACGGTCGTGTCTATGCCACTAAAGCCACGACACCCAAAAAGTCCCCCGAGGCTCGATGGCCCAGGTTCAGGGTCATCGGAGAAAATGCTTAGAAAAAAGCCAAGTGAAAAAATGAACCTAAAAAAGCAAACGTGCAGCAAATATTTACACAAATATTAAAGCCACGAAGGGCCGCATGTTTGTTTCTCACACATTGCCTTTTCAAAACGGGCACGATGGCCTAGTCTTCAGTCCAGGTTCAGGCGGGAGCTCCATGTCATCTTGAAGGAGGGCTGCCAGTGCTTTCCCAGGGACCTCCATCGACCCGATCAGTGCAAGGAGCTCGTCGTCGGAAGCCTCAAGGAAGCCCTCGCTGACGGCCTCAGCGTCAAAAGTCTCATAGTGAGACTTCACCACAGCCAGCGTCTTTTGGACTCTCAACAACAGAGCCTCCTTGAGCTGGTCACCCATCCGCTTGTGAAGGTCCTTGAGGTGGCTTTGGAGAGAACTCCCCGAGGGCTCCCCATCAGCGCTAAGGGCATCGCACAACGTGCGCGCCACTCTCTGCATGTCCTGATGGTCGGCAACCTCAGTGTCGTGAGCAGCGTTGAGGGCTAAAATAGTCCCCTGAGCACTGACGGCCTCTACCTTCAGAGCTGTGGCGATAGACCAATTAGGCAGAGAAAATGAAGAACGGCAGATAGCCAAAGTAGGCGAAAAGCAAAAAGGTAATACGCACCTTCGACCTCCTCCCACGCCTTCCTCGCTTCCTCCCGGACGGCGTTGACCTCGCCCACCGCCTGGTCCAAAGCCGCCTGGGAGCGGCCTATGTCCAACGATAGGACATAAACGATGGCCTCCTTCTTGGCGGCAAGTGCTCGTGCGGCGTCCCGCACCTGAACGACCTCGGCCAGGGCAGCCTCCAGCCGCTGGACGTGCTTCTCAAGGGGAGCAACTCGGCCCCGAGCCTCCGCAACCTCATTCTTCAAAGAGTCGCGGTCGAGGTTGAGGTCGGCCAGCCGAGCGGTCACGTGGGCGAGCTCCTCCTGGGAAAGGGCGAGGGCCTGACTCTTGAGCTCTAGGTGCTTCCAGAGACTGAGGCCCTGGCGGAGGAAGCAGTACTTCTCACAGGAGGTCGTCATGAGCTCGTAAGGAAGAACCAGAGGCAAACGGATTAAGTGGAAGCGCCAGCCCGAAACACCGAAGCAACGAAAAAAGCAAAGCATGCACGTTCACCTGGAGTCGCTCCTAGAACTCCGAGTCGATGGAATCCACAAGGAGACGCAGGCTCTCCGACCACGACGACTTAGGTCCTGGAGCCCATCCTAGCGAGCGGCCTCAACATCATCCCGCAACATGAAGACCGGCGGGGCTTCATGGTTGGCCCAGTCGGTCCAATCGATGCGGGATCTCGTCAGCACCCGGGGAGGTGCCCCCCGAAGCACCAGCGCCATGGAGTCCGTGGGGCGGTGAGGCACCGGTTCGGGCGGCGGTGGGACATCAACATCCATGGCCATGGCACTGGAATCGGCCGACTCCGGCAAGGGAGCGGTGGCTGGCACCACTGATGCGTCCCCGTAAGCGATGACGGGGGCCTCGGGAGCCAGCGCCAAGGCTGTTTCCTCGGCAGCGGCCACGGCTACGATGACCTCGGGAGAAGGAATCGCCTTGACCGCCGCCACCAAGCCCTCACACGGACGGGTCTCTGTCGAAGGAACATCCTCGGTCGCCAGATGGCCTTCCCCTCCGGCGGTACTCCGGGCCTGCACCTTCAGAATTTTCTGGTGCGAGACCTGGAGCATCGATCCCGGGTGTTTCCCAAAATAAGAAAAGACGAAGTGGGCACTCGCGCTGCAAAGAAAGAAAATTGGTAAGGGAATGATCGGAAATACGACCTACCTAGTCTTGGGGAGCGATGTCTTCTTCACCACACCGGCACTTGTTGGGGCAACGGGCCCAGTTGACGATGTGGGCCGCGTCGCCAGCAGCGGAGTAGGCAGCGCCTCGTGGCTGGCTACGCCCTGAGATAGCACTAACGACAGGGGCCCTGTCTGGCCACCAGGGGTTATCTTCGCGCCGCTACCCCTCGGCGGGTCGGCCGACCCCCTCTCTCAGATATGTGGGTTCCGCTTCGGCATGCGTGTCTCTGGTGTTCTCTAGAATATTCTAGATCTCCTGCCGCGGCGTAATTCGGTATTTTTCTCTGCGGTGTGGGTGCTTTTTGGTTCTTTTCTTGTATAGTCCCTGGAAAACATAGATTCACCAAAACTCAAGGAATTCTGTCAGTTTAAACCCTATTCTAAGTGTTGGCTCTCATTTATATCCTTTGTCATGATTGGTTGACGGGTAAAATCATATAATAACTATCGTCAACAGTGGGTAAGCCCATTTCAAGTTGTGCCTAAAAGGAAGGCATGACGGTTGTCAAGAATGACAAGAATTGAGTTAATCCCTCAGAGAACCGTCACTGGATGGCGAATGTGCATAGATTATAGAAAACTCAACAAGGCGACAAGGAAAGATCACTTTCCTTTGCCCTTCATCAATGAGATGTTAGAGCGATTGGCAAACCATTCTTTCTTTTTCTTCCTTGATGGATATTCTGCATATCATCAAATTCCTATCCACCCTGATGATCAGAGCAAAACCACCTTTTACCTGTCCTTACGGAACCTATGCCTACCATAGGATGTCTTTTGGATTGTGTAATGCACCGGCTTCTTTTCAAAGATGCATGATGTCTATCTTTTCTGTTATGATTGAAGAAATCATGGAAGTTTTCATGGATGACTTTTCTGTTTATGGAAAATTGTTTGATGATTGTCTTGAAAATTTAGACAAGGTTTTGCAAAGATATGAAGAAAAGCACTTAGTCCTTAATTGAGAAAAATGTCATTTTATGGTTAGAGAAGGAATAGTGCTAGGACACTTAGTGTCTGAAAGATGGATAGAGGTAGACAGAGCTAAAATTGAAGCAATTGAACAACTACCTCCACCTATTAATGTTAAAGGGATTAGAAGTTCCCTTGGTCATGCTAGCTTTTATAGACGCTTTATTCAAAACTTTTCACATATCGCTAGACCTCTTACAAACTTGCTAGCCAAGGATGCTCCTTTTGATTTTGATGATGCTTGTATGAAATCTTTTTAACACCCTTAAGCAAGCACTCATCTCTGCACCAATCATTCAACCCCCTGATTGGTCTTTACCTTCTAAAATTATGTGTGATGCTAGTGATTATGCTGTGGGGGCAGTTTTGGGACAAACTAAAGATAAAAAGCATCATGTCATTGCTTATGCTAGTAAAACTCTGACAGGAGCATAACTTAATTATGCAACAACTGAAAATGAGGTCCTGGCTATTGTTTTTGCTATTGATAAGTTTAGATCTTACTTAGTTGGAGCTAAGGTGATTGTTTACACCGATCATGTTGCTTTAAAATACATGCTCACTAAGAAAGATGTTAAACCTAGATTGATAAGATAGATTTTGTTACTCCAAGAATTTGACTTAGAAATAAAAGATAAAAAGGGAGTAGAAAATTCTGTAGCAGATCACTCGTCTAGAATGCATTTTGAGAATATGTAGGAAATGCCCATCAACGACTCGATGAGGGACGACATGCTCTATCGGATCACCCGATCTGACCCCTGGTACGCGAATATTGTCAATTTTATTGTTGCAAGATATGTACCACCAAGGGAGGACAAAAGAAAGCTCATCTACGAGAGTCGACAACACATGTGGGACCCGCCATACCTCTTCAGGATATGTTCTGATAGACTACACCGAAGATTTGTACCAGCGGAAGTGGGGATCAAGATCATTGAAAGATGCCACTCATCACCATATGGAGGTCACTATGGCGCATTTCGCACACATGCAAAGATTTGGCAAAGTGGATTCTTTTGGCTCACCATGTATGATGACATGAAAAGCTTTGTCCGGAGATGCGGGCATGCCAACGACATGGAAACATCAATTCAAGAGATGCCATGCCTCTCGTCAACAACCTCCAAGTAAAGCTCTTCGATGTCTGGGGAATCGATGACATGGGACCATTTCCAAAGTCGAAGCAGTGTGAGTACATTTTGGTGGCAGTAGACTATGTTTCAAAATAGGTAGAAGCTATGCCATGCAAAGCTGCAGATTCCAGAAGCTTAAAGAGGATGTTTGAAGAAATAATATTTCCAAGATTTGGTACTCCAAGGATGGTAATCAGTGATGGAGGATCCCACTTCATCGACAGGAGATTCCAACTATATTTATCAAAACAAGGGGTTCGTCACAACATCGCCACTCCATACCATCCTCAAACAAGTGGGCAAGTAGAGACATCAAACAAGCAGATCAAGAACATTCTGCAGAAGACAGTCAACAAAATGGGAAGAGCATGGAAGGGCAAGCTACCAAAAGCACTGTGGGCTTATAGAACAGCCTACAAAACACCAAATTGGAATGTCACCATACCAGCTTGTTTATGGAAAGACCTGCCACTTGCCAGTAGAGCTTGAATTCAAAGCTCATTGGGCAATTAAGAGATGGAATATGGATCTGGATGCTGCAGGAATAAAAAGGAAATGCAACTCTTTGAACTAGATGAATAGCGTGAGAAAGCATATCACAACTCCAAGATCTACAAAGAGAGAACCAAGAGATGGCATGACAAAAGGTTGAAGAAGAAGAACTTCGCACCCGGAGATCAGGTATTACTTTTTAATTCCAGGGTGAAGTTATTCGGTCATGGAAAGCTACGAAGCAAATGGGAAGGACCATTCAAGGTGGTCAACACTTCATCCCATGGACCGATCACACTTCAAACCGACGAAGGTACATTATTCAAGGTAAATGGTCACCGCCTCAAACTCTTCCTAGAACCAATTAAAGGCTCAGAGGCAATAGATATCATAGAATTTATTAATTTACCAAGTGTATTAGGGCCTAAGCCTTCCTTTTGCCTTCCCGCAGGGGAAGGTCCGAATTTTGGAAACTAAATATCATGAGAAAGCTGCACGAAGAGACCGGAGCCAAATGGACACAAGGGCAGTTCGCCCGACCCCACCATCAGGTCGGCCGACCCCCCTACAACTCCATTCGTCGCCGCCTTTTCATGACATGATCCTTCAGGTCTCTTCTCGCATATTTTCCAACTTTCATTTTTGTTAGGTCATCTGCCGCCGCCGTAAGCTCGTAGGAAAAATTTCGAAGCCCTAGCGCTCACCAAACAACTATATAACAAGCCCCTGCTAGCCTCCCATCTCATCTCAACTAACCCATCCTCTTCCTCATGCCTATGAGCTCTCCAAGACTCCCATGGCCGACAACAAGATCATCCCATACGGGATGGATCCTAACAAGGTTCTCGCCAACGACTCTCAAGCCATTGTCCCAGCCAAGCCTCTCGCCATTGCTCCACCAAACCAGCCTTGCAAGCATGAGCAATCCTTTCGTGCTTGTACTAGATCAGCCCTTCCATCACCGCCAAAGACCCTCTACTTGAAGGACGCGCCAGGGAAGGAACTGATCGTCAAGCTGCCGAAGGATGTCAAGCTCCTGCTACCAAAGCTGAACGAGACGCTGACGGGGGTGGAGCTCGACAGGGATGGCCATGTCTCATGTGCCAAGTACACCTCTCGCCCAACCTTCAATGGAGTACGTGCTGACCCGACCAAAGTCAAGTTTGTGCCACCCAAGGAATCACCACGTGGAGATCAACCTCCACGGAAGCGTTCCATGGTCACCAACACAGAACTTTAGCAGTAGATGACCGCGATAACACACGAGGTGGAGATCGTGAAGAACCAGAATAGGCTCCTTGCTAGAACTATAGCTAATACCAATATTAGGAGTGATCTGAAAGATGGAAAGCATAGGGAATTAGAGATCAAACTTGAGCTTTTCTCTCAGAACAATCATAGGAGGCATTAGAGTTATGTATCCAATAAGGAACCCTTAGTTCGCTTAGTTCAATTTAGTTCGATTAGTTCATTTTAGTTTGCTTAGTTCATTTTAGTTTGAAAGTCTTGTGTAATAAAAGTGCTCTATTAATAAAAGTCAGTTTGAGTCAATGTTATCTCGCTTGGATATATTTGTGCTTGTCTCCACTTTGTTATGCATAAAGAAAATCAGGAAACAAGTGTTGGGGAGGAGCACATGATGGAACAACGAACACCGAAGATGAAAGTACACCAAAACAGAAGCAACCAACGCACAGATCACACACGACGAGACAGAGCATGAACGGCCACCAGGAGGGGTCGGCCGACCCTTGCCCTAGGTAGCCCGACCTACCCCAGTGCCGCCTCATCGTGAGCTTCGTCCATGGTCAGGTTCGTACCCTGAACTTCCTAATTTCTCGTATGTCGCTCACTGTTTTGCACTGAATTGAAATTCTTATGATTAAGCAACTTTAAAACATGAAAGGATTAACCTGAGTAGCCTTAACTTAAGGATAGACACACATAACACTTTTCCTGGAAGTCTTGCTGCTGTTGGGAACTTAAATTCGGGACCCCATGTTGCTTAAGTTGTTGTGGAATACGAGATAGTAAGAATAATGAAAGCTTGATTCTTGATATCTAGTTGTTGGAGAATTTTTATTTGCAAAACTTAAAACCAATAGCTATGCTTGACCTTTGTAGTAAAAGCATTTACCTACCAGAGCTAAATATAGGACAGAATCAACCTTCTACATTTATTACTTGCTATTGCTTTGAGTTTTGTCAAACCGAGTGACCCTAGTTGAGAAATTTATCATGCTCCCAAGATCAAGATCACATACACTCCACATATATCTACTATTCATACACTGGGAATACGCAACAACATGCCTTTCCACCAAAAAAATGTTTCACTCCAATATTGGAGGAAGCACAAAAAGAAGTTAGGAATAAATGCTCCAAAGTTCTTGTTATCGTCTCTCAAAAGTATGCAAAGAAGAGGCATGTGGCTATGCAAAAATGTGAGAAGAGAGAAAACAATGGGTACAAAGATGCCCGCCTGAGAGGTAAAAATGGACAAGTGTACAGAATGCCAAAATAATGGGTACTCAGATGCCCGCCTAAAAAAAAGAGAAAAAAGAAAAGAAAAGAAAGATAGCCCATGTTGTCCTGTAGAAGAAAAAGAGAGAAAATCCTCAAAAAGGAGCATGGTAGAATTAGGATAGCCACCATATATTCCATACACATGCACATCTTGATCTAAGAGTATGACATCTATCTCCTTGGATCCTTGTTTTGACTTTACAATATATGCAATGCAAGTATGTTTTCACTTTACCCCTACCTCAGCTCCACATAAGCTTTAGAAGTAGGCAACAGAGAAGTCAACATCATCTATGCCTTGGTAAGGACCAGCACCACCACATATGAGTGACATGAGAGTACTACAAAGAAGGAGAAGGTAAGCTATAATTTATTTTCAAAATTATTCAAAAACCTCCAACAGACTTGATTGATAGAAGAAGGTGATCAGTTTCTGGCTGTTCTATTCTTCAACCGTCCAAAGTTTCATGGTAGACACAATGAATCCCGCAGTACAGGTATGACTAGGAATGGTGAAATGTTGATGTCTAGTCCTGAAGTTAAGATTGCTTAATTCTATCCTTTACTCGGGGCGAGCAAAGATATAGTGTGGGGGAGCTTGTTGACGGTAGTTATTGTATGATTTTACCCGTCAACTAATCATGAAAAGGGATATAAATGAGAGCCAACACCTAGAATAGGGTTTAAACTGATAGAATTCCATGAGTTTTGGTGAATCTGTGTTTTCCAGGGAATATACAGGAAAAGAACCAAAGAGGACCCACACCGTAGAGAAAAATACCGAATTACGCCGCGGCGGGAGATCAAGAATATTCTAGAGAACACCAGAGATGCCTGCCGAAGCGGTATCCGAATGTCATAGAGGGAGGGTCGGCTGACCCTCTGACTAGGTCGGCCGACCTGTCAGAGAGTCCGTTTTGCCTCCGCTTCGACGTGGACCCACAACCTGAAATTGCACGCAATCTACACCATCCGTCGAAGTCAGTTTGATCCGAGGGCTACGGTTCATCCCACCGGCCTATATAAGGACCCCAGATCCCCCAGGGTTTCATATGATCCAGAGAGAAATCAATCCAGAGTTTCATATGATAGCTTGCACTATTTTGATGAGGCTTGGCTTGATCTCAAAATCATGATCTTTAAGGTTAAAAGTTGGCCCAACACGAATATTCTCAGTGCTTGGAGCAGAGAATTCACGTAGAGTTTTCTCAGCCATGACTTCACAAAATAATGTAAGACCCTTCTTCCTATGGTTCTTCCTGATTGATAAGAATTAAAGTACTACAACCAATCCTGCACTTACCCTATATAAAATATTTAAACAAAGACAAAACACGGGTAAGTCTGGTAAAGTTAAAGGTTACGGTCTATCTATAAGTATTTATGTCTATAGTTATATATTTTTTTCGCTTTTCTTATAATATTGTTTATGAAAAACTCCCTATATGAAATTCTAGAAATAAAAATATCCTGGCGAATAAATTCAACGAATCAATAAATTATCCTAATGGATATGATTGCCATCCCCGGCAACGGCGCCAGAAATGCTTGTTGGTATTATTAACATTACTTCGCGTTAAGTTGTCATCCCTAACATGATGCCAAAAACCATTGGTAAAACAATCTACACTTGCTACCTAAAAAATATAACACTATAGAATATATCCGCAAGCGCACAGATAATTCTCCCATTGTAGCACTTCACCCGGTAAGTACTCTGAGTATCATTGATTTGTTTTATGCCAAAAGGATAAATAGACATTCTATTCACTAGGAAAATCTACTATAGTGATTGAAAAGATCATTAATAAATGTGCAGACCAATAACTCTAATTCTTTAGCGGTAATAAGTCAATAATAATATGATAAATGATAATTGAGTAAATAAAGTAAATGGTATTCCAGAGCTAGAATATAGAGACTCACTAATGTAGTAAGACAATCTCAAGATTCGACTAAAGTAAGGGAAACCTATGTAATTACTAAATACAAAGTCTACAGCCTACTCTAAATTACACATCTTCATGTATAGCAGAATCAACTCAGAAAACATCGTAAGGAGCATCATCCAATGAGGATATTAAGACACAAGGGTCACATCCTTCGCGACCGCGCTCTGCTCGTCCTACGTACGTGGGTGGACTACAGAGGAAACAACGCAGCTGTCACCTACGCGGACTACTACATGACCCGGCACGTCAAGGTGCCTCCGTAGGTACGTAATATATCTAGACACCACGTCTACATAATACATACCACCTTACTCACTCGAGTACTGAATTAGGCGCTTTATGATCATATGACAATAATCATCACCAATCATAGCTATATCGAATATGCAACTAGAATAAACTAAGAACTGAATAACTAGCAATATATTAAAATAGAGCAAAGTCATAATGAGATACAAGATAAAATTACCGATCTCCAGACGAACAGCTCTGGAATCCCGAGCGTAGCGCCCAACTCTACTTGAACCTTGCTAGACGCCTAAACTAATGAACTTGAAGAACTAGAGCTCTACTTCTAATCTCTGGAAACCCTAACTTTGGTCTACTCTTGACAAATGAAATAGGAGGAATCCATTGGTGCTCTGGGAGGGGGTCTGCCCCTTTATTTATAGCCCGGTGGGGTGAACGTGCGCCATTGGATCAAACCGACTTAACATAGGGCTGAGATGACTCCTTGGAGGCGGTGGAAGAAGACTCCAGAAGACGGCGGTGAAACCCTAGGGGGCACCACCCGGCCCCCCCTTGGGGCCTGCCGGCCCCACCACCTGCCAGGTGGGTCCTCGCTTGCTTCGGGTGCTTTCTAGATGCTTCTACCTTGCCGATGACGTTTGATTCCTTCGCGATCAAGTTTTGTGGTAATTATGCACTTTAATCCTTCTTTTAAGCTTTTCTGGATAATTTCCTGGAAAATAGACAATTCCCCCAAGCTAAGTCTTTGCTAGTTCCTTAGCAAAGTTGACTTGAAATAATTTATTCAGGGTTTCATCAATATGTATAACTTCCAACAAGTACTCAAATATTTAAACAGAAATTCTTCTCCGGATTGCAGTTCATTAGTCCACCTTTCAAACTTATTCATACTCTTTTCAACCGTGCGGTTTTTAAACTAAATCTTAGGTAATTGAAGGATAGAATAGTTAAGCAGGCACTATGTCTTTCATCCTTTGTTTCAACCTGTGGGGTATAAACCCGTATACCCGCATGGCTATACATGGGCCAAGTCATCCGATCAGGCCCGGACTGTCAAGGACGCGTCGTCTACACGTTCTCCAGAAGATCACGTATATCCGCCGGTATGAAGACTTGGCGGTTAAGAAATAGCTTTCCTAATATCTAGCCGATTAGTTTTCTTGTTTGGCTAGGATTGTAATCTGTTATATATGGCAAACCGACTTGTAACCCTGCCCCCCGGACTATATAAGGCGGGCAGGGGATCCCCTCAAAATATCTCATCTACTAGCAATACAATACAGCAACACACAGGACGTAGGGTATTACGCCTCGCGGTGGCCTAAGCCTATATAAACCTTGTGTCTTGCGCTTACTGCACAACTCTTGCTCGTCTCAGGCGCACCCTCACCGGTCAATCTACTACCTCGGGTATACCCCTCGGTAGACCGCTGATGATATCTCGTCGACAGTTGGCGCGCCAGGTAGGGGGTGTGCTCCCTCATTTCATGGCGAACAAGATGGTGATTTTTTCAAGCTCCATCGAGCTCCTGATGCCGGGCCAGATCTTCATGGTGGGATCTATCACCGGGTTCATCGGACACGATGGCGAAGGAATGATCCTGGACGTGGCCCAGATCGCATCTACTTCAACCTCTTCAGTGACATCTACTCCGGCGAAAAAGCACCCACGTTACATCCAGGAAGACCGTCGACAACGATGACCTGATCAGGTCCACAGATCGGATCTCCCAAGGCCTATCCGAGAGTCTCCAGATCTTGGAGTCGTCCACAGATCACCTTCAGCGCCCGTCAATGGCGCGATGACCTTCTCCGCCCTGCCAGGATATGACCCTAGCCATCACCGTCGCTCCTCAAGGACGTGTCGTCGAACTGCGACCCCGAGCAGTTACGGTTCCGAGGGCCTCCAACCACGACCTCCCAAGTGGCTATGTGCCATTCGGTCTGTGGAACGCGGCCTCTAGTTTCGCACATCTACTGCGCCGTCCCGATCACACCTCCTCTGATCACGTCGGCTCCAGCTCTGCCTTCATCATCGCCGACAACAATCACTCCGACTATGACGGCGCAGAAGACAGCGATCTAGCAGATCTACCTCCTCCCACTGGTCGATATATCGGTAGGCCCATTCTCGTCATTAGTGACGACAGTGCTACGGCCCCAAATGAGAACGAAGGAGCCCGAACAGCTCGTGAGGGGAGAAACACCGATCGGAGATGACGCCGCGAGCTGCGAGTTGAGGCAAGGAAGAGCACCGTGCGGAACCTGGAGCCAGAATTCGATCTGGTTGGAAAACACCAGGTCTACAAGATCACTCCAAGTGTGAACGTCGCCGTTACAATAGCAGAGGCAAAAAGACTGGCCCCAACTCCAGAAGTTGAGCGCCTTACGGCGTGCCTCCAGGCTGCCCAAGTCCAAATTAATGAAGAACTCCAGCCACCACCACCGTCGCATTCCACTGCGTCGACCACCGAGATCATTCACGAAGATGGCGGCTGCTCCCATGGCGTTCGGAGACTCATCGCCAAGATGGAGACCAGGAGGTGAATCAGTCCGACCTCCGTGAGAAGCTGAAGACCAAAGATCTCCGGGGGCGCATCGAGAATCAGAAGGAAGCCAGGCACTCAGCAGAAACTGAGCACTGCAAGGAGTATGATGAAACGCATGGCCCTCCGATCAACGACAAGAACGTCCCCAAGCTTCCGTTCACAACAGAACTTCAGGCGGTGCGCTAGCCGCCAAACTTCAAGGTCGTCGGCGTCGAGACCTATGATGGCACCGCCGATCCCACCAAGTGGCTTACTGTTTATGAGATTGCGGTCAAAGCTGCGGGAGGGAACTCAGACGTCATGCCAAATTACTTGCCCGTCATGCTCAACACATCCGCCAACAATTGGTTGCTGAGCCTGAAGCCGAACTCCATCGACACTTGGAACCAGCTGAGGGAGCAGTTCATCAGCAACTACAGCGCCACCTGCAAGCAGCCAGGCATGAAGTTTGATCTTGAGAAGCTTCAGCAGGTGTCACGAGAGTCTCTGCATGATTATATTCGGCACTTCTCGGAGACCAGAAATAACATCCTAGGTGTCACGGATGCTGAAGCCATCTCCGCTTCCATACGTGGCCTCCGACCTGATGAAGAACTTCAGAGGAAGCTATACCGCAGCAGAACAAGCTCCATCGCCGAGATGTTGCGCGTCGCCAACAAGTACGCCGAAGGGAACAAGGCGGCCCGCCACTCCATCCATAGCCGCCTCTGTTTCCCTGACCGGTCACGCCACGAGGACGCCGATCGCCGATCTGATCGGCGCCATGATGACTGAGGAGCCCGGTGGGACTACCACCGCGGTGAACGCGACCACCGCGACCAGCACTGTTCCGATCGGCGTCATCACGACGAGCCAGAAGGCTCCAGGGATGGAGAGAGGCGTCGCCATTACCAGATCTACAACACCCGACCAGCTCCAAAGCGCAATTATGAAGAGGCCTATGATAGGCTCCTCGACAGCCAATGCCCCATCCACAAGTTCCACAAGCATACCATGAGAGACTACTACGGCTTCTCCAGGGCTTTCAAAGAGGAAGAGAAGAAGAAGGCTCGCATAGAGTCCAATAGAGACAAGCGCGACGGCAATGATGACCCACCTCCTGGCTTCACTGAAGCTCACCGGACGGTCTCCACAATCATTGGCGGCCGCATAGCCATGGAGTCGAAGAGGGAGTAGAAGCTTGTTACCAGACGTGTTAACTCTGTTGCTAACTACGACACCTCCATCGCCGACCCGAAGTTTCCTCCTTGGTCACACAAGGCCATCACCTTCAGCAGAGATGACCAGTGGACGGAGATCCCGTACTTGGGTCGTTTCCCGCTGATCCTCGACCCGGTGATACGCAAGACGCGCTTCCGCAAGGTGCTGATCGACGGCGGCAGCGGCCTCAACATCCTTTTCTCCAGTGCCGCCAGAGAGCTCTGACTCCGAGCTAAAGATCTGGAGCCGACCACGGCTCCATTCTGGGGGATCGTCCCAGGGCAGTCCTCCTACCCCCTGGGACAGATCAACCTGCCGGTCCAGTTCGAGACCCCGCAATGCTTCCGCATTGAGCACATCGACTTCATGGTGGCCAACTTCAACGCCGCATACCAAGCCATTCTCGGCCGACCAGCTTTGGCCAAATTTGGGGCCATCCCCAACTACACCTACCTCGTCATGAAGATGCCAACGGAGACCGGCATCCTCACGGTATGCTCCAACCTCTAGACCGCATATGACTAAGAGAAGGAGGCCATCACCATGGCTGAATCCACCGATGTCTCCATCCTGATGAACATGTGCGCAGTAGACGCACAGAAGCTGGCGCCCGAAGAACAAGTCATCTCGGAGAAGACTCCGCCCAGAGCGGTGACCAAGAACAAGGAGACAAAGGACATGGTCCTCGTCCCTGGTGACTCGAGTAAAACTACTCGCATCGGGACAGATCTCGACCCTAAATAGGAAGACGTGCTCGTCAGCTTCCTCAGGAAGCACGTCGGCGTTTTCACATGGAAACATGTGGACATGCCCGGTGTACCTAGGAAGCTGATCGAGCACTCCTTGAATGTCTCGAAGACCGCCAAGCCCGTCAAGCAGAAGCTTCGGCAATTCTCTCCAGACAAGAAGGAGGCTATTAGGGTAGAAATAGCTCGGCTCCTAGCTGCCAGCTTTATCAAAGAGGTGTATCATCCCAATTGGTTAGCCAATCCGGTTCTTGTAAGAAAAAAGAATAATGAATGGAGAATGTGCATTGATTACACCGATCTCAACAAACACTGCCCTAAAGACCCCTTCGGTCTCCCCCGCATCGATGAAGTTGTCGACTCCACCGCCGGCTGCGAGCTGCTTAGCTTCCTCGACTCCTACTCCGGCTACCACCAGATCGCCTTGAATGAAGAAGACCGGGAGAAAACCTCCTTTATCACTCCTTCGGGGCCTATTGCTACAAGACTATGTCCTTCGGCCTGAAGAACGCCGGTGCAACATACCAGTGGGCCATCCAGGCATGCTTCAAGGACCTTATTCCCGACATCGCCGCAGCTTATGTCGATGACGTGGTCATAAAAACCCAAAAGGCTGAAGACCTCATCTCCAATCTCGAAGCAGTCTTCGAGAAGCTGGACGCTTTTCAATGGAAATTGAATCCCTCCAAGTGCAGCTTCGGTGTTCCGTCGGGCAACCTGCTCGGCAACATCGTCAGCAAACAAGGCATCCTCCCTAATGCAGAGAAGATCGACGCTGTCATGCGAATGAAGCCACCCACCAGTGTCAAGGACGTCCAGAAACTCACAGGGTGCATGGCCGCCTTGAGTCGATTCATCTCCAGGTTAGGCGAAAAAGGGCTGCCCTTCTTCAAGCTGCTCAAGGCCGGCGAGAAATTCGTCTGGTCAGAAGAGGCCGACAAAGCTTTTAAAGAGATAAAGCAGTTCTTGGTGCATCCACCCCTTCTCACGGCACCAGTGAAGGCCGAAACCTTGCTACTCTACATCGCCGCGACCAGCAAGGTCGTTAGCACGGCCATTGTGGTCGAGCACAAAGAATACGGTCATGCGTATCCAGTCCAGTGCCCAGTCTACTTCATTAGCGAAGTTTTGAACGAGTCCAAGATCCGCTATCCGACGGTGCAGAAGTTGATTTACGCCGTCCTCATCACTTCTCGCAAGCTCTGCCACTATTTTGAAGCGCACCCAATAGCGGTTGTCTCCCAGTATCCCCTTGGCAACATCCTACATAACAAAGATGCCAACGACAGGATCATGAGGTGGGCGATGGAATTGGGAACCTACTCCCTCGACTTTCGCAGTCGAACAACCATCAAGTCGCAAGTGTTAGCTGATTTTATCGCCGAGTGGACAGAGATGCAGGAGTCAACACTTTCAGAGCAAGAGGAGCACTGGACGATGTACTTCGATGGATCCCTCAGCATCGAAGGGGCAGGCGCCGGCGTACTCCTCATTTTGCCCTCAGTCGTGCACCTGCGCTACGTGCTAAGAATTTATTTCAAAGCCTCCAACAACGCTGCCGAATACGAAGCCGCCTTACATGGTCTACAAATCGCCTCCGAGTTGGGCATCCAGCATCTCACGGTGTATGGGGACTCTGCCCTAGTTATCAACTAGGTGAATAAAGATTGGGACTGCAACAGCGAGAAAATGGACGCCTACGTCGCCGCAATCAGAAGCTCGAAGGAAAGTTCTTGGGCATCGAGTTTCACCATGTCGTCCGAGCTGAAAACTAGGAAGCCGACGAACTGTCCAAACTCAGCTCATCACGGGCCGATATTCCCTCCAGTGTCTTCGTCCTAGACTTGGTCAATCCCTCCATCCAGACCGAAGAGGAGACAGAAGTCCCCTCGTCCGATCAGATGGTCGCATGCGTCTCCAACTTTGAAGAAGATTGGCGAGCTCCCTTCATCGCCTACTTGCTCGAAGCCAAGATTCCTAGCGAAAAGATCGAAGCCGAACGCCTCATATGCCGTTCTAAGCACTACGTCTTGGTCAATGACAAGCTCATGTGTAAAAACGCTAAAAGCGAAGTGCTTCAGAAGTGCGTAACACAAGAAGAAGGTGTCAAGATACTCCAAGAGATACATGGAGGCATGTGCGGTAACCACGCGGCTTCACGAACACTGGTCGGCAAGGCTTTCCGAGCAGGATTTTATTGGCCCACCGCTGTCCAGGACGCCGAGAAAATCGTGCGGCACTGTGAAGTGTGCCAGTTCTTTGCCAAGCAGATACATGTCCCAGCACATGAGCTACAGACCATCCCCGCATCCTGGCCTTTCACCACATGGGGACTCGACATTATCGGCCCCTTCAAGGCGGCCAAAGGAGGATACCGCTACGTCTATGTCGCCATCGACAAATTCTCCAAATGGATTGAGTACAAGCCACTGGTGAAAGCAACGGCATCCAAAGCTGCGGAGTTTTTCAATGACATCTCTCACCATTTCGGTCTGCCGAACAGCATCATCACTAACCTCGGCACCACCTTTACCGGAAATGACTTATGGGATTTCTGTGACGAAAGGAGCATTGTGGTGAAATACGTCTCGGTGGCTCACCCACGAGCTAATGGTCAGGTGGAAAGAGCAAATAGAATGCTGCTCGATGCCCTTAAGAAGCGCCTACATGAAATTGTCGAAAGACGCATAGGAAACTAGATCCTTGAGGTGCCGGCAGTAATCTGGGGATTACGAACCCTGCCCAGCCGAAACACCGGCGTTTCTCCTTACTTCATGGTCTACGGGTCCGAAGCGGTGCTCCCGGCAGACGTTGCGTTCCAGGCACCTCGAGTCGAAAACTACAATGAAGAAATATCCAACGACGCCCGAGCCAAAGACGTCGATAGGCTCGAAGAAGAACGCCTGGTCTCCTGCGTACGCACAGCGAAGTACCTTGAGGGGCTACGGCGATACTACAACCGCAACGTCAATGGTAGATTCTTCGTGATTGGCGACCTCATCCTTCACCGCAAGCAGAGTAAGAAGGGCATGCACAAGCTTTCTTCTCCTTGGGAAGGGCCATATATGGTCAAGGCTATAACTCGGACATGCTCGTATAGACTCTGCGACCTCGACGGCGTCGACATCCCGAACTCCTGGAACATCGAACACCTCCGTCGCTTCTATCCATGATGGCATGTCAAGGCAGATATGTGTATTCCCGTTTTATTACTTCAATAAAACTTACATTGCTTCCCTACGCATATGTGTCGGCATTTGCAGATTAGCCATCGCGAACATTCGTCGTCAGCATGTAAGCCCTGCACCTGCTCGGGCAGCCTAACTTCATCGCCGCATATGCCCCGCAACTGATCGGGCAACACGACTTCGTAAATGCGTAAGCCCCGCACCTGCTCGGGCAGCACTACTGCGCCAATGCGTAAGCCCCGCACCTGCTCGGGAAGCACGACTTCGTCAAATGCGTAAGCCCCGTACCTGTTCGGGCAGCCTAACTACGTCGACGCATAAGCCCTGCATTTGGCAGGCTGCCTAATATCACCGCTTCATCGACTGCCCCAATAGATTCGGGAAGCCATCGTCCACGATAAGCGTAAGCCCTGCCAGGCGCAGGTGTTGACGGTGGATATACCATGAAAATCCACATTCAAACACCGTCAACAGGCCTCGGATTCAAGGGAGAATAAACATATCATGAACATATTTTATCAATAACTAGTTCCACTTGTACTCTTAAGCTTGTGAATGCAGCAAAGATCAAACAGGCCAAGAAACATCAAGAAATGGTGCACAACATCACTTAGAAGAGAGGAGAGCCTAGGGTGGGCCCATGTATGGGTCGACCGAACCCTACATGGGGCCCACCTGGCTCTGGTGATGTGGCATGATCCATGTGACCCTCCACCTAGCTCATTTCATCCATCAGATCAACATGTGTTTCTATTCAACGGTGGAGAAACAAAGCACAAGGATTCAACGTGACAAACATGCAACCAAGGTGGAACCAACACACGGGGACAATCAATGACAGATGGGGACCACAGTGGTGGGCCCAACTCACCAGAGGTGGTTCGGTCGAACCAACCAAGGTGGGACCAGGCCACTGCTGCACTCCATGACAGGTGGGGACTCCTTCTAGAAGACCCTGGCTAGTCCCACCTGCCATAGGAGGGTCGACCGAACCCCCTGGTGCCTAGCTAGGCCGGTTGGCCTCCACTGCCTTCCTGCATGCATCCCACGTGATGGAATCACCTCTGCCGTCCATCTTGAGGCGGTTCATCTAAGGGTGGAGAGGCAAGGAGCACACGGATCGCTGACGTGGCGCCCCTCAACTCTCCCCTATAAATAGAGGCTGCCATCACCCTCTTCAACACACCCAAGATACACAAGAGCCACAAGAGACAAGAGTAGTTCCACTCTTTAGTAGTAGTAGTAGTAGTATTAGTCTAGTGTGAGAGTTAGAGTCAAGTCGAGCTATGCTCGGAGTCTCCGGAGTCATCTGCTGGAGAGTCTGGTATAGCTCTTGTACCTTTCCTTCTATAAGATTTTACCTTTATCAATATATTATCTTTACTTTACCTTACTAAGTCTCTACTTAGTGCATTACTATTCTTTATAGTATTGTTGTGTTTTGTCTTCACTTATAGTTTAGTTATATTGGATAGTGATCATGTAACCAGCTCACGTGTGTAGTTCATCGCCTGTCATAGGGTGCTTTAGTTGTTGGTACGCAACTAGAGTAGTAAGGCTTAGTGTAAGCGTGGTGCTTAGACTAAATCTTGCCTTTGAATGCCGCTTGTCGCACGGATTGTTTGTGGGTGCTAGCAGGTGGTGACAGCCCTGTCTAGTCTTAGTATCCCTCCACGTGTTTTAGGCAAGTTCTTAAAACGTAGGCTCCCATAAGAGAATAGCCACTTCGGGTAGTGGTTATATCCCCTACTGTCTCGCCTATCCCCTACACACTGGAAGTAAGGTAGCTGTCTTAGTATAATTCAACCATTTGATAAGATAGTTCACAAGAGTAAAGTAAGTGTCATAGGAGTCTTATACTCACTCGTTGTCCTCCCACCTAGCTATACTCTACCAGTTATCTTTAGTTATCCTAAAACCTTGTCGTGTCTTGGTGTCATTACCCTTTCCTCTATATATCGATTTACCCCCTATCACTAGTTTATACTAAGTTGCTATAGACTTAAGGATCTCTCTCTTTTTATTAATTATTCCTAGCAACTGCTTTCCCTTGGGATAAAAATAAATAACGATACCTTGGAATACTCCCGAGTGAAGTGCCACAGCGGTATATTCTATGCGCTTGTGGAATTATCCAATAGACATAAGAAATACCCTCAGGGCACTTTTGGCGTCATTATCAGAGATAGCCTAACACCCTGTCTCTGGTGGTTGCGCTAAGAAGTGTCAACAAGCATCTCTGGCGCCATTGCCGGGGAAAGCATCAGTCTAGGAATATTAATAAATAAATTGAATCTGGAGTCTACTATCAATTTAGTTATCGATTAGTGTTAGGGGCTTACCCTTGTCTGTGTTTCTCGTTATTGTGAAGCTAGACAGTGCATGAACGGTTTTCAATTACCATCAAATTTCACTGAAGACCCTGAGCAATTGTTGAGGAGAACTAGACGCCATCAAGTTCCACCTCAAAGGTTCATCTCAAACCTGAATCTGTTCGAAGAAAGAGGCTCCGCACTATCAACCAAGGAAGCTATGGCCCAAAAGACCATCTCTGAGTTCTCTGCACCGTCGCTTGACAACATTGCCACCGGTCCGCAGCTCAACTTGGGGGATGCTACCTTTGAGCTTAAGCCAGCTCTGATCAATATAGTGCAAGCCAATCCATTCTGTGGGAAGCCGCATGAAGGCGCCAATGCCCATCTCCAGCACTTCCTGGAAGTGTGTGGTACCTTCACTATAAAAATGTCTCGACTGACACCATCCGTCTTCGCCTGTTCCCATTCTCACTGCTTGGGAAGGCGAAGCAATGGTTTTATGCCAACAAGAATGAAGCTACCACCTGGGAGAAGTGCGCCAATGCATTTCTCAAGAAATTCTTCTCAATGGGCAAAACCAGCGCTCTTCGTGGAAAGATCTCAAGTTTCCAACAGCAAGCTGACGAGACGATTCCCGAAGTATGGGAACGTCTCCAGGAGTACATTCAAGCTTGTCCTCATCATGGAATCAAAGAATGGCTCCTAATCCAAGGTTTCTACCATGGGCTGACTGGATTAGCCCGTAGTCACCTTGATGCTGCCGCTGGAGGAGCATTCCTGTAACACAATGTCAAGGATGCCAAAGACCTCATTGAAAAGATGGTTATCAACTAAGGATGGAATGAGGAGCGTCTCCAGCCCAAGAAAAGGGGTATGCACACCTTCATGAGGTGGACATGCTCTCAGCAAAAATGGACCTCTTGATGAAAAAGATTGAGGAAGGTTCCAAAAAGGAACAAGAGGCCATTCGAACCACTGCCACCGCACGAGCAATCGAAGCTGATCCATGGTGCGAGGTATGTGGTGGAGAAGATCACTCGGGCAACAACTGTCCCGAGACGAAGGAGGAAGTGAGCTTCATCATCAACAACAACAATAATGGCTATCGACCTCAGCAACAAAGAGGATGGAACTCGCGCCCCTTCTACCAAGAAAATCAAGGTAATGGTTACAGCAATAATTTTAATAATTCTTATGGTAACTAACCTTCTCTTAAAGATCTTGTCTTAGCCCAATCTAAAATCAATGATAGTATAAACAAAAAAATTATGGCTAATGATAAGATTCTTGAAAATCTTAGTGAGAAAATGGATAGCTTTAACACTGCTATGAAAAATCAATTGAGCTTTAATAAAATGCTAGAAACCCAATTAGCTCAAATA
This sequence comes from Eremochloa ophiuroides, assembly GCA_038502445.1. Classification (NCBI taxonomy): domain Eukaryota; kingdom Viridiplantae; phylum Streptophyta; class Magnoliopsida; order Poales; family Poaceae; genus Eremochloa; species Eremochloa ophiuroides. Next base: position 32,445,132 of record JAHLJS010000001.1, on the reverse strand, counting down.
GCAGCAGCTGTCCCATCCTTCAAACAAGGTAAGATCCTAGGGAAACCTAAGGAACCAATTGAGGGTATCAAGTTAATCTCTACGAGGTTTGGTAAGCCTCCAGTTAGGCAAAACCCGGGTTGCCTTCTTGATCCGCCATTCATGGCCAAGAAGAGTGACCCTGGTCATCCTACCATCACCTGCGAGATCGGGCCGCACACCTTCAACAACGCCTTCTGTGACCTTGGATCTGGAGTAAACATCATGTCCAAGGTAATGTATGAGAATTTGCTAGGGGGACCTTTGTACCCCACTTTTGTCAAATTGCAGATGGCCGATCAATCCATTCGGTTCCCTGAGGGATTGGCAAGGGATATCCTTGTCAAAGTTCAAGATGAATACATCCCCGCTGACTTCATCATTCTTGACTTGGGGACCAATGACGAAGTCCCCATCATCCTAGGAAGGCCGTTCCTCAACACCGTGAATGCCATCATCTATGTGGGATCCGGCCAAGTCCACTTCCAACTCCCAGGTAAGAGAATTAAATGACCCTTCAATGGTTATAAGTCAATGCAACAAGCAAGGAAGAACCTATGGAGAAACAAGCCACAGTATGCATCGCGCTGAAAGAACCAACCGCCAAAGGCCAAAAAGGCCGCACTGGTAAGTGAAGCGGAGGTGGTAAAGAAAGCTGACTCCGCTGAGTCACAAGCATCAACCAAGAAGGAATGGCGGAAGAAAGAGGTGCGATCATCACGGTCCCCATCTCCGGGACCAACCGAAGCACCCGAAGAATGAACCCGAAACGGAGAGGTCCTGCTCTACGGACCTAAAACATGGAGCCCTTGCTGGTAAGGTAAATCAGTATTTATCTCATATTTAATTCCTGCATTTCAATTTTTGCATTTTCTTCATTGCATTTCATATTTAAATTTTGCAATAATTTATTTCGACAAAATAAAATACTTAGATGAATAAAACTTGAGAATGAACAGTAGTGCTCACACCTGAGGTGGTGGGACCACCTAGGTAGGGTCGGCCGACCCCACCATGGGGCCCACCCACCTCTGGTGGTGTTGGCCTGGTGTAGTGATTCACCTCCTGAATTTTGAACACCATCTCCTTTTGAATTTGGCCGACCACCTTTGGTTATGACCACTTTCACTTGCTCCAAGGAGAATCCAATATCCACTACCATCCAATTCTGAAAAGTGGACACTTTGGCATGCATTAGTATTCCCATGGTCCATGGGAATCACTTTAAACATGTCCCCACTTTTGTCATACACCTTTTACCCTCACAAAACACTAGGCAAGGGAATCTCTGAAAATTTCAAAACTTTTGGTCCACCACTAGTCTCTGCTTTGCTGTATAAAGTGAAGCACACTGTTTAAAGCTGAAAAGGGTATAAGGCCTGGTTCGGCCGAACCATGTTTTGGCACCCCTCAACAAAGTGGTGTTTGAATTCAAATAGATTCCCTGTACATAGGTAAAAGCAACACTGAACCTGTCATAGGGGGCTCGGCCGACCCATAATTAAGGTCATGTCTGCAGAGTTGTGTTTGAATTCAAATAGGTTCCCTGTCCAAAGGCAAAAGCCACTCTGCTCATTTTATAATTGGTTCGGCCGACCCATAAATAGAGAGCTGTCAGCAAGGATTGAATTTGAATTCAAATAGATTCCCTGTCCAAAGGAGAAACCAGCCCTAAGCAGGCCAGGGGGTCGGCCGAACTGGTCTTTGTGGCCTGGCCACCAGCACTTCTCCCCCTATAAATACCCTTGCATTGTGTGCTCAATTCCACACCCAAACCAGCTGGATCATCTCGAGCACACAATCTCCCTTCTTCTCTCCATTTGAGCAAGTTCTTTCTCAAGTTTAGTTGAAGTTTAGCCACTCAAACCAAAAACCCAAAAAAATTGTAGTAGTAGAAGCATGTCTCACTCCCATCTTTGCTCTCAATATCTTGTTTGTGGAGGTAACCATACCCTGCAAGGACTACTAACAGTGGGATAGCTAACGCTAACGCTAACACTAACGCTAATCCCTGTTGTTGTAGTGTGCTCTTGTGTGAGCTCATTGTTGCAGGATAAAGAAGTTCTCCTCCGCACTCAAGAAGGCCAAGAGTGTCGTAGGGAGTTCCTCCCGACGACCCCGCCGTGATGAAGATGAAGGAAGAGAAGCCCCACCAAGAAGAAGCTTTGGAATGCCTTCCGAAAGGACGTTCTATCCCGAGAGCGGCCTCATGCTAAATCAAGAAGAGTACCAAAGGTACACCTCCATCCGACACCGCGGTTATGAACATACCGGCATCATCGACTCCGTCCTTTTGGACAGCACAGGTATGACCGCAGAATTTAACACTGTTTTCAATACAATCGGTTGGGGAAGTTTTTGGGAAGTGCAAGAACTTGGAATCAAAAAACTCACCATTGAATTTCTATGCTCTTTACAAGCCACTGAAAATAATGTCTATTTTTGCATGTTCAACCAAGAGCATAATTTAACTTGGGGGAGTTTTTAGTATGGCACTTGGTTTTGGTAAGAATTGTCATCTAGATCTAGTAAATGCCACACGGGAATTTGATAAAGCTGAATTCTGGAAAGCTATAACTGGATCCAATGATTGCTCTGAGCCTAAAACTGATGAAATCCATAATCCTACTTTGCGCTTGATCTGCTATTGGATGGCCATAACCTTTCTTCCTGGCTCCAATGTGCAAGTTCTTTACAATGATGAACTAAGACTGCTCTATGCCATGACAAAGAAAATAAAAGTTTCACCTGCTAAGATGTTAGTCCACTTTTGGCTTGGTATTTTCCATAGAAGCGAGGCCATATTCTTTACTTCTTTTATCACGCGCATTGCGGAAACAATGGACTTGCTAGATGGAAAACATTACTTCGAATACATTGCTTCTCCTAGAGATATTGTAACAGAAGATTTCTTCATAAGTGCTCAAGTCCTAAAAAGAGATGAAAATGGTGATCTAAAAATGATTTATCCCGGCCATACAGCCGAAATCTCTCTTCCATGTGAGAGGCGTCGGTTGTATGCGCTGCGCACACTAACCATAAATTAGGACCGAGAGGCAAGAAGCCAAAATATTGCAGGATCAAGAAGGGTGACAAGGAGCATGTCCTAAGCCGCTCAATTTGAGCAAGGCGGCACATCACGAGCTACAGGGAGATATGAAGAAGAAGGCGATGAGGCAAGTTCCATGGACATTTCAAGGTCCACGGAACGGCCTCAACAGCACACTCCAAGAGTGCGCACTCCCCGTCCGTCCGCACGGGCGAGGAGTCGTCGAAGCCAAGGATCGGAAATGGACCAATTCATCAACGACATGGGCGCAATGCAAGTTGAGCAAGATGCAAATCTGAGTATGGCACAACAAAATGCCCAACTATTGCAAGCTATCAAAGACGAAGAAGCACAACGCTGGGCGGGATGGTTCCAATACTACCCGCCACCACAATGAGCAAAAGGACAAGCTTGGGGGAGATCCTCTCCCCCACCAAGGTAAGTATTCTATCATAACTATTTACATTATTTTAATTTACTGCATTTAAAAAAAATTGCATAAGATAAAAATACCAAAAATATTTCCCTTATTCCCATATGTCTCATGAATGTTTATCTTCCTCATGGAAATGATGAATAGTTGATCTATTAATGTTGTTTTAATGCCTAGTTTACAACTTAGTATTTCTTTGAGTATGGATTACTTGGCTCATTTAAAATCATCATGAATCTAAAAACTTTGTGGATGCTAAGTGCTGGAACTAAGTCTAAGTTGTTGTGAGATATGATATAGTGAAACAAGAGCTGCTATAATATTGTTCTAAGCATGCATGATTACTGGAGATTTATTTCTTAATTAATCAAAACCTTATTGCTCCTCAATGGTGATAAATTCCTACCATAACCATATATGCTATACATGTCTAAAACCTTCCACATAAGCTATTTGCTTTGTATTGAGTTTTGTCAAGTATTGTTGACCCTTATTGAGAGACTTCTCATGCTCCCAAGATCAAGATCACATACACACCACATATATATGCTGCTTCTACACTAGAAGTGTAACATATGTGGTGTTACGGTTAATTAAACTTGCCATGTCATCATCATTAGTGCAAAGCATCCCGCATCAACCCTAATTACCATGCATGAAATAAAATGAGTTTATTCATGCAAATGATTGTGCTTAGGGATTGGTAGAGTGATTTGAGTTGTTAGTGTGTGATTGATTGTGTATTCAAATTAATTTGGAAATTAAAAAGGAAAAATCAAATTAAACCCCAAATCGGACCCCAAAAACCTAATTCAAAACTATAAGGAATCTGAAGGTGATGCTTTAATAAAAGTTGTAGAGCTTTCAAAATGTAACAACTTTTATTTTTGGTGATTTTGAAGTTATATTATAGAAATCCAAATTAAACTCAAATTACTATGTTGAAATTCAAATTTGAAACTTCTATTTCAAAAATATTAGGAATCTGATCAAACCTCCTTAATAAGAGTTGTAGAGCTCATTGATTAGAACAACTTTTATTTTGACCAATTTTCAACTTGTTGAGAAAAATTAAAAATAATTTTGAAAATACAGTTTAAATTTAAAACCCAAGGTTTACCCCCTTTTCAATATTTTCAAATGTGAGCCGAATTTGAAAATGATTCAAAAACCAAAAATGATCTATACAAAATTTGGCACAACTTTAATTAAAGTGTTCCCCTGATTCCTTTTAGATAGGGCATGATTGAGCAAAGTAGGGTTTGACCAAGGTGGCAGCTACAGTGATCCGGGCCCCTACCCTGTTCTGAGCCCGCGCTCGCGTGTGCACTGCGCCGCCCGCCGGCACCGTCCGGTCGGGCCGCTTGTTGTCGCCACCGTGCCATCGCCGTAGGGGGACCCCGGACACCTCCCGTTCTTATCCATCCCTCCCCGACGGCTTAAAGGCAGCAAGTAGTGCTCCTTCTCCTTTTTCCTCCGCACGGCCGCCGGCGGCCACACTCTTCCCCACTGACAAATTGGCCGCCCTCCTTCCACCATTTCCAAATTGCTTGCGTGACTGACCCCTCTATTCCCTTGCGAACATAGTGCCTCATTGCGTTCGCGCGTTCGTGCTCCGAGGATACTGGAACGAGCGTCGTCGTCCTCGGTTACGGCCGGAGTGCCGCCGCAACCAACTCCAGCAAGGCTAGCTCGCCCTGGTGAGCTATCTTTTGTTCTAGTACATGTTCTGTGCTTCAGCTGCCGTGTAGATACTCATGCTTGCGACGGTGTAACTTTTGGTGCCCTAGGTTGGCGGGAACACGAGAGTTTCGACACCGGTAAACGCCGCCGTGGGTTCGGTCGTCGTCAAGATCGCCCCTACGCCCCGTCTCCGTTCAAATCCACTGTCGTTATAGAGTCGTGGTGAGCTCCTGGTTCGTTTTAAGTTCCCTCTTTAAACTCTACCGGTTCCTCTTGATCGGGTCGCGCTTTGCTGCCACAACCGAGCCGCCATGAATGGCGTCGAGCTCATCGTCGGCTTGCGCGGGTTGCTGTAGGCCCTTAGGCTGTGCGCTTGAGTGTGGGCCGCTCGCCTGCGGTCTCTCCCCTCACCGGAGGAACCGCCGGCGGCGAGCCGTCGTGTCGCGAGCACGCGGGAGGCGCGCGGGAGGAAGACGAGCAGAGTGTGAGGGAGAGAGCTAACAGCTGGGACCCGGCTGTCAGCGAGACATCAGAAGAGAGCAGGAGCGCGGGTGAGCAGTGGGCCGTGTTGGGCCAGCCGAGCGTGGCTGGGCCGACTCGGGCCAGATTGTTTTTACTTTTTCCCAAGAAATTCAAAAGGGTTTTCCATTTCTATTTTTGTTGAATAGTGCTCAAACTTGTTATTTTCATGTGAATTAATCTGGTGATTGAAAAATTATGAAAATAAATGTGTGAGCTCTCTATAGCTTGTAGTATTTATTAAAAATATTAAATACTAATTTTGGGCACTTTTTGAAGGTACTAAAATTCAGCACACTAATTAAGAAGTGTGATTTTAAACAATTTTAATTAATTCTATGTAACTCCAAAAATCATGAAAAATTATTAGGCACTATTTAGGGCCCAAAGCTAACTATTGGTGATGTTTGGTATTAAATAGAAATAGTTTAATTAATTATTAATTAATTATATGATTGATTAAATGGTTAATAAAATAAATAGAAAACATAGGTGGCTAGGGTTTGTTGTGAATTTTGAATTGATTGTGTTTCTAGGTCAAACACTCTAATGACCTAGAGCACTTTAATCTAAAATTTGTTATGAATAGGTTATGAGTATAGTTGTGCTCAAGTTAGATATTATTTATTGTCAATTTTTTTGCATTGTCATTTCATGTGGCATCTCATTAAGCATGCATCATTGCATACGTGTAGCGCCCGTGAACGAAGACGTGAAAGTTGAGGTGACTACTGAGGAGGTGCTTCCCGAGGTTGTCCAAGAGTTGGATATTTGCAGGACTGACCCTGACCCGACACTCTACGCAATTCAAGACAAGCCCTGGTGCATTAGCCCCTCCTTGTGATTTAAAAATTTTTATCACCTTGAGTTAAATTATTGCATTAGGTTGATAGGAGTCGATTGTCACCTAAATTGCTGCATGACCTACCTTGATATCATTCCCGAACCTGATTTAAAATAAAAGGTTTGCAAAATGCTTAGCCCCGCTAAATAAATACTAGATTTGCATAAAATGCTACTTTCTATGCTATGATGATATGTTATGAATTAAATATGAGAATTGGTGAAGAACTTATTATCCGTTGGTCGACTTGCACTTGGGTTAGAGTCCCAATGCATTGTCGCTTTCGGAATAGTTTGGAACCGGTTGATAAAAGAAATGTTTCGCTCGGGTGCTGTGCACATGGGGCGGCGTTCCCCATGTCTTATCATCCGGCAGGCATGTAATTAAAAACCGTTGGGTAACCTTGTACTTGGGTTAGAGTCTGAATGCATGGTTGCCGACGGAAAGGAATTAGGGACCGTTCGTTGTAGGCTTGCTGGATCAAGACTTTGCAACTAGCCACATACTACGGAAAGCCCTATCTCCGGTGGCTCTATTGCTTGAACCGACGACCACGCACTAGGAGTGGAGAGACGGCGAGAGTAGCGTGTACCCTCATGGCCGGCGTGCCTGGAGACGAGAGGAGTACTGTGCTCTCGGGTGGCGCAGGACGGGTTCAGGGATAGAAAAGCCGTGGTAGATGGGGTTGGCATATGCAAGCTTAAGTGCTACATATGCAATGTGGATAGGGATCCCCAGCTAGGTATTTTCTGGATTTGAATCAACGTTGCTCCTCGGTCAATGGAGACTTGATCCACTGCCCTACCCCGAAAAGTGGTTCGGCACTAGGTTGAATATGAGAATGATTAAGAAATGGAAAGTATGTGATATATGAGAATGAATGTGAGAACTGGATATGATTAAAATAATATTGAGATAAAGAAATTGAGTGAGGATAGTAATGCTTTTCCACAAAAATTCTTGATCCTTGCTCAAGCCTTACCTTGACTCCCCTCAGCCTGCATTCCTGAGTCTAATCTTTCACTTTAGTCGGGTAAGTCTTGCGGAGTACCCCAGTACTCAGGGTTTGTTAACCCATGTTATAGGAAGTCGGCAACCAGAGGTCTGTCTCGCTCCCTGCTGTGTGACCCTTGTTCAAGAAGGAAGCGAGAACGAGTGAAGTGGACCCGTGGCCAGGGTCCGAGTTACTACCTATCTATGTATGTTGTATTATGGTTCTACTGTACTGCTACCCTATTTAAGTATGGTCTATGATTACTATATTTGAATTCTATTTGAACGACTATTTCGCAATATAAGTACTACTAATCTTCCGCACTTTACTCTGATGTATTTTATTATGAAATGTTGTAATTCAGTAATAGCTTCGCAATGGGATCCTGTCAGAGAAACGGGTCCTTATGTAGCTCGGCAGGGCCGCCTAGGTCATTTGGAACACGGGCCCGGCTATCAGAGGTCATTAGTGACGATGACAGGTGCCTGTGGGCCACGTGATTTAGGCGGTTCTGTTACAGGAAGTATGCAACCACATGCCTTTCATCTCCACTAAATAAATGCTCCATGTGTTAAAGCCATAGAAAATCTCTCTTAGTTATTATGGTAGAAGAGACAAAAGGCTATACAAAATGAAAAGAAAAAAAGAAAAGTGGACACAAGAGAGTCCATAGAAAAGAAGAGAAAAATTTTGAGCAAGTCTAGGCTCATGAATAAAAAGAAAAAAATGATAGCCATGTCTCTAAAATTTGTTAGAGAGAGATACAATTTCAAATAGAGGAGCATTATAGTTCATATTTTTCACACACTTGCACATCTTAATCTAAGGGCATGATACTTCTCTCTTTGGATCCAAGCTTTGACTCTACAACATATGCAAAGTAAGTATGCTATACCCTTCATTCCTACCTTAAGCTCCACATAAGCCATTTTTAGTAGGATGAGAAAGAGAAGGCAACATTTACTTTGTGCCTTGGTAAGGAATCATGCACCATTTGAGCGACATGAGAGAACCATATGAGAAACATTAAGTTGTCTTTTGCAAAACATTGCTAAAAACCTCCAGTATGAAACTTGCAAAGAATGAGAAAAGTAGTGCTCAAGTTAAACTGTTCTGTCTCTCAACCACCTAAGGCAAAGGAAAGGTCATTAGCCCCACAAAGGACTAAGGTAAAATGGGTGAATTTTTATAGCCAATTTTTCCATTCAAAAGAGAAGTATTCTGTTGTGCACTTGGTACTAACGAAATATGAACATTGTAGCAACTTCTGATCCACCGAGGCTAAGTTTAATTATTTGCTCGGGACGAGCAAAGGTTAAGATTGGGGGATCTTGTTGACGGTGGATATACCATGAAAATCCACATTCAAACACCGTCAACAGGTCTCGGATTCAAGGGAGAATAAACATATCATGAACATATTTTATCAATAACTAGTTCCACTTGTACTCTTAAGCTTGTGAATGCAGCAAAGATCAAATAGGCTAAGAAACATCAAGAAATGGTGCACAACATCACTTAGAAGAGATGAGAGTCCAGGGTGGGCCCATGTATGGGTCGGCCGAACACTACATGGGGCCCACCTAGCTCTGGTGACGTGGCATGATCCATGTGACCCTCCACCTAGCCCATTTCATCCATCAGATCAACATGTGTTTCTATTCAACGGTGGAGAAACAAAGCACAAGGATTCAACGTGACAAACATGCAACCAAGGTGGAACCAACACACGGGGACAATCAATGACAGATGGGGACCAAAGTGGTGGGCCCAACTCACCAGAGGTGGTTCGGCCGAACCAACCAAGGTGGGACCAGGCCACTGCTGCACTCCATGACAGGTGGGGACTCCTTCTAGAAGACCCTGGCTAGGCCTACCTGTCATAGGGGGTCGGCCGAACCCCCCTGGTGCCCAACCAGGTCGGTTGGTCTCCACCGCCTTCCTGCATGCATCCCACGTGATGGAATCACCTCTGCTGTCAATCTTGAGGCGGTATTGAGGCGGTTCATCCCAGGGTGGAGAGGCAAGGAGCACACGGATCACTGACGTGGTGCCCCTCAACTCTCCCCTATAAATAGAGGCTGCCATCACCCTCTTCAACACACTCAAGATACACAAGAGCCACAAGAGACAAGAGTAGTTCCACTCTTTAGTAGTAGTAGTAGTAGTAGTAGTAGTAGTAGTAGTAGTAGTAGTAGTAGTAGTAGTAGTTTAGTGTGGGAGTTAGAGTCAAGTTGAGCTACGCTCGGAGTCTTCGGAGTCGTCTGCTGGAGAGTCTGGTATAGCTCTTGTACCTTTCCTTCTGTAAGACTTTACCTTCATCAATATATTATCTTTACTTTACCTTACTAAGTCTCTACTTAGTGCATTACTATTCTTTATAGTATTGTTGTGTTTTGTCTTAACTTATAGTTGAGTTATATTGGATAGTGATCCTGTAACCAGCTCACGTGTATAGTTCATCACCTGTCATAGGGTGCTTTAGTTGTTGGTATGCACCTAGAGTAGTAAGGCTTAGTGTAAGCGTGGTGCTTAGACTGAATCTTGCCTTTGAATGCCGCTTGTCGCACGGATTGTTTGTGGGTGCTAGCAGGTGGTGACAGCCCTGTCTAGTCTTAGTATCCCTCCACGTGTTTTAGGCAAGTTCTTAAAATGTAGGCTCCCATAAGAGAATAGCCGCTTCGGGTAGAGGTTATATCCCCTACTGTCTTGCCTATCCCCTACACACCAGAAGTAAGGTAGCTGTCTTAGTATAATTCAACCATTTGATAAGATAGTTCACAAGAGTAAAGTAAGTGTCATAGGAGTCTTATACTCACTCGTTGTCCTCCCACCTAGCTATACTCTACTAGTTATCTTTAGTTATCCTAAAACCTTGTCGTGTCTTGGTGTCATTACCCTTTCCTCTATATATCGATTTACCCCCCTATCACTAGTTGGTACTAAGTTGCTATAGACTTAAGGATCTCTCTCTTTTTATTAATTATTCCTAGCAACCGCTTTCCCTTTGGATAAAAATAAATAACGATACCTTGGAATACTCCCGGGTGAAGTGCTACAGTGGTATATTCTGTGCGCTTGCGGAATTATCCAATAGACATAAGAAATACCCTGATGGCACTTCTGGCGCCGTTATCAGAGATAGCCTAACACCCTGTCTCTGGTGGTTACGCTAAGAAGTGTCAACAGCAGACAGCTTTGCCACCACGTAAGCCGCGGGGACGCCTGGGCCGTTAATCTTCTCTATTACGTAAGCCCCGGGGACGCTTGGGCAGTTTTAGTAGCGTCTCCACAAGCCTCATCGAAAGGAACGGGCACCGGTCGTCGATCCCTTCAAAGTGTTACACACTTTAGATATTCACCGACCAACCCAAAAAGTCTCGACCACGATCGAGCGGTCCACGTCACATGTGATCGCCTACGGTGCTTCGAAAACTCGGTGTCCATATTAAGAATAAAACAAATTTACATGAACCTCATCCAAACAGTTTCACTTACTATGATTAACAGGTGTCTACTGCACAAGCAATCTGCATTCTTTCATAGGTGTTTTCAAGTGTTCTCCGTTGGGAATAGCTGCTTGTCCGCTGCTAGAAGCTCCGCTGCAGACCTCGCCTCTTCCTCCAGTTGATCCTCCTGCTGCTCGATGGTCCCGCAGGCATAACCCTCCTTCACCCTGTCATTACTCATGCCAGGGTAATGGGAGCGCATCACGCCAAGCACATGAGCCGCCACATTCTCAGCCACATCACTACAGAAGGTCTTGAAGTTCCGCAGCGCTTCACGGCAGCGCCGGACAATTTCAAACGGCTCCGGCGCTCTCTCCCCAAAAGCTCCAGCAGGTGGAATGGCAGGCATGTAATCGATGATGTCAAGGAAGGGTTTAATTCCTTCCGTCACGGCGTCATAACGGCCCTGGCGGCTTCCAGACGCTGCGACAGGTCAATCATTTGTGCTCGAGTTCTCTGCTCAATATCTATTCATGATAAAAAGCAAAGATTAGAGGTCTCGACAAGAAGCAACAATCCTACAGGCGGAAGAAAATCACCCAAGCGGGTCTCTTCATTCCTCCGAGCAGCTTCACGCAGCATCGACACTTCACTCTCGAGCTCCTTAACTACACCAAGGAAGATGATGAATCAGCATCCCTTAGCAGAGTTAACTAGAAAGAGTTGCAAATCGAAAGACGCACATGCGTCGGCTCACGGCACCATCAAACAAATCCTTCAGATCTGCACGACAAGTTTTTTAAATTAAGAAGTGAGAAAGAGGAATGATAAAATAACCAACACCACCAAGGCCTCCATACCTCTCTTGTCCTGCAACAGTTTCTGCTCGGATTCCATCAGATCGCTGCAGTGCAATTGCAGTGTATCACGCTGCTCGCGGAGATCATCCATGGCTTTCCCAAGACCCACAGTCTCCTTCTCCAACCTCGCGTTCTCCACGGTGAGTCCAGCAACGCGCTGAAGAGACTTCCGGCGATCTTCGGCCGTATCATGTATGGCCTGATCGACAATGATAGAACATGACAAAGAGCAAGATGAAAAACCCCAAGCAAACTCAAGAATGGCGCTGCTACCTGAACTCGTGAAGACAGTTGCCCCAGTCGACGGAGGACCTTCCTCAGGTCGGTGCAGTTGTCTGTTATATCAGTCCTCAGAGCCTCAAGCTCATCGTCAGCCGCTTCCTCCTCCACAGCGATGGCATACTTGTCGCCGACCCGCCTCAAGGTCCGGAGTATCAACGGCGGAACCTCTCCAGGCGCTTCACGGGTGATCTCCTCCACATCGCGCTCGGGCGGGGCAGCGCTGGTTGATGGCTACTCAGGGGTCTCTTGGCTTGATCCTGGCACCCCTCCAAAAGAGGGAGCGTCGGTTCCCGCATCTGCCTCCTGATCGTGATCGGTGGGCGGCACCGACCCGTGGGCGTTATGCTCTGACTGGCGGCTCATCTCAGCGTCTTCTGACTGCCGTCCCACATCTCGAGCTGAGGGCAGGGACGGTGGTGGTAGGGTCGCATCACGCGGCTGCTCAGGTGGTGGAGGCTGCTTCTGCGAGCTGAAATCCGGCTGCCGATCTGGCGGATTCTTCGGCGACTCATGGTCAGAAGGCCAACCGGCGGCAACATCCCCTTCACCTCCGTCCCTCGCCGATGCATCACCACCAGCTTCTCCACTCGCCATCCCCTCAACATCTTCGGCTGAAGGGTCCCTGGATAATAATGCGGACTCCATGACCAAATATAACAGAACATACTGTTTAGCAAAAAGCGGCAACAAGAAGACACGGATACTCACAACTCGAACTGCGACGTTTCCGTGTGAAGCATTTCTTCCAACCAGAAGTCCCCTCATCATTACCAGGGTTTTTGATCGGAGGGACCTCCCCTTTCTGACGTTTTGGCGCTGGCTCTTCATCGTCGTTCGAGCTTGGGATCACCGCTTGGCAATGGGTCTGCTCATCGGATATCTTCACTGGCTTCTTAGGCTTCCGAGCTACGCCACTTGATGATCCAGCTTTTTCAGATATAGCCTGCATACCACGAGCCACTCGTTGAGAAAGGGTCTCTTGATCCTCTTCCGCATCATCAGTGCCAGCTTCATCGTTAGAGGGCTCTGCGAAATCTTCATCTTTGCTACCGGGCTGGTAGCAGTGTCGTGGGTCAACTCCTTTGGGCCACTCTGTAGTGGGCACGTCCGAAAAATAGACCTTCCGGTCCTGGCCACGAATCTTTCACAAATCAAATAAGAGACAAGGGATCAACATTCGAAACAGAATACACAAAGAAGGAAATTTCAGAGCAGCATACCTCAAGCGGGAGGTTCCCAATGTGCAAAGCCTTCTGTTGTCCTCGGTTGTCAATATGTGTTCGGCTATCAAAAAGTTCTTTCAGCCTCGCCGTCGCGTCAGAGCCCGACATGTGATCGGCCACTTCTCTGGTCGGGTCTGTTTCACCGATCCACTCATAAGCAGGGTGAACCCTGTCCTTGCAAGGCTGTACCCGGCGCTTCACGAAATTGGCAGCTACTCCAACCCTGTTCAGATGAAAGCCCTTCAGAATCTGCAACAACTCATTTACCTGCTCCATCTCGATCGATGTGGGTCTATCTGACCAGCCCGATATCCTTTTAGGTATCTGATCGACGGCACACCGAACAGGAGGGTCTTGATTCGGTAGATAGAACCACCTCTTATTCCAATCACGAAGGCTTGTATTGAGAGGAATTGAAAGATAATGGGCGGACATCCCATCCCTCAGCTTCAGAAATACTCCCCCGGCGATCCGAGAAGCCCCGCCGCTAGATTTCACAAGCATGAATAGGTGGCGGAAGAGATTGAAGTGGGGAAGGATACCGATAAAGGCTTCGCAGGGATGGATGAAAATGGAGACATGGAAGATGGAATTGGGATGCAAGTGGCATAATGAAATCTAATAATAATCAAGAAGCTTGCGAACAAGGGGATGGCAAGGAACACCAAACCCGTGGAAGAAGTAGTCGGCAAAGACAGTCATCTCGCCGGTGTTAGGCATGGGGTACGGTTCACCTCCTGAAGGCCTCCATCTAGCAGTAGCATGATTCGGCAAGAGCCCTTAAGCCACCAACTTCAAAATGGCCTTCTTTGTCATTGTGGAAGGATGCCATTCATTGTCAAGGCGGAACTCTCCAGGCTGCGGCTCCTTCATCTTCTTCGGGGGCACTCGCACACCCTTCCTGGGTGCCATTTCCTCGAAATTGCTTGCGGATTAGGTTGACGGAAGGACGAATCGGATGGATTTGAGCGGAATTGGATCTTGGTTCAGGAGATTGGAAACCCTAGATTGCGGCGGCTAGGGCAAGCTGAAGCGGTTTTTGCTTGAATGGGTACTGCGCGCCGTGCAAGGGAAGAAGGCGAACCGTTTCCAGGTGCATTATATAGTAAAGCGCATCGGTTCGTATGCTTGGAGACTCCATCAGCGTTATCGAGCACCGGATGTGCTCGGGGGTTTCGTCGCTTCGCCAAAATTACCGAGTATAGGAGGTGCTCAGGGACATCGTCGTCGTCACATTAGCGCTTCCAAGCACTGGGACTGCTTGGAGGCTTTGTCGCCTCGTCAACATTACCGAGCACAGGAGGTGCTCGGGGACTTCGTCACCACCACGTCAGCGCTTCTGAGCACTGGGACTGCTCGGAGGCTTTGTCGCCTCGTCAACATTACTAAGCACAGGAGGTGCTCAGGGACTTCGTCACCGTCACATCAGCACTTCCGAGCACTGGAAATGCTCGGGGACTTCGTCACTTCGTCAATGTTTTCAAGCACTGGGACGGCTCGGAGGCTTCGTCGCATTGTCAACACTTCTAAGCACAGGAGGTGCTCGGGGACTTCGTCGACAAATTCCATAGACAACAAGAACAGGAATTTTGACCCTGACACCACGTGACTACGTCACCTACTATCAGGCTCGGGGACTAAATGGATACACTTCACCTAACGGTGAAGGTATTGTTTCTGAAGAACCAAAATTGGATACACTTCACCAAAGAGAAGGCTCTTTCCAAATTTTTTCTGAGATCCTTACATCCGTCTGGTCAAGCAACTCTGAAGATCTGCACCTCCCGACGAATGCAAGGTGCTCGGGGACTAGCTGTAGGGGTATAAACCCGTATACCCGCATGGCTATACATGGGCAAAGTCATACGATCAGGCCCGGACTGTCAAGGACGCGTCATCTACACGTTTTCCAGAAGATCACGTATATCCACCGGTACGATGACTTGGTGGTTAAGAAATAGCTTTCCTAGTATCTAGCCGATTAGTTTCCTTGTTCGGCTAGGATTGTAATCTGTTATATATGGCAAACTAACTTGTAACCCTGCCCCCTAGGACTATATAAGGCGGGCAGGGGATCCCCTCAAAACATCTCATCTACTAGCAATACAATACAGCAACACATAGGACGTAGGGTATTACGCCTCGCGGTGGCCTGAACCTGTATAAACCCCTTGTGTCTCGCACTTACTGCGCAACTCTTGCTCATCTCAGGCGCACCCTCACCGATCAATCTACTACCTCGGGTATACCCCTCGGTAGACCGCCGATGATATCTCGTCGACACAACCATTGCTCCAGAGTTTTTTTTTGAATAAGTATATATAATTTTTATTTAGAAAAAATGAGAGTCTACTAATAAGATTACAGAGGACTACTAACCTATACACCATGACTGAATGTGGAAGTGTGATTAAATTTTATTTGCGGGCTCCTATGCATTATCCTATCTTTTCTGTCTTTCTGAAGAGTGTGGGCTACCTCCCCAGCGGATACTTTTTGTACCCATTTTTTTCTCTCAGGCGGGTGTCTTTGCACCCATTGTTTTACTCTCTTTCTTTGATTTGGCACATACCCTTTTGATATGGCATATTTCAGGCTCATACTTCTCTGGTATGGCATCTTTTAATTTTATGCCACTCTCTTTTGGACTTCTAAGAGAGAGAGACTTTATGCATAGAGCAAAAACTTTTTGTGCATGTGAACTCAATCATGAATGCATAACAGAATAGTCTACTTAAATCATATTAGCAGAATAAATTATTATTATATTTATTTTGATTTTGAATTTTGAAATGCCTGGAGCTTAGGATTCACTCAGAATGAAATAAATAGCAACTCAAACCTTCTTATATCATATCCATCAATTATTTAGATTTAATCCAAAACTTATGCTCCCACAGATATCAAGTTTCAGAATCAATTACTTAGATTTAATCCAAAACATATGCTACCCACAGATATCAAGTTTCAGAATAAATTTAAACGGTAGATAAACTCCATGCAATTCGTAGGAGAATTTAAATTTAAATACTAGGCATTTGCAGGAAATTATATTTAAGCAATTTAATCATCTTTTTTATTTTTCTCTAGCTTCAGGTTGTACTTACTCTAAAGACAAATTTAATGCGGAATTTAAAGCAAACTTATTTATATACTCTATTTTTGGATTTTCAAATTTTTTTAGCAATATTGAAATTGATAGAATTAAAGACTGAAATAAATACTGAAGTAAATGGTAGAATATATATAATGGTGAGGGGTGCTCACCTAGCGGGGATCTCCCCCAAGCTAAATGTTGCCGCACTCAGTACTGTGGTGGAGGCGGCGGCGGAAATCCCATCTGATGTATTAAATACTCTAGTCCGCTCTGTGTTTGCTGCTGTCCTTGGTATAACTGCTCAAGTAGTTGGTCCGTGCGGTGCTGCCACTGCTCGTGGTAGTGCAGTGTGTCGTTTATCGTGTTCTGTCCCTGCTCAATGTTAGTGAGGCGCATAGAAAAAGCTGAAAAATCATTAATGGAAGCTTCAAAGTGTTGCTCAGGCGGCCGGTTGTAGCCATCTTCCGGTGGTGCGTGGAATGGATACGGTCCACCAGTGGTGAAATCCGTGTTCCCGCGCACAGAAAAGGATGCTCGTCCTCTCTGAAAGTCATTTGCCGTGTTGTCCATTGCCTCTGTGGGAAATGCTTCCCAACCTGCTGCTGCTGCGGATGAAGACTCTCCTTATTGAAATGTGGGCTGGTCCTCCCATCCTGCGTGGGCGGTCCGCTGCTGGCGTGGTTCCTGCATCGATCCTTGCTCACCAAAATTAACAAAGTGGAAATAAGCTGGCTCAGATGGTGCCGGGTCAGCTCCAGTGAAATCAGCTCTCGGCGCCCTGCTGATGCGTGCGGATGGACACCTGCCAACGTTAGCTCCACTAGCTGGAAAAACAAAGTTCTGAACAGAATAAATCCCTAACTCGCTGTCCGGCAGTTCGTACTCATTTGCATAGTTTTTATAAATCATAACTATTTTTTTATTTCAGCGTTTGAGCATGTGAGCACCAAAGAAAAAATCATAGCCAATAATTCTACGAGCATCAGGAATAAAAACAAGTGTAGCACTCTGTAATAAACCTAGCCCAGTAGCTAAACGTGTAATCCAGAAAGTAAAAGAAATACTACATTTTCTCATAGAAGGGATAGTTCTCCAGTAATTCAACATCATTTTTACAGGTGACGCTTTCCACTTTTTTATCATGATGTATAATAAATGTAGCTCATCTTGTTTAATAGTATTTAATTCCTCTCTAGAAAAAAATGTAAAAGCTAGCCATTTAAGCATGAACCTTAGTGTGGGGTGATGGACTTCTTCAGTAGTATATTTTTATTTTCTTTCTGGTTTCTTTGCAGTGATGCTCTCCCAAAAATCATATTTATCAAAGTCTTGGAGAGATTCCGTTATATTAACCACACACTGACTATGAAATCCTAGTGCTAAACTAAGGGTTTTCCATGATAGGGTGAAAGGTTTATTAAACATTCTAAAATTTACCTCATCATCATCAAAGTCTAGGGTGCTAAAAAATTCTATTGTGAGTAACTTGCTACCCTGCTCATTGATTTGCCAAGCACCTTCCCAACCAACATTTCTAAATATAAGCTCAAACTCGGAATCCATTCCGGTTTCATGGAGCAAGGTGGCATCAAAAATTAGAGTATGCGTAAATTCCTTATTTTTAACCACATTTAATATTTCCCTCTGAGGTCTAGTTGGCAATGAAATTTGAGTGATACTTGTGATCTCATACCTCTCTTCCCGTTGGGAAGAGGATGAAGGGTTGTCGTACTCAAAGGGTGAAGGAGGATCGACACTCATGTTGGAGCCGACGAACGATGGCACTTGTGATGATGTTTGGCTTCTTGTTGTGCGGCGTGAAAACGCTCTTCCAAGGGACCGGATGGCACCTTTCATTCTATTGCTCATCTTGCCTGTAAAATGAAGAACTTGAAGAACACAGCAAGAATGAACAAGAACACAAAAACAAGAATAAACAAGAACAAGTGAAGAGAAGGAATCAAAGTGGCAATCTTTCTACTAGGTGCTCTTGCTAATCTTCTTCTCTCCTTCTTTCCTTGCTTAAACTTGGATTAAATGGGGGATTTGTGAGAGTTGCAAATCTCGAGCTGCAGAGCAGAGTGGCTTGGTGCTCTCTGGTGTGCAAGTGAGGCAATGAGTGAGTGAGAGAAGTGAGAGGCAGAGAAGAGGGAGAGGGGCGCCGGCCGGCTTGGGTGTGGGGCCGGCCGGCCACACCTTGTGTCCTTTGGCCCTCCACTTTGAAATGAGCAGACAACGTTTCGTGCATGTGCGTGAGTGCTTTCTCTGACGAAAAGAATGAATGGAGGGTAGTGCATGAATGAGTGAATGGAATTTGGATGGTAGTAAAATGTGGTAGTTGGTGATAAGGCTTGAGGTGACTTGATGTGATGATGGTGGGTCCCATATGCCTCTTGTATTTATACCGTATAATGACACAAGAATGACAAACTAAATTACTTTTATGAATCTATGAAAAATTAGAATTCTAATGATAGTCTTTTTATAATTTTCGGCCACCACAGTGGATTTCACTGACGGGGGTTTTACGCTCCGTTAGTAACAGTCACACGGGGTTTAAGCTCTTATCATGTTATGCTTATTTTTATTTCTCTTTAATAATGCAATTTATGGGAAAGTAAATGTGTAAATTTTTATTTCGATCGTACACTCACATCTCACCTTATCTCATCCGAAGTGGCCGGTATAAATCATCAGCCAAAGAAGCAATAAGAAGCCGCAATGTCACATATATCCGCGCAATAAAACCAAATAAACCACAAATGGAAACATGATGCAATTCCCCAGTTAGTACTTACATAAGACACCTAATTACCACATATACATATATAGGGCTATAGGACTTGGTCAATGGTACTCATAATTTTTGCAAACACTCGGTTTTAATCACCTACACCCAACTAATAATTGTCAAATAATTTTCAAATCTCCAAAACCATTTTTATTTTCAAATAGTCAAGTGATGGTGTATGCTGAATTATGCTCTGGTACCAGCTGTCACAGAACCGACCAATTTATATGAGCACAAGTACGATGATCGCCAATTTAGTAGCAATCAAGTCACACTTGAGCCAATATAAACCCGGTAGTCCGGAAATCTCGAACATTTTAAATAGAACATACCCCAAGGATCTTATAAATTCAGCAACAACCCATCAAATGATACATAAGTTTACAACCGAATTAAAACATCAGAGTACAACATAGTCTTTTACATAAATGTAACAGTAGCAGAAGTCAACATAGTTTTGAAACAACATAGTTCACATACGAGTACCACCAGCTGACCATGTCACAGCATCTTACAAAAGCTAAAGATAGATAACGACCTTGCCCCAAGTCTAATCTTTTTCGCTCGCAGGGGTGAAGCAGTTCTTGCAATAAGCATAGTAGACTACTCCTTCTGTAACAATGGGAATAAAATCCTGAGTACTCAATTGTACTCAGCTAGACTTACCCGACAGGAAGTAAATAAAAAGACTCTCAAGGATATGCAGGCTTATTTGGTGGAGCTCAGAGGATAGCAACATTTTGCATAAAAAGCATTACTACAGTAGTTTCTCAACTTATAAATTTTAGATATGGTTTAGCTTCAATTTCAGTTAAGTTATTAAGCTAAGGTTTGCAGCTATACTAAACAATCACTCGATATTATAGCAATCAATACAACCATATGATTTCCGATATCCACAGATATCAACCTCATCTCACCATAATCAATATGTTCAAGTTATTAGCCTCTACCTCACCAGAAGATCAGTTTAGTCTCTCACTAACCAGGAGAGATGGCGATTAGAATCGATTGTACTAGCTGGCAAACATGCCAATCACAAACCCTGTCAGCCTGATCAGTGGCTTCTTGGGTCACCGTTAGATCTTTCTGAGTCATATTATATCGCGAGCTTGGCGAGGGCCATATTCTCGGAGACAAACCCACTCACAGGAAGTGCAGGTCCCTGACCTGACTATGGCAAAATGGTGTCTCCGCACATCCTTCCTTCCTCCAGAATATGTCTATCCATGTCACACCAATTCTCGGCTCAGAAGGAACTACTCGGCTTCGCGGTCAGAATGACTTATCTGGCCCGCTATGTGACGACGTCCTTCAATCTCAACTGATGTCTGGTGGCCTCAGTCCTAGTCGGCCGCAAGCAGCACCGAAGACAGCATGACCTCAACCATGTCATGCGGCTCTCCGCTACCTAGCCTTGATTCTCTCATTATCATGTGGCATGGTGGCACATATAGTCAACCATGTGGAATTCATCCCCATCATCATTAGTCACCACCTATGCTCGCGAAGGACAGGAAATCCCTCGACTTCTACCGGTCTAAGCATGGCTAAGCATAAGATCGAAGCCTTCCCTTGTCTAGTAATAGTACCAGGATAGTAGACAAGTGTACAAGGTATAAATGCAGCAACGGTATCAATTCAACTCCTATACTTAAGTGCACAATCATACGATTTAATAAAGACCAGTGCATTTATATAAAAAGAGATAGGTGGAGGCTTAGGGATGCTTCGGGGCTTGCCTTTCACAAAGTTAGATGGCTGATGGTCAGTGCACTCTGGCAGTTCAGTTTCCTCCTCGGCCTCGGGAACTTCCGGAACCTCGATCTCCAGGGGAACTCCTTCCTCCGGTGGGTTGAATTGCTTCAGCGTCACTCCTCCCGGTGATCCTGTATGCATGATATGCATATATGAGAAGTAAGAATGCACATGTAATGCAAGGTAGAGATGCACAACTTAAACCATGAGATGCAATCAGTTTAACAATCCACACTCGTTTACTGAGTACGTGCATATTTCTTCTCTAGACAACCAACCCATACTTACCCTTCTTACGCAAAGCATAGAACAATTTTTTTGTCCCGGGTAAGAGGTCTACAACCTGCACTAACCATATAGCTTACATCAACTTAGCTAACTATTAACCATTTTAACAAGGCAAACATGAGCAACACATAACAAGAATACACTCTTGCTGCCCTAGGCATCAATTAGGATTAGATTCATAGTGTTCAACATAGTGACAATGCTGGATCACCACAAACTGCATGAAAACACATTTTAACCAACGAATACTTGCTTAAAAGAAATTAAACAAACCCTAGCTTATAACTGGACCTATTGTTTACCGTGCCCAGAAAAAATCTAGAAAAATTACAACAGATAAAGTATCTCTAGATTAGTCTACTGACAAAATTTCAAGTCATTTGGACAAGTATAACAGTCTACACAAAAATAACAAACAACCAGCCTTTTAAGCAATGGAAAATACTTAACACAGTGAAAAATATCAAACAACAGGCTTCCCATTTTTCTTAGTTTCTTCACAACATAACATGGCTCAGGAAAAATATTCATGACCATATCCTTAACACATTAAGCATGGTGATTTTTGCAAGATTAAAGCATAAAAGGCACATTGTACATGACATCATATAAATAACAGTGCAACACCAGCAAGCATATCTTTCCTAGATTCTAATTCCCTAAACAAGATTAATGCAAGTGGAATCACATTTTTAGCACATTCCTAGAATTACTTATGCATTTATCAAGTTTGCAAGCAATTAACAAATTAAATGTAACTGCACAGAAAAGTTATCCAAAAAGTATATTTTATATTTTTCATACATAGAGCACAGCAAGATAAGCACAACAAAATTGGTTTCACCCAATTTGGACACTCCTAACTCCAAATATGAATTTTGGAAGATTTTACACATTTTCTGAAAATCAATTTCATTAATCATTTTAAACGAAAACCGGCTTAAACTGCTATGCACAACCGATTCAGTGAACCAGAGGCGCGCCAAAGCGGCTGACCCGCGGGCCCCTGGGTCAACTCGACCCCACACGTCAGAGGAAAAAACAGAGCCGCCGGCGCTGACCGGCGAGAGCTCGCCGACGGCGAGGTCTCCGGCGGCACCGAGACGACCTACCGACTCGTGGCAACGAGGCAAACTCGATGCACCCACTTCTGACACCTAACCGTCACCGGAGCACGCTCAACGGTGACCATGGCGGACGGCGGCGGTCCGGCGAGCTCGGGTTCCGGCAAAACTACGGCGAGATCGACCCAACCAGCGACCTAGGCTAGATCTACGACTCACGAGGACGCCATGACGAGCAAGAACTAGAAAGAACGGCCACGGCATTGCTCTCGTCGCGGCAAACCGAGAGCTCGGTGGCGTTCCGACGAGTTCACGGCGGCGGAGAGGTCAAAAACGCTATACCTTAGCTCGGCTGAGGCTAGCAACAGGTCGAGGAGATAGAGTGGAGCAAGACGAAGGTTGTGTGGAGATGGAGTGGTCAGAGACGGTGTGGTGGCGGCGGATTTCACCGAGGCGACGGCGCGGTGGCCATGGCGTCGGCGGAGAAGAAAGGGGAGAGCAGAGAGCGACGAGCGAGGGAGAGAGCGAGAGAATGAACCAGGGGACAGAGTGGAGTGTCGCTTTTGCATTCCTGACCGGCGCGGGGCCAACGGCGGACGGCGCCACCTGGCGTCGTTCTTCTGACGACAGCGCCAGCTGTTCGGCAATTTGCCGATTTGAATCGGCTCGATTCAGTTCCAGCGAACAGACTGAAACTCGATTTTTGATCGATCTCTAGCTCGTGATCCATACCGTTTCAGAGAAAACTTCACTAATTGAGATGGAAGAACTACAAGAGTACTCCAATCTATATTAGGACAAATCGAGCTAGATCGGCATGGATAGAGAGATACAGATCGATGAACAGGGGTACAATGAAACTGAAATGCAGTTTAGACTTAGAGAAAAATTTGAAACTTCAAAACAGCTCCAAATCTGCACTAATTCAACTTTTTGACCACCTTCCACCCATTTTCATGAGTTGACCCAAAAATAAAGTTTGTTGCTTATAAAATTCTACACAACTTTGATTAAGGGTGCTCTGACATGAAAAGTTTCTAAATTAACTTTCTTGTTTGGTCAAACATAATAGGTTTAGGAGGGTTTTCTAGTCAACTATGAGCTAGAGGGGTATTTTGGGGATTTCACCAACATGAACATTGTTCCAAATGTTAACCCAAACATGTTTAAGTCATCTAGAACAGTAAACAAGCATCACATTTGCATGGTAACACATCTATGGCATTGTAAGCATATAAACCAACATATAGCTTATAAAGGAATTTAATTCAATTCAAATGGTGATGATGCATGAAATGACATGATCAATGCTTGATGGCATGCAAATGCAAATGTGAAAGTAGTAACTAACACTAGGGTGTTACATACGCGGACTACCACACGACCTGCCACGTCAAGGTGCCTTCGTAGGTACGTAATATATCTAGACACCACGTCTATATAATACATACCACCTAACTCACTCAAGTACTGAATTAGGCGCTTTACGATCATATGACAATAATCATCACCAATCACAACTATATCGAATATGCAAGTAAAATACACTAAGAACTGAATAAATAGCAATATATTAAAATAGAGCAAAGTCATAATGAGATACAAGATAAAATTACCGATCTCTAGACGAACAGATCTGGAATCCCAAGCGTAGCGCCCAACTCTACTTGAACCTTGCTAGAGGCCTAAACTAATGAACTTGAAGACCTAGAGCTCTACTTCTAATCTCTGGAAACCCTAACTTCTGTCTAGTCTTGACAAATGAAGCAGGAGGAATCAATTGGTGCTCTGGGAGTGGGGTCTTCCCCTTTATTTATAGCCCGGTGGGGTGAACGTGCGCCGTTGGATCAAATCGACTTAACATAGGGCTGAGATGACTCCTCGGAGGCGGCGGAAGAAGACTCCAGAAGATGGCGGCGAAACCCTAGGGGGCGCCGCCCGGCCCCCCTTGGGGCTGGCCGGCCCCACCACCTGCCAGGTGGGGCCCCGCTTGCTTCGGGTGCTATCTGTCAGTAATAACCCCTATGTTGCTATTATTGCCCCTTTCTTAGTATTAGTTGATGGCATAAAATTGGTACTTAACGACCGTCAACATAGTCATCTCGTTTTCCCTATGGTAAAATATAAATAACGATACCTGGAATACTCCCGGGTGAAGTGCTACATCAGTATCTGTCCACTTGCAGATAATCCTAATGTTTATTTGTTTGAGTTATCTTATACCAACAATAGGCAAAAGGAAATCCAATAGACTCGGTCCACAGAGCGATGCGAACGAACACATAAAAGCAATGATTTTTACATCAATTCCAAGGAAGAAACTGATCACCTACCAAGCAGTAAATGGAGAAGGCAGACAGACCGGTCAAAGTTCAGTTTCCAAGAAAAGGAATATTCCAATACAGACACACGGATACAACAACTCTGCTCAGCAAATACAACTCGATAGGGTACGCCAACACTACGAGAAACAATGGCATCCCAAGGCCCATTGAACTTGCAAGCAGAAACCCAAGGAACCTTAGTCCCAAGTTCACAAAGCTACGCAGCGTGTACAGCAAAACGGGCACCCGGGGAAGAAATTCAGCTCTGAGCATAAGTACAACAGCCCGCAAGGCAACACTGTCCAGTACCAGTTTTAGAGCTAGCACCAGTTGATACCGGGGAGTTTGCAGCAGCTACGAGGCCCAAGGACACCAAAATATCACAACATCTCTACAAACCACATTCCCCCAGAAACAGAGAGAAGAACCCGGAGACTGAAGAAGATGATATAAAGGAATCATGACCGCAGGAAGATAAACAAACACAAGTCAATATGAGTACAGATTCACAAAGAGCCAGCCTTATATAGGCAACCCAAGAAGACACAAAGAAGCCACAAGGATGAAACAATAATTCATAGAGGACGACTAGGATAGAGCAATGAATCAAAAAGAGAACAATAAAGACAAGGCAATAATGCAAGAGGAACAACATACCCAACAGGATATCCAAGTCAGGTACAAAGAACAATAAAAGGTCACCAACAACCGTCCAAAATAAAGGACAGTGATCTCAAAGAGCCCACAAGGAGGAAAGTAAAGCAAACAAAAAGGAACTCACCAAGTCCGCAGACTTCATTAGAAAGAACTCGACAGGCTCAGGGGCTGCGCCTGCAAGCTTCATCAAAAACTACTTGACAAGCTCGGGGGCTACGCCCAACAAAAAGAACTCATCAAAGCATATAAGCTGCAGACTACATCAGAAAGAACTCGACAGGCTCAGGGGCTGCACCCGCAAGCTTCATCAAAAACTACTCAACAGGCTCGAAAATAATAAGAAGGACACTATTCAAGAACCTCCGACTTCTTTTCTACAAAAGCAAGTAGGATGCTCGGGGGCTGCAGGGTACACATACCCTTGAAAATTCTCCAAAAAACAGACTTTATATTTAGTAATTACATAAGTTTCCTTTACTTTAGCCGAATCTCGAGATTGTCTTACTACATTAGTAAGTCTCTATATTCTATCTCTAGAATACCATTTACTTTATTTACTCAGTTATCATTTATCATATTATCATTCACTTATTATCGCTAAAGCATTAGAGTTACTGGTCATTATAGGTCTGCACATTTATTAATAATCTTCTCAATCAATATAGTAGATTATCCTAATGAGTAGAATGTCTATTTATCCTTTTGGCATAAAACAAATCAATGATACTCAGAACACTTACCGGGTGAAGTGCTACAGTAGGAGAATTATCTGTGCGTTTGCGGATATATTCTATAGTGTTATATTTTTAGGTGGCAAGTGTGGATTATTTTACCAATGGTTTTTGGCATCATGTTAGGGATGACAACTTAAGTTGAGGTGATGTTAAAAATACCAATAAACATTTCTGGCGCCGTTGCCGGGGATGGCAATTATATTCATTAGGATAATTTATTGATTCATTGATTTTATTCGCCAAGATATTTCTAGAATTTCATATAAGGGAGTTTTTCATAAATAAAAAGCATAAAAATAACTATAGACATAAATACTTATAGATAGACCGTAACCTTTTGCTTTAGCAAATTTACCCGTGTTTTGTCTTTTTTTAAATATTTTATATAAGGTAAGTGCCGGATTGGTTGTAATACTTTAATTCTTATTAATCAGGAACAACCATAGGAAGAAGGGTCATACATTATTTTGTGAAGCCATGGCTGAGAAAACTCTACGCGAATTCTCTGCTCCAAGCACTGAGAATATTCACGTTGGGCCAACTTTTAACCTTGAAGATCATGATTACGAGCTCAAGCCAAGCCTCATCAAAATGGTGCAAGCTATCATATTTAGTGGAAAGAAGGATGAAGATGCAAGTGTCCATCTGCAGAATTTTCTGGAGATTGGCAACACCATCGACATTAAGGGCATTCCTCAAGACGTCGTGCTACTTCGTTTATTCCTGTTCTCACTGGAGGGAAGAGCAAAGCAGTGGTTTTATCAAAATAAAGATCAAGTCAAAACATGGGGAAAATGTTCAAAAGTTTTCCTAGAAAGGTTTTTCCCGGTAAGCAGAACCAATGCTTTACGAGGAAAGATTTCAGAATTTTGTCAGCAGAAAGGTGAACCTATTCCAGAAGCCTGGGAACATTTTCAAAATTACATATCAGATTGTCCTCATCATGGAATGGAAAATTGGTTGCTCATGCAAATATTTTATCATGGACTAACTCAAAGGTCACGTGAGCAACTGGATGCCACTGCTGAAAGATCATTTATGTCACTCGCCCCTGGAAGAGTCGAAGATATTATGGCAAAGATAGCAGAAAATCAGAGTTGGATATACAACACCCAAACATGCCATAAAAGTGAAGAAGTTGCAGAGGGAGTATGTGCACTATCAACCAAGATGGATGTACTGTTGAACCTGTTAGAGCAAAGGGCTGATTATAAAAGAGATCCTCAAGCTATTCAAGATACATTCAATTCCCAGAATTAATGTGAAGAGTATTTAAGAATTGAGTCTGCTGAATCCCCAGAAGATATTAGTACAGTCATCAAGTCCACTTCTCAGAAGCAAGGATGGGCTCAACCTCGGTCAACTAGCCAAGGTAAGTACCAGGGCAATTATAATTTTTCAAATCAGAAACAACCACCCTTGAGAGAATTAATATTAGAACAAGTTAGAATTAATGAAAGTATTTATAAGAAGCTTGCTCTTAATGATAAAGTTTTAGAAGGAATTAATTCTAAGTTAGATAATTTCTCTTCTGCTGTTAAAGATCAAATATTATTTAATAAAAGGATAGAATTACAAATAGCACAATTGTCTTCTACTTTGTTTACCACTAACCCTGAACCAGTAAAAGGAATATCTACTAGAGAGGGTAAGTCTACACGTGATCCACCTTACCCAAAAGAGGCACGTAGACCACCACATTTAGTACAGGTAGAAGAAGAAATTGAGAATGAAAACAGAGAACAGGAAGTCGTACCACCAAAAGATTCACCCCCAGTTGAATCACAAGATCAAGAATTGACTCAAGATTTTCATGACACAACCCTCCTACCATTTCCACGCAGAAGAAGAAGAGCTAAAATGGATGATCAATTTGGTAAGTTTGTAGAGGTAATTAAGAAATTATATGTCAATATTCCGCTGCTAGATGCCATGCAGGTACCTACATATGCAAAGTATCTTCGAACCATGCTCAACAACAAAGGACCACTACCTTCTACTAAAGTTGTCAAGCTAACGGAGGAGTGTAGTGAGGCAATTGTAAGTTCTTCTCCTGCTAAGAAGAAGGATCCAGGCCGTCCCACTATTGATTGCTCAATCGGAGACCAGATATTCGAGAATGCTTTATGTGATCTTGGAGCAAGTGTCAGCGTCATGCCCAAGACAATCTTCGACAAACTCAACACTACAAGATTTTGACCCAATTGCCACACGATGCCATATGCAACACAACAAATTTCGTTGCAAAAGGGGTGTTTTTTGTAACATTTTCGTATGCCGTTGCATGAGGTGAGACCTACAGCAACTCTTTTGTTAAAAGTGTTGCTATAGGTTCTGAATATTGCCATGATGACACTATGTTGCATTAGTACTGATTGGTGTTGCAATTGTCAGGTGCTCTTGCAACTATATAAGATAGTGTTGCTATTACTTGTACCTATTGCCACATTTTTATTGGGATGCCAAATGTTTCACAACCATTGCAATAGGTAGATCGTGTATTGCAACTAAATTTCTAAGTCGATGCAATAGTATGGTGCTATGGCCACATTTTTGTGTTGTTGTAATATTTATCAGGACCATTGCAATAGGTAACAGTGTATTACAACTATATTTTTAAGTCGAAGCAATAGTGTGAAGATATGACCACTGCTTTGTATCATTGCAATATTTATCAGGACCATTGCAACAGGTAGCTTTCTTTTGCAACTAAGTTTTTAAAGCGATGCAAATTTTCGTTTCTATTGCCACAGTTGGGTTTGGTTGCTATGCAATCCTAGCGTCGTTGCAATGTGCTGATGTAGCAAACATGTATTTTGTGGGCTTTTCGTGTTGTCAATACTCAAACTAAGGTAGGGCGAGAGAGGCATGCTGCTGAGATAGAGATGCATCTTTGAAAATTCCTTCTAGCTGCCTCTTCTCCACTCTAGTTGTGTGTTGCGATCGATCCAATCCAATATACATATAGGCAACGTCTATACATGTCGGCACACTATACATGTATACATGTTGGCACGGTATACATGTAAGCAACGTCATCTGATACACAGTATACATGTAGGCAGCATAAATAGCTATCTCACTTCCATAGCTCCTGAAGATATTTATATATTTTTTTAGATAAAGAATAATTTATACCCGGCTTCATCTACCTCAGGGTAGAATCAGGCTAATTAATGCAAAGTTCGGTTCAGCGACTATCACATAACCCACAGGGTTCTCAAGCTTATAAGTAGACACACGGAAAACAAAGCAGGAAATAAAAGTCCCGACTCAGCATAAATACGCAGAAACACTATCGGTCGGACGTGGCCACCATGGACATGGCGAGGCTTTTCTAGGCGAGCTCCTAGGTGGCGGTGTCACAGCTGTTGCCTTTCACCTCTTCGCTATGACTGGACGACAGGTGGACGGGAGTAGGATGGCTAAAATAGTGACTGGTGTGGGATAGAACCATGCGCAATGGCGATATTGCTCTTCTGCAAATAAAATCAACAAAAAAGCTACTTTTGCGGAAGCGATAGGAAAACACGGTTTCATGTGGTCATATGCATGTGAAAACCGTATTGTGTATCATGTGGGCATGGCACGCGATCGATCGACAAAGCGCGACAACAAATGCATATACAGATCTAGTGGAGTCCTTCCTAGAGTCTTCTTTCTGCCTAGAGCCTTTCCAGAGTAGTCCGACTGTTTTTTATTGTTCTCATACGATTGTTTAATGTCGTACTTCAATTTTATGGAACTTTTTTTTATTGCAGTCTTTCGAATATGTTTTTATACTAACTATTTTTACCTTCTTTTGCCCGAGTCCTCCGGTCTATTTATGTATGTAGGTAGTTATATTCTACTTTTGTAGGTAGCTATTTCACATGGTTTTTTTAGTCGAGTCGTACTTCTATACGTGGTTATTTTATCGGGTCCTTTTTTCCCCTTTTTTTTTCTGCTGATCAGGCAAAGATTCGTTCATCAGTGTGCCTCCGGAATCGAAGAGGAGATCGATTGGGGTGACGTCGGCGCACGTACGCCCGGCCCTATAGGACATGTGTTCTAGTTGTAGATTCATATGCTCAAAGCTTACCGCACAGGAGTCCGTCTCAGAATAATAATCCACTTTGCTCTCTCCACGGACATACCAAACCACAACATAGATCGCTTGGTAGGACTATATTTATTTGAATTGTACACGTATGTGACTTTCCATATTGCATCTTGACTCAAGTATAGATAGCTAACATGTCAAAGTTCAGTTTCGTTACGGTCTAATCACATGTGTGCGCATTGGACTCTTGCCCGAGTCCCGGTTGGAGTCGATGGTTGGCCTACGATCCATGTAACCAGGTTAGATTAGATTTTATTTTGTGCAGTTTTTCTCGTTGAGGCATAGCTCGTGAAATTCTAGACGGTGATCGTAGGTTCTTCGTCTTGAAGATTATCTTCTGGATTCTTGTGAATCTAAGTGGTTAACGTGATCAAGCTGTTACTATTTAGGTGGGTTGCTTGGAGTTCCGCAGTGGTAAGATTGGAATTGCATCATGTGTAAGCCGAATCTATTTATTATTGTTACTGCTTGTTTATCAAACAGACCGATTTCGCTCATCCAAATTGTTATTGTTTGGCCAATTGTTGTGAGGATTTTGGCACTGTTAGCCTTTGATTTCTGGTCACCGTCGAGAGGAATTATCCCTACTACTTTATTGGTGTTACTATTGTTGGCCTGATCTGTGGAATTTAGTATTGTTGGCTTGGATCAGTTGAATTATTTTTTCTGGGCACTTTGAAATTGAGGAGTTGATCTCCTTTTGTTGGTGAAAGGAGTAAATTCTATATTGTCTTAGAACATCAGGCGCCCTGCCTTGTCTATTTGACCAAATTTATAACCACTAAATATTTAGCCAAAATTAAATCCTTTTTGGCGAAAAAATAGATTTCTTACACAATTAATAAAATGCCTGTGCGTTGCTATAAGAACCATGCACATAGGGTTATTTATATCTAGGTAATGCAATTGAAAATTTATCAACCCCATGTCTGAATTTTTCCAACTAAATAAGTGGTATTTAACTGAACTCGGGATGTATTGATACAAGTCACAAAAAGCTAAGTTGATCCTAATGAGTAAATAATTTTCTGTGATGCATATTGTGCTTCACCCTTATGTATATACTACAATAAAGAAAGTTCAAGGGCTACAGAGACATGGAACACAGGTACAGAAATAGAAGCTCAGTTGATAAAAGAACCATTTGCCAAAGAAATCAATATGTTGATGAAATAAACAGTTACATGTATGATGGGCTCACGTCTCAAATGCTAGGAGTAATCAGTACTTATTTTTATGCACAAATAGCAAAGCCATGTCTACATAGCTTAAAATGAAGACAGTAGTACCGAGCTGAGTTCTTGAATTGTCCACTTCTATTCTTCTGAGAAGCTGCGCTGCTGGAGAATGAATAGAGAAATCTGCAGCTCGATCTATAACATAAACAGGAAAACAAACCCAATTCCTAATCCAGCTCCAACTGTCATGAAATTAGAATCTCAGCTAAAATAGGTCACCAAAAACATTTTAAAAGTTTGAGGCTTTTAACATTGATTTTAGAAAATTTAGGAAACTCATAGAGAAAGGAAAATTCTAAAGAACATTCAAATTTGATGATAACATCCAGGAGCAAATCAGCTAGTTGATTCCTCATAGGTTAGTACTGGCAATTGATCATCACATATAAAAGAATGAATGACATCTTGTAAAGCATGGAACTATCATGAATGAATACCTTAGAAACATTAGAACACACAAGTTGCAACTCTTTTTACCAGTCGCACAAACAACAGAGGTAGCTGCACTTGACCTTTCTATCCTAGCTAGCTGATTCTAAAATAAGGCACAGGCTATGGTCAACAGAGATAAAGCATAGCAAATTCAGTGTCAAACAGAGATAATGGTCTTGTGCATATTATACACATGTCTACAGTTTGTATTGTTGGATTGTTCAATATTTATTTAGTGCAAGAACATGATTTCCATGGTATAGCAGAGGTGTCACTATTGTCAAATTGAGTTTTATCGTTTGAGAAATCAGTCTTGTGATTTTCCTCTATGTCCAGCAAAACAAGCATAAGTTATTTACAATTAAAGCATGAGCATCATCAGACATCTTTTAAGTCCTTTGCATCAGGCATTAGCACTATGGATGAAAGTGCATACAGTTCTTGCTGGAAGACAAGAAACAACAAAAAAATAGTTATATATGCCGATAGTACTATATAACCAACCAAATCAAATTAATTAGCATGCAAAATGATCATCCTCCTTCCTTGATTCCATTGAACGCTACAAATTTGTTAAGAGAGATTCAGAAACAAAAGATATAGAATCCATGAACTAAGCCTACATGGTCAGAGTATAGTCTTGGCTGAATTCAAGACTCAGGAATCAAGTCTCCCTGTCGTAGCTTTCTTTCACATATTTTAAATTTTCATAGCGATCGGATTCCTAAACTTTAGCGCTGGCAATATTATATATGCAAGAATGAAGAAAATTTACATTAAGCATTTCCTCCTCACTTTTGGATTCACCCAAATACATTACCTAATTTTTAATCTTTTCACACAAACATGGATGCAAACAAAAGGATGTATTTATAATAGATTTAATTCCAGTATAGCAGCACTTGCCTCACCTTCGAATAACCAGGATCTGCCTACACTCTGTCACACTATTCAAGAGCCTGGAAAATTAAGAGAAGCAATATAGGAATAAAAAAAGCCACTAACCTACCATTCTTGTTACATGAACATTACTTTTTTTGCATTATACATACGGTAGATGTCCTTAAATGAATGAATAGCTACAAGCACCATGAAATAATTAACTTGCTGCAGGTATCTACAACTTAGATATTAGTGTATTAAAATTCTGTATTATCTAACAGCCTTCATAAGCAATATAATGCAAGCATGAAGATTTATACCTTTAATTTGTCAAGCGAGAAGTTCTTGCCGGACAAATATCTTCTATCAGGACCATCTGTTATGGCTTTTCTCACCTAGATCATGATAGAAGATAAATAACAAGCATCAAACTGCTCTGCATGTCATCCAGTCACATTTGTAGAAGGAAAATAGAGGCCATCGACCCATCATCCTTCACCAAGATCATTGGTGAGCTTAACTTCAAGAGAATCAGCCTGCTGACCAACCAAATCAAATTAATTAACATGTTTGAGGCTGTTGGGATGCACATTCAGCATGACATCCCCTCCTACATTTGGTGATCAAGTGGGGTTTCTTTCTCCTATGAAGAAACATCAGCGGCACATTATTAGATGACTAAGGGTTGGACTCCTAAGCAAACGCATAGAAGTCTATCATAAAACAGACATAAAATAGGCAGTTGTGAGTTGTGCACCTGTTTCCTAACAATAGCGTGTAATCCATCTCTTCAAAGGAATGAGTCTATTTCAGACTATATATACATCGTTGTTCTGTTTTAGTTATTGAAGACCACCAGTAGGAGACTGCAGTTTGCCATGTAGCTTCAAATTTCTCAGGCACCTCCTCAACAGATCAGAGTACATATTTGAAAAATAATAGCACCATATAATTTATAAAATCCTAGCAGTTTAGAAAACAGATATAGAAACAATGTATTTCTGAGCAATAGTTGATAAACAGGAAATAAGCTAATTGAGGTTTTAAATCTACTGGCATTGTGAAAGATTGGGAGAAATTTTTGGGCATTGTAGGCGTGTTTTTATCAACATATATTTCTATTTGTGATAAATTGTACTTATGTGTATTCAATTATCATGCAGAAATTTACTTGGAAAGCATATAATGTCACAACATGATGATAGGAGTTGGATGCGCATGGAGAGGACTACTGCTGTTTGGCAAGCCAAATTCCAGAAATATATGGATACCACATTTAATGGCACATCAACTGCTAAGTGTCCATGTTCTAGATGTCGATGCATGGTTTACAAAACGCGACGTGAGGTTCACCGACATGTTCTTAGTCATAAGTTTGATGAAAGTTTCATCTCTGAAGGGGAACATCAAAGTGACGAAGGCGGCCCATCTAATCTTGAAGGATCAGTAGATGACAATGATGATGATGAAGGAGGAGGCCGTAACGACTTTGATCGTGGGACTGAGATGGTTGGAACACTAATCAGGGCGTCTATACATGGAAACATCATCCAAGGTCCAGATGAAGAGCCAAATGAGCGTGCCAAGAAGTTCTATAAATTATTAGAGGAGGCAAGACAAGAACTGTATCCAGGTTGCAAAGAGGCTACAAAGGTTTCTTTTATTGTGAGATTGTTTCAGATTAAGTGCATGCATGGTATTAGTAACACTGCGTTGAGGAGGATACTAGATCTGTTTTCACTTGTGCTACCTGAAGGCCACTGTGTCCCAAACACGCTGGAGAAAGTGCAGAGGGTAGTTCAAGATCTTGGTCTGGACTATGAAAAGATACATGCTTGTGAGAATGATTGTGTATTGTTTTGGAAGGAGAATGAAAAACTAGATACATGTCCAACATGTGGTGAGTCTAGGTGGAAGAAGTATGATGGTGCTGAGGGTGATGATTCTAGCACTGCTGGTACGCCAAAGAAGCGTGTTCCGTGTAAGATCTTGCGGTATTTCTGTAACAACCCTAAAAATCCACACAACCTAAAAATCCCAACCAATTAAAATTTTTCATTTATTTATTGTGAAAACCCATTTTTCTTGTGCAAGCATATAGGTTTCATTATGAAATTGGTAAATAAAGGAGTGTAGTTTGCATTTTAATTCCAATCACATAGAATAATAACTTATGCATCACATTTGGGATTTATTGCAATTTATGTTTGTATTTACTCAATAAATTAAAATGGGCAATATATGTATATATACACTAAACTGAAAACAGAAAAGGAGAAAGAGTGTTCGGCCAGCAAGCCAGCCCGAGCCCGCCCGACCTTCCTCTCCTCATCTCACCACGCGCGGCCCACGTCGCGGCTCGGCAGCGCACGCGCGCGACCGGCACACACGCGCTCGCGCTCGCGCTCGCTGCCAACCCGGTCCCGCCTGTCAGCCACTCTCGCCCCCACTGTTCTTCTTCCTCACG
Organism: Eremochloa ophiuroides; assembly: GCA_038502445.1. Classification (NCBI taxonomy): domain Eukaryota; kingdom Viridiplantae; phylum Streptophyta; class Magnoliopsida; order Poales; family Poaceae; genus Eremochloa; species Eremochloa ophiuroides. Next base: position 32,409,944 of record JAHLJS010000001.1, on the reverse strand, counting down.
AAGGCGACGCGCCTGCCGGGGGTGTCGCGCGAATGGCGTGACCCCGGTCCCACAGCCGACAGCATGGCAGAGCCCTGGACCCCGCTGTTCCCCTCCTGTCCCCTCCTTTCTTGGCCGCCAAGCGAACCCGCGCCATCCGGAACCCTAGATCCACTCGAGCCACGGCCCTTCGATCGGCCGAGCGCAATCGAGACCGTTCGCCATTGGAGACTGGCCAAGCTCGCCTATAAATTGGAGCACCCCGAAGCCCTACCCTCATTTCCCCTCGCCGCCACCGCAGCACAGACCGGCACACCGCACCAAACCGAGAGAGAGAGCGTAGGAGAAGGGCGGAGCAGAGGAGGAGAAGCTGCCGGAGCGCCGCCGCCGCGGAGCACGCCGGAGCCGGACACGGAGGAGAAGCCGAGCTGCGGACGAGGAGCGGCACGGCACTGCGATCGCTCTGCACGGCTCCGACTCGCCACTGCACCGCCATCCTAGCTTCACCGACACCACGGTGAGCCACCGCACGCCATGTCCGAACCCTGCCCTGCTTTTGCCATGGCGTTCCACCCTCGGGACGCGCAGGCACGAGCCTATACCGGCTCGGGAAGATCACCTGCACCATGCACTCACTCGACCAGCCAAAACCCCCGGATTACAAGCTTGCTAGACCGAGAACGCAGCACGACGCGTTCTCGGCGGAGTGCGCTCACCACCGACGCGTTCCGACGCCGAATCACCCGTTCCGAGCAATCCGACTAGCACCCGTACAGGTTAGAACGTCGTGGAGCACCGCCACGACCCCCTTGAGCTAGCTACGCGGATCTAAGCGCTAGAGGAAGCCTGAATCGCCTTGGCCGCGTGCGCCGCGACCTTACCGGAGCGCCGCCGCGAGCCGTAGCCAAAAGAAGGTCATGCCATGGCTAAAGTTCGCCACCAGAGTGTTGTATGCCTCTCTGGCCTCACCAATTTGACAAGACCGCACTCGATTGAACCAATACTTGTTCGTAGCCGCGATGCCGCCTTCCGCCATCGTCGGCGACACGCCGCCGCCACAACCGAGCACCTTGGAAAGCTCGGTAGCCAAAATTGGTAGTTGGTATACCATCGCCTTGGACCCTGGACGCGTATAGATCTCCTAGAAGACCTCCTTAACCCCGCCGGAACCTCACCGTCGCGACGACATCGCCGCCGACAGGTTCCGCCTCGCCTAAGATCCGTTCCGAGTACCCCCGGTCGCCTCGCGCTGCAGAGAAAGGCCGCCGAGGTTCGCCAAGTCTGCCTCGGCACCGCCGCTAGATAGCCGAGCCCTGTCTAGCCGAAATATGGCCATCGCTGCCCTGTCACCGACCGCCACACCGGAGAGACACCGCCGCCTTGAACAGACGCCCTGGAACCCTGCTAGCACCGAATCTCCGATTCGCCCGAGCCTCCCCAGGAGAGCTCGGGAGAGCAGCCCCTTCGGCGCCCAAATTTACGATTCGCCCGAGCCTCCCCAGGAGAGCTCGGGAGAGCAGCCCCTTCGGCGCCCAAATCTCCGATTCGCCCGAGCCTCCCCAGGAGAGCTCGGGAGAGCAGCCCCCTCGGTACCCGAATTTCCGATTCGCCCGAGCCTCCCCAGGAGAGCTCGGGAGAGTAGCCCCTTCGGCGCCCAAATTTCCGATTCGCCCGAGCCTCCGCAGGAGACCTCGGGAGAACGGCACCCTCAGCACCCAAATGTCCGATTCGCCCGAGCCTCCGCAGGAGACCTCGGGAGAACGGCACCCTCGGGCACCCAAATTTCCGATTCGCCCGAGCCTCCGCAGAGACCTCGGGAGAACGGCACCCTCGGGCGCACCAAATTTCCGATTCGCCCGAGCCTCCGCGAGAGACCTCGGGAGAACGGCACCCTCGGGCGCACCAAATCTCCGATTCGCCCGAGCCCCGCCGAGCTAAACCGAGCTACACCGAGCTCCGCCGAGATACCCCCAACCACAGCCAAGCTACCACCGACCACCGCCGAGCCACGCCGAGCTACGCCAACTCCGGCAACTCTCTGGGAACCAGCATCGAACACCTGAACGACCATCGGGTCTGTGTACTGTTGAGGCGCCACATGCCGCACTACTGGACCCGCGCGCCACATCCCGAGCTGCCCCTGATTAACCGACCAGTTTTCCCATTTTTAGAAAATAGGATAATCTTCGGAAATTCATAACTTATTCGTACGATGACCAAAAATTGCGCACCACATATCAAAATTCTCAGGAAAATGAGATCTACAATCTAAGACTATGTTTGAGTGCATTTGGCTCTTTGTTTTATTGGATTTTTCTGAAATACTCTATAGGAGTCGCTGACGCGACTATTTCGTGTTCGATTTCAGAGCCGGAGGAGGATCTGACTAAGGAAGACGACCACGAGTACTTCCAAGAGCTAGGAGACGACTACGAAGGTGCCACGTCCCACCAAATCCTTAGATCCTATTACGCATTGCAAATGACATTGTTGCTATTGCTTTATGATTATGTATGGATTGGTTGCATGGTAGTATATTTGAATTCCCTGCCTTGATAAGACTTTACCCTGCTATCCGCTGTTAGGTTAGCTGCTGCTTATTTTACTGTTACTCTTCCACTACTTACTACTTGCTATATGCTATGTGGTGGAATTGGGACGGTGTATAACTAATTATAACCACTGGGAGAGAGTGCTGCGTGCGTCTTGGGTGCGTGGTAAGGGTTGATGTCGACCAAGTGGGATGTGAGACGAGCCCATGGGGCAAGTCGTGCCGGGGGTGCAACCTGGGCATCCCCAAGCGAGATACCTGTGGCGGGTAAAGTTGTTGAGGAGGTTCCGGGTGGGATAGCCTTGGTGGTTTGAAGCCCGTGAACGGAGGTGCTGTGATGGCACGGGGAGAGTATCCCCTAAGTGGAGATGCCTGCTTGGTCAAACCTAGGATGGACTAGTTTCAGGTTCATGGGAATCCTTTTTTACTCACTCGCTTCTGATGGGCGGGAGACGGCTGGACTACTTGGTAGGACGGTGCCACTACTGCTAGGTTGAAAGGTGATAAGGGTGGGCGGAGACGGTCGATGGGTTCCCGTTCCGTCCTAGATGCACAGTACCACTGGATGGGCCCGGTACTGTGTCTCCCAGTCTCAGCATAACGGTGTAGGATCCGGAATATCCCAGGGCTGAGTGGTAGGGTGGCATCGACCTAGGCAAGCAAGCACCCGGAATTCTGCCTAGGTGTTTGCGCAACACCTATGATGGCTAATCTTGTGAGTAGTGAAACCTCTGCAGAGTGTATGGTTGATCGATCGATACATATGCCAACCTGTTGGCTATGGACCTTTCCTGTGAAGCTTCTACTAGTGTAGTGAGTGTTCTCTTCTCCCCCTGGATGACATTTTTCCGGCAGTGTACCCGTTGTGGTAGTGTGCCGCTGAGATAGGCCCGAGAGGGAGTTGGGCCTGTCGAATGAGAGTGAGGTGTGGGTATGTGAGGTGTGGTGATGGGAAAAGGGATGATGGTGTTAACTGGTGAAAAAACTTGACTAATTAAACATTGATTACAGCTGCATAGGAAAACCTCAGCCTATAGGTCTGCTTGTATAGCCTTGCATCCACTTTCCACAAAGCAAATGCTGCATAGGTGGGCTCCGTGGCCAGTACAAATCGTACTGATAAATTTGCTGTCAGGTGACGAGAATGAGTACGACTTCGAGGGAGATGATGACGAGGAATAGGGTCGCGTGCTACACTCAAGTAGGCCGTGAAGGATGAATCGCTTCCGCATCTTCTAAAGCTTCTCTGATTGTTGATTCCGCCAGTGTGGCGATGTAATAAATATTTATGTAAGACTTATTTACCGTTGTATGGATCCTGGTGGCAACTGAGATATGGGTAATTTCATGGATTGTTCCAAGCAATCTGTTGAATTACAATTCGAGCCTGTGGATTTCCCTTCGTGGAAATCGAGGTCGTTTCAGTTGGTATCAGAGCCATACTTGACTGTAGGACGAGACCCATAGAAAATGGACGTTAGAATAGGAAGCCAGACTCTCTTTCGGTTATATTACCGACCTTGCATTCACTTTTTATGCAATGGCTTATCTAATACAAGGACCTGCTAATCCGTTTCTTGAAAAATTTGCAGATGACCAGCCTTGGACCACCACTTCGTCCACTGCACGACGGCACTATCGAGATCCCGATCAATGGGAGGAACCACGGCGGATTTGCCATGGTACTACGACAGGTGCTGGAGGAGCTGGGAGCACCGTCTGACCAGATCCAGTACTTCAGCCGAGGGAAGCTTGTCGAGGCTGAGAGGTTTGAAGGACCTGTCACTACCAGAGTTGAGACACCCGTCAGCCTGACCCTTCCAGGGATGCCGGTTTTTACTGACTACACTGCTGGAGAGACTGTGGAGGACGGAGTACAGTCTGTCTCCCGCAAGGTACTACGCGCAGTTGTGTACACAGCATACGAGTACCTTAAGGGGACCCACTTCCGTCTGCTACCTCAGGCCTTGGAGCTGCACCCTGACCCCATCCAGAGGATTCTGTACACCGGCCAGATCATTCAGGCCGAGACTGACCCTTGCCTACGCACGGTGGCACACCACCTCCAGGAGCAGGACGAGTTCATCAGCTCATTGGAGCAAAGGAGGCGGCGTGACCGAGCACGCATGGCAGAGGTCGAGGACAGTTTGCAGAAAGGGACTCAGACCCTGGAGAGTTTGAGCAGAGCAGTCACTGACTTGCAGTTGGAGATGCAGCGCCGTGATGAGTTACACCGAGCCAAGATCGCCGACTTGCGAGACAAGGTCGGAGATTTTGGGCTTCGCAATGACTACCTGAACAGCAGAGTGTTGGAATTACAGAGGAGGCTGGACGACAAGGAGAGAGCACTTGCTGAGAGGGAGCAGAGGAGCAGAGACAGGGTAGTCGAGATGATCACGCTGCGTTCCAGGATCAAGGAGTTGGAGAAGCAGTTGGAGAAAGCCGAGGACAAGTCCACCCGCAACCAAGGGATTCTGATCGACCGCGTGAAGATGGTGGAGTTCCTAAAGGACAAGCTACGGAGGACAGAGACAGCTTGGAAGCAGTCCGACGCCAGGAGAGCTATTGAGGTCCGGAAGGTACAGAGTTCACTTCCCCCACTGGAGATGGTGAAGCCCCGAGAGGGAGACTTCCGCATACCACCCACTACGCTCAACCTGAGAGCGTGTCCGTCTCAAAGGATGCAGGAGATTGAGGCCACTCCAGAGCTAGCAGTAGCACTCGACTATGTCAAGCGCCTGACCATGACCGACGACGAGATCGAGGCAGAGGACAGCCGCATACCCGACGCCGTACTCGACCTTATGCACCAGTAGCTTATGGGACCCTGCGTGGCCCTTAGACTAGTGATACCATGAGTTATCCTGTCATTTGGCTATCTGCGCATAGCACGATCTTCTTAGCAGCTAGGAACATCCTTTATGTAATAATAACCATGTGATGAGTGACATTTGGATCTTATGCTTCTTATGGTTCTTTATGCTTCTTTGGTTGAGTGTAGGATAGCATGAAAAATGTTTTAATTCATTTAAATCGTTGAAAACATCTAACTCCTACACAAACCACTACAAGATAATTACTGCATTAAGCACATACCTAATAAATTCAGATGTCGATGAGACGTCCCGCGCGTCTGGAGAGTCCAAGCCCTCCTATGTGCCCTGGAGACTAAAGCAGATAAGACAGAGCTGACATTCAGAGATGTGCCAGTAGTCTGTGAATTCAATGACGTATTTCCAGAGGAGTTGCCAGGAATGCCACCAGATAGAGATGTGGAGTTTGTTATAGAGCTGATGCCAGGGACTGCACCGATTGCCAAAAGACCCTACAGAATGTCGGCTGATGAGTTGAAGGAACTCAAGAAGCAGCTGGGAGAATTACTGGAGAAGGGTTTCATTAGGCCAAGTGCTTCGCCCTGGGGATCTCCCGTTTTGTTTGTCAAGAAGAAGGATGGCACGATGAGGATGTGCATTGACTACCGGAATCTGAATGCGGTTACAGTCAAGAATAAGTACCCATTGCCCCGCATCGATGATCTGTTAGATCAACTGAGCAATGCCAAGTACTTCTCAAAGATCGATCTCCGATCAGGGTATCATCAGATGAAGATCAGGGAAGAAGATATCCCGAAGACTGCATTTGTCACTAGATATGGACAATATGAGTGCACAGTAGTCTCATTTGGACTCACTAATGCTCCGGCATACTTCATGAACATGATGAACAAGGTCTTCATGAATGAGCTAGACAAGTTTGTGGTAGTATTCATTGATGATATATTGGTTTATTCAGCCACAAAAGAGGAACATGAACATCATCTGAGGACCGTATTGGAGAGGTTGTCTCGCAACCAGCTATACGCCAAATTCTCCAAGTGCGAATTCTGGCTTGAGGAAGTTGCTTTCCTTGGACACGTACTGTCAGGAGAAGGAGTCGCAGTAGACCCAGCCAAAATTGAAGCTGTGAAAGAGTGGGAACAACCCTGTAATGTGTCAGAAATCAGAAGCTTTTTGGGACTTGCAGGATACTATCGCAGATTTATTGAGAATTTCTCCAAGATTGCAAGACCCATGACCAACCTGCTGAAGAAAGAGAACAAGTTTATATGGACTCCTGAATGTGAGAAGAGTTTTCAGACCTTGAAGGAGAAGCTCACTACTACACCTGTACTAGCCCTGCCCGATATTCACAAGGATTTTGTTGTATATTGTGATGCCTCTCGGCAAGGTTTGGCCTGTGTACTAATGCAAGAAGGAAGGGTGATAGCTTATGCCTCAAGACAGTTGAAGGAGCATGAGCAGCGATACCCGACTCATGACCTAGAACTTGCAGCCGTGGTACATGCACTCAAGATTTGGAGACACTATCTGATAAGCAACAAGTGTGACATCTACACTAACCACAAGAGCCTGAAGTACTTCTTCACACAGGAAGATCTGAATATGAGGCAACGCAGATGGCTGGAACTCATCAAGGACTATGATCTTGAGATCCATTATCACCCAGGAAAGGCTAATGTTGTCGCTGATGCACTTAGCCGCAAAAGCTACTGCCATACCCTCATCACCAACTCTATGCCACCTGCGCTCAGGAGAGAGTTTGACGCGTTCCAGCTCGAGGTAGTCTCCTATGGCATGCTAAATGAGCTTCGCGTCGAGTACAATCTCACCTCACGAATCCGTGAAGCACAAAAGAACTGTCCTGAGATAGACTATATCCGTGGTTTGATGAAGCTGGGAAGAGGCCCTGAATACCGAGAAGATGAGCAGGGAACTGTATGGTACAAAGATAGAATCTGTGTACCGACGGATTCAGCGATACGAGAAGAGATTCTGTCAGAAGGGCATGACTCCAAATATTGCATTCACCCAGGGTCAGCCAAGATGTACCATGATCTAAGGAAGCACTTCTGGTGGGTGAATATGAAGACAGACATTGCAGGGCATGTAGCCCGATGTGATACATGCAATAGAATCAAGGCCGAACATCAGAGACCAGCAGGGTTGCTACAACCAGTTGAGATACCAGAATGGAAGTGGGAGTGCATATCCATGGACTTCATAATAGGACTGCCCCGATCCGAGCATGGATATGATTCTATATGGGTAATAGTGGACCGTCTAACCAAAGTTGCACATTTTATACCGGTCAAAAGGAAATATAGAGTTGAAAAGCTAGCAGATCTATACGTATCAAACATTTTGAAGTTACATGGGGCGCCTCTGAGTATTATATCTGACCGAGGCTCACAGTTCGTATCACAGTTCTGGAAATCCTTGCACAAGTCCATCGGAACCAAGCTCGACTATAGCACCGCATACCACCCGCAAACAGACGGGCAAACAGAAAGAGTGAACCAGATTCTCGAGGACATGTTACGTGCTTGTGTATTGAGGTACAAGGAAGGATGGGAGAGCTGTCTACCCCACGCCGAGTTCTCATACAACAACAGCTATCAAACAAGCCTCAAGATGTCACCGTTTGAAGCATTGTATGGGAGACCCTGTAGGACCCCACTAATGTGGTCAGAACCAGGTGAGAGGACATTCTTCGGTCCTGCTAAGATTGTGGAAGCAGAAGAAGGTGTTGCCCAAGTAAGAGAGAATTTGAGGATTGCACAGAGTAGGCAAAAGAGCTATGCAGATAGAAGACGTAGAAAGCTTGAGTTCGAGGTTGGGGATTATGTCTACCTCAAGGTATCTCCACTTCGTGGCACTGTCAGATTCCACGTAAAAGGGAAATTGGCACCAAGATATGTTGGGCCATACAAGATCTGTAAAAGGGTTGGAAAGCTTGCTTACAAGCTGGAACTACCGGAGGAATTATCTGGAGTACACCCCGTGTTCCATGTCTCGCAATTAAGGAAGTGTTTGAAGCTTCCCGAGGAGCAAGTTCCTACGGATGCATTGGACCTGCAAGACACACTTGAATACAAGGAACATCCGATCAAGATCTTGGCACGGGATACCAAAGAGACGCGAAACAAAACCATTCCGATGTGCAAGGTACAGTGGAGCAATCACACTGAAAGGGAAGCTACGTGGGAGAAGGAATCGGACTTGCGGATTATGTTTCCTTACCTCTTCGATGGGTACGTTAACTCTGAATCTCGAGGTCGAGATCCTAATGAGGGGGGAGGACTGTAACAACCCTAAAAATCCACACAACCTAAAAATCCCAACCAATTAAAATTTTTCATTTATTTATTGTGAAAACCCATTTTTCTTGTGCAAGCATATAGGTTTCATTATGAAATTGGTAAATAAAGGAGTGTAGTTTGCATTTTAATTCCAATCACATAGAATAATAACTTATGCATCACATTTGGGATTTATTGCAATTTATGTTTGTATTTACTCAATAAATTAAAATGGGCAATATATGTATATATACACTAAACTGAAAACAGAAAAGGAGAAAGAGTGTTCGGCCAGCAAGCCAGCCCGAGCCCGCCCGACCTTCCTCTCCTCATCTCACCACGCGCGGCCCACGTCGCGGCTCGGCAGCGCACGCGCGCGACCGGCACACACGCGCTCGCGCTCGCGCTCGCTGCCAACCCGGTCCCGCCTGTCAGCCACTCTCGCCCCCACTGTTCTTCTTCCTCACGAAGGCGACGCGCCTGCCGGGGGTGTTGCGCGAATGGCGTGACCCCGGTCCCACAGCCGACAGCATGGCAGAGCCCTGGACCCCGCTGTTCCCCTCCTGTCCCCTCCTTTCTTGGCCGCCAAGCGAACCCGCGCCATCCGGAGCCCTAGATCCACTCGAGCCACGGCCCTTCGATCGGCCGAGCGCAATCGAGACCGTTCGCCATTGGAGACTGGCCAAGCTCGCCTATAAATTGGAGCACCCCGAAGCCCTACCCTCATTTCCCCTCGCCGCCACCACAGCACAGACCGGCACACCGCACCAAACCGAGAGAGAGAGCGTAGGAGAAGGGCGGAGCAGAGGAGGAGAAGCTGCCGGAGCGCCGCCGCCGCGGAGCACGCCGGAGCCGGACACGGAGGAGAAGCCGAGCTACGGACGAGGAGCGGCACGGCACTGCGATCGCTCTGCACGGCTTCGACTCGCCACTGCACCGCCATCCTAGCTTCACCGACACCACGGTGAGCCACCGCACGCCATGTCCGAACCCTGCCCTGCTTTTGCCATGGCGTTCCACCCTCGGGACGCGCAGGCACGAGCCTATACCGGCTCGGGAAGATCACCTGCACCATGCACTCACTCGACCAGCCAAAACCCCCGGATTACAAGCTTGCTAGACCGAGAACGCAGCACGACGCGTTCTCGGCGGAGTGCGCTCACCACCGACGCGTTCCGACGCCGAATCACCCGTTCCGAGCAATCCGACTAGCACCCGTACAGGTTAGAACGTCGTGGAGCACCGCCACGACCCCCTTGAGCTAGCTACGCGGATCTAAGCGCTAGAGGAAGCCTGAATCGCCTTGGCCGCGTGCGCCGCGACCTTACCGGAGCGCCGCCGTGAGCCGTAGCCAAAAGAAGGTCATGCCATGGCTAAAGTTCGCCACCAGAGTGTTGTATGCCTCTCTGGCCTCACCAATTTGACAAGACCGCACTCGATTGAACCAATACTTGTTCGTAGCCGCGATGCCGCCTTCCGCCATCGTCGGCGACACGCCGCCGCCACAACCGAGCACCTTGGAAAGCTCGGTAGCCAAAATTGGTAGTTGGTATACCATCGCCTTGGACCCTGGACGCGTATACATCTCCTAGAAGACCTCCTTAACCCCGCCGGAACCTCACCGTCGCGACGACATCGCCGCCGACAGGTTCCGCCTCGCCTAAGATCCGTTCCGAGTACCCCCGGTCGCCTCGCGCTGCAGAGAAAGGCCGCCGAGGTTCGCCAAGTCTGCCTCGGCACCGCCGCTAGATAGCCGAGCCCTGTCTAGCCGAAATATGGCCATCGCTGCCCTGTCACCGACCGCCACACCGGAGAGACACCGCCGCCTTGAACAGACGCCCTGGAACCCTGCTAGCACCGAATCTCCGATTCGCCCGAGCCTCCCCAGGAGAGCTCGGGAGAGCAGCCCCTTCGGCGCCCAAATTTACGATTCGCCCGAGCCTCCCCAGGAGAGCTCGGGAGAGCAGCCCCTTCGGCGCCCAAATCTCCGATTCGCCCGAGCCTCCCCAGGAGAGCTCGGGAGAGCAGCCCCCTCGGTACCCGAATTTCCGATTCGCCCGAGCCTCCCCAGGAGAGCTCGGGAGAGCAGCCCCTTCGGCGCCCAAATTTCCGATTCGCCCGAGCCTCCGCAGGAGACCTCGGGAGAACGGCACCCTCAGCACCCAAATGTCCGATTCGCCCGAGCCTCCGCAGGAGACCTCGGGAGAACGGCACCCTCGGGCACCCAAATTTCCGATTCGCCCGAGCCTCCGCAGAGACCTCGGGAGAACGGCACCCTCGGGCGCACCAAATTTCCGATTCGCCCGAGCCTCCGCGAGAGACCTCGGGAGAACGGCACCCTCGGGCGCACCAAATCTCCGATTCGCCCGAGCCCCGCCGAGCTAAACCGAGCTACACCGAGCTCCGCCGAGATACCCCCAACCACAGCCAAGCTACCACCGACCACCGCCGAGCCACGCCGAGCTACGCCAACTCCGGCAACTCTCTGGGAACCAGCATCGAACACCTGAACGACCATCGGGTCTGTGTACTGTTGAGGCGCCACATGCCGCACTACTGGACCCGCGCGCCACATCCCGAGCTGCCCCTGATTAACCGACCAGTTTTCCCATTTTTAGAAAATAGGATAATCTTCGGAAATTCATAACTTATTCGTACGATGACCAAAAATTGCGCACCACATATCAAAATTCTCAGGAAAATGAGATCTACAATCTAAGACTATGTTTGAGTGCATTTGGCTCTTTGTTTTATTGGATTTTTCTGAAATACTCTATAGGAGTCGCTGACGCGACTATTTCGTGTTCGATTTCAGAGCCGGAGGAGGATCTGACTAAGGAAGACGACCACGAGTACTTCCAAGAGCTAGGAGACGACTACGAATCTTTTGATCAAGTCATTTTTGGAAAAACTACAAGAAAAAGAAAACAACGTGAAGAAGCAGATAGATGGCACAATTGGAGGAAGAAGAGTATTTTCTTTGAATTGCCTTACTGGGAGTCATTGCTCATAAGGCATAATTTGGATGTGATGCACATTGAGAAGAACATTTGTGAGAGCATTTTGGGCACGTTGCTTGAAATTGATGGTAAATGTAAGGACAATGAGAAGGCTCGTCTTGACATGCAATGTCTTGGTATGAGGAAGGATCAACATCTTGTGATGGACAATAATAAATATACCGTGCCACCAGCATTGTACAATTTATCTAAGGATGACAAAGAAAATTTATGCAAATTTCTAAATGGATTGAAGATGCCTGATGGGTTTGCCTCCAATATAAAGAGATGCGTTGACGTCAAAGGTTGTAAGGTTGCTGGACTCAAAACTCATGACTACCATGTTATTCTACAGAAGCTGTTACCGTTGATTGTATGTAGCATTTTGCCACCAGATGTTGTGATCCCTTTGATTGAGCTTAGTAGGTTCTTCAATGGAATTTGTTCAAAGGAGCTAGTGGAGGCCAATGTTGATAAGCTTAGCAGTTCAATCAAAGAGACTCTTTGTCGCCTTGAGATGATATTCCCACCTGCATTTTTTGACATAATGATGCATTTGCCGATTCATCTAGCTGAAGAAGCTAAACTTGGAGGTCCTGTGAACTATAGATGGATGTACCCAGTTGAGAGGTATTTACGTACACTGAAAGGCTATGTGAGGAACAAAGCACATCCGGAAGGTTCAATAGCCGAGGGATATATCTCTGAGGAGTGCATGACCTTTTGTGCTCGTTTCTTGGATGACATTGACACCAAGTTGACTCAAGCCGATCGTCATGAAAGCGCTGCTGTGAATGAGCCACCATCTGGGCTCAGCATATTTAGTGCAATTGATTATAGCAAGAAAGGATTTAGTTTCGAGAGAATTTGTAACGAAGAGTTACTGAAGATGAGGCACTACATCATAACTAACTGTGAGGAGGCCGCAAAATGGGTTGAGTAAGTACCATTATATATCATTATTATTTTTTAGGAATTATTGTAGTCAATTTCTAATTATTTGAAACTGGGTTGACAATGTAGTGAGCATATGGACGAACTCAGGCAACAAGGTACACGAAACCTTGATAAACGACACAAGGAGCAATTTGTAAACTGGTTTGAGGGCAAAGTGAGTAATTAATTAATTTTAAGTTTTTCTTAATAATGGTGAGAAGACAAGCAAGCAAAATGAGGAACTTCAATTATAATTTTTCAGTTTTAGTTATGGAATTGTGTTTTGCAGATAAGCAAGCTAAAAGAGGAAGACATAAATGGTGAACTTTTATGTTCCCTTGCTCAAGGGCCGGACCTTCGAGCCCGTGTGTTCAATAGATGCTTTATCAATGGTTTCCTCTTCCGAACCGCTTCGATTGAGAAAAGTCTGAGCACACGAAACAGTGGCGTTTATGTGAAGGGTGATGCTAGTACTGGCAATATGGCATGGTTTGGAGTGATTAAAAAATCATCACTCTTGATTTCCCCAAGGAAAAAGAAGTTGTATTATTTGAGTGTGACTGGTTTGACGTACCAGCTGCCACTACGAGCAAAGGCAAAGGATATGTCATCCAGGTTTGTATGAATGTGTTTGTCAGGGAAAATTTGACAGAGGAAGATACAGAATCTTGGACTCTATTTTTTCATCTGGTAGAACCAAGAGACGAGCAGGAAAATGTTCAAGTTGAAATGAAAAGATGTGATATCACCATTGGAAACTTAGTAACACTGAAATCACGTTTCGGGTACTCTGTGAGAGACTTCTTGTACTATAAGCAACGAAGTGGTAATAATGTAGCACAACTTTGGGAAGTAGATTCAGAATTGGATGCAAGTGGAATGATAACAATGAATGATAATGAGAGAGAAGTCAGATTAGTATTGAGTCGAGATAAAATAACTGAGCGAAATGTAAACATAACACCCATCAAAGTACCTCCGGGTACAGCATTTTATGAAGACTTCACAGATGAGCCAATTGATGAATACAAGGATTGGCTTGAAGAACTGCATAAGAATGGCGTAGGACGTGGTAAGTTAAGTTACTGCATTTGTGTCCATTACTGCATCTTAATTCATTAGTACCCAATTTAATAATTTAAGCATGTTTGCAGAACTTCATGATACCTTCAGGGATGATACAGTCAAAACATACAGTGAATGGTTACGTCTGGAAGGACAACTTGATGACATTGGTAATATAATATCTCTCTTCAAGTTGTCAATCAAATTAACAATCCTTATTATATGAATTTTAACTTATGCTCTATTACTAGCAGAGGCATATGTAGAGATCACTAGTACTCAGCCAAGTCAATCCAGCAATCCAACACCACCAGTTCAGCGGCCAAGTCATGCTCGGCGTGAAAAAGCATTAGCCAATGATAGTAAGAATTTGTTTCGGAAAATATTATTTAAGGTGCAATTATATTTGACAACAATAACAGGAACATTTATTCTATTCCATCTTATGTTGTTTTGAAGGACAACGTGGTAGCGAAAAGAGAAAGTTTAAAGGACGTGGACCCATGAAAGGTTTTACTGCAGCAGACAAAAGAATTAAGCATGGCAATATGAAATTGCAAGTTCAATTCTCAAGTAGATTGGGAGGACCTGTAGGTGCTAACCAACGGTCTTTTGTTGATGAAGTCGTGCTGTTTACAAGGAAAAGTGCTCCATTAATTGGAGTGAGAAAGTGGAAAAATATCAAGGATGATGTTAAGGAAAGGATAGCAGAGGATGTAATGGTAAGCTTCACATATTTGGGGTGTTTACCAATCTTAATTGTGAAATAGTGTAAAAGTTGACTCGGTTTATGTATTTATTTTTCCAACAGGATAAGTGGGACCTTGAAGATAATCTAGAAAACAAGCAAAAGATATGGAACATCGCTAATGAGCGTTATAAAGGATGGAGATCAACATTTAGTGCCACGTACAGGGCATATGACAATTATGATGAGAGAATGAGACATAAGCCTGAAGATCTGCACATTGTTGAATGGCACTATCTAGTGTTGTATTTTGGCACTGAGGAATTCCAGGTTTGATACCATTTACTCTTTTTTAAGGCAATTGCACTTACAGAGATAAATGTTTTCTTTAGAGCACTTTTTTTAACACAAATAATAACATGCAGAACCTTAGCAACAAGAATTCTCGAAACCGTTCATTGGCACAAACAAAGCATATGATGGGATCAAAGCCTTTTTCTCAGTGCAGCTATGAACTGGTAATGATTTGGCAACAACATATCAATATTTTCTTACAAGATGAAATATTTATTTGTTTCATTCTTACAAAATTTAGAGAGACCCACTTACTGGTGAAGAGCCAAATGATTTGGAGCTTTGGGTGAAAACACATAGTAAGGAAGGGCAATGGACAAACGAAGCATCTAGGGCAGTCTATGTGTGTATATAATTGTTTCTACAACCCTTACTAAATTATTCATAACACTGTTCTTTGATTCCGGTTTTAGTTTAACACTTCGAGTATCTTCTTTGTGTTAGGAAAATGCTCGCACCAAAACTGCAGAGAAGGAAACAGAGTCACAAGATAGCTTTATTCCACCAGTTGAGAGAAACCTTATTTTCCAAGCAGCATACAAGCAAACTATTAGAACCAAAGCATCTAAGGTTTATGGTAATGGGTATTTGGCAAGGTATCCAAGTCGAAGGCAGCTAATGACTGAACGTTTCGAGGAGCAGGCCCGTTCTGAAACGGCATCCCATATGGAAAATGAAGAACTGAGGGCTACGCTAGAGAAGGTACAAGAACAACTTCAAAGCCAAGTTGAAGAAAGGGAAGCCGAAAAGGAGGAACATAGGCGTCAAATGGAAGAACTACAGAAAGCAAGGGAGGCTGATAAAGAACAACTTAGGCAAGAATTTCTGTCAATGCTAACAGCACAAAGGCAAGGACCACCAATACAGGTATATATGGTCAAGTTATTTATTTTTTGTTGCTTGCTGCTGCAGCTAGTCACCAATTGCCTTGAATTTCAGAAAATATTATATATAGCAAGATTGCCTAAAATCTTACATGACTATATTTTCACCTTGTGAAATAGACAATTCATTTCCATGTTAAATTTATGATTTTCCCAACATATAGTAGCATTTTGTTTTCGCCTAGCTCTTTTCTAGCCTGTATTCACCACAATATTCTTGCTCAAACTGAACATAAGAAGATTAATCAATTAAGTTCTTATTTATGGGAGCTAAGTACAATTTTAAATGCAGGTTAACCAAGCTGCCATTGAAACAGCAGCGCAAGAAACAACAGCCAACGAAACAGCAGCTCACCAAACACCCTCAAATGCTCATGAACCAATAGTGAATCAAGGAGAAGAAACATCACAAGAGAACGAATCAGCATTAAATCAGGTAATTTCAAATTGAACATTGTTTACAGCAATTATGAATTAGTGCATAGGTATGAGTCCTAATATTTTTCATGTAAATTATTGATGAGTTGCAGAATGAAAAAGCACTACATGCAGCTTCCACACACGCATGTAACAATGTGCGCACCACTAGGGGCAGTATTAGCCGAAATCAATCACAAAACAAGGAAGGGAACGGAACACAAAATTATATTACTTCAAAGCAATTGACTGATGCTGCGTCTAAGAAACGAGCATCCAAAAGGAATTGAATGTAAGCTTCATTTACTATCCTTGTGATCATGTGGTTTGCAATGTCACTTTACTGAATATCGTATGGCAAAATTGACAATGTTATTTATTTCAGGACAAATATAGAGTTTCAGAGTTGGGATCGATCATACGAGGCAAGCATAAAGTAAAATTTCTTTGCTAAAACAAACAGGTTGTTTCAGCTGCTCATGTTACATATAGACTGGAAATTGCTGCAGCTTAGTGGTTTTTTTATATCCTAGGACTTTTCTTAATATTGGCAGTAACACTCTAGGCCTTTTTCGAGTAACGTTCTAGGTCATTTCCTTGTATTAGCAGAAACATTCTAAGCTGTTGTTAATTCATGCAGCTAATGTAGTGGTAGCAGTTCAGTAATTATAGCTTCCTCAATCCTAATAGGCCATGTGATGTAGTGGAAACAGTTTAGTAGTTACAATAAACTTTAGTACTTACTGTCCAAATTTAGTCTTTTGGCACTCTATAGAAGAGTAAGTAAATCACTTATGATCTAATCTAGACTAAAGCAACTTTAACTAGCAGAAAAAATTATTGGAAAGTCAGTGGATAATTGCCACAAGTCCTTGCAGTGGAAAAAAATGCATGTAGGACAAGAGAGTGAGTACAATATGCAGATGAAAAAGCATCTGGATATCTGAATTAATACTACACCATATAGTTAAACAAAGTATTTATGTGTAAACAATGAGTTAGGATTCATGAAAATAAATAGTTAAACATCATGGTACGTAGACTCCCAAATCTGATCTAACCAAATAATTTTCAATGCTGTTTTTAACTAACAGAAGCATTCAAGTGCATCTCTAAAATTTCAACAAAGAATTTTAGAGCAGCTATAAAGTGGTTAACTATAGGCAGTAAAAAAAATGCATTTAGGGCAATCACATGCTTTTGGATAACTAAAGAATTCATCACTGTGTATTCCTGCAATTTGCAAATTATTATGGAACCGTCATCTTGTGGAACCGTGGCTGCAGGAGGTCCTTCTTCTTCACTGTGAATTCCTGCACTTTGCAAATTATTACCTGTATATGATGTGGTGTCGCACTGATGCATGGCGTCTCGTGCCTGTTCTCCATCTGCCTTGCTAATGAGAGATATGGCGTGGATGTCAGCAGCAACTGCGTTGTGTACCTGCCAAACAGACCAATTTTTTCTATGGAATCGTGTGTCATTTCTAGCCTTCCATATATACCAGAGAGTGGTTAGAATCCTCTGAATCAGATCATCAGAGGTGGTTCGGCTGATGATAATCGCTAGGGTATCAACTCTTTGGATACTAGAACAATTCTTAATTGTTTGTTGGATTAAAAATATGGTATAATGCAGAGTAGCAATTGGATTAAAGTGTGATAGATCTTTTTTAAGAAGGTAATAATGAATACCACATGGTTGTCCATTCTGCATGATCGTACCTCTATATAGATTATACTCCTATCTAGTTGTACCTTTAAGTGTTTGCATTTAGTGACCTTCCAACCAAACTAATAATATATTTGTAATGTGATATGAAGCTTCTCTTTTAGAATTTTGCATTTAGACTTTCATTCTTGTCTACATTGTACACATAGTGAACAGTGAGTTTTACATATGAATTTTCTCCAGGATTAACTCGACTTTTGGTGGAGCGCAAGACTGATGGGCAGTGGAGTTTACGAGTGATGGGATCATCCAAATCAAGCCAACAAGCGAAGCAGCAGTGTCTAGTAGTAGTCACCTTAAATATTTTGGTTTAGAAATAACTATGTTGGATATCTTTGTTTCAATACTGTGTGTAGCCTAAGTTTGAATGAAGATGGGAACAAATTAAATAGTTACTATTTTGGTCTAATGGATTTATTCAATTGGTTTGTTGATGCCTATTGAGTTTCAAATTAATTAATGATGCTGTGATATTGTCTGGCACCAAATCGAAAACACTGTAAAATTGGCTATTGGAACCACATTTTTTGTGGCAATATATCCTATAGCAACGAATAATCCATGTAGCAAGAGATCACACCTTATTGCCACACTGTTTTGCGAAGCAATAGAGGTTACACCATATTGCAACCAAACTTTAAGCGTGGCAATTGTACATATAGCCACCACTTGTTGGTGTTGCGATAGAATTCTTGTTGCCACGCACATTGTGCGATGCAATAGAGGACACACCTTATAGCAACGAAATCTTGGCCGTAGCAATTACACATATCGCCACCACTTATTAGTGTTGCAATAGAATCCTTATTGCAACACATAGTTAGCGTGGCAATACATTCTATTGCAACACACATTTGTCGTTGTTAGTGCAACATTTGCTACGCCATGGACGCGTTGGCATTGAAAGGTCTGGCAACACTGAAGGCGTTGCATTAGTCGCACTTGCCACAGCTACAACCATAGCAAAAGTTTAAAATTGCAACATTCTAGGCGTTGCAATTTCAAAATGCAGTTGCAACGGTTTGCAGAAAAGCGTTGTCCAAAGAAATACCCACGCAAGCGTTTGCAACGCCTCGCAACGAAAAAAAAGTGTTGCCATTTCTGCAATTGCAACAATTTTGGGCCTATTGCAACACACTTCAAGCGTTGCAAAAAAGTATAAATTTAGTAGTGCAACTATTCTACACTCACGCCAACTTCAATGTGTCTGCAATTAGCTGACCAATCAATCCACTATCCTGCAGGAATCGCAAAAGATATTCCGGTAAGAATCTGCAACTTTTTCGTTCCGGTAGATTTTGTAGTACTTAACATGCAGGAAGAGAGGAAGATACCCCTCATCCTCGGGCGACCATTCCTAAACACTGCAAATGCAACCATCGACGTCAGAGCTAGAGAAATCACATTCACCATCAATGGACAAGAAGAGCGGTTCGCATTCAAGCCAAGACTGGAACAATGTCAAACTTTGAAGTGTCATGAAGGACAAGATACAACATCTCCGACACCGGAGATAAATCATGAAGAATAATTCAACTGGAGAAGTTCGGATCAGCGGACTTAAAAACCCCGAACCTTCGCCGGGAGGTAACTCGGTAATTATCGGTAATTTAATTTTTGCATTAAAATTTTCATATTTACTTTCCCATAAATTGCATCATTAAAAAGAAATAAAAAATAAGCATAGCATGATTAAAGCTTAAGCCCCATGTGATTACTACTAACGGAGCGTTAAACCCCCGTCAGTGAAATTTACTGTAGTGGCAGAAAATTATAAAAAAACCATCATTAGAATTCTGAATTTTCATAAAGTCATAAAAGTAATTTAGTTTTTCATTATTGTGTCATTATACGGTATAAATACGGGAGATATATGGGACCCATGTAACAACCTAATTTTGAAGTTAACTAAAATCTAGAAATTTTAATAATATTAACAAGCTCTTATATATTTTATTTTAAATATAGGAGAGGCAATAATATTTGAGTTGAAATAAATTATGGATTTTTGGAACATGTATTGTTGCATACATGCTGCTGCATATTTATCTTTGTATGCTTTGCCTTTTTCCTTTGCTTGCTAGCTATTCAAATGTGTTCTAAGGAAATCTTTTGGGCATTTACTTTTCTTTTGGGAAAAAAAGCAGGAAATCCCTTTTTCCTTAGTTGGTGCCGAGGGCTTGCCCCTTGTTTCCCCTCTCCTCTGTTCTCAATAGAGATAGGCAGCAGGGCACCACGCCGCGGCGGCCCTCTTTCTTCGCCTCTCTGCCGCTTGGGCTAAGCCCAACCTGCAAGCCAGCACCGTGCCCTCCCCATCACTGACTGGTGAGCCTGGATGGTCAGCGCCACCGTTCCGTGCTCATCTCCCGTGCGGATACGTCAGGATGGGGTCGAGGCCGCGTGGGTTCCGGCCCGGTTGTTCGTGAAATCCACCTTGGATTCCATCTCGTGCGCACCACCCTCAGCCCATAAAGCCTTTGGAGTCTGTTTTTCCCTATTCTTTTCCATCTAATCGACCAGCGCCGCCTCCATTGGAGCTAGCCGCAACCACCCGCGTCCACCGCCGCTGCCGCGAATCCTTGCCGTCGGGGCTTCTCCGCTTCGATTAAGCACGCACCGAGCTGCATACAAGTTGGTAAAGGGTCCAGAAACCTTTCCTTTCTTTTCCTTGCCCCGACTCACCATCTAATCGATGCCGATGAACGCAGAGAGCCCCATTCCGCCCGCCGCCGGCGATGATCACGGTCAAGCCGTCCCAGCCTCAATTGGGAAGTCAGCGAGCTTCACAGAGAGGTAATTTAACTCCCAGAATCCAACTTTGCTGCTCCCGTAAACCTTAGCCGCGCCAGCGAGTTCGCTGCCGCACCTTTGCCGCCACAGTTCGCGCCGCTCCAAAGCCAGGCATCCTCCGCTCTTTCAGATGCTGCAGATGAGTTCGCAGCAACCTCCTCGAGTTCCCGGACCTTTTGCCTTGCGAAATCATGGTCTAAATCGCGAGGACCGCGATCGCCGGCGAGCTCCACGCCGTCAACAATGGAAACCACCGCATGGTCCCTGTTCCTGGCCGGTGAGCCACCCGTTCTTCCCCTTTGAGCCATCCAGGGTCGTCCGATTCAAGATGGATGGCCAGGAATAGAAGATACCTCTTCGTGGTCATCTTGTTAAAGAGCCCCTCAGCCTTTTCAGTATTAACCCGCCGTCCTTGGCATGTTCAGCTCAGGGTGCGTTGCAGCTAAGAAAGCGTATTATGCCGGCTGCAGTTCAACTACGCTTTCACAATAATCTCAGTTTTGCCATTGCATCGTTTTGTTCATAAATTGCTCATTTTAAATCCGTTTGAGTTGATTCAAATTGCATTAGATTCGTATTTGCGAACTCTACGTGTTGTTTCCACTGTACAGTAAGTTTGGCATTTTTTAAATTTCGAATTACTTTTATATTAATTATTTTCGTATAGTAAATCTTCCGAAAATCATATTTTTTACGTTTTAAATCCGTTTTTCGTGATCTTTACATCGATGTGATCGTTGGAGAGAGTAGAATAGTTTTATACCATTTTAAAACTGTTTTTGTTCTGTTGGTGTACTGTTCTAATTATTTTCCCTTATTTGCTTCATGTATGATTGCCCGATGTTGTGTGTTGATGTGGTGATCGATCGAGTATAGACGGTGAGTAGTTCGTGGTGATTCTCGGAGCTATAAGTTAAAAATTTAGATCAGAGAAAAGATCTCAAGTTCAAGGCAAGTATAACATGGACCATCCTTGATGTCCTATTCACAAAAATTACAATTCATATATGCATGTGTCCACCTTGACAAGTTTAGAGATCATAATCTAGATTTGTTATCTTGATTCCTTATTTACCTATTGGGATGTGCATTGGGTAGCTATTGTTAGTGCTTTATTAATACCAATGATCTTGTGATATGATTAATGGATTGTGTAATGAACATTTAATATGATTTTTATTACTGTTCATAAGGGGGCTAGAACCTTGGGTTGGATGGTTTGGCTCTAGTTTCTCTCCATAGGATTTCTGAACCTGATGAACTAGGATTTTCCGTACAGCTGTGAGGGCTATATGGCTCTGGCTTTAGTCATTTAAAAGACCTTTTCTAGCTTGTTAGAGGTTACCCAAAAGGGCGCAGTTGGGGGTCTGCCACCATGGGTGTAGTACAGCTTCTAGTCTTATGTGTATAGCCGAGAAGGAATGTGCCATATTGAAAAGGGGGTTCCTACATCTCGCTGCCACTCACCCCTTCTGGCCCTAACTTGTTAGACGAACTTTTAGATGGCTTTATATGGTTAGCTAGTGTGTGGGCGTCATGAACTCATGCATTAGAAAATCATGACTCATAGTGAAAGTGTACACCTCTGCGCAGAGTTTAATAACCTATCATGATAGCCGTGCTCACGGTCACGAGCTGCCTTGGTCACACATTCTGCTAGATGGTTACTATGGATTATATTATGTTCATTATTGCTGCTAATATCTTTACTATTTATTAACCTTATTACAATTGATCATTGGATTAATTATGGGTTTGGGATCTTGATGCTACTCAACTGCTAAAATGAATATGAATATTAAAGCTAAATGCAGTCAAACAGTGTCTAGCCTTTTGTGCCTCATGAACCCGTGTTGTACTTGCTGGGTACGAGATGTGCTCACTCTTGCTATTATCACCACAACAGATGAAGATTGGAATGAGGACTACCGAAATGAGTATTAGGCTTGGTGTCTCCCAGTCGACGTGTCCCTGTGATGGAGCTTCCGCCAGCGTTTCGACATTAGTTATTACTTATATATTTGATCTATATTTTTTGAGACTATGTAATAATACTTATTCATTATGTAAACACTGTGATGATACTATTTATAATTTGTCGGCTTATATGTGTGACTATTCCTGGGGCACATATGAGTTATTTAAGCATCCTATTTTGTTCTTAAAATATGAGTGTGACAACCCACCATCATCACATCAAATCACCTCAAACATTATCATCAACTACCACCTTTCACTGCCATCCAAACTCCATTATTCATACATGCACTACCCACCATTCATTCATTTCACCAGAAGGAGCACTCACATACATGCATTTGGATAGATATGAGATCATTGTCGACATTGTCTAAAGTGAAGGGCCAAAGGGCACCAGGTGGGGCCAGCTGGCCCCACACCCACGCCGGCCGGCGCTCTTCTACCTCTTCTCTGCCTCTCACTTCTCTCACTCACTCATTCACTCACTTGCACTCCAGAGAGCACCTAGCTACTCTACTTTGCTGCTCAAAACTTCAAACTCTCACAAATCTTCCATTTGATTCAAGTTTAAGTAAGGAAAGAAGTAGAGAAGGAGATTAGCAAGAGCACCTAGAAAAGAGATTACCACTTCGATTCCTTCTCTTCACTTGTTCTTGCTCGTTCTTGTTTTGTTCTTGTGTTCTTGTTCGTTCTTGCCGTGTTCTTCGTGTTCTTCATTTGACAAGCAAGATGAGCAATAGAATGAAAGGTGCTATCCGATCCCTTGGAAGAGCATTTTCACGCCGTACAATAAGAAGTCAATCATCATCACAAGTGCCATCGTTCGTCGGCTCCGACATGAATGTCGATTCTCCTTCACCTTTCATATATGACAACTCTTCATCCTCTTCCCAACAGGAAGAGAGGTATGAGCTCACAAGCATCACTCAAATTTCATTACCATCTAGACCTCAGAGAGAAATATTAAATGTGGTTAAGAATAAGGAATTTACGCATACTTCAATTTTTGTTGCCACCTTGCTCCATGAAACCGAAATGGATTCCGAGTTTGAGCTTATATTTAGAAATGTTGGTTGGGAAGGTGCATGACAAATCACTGAGCAGGATAGCAAGTTACTCACAATAGAATTTATTAGCACCCTCGACTTTGACGATGATGCGGTAAATTTTAGAATGTTTAACAAACCTTTCACCCTCTTATGGAAAACCCTTAACTTAGCGCTAGGATTCCATAATCAGTGTGTGGTTAATATAACAGAATCTCTCCAAGACTTTGATAAAGATGATTTTTAGGAGAGCATCACTGCAAAGAAACCAGAACGAAAACAAAAATATACTACTGAAGAAGTCCATCACCCCACATTGAGGTTCATGCTTAAATGGCTAGCTTTTACATTTTTTCCTAGAGAGGAATTAAATACCATTAAGCAAGATGAGCTACATTTGTTATATATTATGATAAAACAGAGGAAAGCATCACATGTGAAAATGATGTTGAATTACTAGAGAACTGTCCCTTTCATGAGAAAATGCAGTATTTATTTTACTTCTTGGATTACACGTTAAGCTACTGGGCTAGGTTTATTACAGAATGCTATACTTGTTTTTATTCCTGATGCTCGTAGAATTATTGGCTATGATTTTTCTTTCGTGCTCACATGCTGAAATGCTGAAATAATAAAATAATCATGATTTATAAAAACTATGCAAATGAGTACGAACTGCCGGATAGGGAGTTAGGAATTTATTCTGTGCAGAACTTTGTTTTTTTAGCTAGTGAAGCTAATGTTGGCAAGTGTCCATCCGCACGCATCAGCAGGGCGCCGAGAACTAATTTCACTGGAGCTGACCCGGCACCATCTGGGCCTGCTTATTTTCACTTTGTTAATTTTGGTGAGTAGGGATCGACGCAGGAGCCACGTCAGCAGTGGACTGCCCATGCAGGATGGGAGGACCAGCCCACATTTCAGCAAGGAGAGTCTTCATCTGCAGCAGCAGCAGGTTGGAGAGCATTTCCCACAGAGGCACCGGATAACACAGCCAATGATTTTCAGAGGAGCCGAGCATCCTTTTCTGTGCGCGAGAACACGGACTTCACCACTGTTGGACCGTATCCGTTCCACGCACCACTAGAAGATGGCTACTACCGGCCACCTGAGCAGCACTTTTCGGCTACCGCTAATGATTTCCCAGCTTTATCTACGCGCCTCACTAACATTGAGCAGGGACAGAACGCGATAAAAGACACACTGCACTAGCACGAGCAGTGGCAATATCAGATCGATGACAGGTTCTACCAGCATGAGCAGTGGCAGCATCACACGGACCAACGACTTAATCAGTTGTACTAAGGATAGCAGCAGACACAGAGCAGACTAGAGTATTTGATACATCAGATGGGATATCCGCTGCCACCTCCATCACAGTACTGAGCACGACAACATCCAGTTTGGGGGAGATCCCCGCTAGGTGAGCACCCCTTACCTTTATATATTTTCTACTATTTATTTCAGTATTTATTTCATTCTTTACTTCTGTCATTTTTAATATTGCTAAAAATAGCAAAAAAATAAATAAAAATTTATTTACTGCTTTCTTTAGTTACTGCATTAATTTCTTGCTTGATAAAAATTGAAAATCCAAAAAATAGAGCATTTAAGTAAGTTTGCTTTACATTCCGCATTAAGTTTGTCTCTAGAGAAAGTAGAACTTGAAGTTAGTGAAAAATAAAAAAGATGATTAAATTGCTTAAATATAATTTCCTGCAAATGCTTAGTATTTAAATTTAAATTCTCCTACGAATTGCATGAAGTTTATCTACCATGAAAATTTATTCTGATCTTGATATCTGTGGGTAGCATAAATTTTAATCTAAGTAATTGATGAATATGATATAAGAAAGTTTGAATTGCTATTTATTTCATTCTGAGTGATACCTAAGCTTCAGATATTTCAAAAGTCAAAATCAAAATAAATATATATTGATTTGTTCTGCTAATATGATTTAAGTAGACTATTCTGTTATGCATTCATGATTGAATTCACATGCACAAAAAGTTTTTGCTCTGTGCACCAAGTCTCTCTCTTAGAAATCCAAAAGGGTGTGTGGGTTATAAAATTAAAAGATGCCATACCAAAGAAGTATGAGTCAGAAAGATGCTATATCAAAATGGTATGTGCTAAAAAAAGAAGGAGAGTAAAACAATGGGTGCAAAGACACCCGCCTGAGAGAAAAAAATTGGTACAAAAAGTATCCGCTAGGGAGATAGCCCACACTCTTCAAAAAGACAGAAAAGAGAAGATAATGCATAGGAGCCCGAAAATAAAATTTTATCACACTCGCACATTCAGTCATGATATATAGCTTAGCAGTCCTCTGTAATCTTATTAGTAGACTCTCATTATTTTCTAATACAAATTATATATAACTCTGGAGCAATGGTTGAAACAAAGGATAAAAGATATAGTGCTTGCTTAATAATTCTATCTTTCAATTACCTAAGTTTTAGTTTAAAAGCCCCACGGTTGAAAAGAGTAGGAATAAGTTTGAAAGGTGGACTAATGAATTTCAATCCGGAGAAGAACTTCTGTTTAAATATTTGAGTACTCGTTGGAGGTTATACATATTAATGAAACCCTGATTAAATTATTATTTCAAGTCAACTTTGCTAAGGGACTAGCAAAGACTTAGCTTGGGGGTATTGTTGACGGTCGTTAATTACCAATTTTATACCGTCAACTAATGCTTGGAAATGGATAATAATAGCAACATAGGGGTTATTACTGACAGATTCCACGAGTTTTGGTGAATTGTCTATTTTTCAGGGGGATTATCTAGAAAAGCTTAAAAGAAGGATTAAAGTGCATAATTATCATGAAACTTGATCGCGAAGGAAACAAACGTCATCAGCAAGAAAGAAGCACCTAGAATGCACCCGAAGCAAGCAGGGCCCCACCGGGCAGGTGGTGGGGCCAGCCGGCCCCAAGGGGGGCCGAGCAGCGCCCCCCTCTATGGTTTTGCCACCGCCTTCTGTAGTCTTCTTCCACCGCCTCCGAGGAGTCATCTCAGCCCTATGTTTAAGTCGGTTTGATCCAACGGCGCACGTTCACCCCACCGGGCTATAAATAAAGGGGCAGACCCCCCTCCCAGGGGACCAATTCATTCCTCCTATTTTATTTGTCAAGAGTAGACAGAAGTTAGGGTTTCTAGAGATTAGAAGTAGAGCTCTAGTTCTTCAAGTTCATTAGTTTAGGCGTCTAGCAAGGTTCAAGTAGAGTTGGGCGCTACGCTCGGGATTCTAGACCTGTTCGTCTGGAGATTGGTGATATTATCTTGTATCTCATTATGACTTTACTTTATTTTAATATATTGCTACTTATTCAGTTCTTAGTTTATTCTAGTTGTATATTCGATATAGTTGTGATTGGTGATGATTATTGTCATATGATCATAAAGCGCCTAATTCAGTACTCGAGTGAGTTAGGTGGTATGTATTATGTAGACGTGGTGTCTAGATATATTACGTACCTACGGAGGCACCCTGACGTGCCGGGTCGTGTGGTAGTCCGCGTAGGTGACAGCTGCGTTGGTTCCTCTATAGTCCACCCCCCGTACGTAGGACGAGCAGAGCGCGGTCGCGAAGGAGGTGACCCTTGTGTCTTAATATCCTCATTAGATGATGCTCCTTATGATATTTTCTGAGTCAGTTCTCCTATAAATGAAGATGTGTAATATAGCGTAGGCCGTAGACTTTATATTTAGTAATTACATAAGTTTCCTTTACTTTAGGCGAATCTCGAGATTGTCTTACTAATTAATGAGTCTCTATATTCTATCTCTAGAATACCATTTACTTTATTTACTCAGTTATCATTGACTTATTATGGCTAAAGCATTAGAGTTACTGGTCATTATAGGTCTGCACATTTATTAATAATCTTCTCAATCAATATAGTAGATTATCCTAATGAGTAGAATGTCTATTTATCCTTTTGGCAAAAAACAAATCAACGATACTCGGAATACTTACCGGGCGAAGTGCTACAATGGGAGAATTATCTATGCGCTTGCGGATATATTCTATAGTGTTATATTTTTAGGTGGCAAGTGTGGATTATTTTACCAATGGTTTTTGGCATCATGTTAGGGATGACAACTTAACTTGAAGTGATGTTAAAAATACCAACAAAGATCTCGTGTGTGATAATGTTAGAGAGACCAATTGATCCAGAAGATTTCTGATATGAGCCTGGATTCGATGAGGTGTTAATAAAATAATTCCCATGCCCATCGATGTGATCTCCCTTTTCAAACTCCAAGGGTGTTTCTTCATAGATGTCTATAGGCATCAAGTTTGTCTCTATTATTTCATGTCTACGACATTCATTGGATTCTTTATTTTTCCCATGGATTGGTGTCTCTAAGATTGGTTTTGTCTAAGGCTTTCTCTAAAGTTGGATGGGTTATGTTTATTACAGAAATTGATTTAAGCTCACCATTTGAATCTAGACCAAGTTTAGATGCCAGCACTAAGGCTTCGTCCTCTTCCATCCATTCTTTGACAATAGCATATGTATTTTTCATATGTTCTATGCATTCCTGCCATTGTCGTAGCTCTTCTTGGTCATTCCTATTGTCTTCATGACTCCTATACTTTGGATGTCTTAACGGGTCTCTAGGGTCATTATGAGACTTAGGAGAGAGAGCATAAGAAGGATCATCGGGCTCAAGGATGGTTTAGATAAAACATTTAATTTGGGCATAGAAGGGGAGAAGATATGTTTGATTTCTAAGTGACTTGGCTCTCCTTTTATGGCATCACTAGACATGCCATCCTTGCATTCTTCCCAATGTCTTTCAGGGGGGAAAGGAAGTTGACAACACTTTTTCCAAGATGCTCTTCTAAGAAGATCTGATTCACATTGATTTACAAGCATCTTAGCTAACTGGAAGTCTAAATCATCAAAGTGGGGTTTCGATTGTTTAGGATTGACAGCTAAATCTAATTGTGTTTTAGCTACCAAAACTTCCTCTGCTTGTTCGGGGTATGATTCCTTCTCTTACTTGGGGAGCTCAGAATTCGCTTGAGCTACCTTGTTGATCATGGCTCTTGCTTTACTTATAGGCAAATATGGAAAGGCTCCTCCATAGGATAAATCAAGGGATTTCCAAGAATTCTTGGTAAGACCCAAATAAAAATATTGAATAAGCACAGGGTCTGGAAAACCAAGGTCAGGGCCAGATGTAACAAGTTCATTAAAACAATCCCATGATGTACTAAGAGATTCTTGTTTTAGTTGCCTAAAAGTTAGAAATTCTTTTCGAAGGTCAACTACTCTCTGGATGGGAAAGAAATATAAACAAAATTTAGAGCAGAAAGTTTCCCAATCCCCTTCTATACTTCCTACGGCTCGATTATACCACCGTTTAACTCTTCTGATCAAAGAGAACGGAAAAAGCTTCCATCTTAAGGTCTTATCAGACATGCCAGCAATGTGCAAGCATGCACAGGTCTGCTCAAACTCTCGTAGGTGTAAGTATGGGTTTTCATTTCCTTCTCCCAAGAAGGGTTTATCCCGAATCATATTAATTAGACATGGGCGTAGCTCATAGCCAGGTGTTATGATAGGCTCTATAGATTTTGGTGGCCTGAAGCTTTTGCACATGCCATAAAGATAGATAGGCGTGGAATTTAAAGCATCCATAAGGATAATAAAGGGTAAAAGTATAATACAGGATTAAGCTAAACTAAGTCAAAATCAGCAAACCGTTGCCCGGCAACGGCGCCAAAAATACTTGTTGGTATAAATTAACTGCACTCTATTAAATAAGATTATCTGCAAGCGCACAGATACAATAATGATGTAGCATTTTACCTGGAGGTTTTAAATATCGTATCCACAGGGAACAATAGGTGATCGCGACCGAGTTTATAGACTTAACCCAACAATTAGGCTAGATAATATTAAGAAAGAGGAAATAGCTATTGACTATCTAGTTCCAACAACCGGTAAGCTTTGAATAATACCGTTCTAACTGGGTAGTAACCTGAATAAGAGCAGAAATCAGAGTTCTCTCCTACCAAGCACCTATACACCTACCAATCCTTTCAACGGGAAGTGGACTACAGAGGAACCAACGTAGCTGTCACCTACGCAGACTACCACTATCCGGCTAATCAGGGGGCATTCACAAGTAAACCTAGCCTAGGCACCACGCCTACACTATGAAATATTACTTCAATCAAGTAATGACCAAGATCAAAGCACTCAATATGAGTTGCAAACTTAAGAACAAATAAGAACAACTGCTTACTTGATTTAGAATGTTGAATACAAAAGTACCTCAAAACGCAGCTCCGGGCGAGGAAGCTGAATCCAGAAGAATACAGCTACAGAGAAGCACCGACAGGCCGAAACTCCTCCAGAACTCTACTCCTCTACTCTATCTCTCTACTTCTATAAACAAGACTAGATCTAGAAGAACTAGTCTCTCCTAATTGCAACATCTAACCCTAACTGGAGATATTGAACTGAAGTTCAGGAATAGAGATGCGTCTAGGGAGGGGGGTCTGCGCCTTTATTTATAGCCTGGTGGGATGAACGTGCGCCGCAGGATCAAATCGACTTAACCAAGGGCTGAGATGACTCCTCAAAGGCGGTGGAGGAAGTCTCCAGAAGGCGGCGGCCAAACCCTAGCAGGGTGGGGCCGGCCGGCCCCATGGGTGCGCCGCCCGGCGCCCAACTGTGGGCTTTCGGGCCCATCTTCGTTGTGGTGTCTCTCGATCCTTCTAGAAGTTGATTGCAAGGTTTTCCGTTGGTGTTAAGTTTTATGACTTTTAAGCACTTTAATGCCTCTTTTAAGCTTTTCTGGAATACTCCCTAGAAAATACAGAATATGCAAAACTCATGAAAATTGTTAGTTAAAACACTAGACTAGTGTTATTCATGTGTCCTATCATGTCTAAAGTTCTAATAAAAGTTGACGTTATCCACCGTCAACACAAGCAATGAGACAAGCAAACAACTACTAAAAGTATAAATAATTAAATAAGAGAGAGAGATTGGATTACCATAAAGAAGCGCAGAGGTACACCATAGAAGAGGTCACCGATAGGCCCGGCTCCTCCTCGGACTCCTCTTCTCTTTAGAGAGGCGACACTCACAAAGCATCTAATGTGTAGTAATACTACACATTCTACTTGAGACTACCTTTTCTCTCAAAGCATCTATCTCACTTAAGCTTCATAGTCTCCTTACACATGACCAAGTAACCCATATTTATAGTGTTCATGGACCTCTGGGGTACTTGTAGGGAACTCTGGAGTCGGTTCGAAGCAAGTGAGGCGGCAGGTGCCCTGTGGGTAGGGCGGCCGCCCTGTGATCCACCACCTTTCGCATCCGACGGCCCTCCATCACGTGCCCAAGTCGGTTTGGAGTCGATTGATATGTCGGTTTCTGGTTAGAGAGGCGGTTTGTGGCCCTTGGAGGATGACATGTGGGTCTATAAATCCTTGGCACATCAGTTGATCTCCCTTGGATGAAACCGACACCAAATGGACGGCAACAAGTGCCTGGGTGTCTCTCCTTCGGATTGTGGTTGTGGCAGGCCACCTGAACAGGGCGGGCGCCCTATCCCTGGTGCCCATGTGGCACCAAGGGGTCCATGTGTCATCTGTGGGCTCCCGGATCCAAGTGAAGTGATTCTAAGCCATTGACGTTAAATCAACGTGCCACAACCTTTTTGGGAGGATGTGACGTGGATCCATGATGTGGCAGTGTGCAAATGGCGCCAAGTGGGGGGAGGCAGGTGCCCTGTCCAACAGGGCAGGCACCCTATGAGTTGGCCTACACGTGGCCCCTGTCACGTGTGGTGCTTATATGTGCCTTGGTTTGCTTCATTTCTACCTGTTTTGCACCTGAAACCACAATTCTCCAAGTACAAGTGGAACCAAGTAAAATTCAAATATAATATGCCTCTTTTCCATGGATTTTGTCACTTTTATCTTGTTATGTTGATGGTGTTTTAAGGTGTTAATTGCTGTCAACAAAGGTGCAAACCCATCACAAATCACCGATACTTCCGACCATGAACAATCACTATCTCATGTCGCGCCTCCTCCACTGCTCCAAGCCTTCTAGCACTACAATAAAAGTCCACTTCCAAGACATTTCATTTTTGTCACAGTAAAGGCAAATAACTTCAAGGAAATGTATCTGTGACAAAGCTATGACAAAATTTTGTTCATCATTTTTGTAGTGTCATAACTGTTGCCTGGTGATATTTTGGTGTACTTCTTCATAGATATAGTTACATGCATGACAACTTTGCCCCCATCACTGAACTATTTCAATCGGCGTTCCAGCGTACACGTGTATAATGGAGATTTTAACATGTATATGATGAGGAGGTTCACACGTGTAAGACGGAGAGGCTAACACATGTCATTCTTTTGTGCATTTACGAGGTAGCATGTGGCAGCATGTGAACTATTACACTTGTTTTTTGTCATACAAATTTGATGAATTCGAACAATGGACATGCAGTACCATTGGTGTCTAGCCTGACCACTCATTCTAGAAACAAAAACTATTTTGACACATCCAACATATGTTCATACAACAAACACATACATAGGTTCATACATCACAAACTTAATGTTCATATAACCAAGGTTCCCAAACACAGGGAAACCGCAAGTTCACACACATTTTTGGAACCACCAGTTCATAAACAAATCATTTCGCAAACAAAGTAACCAAGTTCACAAGTGACGTTACCGACAAAGTTCACAGGCGACAAGTTTACAAGCTATTGGTATAAATTAACTGCACTCTATTAAATATTAGTAGTATCAGATTATCCCCAAGCGCACAGATGTAATACCGATGTAGCACTTCACCTGGAGGTTTTAAATATCATATCCACAGGGAACAGTAGGTGATAATGACCAAGCCAATGAACTTAACCCTACAATTAGGCTAGATAATATTAAGAAGAGGAAATAGCTATTGACTATCTAGTTCCAACAACCGGTAAGCTTTGAATAATACCGTTCTAACTGGGCAGTAACCTGAATAAGAGCAGAAATCAGAGTTCTCTCCTACCAAGCACCTATACACCTACCAATCCTGTCAACGGAAAGTGGACTACAGAGGAACCAACATAACTGTCACCTATGCGGACTACCACTATCCGGCTAATCAGGGGGCATTCGCAAGTAAACCTAGCCTAGGCACCACACCTACATCAAAGAACTCAATATGAGTTGCAAACTTAAGAACAAATAAGAACAACTGCTTACTTGAATTAGAATGTTGAATACAAAAGTACCTCGGAACGCAGCACCGGGCGAGGAAGCCAAATCCCAAGAATACAGCTACGGAGAAGCGCCGGCAGGCCGAAACTCCTCCAGAACTCTACTCCTCTACTCTATCTCTCTACTTCTCTAAACAAGACTAGATCTAGAAGAACTAGTCTCTCCTAATTGCTACACCTAACCCTAACAGGAGATATTAAACTGAAGCTCAGGAATTGGGATTCCTCCAGGGAGGGGGTCTGCCCCTTTATTTATAGCCGGTGGGATGAATACGCGCCTTTTGATCAAACCGACTTAACGTGGGGTCGAGATGACTCCTCATAGGTGGTGGAGGAAGCATCTAAAAGGGCACAGCCAAAACCCTAGAGGTGGGGCCATCCGGCCCCACCCTGGCGCTGGCTGGCACCCAAATGTAGCGGTTCAGGCCTATTTTCGTTGTGTTGTCTTCTTAGGCCTTCTGTAGTCCAATGGTGCGTGTGTTTCCGCAGATTTTGATTCTGAACTCCGAATATAGCAAATGATAGGTCCATCTCGATCGTCTCGACGAGCCCGTCGCAATGGTGTAGTCAAATTCCTTATTTGAGATACTTTTATTGATGGAAAATTGTATATTCCTACAATACAGGTGAGAACACCAAAACTCGTGGAACTTGTTAGAATCGAAACCTATAACTATGGTTTATGATTCATTTTGTGTCAAATCATGCTATAGTTGATGGTTATTTTTGGTACTTAATGACCATCAACAATACCCCCAAGCTTACCATTTGCCACTCCCTGAGCAAAGCCTAATTGCTAATAAACTTGGATCAGGAGTTGCTACAATGCTTTCATGCCTTCCAAGTACACATGCTTTCAAATAGAAATTCTCCTCCGGATTAGACAAAACTGCTCTAACTCTCGAACTCACCCATTTTACCTTTAACTATGGGGCTTTACAGCTTTCGCATAAGTCTTGAGCAATTGAAAGACAGAACAATCAAGTCAAGCACTATGTCTCAAATTCTTCACAGTACCAATATTCCGGAGTTTTGCAAGTTTTCGAAATAAAACTCAGAGCTTAATTATATGACACCCTCAAGTCTCTTAATATGTGGTATTTATGGATCTCACTGAGGCATTAATGATGTTATTCCTTTCTACAACTAAGGATTATAGTGGAGCTTATAGGAGTGGCAATAACAAGGATGAGCATACTTGCAGTTCATATATTGTAAAGTCAAACAATGAATCCACAGAGTGTAACACTCCTGTGTTACGGAACATTTAAAATTGAGCATGTCATCATGGGCATTGTACAATATGTATGAATTTTTATCAAACTTGACCTGCATCAACTGAGAATAAGTTTACTTTTCTCTTATGGCTTGTGCTTAGGGCAATAGAGTGGCTTTTACTAGCAATTTAATTCTTAAAGCCCTAAATCGGACTAAAAATCTAGTTTCAAAACTAAGTAGAATTGGACATTGGTCCCAAAAGCAAAGTTGTAGCTCTTTTTAAATAGAGCAACTTTGGTATTCAAAGTTTTTCAAGTTTCCATTGGGAAATTCAAATTAAACTCGAATTATTATATTCAAATTTGAATTCAAAACTTTAATTCAAAAATTATATGGAATCTGAAGATGATCTTTAAACAAAAGTTGTAAAGCTCTCTGAGTTGAACAACTTTGATGTTCATAGATTTTGAACTTATTCAATAAAAATTTGAAATTTAAACTGAATTGGAAAAGGGCCATTTACCCCCTTTTCTATAGTTTCAAAAATATTTGAAATTTGAAAATACTTAAAATACGAAAGTTGTTCAGAATTTAATTTCCCACATATCTTATTTTGGGATATTTTCGGTTTGTTATATAAAAACAAAAGAAATTTAGGGAATAGTCTCGGGAGGGGGTTAATTGCAAAATTTGCATCAAGATTCGAACAGGGTGCTCGACTCGCTGCCACGCAGCTGCTTGCCGACGAGCCGCCGCCGCCCTCGGCGACGCAGTGTGTGTGGGCACGTCGCCCTGGGACGTGGCACGAGCGTGTGTCGTGGCAAACGTCCTGAGCATCCTTATCGTTCTTAGAAGCCCGAAGCCGAGCTCGCCGTTTTCCTTTTTCCCGTTCGTGTTCGCCGCCGCCGATGCTCGGTCGCCGGCCGAATTCGCGGTCATCAATCCCTCATCACTCTTTTCGTTTTGCCACCAGCTCCATAGTGTTGTTGCGCACCCGTAGAGCCTTTACCCACGTTGTCTTCGTCGCCGGAGTCGTCGTGCCCGGCCATCTTCTCGGGAGCCGGCCGAAACGCCGTCGAGCTTGACCTCGACGAAGCTAGCTCTAACCGGTGATGCTCGCTCCTTCTTAACTTTAGTTTTATGTTCTTTGTGGTCCTGTGAAGCTCACGAGCTCGGTGGTTTCTTCCTTGGAGGGTTGCAGTCGCCGGAACGCCGCTGTCACCGCCGGAGCGTACCGCCGAACCCACCATTGACGTCGTCAGAGCCGCTCCGCCCGTCTCCATCTTCAACTAACGTGAGCAGTAGGGTTTGGTGATTCTCCTGGTGCTTATTTAGTGGTCGGAGAGGTCGTTTGGTCTTTGGCGTGGCCTGAACACGACTGCGCCGCCGGCGTCTGAGTTCGCCGGGCCACCATGGCCGGCGGTAGCTCTGCTCTAGTGTCTTGAATGCGGGGTTTAGCTTCTAGATGTGTTCATTAGGTCGAATGGATCGCGTGGAAGCGTTCGCCCTCGCCGGAGTTGTCGCCGCCGGCGAGTCCCGCGGCGGGCAGCCCCCCCCGGGCGCGCCTCTGCTCTGTTCGCTCTGCTCTGTTTGAGCAGAGGAAGGAGAAGCCCGAGTGGGCTCTGCTGGGCCTGGCCGAAGCCGGCCCAGTACCCCCCTTCAAATGTTCTTTCCATTTTGTTCTTGAATTTTGGATGCTGAATTTTAGGAATTTTGAATGAATTAATTTATAGCTCCAAAAATTCTGAATTAAATTGTGGAGCCTCTTTGTGTTATGAAGAATTTATGAAAAATATGAAACTTGTATTTTGAGCACTTTCAGTAGATTGTAAAAATGCATATTTTAATTAATAAATATCACTTCTATGATTTTTGTAGCTCAAAATATAAATCCAAAAATTATGAAATTCATTGGGTAGCTATTTTGACCAATGAGATACCTTCACAAAAATCCTTGGCTCAGTTGGATAAAGTTTTATTATTTATGATTTATTCTTAATTAATCAATTAAATTAAAATGATGATTAGTGTTAATCACTCTAGGGTTTTTGTGTTATTTTGGCATTGGGTGAAGACTTAGGATCAGAAACCCTAATTGATCCTAAGCACCTTTCTTAGTGTTGAAGGTCGTGTTAGTTGCGGCTTTCTTTAACTGTTAAAAATAATTTATGAATTAATTATGCAACAATAACACTGTAGATGAGATTTTGATTACAACTTTACCGTGAAGTAAGGTTGTACTCAAGGTTATTAATTTAATGCTTATTGTTAATCATGATATTTGCACTATCATTAAGCATGCATCATTATCACGTATAGTGACCGAAGGCGAGGAAGTGAAAGTCGAACAAGTCGCCGCTGACGAACCTTCCGGAGTTATCGGTGGTTTTGACATTTGCGGTTCTGATCCTGACCCGTCCCTCGCTGAACAACAAGGCAAGCCCCGGTGCATTAGCCAATCCTTGTGTTTTACAAATCTTTATCACTTTGAGTTAAATTACCGCATTAGGTTGATAGGAGTTGATTGTCACCTACTTGCTGCATTTACCTGCCTTGATATATTATCCGTGAAACCTGATTTAAAGGCAAATATTTATAAAATGCTTAGCCATGCTTAAAAGTTAAGCTTTTTATAAAAAGATATTTTGTATGCTTTGGGTATACTACTATGAACTATTATAATTGCTTGACAGGGCAGTAGACTTGCATTGAGAAAGGAGTCTCAATGTAGTGTCTCTGACTGTCTATTAAGAAAACGAAATAGAATCCATTAGGGACCATTCGTTGTCGGCCTGATGGATCGAGACTTTGCAACTACCCACATACTACGGAAAGCCTCTGACTCCGGTTGCTCCTTTACGTGAACCGACAACCACGCACTGGGAGTGGAGAGATGGCGAGAGTAGCGTGTACCCTCGTGGCCGGCGTGCCTGGAGAGGAGAGGAGTACTGTACTCTCGGGTGGCGCAGGACCGGTTCAAGTTTTGGAAAAGCCGTGGTAGGCGGGGTTGGTATATGCAAGCTTAAGTGCTACATATGCAGTGTGGATAGGGATCCCCAGCTGGGTACTTAATCGATTCGAATCGTCGTTGCTCCTCGGTCAATGGAGACTTGATCCACTGACTTACAGCGAAGAGTGGTTCGGAACTATGTAATTATGGGGAAGGGTATTGATGACGAGTTAACTGAATGAAACAATCTAGCTTGAGATTAAATGTTAAGCTGATTTAGAGAGCTTTTCTGCAAAACTCTTTGATTCTTGCTAAAGCCTCTCCTTGATTCCCCTTAGCCTGCATTCCTGAGTCTCCTTCCCAATTTTTAGTCGGGTAAGTCTTGCGGAGTACCCCTCGTACTCAGGGTTTGTTAACCCCATGTTGCAGGCAATCAGCAACCCAAGGTCTGTGTTGGACCTTGCTGTATGACAGTGTTCGAGGAAATGGTCCAAGAAGATAGTGATAGTGAGTGAGTATTTGATCCCTGGGCAGGGATGTTATGTAATATAAGTGTTGTATAAGCTACTTACCTACTGCCACTACTCATATTTTGGTTTGTAATAATCACACTTAATGTATAATTAAGAACACGGGTTTGTAATCCTATGTAATATTTTAAGTCTTCCGCTCTTGTACTCCGAGTTGTAAAATTTATATGAAATGTTATACTCTGCAATTTCTTCGCAATTAAGATCCTGTTCGGAGGAAACGGGTTTACTCGTAAACCCGGCAGCCCCTTTTAGGTTATACGGGTCACCTGCACGGCTGTCAGAAGTCTTTGGGACGACGACAGGTGCATGTGGGCCATATAGCTTAGGAGGTTCTGTCACACAGAGAGTCAAGACATACAATCAAACCAAGATATGCATGTGTATGGAATATGGTGAATAGGTGTATATATGGTGGCTAATCCTAATTCTACTTTAGCTCTTTGAAAATGATTCAATCTCCTTTTTGGAACTTAGAACTTTCGCGGGAAACATGGGCTATCTTTATTCTCTTTTTCTTCTTTTCTTTCTCTTTTTTTCAGGGAGGCGGGCATCTCAGTACCCATTGTTTTAATTGCTGGGACACTTGTCCATCTTTTACTCCCTTTTCTTTTTTCAATACTTTTGCATAGCCACATGCATCCTTTGAATATAAATAATTGGATAGATAATGATAAGAACTTAGAGCAATTAAACAGGGGCTGTCCTATAGGGTCTACTTTTGGGTGTTTACTCCTAGTGTAGGAGAAAATATTTTTAAGGTGGATCTGGATGAAAGTGAAAAATGACTGCGCTTACTCCCGGAGTAGGAGTAACGCATATGTGTGGGTGGAGTGTGTAAGTGATCTTGATTTTAAAAGCATGACAAGGCTCTCATAAGGTATAAAGCAAAGGTTGACTGAACTCAATGCAAAGTAAGTAGCATAAATGTGCAAAGGTTTTCCTATCTCTAAATGTATCATATAAGGCTTTGGTAGGAATTCACACTTTGTCATACAAGAGCTCGTCATGTAAGATTTTAAATTTTCAAAATAAATCTCCAAAACTTAGTATTGCTAGGAATAAGATAAATAGTAGCTCAGACCTTCATGCATCATATCAATCAATCACCTAGACTTAGCTCAAGCATATGCCTCCACAAGTTTCAGGTTCAGAGTAAATTCTTATATCAAGGCAGTAATATCCAAAACTCGAGAGAATTTGAGATTGAAAACTTGACACTTGAAAGGAATTACGGCAGAGCAACTATTCATCATTTCCAAGACAAAATTTTAATGTTCTCCAGTTTTTAGTTGACTCTAAACTAGATAGACTATAGACATACTCTGATCACACCTTAATAAATAGCTAAGTATATTTGTTTGGTTTTGATTTGTTATTCATCTTTTTATATCCATTA
The DNA here is from genome assembly GCA_038502445.1 of Eremochloa ophiuroides. Lineage (NCBI taxonomy): Eukaryota > Viridiplantae > Streptophyta > Magnoliopsida > Poales > Poaceae > Eremochloa > Eremochloa ophiuroides. The sequence continues at coordinate 32,371,016 of JAHLJS010000001.1, read as the reverse complement.
ACTAATGGATTCACAAAAGACTCTAAAGACATGGACCTTCATGTGCCCATATATTTTTGACATTTTATGACTATATAAAATAGACTCGATAATCGCCTAGGTATAGTTACCTCATAACTGGGGGATGCTCCTCCCCCAAGCCAGATGTTTGCAATACTTGGTGTTGATGATCTTTAGAGCAAGCTTGTCAGCAACAGTTCTAGTGGGCTCCACTGATGGACTCACTCCTCAGTCATAGTGTCATTCCTGCAGAATTATACTCCAATAAGAAAACCAAAACTCGAGGCTCGAATTTAATAAGAGGTTAGCGATCAGCCAATAAGTAATTGATTATTCTCTGGGTTGATTTTAATTGACAGATTCTAGCAGGATTCTCTTTTTTAGGATTTTCTAGTTTTCTTATGCAGCAATCAAATATGTATGCATGCTATATATTTTTATGCCACCATGGAGAATATTTATTGTCATGGGGCTTAGGATTTTCATAATGCAAGAAAGTAAATACAGATGTTATTATCATTTTTTATACCACCACAGTAAATACTCCTATAGGGTTACCATAAGTTTATTCACGTGGGGCTTTAATGTTTTATGACGCAGTAAATAAGGCAATAAAGATTTTTCTTTTTTTTCTTTTGATATGCATGAAGATGAATATGCTAAAGTAAAATTACTAATGTAAATTATTAATACTAATTAATTAGATAACTACCATGTTACCTTATGGCAAGGGTGCGGAATTTAAAGTCTACCGACAGGACTTTTCCTTCCACTTTTGTGTATCTCTCCGTCTTAGAGATGGAGGTCTTGATGGTTGCACTTCTGATGATGGTGATGTCACTTTTGTTCGTTGCTTGGCCAGCAGGTGAAGTAGAGCATTAATAGTTGGATCTGGCAGCATCTTGCTCAGTGTGCATGTTCACAAGACTTCCACTTGTGGAATTTTGGGAATTAACAAACTTTGCTCGAAGTGTTGTCATGTTTGCACAACCAAGGTAGAGATCAAGTGCATGGGTTCTGCTGGTGGAAAAACACCAACAGAATCAAATCTATCTTTATTCATTATTCCTTATCCTTAGGCACATTAAACAAGACAAAGTTGGTGTTGCATAATTTATTTACTTATAACATGAGTGGTAAGATGAAAAGATTAAGTGTTCATGTTGCATTTAAGTTCGCATGGCAGAAAAGATTTAAATTGCTTAACCAATCGAAGGGTTGTCTATCTCTACATAATATATAAATTTTCACATGAGTATGACTATCATCTTCCAAAGATAGAATACAATGTTTTAGCACATTTGGTTAAGACTGAGATCAAAAGAATGATGCCATGAAATCTTAAAGGACAAAGCATGTTTAGTTAATTAGGTTAATTAATTAAAGTTGTAACTCTAACATGTTTGTGTCTTTGTTTATCTGCATTCCAAGATCAAGAGGAAAATAGTGACCACTTACCTTAACATATTACCTTCGTTATTAGAACGTGATGGCACTAAGTAATGACGGGTACATGACTGGTGGTCCTTTCCTTCTCTTGTATCTTGAGTTATTCATGAGCATCTTGTCTCCATTGTTGTTTATCCTCTTTGTCACTTTTGCTTCTTTGATCTCATGACACCTTGTCACTCCATTCATTATTATGCCTACAACAAATTAGTGGACAACACATACACAAAGGAATGTACAACTTTAGAACATAGGTTGTTTGTCCAGAATTTTATCATGTTCCATCTACGCTACTATGAAGATAGATATTAAGAAGATAGATATTATGTTACCATAGATCATGTTCTATACCGGCATGGCTTGAGTCCAAGTAACATGCAGCAGAAGATAAAGTGAATCAATCATTAATACTCACAGTTCTTCCATCCATAATGAATGAGCTGTGTCTTCCTCTGCAAAGTTATTGAAGTTCAGCATGTGCCCTATCTCATCTTTGATTTGAATTTATCTCGTGACTTACCCAAATTAAATTGGAAGTTTTCTGTAAGGGTTAGTCCAACAAAATATCCAATGTCTACCACAGCATACGAGCGGCTCAAAAATCAACCTAGACACCACGTCCAATTTCACTTAGGAAGGCATTTTAACCTAAACACCACGCTTAATTCAAAAAGCCTTTGAAAGTAAAATCATCACACCTCTTGGTTCAGAAATCAAACTAAACACCTTGTCTAATTATGATTCCAGAAAATAGTTTAAACCATGCACCATGCCTAATTTAAAAGGTGTATGAAATTTCTCCAAACCTTAATTATACTATAGCGAACAAAGGTAACATGAAAGTTTATAGAGAGTAATGCAAACAGAGATGAAAGAGCATGATCATTGATTAACAATTTGAACATGGATTGACAAGGTATAGACAACCAATATTAGCAACATAAGATTTTCTAAATAAGCCCATTCCCCCAAGCTTGAATTTTGCAAGGCAAAGTTAATTTTGGATGGATTAATGTTGCATGATGATTGGTTGGACATACCTAATGATGTCATCCTTCTACTTCAAGCCTGGAATGGTTAGTGACAAAATTACCCGAGGGAATATTTTCATAATTATAATTCTACACTCAATTCACAAGGGCATTACAGCAGAAGGTGCAAATTCATATTATCTTTCAAGAGTGGCAATTTAAGACACAGAGTCATTCTTGGGAAACCTTCTAATTATTGTACTTTAAGTTCATGGGGTGGTTTCCTCTAGAACGCCAGTCTTTGTGCACCTATATCAAGATTACAATGAGATTTACAATATTTATGATAAACATATGCATCTACAACCACCCTTTCAATAAATTTATGAACAGGTAGAATGAGGGGGTTGAAGATCTCGTGTGTGATAATGTTGGAGAGACCAATTGATCCAGGAGATTTCTGAAATGAGTATGGATTCGATGAGGTGTTAATGAAGTAATTGCCACGCTCATTGATGTGATCTCCCTTTTCAAGCTCCAAGGTTGTTTCTTAATAGATGTCTATAGGCAACAAGTTTGTCTCTATTATTTCATGTCTACGACATTCACTGGATACTTTATTTTCTAGGATTTCCCATGGATTGGCGTCTCTAAGATCGGTTTTGTCTAAGACTTTCTCTAAACTTGGATGAGTTATGTTTATTACAGAAATTGATTTAAGCTCACCATTTGAATCTAGACCAAGTTTAGATGCTAGCACTAAGGCTTCGTCCTCTTCCATCCATTCTTTGACAATAGCATATGTATTTTTCATATGTTCTATGCATTCCTGCCATTGTCGTAGCTCTTCTAGATCATTCCTATAGTCTTCATGACTCCTATACTTTGGATGTCTTAATGAGACTTAGGAGAAAGAGCATAAGAAGGATCATCGGGGTCAAGGATGGGTTTAGATATGGGTTCAGATGAAACATTTAATTTGGGCATAGAAGGGGAGAAGATAGAATTAATTTCTAAGTGGCTTGGCTCTCCTTCTATGGCGTCACTAGACATACCATCCCTGCATTCTTCCCAATGTCTTTCAGGAGAAAAAGGAAGTTGACGATATTTTTTCCAAGATGCTCTTCTGAGAAGTTCTGATGTGCTTTTATTTGCAAGCATCTTAGCTAATTGGAAGTCTAAATCATCAAAGTAGGGTTTCGATGGTTTAGGATTGATAGCTAAATCTTGGGATTCGAGTGATTGCGTTTTAGCTACCAAAACTTCCTCTTCTTGTTCGGGGTATGATTCCTTCTTCTTCCTCGGGGAGTTCAGAATTGGCTTGAGCAACCTTTTCGAGCATAGCCCTAGCTTTACTTATAGGCAAATAAGGAAAGGCTCCTCCAGAGGATAAATCAAGGGATTCCCTAGAGTTCTTGGTAAGACCCAAATAAAAATATTGAATAAGCACGGGGTCTGGAAAACCAAGGTCAGGGCCAGATGTAACAAGTCCATTAAAACGATCCCATGATGTACTAAGAGATTCTTGTTCTAGTTGCCTAAAAGTTAGAACCTCTTTTCGAAGGTTAACTACTCTATGGATGGGAGAAAAATATAAACAAAATTCAGAGCACAATGTTTCCCAATCCCCTTGAATACTTCCTACGGCTCGATTATACCAACGTTTAGCTCTTCCGATCAAAGAGAACAGAAAAAGCTTCCATCTTAAGGTTTTATCGGACATGACAGCTATGCGCAAGCATGCACAGGTCTGGTCGAATTCTCGTAGTTATAAGTATGGGTTTTTGTTACCTTCTCCCGAGAAGGGTTTATCCCGAATCATATTAATTAGACATGGGTGCAGCTCATAGCTAGGTGTTATGATAGGCTCTACAGATTTTGGTGGCCCGAAGCTTTTGCGCATGCCATAAAGACAGAGAGGCGTGGAATTTAAAACATGCATAAGGATGATAAAAGGTAAAAGTATAATACAAGATTAAGCTAAACTAAGTCAAAATCAGGAAACCGTTCTCCGGCAACGGCGCCAGAAATGCTTGTTGGTATCAATTAACTGCACTCTATTAAATATTATTAGTATCAGATTATCCACAAGCGCACAGATGTAATACCGATGTAGCACTTCACCTGGAGGTTTTAAATATCGTATCCACAGGGAACAGTTGGTGATAATGACCAAGCCGATTAACTTAACCCTACAATTAGGCTAGATAATATTAAGAAGAGGAAATAGCTATTGACTATCTAGTTCCAACAACCGATAAGCTTTGAATAACATCGTTCTAACTGGGCAGTAACCTGAATAAGAGCAGAAATCAGAGTTCTCTCCTACCAAGCACGTATACACCTACCAATCCTGTTAACGGGGAGTGGACTACAGAGGAACCAACGTAGCTGTCACCTATGCGGACTACCACTATCCGGCTAATCAGGGGGCATTCGCAAGTAAACCTAGACTAGGCACCACGCCTATGTCACAGAACCGACCAATTTATACGAGCACAAGTACAACGATCGCATTTTAGCCGCAATCCAGTCGCACTTGAGCCAATATAAACCCGGTAGTCCGGAAATCTTGAAGGATTTCAAATATTTCATACCCCAAGGATCATTCATTCAGCAATACCCGATCACATGACACATAAGTTCGCAACCGAATTTAAACATCAGAGTACAACATAGTCTTTTACACAAATAGGGTAGTAGCGGAAGTCAACATAGTTTTACACCACAGAGTTCAAATACGAGTACCATCACATGACCCTGTCGCAGCATTCTTACAACAACTAAAGATAGATAATGACCCTGCCCTCGGGTCTAGTCTTCTTCGCCCGCAGGGGTGAAGCAATTCCTGCAATACGCGTAGTAGACTACGCCATCTGCAACAATGGGAATAAAACCCTGAGTACTCAATTGTACTCAGCTAGACTTACCCGACAGGGAGTAAATAAAAAGACTCTCAAGGATATGCAAGGCTTATTTGGTGGAGCTCAGAGGGTAGCATCATTTTTGCATCAAAAGCATTACTACAGTAGAACCTCAACTTATTCATTTTAATTGTGATAAGCTTCGATTTCAGTTAAACTATTTACTAGGATTAGCCACTATACTAAGCATTCACTGAATATTGTAGCAATCAATAAAACCATATGATTTCCGATATCCACAGATATCAACCTCATCTCACCATAATCATTATGTTCAAGTTATTAGCCTCTACCTCACCAGAAGATCAGTTCAGTTTCTCACTAACCAGGAGAGATGGCGATTCGAATCGATTGTACCAGCTGGCAAATATGCCAATCACAAACCCTGTCAGCCGAGCCACTGGCTTCTTGGGCCACCGTTAAATCTTTCTGAGACATAATATGTATCGCGGGCTTGGAGGGGTCCATATTCTCATAGACAAACCCACTTCCAGGATGCATCAGGTCCCTGACCTGCCCTTGGTAAGATGGTGTCTCCGCACATCCTTCCTACCTCCAGAATATGTCTGCCTTATCACGCCCAATTCCCGGCTCAGAAAGAAATACTCGGCTTCGTGGTCAGAACGACTTATCTGGCCAGCTATGTGACGACGTCTTTCAATCTCAACTGATGTCCGGTGGCCTCAGTCCTAGTCGGCCGCAAGCAGCACCGAAGACGGCATGACCTCAACCATGTCATGCGGCTCCCCGCTACCTAGCCTTGATTCTCTCATTAGACACTGTGGCATGGTGGCACATATAGTCCATCATGTGGAATCCAACCCCATCATCATTAGTAACCACCTATGCTCGCGAAGGACAGGAAATCCCTCGACTTCTACCGGTCTAAGCATGGCTAAGCATAAGATCGAACCCATCCCCTTGTCTAGTAATAACTTCAGGATCAAATATAAGTGGACAAGGAATAAATGCAGCAACGGTATCATATCAACTCCTATACTTAAGTGCACAATCATACGATTTAATAAAGACCAGTGTATTTGTAAAAAGAGTAGGTGGAGACTTAGGAATGCTCCGGGGCTTGCCTTTCATAAAGTTAGCGGGTTGGTGATCAGGGCACTCCGGAAGTTCAGCCTCTTCTTCTTGTCCTTCGGAAACCTCTGGCACTTCAATCTCCGGCGGAACTCCCTCCTCCGGTGGATCGAATTGCAACAGTGTCACTCCTCCCGGCGATCCTGTATGCATGATATGCATATATGAGAACTGATAATGCACATGAAATACAAGATAGAGATGCACGAATTAACCCATGATATGCAATCAGTTTAACAATCCACGCTCATTTATTTCTTTCCTAGACAACCAACTCATACTCACCCTTCTTAAGCAAAGCATAGAAGAATTTCTCGTCCCGGGTGAGAGGTCTACAACCTGCACTTAATAATTAACATGCATCAACTAACCTACCACAACCAAAAGATATTTGCTTAGAAATAATTAAATAAACCCTAGCCTATAACTGGACCTACTGCTTACTCTGACCAGAAAAATCCATAGAAATTACAGTAGCTATTACACATCCAGATTAGCCTACTGACAAAATTTCAAGTCATTTGGACAAGTATAACAGTCTACACAAAAATAACAAGCAACCAGCCTTTTAAGCAATGGAAAATACTTAACACAGTGAAAAGTATCAAACAACAGATTTCCTAATTTTATTAGCTTATTTCCAGCATAACATAGCCCAGGAAAAATATTCATGTCCATAACCTTAACACATTAAGCATGGTGATTTTTGCAAGATTAAAGCATAAAAGGCACATTATACTAGACATCATATAAATAATAGTAAAACACCAGCAAACATATTTTTCATAGATTCTACTTCCCTAAACAAGATGAATGCAAGTGGAATCACATTTTTAGCACATTCCTGCAATTACTTATGCATTTATCAAGTTTACAAGCAATTAACAATTTAATTATAACTGCACACAAAAAGTATTCAAAAAGTACATTTTATATTTTTCCTTGATAGAGCTCAGAAATACAAACACAACAAAATTTGGTTCACCCCCATTGGACATTCCTAGCTCCAGATATGAATTTTGGAAGGTTTTACACATTTTCTGGAATTTATAAAATCAAAAACCTAAACCCGATAGAACTGCTACGTGCACCCGGCTCAGTGAACCAGAGACGCACCCGAATGGCTGACTCGCGGGCCCCGGGGTCGACCCGACCCCACGCGTCAGAGAGAGGAAACAGAGCCGCCGGCGCTGACCGGCGAGAGCTCGCCGACGGCGAGGTCTCCGGCGACGCCGAGGCTACCTACCGACTCGTGGCAACGAGACGAACCCGATGGACCAACTGCCGAGGGTCATACTCCACCGGAGCGAGCTCGACGGCGGCAATGGCGGACGGCGGTGGTCCGGCGAACTTGCGCCGGCCGATTCCGGCCGTTGCTCGCGCGGCTCGGCCTCGTTCCGTGTTCCTGCAACCCTAGCGGACCTGTGCGCGCGACTAATCGAACTATTGCGCACGGAAACTCACTGACCGCGCTCGCATGGCGGCACGGTGGCGAGCGGTTTCACGGCGAACTCGGGTTCCGGCGAAACTACGGCGAGATAGACCTAACCGACGGTGTGGAATGGATCTACGGCTAACGGGGACTCTTAGACGAGCAAAAGAGAGGGAAGCCGACCCCAGCATCGCCCTCGTCGCGGCGACCCGAGAGCTCGGCGGCGCTCCGGCAATGGCGGACGGCGGGAAGCTTGCTGGAGCTGTACCTTAGGTCGGCTGAGGTCGGCAACGGGTCGGAAACGAAGAGCAGAGCAAGCCGCAGCTGCGCCGAGGGTGGAGCGGTCGGAGACGGCTCGGTGGCGGCGGATTTCACCGCGGCGGTCGCGGCGGAAATGGTGACGGCGGAAATGGCGACGGCGGAGAGGAAAGAGGAGAGCAGCGAGCGAGCAGAGGGCGAGAGAGCGGGGAGAGTGAGGGCGAGCGTGCGGGAGACAGGATTGCGTGCTCCCCTTTGTAAGCCGACCGCGCGGCAGCAACGACGGTGTACGGCGCCATCTGGCGGCCGAGGCCTGACGCGGTCGCGCGATTCGCCCGAGGGTCGAACTGAATCGGCTCTGATTCACTTTCCGCGGACCCGACTGAAACTCGATTTTTCATCGATCTATAACTCGCAATCTAGAGCGTTTCAGCGAAAACTTCACTAATATAGGTTGAAGAGCTATACGAGTAGATCATTTCTTATTAAGACACTTTACTCTAGTTCGGCCTGGATTGAGAGATACAAGTCGATGAACAGGGGTACACCGAAACTGAAAACCGGTTTAGACTTAGGAAAATTTGAAAACTTCCAAAACAGCTCCAAATCTGCACTAATTCAACTTTTTGACCTTCTTCCACTCATTTTCATGAGTTGACCCAAAAATAAAGTTTGTTGCTTATAAAATTCTACACAACTTTGGTTAAGGGTGCACTGACATGCAGAATCTCTAAAATGCCCTTCTTGTTTGGTCAAACAGAATAGCTTTTAAAGGGCTCTCTAGTCAACTATGAGCTAGAGGGGTATTTTGGGGATTTCACCAACATGAACATTGTTCCAAATGTTATCCTAAACATGTATAAAGCATTTAGAACCGTAAACAAGCATCACATTTGCATGTCAACACATTTTCCATAATATGGACATATAAACAAACATATAGCAATAAAAGGGAATCAAATAAAATGCAATGATAATAATGCATGAAATGGCATGATCTATGCTTGATGACATGCAAATGCAAGTGTGAAAATAGTAACTAACACTAGGGTGTTACAGCCCTCCCCCCTTAAAAGAATCTCGTCCCCGAGATTAGAGTTAATTACCATTGTTTAAAGAAAGACGGATAGACTTCCTTGAGGTAATCTTCTCGCTCCCAAGTCGCATCCCAATAACTTTGGTTGTTCCACACCACCTTATAGAACTTGATCACTCGGCTACGGGTGATTCTTTCTTTGTAATCTATTACTTCAATAGGCTTTTCTTCATCGGTCAAATCTGATTTCAACTTGATATCACCAAAATCCACTTGCTCTTCCGGTACTCGTAAACATTTCTTGAGTTGAGATACATGAAACACATTGAAGATAGTGGACATGTGTGGTGGCAACCGTAACTTGTATGCTACCTTCCCACTTCTTTCCAGAATTTGAAAAGGACCTACAAACCTTGGAGCTAACTTTCGTTTCACTCCGAAGCGTTGCACGCCTTTCATAGGTGACACTTTCAAGTATACATAGTCACCCACTTCAAATTCCAATGGCCTTCTTCGCTTGTCCGCATAGCTCTTTTGACGAGTCTGAGCGGCTTTGAGATGTGTTTGAATGGTATGCACTCTCTCTTCGGCCTCTTTCACAAAGTCAATCCCGTAATATCTCCTTTCGCCTGATTCAACCCAATTGAGAGGAGTTCTACATTTGCGCCCATACAAAGCTTCAAAAGGAGCCATTTGAATACTCTCTTGATAGCTATTGTTGTATGAGAACTCGGCCAAAGGCAACCATTCTTCCCACGAACCTTTAGATGATAGAACACAAGCCCTCAACATATCTTCAAGAATTTGATTTACCCTTTCAGTCTGACCAGAAGTTTGAGGATGATAAGCTGAGCTGCGAACCAAATTGGTTCCCAAACACTTGTGTAGATGCTCCCAGAAGCGCGCAATAAATTGCGGGCCTCTGTCGGAAACTATCGTCCTCGGCACACCATGTAACCGAAGTATCTGAGCAAAGTAGAGCTGTGCCAACTGATGAGGACGATCTGTAGTTCGAACTGGTAAGAAATGTGCAATCTTAGTCAATCGATCTACGATCACCGAAATAGAATCGTGGCCTTTTTGCGTTAGAGGTAACCCAGATATGAAATCCATGGTTATCTCATCCCATTTCCAACCTGGAACTGGTAAGGGTTGCAATAGGCCTGCTGGCTTAAGATGAATAGCCTTCACGCGACAACAGGTATCACACCTGGCCACATAGGCTGCAATTTCCTTCTTCATTTTGGTCCACCAAAACCTAGGTTTCAAGTCTTGATACATCTTACTACTACCAGGATGGATAGACAACTTGGACAAATGAGCCTCGTCCATAATCTGATTCCTCAACTCACGGTCTTTCGGTACTACCAATCGATCCTTGAACCACAATACACCTTTTTCATCTACTCGGAAATGGAGCATTTCTTGTTCTTTCATCTTCCTTTTGATATGATATATGCCGGGATCTGTTTTCTGACCTTCAATAATCTTGCTTTCCAAAGTACAACTGAGAGTAATATTATTCAACACCACTGGATGCACAAGATTGAACCCGTCTGCTAGCAAAGGCTGCAATACATTGCAATGAGACTTTCGGCTCAAGGCATCGGCTACGACATTGGCCTTGCCCGGATGATAGTGTACTTCTAGATCATAGTCTTTGATCAACTCCAACCACCTTCTTTGCCTCATGTTCAACTCAGGCTGAGTGAAAATGTACTTGAGACTCTTGTGATCGGAATAGATATGACATTTGTGACCCATCAAATAGTGGCGCCAAATCTTCAATGCATGAACTACAGCGGCAAGTTCCAAATCATGAGTAGGATAGTTTTGCTCATGTTTTCTCAGTTGACGCGAGGCATAAGTAATGACTCGGCCTTCTTGCATGAGAACACATCCTAACCCAGTGCCACAAGCATCGCAGTACACATCAAAAGGCCTTTCAATATCAGGTTGTGCAAGAACTGGAGCAGTGGTCAACAACGTTTGCAAGGTGCGAAAAGCTGTTTCACACTCCCCACTCCACACAAACTTGGTATCTTTGTGCAATAGCTTGGTCATAGGTTTAGCTATTTTAGAGAAATCCTGAATAAAGCGGCGATAATACCCAGCTAATCCCAGAAAGCTACGAACCTCAGACACATTTGTTGGTGACTGCCAATCCAACACCTGCTGAACTTTTGACGGATCTACAGAAATACCTTCAGCAGATAAGATATGGCCCAGAAAAGGTACCTTAGTCAACCAAAACTCACACTTGCTGAACTTAGCATACATCTTATGCTCCCTGAGTCTAGTCAAGACTATCCTCAAGTGTTCAGCATGATCCTCCATGCTCTCAGAGTATACCAGAATATCGTCAATAAAGACTACCATGAACTTATCCAACTCAGGCATGAATACCGAATTCATTAGATACATGAAATGTGCAGGAGCATTGGTTAATCCAAAAGACATAACCAAATACTCATACAATCCATACCGAGTGGAGAAAGCCGTCTTGGGAATATCTTGTGGTCTGATCTTAATTTGGTGATACCCAGATCTCAGATCAATTTTGGAGAAAACCTTGGCCTTGGACAATTGATCAAACAAGATATCAATACGAGGTAGAGGATACTTGTTCTTAATTGTCACAGCATTTAGTGGCCTATAGTCCACACACATACGTAAAGTTTCATCCTTCTTCTTAACAAAGATTGCAGGACAGCCCCACGGAGAAGAACTAGGGCGAATGAACCCTTTGTCCAATAACTCCTGGAGTTGTTTCTTGAGTTCAGCTAATTCATGAGGAGGCATTCTATATGGCCTTCGAGAAATAGGCGCCGTACCGGGAATAAGTTCTATCGCAAACTCCACATCTCGATCAGGAGGAAGTCCAGGTAGATCATCAGGAAAGACATCAGGAAACTCACACACTACCGGAATACCTTGGACGGTCTTGCCCTCAACTGCGAAAGAGAGATTAAAAAGATCCCCTCTTCGAGGTAAGGAAACTTGAAAGGTACCCCCACCCTGGGGCGCCTTCAATGTCAAAGTTCGGTTAGCAACGTCCAATACCGCGCCCCATTTGTTCATCCAGCTAACCCCTAGAATTACATCCAGACCTAGCCCAGGCAACACAATGAGATGACTGATAAAACTTCTATCATTAATCTCAATACTCGCCTGCTTGATACCCTCACGTGTGCATATTTCAGCCCCAGCTGAGGTTATCCGGAAGTTATAGCCCAAATCAACGATCTGAAAGGCATGCCTTTGTGCAAATGCTTGACTTATGAAAGAATGCGATGATCCAGAGTCGAACAAAACAATAGCAGGATGCTGATTCACAGAAAATATACCCGCGGTGACTGGTTCACCTTCTAGAATTTCTTCAATAGTGGTGTGATGCACTCGAGCCTGCTTTGGATGAGGGCAATAGCGAGCAAGGTGCCCCTGTTGACCGCAGTTAAAACATGGCCCCAGACCTTGGTTGGTCCTCACTGGAACGGCGTTGCTTGGAGGAGCATTGTTCCTGTTCAAAGGCACTGTGAAACCTTTCTTGTAGCGCTGAGGCGCTGGCTGCTTCTTTGGAGGGGGTCTGAATTTTGCTCCAGGAACAGCCGGACGGTAAGCAGGGCGATTTGCCACCGCACGACTAGCTGCTGGAGTCCTTGACTGAGAAGAGCTTCCTTCAAATGGCCTCTTGCCTCCCTTGGAAGCAGTGTGCAAGTTGTTCTGTTTCTCTTGGATATAAGCTTCACTGATGAACTCGTTAAAAGTTGTACGAGCGTTGTTCGCCAGAGTCTTCATAAGCTTGGTACTAAGACCTCTCTTGAAGGTTTCAATCTTCTTTTCATCTGTATCTACCATCCACGGGGCATACCTCGACAGATTGTTAAAGGCATGATGATACTGAGTGAGGGTCTTGGTACCCTGAGTAAGCTGCATGAATTCATTGACCTTCATCTTGATCAAGCCTGCTGGAATGAAATGCCCCCTGAAATCCCTGGTGAACTGCTCCCAGGTGATATCAGCGACCACAGGGTATGCGGTCTTACGATTGGCCCACCATATTCCAGCTTGGCCTTGCAGTAACATAGCAGCAAAGCTAGCCTTCATGGTTTCAGTCAATCGCAGCACAGAGAATGACTGTTCAATAGTATTTAACCACTCATCAGCTTCCAGCGGCTCTACGGCCTGCTTGAATACCGGAGGCTTAGTGTCCATGAAGTCCTTATAGTTACTGTATTGGTCCTCATCGTTTCCGCGGCGTCCACCTCGATTGCGATTGTGGTTGTTACTAGCAACCATCTGCTGCAAAATCGCTTGCTGGGTGTCCAAGAACTGAGCAAACATTTGTTCCTGGGTACGCGGTGGAGGAGGCGGCAACTCCTCATCTTCATGTTCGTTCCCACCACCACTGGTTGACCCATGACGACGGGTATGAGGTGCCATCTGTAGCAACACGCAACAACCATTGTTAAGTGTCAGTTATGTCAAAGATAACCGAAAGATTATGCCCCAAAGATATCAATGATCATTTTTTTGATAACCAACAAACGGCACAATAATTCAATAATCATCACACAACCGCACAATAACAAGGCGCAACCAAAAAGGGTTTCCAAGCTGCATAAGTTACCATTACTTAATTAAAAGTTTGATGGTTCTAGCCCTGAACACACAGGGTTCTCTCATTACAATTCAGGTTCTACCCATTACATGACATTAAAGGTTTTCCCAATACAAAAGGGTGCCGATCATGGCAAGATCACTAGAAAAAGCCTAGTCATCGTGGTCACTGTCCACGCCGGACACGTTCCCACCATGGTCATCACTCTCGTCAATAGACACGATCTCCTCGGGGTCTTCTTCCTCTTCTTCCTCACTTGCTTCACCATCATCAGCTGCAATGAAGATCTCAGGAGCAAACTTCGCTGCACCCGGAGGATGAAACGGATCAGCACGGTTGTTCAGACGATGAACATCCTGCTGCAACTCCCAAACCTGCTGCTAACTAGCACGCAACTCCTGCAGAAACTCAGTGCGCTGACGTGTCAAACTCATATTGCGATTGTCAAGCTGGCGGCGAAGATCTGCATTCTCCCTCTCAAGCACCTCGACACGGCGATCAGCTGCCAACAAGGCGCCAGTGCATCGTAACAACTCATTGCGACAGGCAGTGAGAGCTACCACCAAGTCATCTGAGCTACGACGAGCCATACGTGCCCACTCTTCAGCTTCTAACTTCTTCTCAACAGCATCATGCAGGGCTTCAACGCACTTCATCCAACCATCCCTAGTGGAATAGTGCATCCTCAGGACAGCAAACATAGCACTCATAGAAGCACCCGTGCTATGAGCACGCTCGTCCCTGCCTCGCTCTAAAGAAGCTTGGCTAGACTGAGCCCACTCACCCTGAGAAGCATCAACCCTGGGAAAAACATTTGCTGGCCCCAAATCAGCTCTCTTGTTGAACCGGCTGCAAATATCCATCAACACCTCAAAAGCTGCATGCTGCGCACCATCCCATGGCGTCCTCATGTCAACTTTCACCTTTATTCCTGGAAACGACCAACCCCTTTCAAGCACAGGGATAGTCACCCAAACATCAAACCAAGGCTGCACCATGGTTTGCGCTGGCTTCCAGAAATACAGTGGTGGCTCTGCATATCCCACCGACTTCAACAACCTCCATAGCACAGTGGGTGTGCCAAACTGCTCCAGAAACTGACCACTCTGCGGCTCACCTTCAGCTGCCATCTGGTACATTACAACATCTTTCAGCATTTAGAATAAGATAGGACAGCACAAATTTTTACCATAGGGAAGGAAATAGTACAAATAGCTTAAATTAATTTCATGATAATGATGCATGCACGTGCCAACGACCTCACACATAATATTTTTTTAACTAACGTTATAGTCGGTGGCATACCACGTGCTCTCATATACGTAACTAACCGTGCTATACGTTTTGCGTGGTTAGTGTACCTGCAGAAGATTCATTTCAGCCCAACTCCCAATGTATGCAGGGCAACAAGAAGCACTTTTTGCCGGAAATGTTCCCATGAACATTTGCGACCCCAAAAATTAATTACTCCCCTTACTTCCATAAGTACACATATGGATAACATGTACTCACTTCAGTAATCATACACTCACCATCGATCGATGGTTGTTCGATCTTACACTCACATCTCACCTTACCTTAGGCGACGTGGTACATTGACCCATAAGAAGCAATAAGAAACCGACAGTTCATGATTATCCGCACGATAAAACCAAATGAACCACAAATAGAAATATGATGCAATTTCCCCCAAGTCAGTACTTACATAAGCCACCTAATTACCACATATACATAGGGCTATAGGACTTGGTCATTGGTACTCATAAGTTTTGCAAACACTTGGTTTAAATCACCTATACACACTATCAGTTGGCAATTAGTTTGTAAAACTCAAAACTCTTTTAGTTTTTAAATAGCCAAGTGACGGTATATGCTGAATTATGCTCTGGTACCAGCTGTCACAGAACCGACCAATTTATACGAGCACAAGTATAACGATCGCATTTTAGCCGCAATCCAGTCGCACTTGAGCCAATATAAACCCGGTAGTCCGGAAATCTCGAAGGATTTCAAACATTTCATAGCCCAAGGATCATTCATTCAGCAATACCCGATCACATGACACATAAGTTCGCAACCGAATTTAAACATCAGAGTACAACATAGTCTTTTACACAAATAGGGTAGTAGCGGAAGTCAACATAGTTTTACACCACAGAGTTCAAATACGAGTACCATCACATGACCCTGTCGCAGCATTCTTACAACAACTAAAGATAGATAATGACCCTGCCCTCGGGTCTAGTCTTCTTCGCCCGCAGGGGTGAAGCAATTCCTGCAATACGCGTAGTAGACTACGCCATCTGCAACAATGGGAATAAAACCCTGAGTACTCAATTGTACTCAGCTAGACTTACCCGACAGGGAGTAAATAAAAAGACTCTCAAGGATATGCAAGGCTTATTTGGTGGAGCTCAGAGGGTAGCATCATTTTTGCATCAAAAGCATTACTACAGTAGAACCTCAACTTATTCATTTTAATTGTGATAAGCTTCGATTTCAGTTAAACTATTTACTAGGATTAGCCACTATACTAAGCATTCACTGAATATTGTAGCAATCAATAAAACCATATGATTTCCGATATCCACAGATATCAACCTCATCTCACCATAATCATTATGTTCAAGTTATTAGCCTCTACCTCACCAGAAGATCAGTTCAGTTTCTCACTAACCAGGAGAGATGGCGATTCGAATCGATTGTACCAGCTAGCAAATATGCCAATCACAAACCCTGTCAGCCGAGCCACTGGCTTCTTGGGCCACCGTTAAATCTTTCTGAGACATAATATGTATCGCGGGCTTGGAGGGGTCCATATTCTTAGAGACAAACCCACTTCCAGGATGCATCAGGTCCCTGACCTGCCCTTGGTAAGATGGTGTCTCCGCACATCCTTCCTACCTCCAGAATATGTCTGCCTTATCACGCCCAATTCCCGGCTCAGAAAGAAATACTCGGCTTCGCGGTCAGAACGACTTATCTGGCCAGCTATGTGACGACGTCTTTCAATCTCAACTGATGTCCGGTGGCCTCAGTCCTAGTCGGCCGCAAGCAGCACCGAAGACGGCATGACCTCAACCATGTCATGCGGCTCCCCGCTACCTAGCCTTGATTCTCTCATTAGACACTGTGGCATGGTGGCACATATAGTCCATCATGTGGAATCCAACCCCATCATCATTAGTAACCACCTATGCTCGCGAAGGACAGGAAATCCCTCGACTTCTACCGGTCTAAGCATGGCTAAGCATAAGATCGAACCCATCCCCTTGTCTAGTAATAACTTCAGGATCAAATATAAGTGGACAAGGAATAAATGCAGCAACGGTATCATATCAACTCCTATACTTAAGTGCACAATCATACGATTTAATAAAGACCAGTGTATTTGTAAAAAGAGTAGGTGGAGACTTAGGAATGCTCCGGGGCTTGCCTTTCACAAAGTTAGCGGGTTGGTGATCAGGGCACTCCGGAAGTTCAGCCTCTTCTTCTTGTCCTTCGGAAACCTCGGGCACTTCAATCTCCGGCGGAACTCCCTCCTCCGGTGGATCAAATTGCAACAGTGTCACTCCTCCCGACGATCCTGTATGCATGATATGCATATATGAGAACTGATAATGCAATGAAATGCAAGATAGAGATGCACGAATTAACCCATGATATGCAATCAGTTTAACAATCCACACTCATTTATTTCTTTCCTAGACAACCAACTCATACTCACCCTTCTTAAGCAAAGCATAGAACAATTTCTCGTTCCGGGTGAGAGGTCTACAACCTGCACTTAATAATTAACATGCATCAACTAACCTACCACAACCAAAAGATATTTGCTTAGAAACAATTAAATAAACCCTAGCCTATAACTGGACCTACTGCTTACTCTGACCAGAAAAATCCATAGAAATTACAGTAGCTATTACACATCCAGATTAGCCTACTGACAAAATTTCAAGTCATTTGGACAAGTATAACAGTCTACACAAAAATAACAAGCAACCAGCCTTTTAAGCAAATGGAAAATACTTAACACAGTGAAAAGTATCAAACAACAGATTTCCTAATTTTATTAGCTTCTTTCCAGCATAACATAGCCCAGGAAAAATATTCATGTCCATAACCTTAACACATTAAGCATGGTGATTTTTGCAAGATTAAAGCATAAAAGGCACATTATACTAGACATCATATAAATAACAGTAAAACACCAGCAAACATATTTTTCATAGATTCTACTTCCCTAAACAAGATGAATGCAAGTGGAATCACATTTTTAGCACATTCCTGCAATTACTTATGCATTTATCAAGTTTACAAGCAATTAACAATTTAATTATAACTGCACACAAAAAGTATTCAAAAAGTACATTTTATATTTTTCCTTGATAGAGCTCAGAAATACAAACACAACAAAATTTGGTTCACCCCCATTGGACATTCTTAGCTCCAGATATGAATTTTGGAAGGTTTTACACATTTTCTGAAATTTATAAAATCAAAAACCTAAACCCGATAGAACTGCTACGTGCACCCGGCTCAGTGAACCAGAGACGCACCCGAACGGCTGACTCGCGGGCCCCGGGGTCGACCCGACCCCACGCGTCAGAGAGAGGAAACAGAGCCGCCGGCGCTGACCGGCGAGAGCTCGCCGACGGCGAGGTCTCCGGCGACGCCGAGGCTACCTACCGACTCGCGGCAACGAGACGAACCCGATGGACCAACTGCCGAGGGTCGTACTCCACCGGAGCGAGCTCGACGGCGGCAATGGCGGACGGCGGTGGTCCGGCGAACTTGCGCCGGCCGATTCCGGCCGTTGCTCGCGCGGCTCGGCCTCGTTCCGTGTTCCTGCAACCCTAGCGGACCTGTGCGTGCGACTAATCGAACTATTGCGCACGGAAACTCACTGACCGCGCTCGCATGGCGGCACGGTGGCGAGCGGTTTCACGGCGAACTCGGGTTCCGGCGAAACTACGGCGAGATAGACCTAACCGACGGTGTGGAATGGATCTACGGCTAACGGGGACTCTTAGACGAGCAAAAGAGAGGGAAGCCGACCCCGGCATCGCCCTCGTCGCGGCGACCCGAGAGCTCGGCGGCGCTCCGGCAATGGCGGACGGCGGGAAGCTTGCTGGAGCTGTACCTTAGGTCGGCTGAGGTCGGCAACGGGTCGGAAACGAAGAGCAGAGCAAGCCGCAGCTGCGCCGAGGGTGGAGCGGTCGGAGACGGCTCGGTGGCGGCGGATTTCACCGCGGCGGTCGCGGCGGAAATAGCGACGGCGGAAATGGCGACGGCGGAGAGGAAAGAGGAGAGCAGCGAGCGAGCAGAGGGCGAGAGAGCGGGGAGAGTGAGGGCGAGCGTGCGGGAGACAGGATTGCGTGCTCCCCTTTGTAAGCCGACCGCGCGGCAGCAACGACGGCGTACGGCGCCATCTGGCGGCCGAGGCCTGACGCGGTCGCGCGATTCGCCCGAGGGTCGAACTGAATCGGCTCTGATTCACTTTCCGCGGACCCGACTGAAACTCGATTTTTCATCGATCTATAACTCGCAATCCAGAGCGTTTCAGCGAAAACTTCACTAATATAGGTTGAAGAGCTAGACGAGTAGATCATTTCTTATTAAGACACTTTACTCTAGTTCGGCCTGGATTGAGAGATACAAGTCGATGAACAGGGGTACACCGAAACTGAAAACCGGTTTAGACTTAGGAAAATTTGAAAACT
Source organism: Eremochloa ophiuroides (assembly GCA_038502445.1). NCBI lineage: Eukaryota > Viridiplantae > Streptophyta > Magnoliopsida > Poales > Poaceae > Eremochloa > Eremochloa ophiuroides. The sequence goes on along the minus strand of JAHLJS010000001.1, from coordinate 32,351,510 downwards.
TCCAAAACAGCTCCAAATCTGCACTAATTCAACTTTTTGACCTTCTTCCACTCATTTTCATGAGTTGACCCAAAAATAAAGTTTGTTGCTTATAAAATTCTACACAACTTTGATTAAGGGTGCACTGACATGCAGAATCTCTAAAATGCCCTTCTTGTTTGGTCAAACAGAATAGCTTTTGAAGGGCTCTCTAGTCAACTATGAGCTAGAGGGGTATTTTGGGGATTTCACCAACATGAACATTGTTCCAAATGTTATCCTAAACATGTATAAAGCATTTAGAACCGTAAACAAGCATCACATTTGCATTTCAACACATTTTCCATAATATGGACATATAAACAAACATATAGCAATAAAAGGGAATCAAATAAAATGCAATGATAATAATGCATGAAATGGCATGATCTATGCTTGATGACATGCAAATGCAAGTGTGAAAATAGTAACTAACACTAGGGTGTTACAGCCTACACTACGAAATACTACTTCAATCAAGTAATGACCAAGATCAAAGCACTCAATATGAGTTGCAAACTTAAGAACAAATAAGAACAACTGCTTACTTGAATTAGAATGTTGAATACAAAAGTACCTAAGAACACAGCTCCGGACGAGGAAGCCGAATCCCGAAGAATACAGCTACGGAGAAGCACCGACAGGCCGGAACTCCTCCAGAACTCTACTCCTCTACTCTATGTCTCTACTTCTCTAAACAAGACTAGATCTAGAAGAACTAGTCTCTCCTAATTGCTACATCTAACCCTTACTGGAGATATTGAACTGAAGCTCAGGAATAGGGATTCCTCTAGGGAGGGGGCCTGCCCCTTTATTTATAGCTAGGTGGGATGAATATGCGCCGTTCGATCAAACCGACTTAATGTGGGGTCGAGATGACTCCTCATAGGCGGTGGAGGAAGCTTCTGGAAGGGTGCAGCCAAAAACCTAGAGATGGGGCCGTCCGGCCCCACCCTGGCGCCGGCCGGCGTCCAAATGTGGCGGTTCGGGCCTGTTTTCGTTGTGTTGTCTTCTTAGGCCTCCGGTAGTCCAATGGTGCATGTTTTGCCGTAGATTCTGATTCTGAACTCCGAATATAGCAAATGATAGGTCCGTTTCGATCGTTTTGACGAGCCCGTCGCAATGGTGCAGTCAAATTCCTTATTTGAGATACTTTTATTGATGGAAAATTGTATATTCCTACAATACAAGTGAGAACACCAAAGCTCGTGGAACTCGCTAGAATCAAAACCTATAACTATGCTTTGTGATTCATTTTGTGTCAAATCATGCTATAGTTGATGGTTATTTTTGGTACTTAACGACCGTCAACACAAGCGACATAACCACATTGCTTAGCTCCATTTCATTGCGGAGGAACCCATTAAGCACAGGACCAAACAAGCTAAGTAGCTCTAGTACCTGAGTTGAGCTTCAAGACGTGCTGAAGGATTAGATCATTTGATTCTTATTTCTTCTTGAACTCCTCCATCTCTTGCTAGGTCCTGAGCACAACTTCTTGGGTTTTGGCCAAGGATTCTTCTATTTCTTCACCTTTCTTCTTCAAGGTGTCAAGTTCTTGTTGAAGTAGATCAGCCTGTGTCTTCTCTTCCTATAGTTGTTCCCAAAGTTGTGCTTCTCTTGCAGTTGATGCAGCAGATTTTGATCCTGGTGTTTCAAGACCAGCATTCTTCAGGAATGTAGAAGCAACACTGGTTTGTGATAGAGCTTTGGAAACAATTTCAGTACTAGATCTTGGTGTCTCTAAACCTTCAGCAGTCTAGACCAACATATTTTCCATGGCACTCCACAACACAAAGATGCTAAATTGTACAGAATCCATGTTACAAGAAAAGATATGGAAATCATCATATAACATATATGTGTGTATTAACAATTTAGCTTAATTTAAATTAACTTGCCATTACACATTACAGATATGAACATCCCATGCAATACTTTTCCTTTTTAGTAAGCATGAGAAAGCATACACACAAAACATATAATTGCATATATATATATATATATATATATATATATATATATATATATATGCTAGCATGTATGAACACCTTTTCTATGTACTAATTCCAGCCAGCAAGCATATAGAAAAATCTTCCCAATACACAAGCATATTAGGACCATCCACACACATCATACAAGCATATGAGAATAGTTTCCATGTGTTAATCCCATCCAGCAACCATTTATGAATATAAATTGACATATGTACTCAACCCATCCAACAATCATGGGTAGGGGCGCATAAGTGTCTCTTTGACTTCATCAGTCATACCCTTCTTTTTGTTGGTATGTCATTCCTTGAACATCTCCACTACATTGACATCTCGTTCCTTGTTTTTCTCCCTCTATATCTAGTTTGAGAACGAAATGCATAAAACAATAGCTTTTGTATCTACACACAAATGAAAATGTTTTTACCAGATTTTTAGCACTTACATATGTGTATAGGTGTGAAATGAAGCTGCGAGATCCCATCGACTGATGGTGTTTGACCTTATTATGGTTGCTCTTGTTCTTCTCAGCTACTTCATGAAAGCCAAACCTATAAGTTGGAGATATAATAGACAAGATAGAGAAGTTGTAGTCTTATGGCACATCATACCTTCCCTTTTGGACTAGACAACTTAGCCATGAGTTCAAGCCGTTGGTCATCACTCAGACTCGAAATAGGGGAAGCTGTTCTGACTTGATTACCTGAGACACCGATGAAGTACTTCTTCTTTAAGAAATATTTACTCTAGCATACCCTGGATTGGAGAAGATTGGTGCAGGCGTGCCTTGTGGGTCATGATTTTCAACGATTGTCAACCTAGTCTGTATAAATCAATCAGCCATGACATTTAGCTGTTAGCATTTGTTACAACTAGATATGGAAGGTATTGATTTACTTACAGATAATTGGCTCATGAATTCTGGTCCTTCTTGTATTGTTTCCAGTAAGTTAGGATAGACATGGTGAACCTATTGACAAGTCCAGCTATTGAAGCATGCTTAGCAACTTGCACAGGCATCTCAGGCCTTTTCTTCCCTAGAGCAATTTCAATCGGCAACCTTCTTCCCATAGCCTTTATCATATTGTCCAGCAATTTGCCTTTTGTTGGTAGTATTCATTGTATAGGAACACGTTGTCGACCTACAAAGTTTGTGCTGAGAGCGTTAGAGTAGTCCACAGTTAAACCACAGGATGTTAGAATCCATGATCTATTACTTGCCTTCAGGAACAACCTCTAACTAGTAGAGACAACATGTTCATCTGCATTAGGTTTCCCTCTAATACAATGGCGTAAAAGGGTTGCAATATGCCCAAAATGGTTACAATAGAGAAAACTGCAATGCTTTTTTGTGGTTGCGAGGGCATTGCAACTGATGTCGTAGCAATAGGCTTACGGAATGACTCATTTTAGTGTTCTAATAGATAAACCCTATTACAACACAATTGTGTCTTGTTGCAACACTATGGAGCGTTGCATATATATGCAACCACCATGGGTTTGCAACATGTCCAAAGAGTAGCAATAGGCACATTTGCAATGCCAATGGGTGTCGCTATAGACATTTTTGCAATGCTTCAGTAGCATTACAATAGACGTCACAACTATTGCACACCTGTCTCTATGGTTGCTATAGGTCATACCCTATATTGTAACTACAAAGATTTAGTTGCTACAGGGGTATCTCTATTCCACACTAAACAGTGTGGTTGCTATAGGTGCAACCAGCTATTGCCTAGACAAAATGTCATTGCTATAGGTGGCTTCTGTATTGCTACACTTTTACTGTGGTTGCTATAGTGGAACACTATATTGCAATGCCTAATGTTTGGTTGCCAGAGGTGGCTTATCTATTACTACACAAGATATTGTGGTTGTTATAGTGGAACAATCTTTTGCAACTCGAAATGTTTGGTTGCTAAAGGTGACATTTTTATTGCTACACAAAACACTATAGTTGCTATTGATGGAATGCAATATTGCTATACTAAAAGAGGTTGCTATAGGTGGCATCTCTATTGCCACGATCTACACTAAGTTGCTATAGTTGCACACTCTATTGCCATGACTATGTTTGTGTTGCTATAGCTGAAGGTTGTATTGCCACACCCTATGCTTCATTAGTTCTTTTTTTTTTTGCCACACCGTTTGTTTGCCGGTATTAGCATATATTGCAATGCCAAATAATTATATCGATAGTTGATATTGCAACGCCAAATAATTATGTCAATTGTTGATACTGCAACGCTTTGTTTGGTAGCTTGAACCAATAATTTCATGACAACAATATACGATGAGTGAAGCATTTAGAAACCCATTTAACCAAATATCCAATGTTGGCAAATATATTCGATAACACACGCACAAACTGAAACACATAAGGTATCCGACACATACTAGCTACATTGAACACATTTTATTGTAAGGAGCGAAATAGAACTGGAGCATAGGTTGCCTCGGTGTATTGCATACCATCTAAATTTCATCTTGATCCTAAAAAGGATCAATAACATTGTCGTGCGCCAGATAATCTAAAATTGCATTTTTTAACAACAGCAAGTAGTTGACAAAAGTAAGCAATTTGCAATCTTGAACCAAATGCTATAAAAGGTTTGCACATTCATTGTAAACTAGAACTTCCCATGAAAGGCTATACAATTTGGTATATACAAAACAACAAACTTATTGACAGATATGTGATTAATGTAAGAAATATTTACACATTTTTGAGTTAAAAAAAATCACCTGTGTGCGACCATCTTGATCATTCTTTTTAGCTCATTAACTGTTGTATTCCCTCCTTTGTTTCGGCATGTTTGTTTGTTATTCGTAATACTTCTAGTTATGCAGCTAATACTATTACCTGCGGGTGTGTTATTAGCTACGAGTTAGGTTTGTGGTGGGCTGCTAGCTGCAAGATGTGTCGACGGTGTACTATAACACCCGAAAAATTGGCAATTAATCAAATAGGGGTAAATTGAATTTTATGCAATTATTGGCATTTCAATAGTGAATGATAATTTGTGAGCGATTAAAATAAATCATAAGGCACTAGAGACACTACATGTTGGATTCATGCTGCCATACTTATTTTTGTGCTGCTTGCACCTTGTTTGAATTGCTAGATAATGAAAAACCTATTTTGAAACTCTTTTGGAAAATTTGATTTAGAAATCAAAAGAAGAAACCCTCTCACTCTTTCAGACTGCGTAGACCCTAGGCCTGTCTTGTTTTCCCCATCTCTTCCCTGGCCAAACTGGCCCACTCCTCTTTTCCCTCTCTCCACCCCGCTGCCCAGCAAAGCAAGCGTTCAACGCTCCCTCACCCGCTCAGGCCGACCTAGCAGCAAGCCGCGGCCCACCTTTAGCCCGAAGCCCAGCAGAGCACACGACGCTGCTCTTCTCTCTCTTGGTGACCAATAGCCAGGCCCCACCTGCCAGGGTTGTCTTCCTCCGATTCGTGTTCACAGCGGACACAGACACCGCCCCAACCGCCATATCAGCAGAGCCTGACCCTACTACGCCTCTCGAGCCACCTTATAGGGCGTCGAGCAAGCAACCGCCTCCCACGAACTCTAGCACACCTTTCCCACCATCAAATTTTGCCTTAGCCGCCCTGCGCAATCTCGCCGCCACCATAGTACGCCTGCCGCTGTCGACATCGCCACCGGAGGCTTCCCCGGAGCAAATGGAGCTTCTTCGAGGACTCCATCGAGTTTGTGAGGCCCCCCGGACCATTCTTCCCTGAGCTCGATGACTTATGGTCGCTATCACCAAGAGCCTCCACGCGGAGCTCGGCCATTGTCGTCAAGACCCTGACTCGAAGCCTCTTCGCCACAATTGATCATGTTTCGAGCTTCGCAGCAAGGTGAGGAAGTTTCCCCCACTGTTATTTCCTTGTTTTTCATCCTCCCAAGCTGCTTCAGCTCACCGTTGAAGCCCGTCCGCCATTGCCCGCAATGTACCCTCCCCGAGCCGTTGTAGCCCTCTCCAATACTCTAGAAGCATTCGCCTTGAGCTTATCTACGTCGAGAGCCTTTCCCTGTGCCAAGCCAAGTCCTTTAGCCTCAAAACTGTCGTCTCTAGCCATTTTTTAGCGAGTTGCCACCATGCCACCAGTGTTCACCGCCGGAGCACCGCCCTCCCTACCCAGATCTAATCTCAGCCGTCGGTTTAAGACCCAACCGCCCAGAACCAAGAATACCTCTTTGCCACGTAGTTTTGTAGAAAGAAACCCCACTTTTTTATAGCATCAAACTGCAGTTCCCCTACTTTATTAAATTCTGATGAATCTATTTATTTTAATTCACAAATAGTTCACGGAATTTACAAAATTGCCATCCAGATTTGAATTCAACTTGTTTTGAGCATATTTTCTCCATTTTAATTGCGATTTGATCCTTTCAAGTCTTGATAGATTTGAAATTTCGTAATATACCTGATGATACCATTGTTAGTTATATTTACAAATTTTGAAATTCAAGATATATTTAATCTATTATTTTACTAAAGTAAATCTAGTTTAATTCATAACTTCTCCGTTTGAACTCCGATTTGCGTGAACTATATATCGTTAGATTCGAAACGATGTGTAGATTAGTTTTATACACTTTTCAATCTGTTTTGCTACTATTGGTGTACTGTTTTTAATTTAGATCTTATTTGCTTCTTCTATGATTGCCTAGATGTTTGTATGGTGATATTATAATCGAGTTCAAATGCAAATAATACATTGGTGATCAAGAGTACTACATAGAGGATCCAAGTTCTCAGGAGCACTTTGATCAAGTAAATTATAGCATGGACCATCCTTGTTGCCCATTTCACCGTTATCATTATATTCATGATGCATGTGTCTACCTTGGCAACCTTAGTGTTTATTCCTAGCTATTTGATTACTTGATCCTTATTACCTATGAGATTGCATTTGAGTAGTGATGCTAGTGCTTTCAGGGGTCATGATATTATGAACCTAAATAATTGATTATGAGATAAAGATTAAAAGATGCTTTTTAGCAACATGGATTGGGGACTTACCTGTAAGTGAAATTCAGGACCTACAGCGCAACCATGGGGCTATATGGACCTGGCTCTAGTTAAGTAGGAAGTTACTTTATATCATGTTATTAATCTTGAAAGGTTCCTTCCCGAGCTAGCTATATTGTGGCTTTTGTCTTTTTGAGTACTGCAGCGCTGTAGGGTCGAGATGGCAGAGTAGAGGGGGGTGAATAGTCCTTTTTAAAATCTAGTCGCAGCAGAATAAAACCTATTCGGTTCTAGCAATGCTTCACCCCTCTAATTAGACTCTAAGCACCTTGTCAAAGATCCTATGCAAGAAACAAAGGTGCTAGCCTAGCTTGGTTTTGGTAATTAATGAAACCTACTTACTAACCTAAGTTGCTAAGTGTATGTAGTACAAGAAAGGTTAGTAGGAGATGACATGGTGATCAATAAATTGATGGAATGGTGAAAAGAGAAGGATAAGGAGCGAGAGGCTAAGGTAAAAAGAAAAAAAGCTCTTTGTTTTGGTGATCAAGTCTCTTGGCGAGAGCGATCACATTTAGGATAGATGACTGGGCTATTAAGAGGGGAATTGCTCCACAAACTCGATCAGCAAGTGCCCTAGGCTGCATATCACTTGCATACACTTGGAATCAAACCTAGAGTGAGCTAACATCGCCTTGGAAAATAATTTCAAAAGCTAACACACCTTGCACAAGTGATAGATTACCTTGGTGTTAGCACATTTGCAAAAGGGGATGTAGTTTGCGAGTTAGAGAGGGTTTGGGTTCTCTCTCTCTCTCTCTCCTGCCGAGCTTGTGAGACAGGGTTCAGCGTTTTTCGAAGATGCTTCTCTTAAGAAAATGATGGCACCAAACATCGGCCGCAGTGTCCGGTGGTTAACCCTAGTACATCTCAGCGCAGCAGTGTGCACCGGACGTTGGGGCATCCAGTGGGTGTGCACCGGACGTGTCTTGTGTGCATTTGTGCTCTCTGGAACCTCTCTGAATAGACACTTTATACCTGAACAGTAATCAGGCCGCATCCGGTGGTTTCGAACCTGTGTCCGGTGTGAACTCGTGCAAAACTGACCTCGTGAGTATACCGGACACTGCAACGTCTGGTAAGTGGATGGCGGATGTAACAGAACCGCCTAAATCATGTGGCCCACAGGCACCTGTCATTGTCACTAATGACCTCTAACAGCTATACCCGTGACCCAAATGACCTAGAAGACTCTACCGAGCTACATCAGCACCCATTTCTCCGTCAGGATCCCGTTGCATAGTACTTAGATTACAAACCAGTTGTCCAAATATAGTTTAAGTGCAGTTATTACAAACCATACGTAGATAGCAGTAGCCGTAGAGTAGCCAAATACAATACACTTAGAAAATAATAATAAGAACCTTGCCCAAGGGTTTAGCTTCACTCATCATCACTTCCCTTCTGGATGACTGTCATGCAGTAGGGGTTAAGACCAACCTACTGCAGCTGTTCTCCTGCAACAAGGATTAACAAACCCTGAGTACTGGGGTACTCCGCAAGACTTACCTGACTAAAGAAATTGGGGAGAAGACTCAGGAATGCAGGCTGAGGGGAGTCAAGGTAAGGCTTTAGTAAGAGTCAAAGTATTTTGCAGAAAAGCAATACGAATCTTAAATCCTACTTTTAATATTTTAATTCAAGATCATTTTTAACCAATAACCATGGCTCTAAGTTCATTCACATGTATCCTCAAAATTTCAATTGCTTATCCATTCTCAAAACCTAGTTCCGAACCACTCTTCGGTGTAGGTGTGAGGATCAAGTCTCCATAACCGAGGAGCACGACGATTCGAATCGAGTAATACCCAGCTGGGGATCTCTAGCCACACTGCATATGTAGCACTTAGGCTTGCATATACCAACCCCGTCTACCACGGCTTTTCCAAAACCTGAACCGGACCTGCGCCACCCGAGAGTACAGTACCCCTCTCCAATCCAGCACGCCGGCCACGAGGGTACACGCTACTCTCGCCATCTCTCCACTCCTAGTGCGTGGTTGTCGGTTCAAGTAGTAGAGCCACCGGAGTCAGGGCTTCCCGGAGTATGTGGCTAGTTGCAAAGTCTCGATCACAACAGGCCTACAATGAATGGTCCCTAATTCCTTTTCCGTTGGTGACAATGCATTGGGACTCTAACCCAAGTACAAAGTAACCACACGGTTTTCAAATCTCTTTTCCGTCGGTGATGATGCATTGGGACTCCAACCCAAATGTATGACCACCGAACGGAAAATCCCTTCCTGTCGGTAACAATGCACTAGCCAAGTCCACAACCACCGAACGGAATCATTTTCATTTAGTATATCATAATAGCTCAGAAAATAGCATTTTGTGTAAAAGCTAAATTCATTAAGCAGAGCTAAGCATTTTTCAAACATTTTCATTTAAATCAGGTTTCAAGGGTTATTTTCATGTGTTCAAGGATGGCAATGCGTCAATTGGGTTATCACTCAACTCCTATCGACTTAATGCAGTAATTTAACTCAAGTTATAAACATTTCATAAATCACAAGGAAGGGTTTAAATGTACCGGGGCTTGCCTTGCACTGCGTAGAGCGTAGGGTCAGGATCAGTGCCACAGATGTCAAACCTCTGGATAACCTCAGGCACCACTTCTTCAGCAGAGGTCTCAACTTTGACTTCTTCACTCCCGGTCACTACACGTATGCAATGATGTATGCTTAATATGATGCAAAATGAGATGGGATGTAAGATTCAATAATTAATAATTTCTAAACTTGAGTACAACTTTCCTTCACGATAAAGTTGCAAGCCAACAAAACTAACTACTGATCATCACTTAAGATTTCATTTTAACAGTCATAGAAAGCCGCTGCACAGCTCTACAACTACTACCTAGTGACAACCTCTATTTTGCCAAGGATCACCACAGTGAAGGATCCAAGGTCAACAATCAATCCAAAAATCACACAAGGCTACAGGGATTAGGGTTTCTATCTATTTTATTAATCAATCACTCAAACATTTAATTAACATATAATTAAACTACTTCCATTGGAGCTCAAACTTTTCCAATAGATAGCTCATACCCTAAAACAGTATCAAATTAATTTTCATGATTTTTGGATTATCATAGAATTTATTAAAATTCCTCAAAGTTGCATTTTTAATTAAAAGGTACAATTTTAGTCCCTGCAGAAAGTGTTCAAACCCATTGCCTAATATTTTTATTAAATACCACACACTGCATAGTACTTATATATTTAATTTCATGATTTTTTAAGTAGCATATTAATTCCTATAAAAACAACAATCTACAGAACTATTCCTAACAAAGAGAAAGGAAAGAATCGCAAACGAATTGCGTCTGGGGTTACTCCTTTAATGGTAAAGGTGTTGCATATCTCCAAGAAGTGTTGGAGGTGTGCATTAGCATCCTCATGTGCTTTGCCACAAAATGGGCTAACTTGAACCATTGTGATTAATGCAGGCTTTAACTCGAACTGAGTGTTCGCCTCGATGACACCAGGGCCTGTTGCTATATTAGCAGCAGAAGGTGCAGAGAATTCACAGATAGTCCTTTCGGCCATATTCGTGATTCAAAGGATAACTATCTAGACTTGACTCAAATCAGAGGAATTCAACAGTTGCCTTCTCCGGCAATGGCGCCAAAAATGCTTGTTGACAGTTACTAACGCTATCACAAGAGTGTAGCCAAATCTATGCTTTAGCTGTGGTAAAAATACTTCTCAACGCAATCACTGGGGTTGTCAATCCCTATGCTCAAAGTATGTGGTTGTTGACACTTCTAACATTGCTACTAGGAATAAAATTATTTCTAGCAACTGCGCCAAAAATGCTAATGGGTAGCTCTATAGGATAGGTGATGGGATTCTGCAAGTGTACAGAACTGTCATGTAGCACTTTACCTGGAAGTACCAGGTGTCGAATTTATATTTTCCTAAAGGAAGGCTGGGTTTGTGATTCCTAGCATCTAATAATCAAGGATCTAGATATGGATAAATGGGGTAACAACCTTAGTGAGGATAAATAAATGAAGTATAACTAAGGTGGAAACACACTAGGATAATTCTAAGTAGCTCTGGAGTTTATGGGAGAACTCTAGCACAGTAAAAGATCAATTGTTTGCTATACCAAAGAGTCTGCTCTACTAGGAACACGCAAAGTCCTAAACTCGCCGGGGTTCAACTGATTAGGTACCATACATCTACAAGCCCTACGCTTTTAACCTAGGCTGAACGTGGTGGAATCCAGAGGATTCTAGGGCTGTCACCACCTAGAACCTACCACTACTATCCGTGGGCCTAGCCGCACTCAAGGGTAAGAATATAGCCTAAGCACCGCGCTTAATCTATAAAACTTACTACTCTAACTCTGGCCAAGGAATTAGAGCACTCTAACCAACCAATGAGACAAGTAAACAGTTGCTTAAAGTATGGCAATAAATAAATCAAGCAAGGGATCTTTATTACCGAGAAGAGTGAAGAACACCGCAGAGGAGGTCACCGACAAGCCCGGCTCCTCCACAGACATCCTCCTTCTCCCGACTTCTCTCTCACTATTCTACACTTCTCTAGCTAGCACTATTCCTAAGAGCAGAGCTTCGCTAGAGAGAAAGAGAGGAGCTACTACTGACTTTGAGCTGAATCTCTAGTGATCTGCTAGTGATTCTCTAGTGGTTTCCACTTACAAGTGAGGAAACAAGTCCTATTTATAGTGTAGGAGAGCTCCAGGGGTACTTGTAGGCGTCCTAGAGGTCGGTGGCGTGAAGTGGCAGGGCGGGCGCCCCCTTGGATGCACCGCATTGCATCCAACGGACCATCGATCCATAGCACATCACTCTATCACCATTGGATGAAAACTGACTTTGTTTGATGGCTTGGATGACTCCTGGGGACCTTCCCTCGGATTGTGGACGTGGCACGCAATTTGGACAGGGCGGCCACCCTGTTGATAGGGCCACCGGATCCTTGTGACACATTTCTGAGCTGTTGATATTGAATCAACGTGCCATAGGCCATTTGGGAGGATGGCACATGGATCCGTGAGGTGGAAAAGTGCATTTGGCACTTTTGGTAGGGCGGGCACCATATGTGGAGGGCGGCCGCCCCCCTCTAGCTCCCACGTGGCAGATGAGGGCCTAGCTGTCTTGGTTTGCTTCATTTTTGCCTGTTTTCACCATTTTTCCTGCATACACAAAATTTCTCCAAGGACATATGGAACTAGGTCAGTTTCAAAGTGAGTTCTTTGCATTTTATATGGTTTTACCTTGATTATGGGTGAAATATTGACGGTAAAATAGGGTGTTAGCGACCGTCAATAGGCGGCTTGTCGACTTTATGCCGCGGGAGATGGAGTGGATAAGGGAGAGCATGGTCCCGCCCCTCTCCCCCCACCCCCCGCGTCCATGGTGCGATGGCGATCGGGCCCCGGCCAGACAGACGGCGCCGGCGCGCGGCGCGGCGCACGGGCGCGCGCGTGCACAGCCCAGGTAGGGGCCCGTGTACTATAGACACTACCAAGTCAAAGTCTAATTTTATTCATTATGCCCTATTCCATGTAGCAACCAGTGAATCACCCAAAATAAAAGTTGTGGAAAATTTTGTGAAGAATAATTTTTCTTTTTGAACCATGTTCAAATTCTGCACAGATTTGAAACTATTTAAAAGGGGTAAAATTGAAATTTGAATTCCATTTGCAATCGAATCAAATTCTCCAAATATTTCTCAACAACATGAAAATCTGCAAAACTAAAAGTTGTTCTACTTGTTGAGCTTTACAACTTTCATTAAGGAAGTTTGGTCAGATTCCTTATAATTGTTGAAATGACATTTCAAATTTGAATTTCAAATCATTCCTTAGGGTTTTATTTGAATTTTCACTTAATAACTTCAAAATCACCCAAAATTAAAGTTGTTCCATTTTAAAAGATCTACAACATTTATTAAGGCACTTTCATTAGATTCTTTTTATTTTTTGATTTAGGGTTTCAGGGTTCGATTTAGGGTTTAAATTGATTTCCTTTCGAATTTTCTTTTTGATTTCCAATTTGGATTTAAATATATAGTTAATCAAGCATCAGCATACCAAATCACTCTACAATCCCCTAAGCATAATCATATACGAAAATAAAAATTATTTTAATTGATGCACAGTAATTGGGTTTTATGCAGGATGATTTGCAGCTAAGTATGATGACATGGTAGCTTTATTAACCGTAACAGCAGAGGTGTTACAGCGGACATGTCCGGTGTGCCTGGGAGCTCTCTAGATGCTCTCTACGTTGTCACCAGGCATGAATGACAGAGCGTCCGATGTGATTACTCCACGTTCGGTGTGAACTTGAACAATGCGTGAGTAGTTCCGACCGTTGAGATCCGACGACTAGAGTCTAGACAATTGGGCACATGGCATTTATTGGATCATCGGACGCTGGGCACCAGACACTGAGTGTCCGGTGTGCACGTCCAGTGCACATGCTGACAATGCAAAATGGCTAGTTTTTGAGAGGGCGCTATGAATAGGAGTGTGGCTAGTTTGGGGCATCTCCCTTGCATATTTTGATCATTCTAAGCCTCTTGTGAGCCTAGAACATTCCCTCCAACTCTCTATTCTTGATTCAATTTGAGATTTTGATTGAGGGAGAGTGATTTAAGTGTAGTGATCATCATCTTGCATCATTAGAGCACTTGGTGGCTTGGTGGCGGAGTAATTCTTGTTACTCCTGGTGATTGTCATCACTTAGTTGGTTTGGAGGTGGAAGGTGTGGAGAAGCTTGGTGATTGTGCTTGCTCACACCGGTGATTATGAGGGGTTTGTGTCTACCCTGAGCAGAGTGCTCAAAGGCAACATTAGTGGATTACTCGTGTCATTGAGTTACTTCCTTCGTGGTAGGTCCTTGTGGCACCTTATGTAGGCTCGGTGTGTGATACCGATTAGCCACCGAACTACCAGTTGAAGTCGACACAATGGGTACGTAGCGTACTGGCAAGCACGTGAACCCCGGGGATAAATCTTGGTCTTCTTGTTGATTTCCTCACCTTCAAGTGAGTGACTTTGTTAGGCTAGGATAGTCCAGTTTTGAGAAGTGTCTAGGTCTGGTCTCACCTTTTTTTGGTGTTTTTCTTATCTTTTTTATTTGGTTTGTTTACAACCCCTCACGGCTTAGCCCAGAGTGAGGTGGTGGTGACTTGTATGGGGTCAGCTTTCTTTCTCTTAATACAATGATGCACAGCCCTCTTGCGTATTTTCAAAAAAAAAGTGAGTGACTTTGTGACTATCCCGGTGATTGGCTTCATTACAAGGGAAAGGTATAACACTTCAAATCCCACCTCTTTACCTTTGTGCAAAGTAGGTAGGTCCCTTTGTTGTTTTTAGTGTTGCTTGTGTGCCTTAGTGTGTCGAATTACTAGAATTGAGTATGTGGCTTGCCTAGTGTAGTTGTAGCCTTTGCATTGAGTATTTAGCCATTTAAAGTACCAATCCTTTCATCTAGCACCCTCGGACCTTTCGGCAAGGTCACACAAGCCTGAGCAATAGTACTTCAAGCATGAGGGAGCTCCTACTAACTAGCAAGAAAAAGAGCACTAAGCACCTAAGCTCACTAAATGCTCAATGCCAAGGGTACACAATCCTAATCAAAGAGCGCAACTTGCTTAGCTACACAAACTGAGCAAGACACTAGTTCTAAGCTACACAAACTAAGAACATGAGTGGCAAGCTACATCAGCTAACCAATCTCATAAGAGAAACTACTACTACACAATTATAACTTGTGTAGAAGGAAGCAAACCGCCGCGAAGGATGGGAAGATGTTGACGCGGTGATTTTTGCCCCGAAGTTCACTTGTTGTCGCAAGCTATGTCCTCCATTGAGACAAGTTCCAAGGTTGCCACTGATCCTCTAGGAAGAGATGATCCACCACAAGTCACCACCCCCACATGGGACGCCTGCAAGCACTTGCTCTTTGATCCAACTGGACCACTTTCGCTCTTCTCATCTCGCTCTACTAGCAATTCTCTTCGCGACTCCTGCGGGGTGAGCTCCATCCCTATCAATCTTCTCTGGAGCCAAGCACAACTCTTTGCTTGCTTATATGGAGCCTCTTGCCACCAAGCCATCTAGGAGGTGGTGACCTCCAAGAGTAACAAGCACCACCGGCTTGCATCTCCACCACATAGTACCACTCGATGCACTCTCACAATGCACTCGCACTAGAATCGATCACTAGCAATCGGTCAGATGTTCACTAAGCTTACAAGTGAGGTGGGGAGCATCTAAGCACACTCACACAAGCCACACAGGCCAAGGGGTGCTCAGCTAGCTGGCCGAGCCGACCCAAGCTCTATTTATAGCCCACAAAATTGAGTCGTTACCCCAAGAGTGTGCTGAAATGCCCACACTGGATTTTCAGACGGGGACACCAGACGCGTCCGGTGCTCAGTGTCTGATGCACCACAAGCTTCCATGTTAGCTAGCCGTTTGAAAGTTACTGTTGTGCACCAACAGCTACCACACACGCCAACCTTCATTGAGCTACAGGACACTCCGACACATATACTGGACGCATGGACACCGGCATCCGATGCATGACGAGAGAGCACCCAAGAGCGGCCAACTCGCACCAGACTCATCCAGTGCTCACCCATCGAACGATCTCCAGCGGTCAGTAGTGCTCCTTTGCTCTTCCATGCCAAAGCCACCAGATGCATGCACTCAGCGTACCCCGTGTCCGGTGCTAGCAAACCCGCATCTGCGGCACTATGCTCAGTGCACCCTCAACTAGGTAGCCCTTGGATGCTCCGAGCTAGCGTTTGACGCTCCTCTAGCCAGCATCTGATGCATGTTTTTCCACAGAGACATCACCGAGAATTGCTGAGTACCCAAACCCTCTCAACCTTCATCACCTTTAGCTAATGTGCTAACACCACCAAGTGTTCAACCTCAAGTGCTTATGTTTTAGCTTTTCATAAATATTTTCATAAAGGATTTTCACTCACTTCACCACTCCACTCAATCCTAGCAACTCATACAAAGTTAGATCGCTCAAGTGGCACTAGATGACCGATATGCAAACAAGTTTGCCGCTCTTGATAGTACGGCCATCTATCATAAATCTGGTTAAGTTCTTCTCTACTCAATCTTAGACCAGTGAAATGAAAATAACCTAGGTCATACCTTTGCCTTACGCTTTCCATTCCATCACCATCTTCATCTTTGTCTCCTACACCATCAATACCGATGCAACACATGCATCAAAACCTCATGAATGATATGACCCACTTCATATTATCACCTGCCTTTTGGTCCATTAATCCTTGACCTGCTTGTTCTTTACCGTTGTATTGGTCCATCGGCGCCAAGCCCACTAGCTTGCCCTTCACACTTGCAACCGGTCCGTCAACGCCAAGCCTTGTCTTGATCTTCTCCACCTAGCTACACGACTCTATGTCATGTCTCATTCATTAAGCTCCTTGACCGTCACATGTGTGAGCTAAGAAACTCTTTCCAAGCCATTTCCACCTCCATGGCATAGTTGCTCACATAGATGTACCTGTAGACTAATCACATCTATAATCGATACTTAAACACATATTAGTCCACCTAAGTTGTCACTCAATTACCAAAACCAAACAATGACCTTTCAGCGCCACAAGAACCAAGCAAGGTAGGTCAACAACATGAGCAATTTACTAGAACTACCTTGCGAGTCTTCACTGGGGAAGGTGCAACCCTCTCACAAACCAATGAGACTGGCCATGAAATTCGTGCCACGCTTTCTCCGCTACTCCAATCCATCTAGGTGATGACAATCACCAAGAGTAATAAGAGAAATCCACTGTAAACACGATCAACAAAGTACCAAAGGATAAACTAGTCAATGCAATGCACTTGGATCACTACCAATCTCACCGAAGTTATGAATCAAGAGTTTAAATGAGCTGGAGAGGTTTGGCTTGGCTCACTAGTAAGTACAGATCATCAAAATGTGCAAGAGAGTAAACCAAGCTGGACAAATAAATATTTATAAGCGTAGCTAAAAAACATAGCCGTTATGCCTACTGCGCATACAGCGGATGCACCGTAATATTGCATCGAAAGTGTCCGGTGCAACGTCCAGTTTATGTTGAAACGCCACATGTTTAGACCATTTGAAACTAGCCATTACACACGCTTCATTTTTCACACTGGACGTGCCTCCTGATCGACCAAACGCACCAGAGCCTACATCTGGTGAGTGACCAGAGATGACAAGAGAGCTCCCAGCTCTCACTGGATGCGTCCAGTCCCGCCAGCCGTCTCAGAGAAAGAGTGTTACGATCGAACGCAGTAAGGTTACGGTTCACGCGTCCGGTCTGGCGCCCGTTTAGGCACCAGAGAGGCTTGGTCTCGGTTAGTTCAGTTCGGTAGGTCAGACAAAATAGCCAGTAAGTAGCATAATTTGTAGCAATTTTAGTAATATTTTTCTATTGAAGGCAAAAAAATTGTAATACATAGATTAAACAAAGTGATAATTATGCCTAGGGATAATCAGGTCTTCAGTCGTACACAACCTCCATAGCTCAGAAGCGGGCCAGCAGCACATACACTGACCGGATGCTAGTAGGACTCCACAGCAAGCATGTCCATCTCATGGTAAAAACGAGCAGCAAACTCAGCGGCGTGGCCCGGTGGGCTGTAGTTGAAGCCCACGAAGGAAAAGAAGATGGCCCAGCTAGCTGTGATCACTTCCACCTCGATAACCCCGTGTGTAATTGAATTCCAACGGCCACGCAGTCCAACAGCAAGAATGGCGTCCCGGCAGGCAGCCCGGCAAACTTGTGCACGATAGCTGATTGACAAATGATTGCTCGGGCAGCCCAATACGGTGTCAGGAGGATGAGCAGCAGCTCAGCACCTACAGAGTCGGAGCCACAGGTGAGAGAAATAGCATCCATGAAGTGCACCTACATCAGCGTATATGTACTCTTTGTGGTTGCAGGTGCCGACAACATCATAGTAGTACAGAACCTCCCTATTGGCGCCACCTCCGACCTCACAGCGCTTACGCACGTTTCTATTTTTTTTCTTTTTCTGTTTTTTTATTTTCCTTTTTTTTCTTTTCTTTTCTCTTTGATGTTTTGTTCTTTCTCTTTTTTTCCTTATTTTCATTTTTAGTGTATGTTTTTCTTTTCCCTTTTCCGTTCCTTTCATTTCTTCATTTATTTTTCCTTTCCTTTGTTTTATCTTACGATGTTCTATACTATATCTTGTGATATTCTGTATCTGTCATGTCATGTTCCTCTTTCGTTTCCTTTTTCCTTTGTTTTTCTTTATCTTTTCATGGTATGTTATTACTTTTTCTATATGTTTTCCTTTTCTTTTTCATTTCATTTATTCATTTATTTTTCCTTTCCTTTCTTTTATCTTGTGATGTTCTATGCTATAACTTGTGATGTTTATATATTTGTAATGTTTCTCTTTCTTTTTTCTATTTTTTGTTACCTTTTATTTTTATTTTTTCTTTTATTTTCTAATAGATCTTTTTTCTTTTTTTTTTGGTTTTTTGTTCGCGTAATATAAGGTATTTTATATTTTTTTGCCGATGTTTGTGTAGTGTTAATGTGATTTTTGTGTACTATTAATGTGGTGGTCTACAAATGTTCTATGCTTGGTTTTTGGATGTTCTTTTGTTTGCGTAATAAATATAGGATGTTCTACACTTTTTTGTCGATGTTCATGTAGTGTTAATTTGATTTTCATGTAGTGATTATTATTCACTACCCTGGTCTAAGGATCCAACCACTGCCTGAGGCCGCGCACCCAGCGATTCTCCGCACCAGGCCCGTACTAGGAACGACACAGGCCAAGGCCCACGAGCACACACCTCCTGCATCCCACCGTTTTTCTTGTTTTTTTTTTATTTCTACACGCGAGCATGTAACGAGGCCTTCCATGTACAGCTACAATTCTTTTTTTTAACGTCGTTTTTTCCCACCCACACATGATCTTGTGGTTCCTCCATTCAGGACCTGTTTTCTTTCCTCCGACGCCGTTTTTTTATCTTTGAAAAAGCATTATGGTGAATTAGTTATGCAGCAACAAACAGGCAAAAGCTTCATTTTCTAATCTTAGTTAATGTGTAGCCCATTGTGGTGGTCAAAAAATCTGTAGCCCATTAACTAAAGGATTTATTTATGATTAAATGTCAGTTTCAATAGTTAAAATGTTGAAAAACTTCTACGTAACCAAAATTTTCATATTGTTTTCAAACAAATTTACATTGTAGAGCGAAATTTCAACGAACAAGGAACACTTGTCCTTGCAGTTCAAAGTTTTTTGCAGGGTATAAGCACTTTAAAAAAAACAACAGCCATCAAAAGCCCAGAATCACCATCAACATGTCCAATCGTGCATCTCAGACATGCGAACTACCAGACTACCAGTAGCCAGGAGGTAATGCAAGGACTCCATGCTGGTGCTCAGCTAACATCTTGCACAAGATCGTCCATACCACACCATCACTCCAGTCTTGAGATGCCGAAGAGGTAACGTCTTCTAAAACCTGCAAGATAGAGTAGTGAGCTTAATATCACAAAATATGGATAATATCAAATGAAATAACCTCTTTTAAACATGATTATTTTCAGAATAATCTTTAAGAAACAGGTTTTCTTGTGGGTGTAAAACAGATCCAGTTAATTATCAAGACCATACCACATGAACATTAAAAATGTAGAAGTTGTTACTTGTTACGCAAACTATTTCAATGTAGACTGATGCCAATAATGAATTTTGAATTCTAACCAAACAATGATTAAAGCTCAAACACCCTACGGTCTGTCAGGACATGGACAAACCTCTCTTGTATCTTCCAAAATCAAGGGAGTTGTAGTCCCAAAAACAAGGGAGAGAACCATAAAAATTTCAATCATTTGAAACTACACTTACCTGATAGCAAATCTTGCCTTGTGTGACCCCAAACAAACTCTATTGTTTGCTACCAATATGGCCTGACCACAAATTCATGTGACCACATAAGTGCTATGCACTCTAGCATCATGTGTTGATTTCCTAGCCATAAATAATCTGTATCAATGGTGATCATCTCTGAACGATAACATTCTTGCATATCTGGACAGTGCTCATCTTGACAAATAAAAGTAATTAATTCCTTAAAAATAGTACATAAATATCTAGTTACTGGAAGTGGTCTTCCTCAGCTAACAAATCAGTGGTAAGATAACCAACAGCTCCTTGAACGGATTAGAATTGACGAGCTTCCTCACTAGATCAGCAAATCTATGCACAATTACAATAAAAAGGACTCAAGGCTAGCCTTACCTCACCCTCACGTGTAGGAACGGGTTGCGCAAGCCAGGAGCTGTGCAACAACATCCATTGAGCGGCATCTCCAAATAAATACACTACATTTGGAACACACAAAAACAACTAGAGATTATAATCTCTTTGTTCGAGTCATAGAAACCAAACAAACATGTACAGGGTAATAAAAGTATGAAACCCATCATTAGAACCAAAATACTTGGATTCTATAAGAACATACCAAGTGGCAACATTTATGCAAATCTCACACCGAATCAGTTTCCAAACACAGAATATATCATTGAAAATCTCTTTATCATTTGTGCAACTAACATGTCTATTTTTTAACAAATGGCCTGTGAGAAATAAAACCTCCTCTGATATATTTCAGAACAACACTATGTTGTTGAAACTTGAAAGTTGAAACACAGCTTCAAGAGAAGAACGAAGAAGTGCTGCCCATCCTCTTGTTTGGTCACTGATTCAGAACCATTTCAGCCTGTGCCCTTCAATTTATAAGTAGGGATCTTCAAATTTACTAATTGTCTTTAGTGATGAGATATATTATCTTTCTACAAAAACAATTTACTTGCCTTTGGTTTGATAATACTAATCAGATGAAAGAGTAGGAATTAAAGAGTTTAAAAATCATTAAGCTTCAAAGATTAGATACTAACAAGTTTCAACATTCACTAAGCTTTACCCAAAATAGCACTCGGTTGGCAAAGAAAAGATGGACCAAATTCAGCTTACGGAACTATTTTCCCACCCCAGCATATAATCAGGAGTTCAGGTTTCCTAACTGGAACAATGTTGGGTCTCGTCATCAGACCAACACAACCCTAGACCAGAGCATATATAGGGAAAAAGTTGATGACAATGCAATGACTGCCAAAAATCAAGTTGCTTCAGTTCATCAAACTACTAGTGCCTCCGCTGCCATGCAAGCTTGAAAACTATAAACCATGTTAAAATCCTAAGTTGAATGTATAATTGCAGCCCTAGTAATCTAAAACAAAGTGTCTAGATTAGGACACGGAATTATCTCTATGATTTCTCTAGAAGAGCAAATTACCAACCATCAAGGAGTATTATTTGATGAACCTGCAGTGCCTCAATTAGCTGCATATAATGCAAACTGATTGTACCCAATCTTCAGTAGTATTCACTTCCACTGGATCCTAACCTACTAAAAGCATAGGGTGAATGCCATAAGCATCCTGGATGAAACGAGGAGTAATATTCAGACAAAGTTTAAATTTCTGTATTGTAGTATGCAAGAAAGATTTTGAATAAGGATCTTGTGAAAACAAAGTATTTTACTAATATAAATTAGTTTGCAGTAAATACACAAACATGTTGTATAGCTCTAGAAATCCAGTGGCATTGTGTGCATATAAACATTGGTAAGTTTATGACTAGATAATTAACAAAACGATGCGATAATCACCCATGCATACCTTTTTTTAGATAGTAGTTATCGTATAATGCTCCACTGGGGCAGTCTGTTTAGGATCCTGCGCATAACCAGCGTGACAGTGGTCAGCTTGCTCTGAGTGTTATGCTCTTCTCACCTGTACAGATTTAGTGAAAAAAGTAAGCTGTAAGCATCCATATATGTATTGTATGATTAGCCGTGGATTGCCTGATCAAACAAGCCATTGAGAAAAAAAGCTAGGTGACAGCAGATTTAGTTAATAACTGCACTCACAAACAGAAGCATCAAAGCAATATGGCTATACAAGATGGAATCACATACTGAAAGTGGATATGATATCATTTGGATAAATCCTAATTACTATCTAAATGGATTAATGGTAAAGTGGATTTGTTTTGTAAACAGGCAATTTAATAATAGAAGCAATCTGCCAATGCAAAAAAAAGGCTCACTCCTACACTAATCATGTGAGAACTCAATATAGTAACATTCATACAAACACAGAGCATGCATCAGCATCACCGAACAATCGATAACCACAAACAGTCACCATCAATGTCGGTGATCAACAAACAGAACAGTAGAGTCGAATAAAGGGGCGTGCTACCTCATTCGGCAAAGTTCATTTGTGAAGTTCATACAAAGAAATCTGGCACAATGTGGAAGAAAAGCTGTTGCAAACAAAATTTGGATTGCCGATGCGATCCAACCATTGTCTCGCCGCCGCCAGCTGAGGGATGGTGTGGAGCAGTAGCCACTGTAAGGAGTTAGGGAGAATCCGATGACGCTTCTCTAGATAATGGGAGTAACAGCAGCCATCGCTCGAGGAAAGGGAAGGAGCCTATGCTCGAGAACATCTTGACTGCACAAAAAAAGCTCCTAATGACCTTAAAGATGAGTAGTCAAGCAGCGCTGCTCACTAAAATTCCTCGGACAGAAAGGGTGTCCCATCTGCATGCAAATTAGTAGTTGCAATAGACTACCGACTCACAAATCAAATATGGAAATTAGAAAGGTAAAAGGCAGAACTGGGAGCTAAAATAAGCACCAAGTTGCCACACATTCATCCATTTTTTTTAAAAAAATGGACTCTTGATTCATGTTCATATTACTGAGAAGAGAATCAGTTTAAGCCATCTTGATTGGAACATTCTGCTATGTCAGATAGCAATTTCAGCATTATAAGATGTACTAGTGGTAGATAGCAAGAAAAATTCTTCATAACTTCAAATGGACTGTCACGAGACATCTACTAAAGGGGCCCAACATGTGTGAACTCATCAGCTCAAAAGGAAATACAAAAAGGCAGACCATAATGTGGGGCGACCTCACCTTGCAGGCTTGCATAGGCCACAGAGCTGCTGAGGTTAACGATGATAGCAGTCACCGCCTCGCATCTACTTTCCGCTGTCCACCATGATATCCAGTTAATTATTGCCAGCCAAAGGGGAACTTCAAACATATCCAGTTAGATGCAGATGGAAAAACGTTGATCCTTTATACATGTCCAATGAAACGTGCCATTGCTAGTTGTTAAATGCAGGACAACTATGTGGTACAGCTACCAAACATTAGCATGTCATTTTCAACCACGAATGCTACATATAGAAAATACAGTAGTTACAAAATTAGAATAATACTCGATCACTTCCGGCCTTACTGAGTCAATATCCCTGTTAATTATATCTGGCTTGTACCCACAAGAAGATAAGAAATATTAGATTAACAACTCCGAGAATACTTCCCAACTACCTACAAAACAAACTGCCATAAATCTCTTCCAAAAACTAACCAACTATGCTCCAACACACTATCTTGAGCTGATTAACTATGATTGAATTAACAATTTTCAAACGTGAGAAGATATGAATGGAAGCCTCTCCAACACAAGGCAAACTACCAAGAGAAAAAAAAGAGTGCACCATAACAAAGACCCTATGGGACACATATTTAACATGAGCACGCATAGATTTAATATCATTATTCATTATTAGTGATTTCATCGAATTGAAAGACAAAAAACATTGGGCATTCTACGGCAACTACAGCCTAATGGGAAGTGGCAATACTAGCTAGAAATGTATTCCAAGCTGGCAAGGCAGCTGCAGCATACAATACACATTTTGGGAATCAACGCAACAAAATAGGATTTGGCAAGGCACCCCTTAGCACCATGCGATGCAATCAGCAATGTCACTATCATGGCGCAACTGCACACAAGCAGACAACTACGATAGGCACTCATGGTTGTCTGTGGTGCTTTCCATTGAGCATATGATGAGCAATTTAGTCAAACACATGCACGCATACAGACGAGATACGAAGTAACAGATAAGCAATGGAAAAACAGGAAAGTTGAGATTTGCACACATGGTGCGGATCTCGGCAGGGTCCTGACCTGGGAAGAGATCTGGCATGCAGTCTAAGAAGCAGTTGGCATCACGTCCGTGCACACGAGCAGGCACACTGGTAGGGAGAGGGAGCGTACGGGAAGGTGCCGACAGGGGTGAGGGAGGGTGGAAACCGAGCGGCCGGCGAGGGCGTGCGGACGAAGGGGTTGGAAGAGGAGCGGCGTCGGCGCAAGGAGTGTTGAGTAGCGGCGCTGGCGGTGGGTGTCTTCAAGAACGGAGCTGGAATCAGTAGAGCAGACGAGCGCCGCCGGCCTCGGCCCTGAGGAGGTGAGGAGGAGGCGGCGAACTGGGCTGGTGCGGTGGAGGCGGCGGCGAGCTGGGAGAAACCGGCGTATCCTCCTGCGATCTCCCCACGATGTAGAAATTATTACAACGGAAAAAATAAAAGAAATACCAGGAGGTGGGCGCGGGTCTGGCGGGGGAAAGCGCCCGTGGGTTGGGCTCGGTGCCGACATTGGGCTCGGTTATTTGGGCCTCGGGTAGTGATTATTAATCACTACCCAGGGTAGTATATAGAAATACTATATATATATATATAGAGAGTAGTTACTCGTATGTCTATATCTTTAGATTTAGGGCATATATGATCGAATGAAGTGTATGTGCATGAAGTATATGATCATACTAGACCATCTATGACAGTATATTTGTAAGTATGCATGCATACATCGAGTATGTGGTCATACTTATTTTATATACTACAGTAAGTGGTATTTTCGTAATATATTAAAAAGTATAAGTTCCCTTAAAAAAAATTTCAGTAGGAAGATTTGGAGCACCATAATATGAGTATGTAAACATACTCAAAGTGATAAACAAATATAAACACATACGCAAGGTGGTTTTTTAAAGATGGGAGTAACTACTCCCGGAAGTATAGAAAATGCACCATACATATATATATATATATATATATATATATATATATATATATATATATATATATATATATATATATATATATATATATATATATATATATATATATATGCTATTGGGAGCTTAGGGCTCCCAATAAGCTAGTGGAAGCCCCAAGCAAAACTGTAACGCCCTGCCTCCCCGAGGCCGGGCCCGCTTACATTTGGCAGCTTAACTAGGATATAGACTGCCCTCACAGACCAACACCAGTCTTTTCTACGCACTTTGTCCTCACTCATGCGCACCCGGGAAGAACTTCCCGGTCGGTCTCCCATTGCTCCAGGGCCAAGCTCGCTTAACCTGCTGTAACACCCCTGGTGTTACGGTTAATTAAAACCTGCCATGTCATCATCCTTAGTTGCAAATCATCCCGCATCAAACCTGATCACTATATACTAATTAAAACAATTTTTATTTCCACGTATGATTGTACTTAGGTATCTTTGAGTGACTTTATGATTTAAATATTTGTTTGTGTGTATGCCTTTAAATCCAAAAAGAAAATTTAAAAGGAATCATTTATAAACTCTACATCGGAACTGAAACCCTAAATCAAAAACTAAATAGAATTTGGTGTTGGGCCTTAAACAAAAGTTTTAAATCTTTAAAAGTTGAGCAACTTCTATTTTGGAAAATTTTGAAGTTATTAAAAATAATTTCAAATAAAATTTTAATCTAGGTTTTAAAGTTTGAACTTGAAATACAAATTCAAAAACTAGTAGGAATCTGATGATGATCTTTTAATAAAATTTTTAGAATTTTCAAAATGGAACAACTTTTAAGTTTGGAGATTTTAAAGTTTACCATTAAAAATTTAAATTAAACCCCAACTAGTGTTTGTTTATTTAAATTTAAAATGACATTTCAAAAACTATCAAGAATTTGACTAAACACCTTTAATGAAAGTTCTAAAGCTTTTTAGATTGAACAACTTTTGTATTTGGGGATTTTCAAGTTATTGAATTAAATTTTTAATAAAACTCAAACCGGTGTTTAAGGATTCGAATTTAAAATTTCATTTCAAAATTATCAGGAATATGACAAAACCACTTTAATGAAAGTTGTAGGTATTGTCAAATAGAACAACTTTTATTTTTTAATATTTTCAATTTGTTGAGAAAATGTTAGAGATATGAATTAAATTTGAAATAAGATTCAAATGGTGATTTTACCCCCTTCCAAATAATTTCAAAACTGTTCACAATATGAAATTGGGTCAAAAACTAAAGTTGCTCAGAATAAAATGTACTACAACTTTTATATTGACCACTTTTCAAGCTTCCACATAGATTTGAGAATAATTGTGTAAGAAAGTAGAAAGGGGAATCATTGCTACAGTACCAGGCCCCCTTCTCCCCTGCGTACTGCTACTCGTGCAGGCGCGCGTGCGCCGCGCAGGCCGCCGACGCCACCTGGGGCCGGCCGGGCTCTGTCGACGTGGTGGCCGGGTCCGTGGGGGCCCCTTGCACGTCGCAACCCATCCATTTTCCCTATAAAAGCACTGGGGTCGCCGCCGTTCCTTCTCTGTTCTCCATGCCGCCACCGTGAGCTCGAGCTCGATCGCCGGCGAAAGTCGCCGCCGCTATTCCACCTCCGCCCGCTCCATCTTACTGCTAGCCCCGCCTTGTCCTAGCGCTTCGTTTGAACCTAGTTGAGCAGTCTATCTCGTCCGGAGCAACCCGCGCGCCCCGTTCTCGCCACGGCTGCGCCGCCATGGCCGCGAGCTCGGGTCTCACGTGGCCAGACCGTATCAGTAAGGTAGTCCATCCTCCATCCCTCGTTTCTCGTTCCTCGCAACTGTGAGAAGCTCATAGGCCTGTTCGCTTCTCTGTTGTCACACCGGAGCCACCGGAACGTCATCCTCGCCGTCAGTTCGCATCGCCGGGTTCGCCTTCAACGACGACCGCAACTCTCCGGACCTCCTCCGCCCAAACCAGCGCACGCACGAAAATCTGGTAAGCTTCCCAGATACATAGAGATCGAAACTCTAAACGCTACCAGGCCGTTCTCGTCGGGACACGACCGCGGCGTCGTGCACCGAGAGCTCATGCCGCCATAACCGACATAGCTCGCGCTGCCGTACTCTAGGTGTCGGTCCAAACCCCTAGATAGGTGCGCGGGATGTAGGACAGCACCCTGGTTCCCTTGGCCCCGTCGGCGAGCCACCATCGGCGAGCCTCCGCGGCCGCCACCGCCGCATACACAAGCGCGCGGGAGAACGCTACAGGAGGAAGAAGAAGACCCTCCTCAGTGTATGACGTGTAGGTCCCACCATATTCCAATATGCATCAAATTCCACATATTTAGTGTTTTCTTTAGAAATTTTTATCTGGAGGTTGGTAGCTCATAAATTAGTGAAACTTATTTTGTTACTTTCCTTGTTAAGTGCTCTGTGTGTTAAATCCATAATATGTGTTTTCTTATGTATATTTTTGTGATGTAGAAATCAGTTTTAAAAAACTGGTTTAAGGATTGTATTAACTTGCTTTTGGTCGTATTGTGAGAAATAATAGTTCAAAAATAGTGATTCCAATTTTGTTAGTCTTCTAATGATATGCACTAGCTAGTAAGAAAATAAAATGTGTAGGTTGTTTACTGTTTTAATAGTGTTTTATATTAATATTGTTAAATGAAAAATAAATGCTTGTTTTGCTTGGTATTTTCGTATCTAGATTTATAGAGCTCTAATTGATGTGTAAATTTAGGGGTAGACTCTCTGAGTGCTATGCGATGACTGGTTAAATTTTCATCATTTATGGTGCATGTTTCACTGAGTTATGAATTTACCATGTTTGGTGTCTCATAAGTAGTTTTAAATGCATTACAAATAATATATAAATGTAAAAATGGGAATTGGTGCTCCACTGCCTTGTCATGATGTTGTGGTAGCCTGAGAATCAATAATATGGCCATGTTGTTTCACAAAATGTTCAGTTTTGCATTTATCTTGCTTTCCAATGTATCGTTGCATTGTAAACTTATTTATTTTGTAGTAATTAATTTATAAAATCTGAGCATGTAAAATTTGTACCTTGGTCATGATTTGTAATCACCTAACTCTCATTAAAATTTGGGATTCATTTGAGATGTTCACCATATAACTTAAATAATTAAATAATTGATAAAACAAATAGTTGAGCCCTAATGATCTAGAATTTGCGTGACTTTGGCATTGTATGTAGACCATGGAACACTTTGATCTCTGATCCATGGCAACTTGCTTGTGTGGTGTGCTCATGATTCATATATGTTAATATACACTAAAAATGCTTTTAAGTTTAATTAAGTATTTCATTAGTGGATACATGTATGCATGTAGTGTTTGCTCTAGGAAGCTACCTCTTGGGTAAAAAGAGGTAGTTAAGTGTGTTTCTTATATTAGGATTTTGTTAGTACTTTCAATTGTAAACATAGAATGGCTTATTATATGAAAAGGTTAAATGATAAAATAAAACCTAGATGATAATTAATAAGTTAGTTTTGTTGGCTTGCAACTTTATCATGAAAGGGAGTTGTGCTCGACTTTCTTATTTCGGTTTATCTTCTATTAATGCACTTCCTTGTACTTCGCATCGTGCATCATGTCATGCATACCATCATATTAAGGCGCGCATCATTTCATTACGTGTAGTATACGGGAGTGAGAAGGTCCGTGTGACCAAGCTTCGGAGGAGTTGTATCCATCAAGGGTGGCGATGTCAAGTCTAACTCCATGATCTCTGTGAGGCTAAACTACCCTACAACACAGGCAAGCCCCGGTACATTTGCCCCTCCTTGTTATTTAAAGATATTTATCACTCGAGTTAATCTACTGCATTAGGTTAATAGGAGTTGAGTGATAACCCATTGATGCATTACCTTTCCTTGACCACACATTATACCTGAGACCCTGATTTATTTAAAGTATTGAAAAATGCTTAGTTATGCTTAATGATAGAGTTGCAAAAATGCTATTTTGAAAACTGTGATGATATGAAACAAATGAATCATTTTATGGGATTGGTATTGTGCTCGTTTGGTGATGGTGTACTTGGCCAGTCCATTATCATCAACGTGGATGGGTTTTCCGTTTGGTTGACCATCTGTTTGGGTTAGAGTCCCAACGATCCTCGCCATCGGAAAAGGGATGCGAAAACCGGGTGGTCTCCAGTGTACTTGGGTTAGAGTCCCAATGCATGGTGTCTAACGAAAAAATATTTAGGGACCATTCGTTGTCGGCCTGCTGTGATCATGACTTTGCAACTAGCCACATACTACGGAAAGCCTCTGACTCCGGTGGCTCTGCTGCTGGAACCGACAACCACGCACTGGGAGTGGAGAGATGGCGAGAGTCGCGTGTACCCTCGTGGCCGTCGTGCCTGGAGACGAGAGGAGTACTGTGCTCTCGGGTGGCGCAGGACCGGTTTCGAGGTATGAAAAGCCGTGGTAGGCAGGGTTGGCATATGCAAGCTTAAGTGCTACATATGCAGTGTGGATAGGGATCCCCAGCTGGGTACTTCTGGATTCGAATCGACGTTGCTCCTCGGTTAATGGAGACATGATCCTCACCCTTACAGCGAAGAGTGGTTCGGAACTAGGTGTTTTCGAGAATGAAAAGGAAATTGAAAGTACATGATATATGAGAATTGATATTGGAATTATGGATATGAATAAAATAATATTGAGATCAAATAATGAAATAGGATAGTGATGCTTTTCTTCAAAATACTTTGATTCTTGCTCAAGCCTTACCTTGACTCCCCTCAGCCTGCATTTCCGAGTCTAATTTTACACCTTTAGTCGGGTAAGTCTTGCAGAGTACCCCATGTACTCAGGGTTTGTTAACCCCTGTTGCAGGTAAACTGAGTGTGCAGTTCTGCGTGGGACCGTGCCGGTCAGCGGATCGTGCATGGATGAAAAGTATATGATTTAATCCCTTGGGCAGGGTGTAAAGTTGTATACTGCTACTCCACTACGAAACTCTGATTTGGGATGATGTAAGCTAGATTTGTAAACCTATATTAATGTAACTCTTCCGCACTCTTTACTCTTATTTATCTCATTTGTGTAAACTGTTGTAATACTTGTAAGGTCTTTACAATGAGATCCTCGGGGAAAGTACGGTCTCCTATGGGACCCGATGGGCCACCTAAGTCAAAGGGAACTCGTGCAGACTAGTCAAAGGTCCTTAGGGACGATGACGGGGCACGTGGGCCCTATGATTAAGGCGGTTCTGTCACAAGTGGTATCAGAGCATTTCATTGTAAAGTACTTGCAGTATTACTTTACAAAAACTTCAAAATGATTTCGAATGGATAAAATTAATGGGGTAGTTTGGTCCGAGTTGTTTCTGAACTTTCCTCATTCATTCTATGAAATCTTTCCTTGATTCTTTCTATAGGTCTATAGATAGATCTTGAGTTTAGTAGTGGATTAGCTCACTAAGTATGCCCTATGTTGTAAAATATTGAGTGCATGTCACTCTAGTATTTGATCGATATATACGTATATATATCCGAGTATGCTTAATCGCGTTGGAACGCTCATGCATCATGACATTACAACTATTAATAATTCCCCCGATATGAAGTATATCTATATTTTCAAAAAAAATTACTTCAAAAGGTATTGTGTTAAAGATAAAAATTCCTACCTTTCTTCTAAACCGATGGATCCACAAGACCCTTCTGCCGGGATTGACAACTGCCTGACCATGTTCGGAACCCCTACAGGGATGTGGCAATCACTGCAGGGAGTAGGTTACTCAAGGCCACTAAAGTATTAATAATGGATCAACCACAACTTTACTTTTGAAAACTTCAAAAGCTTTTATAAATTAAAAATGTTGAAGAGAGCAAATTTAAAAATGATTCTTCTAGCCTCCCTTGTGCTTGCTGAAAGATCTGGTGATGACTTCTGACAACTCAAGTCAAAGACGGGTTTCGAAAACCAATTTGATTGCAAAAGCCATGCCGGTTTTGTTTTAAGTAAACAAAAGGAGGCGATGCTTTGATTTGAAAACTGAACCATTCAAACCAAGTTTTGAAAATTGTTTCAGGAAATAAGACATTCAAAAGGGTTTTGTTTTCAAAACTCGTATTGATTTGAAAATTATTTTCAAACTGTTCTGATTCTAAAGCCTCACAAAAACACTTTCCAATTTCCAAACAAGGGTTCAATTCGATCATCTTGAAAGGTTTTTGGCAAGTGTGCAACGTTTTCTGCAAAACGGTTCCAACTCCGCAAACCACCATTTTAAAATACTTTTGACCAAAACTACATTGCAAAGAGATTATGAAACGACTCAATTCCTGAAATTCTTTCTTTCAAAAGTTACCAATACCTAAGGATTTCAAAAGAACGACCTTCTAAATCATTTAAAAATAGTCATTGAAAAGGCTCTTTTTCCTTCTCTTGCTTGGAACATCAAACTGATGCTAGTACCTCGATGGGATAAGTCGTTCCCGACCCACGGTACCGCTATGAAACTTGGGGCCCCATGTGGGATGCATCCACATGGCTTGCCGCCGAGCGTAAGCGGGTATCGTGGTATGATCGTGACCGCTCTCAAATGGTGCTGGGCACAACTGAAGTTCCAAGTTAGACTCTGTTAAAAATCTTCTTACCAAGGAAAAATCGAGTTCATTGAAAAGTTACACGTTGCATATCAAGTTTTTGTCAGTCTTTACTAATCTTCACTCCATAGGTTCCTAGTCCTTGGGGAACTTCTGGACGCACTCATTTACTATGCCAACTCCTTACAAAACTTTGGCTAATCCTTGATTTCTTAAACCCATTCAAATGTAAATTCATATCTTCTACTCTCAGGACACTGCTATTTTCTGGAAGGCTATTGTGGTCATAGTATATGGGATATCATGATCCATGACCGTGATGCAGCGTCGAAATCTGGGGTCTCTATGGCTCGCGACCATGGGTAGTTACTATCGGACGCTCACTGTTATCAGGGTTAATGGTCAAGATCCTAGCCTGCGATTAATGTGCTTTCAAATCTCTCTTGCAAAATTCAAATCCATAATTACTCCTGGATTTTTTTAAAATTCTTTCGCTATTTATAACTACCTTCAAATCTACTTTGAGAATTCACATCTGATCTCTCTAAATTTTTGAGATCCTTTGTCCTTGCAATCATCTTAATCTCATCTGATAAAATAATGGGAACCGATTTGGAAATGATACCTAAGATTCAATCACTTGGAAATGGTATTTGCGATCCGTTGAGGATTCCCTGTTGTTTTATCGATTTCTGGTTATTTATAAATGCCTTGAGATCTATTTGAAAATTCACTTCTGCCAAAACTTTAGGACGCACTTGAATTCACCCACAGGCTCAGTGCGAAAACCTAGCACTAGACCATGACTTTTTATCTGCATACATGTCATGCCTTGATTCGACATGTATCACTCACTCAAATCCAACATGTTATTCCAAAATCGTTATGGTTGTGCCTACAATGGTGTCATGACCTGTGACCACGGTGTCGCGTCGAAACCTAGGGTCTCTCACGTGCCATGCCCACGCCGAGATTCTGCTAGGCACGCGCAGGTATCGAGGTCTAGGGCTGTGACGTACTATAGCTTCGCAACTAATAAAGTTTCTTCGTTTGCGCTATATGAGGAAACAAATTCATCTCGCTACGATGTAACATGATCTACGGCTGCGATACAATATAGCAACCTGGGATTTCCTGTAACTCATAATCACCGGAGATTTTGAAGGGTATATGCTCGTATCAAGGTCTGTGGTCATTTTACATCATAGCCACAATTGATATGCTTTCTCTTTTTACTAAGGTTACTTTAATTGTGTTCTATGATGGTATCTCGACCCGTGACTATGGTGCCATGTCAAAACTTGGAATCTTCTGTGAACTGCAGTCACATAAGACTTTACCAGGCTACGCACTAGTGTCATAGTCGGTGTTCCTGAATCATCGTAGCTCGTAATTAATGTGCCCTCAGTCTCCTTGTAACCGCCCTTAAAAGATATTCCTCGCAAAGGTTGTATTTCGGAGAAATAAGGTTTCAAGTTTTAGTGTTGAGAGACAACTGATTAGGTCAAATAAGAATCTTCATCATAACAGATAGTAAGAGAAGTGTGGGCTAGTAGTTTACCGACTCAAGCGTCTGAACACTTATCAGCTGCACAGGATGTATTTCATGTGACACCACTCGAGAGGTAATTTCAAGTGTCAAATCGGGTTATTGACTTGGTAGGAGTGGAATTGAACTAGATCTGACGCACTCCGAATACTCAGCGTGAGTCATAAACCAATAAGAGATCATGTTACTCAAGAGACTTCAATAGGATGATGCACAAGTATGTTGGAATTAGTCTTCAGGAGAAGAAGCTACCCGAGAGATCAGAGAATTACTCACCTGAAAACATTCTTAAGTTCTTAGCTCACCTTGAAAAAAAAATAATTTACCCCTATCAAGTCCTACAAAATGTAAGACCCCTACTTGCTCTATAGTCAAGTTTGAAAAATGTTTGCTTGACTTATTTTCTTTTCCTTTACTAAACTTAAGGCTTTAGCCGCATCTTAAATCTCGGGACGAGATTTATCTTAAGGGGGGAAGGCTGTAACACCCCTGGTGTTACGGTTAATTAAAACCTGCCATGTCATCATCCTTAGTTGCAAATCATCCCGCATCAAACCTGATCACTGTGTACTAATTAAAACAATTTTTATTTCCACGTATGATTGTACTTAGGTATCTTTGAGTGACTTTATGATTTAAATATTTGTTTGTGTGTATGCCTTTAAATCCAAAAAGAAAATTTAAAAGGAATCATTTATAAACCCTACATCGGAACTGAAACCCTAAATCAAAAACTAAATAGAATTAGGTGTTGGGCCTTAAACAAAAGTTTTAAATCTTTAAAAGTTGAGCAACTTCTATTTTGGGCAATTTTGAAGTTATTAAAAATAATTTCAAATAAAATCTTAATCTAGGTTTTAAAGTTTAAACTTGAAATACAACTTCAAAAACTAGTAGGAATCTGATGATAATCTTTTAATAAAAGTTTTAGAATTTTCAAAATGGAACAACTTTTATGTTTGGAGATTTTAAAGTTTACCAGTGAAAATTTAAATTAAACCCCAACTAGTGTTTGTTTATTTAAATTTAAAATGACATTTCAAAAACTATCAAGAATTTGACTAAACACCTTTAATTGAAAGTTGTAAAGCTTTTCAGATTGAACAACTTTTGTATTTGGGGATTTTCAAGTTATTGAATTAAATTTTTAATAAAACTCAAACCGGTGTTGAAGGATTCGAATTTAAAATGTCATTTCAAAATTATCAGGAATATGACAAAACCAATTTAATGAAAGTTGTAGGGATTGTCAAATAGAACAACTTTTATTTTTGAATATTTTCAATTTGTTGAGAAAATGTTAGAGATATGAATTGAATTTGAAATAGGATTCAAATGGTGATTTTACCCCCTTTCAAATAATTTCAAAACTGTTCACAATATGAAATTGGGTCAAAAACCAAAGTTGCTCAGAATAAAATATACTACAACTTTTATATTGACCACTTTTCAAGCTTCGACATAGATTTGAGAATAATTATGTAAGAAAGTAGAAAGGGGAATCATTGCTACAGTACCAGGCCCCCTTCTCCCCTGCGTACTGCTACTCGTGCAGGCGCGCGTGCGCCGCGCAGGCCGCCGATGCCGCCTGGGGCCGGCCGGGCTCTGTCGACGTGGTGGCCGGGTCCGTGGGGGCCCCCTGGACGTCGCAACCCATCCATTTTCCCTATAAAAGCACTGGGGTCGCCGCCGTTCCTTCTCTGTTCTCCATGCCGTCACCGTGAGCTCGAGCTCGATCGCCGGCGAAAGTCGCCGCCGCTGTTCCACCTCCGCCCGCTCCATCTTACTGCTAGCCCCGCCTTGTCCTAGCGCTTCGTTTGAACCTAGTTGAGCAGTCTATCGCGTCCGGAGCAACCTGCGGGCCCCGTTCTTGCCGCGGCTGCGCCGCCATGGCCGCGAGCTCGGGTCTCACGTGGCCAGACCGTATCAGTAAGGTAGTCCATCCTCCATCCCTCATTTCTCGTTCCTCGCAACTGTGAGAAGCTCATTGGCCTGTTCACTTCTCTGTTGTCACACCGGAGCCACCGGAATGTCATCCTCGCCGTCAGTTCGCGTCGCCGGGTTCGCCTTCAACGACGACCGCAACTCTCCGGACCTCCTCCGCCCAAACCAGCGCACGCACGAAAATCTGGTAAGCTTCCCAGATACATAAAGATCGAAACTCTAAACGCTACCAGGCCGTTCTCGTCGGGACACGACCGTGGCGTCGTGCACCGAGAGCTCGTGCCGCCATAACCGACATAGCTCGCGCTGCCGTACTCTAGGTGTCGGTCCAAACCCCTGGATAGGTGCGCGGGAGGTAGGACAGCACCCTGGTTCCCTTGGCCCCGTCGGCGAGCCACCATCGGCGAGCCTCCGCGGCCGCCACCGCCGCATCCACAAGCGCGCGGGAGAACGCTGCGGGAGGAAGAAGAAGATCCTCCTCAGTGTATGACGTGTAGGTCCCACCATATTCCAATATGCATCAAATTCCACATATTTAGTGTTTTCTTTAGAAATTTTTATCTGGAGGTTGGTAGCTCCTAAATTAGTAAAACTTGTTTTGTTACTTTCCTTGTTAAGTGCTCTGCGTGTTAAATCCATAATATGTGTTTTCTTATGTATATTTTTGTGATGTAGAAATCAGTTTTAAAAAAGTGGTTTAAGGATTGTATTAACTTGCTTTTGGTCGTATTGTGAGAAATAATAGTTCAAAAATAGTGATTCCAATTTTGTTAGTCTTCTAATGATATGCACTAGCTAGTAAGAAAATAAAATGTGTTGGTTGTTTACTGTTTTAATAGTGTTTTATATTAATATTGTTAAATGAAAAATAAATGCTTGTTTTGCTTGGTATTTTCGTATCTAGATTTATAGAGCTCTAATTGATGTATAAATTTAGTTGTAGACTCTCTGAGTGCTGTGTGATGACTAGTTAAATTTTCATCATTTATGGTGCATGTTTCACTGAGTTATGAATTTACCATGTTTGGTGTCTCATAAGTAGTTTTAAATGCATTACAAATAATATATAAATGTAAAAATGGGAATTGGTGCTCCACTGCCTTGTCATGATGTTGTGGTAGCCTGAGAATCAATAATATGGCCATGTTGTTTCACAAAATGTTCAGTTTCGCATTTATCTTGCTTTCCAATGTATTGTTGCATTGTAAATTTATTTATTTTGTAGTAATTAATTTATAAAATCTGAGCATGTAAAATTTGTACCTTGGTCATGATTTGTAATCACCTAACTCTCATTAAAATTTAGGATTCATTTGAGATGTTCACCATATAACTTAAATAATTAAATAATTGATAAAACAAATAGTTGAGCCCTAATGATCTAGGATTTGCGTGACTTTGGCATTGTATGTAGACCGTGGAACACTTTGATCTCTGATCCATGGCAACTTGCTTGTGTGGTGTGCTCATGATTCATATATGTTAATATACACTAAAAATGCTTTTAAGTTTAATTAAGTATTTCGTTAGTGGATACATGTATGCATGTAGTGTTTGCTCTAGGAAGCAACCTCTTGGGTAAAAAGAGGTAGTTAAGTGTGTTTCTTATATTAGGATTTTGTTAGTACTTTCAATTGTAAACATAGAATGGCTTATTATATGAAAAGGTTAAATGATAAAATAAAACCTAGATGATAATTAATAAGTTAGTTTTGTTGGCTTGCAACTTTATCATGAAAGGGAGTTGTGCTCGACTTTCTTATTTCGGTTTATCTTCTATTAATGCACTTCCTTGTACTTCGCATCGTGCATCATGTCATGCATACCATCATATTAAGGCGCGCATCATTTCATTACGTGTAGTATACGGGAGTGAGAAGGTCCGTGTGACCAAGTTTCGGAGGAGTTGTATCCATCAAGGGTGGTGATGTCAAGTCTAACTCCGTGATCTCTGTGAGGCTAAACTACCCTGCAACACAGGCAAGCCCCGGTGCATTTGCCCCTCCTTGTTATTTAAAGATATTTATCACTCGAGTTAATCTACTGCATTAGGTTAATAGGAGTTGAGTGATAACCCATTGATGCATTACCTTTCCTTGACCACATGTTATACCTGAGACCCTGATTTATTTAAAGTATTGAAAAATGCTTAGTTATGCTTAATGATAGAGTTGCAAAAATGCTATTTTGAAAACTGTGATGATATGAAACAAATGAATCATTTTATGGGATTGGTATTGTCCTCGTTTGGTGATGGTGTACTTGGCCAGTCCATTATCATCAACGTGGATGGGTTTTCCGTTTGGTTGACCATCTGTTTGGGTTAGAGTCCCAACGATCCTCGCCATCGGAAAAGGGATGCGAAAACCGGGTGGTCTCCAGTGTACTTGGGTTAGAGTCCCAATGCATGGTGTCTAACGAAAAAATATTTAGGGACCATTCGTTGTCGGCCTGCTGTGATCATGACTTTGCAACTAGCCACATACTACGGAAAGCCTCTGACTCCGGTGGCTCTGCTGCTGGAACCGACAACCACGCACTGGGAGTGGAGAGATGGCGAGAGTCGCGTGTACCCTCGTGGCCGTCGTGCCTGGAGACGAGAGGAGTAATGTGCTCTCGGGTGGCGCAGGACCGGTTTCGAGGTATGAAAAGCCGTGGTAGGCAGGGTTGGCATATGCAAGCTTAAGTGCTACATATGCAGTGTGGATAGGGATCCCCAGCTGGGTACTTCTGGATTCGAATCGACGTTGCTCCTCGGTTAATGGAGACATGATCCTCACCCTTACAGCGAAGAGTGGTTCGGAACTAGGTGTTTTCGAGAATGAAAAGGAAATTGAAAGTACATGATATATGAGAATTGATATTGGAATTATGGATATGAATAAAATAATATTGAGATCAAATAATGAAATAGGATAGTGATGCTTTTCTTCAAAATACTTTGATTCTTGCTCAAGCCTTACCTTGACTCCCCTCAGCCTGCATTTCCGAGTCTAATTTTACACCTTTAGTCGGGTAAGTCTTGCAGAGTACCCCATGTACTCAGGGTTTGTTAACCCCTGTTGCAGGTAAACTGAGTGTGCAGTTCTGCATGGGACCGTGCCGGTCAGCGGATCGTGCATGGATGAAAAGTATATGATTTAATCCCTTGGGCAGGGTGTAAAGTTGTATACTGCTACTCCACTACGAAACTCTGATTTGGGATGATGTAAGCTAGATTTGTAAACCTATATTAATGTAACTCTTCCGCACTCTTTACTCTTATTTATCTCATTTGTGTAAACTGTTGTAATACTTGTAAGGTCTTTACAATGAGATCCTCGGGGAAAGTACGGTCTCCTATGAGACCCGACGGGCCACCTAAGTCAAAGGGAACTCGTGCAGACTAGTCAAAGGTCCTTAGGGACGATGACGGGGCACGTGGGCCCTATGATTAAGGCGGTTCTGTCACAAAAACTGAAAGACTCTAGTTTGGTTTTGGTAATTGATGAAACCAAGTTACTAATCTAAGTGCTAAGTGTGTGTAGCCAAGAGTAGATTAGTGATATGGAGAAAGATGACATGAGCTCAAGTGAAGATCAAGATGAAAGGAAAGCTAGAGGCTAAGGTATATTCAAATAGGGCTTTTCTTTTAGTGATCAAGACTCCAAGTGGGAGTGATCACATTTAGGATAGATAGCCGACTATCAAGGGGAGAACTAAGCTGTTGGATTACTTTCAAGTGCTCTAGGTTGCATCTCATATGCATTGATCTAACTGTAACAACCCTAAAAATCCACACAACCTAAAAATCCCAACCAAATAAATTTTTTGATTTATTTATTGTGAAAACCCATTTTTCTTGTGCAAGCATATATGTTTCATTATGAATTTGGTAAATAAAGGAGTATAGCTTGCATTTTAATTCCATTCACATAGAATAATAGCTTATGCATCACATTTGGGATTTATTGCAATTTATGTTTGTATTTACTCAATACTTAAAATGGGTAATATATGTATTTATACACTTAAGTGAAAATAGAAAAGGAAAAAGAAAAGAGAAGAGAGGAAGAAAGGAAGCCAGCCTGCCGGCCCACGCTGCGGCCCAACCAAGCAAGTGCGCGCGCGACCGTTTCACCCGCTCCCCCGCAGCCGCTGACCGCCCGGCCCCGCCTGTCAGCCGCTCTCGCTACTGTTCTTCTTTTCACCTCGCGAAAGACGGTGGCCGACAGACTCACGCAAATGGCGTGACCAACAGCGCCACGCATGGCAAAGCCCTGACCCCGCTGTCCCTCGCCTGTCCCCTCCTTCCTTGGCCGCCAAGCGAACCCGCGCCCATCCGGAGCCCTAGATCCACTCGAGCCACGGCCCTTCGATCGGTCGAGCGCGATCAGGACCGTTCGCCATTGGAGCTGGCCAAGCTCGCCTATAAAAAGGAGCTCACCCCGAAGCCCTACCCTCATTTCCCCTCGCCGCCACCGCGGCACAGACCGGCACACTGCACCACACCGAGAGAGAGAGCGTAGGAGAAAGGCGGAGCAGAGGAGGAGGAGCTGCCGGAGCGTTGCCGCCGCGGAGCACGCCGAGCCGGACACGGAGGAGAAGCCGGAGCCCCGTCGCGGTTCGGCACGGCACTGCGTACGCTCTGCACAGCTCCGACTCGCCACTGCACCGCCAACCTAGCTTCACCGACACCACGGTGAGCCACCACACGCCATATCCGAACCTCGCCCTGCTTTTGCCATGGCGTTCCACCCACGGGACACGCAGGCACGAGCCTTTACCGGCTCAGGAAGATAACCTGCTCCATGCACCTCATACGATCTCGCCGTGCTACCGGTCATGGCGCTCGGCATCACGAGCGTGTAGGCCGCGGGCTATTTCCGGCCCCTGAACACTTCGCACAACACGCGCACAAGACCGGCCATCAAACCACTGGACATCGGCTATGGACGTCAGGCTACTTCCGACGGGCATCGCCGTCACATGTGCTCGGAGCACCGCCACCTCGGCGGCGTTCCC
Organism: Eremochloa ophiuroides; assembly: GCA_038502445.1. Taxonomy (NCBI): domain Eukaryota; kingdom Viridiplantae; phylum Streptophyta; class Magnoliopsida; order Poales; family Poaceae; genus Eremochloa; species Eremochloa ophiuroides. The sequence continues at coordinate 32,311,346 of JAHLJS010000001.1, read as the reverse complement.
GCGCACAAGCCGTGAAACCGCCGACGCGACCCGCTAGCGTGACCACCAACTCACCGACCACCTCGGACAAGCTTAGTTGCGGAAGATCGAACCTCCATAGCCTGGAACACCGAGAGGTGTGTTCTCGGGGAAACGTGATCGCCGCTGACATGTTCCGCCTCGCCTAAAATCCGTTCCGAGTACCTCCGATCGCCTCGCGCTGCGAAGAAAGGCCGACGAGGTTCGCCAAGTCTGCCTTGGCACCGCCGCGTAGATAGCCGAGCCCCGAATCATGTCTGTCGCCTTGGCTACGTGCGCCTCCACCTCGTCGGAGAACCGCCGTACGCCGTGGGAGAGAAGGAGGCCCACGACATCATTTCACTAATGACAGCCAACCCTCGGGAGGGCGGCACCCTCGGCGCCCAAAATTCCGATTCGCCCGAGCCTCCCCGGGAGAGCTCGGGAGAGCGGCACCCTCGGCGCACCAAATCTCCGATTCGCCCGAGCCTCCCCGGGAGAGCGGCACCCTCGGCGCCCAAATGTCCGATTCGCCCGAGCCTCCCTGGGAGAGCTCGGGAGAGCGGCACCCTCGGCGCCCCGAATCTCCGATTCGCCCGAGCTACGCCGAGCTATGCCGAGCTCCGCCGACCTCCGCCGAGCTACACCGAGCTCCGCCGAGCCCAGCCGAGCTACGCCGAGCTACGCCGAGCTCGCCCGACCACCGCCGAGCTACGCCGACGCCCCCCGACCACTGAGAACCACCCCCGACCTCTGAGAACCACCCCCGACCACTGAGAACCACCCCCGACCTCTGAGAACCACCCCCGACCAACGTCGAGCTCGCCCGACCACCGCCGAGCTACGCCGACGCCCCCCGACCAACGTCGAGCTCGCCCGACCACCGCCGAGCTACGCCGACGCCGGCGACTCTCTGGGAACCAGCATCGAACACCTGGTAGGCGACCATCGGGTCTGTGTTCTGTTGAGGCGCCACATGCCGCACTACTGGACCCGCGCGCCACGTGGACCAATCCCGAGCTGCCCCTGATTAATCGACCATTTTCCATTTTCAGAAAATAGGATAATCTTCGGAAATTCATAACTTATTCATACGATGTCCAAAAATTGCGCACCATATATCAAAATTCTCAGAAAAATGAGATCTACAATCTAAGACTATGTTTGTGTGCATTTGGCTCTTTATTTTATTGGATTTTTCTGAAATACTCTATAGAAGTCGCTGATGCGACTATTTCCTATTCGATTTCAGAGCCGGAGGAGGATCTGACAAAGGAAGACGACCACGAGTACCTTCAGGAGTTAGGAGATGACTACAAAGGTGCCACATCCCACCAAATCCTTAGATCCTATTTACGCATTGCAAATGACATTGTTGCTATTGTTTTATGATTATGTATGGATTGGTTGCATGGTAGTATATTTGAATTCCCTGCCTTGATAAGACTATACCCTGCTATCCGCTACTAGGTTAGCTGCTGCTTAATTTACTGTTACTCTTCCACTACTTTCTACTTGCTATATGCTATGTGTTGGAATTGGGACGGTGTATAACTGATTATAACCACTGGGAGAGAGTGCTGCGTGCGTCTTGGGTGCGTGGTAAGGGTTGATGTCGACCAAGTGGGATGTGAGACAAGCCCATGGGGCAAGTCGTGCCGGGGGTGCAACCTGGGCATCCCCAAGCGAGATACCTGTGACGGGTAAAGTTGTTGAGGAGGTTCCGGGTGGGATAGCCTTGGTGGTTTGAAGCCCGTGGACGGAGGTGCTGTGATGGCACGGGGAGAGTATCCCCTAAGTGAAGATGCCTGCTTGGTCAAACCTAGGACGGACTAGTTTCAGGTTCATGGGAATCCTTTTCTACTCACTCGCTTCTGATGGGCGGGAGACGGCTGGACTACTTGGTAGGACGGTGCCACTACTGCTAGGTTGAGAGGTGATAAGGGTGGGCGGAGACGGTCGATGGGTTCCCGTTCCGTTCTAGATGCGCAGTACCACTGGATGGGCCCGGTACTGTGTCTCCTAGTCTCAGCATAACGGTGTAGGATCCGGAATATCCCAGGGCTGAGTGGTAGGGTGCCATCGACATAGGCAAGCAAGCACCCAGAATTCTGCCTAGGTGTTTGCGCAACACCTATGATGGCTAATCTTGTGGGTAGTCAAACCTCTGCAGAGTGTACGGTTGATCGATCGATACATATGCCAACTCGTTGGCTATGGACCTTTCCTGTGAAGCTTCTACTAGTGTAGTGAGTGTTCTCTTCTCCCCCCGGATGACATTTTTCCGGCAGTGTACCCGTTGTGGTAGTGTGCCGCTAAGACAGGCCCGAGAGGGAGTTGGGCCTGTCGAATGAGAGTGAGGTGTGGGTAAGTGAGATGTGGTGATGGGAAACGGGATGATGGTGTTAACTGGAGATAAAACTTGACTAATTAAACATTGATTACAGCTGTATAGGAAACCTCAGCCTATAGGTCTGCTTGTATAGCCTTGCATCCACTTTCCACAAAGCAAATGCTGCATAGGTGGGCTCCGTGGCCAGTACAAATCGTACTGATAAATTTGCTGTCAGGTGACGAGAATGAGTACGACTTTGAGGAAGACGATGGCGAAGAATAGGGTCACGTGCTACACTCAAGTTGGCCGTGAAGGATGAAACGTTTCCGCATCTTCTAAAGCTTCTCTGAATGTTGATTCCGCCAGTGTGGCGATGTAATAAGTGTTTATGTAAGACTTAAATACCGTTGTATGGATCCTGGTGTCAACTAAGATATGGGTAATTTCATGGATTGTCCCAAGCAATCTGCTGAATTACAATTCGAGCCTGTGGATTTCCCTTCGCGGGACTCGAGGTCGTTTCACTAACCAACCGAGAGAATCCCTTTGAAAACCCTTGAAAAATGTTTGCAAAATGCTAACACACTGTGCACAAGTGTAGAAGACCTTGAGTATTAGCACATAGAAGCAAGGGGTGAGAAATAGACTTGAAAAGGGCTATTTCCAGAGCGTCGGACTGATAGTGGGCGTAGCGTCAAACCATTGATTCGGTCCGACGCCTGAGCTGTCAGTAAGCGTCGGACGCTCGTTTACCGAGCATCGGACCATTGTGGCCTTCAGTCCGACGGTGCCGAGCAGCGAGGTGTGACGCGTGGCACGCTGAGGAGCGTCGGACGCTTGAGAAAAGTCCGACGGCAAGCGTTGGACGAAGTCCGACGATGATTTAGCGTTTTCAAACCTCTCTGGAAGCGTCGGACGGGTGAAATCTTTAGTCTAACGCCTTCTTCGTGCAGAGTCCGACGGTGCTGAGAAACTGACTGTGTGGCGTCGGACTCTGGAGATTAGTCCGGTGCCTGAGCGTCCGACGGTAGTCAAACGCGCGAAACCAGTTGACCATTGAGATCGGACGAACGTCGTTTAAACCTGTTGACACGTGGCGCACATCCGAGCATCGGACGCATTGTTTTAGTCCGACGGACTCAGTCCGACGGTCGGTCCGACGGTATAAAAATGAGGTTAACGGCTGTTTCAGAGAGTGTAACGGCTAGGAGTTGGCTTGGGAGTATTTATACTCCCTCCCTGGTCACTTGGTGACTAGCTAGCACACTTGGATCATTGTCATACACTTTGTTGCATTCTAGTCTCCCACTCTCTCACTAGTTCATCATCTTGATCATCCTTGTGAGATTGAGTGATCCTCAAGTGCATCATTGCTTGTGTTTTGCATTCTAGAGCACTTGAGAGCAAGCCTCGGATTAGTTCTTATTCTCTTGGGACATTACCGTGTCCCTAGACGGCTTGGAGGAGAAGAAGGTGTGAAGGAGCTTGGTGATTGTGCTTGCTCACACCCGGCGATTGTGAGGGGTTCTTGTGCCTTCCCCAAGCGGAGTGCTCAAAGGTAACTCTAGTGGATTGCTCGTGTCTTTGAGTTACTTCCTCCGTGGTAGGTTCTTGTGGCGCCTAGTGTAGGCTCGGTGTGTGATACCGATTAGCCACCGAACCACCGGTTGAAGTCGACACGACGAGGACGTAGCGTGCCGGCAAGCACGTGAACCTCGGGGATAAATCTTGGTGTCTCTATTGATTTCCTCACCTTCGAGTGAGTGACTTATTGAATGTCCCGGTGATTGGCTTCTTCACAAGGCAAAGGTTATTCGACGATCATCTCTTTCTTATTCTTGTGCAAAGTAGCTTTTTCATTTATCTTGAGTAGTTGTGTAGTTGTTTAGCTTTTGCTAGCTCATTTGTGTGGATTAGAACTAAGGTTTAACTAGAATTCTGTAGGTGGCTTGCCTAGGTTAGTGGTTGCCTTAGCATTGCTTTTATAGCCTTTTGTGGTTCTAATTACTTGATTAGTGGCTTGTAGAATTTTTATTTAGGCTATTCAACCCCCCTCTAGCCATACTAGGACCTTTCAAGTGGTATCGGAGCCGTGGTCACCATTTAGTCAAGGCTTAACATCCTTCGGTGCATTGAAATGGCTCATATCATGTTCAATCATGTTGGGGGTAAACCACCTCACTTTGATGGCACAAGTTCATTTGACTATTGGAAGAGAAAGATGAGGATGTATCTTGGCTCAATTCATGAGAAGGTGTGGGAGGTCACCGAGAAGGAATACATTGTGCTTGATCCCGCAAACCCTACACCTAGAGATCAAGAGAACAACTAATGTAACACAATGGCTCTCAACACCATTTACAATGGCATTGACTCAAAGGTGTTTGAGCAAATCAAGGATTTGGATAGATCAAGTGAAGTATGGACAAGATTAGAGCAAACTTATGAAGGCACTTCAACGGTAAAGAGTGCCAAGTTGTATATGCTCAAGGACAAGCTCTCAAACTTCAAGATGGATGATGAAGAGAGCATTCCGGAGATGTTCTATAGGCTCCAAGTGATCATCAATGATTTGAAGGCCTTGGGTGAGAAAACAAGTGATGAGGACTTCTTTCACAAGTTTCTCATGTGCTTGCCCAAGAGATTCAAGACCTTGAGAACTATCATCTTCTGAGGCGGCTTGAAGGGTGTCACTCCAAATGAGGTCCTTGGTGATGTAATGACCGAGGATCAATATAATGAGAAGAGTGATAGTGAAGAAGTGAAGAAAGAGGATGACAAGAGCAAGAAGACCGTGGCATTCAAGTCCACTACCTCTTCTTCCAAGGACAAAGGCAAAGGCAAGAAAGTACAATCTAGTGATGATGATGCATCTAGCCTTGATAGTGATGATGAGGCACTAGCTCTCTTTGTGCGCAAGTTTGGAAGATTCATGAAGAAGAAGGGCTATGGTGCTAGAAAGAGAAGAGATAACTTCAAAGGCAAGAATGTAGTAAGGAAGTGCTACAATTGCAAGAGCACGGACCATCTTGTGGCGGATTGTCCCAATGCTAGTGATGATGAAAATGATTACAAGAAGAAAGGCAAGAAGGACAAGAAGGACAAGGTGGAAAAGAAGGAGAAGAAGAAGTTAAACTTCTCAAAAAGAAGGGTGGATCCTATGTGGTGACATGGGATAGTGATGCTTCCTCCGATGATGATGACTCTAGTGATGATGATGAGAGGAAGACATCCAAGAAGAAAGCCATGGCTTCTATTGCTATCAACAAGAAGTCTTCATCATTTGATTCATCATGCTTCATGGCTAAGTCCACTAAGGTAAAATACGATGACTCAAGTGATGATAAAAAAGATGATAATGATAGTGATAGTGATGATGATGATGATGAGCCTAGTGTAGCACAACTCATGGACATGTTAGAGCAAGCCGAATATCTTATTAGCTCTAAGCATAAGAAGTGCAAAGAATTGTCCAAGAAATTAAAAACTCTTGAACAATCTTTTGATGAGTTAAGTACTTCTCATGAGTGTCTAAAAGAAGACCATGAGGATCTCAAACTAGCTCACACCAAGCTTGAAGAAGCTCACTCCTCACTCTTAGAGCTAAGCAAGGTAAAGGATGTTGCTATAACATGTGATGTGGGTGTAACTTGTGATCTAATAAATGAATCAACTAATGAGACACTTGTTGCAACCACACATAATAACACTAGTTCTTCATCATCATCCACTTCTACTTCTACCTTCACTAATAGTGTTGATCCAACACTAAAAGTTGAAAATGAGAAATTGAAGAAGGAAGTGGACAAGCTAACCCGCGCATTAGGCAATGCCTATGGTGGGGATGCCCACTTGCTACAATGCTTGGGTAGCCAAAGATATAGTAACTCTAAGGAGGGACTTGGCTATACTCCCAAGAAAGGCAAGGCGGCCTTTGTAACTCCAAAGCCTAGCTTTGTGAGGAGCAATGGTCGGTTTTGCTACAAGTGCAAGCAAGTTGGGCATATTGAGACAAATTGCATCACTAACAACAAGAACAAGCAAATAAAATTTGCAAGTGCTAAATCTATTAGACTTGATTCTTGTTACATGCTTACCAAGGGTGAGAAAGGTGTCAAAGCCAAATACATCGGTACACCTAAAGAGAGCCCAAGGTTGAAGGCTATTTGGGTACCAAAGGCTTTGGTTGCTAACCTCCAAGGACCCAAACAAGTATGGGTACCTAAAAGACATTGACTTGTTTTATAGGTAAATTACAAAGCCAGAAGGAGGCATTGGGTTCTTGATAGTGGGTGTTCTCAACACATGACCGGTGATTCAAGAATGTTCAACCAAATCAATTCTAGTGGCAATGAGTATGATAGTATCACATTTGGAGATAATAGCAAAGGCAAGGTCAAGGGTCTTGGAAAGATTGCAATATCAAATGATCTAAGCATCTCCAATGTGCTATTAGTTGAGAGTTTGAACTTTAATCTATTGTCCGTGGCTCAACTTTGTGATCTTGGTTTCAAATGCATCTTTGGTGTTGATGATGTGGAAATCAGTAGTGTGGATGGATCAAACTTGATATTCAAGGGATTTAGATATGAGAATCTCTATCTAGTGGACTTTGGTCCTAGAGAATCACAATTGTCAACATGCTTACTCTCTAAGTCAAGCATGGGTTGGTTATGGCATAGAAGGCTTGGTCATGTTGGAATGAAGCAATTGAACAAACTTGTGAAGCATGACTTAGTTAGAGGCCTTAAAGATGTTGAATTTGAGAAGGACAAGTTATGTAGTGCATGTCAAGCCGGAAAGCAAGTAGGCAACACTCATCCCAAGAAGAGCATGATGAGCACATGCAAACCATTTGAGTTATTGCACATGGACTTGTTTGGACCAACTACATATACAAGATTGGTGGAAACAAGTATGGTTTGGTGATAGTGGATGACTTCTCAAGATACACATGGGTTTTCTTTATAAATGACAAAATTGATGTTTATGGTATCTTCAAAACTTTTGTCAAGAGAAGTTGCAATGAATTTGAAACAACCATCAAGAGGGTGAGAAGTGATAATGGTAGTGAGTTCAAGAACACGAGTTGATGAGCTTTGTGATGACTTAGGAATCAAACATCAATTCTCGGCTAAGTACACACCTCAATCAAATGGCCTAGTTGAAAGAAAGAATAGGAATCTCATTGATATGGCAAGATCTATGCTTAGTGAGTATAATGTGAGTCAATCTTTTTGGGCCGAAGCAATCAACACGGCATGCTACTACTCTAATAGACTCTATTGCCGTCCTATGTTGGAGAAGACTCCATATGAGATCTTGAATGGAAGAAAACCAAATATTGCATATTTTCGGGTGTTTGGTTGTAAGTGCTACATATTGAAGAAAGGAGCTAGATTGAGCAAATTTGAGAAGAAATGCGATGAGGGATTCTTGCTTGGCTACTCCACCACTATTAAAGCTTATAGAGTATGGAACTTGGGAAGTGGTCAACTTGAGGAAGTTCATGATGTTGAATTTGATGAAACCAATGGGTCTCAAGATCAAAATGAGAATCTAGATGATGTGAGTGGACCTCAATTGGCAAAGGCTATGCAAGAAATGGACATTGGTGACATAAGGCCGACTCAAGTGGTTGATATAGAAGATGACAAAGATCAAGTGCAAGTTCCTTCAATTGATCAAGCTAGTGACTCTCAAGTGCAAAATCAAGATCAAGCTAGTTCCTCTCAAGCAAATCAATCAAATGCACAATCTAGCTCAAGAAATCAACCTCAAGTGATTCAACCCACAAACATTGCAAGAGATCATCCTTTGGACCAAATTGTTGGTGATATTCAAAAGGGTGTGCAAACAAGATCAAGACTAGCATCATTTTGTGCTCACTATTCATTCGTGTCATTTGAAGAGCCGGAGAACATTGAGAAGGCATTGAAAGATAGTGATTGGATAAATGCTATGCATGAAGAGCTCAACAATTTTGAAAAGAAATGAAGTTTGGGAATTGGTAGAAAGACCAAAGAACTACAATGTTATTGGCACCAAATGGGTATTTAGAAATAGGCAAGATCAAGATGGTGTTGTGATACGGAACAAGGCAAGATTAGTGGCACAAGGGTACACTCAAGTAGAAGGATTGGACTTTGGTGAAATCTATGCTCCGGTTGCTAGATTGGAAGCAATAAGAATTCTTCTAGCATATGCTTGTGCTCACAACATCAAGCTCTACCAAATGGATGTCAAGAGTGCATTTCTAAATGGATTCATCAATGAGTTAGTATATGTTGAACAACCACCCGGTTTTGAAGATGAGAAGAAACCAAATCATGTGTACAAGTTAAGGAAAGCACTCTATGGTTTGAAACAAGCACCAAGGGCATGGTATGAGAGGCTAAGGGATTTTCTCCTCTCTAAAGGTTTCAAGATGGGGAAGGTTGACACCACTCTATTCACCAAGAAAGTTGATGGTGACTTGATGATCATGCAAATCTATGTTGATGACATTATCTTTGGATCAACTAGTCAAGCTTTGTGTGCGGAGTTTGAAAAGATGATGGCTAAAGAATTTGAGATGTCTATGATGGGTGAACTCACATACTTCCTTGGACTTCAAATTAAGCAAATGAAGAATGGAACATTCATAAGTCAAGGCAAGTACACAAGAGACATGATCAAGAAGTTTGGAATGCAAGATGCAAAACCAATTAGCACTCCCATGGGGACTAGTGGAAGCTTGGATGAAGATAAAAGTGGCAATATGGTTGATCAAAAGGCATATCGGTCTCTAATTGGAAGTTTGCTCTATGTCACCGTGTCACACCCAATTTTAAGGATAAAATGGGATGCATAATCTTATGTGCACCCAGAGATCAGTCACACACATAAGCCAACAAATTACATAAATTGTATCATAACCAATGTTTAATACATAGCGAATAATATCAAAGTCATTACACAGCGGAAAATAAGGATAACTCTCGCGGTAGCTCCATAGCACAGGGACGTCGACTGGTGAAGCACAAGTCTAGTAGTCCTCTGGGTAGTCCTCATCACTATCACCATCTGTTACCCATCCGGGATTTTTAACCGAGTATTGAAAAATAAACAAGCGTAAGTACATGTCGTACTCAACAAGACTAGCATGGGTTAATGAGGCTCAAAAGGTTGACACGGTTTTAACAGCAGGTTGCTTTTAATTAATCATCCTTTTATGCAGTTGGATAGCAACAAATGAATAAGCCCATTCTCATGATCATAGTAAACATAATTAATGAGTAGCAATAAATAGATTTAGCAATAAGTAAGCGTCACCCCAAAAGAATAACTACTCCGTAAGACGTCCAAGGCCGCTCTTGACCATGAGCTCGGCTAGTATACCAGTTTTACACTCTGCAGAGGTTGTGCACTTTCACTATGAGCCGTGATTCCCATTTGCTCGGGTTAATTACTCCCATAACACTACCAAGGTGAGTGAGCAGGGTCTCACTATGAAGTCTTTCAAAGAACTTCGCCTAACAAGTTAGGGCCGCTAGGAACCCGGCAAGCAGATGTAGAGCCCCCCTTCTTCGTGGCACAAGGTCACGCAGATTATACACACTCGGACAGGAGCCGCACCATACCCGAGTCGGCAGGTCCCATCACGCCTTTCGGTAACCTCTAACAAGCTAGAAAAAGTGCCCATACTTGACTAAAACCAGATCCATGTAGCCCTCATAGTTGCACTGTCAATCCCGGTGTCATACTTACAGATCATTATCAAAGGTGAAGGATTTTGAGCATCACAAAACTATGCTCGAATCCCCTAGTTCCCTGTTGCTAAAAGGCATCTTTTAATCATATTGCATAATCAATTAATCAAGTTTACATGATCATGATTCCCAAAAACGCACTAGCAACATTTACCATATGCATAATCCCATAGGTGGCAAGGAACAGGGTAACAATGCTAGGAAATAACTATGGTTAACAAGGAAGACACATGCAAATGCAATTATTTATTTGGTGAATAGGACAACAAGGATGATCCATACTAATACTTGCCTTGATTAGCAAACTCCTGGTGATCCGGGTTGTCGCAGTACTGATCTTGATCACCCACGTATGGCTCACCGTCTATACTCGATCTATCATAACAACACACACGCATACAGGGGCAATCATGCATTCAAACAAGAGTTTTCATTAGAACAGTACACCAACAGAGAGAAAATAAATTAAAAAGGTTATAAAACAAATCTACGCGTTGCTACGATCACATCGATATAAAGTTTGCGCAAATCGGATTTAAAACGAGGAAGATATGAATTTTACAAGATTTATAATAGAATAATAATAGATTAAATATAATCTCGAATTTTCAGAGTGGAAAATATATGAAACAGTGGTACCATCAGATAGATTATGAAATTACGAATCTAACGCAATTTGAATCCTTCAAATCGGAGCTAAAACGTGGAAATTATAAATGAAACAATTTTGAATTCAAATCTGAAAACACATTTTCATATATACCGAAAATAAATACGCCTTCAAACGTAATCTACTGAATATGCTAAGGGCTGCGGGCTAAGCATTAAAAACTGTAGGGGGTTATACACTGGCCGAATCGGTATGGGCTGCTCTTCGGCCGTCCGATTCAAAATCGGCGGATCAGATTAAAAGAGAGGAGGGGTGGCGGTGCTCTCGGCCGGAAAACAGAGGCCGACGGCGATGCCATGGCTGGAGGGCCGCCGGAGAAGGCGAACTCGGCCTTCGATGCATGAAATAGGTCGGGAAGGGTACCCATAGATCGGAAAGAGCATCGCAAGCTCACCTAGGGTGATGGGAAGGTCGGAAATCGACTCGGAGATAGCTCGCGGCGTGATCCGGCGGACGGTGGATCTCTGCAACGGCGGCGGAGGCGTGTTAGTGCACAAATCGAAGGGGGAAAGTGCTCGAGAACTTCACAAGATCACAGCAAAGCTCCTCAAAGGCTTACCGAGAGGAAATTGGTGGCGAATCGAGCTAATTGCTCGTGGCGGCGGCTGCTCGGTTCTCGCGGGAGCTCGGCAGTGGCGGCGAGAAGAGGCAGCTAGGGTTAGGTGACGGCTACGGGGGGGGGGGGGGTGTGGCGCTGCTTAAATACTCCCGAGGTGTGACGACAATCTCGGAGATTGAAACAAACTCGAATAGCGGAGAAATCGGCTTCGGCCATTTCTTCTCTGCTTCGGACTCTCGGCGCGGCGTCGAACTCGGCTTCGGCCGTTTTCTTTATTGCCCGCGTCGGACTCTCGGCGAGCAGCAGAGGGAAACAGGGGAGGGGCTGTCCTGGGGGTCCCACTGGTCGGTAGCACTGAGCGCGGGGTCGGGCTGGCAGTCACGGCAGAGGGACACTTCGCGCGCGCATGCTCGGCCGCGGCGGATGAACACGGCAGCGGCGTCTCTGTTCGCGCGGCAAGGGAGGTGTAGAAGAAAGGGCTGACCCGTGGGTCCCACTCGTCAGTCAGATGGGGTAAGGGGAAGGGAGGGAGCAGGTCGGCCGAGCTGTCCTCGGGCCATCCCACCTGAGCCTGCTGGGGCCAGGGAGTGGAAAACAGGCCAAGCTGCTGCTCGGGCCAGAAAGGAGAGGGGAAGGGCTCTGCTCTATTTCCTTTTTCCATTTTCCAAAAGGATTTTCAAATTGGGTTTTGAAACATTTGAGAAATTCAAATAAGCTACAACAGTACAAAGAAGAAATGCTCCAGCATGAATGCATCATATATGTGTATGACCTAGGTTTGATTTTATATTTGAGAAAAATTATTATTTCCCTATATTGGAATGATTAATTAATTGCACAATTAAATAAATTTCTACTATTTAAAAGAATGCAATTTTTCGGGTGTTACAATTCTACCCCCCTTAAAAATAATCTCGTCCTCGAGATTCAGTTGGTGCTTACTCAAACAACTCCGGGTACTTTTCTCTGAGATCTTCCTCTCTTTCCCAAGTACCTTCTTCCTCAGAGTACCGATGCCACTGCACCTTGCACATCTTTATAGCCCGACTTCTTGTAACTCTTTCTGCGGTCTCCAAAATTTTCACTGGATGTTCCTCATAAGTGAGACCCTTCTTGAAAACTATTTCCTCGACAGGAACCTGCTCTTCCGGTACTTTCAAACACTTTCTCAACTGAGATATGTGGAACACATCATGAATACCGGGCAAACTTTCCAGAAGTTCTAGCTGATATGCCACTTCTCCACGTCTCTCTAGGATCTTGAAAGGACCAATATACCTTGGTGCCAATTTTCCTTTGCTGTTGAACCTTTTCACACTTCTCATCGGGGACACTTTAAGGTATACATAGTCTCCTACATTAAAAGCTAGTTCTCTTCTCCGTGTATCGGCATAGCTCTTCTGTCTAGATTGTGCTATTCTCAAGTTCTCTCTTATTGTCTGGACTTGCTCCTCTGCGTCTCTCAACACATCCGGTCCAAACACTTGACTTTCTCCAGTTTGATTCCAAAACAAGGGTGTCCTGCACTTGCGTCCATACAATGCTTCGAAGGGTGCCATCTTGAGACTTTTCTGGTAACTATTATTATAAGAGAACTCCGCATACGGCAGACTCTTATCCCAACTCGTTCCATACTGTAAAGCACAAGCTCTCAACATATCTTCCAAAATCTGATTAATCCGTTCAGTTTGACCGTCAGTCTGAGGATGATATGCAGAACTGAAATTCAGCTTAGTACCTAGAGACTCATGTATCTTTTGCCAGAAATGTGAGGTGAATTGAGTGCCCCTATCAGACACAATTTTCTTTGGAACTCCATGCAGACACACTATTCTCTCCATATACAACTCTGCTAGTTTAGGACCTCCATAAGTGGTCTTGACTGGAAGGAAATGAGCTACTTTAGTCAGTCGATCCACAACTACCCAGATTGAATCATAACCTCTCTGAGTACATGGCAATCCAACTATGAAGTCCATACCGACTTCTTCCCACTTCCACTCAGGTATCTTTAGTGGTTGTAGCAATCCTGCAGGTCTCTGGTGTTCAGCTTTAACTCTCTGACAGGTATCACATATAGCCACATATTCTGCTACATCACGCTTCAGTCCAACCCACCAATATTTTTCCTTCAGATCCAAATACATCTTGGTACTTCCTGGGTGTATAGAATATGCTGACTCATGAGCTTCATGCAGTATAGCGTCTCGGATGAATTTCACTTCAGGTACACAGAGTCTCTTCCCAAACCATAAGGTTCCATTCTCATCTAGCCTGAATCCGGGTGATTTTCCAACCACAATGTTCTCTGCTATTTCTTTGAGCTTCTCATCTTCCAACTGAGCCTTTCGTATCTCTTGTTCTAGTGTGGGTTCAACCTCTATCTCAATAGCATTGATCACAATTCCCAAGTTGAGACGCTCCATCTCTGCACACAACTCTGCTGGAATAGTGGTTGTTCGAATCTCATTAGCATAACTTTTTCTACTAAGAGCATCGGCCACAACATTTGCTTTGCCTGGATGATAATGCAATTCCAGGTCATAATCCTTTATCAATTCCAGCCAACGACGTTGCCTCAAATTCAACTCTGACTGGGTGAAGATATACTTCAAGCTCTTATGATCTGTATAGATGTCACACTTATGACCAATCAGATAATGCCTCCATAACTTCAGAGCGTGAATCACAGCTGCTAGCTCCAAATCATGAGTAGGATAATTCAACTCATGCTTCCTCAACTGTCTCGATGCATATGCTATGACTCTTCCTTCTTGCATGAGAACACAACCAAGACCTAGGCGGGAAGCATCACAACAGATAGAGAACTTCTTACTCAGATCCGGCAAAACCAACACTGGGGCTGTTGTCAATCTCTTCTTCAATTCTTCAAAACTAGCTTGGCACTTCTCAGACCACACAAACTTGGCATTCTTCTCTAGCAAGGAAGTCATTGGCTTCGCAAGCTTGGAGAATCCTTCATTGAACCTTCGGTAGTAACCAGCTAAACCAAAAAAACTACGAATGCCAGTCACATCAGTTGGCGGCTTCCAATTCAACACGTCTGCCACCTTACTTGGGTCTACAGAAATTCCACCATTGGACACAATATGTCCTAGAAAAGCAACTTCTCTCAACCAGAACTCGCACTTACTTCGCTTGGCATACAGCTTATGTTCCCTGAGCTTCTGCAAAACCAATGTCAGATGTTCGGCATGCTCTTCTTCATTCTTGGAGTAGATCAAGATATCATCAATGAACACCACAACAAACTTATCCAAGAATTCCAAGAATACCTTGTTCATCAGATACATGAAGTAGGCAGGTGCATTAGTCAAACCAAAGGACATTACCGTATACTCATACAGGCCATACCGAGTAGTGAATGCAGTCTTAGGTATGTCAGAGTCACGAATCTTCAACTGATGATAACCTGAACGGAGATCAATCTTGGAAACACACAAGCACCTCTCAACTGATCAAATAAGTCATCAATTCTAGGCAACGGATACTTGTTCTTAATGGTGACCTCATTCAGTGACCGATAATCAACACACATCCTTTGACTACCATCTTTCTTATCAACAAAAATAACCGGGGCTCCCCAAGGTGAAGAACTAGGACGAATGAAACCTTTTTCTGACAGTTCTTTGATTTGTTTCTTAAGTTCTTCTAATTCTTTAACTCCCATTCTATATGGACGTTTAGCTATAGGTGCAGTACCAGGTAACAACTCAATGATAAATTCAATGTCACGGTCAGGCGGCATACCTGGCAACTCATCTGGAAACACATCTTCAAACTCATCCACCACTGAGTTATCCGGCTGCACTTCTTCTCTGAGCTGATGTATTGTGGCTTGTTGTTGCACTTGCAGAGCAACCTCAACTCGGACCTCATCTCCCTTTGGTGAAGTGACAGTTACAACCTTCTCCTTACACCCTATGTTCGTGTTGTATTTCTTCATCCAATCCATACCCAGGATAAGATCAATTCCGGCAGTATTTAGCACAGTAGGGGTTATCTCGAATTCTACCTCCCTTAATGAGACAGTAATCGGGAGACACTGAAGAGTAGCTTGCATAACACCACCCAGAGAAGAAACCATAATAGGATGTTTCATGACACTAAGGGGAATACCATGCTTTCTAACAAATGTGTGCGAAATGAAAGTATGCGAAGCACCAGAGTCAAAAAGAACTGTAGCGGGGATGGAGTCAATATTGAACGTACCCATCATGACCTCTGGAGTCTCCTGTGCCGTATCAACCGACACATGGTTCACCTTCCCGGTGCGAGGTGGCACTCTCTGCTGGTTGTTCTGCTTCTGGGAGGCTTGGGAATTCTGCTTCTCAGGACAATTGTAGGACAAGTGTCCTTCCTTGCCACAACGGAAACACTTGTTGGGGGCACCATTCTTCACTGGGATGTTGTTGGGAGCAGTCAGTTGTGGCGCCTGGTTGCCACCTTGTTGCTGGTACTGGGAACGCTGCTGGTTCTGGGAACGTCTTTGATTCTGGAAATTGTTCTTGAATCCAGACTGTCCCTGGAAACGTTGTTGCTGCTGAGGCTGCTGTTGGTTGTTACGGAAGCGGCTGTTGCTTCCAGACGACTGCCCTTGAAACTTTCTCTTCTTCTTCTTCTTCTCATCTATCTCACGGCGCTTGCTCTCGATGATCAAAGCTTTGTCCACCAACTGTTGGAAGTTGGCGAAAGTGTGGGAGAGCAACTGGTACTGGAGATGATCATTCAGTCCCTCCAAGAAGAGCTCTTGCTTCTTGGCATCATCTTCAACCTCTTTTGGAGCATACCGCGACAATTGGATGAACTTGTCACGGTACTCAGCAACTAGCATTCCTCCCTGCTTCAGAGAAAGAAACTCCTTCTTCTTCAGCTTCATCAACCCTGCAGGCACATGATGATTGCGGAACCGCTCACGGAATTGCCGCCAAGAGATGGGGTCGGCACGTCCAAAACGGAAAGACTCCCACCAATCCAGAGCAGCTCCCTGCAACTGCCCAGATGCATAGAGAACCTTCTCGACGTCGTTGCATTGGGCGATCTCCAGCTGCCTTTCTATTGCACGCAGCCAATCATCAGCTTGGAGAGGATCACTGGAATGATCGAAGGTGGGCGGGCGTCCCTTCAAGAATTCGCTTCTCTTGTCACGGGGTGGTGGAGGTGGGTTCCCATTGCCATTGTTTCGCTGCAGCAGTTGAATGTTCTGGGCCATCTGCTGCATCAGCTGTGTTTGCATCATCATCAGCTGCTCCATATTAGGCTGTGGCGAAGGTGGTGGTGGATTAGCATTTTCTTCAGAGGTACCATCACCCCTTGGGTTCCTCCTGGTGTGGGCCATCTGCTGTTCAAATCATTGAAGTGAGGTTTAGAATTCTTTTCCATTATAATAACACTTAGAAGACTAGAACAGGAAATTCCGGGCGCGATCCAACAATGGCAGAGTAGAAAAACAGTCATATCTGGAGTTTCCGAAGTCCAACAGAGACATGCTATACATGGTTGGAAAGCACGAGAAAATCTCAACAACTTTTATTCAGACCATCTCTCCAGATTCTGTCGCTAAGTTTATCAAAAACAGATTTTATTCGAAACCGCTTCAGGGTAACAGACAGCGCAGAAACTTTAAATTGTGACATTTGTTTCTCCCAGACCGTAACTGATATTGAGATGATTCTTGCGGCCAAAGAAAACTACAGAAGTCTAGTTTTTCACAAAAATTTCTCATGATTTTTGGTCGTATATAATTAAATAGGAAAAATTAACTAAGGCAGAGAGGTCTGAAAAACAGCACTGCTGGAAACTGAGATAATCAACCCAAACTATTATGCATTAATTCAAACCTATATAAAGAGATTTGCGGACATGCCCACAATCTCAGCACTCATTACAAACTCTAAATCAAGCATTGTTCATAAGGAAAAGCAATCTAGCACAAAAGTTCACAAGACACGAACTAGACCCGACTTGACTCAACTTGCGCTACTAGCGTCTCTTGCTACTAACTGGGGGTAACTCCTCTAGGGGTCAATGTCGGTGCGGGTGTGAGCATCTCCATGGTCTCCTCGGTTCCTTGGCGGTGATTCAGCTGGACACCTTGGTGATGGCGGAGGGGGTCCAACACCGAGTTGCCTGTTCAACTCATTCACCGCCCGGCTGAGCTTGTAGTTAGCTTCAGTCCTGGTGTTCAGCTCATCCAGTGTCTGGTCCAGAAAAGTGTTGGTCTGAGCCAAACATTCCAAGGCAGCGTGGAGTCGGGCGTTCACTTCTCCAAGTGGACCGGCGATACTGCAGTTAGCTTGGCCACTCTGACGGCGGGGAAGGTAGCGGTGCGTCTCCCACTTGATGATGTCCCAATTCTCGTGGCGGTGCACCATAAGAGCTTGTCGTGCGGCATCCTTGATGGCAGCAGCTTTGGAGAGTCGAATGGAGACAGCATAGTGGATATTCTTCACCTGGCTTCCCTCCTTGATGTACACCCTCGTCTCATAGTAGTTGGCGTAGTCAGGGTGCTTCCAGTGCTCCGTCTTGTACAGCACCGAGGCGTTGGGGTAGAAGCGGCGCACCAAGTCGAGAAGCAGCGGGTGGTAGTAGTCATCACCATGATGATCATAGTGAATCATTCCCACCCAGGGTTTTCCACCTTGGTCTCCATCATCGTCGCCATCGTCATCGGGGTCGTCGGAGTCATCCGAGTCGCCTCCATCATCTTTGTCATCAGGGTCGCCAGCACAATCCTGGTCACCCTGCGGCTCCACCTTCTCGGGTTCATCTTTCTGAGGGTCCTCCATAGGTACGTCTTCAGAGCTGTCTTCCAAGGGCTCTTCACTGGGCTCCTCTGGTCGGGATACACGTCCGCCAGAGATGAAGCACTGCAGGTACCTCTTAGGTGGCATGACACGCTTGCGAGCAGTGCGCTTAAGGTTGGCCATCTACAAGAGTTAAGATTAAGTCAAAATTTTGCAATGGACAAGGGTAGGATATCAGCAAAAACTTGTAGCAAATTAATATAACAAGTAAAAAGAGATAATAAAGTTAAGGGCTATCCAGTGCTAACTAGGCTTGCGTCCTACAGTCAACACGGCTCTGATACCAATTTGTCACACCCAATTTTAAGGATAAAATGGGATGCATAATCTTATGTGCGCCCAGAGATCAGTCACACACATAAGCCAACAAATTACATAAATTGTATCATAACCAATGTTTAATACATAGCGAATAATATCAAAGTCATTACACAGCGGAAAATAAAGATAACTCTCGCGGTAGCTCCATAGCACAGGGACGTCGACTGGTGAAGCACAAGTCTAGTAGTCCTCTGGGTAGTCCTCATCACTATCACCATCTGTTACCCATCCGGGATTTTTAACCGAGTATTGAAAAATAAACAAGCGTAAGTACATGTCGTACTCAACAAGACTAGCATGGGTTAATGAGGCTCAAAATGTTGACACGGTTTTAACAGCAGGTTGCTTTTAATTAATCATCCTTTTATGCAGTTGGATAGCAACAAATGAATAAGCCCATTCTCATGATCATAGTAAACATAATTAATGAGTAGCAATAAATAGATTTAGCAATAAGTAAGCGTCACCCCAAAAGAATAACTACTCCGTAAGACGTCCAAGGCCGCTCTTGACCGTGAGCTTGGCTAGTATACCAGTTTTACACTCTGCAGAGGTTGTGCACTTTCACTATGAGCCGTGATTCCCATTTGCTCGGGTTAATTACTCCCATAACACTACCAAGGTGAGTGAGCAGGGTCTCACTATGAAGTCTCTCAAAGAACTTCGCCTAACAAGTTAGGGCCGCTAAGAACCCGGCAAGCAGATGTAGAGCCCCCTTCTTCGTGGCACAAGGTCACACAGATTATACACACTCGGACAGGAGCCACACTATACCGAGTCGGCAGGTCCCATCACGCCTTTCGGTAACCTCTAACAAGCTAGAAAAAGTGCCCATACTTGGCTGAAACCAGAGCCATGTAGCCCTCATAGTTGCACTGTCAATCCCGGTGTCATACTTACAGATCATTATCAAAGGTGAAAGATTTTGAGCATCACAAAACTATGCTCGAATCCCCTAGTTCCCTGTTGCTAAAAGGCATCTTTTAATCATATTGCATAATCAATTAATCAAGTTTACATGATCATGATTCCCAAAAACGCACTAGCAACATTTACCATATGCATAATCCCATAGGTGGCAAGGAACAGGGTAACAATGCTAGGAAATAACTATGGTTAACAAGGAAGACACATGCAAATGCAATTATTTATTTGGTGAATAGGACAACAAGGATGATCCATACTAATACTTGCCTTGATCAGCAAACTCCTGGTGATCCGGGTTGTCGCAGTACTGATCTTGATCACCCACGTATGGCTCACCGTCTATACTCGATCCATCATAACAACACACACGCATACAGGGGCAATCATGCATTCAAACAAGAGTTTTCATTAGAACAGTACACCAACAGAGAGAAAATAAATTAAAAAGGTTATAAAACAAATCTACGAGTTGCTACGATCACATCGATATAAAGTTTGCGCAAATCGGATTTAAAACGAGGAAGATATGAATTTTACAAGATTTATAATAGAATAATAATAGATTAAATATAATATCGAATTTTCAGAGTGAAAAATATATGAAACAGTGGTACCATCAGATAGATTATGAAATTACGAATCTAACGCAATTTGAATCGTTCAAATCGGAGCTAAAACGTGGAAATTATAAATGAAACAATTTTGAATTCAAATCTGAAAACACATTTTCATATATACCGAAAATAAATACGCCTTCAAACGTAATCTACTGAATACGCTAAGGGCTGTGGGCTAAGCATTAAAAACTGCAGGGGGTTATACACTGGCCGAATCGGTATGGGCTGCTCTTCGGCCGTCCGATTCAAAATCAGCGGATCAGATTAAAAGAGAGGAGGGGTGGCGGTGCTCTCGGCCGGAAAACAGAGGCCGACGGCTACGCCATGGCCGGAGGGCCGCCGGAGAAGGCGAACTCGGCCTTCGATGCTTGAAATAGGTCGGGAAGGGTACCCATAGATCGGGAAGAGCATCGCAAGCTCACCTAGGGTGATTGGAAGGTCGGAAATCGACTCGGAGATAGCTCGCGGCATGATCCGGCGGACGGTGGATCTCTGCAACGGCGGCGGAGGCGTGTCAGTGCACAAATCGAAGTGGGAAAGTGCTCGGGAACTTCACAAGATCACAGCGAAGCTTCCTCAAAGGCTTACCGAGAGGAAATTGGTGGCGAATCGAGCTAATTGCTCGCGGCGGCGGCTACTCGGTTCTCGCGGGAGCTCGGCAGTGGCGGCGAGAAGAGGCGGCTAGGGTTAGGTGACGGCTACCGGGGTGGTGTGGCGCTGCTTAAATACTCCCGAGGTGTGACGACAATCTCGGAGATTGAAACAAACTCGAATAGCGGAGAAATCGGCTTCGGCCGTTTCTTCTCTGCTTCGGACTCTCGGCGCGGCGTCGAACTCGGCTTCGGCCGTTTTCTTTCTTGCCCACGTCAGACTCTCGGCGAGCAGCAGAGGGAAACAGGGGAGGGGCTGTCCTAGGGGTTCCACTGGTCGGTAGCACTGAGCGCGGGGTCGGGCTGGCAGTCACGGCAGAGGGACGCTTCGCACGCGCGTGCTCGGCCGCGGCGGATGAACACGGCAGCGGCGTCTCTGTTCGCGCGGCGAGGGAGGTGTAGAAGGAAGGGCTAACCCGTGGGTCCCACTCGTCAGTTAGATGGGGTAAGGGGAAGGGAGGGAGCAGGTCGGCCGAGCTGTCCTCGGGCCATCCGACCTGAGCCTGCTGGGGCCAGGGAGTGGAAAACAGGCCAAGCTGCTGCTCGGGCCAGAAAGGAGAGGGGAAGGGCTCTGCTCTATTTCCTTTTTCCATTTTCCAAAAGGATTTTCAAATTGGGTTTTGAAACATTTGAGAAATTCAAATAAGCTACAACAGTACAAAGAAGAAATGCTCCAGCATGAATGCATCATACATGTGTATGACCTAGGTTTGATTTTATATTTGAGAAAAATTATTATTTCCCTATATTGGAATGATCAATTAATTGCACAATTAAATAAATTTCTACTATTTAAAATAATGCAATTTTTCGGGTGTTACACACCGTATCAAGACCGGATGTCATGTTTAGTGTGTGCATGTGTGCTAGATATCAAGCATCTCCTAGAGAGAGTCATATGAAGGCCACAAAGAGGGTATTGAGATATTTGAAGCACACTCAAGATGTTGGATTGTGGTATCCCAAGGGTGCAAAATTTGAGTTGATTGGATATGCCGATGCGGACTATGGCGGTTGCAAAATAAATAGAAAGAGTACATCGGGCACATGTCAACTCTTGGGAAGATCTCTTGTCTCATGGTCATCAAAGAAGCAAAATAGCATATCACTCTCCACCGCCGAAGCCGAATATATTAGTGCAGGGAGTTGTTGTGCTCAAATCCTATGGATGACAGGCAACTTTGAGGGACTATGGAATTAACTTCAAGAAAGTGCCATTGTTTTGTGACAATAAGAGCGCTATCAAGTTAACTCAAAATCCGTTCAACATCAAAGAACCAAGCATATTGATGTAAGGCACCACTTTATCCGGGATCATCAACAAAAAGGTGACATTGACATTCAAAGTATTGGAACCGATGATCAATTGGCCGACATACTCACCAAGCCACTAGATGAGAAGAGGTTTTGCAAGCTTAGAAATGAATTGAATATTCTTGATTTCTCCAATATGAGTTGAGCTCACCCCACATATGTGACATGCCTCTACTCCGACAAAGCAAGGTAAAATTGTTTGACATTACATCATACTTGCTAGGACTTGTTTAGAGCATATAGACATATTCACCTCTTAGGAGCATTCATGGAAATTAAAATGTTCTTGATGGATATATGCTACCACTATTGCCTTGTTTGATTGTATGATCTACTGGTAACATATGACATGCATGTGTGCTTAATCCCCTAGTGTTCAAACTAGTTCATTAGCTCAAGGTGTATAACTTCACATGGGCAAGATAACCCCTAGTGGCGTGAAGAAGCTTGTCCTTGGATCAAACTTAGTTATATATCCTAGGAAAATGCACTAGATTGAGCCAAATTGAAAAATCAACTCTCTTTCCAAATCAAATGAACTTAACTAATTTCTCTTCACTAAAATGAACCTTTTTTTGTGCAATTGTTGACAAAGGGGGAGAGAAAGTTACAAAAGAAAGAGAAAGAGCGATGAACCATCATTAGGCCGATGATGGGAGAGCAATAGGCCAAAGGAAAGGGGTAATTAAAATTTTGAAGCACACAAGTAGGGGGAGCAATCACATATGCAAGTTGTTGCATTTGGATGTGCACTAATCATATGATTTCTCATTGCATTTGTATTTACTTTCTTATACATGCTTGTGTGGTGTATTGCTAGTAGTAGGATTTGAATGATGATTTGAACAACTAGCATGTGTAGGGTAACTAGTTGGTTGTATTTCTTCAAATGGTAATTAGAGCTTGCTTATAATGTGATCTCATGGTATGCTCTAGTATTTGTGACCTTCTAGTTACTAAGGTGCTAAGGAGGGTGTACATGGCAACTCCGATGGTATCACGCTTCAAAGGTCCATTCTATACACCTTAGCATCATTTTGGTAGAATTACTCTCTATTCAATACATATGTGTTAGCTTTCAATCCAAACTCGATGCACATATGTAGGGGGAGCCAATACTACCAAAATAGAACTTATGATGGTTGTCCAAATCCTTTCATGATCTACTCATGGACAAGCATGATAAGTTCAAAATCTTAATGCATATTTCTTTTGTAAAAGGTTGTCATCAATTACCAAAAAGGGGGAGATTGAAAGACCCTAGTTTGGTTTTGGTAATTGATGAAACCAAGTTACTAATCTAAGTGCTAAGTGTGTGTAGCCAAGAGTAGATTAGTGATATGGAGAAAGATGACATGAGCTCAAGTGAAGATCAAGATGAAATGATTAAGGAAAAAGAAAAGGACTTAAAGAAGGAAAGCTAGAGGCTAAGGTATATTCAAATAGGGCTTTTCTTTTAGTGATCAAGACTCCAAGTGGGAGTGATCGCATTTAGGATAGATAGCCGACTATCAAGGGGAGAACTAAGCTATTGGATTACTTTCAAGTGCTCTAGGTTGCATATCATATGCATTGATCTAACTAACCTAGAGAATCCCTTTGAAAACCCTTGAAAAATGTTTGCAAAATGCTAACACACTGTGCACAAGTGTAGAAGACCTTGAGTGTTAGCACATAGAAGCAAGGGGTGAGAAATAGACTTGAAAGGGGCTGTTTCCAGAGCATCGGACTGATAGTGGGCGTAGCGTCGGACCATTGATTCGGTCCGACGCCAGAGCTCTCAGTAAGCGTCGGACGCTCGTTTACCGAGCGTCGGACCATTGTGGCCTTCAGTCCGATGGTGCCGAGCAGCGAGGTGTGACGCGTGGCATGCTGAGGAGCGTCGGACGCTTGAGAAAAGTCCGACGGCGAGCGTCGGACGAAGTCCGACGATGATTTAGCGTTTTAAACCCTCTCTGGAAGCAGTCGAACGGGTGAAATCTTTAGTCCGACGCCTTCTTCGTGCAGAGTCCGACGGTGCTGAGAAACTGACTGTGTGGCGTCGGACTCTGGAGATTAGTCCGGTGCCTGAGCGTCCGACGGTAGTCAAACGCGCGAAACCAGTTGACCGTTGAGATCGGACGAACGTCGTTTAAACCTGTTGACACGTGGCGCACATCCGAGCGTCGGACACATTGTTTTAGTCCGACGGACTCAGTCCGACGATCGGTTCGACGGTATAAAAATGAGGTTAACGGCTGTTTCAGAGAGTGTAACGGCTAGGAGTTGGCTTGGGAGTATTTATACTCCCTCCCTGGTCACTTGGTGACTAGCTAGCACACTTGGATCATTGTCATACACTTTGTTGCATTCTAGCCTCCCACTCTCTCACTAGTTCATCATCTTGATCATCCTTGTGAGATTGAGTGATCCTCAAGTGCATCATTGCTTGTGTTTTGCATTCTAGAGCACTTGAGAGCAAGCCTCGGATTAGTTCTTATTCTCTTGAGACATTGCCGTGTCCCTAGACGGCTTGGAGGAGAAGAAGGTGTGAAGGAGCTTGGTGATTGTGCTTGCTCATACCCGGCGATTGTGAGGGGTTCTTGTGCCTTCCCCAAGCAGAGTGCTCAAAGGTAACTCTAGTGGATTGCTCGTCTTTGAGTTACTTCCTCCATGGTAGGTTCTTGTGGCGCCTAGTGTAGGCTCGGTGTCTGATACCGATTAGCCACCGAACCACCGGTTGAAGTCGACACAATGAGGACGTAGCGTGCCGGCAAGCACGTGAACCTCGGGGATAAATCTTGGTGTCTCTATTGATTTTCTCACCTTCGAGTGAGTGAATTATTGAATGTCCCGGTGATTGGCTTCTTCACAAGGCAAAGGTTATTCGACGATCATCTCTTTCTTATTCTTGTGCAAAGTAGCTTGTTCATTTATCTTGAGTAGTTGTGTAGTTGTTTAGCTTTTGCTAGCTCATTTGTGTGGATTAGAACTAAGGTTTAACTAGAATTGTGTAGGTGGCTTGCCTAGGTTTGTGGTTGCCTTAGCATTGCATTTATGGCCTCTTGTGGTTCTAATTACTTGATTAGTGGTTTGTAGAATTTTTATTTAGGCTATTCACCCCCCTCTAGCCATACTAGGACCTTTCAAAAACCTCCAGACCTGGTTGCACCCAACCAGGTCCAATATATATATATCCCCAACCCTATCCAAACCCTAATCCCCACCAATCCCATCCCTCCTCGCCGCCACCCGTGCTCCCTGGCCGGCTGCCATCGTGACCCGGCATGGGTGCGACGCCGCGCGGCGACCCGGCGCGTGCGTGACGCCGACCCGTCCCCGACTCGTGGTGCCGCCCCGACCTCATCCTCGTCCTCGTCGCCGCTGCTCTTTTCCGGGCAGGGCGGCCTCGCTTCCCTTCCCCAACCCACGGTGGAGCCGCCATTCCTTCCCCGGCCCTTTGCTTTGTAATACCTCTGGTATTACATTTAATTAATTTACCATGTCATCATATTTAATTTAACTGCCTGCATGTGATTGTGCTTAGGGGTCCTAGAGTGACTTGAATATGTTTGTGAATGATGGTGCAGTTGAACCCTTAATTGGAAATCAAAAACTAAATCAAAAAGAGAAATCAATTTAAGCCCTAATTTGATCCTAAAACCTAATTCAAAATCTATAAGGAATCTGATGAAAGTATCTTAATAAAAGTCATAGATCCTTTAAAATAGAACAACTTTGATTTTTGGAGATTTTGAAGTTATGCACTGGAAAATTGAATTAAACCCAAAATAGTCACTCGAAATTTAAATTTGAAACATCAATTTAAAAATTATCAAGAATCTGACAAAACATCCTTAATGAAAGTTGTAGAGCTCAACAATTAGAACAACTTTCATTTTTACAGATTTTCAAGTTCTGTGGAAAAGTTTGGAGAATTTTAGTGAATTGCAAATCAAATTCAAATTCAACTTTTACCCCCTTTTCTGTAATTTCACAATTTGGCCGAATTTGGCTAGGGTTCAAAAAGAAAAAATGTTGTACATGAAATTCTTCACAACTTTTATTTTTGGACATTCTCTGGTTGCCACACGAATTTGGGAGATTTGAATCAAATAGGGTTTGACTTGCGGCTCCTAGCTACAGTATAGAGGGGGGTCCCCTGCCGCGGCAGCGCCGCCGTACGCGCGTGTGCCGCGCCGTGCGCCGCGCCGTGTGCTGGCGCCGTCCGGCCGGCCTGGCCGCTGTCGTCACCGTGCAGGGTCGCCAATCCGTTCCTGTTCCACTGTTTAAAGCCGACGAGCCGCCCGTTTTTCTTCCTCTCCACCGGTCGCCCACGAGCTGCCTCGGTCTCGACCAAAATTCCCTCTCCTCCTGTTACCCTGGCCAAATTCATACCATAGCCAACCACACAGCTTACTTGCGCACCTTTTGCACCTATTTGTCTGAGTGTTAGTGCCTTGAGTGCGACGAGGTGCTTGTCGTCGTTCGTGCGGCCGGTCGGAGCGCCGCCGTCACCCATCCGACGTGTCTAGCCTTCTCGGGTAAGCTCTTCCCTTCGGGATGTCACGTTTTAGGCTCCTTGAATTGTCTAGATACTCATGCGTACGGTGGTCTGTCGTATTGTGTCCTAGGTTCGCCGGAACGGGGTGGTCGCTGTCGGTGAACGCCGCCGTGTGCGCTGTCGTCGTCAAGGCCGTCGCTCTGCTTCGCCTCGGCCTCAACCAGCTGCCGGTTTAGGTTCGTGGTGAGCTTTCGGATCTTCCCATGCCTGTTCCTTAAACCCTACCTTGCTCCTGTGGGCGGAACAGTGCCGCTGTGCCGTCGGGTCCGCCATGGACGAGCTTGAGCTCGTCGGAGGCGTTTAGGGCTAGGAGTATGTGCGCTAGGTGGTTCTCTAGGTGCATGGCTTCACTTTGACACGGTCGGGTCCGCCGTTGGGGTCGCCGGCGGTGAGGTCCGTGGTGGACCGACGCGGGCGCGCGCGTGGGAGGCGTGCGTGGGGTTAGGGAAGGAGCTGACAGGCGGGGTCCGCCTGTCAGCGTCCCCATTGGCGTCGGCGCGGGCGGGCTGGCTCAGGCGGACGAGCCGGGCCGGTCCGGCCGTTACTGGGCCGAGTGGGCTGTCTTCGGTTTTTCTTTTTCCAGAGCATTTAAGTTGATTTTCCTATTTATATTGTTGATGAATAGTGTAGCACTTTGATCTTTTTGTAGGAATATTTCTACTACGCCTAAAATCATAAAAAAATTTGTGGATGCTCTATGTAATGTGCACTATTTAATAAAAATATTGAATGTATGGTTTGAGTACTTTCTATTGGAGCCAAAAAATCTGTAAAATAATTGAAAAGTGCAACTTTGATGAATTTTAATTAATTCCCTGTTGATCCAAAAATCATGAAAATTTATTTGGTACTATTTTAGGTCAAGAGCTAACTGTGGGTAAAGTTTGGCAAGAAATGGAAATAGTTTAATTATCCATTAATTAAATGCTTGATTAATTGCTTAATAAAAGAAATGAAAATCTTAATCATTTAGGGTTGGATGTGATTTTTGGATTGATTGTGATTCTAGGTCAATCACCCTTATGACCTAGAGCATCATGTATGCGAGTTATCATGGCTAGTTTATGAGGTAGGGTTGTGTTCTAGTCATGTGTATTTATTATCGAATATTGCATGTCATTTCATGTCACATCATGCTAAGCATACATCATTGCATACGTGTAGTGACCGAGAATCCAGAGGTGAAAAGTGAAGCGACTACTGAGGACACTGCTCCTGAGTTTGTGCCAGGCTTTGATATCTATGGCACCGATCCTGACCTGACTCTCTACGCAATTCAAGGCAAGCCCCGGTGTATTTGCCCCTCCTTGTATTTAAAAATATTTTATCACTTGAGTTAATCTATTGCATTAGGTTAATAGGAGTTGAGTGATAACCTATTGATGCATTACCTTTCCTTGACCACTTACTACCCCGAGAACCTGATTTAATTAAGTGTTGAAAAATGCTTAGCCCTGCTTAATTGATTTAGATTTACATAAAATGCTATTTTGAACTATGATGATATGCAAAGAATGAATCATTAAAAGGGAAGGGTATTGTCTTCATTGTTGGCAGTGTACTTGGCCAGTCCATTGTCATCAATGGGGACGGGTTTTCCGGGTGGTGGTCATATGTTTGGGTTAGAGTCCCAACTTATCGTCGCCAATGGAAAAGGGATGTGAAAACTGGGTGGTCACCAGTGTATTTGGGTTAGTGTCCCATGCATGGTTTCCAATGGAAAGTATTAGGGACCATTCGTTGTCGGCCTGCTGTGATCGAGACTTTGCAACTAGCCACATACTCCGGGAAACCTATCTCCGGTAACTCTATTGCTTGAACCGACAACCACGCACTGCGAGTGGAGAGATGGCGAGAGTAGCATGTACCCTCGTGGCCGGCGTGCCTGGAGACGAGAGGAGTACTGTGCTCTTGGGTGGCGCAGGACCGGTTCAAGGATAGAAAAGTCATGGTAGACGGGGTTGGTATATGCAAGCTTAGGTGCTACATATGCAGTGTGGTTAGGGATCTCCAGTTGGGTACTAATTGATTCGAATTGTTGTTGCTCCTCGGTTATGGACACTTGATCCTCACACCTACATCGAAAAGTGGTTCAGAAGTAGGATGTTTTTGAGAATGAATAATTAATTGGATTTGAATGTTATATGTGAAAGAATTATGAATTGTTGATATTGATTATTAATAATGTTGAGTAAAATATTGAAAACAGGACCCGTAATACTTTTTTGCAAAATACCTTGACTCTTGCTAAAGCCTTACCTTGACTTCCTCAGCCTGCATTCCTGAGTCTCATTCCTTTTTCTTAGTCGGGTAAGTCTTGCGGAGTACCCTGTACTCAGGTTTTGTTAACCCCGTTGTAGGTAGTCAGCAGCAGGAGGTTTGTCTTACCCCTTGCTGTGTGACCATCATCCACGATAGCGAGGAAGAGTGAAGTGAACCCGTAGGCAGGATTCGTGTTACCATCTATCTTATTATGTTATGTTATTGTTCTACTGCTACTGCTACTATTTTAATTATGGTCTGTAATAACTGCACTTGAATTCCATTTGAACAACTGATTTGTAATCTAAGTACTATTTAATCTTCCGCACTTTTACTCTGATGTATTTTATTACGAAATGTTATAATTCTGTAATGGCTTCGCAATGGGATCCTGTCGGAGAAACGGGTGCTGATGTAACCCGGCAGAGCCTTCTAGATCATTTGGGACACGGGTCTGGCTATCAGAGGTCATTAGTGACAATGACAGGTGCCTGTAGGCCATATGATTTAGGCGGTTCTGTTACATGCTTCCTTCCCCAACCCGTGGAAGTCGTCGCCTCGGAAGGAGTCGCAGCAAGTCGACTACGTCTGGGACTGGGAAGAAGTCGTCGGTGCTTCCCGCAGCAAGTCAACGTCGCCTGGGAAGAAGTCATCGGTGCTTCCCTGCGGGGCCGCTGCGGGGCCGCCTGGGAAGGAGTCATGGGCGGGTTCGATGCCGCCGGAGTACGGCCTGCCCCGACCGCCCTGCTGGGAGATCTAGGTACCTCTCCTATACTCTTCTCAGCTTGTTTATAGCATCTTCTCTTCTTGTTTATGCACATTAATTTCATCAGCTTCGTTCTCAAATTTGTACAATTTCTTTTGTGCGAGGAATATTGAATTCGAGAAAGGTTTATATTTTGCATTCTTTTAGTTACGTATAACTTTCTATGCTTTGCGTATAACTTTCTATGCGCACTTTCTATGCACAATTAGGGAGCTAGATGTTGTTTCTAGGCATATATAGGTTTTTATGCGCCTGCTAAACTAAATTTTCTATGCACTGTTTCTATGTAAATTGTTTTTATTTTAGAATATTAATTTGTTCATCCAGAGATAATTTTGTGGGCTTGTATATATAAGTCTCTATGCTAAGGCTGAGAGATTTTTTATGAGATTGATTGACACTTTTTATGTATTTTTGAACTGCATGCTCCTGAGCCCTACCCGGCGTGTCGGTGACTACAACATCTTCCCACGTGGTGACTGTGATTTTTGGTCTGCTTTTCCATACGCAGCAAGAACGAAATGAAGAAGAGAGATGTTTTGTAAATAAGTTTATATGTAGTGTGTGTTTTGTATGTTTCTATACAAACTTGTGTCAAGAAACCTTTCTATGCAATGTTTTAACGTTTCTATGCAATGTTTCTCTATTAATTAAACACTATCACTGGTAAGTGTTGTATGGGTTGGGTGTGTGGGGGAGTTTCTATGCAAACTTGTGTCAAGAAAACCTTTCTATGCAATGTTTTAATGTTTATATACAATGTTTCTCTATTAATTAAACGGTTGGGTGTCGGGGGTAGTCTCTATGCAATTTTTAAACACTGTCAGTGGAAAGTGTTCCGTAGAATAGCCCCACGAAAGCTTGGTGTTGATGGGTTCTATATAGGTCGTTGAAGGTTTTTATACACCCATTTTATGAGTTTCTATGATGAGAACAATCATATGGTCTTTTCAAAATTCAAATTTTAAATTTTGAAGAGATTCTACGGATTCTATGCATGGCCATCGTGTGTGGGTTTCTATGCAATGTTTTTATGCCAAAGTGCTTGAGATTCTACGCTAAGATCGTTCACATCAACTAGTCACGAATCAAAATTCAAACTTTGGAAAAGAAGAGATCATCTCAACGTTTTTATGCTCACATTCATACGATTCTATGCTTTGTCGTTAGCATAAAACTTTATATCCTAAAGCGCAAATTTATGAATTTAAAACAAAATATCATAGCAACAAACTTTTTTATGCAACTTGGAAAGGTTTTTTTAAGCAGCAATAGAATAAAGTTTATTCATCCAGCCACTAAATTCTATGCAATGTTGGTGTCAAAACTTTTCTGCACATCTTGACCACTGATAATATGCATCCGCCATCACGTGTCAATAATTCAAATTTCAAAATTCAAATTTTGAAGAACACAAGATAGTCTCCATGTTTTCTATGTCATGCTCAAAGGATTCTATACTTAGACAAATGCATAAAACTCGGTATCAAAATGTGTAAATTTATGAATTTTAAAAATATTTTAAAACTATATTCACAATGGATCTTGAATCATGCAAAAAAACATCAGGAGTTCAATGGTGAAAACTGTTTTTGAATCGGATGCTTCGTTGATGAATTATCACGAAAAAACAGAGTAGATTGGATTGGGTTTACATACATGTACGCATGCATCATGTGTGTCAGCGTGCGTCAGATTCTGTCAAGTGAAGATTCCAGCTCGCGGAGAGGTTTTTATGCGGTGATGAATTGACTTTAATTCATCTGACCACTAGTTTTTATGCACCGTCGCGGCAAAAATCTTTCTGCGCAGTTCTGACATTGGTTTTTATGCATATGATCCGTGGGCTGGCTGGGGGTCCCAGTGGTCGGATTTGGTGGGCTGTCAGCTCGTGGGGTGGGGTTGCACGTGATCTGACTGGCTTGGTGGGTAAATGGCGGACCTGGGTGGCTGGCTGGGGCTTCCTATAAGCCAATGGAAGCCCAGGTCTCCCAATAGTCGCATCCTATATATATATATATATATATATATATATATATATATATATATATACTCCCGGGAGTAGTTACTCCCACCTTCAATAAACCACATTGTGTATGCGTGCATACTATTTTATCAGTTTGAGTATGTTTAGATATTCAATTTAAGATACTTCAAATCTTAGTATGTGAAATTTTTTCAACAGAGCCCATACTTTTAAATATATTAATAAAATGCCACTACAGTAGTATATTAAAAAGTATAACCATATACCATAGATAACAAAAAAGTATAACCACATACTACTCTAGATGATTTAGTATCACCATATACTTTATCTACGTGTATTTCTTCGGACCATAGATGATCTAAATCTAGAGATATAGACATGAGAGTAACTACTCCCTATATGGGAACGTATCGTATGGAAACCAATGCCACACAAATCTAATCCGATGGCTACAGGTGAGAGCGGTTATTTTAGCACTTAAACCCCCCACTCATCCCATCCTAAAGGTGGGTTATTTTAGCACTTAAACCCTCCACCTGTAGCCATCGGATTAGATTTGTGTGGCCTTGATTAGAGTTTTCATAGTTTGAAGAGGAGGTTGGTTTCCATAAGATACGTTTCCCCTCTCTCTCTCTCTCTCTATATATATATATATATGATGTTCTAGACTTTATTTTGGCGATGTTCGTGTAGGTTTAACACAAATACAGGTTTATTATGGGATAAATATTCGTTAAAAGATCTATTGAAATATATTCATGTGGGATCTTATTTTTAAAAATTTATTGTAAGGAATACAATGTTGCAATGCGATTTTAATTTTGATACTTGGCTTAGCAGATATAACTTTTTAGCTAAAAAGGATGAGATATACACTGATTTTAGTAATTTTGGAGGGGAGTGGAGGGGGAGGGGTGGTCTGCTGCCATCCCATCGGGTCGGACGGTAGCACTTCCCTCCTATTGGTGGTTCTAAGACCATTTTCACTGGTGTTTTGTAGAACCGTCACTGCGAAAGGCTAGTATAAATCACAATCTTCACAGATGTATCCTAGAAAACCACCACTACAAATGATTTATACTAGCGGTTTTCTTAAATAACCAACATCCATACTGGCAATTCCAGAACCATTTTATTGGTGTGTTTTGCACAGCAGCCACTGAAAAAGGTTAGTAAAATTCACGAGCATCACAGGCGTCTCCTAGAAAATCGTCACTACAAATCATTTACACTGGTTGTTTTCTTAAGAAAACTACCACAACAAATGGTTACCTAAAATTACAAATTGGGATAAAAAAAGGAAATTGGGCTCAAAAATAGCAAAAAAACTATTATGCAAGGACAGGCAGCCACCAGCCACACACAATTGTATATGCATATGCGACCCGTGGGAATCGAACTCAGCACCTGCATTGCACGTTATACCCCTTAACACTACACTGCAACCTCGATATATTTTGAAATTGAGATATGAATGGAGTTGTATTACCATCTGGGACTAAAGGTCCCCAGGCTATAAAAGCCTCTTATTCTTACTCTCCCATCAATTTTTTATCTCGTCTACTCGTCGTGCTGTGCGCGATCTCCGCGCATGCCACAACACCTTACCCGGCTAGTGTTCATCCGGCCACACCATTTTTCCCACCGTCGTTCGTCGCCGCCATGCCATTTGTCCTCGCCGTCGATAGAGGGCGTTGATCATTCTTCCACATCGTAAACATCATCATGTTCGTCCCCACCGTTTGTCCCTGCCACGCCTTTTGTCCATGTCATCAAGGGCGCTGTTCGTTCTTGGCACGTCGTGTCACACCTAATTTTAAGGATAAAATTGAATGCATAATTTTATGTGCGCTCAAGGATCAGTCACACACATAAGTCGACAAATAAAAGGTAATATCAAAAGACAATGCTCAAATATATAACGTAATAATAATTAGAAGATAACCTTAAGTAACAAACAGCAGAAGTACACTCCGATCTTCAGGTGTAGAAGCCAACTCCACAGGGACACAGCTGACTGGTTGATCACAAGCCTAACTATTGTTGATATAGCAAGAGTAAGCACATATCGTACTCAACAAATATAACATGGGGTTTATGAGGCTCAAAAAGTATAGACACGGTTTACAGTGGTCTGCTTTTAATAAGTTAAAGTTTTAATATTAATTTAGCATTAGTTATGGTTATCCCATTAACCCACATGTTCAGCATCATTGAATCCTTCCCATCACAACCCATGATCATCAATCCATCCACATCTCAGTCCATATGTCTCATCTTCTCCACTATTCTGTGAGTTTTTTGGGCTGCTCGTGACCGTGAGCATGACTGATATACCAGTTTTACACTCTGCAGAGGTTGTGCACTTTTACCATGAGTCGTGATTCCCAAGTGTTAGGGTTTGCAAGGCCCACACTACACTACCAAGGTGCATAACAGGGTCTCACTATGAAGTCTTTCAAAAGACTCCCCCTAACAAGTTAGTAGCCATCCAAGTATAAGCAGCTAGGCGAATGGAGGCCCTCTAACAAAGTGGTACAGTACACGCAGCATATACACACTTTGAGAGACAAGAAGCCATTCTGCAACCAAGGCTTTCCTTGAACGCCTTTCGGTAACCACTAACAAGCTAAAAAATGTCCTCTTACTTGACTAAAGCCAGAGGCATGTAACTCTCATGGTTGCACTGTATGTCACAGCTTTTGCTGATAGATTACTTCTTCAGGAGTGGAATCTAGAGTATCACAAAAACTATACTCTAGCCCCTTGAGTCCATGTTAAAAAGCAAGTTTTATCCTTTATTGCATAAGTCCATTAGTCAACATTAAGTTCATGATTCATTAGTTCAAGCACTAGCATGTACTACCCATATGCATAACATCCCATAGGTACAATAATGGGGATGGGGTCCCGATCTTCTGTCAGTTCAATGATAACTATCGATTTGGTCAGAGAGCGACACACCGATCTGGCTTCAGATCACAAAGACCCGAACCCTGCAACCTTAGCACCACGTCTCCTCTGGTTATCAACTGTGTCACAATCCGGTTGACCTCGCCGAGAAGGCTAATCCCTACTGCGAATCGAAGAACACAAGCAAGAACAAGATAAAACGTAACTCAAGTTAGGTGACAATTGCAGATATATAATTAAGATCTCAATGTGGGGTTTCACAAACCGATAACGGCGATTGTTCAATGACAGATTGATCTAAAGCAAAACCCAAACCCTAACGTAAGCAGAGGCTACTGAATATATAGGCTAAGGGGCGTCCAAGGACCCTACTCACGTCCTCAAGGAGTCCCGACACGTTACAAGGCCCAAACGGCCCAAAAGACGGCGACGCAGCGCCCTAGCAGATTCTGGATGTCAACTTGTTTTGATGATTCCCGTTGATTTCAAAGGTGTTTTGATGTGGGACCACTTCTATTGGCTTCCTTATGAAATTATCTTTCCAACCATATGTGGTTCGTCGAAAACGGAGTCCGTACGCGACCTGGGCGTGGCAGATTCTGGATGTCAACTTGTTTCGACGATTCCCATTGATTTCGAAGGTGTTTTGATGTGGGACCAGTTCTATTGGCTTTATTATGAAATTATCTTTCCAACCATATGTGGTTTATCAAAAACAGAGTCCGTACACGACCTGGGTGTCCGTTTTACTACCTACTGCTTCTGGAGCCCGAGATGGACTCGAACTTGACTTGGATTGGGCCTCCAACTTGGCTTGGACGTCTTTGCTTGACCCTTAAGGTGGTATCCAAGAAGGAGGACGTCCTTGGGCATCTCTTAGGTGCTCTCCATCATCTTGGGGCGTGTTCCCACTTGGGCCGGGGTCCCATGTGTGAATAACAAGCTCGCGATGTCGTCGTTGCACTAGGCAGAAACAGCGATAGAATGAATTGATGATTTCATGGCCTTTCTGACGTGATATTGAGTTGGAACCAGATCCATTTCAAACCCTATCAAACAAGCTTTCAATAAGAGCTCATTGACCTCAATCGCACTCCGGATGGATGAGTTATGACCTTTCCAATGAAGCACTGTCGGGCTACCGACGAACCGAAGGTTCAACTTTGATGAATTTGCACTTTGAGGCATATTTATACTTGCAAGCAAATAAAAATATGTACGTGTGGAACCAAGTGAATTGTACCAAAAATCATTATACAAATTTAGGAACGAAATCACCTTATAATCAATGGTCATATCCGAAGGTGTCATGTCCTTATCATCCTCCCCCTTCTTGACAACAAACCGTCCTTGGTTTGAGTTTAATTGGAGGACATGTTGGTAGTAGCCAAGGGTGCTCCCCTTCTTGTGACTGATCATTTTTCTTTACAACAAAACTAGGGGAACTCGACGTAACAAGATTATAGCTATTGGATCTCTCGGGCTGATCATATGGTTGGATAACAAGAGGAGATTTCAGATTGGAACAAATGTTGACACGATGCACCATATACTCTCCTTTACAATTATATTTGCCAATAAAGTGATATGTACATCTAGATAACCATGGCATTTCAGCATAATTTAATTTCTCCTCCAAACTACTCAGAGCACATAGTGTATTAAACTCAATATAACCCAAAGTATTTAAAGAAGACAACAATTTTAATTCATCTTTTTCAGTGGCAATGGAAAGCAATTTCTTATTTTCAGCACAAGTATTTTGTTTCAAAATAAAGGAATCTGTTTCCTTCGCAAGCCGTTGCATGGGAATAATCATAGTACTATCATACACCTCTTCTTTATCAAAAGAATCAATGGAACATTCATCGTGTGACACTAGTATAGAATTATTAGCATCATTGTTTGAAAATTTCAGCACATCTAGAGAGCCATTACCTGAGATATTTACCTGTTCTTTCTCAATCACCTTATCCTCTATTTTTGATTCATGCTGCAAAATTTTAGTTCCAACAAGAATAATAGGTGATGGATCTGAGTTTGTGAGCATCTCATTTTCTGTCACGTCATCCTCGCTCTTTTGTACATTGTCCTGCAAAATGTTAGGCATAGCAGGAGAAATAACAAGAGATTGATCTAGTTGTTGCACCTCATCATTTGAATTAACTAAAAGAGATGGATTAACAAAATTCGCTCTCATAAGATTTTTCACATCATTCCATGTGTGAGGTTTATCTGAAAAATTTAAAGATTCCCACCAAGTTGAAGCTAAATGTCTCAAAACACTAGATGCATTCTTGATCTTCCTCCGTTCACACATACTACATTGTGCAAAAATATTATCTATTTTCCTTTCGCACTCAATGTACTCATCAACACCAAAACCATCATAAGTAGGTGGGGAAGAAAGAATAGAACGACCTGCAGAAGGAGATGTAGTAGCAATAGTGTGTGCCTCATGCAACTTCGATGTCTCATATCGGTGAGTATTATAACCTGTCATTGTTAGCATCAAACACGAAAACACAGAAGTATATATTTTTCTATCAGCTACTAGGATGTGGTCAAGGAGCAAAGTCTCACACTCTCAAGAGTCTTACCAAGCTCTTACAAGATTCTTACCAACGCGTGCAAAGGATGGCTACCGGGTGGCTTGGTTGTGATACCTGTGAAGAAGTGACACCAAGGTTGCAAAGATCCTTTTCCGTACCGATCTGAAGTATTTATGTGGAGCTTGGGAGGCACAAAAAGAGAAATAATTTATATGTGGCACAAGTCAGTAACAGATAGCAATATTGAATAAATGTCCAGAGCACTTGTCCTAGTTGCTGGCCTATATGTGTCCCTAGCACGAGTTATGACAAACAAGAGAGTGAAACAAGGATGAAAGAAAACAAGTATGGAAGGTAGCAACGGATATGAACAAGGCAAAAATACTAAAAAAAATAGAGCTATCAGGTGTTCCTTATGTGCTCCATCTCTCTTTTGTTTTCTTTAACTATTTTCTTTTTTTCTTTTTTTGTCACCCCTTTTTTTTTTTGCTTTTGCTCTTTTGGTATTTTTTTCTCAGCAAGGAGCACACAAGAACAATCCACAAAAAAAAATTTTGAGCTCAATTGGATAAAAGATGTGGTTTATAGATAAACAGGATTATGCTCACAAAATTATGTCAAAATTTGTGGGCTCGAAAACTCAATTTTCCTGATCGAATTTTGCAATTCTAATTTTTGCGAACCCAGCCCCCTGGGTTGAAACGGATCTAAAATTTTCTGGCGTTCTTCGTAGATATAAATTTTGCCCTATTTCGAGTTCGGATGCAAAAGTTATCACTGTTTTATGGAAGGCAGTCCGAATCAGGGTTTT
This sequence comes from Eremochloa ophiuroides, assembly GCA_038502445.1. Taxonomy (NCBI): domain Eukaryota; kingdom Viridiplantae; phylum Streptophyta; class Magnoliopsida; order Poales; family Poaceae; genus Eremochloa; species Eremochloa ophiuroides. The sequence goes on along the minus strand of JAHLJS010000001.1, from coordinate 32,273,541 downwards.
ATGTGGACACAAGATGCAAACCGATGGTGATATGGAGCGGTGGCGAGCGGAGGGATCAACACAAACTAGAAACTAACACGATCTAAACCAGCAACAAGAACTCGACCTAGGACACAAACTCAATTCACTGCGGACTCTGAAACTGAAATATGCAAGGCTATGGCATGGAAGGGTTGTAGGACAGGAAACAAATATGGCGTTGGACTTGGGACGAAGGCAAAAACACTCAAACTAAGATAAATATGAACTTGACGGTATACCTGAAGCTCCGATTACCACATAATGGGGATGGGGTCCCGATCTTCCGTCAGTTCAATGATAACTATCGATTTGGTCGGAGAGCGACACCGATCTGGCTTCAGATCACAAAGACCCGAACCCAGCAACCTTAGCACCACATCTCCTCTGGTTATTAACTATGTCACAATCCGGTTGACCTCGCCAATAAGGCCAATCCCTGCTACGAATCGAAGAACACAAGCAAGAACAAGATAAATCGCAACTCAAGTGAAGTGACAATTGCAGATATATGATTAAAATCTCAATGTGGGGTTTCACAAACCGATAACGGCGACTGTTCAATGACAGATTGATTTAAAGCAAAATCCAAACCCTAACCTAAGTGGAGGCAACTGAATATATAGGCTAAGGGGCGTCCAAGGACCCCTACTCACATCCTCAAGGAGCCCCGACATGTGACAAGGCCCAAACGGCCCAAAAGACGACAACGCAGTGCCCTGGCAGATTCTAGACGTCAACTTGTTTCGATGATTTCCATTGATTTCGAAGGTGTTTTGATGTGGGACCACTTCTATTGGCTTCCTTATGAAATTATCTTTCCAACCATATGTGGTTTGTCGAAAACGGAGTTCGTACGCGACCTGGGTGTGGCAGATTCTGGACATCAACTTGTTTCGACAATTCCTAGTGATTTCGAAGGTGTTTTGATGTGGGACCACTTCTATTGGCTTCCTTATGTAATTATCTTTCCAACCATATATTGTTCGTCAAAAACAGAGTCCGTACGCGACCTGGGCGTCTATTTTACTACATACTGCTCCTGGAGCCCGAGATGGACTCGAACTTGACTTAGATTAGTCCTCCAACTTGGATTGGACGTCTTTGCTTGACCCTTAAGGTGGTAGCCAATGAGGAGGATGTCCTTGGTGTCACACCCAATTTTAAGGATAAAATGGGATGCATAATCTTATGTGCGCCCAGAGATCAGTCACACACATAAGCCAACAAATTACATAAATTGTATCATAACCAATGTTTAATATATAGCGAATAATATCAAAGTCATTACACAGCGGAAAATAAAGATAACTCTCGCGGTAGCTCCATAGCACAGGGACGTCGACTGCTGAAGCACAAGTCTAGTAATCCTCTGGGTAGTCCTCATCACTATCACCATCTGTTACCCATCCGGGATTTTTAACCGAGTAATGAAAAATAAACAAGCGTAAGTACATGTCGTACTCAACAAGTCTAGCATGGGTTAATGAGGCTCAAAAGGTTGACACGGTTTTAACAGCAGGTTGCTTTTAATTAATCATCCTTTTATGCAGTTGAATAGCAACAAATGAATAAGCCCATTCTCATGATCATAGTAAACATAATTAATGAGTAGCAATAAACAGATTTAGCAATAAGTAAGCATCACCCCAAAAGAATAACTACTCCGTAAGACGTCCAAGGCCGCTCTTGACCGTGAGCTCGGCTAGTATACCAGTTTTACACTCTGCAGAGGTTGTGCACTTTCACTATGAGCCGTGATTCCCATTTGCTCGGGTTAATTACTCCCATAACACTACCAAGGTGAGTGAGCAGGGTTTCACTATGAAGTCTTTCAAAGAGCTTCGCCTAACAAGTTAGGGCCGCTAGGAACCCGGCAAGCAGATGTAGAGCCCCCCTTCTTCGTGGCACAAGGTCACGCAGATTATACACACTCGGACAGGAGCCGCACTATACCCGAGTCGGCAGGTCCCATCACGCCTTCCGGTAACCTCTAACAAGCTAGAAAAAGTGCCCATACTTGACTAAAACTAGAGCCATGTAGCCCTCATAGTTGCACTGTCAATCCCGGTGTCATACTTACAGATCATTATCAAAGGTGAAGGATTTTGAGCATCACAAAACTATGCTCGAATCCCCTAGTTCCCTGTTGCTAAAAGGCATCTTTTAATCATATTGCATAATCAATTAATCAAGTTTACATGATCATGATTCCCAAAAACGCACTAGCAACATTTACCATACGCATAATCCCATAAGTGGCAAGGAACAGGGTAACAATGCTAGGAAATAAATATGGTTAACAAGGGAGACACATGCAAATGCAATTATTTATTTGGTGAATAGGACAACAAGGATGATCCATACTAATACTTGCCTTGATCAGCAAACTCCTGGTGATCCGGGTTGTCACAGTACTGATCTTGATCACCCACGTAAAGCTCACCGTCTATACTCGATCCATCATAACAACACACACGCATACAGGGGCAATCATGCATACAAACAAGAGTTTTCATTAGAACAGTACACCAACAAAAGGTTATAAAACAAATCTACACGTTGCTACGATCACATCGATATAAAGTTTGCGCAAATCGGATTTAAAACGAGGAAGATATGAATTTTACAAGGTTTATAATAGAATAATAATAGATTAAATATAATCTCGAATTTTCAAAGTTGAAAATATATGAAACAGTGGTACCATCAGATAGATTATGAAATTACGAATCTAATGCAATTTGAATCGTTCAAATCGGATCTAAAACAAGTAAATTATGATCAAAGGAAGTTTAGTGGCAAATCTGTAAATAATAGAAAACACATTTGCTAAACACCGGGAGAAAATACGTTTTCTAAATTGAAAAGCGCAAATCACAGAATACGCTAAGGGATCGCGGGTTTAGCATTAAAAAATGCAGGGGGTTATACGCTGGCCGAATCGGTACGGGCTGCTCTTCGGCCGTCCGATTCAAAATCGGCGGATCAGATTAAAAGAAGGGAGGGGTGGCTGTGCTCTCGGCCGGAAAACAGAGGCCGACGGCAGCGCCATGGCCGGAAGGCCGCCGGAGAAGGCGAACTCGGCCTTTGATGCATGAAATAGGTCGGGAAGGGTACCCATAGATCGGGAAGAGCAACGCAAGCTCACCTAGGGTGATGGGACGGTCAGAAATCGACTCGGAGATAGCTCGCGGCGTGATCCGGCGGACGGTGGATCTCTGCAACGGCGGCGGAGGCGTGTCAGTGCCCAAATCGAAGGGGGAAAGTGCTCGGGAACTTCACAAGATCACAGCGAAGCTCCTCAAAGGCTTACCGAGAGGAATTGGTGGCGAATCGAGCCAATTGCTCGCGGCGACGGCTGCTCGGTTCTCGCGGGAGCTCGGCAGTGGCGGCGAGAAGAGGCGGCTAGGGTTAGGTGACGGCTACGGAGGGGTGTGGCGCTGCTTAAATACTCCCGAGGTGTGGCGTCAATCTCGGAGATTGAAACAAACTCGGCGAGCGGAGAAATCGGCTTTGGCCGTTTCTTCTCTGCTTCGGACTCTCGGCGCGGCGACGAACTCGGCTTCGGCTGTTTTCTTTCTTGCCCGCGTCGGACTCTCGGCGAGCAGCAGAGGGAAACAGGGGAGGGGCTGTTCTGTGGGTCCACAGGTCGGTAGCACCGAGCACTGGGGTCGGGCTGGCAGTCACGGCAGAGGGACGCTTCGCGCGCGTTCGGCCGCGGTGGATGAACACGGCAGCGGCGTCTCTGTTCGCGCGGCGGGGGAGGTGGAGAAGGAAGGGCTGACCCGTGGGTCCCGCTCGACAGTCAGAGGGGGTAAGGGGAAGGGAGGGAGCAGGTCGGCCGAGCTGTCCTCGGGCCATCCGACCTGGGCCTGGTAGGGCCAGGGAGTGGAAAACAGGCCAAGCTGCTGCTCGGGCCAGAAAGGAGAGGGGAAAGGCTCTGCTCTATTTCCTTTTTCCATTTTCCAAAAGGATTTTCAAATTGGGTTTTGAAACATTTGAGAAATTCAAATAAGCTACAACAGTACAAAGAAGAAATGCTCCAGCATGAATGCATCATACATGTGTATGACCTAGGTTTGATTTTATATTTGAGAAAAATTATTATTTCCCTATATTGGAATGATCAATTAATTGCACAATTAAATAAATTTCTACTATTTAAAAGAATGCAATTTTTCGGGTGTTACAATTCTACCCTCCTTAAAAATAATCTCGTCCTCGAGATTTAGTTGGTGCTTACTCAAACAACTCCGGGTACTTTTCTCTGAGATCTTCCTCTCTTTCCCAAGTTGCTTCTTCCTCAGAGTACCGATGCCACTGCACCTTGCACATCTTTATAACCCGACTTCTTGTAACTCTTTCTGCGGTCTCCAAAATTTTCACTAGATGTTCCTCATAAGTGAGACCCTTCTTGAAAACTATTTTCTTGACAGGAACCTGCTCTTCCGGTACTATCAAACTCTTTCTCAATTGAGATATGTGGAACACATCATGAACACCGGGCAAACTTTCCGGAAGTTCTAGCTGATATGCCACTTCTCCACGTCTCTCTAGGATCTTGAAAGGACCAATATACCTTGGTGCCAATTTTCCTTTGCTGTTGAACCTTTTCACACTTCTCATCGGGGACACTTTAAGATATACATAGTCTCCTACATTAAAAGCTAGTTCTCTTCTCCGTGTATCGGAATAGCTCTTCTGTCTAGATTGTGCTATTCTCAAGTTCTCTCTTATTGTCTGGACCTGCTCCTCTGCATCTCTCAACACATCCGGTCCAAACACTTGACTTTCTCCAGTTTGATTCCAAAACAAGGGTGTCCTGCACTTGCATCCATACAATGCTTCGAAGGGTGCCATCTTGAGACTTTTCTGGTAACTATTATTATAAGAGAACTCCGCATACGGCAGACTCTTATCCCAACTTGTTCCATACTGTAAAGCACAAGCTCTCAACATATCTTCCAAAATCTGATTAATCCGTTCAGTTTGACCGTCAGTCTGAGGATGATATGCAGAACTGAAATTCAGCTTAGTACCTAGAGACTCATGTATCTTTTGCCAGAAATGTGAGGTGAATTGAGTGCCCCTATCAGACACAATTTTCTTTGGAACTCCATGCAGACACACTATTCTCTCCATATACAACTCTGCTAGTTTAGGACCTCCATAAGTGGTCTTGACTGGAAGGAAATGAGCTACTTTAGTCAGTCGATCCACAACTACCCAGATTGAATCATAACCTCTCTGAGTACATGGCAATCCAACTATGAAGTCCATACCGACTTCTTCCCACTTCCACTCAGGTATCTTTAGTGGTTGTAGCAATCCTGCAGGTCTCTGGTGTTCAGCTTTAACTCTCTGATAGGTATCACATATAGCCACATATTCTGCTACATCACGCTTCAGTCCAACCCACCAATATTTTTCCTTCAGAACCAAATACATCTTGGTACTTCCTGAGTGTATAGAATATGCTGACTCATGAGCTTCACGCAGTATAGCGTCTCGGATGAATTTCACTTCAGGTACACAGAGTCTCTTCCCAAACCATAAGGTTCCATTCTCATCTAGCCTAAATCCGGGTGATTTTCCAACCACAATGTTCTCTGCTATTTCTTTGAGCTTCTCATCTTCCAACTGAGCCTTTCGTATCTCTTGTTCTAGTGTGGGTTCAACCTCCATCTCAATAGCATTGATCACAATTTCCAAGTTGAGACGCTCCATCTCTGCACACAACTCTGCTGGAATAGTGGTTGTTCGAATCTCATTAGCATAACTTTTTCTACTAAGAGCATCGGCCACAACATTTGCTTTGCCTGGATGATAATGCAATTCCAGGTCATAATCCTTTATCAATTCCAGCCAACGACGTTGCCTCAAATTCAACTCTGACTGGGTGAAGATATACTTCAAGCTCTTATGATCTGTATAGATGTCACACTTATGACCAATCAGATAATGCCTCCATAACTTCAGAGCGTGAATCACAGCTGCTAGCTCCAAATCATGAGTAGGATAATTCAACTCATGCTTCCTCAACTGTCTCGATGCATATGCTACGACTCTTCCTTCTTGCATGAGAACACAACCAAGACCTAGGCGGGAAGCATCACAATAGATAGAGAACTTCTTACTCAGATCCGGCAAAACCAACACTGGGGCTGTTGTCAATCTCTTCTTCAATTCTTCAAAACTAGCTTGGCACTTCTCAGACCACACAAACTTGGCATTCTTCTCTAGCAAGGAAGTCATTGGCTTCGCAAGCTTGGAGAATCCTTCATTGAACCTTCGGTAGTAACCAGCTAAACCAAGAAAACTACGAATGCCAGTCACATCAGTTGGCGGCTTCCAATTCAACACGTCTGCCACCTTACTTGGGTCTACAGAAATTCCACAATTGGACACAATATGTCCTAGAAAAGCAACTTCTCTCAACCAGAACTCGCACTTACTTCGCTTGGCATACAGCTTATGTTCCCTGAGCTTCTGCAAAACCAATGTCAGATGTTCGGCATGCTCTTCTTCATTCTTGGAGTAGATCAAGATATCATCAATGAACACCACAACAAACTTATCCAAGAATTCCATGAATACCTTGTTCATCAGATACATGAAGTAGGCAGGTGCATTAGTCAAACCAAAGGACATTACCGTATACTCATACAGTCCATACCGAGTAGTGAATGCAGTCTTAGGTATGTCAGAGTCACGAATCTTCAACTGATGATAACCTGAACGGAGATCAATCTTGGAAAACACACAAGCACCTCTCAACTGATCAAATAAGTCATCAATTCTAGGCAACGGATACTTGTTCTTAATGGTGACCTCATTCAGTGACCTATAATCAACACACATCCTTTGACTACCATCTTTCTTATCAACAAAAATAACCGGGGCTCCCCAAGGTGAAGAACTAGGACGAATGAAACCTTTTTCTGACAGTTCTTTGATTTGTTTCTTAAGTTCTTCTAATTCTTTAACTCCCATTCTATATGGACGTTTAGCTATAGGTGCAGTACCAGGTAACAACTCAATGATAAATTCAATGTCACGGTCAGGCGGCATACCTGGCAACTCATCTGGAAACACATCTTCAAACTCATCCACCACTGAGTTATCCGGCTGCACTTCTTCTCTGAGCTGATGTACTGTGGCTTGTTGTTGCACTTGCAGAGCAACCTCAACTCGGACCTCATCTCCCTTTGGTGAAGTGACAGTTACAACCTTCTCCTTACACCCTATGTTCGTGTTGTATTTCTTCATCCAATCCATACCCAGGATAAGATCAATTCCGGCAGTATTTAGCACAGTAGGGGTTATCTCGAATTCTACCTCCCTTAATGAGACAGTAATTGGGAGACACTGAAGAGTAGCTTGCATAACACCACTCGGAGAAGAAACCATAATAGGATGTTTCATGACACTAAGGGGAATACCATGCTTTCTAACAAATGTGTGCGAAATGAAAGTATGCGAAGCACCAGAGTCAAAAAGAACTGTAGCGGGGATGGAGTCAATATTGAACGTACCCATCATGACCTCTGGAGTCTCCTGTACCGTATCAACCGACACATGGTTCACCTTCCCGGTGCGAGGTGGCACTCTCTGCTGGTTGTTCTGCTTCTGGGAGGCTTGGGAATTCTGCTTCTCAGGACAATTGTAGGACAAGTGTCCTTCCTTGCCACAACGGAAACACTTGTTGGGGGCACCATTCTTCACTGGGATGTTGTTGGGAGCAGTCAGTTGTGGCGCCTGGTTGCCACCTTGTTGCTGGTACTGGGAACGCTGCTGGTTCTGGGAACGTCTTTGATTCTGGAAATTGTTCTTGAATCCAGACTGTCCCTGGAAACGTTGTTGCTGCTGAGGCTGCTGTTGGTTGTTACGGAAGCGGCTGTTGCTTCCAGACGACTGCCCTTGAAACTTCCTCTTCTTCTTCTTCTTCTCATCTATCTCACGGCGCTTGCTCTCGATGATCAAAGCTTTGTCCACCAACTGTTGGAAGTTGGCGAAAGTGTGGGAGAGCAACTGGTACTGGAGATGATCATTCAGTCCCTCCAAGAAGAGCTCTTGCTTCTTGGCATCATCTTCAACCTCTTTTGGAGCATACCGCGACAATTGGATGAACTTGTCACGGTACTCAGCAACTAGCATTCCTCCCTGCTTCAGAGAAAGAAACTCCTTCTTCTTCAGCTTCATCAACCCTGCAGGCACATGATGATTGCGGAACCGCTCACGGAATTGCCGCCAAGAGATGGGGTCGGCACGTCCAAAACGGAAAGACTCCCACCAATCCAGAGCAGCTCCCTGCAACTGCCCAGATGCATAGAGAACCTTCTCGACGTCGTTGCATTGGGCGATCTCCAGCTGCCTTTCTATTGCACGCAGCCAATCATCAGCTTGGAGAGGATCACTGGAATGATCGAAGGTGGGCGGGCGTCCCTTCAAGAATTCGCTTCTCTTGTCACGGGGTGGTGGAGGTGGGTTCCCATTGCCATTGTTTCGCTGCAGCAGTTGAATGTTCTGGGCCATCTGCTGCATCAGCTGTGTTTGCATCATCATCAGCTGCTCCATATTAGGCTGTGGCGAAGGTGGTGGTGGATTAGCATTTTCTTCAGAGGTACCATCACCCCTTGGGTTCCTCCTGGTGTGGGCCATCTGCTGTTCAAATCATTGAAGTGAGGTTTAGAATTCTTTTCCATTATAATAACACTTAGAAGACTAGAACAGGAAATTCCGGGCGCGATCCAACAATGGCAGAGTAGAAAAACAGTCATATCTGGAGTTTCCGAAGTCCAACAGAGACATGCTATACATGGTTGGAAAGCACGAGAAAATCTCAACAACTTTTATTCAGACCATCTCTCCAGATTCTGTCGCTAAGTTTATCAAAAACAGATTTTATTCGAAACCGCTTCAGGGTAACAGACAGCGCAGAAACTTTAAATTGTGACATTTGTTTCTCCCAGACCGTAACTGATATTGAGATGATTCTTGCGGCCAAAGAAAACTACAGAAGTCTAGTTTTTCACAAAAATTTCTCATGATTTTTGGTCGTATATAATTAAATAGGAAAAATTAACTAAGGCAGAGAGGTCTGAAAAACAGCACTGCTGGAAACTGAGATAATCAACCCAAACTATTATGCATTAATTCAAACCTATATAAAGAGATTTGCGGACATGCCCACAATCTCAGCACTCATTACAAACTCTAAATCAAGCATTGTTCATAAGGAAAAGCAATCTAGCACAAAAGTTCACAAGACACGAACTAGACCCGACTTGACTCAACTTGCGCTACTAGCGTCTCTTGCTACTAACTGGGGGTAACTCCTCTAGGGGTCAATGTCGGTGCGGGTGTGAGCATCTCCATGGTCTCCTCGGTTCCTTGGCGGTGATTCAGCTGGACACCTTGGTGATGGCGGAGGGGGTCCAACACCGAGTTGCCTGTTCAACTCATTCACCGCCCGGCTGAGCTTGTAGTTAGCTTCAGTCCTGGTGTTCAGCTCATCCAGTGTCTGGTCCAGAAAAGTGTTGGTCTGAGCCAAACATTCCAAGGCAGCGTGGAGTCGGGCGTTCACTTCTCCAAGTGGACCGGCGATACTGCAGTTAGCTTGGCCACTCTGACGGCGGGGAAGGTAGCGGTGCGTCTCCCACTTGATGATGTCCCAATTCTCGTGGCGGTGCACCATAAGAGCTTGTCGTGTGGCATCCTTGATGGCGGCAGCTTTGGAGAGTCGAATGGAGACAGCATAGTGGATATTCTTCACCTGGCTTCCCTCCTTGATGTACACCCTCGTCTCATAGTAGTTGGCGTAGTCAGGGTGCTTCCAGTGCTCCGTCTTGTACAGCACCGAGGCGTTGGGGTAGAAGCGGCGCACCAAGTCGAGAAGCAGCGGGTGGTAGTAGTCATCACCATGATGATCATAATGAATCATTCCCACCCAGGGTTTTCCACCTTGGTCTCCATCATCGTCGCCATCGTCATCGGGGTCGTCGGAGTCATCCGAGTCGCCTCCATCATCTTTGTCATCAGGGTCGCCAGCACAATCCTGGTCACCCTGCGGCTCCACCTTCTCGGGTTCATCTTTCTGAGGGTCCTCCATAGGTACGTCTTCAGAGCTGTCTTCCAAGGGCTCTTCACTGGGCTCCTCTACGGGCACCTCCTGCTGGGGCTCCTCCACTGGTACGTCTTCCACGGGTACCTCTGGTCGGGAAACACGCCCGCCAGAGATGAAGCGCTGCAGGTACCTCTTAGGTGGCAAGACACGCTTGCGAGCAGTGCGCTTAAGGTTGGCCATCTACAAGAATTAAGATTAAGTCAAAATTTTGCAATGGACAAGGGTAGGATATCAGCAAAAACTTGTAGCAAATTAATATAACAAGTAAAAAGAGATAATAAAGCTAAGGGCTATCCAGTGCTAACTAGGCTTGCGTCCTACAGTCAACACGGCTTTGATACCAATTTGTCACACCCAATTTCAAGGATAAAATGGGATGCATAATCTTATGTGCGCCCAGAGATCAGTCACACACATAAGCCAACAAATTACATAAATTGTATCATAACCAATGTTTAATATATAGCGAATAATATCAAAGTCATTACACAGCGGAAAATAAAGATAACTCTCGCGGTAGCTCCATAGCACAGGGACGTCGACAGGTGAAGCACAAGTCTAGTAATCCTCTGGGTAGTCCTCATCACTATCACCATCTGTTACCCATCCGGGATTTTTAACCGAGTAATGAAAAATAAACAAGCGTAAGTACATGTCGTACTCAACAAGTCTAGCATGGGTTAATGAGGCTCAAAAGGTTGACATGGTTTTAACAGTAGGTTGCTTTTAATTAATCATCCTTTTATGCAGTTGAATAGCAACAAATGAATAAGCCCATTCTCATGATCATAGTAAACATAATTAATGAGTAGCAATAAACAGATTTAGCAATAAGTAAGCATCACCCCAAAAGAATAACTACTCCGTAAGACGTCCAAGGCCGCTCTTGACCGTGAGCTCGGCTAGTATACCAGTTTTACACTCTGCAGAGGTTGTGCACTTTCACTATGAGCCGTGATTCCCATTTGCTCGGGTTAATTACTCCCATAACACTACCAAGGTGAGTGAGCAGGGTTTCACTATGAAGTCTTTCAAAGAACTTTGCCTAACAAGTTAGGGCCGCTAGGAACCCGGCAAGCAGATGTAGAGCCCCCCTTCTTCGTGGCACAAGGTCACGCAGATTATACACACTCGGAGAGGAGCCGCACTATACCCGAGTCGGCAGGTCCCATCACGCCTTCCGGTAACCTCTAACAAGCTAGAAAAAGTGCCCATACTTGACTAAAACCAGAGCCATGTAGCCCTCATAGTTACACTGTCAATCCCGGTGTCATACTTACAGATCATTATCAAAGGTGAAGGATTTTGAGCATCACAAAACTATGCTCGAATCCCCTAGTTCCCTGTTGCTAAAAGGCATCTTTTAATCATATTGCATAATCAATTAATCAAGTTTACATGATCATGATTCCCAAAAACGCACTAGCAACATTTACCATATGCATAATCCCATAGGTGGCAAGGAACAGGGTAACAATGCTAGGAAATAACTATGGTTAACAAGGGAGACACATGCAAATGCAATTATTTATTTGGTGAATAGGACAACAAGGATGATCCATACTAATACTTGCCTTGATCAGCAAACTCCTGGTGATCCGGGTTGTCGCAGTACTGATCTTGATCACCCACGTAAAGCTCACCGTCTATACTCGATCCATCATAACAACACACACGCATACAGGGGCAATCATGCATACAAACAAGAGTTTTCATTAGAACAGTACACCAACAAAAGGTTATAAAACAAATCTACACGTTGCTACGATCACATCGATATAAAGTTTGCACAAATCGGATTTAAAACGAGGAAGATATGAATTTTACAAGGTTTATAATAGAATAATAATAGATTAAATATAATCTCAAATTTTCAAAGTTGAAAATATATGAAACAGTGGTACCATCAGATAGATTATGAAATTACGAATCTAACGCAATTTGAATCGTTCAAATCGGATCTAAAACAAGTAAATTATGATCAAAGGAAGTTTAGTGGCAAATCTGTAAATAATAGAAAACACATTTTCTAAACACCGGGAGAAAATACGTTTTCTAAATTGAAAAGCGCAAATCACAGAATACGCTAAGGGATCGCGGGTTTAGCATTAAAAACTGCAGGGGGTTATACGCTGGCCGAATCGGTACGGGCTGCTCTTCGGCCGTCCGATTCAAAATCGGCGGATCAGATTAAAAGAGGGGAGGGGTGGCTGTGCTCTCAGCCGGAAAACAGAGGCCGACGGCAGCGCCATGGCCGGAAGGCCGCCGGAGAAGGCGAACTCGGCCTTTGATGCATGAAATAGGTCGGGAAGGGTACCCATAGATCGGGAAGAGCATCGCAAGCTCACCTAGGGTGATGGGACGGTCAGAAATCGACTCGGAGATAGCTCGTGGCGTGATCCGGCGGACGGTGGATCTCTGCAACGGCGGCGGAGGCGTGTCAGTGCCCAAATCGAAGGGGGAAAGTGCTCGGGAACTTCACAAGATCACAGCGAAGCTCCTCAAAGGCTTACCGAGAGGAATTGGTGGCGAATCGAGCCAATTGCTCGCGGCGGCGGCTGCTCGGTTCTCGCGGGAGCTCGGCAATGGCGGCGAGAAGAGGCGGCTAGGGTTAGGTGACGGCTACGGGGGGGTGTGGCGCTGCTTAAATACTCCCAAGGTGTGGCGTCAATCTCGGAGATTGAAACAAACTCGGCAAGCGGAGAAATCGGCTTCGGCCGTTTCTTCTCTGCTTCGGACTCTCGGCGCGGCGACGAACTCGGCTTCGGCCGTTTTCTTTCTTGCCCGCGTCGGACTCTCGGCGAGCAGCAGAGGGAAACAGGGGAGGGGCTGTTCTGTGGGTCCACAGGTCGGTAGCACCGAGCGCTGGGGTCGGGCTGGCAGTCACGGCAGAGGGACGCTTCGCGCGCGTTCGGCCGCGGTGGATGAACACGGCAGCAGCGTCTCTGTTCGCGCGGCGGGGGAGGTGGAGAAGGAAGGGCTGACCCGTGGGTCCCGCTTGACAGTCAGAGGGGGTAAGGGGAAGGGAGGGAGCAGGTCGGCCGAGCTGTCCTCGGGCCATCCGACCTGGGCCTGGTAGGGCCAGGGAGTGGAAAACAGGCCAAGCTGCTGCTCGGGCCAGAAAGGAGAGGGGAAGGGCTCTGCTCTATTTCCTTTTTCCATTTTCCAAAAGGATTTTCAAATTGGGTTTTGAAACATTTGAGAAATTCAAATAAGCTACAACAGTACAAAGAAGAAATGCTCCAGCATGAATGCATCACACATGTGTATGACCTAGGTTTGATTTTATATTTGAGAAAAATTATTATTTCCCTATATTGGAATGTTCAATTAATTGCACAATTAAATAAATTTCTACTATTTAAAAGAATGTAATTTTTCGGGTGTTACACTTGGGCATCTCTTAGATGCTCCCCATCATCTTGGGGCGTGTTCCCACTTGGGCCGGGGTCCCAAGTGTGAATAACAAGCTCACGATGTCGTCGTTGCACTAGGTAGAAACAGTGATAGAATGAATTGATGATTTCATGGCCTTTTTGACATGATATTGAGTTGCAACTAGATCCATTTGAAACCCTATCAAACAATCTTTCCAATAAGAGCTCATTGACCTCAATCGTACTCCGGATGGATGAGTTATGACCTTTCTAATAAAGCACTGTCGGGCTGCCGACGAACCGAAGGTTCAACTTTGATGAATTTGCACTTTGAGGTATATTTATACCTACAAGCAAATAAAAACATGTACATGTGAAACCAAGTGAATTGTACCAAAAATCATTATACAAATTTAGGGACGAAATCACCTTATAATCAATGGTCATATCCAAAAGTGTCATGTCCTTATCATACAAGGTATAAGGTAAATAATTACTAGGGTATCCTTACGGGTAACAAAGTTAGACACATGCAACATGAATTAAAGTGATATTATGGTGAATAGGTAACAAGGAAGATCTCATGCTATACTTGCCTTAGGTTTGAGATCCTTTTTCTCTTATCCAAACCTTCAATGGATTGCTTCTTGATCGCCACGTAAATCTCACCGACTGGACACGATCAGAATGCACCACACAAGCATCCAACACATTCGTGCATCACATACAAATATTACTATATTAGAACAATACACCAATCAACAAAAATATAAGTTAAAAATTATAAAACTATTCTACGCATCGCTACGAACACGCAGACGCGAAAATCACGCTAATTGGATCTACGGTTGAAAAGATACAAGTACCGAAGGATTTACTTTTATTTATAAAACAAGTGATTAATGGATTATTAAATTAATATTTAATTTATAAGCTCTGAACACGTTAAACAACCTTGTTAATGCGTAGGTTATGAGAATCGGAATCCAACGCAATTTGAACGAATCAATTCGGAGTTAAAATGAATGAGGTATGAATTAAATAGGATTTTTCCTTTATAGAAATAATAGATTAAATCTAATAACGAAATTAAAAAGTTGAAAATATAAATAACAGTGATATAAACATGTAGATCTTGAAGTTACGAATCTAATGCAATTTGAATTGATCAAATCGGAGAAAGTTATGACCTAATTACAGTGAATGGCAAATCTGTAAATAGCTGAAAACGCCTTTCACACTTTTTTTTTTTGACACAGCAAAACGCCTTCTAACTCAAAAGCGCTAAGGATGGCGGGTTAACTCTTAAAACGGTCGGAGGGGTTTTCTGCAAAAACCGACTGCGAAGGGGGTATGGGCGAATATGATCCGTTGGATTTAAAATGAACGGATCCGATTAGATCCAGAAGAGACAGGGAGGCAACTCGCCGGCCGGCGCAGAGGCAGACGGCGGCGCCATTGCCGGACCTCGCCGGTGCACACCGAGACGGCGCTAGGAGGCTCGGTTTCGCATCGGGAAAGCACTGGGAGATGTATAACTCGAACGCAAACTCACGTGGGTCGTTTGGGGAGAGCGGAAATGACTCGGAGGCGGCTCGGGACGGACGACGGCGGACGGTGGTCTCCTGCAACGTCGGTGAGGGCGTTTCAGTGGCCGAAACAAAATAAAAAGGGGCTCTGAGGCTTGCTTACTTCGCTAGGAAGCTCCGAGAAGGGTCAATTTCGCGGATCGAGCCTCGGGGACGCGAATTCCACGGCGGCGGGCGGAGCTCGGACCGGCGGCGGCTCTGGCGGCTGCTCTAGGGCTCGGGATGGCGGCAACGAAGGTGGAGACGGGGATGCGTTTTGCGGGGCGTCGTCTTTTATAGCCCCCGGGTGTTATCGTCGAAGGAAGGAGGGAGATTCGAGCGGGATTTGACCGGTGGAGAGGATGGAAGGCAGCGGCGTCCTAAGGAAAGGGCTCGGCCTCTGTTTTAGGAAGGGGAGCGGAGGTTGAAGAAAGGAAATCGAGAGCGGTGGGAAGGGAATCGCGCCCACGCGCTCGTGCGCTCGGCTGCGACGGCGCCCTCTGTTTTTGGGAACGAGTCCGGAGGAAGAAGATGGAAAGGGGATGGAGAGAGGCTGCCATGTGGGGCCAGTCCGTCAGCGTTACAGGGAAGGGGCTGCGGTGTCAGACACAGGAAGAGGGAATGGGGCAGGCGCGGGGTTGCTGGGCTTCGCGCTCGCCGGGCCGCCTGGAGGGCAAGAGTGGCCTCGGGCCCAAACTGAGAAGAGTGGAGGTGAGCAGGCCGGCTGAGGCTCTGGGCCAGAGCGAGGGAGGGCGCCCGAGTGGGCCTGGTGCTTGCCGGGCTACGGCTTGGGCCAAGGGGAGGGAGAGGGAAAGAGCAGGCCGACGGGCCATGCTGAGATAGAGCAGAGAGGTGAGGTTTGCCTTTTTTTTTTTTTCAAATCCTTTTGTTCAAACCTATTTCAAAAAATAAATAGGATTTGGATTTTTCATACAAAATCACTCAACACAATAAACAAATGCAAGGGCATGAGTGCACAAACATGTTGCTAAACTCTAATATGAATTTTATTTAAATGAAAAATTACTTCCCCTATGTTTTCATGAACCACAAAAATACAAAATTAAAGCATTTTATTTCTTTTTATAAAATAGCAAAATTTGGGGTGTTACACGTCGTCTGCGTCCTCGCCATTGAGGGCACCGTCGTTCGTACCCGCCGCGCCATTTGTCCCCGCCGTCTTCGTCCCAACTGTGCCGTTCGTCCCTGCCATCGATTGAGGGGCCCATTCGAGCGAGGGTGCCACCCGTTCTTCCCCGTCATACGTGTCGTCGTGTTCGTCCTAGCCATTTGACCCCACCGTGCGCCACCGCCTGTCATGATCATCTCCTGCTCTCCGATGACACAGGTACATTCGTACCCCCACCATTCATCGCCGATGACTCTCTCTCTGACCTTAGCCCCTAATAACGTGCATGCACCCGACGGCTGTTGGCGACATCGTCAAATGTGAGAGGTTGACAAGTTTTGGCAGGAAAGCAACCAATAGCCAAAATCATGGTTTGCCAATTTTTTGAAGCCAACTAATAAGGCCTACATGTCTCTTCGATGTTTTCATGATTAATATTTACATGCCTAAGCAGAGGGATATATATTATGAGTCTTTAATAATGTTTAGATGACTTTTATTTAAATTTTTATATAAGCAGAGGGGATATACCATGCCATTGTTGTTATCATCATTTACATTTAAATAATAAATGAGTAGCTAGGTTCATGATTTTGAACAACTATAATATATATTAATTGCTTGAAAATTGACTTACCGCAAAATAAAAATTGAATTCATGCTTATTTATATGCATATTGACCCGCCATAAACCGAAAACAAATTAATCTAACGCATAAACCCTAGACCCTAACCTAAACCCCTACTCACCTACACACCTAAACCCGACCCCTTAACCCCTAAACCCCAGCACACCTAAACCCCCACTCACCTGCACACCCCTAAACACTTATATCCTATATCTATAACACCTAAAGCCTAACCCTAGACACCTAGCTAAACCATAAGCACCTAAACACCTAAACCCTGAACCTACAATTAAACTATTTTTTATTTTTTGATTAGGTAAGAGATGGATCCGCGAGAGAATGACCAGAATGAGGACATGATGAACTTGATCAATAAAGGCACACTATACCACAGCTCAAAGTTAGCATCAAATGATGGGTCATTATAAGCCGTTTCAACGTCCTACGGTCCAACGTTATAAACTTATAGCGATAGTGGCGTGCTATAAACTTTTAACGTTCGACCAACTTTTAGCGATTCCCAACTGACGTTAATTTTGGGCTGTTGTGTAGTGGCACTAGAGGACTAGGTGGCAACAAAAATGAGAAGCCCGGATGCAATAGATGATGACAGTCAATACTTAATAATTTTGATGATTGCAAGAAAATGTTGAGGAAGATAATGTTGTGCATACTTAATTTTGATGAATTACAAGAAAATGTTGCGGAAGAATAATGTTGTGCTAGAAAATGTTTCATAATAAAATGATGGCGAGGTATATTTTTAATTAAAGTTTTCCATGACTTTAAACATATAATTGCATTTGTGTAAATTAATTATTGACTCTTTTTTAGCCTGTGCATCGACGTCGTTGAACATTATAAGGACATGAGGCCCAACCAAAAAGCCACTTATGCCACAAGACAATGCAAGAAAATTTATAAATTACTACGGGTTTCTTGTTAGGGACATGATATGGGTCAGCATTACGGAATGGAAACTGAATAAGCAAAAACCCCGGGTCAATTTTGTCTCTAATAGAGAGAAGAATGCTCCTTGGGATGATATGATTTCACATTTCAAACTGCCAGGACGTACATCAGATTGTGCGCGGGTTTGCTATGAAGAAGATGGCCACACAATTCCAAACCTTTAAGAAGAACCTGTACTAGAAGTATATCCGCAAGATCTCACTCTGGATAAAAATAACAATTCAAGTTTACAAAAGCAAAGGGACCACTGGGAAGAATTTGTGAGATACAAGTATTCAGAAGAGAGTGAGGAGCGGGTGAGAAGAAACAAAGAAAATGTGCAGCAGAAGAAATACCATCATATTCTGGTCCCATTTGGCTACAAGACTGCCATTCCCATTTGGCTACAAGACTACCATTCCCAAATGGGAACGTAAGGAAAGAGACCTAATTGGCAGAGAGATCACACATGCTACCTAGAACCAGCCTGAACATTCCAGGACTTGGTTTATGGCATGGGCGAACACTTGATCCATCGCCCGGGGCGTGCATTTTTGGGAGAAGAATCTTAGTAGTAGAATGCAAACTTCTTTCAAATATACAAGCTACTTCCCACGGGCATTTCTAGCCCAACCGAGATAAGGATGAGTTGATTTATGCCTGCTAGAATCCTGAGCATCCTAGCCGAACTAGAGGCAAAGGGTTCATTCCGTTGAGGGCAGGATTCCCTCCTCACATTGACAGTTATAGAAGCCGCCATAGAAGAAAGGAAGAGGAAGCAGAGCGAATCCAAAAGTTAGGGGAGGCCGATCTATGTTCATGGGAAAGATAAAGAGAACTAGAAGCGAAAATGGAGGAACTCAAACTTCAAGTAGAGAAATATATGAGTAGCCACAGGCACACCACGTGAGAGGCGACAACCAACATTAGCCCCCCATCATCTAAGAAGCACATGCGCTTCCACGGGGATCCCTGAAGATCATGAGCCATTGCGGCACTACCCCATGGATAACATCACTGAGAATAGACGCCTTGTGAGTTGCACATTTAGGTGGGGAATGTTTACGGTCGTTAAGTACCAATTTTATACCGTCAACTAATGCCTAGGGAAGGACAATAATAGAAGCATAGGGGTTATTACTGACAAACTCCACGAGTTTTGGTGAATTGTGTATTTTCCAGGGATTATTCCAGAAAGGCTTAAAAGAAGGATTAAAGTGCTTAATTACCATGAAACTTAACCGCCAAGGAAACGTCATCACCGGAACACTAGAAGCCTCTAGAACACATCTGAAGCGACCGGGGTCCGAACCCCACCAGGGTGGGGCCGGCCGGCGCCCCCCTTAGGGTTTTGGCCCCGCCTTCTGGAGTCTTCTCCCGCCGCCTCTCAGGAGTCATCTCGGCCATTTGTTTAAGTCGGTTTGATCCCACGGCGCACATTCATCCCACCGGGCTATAAATAAAGCGGCAGACCCCCCTCCCAGAACACCAATTCATTCCTCCTGCTTCATTTGTCAAGAGTAAACAGAAGTTAGGGTTTTCAGAGATTAGAAATAGGGCCCTAGTTCTTCAAGTTCATAGTTTAGGCGTCTAGCAAGGTTCAAGTAGAGTTGGGCGTTACGCTCGGGATTCCAGATCTGTTCGTCTGGAGATCGGTAATCTTATCTTGTATCTCATTATGACTTTGCTCTATTTTAATATATTGCTACTTATTCAGTTCTTAGTTTATCCTATTTGCATATTAGATATAGTTGTCATTGGTGATGATTATTGTCATTTGATCGTAAAGCGCCTAATTCAGTACTCGAGTGAGTTAGGTGGTGTGTAATATGTAGATGTGGTGTCTAGATATATTACATACCTACGGAGGCACCCTGATGTGCCGGGTCGTGTGGTAGTCCGCGTAGGTGACAGCTGCGTTGGTTCCTTTGTAGTCTACCCCCCGTACGTAGGACGAGCAGAGCGCGGTCGCGAAGGAGGTGACCCATGTGTCTTAATATCCTCATTAGATGATGCTCCTTATGATGTTTTCTGAGTTGATTATGCTATAAATGAAAATGTGTAATATGACGTAGGCTGTAGACTTTGTATTTAGTAATTATATAGGTTTCCTTTACTTTAGCCGAATCTCGAGATTATCTTACTACATTTGTGAGTCTCTATATTTTATCTCTGGAATACCATTTTACCTCATTTACTCAGTTATCATTTACCATTTATCATTGACTTATTTATCGCTAAAGCACTAGAGTTATGGGTTATCATAGGTCTGCACATTTATCTTTCCAATCATTATAGTAGATTATCCTAATGAAAAGAATGCCCTTTATCCTTTTGGCATAAAACAAGTCAACGATACTCGGAATACTTACCGGGTGAAGTGCTACAATGGGAGAATTATCTGTGCGCTTGTGGATATATTCTATAGTATTATTTTAGGAGGCAAGTGAAGATTATTTTACCAATGGTTTTTGGCATCATGTTAGGGATGACAACTTAACGTGAAGTGATGTTAAAAATACCAACAAGCATTTCTGGCGCCGTTGCCGGGGATGGCAATTGTATTCATTAGGATAATTTATCGAGTTCGTTGATTTGATTTGCCAGGATATTTATTCTAGAATTTCATATAGGAGAGTTCTTCATAGATAATATTATAGAAAAACATAAAAATAACTATAGACATAAATACTTATAGATAACCATAACCTTTTGCTTTAGTAGACTTACCCGTGTTTTGTTTATGTTTAAATATCTTATATAGGGTGAGTGCAGGATTGGTTGTGTACTTTAACTCTTATCAATCAGTAACAACCATAGGAAGAAGGGTCTTACATTATTTTGTGAAACCATGGCTAAGAAGACTCTACGTGAATTCTATGCCCCAAGCACTGAGAATATTCGCGTTGAGCCAACTTTTAACATTGGAGATCATGATTACGAGATCAAGCCAAGCCTCATCAAAATGGTGCAAGCTATCACATTTAGTGGAAAGAAAGATGAAGATGCAAGTGTCCATCTGTAGAATTTCCTGGAGATTGGCAACACCATCAACATCAAAGGCATTCCTCAAGACGTCATGCTACTTCGTTTGTTTCCGTTCTCATTGGAGGGAAAGGCGAAGCAGTGGTTTTATCAGAATAAAGATCGAGTCAAGACATGGGTAGAATGTTCAAAAGCTTTCCTAGAAAAGTTTTTCCCAGTAGGCAAAACCAATGCTCTACGAGGAAAGATTTTAGAATTTTGTCAGCAGAAAGGTGAATCTATTCCAGAAGCCTTGGAACGTTTTCAAGATTACATATCAGATTGTCCCCATCATGGAATGGAAAAGTGGTTGCTCATGCAAATATTTTATCGTGGACTAACTCAAAGGTCACGTGAACAACTAGATGCCACTGCTGAAGGATCATTTATGTCACTCACCCCTAGAAGAGCTTATGATATTATGGCAAAGATAGAAGAAAATCATAATTGGTCAAACAACACTCAGACATGCCATGAGAGTGAAGAAGTTCCAGAGGAAGTGTGTGCGCTGTCAACCAAGATGGATGTACTGTTGAACTGGTTAGAGCAAATACCAATCATAAAAGAGAACGTCAAGCTATTCAAGATGCATTCAATTCCTAGAATCAATATGAAGGATCTTTAGGAATTGAGTTTGCAAATCCCCCAGAAGATATTAGCACAATCATCAAGTCTACTTCTCAGAAGTAAGGATGTAATCAACCTCGGTCAACCAACCAAGGAATATCTACTAGAGGAGGTAAGTCTACGCGTTATCCACCTTACCCAAAAGGGGCACGTAGACCATCACATTTAGTGCAGGTAGAAGAAGAGATTGAAAAGGACAACAGAGAAGAAAAAGTTATACCACCTTCACTACCAGTTGAACTACAAGATCAAGAATTAACTCAAGATTTTCATGACACAACCCTCCTACCGTTTCCACGCAGAAGAAGAAGAGCTAAAACGGATGATCAATTTGGTAAGTTTGTAGAGGTAATTCAGAAGTTATATGTCAATATTCCGTTGTTAGATGCCATGCAGGTACCTACATACGCGAAGTATCTACGAACCATCCTCAACAACAAAAGACCACTACCTTTTACTGAAGTTGTCAAGCTAACGGAGGAATGTAGTGAGGCAATTCTGAGTTCTTCTCCGACTAAGGAGAAAGATCCAGGGTGTCCCACTATTGATTGTTCAATAGGAGACCAGATATTCGAGAATGCTTTATGTGATCTTGGAGCAAGTGTCAGCGTCATGCCCAAGACCATCTTAGACAAACTCAACTATTCTATGCTCACACCAACTACGATGTGTCTGCAATTAGCTGACCAATCGGTCCGCTATCCCGCAGGAATCGCAGAAAATATTCCGGTAAAAATCCGTAACTTTTTCATTCCTGTAGATTTTGTAGTACTTGACATGCAGGAAGAGAGGAAGATACCCCTCATCCTCGGGCGACCATTCCTAAACACTACAAATGCAACCATCAACGTCGGAGCTGGAGAGATCACATTCACCATCAATGGGCAAGAAGAGCGATTCACATTCAAGCCAAGACTGGAGTAATGCCAAACGTTGAAGTGTCATGAAGAACAGGATGCAACAACATCTCCGACACCGGAGATAAATCATAAAGAATAATTCAACTGGAGAAGTCCGGATTGGCGGACTCAAAAACCGCGAACCTTCGCCGGGAGGTAACTCGGTAGTTATCGGTAATTTAATTCTTGCATTGAAATTTGCATATTTATTTCCTCTTAAATTGCATTATTAAAAAGAAATAAAAATAAGTATAGCATGATTAAAGCTTAAGCCCCATGTGATTATTAATAACCGAGTGCTAAACCCCCGTCAGTGAAATTTACTGTGGTGGCAGAAAATTATAAAAAGACCATCATTAGAATTCTAATTTTTTGTAGATTCATAAAAGTAATTTAGTTTTTCATTCTTGTATCATTATACGGGAAACATATGAGGCCCACCATCATCACATCAAGTCATCTCAAGCATTATCATCAACCACTACCATCCAAATTCCATCATTCATTCATCCACTACCCTCCATTCTTCCCATTCACCAGAAAGAGCACTCACGCACATGCATTTGGAAGGAGATGTAGGTGGTGTCGACATTCTTCAAAGTAGAGAGCCAGAGAGCACCAGGTAGGGCCGGCCGGCCCCATGCCCACACCGGCCGGCGCCCCTCCTCCTCTTCTCTGCCTCCCACTTCTCTCACTCACTCATTCACTCACTCACACACCAGAGAGCACATAGCTACTCTGCTTTGTTGCTCGAAACTTCGAACTTTCACAAATCCTTCATTTGATACAAGTTTAAGCAAGGAAAGGGGTAGAGAAGAAGATTAGCAAGAACACCTAGTAGAGAGATTGCCACTTCAATTTCTCCTCTCCACTTGTTCTTGCTTGTTCTTGTTTTGTTCTTGTGTTCTTGTTTGTTCTTGCCGTGTTGTTCGTGTTCTTCATTCTTCAGGCAAGATGAGCAATAGAATGAAAGGTGCCATTCGATACATTGGAAGAGCCTTCTCACGCCGCACAACAAGAAGTCAATCATCATCTCAAGTGCCATCCTTCGTCGGCTCCGATATGAATATCGATCCTCCGTCACCCTTCACGTATAACAACCCTTCATCCTCTTCCCAACAGGAAGAGAGGTTTGAGCTCACAATCATCACTCAAATTTCATTACCAATTAGACCGCAGAGGGAGATATTAAATGTGATTAAAAACAAGGAATTTACGCATACTCCAATTTTTGATGCCACTTTGCTCCATAAAAGCGGAATGGATTCTGAGTTTGAGCTTATTTTTAAAAATGTTAGATGGGAAGGTGCATGGCAAATTAATGAGCAGGGTAGCAAGTTACCCACTATAGAATTTATTAGCACCCTAGACTTTGATGATGATGAGGTTAATTTTAGAATGTTCAATAAACCTTTCACCCTCTCACGGAAAACTCTTAGTTTACCACTAGGATTCAATAATTAGTGTGTGGTCAATATAACTGAAACTCTACAAGACTTTGATAAAGATGATTTTTGAGAGAGCATCACTGCAAAGAAACCTGAAAGAAAACAAAAATATACTACTAAAGAAGTCAATCACCCCACACTGAGGTTTGTGCTTAAGTGGCTAGCTTTTACATTCTTTCCTAGAGAGGAGTTAAATACTATTAAACAAGATGAGATGCATTTGTTATATATGATGATTAAAAAGAGTAAGGCGTCACCTGTAAAAATGGTGTTGAATTATTGGAGAACTGTCCCTTCCATGAAAAAGTGCATTATTTCTTTTACTTCCTGAATTACACGTTTAACTGCAGGGCTAGCTTTATTATCAAATGCTACACTTGTTTACATTTCTGATGCCCGCAGAATTATTGGTTATGATTTTTTCTTTCGTGCTCACATGCTTAAACGAAAGAATAATAAAATAGTTATGATTTATAAAAATTTTGATAATGAGTACGAACTACCAGACAGAGAGTTACGAATTTTCTCTGTTTAGAATTTTGTTTTTCCAGCTAGTGGAGCTAATATTGGTAGGTGTCCGTCCACACGCATCAGTAGGGCACCGAGAACTAATTTCACTGGAGCTGACCCAACACCATCTGGGCCAGTTTATTTCCACTATGTTAATTTTGATAAACAGGGATCAACGCAGAAGCCACGCCAGCAGTGGACTGCACATGCAGGATAGGAGGAACAGCCCACATTTCAGCAAGCAGAATCTTCGTCAGCAGCAGCAGTAGCAGATTGGAGAGCAAATGATTTTCATAGAGGACGAACATCTTTTTCTACACGTGGGAACACGGACATCACCACCGGTGGACCGTATCCATTCCACGCACCACCAGAAGATGGCTACTATCGGCCACCTGAGCAGCACTTTTCGGCTACCGCTAATGATCTCCTAGCTTTATTTATGCGTCTCACTAACATTAAACAGGGACAGAACGCGATAAGTGACACACTGCACCAGCACGAGCAGTGGCAGCAGCAGGTCGACGACAGGTTCTACCAGCATGAACAGTGGCAACACAGCACGGACCAACGACTTGATCAGATCTATGAAGGATAGCAGCAGACGCAGAGTGGATTGGAGTATTTGATATATCAGATGGGATACCCGCTGCCACCTCCACCACATTACTGAGCACAGCAACATCCAGCTTGGGGGAGATCCCCGCTAGGTGAGTACCTCTCACCTTTATATATGTTCTTTATTTCAGTATTTAATTCAGTCTTCAATTCTGTCAATTTTAATATTGCTAAAAAAACAATAAGACAAGAAAACCAAATAAAAATTTATTTACCGTTTTCTTTAGTTATTGCATTAAATTCCTGCTTGTGTAAAAATAAAAATCCAAAAAATAATAATAGATTGTATAATTAAGTTTGCTTTAAATTCTGCATTCAATCTGTCTTTAGAATAATTAGAACTTGAAGGTAGAGAAAAATAAAAAAGATATTTAAATTGTTTAAATGTAATTTCCTGCAATTGCTTAGTGTTTAAATTTAAATTCTCCTACGAATTGCATGAAGTTTATCTACCATGAAAATTTATTCCGAAACTTGATATCAGTGGGTAGCATAAGCGGATATGATATAAGAATGTTCGAGTTACTATTTATTTCATTCTGAGTGACACCTAAGCTCCAGACATTTCAAAAAAAAGATAAAATCAAAACAAATATAATAATAATTTGTTCTACTAATATGATTTAAGTAGACTATTCTATTATGCATTCATGATTGAATTCACATGCACAAAAAGTTTTCGCTCTATGCACAAGTCTCTCTCTTAGAAGTCCAATAGAGAGTGTGGGTTATAAAATTAAAAGATGTCATATCAAAGAAGTATGAGCCTAAAAGATGCTATATCAAAAGGGTATGTGCCAAAAAGAAGAAGAGAGTAAAACAATGCGTGCAAAGACACCCGCCTAAGAGAAAAAAATGGGTACAAAAAGTATCCGCTAGGGAGATAACCCACACTCTTCAAAAAGACAGAAAAGAGAGGATAATGCATAGGAGTTCAAAAATGAAATTTGATCACATTCACACATTCAATCATGAAGTATAGCTTAGTAGTCCTCTGCAATCTTATTAGTAGGCTCTCATTATTTCCCAAATAAAAATTATATACTTATTAAAAAAACCTGGAGCAATGGTTGAAACAAAGGATGAAAGACATAGTGCTTGCTTGATTATTCTGTCTTTCAATTACCCAAGATCTAGTTTAAAAGCCCCATGATTGAAAAGAGTAGGAATAAGTTTGAAAGATGGATTAATGAATTTCAATCCGGAGAAGAATTTCTGTTTAAATATTTAAGTATTTGTTGGGAGTTATACATTTTTATGGAACCATGAATAAATCATTTCAAGTTAACTTTGCTAAGGGACTAGCAAAGACTTCGCTTGGGGGTGTTGTTGACGGTCATTAAGTACCAAGTTTATACCATCAACTAATGCCTAGGGAAGGACAATAATAGAAGCATAGGGATTATTACTGACAAATTCCACGAGTTTTGGTGAATTGTGTATTTTTCAGGAATTATTCTAGAAAGGCTTAAAAGAAGGATTAAAGTGGTTAATTACCACGAAACTTAACCGCCAAGGAAATGTCATCATCGGAACACTAGAACCCTCTGGAACACACCCGAAGCGACCGGGCCCGAACCCTACCAGGGTGGGGCCGGCCGGCGCCCCCCCTTAGGGTTTCGGCCATGCCTTCTGGAGTCTTCTTCCACAGCCTCTCAGGAGTCATCTCGGTCCGTTGTTTAAGTCGGTTTGATCCCACGGCGCACGTTCATCCCACCGGGTTATAAATAAAGGGGCAGACCCCTCCCAGAACACCAATTCATTTCTCCTGCTTCATTTGTCAAGAGTAGACAGAAGTTAGGGTTTTTAGAGATCAGAAATAGGGCTCTAGTTCTTCAAGTTCATAGTTTAGGCGTCTAGAAAGGTTCAAGTAGAGTTGGGTGCTACGCTCGGGATTCCAGATCTGTTCGTCTGGAGATCGGTAATCTTATCTTGTATCTCATTATGACTTTGCTCTATTTTAATATATTGCCACTTATTCAGTTCTTAGTTTATTCTAGTTGCATATTCGATATAGTTATGATTGGTGATGATTATTGTCATTTGATCGTAAAGCGCATAATTCAGTACTCGAGTGAGTTAGGTGGTGTGTATTATGTAGACGTGGTGTATAGATATATTACATACCTTCGGAGGCACCCTTACGTGCCGGGTCATATGGTAGTCTGCGTAGGTAACAGCTGCGTTGGTTCCTCTGTAGTCCACCCCCCGTATGTAGGACGAGCAGAGCATGGTCGCGAAGGAGGTGAACCTTGTATCTTAATATCCTCATTAGATGATGCTCCTTATGATGTTTTCTGAATTGATTATGCTATAAATGAAAATATGTAATATGCCGTAGGCTGTAGACTTTGTATTTAGTAATTACATAGGTTTCCTTTACTTTAGCCGAATCTCGAGATTGTCTTACTACATTTGTGAGTCTCTATATTCTATCTCTGGAATACCATTTACCTCATTTACTCAGTTATCATTTACCATTTATCATTGACTTATTTATCGCTAAAGCACTAGAGTTATGGGTTATCATAGGTCTGCACATTTATCTTTCCAATCATTATAGTAGATTATCCTAATGAGTAGAATGCCTCTTTATCCTTTGGGCATAAAACAAATCAACGATACTCGGACTACTTACCGGGTGAAGTGCTACAATGGGAGAATTATCTGTGCGCTTGCGGATATATTCTATAGTATTATTTTCGGGGGCAAGTGAAGATTATTTTACCAATGGTTTTTGGCATCATGTTAGGGATGATAATTTAACGTGAAGTGATGCTAAAAATACCAACAGGGAACTTAACAGTCAAGGTGGCGGCTGGTTATGTTGATCCACTAATCGATAACTGTGATGATGCAGTATACTGTTGGCAAGTATTAACACTATCACCCAGGCTAGAGATAAAATCTATTCTTGGTAATGGTGCTAGAAAACTTGTTGACACCTGTGATGGCAAACGGGAATAACCGCAAGCACACGTTTGTTAGATGTAGCTTTCCCCTAGGATTATTCCATGGTTTTATTGAATCCATAGGGAACGTGTGTGATAGGAGTCTAGAACTAAAGATAGGATATGAAAAGAGGGTTCTAATATGGTAGTCCAGATCAAATATATGATATACTAAAGGGATTTGTTTACTATGAGCATGTAAAGTCCCAAACTCACCCAGGGTATGGCTGATTAGGCAGCGTACACCTCTACAAGCTCTACGATTAAAAGAATTAAGAAGAACGTGGTGGAATCCAGAGAATTCTAGGGCAATCACCACCTAGAACCTACCACAAACTATCAATGGTCCTAGCCGCATTCATGGGTAAGATATAACCTAAGCACCACACTTAAATCTATAAACTTACTACTCTAAATCAAATCCAAGAATTAGAGCACTCTAACCAAGCAGTAAAACAAGCAAATAATTGCTGAAAGTATAACAATAATTAAATAAGACAGGGGAACTGGATTGCCATAAAGAAGCGCAGAGGTACACCATAGAAGAGGTTGCCGACAAGCCTAGCTCCTCCTTGGACTCCTCTTCTCTCTTTAGAGAGGTAATACTCACACTCTCTAATGTGTAGCAATACTACACATCCTACTTCAGGCTAGCTCACCATATGTATCTATTATGAGCATCACTCTAGACTTATTCTCTCTTCATCTCCCCCTAACAAATGACCGAATGACCACAATTTATAGTGTTTAGGGACCTCTAGGGTAACTTGTAGGAGCTCCTGGAGTCGGTTCGTAGCAGGTGAGGCGGCGAGCGTCCAGTGGGGAGGGCGGCCGCCCTATGATCCACCGCCTTTCACATCCGACGGCCCTCCATTACGTTCGTGAGGCGGTTTGGAGTCAGTTGATACGTCAGTTTCCGGTTGGAGGTCAGTAGTTGAGTCGGTGGAGCTCATGTGTGTATGACAAGTGGGCTCCCAGATCCAAGTGAAGCAATTCTGAGCCATTGATGTCAATCCAATGTGCCAAAATATGTTTGTGAGGATTTCACACGGATTCACGACGTGTCGGAGCTCAACTGGTGCCAAGTGGGGACCCGACGCCCTGTCCAACAGGGCGGGCGCCCTGTGACCTGGCTCCTGCGTGGCTCTGGTCATGTGGGATGCTCATTCATGCTTTGTTTTACTTGATTTTCACCTGTTTTGCACCTGCAACCACAATTCTCTAAGTACAAGTGGAACCAAGTAAAATTCAAACATAATATATATCTTTCCTATGGATTTTGTTACTTTTATCTTGTTATGTGGACGGTATTTTAAGGTGTTAACAACCGTCAACATATACTATGGCAACCCGATTCCAGCTGTGTTGACACAATGTTGTCGGTAGTCTACTGAGGGGTATGCCTACAGTAGTAGATGAGTTGGTGTCGATGGTAGTTATTGTTCAATTTTAACCATCAACAAGACATGAGAAACAGCATAAAACCATCGTCAAACATAGAATAGGATTTAAACTAACAGAATTTCACGATTGTATATTTGCTATACATAGATAAAGAGTCAGTTATGCTATACATGATTGTATATTTGCTAGAGTAGATGAATAACTTAATTAATTAGGAATAACATAAAAATATGATCTCTTAATTAGTCCTATGCTTTGGTTGACTTTAACAATGTGTAGTCCACACCTATCTCTGAAAAGTTATTTAAGCCTTTATTATCATCATACATATCTTTATTATTCGCTTACCCCTGTTTGAATAAGTGCTATGTGATTGATTCTTATCATAAGTAATGTATATTTGCATCTATCCATTCATGTCTGGCTCCATACCTTCTCCCTGTGGTAAAAATATAAATCGACAAACCTGGAATACTCGGGTAAAATGCTATAATGGTATAAATTAATCTGTGTGCTCGCATATATTTTAAACATGATTATTTATATTTTATCCTCTCTAGTCACTTGCATTCATAATAAATGCTTAGTATTATTCTGGGTAGTTTCCATACATGTCTCTTATATTCATGCTACAGATGACAACTTAGTTATTGTAAGAGATATAGGTTTAAAAGAGGTGGCTAAGTAATTTACCAAGTGACAATTAATACCAATAGTTGGTAAAGGTGCGCTTGAGACGAGCTAGCGTAACACAAGGGATACATCGATCTAGATAGGTTTCGGTCGTTGATTTTGATGTAACACCCTATGTCTTGTTTTCTATGGATTAAATTATATGAGATGATATAGAGGGGGTCCCCTGCAGCCTTATATAGTCCGGGGACATGGTTATAGATCGGTTGTTCCTAATCCTAACAGATGACGAGATCTGGTTTACAAGAAAACAGGAATATCTCATAAATCAGAAAGATCCTTCCTTGACCGCCAAGGATACGATCTGGCGTAGTGCAGCACACGGTGGTGACCTATTCTCGTGCACTGACGACACCTTCTAGCAAGCTAGGCTTCCCAGGACAGCGTGGCCATTGTAGCGCTGCATAGGTATACGGGTCTATACGCCCACAAGCTGGCTATGCTAAAGTCGGGGTGGACAGAGTTGTTAGAGACTATAGGGAACTTAATCTTGAGATTCCCAGAGCTTAAGGGAGAAGACTCTAGAAGAAGTAGAGAATGGATTCGTTCTATGGCACAAAAGTGGAACGTCAATATATGCTATAGATAATGGAATACACGGTCCTCCCAACTCGATGGCTTCAATGGATACAAACAATTTTTGAGTTGTGCACCTCTGCTGTGATTCTAAATGGTGTCCCTAGAAAAACATTTCACTGCATGCGTGGGGTGAGACAAGGTGACTCCCTTTCACCTTTCTTATTTGTTGTTGTTGTCGATTTCTGTTGACACTTCGTAGCGCAGTCACAAAAGACAAGGTGTTAGGCTGTCTCTAATAACGGCACCAGAAGTGCCTGGGGGGTGATTTGTATGTCTATTGGATTATTCCGCAAGTGCACAGAATGTA
Source organism: Eremochloa ophiuroides (assembly GCA_038502445.1). Lineage (NCBI taxonomy): Eukaryota > Viridiplantae > Streptophyta > Magnoliopsida > Poales > Poaceae > Eremochloa > Eremochloa ophiuroides. Next base: position 32,242,680 of record JAHLJS010000001.1, on the reverse strand, counting down.
CCGTTGTAGCACTTCACCCGGGAGTATTTCAAGATATCGTTATTTATTTTATCCCAAGGGAAAGCGGTGGCTAGGAATGTTAATAAAAAAGAGATCCTTAAGTCTACTGCAACTTAGCACCAACTAGTGATAAGGGGGGTAATCGATACAAAGAAAAGATAATGACACAGAGGCAAGACAAGGCTTAGGATAACTAAAGATAACTAGTAGAGTATAGCTAGGTGGGAGGAAAACGAGTGAGTATAGGACTCCTATATTTCTTACTTTACTCCTGTGAACTTAACCTTAACAAATAGATGAAAAACCTAGACTGCTACCTTACTTCTTGTGTAGCCAGGGATAGACGAAACAGTAGAGGACAAAACATCTACCCGAAGTGACTATACTCTTATGGGAGCCTACCTTTTAAGAACTTGCTTAAAACATGTGGTGGAATGCAATGTCTAGACAGGGCTGTCACCACCTTCTATTACCCACAAACAATCCATGCAACAAGCGGTAATCAAAGGCAAGATTTAGCCTAACCACCATGCTTACACGAATTCTCACTACTCTAGTTGTGTATACAAGGCAACTAAAGCACCCTATGACAAGCGATGAACAGCACATAATAGTTGGTTACAAGATCAGGATCTAGTATAAGACAACTATATTGCGAAGACATGACACAATAATACTATAGTAAATATAGAATTGCACAAAGTAAAGACTTAGTAAGGTAGAGCAAGATTATTATATTGATATAAGTAAAGTCTTAAAAAAGGGAAAGATACAAGAGCTATACCAGACTCTCCAGAAGACGACTCCGGAGACCCCGAGCTTAGCTCAACTCAACTCTAACTCCCACACTAGACTAATACTACTACTACTACTAAGAAAGTGGAACTACATCTTCACTTGACTCTTGCTTGCTTCTTGTGTGTCTTGAGAGGGTGGAGGCAGTCCCTATTTATAGATGGAATGGAGGGGGTGCCACATCAGTGATCCGCGTGCACCTTGCCTCACAACCCTTGGATGAACTGACCTTGAGTTGGACGTCCAAGATGCTTCAATATGCATGGGAGCATGCACCAAGTCGGTGGAGTGAAGTACTAGCTGGATTGGCACCAGGGGTGGGTCAGCCGACCCACCTATGATAGCCTAGGCCCACCAGCTATCTTCCACTGGTGTTCCCACATGTCATAGAGTGGTTGTCTCTTTTGTTCAAGTGTTTGTCATGTCGGTTCCTTCCCTAATCCATGTGCTTTGATCTTCCACCATTGAATGAAAGCACAACTTTGATTCAAAGGTGGAAATGAGCTAGATGGAGTGTCCCATGGATCGTGCCCTGTCAGCAGAGCCGAGGAGGCCCCACACATGGGTCGGCCAACCCATGTATGGGCCCACCTTGAGCTCTACTTTCTCTTATACGCTTCTATGAGTCATGCATTGAAATGTGCTGGCTTGAAGCCACAATGAGTGGGTCGGCCGACCCACTCATGAGTCCTTCAGAGGCTCATTTTTTATCTGTTTGGTCCTCTCTGCATTCAAAAGCTAAGAGTACAAGTGGAACTACTTATTGGATAAAATATGTTCTTGTCATGCTAATTTTCTATCAAAACCGAGGCTTGTTGACGGTGTTTAAATGTGTAATTTTATATCTTATTCACCGCCAACAATTTCCTTCAAACCTTACTCAATAATGCTAACCTGTCTTTTTGTCAAGTGATGAAGACTTTGACATTCTTCAGGATTGAACAATCGGAAAGAAATCCTTTTTTCTTTTGCGGTTTCCTCTAGTCTCAGAGTTAATATGGACAAATCATTGATGGCACTTATTAATGTTACTGAATAAAGGTTATAGATTTTATCAACCTCTTTTGGCTGCCTCAAAGGGTACCTGGATTTTACTTATTTAGGCTTACTTCTTAGCCTGATCAAACCCTTAGTAGTAAGGATAGCAGTGGTTCGGGTTCGGGGCGGATATCCGCGGGTTTCGGTTCCAGCGGGTTCGGGTTCGGGTCTAATTTTTCGCCCACGGTTTTCGGGTCCGGATATCCGAAACTTATCGCGTTCGGTTTCGGGTTTCGGTTTTCACCCGCGGATATCCAATGGATATCCGAAATATAACATTTTGAATAAAATATTATGTATTTTTATTAGTAAATTATTTATATAAGTTATAAATTTGTTCTAAATTGAATAATGAAATTATGTGTTATTTATTGTCTCTTGTTTAGACATTTGAATACGTAATATATATCATACATATGTTGCTAAAAATTCTTTATTATTTTTCTTATTGCTATATAGCGGCGGGTTTCGGGTTTCGGTTAATCCGTTGGGTTTTGGGTATCCGCGGGTTTCGGTTTCGGCGATAGATTTCCACCTGAATTGGTTTCGGGTTCAGGTTCAGGTTCGGGTTTTAAGTTCAGGTTTCGGTTTTGGGTGCTCAGAGACTACATCCGATCCGAATCCGACCCGTTGCCATCCTTACTTAGTAGCAGACTTTTGGCCTCTAGTGACTATGTGTGAAAGGAGGCCGGTAGCATTCTCTTCTTTTCTTAGTGAAGCTGGCCCGTTACAACATTCAAATGCAGTTCTCGTAGATTTGCCAACCTTTGCCATGTGTAGTTTCTTGCTTCCTAAAGCTTTTCTGAAATAGATTGATAAATATAGAAAACATTGTTTATGGGGGTTCAGACCCCAATAATAAGAAACCACCAAAAGCAGCCTGGGCAATGATGACTTTGCCAAAAGCAAAATGTGGCCTTGGTGTGCTAAACCTTTATGTTTAGAATGAGAGCATTTTACTAAAAACATCTTCATAAGATTTACAACAGAAGTCAAGTTCCTTGGGTTCAGCTTGTATGGGATAATACTACTCACATGGCAAGCTCCCATGCTATGCTTCCATCCTTAGTAGTTCCTTTTAGTGACAGGATATTCTTAAGCTTCTGAATCAATTCAAAGGTATTGCTATGGTCACTATTCAAAATGGAAACACCTGTCTTTTGTGGCATGATTTGTGGGATGGTATGGTATGTAATCAAGCTTTTCCTAAATTATTCTCTTTTGTGAAGAACAAAGAAATTTTTGTGGTCATTGCAGCCATCTCGTCCCCTTGCATGACCTTTTCCATCTACCTTGTCTTCTGAGGCCTATGATCAAATTCTACTCTTAGAAGAGATTTTTTAGTAGTTGGTGCTAAGTGATAGCAGTGATAAGTGGTCTTATATTTGGGTTCTCCTGATTTCTTCAAACAAACCTTATAAGCATTTCATTGGTCACCGTCAGGTTCATGTTGCTTTTCAGGTGGCTATGGAGTCATCTTGTCAAAATAAGAGAAATATTTTCTTTTGGTTAGTTCTTAAAGATAGATTAAGCACCAGGGCACTTTTCACGATGGCACAATATGAGGATGAGGATATTTTTCACCTAATTTTCATTGCCCTTTTGCTTTGGATTACTGAGCTAGTTTACAAGTCCAGTCGTTTCACAGTTTTGACATTGGGAAAATTGTGCAATGCTTAAAGGTGCAGCTTCAATTGCCTATTTTCATGGAAATCATAGTCACAATGTGCTGGTCCATCTGGTGTATGAGATACAATGCCATTTTCAGAAACAGTCCTCCATCATTCAGAGATGCCATGAAATCTTCAGAAAAGAATTTACTACTTGTACTTAGAGCGAAAGCAAGATTACACCCTCAAATATGTCTATGGCTAGAAGGTTATGTGTAGTCCTTTTAATTTTCTTTCGCACTATTTTGTCTCTTGATTGTAATTTGTAGATCTTGTAGAACTTGTAGAGCAGACTGTTCAATTTTAATAGAAGCCACTAGGGGCTCTTTCCCTTCCTGTTTCATAAAAAAAACAAAAATTCCCCAAAGACAGCTTCATAAATTTATGAAAAAAATATCAAATTTAGATAGAAGGGAACAACACTATATGGATTTGGTAGTTGGATTACTTCAATATGTGAAGTTGAGCCTAACATAAATCTGAGATGTCTTCCCTCCATTCATCTCTCTCTCAATTGCTCAAATGGGAGCATAATCACTACGTTATTTTTGAAAATACCCTTACTTGAACCACTTAGCGCAATACTGTTAGAGATAAAACCATCTGTATTTTTGTCGGTGTATCAAATAAACCTGATGTCTTCATGACTTTGTCATCAACACAAGATTCGTGATTGTGCACTCATCCTCCGACTTGTCACCCTAATTTTGGGGCCCAAAATGACCATACCTTCTACTGAAGGTTTTGAGGCCTAAACCACCAAGCTATACATGCCTAGTTTTGAGGACCGAACTGACAAACCCCCTTGCACACCCCACTAGGTGGACTAAATAATGTTGATGTAGTGCTCGACCGTTGCTAAGGTCCAAGGCCTTCTCCTTCCTTCTTGACTTGACAAATGCCATCTTCATTATCCCCTATTCATCCTCCTCTTCACACTTGTACTATTGCTCATGAACAATGTGGATCACTCTCAGCCCCAATCGGTCTTACTTGGTCCATCAGTGTCAAGCCTCCTCACCCACCCTTCATCGCTCTTGGTCCATCAACATGAACCGTGCTTGACTTTCAGCCACCGATCAGCATGTCACATCACATCCATCACCTACGCTTCACAAGCCAAGATATTCAACACGAGAAGCATTTTTTCACACAAGATAGCACTACCCTACCGGTTAGCCAACAGCATAATCAAGCATATATGAGCTAAGAGCATAACAGAAAAGCCTGGAAGCATCATGACAATAGTTCATCAGTTTTTATCAAGGACATATACAACCGTGACTTCTCAAAATATAAGTCCATTTAGTTTTGTAAGTAAAACTACTTTAAATTTAACTGTTGACAACTAAAGTTATCTAGATTGATAATATGAGGTTGTTGTTTTAATTGATCATGAAATGTACTTTTGTAATATGTAAACTTTTTAGTTTAGAGATGTTGTAGGTCAAATTCAACATTGGCGATCGTGAAAATTTGCCAATGGATTTAAATTTAGGATCAGATGAAGTAGTGTTTGATGGTTGTTCCATACATAGCTAGTACCAAGTATTAGACCGCCAATTATTCTCGAGATAAGGAGGAAAATTCCAATTCCATCTTCTACGCATCACAAGGAATATTGGACCATGAATCTCCTAGTATATTTTTCTTCTGTTCTTATTCCTTATTGTACTATAGTTGTTTTTTCTTTGCTCATTGCATGACCATTGGATGATATATTTTGATGAGAACGCATTTCTCTTGATAGTTCGACCATTGCGCCGTCTCTTGGGATGACATGGGAATCCACACCGTCGCCGCTGCTGCCCCCTCTGGCGAATGACGGTGGCAGCCTGCGGTGGGCACTCAACAAGGTGGCATGTGGTGCCTTCCTCCCTTTCTCTCCCACTTACTCCCCCTCCTCTCTCTCTCTCTCTCTCTCTCTCTCTCTCTCTCTCTCTAATTCTAGTCCTCCCAACCTATTCCATGGCCAGCGAGCGGCGGCACCTTGGCCTTGGGCTTCGCTGACGCCAGATCTAGCCCTGTGGTCGCCAGATTTGGCCTCTGGCTAGATGCTGTTGCAGGTATCCGTGTGGTTTGCTACCGTCGTGACCTACCCTAGCCCCTACCACGCCGAATCTGCTACAATGGTAGTGGCTTCGATGGTTGCTGCGACCTGGCAGGGACTCTTGGCGAGTGGACGGGTGCCTGGCGGCTTGGGCTGTCCACACACCAGGTGTGTGCCTGATGGATGGGCGGAGCCGGCTAAGCTATCAGGTGCCTAGGTGGCCGACGGATCGTGGCCTGGCCAGTTGGTCTAGGAGCCTGGCGGCGACCGGTGCGCCGACCACTACCTCTCATATGCTGGTGGCAACTGGGTGGGCTTTGTGGCCACCGGTAGTACGATCTTGCTCTGTTCTGCAGCGGACAAGCATTATTGATGCGCCGGGGGACGCCTCAAAGGCATGGTGTTTGGGCAAAAGCTCAGCCCGGCTTTGGCTGGGCCGTCGATGGTGATGTCGCGAGCACCAGATACCTCCTTGGAGCCATCGTTGAAAACCCTTGCTTTAGCGTAGACGACGCCAGATTCTGGGCGAAAGCCTCGCCTTAGAAGCCTCTAAGGCCAGCGGCGGTGGTGTTAACGATGTGACTTTTGGGCGTCACACCCCTTCCTAAGGCATCACTGAAGAATCATCTACGATTTTTCATTGGTTCGCCTTGGGACCCTTCTCTGTTGGAACCTGCTTGTCCCCCATGTGATCAGCGGCGGCTTGTTGGTTCCTCGAAAAACTTACCTCGCTGTGCATGCCTATGCCTTTGTTCCTCTGGCAATGGCCATCCTACAGCTCTTGAAGCTGTTGTCATCGCCGACTTTTGTAGTGGATGCTTTGTCGCTTTCGTCACTTCTTCGCTGACGAATACTTTGCCGTTGGTGGAACCCCTGGCAAATACTTTGTTGTCTTTGGCTCTTCAGCCCTTCTCTAGTAGATGCTTTGTTTCCGAGAGGGCATTAGCCTCTCTTAGCGATCACTTGACGGATACTTGGCCATTATTGTCGTTTGGTCTTGGCGGATGCTTTGCTGCTGGTTGGTCACCGGCCTTCGCTAGGTGGATACTTTGCCACCATGTCTTTGTCACTACTGTAGGCAACCATTGCATGTGTATCTTTTGTTGCAGGCTCAGTTGGTACGTTGTTGGGTCATTTGAGGGCAGTCGCTTTCCCTTTGGTTCTCTTTCTTGTTGTTCTACTTCTAGATGTGTGCGTTCACCACCGTAAGTTGGTGGTTTGTATCCTTATTTTTTCCGGTCATGACTGGTGTACTCTCTCTCTTAACGAAGCACATGCAACACACGCTTTCAAAAAATATATCCTAATGATCCGAAGACATGACATTACTGTAATTTTTTGTCTTCTTATTAAGAGTTGAGAGAATTTGCCTAACCTAGAAATTTCGTGTTAGAATTTTAGGCAAATTCAGGTTTAATTTATTCCAGAAAAAATAGCACAAAAATAACAGTGGTAAATATATGCTTATTCACAATGGACCAGAGCATAAAAATCATGAATAATTTGCCTATCAGCAAGCAAATAATCATGTAGAACATGTTAACCAGCAGAGTTTTGATCAACAACATAAGCGGATGATTGAATAGCATATATAAATCATACCTTGCAGCAAAGCCGGTTGCAACAGAAGAGAAAGCCATGTTGCCTGTTGATGTAGTCGTCCCGATTGGTGCATTGCAAAGGAGTTGCAGTGTCGTTCCGCCTGGGAACACAACCGTCTAGGGAGCTCCTGCGATCGCCGGGAAGAAAAGAAAGAAGATGTAGCGAGTAATCGTGCCGCAACACTCCCCAAAAATATGATCGCTGATCTCCACCCGAGCAGGTGAACTCGATGTCGATGTGTGTTTCGGAGGCTCCTACTCTCCCAACTCATCTGCGCGCACGAGTAGGGACGGGGAAACTCGAAGAATAGTTGAATTGGTGGCGCCGTGTGCGTATGAGAAAAAACGAGTCGCGCGAATGTTGGAGTACGTTCTATTTTTATCCAGCGGACAGGAAGATCAAAGAACGCAGGGAGATCAAGAGAAGAAAGCAGAAGAAATGCTCACGAAAGAAACTCCCGTCTTCATGAATAGAAACTCCGGTAACTCTCACTATTAGAAATAAAAACTCCCTCCATTTAGGACTAAAAACTTCCAGCCCATAATGTCATTTAGGAGTGAAAACTCCCTCCATTTAGGACTAAAAACTTCCAGCCCATAATTGTTTTGAATGACAAAACAAATACATGCATTGCGTGCATGTATATATCTCACTCCAGCATCTCGTTCACGTAATATTAGCGCACAATATTTAAAACAAGTATTAGAATTATTCAATGTAATTAGATAAAATATTGGGCTTGGCCAACATTAAATCTAACATTTCGTACTATTTAGTTTTCCTGTCTATATATAGGTTTCACTATACTATATGTATCCAAACGTAATAGACAGGACCTATCACAGTGCCACATATGGAATGCCTTTAAACATGGGCGGCCAAGAACAATCGATGCTTTTCCAATGCTTTTCACCATTGACACAAACCGAATTCCTAACTACATGCATAGTAATCCTTGGGTTGGCAATATACGAGCTAACCACCTAGGTATCTTTACTTGCATCTCATTTAGAAAGCTATCTCTTTATCAAGACACCACAAAAAAAAAAAAAAAAAAAATTAAAAAAAAAAAAAAATAAAAAACAACCAGTCGGCCGTGGATAACTGCCATGTATCCTTGGCTCTGCACACCGCTCGATTTTTGGACTTGAGACTCCAAATGAAGCATGACAGCGGAAGGAATTTGTATAAGATCACATAAGCTCTTATTCACTTATACTTTCACATGATTTTTTTTTCGATGAATGACCTAGCTGCGACATGGCATATCCATCCACTTCTTACATAGTGCAATGAGAGGATGCACACACTAGCTAGCTAGCCAGCACCCGTTTGGCTGACCTTAATTAGAATAGGAGCTATTAATTTGCTGTGCAGTTTATTTTGTGTTAAAGGTTATTTTCTTTAATCTATGAGCTTTGAAGCCCAAAGGAGCTTTTGGTAAAGAAACCAAAGCAAATGGAGTCTACGTATATTATAATAAGTAACTCAACATTGAAACTGCAGAAGGTATATATACTTCTCAACTTGGATAAGACGGAACAAACTTATTCTTTGAAACTAGGCTAAGGCCTGTATTCTTGCTAGTATTTGTTTTCATTCTTTATTGCATCTCCTTTCTTGCTGCTTTGAAAAGAGTTATCTAGCTAAATTATATTACCGTCCCTTGCCCCGGTACTTTCCTTATGCAGATGGCGGGTAGAGAGAGAGAGGGTCACTCCGGGATGGGCGAGATAGTGGGTCTGGTGAGATTCTCGCATGATATCTTAAGCGCGGAGCGAGATGACTACGTCCCCTTTGCTTTTGCTACTACTACCACTAGTCTAGCTCTACTTGTTTTCATAGTCTTTTGACCGGATTTTACATGATAAGGCCACAGGAAGACAAACATCTCATTTAGACGCACACTTACAAAACTTGAATTCAAAGTAATTATTCTGATGGCACTATGTACCTAGCTTTCTGGCATCAACAGCTTTATATATATATCTATCAGTACGAATATCATTACGTGATCGTGCATGGCCACATGGCTACTGCAAGTACGATACAGAAGGATCACTGAAATGATTGTTGGAACATGCATGCACACTCTTACAGCTAGCAAAAGGTTGGTCCGGCCCTACACTCTCTTTTGGACTATGACAATCCTGGTACTTATGTTGGATCTTGCATAGCACGCACATTGCTGTGTTGAATATTACAGTAAAAAAATATATACTAGGCACATCACATCAATGCATATTTGTTCTTATATAGTTGGATTGTCCACAAGGATACATTACTCATTCCAAATTATAAGTCGCTCTAATATGTTTAGATACATAATAAATTCTTTGCAAAAAAAAGTTGAATCAATGTAATTTGGAGCAGAGGGAGTAGTTTTTACGTCCAAAACTCTGAAGTACTAATTTCAGCTCTGGAACAATATTTTTCTCTCACAAGAAATCAGGTTTCAGCGAATAGAGCCTATATAGCCCACTTCTTACGCGGAACGGACCTGCATAGGCATAACATGACGCTTACACTTTTATCCGCGCTTCGTGTAAAAGGATTAATCCGGATGTGCTACATTTGGAACAACGAGGCTTATAAGCCGCCCTCACCCTCTTAGACTACCAAGGTGGTACTAAACCCACCAAGGCACCAACACAACTTTATATGTGCCACTTGGGCCACACGGGTAAACTTCACAACTTCTAATGGGCTGAGGTGTTAGAGTAGAATCCCCGGATGATGGTGAGGCTGGAATTTTCTATTATCTAAAAAATCAAGGTAAGAAAAAAAATAGCAATATATAGCCTGGGACAGCATCGGTGTTACTTCATAATATTAATAAGTATACGGTCGTTAATTTCTTGTCAGTTGTATGTAGCTATTCATGCATTTCACACAAGAATGAACTAGCAAAACCATCGAGAGAGAGCTACAGTCATAAGTTGACATACTCCTACCACATTGACCTTATTTATTGGGTAGAAGTAGAATGAAGGACCCAAGTGAACTAGTTTGAGTACAAGCTAAGAATCAGACCATACATATCCTCTTCCCTTCAGTCCAGAAGAAACAGATGCTCACAAAATTAAAAGTCAAAGCCCACCGCAGAACTGTTTTCTTATCCATAAATTTTCTTGGCGCTGGAATACTTATATTTGTTGAATAATTGTTATTTCCGTGCATATGCATATTCCTCGAATGGATTTTCAGGAGGAAAGGAAAGCCTCAAATGTTGACAACACATGGGGTCACTGTTCTGGTCACATGGACAAAAATTAAAGCAGTATGGTCATGGCCACAAGAGAGTCACGGTTTATACTCCATAAATAGCAGCAGCCGTCTTCCTCTCCCTTTGAGAGCTTAGCAGTCGAACTTGACCTTGAAAGCGCTCGTGTCTCCACTGATTTTGCGAATCTCTGAGTTGGCATTGTCAAGATTGCCACCGCAATGCATCAAGATCAACAATTCATTTAATGGCAGAAAATTACTGCTTCAGTACAAAATCTTTGTCGAGATACAAGAATCATCATGTACCGCCTCAAGCCTCAACAGCTCTAAATTAAATCTCGTAGCAGGCTGGTCAGTTTTAGCTACCACTCCCCACTCTCCCAAAAAAAAAAAAGCATCATTCAACTTCTCAAAAAGCCAAAAAAATAATACTTTCACCAAATATATACAAAAATATTGATATTTATGGCGCATAATCTGTATCATTAGATACATCATTGAATATTTTTATAATAAATTTATTTAGATACACGAATATTAACAATATTTTCTATAACTTAGTCAAACTTGAGAAAGTTTGACCAAGAGTCTTGGCCCATAGCGACTCGTTTACGGAGTGGTTCTTATAAAACCATCTAATTTCGGTACCCAACTATCAAAACCATTTATCTTTAACACAAGGCTATCAAACCACTCAAAAACCGCCTCAAGGGTCAAAAATAAATGGTTTTGGTAGTTCAGGTGCCAAAGTTGACAAAAGCAAGTGTTAATGGGCAAAAAATAGAGTTAATCAATACTTTAGTTGTTTTGTATTAATAAACTTTATATATTTAAATTGATTTATTAATAAATATTATATATCTATATATATTAAATATGTATCTACACATTATTGATATTTTTGAAATTCAACAGTTTGAAAATAATCTATACGTTTAAGTTCTCGTATTTTGAAATTCACAATTTCAAAACTATTTGAACAAACTCGGATGGAGAAATCAATGTTGTTGATATAGATAAGATAGATTACATTTTTACAAAAAATGGGTAGCAAAGTTTAATTTATTATAGTTTTAAAATTTATTTTTATGATAAAAATACATTAATGTGTAGATAAATATTTTAATACATATAAATATTTATCAATAAGTAAATCTAAATATATATTATTTATAAATATCTAAAAAAGTAAAGTACTTGATTAAGTTTTATCTCACAACTATTGCTTTTGCCTCCACTATCAAAACTGCTCAATTTTGACCCTAAAACCCTATAAAAACAATTCAAAATCGTCTTTGGGGTCAAACTTGAACGGTTTTGATAGTTGAAGAATTAAATTTAGACGGTTTTGTAGTTGGGGGTTAAAATTAAACAAGGCAAGAGTTGAGGGGCCAAAAATAGACCTATTCCTTTTCGTGGGTGATGGCAAATTTAAACGTAGATGATGCAATATCTCCCCCTCTGTGTTTTATTAGCTATATACTCCCTCTGTCCCAAAATAAGTGTTGTTTTAGGATTTTGACTATTTCCTTTCAATCATTCGTCTTATTCAAAAATTTTGTGAAAAAATAATTATTTTATTATGAAATGATTCATTATTAGAAGTACTTTAATCTTGATTTGTTTATTTTTATATTTTTGTAAATTTTTTAAATAAGACGAATGATCAAACATCGATTTCAAAAAGTTAAAAACGACACTTATCTTGAGACAGAGGAAGTATTATACTGCCTCTCATTTGAGTAAACGTACATGTTAAGGTTTCTTAATTAATTTGGACTGCTGCTCCGATCCCAACACAATCTTTGCCACAGCCGCGGGCAAGAGGAAGTAGGACAGTGACATTTTAGTAGATGCACTGTCAGAAGCGTCAGATCCAAATAAGCGTCTGATCGAGCCCCTATCTAGTCGACATCCGAGAGCACAAATTTTGTTAGACTTAGCTTGCTTTGGACTTGCATGGGAGCATGATCATTCTTCTTGGCAGGGTGGTTGCAAATCTTTTACGCAGCTTTCATGATTTCATCACACAATTATATTAGGCATGGAAGCAGGCACCTCCTCCATTTCCTAGCTCAACAACAATCTCCAAGAGACCAAGACAACTTTATTTGTCCCAAAACTATATATGTATTTTTTTTGTGACAAGAGTAACAATAATCTTAAATTTAATGCCGCTATCCGATCACGGAGTTGAACGATACCATATCCATTTGGTGTCCATGTCATGTGCTCCAAGAGCTCCACATGGTATCTCCATATAGCATCAGTCAAAATCAGTAGCATACTTTTCAGCAAGCCGAACAACTTAAATATATAATGGAAGTATTTTCCAGACTTGTGCATCCATCTTTGGCGACGACAAAAGTAGTAGTATAGTATATGCTAAAGCTCGGTTTCGGTAATAATAGAGTGACATGTTAATTTCGGGTGCTCATTGAAGGTGTTTTTTCCTTTTTTTTTTCCTAGAACACGACTTCACGCGTTTTTCATTAAGAAGAAGAGCCGAAAGAACGGCAAAGGAACTGATACAATGGATACGCAAGTAATCCATAACACAAAACGAAAAGCAAGAAACCTGGGGGGGGGGGGGGGGAGAGACCGCCACCTGACAACGCTAGCCAACTGAACCTAATACAATAAAACTCAACACGTTGATAGCCAACAGAGAAGTGAAGCCGTAGATGATAACACCTCAGCTACGACCTGAGCGGCAAAGTATCCGCTAAGGGAGCTGGCACCACAACTAAGTTACAACCTCCGCGGCAAAGTATCCGCCAAGGGAGCCGGTTCCTCCACACAGCTACGACCTCGGTGGCAACGGATCCGCCAAGGGAGACAATTCCTCCACCCAACTATGACCTCGGCGGCAAAGTATCCGCTGAGGGAGCTGGTTCCGCAACTCAGTTACGACCTTGGCAGCAAAGTATCCGCCCAGGGAGCCGGTTCCACAACACAAGCGACACCGGCGGCAAAGCATCCGCCTAAGCACAAGACCATCAACGCGGCAAAGCATCCACGGATGGGGCCAACACGCTCCTAGCAGCAAAGCATCTGCCTGAGGGGGCCTAAGCGACAACTACGGCTACAACAACCATCAGTTGGATATACCAAAGTGAGGGGAAAAGGAAGCACAGTTAGCTTCAGCACAACAACAATGACGACCAGCGGGGAGACCGACGGCAACAGAGATTCTTCAGCAACGCCTTCAAGAAGGTGATTACATCCAGGACGCCAGCGCTACTGGCCTTAGGGACTCCTAAGGCAGGGCTTTCGCCCAGAATTCAGCGACGAAGGAACTGGGTTCAGATGACAACGCCCTCAAGAGCTGGGTTCAGAATTCGAGCAGTGCTTTTGCTCATAACCCAAGCCCTCCTATGCCACTGGCACGCAGCAGAACGGAGGCATACGCCAGCCACCTCCCGAAGACAGCACCCAGCACTCGGCAGGGCACCCCTGGGAGCTCAGACGAAGCACGACGGTGCAGCAGCAGAGCCCGGCGCGGCTGGCCACCAGCCCGGACGCACTGGCCACGGCTGGCCACCAGCTTGGCCGCACTGGCCAAGGCCGGCCACCAGCCTGGCCACACTAGGCACGGCCGTCCACCAGCCCAGCCGCACTGGTCGTGGCCTCGGCCACCACAGCCTAGCCGCGCTGGCCGCGGCCCTGGCCACACTGGTCATGGCCCCGACCGCACAGGCCGCGGCTTGCCACCATCTCGGCCGCGCTGGCCGCACCCCCAGCCATGCAGACGCGCGGGCACCGGTGGACCACTGAGGGCAGAGAACCCACGGCTGCGACATCAACGAGCGCCCCCAGGCCGCACCCCCAGCCCCGGCCGGTAAAAGGCAGCCGCACGGCCGCCGAGCGGAGGAGAGGGGCACCAATCGAGGAAGCTATAGATCCGTCAACGTGGGTGGCGGATCCGGCTGAGGGAGGCCTGGATCTAGCCTGCCGGCCGGTCGGCCGTCTCACCGGAGAAGCATGGGGAAGGCAGGGTGGAGGAGAGGAGGAGGGGAGAGAGGAGGAGGAGGAGGAGGAGGGGGGGAAGAGGATCGGACATGGGCAGCCGTGGGCCGCCGTTGCCGTGCAGGCTGGGGGCGGCGATGGCAGCTCGGGTGGAGGCAGGGGGCCAGCGGCGGTGGTGATTTCGCCCCCTGAGTCTCCCGTTGGGAGCGTTCGTAGGGGGCAACTCCATTGAAGGTGTAACACCGTTGCTTCGGACCAGTAGAGATCAAGAGCGTGGTTTTTCATCAAAAGTCATCATCAGAAACTTAGTATGATCATTGCAACAGAATCCACATTGGAGAGGGGGCGTCTCAAAACCTTCTTCCCGTCAAGCCACTGGAGTGCACAACGAAGCTTTTTAGAAGCTACACTCTTCAGAAATCTATGTGTGTGTGTGTGTCTGTGTGTGTGTGTGTGTGTGTGTGTGTGTGTCACCAGAGTGGTAATACAATGCAATAGCCAAATGGATAGACATTGGGTCTCTCTCGTGCATCACTGTGGTGCTCGCAGAAGCTATCTAGTGCACACACAGAAGTTGTTTTCAGCTTGAAACTGCTAGTTCTTTGTGTGGGCTTATAAATAGACCTTGTGGCACCCATGGCCACTCTCTTGGACACTTGGCCACTGGATACACATATTGGAGCTTGAGATATATACTCCACTCACTTCATTCATTTGAGATCATATTTGTGTGAGATTAAAAGTGATCTAGTACATTGCATAGACAATTTGCATCTTATGCTACTAGAAGGTCATTATTGTTGTTGTGTTCTTGATACTCTTGGTGTTTGCCACCACCTACACGACTTAGAGCAACGGGGATCCCTGAGCACCGCTTGGTGATTGTGCGTGGACTCTGATTGATGATTGTGAGAGGCTCGGTGCTCATCCTCATGGAGATAGATTGTAAAGATCAACATTATTGGAATTCTCGAGGCTAGTTAGAGTGCCTTGTTGACTAGCCAGGCTATACATGAACGCCCACATTTGGGCCAAGCTAGAGGGCTTGCAAGTGGCTTGTGGAGAAACGGTAGTCAAAGGACTTGTCTCAATGGGATCATAGATTTCCGGTCAACAAGAAAACCTCAGGATAAATCTTGTGTCTCGAGCCATCATTTGTTTGCCTCTCTACACTTGCATTTGCTTTTGTAGACTTGTGTTTGTGTAGTTGATAGTGTAGCTCTCCTAGTCGAGTAGTGTAGTTTGTGCAGTTGTTGTACTAGCCTCATGTAGTTTGTGAGCTCTAGAAGTAGTTATAATCCTAGCTACTAGAATTGTTTAGCACTTGCTATGAAGTGTTAGGTTAGGCAAGTAGTTTTTATTAGGGATATGTCTTGTTCCTAGTGTTATGTCCTTGAACATTTTCTATATAGGCTATGAATACTACACTAGAACATACAATCACTACTAGACCGTCCTTGTCAGGTGTGGCAATGACTAATGAATGAGATATTTGGACTATGCCTCGCTCTAGTAGTAGTTGAGTTACAAGTGAGCCAAAGGGCCTCTATTTATAGCACTAGGGAGCTCCCTTGGTACTTAGGCATGCTGGAGGTCGGTGGCTGCAGAGAGGGGGTGAGCGTTGACTCCAATAGGGCAGGTGCCCCCTTCGATCCACCACCTTGTCATCCAATGGTCATGGATCCTCCCCAATGACGGTTGTGAGGTCGGTGGAGACCCGGATCGTCGTTGTATGGTGGTTTGTGGTCCTTGTAGGATGATAAGTGGGTCCATGAATCCTTGACACATCTCTTAATCACCCTTGGATGAAACCGGTATTGATGAATGGCTTGGATGTGCTCTGGATCATCTCTCCACTTGGACAGGGCGGGCGGCCCCTTTGTAGGGCGGCCACCCTCCTCTGGGGCCCATGTGGTGCCTGAGGTAGCTTATGTGCCATGTTGGATCCATATTTGTCCATTTTTGGTATTTTTTTCCTGCATACACATATTTCTCCAAGTACATGTGGAACTAGGTAAGTTATAAACCAAGTTCTTCACTTTTCATGTTGATTAAACATGATTATGGGTAGAATGTTGATGGTAAAATAGGGTGTTAATGACCGTCAACACCAGCCTCTGGGACTGGATGTAGGGCTCTAGTCTAAACCAATAGAATTCCTTGTGTCCTGAGAGCTCGCCATCAGCTTCCAGAGCAGCTTTGCGCTAAATTTACTAGTCAGCTCTCAAAACACAAATAGGCGGCCACTTGCTTGTCATAAGGTCCAAACCCTTATGCACCTTGGGTGGCTCCCTCCGCCCCTTCCAATAGACTCTTGCACCTCTGAGACCCCACTTTGGTGCTAGAAGAATGATTTTAAGGTGGTTATATTGTAATGTGTCTATAGCCTTTGACTCTGACATTCACTTAGTTCGTAAAATAATGCATGTTTGTAGTTTTTATGCTTTTTTGTAAACTTCAAATTATTCTCTGTTTTGCACATTTAAGTATTGCATTTGCACTGCCAATCAGTTTACAAATTGCACCAGAGTGTTTCATAATATTTAAAATTATTTTAAACAATTCTAGCTACAAACTTAGACGGATACAGAATGTGTCACAGAACATTTAGAGGCTTGATACATGTAGACAATCCCAAATAATTCTAAACAAATAAAACTTATAATGCACTTCAACTAAACAAGGATTTTGCCTCCTATTCCAACTAATAGAGACAAAATTCTTCCCCTATTCTTCATTGATGGTTCTTTCCTAATTCATCTATTCATGCACATTGGATGCACTATCATCGCCCACCTTTAGCCAATTTGTTAAGTAGCTCAACATATTCTGACTCTCAGAACCAGTGGCCGCATCCACAATCATCCCACTAAAATTAGAACATTAAATCAAGAACTTCAAATCAATATCAGCACAAAAAAGGCTAGAATTCATAAAAAAGCACGGCCAACAAGACCTAACCTTGTGATCCAGGCACTTGTAGAAGATGCTACCATAGTTGGGGCCTTCCTTCTTCACCTTGAAGTCCAACACAGTGTGCTGTTTACACTGATTGCACACAGTGAGAGGGAGCATTGGCTTGGATTGTTGACGAACTTCATGCGAAGCGGAGGACCTGTATGGGGATGTCATATCTAGACGGCAAGTGCACCTCCCTTTTTTCAAAAAACTCGAGACAAAGATGGGAGAATGGGAATGAATGTCCGTGCACTGGTCAAACCAAGTAAACATCTATATAGAGAAATAAAGGCATGGGCCACACATCAGTGCCGAGTGAAAACATAAATCGTAGTGTGATCAAGGTGCATCACTGCCGGTCACAACTAGCCCCGCAGTGTCCTAAGGGCATCACTACCAGTCATTATAAACTAACTTGGCAGTGATCATTACTGAGGTTTGCATAACTAACCCAGAATGGTACTGGAACAACACACTCCCGATTTAAGATGGAACCATAAGTGATGTCATTCACCTATATATTGGAAATTTATGATCCCCACCATCCGGACTACCTTCCTAGCGCCAACATTTCATCTCCCTCACAAGCGTCTTGATCCACGCAGACAACAGGAGACCTAAGAGCACTGCCACTGCCATTGATCCTAACCCCAACACCGTTCGATGCATGCTATCCCCATCCCCGCGTGCCCTGTGTTGTACCCATCCATATGGTCTGCCACGAACAGTTCCTATCCCCACAGTTCACCGAGCACCATCGTAGTAACATGTTTATGTTTTTAGATACATTCACTATGACAAATATTTTCATTATATATATATATATATATATATATATATATATATATATATATATATATATATATATATATGTATGTATGTATATATTGAATTGATAGTTAAAGTTAGAGATGTTTGATTATACCGCACGGTGAAGTTAACAGGCAATGATGTGAAGATGAAATGTCTATTTGAAATTGAGTTAGAGGCATCAAACAAATTTGTTTCTTTTTATTGGCCATGCAACAAACCCACTAGGTCATGTATGTGTGCTAGCATAGGGCACCTTCTTGCTTTAATTTTCACCTTACCAAGTTCACTTGCAATATATAGTGAATGGTGGGCCGAGAAGGCAGGGAGAGATCTTAACAATATTGGTCTTGTGGGAAAATGTTATACACGCAAGTTATGTTACTAACATTAGACGTTAGGCTGTCACAGCCTAACACTATTCAAAATGATTGAGCCAATTAGCATTGCAGGAATGGTGGCGCTAAATGAAAGAATGGCTGAGAGAAATGTAGTGAGAATAATGTGTCTAAAAGAGCATTGCATCAATGTATACATAATTCCTGACTTTCTCATGCGTTCATGTGAAATTTTGGACAAGGGCATTGCAGATGTAATAGAAGTTAGTGAACTGATTGTTAAAGACACAACGACGTAGATGTGGTATAGTGGAAATGGTGCTCACATGTGTGTATATATTAGTTTTCCATCCAACATTTCTCACATTCCATTTGTTTCATGACACCACTTGCAGGATTGGTTTCATGATTTGACGTACACTGTGTGAAGCTTCCAAGCTATTCTTACTCAAGTTGTGGAAAAATTTGGGAGCCGCTGAAACTATGCAGGTTCAAGGACAACGACAGAAGGATTGTAGGATTACATGAAGTATCCTACAGGTGATAGCCCATTTGCAGTGCATCCAACTTGTTGGCAGACCGTGTGCTAGCTAGACGAGAGAGAGTTCATTAATTCATTGCTTGATATACATATGGACTATACCATTTTACGAGGTGAAAGAAACTAAGAGTACTACTATGATGTGAAAGAGACTAACAGTAGTGGGTGTGCTCCAAATTACTGATTAGACTTTGTGTTGTAATAGTTTAATAATAGTGTAACAGACTCAACAATTCACTTTTAGTTGTGCACTGATCCAGCAGCGGTGTCATGGGTACCACTATTGTGTCATGAATTAAACTGGCAGTGACACTTACCATATCACTATCGATTGATGAACCAATCCAGCAGTGATAGCCATGAGTATCACTGCCGATTGATTATTTGATCTGGTAGTATGCTTCCTATTATCTGCTGGGTCAACGAGCAGTGATAGGTCACTGCCGATAAACCTCTATCGACATGAATCCCGGCCGTGATGGTTGCTTCTGACCCGGATTGATTATTAGTTCTGGCGTAGTGATGCCTCCCTCTAGCCATCCTAGAACTTTTCACATGTACATATATATGTTGATGGAAATCACTAATTGAGCATGATGCAATGCACTGTGTTGTCGATGGACACATCACCAGCTATTGAAAGAGTAGTGTCATTAAATTTCTTTTACTAAGTCGGAACTTCAGTCTAGTTGGATTTCCACTACAAAGAACCTATTTGACTTGAGTCTAGATGGATAGGTTCCACTACAAGAAACCTAATGGACTAAACTACGTTCGGTTCGTGGACAGTGAATTCACACTTAAGGGGGCTAGGTGAGATGAGTTGATTATGTCTTTAAACTAACAATAATACATCAAGGGTGATAGTCATGATCTATTATATATTGTTCCTATATAATCAATCATGTTGAATATAGTAACAGATAGTATTTTCAACCCATTGAAGTTAGGCCTTTGGAACAAGTTCACAATATGCATACGGTTTGGGGGCGAACTTTATACCGATCAGAATTATTCCTGATTAGACGTCAAATAAAGTTGCAAATACTGTACTACTCAAGTAAAGCACATGCCATGATATGATGCCACGAGTTTATAAACTATCACATCAAAAGCCATCATACACACCGCTTTGGTTGGTGGCTTCGTGGCAACCAGCAGCATTTTCAGATGATGAGTAGAGTATCTCGGTTCGTTGAAAAGCTTGGTTCATGACTCCTGAAGTATCTATTGTTACCTGTTAGAGAATAATTGCAGAGCCTCTGATACATGTTTCAACTTTCAACTCTTCAATCATAGCCCTCCGAGATTGAGACCCTGTACTGTAAGCATTAATTTGTAGTCTTGTTGGTTGTTCTTCTAATAAGGACTCCATCATGTCACATGTGTATATGTGTTACACTCAAATACTGTTCATTCCCAACAAGAAATTAAAGAGCGAGGAAGGTGATATATCTTGCATTACCCAGGAATTTGTGTATGGTTTCTCTCTGAAATAAAATATTGTGTATATATATGTTTCCAAAAATTCGTCGCTTAAGTTGCTGACCAAGCTAAAATATTGTTGGGACACATCGTTTTCCAAGCTACAAGCAACACAACTTCGTTCCCCCTTAGCCACCGTCCACCGGCTTTGCTTGTTTCTGTGGGCTGACAAGGACATGATATATATGGATCACAGGTGAGCTACAAGCAGCCACAGAATAAACATACCAAGCGTCAATTTTGTATATATTTCGTATATATAATATGATGAGGGAGGGAGAGGCTGAGAGGGGAAGTCACTGCTTTGCCATGTGTACGCATGGTTCTTGGGCTCTTGGCTGTGTGCAGCAATGTTGTGCAGTTGAAAGCTGCTTCTTGAAGCCAGGCAAACACAACGTGTGTAATGTAAAGCGGATCAGGATATATATCTCAAAGGTTCTCTCTAAATTAAGAAAAATTGCTTAGAGAACCGTCCGACAAACTCAAACTGGAACAAACAGGCTTGGTTATGCTATCCAAATGTTTTTGTAGGCAGCAATAGCATATATATCTCCCGTGCCAACTGAAAGTGACTATAGTTTGAACAATTGAAATCAATATCATGCAATGTGGTTTCACTTCATCGAGATGGCAACTGTCTCTGTCCCCTCCTCATCGCAGCCTCGCCTTCGCCAACTTGAAAGTGCAAATTAAACCTAATTCGTAGGGTTTAGCTATTTATCCAAATGAAGGCACAACCCTATTCAAATGTGTTGGATTTAACATGGATTTATCCATATTTTATTCAATTAAATCAAATAAATACTAAGGCCATATAAATGTTGAGTGCTAATGGTGGAATGAATATATTTGATGATCAACTGGTAACGGTCATGTTTATGATGGGTTACTAGTAACTCCCATGGTTATGAAGGTAACTCCCATGATTATGATAATTGTTACTAATAACTCTTCTATGGTAATGGTGGGAGTTACTGGTGATTGATGGACGCTTCATGACGTCCAGGTCCTCTGTTATTCATCCTCTACACTCCGGCGTCTATATATACAGGTGCTTGTCTTCATCCGCGATGAGACGAAGAAATCGACAAAGCACCATAGTTCTCTGTTGAGTTATTCCTGAGCGTCTCCGTCCCGTAACTCTGTGCGCACGGAGTGTCGGGAGAGCAGGTGCCTCCGGAATCCTCACCTGCGTGAGATCCTTGCACGGGGTGCACGGCGATTAGGTTTTTGGGGAGAGAATCCGCAACTGCTCGCTCTGATCGACTATTCGCTTCATCGACTAAGTCGCGCCATCGACATCGATCGGATATTCCCGGCGGGTGGCAATCGGCTATTCCTGGCGGGTGAAGATCGACTCTCTTCATCGGCTACTTCCTGGTGACCGTTCGTGGGATTGCACTGCGATCCTCTACCTACATTGACTGTGGTCCACGACTTCGAGCAACGCACTATGTCGACTAGTGCGAATGGAGCCTCCGATGCCCTCGGCATTGGACCCTCCGCTGGGTACACTCATAATTTTTTTCATACAGTAATTTGTGTACTTACTGTTTTTATCGGTATGTCGTTCTTGCATGTTGTTGCTTTTGAGAGTGAGATATACATGCAAATATATATCGTCATAAAACTGTTAATTTATTTCCCTTGGTAGGGATGAAAACGGATCGGATACGAACGGATATTAGTGATATCATATTTGTTTTCATATTTTTGATCGGATTCGGATTCGGATTCAAATACGGATAGTGTCAGCCATGCCGGATAGGATACGATTGGATGTCGATATCATAAATATACGATTTGAGTATTCGGATACGGATACAGTATCGGATGTTGAATACCAGACTCGGATATGGACAGATCTGAACACCTCTAAACGGATTCGGTCGAACGGACGGTCGAATAAATATCCGTACCATTTTCATCCATATCCCTTGGTGATGGTATCACTAGAGACCACCTAATATTGGACCTAGTTAATAATTTTTGCCATTCTCTACAGTGTGACCCACCAACTTGGCAGAGGTAAAATGAACCCCTACCATTAGAGACTAGGGTCGCGTTGAGCTTTTTACAAGATCGAGCTAGGCTAGCCAAAATTATATTATTGAAAAAGTTTTCCAATAATAGTATATAATAACTGTGAGCTAGGATAAAAGTCAGTCCAAGCAAATTAAATAAATCAAGTCGACCGAGCGATCATTGTCCTAAACAGATGATAATTCCAATTGCCCCCTATGCAATGATCCGACAACGACCAGTCGGATCGGATCGGATGGATGAACCTTCAATTCGATTCAATCATCTCGCTCGCGGTGGCAGCAGCTCCAGCATATCACGGTCATGCATCTCGATTATTATTATAAATTGAATGCACTGTTGACAGCCTTGCTCTTTGGCGTGTAGCAGTTGCCATTTGCCAAGCAAGAGCAGCAGCTCGATCGTCATTGCCATTGCCATTGCCACGCTGGAATCGACGACATGGATCGATCGGATCCAGAGGCAGTTTGGGCACTGTTGCCCTGACGCGCTCGTGATGGTTCGTGGGTGCAATGATTCCGGTGCGCGCCCGGCGCATGCATAAAGGTCAAAAATCTGTTGCGTTTCGGGTGCGTCCACGGGTTCTCTTCCAAGGGGTTGACTGTTTAACTAATTTGCTACGTTCGTACTTTGATCCGAGTACCTAATGGCTAGCTTGCGCGTCATCATAAACCTGTCATCATTGGGCACTGTGCATGTACGTGGTGCTGCTGCATGCTGCCCCCGCGCGGCGCCGGCGGAAAGTAGCTAGCTTAGCTAGGGATATGATATATCGATCGATCGATGGGTGCATATGCATGCCATGGACGGTACCCGTGCTGCTGTTGCACCGCCACAAAATGTGTGGTACCACGTACTGCTGGTCTCCCTAGCTCATCAGCATTCACGTAGCCTCATCGTCGTTTACACCTGTTCATCTTGTGTATGAACACATGGTTTATGTGTGTCCACTATGTGTGTCGATTGGTGAGAAGTGATTACAAGAGGATGACCGAGTCTTTTTTTTTTTTTTTTTTGAGGAGAAGAGGATGACTGAGTTTTGGTTGAGTTTGGAGACTAACCATGACGTGCACTACACTACAACACCGCATCGCCATCAAATGTCTGACGCTTAAAATGAAAAGTACTAAAAATGTTTATATATTTAATGTTCGCTCATCAATAGTTAAAAGGACATTCAAACATAAATTTGTCCTCCGCATAGTAACTCCATTTCGTACCAAAATCCCTAACCTGCGCCACCATCTGTGCCACGCCTACACTTCCATTTCTCCCACTGTCGTTGCGCCTGCAATTTTGTCAGTCCAGCCCTACGCTCTCATCACTTTGTCTCCTCCTAATTCCAATCAAGTTTGCATACCTGCATGCCCTCCCTCCTGATTACGATTTAGTCTCTCTTTACAAGATTCTCCTTTCCCTTAGACTCGATCACACCCGCCCACTTCTCCCTTTGATTCTTCGAGCTAGCGCTCCCACCGGGCGGCGATTTTACCACACGATGGCACGTCTATCCCTAGCGACTCCCCCCCCCCCCTCCAATTCCACATCCCGGCGGCACTTTCCTTATTGCCGCCCCTCCCCCATCCCCAGAGTATGGCATGCGACATGTCTCTTGGTTATGTTAGTGTGCAGGTGTGGAGCACAGAGAGATGATCAACAACAAGGGTAAAGGTCAAGCGGGTTCATGCAAATAGATTGGGAGGGGTGAAGGATTGGACTAAGGGAGACAAAGAGCGATGGGGACTGACATGAGTGGCTAACACCTTGGGATAGCGACTAGCAAGTCTACACGTGGAGGAGTAGGCTGTGTTGACCAAGTCAAGACAATGGTTGACTGTTGAAGCTAGTTATTGTATGATTTTATCCGTCAACCAAACATGAAAAGGGTTCCCGGTCAACTAAACATGAAAAGGATTCATGCAATCACAACTACAGAATAGGGATTAAAGTGATAGAATTCCACAAGTTTTGGTGAATTTGTGATTTGTAAGGAGTAAACAGGAAAAGAACCAAAGGAGGACCCGCATGCCATACAAATATATTGAGTTATGCGTGGACTCCACGTCAAGAACGTTTTAGAGAACACTAGAGACTCACTAGAGAAAGAGGGGCCCACTTGGCAGTGGGGGAGGTATGGCCGAACCAAGGGTGGGTTCGGCCAAACCCTAGCCCCACCTGCCAGCCTCCACCTTCGTACATCGGTTCTCCACCGCCTTTGAAGATGCATCTGATCCGTTGCTAAATGTCGGTTTGATCCGAGAGCTGATATTTATCATTTCGGCCTATATATATAAGCAGTCTAGATCCTAAGGTTTCAAAACCAATCAAGTCCAAATCATTTAATCAAGTTCCCTGTTGACACTTTGTAGCGCAATCACCAGAGACAGGGTGTTAGGCTATCTCTGATAATGGCACCAGAAGTGCATGGATGTATTTCTTATGTCTATTGGATAATTCCGCAAGCGCACAGAATATACCGCTGTAGCACTTCACCCAGGAGTATTTCAAGGTATCGTTATTTATTTTATCCCAAGGGAAAGCGGTGCTAGGAAAGTTAATAAAAGAGAGATCCTTAAGTCAATTGGAAATTAGCAACCAACTAGTGATAGGGGGTAAATCGATATAGAGGAAAGATAATGACACAGAGACAAGATAAAGTCTAGGATAACTAAAGATAACTAGTAGAGTATAGCTAGGTGGGAGGACAACGAGTGAGTTTAGGACTCCTATGACTCTTACTTTACTCCTGTGAACTTAACCTTAACAGATAGATGACTTAACTAGATTGATACCTTACTTCTTGAGTGCCAGGGATAGTTCGAGATAATAGAGGATATAACCTCTACTCGAAGCGGCTATACTCTTATGGGAGCCTATCTTTTAAGAACTTGCCTAAAACACGTGGTGGGATACTAAGACTAGACAGGGCTGTAACCACCTGCTAGCACCCACAAACAATCCGTGCGACAAGCGGCAATCAAAGGCAAGATTTAGTATAAGCACCACGCTTACACTAACCCTCACTACTCTAGTTGTGTACAAGGCAACTAAACCACCCTATGACAGGCGATGAACAGCACACAATAGCTAGTTACAGGATCACAATCTAGTATAAGACAACTATAATGCCAAGATAAGACACAACAATACTATAATGAATAGTAAAGTACTAAATAAAGAATAAGTAAAGTAAAATAAAGATAATATATTGATAAAGGCAAAGTCTTACAGAAGGAAAGGTACAAGAGCTATACCAGACTCTCCAGAAGACGACTCCGGAGATCCCGAACGTAGCTTGACTCGACTCTAACTCTCATACTAGACTAATACTACTACTAAGGAGAAGTAATGGACTCTAGCTTGCTTGTTGCCTTCTTGTGTGTCTTGAAGAGGGTGGTGGCTGCCTCTATTTATAGGGGAGAGTGAAGAGGTGCCACATCAGCGATCCGTGTGCTCCTTGCCTCTCCACCCTTGGATGAACCGCCTTAGAACCGCCTCAAGATGGACGGCAGTGGACAAACCATCACTTGGGAAACATGCATGAGTCGGTAGGGAGCCAACCGACCTGGCTGGGCACCAGGGGGGTCGGTCGACCCACCTATGATTGGTGGGCCTAGCCAGGGGCTTCTAGAAGGTGTCCCCATCTGTCATAGGGAGTGGCTCCACCTTTTGCTGAGTGTTTGTCACGTTGATTCATCGCTTGATCCTTGTGCTTTGCTTCTCTACCGTTGAATGGAAACACACTCTGATCCGATGGTAGAAATGAGCTGAGTAGAGTGTCACGAGGATCGTGCCACGTCACCAGATCCCTGTGGGCCCCATACATGGGTCGGCCAACCCATGCATGGGCCCACCTTGAGCTTGCTTCTCTTCCATGTGATGTTGTACACCTTGTGTTGAAGTGTGGTGGCCTGGGGTCACCATGTGCGGGTCGGCCGACCTACACAAATGGCCTCCAACTGCTCACTTTTGTCCTGTTTGATCTTTCCCACATTCACAAGCTAAGAGTACAAGTGAAACTAGTTATTGGATAAAATAAGTTCATGTTATGTTGTTCTTCCATCAGAAACCGAGGCTGTTGACGGTGTTAGAGTGTGGATTTTCAAGGCTTATCCACCGTCAACAAGATCCCCCAAGCATAACCTTTGCTCATCCCAAGCAAATAATTAAACTTAGCTTCGGTAGATCAGGAGTTGCTACTATGTTCATACTTCAATAATACCATGTGCACAACAAAATACTTTTCTTTTGAATAAAAAAATTGGCTATAAAAATTCATCCATATTACCTTAGTCTTTTGTGGGGCTAATGACTTTTCCTTTGCCTTAGGTGGTTGAGAGACAGAACAGTTTGACAAGAGCTCTAACTTTCTTATTCCTCGCAAGTTTTATACTGGAGGTTTTAGCAATGTTTTTCAAAAGAAAACTTAATGTTCCTCATATGGATCTCTCATGTCGCTCAAATGATGTATGATTCCTTACCAAGGCACATAGTAAATGTTGCTTTTTTTCATCCTACTTCTAACATGGCTTATGTCGAGTTCAAGGTAGGAATGGAAGAGTACAGCATACTTACTTTGCATGCATTGTAGCGTCAAAGCTTGGTTCCAAAGAGAAAAGTGTCATGCCCTTAGATCAAGATGTGCAAGTGTGTGGCTAATATTGGACCATAATGCTCCTCCATTTTGAATTGTATCTCTTTCTAATAAATTCTAGAGACATGGCTATCACTATTCATGAGCTTATACTTGCTCATATTTTCTTTTCATTTTTATGGACTTACTTGTGTCCATCTTTCTTTCTTTTTGTTTTTCTTTCATTTTGCATAGCCTTTTGTCTCTTCTACCATATTGACTAAGAGAGATAGTTTATGACTCTAATACATGGAGCATTTATTTGGTGGAAATGAGTGGCATGTTGTTGCATACTTCCAGTGTAGAAGTAGCATAAATATGAGTGGTGTGTACGTGATCTTGATCTTGGGAGCATGATAAGTCTCAATAAGGATCAACAAGACTTGACAAAACTCTTTGTAAAATAAATAGCTTATGTGGAAGGGTTTGAAACATGTGTAGCATGTATGGCTTGTGGTAGGAATTCATTACCATTGAGGAACAATAAGGTTTTGATTGTTTTTAAGAAATTAATCTCCAGTAATCATGCATGGTTAGAATAATATTATAGTAGCTCTTGTTTCACTATATCATATCTCACAACAACTTAGACTTAGTTCTATCACTTGCAACCCACAAAGTGTTCAGGTTCATGATGATTTTAAATGAGCCAAATAATCCATACTCAAAGAAATACTAGGTTGTAAACTAGGCATTAAAGAAACATCAACAAAGCAACTATTCATCATTTCTATGAGGAAGATTAAACATCCATGAGACATGTGGGAATTTTTTTTTAAAAGTGAAGATAAATGCATTAAAATTAAATAATGCAATAAGATAGGATAGAATACTTACCTTAGTGGGGGAGAGGATCTCCCCAAGCTTGGCTTTTGCTCATTGTGGTGGCGGATAGTATTGGAGCCATCAGGCCCAACGCTGTGCTTCTTCATCTTGTATGGCTTGCAATAATTGGGCATTATGTTGTGCCATGTTTAGTGTTGCATCTTGTTCAACCTGCATTGCACCTATTGTGCCAATGAGTTGATCTACTTCTGTCCTTTCGTTTCGACGTCCTCTCGCCCGTGTGGACCGACGAGGAGTGCGCACTGTTGGAGTGTGCTGTAGAGGCCTTTCCGTGAACCCTGAAATGTCCATGGAACTCGCCTCATCGCCTTCTTCTTCATTTCCCCCTATAGCTTGTGAGGTGCCGCCTTACTCGAATTGAGCGGCCTGTGACCTACTTCTAGTCATCCTGCTTGTTCCTGCAACATGTTGGCTTCTTGCCTCTTGGTCCATTTTAATGGTTAGTGTGCGAAGCGCATACAACCGACGTCTCTCACATGGGAGATGGACCTCAGCTGTATGGCCACGATAAATCATTTTAAGGCCACCTTTTGGACCTCTCTTTAAAACTTGAGCACTTATGAAGAAATCTTCAGTTATAGTATCTCGAGAAGAGGCAATGTATTCGAAGCAATGTGTTCCATTTAACAGATCCATTGTTTCAGCAATGCGGGTGATAAAAGAAGTGAAGAAAATAGGCTCTTTCCTTTGGAACACTCCAAGCCAAAAGCTGACTAGACGCCTAGTAGGTGAAACTTTTATTTTATTGGTTATGGCATAAAGCAATCTTAGCTCATCATTGTATAGGACTTGCACATTATAGCCAGGGAAAAGAGTTATAGCTACCCAATAGTGAAGAAAGCGCAGAGTAGAATTATGAATTTCATTAGGATTGGGATTAGAGCAATCATCAGATCCAGATATGGCTTTCCAAAAATCAACTTTATCAAATCTTCTTGTGGCATTAATTAAATCTAGCTGACAGGTGTTATCAAAACCAAGAGCCACGCTAAAAACTCGCTAAGTCAAATTATATTCTTGATTAAACATGCGAAAGTGAACATTATCACCTGTGACTTGTAAAGAGCATAGGAATTCTATAGTGAGCTTTTTAATCCCATGTTCAGGAACTTCTCAAAAGTTTCCCCAACCAATCTTCTTAAACACAGTATTAAATTCTGCGGTCATACCTGTGCTGTCCAAAAGGACAGGATCGATGATGCCGGTGTGTTCAAACCCGCGGTGTCGGATGGAGAGATACCTTTGGTACTCTTCTTGGTTCAACGTGAGCCCGCTCTCAGGATCGAACGTTCTCTCGGGAGACACGTCTAGCACCTCGTGGCCTTCTCTTGGTAGAGCTTCTCTTCCTTCTTCTTTGTCATGGCGGGGTCATCGGGAGGAGCTCCCTACGGCACCCTTGGCCTTCTTGAACGTGGAGAACTTCTTCATCTTCCTGCAGCAATGAGCAAACACAAGAACACACTAGGACAACAAAGATTAGCGTTAGCATTAGCGTTAGTTGTCCTAATGTTAGTAGTCCTTGTGGGGTATGGTCACCTCCACAAAACCATTCTTGTGGGTTGGAATACTCCACAAACGTGTTCTTGAGAGCAAATACAAGCTTCTACCACTACTATATTTTTGGGTTTTTGTTTTGAGTGGCTAAAAACTTGAGAAGAAATTTGCACAACTAGAGATAAAAGGAGAGATTGTGTGCTCGAGATGATTCAGCTGGTTTGGGTGTGGAATTGAGCACGCGATGTAGGGATATTTATAGGGGGAGAAGAGTTGGTGGTGGAGCCACCAGGGCCAGGTCGGCCGACCGCCCCCACCCCCCCCCCCCCCCATGAAGGGTTCAGAGCTGCTCTCACCTTTAGATAGGGAATCCAATTTATTGCCGACAAAATTTTTCAGAGGCTGCTTTAAACATGGGTCGGCCGACCCATGTCTAGTTTCCTTTTCAACTTTAATCTTTGTGTTTCACTTTGTTCAGCAAAGTAAAGACTAGTGATGGACCAAAAGTGGTGAAAATTTCAGAGATTCCCTTGTCTAGTGTTTGGTGAAAGTGAAAGGTGTATGGCAAAAGTGGGGACATGCCTTGAAATGATTCCCATGGACCATGGGAGCACTAATGCATGCCTAGGTGACCACTTTTCAGAATTTGGATGGTGGTGGGTGTTGGATTCTCCTTGGGGCATGTGAAAGTGATCACAACCAAAGATGGTCGACCAAATGCAAAAGGAGATGGTGCTCATAGTTTGGGACAACAATCAGCTCACCAGGCAAACACTACCAGAGGTAGGTGGGCCCCATGGTGGGGTCGGCCGACCCCACCTTGGGTGGTCCCACCACCTCAGGTGTACAAGTTGAAATCCTACTCAAGTTTTATTTGTTTATATAATTTATTTTGTCGAAATGAATTATGCAAAAATTTAAATATGAAATGCAATGTAAAGATGCAAGAATTGAAAATGTAGAAATTAAATATGGGATAATGTGGGGGGATAAACCCCTGGTACCACAAGACAAGACATGGGCCACACCATCAAAGCCGGCCCGGCCCAGAAGACAAAGAGGCGCGGCGTAAGGCCGCACCGCACGGTTATTGTACCAATTTGGCTAGTTTACTTGTAACCTTGTCCCTTCAGACTATATAAGGAGGAGCAAGGATCCAACATCTAGATCAGATCCAATCATCTCACATCATAGCAATATAATCCACCAACACACAGGACGCAGGGTATTACGCCTCGCGGCGGCCTGAACCTATATAAATCTCGTGTCTCGCACTTTCAGTGCAACGCTTGTTCTTCTCAGGCGCACCTTTACCGACCAATCAACTACCTTGGGCCTACCCATCGATAGACCATCGACGATATTCCATCGACAGATAACTAATGATTTACCTTATCAGCAAGGGCTCTGTGTTTGAGGTCCGTCAAGCAGGACCTCTCCTTTTCGAGTTCATTTTTCGAGTGCATCGGTCGGTCTTGGAGACGGGGACCATGATGATTGCACCTCTTTCTTCTGCCATTCCTTCTTGGTTGATGCTTGCGACTTGACGGAGTCATCCTTCTTTGTCGCCTCAGCTTTACTTACCAGTTCGGTCTTTTTGGCCTTTGGCAGTTGATTCTTTAGGCGGGGTGCATATTGAGGATTGTTCTTCCTTGCCTACTGTATAGATTTATAACCATTGAAAGAACATTTCACTCTCTTATCTGGGAGTTGAAAGTGGATTTGGCTGAATCCCATGTAGATGACGGCGTTAACGGTGTGGAGGAACGGCCTTCCCAGGATGACGGGGACTTCGTCATCGGCTCCTATGTCGAGAATGATGAAGTTGGCAGGAATGTACTCGTCTTGAACCTTGACAAGGATGTCCCTTGCCAATCCTTCGGGGAACCGGATGGATTGATCGGCCATCTGCAATTTGACAAATGTGGGGTACAATGGTCCCCCTAACAGATTTTCATACATTACCTTAGACATGATATTGACTCCAAATCCAAGGTTGCAGAAGGCATTGTTGAAGGTGTGTGGCCCGATTTCGCAAGTGATGGTTGGATGGTCGGGGTCACTCTTCTTGGCAATGAATGGTGGGTCAAGAAGGTAACCCAGATTTGACCTGAGCGGAGGCTTACCAAACCTCGTAGAAACTAACCGGACACCTTCAACTAGTTCCTCAGGTTTCCCTGGAATCTTACCTTGTTCGAAGGATGGGACAGCTGCTGCTATTTGAGGTAATTGTTTTTCTAGCATTTTATTGAAGCTCAATTGATTTTTCATAACAATGGCAAAGCTATCTATTTTCTCATTATGATTTTCAAGAATCTTATCATTAGCCATCATTTTCTTATTTATGCTATCATTAATTTTAGATTGGCCTAAGACAAGATCTTTCAAATAAGGCTGTTACCATAAGAATTATTGTAATTATTATTGCAACCATTACCTTGATTACCTTGGTAGAAGGGGCGCGAGTTCCATCCTCCTTGTTGCTAGGATCGATACCCATTATTGTTGTTGATGATGATAATGATGATGAAGCTCACATCCTCCTTCATTTCGAGACAGTTGCTGCCCAAATGATCTTCTCTACCACTTACCTCGCACCAAGGATCAGCTTCAATAGCTCGTGCGGTGGCATGGGTTCAAATGGCGTCTTATTCCTTTTTGGAACCTTCCTCAATCTTTTTCATCAAGAGGTCCATTTTTACTGAGAGTATGTCCACCTCATGAACGGCGTGCATACCCCTCTTCTGGGGCTGGAGTCATTCCTCATTCCATCCTTAGTTGATCACCATCTTCTCAATGAGGTCCTTACCATCCTTGACATTGTTTTGCAAGAATGCTCCTCCAGCGGTAGTATCAAGGTGACTACGGGCCAATCCAGTTAGCTCATGGTACAAACCTTGAATTAGGAGCCATTCTTCAATCCCATGATGAGGACAGGCACGAATATACTCCTGAAGATGTTCCCATGCTTCGGGAATTGTCTCATCAGCTTGCTGTTGGAAGCTCGAATCTTTCCGCGAAGGGCGCTGGTCTTGCCCATCGGAAAGAACTTCCTGAGGAATGCATTGGCACACTTCTCCTAAGTGGTGGCTTCACTCTTGTTGGCATAAAACCATTGCTTCTCCTTCCCAAGCAGTGAGAATGGGAATAGGCAAAGTCGGATGGCGTCTGCCGAGACATTCTTGATGGTGAAGGTACCACACACCTCCAAGAAGTGCAGGAGATGGGCATTGGTGTCCTCGTGTGGCTTCCCACAGAACGAGTTGGCTTGCACCATATTGATAAGTGCTGGCTTTAGCTCAAAAGTGGCATCCCCTAAATTAAACTGCGGACCGGTGGCGACATTGTCAGCGACGGTGTAAAGTACTCAGAGATGGTCTTTTGGGCCATGGCTTCCTTGATTGATAGTGCAGAGCCTCTTTCCTCGAACGGATTCAGGTCTGAGATGAACCTTTAAGGGGGAACTTGACGGTGTCTAGTTCTCCTAAACAATTGCTCAGGATCTTCAATAAAGTTTGACGGCAATTGGAAACCGCTCATGCACTGTCTAGCTTCATGTAACGAGAAACACAGACAGGGGGTAAGCCCCTAGCACTAATTGATAACTAATTTGATAATAGACTCCGGATTCAATTTTATTAATATTCCTAGGCTGATGCTTTCCCCAGCAACGGCGCCAGAAATGCTTGTTGACACTTCGTAGCGCAATCACCAGAGACAGGGTGTTAGGCTATCTCTGATAACGGCGCCAGAGTGCCTGGAGGTATTTCTTATGTCTATTGGATAATTCCGCAAGCGCACAGAATATACCGCTGTAGCACTTCACCCGGGAGTATTTCGAGGTATCGTTATTTATTTTATCCCAAAGGAAAGCGGTGCTAGGAATTTTAATAAATTGAGAGATCCTTAAGTCAATTGCAAATTAGCAATCAACTAGTGATAGGGAGTAAATCGATATAGAGGAAAGATAATGACATAGAGACAAGACAAGGTCCAGGATAACTAAA
The DNA here is from genome assembly GCA_038502445.1 of Eremochloa ophiuroides. Taxonomy (NCBI): domain Eukaryota; kingdom Viridiplantae; phylum Streptophyta; class Magnoliopsida; order Poales; family Poaceae; genus Eremochloa; species Eremochloa ophiuroides. The sequence continues at coordinate 32,209,176 of JAHLJS010000001.1, read as the reverse complement.
GATAACTAGTAGAGTATAACTAAGTAGAAGGACAACGAGTGAGTTTAGGACTCCTATGACTCCTACTTTACTCCTGTGAACTTAACCTTAACAGATAGATGACTTAACTAGATTGATACCTTACTTCTTGAGTGCTAGGGATAGTCCGAGACAATAGAGGATATAACCTCTACCCGAAGCGGCTATACTCTTATGGGAGCCTACCTTTTAAGAACTTGCCTAAAACACGTGGTGGGATACTAAAACTAGACAGGGCTGTCACCACCTGCTAGCACCCACAAATAATCCGTGCGACAAGTGACAATCAAAGGCAAAATTTAGTATAAGCACCACGCTTACACTAACCCTCACTACTCTAGTTGTGTACAAGGCAACTAAATCACCCTATGACAGGCGATGAACAGCACACAATAGCTGGTTACAGGATCACAATCTAGTATAAGACAACTATAATGCTAAGATAAGACACAACAATACTATAATAAATAGTAAAGTACTAAGTAAAGACTCAGTAAAGTAAAGTAAGGATAATATATTGATAAAGGCAAAGTGTTACAGAAGGAAAGGTGCAAGAGTTATACCAGACTCTCCAGAAGATGACTCCGGAGATCCCGAGCGTAGCTCGATTCGAGTCGACTCTAACTCCCACACTAGACTAATACTACTACTAAGGAGAAGTAATGGACTCTAGCTTGCTTGTTGACTTCTTGTGTGTCTTGAAAAGGTTGGTGGCTGCCTCTATTTATAGGGGGGAGTGGGGAGGTGCCACGTCGGCGATCCATGTGCTCCTTGCCTCTCCACCCTTGGTTGAACCGCCTTAGAACCGCCTCAAGATGGATGGTAGTGGACAAACCATCACGTGTGAAACATGCATGAGTCAGTGGGGGGCCAACCGACCTGGCTGGGCACCAAGGGGGTCGGCCGACCCCCTATGATAGGTGGGCCCAGCCAGGGGCTTCTAGAAGGTGTCCCCATCTGTCATAGGGAGTGGCTCCACCTTTTGCTGAGTGTTTGTCACGTTAATTCGTCCCTTGTTCCTTGTGCTTTGCTTCTCTATCGTTGAATGGAAACACACTCTGATCCGAAGGTAGAAATGAGCTGAGTGGAGTGTCACGAGGATCATGCCACGTCACCAGAGCCCTGTGGGCCCCATACATGGGTCAGCCGACCCATGCATGGGACCACCTTGAGCTTGCCTCTCTTCCATGTGATGTTGTATACCTTGTGTTGAAGTGTGGTGGCCTGGGGTCACCATATGTGGGTCGGCGGACCTACACAAATGGCCTCCAGCTGCTCACTTTTGTCCTGTTTGATCTTTCCTGAATTCACAAGCTAAGAGTACAATTGGAACTAGTTATTGGATAAAATATGTTCATGTTATGTTGTTCTTCCATCAGAAACCGAGGCTGTTGATGGTGTTAGCGTGTGGATTTTTAGGGCTTATCCACCGTCAACATTCCCAGTGCTAGAAACCCTAGTTCATTAGAGCTCCACAATTATGGTCACATTTCCAAATTTTGCCTGTCCAAAGCCCGACCCAAGCAGATTTTCTGACCCATCTGCTGCAAGGAAGCCGAAGAGCCACCCCCGGTTAGCACTATATCTACTGCTTTCATCTTGGGCACTCCGGCACATTACGCCCTCACTGATCCGCTTCCCTCAACAGTGCAAACCCCCCGAAACCCCACCCTCGCACGCTCCGATGGCAAACTTTGCCGTGGATCCTCGTCCCCATATTGCGCTTGGTTTTCTCCCTGTAGGATCCTCCGCTTCGCCTTGGAGCCTTTGTTGTTGGGTGTTACTCCCTGGAGAACGAGGACCTAGCCATCATCAAGCTCCAGCCTTCAGTGAACAAGGAAGACTTTGGCTCTGTCGCGAATGAACTTCGTCGCTAGCTACTTCAGGGACACCCACCAGGCACGTCTGATCGATCCAGCAGTGTCCTTGTGGAGATGCTTTTGTGAGGTTCAGTTGTCCCCTGGAGCGTGAAAGATTTCTAGGCTTGGTCCACAAGCACGATGAAGCTATCAATGCTAGGCCTTTCAATCTTGATTGAGTTGCCTGGATTATGCTCATTGGCTTCCCTGAGGACCTTTGCAGCCCCACCAATATTGCCAAGGTTGTTGCTCCTTTTGGCACCCTGGTCTATCTGCCTCATGAATCCATGTCATGTCTCATGTGTTAAGCTCCTCCATCTTCACATGTTGTGAGCTAAGCAACAACTTCAAACTTCCAGCCACAACAAACAAGTGGAGCCATTGCTAACTAAAGTTGCAGCTAGACCCTTGTAATGACTAGAAGCTTAATTTTCTCATGCCACCAAAAAGAACCCTTTCTTATATGTATCAAAAGCAATTTTCCATTTGAATAATAACTAGATTGATTATGTGTTTAAAAATTGAGAACCCCTAAGCCTCCTTTCACTGTGGGCACATAGACCATTTGCCAAGCCACTTTTGATTGCTTCGGCCAAGCCCACGCCACAAATAGTGCTATCAAAACTTATCAATTTGCTTTACAACTTTTCTCTAGCAAGAAATTAAGATCACATAGCAAAGGTGAGCAAAACATTGAAAATAGCACTCAATAATTTCAACCTCCCTACAAGACTGAGAAAGATAGAAGTACTCGCTAACCTTCTCTCACACTTGCTGATAGGCTAGAAATCTACCATAGTTGGCTTAGTCAAGCTCAGAGGGAGACCCAAAGTGGTGAAAGGTAGTGATCCTCTAGAGCAACCAAAAGTTTGGTCTAGAATATCAAATCTATTTGGAGTGATATTGATTGGTACTATCATTGACTATATAATTAACACTAAGTCATATGCGTTCAACAAAAGAATTCAACAAGGCCTTTAGAAACAAGAGTTGCCTAGCATTCCAGTTCATAAATATTAGAGTGCCATATGTATATTGTAGAATAAGGAAATCCTGATTATGGGGCAGGTCAATAGGTAAAGTGAGCAGGTTTTGTCCTTTGGCAAAATTCAACAGGGTATGTAGGAAATATGTTGCCCAGACAAAAAGAAAAGAAGTGATGGGATCACCTTGTCTAGCCCCTCTTTTACAATGGAAGACCTTGCTAGGTACACCATTGAGAAGCATAGCAGATCGATATACCTGAGATCAAAATCAACCTAATCCAATCCATTCATTTATGGGGGAAACCCTTGCTCCCCATAATATTTAGCATCCATTTATGCTCTACTTTGTCAAAAGCTTCCTCGAAGTCAAAAGTCAAGTTTGAGTATTATGAGCTCCTTTTTAGATTGATGACAAAGGTGGAGGTACTCAAGGAACCAAGCAATGCAATCTTGGACATCTGAATTTTATAAAAGCATATGGATTTGGTATTGAGCAAAGAGATGGGCCTAAATCATAAATCTTGATTGCTCCATCATTCTTTGGCACTAGACTAATATGTGAACTACCATTTATGCTCTGCAAACATAGATCACCGGCAAAGAAAACATCATATAATATCCTGTTTATAATAGGTCAACATTTCTTGACAAAGTCAACATAGAACCCATTTGGCCTTAGGGCTTTATAGAAGGAAGACCTTACCACTAAATCAATTTCATCTGTAATGAAAGGTAGGACCAAATATCTGCTTAATTCTGAATCAGAGAGGCCAAGTCAAAACTAGAACTAGAAAAAGATGAAACCCTCAATCTTTCTTTAAAGGAGACCCAAAAAAAGATTAGCCAATCAGCAACCATAACTCATGTCTCATCTTCTAGCACTATAATTGAAATTTCTTCTATATTAGATCATTGCATTTGCATGAAAAAAAAATTTGTTCTAGCATCACCCAAAGTCACCCATTTTATAGATACCCTTTGATTCCAATATATGTGCCGATTGTGAAAGAGGGTTTGCAATTTCTTCTCAAGGATTGATCTAAAATTCCACTCTACTAAAGTGAGGTCTTTGAACTCCTCTATCAGATACAAAAAAGGACGATAGAATGAGCTTAACATTGTTATAGTCACCTTCAGGTTTGAGACAGTACCCTTCCAAACATCAAGGCCATTCTCAATCTTGCAACTTTACTGCATCAGAAGTCGTGGTTGGACCTTCCCAAGGTTGTTCCACAACATTATAAAAATCATGGTGATGCAGCTAATTATTCTCAAAATAAAAAATATATTGATTTGGGACATTGTCAGATGTTTGCATGACCATCGGTGTGACAAAAGGGTTGGCCGGGATACACAAAAGACCGGGAAGCAAAGCTAAATAACCAATTCAGTCGTTCTAGAAGAGGTGAACGTTGCTTATTAGTCCACGTGAAACACTGACCCTTTACAGGCAGCTCTACCTGCACAAGGAAGCTAATATCTTCATCAAAAGGATACACGTCAGAAATTTTAGAAACAACACGATGACTTTAGGGCTTGTTTATCATAGGCCAACACATTCAGCATTTATAATAGGCCAACACATGTCGATGTAACTGCTCCTTATTACCGTGACTATTTAGGGATTGTTTGGATGAAATTTTAGAAAATTGTGATATCATATAAATCCATGGTTTTTATAAGAAAAGGAAATAAAACTTGTTGGTTTAGTAAAAGGAGGCCATGGGTGGAACTTCTAAATTTCGAAAAAGGATTGCAGTTTTGATAGTTTTGGAAATTACCAAGAACTTTTGAAAGCTAAAGTATATATTTTGAACACGGTAATATTTATCTAATACTCCTACTCTAGAAATATACTATTGCCATGTAGATGTGGCCGCATGCATGCATGAACTTTTACTGGAGTCGATCTCATGATTGGATTGATAGCAATCAACCACCACGCACCTCCGGTCCTTGATGGTCGTGCCTCTACTGTTGCCTGTTGGTCCTTAGTCCTTGTTGCGACCAGTGTGTCTGCTGATCCCTAGTCCTTGCTACCTGTGCCTCTACTTTATTTTTACCAATGCAATGAGGACGAATAATAATCTTCTCTAACAAGACTACTGCCGTACAAGTGGCTATAGAGGGGGCGGGATGAGCCAGCTCATGCAACCGGCCAGAACGCACGCGTATCACTAGATAGCTAATACGAGTATATAGCTAATCATCATACATAAATATAACTAATTAACTGATTTAAGCATACATAATAATGAGAAAGCTAGCTTTTTGGCAACTGAACAATTCCTCCTACTAGTGCCATGTATCTATTCATTCTCTATTGCAGATCAGATGATGAGAATCACAGGCAATCGAAAACTGATGAGCGTAGTATGCAAATTATTAAACATACACCGTCGTACTCTCTTCTTTTGTAGATTAATTTGGAGAGTCGATCTCCCTGAAAAGTGGGAGAGTTCCAATGGTTAGCTACAAGACGCCGCCGTCCATTTTTCTTCGCACAAACTAAAGTAGTGTAGCCGAATTTTCTATAGCTAGCGCAGCACAGCATTTAAATTTTTTGGAATACTGGTAGGCTTTCCCGCTTTTCGATCAAATTAGGCATAACGCATGCATGGCTTCAGCGCAAAGAAATTAAAACACGACGGCGCCGGCCGCCGTATTCATAAACTATTTGCTAGTGCTGTGCTTTCCGAAAGGTGTAGGTGTGGTGCATGCCCGCCCCGCCCCGGCCTCATGAGCAGCTCTAGTAACTTATCTCTCACTCACCCATAAAATACTAGTACGCTATTACCATAACTAATTAGCTTAGCTTGTTTTGTTATATTCACTTTATTTTTTTTATTATTACGGCCACATTAGATATGTATAGCTACCTACCTTGGGTAAAAGTAAAACTTACACACACCAGCCAAATTCTAGTGCCCCAGTAATTATGGGATTCTTCACATGCTTCGGTAAAGCTTGTCTTTCACTTACTCGGTTACTCCTAAACAAAACTAGTAGCTCGACAAAAATTTACACTAGGCGACGGCAAAAAATATATATACTTGGGATCGGAGCACGGTAACGATCAGAGTACTACTAGCTATATATTTTTGCTTCTAGAAGCATCATGTGCGCACACATACAGGGCGGGGCGTTGTTCCTTAAGGAACAAATTTTTCTTTTATTTTGAGTTCTTTTTCTTTAGATCAAAGAGAATTATTATTACGGCTTATGCTTCTGCCAAACCTACAGGCCCGCAGCCTTCAAACCGGCCTGACCAAAAATTTAGGAGACACGATATGAAAAATTGGGGACTGAAGTCAAATCCAACCCTTACCAACCGGCAGGAACATAATCCCCGTCCCTAACTTGCAATAGGTAGTAACGGCATGCCTGCCATCAGGGCTCGGCTTTCAACACAAGCGTGTTTGAACTTGAACTTTGATTGACAATTTTATATATATATATATATATATATATATATATATATATATATATATATATATATATATATATATATATATATATATATATAAAATAAGTAACAACGAGAAGAAAAGTGTTGCAGATATTGAAACTAATAATAAATAAATTGTTCGTTGGGAAATTGAAACGGACCAAGATCAAATTCCTAAGTAAAAATAGTAAGCCTTTATTACACTACTAAAGTGGTGGACTTCTCCTAATGTTTTTATTTAGTAGTAAAACACTACCACTAATTATAGCACATGGGAATCTCACTAGGAGAGACGTTTAGTAGGGAAAATTTATACTAGGAGGTCTAAAATTCTGATTGTGATATGTTTGTGACACTTTCAAAATACCACTCGATCGGCTATTACGTACTAATTTCAGATATATACATCCGAGCATTTACATTGAAATTATGCTTTGAGTATACGGACGATGAGTACAAGGCCATGTGGACTAAATCTAACAAAAGATCGCGGACATTGCAGCAAAGCTTGGTCAGTCCCTTTCATATAGGCTGAAAGGATCAACGAAGCCCAAGAGGGGGGATGAATTGGGCAACTAATAAATTTTTCGCGAATCAATTCAACCTATCGCACTTTGCCCAATGTCACCCCACAAGTTCTTGTGTCAATTCTATTCCTAAAACAAGTTATGCAACCTAGAGTCAAGTCCTATCACAAGTATACTACTCTAGGAAAGTAGAGAACACAAGGGAAATGCGGGAATGTAAAGAGTTAGAAAGACAAATCCGGTTTTTCCCGAGATATCGGAGAGTCGGCACTCCCCACTAGTCCTCGTTGGAGCACCCGCGCAAGGGTGTAGCTCCCTCTGGATCTTCGCAAAGACCAAGTGCTCTCTACGGGCCGATCCTTTGCCTCTCCGACGCGGTGGATCGCCCACAACCGCTCACAACTTCGACTTGGGCCGCCCACAAGCTCTCCAAGCGGTCACCAAGCCACCGATAGCCACCAAACCGTCTAGGTGATGCCGATCACCAAGAGTAACAAGTTTAGACTCTCACTTGACCAAGAACAAGGCCAAAGAGGGTGATGGATGCACACAAGTCACTCTTGATCTCTCTAGGGAAGAAGCTCACAAGCAATGGAGTTCACTCAATGCTCCCTAGGGCTCTTGCTCTCTCACAAGATCAACAAGGGTTCCTTCAGCTGTTAGAAGTGGCAAGAGAGATAGAATGGAGGCTTTGGTGGAGTATAAATACTCACCCTCTCCAAAACTAGCCGTTTCTCACTTTCCTGTGAACCGTCGGACGCTGCCGAGGCTCGACCGTCGGACCATACACCACGGTCCGACTCTCACAGTCGCACTGTGCTCAGACCTGTGCCAGAGGGGCGTCAGACCGAACTCGATGGTCCGACGCTCCTCAGTCCGATGCTTTTGAACGGCTGGCACAGTGCCTCTCAATGGCTATAACACGGATCAATGGTTCGACGCACACCGTTTCGCTGCGAGAACCTCTCTGGAATCGTCAGACGCTAAGAAGCATTAGTCCGACGCTCACTCTCTCGACGGTCCGACGCTCGCTGAACACCCAGATGCACCGTCGGACTCTGGCCAATGGTCCGACGACCATCCAGCCAGGGTCCGACGCTCCCTGGCAAGCTGAGAATCGTCCAGGGGCTGCCACGTGTCGTCGGAGTCTAACTATTGGTCCGACGCCCATACTAGGTAGAGTCCGACGCCTCTAATTTGAGCAAAACTTCGCCGAATCGAAAACTTTCCGAAACGAAGTTTGATCCTCTCTCTCTCTCTCAAGAGTCTCCCTGGGCTGTCTAGAGCTATGTTGGATAGGTGTGCATCACATCTACACTCTCTAATCTTGCTCTAAGTCAAGCTACCCATCCAAACCCCTCTTAATAGTACGGTCAAAGAGAAAAACAAAACCTAAGACTACGCCAAGTATCTCTCAACTCCAAACGACACTTGGCACTAGCCTATCACCGTCTTGTCTTCCATCCTTTGAAAACCGAATCGATTTCCATCGCTAGGGGCTTGAACCTACATGTTATTATGACCTAACCTCTAGGTTATCCTGCAAAACACACGTTAGTCATAATAACCTCTTTGTTGTCATTAATCACCGAAACCACTAGGGCCTAGATGCTTCAATCTCCCCCTTTTTGGTGATTGATGACAAGAACCTCAAATAGATTTAGAAAGAGTGAGGTTTTTAAAGGCTTGATTCATATAAGCATGTGACAATAAGAGCAAAGGGGTTAGGCATGCTTATACAAATCAAGACCACAAGGTACACATAAGATATGAAATAAGCATAAGTACCAAACGAATACGCTCAAGATCGGAGTGAAGTGCGGAAGCTAAGACAAGAGCGTAACCAAGTGACATGATATATAAATAACATGAAGCTCAGACACATGTCACGACCAAGTCTCAAGCATGAAAATAAACATAAACATGATGCATGAATATCACATCAAAAAGAGCCAAAACCCTCTCACACGCTCCCCTAAATCTATGCTCTCTCCCCCTTTGGCATCAAGCACCAAAGACCTAAGACTCAGGAGGAGGAGAGGAAGCTACAGCGTCGCGATCGGAGGGGTGACGTCGAAGCTCAAACTGAGAGGGGTCTGTGTCTGACTCTGAACTCTGACCTGCCTGACCCTCTGTCGGAGCACGTGAAGGTGAAGCGGTCCGGGTCTACTCAGCTGTCTCTGTAGCTGCGGCTATGACTACTACGGTCGCAGTCCCTGCTGAAGTCGGGAGTGGCTCTGAAGAGGCGACTGAAGACGATAGTGTCTCTGTAGTCCCAGTGGCAGGTGGAGCTGTGGTGGTGGTAACAAGCAGCCGGAACTCAGGAGGTGTGGACAAGCCTGTGATCTCGCTGAAGGTAGCACCCAAGCTCCTGGTCACTGAGGGGCCACCTAGGTCAGGTGTGAAACCGGTGTGGATCAGAGTGAACCCCTGAGTGCCTGGCGTGGCAAACCACTGCTGAGTCTGCTGAGTCAGCGTGACGAACTGACTCTGGAGAGAAGCTGTGCCCTGACTCTGAAGTCCACCGGACTGTATCGCTGGAGTCACCTGGGCTGCAGTGGCTGCCGGTCCAACCTGCTGGACTGGAGGGGCAGTGGCTAGGTACGGTGGGGCTCCGGTGTGCCTGATGATGTGCTCCATGAACCCAAAGGTCTGTAGCTGTATCTGCTGGCTCTGGAGCGGCATCTGGAGCATCTGCTGCTGGAACTGATCCTGCCTGAGCTGAATCTGAGTGAGAGCTGCAGCCTGCTCCCTGGCAAACCGGGCCTGCTCCTCTGCCTGTCTCTGCTATGTCTGCTGTAAGCTCTGAAGAATGGCAAGCAGTGCAGGGTCTGTCTATGAGGTCTGTGGAGCGGAGCTGGACCCACCGGCCTTCGAGTCGTGAGCTCGAGGACGTGAAGGGATGGGCTGGTAGTCCCTGTCAGAGCTGGACGAGGAGGTGTCGATGGGGTCGTCGTCTGCAAGTAACTGCTCAAGCTCGCTTTGGGCAACGTGCCTCATAGCCTCGTCCTGCTGCTGTACCTCTGCCATGTCTGCCCCTGAAGTCTGACGGCGCTGTACTCGGTGTAAAGCTCTGCTGCCACGGCGTCCGTCAATCAAAGAGGTCATCCTATAGACTGGAAACTCTGTCTCAGTCTGGCGCAGCTCACGGGAGATACCTGTCCAAATCCGGTGCAACCTCCGCTCAAGGATGTGAGAGATCCAGTGAGCGTAGGGGAGCTGTCGCCTAGACCTGATGCCCTCTGCGATGGTGTCCTCCATCTCACTGATGATCAAGTCTGCCACGTCAAACTCTGACTGCTGGACCAGGGCACTAAGGAGCCACAGCTGTAAGTGAGTAAGACCCTCCTTGTACCCCTCCCATGGTAAAAGTGTACGCCTCATCACGTCGTTCAAAAGACGAGCGATGGGACGAAGCTCCGAAGGTGTCCTGCGGGAGCCGTCTCCGAACGGCGGTCAAAAACACGCTGCTATATGAGCAGTACCAGGTGCCAGTCCTCCGTGAGCCCTCCTCAGCGGGTCTGTCGTGGCATAGCAAATACTGTGCAACCTGGTAGCTGACTCTGGCACTCCAAGCAGCTCTCGCAGAGCCTTCGCGTAGAGCCGGTATGGCTCTCCACTGAAGGTGTACTGTAGGTACTCGTGGTCGGGGTCGATCCAAAGTGAAGCATAGAACTCTCTCACCCACGACTCCACGTACCGGCCTGAACGGCCAAGAAGCTCTGCTAGACCAGGCAGGTAAGTCAAGTACGGCCTGATCTCCTCTCCTGCTGCCTGGACTATGTCCTATAGCGGACATACCCTGTGCTGACGCAGTCTAACTCCTGTGGCCATGAGGGCGGTGAAGAAGTCCTCGTGAAGAGTAGTGTACCAGCCCTCAGAAGCTCTGGGATCTCTCTGATCCGGGAACCAACTAGCAAGCGAAATCAGTCGGAGCTCTCTGACTCGGGCTGCAGAGATCCTCCGCAGGTCCAAGTGAACGTCCGGCTCAGGCTCCGGCTAAGGCTCGAAGGGAGCAGGCGCCCTGGAGTCTCGGTCTCCGTGCCTCTGACCAGCAGGCTGGGGTGGCACCGAAGGTCGAGTGCGGCCCGAGCGACGAAGAGGTGGAGCCTGGGCCTGCTCCCCCTGAGTAGCTGCCTCCTGCTGCTCTGGCTGCCTTAGCTCTGCCTCTGGCTGTCATGACTCAGTCTTTGGCTGTCTCTGAGGCTGTGGCTGCTCCTCGGACTCATCCCTGCCTGACAAGCTGACAGAGATACCTCCAATATGTATACCTCTGCCACGCTCTGCCTCCTCTGCAGCCTGTGCTACCCTGATAGCCTGCCTCTGCTCAGCTGAAAGTCTCTTCCTTTTCTTGCTGCTCTCGACAAGAGGGGCCTTCCCCTTGTCCAAAGGTGGACGAGGAGGAGGCCTCTCGTCTCCACCTGTGCCTCCCTCACTGCGACTGGCCTGCTTGCACCTCACCATCTCTGCCAACTGTCACTGTCTCTCAGAAACTGACAACTGCCGCTGACACTCAGAGGCTTGGCCTCGTTCCGTATCCGCGGGCTTGGCCCCAGATTCACTGACCCACTGCCAAACACTCTGACCACGACAGCTGCAATAGAGAGATAGACAAGGTATACATAAGCATATATAAGCTAGAGATGAGAGAGCCTATAGAAGCAAGCATATGGGATAAGAGAGGAGAAGCAAAGCAACCTGAGGGAAGACCTGCGAAGAGGTGAGAATCTTTGTCGACACGAGGCACCACACAAGGGACAAAACAAGATCACTGCATGATATAGGGCACAAGTCAATGACTAGAGCAACTGACATGGATATGCAATGATTAGGGAGGTAACTAAGGTGTGGAGGCAAAAGAGGATTACCACAAGGTGAAAATCACCTCCACAAACCCTAGAAGGCCGAGAGTAGAGCCAAGCTTCAATAGAACTGCGAGGAACGCGAGGAATGCTGGTTAGGGCATTTCACCGAACAGTTTACGTGCGAGGTGATGAGTAGAGGGATTTAAAACAAGAAAAAAACGAATCTCACCTCCACTCTGTGGGAGATGCTGGCGCAGACGAGGAGAGGGGGTGTACTCGTGGAGGATGAGCACCTCCGGCAGTGCAGAAAATCACGGCGGCGGCGCTTGACACGGCGGCGGCGAACTGGGCACGGCAGCGGCGCTGCTCTGCAGCAGCTCGCGGGCATGCGCAGGAGGAGGGCGCGCACGCGCGGGGAAGAAACGGCGGCCGGCGGCGAGGTCACCGGTGAGGACTGGGGCGCGGAGTGGCGGCGGTGAGCTAGGGTTTGGGTGCGTACGGGCGGCGGGGCGGCTTACGGCTCGGGCAAGGACGAAGATGAGAGAAAGAACTAGCAGATGGGCCCCACGTGACAGAGGAAGAAAAGAAATGAGAATCGCCTTCAAACCGACCATTGGACGGTTACTGTTGCAGGCGTCGGACCAATGCTCTGTAGGGTCCGACGCTTCCAGTAAGATCCAGTGCCCGTCGGACTTAATCCGACGCTCCTCGTCGGACTAAAATCTTCGGTCTGACGCCGTGAACGCGGCGTGAATGCGGCGCGACGCGGCGTGAACTCCCTTTTTCATTAGTCCAACGCCCAAAAAATCTCGGTCTGACGCTGCCCTCCTTCAACAAGGTCAGGGACCGTCGAACTGAGGCAATTGGTCCGACGCTAGGAAAACCAGCGTCCGACGCCTCGGTCCGACGCCCTAAAACCTGTTTTCTTCCAAATTTCTTCGCGACGATTTTTCCCAACTAAGTTCCAACCCCAATAAGAGTCAAATAAATACCAGTTGGAACTAGTATGAGATGTCCTCTCTCAAACCCTCAATTTTTTTAAAAATATTTTGCCTTAGGCATATGTGAATTTTATGAAAATAAGCAATGAAATCCAGGAACGAAATATGCAATGCAAATTCACGTAAATTAAACTAGTTGCTTGTCAAGTTTGTCCTCGGGTAAGCTTCTTCACACGCTTTTGGACGGTTATCTTAACCGAGTTAGACAAGCCCTACGTGCATTTCAATGTTAGACATGTTTTTATGTTACAATGCAATGCACATGACTATCATCTTTTAGTGAAGTTGCTTAGATCAAGGCAATTAAGTTCATTCCTTAGAGTGCAAAAGCGTGCCTCATCCAATGGTTTAGTGAAAATGTTCGCCAAGTTATCATCCGTTCTCACTCCCTCAAAGGAAATGTCACCCTTGGCAACGTGATCTCTAAGGAAGTGATGACGGATGTCAATGTGCTTTGTGCGGGAGTGTTGAACCGGGTTGTAGGCAAGTTCTACCACACTCTCGTTGTCACACAACAAAGGCACCCTTTTTAAGTTGATTCCATAATCAAGTAGGGTTTGTTTCATGTAAAGAATTTGTGCACAACAAGTACCCGCGGCAATGTATTCCGCTTCGGTTGTTGACAAGGCAACACTATTTTGTTTCTTGGAGGACCAAGAAACTAGTGATCTTCCAAGCAAGTGGCACCCTCCGGATGTGCTTTTCTGGTCAATCTTGCAACCGGCATAATCCGAATCGGAATAGCCGACAAGAGTAAAGTTAGCTCGTTTGGGATACCAAAGGCCAATGCTTGGGGTGTGCTTTATGTACCTAAAGATTCTTTTTACCGCAACTAAGTGAGGTTCCTTAGGGTTAGCTTGAAAGCGCGCACACATACACACACTAAACATGATGTCGGGCCTAGATGCGGTCAAGTACAACAAACTATCGATCATAGAACGATAGAGAGTTTGGTCAACCGATTTACCTCCCTCATCAAGGTCGAGATGTCCATTGGTAGGCATGGGGGTCTTGATGGGCTTGCATTCTTCCATCTTGAAGCGCTTGAGGAGATCCTTCATGTACTTTTCTTGCGACACGAATGTCCCCTCCCTCATTTGCTTGACTTGAAAGCCGAGGAAGAATGTGAGCTCACCAATCATGGACATCTCAAACTCCTTGGACATCATATCACCAAATTCCTTGCAAAAATCTTCATTAGTCGAACCAAAGATAATATCATCAACATAAATTTGACAAATGAAGATACGCCCTTTGTGCTTCTTGGTGAATAGTGTGGTATCAACCAAGCCGATTTTGAAACCCTTGTTGATGAGGAAGTCGCGGAGGCGCTCATACCAATCCCGTGGGGCTTGCTTCAAGCCATATAGCGCCTTGGACAACCTATAAACATAGTTTGGATATCTAGGGTCTTCAAAACCCGGTGGTTGCGAAACATAGATGAGTTCATTTATGAAGCCATTTAAAAATGCACCTTTCACATCCATTTGAAAGAGTTTTAGATTGTGATTAGATGCATATGCAAGTAGGATACGGATGGCCTCAAGTCTTGCAACCGGGGCAAAAGTCTCCCCAAAATCCAAGCCTTCAACTTGGGAGAACCCTTTTGCCACGAGCCTTGCCTTGTTTCTCACAATGTTGCCCTTGTCGTCTTGCTTGTTGCGGAACACCCACTTGGTGCCTATGACTCTTGCTCCTTTTGGTTTCTCTTCAAGTGTCCACACTTGATTGCGGGTGAAGTTGTTGAGTTCTTCATGTATGGCATTCACCCAATCCGGATCTTGAAGAGCTTCTTCTATGCTAGTAGGCTCAATGGAAAAGACAAACGAGTGATGTTCAATGAATTGAGCATGCCTTTGTGAGCGAGTCATTACCCCCCTTGAAGGACTCCCTATTATGAGATCTTGAGGATGTGCTTGTAGGAGTGGAGTAGTTCTTCTATCAACCACTTGAGGAGGAGGTTGTAGAGCATCAACATCTTGTGCTTGTGCCTCAACTTCTTCTTGTGTGATGTGGGTGTCTTCATGTGGATCCACCCCATCTTTATCTTCATCATCTTGAGGCACAATTGATGAAGATGGTTGATTGATCATTTGCACATCATCACTATCATCTTCATCATCTTTAGGCATGATGCCTCCGGTTGGCATGTTCTTCATAGCCTTCCTTAGTGGTTCATCACCTACATCATCAAGATTTTCATGCTCTCCTTGAGAACCGTTAGATTCATCAAATTCCACATCATATGTTTCTTCAACAAGGCCGGTGGCATTGTTGAATACCCTATATTCTTTGGACTTCAATGAGTAACCAATAAGAAAACCAATATCACAACGTCTTTGGAACTTCCCTAGATGTTGTCGCTTCTTATAGATGTAGCATTTGCAACTAAACACCCGGAAGTAGGAGACGTCCGGCTTCTTACCAATGAGTAGCTCATAGGGGGTCTTCTTTAGCAACCGGTGAGGGAATAGGCGGTTGGATGCATAGCATGCGGTGTTGATTGCCTCCGCCCAAAACCTCTCCGGTGTATTGTACTCATCAAGCATAGTCCTTGCAAGGGTGATCAAAGTCCGGTTCTTCCTTTCAACTACACCATTTTGTTGAGGGGTATAGGTGGATGAGACTTCATGCTTGATCCCAACTTCATCACAATATACTTCAATGTTTGTGTTGTCAAACTCTTTCCCATTGTCACTTCTAATCTTCTTGATCTTCACTTCAAATTCATTTTGTGCTCTCTTGGCAAACTTCTTGAAAGATTGGGCAACTTCGGTCTTGTCATGAAGAAAGAACACCCAAGTATATCTTGAAAAGTCATCAACTATCACTAAGCAATAGAGCTTGCCACCAATTCTTGCATAACTTGTTGGCCCAAATAAGTCTATGTGAAGTAGCTCTAATGGTCTTGAAGTTGACACAAATGCCTTGGATGGATGTGTATTTGCCACTTGCTTCCCGGCTTGGCAAGCACTACACAATTTATCCTTTTCAAATACAACATCTTTCAATCCTCTCACCATTTCCTTCTTCAATAGCTTCTTGAGTGTGCTCATCCCAACATGTGCAAGCCTTCTATGCCAAAGCCACTCAAGAGATTGTTTGGTGAATAGACAAGTCTTCAAATTTGCATCTTCCTGAGTTGAAATCCACCAGATATATGTGATTGTACCGGAAGCCCTTGAATATCACTTCATTGTCATCTTTCTTGGAAACAACCACTTCTTCACTTGTAAATAGGCATTGGAAGCCAAGATCACACAATTGACCAACGAATAGCAAGTTGAAGCTCAAAGAAGCAACTAGAAGCACATTTGATATGGAATAATCATTAGATATAGCCACTTTGCCAAGCCCTTGCACTTTGCTCTTGGAATTATCACCAAATGTTATCTTTTGTTGGTCTTCTACATTCTCTTCAAGAGAGGTGAACATACGAGCATCACCGGTCATATGTTGAGTGCATCCACTATCAATTACCCAATGAGAGCCACCGGTCTTGTAGTTCACCTACACACAACAAATGAAGCTTGATGTTTAGGAACCCATACTTGAGAAGGGCTCCGGACTTTCTCAACCAAAGCTTTTGCCACCCATAGTTACTTAGGCCTATTCTTGTTAGGGGGTCCTAGGAACATGACTTTCACTTTGCCCTTAGAATCTTTCCTTAGCATGTAATGAGCATCAAAGGCAAAGGGCCTAGCATGCTTGGGCAAAGGTTGTGGTGGCGGTGTCTTGCACTCATGAGCAAGTGACCTTCTTATCCACATTTAAAGCATCTCTTAGGCTTGGGCTTGGGCTTGTTCTTTGCTTTGTTGAGGCGATTTTGAGCTCTAATGTTTTGCACCTTCTCACCCATGTAGCCAATCCCACTTCTATCAAACTTCATCACGGTGTTCATGAGGAGATCACTTTGGAGATATTAGCCTCTTGTGAATTTTTGCAAGCCCACGGTGAGATGACTCTTTTCTTGCTTCAACTTCTTGTTTTCTTCCAATAAGCTTGCAAGGTGACACTTCTCATTCTTGAGGATCTTGTTTTCTTTTCTAAGCACCTCAACTTCATCATCTTGTTGCACTGTTTCAATGACAATGGTGTTGGTGGTTGATTGCTTCTCAAGCTCTTTCTTCAAGTTCTCATTTTCAATTTTGAGCTTCAAATAGTCATCATGGCAATCGGCCACCACCACTTCCTTGCCTTTGCTACTAGCACCTTGCTCAATGATCTCATCAATCAAGTCATCACATGATGTAGCTATGTTATACTTAACAACATGGTTAGGAGCATCATGTGTTTCATTGGAAAGCAAGTCATAAGCCATAGCAAGGTTGTCATGATTCACTTTCACTTGAGTGTAGTCCTCTTTTAGCTTGTTGTAGCTAGTGGTGAGCTCAATGTGTATCCTCTTAAGTTTATCATGTTTTTCTTTGAGCTCTTTTATGTTGGCTTTGAGCTCCTTGAGCTTGGATGACACATTTTGATTTTCAACTCTAAACTCATCACTAGCTTTAGTGAATTGTCATTTTGAGCTAAGAGGTTGCCATTCTCAAGTTTTAGATTTTCATTTTTCCTTGTTAGCTTTCTTAAAACTTTGGTATAGTCATTAAGCAAGCTAACAAGTTCATCATAAGTGGGTGAATCATATTCATTGTCACTATCACTACTCTCATCATCACTTTGTACCTTCTTGTCCTTAGCCATAAGGCAAAGGTGTGTTGGAGATGAGGGCGGTGATGGCGGTGGAGGAAGTGAAGTCCTAATCACAAGAGCGGCCACCTTCTCCTTTTCATCATCATTTTCTTCACCGGAGGAGCCACTAGAAGATTCAATGTCGGTGAGGCAATCACCAACAATGTAAGCTTTGCCACTCTTCTTGCTTTTGTAAAATTGCTTCTTCTTGAACTCTTTCTTCTTAAATGGCTTGGCCTTCTTCTTCTCATCATCACTCTCATCACTAGAGTCTTGCCTTTTGCCCTTGTTCTTGTTCTTGAACTTGTCTTTCTTAGGCTTTGGGCATTGATGAGCAAGATGCCCAAGCTCTCCACAATTGTAGCAATCCATCTCGGAGATGGGCTTTCTTTTGCTACTAGTGAAGAACTTCTTCTTGTTGGAATCAAATTTGATTCCCTTGTTATTGAGCTTCTTGAGCATCTTGGTGGTCTTCCTCACCATGAGAGCAATCTCCACATCTTCATCATCATCTTCACTTGTGGAGTCAAGAGAAGTGTGCTTGACTTGAGCTTTGCCTTTCTTGTCGGCCTTGAGTGCCAAGTCTTTCTTTTCTTCTTTCTTGGATGATGATCCATCTTGAGGAGTGATCTTCATGTACATCTCATGAGCATTGATCTTCCCCAATATTTGAGTGGTGGTTGCATTTGAGAGATCTGTTTGATGAAGTATGGTTACAATGTGACCATACTTCTCAATTGGAAGAGCATTGAGGATTCTCCTTGCAACCTCGGCCGGTGAGATTTGAGTGAGTCCAAGGCCATTTCCTTCCTCTACAATGATATTTAAGCGAGAATACATGTCATTAGCACTTTCATTAGAGAGCATTTTGAAAGAATTGAGCTTGTCAATGATAAGATAATATCGTTCCTCTCACTCATTCTTAGTTCCCTCATGGAGCACACAAATGTCCGACCATAGTGCATGGGCGTTTTTGTGGTTCCTCACACGGTTGAACACCTCTTTGCTAAGGCCTCTAAAGATGATGTTTCGAGCCTTAGCATTCCACTTCTCGTGCTCTTCCTCAACAGGTGTGAGGGTTGCGCCGGGTTTGGGAGTAGGGTACCCTTGTGTGGCGGCTTTGTGAACACCAAGGTCCACCACCTCAAGGTATGCCTCCATACGAATCTTCCAATAAGGAAAATCGTTACCGTCAAAGAAGGGAGGGGGACCATCGTGACCACCGGACATCCTTTATCTTGGCGGTTAAGCCAAAATAATGAGCAACAAGGCTCCGATACTAATTGAAAGGATCAAGGATGCCCACGAGGGGGGTGAATTGAGCAACTAATAAATTTTTCGCGAATCAATTCAACCTATCGCACTTTGCCCAATGTCACCCCACAAGTGCTTGTGTCAATTCTATTCCTAAAACAAGTAATGCAACCTAGAGCCAAGTCCTATCACAAGTATACTACTCTAGGAAAGTAGAGAACACAAGGGAAATGCGGGAATGTAAAGAGTTAGAAAGACAAATCTGATTTTTTCCGAGGTATCGGAGAGTCGGCACTCCCCACTAGTCCTCGTTGGAGCACCCGCGCAAGGGTGTAGCTCACCCTTGATCTTCGCAAAGACCAAGTGCTCTCTATGGGCTAATCCTTTGCCTCTCCGGCGCGGTGGATCGCCCACAACCGCTCACAACTTCGACTTGGGCCGCCCACAAGCTCTCCAAGCGGTCACCAAGCCACCGATCACCACCAAACCGTCTAGGTGATGCCGATCACCAAGAGTAACAAGCTTAGACTCTCACTTGACCAAGAACAAGGACAAAGAGGGTGATGGATGCACACAAGTCACTCTTGATCTCTCTAGGAAAGAAGCTCACAAGCAATGAAGTTCACTCAATGCTCCCTAGGGATCTTGCTCTCTCACAAGATCAACAAGGGTTCCTTCAGCTGTTAGAAGTGGCAAGAGAGATAGAATGGAGGCTTTGGTGGAGTATAAGTACTCACCCTCTCCAAAACTAGCCATTTCTCACTTTCCTGCGAACCGTCGGACGCTGCCAAGGCTCGACCGTCGGACCATACACCACGGTCCGACTCTCACAGTCGCACTGTGCTCAGACCTGTGCCAGAGGGGCGTCGGACCGAACTCGATGGTCCGACGCTCCTCAGTCCGACGCTTTTGAACAGCTGGCACAGTGCCTCTCAACGGCTATAACATGGATCAATGGTCCGACGCACACCGTCGGACCAAGTCCGACGCTCTTTTTCGCTGCGGGAACCTCTCTGGAATCGTCGGACGCTAAGAAGCATTAGTCCGACGCTCACTCTCTCGACGGTCCGATGCTCGCTGAACACCCAGAGGCACCGTCGGACTCTGGCCAATGGTCCGACGACCATCCAGCCAGGGTCCGATGCTCCCTGGCACGCTGAGAATCGTCCAGGGGCTGCCACGTGTCATCGGACTCTAACTATTGGTCCGACGCCCATACTAGGTAGAGTCCGACGCCTCTAATTTGATCAAAACTTCGCCGAATCGAAAAATTTCCAAAACGAAGTTTGATCTTCTCTCTCTCAAGAGTCTCCCTGGGCTGTCTAGAGCTATGTTCGACAAGTGTGCATCATATCTACACTCTCTAATCTTGCTCTAAGTCAAGCTACCCATCCAAACCCCTCTTAATAGTACGGTCAAAGAGAAAAACAAAACCTAAAACTATGCCAAGTATCTCTCAACTCCAAACGACACTTGGCACTAGCCTATCACCGTCTTGTCTTCCATCCTTTGAAAACCGAATCGATTTCCATCGCTAGGGGCTCGAACCTACATGTTATTATGACCTAACCTCTAGGTTATCCTGCAAAACACATGTTAGTCATAATAACCTCTTTGTTATCATTAATCACCGAAGCCAGTAGGGCCTAGATGCTTCATAGGCATCCTCAAGTGTGAATGTACTCCTTTCTTTCCTCCTCCGAGGCTTCGAAGGGTCAAAGTCAGGGAGCAAATGTAACATAATAATTCCCTTCCAGGCCTGAGTCTTCCTAAAACCTCAGCCTAGACCATCACTTGCTCAACATAACCTTAGCAATGTGTCAAAGGCATCCACGCCAAACCAACATCTCTTCCCAAACAACTGCACACACACCTTACAATTCTCTATAGCTAGGCGACGATCGAGGAAAAACTCTGTCTCTTCCCTTCCTCGGTGGCCTGGAGCCAGTCCTTAACGAGCCATGTGTGGGACAAAAATACACCATGCACACTCTTAGTGAAGCAAATATATAGTAATAATATATATACATAATAACCAGGAATACGACTATATGTGTATAGACCAAACTCTCAAGGGTAGTGGTGCTCTGCTTATTAGACCAACATCGGGTTAGCTGACTAGCTAGCTGGTATATACCACTGTTGGGAATTTGACTTCGTCCCGAAACTTGGTCCCTAAACTTCGGAGTTGTATTTTCACTTATGGAAGATTGCCTAAGTATTTCGGGACAGGGTCCAAGGACTTTGGCTCCGCTTCACACGAAGTCAGGATTGTGACTTCGCATAAGTCAAGACACGAAGCCGATTCGTGAAAAAGACGAAGTTCGTACATGAAATGTACGCGCGGAGTCAAATTGGCGAGTCCGTGGAGGAGCCAGCGCGAAGAGACGAACTTGGCTTGAAAACCTGGAAAGAAACAAGATTCGGCACCTGTAACTAGGAAACGTGAAAGAGAAGGTGGAAAAGACCTTGCTGCCAATGTAAAATGTTAGAATTGTACTCCGTAAACCAGGGAGTAAAAGCATCATGTGTCTAGAGTTGCGAAGACTGTAGCCCCCTATAGACGTGTACTGTACGATCAAGCAATGAACAATGATTCTACATGAATTTCGTTTATTCGGTGTTCGGTGTGAAGTTGGCTTCGCCCAACAACCACCTATTAGTGAAGAAGAAGAAACACATAAATGTTTCATATAGCCATATAAATTAAACATGACTAGATCTAAACTCTTTAACTAGCTCTAACCATTGTGGATGCCCTGAGAGAGGCAAAACCAGGTGATATAAAGCCACCGCCGAAATCAAGCAGCCCCTAAGTCACCTCATCTTGACCTTGTACATATATATATTGAAAGTAATAAAGTGTTCATTTGGATGTGGTCTCAAACAATTAGCTTCACTTTGATTAGATATTCTAGATTATACACGGCTTGTTCATCCTCACTCTTAGCTTAAAAAAAAATTGCTGGATAGTATAAGATTGCAAATAATAATGGAACTTGCACTGTACTAGTATATATATGCGGCAACTACTGTTGATGAGTTGGAGAGAGAAATAGAATCAGCGGCCATGCTTGGAATCAATACGCTGGAAAATTAACGAAGGACGAACGATGGCATGCATGACGCAATGCAGCATTAGCTATAGGGGCGTGGCCGGCCTAGCTGCTTTCCAGCAGATCAAGGTAGTGGTTCAGATGGAATAGGGCCATGTTATGTCAATATATTATAGCTCGGTTCCTCATCCGTGTTGCTATAATAAGATGCCTAATAATTAGCTTTTGGTGCAAAAGACCGAATGCGTCCATAACGTACGAAAGTCTGCGTAAAATCTAAATTGCCAAATAGACAAGTTGCATGTTTGGATTGGAGATATATATAGACATTATATGTCCGTCCGACCCCTCTCCCCACTCCGATCCGGCATAGACGAACATCATGCATGTGGTATATATAATATAGCAGATTAATTCTATCTCCAGACTCATTATTAGTGTACGGTTAGCCATTTCTTAACGTTCATGCCACATCAGCTAGCTAATAAGAGATATGAACTAAGACAGAGCTAGGTAGGATTATGGAAGTATTTGAAGACGGATCGGATTATTAATTCAGACTGTGCATAAGCTTGCAGTCGATAGAGTTTTTTGTATATTGGACAGCTGCGGCAAATAAACATGCATGCGGATCGACGCGATCGATGCTGCATGGAAGACCAACATCTATATCCTGTCTACAGTTCGCAATAATGCTATATGAGAGCTTGGGAAACTTCCATGTCAAGTTCGCACCGGCGTATGAGAACAAAAGCTTAGCTGCTAAGGGCATGCACGTATGGGCCGTGGATGTGTGTATGTGTGTCTTGTGCACCAGTGGATGTGTTGTCAGCGGTAAATAATTGCGTGCATGCGAACAGGGCGGGCGGCCGGGACCCACTAATATATCACCGACACAACACAATGCAATGCAGAGGTCTGAAAGGTTCCGACGCTTATAAATAAATAAAAAGGGCAGCACTAGCTAGCAGTGTGTATACGTAGGAGGAACACACCGCCAATGCAAAGATGAGCACACGCTTGCTAGCTTATGATCAGCTTAGCTTGGCTTGCGCTGCGCGTGCATGCTAAAGCTCCTGTCGTGCTTGATGGAGTGGAATGGGCTTTTCCTCCCAGTTTAGCTTATATATATAACGAATAAATAAGATAAAAGTCACCCCGCGCCCAGCGATACCAGTCATCAGTCAACAATACACAACCCGATCCATGCATATAGGCTTCATCAGTACTGGGCTGCATGCCCATGCAATGCAACGGCTCTACACACTACTGCTTGCACATGCTCCGTACGTACGTAGTCCGCAAGTTGGTATATATTCGCTACAAGGTATACACTCTCGCTTCCTAGCTAGCCGCCGGCCGATCCAGTTTGGTCGTCAACGCTAGGTACCATCACCGTACTTCTTGTTAAACTAATGATAAAAATATAATGATGTTAGCCAAAACAATGATATATATATACCAAGACAACAATAACGTACAGAAGAGACATATGTCCAAGAAGAGCTCCAACAACACAACTTTATATATATATATATATATATATATATATATATATATATATATATATATATATGTGTGTGTGTGTGTGTGTGTGTGTGCGCGCGCGCGCGCGCGCAAGGTCATGACCAAATGAACTAAGGCCCCGTTTACTTCTCAAAATATGCTACAATTCCCCATCACATCAATTGTACTTTTCTCCTGCATAGAGCACTAAATAAAGTAGCAGCTATTGCATGTTTGTACTTTATGCATGGCTAGGTCGAGATGAATCTTTTGAGTCTACTTGGGCTATGATTGACAAAAGTTATCAAATACAAACGAAAGTGCTACAGTACAACTTTTCACCACTTTGCCTACCTTTTCCCCCAACTAAACGCGCCCTAAGAAAATATATACAAACTCGATCGTCTTCAGGATCGAACATGCATGTGTACAATAATATGGTCCAAGAAAAAAAAAACTTTTGAAACAAAATATCGTCTAGCTAGTCTATTTCAATTGCTTGCTTAAATAGTACTTCGTATTAAGAGAAGCCATACAATGCATATAGGCTCGAGCACAATTGCTGATGATGCTAGGCCGGCAGGACTAAAAGTCTAAAATAAGTCGAACCACTAATCTAGAAATGATTAGGTTGAACCCAGATAATGAATTATCCCAATCAAGCAACCGGCTTGCATGAATAATGTTGAATACGATCGATACACAGTTGGTGAGGTAGGCAGGCTAGTTCCACCCGTACGTACGTACGGCAACATGCATTTAGCACCCACCCACAGGACAGGATCGATCGGATGGAGGCAGAGCGGCAGTACCACGTAATAAGAGTACGTGCTCCCGGCCCACCGGTTGGCAATTGCATATCCAAGCGATCCCCAAGGACCTATTGCTAGCTATTGGTTGCTAAATGCATGCTAATAATAATAAGGGTATGTTTAGATGTCTTTTGTAATACGAAATGTAAAACGGCAAATCTTTTGATGCAATAAATATCAAATGCTAAATTTTCACATTGATGTTTAGTTGTATGCTAAAAGTTTAGCCATGCAGACACAGTACGCACTCCCTGGGTCTCTTTTAGGCCTATTGAGTGTCAAATGCGTAATGACAAAAATTGGCAATTTTACACTATGGTGTTCTAGATCTATTTTACAAAACGATGAACTGAAACGCGAAAACTTTTTGCAACATAAATAGGCCTTAAGACTATTTCCAACAGATGCCTCAAATGGTGATCCAAACGCAAAAACGGTCCTGCACAGTGCTTTTACCTCCTAAATCTGAGCTCCAACAGAGGAGGCATTTGGAGCACCCATTTTGCATCTCAGCCAAACCGGAATGCAAATATACGTCCCCTCTCTCTTCACGACGCAATCCTCACGTGTGTAGAGGTGGGCCCAGGTGAGGCAGCCTGGATGACGAGTCACCGGCAGCGAGGCGGCCACGCGACGGAGCACCAATGGCGGTGCGGACCGGCGACGGGGCGTGGCCGGCGATGTTGATCTGCGACGCAGCGACGGGGAGGCCAGGCGGAGCTCTAGGGAGCTGCTTCGGGAGGCGACCTCCTCCGCCCCCACTTTGCCGCCGGCGATGGAGCCGCCGCCGCCTCCTCCTCCGGCGACCCCACTCCGCGGGGCCCTGCACGGCCGGCGGTGCGAATCTCTGCGACGGGGCGCGACCGGCGACGTCGATGTGCGACGGGGAGGGCAGGCGGAGCTCCAGGGAGCTGCTTCGGGCGCGCCTCGCGGACTGGATTCGTGGCGAGGTAGCGGGCGACCACGGCGGGGTGCAGCGGCGAGGCAGACTGCGGCGGCGAGGCAGACAAATCGGCGATTTGGGTTGCCCTTGTTGGAGAAGGAAAAGTTTGGGTGCTGAGCTGTTCTACTGCGTGTGACTCAAATGAGGCAATGGGTCATGTGAATGGATGGCCACGGTTGGAGACTGCCTAAGGGCATGTTTAGTTTTCACCGTAAAATTTTTATACCTATCACATCGGATGTTTAGACTGAAGTAATAAATATAGACGAAAAAATACTAATTATATAGATTACGTGTAAATTGTGAGACGTATTTTTTTAAGCCTAATTAATCCATAATTTGACAATGTTGTGCTAAAGTAAATATTTACTAATGACAGAATAATTAAGCTTAATAAATTCATCACATGGTTTACAATTAGGATCTGAAAAATCCTCTCGACATCTCATAGAATATCCCATATCACAAGCAAAAATTTTACGCACGGGATCTAAACAGTTCTAAGTATGTGTATATCCTGTTAGGTATGCTGTAGGCCTGTAGTACAAGCTAGCTCGCTACTATCAATCAGTATGGTCCTTGATGCATGTTTTACTCTCCGCGATTCTAGCTAGCTACATGCACAGTACACTACGCGGATCGGAGATCGGAGGCGGGAGGGGAAATTAAAGTCACGCGCATGCTTTATTTGCTATACTACACTACTCTAGCTAGTACAAGCTCCACCGCTTGCAGCTGCATGCAAGCGGATGCAGCAGAGGAGAAGCACAAGCAGAAGCAGAGAACCAGATTCGGCTGGCTGCCGTCCGGCTTATTAGCAATTGGCAAATTGCCGCGGGGTGCGCACTGTCCAAGTGAGTGGGCCCGCATCCGCATGTCAACTTCCTCCGATCCCCATCGCCTTCTCCTCTCCGTTGGTTCGTTCCAGCGCCGGCCCCTCCCCCCTCTTCCCCTATTTAAACCCCATGAGTGCAACCCCTCCTCCTACACAACCCGCCCATTGCAACCCATCTTCCTCCCCCATCCGTCTCTCTCATCCCTCTCATATATCCTCATATACTCCATCCCATCCATCGAACGAACGAACGATCCATCCATCACATATATATCCACAATCAAGAGAAAGAAAGCAAAGAAAAAAAAAACAAAAAGGAAAAACTGCAGCCTAGTCGTCGTCGTCTACTACGTACATAGACGAACGACTGATCTCGATGGCGTCGTCAGCAGCAGCAGCGGACGAGGCGTCGTCAACGGCGGCGGCGGCGAGCCCGCGGGTGGTGTGGGTGAACGGGCCGATCGTGGTGGGCGCGGGCCCTGCGGGGCTGTCGGTGGCGGCGTGCCTGCGCGCGCGCGGGGTGCCGTGCGTGGTGCTGGACCGCGCCGACTGCATCGCCTCCCTGTGGCAGCGCCGCACCTACGACCGCCTGCGCCTGCACCTGCCGCGCCACTTCTGCGAGCTCCCCGGCATGCCCTTCCCCGACCACTTCCCCGAGTACCCCACCAAGCGCCAGTTCGTCGACTACCTCCACGCCTACGCCGCCCGCGCCGCCGTCCACCCCCGCTTCAACCAGGCCGTCACCTCCGCCCGCTTCGACCACGCCGCCGGCCTCTGGCGCGTCCGCGCCGACGACCTCTCCTCCGCCGCCGCCACCACCACCACCGAGTACATCGGCCGGTGGCTCGTCGTCGCCACTGGCGAGAACGCGGAGCGGATCGTGCCGGAGTTCGAGGGGATGGCGGACTTCGCGGGCGCCGTGACGCACGTCGCCGAGTACAAGTGCGGCGAGGCGTACCGGGGCAAGAAGGTGCTCGTCGTCGGGTGCGGCAACTCCGGCATGGAGGTGTGCCTGGACC
Source organism: Eremochloa ophiuroides (assembly GCA_038502445.1). Taxonomy (NCBI): domain Eukaryota; kingdom Viridiplantae; phylum Streptophyta; class Magnoliopsida; order Poales; family Poaceae; genus Eremochloa; species Eremochloa ophiuroides. The sequence continues at coordinate 32,182,418 of JAHLJS010000001.1, read as the reverse complement.
TGTGCGACCACAATGCGCTCCCCTCCATGGTCGTCAGGGACGCCGTCCACGTCCTGCCGCGGGAGGTCTTCGGCGTCGCCACCTTCTCCGTCGCCGTCTTCCTCCTCCGCTTCCTGCCGCTGCGGCTCGTCGACGCCGTCCTCGTCCTCCTCGCGCGCGTCTTCCTCGGCGACCTCGCCAGGCTCGGCATCCGCCGACCGGCGGGGGCCGGGCCGCTCCAGCTCAAGAACGCCCGGGGCAGGACCCCCGTGCTCGACATCGGCGCGCTCGCCAGGATCCGCTCCGGCCACATACAGGTCGTGCCCGGGATCAGGAGGTTCTTCCGCGGCGGCGCTGAGCTCGTCGACGGCCGCCGCGTCGCCGCCGACGCCGTCATACTCGCCACCGGATACCACAGCAACGTCCCTCAGTGGCTCAAGGTACCTTTCTCGTTCTTAGCTTGCATGTCACATCCATATTCTTCCGTAGTGCGTGGCGTGGCGTGGCGTGGCTCACCATTTTTTTTTTTTTCATTCACATTAGTATTTCACACAACAATAAAAAGAATAGTTGTACGTTATTTGATTTTACAAACCTCAACTTCCAAATTAATTAGAGGGTTAATTTCGATTGAGTGAAGAAACGGAAATTCTAAAGAGGAAATTAATTTATGCTTCTGGCAACTAATAGGTTTACTTTAATTAGAAACCATTTTTTATGCGAACTTGATAAGGGAGGTGTATTATTATTGTATTATATTATATTTGTACCGAATTAAAAGAGCCTCGCTCGCTCTAAAAAGGCTGGATCATGATGCCTAACAAAGTAGGGCTTTACTGATTTCTATTTCTATAATGCAAACTTGACAGTTCTAAAGCCGTTAGGTAGTACTAAAGTGCCATCCTCCACTCCTCTAGATATATACTTTAATTTTGTTCTTATATATCCCAAAGTTTCTTTTTTTTTGTTGGAAAAATTGAGGAAAACAAAACTTGTACTGTCATCTACTAAGTGGGCTTCTCCTGTGCTGCTCTCTCAGGGAAGTGATTTCTTCACCCAGGAAGGGTACCCAAAGGTGCCGTTCCCAGACGGCTGGAAGGGGGAATCTGGGCTCTACTCTGTTGGCTTCACCAGGAGAGGCCTCTCCGGTGTCTCCTCTGACGCTGTCAAGGTTGCGCAGGACATCGCCGTGGAATGGGAGAAGCAAACCTCCACAAGATGATGATGATGATGATGATTATGATTATGATTATGATTATGATGATAACGATGATGATGATGGATGCCCATCAACTTACCGATTGAGGACCATCATTGACCTCTCGTGCATGCATGGACCTGCTACCTTCACATACCTTGTCATCATGCATGCATGTCCAGCAAAAGTGCAGAACTTGACATAATTTGGCCAGGAGTTGTTGCCCAAGCACAAATTGGAGCAGAGAAGTTCAGGGAAACCATAATAAACCAAAGAAACAGAGGAGATCGAAGCGCACGTCGGAAGACAACAGCACGACAGCGGATTCAGACTCCTGGAGGTTCCAAAAACTGGAGAGCGAACCTCTTCTTCTTGGATGCTTCGGCAATGGCAACAAGGCCGGATTGAGCGCGTCATGGAGAGCCCAGATTTTCCTGTACCCATGGGCCCTTACATATGTATGTACAGAGTGTTGTTATTATGTAGTAAAGTTGTATAGTAGTATTAGTATCTCTAGTGGTTGGTAGAGTGTTAGCGTTGACATGCATGTGTACCATCTTGATGTTTATGTATGGAGTTGACAATGAGAATGACCTATTCTATTTAATTTCGTTCGTTTGTTACAGTAACAGCTCCAAGTTAAGTTGTGATTTTCCATTCTATTTGGATCATGTTTCCGTACTATTTGCAAACAGCAAAAAGAAAACAGAGATTATTCAAGCTAGTCTTCCTAGCTAGCGACCCATGGAACTTTGTCACTTTAAAACCGCAACTGAATTGTCAAAACAAATTTAACACTGTTAGGATTACATACGAATACATCTTCTGTAAAGGATTGAAGCGTACTGGTACGAAGTGCAAGTCTGTCTCTGTCTATCCTGCCACAAAAGTTCATCAAAAGATTACTGCGAAAGGGGATACAAAAAAAAAAAAATCATATTTTGAGCATCCAGCAGCAACATGTCATTATTTAAAGAAGGCTACGCGTAACAAGTTAACGTGTGATTTGTGTCACCTAATTGTTCATATATTTATTGTGTTTGTGTGTTTGGCAAATGTCGGATCATTAAAAATCATTACTAAAAGTTCACTTTGGAAGAAAAGAGAGCATTGAGTCATAGAGCATAAGTTCCTGAAAGAGTTCCATATGATATTTTGCGTACGGTAAGAACCTATGTTTCCACATTGCAAATGGGACCTAGCTACATGCTGGTTTTCGTTTTACTGAAAGGAGTGGCAGGAGTTCTGCTATCCATTATTAAACAGAGAAAAAAGGGCTTACAAAGTACAGCAACCGGTCCCAAATGGAGTCATTGACATACATGTCGTTTTAATGATGCCTGAACGTTAATCTAGCTTTGTTGTAGTGAAAGAACACCATCATCGCGCTAGAATCCATGGATTACCTTTACATTATCTGGGGTTGCAGAGACTTGCATGGAATAAGGTTCAATCTATTCATCATTTATGGTGGAAAAGTCTAGTAGAGAACACCAGATCTCATCCGTGACAGTAATACCATCCCTGAGCAAATTGCTGAAATACCCAATGAAGATGGGTATGCACGTATATTTTGCCAAGGAATATCCAATAACGTAGATCCACCAACTCATCCTTAGCTTCCTTCAACTATCATGAGCTTGAACACCTTTTTTTAACCAAACGATGTAGAAAAGCTGTAGATTATATAAAAAAATACAAGAAAAGAAATGCAACTATAAGAAAATAGGGGAACGAGCAAGATGACCTTCCTGGTCTCTCGGTTACGTGTTAAATAGGCAGGGAAGAGCCCCCTGCGTGGCGTACAATATTTGGTTACAACAAACTCTTGAAGAGATCTATCTTATCTAACAACCTTTCCTTACTTACGCGCTACACATGACGGCTATGATAACAACCTCATTACCTAATACTCCCCCTCAATCTTAGCCACTAACAAGGTTAAGATTGAATCCAAATCACTGAAGTTGTGCTGCTGGAATTGCCTTGGTGAAGCCATCTGCGAGTTGGTCGCCAGAATTAATGAACCTGATTTCTAACAGCTTTGCAGCAACTCACTCTCTGACAAAATAAAAGTCAATCTCAATATGCTTAGTCCGAGCATGAAAGACCGGATTTGCAGATAGGTACTTAGCACCCAAGTTATCACACCAGAGTCTCGCAGCTGACGGACAACGAATCTGAAGTTCTTTCAACAACTTTTGAACCCACATAATCTCAGCAGTAGCATTAGCTAGAGCCTTATACTCCGCCTCGGTGCTAGACCTGGAGACCGTGGGTTTCTATATAAAATCCATAACATTCGAACAAATATTTGGGACTCTAAACATCCTTAAGTTAAACAATTTTTAACTACAAAGTTGTAAATTATATGGAGAACCATAAATTTTTGTATAGATCATGCCAACAAACGAAATTGTTTGATAATTTTGAAGCTCGTACTAGTATTGTTTGCTGCTACTGCAATAGTTGAGAGATGCTTTTCTAGAATAAAGATTGTCAAAACAAGTTGTAAGTGCAATCAAGACCTAAAGTGGGTTTGGTGTTGATGACCACCACTTTAGAGGACTAATGAGATTTATCGAGTTGACAAGAAGGGAATATCAAATGGAGGATGTGATACAAAATGGAGAAGCCCCAATTACAAATGAGGATGACTTTCCACTAGAAGAAGGGTTAAATTCATTTATATTTTGAATTTGAGTTTAGGAAATGTCGTACTGTCAAGAGGGGCTCAAAACACTTGTCAAAGTGTGCAACCAAGTGCTCAATCTTATACACATACATCCTCACTCTCCCAACCAAGATAGCCCTATTCTTCGTTGCTTTATCCCGACTGTCCAGGATGGTACGGTAGTGCCGCACTTGGGGAGCAGCAGTGCCGCACTTAAGTGACTGATGGAGTGAAGGGGTATTTATACATCTCCATCTCCTATCTAATAGCTGTCTCCTCTCTTCCTCTGCTCAGCACGACAGAAAACCGAAAGAACTCACTTCCTTTCTCCTCAATTGGTGCTCTTCAATCTCTTAAGCTTCCCAAGAGATTTGTCCATCAATCCTTGACAAAGAAAGCTCTGATACTCAATTAGAGAGGAGATTCATTGATTCCCAAAGCTTAAGAGCACTTGGTTCACATTTTGGTCGGTGGTTTGAAGTTTATTACTCTTGGAGCTTTGCTCCTAGCCGGCTAGAGCGTCCCCCTTGAGCTTGCCAACTTATGTGGCAGCTAATAGAGGTTGTGACCAACTTTTGCAGCTAAGAAATCACCCCTCATCTCAAGAGTTGAGTCTCTTGACTTAAGAATGAGTTAGGGTTGCAAAGTCCTAGACCTTAACGTTGCACCTCAACAACGTGGATATAGACAGCCTTTGTAACGAGCTGAACCACTAGATAAATCGTTGTGACCATGTGCTTCATTTACATTCTTGCATTTGATATTATTTTTGAAGTGTGTTTAGGGTTTGTGATCGATTTACTCATTCTAGCTTGATTTACTTGTTTCTGTTGTCGATCTGTAATATCTACACCTGCAAGAAGTTTAGAAATTTAACCGGTCTAAATTTCACTAAGTAGTTTTTGAACTATGATCGAGTTTTATCTACAAGTGTGGCAGTGTCACTGTGGAATTTGACATTCATTTGAGTTGAATTTTTGCAGGCATATTCACTCTTTCTAGGCTACGAGAGATCCTACACAAGTTTGTCCAATCATATGGGTGATCAACACTTGAGTCATAGACTTATTTGCTATCTAGAGAAAGAGGAAATGAAGAAGTAATAAGTTAGCAATGAGGCTTTGGTTCGTCATTTCATGACCATGGAAGGAAAAGGGTGTAAATATGATATGTGATAGCTGACAGGTAATGTAACGTGTCTACTTTTAACAGATAATTCTATAGGTTATTTGCTAAGTAATTGACCTATTGTTCTCTTTGCTTTTAGGCTAGTGGCTTCTAGATCACATATTTTGCTATATGGGGCATTTTGTTCGTGTTTTTGGCATTCTATCGAAGTATCAATGACTATAGATCAATGAAGTCTTCTATTTGTTAAATGGTGAGTGCTATTATCATGTACATCTGCCTTATGTTTCGACCAAAATCCCATCTCCATTGCTAGTAGCCATATTTGGATATTCAAAAATGGTACTTACATTACTTATGCTATTTTGTTTGGAACATCGTATGTATTAGTATTAGTATTAGTGTAGTTATGAATTAAGTGGGCACCCCGCCTCCCATCATTTTGCTCTAGCTTCGCCCCTAGGATCCTCATGGCAGGGTAAGTGCTGCCCGCAGGGGAGGAGCCCCGCTAGCGAGGGCTGCCCATAAGGGAGGGATACGGCCTGAGCGCTGAGGAGCAACATCGTCGTGGGTGGGGGAGTCGCCGAGGGAGCCACGGGTGAGGGGCAGCACCAGAGAAGGAGCTATCAGGGAAGGAGTAGCCGGAGAAGAGCTTGCGACGCCGAGGAAGAAGTTACTCGGGCGAAACCACCAAGACTCATCGCGTGTGGGGAGGACCGAAGAAAAAATAGGTATCCATCTGTTGGACCAATAGAAGTAGATAGTGCAACAGGGGCGGGCCTAGCATGATTCAATGGTATTCAGTTGAATACCAATTATTTTTGGCAAAAAAATTTGTATATATAGTGTATATACATGTTTGTATATGAAAAATACAAATATATTACGAACTGAGCCTTGTACAAACAAATAGGCCTAACTTCACCCGGTTTCTCTCCCAAAGATGGTCCAACAAACTAAACGGCCCATCCAAAGGCCCAAAATCGCGCCCTGCTCCAACCTCTCTTTCTCCCTGTCGGCTGTCGCACTCGCACCCTCACATGCGGAGTTGCGGTGCGGCTTCGCCCTTGGCTTCGTCAAATCGCGCACTGCTGCGAACCCTAGGCGGTGGCGGAGTGAGCAGAACAGGGGCGCGAACACGGCCACAGGGAGCTGGTCGTAGCCAGGAGCTGGCCACTGGGCGTTTGGGCACCGACCAACTGGTCACGCCAGGGGTGCAGCGAGCCAGGCAGCTAGCGATAGGGGCAGGGCCAAGGGCCAGCTGGCCAAGGGCGCACCGCGGCACCGTAGGGGGCACGGCTAGCCGACTGGCAAGCAGCCAGGCCGCAGCGGCGTGGCAGCAGGCCAGCAGAGCCAGGCAGCGAGCAACAGTGAGCCGGCGAAATTGTAAGTTGAGATTCAGACATCTCCTCAAATCGCAAATTCGTATTCATTTGTCCCCAAATTACTTAGTCTAGTATCTTGATTTAATTTTAGATCTCAAATATATTGAACTTTGTCCCCAAAGTTTTAGTCTAGGATCGGAAAGTTGTCTTCTAGTTTGTAAGTTTTCTTATCATTTTGTTGTTACACTTTGCTATATTGAACTATTGGTACATTTTTATGCTATAAACAATTTCAATTTATGTTGGAATTCTTCAATATATGAAATTGGACTCAATTGGTACCTAGCTCCATATATATTTTGAATACCATGGCCCAAAATCCTGGGCCCGCCACTGTAGTGCAAGGAGAAATATTAGGCCAACAAATTTAGGATAGTCTAATAAGTAACCTCTTGGAGGGCTTTTCTTCATCTACTGTCCACATTTATCCAAATTCAGGACAGGTAGTGGGTTTAGGTACATTTTTAGAGTTGTTCTAGCTAGCTTGTTTTTTCGATGATGATAAGTTGCCATGTATTTTTCAATAAGTAGGTAGACAGACCAACGTACCAAGGGTCCCACATCCGTTCGCATAAGCTGAAAATAAACGTTGATTTTGGCTCATGCTGATTTATTTATTTTTTCGAGACCACGCCGATGGCGCGTTTTTCTCATGCTGATTTATTGTGAGATGAAAATAATATTCTGTGGTTGAAAATAATTGTTGATTGTTCAAGCGAACACACAATAACGATTCCTAAGCAAATCCTATTTTGGTATGTTTGTCTTGTACGTACACTTAAACATATGCTGTGCGAAACTAGTCTGTACAAGCCCGAGGGCAGCGGCACAGTGCAGAGGAGGCGCCATGCTCTCTATCAATGGCATTATGGCAGTAGACCCTTGCCGGACGCCTACAGGAAAGCGATCTGTCCGGAGCATAGCATCATCGGCACAAGGCATGAGGAGGAGGCGCTCTTCCCACTCCATAGCCCGCCCCATCTCTTGGCGTGTCGCTTTCGGTGGCACGGGAAGGATCGCCGATTCTAGCGTCGTTTTCGGTGGCAATTCAATTCGGCGACTCCCATCCGGGGAGCTTTCGATACAGCGGCCGGGATAGCCTGGGCATTATCACCCGGCGTCGCTGTTCAGAAAAGTCAAACCACCGTGAGCTTGAATTTGCTTGGTCAATGTTCACCGAGTTGGCTAGATTTCCCCGCGTTCTCATACACAAGTGGCGAAGCTAGACCGAAATTTGAAATGGAACAACACTAGAGCAACTTGGTCGATCAATCGGCATGCAGGCCATGGCCATGCATTGATGCCCTAATGCGAACCAGCAAGAAAGCCTGTCCCCCACGGAAGGAGTGAGAGTGTTATTAAGCTTATGCATGGGCTTCAAGTTGGGCTATGGCTCAGCCTGCCAAAAGCTACTCGCTTGAATTTCGAACCCGTTTGGCAAAACTTATTTTGGTTGCGGCAGATTTCTACTGCTGATTTATTATAAGAAAAAAATATTGTTACATAATTTAAATTAAGCTGAAAGTAACTTAGACATAGGTACACTAGCTCGTAGCACAACACATACATCAAGGCTGAAGATTGAACCTAGTTGGAGTATCTCTTCGGAAGCTTCGTATGTCCGTACCAGCACGGATAGGGATACAAGAATAAGCACGTGAGGCCACGTATAGGCTTAATTTTTGACGTTATTCCTGACAACCCATAAAATTAAGTAGTAATACGTGGATTCGTAGTCTAGCCCGTTTGCCTGTCTAAATGCAGATTGTTCGTCGCCCACTGTCACGACAAGGTTGCCAGATCCCGATGTACTGTTCTCGGATTCTTGGAAACATAAGTACTGTGCTCGGATTCTCGCGTCACGTGTACGTGTCCGTACAATAATAGTACCTGATACATATACACGCGATGCTGGGTTTACTCCGACGTCGTACTGTATCAGGTTCATGATACCTAGCTCGTCTCCAATAATCCGACTTGTCACGTGACCGTGCTGGCAGCGTATATCTACAGTGGTTTGTAGGACATCCTTAACTAAATTTTCTAGTGATGTGCATTGTGCGTATGGATGGATACTGGGACCCCCATTGCAACTACGCCGTATGCACTGCGAGGGGATTGTACATGCATGCGTCCACGTCGACGTCGACGTCCACCTGGCTCAGCTAGTCAGCTTACCTAGCTGCTGCATCCAACTTTCACTGTGGCTGGCACCACCCCCATGTGGTCCAATGAAGAGGAGAGAGCATAATATTGTACTGCATATCATCAGGAGGCTGTCAAGCTAGGGCAGACTGTCAAGTAACTATTGCGAGGCGAACATTGCAGGTGCCTCAACAGCAGCGGCGGCCGGACAGACATTCCTTTTCACTCATGCAAGGCGGGGTTAAGGTTGATGCACGCACCACTGTGCGGCCTTAACTCGGCGACGTCGCCCACATGGAAAGCGGTGTCGGCTCACCAATCTGCGTAGGGGCACTGTCGCCACGAGGCTACACCGTCTTGGACACCTGGCCGCCAGGTGCCACGCCTGCATTAGAGCGAGACATTCGATGGTGAGAGACCCTGTGAACTTCAGTTGAGTGAGAGCCTTGGCGCCTAGTATATATAGTACGGTAGTACAAGCATGTACAGTAGTAGTACTAACAAGAACCCATACGGGCGTGGCGTGGCGTGTGCGCATGCTGCCACACGCGTACGGACAGCAGCAGCAGCAGCAGCTGGCAGGACGCGCAATGATGACGGGAGAACGGAGCTCCGTGCCTCGCGGCCATCCGTCCCCAGTGACCTCCCCCATCTCGCTGGCCGCGACAGCGACCGCCCCAGTCGCGCGGGTCACGAATCGCCGTGGCCCCCGCGTCGCGCTCAGCACCAGGTCGCACCGCGCGTGCCTCTCCTAGTCCCTCCTCCTACTGGAGAAGCGCGCGCGCCGCCACCGCCAGCCAGCCAGCCAGCGCACGACGCAAGAGAAGAAAAAGCATACTGTGCCGTGTGTGCACTCGATGATCCATCGGTGCGGTGCGGTGGTCCGTGGTCGTCGGTCGGCCGGACGACGAGACCGGCCGGCGCATCACGGCAGGCACGGCCCGTGCGTCCGTCCATCCGGATGCTTGATTGGCTCTCTTGAGGGCGGGCGCGTACCTTGGGATCTAACAGTGACAGTGGATCCCATCCACGTGAGATCTTCATGGGCGAAGGGGAAGCCGCTTAATGGCGCGAGGTACAACCAAGTCTCCATGATTGGCTGGTTATCACTGCCCTGTCAAGTCCCGCATCACCATTACTACCCCCGAGAGCAACGGGCGAGACCAGGCTACCACCATCACATGGCAGGATGGTCCGATCCATATGTAACCAGCACATAGACTGTACTACTGCTACTATGTAAATAGATATGAGATTTTGCATCGACGACGACTACAACAGGTTGTAGAAAAACGAAACCAAAAGAAAAGAATAGAGGCAGGCGCAAGCAAACAGCAAACCGCGTACCTGAAGTTCTGATGATGCACATGCAACGCATCTTGCCGGTGCTCCCTTCTCAGCAATTACCTGTTCAAGACGAGCAGATTCAGCAGTTGACATTAACGGCAATTCGAGCCAGAACCGAAGCAGGAAAGCATGCACAACGCACCAACTGTGCGTCCCGGACAGTTATGCGCCGGTGCGGTTGGACCTTTCCAATCATATATTAAATGGCTAATCATCATGCCATTAACATGCCGCCATCTTTTAAATCGAGGGAACAGCCTACAGAAGAGATCTAGCAGCCCCCCTACACAGAGCATGCTAAGACCGGGGAACAATCATGACGTGCCACCAACGATGTATGATCCCCCGACGAAAGGCCACAGCGCCTCAAGCCGTTCCAGTCAGGAGCTTGCTTAAATCTGAGATGACACTCCTCTGCACGCATGTGACCGCGAGGACCGAACCAACAACATGGGAGCCGGGCGCGCAGTCCTCGCAACCATCACGAGATCTCAATCCGTGTGAGTCATGATATTCTGGAAAGGGTCACAGGACCAAACCTGCTGTCACCTCTGAAAGCGAACAAGCCTGCTCATCCAATAAGGAAAGGGCTGATGGAACCAGATGGCGAGGCTGTTCATGACCACAACCAGAGCAAACAGTAACTCTTTAGGGCGGACAACATGAGATACCAATTGGAATATGATGATAGATTCGCTCCAAAGATAATATAACATGGTGATTTGACTTCTTGTTTCCGCTTCCGTGACCTGTCTGTTCATTGCATTTACCTGGAATCATAGCCAGATATGTCCGTCAGAACATTGTTATGGGAATCAAACATCATGGCCAAAAGAACTAATCAATGGGAAACAAGCGATGATAATTGTATTACAAGGCATGAATGGAAAGAGAAAAATATCAATCCATGATGCCACAGCAATGGAGGATACATAGTTTGTTTTCCTCAGTGCTATAAAAGATACTCAAAACTAGCCTCCAGCCACCAGCACCAAATTTAGACAGAAACGTATAGCTTGATCTAAGCATTGTATGTGAAGGCTAGTTGCTCTAGTGTCCAACAAACTAGGTGCTGCATTTTTTTACTTCCAGGAGCAAACGGAATAAGGAAACCTGACACAACAGAATCATGTTCTTCAAATGATTACTATTTATATCATCTGAAAATGACACGCTAAAGACAGTTGCAAAATGCCAAAATGGAACAGTTTTTACCAAGAGAATGCTCTATACAGAACTCTAAAAGTGCCCTTTACAAATTATGATCCTAGAGGCTAGTATGCTTAATCTAAAAAAAAAAGTAAAGGGTCAAATCCAGCACATGTTTCAAAGCATTAAAATTTAAATCAAAGCAAGGGTTAGGCTGTTAGCAATCTCTATTCTGGATACAGTATGGGTCATATGGGTGCAAGTGCACAACAAACTATGATGAATGGCTGGTTATCATTTGCCCATCACATCTTACATAATGCTAGATGCGTGATGGCAACTGAGATAGAAATAAATGGACATGTTGCAACATTTCGATACAGCTCTCCTTAAGGATCTTTGATCCTTTGAACAAATACATGGACAAACACATGCGACATATACAGCAAAATTTAACAAACCTAACAGGAAGGCATGTCATATCATGTTCTAATTACATCGCTCAAATGGCCTCCTGATTGTATACCTTTTCCATGTGTACATACGACCAACTGCAAACAGCATTTGCGATACGATTGCAAGACATGCATCTGAGCACAAACTCATCAGCAAACATCACAACAGAATAAAAATGAACCATGTAGGAGTAACTTCAGTACATGTGTTTCTGATCCATGCACTTTTACATGTGTGAATGGAGATATGTGGAAGTTACATGATCATGATCAAGCAATTGGGGGCCAAACAAATTGAGAAAATTTTTTGTAGTGGCAAGTTATATAAACCATAACGCTTCCCAGAAATTTCCTATCCTAGTATCCTTCACAAGCACTGGTGGCTATCTAACTAACCATTTGGCCAAACCTAGGATGAATGCATGCAAATTGTATTTCTAAGACCAGAACAATAATCATAGAATTATAACCGACTTGAAAAAGATGTAAGTTTCAACAAAATGTTACAGAAAGATGCCTACTTAGAAGTTATATAATTATGTTTCTTTATTCATGTATATCATATTCGAATCCTAATATCAACAACTGATCATAGAACACAACCAACAATAAAGGCTTTTAGTCCCAAGCAAGTCAGGCTAGATCATAGAACAAAAGATTTAAATGAGACAAAAAACAGATGCAGTGTAATAAGGATTATCCCTAAGATGTGATACTTAGTGTTTCTACAGCTATGCAATCAAGATTACTGAATAAACATAGGCCTATGCCCAAGTCAATCACAGGGTAAAAAACCTTGACACCATATAACAACCATATCCTCATGGCTCACAGAGACTTCACCACATAAGGGAGCCAAGTTATCGCATGGATTCATTCGACAAGTCAAGAATTTGTGAAAACACAACATCATCTACAATCATAGACTGAGCACTGCCCCTCCACACCCCCCCCCCCCCCGCCGCGTGTTGCCCCCACGCAGGCGGCTCCAAACCCTAGCGCCGCCCCGACTCTTCTCCTCCCTCTCTTGCCGCTCCGCCGGCAGGGCCATGCGGCTCACCGGGATGGTGGCGGTGGTGCCTCTTCTCCTTCCGACGGTTTGGTGGCGCGGGTACCAGTTGTTCGGCGGGGCCCGGCCGAGCTCGAGCCGTGTGGAGCTCGGCAAGGCCAGCCTCTTCAACAGCGGCGAAGCTGGCCAGAACCTAGGCTAGCGTCGGCGGCAGCTAGGCTCTCCCCTCCGCCATCCTCTTCCTCCTCCCTCAGCGGCTTCATAGGGCTAGCCTCAGCTGGCCGGCCGACCGGATCCGTGGCCTGGTTGGCCGGATCCTTTGCCCCAGCGGCCGGATCTCACTCACCCTAGCCGGGAGCTATGGTGGCCGCCGGCGGCTGCAACGGTGGCTTCCGGGGCTCGTGGGGGTGCGGGGGGCAACGTCAGGACCTCTTCCTTCTCCTCCGGAAGCCCTTCTTCGCTCATGGCTTCAGCAGCTACGCGTGGTCGCCGGGGCTGCGTTGGCGGCAGCTCTTGGGGCCGGCTGTGGCCGGGCTGGGCTCCCCGCGTCAGGTGGCGTGGGCGGCCCGGCGGCGCCTGGCTTGGCTTGCTTGCCTGCAGCAACCACCCTAGCGGCCTGGGCATCCGAGGAAGAAGAAGCGGCGTCAGCTTGGGGCGCCGGTTTTGGATCTAGCGCCCCTAGGGCAGGGGCGGCGCCCACTTTGGTGGGGCATGCACCTCACGGCGACTGGCGGCAGAGGTCGGCAGTCACGGCGGCGGATGCCGATGCCGGCGTGGGTGGCCGACGTGCGGTGGTGTGACGCGCGCGATGATGTCAAGTCCGGCTCTCTAGGTTGCTGAAAGACCCTAGTTTGGTTTTGGTAATTGATGAAACCAAGTTACTAATCTAAGTGCTAAGTGTGTGTAGCTAAGAGTAGATTAGTGATATGGAGAAAGATGACATGAGCTCAAGTGAAGATCAAGATGAAATGATCAAGAAGAAAGAAAATGACTTAAAGAAGGAAAGCTATAGGCTAAGGTATATTCAAATAGGGCTTTTCTTTTTAGTGATCAAGACTCCAAGTGGGAGTGATCACATTTAGGATAGATAGCCGACTATTAAGGGGAGAACTAAGCTATTGGATTACTTTCAAGTGCTCTACGTTACATCTCATGTGCATTGATCTAACCAACCTAGAGAACCTCTTTGAAAACCCTTGAAAAATGTTTGCAAAATGCTAACACACTGTGCACAAGTGTAGAAGACCTTGAGTGTTAGCACATAGAAGCAAGGGGTGAGAAATAGACTTGAAAAGGGCTATTTCCAGAGCGTCGGACTGTTAGCGGACGTAGCGTCGGACCATTGATTCGGTCCGACGCCTGATCTGTCAGTGAGCGTTGGACGCTCGTTTACCGAGCATTGGACCATTGTGGTCTTCAGTCCGACGGTGCCGAGCAGCGAGGAGTGACGCGTGGCACGCTGAGGAGCGTCGGACGCTTGAAGAATAGTCTGACGGCGAGCGTCGGACGAAGTCCGACGATGATTTAGCGTTTTCAAACCTCTCTGGAAGCGTCGGACGGGTGAAATCTTTAGTCCGACGGTGCTCGCGCGATCGTCCGACGATACGCGCGCGGTGAGCTGAGAGAGGGCGTCGGACTCTGGAGATTAGTCCGACGCCCCCAGTCCGACGGTAGTCAAACGCGCGAAATTAGTTACCGTTGAGATCGGACGAACGGCGTTTAAATCTATTGACACGTGGCGTTCATCCGAGCGTCGGACGCTGCCGTTTGGTCCGACGCTGTCGGTCCGACGGTCGGTCCGACGGTATAAAAACGGGGTTAACGGCTGTTTCAGAGAGTGTAACGGCTAGGAGTTGGCTTGGGAGTATTTATACACCCTCCCTGATCACTTGGTGACTAGCTAGCACACTTAGATCATTGTCATACACTTTGTTGCATTCTAGCCTCCCACTCTCTCACTAGTTCATCATCTTGATCATCCTTGTGAGATTGAGTGAACCTCAAGTGCATCATTGCTTGTGTTTTGCATTCTAGAGCACTTGAGAGCAAGCCTCGGATTAGTTCTTATTCTCTTGGGACATTGCCGTGTCCCTAGACGGCTTAGAGGAGAAGAAGGTGTGAAGGAGCTTGGTGATTGTGCTTGCTCACACCCGGTGATTGTGAGGGGTTCTTGTGCCTTCCCCGAGCGGAGTGCTCAAAGGTAACTCTAGTGGATTGCTAGTGTCTTTGAGTTACTTCCTCCGTGGTAGGTTCTTGTGGCGCCTAGTGTAGGCTCGGTGTGTGATACCGATTAGCCACCGAACCACCGGTTGAAGTCGACACAACGAGGACGTAGCGTGCCAGCAAGCACGTGAACCTCGGGGATAAATCTTGGTGTCTCTATTGATTTCCCCACCTTCGTGTGAGTGACTTATTGATTGTCCCGGTGATTGGCTTCTTCACAAGGCAAAGGTTTATTCGACGATCATCTCTTTCTTATTCTTGTGCAAAGTAGCTTGTTCTTTTGTCTTGAGTAGTTGTGTAGTTGTTTAGCTTTTGCTAGCTCTTTTGTGTGGATTAGAACTAAGGTTTAACTAGAATTGTGTAGGTGGCTTGTCTAGATTAGTGATTGCCTTAGCATTGCATTTATAGTCTCTTGTGGTTCTAATTACTTGTTTAGTGGTTTGTAGAATTTTTATTTAGGCTATTCACCCCCCTCTAGCCATACTAGGACCTTTCAAGTGGTATCGGAGTGGTGGTCACCGATTAGTCAAGGCTTAACATCCTTTGGTGCATTGAAATGGCTCATATCATGTTCAATCATGTTTGGGGCAAACCACCTCACTTTGATGACACAAGCTCATTTGACTATTGGAAGAGAAAGATGAGGATGTCTCTTGGCTCAATTCATGAGAAGGTGTGGGAAGTCACCGAGAAGGAATACATTGTGCTTGATCCCGCAAGCCCCACACCTAGAGATCAAGAGAACAACCAATGTAACACAATGGCTCTCAACACCATTTACAATGGCATTGACTCAAAGGTGTTTGAGCAAATTAAGGATTTGGATAGAGCAAGTGAAGTATGGACAAGATTAGAGCAAACCTATGAGGGCACTTCAACAGTAAAGAGTGCCAAGTTGTACATACTCAAGGACAAGCTCTCAAACTTCAAGATGGATGATGGAGAGAGCATCTCGGAGATGTTCTATAGGCTCCAAGTGATCATCAATGATTTGAAGGCCCTGGGTGAGAAAACAAGTGATAAGGACTTTTCTCACAAATTTCTCATGTGCTTGCCCAAGAGGTTCAAGACCTTGAGGACTATCATCTTCTGGGGTGGCTTGAAGGGTGTCACTCTAAATGAGATTCTTGGTGATGTAATGACCGAGGATCAATACAATGAGAAGAGTGATAGTGAAGAAGTGAAGAAGGAGGATGACAAGAGCAAGAAGACCGTGGCATTCAAGTCCACTACCTCTTCATCCAAGAACAAGGGCAAGGGCAAGAAAGTATAATCTAGTGATGATGATGCATCTAGCTTTGATAGTGATGATGAGGCACTAGCTCTCTTTGTGCGAAAGTTTGGAAGATTCATGAAGAAGAAGGGCTATGGTGCTAGAAAGAGAAGAGATAACTTCAAAGGCAAGAATGTAGTAAGAAAGTGCTACAATTGCAGGAGCACGAACCATCTTGTGACGGATTGTCCCAATGCTAGTGATGATGAAGATGATTACAAGAAGAAAGGCAAGAAGGACAAGAAGGACAAGGTGGAAAAGAAGGAGAAGAAGAAGTTCAACTTCTCCAAGAAGAAAGGTGGATCCTATGTGGTGACATGGGATAGTGATGTTTCCTCCGATGATGATGACTCTAGTGATGATGATGAGAGGAAGACATTCAAGAAGAAGACTATGGCTTCTATTGCTATCAACAAGAAGTCTTCATCATTTGATTCATCATGCTTCATGGCTAAGTCCACTAAGGTATAATACGATGACTCAAGTGATGATGAAAAAGATGATAATGATAGTGATAGTGATGATGATGAGCCTAGTGTAGCATAACTCATGGACATGTTAGAGCAAGCCGAATATCTTATTAACTCTAAGTCTAAGAAGTGCAAAGAATTGTCCAAGAAATTAAAAACTCTTGAACAATCCTTTGATGAGTTAAGTGCTTCTCATGAGTGTCTAAAGGAAGACCATGAGGATCTCAAACTAGCTCACGCCAAGCTTGAGGAAGCTCACTCCTCACTCTTAGAGCTAAGCAAGGTAAAGGATGTTGCTATAACATGTGATGTGGGTGTAACTTGTGATCTAATAAATGAATCAACTAATGAAACACTTGTTGCAACCACACATAATAACACTAGTTCTTCATCATCATCCACTTCTACTTCTACCTTCACTACTAGTGTTGATCCAACACTAAAAGTTGAAAATGAGAAATTGAAGAAGGAAGTGGACAAGCTAACCCGCGCATTAGGCAATGCCTATGGTGGGGACGCTTGCTTGCTACAATGCTTGGGTAGGCTAAGATATAGTAACTCTAAGGAGGGACTTGGCTATACTCCCAAGAAAGGCAAGGCGGCCTTTGTAACTCCAAAGCCTAGCTTTGTGAGGAGCAATGGTCGATTTTGCTACAAGTGCAAGCAAGTTGGGCATATTGAGGCAAATTGCATCACTAACAACAAGAACAAGCAAATAAAATTTGCAAGTGTTAAATCTATTAGACTTGATTCTTGTTACATGCTTACCAAGGGTGAGAAAGGTGTCAAAGTCAAATATATTGGTACACCTAAAGAGAGCCCAAGGTTGAAGGCTATTTGGGTACCAAAGGCTTTGGTTGCTAACCTCCAAGGACCCAAACAAGTATAGGTACCTAAAAGACATTGACTTGTTTTGTAGGTAAATTACAAAGCTAGAGGGAGGCATTAGGTTCTTGATAGTGGGTGTTCTCAACACATGACCGGTGATTCAAGAATGTTCAACCAAATCAATTCTAGTGGCAATGAGTATGATAGTATCACATTTAGAGATAATAGCAAAGGCAAGGTCAAGGGTCTTGAAAAGATTGCAATATCAAATGATCTAAGCATCTCCAATGTGCTATTAGTTGAGAGTTTGAACTTTAATCTATTATCCGTGGCTCAACTTTGTGATCTTGGTTTCAAATGCATCTTTGGTGTTGATGATGTGGAAATCATTAGTGTGGATGGATCAAACTTGATATTCAAGGGATTTAGATATGAGAATCTCTATCTAGCGGACTTTGGTGCTAGAGAATCACAATTGTCAACATGCTTACTCTCTAAGTCAAGCATGGGTTGGTTATGGCATAGAAGGCTTGGTCATGTTGGAATGAAGCAATTGAACAAACTTGTGAAGCATGACTTGGTTAGAGGCCTTAAAGATGTTGAGTTTGAGAAGGACAAGTTATGTAGTGCATGTCAAGCCGGAAAACAAGTAGGCAATACTCATCCTAAGAAAAGCATGATGAGCACATGCAAACCATTTGAATTATTGCACATAGACTTGTTTGGACCAACTACATATACAAGCATTGGCGGCAACAAGTATGGTTTGGTGATAGTGGATGACTTCTCAAGATACACATGGGTCTTCTTTATCAATGACAAAAGTGATGTTTATGGTATCTTCAAAACTTTTATCAAGAGAAGTTGCAATGAATTTGAAACAATCATCAAGAGGGTGAGAAGTGATAATAGTAGTGAGTTCAAGAACACAAGAGTTGATGAGTTTTGTGAAGACTTAGAAATCAAATATCAATTCTCGGCTAAGTACACACCTCAATCAAATGGCCTAGTTGAAAGAAAGAATAGGACTCTCATTGATATGGGAAGATCTATGCTTAGTGAGTATAATGTGAGTCAATCTTTTTGGGCTGAAGCAATCAACACGGCATGCTACTACTCTAATAGACTCTATTGCCATCCTATGTTGGAGAAGACTCCATATGAGATCTTGAATGGAAGAAAACCAAATATTGCATACTTTCGGGTGTTTGGTTGTAAGTGCTACATATTAAAGAAAGGAGCTAGATTGAGCAAATTTGAGAAGAAATGTGATGAGGGATTCTTGCTTGGCTACTCCACCACTAGTAAAGCTTATAGAATATGGAACTTGGAAAGTGGTCAACTTGAGAAAGTTCATGATGTTGAATTTGATGAAACCAATGGGTCTCAAGATCAAAATGAGAATCTAGATGATGTGAGTGGACCTCAATTGGCAAAGGCTATGCAAGAAATGGGCATTGGTGACATAAGGCCGACTCAAGTGGTTGATATAGAAGATGACAAAGATCAAGTGCAAGTTCCTTCAATTGATCAAGCTAGTGACTCTCAAGTGCAAAATCAAGATCAAGCTAGTTCCTCTCAAGCAAATCAATCAAATGCACAATCTAGCTCAAGCAATCAACCTCAAGTGCTTCAACCCACAAACATTGCAAGAGATCATCCTTTGGACCAAATTGTTGGTGATATTCAAAAGCGTTTGCAAACAAGATCAAGACTAGCATCATTTTGTGCTCACTATTCATTCGTGTCATTTGAAGAGCCGGAGAACATTGAGAAGGCATTGAAAGATAGTGATTGGGTAAATGCTATGCATTGAAAGAATTGTGTAGGTGGCTTGCCTAGATTAGTGGTTGCCTTAGCATTGCATTTATAGCCTCTTGTGGTTCTAATTACTTGTTTAGTGGTTTGTAGAATTTTTATTTAGCCTATTCACCCCCTCTAGCCATACTAGGACCTTTCAGTTGCCCGGACGGAGGGGTTGACGGCTGACACTGCTCGGCGGCTGTTGCGGGCAGCCGGCGCGTCGATGCCTCTCGGGAGGGGCTCCTGTATGGCGGCGGGACAACGGCAAGGGTTGTGCGAGCAGGTTTGGGGTCCGGCTTCTTGGCCCGACACTCATGCCAGAGGGTTCTTCGGCGAAAGCCTTTGCGACGGCGACGTCGGTGGGCGCCGCTTTTGTAAGTGCAATCAAGCCCTAAAATAGGTTTTGGTGATAATGACCACGCGATTAGAAGACTAATGATATTTATCGAGATGATGAACAGACAAAAGCATTAGGAGGATGTAATCTTATGCAAGTGGACCCCTAAGATTTAAAGGATGCGGCATCCGGCTCAAAAGAGGTTTAAATTCGTTTTTATTTTGAAATTGAGTATCGGAAAGCCATACTATTAAGGGATATGCAAAAGACAGGTTTAAAAGTGTGACCAAATGCAAATCTTTACACCAAACATCCTCACTTCCACTACTAAAGCCAGCCACAAAATTCCAGATCCTTCTGTCCTGGCTTGGCAGAGCGGCATTGCCGGCCGAGCGGCACTGCCGCTCCAAACCCGGCACTGCCGCGACTTGTTTCGATCGTTAGACTCGAGAGGCCTTCTTAGTCTCCCTCCCGTCGCCCCCAACGGTCATCTCTGCCATTTGCCCAGTTCCCAGACCAGAGAAACCTCTCTCTTGCTCTCTCTTACTCCCAACAAGCTCTCCACTCTCAAGTTTGAATCCAAGTTTGAATCTAGAAGAGTGTGAGCCGAATCTCAGCAAGAACAAGCTTCTCTCACTGATCTTCAACTTTCTCAAACACTTGGCTCGCGTTCAAGCCGGTGGTTTGCATTTGTTACTCTTGGAGCTTGCTCCTAGCCAGCTGGAGCATCGCCCGGTGAGCTTGCCAAACTTGTGGCAGCCTCAGGAGGTTTGTAATCACCCTCACAAGCTAGTGAAATCACCCCCTCTTTTCAAGAGTTAACTCTCTTGATTTGAGAACGAGGATTGGGCTTTGTGAACCCAACCTCAACAATGTGGAGTAGGCAAGCCTTTGTGGCGAGCTGAACCACGGGATAAATCTTGTGTCACTTGTGTTGCTTGTTTTACTCTCCATTTGTTGAGTTTCTTGATTTCTAAGGTTTGCTCCCGATCTATCTTTTGGTGAAGCTCTAGCTGTGGAAAAGTGGTGCTCTAGACTCTACACAACCCAGGGAACCTCAGTAATTTACCAGATCTAAGTTTCATTGGTTAAATTTTGAATTGTGTTGAATCTGCTCTGTGAGGTCCAGCACTACCGCTCTAGGAGCAGCAGTGCCGGGCGGCCCGGCAGTGCCGCGCTCCAGACCGGCACTGCCGCGCCAAGTTCTGACCTCTGTTCGTGAAGATTTTTCACAGGCCTATTCAACCCCCCTTTTAGGCCAGTCCGTGATCCTACAAGTGGTATCAGAGCAGGTTACCTCAGGTTTACGCTTAACCGCGTGAGGTATGCCAAGAACGGTGAAGCGGAGGTGAGTATAGCTCGTGAGGTTCGTGTTGGTGTTGGTGGTGATGATCCTCACACCACCGACGGCAGCAATGACAGCGTGTCGATGGCAAGCCAATCCACGCTGCCACCCGCTGATATCTCCGAAGGAGAAAGAGCTAGAAGAAGAGAAGAAAGAAAGTTGAGAAGAGAAGCAAAAGAAGCTAAAAGAGAAGAAAGAAGAAAAGAAAAGGAAGAGCTGAGAAGAAAAGAATAAAAGCTGAAGAGAAGAGAAGATAGAAGGAAGAGAAGATGAAGAAAGAAGAAAAGGGCAAGAAGAAGAAGTCAAGCGATGATAACTCAAGTAGCACCGAAGATAGAGATGATGATAGCACCTATCAACCCTCCAAGAGCAGCAAGAACAAGAAGAGCAGCGGCTACACCGACTATGGAGCCGTATCCTTTGATTATTCTTCTATTTCTAACCTTGACACTAGACGTGTCATCAACGTGCCCGTGGGAAAGTTGCCTCATTTTGATGGGACCAACTTTGCCAAGTGAAAGCACTTGATGAAAACTTATCTTGTAGGTCTTCATCCCGGGATTTGGAAGATTGTGCATCATGGCTTGGAGGCACCGGTTGATCCAGAGAAGCCCACACAAGCTGAGTTCTGTAACATTCATCTCAATGCCCAAGCTACTAGTGTCTTGCTTAGTGCTTTGGGTGGTGATGAATACAACAAGGTGATGGGTTTGGAGGTGGCCAAGGAAATATGGGATACCTTGCACATGACACATGAGGGTGTTGACAAGGTGAAAAGATCCAAGATTGAGATATTAATGTCCAAGCTCAACCGGTTTGTAATTCATGAAGGAGAAGGACCACAAGAGATGTTTGATAGGTTGATGGTAATAGTTGGCAAGATTAGAGGTCTTAGTGGCACCGAGGTGAATGATCACAAGGTTGTGAGGGTTATGTTGGAAGCTTTCTCACCTAGAAATGAGACCCTTGTGACTTTGATTAGAGAGAAGAAGAGATTTGAGCAATTCACTCCTAGTGAGGTTCTTGGAAGGCTTTTAACACATGACATGCATAGAAAGGAAGCACTTGAAAGGCAAAGGCTTGGGGAGCTGCAAACAAAGCTTGAAGACATGAAGATCAAGGATGTAGCACTCAAAGCAAGCAAGAAGGGCTTGCTGCTCGCAGCAAGCAAACAGCCCACCTCAAGCAAGTCCAAGGGCAGCAAGCAAGGTGCATCCTTCAAGTCAAGGGCAGCCAAGAAAGAGAAGGAAGAAGTGCCAACAACTTCATCATCTAGTAAAGAAGAAAGTGATAGTGAGCAGCAATAAGAGAAAATTGATGACTTTGCTTTGTTCATGAGAAGGTTTCGCAAGGGAATCAAAAGCAATGGCTACAAGTTAGTAAAGAGGACCTTCCCAAACAAGAAAAAGAGAACGTGCTACAATTGTGGCAGCACGGAGCACTTCATAGCCGATTGTCTTCATGAGAAGAAAGACAAGATAAAATATAAAGAGGGCAGCAAGAGAAGATACAAGAGAGATGTAGGAGAAGCTCACATTGGACATGAGTGGGACTCAACCGTGGACAGCTCAAGTGAAGAGGATAGAAAGGTTGCAACCATTGCCATTCATGCACCATCCTCTACGCCAAAGCTCTTCAACAACATGTCCGATGATGATGATGATGAGCACTCCACTCACCTTTGTTTCATGGCAAAGGGTGAGAAGTTACGAAACAAATCCAAGTCCAAAACTCCCTCTCCTAGTGACATCTCTAGTAGTGATAATGATTGCTCTAGTAATGATGAATCTAGTGATGAAGAAATTGATAATTTAACTAAGAACTTGGATAGCAAAACTAAAATGTTCATTGTTAGACTAATGAAAGAACTAGAAAGCACACAAGCTGAGCTAGCATCTAGAGAAAAGACACTTATCAAACAAGAAGATCTCTACATTGCTAGCAAGGAGGCTCTTGCTTTGAAGAGTAGTGAGGTGGACTCTTTGCAAGTGGCTTTGACCAAAGAGCAAAAAGCCCATACTATCACTAAGAAGGTTAATGTTGACCTCAATCAAAGATACAATAGCTTCTTGAAAAAGCACAATGAACTTGAGGATCAACATAAGCTTCTTGCTGATAGTAACTCACTCCTCCTCGAAAGTAAAGGTGCATCTAGCTCTTTCACTAGTCAAGTACGTGAACAATGCACCAAACTTAATTTAAATGCTTATGCTACTAACCTTGCCAACCTAGAGACAATGAAGAAAGAAGTGGCAAGGCTCAATGCCTTAGCTGCTGGTAAGGGCAAGAACTTGCAGGTGCAAAACAGCAAGAGCAAGGTTAGAGAGCAACCAAAGGTGCAATACAAGGATGGAAGCAATCCTCACATCAAGAGTGGCTTAGGCCATGTTGCTGGGGGTAAGACCAATGGAAGATACATGAAAAATGGAGGGGAATGTGTCAGGTTTGAGAGGAAGGCTCAGATTGGTACAGAGAGGCCTGCACAGACCGCGGCAGTGCCGCGCCCTAGGGCGGCAGTGCCGGACCACGGCAGTGCCGGGCCTAGAGTGGTAGTGCCGCGCCCCAAGAAAGGGAAGGTCACCAATCTGAAGCCTGATAATTCCAAAGCACATGTCCAAAGGGTGCCCCAGCAGAAGCAGGTTTTCCAGAAGCCACAGGAATCAATATGGGTGACAAAAACAAGTTCGTACATCAACCAAAGTCAAGTGTCACCCGTGAAAGCTTGGAGTCTTGCTATGTGTTGAAGTGCAACAACCGTGCTAAAGTTGTTGCTAAGATTGTTGGTCAAGAGGCCAGCAAGTTTGTTGGAGGAGCAATTTGGGTTCCTAAGATACTTGTGACTAACATGCAAGGCCCCAATGTTACTTGGGGACCTAAATTAAGGAACTAAATTGTTTTGCAGGCATACTCCTCTGGTGGATCAAGTTAGGTGCTTGATAGCGGATATACAAATCATATGACCGGAGAGAAGAGTATGTTCGGCTCATACTCCCCTATCGAGAATCCAAGTGAAAACATAGTCTTTAAAGACAACTCGATAGGGGGAGTAATCGGTCTTGGTAAAATTGCTATAACTCATGAACATTTAATTACTAATATTTTACATGTTGATTCGTTGAGTTACAATTTGTTGTCCGTTTCACAATTATGTAAAATGGGCTACAATTGTCTCTTTACGGATGAGGGTGTGGAAGTCACTAGAAGGAAGGATTCCTCTATTGTTTTTACGGGTCGTTTGAAAGGAAAGGTTTACCTAGTTGACTTCAACAAAAGTAAAGCTAACCTTGAGACTTGTTTAGTGGCAAATCTAGCATGGGCTGGTTATGGCATCGCCGACTAGCTCATGTTGGGATAAGGAACTTGGCCAAACTTCTAAAGGACAACCACATCCTTGGACTAACGAATATTCATTTTGAAAAAGATAGGATATGCAGCGCGTGCCAAGCCGGAAAGCAAGTAGGAGCACCACACCCACCAAAGAGCATTATGACAACCACCAAGCCATTGGAGCTAATTCATATGGATGTCTTTGGACCAGTGGCCTACTTAAGCATCGGGGGTAACAAATATGGACTTGTTATTGTTGATGATTATTCCCGTTTCACTTGGGTATTCTTCTTGTATGATAGGTCCAAGGTACTAGACAAAGTGAAGACATTCATTAGAAGGGCACAAAAGGAATTCGAGCTTCCCATCAAGAAAGTAAGAAGTGACAACGGGATCGAGTTCCGGAACACCCAAGTTGACAGCTTCCTTGATGAAGAGGGCATCAAGCATGAGTTTTCAGTTCCATACACCCCTCAACAAAATGGTGTAGTAGAGCGGAAGAACTGGACTCTAATTGACATGGCAAGAACAATGCTTGATGAGTACAAGACGCCGGATCTCTTTTGGAGTGACGCCGTCAACACCGCTTGCCATGCAATCAACCGTCTCTACCTACACAAGAAGCTGAAGAAAACCTCATATGAGCTGCTCACCGGTAACAAACCAAAAGTGTCTTACTTTAGAGTGTTTGGGTGCAAGTGTTTCATACTTAACAAAAGGCCCAAAACCTCTAATTTTGTACCTAAAGTTGATGAGGGTTTCTTACTTCGTTATGGATCAAATGAGCATGTCTATCGTGTCTTCAATAAGACCACCGGTTGAGTTGAAGTGGCGGTGGACGTGACATTTGATGAATCTAACGGCTCTCAAGTAGAGCAAATTGATTTAAGTGTTGTAGGAAAGGAGGATCCACCATGTGAAGCAATCAAGCAAGTAGCAATTGGTGATATAAGACCACAAGAAGACAAGGCTACAGAGGTGGAAGGACCTCAAGAGAAGGCCACTGCAGAAGCTGCTGCTGCAGGGGGCCCGGCACTGCCGGCCTCAGGCCCGGCAGTGCCGCTCCCCCAGACAGCAGAGCCATCAACTCCTGCAACAGCTGAGAGAACACCGCTTCCGAGGGATGATCTTGCACCTGTTCTTTAAGTAGATGAAGATGATTGGCCAGAAGAAGAAGAACAAGATTCCGTTGATCATCCAAGGCTACGTCAAACCATTCAACGGGATCATCCGGTTGACAATATCCTTAGGAGTCTTCGAAGGGGGTAACTATTAGTTCACATTTGGCAAATTTTTGTCAATTTTACTCCTTTGTCTCCTCTTTGGAACCTCTCAAGGTAGAAGAAGCACTTGGTGATCCGGATTCGGTGTTAGCCATGCAAGAAGAGTTGAACAACTTCGAGAAAAATCAAGTATGGACTCTAGTTGAAAGACCCAACACCAATATCATCGGCACCAAGTGGGTTTTCAGAAACAAGCAAGATGAAGATGGAATGGTGACAAGGAACAAGGCAAGATTGGTGGCTCAAGGATTCACTCAAGTAGAGGACTTGGACTTTGAATAAACATATGCACCGGTAGCAAGACTATAGGCAATCCGGATGCTTCTAGCCTATGCTGCCCATCACAACTTCAAGTTATATCAAATGGATGTGAAGAGTACATTTCTTAATGGCCCAATACAAGAGTTGGTATATGTGGAGCAGCCACCGAGTTTCGAAGATCCCAAGTTCCCAAACCATGTCTACAAACTCCATAAGGCGCTCTATGGGCTTAAGCAAGCACCAAGAGCATGGTATAAATGCCTTCAGGAATTCTTGCTCAAACAGGGCTTTGAAATAGACAAACCTGATCCTACCCTTTTCACTCACAAAGTGAAACGACCTCGATTTTCGCGAAGGGAAATCCACATGCTCGAATTGTAATCTAACAGATTGCTTGGGACAATCCATGAAATTACCCATATCTCAGTTGACACCAGGATCCATACAACGGTAATTAAGTCTTACATAAACATTTATTACATCGCCACATTGGCGGAATCAACATTCAGAGAAGCTTTAGAAGATGCGGAAGCGATTCATCCTTCACAGCCAACTTGAGTGTAGCACGTGACCCTATTCCTTGTCATCATCTCCCTCGAAGTCGTACTCATTCTCGTCACCTGACAGCAAATTTATCAGTACGATTTGTACTGGCCACAGAGCCCACCTATGCAGCATTTGCTTTGTGGAAAGTGGATGCAAGGCTATACAAGCAGACCTATAGGCTGAGGTTTTCCTATGCAGCTGTAATCAATGTTTAATTAGTCAAGTTTTATCACCAGTTAACACCATTATCCCTTTTCCCATCACCACACCTCACATACCCACACCTCACTCTCATTCGACAGGCCCAACTCCCTCTCGGGCCTATCTCAGCGGCACACTACCACAACGGGTACACTGCCGAAAAAATGTTATCCAGGGGGAGAAAAGAATATGCTCTCATCTAATAGTGGTTGCAGAAACATTAGGAAAGGTCCATAGCCAACGAGTTGGCTTATGTATCGATCGATCAACCATACACTCTGCAGAGGTTTTACTACTCACAAGATTAGCCATCATCGATGCTGTACAATCATCTAGGCAGAATTTCGGGTGCTTGCTTGCCTAGGTCGATGCCACCCTGCCACTCAGCCCTAGGACATTCCGGATCCAACACCATCACACTGAGACTGGGAGACGCAGTACCGGGCCCCATCAGTGGTACTGCGCATCTAGAACGGTACGGGAATCTGCCATCCGTCACCGCCCACCCTTATCACCTCTCAACCTAGCAGTAGTGGCACCGCCCTACCAAGTAGTCCAGCCGTCTCCCGCCCATCAGAAGCGAGCGAGTAGCAAGGGAATCCAGATGTTTCCGGTCACTAGTCAGATCCTAGGTTGTGACCAAGCAGGCATCTCCACTTAGGGGATACTCTCCCCGTGCCATCACGGCACCTCCGTCCACGGGCTTCAAACCACCAAGGCTATCCCACCCGGAACCTCCTCAACAACTTTACCCGCCACAGGTATCTCACTTGGGGATGCCCAGGTTGCACCCCCGGCACGACTTGCCCCATGGGCTTGTCTCACATCCCACTTGGTCGACATCAACCCTTACCACGCACCCAAGACGCACGCAACACTCTCTCCCAGTGGTTATAATCAGTTATACACCGTCCCAATTCCACCACATAGCATATAGCATGTAGTAAGTAGTGGAAGAGTAACAGTAAATTAAGCAGCAGCTAACCTAACAGCGGATAGCAGGGTAAAGTCTTATCAAGGCAGGGAATTCAAATGTACTACCATGCAACCAATCCATACATAATCATAAAGCAATAGCAACAATGTCATTTGCAATGCGTTAATAGGATCTAAGGATTTGGTGGGACGTGGCACCTTCGTAGTCGTCTCCTAGCTCCTAAAAGTACTCGTGGTCGTCTTCCTTAGTCAGATCCTCCTCCGGCTCTGAAATCGAACACGAAATAGTCGCGTCAGCGACTCCTATAGAGTATTTCAGAAAAATCCAATAAAATAAAGAGACAAATGCACACAAACATAGTCTTAGATTGTAGATCTCATTTTTCTGAGAATTTTGATATATGATGCGCAATTTTTGGACATCGTATGAATAAGTTATGAATTTCCGAAGATTATCCTATTTTCTGAAAATGGGAAAACTGGTCGGTTAATCAGGGGCAGCTCGGGATTGGTCCACGTGGCGCGCGGGTCCAGTAGTGCGGCATGTGGCGCCTCATCCGAACACAGACCCGATGGTCGCCCACCAGGTGTTCGATGCTGGTTCCCAGAGAGTCGCCGGCGTCGGCGTAGCTCGGCGGAGCTCGGCGGTGGTTCGGCGGTGGTCGGGGGTAGCTCGGCGGGGCTCGGCGTAGTTCGGCGGTGGTCGGGGGTAGCTCGGCGGGGCTCGGCGTAGCTCGGCATAGCTCGGCGTAGCTCAGCGGGGTTCGGTGTACCTCGGCGGGGCTCGGGCGAATCGGAAATTCGGGCGCCGAGGGGGCTGCTCTCCCGAGGTCTACTGGGGAGGCTCGGGCGAATCGGACATTTGGGCGCCGAGGGTGCCGCTCTCCCGAGGTCTACCGGGGAGGCTCGGGCGAATTGGACATTTGGGCGCCGAGGGTGCCGCTCTCCCGAGGTCTACCGGGAAGGCTCGGGCGAATCGGAAATTTGGGCGCCGAATGGGGCCGCTCTCCCGAGGTCTACCGGGGAGGCTCGGGCGAATCGGACATTTGGGCGCCGAGGGTGCCGCTCTCCCGAGGTCTACCGGGGAGGCTCGGGCGAATCGGACATTTGGGCGCCGAGGGTGCCGCTCTCCCAAGGTCTACCAGGGAGGCTCGGGCGAATCGGAAATTTGGGCGCCGAAGGGGGCCGCTCTCCCGAGCTCTCCTGGGGAGGCTCGGGCGAATCGGAGATTTGGTGCGCCGAGGGTGCTGCTCTCCCGAGCTCTCCTGGGGAGGCTCGGGCGAATCGGAGATTTGGTGCTAGCAGTGTTGCAAGGCGTCTGTTCAAGGCGGCGGTGTCTCTCCGGTGCGGCGAACGATGACAGGGCGGCGATGTCCATATTTCGGCAAGACAGGGCTCGGCTTTCCCAAATTGGCGTGCTCAGGCAGTCGTCCGACCAGATGGTGGCGGGTTAGAGTCGTGGTATGGCCTCCTTCTCTCCCTCGGCATACGGTGGTTCTCCGACGAGGTGGAGGCGCACGTAGCCAAGGCGACAGTCGTGATTCGGGGCTCGGCTATCTAGCGGCGGTGCCGAGGCAGACTTGGCGAACCTCGGCGGCCTTTCTCCGCAGCGCGAGGCGACCGGGGGTACTCGGAACGGAGTTTAGGCGAGGCGGAACGTGTCGGCGGCGATGTCGCCGCGACTGTGAGGTTCCGGCGGGGCTAAGGAGGTCTTCTAGGAGATGTATACGCGTCCAGGGTCTATGGCGATGGTATACCAACTACCAATTTTGGCTACCGAGATTCCCAAGGTGCTCGGTTGTGGCGGCGGCGTGTCGCCGACGACGGCGGAAGGCGGCAACACGGCTACGACCAAGTATTGGTTCAATTGAATGCGGTCTTGTCAAATTGGTGAGGCCAGTGAAGCATACAACACTCTGGTGGCGAACTTTAGCCATGGCATGACCTTCTTTTGGCGACGGCTCGCGGTGGCGCTCCGGTAAGGTCGCGGCGCACGCGGCCAAGGCGATTCAGGCTTCCTCTAGCGCTTAGATCCGCGTAGCTAGCTCAAGGGGTCGTGGCGGTGCTCCATGACGCTCTAACATATACGGGTGCTAGTCGGATTGCTCGGAACGGGTGATTCGGCGTCGGAACTGCGTCGGTGGTGAGCGCGCTCCGCCGAGAACGCGTCGTGCTGCGTTCTCGGTCTAGCAAGCTTGTAGTCCGGGGGTTTCGGCCGGTTGAATGAGTGCATGGTGCAGGTGATCTTCCCGAGCCGGTAAAGGCTCGTGCCTGCGCGTCCCGAGGGTGGAACGCCATGGCAAAAGCAGGGCAAGGTTCGGACATGGCGTGCGATGGCTCACCGTGGTGTCGGTGAAGCTAGGATGGCGGTGCAGTGGCGAGTCGAAGCCGTGCTGAGCGATCACAGTGCCGTGCCACTACTCGTCCGCAGCTCGGGCTTCTCCTCCGTGTCCGGCTCCGGCGTGCTCCGCGGCGGCGGCGCTCCGGCAGCTTCTCCTCCTCTGCTCCGCCCTTCTCCTACGCTCTCTCTCTCTCTCTCTCGGTCTGGTGCAGTGTGCCGGTCTGTGCTGCGGTGGCGGCGAGGGGAAATGAGGGTAGGGCTTCGGGGTGAGCTCCTTTTTATAGGCGAGCTTGGCCAGCTCCAATGGTGAACGGTCCTGATCGCGCTCGACCGATCGAAGGGCCGTGGCTCGAGTGGATCTAGGGCTCCGGATGGGCGCGGGTTCGCTTGGCGGCCAAGAAAGGAGGGGACAGGAGGGGGACAGCTTCTGCGGGGCGTGGTGCTGTCGGCCGTGGGTCCGGGGTCACGCGAATTGCGTGCACTCGTCCCCGTCGCCTCTGCGAGGAAGAAGAACAGTGGGGGGGGCGAGAGCGGCTGACAGGCGGGGCCGGGTTGTCAGCGGCTGCGGGGGAGCGGGTGCGGATGAGATGGTCACGCGTGCGGTCGGCATCGCGTGTGCGCGTGGTGTTGGGCCGGCCCAGTGCGAGGAGGCGGGGTGGAGCGCGCGCGCGGATGAGGCCAAGCAGGTCGGTTGGGTCGATTGGCTGGCCTAACTCTCTCTCCTTTTTCTATTTTCATTTTAGTGTATATATACATATATTGCCCATTTAACATATTGAGTAAATACAAACATAAATTGCAATAAATCCCAAATGTGACGCATAGGCTATTATTCTATGTGAATGGAATTAAAATGCAAACTACACTCCTTTATTTACCAAATTCATAATAAAACCTATATGCTTGCACAAGAAAAATGGGTTTTCGTAATAAATAAATGAAAAATTTTAATTGGTTGGGATTTTTAGGTTGTGTGGATTTTTAGGGTTGTTACAGTCCTCCCCCCTCATTAGGATCTCGACCTCGAGATTCAGACATAACGTACCCATCGAAGAGGTAAGGAAACATAATCCGCAAGTCCGATTCTTTCTCCCACGTAGCTTCCCTTTCAGTGTGATTGCTCCATTGTACCTTGCACATCGGAATGGTTTTGTTTCGAGTCTCCTTTGTATCCTGTGCCAAGATCTTGATCGGATGTTCCTTGTATTCAAGTGTGTCTTGCAGGTCTAATGCATCCGTAGGAACTTGCTCCTCGGGAAGCTTCAAACACTTCCTTAATTGCGAGACATGGAACACAGGGTGTACTCCAGATAATTCCTCCGGTAGTTCCAGCTTGTAAGCAAGCTTTCCAACCCTTTTACAGATCTTGTATGGCCCAACATATCTTGGTGCCAATTTCCCTTTTACGTGGAATCTGACGGTGCCACGAAGTGGAGATACCTTGAGGTAGACATAATCTCCAACCTTGAACTCAAGCTCTCTACGTCTTCTATCTGCATAGCTCTTTTGCCTACTCTGTGCAATTCTCAAATTTTCTCTGACCTGTGCTACGCCTTCCTCTGCTTCTACAATCTTAGTAGGGCCAAAGAAGGCTCTCTCTTCGGGTTCTGACCACATTAGCGGGGTCCTGCAGGGTCTCCCATACAATGCCTCAAACGGTGACATCTTGAGGCTTGTTTGATAGCTATTGTTGTATGAAAATTCAGCGTGGGGTAAGCAGCTTTCCCAACTGGTCTTGTATTTTATCACACAAGCTCGGAGCATATCTTCGAGAATTTGGTTCACT
This sequence comes from Eremochloa ophiuroides, assembly GCA_038502445.1. NCBI lineage: Eukaryota > Viridiplantae > Streptophyta > Magnoliopsida > Poales > Poaceae > Eremochloa > Eremochloa ophiuroides. The sequence continues at coordinate 32,150,989 of JAHLJS010000001.1, read as the reverse complement.
CTTTCTGTTTGACCGTCAGTCTGTGGGTGATAAGCCGTGCTATAGTCCAGCTTGGTTCCGATGGATTTGTGCAAGGCCTGCCAGAATCGAGACGTGAATTGTGAGCCTCGATCAGATATTATGCTTGTGGGTGCCCCGTGTAGTCTCTGAATGTGGGTTATGTATAAATCCGCCAGCCGTTCGGCCTCGTAGCCAATGCTGATGGGAATGAAGTGAGCGACTTTGGTCAAACGGTCGACTATCACCCAAATCGAATCGTGTTTCTTCTCGGTGCGGGGTAACCCAACGATAAAATCCATCGAAATGCATTCCCATTTCCATTCTGGAATTGCGAGGGGTTGTAGTAGGCCGGCTGGTCGTTGATGTTCGGCCTTGATTCTGCTGCAAGTGTCACATCGGGCTACATGCCCTGCAATGTCTGCCTTCATATTCTCCCACCAGAAGTGCTTCCTTAGATCATGGTACATCTTGGCTGACCCTGGGTGAATGCAATATTTGGAGTCATGCCCTTCTGACAGAATCTCTTCTCGTATCGCTGAATCCGTCGGTACGCAGATTCTATCTTTGTACCATACAGTTCCCTGCTCATCTTCTCGGTATTCGGGGCCTCTTCCCAGCTTCATCAAACCACGGATATAGTCTATCTCAGGACAGTTCCTTTGTGCTTCACGGATCCGTGAGGTGAGATTGTAATCGACGCGAAGCTCATTTAGCATTCCATAGGAGATTACCTCGAGCTGGAACGCGTCAAACTCTCTCCTGAGCTCAGACGGCATAGACTTGGTGATGAGGGTATGGCAGTAGCTTTTGCGGCTAAGTGCATCAGCGACAACATTAGCCTTCCCTGGGTGGTAATGGATCTCAAGATCATAGTCCTTGATGAGTTCTAGCCATCTGCGCTGCCTCATATTCAAATCTTCTTGTGTGAAGAAGTACTTCAGGCTCTTGTGGTCGGTGTATATGTCACACTTGTTGCTCATCAGATAGTGTCTCCAAATCTTGAGTGCATGTACCACGGCTGCAAGTTCTAGGTCATGAGTCGGGTATCGCTGCTCATGTTCCTTCAACTGTCTTGAGGCATAAGCTATCACTCTTCCTTCTTGCATTAGTACACAGCCCAAACCTTGCCGAGAGGCGTCACAATATACAACAAAATCTTTGTGAATGTCGGGTATGGCTAGTACAGGTGTAGTAGTGAGCTTCTCCTTCAAGGTCTGAAAACTCTTCTCACATTCAGGAGTCCATATAAACTTGTTCTCTTTCTTCAGCAAGTTGGTCATGGGTCTTGCAATCTTGGAGAAGTTCTCAATAAATCTGCGATAGTATCCTGCAAGTCCCAAAAAGCTTCTGATTTCTGACACATTACAGGGTTGTTCCCACTCTTTCACAGCTTCAATCTTGGCTGAGTCTACCGCGACTCCTTCTCCTGACAGTACGTGTCCAAGGAAAGCAACTTCCTCAAGCCAGAATTCACACTTCGAGAATTTGGCGTATAGCTGGTTGCGAGACAACCTCTCCAATACGGTCCTCAGATGATGTTCATGTTCCTCTTTTGTGGCTGAATAAACCAATATATCATCAATGAATACCACCACAAACTTGTCTAGCTCATTCATGAAGATCTTGTTCATCATGTTCATGAAGTATGCTAGAGCATTAGTGAGTCCAAATGAGACTACTGTGCACTCATACTGTCCATATCTGGTGACAAATGCAGTCTTCGGGATATCCTCTTCCCTGATCTTCATCTGATGGTACCCTGATCGGAGATCGATCTTCGAGAAGTACTTGGCCTTACTCAGTTGATCTAACAGATCATCGATGCGGGGCAATGGGTACTTATTCTTGACTGTGACCGCATTCAGATTCCGGTAGTCAATGCACATCCTCATCGTTCCATCCTTCTTTTTGACAAACAAAACGGGAGATCCCCAGGGTGAAGCCCTTCTCCAGTAATTCTCCCAGCTGTTTCTTGAGTTCCTTCAACTCATCGGCTGACATTCTTTAGGGTCCTTTGGCAATCGGTGCAGTCCCTGGCATCAGCTCTATAACAAACTCCACATCTCTATCTGGTGGCATTCCTGGTAACTCCTCTGGAAATACGTCATTGAATTCACAGACTACTGGCACATCTCTGAATGTCAGCTCTGTCTTATCTGCTTTAGTCTCCAGGGCACATAGGAGGGCTTGGATTCTCTTGGTTTGGGGTACACATCGGACAGCTGTTTCCCCAAGGGTGGGTTACCTGAACATATCTAGGTGAACAAGATATCACTCCCCGGTGTTTGGTTAGCCAGTCCATGCCTAAGATGACATCTAAGCTATTGGAGGGTAGTAGGGTTAGGTCAGCTCGAAAGTCAAGTCCCTCGATTGTGATTATCACTCCCCTACATATGTGAATGCTTCTGAAGGTTCCTAAGGGCGAGCTAGTTAGGATGGGGTTTGCTCTCGGGGTTACAGGTACGTGCTCAGTGCAGTAATAATCTTATAGTGGTTTAAGTAGGAGTTAGAGGTTTTCAACGATTTAAATGAATTAAAACATTTTTCATGCTATCCTACACTCAACCAAAGAAGCATAGAGAACCATAAGAAGCATAAGATCCAAATGTCACTCATCACATGGTTATTATTACATAAAGGATGTTCCTAGCTGCTAAGAAGATCGTGCTATGCGCAGATAGCCAATGACAGGACAATTCATGGTATCACTAGTCTAAGGGCCACGCAGGGTCCCATAAGCTACTGGTGCATAAGGACGAGTATGGCGTCGGGTATGCGGCTGTCCTCTGCCTCGATCTCGTCGTCGGTCATGGTCAGGCGCTTGACATAGTCGAGTGCTACTGCTAGCTCTGGAGTGGCCTCAATCTCCTGTATCCTTAGAGACGGACACGCTCCCAGGTTGAGCGTAGTGGGTGGTATGCGGAAGTCTCCCTCACGGGGCTTCACCATCTCCAGTGGGGGAAGCGAACTCTGTACCTTCCGGACCTCGATAGCTCTCCTGGCGTCGGACTGCTTCCAAGCTGTCTCTGTCCTCCGTAGCTTGTCCTTTAGGAACTCCACCATCTTCACGCGGTCGATCAGAATCCCTTGGTTGCGGGTGGACATGTCCTCGGCTTTCTCCAGCTGCTTTTCCAACTCCCTGATCCTGGAACGCAACGTGATCATCTCGACTACTCTGTCTCTACTCCTCTGCTCCCTCTCAGCAAGTGCTCTCTCCTTGTCGTCCAGCCTCCTCTGTAATCCCAACACTCTGCTGTTCAGGTAGTCATTGCGAAGCCCAAAATCTCCGATCTTGTCTCGCAAGTCGGCGATCTCGGCTCGGTGTAACTCATCACGGCGCTGCATCTCCAACTGCAAGTCAGTGACTGCTCTGCTCAAACTTTCCAGGGTCTGAGTTCCTTTCTGCAAACTGTCCTCGACCTCTGCCATGCGTGCTCGGTCACGCCGCCTCCTTTGCTCCAATGAGCTGATGAACTCGTCCTGCTCCTGGAGGTGGTGTGCCACTGTGCGTAGGCAAGGGTCAGTCTCGGCCTGAACGATCTGGCTGGTGTACAGAATCCTCTGGATGGGGTCAGGGTGCAGCTCCAAGGCCTGAGGTAGCAGATGGAAGTGGGTCCCCTTAAGGTACTCGTATGCTGTGTACACAACTGCGCGTAGTACCTTGCGGGAGACAGACTGTACTCCGTCCTCCACAGTCTCTCCAGCAGTGTAGTCAGTAAAAACCGGCATTCCTGGAAGGGTCAGGCTGATGGGTGTCTCAACTCTGGTAGTGACAGGTCCTTCAAACCTCTCAGCCTCGACAAGCTTCCCTCGGCTGAAGTACTGGATCTGGTCAGACGGTGCTCCCAGCTCCTCCAGCACCTGGCGTAGTACCATGGCAAATCCGCCGTGGTTCCTCCCATTGATCGGGATCTCAATAGTGCCATCGTGCAGTGGACGAAGTGGTGGTCCAAGGCTGGTCATCTGCAAATTTTTCAAGAAACGGATTACCAGGTCCTTGTATTAGATAAGCCATTGCATAAAAAGTGAATGCAAGGTCGGTAATATAACCGAAAGAGAGTCTGGCTTCTTATTCTAACGTCCATTTTCTATGGGTCTCGCCCTATAGTCAAGTATGGCTCTGATACCAACTGAAACGACCTCGATTTTCGCGAAGGGAAATCCACAGGCTCGAATTGTAATTCAACAGATTGCTTGGGACAATCCATGAAATTACCCATATCTCAGTTGACACCAGGATCCATACAACGGTAATTAAGTCTTACATAAACATTTATTACATCGCCACATTGGCGGAATCAACATTCAGAGAAGCTTTAGAAGATGCGGAAGCGATTCATCCTTCACGGCCAACTTGAGTGTAGCACGTGACCCTATTCCTCGTCATCATCTCCCTCGAAGTCGTACTCATTCTCGTCACCTGACAGCAAATTTATCAGTACGATTTGTACTGGCCACGGAGCCCACCTATGCAGCATTTGCTTTGTGGAAAGTGGATGCAAGGCTATACAAGCAGACCTATAGGCTGAGGTTTTCCTATGCAGCTGTAATCAATGTATAATTAGTCAAGTTTTATCACCAGTTAACACCATTATCCCTTTTCCCATCACCACACCTCACATACCCACACCTCACTCTCATTCGACAGGCCCAACTCCCTCTCGGGCCTATCTCAGCGGCACACTACCACAACGGGTACACTGCCGGAAAAATGTTATCCAGGGGGAGAAAAGAATATGCTCTCATCTAATAGTGGTTGCAGAAACATTAGGAAAGGTCCATAGCCAACGAGTTGGCTTATGTATCGATCGATCAACCATACACTCTGCAGAGGTTTTACTACTCACAAGATTAGCCATCATCGATGCTGTACAATCATCTAGGCAGAATTCCGGGTGCTTGCTTGCCTAGGTCGATGCCACCCTGCCACTCAGCCCTGGGACATTCCGGATCCAACACCATCACACTGAGACTGGGAGACGCAGTACCGGGCCCCATCAGTGGTACTGCGCATCTAGAACGGTATGGGAATCTGCCATCCGTCACCGCCCACCCTTATCACCTCTCAACCTAGCAGTAGTGGCACCGCCCTACCAAGTAGTCCAGCCGTCTCCCGCCCATCAGAAGCGAGCAAGTAGCAAGGAAATCTAGATGTTTCCGGTCACTAGTCAGATCCTAGGTTGTGACCAAGCAGGCATCTCCACTTAGGGTCCGTCCACGGGCTTCAAACCACCAAGGCTATCCCACCCGGAACCTCCTCAACAACTTTACCCGCCACAGGTATCTCACTTGGGGATGCCCAGGTTGCACCCCCGGCACGACTTGCCCCATGGGCTTGTCTCAGATCCCACTTGGTCGACATCAACCCTTACCACGCACCCAAGACGCACGCAGCACTCTCTCCCAGTGGTTATAATCAGTTATACACCGTCCCAATTCCACCACATAGCATATAGCATGTAGTAAGTAGTGGAAGAGTAATAGTAAATTAAGCAGCAGCTAACCTAACAGCGGATAGCAGGGTAAAGTCTTATCAAGGTCGGGGGTAGCTCGGCGGGGCTCGGCGTAGTTCGGCGGTGGTCGGGGGTAGCTTGGCGGGGCTCGGCGTAGCTCGGCATAGCTCGGCGTAGCTCAGCGGGGTTCGGCGTACCTCGGCGGGGCTCGGGCGAATCGGAAATTCGGGCGCCGAGGGGGCCGCTCTCCCGAGGTCTACCGGGGAGGCTCGGGCGAATCGGACATTTGGGCGCCGAGGGTGCCGCTCTCCCGAGGTCTACCGGGGAGGCTCGGGCGAATGGGACATTTGGGCGCTGAGGGTGCCGCTCTCCCAAGGTCTACCGGGGAGGCTCGGGCGAATCGGAAATTTGGGCGCCGAAGGGGGCCGCTCTCCCGAGGTCTACCGGGGAGGCTCGGGCGAATCGGACATTTGGGCGCCGAGGGTGCCGCTCTCCCGAGGTCTACCGGGGAGGCTCGGGCGAATCGGACATTTGGGCGCCGAGGGTGCCGCTCTCCCGAGGTCTACCGGGGAGGCTCGGGCGAATCGGAAATTTGGGCGCCGAAGGGGGCCGCTCTCCCGAGCTCTCCTGGGGAGGCTCGGGCGAATCGGAGATTTGGTGCGCCGAGGGTGCTGCTCTCCCGAGCTCTCCTGGGGAGGCTCGGGCGAATCGGAGATTTGGTGCTAGCAGGGTTGCAGGGCGTCTGTTCTAGGCGGCGGTGTCTCTCCGGTGCGGCGGATGATGACAGGGCGGCAATGTCCATATTTCGGCAAGACAGGGCTCGGCTTTCCCAAATTGGCGTGCTCAGGCAGTCGTCCGACCAGATGGTGGCGGGTTAGAGTCGTGGTATGGCCTCCTTCTCTCCCTCGGCATACGGTGGTTCTCCGACGAGGTGGAGGCGCACGTAGCCAAGGCGACAGTCGTGATTCGAGGCTCGGCTATCTAGCGGCGGTGCCGAGGCAGACTTGGCGAACCTCGGCGGCCTTTCTCCGCAGCGCGAGGCGACCGGGGGTACTCGGAACGGATTTTAGGCGAGGCGGAACGTGTCGGCGGCGATGTCGCCGCGACTGTGAGGTTCCGGCGGGGCTAAGGAGGTCTTCTAGGAGATGTATACGCGTCCAGGGTCTATGGCGATGGTATACCAACTACCAATTTTGGCTACCAAGATTCCCAAGGTGCTCGGTTGTGGCGGCGGCGTGTCGCCGACGACGGCGGAAGGCGGCAACGCGGCTACGACCAAGTATTGGTTCAATCGAATGCGGTCTTGTCAAATTGGTGAGGCCAGTGAAGCATACAACACTCTGGTGGCGAACTTTAGCCATGGCATGACCTTCTTTTGACGACGGCTCGCGGCGGCGCTCCGGTAAGGTCGCGGCGCACGCGGCCAAGGCGATTCAGGCTTCCTCTAGCGCTTAGATCCGCGTAGCTAGCTCAAGGGGTCGTGGCGGTGCTCCACGACGCTCTAACCTATACGGGTGCTAGTCGGATTGCTCGGAACGGGTGATTCGGCGTCGGAACGCGTCGGTGGTGAGCGCGCTCCGCCGAGAACGCGTCGTGCTGCGTTCTCGGTCTAGCAAGCTTGTAGTCCGGGGGTTTCGGCCGGTCGAATGAGTGCATGGTGCAGGTGATCTTCCCGAGCCGGTAAAGGCTCGTGCCTGCGCGTCCCGAGGGTGGAACGCCATGGCAAAAGCAGGGCAAGGTTCGGACATGGCGTGCGATGGCTCACCGTGGTGTCGGTGAAGCTAGGATGGCGGTGCAGTGGCGAGTCGAAGCCGTGCTGAGCGATCGCAGTGCCGTGCCGCTCCTCGTCCGCAGCTCGGGCTTCTCCTCCGTGTCCGGCTCCGGCGTGCTCCGCGGCGGCGGCGCTCCGGCAGCTTCTCCTCCTCTGCTCCTCCCTTCTCCGACGCTCTCTCTCTCTCTCTCGGTCTGGTGCAGTGTGCCGGTTTGTGCTGCGGTGGCGGCGAGGGGAAATGAGGGTAGGGCTTCGGGGTGAGCTCCTTTTTATAGGCGAGCTTGGCCAGCTCCAATGGTGAACGGTCCTGATCGCGCTCGACCGATCGAAGGGCCGTGGCTCGAGTGGATCTAGGGCTCCGGATGGGCGCGGGTTCGCTTGGCGGCCAAGAAAGGAGGGGACGGGAGGGGGACAGCTTCTGCGGGGCGTGGTGCTGTCGGCCGTGGGTCCGGGGTCACGCGAATTGCGTGCACTCGACCCCGTCGCCTCTGCGAGGAAGAAGAACAGTGGGGGGGGCGAGAGCGGCTGACAGGCGGGGCCGGGTTGTCAGCGGCTGCGGGGGAGCGGGTGCGGATGAGACGGTCGCGCGTGCGGTCGGCATCGCGCGTGCGCGTGGTGTTGGGCCGGCCCAGTGCGGGGAGGCGGGGTGGAGCGCGCGCGCAGGTGAGGCCAAGCAGGTCGGTTGGGCCGATTGGCTGGCCTAACTCTCTCTCCTTTTTCTATTTTCATTTTAGTGTATATATACATATATTGCCCATTTAACATATTGAGTAAATACAAACATAAATTGCAATAAATCCCAAATGTGATGCATAGGCTATTATTCTATGTGAATGGAATTAAAATGCAAACTACACTCCTTTATTTACCAAATTCATAATAAAACCTATATGCTTGCACAAGAAAAATGGGTTTTCGTAATAAATAAATGAAAAATTTTAATTGGTTGGGATTTTTAGGTTGTGTGGATTTTTAGGGTTGTTACACAAAGTTGGTAAACATTTATTTGTGTGCCAAATATATGTCGATGACATAATATTTGGTAGTACTAACAATGTTTTTTGTGAGGAATTTAGTTGGACCATGACTAAGAGATTTCAGATGCCCATGATGGGTGAGCTCAAGTTCTTCCTCGGGTTTCAAGTCAAGCAATTGAAGGGAGGAACTTTCATAAGTCAAACCAAATACACCCATGACATGCTCAAGAAGTTTGACATGGCAAATGCAAAAGCTATCAAAAATCCCATGCCAATCAACGGACATCTTGATCTTAATGAGGAAGGAAAAGCCGTGGACATCAAGGTATATCGCTTCATGATCGGCTTTCTACTCTATTTGTGTGCATTTAGGCCCGTTATTATGCTTAGTGTGTGCATGTGTGGTAGATTTCAAGCTAACCCGAAAGAGTGCCATTTGATGGCCGCTAAAAGAATCTTGAGATATTTAGTGCACACTCCAAACCTTGGCTTGTGGTATCGTAAGGGCTCTAAGTTCGATTTGCTTGGGTATTCGGATTTCGATTACACCGGTTGCAAAGTAGATCAAAAAAGCACTTCGGGGACGTGTCAATTCCTTGGACGGTCCCTAGTGTCTTGGATTTCTAAGAAGCAAAATTGTGTAGCCCTTTCCACCGCTGAGGCCGAGTATGTTGCAGCCGGTGCATGTTGTGCGCAACTATTTTGAATGAGGCAAACCCTTCGTGATTTCGGATGTCACTTTACCAAAATCCCATTATTGTGTGATAATGAAAGTGCCATAAAGCTTGCAAACAATCCCGTAAGCCACTCAAGAACTAAGCACATTGACACCCGACATCATTTCTTAAGAGACCACGAAACCAAAGGAGATATCGAAATACGCCATGTGAGCACCGAAAAGCAACTAGCCGATATCTTCACTAAGCCTCTCGACGAGTCAAGGTTTTGCGCTTTGCGTAGTGAACTAAATATCCTTAATTCTCGAAATGTGGTTTGAAACTTAGCACACAACTGTTTGTTTAAGCTAGGTTGTTTGAAAAGGATTTGAAAAGTTCAAATTATGTCTTTCAAAACTATTTTGAATGTGTGCTTGTGCAATCTTTGTCACTGCTCTTAATTCTTAGTCTTTCTGACCAAGTGATTGCACAAATAATATCCTGTAACCATGACCTAGGCGAAGACCAGTTTAGGTCTAGGTTCTCTGCTGGAAGGCAGGGCGGCAGTGCCGCTCCTAGCCGCGGCAGTGCCGCACCTTGCCAGCTTGGCGGCCCGTGGGCCACCTTAGCCAGAACGGTCGGGCTCCTGTCCTTATCCCCTTCCTGGCCCGTGACCGTTCCTTCCTCTCTCCATTCTCTCGGTCTCTCTCTCTCTATCTTTCAAACTGAGAGAAAGAGGGCGACGGCGCCACCCAGCACCGCCGCACCTCCCTGCCGCGCGCCTCTCCCCCTGTTGGACTTGCTGTTGGGAGTGTTGGAGGGCGTGCTCCTCTTCCCTACCGGCGTCCAGGTCCCTTGAAGGTGCGGACTCCATCTCTTTTCTCTCCTCTTCAAGGTATGTGAAGCCCTAAGAGAAGAACTTCCCCGATCTATGCAATGTGATGGTTATGGTTGAAGAAAAGTGTTGCTATGGGTAGTTTGATGAGTTTAGAGTCAAATCCATGGGTTGAAATTAGCCGATCCGTTGCTTCACCCGTTGAGGAAGATTGAGGGCAAAGGGGCCTCACTGCGCAAGCGCGGCAGTGCCGGGCCCTGTGCAGTGAGCCCTTGCCACCCAATATTCGTCTCAACAGTTGACACCACAGATTTGCTACCTTCATCCTACTGATTTGCTCAGCGCTCATTTCTTCCCATTATGTACACCTATTTCTCTCATTTGCATAGATGGCGGATGAAGGAAGACGTGAAGCAAGGACAAATGGTGGTTTCGACGCTGGGGCTGGGTCCAGCAACCCGCGTCCCCCGCGTACGAATTAGCCAACCCGTCGAGGTGGACGGAACACGGAGGGCAGGACGGATAGACAGGCACTCCGTGATGCTGAGCTGCTGGAGCAGACAGGCAAGACCATTCCCGATGGTGCTTGCCCTGAAACTCCGGATGATCTCATCATGTTTGATGGTTCCTATCTGGAGTGGGATCAGCATGATCATGATGTGCATGCTCCAGTGGAGAGGAGGCAAAGGCATAAAATCAACTACTACAACCAGTTCAGGGCTGTGCAAGAGCAGAGGCAGGTCAATCCTTATGAGAGGCGTAAGGATACAGATCTTGACTACAGGTTTTGGTCTGCCTTTCACTCTGACTTCTATGAGTCTGTCCTTTTTGCTTCCAAGAAGTCCAAAATTGTGCCTATGAGATATATTGATTAGGAGCACTTGGCAAGAAAGAATGACAGAGTGTGCAACCAGGTCATTGCTTTCTGCAAGAAGAGAGGCATCTATGGCTTGATGGGTTTCAGGTATGACTGGAACACCGAGATTCTATATCAGTTCCTAGCCACCTGTTACTTTGACAGAGAGGATGATGAGTTGCACTGGATGACTGATGTTCACCACTACCGAGTGAATTTCACTACTTTTGCTCGGATCTTTGGTTTTGGTGGATGCGACAAGAATGCTTATGATCTGCATGATGAGCGGGCACTCGCTGACGGCGAGTTGGCTCGCCTATATGACGGTCCCAGTCAGGCAGATGGGCTAGTCAAGGGATTGAAGAGTCGGTATTACTTCTTGAACAACCTATTCCGCCAGACTCTTCATCCCAAGGTTGGTTCAGTTTCCAACCTATATGGGACAGCAAGGAACATGCTTGTCAGGACACAGCCAGGTAGTGTGCCTTTCTCAGTGTCTCGCTTCCTTTGGCGTGAGTTGATTATCACTTCTGAGGATGCTAGGAAGGCTCTACCTTATGCACCATACTTGATGTTCATGATTGAGCGCGTGTCTCGCATTATATTCAAGAAGGATGTGTCCCATGAGCCGTTTTGGGTTGACAACACTCACCACTCAGGTGTTGGTGAGAGCAGGGCAGCCACCCGATCTTCCAGCAGGCGAGCTGCCCCGTCTTCAGATATTCCCAGTTCTTCCCGTTCAGGCTCACAGCAGCGCCACAGGAAGAAGAGCCGTCTCTCCCGCATGCTGAAGAGGATCTTTGGGGCTTGTATGCATGCGTCTGACTCTGCATACAAGGCTCGCTTGGAGAACAGGGAGATACGTGAGCATTTGGGGCTGCGACAGGTTGACCCTCCTACTCCACCTCCAGAGTTCAGCGAGATGTCTAGTTCCGACGTTGAGGATGTCGATTGGGACCAGCTTGCACGTGAGGAGGAGGAGGACCGTCCTGGCACGTCGTCCCGCGGCGTATGCTTCACCGCCACCACTCACCGGCAGGGAGGCGCCGTTTTCGAGTCCGACAACGATGATGAGGAGGAAGAACAAGGCAACGATGACGACGACGACGATGACGCCGAGGAGGAGTCTAGTGAGGATGATGACGAGTAGTTGTACTTCACTTTTCTCTCTTTTCTTCCATTTTGGTGCTGGTTGCCAAAGGGGGAGAACGGGATTAGCGAGGGGTACAACAACTTTTCATCATTTTTACTAGTGTTCAGCTTGTGAGCTTAATGTTTAGATCTTGTGAGAGCTAGTAGTTGTAGAGTTGAGAGTGTTTCTCAAACTCATTTGGCTTGTAATAAGTACTTTGATGCACTCTATTTTCATTTGGTTGTGAACCTTAGTAATTTATTTGAGAACCAGCCTGTGTTTGTGCGTAAACTAGTTCTACTTTTCATATACTCTGTGTAGGTGCTTTGCTTCCGCGAAGCTTCTGTCTTCAGGCAGAGCGGTAGTGCCACGCCCTGGAGCGGCAGTGCCGCCCTATCTGACGGCAAAAGCTAACTCTGATTGTCTCACATGTCATTTGCATCACGTTTATCTTTATGACACTATACCCCACAGAGATTATGGATGTAGAGGGAGACCCCATTTCACTCTAGTGTGTGAAACTTAGCCTTTTATGCTAAGCTTGGAAATTCAAATTCCATTCACATATTCAGGGGGAGACTCTACATTCAAAATCTCATTTAAATCTCGTTTTACTTTATCTTTTACCTCTCTAATCGTGTTGTCATCAATCACCAAAAAGGGGGAGATTGTAAGTGCAATCAAGCCCTAAAATGGGTTTTGGTAATAATAACCACGCGATTAGAAGACTAATGAGATTTATCGAGATGATGGACAGACAAAAGCATTAGGTGGATGTAATCTTATGCAAGTGGACCCCTAACATTTAAAGGATGCGGCATCCGGCTCAAAAGAGGCTTAAATTCGTTTTTGTTTTGAAATTGAGTATAGGAAAGCCGTACTATTAAGGGGGGGTGCAAAAGACAGGTTTAAAAGTGTGACCAAGTGCAAATCTTTATACCAAACATCCTCACTTTCACTGCCAAAGCCAGCCACAAAATTCCAGATCCTTCTGTCCTGGCTTGGCAGCGCGGCATTGCCGGCCGAGCGGCACTGCCGCTCCAAGCCCGGCACTGCCGCGACTTGTTTCGACCGTTAGACTCGAGGGGGCTTCTTAGTCTCCCTCCCGTCGCCCCCAACGGTCATCTCTGTCATTTGCCCAGTTCCCAGACCAGAGAAGCCTCTCTCTTGCTCTCTCTTACTCCCAACAAGCTCTCCACTCTCAAGTTTGAATCCAAGTTTGAATCTAGAAGAGTGTGAGCCGAATCTCAGCAAGAACAAGCTTCTCTCACTGATCTTCAACTTTCTCAAGCACTTGGCTCGCGTTCAAGCCGGTGGTTTGCATTTGTTACTCTTGGAGCTTGCTCCTAGCCAGCTGGAGCGTCGCCTGGTGAGCTTGCCAAACTTGTGGCAGCCCCGGGAGGTTTGTAATCACCCTCACAAGTTAGTGAAATCACCCCCTCTTTTCAAGAGTTAACTCTCTTGATTTGAGAACGAGGATTGGGCTTTGTGAACCCAAGTTTCCTTTGTGGAACCTCAACAACGTGGAGTAGGCAAGCCTTTGTGGCGAGCTGAACCATAGGATAAATCTTGTGTCACTTGTGTTGCTTGTTTTACTCTCCATTTGTTGAGTTTCTTGATTTCTACGGTTTGCTCCCGATCTATCTTTTGGTGAAGCTCTAGCTGTGGAAAAGTGGTGCTCTAGACTCTACATAACCCAGGAAACCTTAGTAATTTACCAGATCTAAGTTTCATTGGTTAAATTTTGAATTGTGTTGAATCTGCTCTATGAGGTCCAGCACTGCCGCTCTAGGAGCAGCAGTGCCGCGCCAAGTTCTGACCTCTGTTCGCGAAGATTTTTCACAGGCCTATTCAATCCCCCTTCTAGGCCAGTCCGTGATCCTACAGCTTTCCTTGTTGGGGGCGTCGTGTCTTTCCCTCTGGCATTTTCAATCCAAGGGTGAAAACCCTGTCCGCTTGGACATGCGACGGTGGCGTCATCGGCGGCCCTCCCTTCTTGAAGGCGTTGCATTTGGAGTTCTCGTCGTGGCCTAGATGTCTCCTTCGGCAATTGCGTCCTTCAATGGTCGGTGGACATGGAGGCGGCTTGCAGGATGAAGTCGGAGCTGCTGCGTTGGGACGTGGCTTGGCAACGATGACACGCGGCGAGCCCCCCTTCATTGTCGGTTGGGTCTGTTTGGAGGGTCTGCTTTTGCTGGGGATGAGGTATGGGGTCGTGACCAGAAGTCGAAGTTGTTCTTCTTTGAGCTTGGCAACAATAACTGGTTGTGGCCTCATGCTTTGGACACGGGGAAGATGGTTCGTGGGTGGCCAACCATCAATAATCGAAGCTACTGGTAGATTGGCTTCCATGCTCGGCAACGATGATTCATGGCATTGGCAGGGCGTCGTGTTAGTGCTCAACCGTGCCGTGTGGGGTTGTTAGCCACTCGGATGCTTTGTGGGCATTCCGTTTGACTAACCTTCTTGTATATAAATTCTTTCGTCTTAATTGAGCGGCAAAGCTCTTGCCTTTGTTTCAAAAAAATGGACTGAGCACTGAATTTCTGGCTCCATGATTTCAAGAATAAAGACAGTGCTTTGCTGAAGGTCTTATACCTACAAAAGTTGTGACCTATTACAACGCCTTAACTAGAACAACAACAACAAAACCTAGGGAACAGCATTCCCAAGGCATTATAATTAAGAAGCCTCAACCACAACCTGAGAAAACCCCCAAACCCTGACTTCACTCTATAGGGCCACACTGTAACTTCCCCTGGTGGGAGGGTCAAAACTCAAACCAACTACAGGTACCCCCAGCCACTATTCTCTGGGTTGCAAGCAAGGTGATTCTTTTTGGTTTCTAGCCAGTGTCTCCCTCAGTTGGGCCTATGCCACAACTGCTTCAAGAAGCGCAATTAAAATGTATATCCAGAAAACTGTGACAAATAGCCAAAGAACGTCATATATTTCCATTTTCCAATACAAGCTGAGTGACAAAACTTGCAAGATGTCTAACCTGCTCAGTGTATACAAATAATTAGTCCTAAATTTCATTACAGAACCAAAAAAAAAAGAATGTGCAGATCAAATCATAAATAGACATTCTCCATTGCACACACGATAGTGCACATCATAATCCACAGAAAATCATCCAAGATGGATTGGTATTCTACTATCTTTACACCAGCAATTTTATAATCATGCCTCCTGTACACTGTGGAGCTAAGTGTGTATAAATTAGGACTGACCAGAAATAAAATTATATTTTTATAGTTTGCACAAACAAAGCAAAGAACACGCACCTTTTAGCCTTGAGGCAATGTTTCACTTATAGTGCCACTTATGCAGATGCAGGAAATAAAAGAACATGGTAAACATGGTTTCATTCAACCTGGTCTGACTGCAATTGTCCTGCTTCATGTAAATGGTCTAACCTAGATATGCAGATTCACAGCCAAGCAAACTTTTTGAACCAGGTTCATGCAATCATGCACCAGCCAACTAATTGTTATTCATGCAAAGTCAAAAGTTTTAGTAGTAGGTTGCAACTGACAAGGCCACACAAGCATTTATGATATGATAGACCTTTTGTGAATCCATGACCAAGACCTCTTACAAGCATCATCCAACAGTTGTGGCCCTCTTACAAGCATCATCCAACAGTTGTTAGTTCAGTTAAGCAACAAATTTCAGCCATATATTGTACTGACTTGTGAAAGAATGCAGCCAGTTATTTCAAACATATACAACTGAGATATGGGCATCAACCAGTCAGGACCCAGGAACAGGAGATGGACTTTGATGCAAAATTATCATGAGCCTTTATATAAGATATAACCGCTGAATATCAAGTTGTCAAGTTGCAGCTTGATTGTTCACACAAATTGTTCAACTAGGCATCTTCATTGTTTTCTACTAACTCATTGTAAGACCTAACAAATATATTAGCATAAGTAACTTCATGGTCCCCCATATTCAGATTTAATAAGCCAGTCATATAGTATGGCTGTTACTTCAGCACATTTATGTTTAGCAAATAGTCAGCCAAACACTTTTTTCCTGTTGCTATTGTTTTGCTTACGAGTGCCAAAGAAAAAGGAGAATAGGACACCCATTCAATATAATACAACAAACAAAGCAACTAAGTGATGCTCGAGTTGGTTAAGATAATCTGCGAGGATGCTAAGATAAACACTACCTCAATGGAAAAAAAACATGGTTATAACATTGTTACAAATGCCTCAAAAATTTAAT
Organism: Eremochloa ophiuroides; assembly: GCA_038502445.1. Taxonomy (NCBI): domain Eukaryota; kingdom Viridiplantae; phylum Streptophyta; class Magnoliopsida; order Poales; family Poaceae; genus Eremochloa; species Eremochloa ophiuroides. The sequence goes on along the minus strand of JAHLJS010000001.1, from coordinate 32,135,070 downwards.
CCTATTGTAAAACAGCCTGCAGGTAGAAAATAAACTTGACAGCTTGGGGAAACCCTGTTTGTAAGCTTAAGCTTCCTTATTCTACTATAAATGTAAAATTTAGCCTCATGGATGGAGTAAAACACCTAATTATGAAGAAATAAAAATTTTATATACCTCAAATATACTATAAGAGTATAAGCAAACTTGACCTGGAAAATAGGAGATTCCAGACAACCTTGACATCATCATGTAAAGCACTTTTGTTGTTTAAAGACTCCAACAGTAGATGTGTCATAATACACTTATCATCAATATACAAGTACTGCAGCTTTGTTGTTGTAGCTTCAATACACCTTCCAGTAATTTGTGCAATCTAATGTGATTGCTTCCAGGCATAGGCACATGAAGTATACACTTGAGATCAGAAGCATCGAAAGCCTATCTGTAAGTTGCTCGAACAAGCATTGTTAACCTATATCGGCTTTACCCGACTACGACCAGTTTTTTTCTTCAAAGATCCCTGGTTGATTGTATCCCTTACTTGTTCAACAATATTCCACCTTTCTGAAGAGGCGTTTAGGTTAGATAATGCAACAAGATTTGATGGTTTCCCTTGTTCCAATCTAAGAAGAGACCTGGAAGCCAGATCTTGGATTTCTTTGTTGCCGTACTTAGCAGAGGCATCCAGAAGTGCTCCCCAGACACTAGGGCCTGGCTCCACACTCATTGAATTTACAAAATCCAAGGCATGGTAAACATGTCCAGATCGGCCAAGTAAATCAACCATACAGGCACACATCTCCTCAGTTGGATGAACCCCATGATCGTTTACCAAGGAGCTGTATGTATTAAGGCCCTTCAACACCAAACCTGCACGGCTACAAGCTGAAAGAACATCCAGTCCAATTATGCTGTCAGGCTTAACCCCAGAGGAAAGCATCTGATCAAACAAAGCAACTGCTTCGACACCCATACCATGAATACCATAGCCCAAAATCATTGCACCCCATGAAATCACATCTTTGCACCAACTGGTATCATCAAAGATCCGCCTTGCATAATGCAAGGCCCCACACTTTGCGTATGCATCAATAAGAGCATTGTTCAGTGACACCTCAGCGTGCATCATCATTCTCATCGCAAAAGCATGCACCTGCTTCCCCTCAGCTAAGCCCGAGAGGGCCTCGATGGCCGGGAGCACAGTGATCAGCGCGATCCTGTTCGGTGGAATGGCATCAACCAGCCACATTGCCCGGAAGCAATCCACGGCATCGTCAAGCATTCCATTCTCTATGTACCCTCCCACCATGGCAGTCCAGGAAACAACGTTCCTCCGTGCCATCATGTCGAAAACCGTCCATGCAGAATCTGGGTGGCCAGCCCTGCAGTACATGGACATGAGGCCGCTGCTGACATGGAAATCATCCTCCCCACACATGCCAGACTTGACGGCGTAGCAATGCAGCTCCCTGCCCCAGCGCGCAGACGTGCACGCGGGCAGCACGGCCGAGACAGTGAACCGGTCTGGCGCGCACCCGTCGGCGACCATCCGCCGCGCGAGGCCCCACACGTCGTCGGGCGAGTGCGAGTGCGAATGCGAGATGAGGGTGTTGTATGAGGACGCGGTGCGCGCGGGCATTTCGTCGAACAGGCGGCGCGCGAGGACCGGGCAGGGGACGGGTGGGCGCAGGTAGAGACGGAGCAGAGAGTTGGCGAGGACGGGGTCCGCGTGGAGGAGGCCGAGGCGCAGAGCGAGGGCGTGGAGGACGTCGGCGGCGAAGGGGAGCGACGATGTGAGGGCGGAGAGGGTGAAGGCGTCGGGGCGGCGGAGCGGGAGTAGGCGGCGGCGGAAGAGGTGGAGCGGGAGGTGCGCGTGGGACGGGTCCACGGAGGCGGCGAGCGCCGAGAGGAGGGAGTTGAAGACGGGCAGCGGGACGCCGACCGGGTCCGCGAGCACGGCCGCCAGTCGAGACGCCACGGACGCCGGAAGCGGGCGCATGGTGGCGTAAGCCACGGCAGGCGGCCGCGGCCGCGGCACTGGCGGTGCGAGGCGGTTGGATTGTTTTTCTTTTTTTTTTCGATCTGGTTGGTTGGGTTGGGCGAAGAATCGGGCCGCGTCGTGGGAATCGAAATGGAGCAGGCCGCTTTTTTAGTGGCAAATTCCTCCCCAGTGTTCAGCGCCAGTGTGGTACACTCCAGTGGGCCTGATGGTGGAGAAGTTTGCAAACGTAGGCCCAAAGAGGCAGAGCACGACGAATCTAAATGGTATACACGAATATGATTCATCAGTATCAGTATAAAAGAAAAAGGTGCCCTATACTTTTGTAACAGAGCTCTTAAAAATAAAAAGGGCTCCTTAAAACTAAAAGGTTACCAAATATCATCATCAACTCGTAAGTTTTTGCATTTGAGAGGAACTCCGTATCGCTTCTGTTCGTTTTCTCAGGAGATCGGAGCAATCGATAAAAAAGCGGTAGGAGACACAGACATATTTAAAAAAAGATTTGGTTTGGTTAGAAATAGTTCGGGTTCGAAACTCTGCACTAAAGAATATATAGTGCATTTAGGCCTGTTTGGTTTGGGGTGTCAGATTGTCACACCTTGGTGTGGCGGGCCATGTTGTGGTGTGGCGGAGGCGGCCAGTTCGCTCGCCATAATTGCCACAAGTTTGCCACGCATAACAACGAAGAAAAGGGAGCAAAGGACAAAACAAAAAGTTGTAGCAGCCAAAAGTTTAATAGCTAGGAACCAAACACCAGCCATAGGGGTGTGGCTGCCACTGTTTGTAACAGAATCGCCTAAATCACGTAGTCCACAGGCACCTGCCATTGGTACTAATGACATCTGACAGCCGGGCCCGTGTTCCAGATGACCTAGGCGGCCCTGCCAGGCTACATAAGCACCCGTTATCTCCGACAGGATCCCATTACGAAGCCTTTACATGATTACAACATTTTATAACAAATTACATCAAAGTAAAAGTGCGGAAGATTAAATAGTACTTAATATTACAAACCGGTGTTCAAATAGAAATTAGGTGTAGTTATTACAGACCACAATTTAAAGAGGTAGTAGCAGCGGTAGAACAATAATACAGCAAGATAGATAGATAATACACGAACCCTCCCCACTGGTTCAACTTTACTCCTCTTCTCTTTCCTGGATAATAGTGACACAGCACGGAGCAAGACAGACTTCAGGCTCCTGCTGGCTACCTGCAACGGGGTTAACAAACCCTGAGTACTCGGGTACTCCGCAAGACTTACCCGACAAAAGGTGTAAAATTAGACTCAGCAATGCAGCCTGAGGGGATCGAGTCAAGGTAAGGTTTTAGCAAGCGTAGAGTTTTGCGGAAAAGTATTACTAGTCCTATTTCAATATTTTATTTTCGTAATATTATTAATCATTAACTATATTTCCAAGTCCTTCCAAATATCCATCATCATCCTTTCCAATAAATTTATTCATTCCAAAAACAACCTAGTTCCGAACCACTTTTCGATGTAGGGGTGAGGATTAAGTCTCCATAATCAAGGAGCAACGACGATTCGAATCGATTAGTACCCAGCTGGGGATCCCTATCCACACTGCGTATGTAGCACTTAAGCTTGCATACGCCAACCCCGCCTACCACGGCTTTTCACACCCCGGAACCAGTCCTGCGCCACCCGAGAGCACAATACTCCTCTAATCTCCAGGCACGACGGCCACGAGGGTACACGCTACTCTCGCCATCTCTCCACTCCCAGTGTGTAGTTGTCGGTTCCAGCAGTAGAGCCACCGGAGTCAGAGGCTTCCCGTAGTATGTGGCTAGTTGCAAAGTCCTGATCACAGTAGGCCTGACAACGAACGGTCCCTAATATTTTTCCGTTAGAAACCATGCATTGGGACTCTAACCCAAGTACACTGGTAACTACCCGGTTTTCGCATCCCTTTCCGATGGCGAGGATCGTTGGGACTCTAACCCAAACAGATGGTCGGCCAAACGGAAAAACCCATCCCCGTGGATGACAATGAACTAGCTAGAAACACTACCAACCAACAAGGACATAACCATTCCCATAAAGTGATTCATTTGATTTGTATCATCACAGTTCGAAATGGCATTTTTGCAAATCTAATCATTAAGCATGACTAAGCATTTTTTAATACTTTGATTAAATCAGGTTCTCAGGTATTGATAAGTGGTCAAGGATGGTAATGCATCAATTGGTTGTCAATCAACTCCTATTAACCTAATGCAATAGACTAACTCAAGTGATAAACATTTTAAAATAGCAAGGAGGGGGAAATACACCGGGGCTTGTCTTGAATTGCAAAAAGAGTCGGGTCGGGATCGGTGCCGCAAATATCAAATCCTGGCACAAACTCAGCAACGGGCTCCTCAACTGTCACATCGGGCTTCACCTCAGTATTCTCGGTCACTACACATGTACAATAATGAATATATGATTACGATGCAACATGAAATGACAGATCAGATTCAATAATAAATGCTACAGACTTGATCATAACCCTACCACAGACTAACCATGATTACTCTAATTCATCATGCCCTAGGTCATAATGGTGTTTGACCTAGAATCACAAGCAATCCAAAATCACACCAAAACCCTAAATGATTAAGGTTTCTATTCCCTTTTACCAACATATAATTTAATAAATATTTAAACTATTTCTATTTGATGCAAAACTTCACCAACAGTTAGCTCTGGACCTAAAACAGTACCAAATAAATTTTCATGATTTTTGAACTTACAGGGAATTTATTAAAAATCATCAAAGTCCCATTTGTTAATTAATGTGCTGATTTTTAGTTGATACAGAAAGTATTCAAAACACATTTTTAATATTTTAATAAAATAGTATACGTTCCAGAGAGCATACAGAAATATTTTCACAATTATTCATGCATTAAATTAATCTACACAAAAATGTGAAACAACAGCACTATTCACTGGAAATATAAATAGAAAAGTCCTTTTAATCACTCGGGAAATTCACAACATGAAAACAGTCCGAGTCGGCCTAGCCAACCCGAGCCGGCCCAACTCAGCCCACGCGCGCGCTCACACTCACACCGGGCACTGACAAACCGGACCCAGTCATCAGCCCCCTCTCCCTCACCTTACGGGTCGCTGACAGGCGGGCCACTCCTGTCAGGCCCTTCTTCCTCCTCTGGCCGATGCTCCCGCGCGCGCGCGTGCGCGCGGCATGGCACGGACCTCGCCGCCGGCGGCCCTAACGGCTAGCACAATCGGCCGAACACCTTCCCCGAGACCCTATCTGACTCCCTAAGGACCTAGCCCTAGCTCTAATCGCCTCCGACGAGCGGGAGCTCGCCCATGGCGGATCCCGGCGGCACGGCAAGGCCGTTCCGGTCGATAGGACGTGGTAAGATTATGGGAAATGCCTTGGAGAGATTCAGAAGCTCACTACGAAGCTAACAGACGAGTTAGTTGACGGGGAGGCGGTGCGGTGAGGACGGCTTGACGACGACGGCGGTGGACACTGCTCGGCAGTCGACGGCGAGGGCCTGTTCCGACGAACCCGGTGCAGCACACCACGAACCATCATGCGCATCAGAAACTACACCACCACGGGAGTCTAAAACGCTACCCCGAGAAGAAAGACGCTCACTCTAGTTGACCGGACGGGAAGAGGATGGCTGCGGCGGAGCTCCGGTGGCAACCCAAAGACGAGGACGCTCACCGCGAGACACACAGGGTACCTCTGCTCACGCGACGGGCACCAATCGATGTGCAATGAGTTGGGCTACCTATCTGGGAGATGGAGAGGGTGGAGATGGCTTGACGAGGACAAATTTGAAAGTGGCCGACGAGAGCTCACCGGCGACCGCACGAAAAGAAAACGGGAACGGGAGGAGCTCGTCGCCTTTAAAGGGCAGGGAAAGGGGTGGGATAAGACCGGGGACGCCCGGGACCCTCCCTCGGCCGCTCGACAGCGCTGCGGCGTGCCCACGCCGGTCGGACGACGCTCGGCGCCGGACGCGGCACGCGCGTGTACGGCCGCGACGATGAACAGGGGACCCCCCTAGCTACAGTATTAGTTTCAATAGGTCAAAAGCTATTTGATTTGATTCTGATTGCTTAAATCCGAATCTGAGGAAGTGGTAAAAACAAAAGTTGTAGGAAATTTCTAGTAGAACACTTTTTCTTCTGACACCAAAACCTAATTCGGCCCAATTTGAAAAATACCAAAAAGGGGGGTAAAAACCCAATTTGAATTCTAAATTGAAGTTCCCAAATTACTTTCAAATTTATTCAACAACTTGAAGATTGGTAAATATGAAAGTTGTTCTACTCAGTAAGATTGACAACTTTTATTAAGGAAGTTTTATCATATTCTCAATATTTTTGAAATTGAAGTTTCAAATTTGAAATCCGACATAGTAATTTGAGTTTAATTTGAATTTCTATAATATAACTTCAAAATCACCAAAAATAAAAGTTGTTCCATTTCAAAAGTTCTACAGCTTTCATTAACACACTTTCATCTGATTCATTATAGATTTTGAATTAGGGTTTTAGGTCAACTCTAGGGCTTAATTTGATTTCTTATTTAATTTTTATTTTTGACTTTTGATTGAGGACTTAATTTCACAATCAATACTAAATGAAATCAAATCACTCTAGGGGCCCTAAGCACAATCATATGCAGATGATTAATAATAACATGATGACATGGCAATTTAATTAAGCAATAATACCAGAGGTATTACAGCCTTTCTCCCTAAATGAAATCTCGTCCCGAGATTTGATACAATATAAAACAAGACTTAAACAAAGTAATGGAAAAGAAATTGTCTTAAGCAATCTAAACCCACCTGATACAAACTATCTAGGGAACTCTGCATGCTACATCACCAGGCAATTACACCTACAGGGTAGCGAAAAACTCGCGGAAATTCTCGGCGAGATAGTCTTCAGATTCCCATGTGGCTTCCTCCTCAGAGTGTTCGCTCTGACATGATCCTTTATGTCCAGGACTCGAATAGGATACTCCGAGTACGTCAACTCAGGTTCAAGTTCCACTCCTTCCACATCGATGACCTGGTCAGGTACTCGAAGACACCTCTTGAGCTGTGACACATGGAATACATTGTGTACGTCTAAAAGGTGCTCTGGCAACTGCAACTTATAAGCTACTTTTCCCACGCGTTCTATGATTAGGAAAGGTCCAACATAACGCGGGGCCAACTTGCCTTTGACGCCAAATCGATTGACTCCCTTCATTGGCGATACTTTCAGATACACGTAGTCTCCCACTTTGAACGCTAAGGGTCGACGCCTTCGATCAGCATAACTTTTCTGTCGTGACTGTGCCACCTTCAAATTCTCTTGTATCAATCTGACCTTTTCTTCAGCTTCATTGACCAGATCCACGCCGTAAAACCATCTTTATCCAGGTTCAGACCAATTCAATGAGGTACGGCACCTACGATCGTAAACTGCCTCAAATGGAGCCATCTTGATACTTTCTTGGTAGCTGTTGTTATATGAGATTTCTGCCAATGCCAGACATTCATCCCACTTGTCAGGGTAATTGAGTGCACAAGCCCTCAACATATCTTCCAGTACTTGATTGACTCTTTCCGTCTGTCCGTCAGTCTGTGGATGGTATGCAGTGCTATACAAAAGCTTTGTACCTAAGGACTTATGAAAAGCCCACCAAAACTCAGAGACGAACTGGGTACCTCGATCAGAAATGATGGTCCTTGGTACACCATGCAACTTCACTAAGTTCTCAATATAAGCTTCGCATAGGCCAGTGCCCTGTACTTCTTCTTGACAGGTAGAAAATGAGCTTACTTAGTGAGACGATCCACAATAACCCAGATGGAATCAAAACCTCTTGAGGTCTTGGGTAATCCAACGATGAAATCCATGCTAATGTCCTCCCACTTCCACGCAGGAACAGGCAATGGTTGCATCTCTCCTCCAGGCTTCATATGGACAGCTTTTACTTTCTGACAAGTATCACATCTCGCGATATATCGAGCAATCTCGATCTTCATTTTTGTCCACCAGAACTTTTGCTTCAAATCCTGATACATCTTGTTGCTTCCAGGATAGATAGAAAACCTTGTCAAATGTGCTTCATCAAGAATCTTTTGTCGCAACTCAGGTACGTTTGGAACTACCAAACGATCCTTGAACCATACGACATCATCTTCATCAATCCTGAAACAATCGGCCTTGCCAGCTTGGACTTTCTCCTTAATGTGCTTGATTCCTTTACTTTCCCTTTGAGCAACAATGATTTGCTCACGGATAGGTGTTTCAATGTTGATATTCGCTAGACTACCTTGTGGGACTATTTCTATGCCTAACTTTTCCAACTCACAGCACAAGGATAAGTTATATGGTCTAACTGTCAAACAATTGCAGTGCACCTTCCGACTGAGTGCATAGGCGACCACATTTGCCTTGCCTGGATGATAGTGCACTTCAATATCATAATCTTTGATTAGCTCGAGCCATCTTCGCTGTCTCATGTTTAACTCTTCTTGTGTAAAGATGTATTTCAGACTCTTGTGATCTGTGTATACATTGCAGATACTGCACAGCAAATAGTGACGCCATATTTTCAAGGCATGTACCACGGCTGCTAACTCCAGGTCATGAGTAGGGTAATTCTCTTCATGTCGCTTGAGCTGACGTGAAGCGTAAGCAATGACACGGCCCTCTTGCATCAAGACACAACCAAGACCGGTACCAGAAGCATCGCAGTATACATCAAATGGCTTTTCAATGTCTGGTTGAGCTAGTACTGGTGCAGTGGTCAACAACTTTTTTAGAGTTTGAAATGCCTTCTCACATTCTGTTGACCAGACAAATTTGACTTGATTTTTCAACAGGTTGGTGATGGGTTTGGCTATTCTTGAGAAGTCCGGAATAAAAGGACGGTAGTACCCCGCCATTCCCATAAAAAGCTGCGGACTTGATGTACTGTGGTTGGTGGCTTCCAATTCAAGATTTCTTCTACCTTGCTCGGGTCCACAGATACACCTTCAGCAGATAATATATGGCCGAGAAAAGGAACTCAATCCAACCAAAACTCACACTTGCTGAACTTGGCATAAAGCTGGTGTTCCCTCAAACGGGTCAGGACAACACGAAGGTGGTTGGCATGTTCATCAGGGGTTTTGGAATAAACAAGGATGTTATCGATGAACACGACTACAAACTTGTCAAGCTCGGGCATGAAGACAGAGTTCATGAGGTACATGAAATAGGTAGGTGCATTGGTTAGACCAAAAGACATAACCAGATACTCATAAAGGCCGTATCTGGTGGTGAATGCTGTTTTGGGGATATCCTCGGGACGGATCTTTATTTGGTGGTAACCAGACCTAAGGTCAATTTTGGAAAAGACCTTGGCTCCGGCTAATTGGTCAAAGAGTAGGTCAATGCGAGGTAAATGATATTTATTTTTTATGGTGACCTCGTTGAGTGGGCGATAATCAACGCAGAGTCTGAGTGACTTGTCCTTCTTTTTCACAAAGATAGAAGGACAACCCCAGGGAGATGAACTAGGTCTGATGAAACCCTTATCAAGCAGATCTTGCAACTGAACCTTCAACTCTGTCAGTTCCTTGGGAGGCATCCTATAGGCTCTACGAGATATAGGTCCAGTCCCAGGTTTCAATTCAATGGCAAACTCCACGTCACGGTCAGGTGGCAAACCAGGCAGATCATCGGGGAACACATCCAGAAATTCACAGACTACCGGAATCTTTTGGATTTCTTGGACTGAGGTGGCACACAGTCTCTGCACAGACTTTTCAACCATTCTCACGGGTAGTGGAAGCTGGATAAGAAGCTGAGATTGACTACCAGGTATATTGACTCTTATGGTCCTATTCAGCACGTCAATCAAGGCCTTGTGCTAATACATCCAATTCAAACCTAAAATGACATCTATGTCCTGATCCTTGAGTACTATCATGGTGGTTGGGAATATATGCCCGCCCAACTCGATAGGTACTCGCTGCACTACCTCCTTAGTATTTATCCGCCCCCGGGCGAATGTATAAGGAAATTTTACTTTATTTCCCCAATTGAAATCTTATGCTTGACCACAAATGTACGATTGATGAATGAATGTGATGCACCAGAATCAAAAAGTGTAATAGCAAGGTGACTGGCGACAGGAAACCTACCCATCATGACGGGCTCTCCTGCAGGGATGTCATCCACATGAGTATAAGAGATATGTCCTGCTTTCTTGACAATCTTGCCCTTCTGAGCCTGGTGCTGCTGGCCACGATGTTGATTCTGATGCTGCTGCTGCTGTCCAGGACCTTTCTGGGCATTTTGATTGTATTTCTTGGGATATGGACAGTCACGAGCCCAATGTCCCATTTTGCCACAGTTGTAGCAAGGATGATTGTAGGTGGTCTGAGGTGTATTGATACGAACGCCTGGGGCATTCGGCTGAGTAGCGTTCTGTTGGTTTGAGGTTTGGGAGGTAGCCGCGGTGCGTACCATGACTTGCTGCTTGAGGTAAGCTGGACGGTTGTGGTGAGTAGGATGATAGATGATCTTCTGACGTTTTTGACCACCAGAAAAGCCTGACTTCTTCTTCTTCTTTTTATCTTGATGCTTACGATCACTTTCTTCGTAATCAATGGTGTTGTTAACGGCTTCGTGATAAGAGCAATTAAGGCTGTTGTATAGGCTGCGCTGGATCTTGAAGTTTAGGCCCCTGACAAAGCAATCTTTCTTCATTTGGTCGGTGTTGGTATGTTCAGGAGCATATTGGGCAAGATGATTGAACTGGTTCACATATTGCATAACAGAAGAATCCTTCTGCTGCAGAGCTAAGAACTGATCCAACTTCATTTTCATTACACCAGCAGGGATGTAATGTGCCCGAAAAGCTTCACAAAACTCTTCCCAAGTGAGCTGATGTCCCTCGGCATGTGCAGCCAACAGATTGGCATACCAGGCACTGGCTGGTACACGCAGCTGCTGAGCTACGAACAGTGGCTTTTGGATATCTGTGCAACGGATCAAGCTGAACTTTTGTTGCATGGTTCGGAGCCAATCGTCGGCCTCCAAGAGCTCATCGGCTTTTGTGAACACTGGGGGACGTGTTTCAGTGAAATCCACATAGGTAGTTTCCTCATCTTCGCGGCGGCCTCAATGCCCACCACGGTTCTCCCGGTTTTGGGCCATAGCATTGGCTGGATTAGCCAGGGCTGCGATGGCATCGGCTAAGGTTGGTGGAATGGGTGGCGGGTAGGCAGCAGCTCCTTCATCAGAAGTACCGACACCAGTCGAGCGGGTGTTGACCATCTGTTTTTAGGACAACCAATTTAGGACTCACTTCGCATAATTAACACATGGTAGCATTACAACTTAAAACATTAAACATAACAAAGTTCAACACACACGGACATAACGAGATCCACTGTCACACCCAATTTTAAGGATAAAATTGAATGAACCAACTTATGTGTGCCCAGAGATCAATCACACACATAAGCGACAAATTACATAGTACCATCACAAGGTTCAATATATAACGAATAATATCACAGAGTCCTTACATAATAGCAGTGCTCTAATAATTATAATCTCTCGCGGAAGCTCCAATTCACAGGGAAGTAGTTGACTGATGAACCACAATCCTAGTAATCCTCAGAAGAATCATCATAGTCATCTGTTACCCATCCGGGATTTTTATCCAAATATGAAAAATAAAGCAAGCGTAAGTACATGTCGTACTCAACAAGAATAGCACGGGTTTATGAGGCTCAAATAAGGCAAGACACTAGTTGACAGCGTTGCTTTTAGTTGATCACCTTTTAGCAAATTGAGTAGCAGTAATAGATTATACCAAGGAACAAGATTTGCATGATCATATAAACATGATAATTAATATGGAATAAACATCAACAGAAACTTCAAATAAATCAATATTAAATTAGTTAAGTTCCTGTAAGACGTCCAAGGCCGCTCGTGACCGTGAGCACGGCTGATATATCAGTTTTACACTCTGCAGAGGTTGCACACTTTCACCATAAGTCGTGATTCCCATATGCCAAGGGTCATGACTCCCATGTCACCTCACCAAGGAAGTGCGGCAGGGTACACTATGAAGTCTTTCAAAAGCCTTCCTAACATGCCACTAATCAATCTGGGTGCAATGGCAAGGGGTGGTAGAGCCCTCCTTCTAGTGGCACACACACGCAGCAGTACACACAAAGACAGGAGCCGCAAAACAACCAGTTCGGTAAGGAACCTTTCAAGATTAACAACATAATAGAAAGTAACTTCATACTTGACTAAAGTCAGAGCCATATGACCCTCATGGTTGCGCTGTAAGTCCCGGTGTCATACTTACAGTTAAGTCCTTAGTCCATGTTGCTAAAAAGCATCTTTTAATCTTTATTTCATAATTAATTAATCAAGTTCATAAGATCATGGCATCATCAAGCGCTAGCATCACTACTCAAATGCAATCTCATAGGTAACAAGGATCAAGTGATCAAAACTTAGGAATAGATACTATGGTTGCCAAGGTAGACATATGCATCATGAATTTAGTGATTAAGGTGAATAGGCAACAAGGATGGTCCATGCTATACTTGCCTTGATCAAAGTGCTCTGGAGAACTTGCATCCTCCGTGTACTCTTGATCACCAACGTATTGCTCACCGTCTGAACTCGATCATAAAATCACCACACAATCATCGAGGCAATCATACACGAAGCAAACAAGATCTATATTAGAAACAGTACACCAACAGTAGAAAAACAGATTGAAAAGTGTATAAAAATCATCTACGCGTCGCTACGATTCCAACGATATAAAGATCACGAAAATCAGAGTTCAAACGGAGAAGTTATGAAATAAACAAGTTTTACTTTAATAAAATAATAGATTAAATCTAATCTCAAATTTTAAAAGTTGAAAACATGAGTAACAGTAGCATCATTAGATATATTACAAAATTATGAATCTAACGAGACTTGAACGGATCAAATCGGAGCTAAAACGAATAAAATATGGCCGAAATAAACTGAGTGGCAAATCTGTAAATATTGAAAACGCCCTTTTGAATTAAAACCGAGGAAATACGTTTTCTAAATAGGAAAGCGTAATCTGAGAAATACGCCAAAGGTTCGCAGGTTAGAACATTAAAAAGCTCAGGGGCTCTTTTGCAAAAGTGCCGGTCGAAAAGGTATCTCCCACTGTGAGCCGTTGGATCGGCCGTGGACGGCGCAGGTAGCTCGGGAAAAGAGGGGCGGCTCTGGTCGCCGGAGTCGGGCGGCGCCCGGCCGATTCCTCGCCGGCAAGGTGGCCAGAGACGGCGTTTTCGGGGCTAGGAAGCTCGGCACACCTCGGGATCTGGTCGGGAAGCAAGAGGAGTTCAAGCCGAACCTATCTATGGTTTCGGTTGCCACAGAGGTAGCTCGGGGAGGATGTGGCGAGTTAGGTGGCGGAACTATGGAGGCTGCGAAGCTCGACATCATGGCTATGGTGCACAAAACCGAGGGAAAAGGGGTCGGAAAGGTTCCTGACCTTGCTGCGAAGCTTGGAGAACAACCAATTTCGACGGAGAAGTCCTCCCGAGGAGAAATCGACGGCGGCGGCGGAGCTCGGGGCGACGGCGGAGCTCAGGGCGGCGGCTAGGGCAAGATTGGAGGGCGTGGCTTGCTCGGGAACTTGTGGGGAGGGACGGCAGAGCTCGGCCGACCTATATAGGGGCGCGAGGGAGGCGTAGGAGATCCGGACTTCGGGAGATTCGGTGGTTAGGATACGGTCGGAGGAGGCAGTAGTGCTCGGTTCGGGCTCTGTCCGGAGGAAGGGGGACGGCGCTGTGCCGTGGCCCGACGCGTCAGTGCCAGTAGGAGGGGAGGGGAGAGGGTCGCGGCTTCCTTTTACGGGCCGGTGGAGGCGTGCTTAGGACGGACTCGTCCGAAAATTCCGGCGGCTGATCGGTCGGACATCGAGTCCTGCTCGGACTCCAGAGGGAGGAAGGGGACGACTCTGAGCAGCAGGCCCCGCATGGCAACCAAAGGAGAAGGGCGCCTGCGCGAGGAAGATGGGCCGGTCTGCCGACGCTCGGGCGGCCTTCGGCCCAAGCGGGTGAAAAAGGAAGAGGGGAGGTTTCCAAATACATTTGAATATTTTCAAATCTCAATAAAGTGCAAATCAAACAAAAATATCATTGAGCAGCATGGATGCAACAAATCATGTTTCTAATTCCTATGATTTATTTTAATTGCTAAAAATTATTATTTGCTAGGTTAATATGCCAAACAATTGTATAAATAAATCAATTTGTCCCTACTTTAATAAAAGCAGATTTTAGGGTGTTTCAATTCTACCCCCCTTAAAATTAATCTCGTCCTCGAGATTAGATTAGCTTACTCAAATAATTGGGGATACGACTTTCTCAATTCTTCCTCTCTTTCCCAGGTTGCCTCATCCTCGGAATACCGATTCCACTGAACCTTGCACATTTTTATAACTCTGCTCCTTGTGACTCGCTCTGCTGTTTCCAATATTTTAATTGGGTATTCTTCATATGTGAGATCTTCTTTAACAACCAATTCCTCCAATGATATTTGCTCTTCGGGCACTCGCAAACACTTTCTAAGTTGGGATATATGAAACACATCATGAACACCCGACAAACTTTCGGGTAGTTCTAGCTGATAAGCTACTTCTCCGCGTCTTGCTAGAATCTTGAATGGGCCAATATACCTTGGCGCTAATTTACCTTTCATATTGAACCTTTTTACGCCTCGCATGGGTGACACTTTCAGGTAGACATAATCTCCCACTTCAAATGTCAGTTCTCTTCTTCTTGTGTCTGCATAACTCTTTTGTCGCGACTGAGCCACTCTCAAGTTTTCTCTAATTTTCGCAACTTGTTCCTCTGCATCTCTCAACACTGCTGGTCCAAACACTTGAGTTTCTCCGGTTTGGTTCCAAAATTAAGGTGTTCTACATTTACGACCATACAAAGCCTCGAACGGTGCCATCTTGAGACTCTTTTGGTAACTATTATTATAAGAGAACTCTGCATATGGCAAACTCTTATCCCAACTATCACCTTTTTGCAATGCACAGGCTCTCAACATGTCTTCTAATATTTGATTGGTCCTTTCTGTTTGTCCATCTGTCTGAGGGTGATAGGCAGTACTAAAATTCAGCTCAGTTCCCAAAGATTCATGTATTTTCTTCCAAAAGTGAGACGTGAATTGAGTACCTCTGTCAGACACAATTTTCTTAGGAACCCCATGCAGACACACAATTCTTGCCATATATAATTCAGCTAGCTTTGCTCCGGCATAGGTAGTCTTAACCGGTATAAAGTGAGCAACTTTAGTTAAACGATCAACAATTACCCAAATAGAATCATACCCTGACTGAGTACGTGGCAAACCAACTATGAAATCCATACCAACTTCATCCCACTTCCATTCAGGTATCTTCATAGGTTGTAGCAAACCTGCAGGCCTCTGATGCTCGGCTTTAACTCTCTGACAGGTGTCACATATTGCTACATATTCTGCCACATCTCTTTTAAGTCCAACCCACCAATACCTTTCTTTAAGATCTAAATACATTTTTGTGCTGCCGGGATGTATGGAGTAGGCTGAGTCATGAGCTTCTTGGAGTATCGCGTCGCGAATAGATCTTATCTCGGGTACACACAACCTTTTTCCAAACCATAGAGTACCCTGTTCATCTATTCTAAATCCGGGTGACTTACCAACCACTACATTTTCAGCTATCTCTCTGAGCTTCTCATCTTCCAGCTGCCCTTTGCATATATCCTGCTCTAGTGTAGGTTCAACCACTATCTCCATAGCATTAGTAACCAAACTTAAATTGAGGCGCTCAAATTCAGCACATAGCTCCTCTGGCATAGGTGTTACTCGCACCTCATTAGCATAGCTCTTTCTACTAAGCGCATCGGCGACAACATTCGCCTTTCCCGGATGATAATGTACCTTCAAATCATAATCCTTGATCAATTCTAACCAGCGACGTTGCCTCAAATTCAGATCTGACTGAGTAAAAATATATTTCAAACTCTTGTGGTCGGTGTAGATATCACACTTTTGCCCAATAATATAGTGTCTCCAAATTTTTAACGAATGCACAACTGCAGCTAACTCAAGGTCATGAGTAGGATAATTCAATTCATGTTTCCTCAACTGTCTTGACGCATAGGCCACAACTCTTCCTTCTTGCATAAGAACACAACCCAAGCGTTGACGAGATGCATCGCAATATATAGCAAATCTCTTGCTCAAATCCGGCAAAGTCAACACGGGGGCTGTGGTTAATCTTTTCTTCAATTCTTCAAAATTCTTTTGACATTTTTCCGACCAAACAAACTTAGCATTTTTTTCTAATAAAGCAGTCATAGGCTTAGCAAGCTTTGAGAACCCTTCAATAAATCTCCTGTAATACCCTGCTAATCCCAGAAAACTACGAATCTCGCTAACAGTTGTTGGTGGCTTCCAATTCAGAACATCTTCTACTTTGCTAGGATCAACCGCTATACCACCATTGGAGACAATATGACCAAGAAAGGCAACTTCCTTTAACCAAAATTCACACTTGCTCCGCTTAGCATACAACTTATGCTCTCGTAATTTTTTGTAGCACCAATCTTAAATGTTCAGCATGTTCCTCCTCATTTTTCGAATAAATTAAAATATCATCGATAAATACCACAACAAACTTGTCTAGGTACTCCATAAACACTTTATTCATCAGATACATAAAGTAGGCAGGTGCATTGGTCAATCCAAAGGACATCACGGTGTACTCATATAATCCATACCGTGTAGTAAAAGCTGTCTTAGGTATATCTGTAGCACGAATTTTTAGTTGATGGTAACCGGAACGAAGATCAATCTTGGAAAATACACAGGCTCCTCTCAATTGGTCAAACAAATCATCAATTCTAGGCAATGGATATTTATTCTTGATAGTAACCTCATTAAGTGACCGATAATCCACACACATCCGCTGACTTCCATCTTTCTTATCAACAAAAATAACTGGTGCTCCCCAAGGTGAAGAACTAGGCTGAATAAAACCTTTGTCTAATAATTCTTTAATTTGTTTCTTAAGTTCTTCTAACTCATTTACTCCCATTCTATATGGACGCTTAGCTATGGGTGCAGTTCCAGGCAACAATTCAATAATAAATTCAATGTCGCGGTCGGGTGGCATACCTGGCAATTCATCAGGGAATACGTCCGGAAACTCATCCACAACGTGATCTAGCTGGCTGTCATCCTCCTGGAGTTGATTAACTGTCGCTGCAGGTGGTGGTTGCATTACTACATCAACACTGACTTTGTCTCCTTTAGGCGTAGTTAACACAACGACCTTCTCCTCACACTGAATAACTGCCTTATTTTTCTTCATCCAATCCAGACCCAATATGACATCAATTCCAGCTGTTCTTATTACGGTAAGGTTCACTTTAAAGTCTACCCCCCTTAGAGCAATATTAACCGAAGGACAATAATATTGGGCTTACATAGCCCCACCCGGTGAATTTACTAATATTAGGTTTTGTAGAGCTAAAAGTGGTATACTCCGTACTCTAACAAAACTTTGTGATACGAAAGAATGCGAAGCACCGGAATCAAAAAGAACAGTAGCGAGGATGGAGTTGACGCTGAACGTAACCATCATAACTTCTGGTGCTTCCTGAGCTGTCTCTGTGGACACATGATTCACCCTTCCTTGATTAGATGGTGGCTGGTATCTGCTCTTTGGGTTGCTCCCCTGGGGAGTCTGCTGGTTCTGCTTCTTGGGGCAGTTGTAGGAGAGGTGTCCAGTTTCTCCACAACCAAAACACTTGATGGGGGTGCCCGGTGTATTAGTCCTCATGGGAGTCTTACTCGGGGTAGCTTGCTAGGGTGTTTGAGAGGGAGTCTTCTGCTGCTACTGAGGATAGGGGGAACGAGGTTGGTTCTGATTACGGTTCCACTGGCTAGATCCCCCTTGATTCCACTGGTTGGATGGCCCCTGGTGTTTCTGCTGAAATTTTTGCTGCGCGGTATTGGGACGCTGACGGTTGTTCCTGAAAAAACCTGGTCCTTGCTTCTTTCTCTTGTTATCAGCCATCTCCTGGCGCTTGTTGTCAATCACGATAGCGCGGTTCACAAGCTCTTGGAAATTGGGGTAGGTGGTTGTCATGAGTTAGAGTTGCAATCTATCATGAAGCCCTTGAGGAAGAGACGTTGCTTGTCCTTGTCATTAGCAACATCGTCAGGAGCATACCGTGACAATTGAACAAAATGATCACGGAATTCTGGCACAGACATCCGTCCTTGCTTCAGAGATCTGAACTCTGCCTGCTTCAGCTCGATCAGACCTTCAGGGATATGATATGACCTGAAGTTTTCACAAAACTCTTGCCAGGTGATAGCAGGTGCATTGTTGGGACGACCATACTGGAATGATTCCCACCAGTCTTGAGCAGCTCCTTGCAACTGTCCAGATGCATATAACACCTTCTCTTGATCGTTGCACTGCGCAATGTTGAGTTGCCTCTCCACAGCGCGAAGCTAGTCATCAGCATCTAGCGGGTCAGTGGCATGGTTGAACACAGGTGGACGACCCTTCAGAAATTCTCCTCGCTTATCTCTAGCAGGAGCTTGAACAGGCAGCGGTCCTCCAGCTGGTTGGTGCTGAATGAATTGCATCATAGTTTGCATCAGCTGGTTCTGCGAAGCGATGAGGTCTTGAATGCTAGGTTGCAGTGGTGGTGGTGGATTGACATTCCTCCTGTTATCGGCCATCTGTTTTTCAACACATAAATGAGTTTTAATATTTTTACCATTATGCAATCACTTATGAATAACGAATCTAAATTTTCTGGGCGAGATCCGATAATAGCAGTGAAGAAAAACGATCATATCTGGAGTTTCCGAAATCAAACAGAGACGTTCTCTATACCGTTGGAAAGATCAAAAAATTTTCTACAACTTCCATGTTGATTACTTCTCCCGATTCGGAAGTTAAATTAACCAAAAACAGACACGAACAGAAACTATCCAGGCTGCCAGACTGCGCAGAAACTTTAATTTGCAATAGTTACATCTCTCTAACCATAATGGATATTAACTTAATTCTTGTGGCAATGAAAAGGTTTGGAAGTCTACTGTTCCCCATTAAATTGTCATAATTTTTGAAATTACAAAATTAATTAAGAATAATTAACAAGACAGAGAGGTCTGAAAAACAGATTTGGTGAAACACAGATTTAACCAAAACAACTATTGCTTCAATAATTCTCAAATCTTAGACCCTAACTAAGAGTGTTGTAGTCATGCCCACAATTCTCAGCACTCATTACAAAGAGCCAAATCACAAATATTTCATAAGAACAAAGCAACTAACACATAGAGTTTCATACGCACACAAGACTCGACTCGACTCAACTTAGCGCTACAAGCGTCTTTTATTGCTAAGGGAATTTCCTAACCCTATGGAGCGGAATCATTAAATGGTGGAGGTGTGGGAATCTCCTGGAATAGCTTTGGTTGGTTGAGTCTTGCTCGATATCCATCAATCTCTTGATCTACTTGTGCGTTGGCACTCTTGGCTCTTGCCAAATCGCATTCCAAACCATGGACTCTTCCCATAAGTGCCCAAGACAATCTTGCTAGAGCTCTAAGAGCGGGCTGATCCACTTCGGGCATAGTCATGGCGACGTCACCTTCTTCAGTCACCACGCGAGGGTAGAATCTATGAACATCTCCTTCCATATCTTCATAGCGGCGACCATGGTAGTAGAGGTAGGCATGAGTAGTGGCATCTTCCATGCTCTCTTCCACGGTCCTACGTGGAGCGGCGCTCTTGTGAACAGATTCTGTCTTGTAGGCTCTATGCTGTGCATCCCAAACCTTGATATTCAACTCCGTGGTCCAGTAGGTGTCTCGTAGAGGATGCGTGTGCTCCATACTATAGTAGTTGAGAGTAGGTTGCAGGTCAGCTTAGTAGAGGGTCAGCATGTTGACGAGCGTTGTGTGAAAAAATGCATCTTCTTCTGGATACTTAGTATATTCCTCCTGGATCCATCCCATCCTCCTGGGCGGTTCACCTCTGGCGGGGGCTTCGGGTGCGGGTGATGCAACAGGCGGTGGAGATGACGGAGTAGCAGGCGTCGGCGACGGAAGGATCTCTTCAACATCTTCCATGTACATAGCTTCCTCTTCACTTTCATTTTTCGGGGCGATCACCATGTCGTCTTCAGCTGGAATGTCCAAAGCTCGCGGTGGGTAGTAACCTCCGGTGCTCATGCGTGCAGTTTTGTGACCACGAACCATCTTCTCCAATATAGATCAAGACAAAGTTAGAATTAGAATAGACTGAATATTTTTATAATGGAATGAGGGTAAGGGAAGCATACAAATTTTAACGGTTAGCAAGTTAAGGTGGAAAGCATGAATGAGGTGAGAAAAACATCTCTAGAATTTCTAGGTTTGCGTCCTACAGTCAACCTATACTCTGATACCAATCTGTCACACCCAATTTTAAGGATAAAATTGAATGAACCAACTTATGTGTGCCCAGAGATCAATCACACACATAAGCGACAAATTACATAGTACCATCACAAGGTTCAATATATAACGAATAATATCACAGAGTCCTTACATAATAGCAGTGCTCTAATAATTATAATCTCTCACGGAAGCTCCAATTCACAGGGAAGTAGTTGACTGGTGAACCACAATCCTAGTAATCCTCAGAAGAATCATCATAGTCATCTGTTCCCATCCGGGATTTTTATCCAAATATGAAAAATAAAGCAAGCATAAGTACATGTCGTACTCAACAAGAATACCACGGGTTTATGAGGCTCAAATAAGGCCAGACACTGGTTGACAGTGGTTGCTTTTAGTTGATCACCTTTTAGCAAATTGAGTAGCAGCAATAGATTATACCAAGGAACAAGATTTGCATGATCATATAAACATGATAATTAATATGGAATAAACATCAACAGAAACTTCAAATAAATCAATATTAAATTACTTAAGTTCTTGTAAGACGTCCAAGGCCGCTCGTGACCGTGAGCGCGGCTGATATATCAGTTTTACACTCTGCAGAGGTTGCACACTTTCACCATATGCCAAGGGTCATGACTCCCATGTCACCTCACCAAGGAAGTGCGGCAGGGTACACTATGAAGTCTTTCAAAAGCCTTCCTAACATGCCACTAATCAATCTGGGCGCAATGGCAAGGGGTGGTAGAGCCCTCCTTCTAGTGGCACACACACGCAGCAGTACACACAAAGACAGGAGCCGCAAAACAACCAGCTCGGCAAGGAACCTTTCAAGATTAACAACATAATAGAAAGTAACTTCATACTTGACTAAAGTCAGAGCCATATGACCCTCATGGTTGCGCTGTAAGTCCCGGTGTCATACTTACAGTTAAGTCCTTAGTCCATGTTGCTAAAAAGCATCTTTTAATCTTTATTTCATAATTAATTAATCAAGTTCATAAGATCATGGCATCATCAAGCGCTAGCATCACTACTCAAATGCAATCTCATAGGTAACAAGGATCAAGTGATCAAAACTTAGGAATAGATACTATGGTTGCCAAGGTAGACACATGCATCATGAATCTAGTGATTAAGGTGAATAGGCAACAAGGATGGTCCATGCTATACTTGCCTTGATCAAAGTGCTCTGGAGAACTTGGATCCTCCGTGTACTCTTGATCAACAACGTATTGCTCACCGTCTGAACTCGATCATAAAATCACCACACAATCATCGAGGCAATCATACACGAAGCAAACAAGATCTATATTAGAAACAGTACACCAATAGGAGAAAAACAGATTGAAAAGTGTATAAAAATCATCTACGCGTCGCTACGATTCCAACGATATAAAGATCACGAAAATCGGAGTTCAAACGGAGAAGTTATGAAATAAACAAGTTTTACTTTAATAAAATAATAGATTAAATCTAATCTCAAATTTTAAAAGTTGAAAACATGAGTAACAGTAGCATCATTAGATAGATTACAAAATTACGAATCTAACGAGACTTGAACGGATCAAATCGGAGCTAAAACGAATAAAATATGGCCGAAATAAACTGAGTGGCAAATCTGTAAATATTGAAAACGCCCTTTTGAATTAAAACCGAGGAAATACGTTTTCTAAATAGGAAAGCGTAATCTGAGAAATACGCCAAAGGATCGCGGGTTAGAACATTAAAAAGCTCAGGGGCTCTTTTGCAAAAGTGTCGGTCGAAAAGGTATCTCCCACTGTGAGCCGTTGGATCGGCCGTGGACGGCGCAGGTAGCTCGGGAAAAGAGGGGCGGCTGTGGTCGCCGGAGTCGGGCGGCGCCCGGCTGATTCCTCGTCGGTAAGGTGGCCGGAGATGGCGTTTTCGGGGCTAGGAAGCTCGGCACACCTCGGGATCTGGTCGGGAAGCAAGAGGAGTTCAAGCCGAACCTATCTATGGTTTCGGTTGCCATAGAGGTAGCTCGGGGAGGATGCGGCGAGCTAGGTGGCGGAACTATGGAGGCTGCGAAGCTCGGCATCATGGCTATGGTGCACAAAACCGAGGGAAAAGGGGTCGGGAAGGTTCCTGACCTTGCTGCGAAGCATGGAGAACAACCAATTTCGACGGAGAAGTCCTCCCGAGGAGAAATCGACGGCGGCGGCGGAGCTCGGGGCGACGGCGGAGCTCGGGGCGGCGGCTAGGGCAAGATTGGAGGGCGTGGCTTGCTCGGGAACTTGTGGGGAGGGATGGCAGAGCTCGGTCGACCTATATAGGGGCGCGAGGGAGGCGTAGGAGATCCGGACTTCGGGAGATTCGGTGGTTAGGATACGGTCGGAGGCGGCAGTAGTGCTCGGTTCGGGCTCTGTCTGGAGGAAGGGGAATGGCGCTGTGCCGTGGCCCGACACGTCAGGGCCAGTAGGAGGGGAGGGGAGAGGGTCGCGGCTTCCTTTTACGGGCCGGTGGAGGCGTGCTCAGGACGGACTCGTCCGAAAATTCCGGCGGCGATCGGTCGGACATCGAGTCCTGCTCGGACTCCAGAGGGAGGAAGGGGACGACTCTGAGCAGCAGGCCCCGCATGGTAGCCAAAGGAGAAGGGCGCCTGCGCGAGGAAGATGGGCCGGTCTGCCGACGCTCGGGCGGCCTTCGGCCCAAGCGGGTGAAAAAGGAAGAGGGGAGGTTTCCAAATACATTTGAATATTTTCAAATCTCAATAAAGTGCAAATCAAACAAAAATATCATTGAGCAGTATGGATGCAACAAATCATGTTTCTAATTCCTATGATTTATTTTAATTGCTAAAAATTATTATTTGCTAGGTTAATATGCCAAACAATTGCATGAATAAATCAATTTGTCCCTACTTTAATAAAAGCAAATTTTAGGGTGTTACATCCACCCCAGACTAAGGTTCTTGGCACGATGATTACAACACTTTGGGTAGCAGAAGACTAAAGTCACTAGTCCTAAGACTAGCCTAGTCGATGACGACAACCTCCTCCTCCTCGTCCTCCTCAACGACCACGTCCTCCATCAAGTCAACTGCCTCAAGGTAACCGTCCTCAGAAGCCTCACTGTAGTACTCCTCCTCCTCTGGTCCCACGACAACACCATCCTCAGGCTCCTCCTCACGTGGAACCAGAATTGGATTAAGCTGATCATTCAGGCTATGCACCTCCTTGTGCAGCATACCATTGTTCCACTCAAGGTTCTCCACATACCCCTCCAGTTCCTCGACCCTCTCACGGGCCATGCCCTCACGCTCCAAGGCCTGGTCCCTCTGCTGAGTCAGACGATCGATCTCCCGACGTAGATCCCGGTTGGTCCTCACATCCCGATAGTGGTCAGCCCGGGCCACGCAGAAGTCCTCCCGCATGAGACTCATCTCCCTGTGTAGCTCCTTGATCTTCTTCTTCAACTCTTTACGACTGCGGCGGGGAGGGCGGCTGCCAGATGCCTCCTCACCGTCGCGCGGTGCCAACTGGTGGCGCGGAACTCCACGGGGACCAGTCATCTTGCGAGCAGTCAACTTACAACGTGCCAGCTGGAAAGGTAAGTTTGAATTAGTGAGGATATAAAAGGCTGGCAAGAATAGGTGTGATAGATCCTAACCCATATACCCACTTTTAAGGAGGAAGTTATTAACATGTGTGATTATCATGATGCATGCACGTACTTACGAATTTTAAATCATGCAATATAAATCAAAGCATAAATAATTTAAACATAGGGCTAATATTAATAATAATGCTGTTTCACCTGCTACCATAAGCATAGTAATGGGTATAACAAAATACAGATCAAGGCAGGAACTACTGATAAGATAAGAATGTAAGCAATTTGGACTCAAAATAGTAGTTTAAGTTTTTATGATCCAAATCATTTTGAAGTTTTTGAAAAGTAACCCGCAATGATTTAGCAATGAAATGCTCTGATACCAGCTGTAACAGAACCGCCTAAATCACGTGGTCCACAGGTACCTGTCATTGCCACTAATGACATCTGACAGCCGGGCCCGTGTTCCAGATGACCTAGGCGGCCCTGCCGGGCTACATAAGCACCCGTTATCTCCGACAGGATCCCATCGCGAAGCCTTTACAGGATTACAACATTTCATAACAAATTACATCAGAGTAGAAGTGCGAAAGATTAAATAATACTTAATATTACAAACCAGTGTTCAAATAGAAATTAGGTGCAGTTATTACAGACCATAATTTAAACAGGTAGCAGTAGCGGTAGAACAATAATACAGCAAGATAGATAGATAATACACGAACCCTGCCCACGGGTTCAACTTTACTCCTCTTCGCTTTCCTGGATAATAGTGACACAGCACGGAGCAAGACAGACTTCAGGCTCCTGCTGGCTACCTGCAACGAGGTTAACAAACCCTGAGTACTCGGGTACTCCGCAAGACTTACCCGACAAAAGGTGTAAAATTAGACTCAGGAATGCAAGCTGAGGGGAGTCAAGGTAAGGGTTTAGCAAGCGTTCAAGAGTTTTGCGGAAAAGCATTACTAGTCCTATTTCAATATTTTATTTTCATAATATTATTAATCATTAACTATATTTCCAAGTCCTTCCAAATATCCATCATCATCCTTTCTAATAAATTTATTCATTCCAAAAACAACCTAGTTCCGAACCACTTTTCGATGTAGGGGTGAAGATCAAGTCTCCATAACCGAGGAGCAACGACGATTCAAATCGATTAGTACCCAGCTGGGGATCCCTATCCACCCTGCGTATGTAGCACTTAAGCTTGCATACGCCAACCCCGCCTACCACGGCTTTTCACACCCCGAAACCGGTCCTGCGCCACCCGAGAGCACAGTACTCCTCTAGTCTCCATGCACGATGGCCACGAGGGTATGAAAGGATCTACAATGCCTAGAGGGGGGTGAATAGGCATAGTATAAAACCTGAAACTTAAACTCAATTGAAGCGTGAGAACAGAGACCGGTACTACCGGGATTGGACCGGTACTACCGATACCTGTCGGTTGTACCGATGCAATTCGTCGGTACTACCGGTCAAGAACAGATAGCTACGAAACCAAGATTAACTACACAGTAAGTTTAGATCTATGCTATACCAAACCACCCAAGTTTATGTAGAGTCCCTTGCAACCTTCTCCCTAACTTGAATCACCAAATCATAGATCGGGCCTCCAAACCTAAGAACAAGGTAGAGAGAGAAAGAGCACGGTCGAAGCCGTGACACCACAAGTAGACACAACAACAAAGAGAGCAAGGGACAAGTTATTTATCCCGAGGTTCGGTCAATCCACAAAGGAAGGCCTACTCCTCGTTGTCGAGGTGACCACAAAGGTCGAAGTCTATTTCACCTCCTTTCCTCACTCAAGATTACCACAAAGGTCACTTGAGTTTCTTCACTAGAATCTTGGGGTGATACAAACACTCCGGGGAGCCCTCACAAATGGATCAAACCGGGCTCTCCCGAAGAACGCCTAGCCGCCTAGGGTTCCAAGAACCCAAGAGTAACAAATGCAAACCAAAGCCGGCTAGAGGGAGGAATCAAGTGCTCAAGCAATGGATTTAAGTTTTCCTCACACGAATCTCACTTCTCAACTTGAAACTTGCAATGGATTGAGCTAGGAGCAATGAATGTGTGTGAGAGAGAGAGTGGGAGAGCAAGAGAGAGCTGTTGTCTCGGGTTGGTAGGCAACAAATGAAGTGGGTAACATTCTAAAGAAGAGGGAAGAAGTATTTATACTTCCTCCGTCTAGGAGTTATCGGTACTACCGATTCCCACCGGTAGTACCGATGCAACCTCAGCAGATTGAACGTTAAAAGTCTGACACACGCACTGCACGAGGCCCCAACGGTAGAAAAGTTTGTTAGTCAAGTTGACTTGACCGGTACTACCGGTGGTACACCGGTACTACCGATACAACAGTAAACCTACTACCGAAGTACAGTCGTTACTACTGATCCAGACCCTGAGTAACTGCTTGGACACTAAGTCCTACCGGTACTACCGGTCCAGGACCGGTACTACCGCTCTGGCACCGGTACTACCGGATTAAAATCCGGTACTACCGAAATATATTTACTGAAACCCGAGAGCAGCGAGTTGGCTAGGAGGAGATTCGGCGCTAAGTCCTACCGGTACTACCGATGCAGAGTCGGTACTACCGGTGAAACATCGGTACTACCAGATTAAAATCCGGTACTACTGGAATAAACTTTTCTGGAACCCGAGAGCAAGCAGTTCGCTGGAGAGGATCCTGCTCTAAGTCCTACCGGTACTACCGGTCCAAGACCGGTACTACCGCTCTCCAGGGGCAAAACAGGATAGGGCAGGGCACAAGTGTGTGAAGGTTTCTCTCAAGCATGTTTTTAAGTCAATGTTTGAGCACTTTAAACCTTCTACTAGTCAACTAGCTATGCATCACTCTTGATAGTGCGGTAGTCCTATACTCAATAAAAGATAAAACTTACTAAACTATGAGTAAAGATCACCAAGTAACTCGGTCAAGTTGGAGGGGTGCTGTTTCACCGAATATTTCAATTTGCTCATTCATATGGACTAACACCTGCACATAATCTTGATAAAACCGTTAGTCCCTAATTTGATTGTCATTAATCACCAAAATCCCACATAGGGGGCGAATGCACTTACAAACTCTCCCTTTTTGGTAATTGATGACAACCAAATTAGGCTAATATATGATTGAGATAAATTGAAGCTTTTGAATCCAACGTTTAGGATGGATCTCCCCCTTAATGTATGCATAGGATTTGAATTCCAAATAACGACCATAGTCAAGAGTGCATACATTTAGAGAGGTACTCCCTAAATCTTGTAATTTAGTGGGGTGCCAAAAAGAGTGTGACAAGAACAAGTGATAAGCGTGAAGCACAGGAAAAATTCAAGTCACAAACAAATCACAAACCACAAGATAAAAGCAAACTCACTAAGATAACATTAAGCACAAGAGTTATGCCTACAACTAAGCATTACAGCAATAAAGTTCTTGTCCAACACATAGTTCACCACGAAATATATAAATATTACAAACCATGACTAAAGTCTGGACCACCATGGGGCAAAGCAAGTCACAATTTACTTATTACATCATAATAAAGCCTAACACTCCCCCTTTGGCATCAAGTGCCAAAAAGGGTAGGCACGCATGAAAGAAAAGCTAGTCGTTGTCCTCGTCAGCGTCGTCATCGGAAGGCTCCTCCTGCTCATCGTCGTCATCCTCGACCTCGTCCTCGTCCTCATCCTCATCCTCATCCTCATCCTCATCGTCCTGACCACCCGCTGCACGTGAAGACTCGGCGTACTCTTCAAAAGGATCGCGAAACTCGCGCAAAGGAGAAGAAGGAGGTAGGCCGAGCTTGTCCTCAATAGCTCGAAGGCGGCGGTCATCCTTCTCAGCCTTATAGCAAAAGGCCGAGAAGATCTTCTGGAGCGCATGCTTGATGGCACCACCGCGACGACGGCGAGGTCCAAGCCCACAAGAGGAGCTAGGGCCCCGAGAGGAGCTAGGGTCAGCGGTGGAGTGAGCGGCACCTCGAGTGCGGCACACCAAAGATGGACACTGGGGCGAGTCCTCCTCATCCTCCACATCCTCCTCATCCACATCTTGTGGAGGCCTACGAAGACGCAGGAAGTCATCCTTGGCCTTAGGAGTGTGGAGGTTCTGGACCTTGACTTGCTCATGCTTGCGATCATGAGCAAATGAAAGACCAACCACTTGCTCAATGATGTGCATTAGGTAGGGAGCAAATGGAAGGTGGCGCTGAGGATCAATAGAAGCAGAATAGATTTTGCGCCAAACAAGGTCCGAGACAGAGAAGCAAGCACCCCTCTCGCCAAAGCGCAAGAGAATCTTAGGAGCATCATGCTGAAGGTGCAATGAATCCCCAATCTTTGGATCAATGGTGCTTCGAATGAGATTATTGAGGACATAATAATAGGGACGAAGATAGGTGTTTTTGAAATCAGGAGTCTTCCCGGGAAGGTAAAAGTGCCGGATGTCCCGATAGGTGATATGATCATACCCATCAAAGATACTAGGAGCATCACGGTCAGCTTGACCAAACCCAAGAAGACGAGAAAAAGTGACATAATCAAGACGATAATGCTGCCCTTGCGTCATCCAATGCATGACGCGATTCTCAACTTCCAAATGATAGGTGGAGTAAAATTGAGCAATTATTTTAGTATTCCAGGAATACTGAAAAGCCATCAAATTTAGCAAACCCCACGCCTCAAGATCATTCACCAAAGCAACAACATCCGGATCATCAAAAGCACGAAGGGAAAGGAGATCAATTGCTTTGGGAGCAATGATAGGAATAGTACCAGTGGGTTCTTGACAACCCAAAATGACAGAACGATAGTAATCAAACTGGAACTGACTCCAAAAATGAGCCTCAAAAGAGGGATCCTTGACATAAAGGTAAGGATTTTCATTGCGTTGCTGCCTCAACTCTTGAAGTTTGTGGCGATAATCAATAGGAGAACGCACTGAAAACCCACCACCAGCTGCAGGAGCGCGAATGCGAGCGCTGAAGTGCTGGTGGCGAGGGAGATTGCGAGAGAGAAGCAGCTGCACATGCTCGGGGGTCCGAGGGACAACCCGAGGATCAATCGCCTTGCCAAGGATACGAATATTTGCCTCGGCATCCGATGCCCTCGCAGGCGGAGGAGCGTTCCTCACGCGCTCCGCATGAGTGCGTGGGACGGGCGAAGACATGCTAGAGTAGAGAGGCTGACCACTCGGCTCATCATCGCCATCTCCGCCATGGGAGCCGCGACCACGGTGTGAGCTCTTGCCACGGGCGGCACGGACAGGGTTCTTGCGCTTTCCACCTTCACGAGACATGCTGCAAAGGATAGAGAACAAGAGGAATAAGCAAGAGATTGAGAGAGAGTCCCAAAGTCAGAGTTGAGATGGGGAGGCACCATGGATTAGTGGGGCAACAGGACCGGTAGTACCGGCCAGTGATCGGTACTACCGACGGGGGTCAGTACTACCGACCGGGGGTCGGTACTACCGACACATCCTGTGGCCCTAACAATCCATGGGGAATCACCAAACCAACCATGAACTTGAGAGGAAAAGTTAAGCACAAGCAAGAACATGTCCGTAGGAACTTCCTCAAGCAAAGACACGGCCACAAACTAAGCACATTGGGAGATCAAAAGAGAGAACTCCCAAGTACCTTGAATGGACGAGAAGGGCCGAATCCACAAGCTTGAAGAGGTTGGGGCCGCTTCCAAGTCATCCAAGAGAGGCTCCAAGGAGAGGAGAAGCTCTTCCTCAAAGGGATTTGGCAATGGTGGAGGGAGGAAGGAGATCGGGGAGGAGGATGGGGGGAAGGTGGCGAGGGAGAGACAGGCAGGGGACGGGCCGGGTGGGAAAGAAGTGAAGAGGTAAGAGAAGAAGAGAAGAGAGGAGAGGTTTTAACCCAGACCCACACACTACCGGTAGTACCGACGT
This sequence comes from Eremochloa ophiuroides, assembly GCA_038502445.1. NCBI lineage: Eukaryota > Viridiplantae > Streptophyta > Magnoliopsida > Poales > Poaceae > Eremochloa > Eremochloa ophiuroides. The sequence goes on along the minus strand of JAHLJS010000001.1, from coordinate 32,105,052 downwards.
AAGCACCGGTACTACCGATGTGCGGCCGGTACTACCGACAGTCCAGAAACAGGAAGGGGTACTCTACAGCCAAGGTGAACTAAATGAGTAACTAGAACCCTTCCAAATGTGACTAGACACCAGCAAAGCAATACAAAACCATAGTCACACTTGAAGGAATGTTGTAAAAAATAGATTTTGAAAGACATAAATGTAAGTTTTGCAACGATTTTTCTATAATCTCTAGGTGAAAACAATGAACATGTGCAAGAGATCATTCTAGGTTACTAGAATCAATGATATTTAGCTCACTCCTCAAAGCACAAAATCTTGACTCGTCTAGGGGTTTTGTAAAGATATCGGCTAGTTGATCTTCGGTTCTCACATGAGTAAGAACGATATCTCCTTTGGCTTCGTGGTCTCTCAAAAAGTGATGCCGGATATCTATGTGCTTTGTACGAGAGTGGTTTACGGGACTGTTTGCCAATTTAATGACACCCTCGTTGTCACACAAAAGGGGAATCTTGTTTACCTCACAACCAAAGTCTTTTAAGATTTGCTTCATCCAAAGTAGTTGGACACAACAAGCGCCGGCCGCAACATACTCGGCTTCGGCGATGGACAAGGCAACACTCGTTTACTTTTTAGAACTCCAAGACACCAAGGACCTACCAAGAAATTGTAACAACCCTAAAAATCCACACAATCTAAAAATCCCAACCAATTAAAATTTTTCATTTATTTATTGAGAAAACCCATTTTTCTTGTGCAAGCATATAGGTTTCATTATGAAATTGGTAAATAAAGGAGTGTAGTTTGCATTTTAATTCCAATCACATAGAATAATAACTTATGCATCACATTTGGGATTTATTGCAATTTATGTTTGTATTTACTCAATAAATTAAAATGGGCAATATATGTATATATACACTAAACTGAAAACAGAAAAGGAGAAAGAGAGTTCGGCCAGCCAGTCAGCCCGAGCCAGCCCGACCTTCCTCTCCTCATCTCACCGCGCGCGGCCCACGTCGCGGCTCGGCAGCGCACGCGCGCGACCGGCACACACGCGCTCGCGCTCGCGCTCGCTGCCAACCCGGCCCCGCCTGTCAGCCGCTCTCGTCCCCCACTGTTCTTCTTCCTCACGAAGGCAACGCGCCTGCCGGGGGTGTCGCGCGAATGGCGTGACCCCGGTCCCACAGCCGACCGCATGGCAGAGCCCTGACCCCGCTGTCCCCCTCCTGTCCCATCCTTTCTTGGCCGCCAAGCGAACCCGCGCCATCCGGAGCCCTAGATCCACTCGAGCCACGGCCCTTCGATCGGCCGAGCGCAATCGGGACCGTTCGCCATTGGAGACTGGCCAAGCTCGCCTATAAATTGGAGCACCCCGAAGCCCTACCCTCATTTCCCCTCGCCGCCACCGCAGCACAGACCGGCACACCGCACCAAGCCAAGAGAGAGAGCATAGGAGAAGGGCGGAGCAGGGGAGAAGAAGCTGCCGGAGCGCCGCCGCCGCGGAGCACGCCGGAGCCGGACACGGAGGAGAAGCCGAGCTGCGGACGAGGAGCGGCACGGCACTGCGATCGCTCTGCACGGCTCCGACTCGCCACTGCACCGCCATCCTAGCTTCACCGACACCACGGTGAGCCATCGCACGCCATGTCCGAACCTTGCCCTGCTTTTTGCCATGGCGTTCCACCCTCGGGACGCGCCGGCACGAGCCTATACCGGCTCGGGAAGATCACCTGCACCATGCACTCACTCGACCAGCCAAAACCCCCGGACTACAAGCTTGCTAGACCGAGAACGCAGCACGACGCGTTCTCGGCGGAGCGCGCTCACCACCGACGCGTTCCGACGCCGAATCACCCGTTCCGAGCAATCCGACTAGCACCCGTACAGGTTAGAACGTCGTGGAGCACCGCCACGACCCCCTTGAGCTAGCTACGCGGATCTAAGCACTAGAGGAAGCCTGAATCGCCTTGGCCGCGTGCGCCGCGACCTTACCGGAGCGCCGCCGCGAGCCGTAGCCAAAAGAAGGTCATGCCATGGCTAAGTTCGCCACCAGAGTGCTGTATGCCTCTCTGGCCTCACCAATTTGACAAGACCGCATTCGATTGAACCAATACTTGGTCGTAGCCGCGATGCCGCTTTCCGCCGTCGTCGGCGACACGCCGCCGCCACAACCGAGCACCTTGGAAAGCTCGGTAGCCAAAAATTGGTAGTTGGTATACCATCGCTTTGGACCCTGGACGCGTATACATCTCCTAGAAGACCTCCTTAGCCCCGCCGGAACCTCACCGTCGCGACGACATCGCCGCCGACAGGTTCCGCCTCGCCTAAATCCGTTCCGAGTACCCCCGGACGCCTCGCGCTGCGAAGAAAGGCCGCCGAGGTTCGCCAAGTCTGCCTCGGCACCGCCGCTAGATAGCCGAGCCCTGTCTTGCCGAAATATGGCCATCGCCGCCCTGTCACCGACCGCCACACCGGAGAGACACCGCCGCCTTGAACAGACGCCCTGGAACCCTGCTAGCACCGAATTTCCGATTCGCCCGAGCCTCCCCAGGAGAGCTCGGGAGAGCAGCCCCTTCGGCGCCCAAATTTCCGATTCGCCCGAGCCTCCGCGGGAGACCTCGGGAGAACGGCACCCTCGGGCGCACCAAATGTCCGATTCGCCCGAACCTCCGCGGGAGACCTCGGGAGAACGGCACCCTCGGGCGCACCAAATCTCCGATTCGCCCGAGCCTCCCCGGGAGAGCTCGGGAGAGCGGCACCCTCGGCGCCCCGAATCTCCGATTCGCCCGAGCCCCGCCGAGCTAAACCGAGCTACACCGAGCTCCGCCGAGATACCCCCAACCACAGCCGAGCTACCCCCGACCACCGCCGAGCTCCGCCGAGATACCCCCAACCACAGCCGAGCTACCACCGACCACCGCCGAGCCACGCCGAGCTACGCCAACTCCGGCAACTCTCTGGGAACCAGCATCGAACACCTGGACGACCATCGGGTCTGTGTTCTGTTGAGGCGCCACATGCCGCACTACTGGACCCGCGCGCCACATCCCGAGCTGCCCCTGATTAACCGACCAGTTTTCCCATTTTCAGAAAATAGGATAATCTTTGGAAATTCATAACTTATTCATACGATGACCAAAAATTGTGCACCATATATCAAAATTCTCAGGAAAATGAGATCTACAATCTAAGACTATGTTTGTGTGCATTTGGCTCTTTGTTTTATTGGATTTTTCTGAAATACTCTATAGGAGTCGCTGACGCGACTATTTCGTGTTCGATTTCAGAGCCGGAGGAGGATCTGACTAAGGAAGACGACCACGAGTACTTCCAAGAGCTAGGAGACGACTACGAAGGTGCCACGTCCCACCAAATCCTTAGATCCTATTACGCATTGCAAATGATATTGTTGCTATTGCTTTATGATTATGTATGGATTGGTTGCATGGTAGTATATTTGAATTCCCTGCCTTGATAAGACTTTACCCTGCTATCCGCTGTTAGGTTAGCTGCTGCTTATTTTACTGTTACTCTTCCACTACTTACTACTTGCTATATGCTATGTGGTGGAATTGGGACGGTGTATATCTGATTATAACTACTGGGAGAGAGTGCTGCGTGCGTCTTGGGTGCGTGGAAAGGGTTGATGTCGACCAAGTGGGATGTGAGACGAGCCCATGGGGCAAGTCGTGCCGGGGGTGCAACCTGGGCATCCCCAAGCGAGATACCTGTGGCGGGTAAAGTTGTTGAGGAGGTTCCGGGTGGGATAGCCTTGGTGGTTTGAAGCCCGTGAACGGAGGTGCTGTGATGGCACGGGGAGAGTATCCCCTAAGTGGAGATGCCTGCTTGGTCAAACCTAGGATGGACTAGTTTCAGGTTCATGGGAATCCTTTTCTACTCACTCGCTTCTGATGGGCGGGAGACGGCTGGACTACTTGGTAGGACGGTGCCACTACTGCTAGGTTGAAAGGTGATAAGGGTGGGCGGAGACGGTCGATGGGTTCCCGTTCCGTCCTAGATGCACAGTACCACTGGATGGGCCCGGTACTGTGTCTCCCAGTCTCAGCATAACGGTGTAGGATCCGGAATATCCCAGGGCTGAGTGGTAGGGTGGCATCGACCTAGGCAAGCAAGCACCCGGAATTCTGCCTAGGTGTTTGCGCAACACCTATGATGGCTAATCTTGTGAGTAGTGAAACCTCTGCAGATTGTATGGTTGATCGATCGATACATATGCCAACCTGTTGGCTATGGACCTTTCCTGTGAAGCTTCTACTAGTGTAGTGAGTGTTCTCTTCTCCCCCTGGATGACATTTTTCCGGCAGTGTACCCGTTGTGGTAGTGTGCCGCTGAGATAGGCCCGAGAGGGAGTTGGGCCTGTCGAATGAGAGTGAGGTGTGGGTAAGTGAGGTGTGGTGATGGGAAAAGGGATGATGGTGTTAACTGGTGATAAAACTTGACTAATTAAAACATTGATTACAGCTGCATAGGAAAACCTCAGCCTATAGGTCTGCTTGTATAGCCTTGCATCCACTTTCCACAAAGCAAATGCTGCATAGGTGGGCTCCGTGGCCAGTACAAATCGTACTGATAAATTTGCTGTCAGGTGACGAGAATGAGTACGACTTCGAGGGAGATGATGACGAGGAATAGGGTCGCGTGCTACACTCAAGTTGGCCGTGAAGGATGAATCGCTTCCGCATCTTCTAAAGCTTCTCTGATTGTTGATTCCGCCAGTGTGGCGATGTAATAAATGTTTATGTAAGACTTGTTTACCGTTGTATGGATCCTGGTGGCAACTGAGATATGGGTAATTTCATGGATTGTGCCAAGCAATCTGTTGAATTACAATTCGAGCCTGTGGATTTCCCTTCGTGGAAATCGAGGTCGTTTCAGTTGGTATCAGAGCCGTACTTGACTGTAGGACGAGACCCATAGAAAATGGACGTTAGAATAGGAAACCAGACTCTCTTTCGGTTATATTACCGACCTTGCATTCACTTTTTATGCAATGGCTTATCTAATACAAGGACCTGCTAATCCGTTTCTTGAAAAATTTGCAGATGACCAGCCTTGGACCACCACTTCGTCCACTGCACGACGGCACTATCGAGATCCCGATCAATGGGAGGAACCACGGCGGATTTGCCATGGTACTACGCCAGGTGCTGGAGGAGCTGGGAGCACCGTCTGACCAGATCCAGTACTTCAGCCGAGGGAAGCTTGTCGAGGCTGAGAGGTTTGAAGGACCTGTCACTACCAGAGTTGAGACACCCGTCAGCCTGACCCTTCCAGGAATGCCGGTTTTTACTGACTACACTGCTGGAGAGACTGTGGAGGACGGAGTACAGTCTGTCTCCCGCAAGGTACTACGCGCAGTTGTGTACACAGCATACGAGTACCTTAAGGGGACCCACTTCCGTCTGCTACCTCGGGCCTTGGAGCTGCACCCTGACCCCATCCAGAGGATTCTGTACACCGGCCAGATCGTTCAGGCTGAGACTGACCCTTGCCTACGCACAGTGGCACACCACCTCCAGGAGCAGGACGAGTTCATCAGCTCATTGGAGCAAAGGAGGCGGCGTGACCGAGCACGCATGGCAGAGGTCGAGGACAGTTTGCAGAAAGGGACTCAGACCCTGGAGAGTTTGAGCAGAGCAGTCACTGACTTGCAGTTGGAGATGCAGCGCCGTGATGAGTTACACCGAGCCGAGATCGCCGACTTGCGAGACAAGGTCGGAGATTTTGGGCTTCGCAATGACTACCTGAACAGCAGAGTGTTGGAATTACAGAGGAGGCTGGATGACAAGGAGAGAGCACTTGCTGAGAAGGAGCAGAGGAGCAGAGACAGGGTAGTCGAGATGATCACGCTGCGTTCCAGGATCAAGGAGTTGGAGAAGCAGTTGGAGAAAGCCGAGGACAAGTCCACCCGCAACCAAGGGATTCTGATCGACCGCGTGAAGATGGTGGAGTTCCTAAAGGACAAGCTACGGAGGACAGAGACAGCTTGGAAGCAGTCCGACGCCAGGAGAGCTATTGAGGTCCGGAAGGTACAGAGTTCGCTTCCCCCACTGGAGATGGTGAAGCCCCGGGAGGGAGACTTCCGCATACCACCCACTACGCTCAACCTGAGAGCGTGTCCGTCTCAAAGGATGCAGGAGATTGAGGCCACTCCAGAGCTAGCAGTAGCACTCGACTATGTCAAGCGCCTGACCATGACCGACGACGAGATCGAGGCAGAGGACAGCCGCATACCCGACGCCGTACTCGACCTTATGCACCAGTAGCTTATGGGACCCTGCGTGGCCCTTAGACTAGTGATACCATGAGTTATCCTGTCATTGGCTATCTGCGCATAGCACGATCTTCTTAGCAGCTAGGAACATCCTTTATGTAATAATAACCATGTGATGAGTGACATTTGGATCTTATGCTTCTTATGGATCTCTATGCTTCTTTGGTTGAGTGTAGGATAGCATGAAAAATGTTTTAATTCATTTAAATCGTTGAAAACATCTAACTCCTACTTAAACAACTACAAGATTATTACTGCACTGAGCACGTACCTAATAATTTCAGATGTCGATGAGACGTTCTGCGCGCTTGGAGAACCGCCAGCCCTCCCCCGCGCCTGCGCCAGGACGTGGGCGTGGTCGCAACCGTGGACGCCCAGCTGGCAGACGTGCTGGAGTTAACCTGGAAGAAGAGCTGTGCCGGGCAGAGGATGCACCGCCAGTGATCAATCCGCCACCACAAGGCGAGAACGTGCCTCCGCCACCGCCGCCGCCACCGACGTTGGCGGAAGTGATGGCTCAGCAGACCCAGCTGCTGAATGCCATAGCTGCTGGGATGAACAGGCACCACGGGCCACCCCAGAATGACTTCCAAAGGAAACTGGAGGGTTTCCTGAAGCTGAGGCCACCTACCTTCGACGGGACCGACAGCGATCCCCTCGCTGCCGACGATTGGCTTAAAGAGATGGAGAAGAAGCTGGACCTGACCACTTGCTCCGACGAGGAGTGTGTTGGGATTGCTAGCCACCAGCTGACCGGTGCTGCACGGGCATGGTGGGACAACTACACCAGCGCTCACGAGGACCCAGCCCGCATTGACTGGGATGAGTTCACCGAGGCTTTCCGTGACCACCACATTCCTGAGGGAGTCATGGAGGCCAAGGAGAACGAGTTTCGCAACATCTCCCAGGGAGCTGATCGGATCCACGAGTACACCACCCGCTTCAACTGCTTGCTCCGCTACGCACCTGCGTCTTGCGTGAGTTCCGAGAAGGAGAAGATGTACTACTACAGGAAGGGACTTCAGACCAAGATCAGGTTGGCTCTGTCAGGGAACAAGAGCTACACTCTGCGTGAGCTGATTGACCGCTGTATTGAGATTGAGAAGGATCGCATGGAAGCACGACTGGAATTCGAGGCCCAGAACAAGGGAAAGAAGCGCCGCTCTGAGGGACCCGCTCGCACTGCTCCACCCCAGAGACAGCGAACGGGTGCACCTCCGTCTTTTCGAACTCGCCAGGGACCCTCTTCGGGAACGAGCCGTGGTGGTACCAACAGCAGCAACTATCACCGCCCCGCTCAGACCTACCCTGCGCCGACTCGAGCTGTGCAGAACACACCCGCCCCCGTTGCCAACACGCCAAGGACAAGCAATTGGAAGGCTCCTGTGACAGCTACAGCAGGCAGTGCGCCCTTCACTTGCTTCGGATGCGGAAAGCCTGGACACCGTGTGGCTGTGTGCCCCGACCTCAACCGCGCACCAGCAGCTGCACAGGGCACACCAAACCGGGGATCTGCTACCCGAGGAAGACTGAACCACATGACCGCTGAGGAAGCTGAAGCTGCACCTGATGCTGTGTACGGTACGTTCCTAGTTCAGGGTAACATGGCTACAGTTCTGTTCGATTCGGGAGCTACATGTTCATACATTTCATCTGCATATGCACGTAAGCATAACATACCTGTAACCCCGAGAGCAAACCCCATCCTAACTAGCTCGCCCTTAGGAACCTTCAGAAGCATTCACATATGTAGGAGAGTGATAATCACAATCGAGGGACTTGACTTTCGAGCTGACCTAACCCTATTACCCTCCAATAGCTTAGATGTCATCTTAGGCATGGACTGGCTAACCAAACACCGGGGAGTGATATCTTGTTCACCTAGATATGTTCAGGTAACCCACCCTTGGGGAATAGCTGTCCGATGTGTACCCCAAACCGAGAGAGTCCAAGCCCTCCTATGTGCCCTGGAGACTAAAGCAGATAGGACAGAGCTGACATTCAGAGATGTGCCAGTAGTCTGTGAATTCAATGACGTATTTCCAGAGGAGTTGCCAGGAATGCCACCAGATAGAGATGTGGAGTTTGTTATAGAGCTGATGCCAGGGACTGCACCGATTGCCAAAAGACCCTACAGAATGTCGGCTGATGAGTTGAAGGAACTCAAGAAGCAGCTGGGAGAATTACTGGAGAAGGGTTTCATTAGGCCAAGTGCTTCGCCCTGGGGATCTCCCGTTTTGTTTGTCAAGAAGAAGGATGGCACGATGAGGATGTGCATTGACTACCGGAACCTGAATGCGGTCACAGTCAAGAACAAGTACCCATTGCCCCGCATCGATGATCTGTTAGATCAACTGAGCAATGCCAAGTACTTCTCAAAGATCGATCTCCGATCAGGGTATCATCAGATGAAGATCAGGGAAGAAGATATCCCGAAGACTGCATTTGTCACTAGATATGGACAATATGAGTGCACAGTAGCCTCATTTGGACTCACTAATGCTCCGGCATACTTCATGAACATGATGAACAAGGTCTTCATGAATGAGTTAGACAAGTTTGTGGTGGTATTCATTGATGATATATTGGTTTATTCAGCTACAAAAGAGGAACATGAACATCATCTGAGGACCGTATTGGAGAGGTTGTCTCGCAACCAGCTATACGCCAAATTCTCCAAGTGCGAATTCTGGCTTGAGGAAGTTGCTTTCCTTGGACACGTACTGTCAGGAGAAGGAGTCGCAGTAGACCCAGCCAAAATTGAAGCTGTGAAAGAGTGGGAACAACCCTGTAATGTGTCAGAAATCAGAAGCTTTTTGGGACTTGCAGGATACTATCGCAGATTTATTGAGAACTTCTCCAAGATTGCAAGACCCATGACCAACTTGCTGAAGAAAGAGAACAAGTTTATATGGACTCCTGAATGTGAGAAGAGTTTTCAGACCTTGAAGGAGAAGCTCACTACTACACCTGTACTAGCCCTGCCCGATATTCACAAGGATTTTGTTGTATATTGTGATGCCTCTCGGCAAGGTTTGGGCTGTGTACTAATGCAAGAAGGAAGAGTGATAGCTTATGCCTCAAGACAGTTGAAGGAGCATGAGCAGCGATACCCGACTCATGACCTAGAACTTGCAGCCGTGGTACATGCACTCAAGATTTGGAGACACTATCTGATAAGCAACAAGTGTGACATCTACACTGACCACAAGAGCCTGAAGTACTTCTTCACTCAGGAAGATTTGAATATGAGGCAGCGCAGATGGCTAGAACTCATCAAGGACTATGATCTTGAGATCCATTATCACCCAGGAAAGGCTAATGTTGTCGCTGATGCACTTAGCCGCAAAAGCTACTGCCATACCCTCATCCCCAACTCTATGCCACCTGAGCTTAGGAGAGAGTTCGACGCATTCCAGCTCGAGGTAGTCTCCTATGGCATGCTAAATGAGCTTCGCGTCGAGTACAATCTCACCTCACGAATCCGTGAAGCACAAAAGAACTGTCCTGAGATAGACTATATCCGTGGTTTGATGAAGCTGGGAAGAGGCCCTGAATACCGAGAAGATGAGCAGGGAACTGTATGGTACAAAGATAGAATCTGTGTACCGACGGATTCAGCGATACGAGAAGAGATTCTGTCAGAAGGGCATGACTCCAAATATTGCATTCACCCAGGGTCAGCCAAGATGTACGATGATCTGAGGAAGCACTTCTGGTGGGAGAATATGAAGACAGACATTGCAGGGCATGTAGCCCGATGTGATACATGCAATAGAATCAAGGCCGAACATCAGAGACCAGCAGGGTTGCTACAACCAGTTGAGATACCAGAATGGAAGTGGGAGTGCATATCCATGGACTTCATAATAGGACTGCCCCGATCCGAGCATGGATATGATTCTATATGGGTAATAGTGGACCGTCTAACCAAAGTTGCACATTTTATACCGGTCAAAAGGAAATATAGAGTCGAAAAGCTAGCAGATCTGTACGTATCAAACATTTTGAAGTTACATGGGGCGCCTCTGAGTATTATATCTGACCGAGGCTCACAGTTTGTATCACAGTTCTGGAAATCCTTGCACAAGTCCATCGGGACCAAGCTCGACTATAGCACAGCATACCACCCGCAAACAGACGGGCAAACAGAAAGAGTGAACCAGATTCTCGAGGACATGTTACGTGCTTGCGTATTGAGGTACAAGGAAGGATGGGAGAGCTGTCTACCCCACGCCGAGTTCTCATACAACAACAGCTATCAAACAAGCCTCAAGATGTCACCGTTTGAAGCATTGTATGGGAGACCCTGTAGGACCCCACTAATGTGGTCAGAACCAGGTGAGAGGACATTCTTCGGTCCTGCTAAGATTGTGGAAGCAGAAGAAGGTGTTGCCCAAGTAAGAGAGAATTTGAGGATTGCACAGAGTAGGCAAAAGAGCTATGCAGATAGAAGACGTAGAAAGCTTGAGTTCGAGGTTGGGGATTATGTCTACCTCAAGGTATCTCCACTTCGTGGCACTGTCAGATTCCACGTGAAGGGGAAATTGGCACCAAGATATGTTGGGCCATACAAGATCTGAAAAAGGGTTGGAAAGCTTGCTTACAAGCTAGAACTACCGGACGAATTATCTGGAGTACACCCCGTGTTCCATGTCTCGCAATTAAGGAAGTGTTTGAAGCTTCCCGAGGAGCAAGTTCCTACGGATGCATTGGACCTGCAAGACACACTTGAATACAAGGAACATCCGATCAAGATCTTGGCACGGGACACCAAAGAGACGCGAAACAAAACCATTCCGATGTGCAAGGTACAGTGGAGCAATCACACTGAAAGGGAAGCTACGTGGGAGAAAGAATCGGACTTGCGGATTATGTTTCCTTACCTCTTCGATGGGTACGTTATCCCTGAATCTCGAGGTCGAGATCCTAATGAGGGGGGAGGACTGTAACAACCCTAAAAATCCACACAATCTAAAAATCCCAACCAATTAAAATTTTTCATTTATTTATTGAGAAAACCCATTTTTCTTGTGCAAGCATATAGGTTTCATTATGAAATTGGTAAATAAAGGAGTGTAGTTTGCATTTTAATTCCAATCACATAGAATAATAACTTATGCATCACATTTGGGATTTATTGCAATTTATGTTTGTATTTACTCAATAAATTAAAATGGGCAATATATGTATATATACACTAAACTGAAAACAGAAAAGGAGAAAGAGAGTTCGGCCAGCCAGTCAGCCCGAGCCAGCCCGACCTTCCTCTCCTCATCTCACCGCGCGTGGCCCACGTCGCGGCTCGGCAGCGCACGCGCGCGACCGGCACACACGCGCTCGCGCTCGCGCTCGCTGCCAACCCGGCCCCGCCTGTCAGCCGCTCTCGTCCCCCACTGTTCTTCTTCCTCACGAAGGCAACGCGCCTGCCGGGGGTGTCGCGCGAATGGCGTGACCCCGGTCCCACAGCCGACCGCATGGCAGAGCCCTGACCCCGCTGTCCCCCTCCTGTCCCCTCCTTTCTTGGCCGCCAAGCGAACCCGCGCCATCCGGAGCCCTAGATCCACTCGAGCCACGGCCCTTCGATCGGCCGAGCGCAATCGGGACCGTTCGCCATTGGAGACTGGCCAAGCTCGCCTATAAATTGGAGCACCCCGAAGCCCTACCCTCATTTCCCCTCGCCGCCACCGCAGCACAGACCGGCACACCGCACCAAGCCGAGAGAGAGAGCATAGGAGAAGGGCGGAGCAGGGGAGAAGAAGCTGCCGGAGCGCCGCCGCCGCGGAGCACGCCGGAGCCGGACACGGAGGAGAAGCCGAGCTGCGGACGAGGAGCGGCACGGCACTGCGATCGCTCTGCACGGCTCCGACTCGCCACTGCACCGCCATCCTAGCTTCACCGACACCACGGTGAGCCATCGCACGCCATGTCCGAACCTTGCCCTGCTTTTTGCCATGGCGTTCCACCCTCGGGACGCGCCGGCACGAGCCTATACCGGCTCGGGAAGATCACCTACACCATGCACTCACTCGACCAGCCAAAACCCCCGGACTACAAGCTTGCTAGACCGAGAACGCAGCACGACGCGTTCTCGGCGGAGCGCGCTCACCACCGACGCGTTCCGACGCCGAATCACCCGTTCCGAGCAATCCGACTAGCACCCGTACAGGTTAGAACGTCGTGGAGCACCGCCACGACCCCCTTGAGCTAGCTACGCGGATCTAAGCGCTAGAGGAAGCCTGAATCGCCTTGGCCGCGTGCGCCGTGACCTTACCGGAGCGCCGCCGCGAGCCGTAGCCAAAAGAAGGTCATGCCATGGCTAAGTTCGCCACCAGAGTGCTGTATGCCTCTCTGGCCTCACCAATTTGACAAGACCACATTCGATTGAACCAATACTTGGTCGTAGCCGCGATGCCGCTTTCCGCCGTCGTCGGCGACACGCCGCCGCCACAACCGAGCACCTTGGAAAGCTCGGTAGCCAAAAATTGGTAGTTGGTATACCATCGCTTTGGACCCTGGACGCGTATACATCTCCTAGAAGACCTCCTTAGCCCCGCCGGAACCTCACCGTCACGACGACATCGCCGCCGACAGGTTCCGCCTCGCCTAAATCCGTTCCGAGTACCCCCGGACGCCTCGCGCTGCGAAGAAAGGCCGCCGAGGTTCGCCAAGTCTGCCTCGGCACCGCCGCTAGATAGCCGAGCCCTGTCTTGCCGAAATATGGCCATCGCCGCCCTGTCACCGACCGCCACACCGGAGAGACACCGCCGCCTTGAACAGACGCCCTGGAACCCTGCTAGCACCGAATTTCCGATTCGCCCGAGCCTCCCCAGGAGAGCTCGGGAGAGCAGCCCCTTCGGCGCCCAAATTTCCGATTCGCCCGAGCCTCCGCGGGAGACCTCGGGCGAACGGCACCCTCGGGCGCACCAAATGTCCGATTCGCCCGAACCTCCGCGGGAGACCTCGGGAGAACGGCACCCTCGGGCGCACCAAATCTCCGATTCGCCCGAGCCTCCCCGGGAGAGCTCGGGAGAGCGGCACCCTCGGCGCCCCGAATCTCCGATTCGCCCGAGCCCCGCCGAGCTAAACCGAGCTACACCGAGCTCCGCCGAGATACCCCCAACCACAGCCGAGCTACCCCCGACCACCGCCGAGCTCCGCCGAGATACCCCCAACCACAGCCGAGCTACCACCGACCACCGCCGAGCCACGCCGAGCTACGCCAACTCCGGCAACTCTCTGGGAACCAGCATCGAACACCTGGACGACCATCGGGTCTGTGTTCTGTTGAGGCGCCACATGCCGCACTACTGGACCCGCGCGCCACATCCCGAGCTGCCCCTGATTAACCGACCAGTTTTCCCATTTTCAGAAAATAGGATAATCTTTGGAAATTCATAACTTATTCATACGATGACCAAAAATTGTGCACCATATATCAAAATTCTCAGGAAAATGAGATCTACAATCTAAGACTATGTTTGTGTGCATTTGGCTCTTTGTTTTATTGGATATTTCTGAAATACTCTATAGGAGTCGCTGACGCGACTATTTCGTGTTCGATTTCAGAGCCGGAGGAGGATCTGACTAAGGAAGACGACCACGAGTACTTCCAAGAGCTAGGAGACGACTACGAAGGTGCCACGTCCCACCAAATCCTTAGATCCTATTACGCATTGCAAATGACATTGTTGCTATTGCTTTATGATTATGTATGGATTGGTTGCACGGTAGTATATTTGAATTCCCTGCCTTGATAAGACTTTACCCTGCTATCCGCTGTTAGGTTAGCTGCTGCTTATTTTACTGTTACTCTTCCACTACTTACTACTTGCTATATGCTATGTGGTGGAATTGGGACGGTGTATATCTGATTATAACTACTGGGAGAGAGTGCTGCGTGCGTCTTGGGTGCGTGGAAAGGGTTGATGTCGACCAAGTGGGATGTGAGACGAGCCCATGGGGCAAGTCGTGCCGGGGGTGCAACCTGGGCATCCCCAAGCGAGATACCTGTGGCGGGTAAAGTTGTTGAGGAGGTTCCGGGTGGGATAGCCTTGGTGGTTTGAAGCCCGTGAACGGAGGTGCTGTGATGGCACGGGGAGAGTATCCCCTAAGTGGAGATGCCTGCTTGGTCAAACCTAGGATGGACTAGTTTCAGGTTCATGGGAATCCTTTTCTACTCACTCGCTTCTGATGGGCGGGAGACGGCTGGACTACTTGGTAGGACGGTGCCACTACTGCTAGGTTGAAAGGTGATAAGGGTGGGCGGAGACGGTCGATGGGTTCCCGTTCCGTCCTAGATGCACAGTACCACTGGATGGGCCCGGTACTGTGTCTCCCAGTCTCAGCATAACGGTGTAGGATCCGGAATATCCCAGGGCTGAGTGGTAGGGTGGCATCGACCTAGGCAAGCAAGCACCCGGAATTCTGCCTAGGTGTTTGCGCAACACCTATGATGGCTAATCTTGTGAGTAGTGAAACCTCTGCAGAGTGTATGGTTGATCGATCGATACATATGCCAACCTGTTGGCTATGGACCTTTCCTGTGAAGCTTCTACTAGTGTAGTGAGTGTTCTCTTCTCCCCCTGGATGACATTTTTCCGGCAGTGTACCTGTTGTGGTAGTGTGCCGCTGAGATAGGCCCGAGAGGGAGTTGGGCCTGTCGAATGAGAGTGAGGTGTGGGTAAGTGAGGTGTGGTGATGGGAAAAGGGATGATGGTGTTAACTGGTGATAAAACTTGACTAATTAAAACATTGATTACAGCTGCATAGGAAAACCTCAGCCTATAGGTCTGCTTGTATAGCCTTGCATCCACTTTCCACAAAGCAAATGCTGCATAGGTGGGCTCCGTGGCCAGTACAAATCGTACTGATAAATTTGCTGTCAGGTGACGAGAATGAGTACGACTTCGAGGGAGATGATGACGAGGAATAGGGTCGCGTGCTACACTCAAGTTGGCCGTGAAGGATGAATCGCTTCCGCATCTTCTAAAGCTTCTCTGATTGTTGATTCCGCCAGTGTGGCGATGTAATAAATGTTTATGTAAGACTTGTTTACCGTTGTATGGATCCTGGTGGCAACTGAGATATGGGTAATTTCATGGATTGTGCCAAGCAATCTATTGAATTACAATTCGAGCCTGTGGATTTCCCTTCGTGGAAATCGAGGTCGTTTCAGAAATTGACAAGTCCTGGATGTACTCATTCGATTGATTCTACAACCACCATAATCCGAATCGGAATAGCCAATCAAATCGAATGTGGAGCCCTTAGGATACCACAATCCAAAATTAGGAGTGAGAACTAAATATCGAAATATTCTTTTAACCTGCCATCAAATGACATTCTTTTGGATTAGCTTGATATCTTGCACACATTCCTACACTAAGCATTAAGTCGGGCCTAGAGGCACAAAGGTAGAGAAGAGATCCAATCATGGAGCGATATACCTTTTGATCGACGTCCTTACCATCCTTTAGTAAATCATTGTGGATGGTTGTTGGCATTGGAGTCATGATGGCCTTGGCTTTGTCCATGCCAAACTTCTTCAACATGTCGTTGGTGTACTTGATTTGGCTAATGAACGTGCCATCCTTGAGTTGCTTGATTTGAAAACCAGGAAAGTAGTTTAACTCGCCCATCATAGACATTTCAAACCTCTTTGTCATAATCCTACTAAATTCATCGCAAAATGCCACATTAGTACTACCAAATATTATGTCATCGACATATATTTGGCAAACAAAAATATCATTCTTAACTTTGCGAGTAAAGAGAGTGGGATCGGCCTTTCCTATCTCAAACCCTTGTTTGAGAAGGAAGTCCTTAAGACAATCATACCAAGCTCTAGGGGCTTGCTTGAGCCCATAGAGTGCCTTATCGAGTTTGTAGACGTGGTTGGGAAATTTAGGGTCTTCAAAGCCTGGTGGTTGCTCAACATACACCACTTCGGATAGGGGGCCGTTGAGGAATGCACTTTTTACGTCCATTTGAAATAGCTTGAAATCATGGTAAGTAGCAAAGGCAAGTAATATACGAATTGATTCAAGCCTAGCTACGGGTGCATAAGTTTCACCAAAATCCAAACCTTCGATTTGGGTGAATCCTTGAGCTACCAACCGTGCCTTATTTCTTGTCACGGCACCAAACTCGTCTTGTTTGTTGCGGAAGACCCATTTGGTTCCTATCACATTTTGCTTGGGTCTTTCCACCAAGGACCAGACTTCATTCCGTTTAAAGTTGTTTAGTTCTTCTTGCATGGCCATCACCCAATCCATGTCCTTAAGTGCTTCTTTCACTGTCATGGGTTCAAAAGAGGAGACAAACGAGTAATGTTCACAAAAAGAAGCTAATCGTGAGCGAGTGACGACTCCCCTTTGAATGCTTCCCAGTATGTTATCAACGGGATGATCCCGTTGAATGCTATGATGCACTCTTGGATGTGGCACTAGTGATCTTCTTTGCAATGGACCATCATCATCATGATCTTGATCAATTGTTGCACTATCTTCTCTTGTTTCTTGATCATCTTGTTGATCTTCTACTTGTACTTGGTCTTGATCATTCCCTTGATGTTGATCATGAGCTTGATGTGTATTCCCATCACTCGGAGTAGTAGGTGCGGAAGCTTCACCACATGTATTTTCATGCACATGATAAATAGTTGAGTCAAGAGGGGAATACATAATTGAATCTTCTTCTTCATCTTGTGTCTCCTTAGGCCTTACATCACCGATGGCAAGCTTCTTGATTGCTTCACTTGGAGGAACATCTTTACCTACAAGCTCATCATTGACTTGCTCCTTTTGAGAGCCATCGGATTCATCAAAGGACACGTCTACCGTTAGTTCAATATTGCCGGTGACATTATTGAACACACGATATCCATGTTCGTTAGTACCATAACCAAGTAGAAAACCTTCATGTACCTTTGGTGCAAACTTTGAGCTTTTGGTTCTCTTATTAAGTATGAAACACTTGCAACCAAAAACTCTAAAATAGTGCACCTTAGGTTTGTTACCGGTTAGAAGCTCATATGGAGTCTTGTTCCGAAGCTTGTGAAGATATAGGCGGTTGATGGCATGACAAGCGGTGTTAACCGCCTCCGCCCAATAATTGCGTGGAGTCTTGTACTCATCCAACATTGATCTTGCGGCTTCAATGAGAGTTCGATTCTTTCTCTCCACTACACCATTTTGTTGTGGAGTGTATGGAACCAAGAACTCATGCTTGATGCCTTCTTCATCTAGATAGGCTTCAATGTTGGTGTTCCTAAACCCTGTTCCATTGTCACTTCTAACTCTCTTGATCTTCACCTCAAACTCATTTTGTGCTCTTCTTGCAAACTTCTTGAAGATGCCTTGTGTTTCACTTTTATCTACCATAAAGAACACCCAAGTGAAACGAGAATAATCATCAATAATTACTAATCCATATTTGTTACCGCCAATGCTTTGGTAAGCGACGGGTCCAAATAGGTCCATGTGAAGTAGCTCCAATGGTCTTGTGGTTGATACAACATTCTTGATTGGATGCTTTGCTCCTACTTGCTTTCCGGCTTGGCATGCACTACAAATTCTATCTTTCTCAAATGAAACATTTGTTAGTCCAAGGATGTGCTCGCCTCTTTGAAGTTGGGCCAAGTTCCTCATCCCAACATGTGCTAGCCGGCGATGCCAAAGCCAACCCATGCTAGATTTTGCCATTAAACAAGTCTCAGGCTCAACCTTATTAGTTGTGAAATCAACTAGATAAAGTTTGCCTTTCAAACGACCCGTAAATGCAATAGAGGAATCCCTTCTTCTATAGACGGTCACACCCTTATCCGTGAAGAGACAATCGTAACCCATTTCACAAAGTTGAGAAACGGATAACAAATTGCAACTTAACGAATGCACAAGTAAAACATTCGAAATAGAATTTTCGGTTGAGATAGCAATTTTACCCAAACCGAGCACTTCTCCTTTACCATTGTCGCCAAACACAATGTTTTCACATGAATCATGATTTGGTTGAAATGAGGTGAACATGTTCTTTGCTCCGGTCATATGATTTGTGCATCCACTATCCAACACCCAACTTGTTCCACCGGAGGCATATTCCTACAAAAATAAATCAAGTTCTTGTTTTAGATACCCAAATGGATTTGGGTCCTAGAGGGTTAGTAACATAAGTTTTGGGCACCCAAACACTCCTCATGATTTCCCTCTTGTTGAGTACACCAACATACTTCACAACTATCATGCCATCTTTACCCCAACAACACATGTAATCACTAGCATAGGTTCGTGAGATGGGCACTTGTTGCTTGAGTTGTTCCACTTGCATCTTTTTGTTGGACTTGTCATTTGCAAGCGGAGTAGATGGACTTGTGACCTTGTTTGCCTTGTTTATGAGCTCAAAGAGAGGAACTCCCTTGTTGAACCTCACACAAGGCACTCCATTGATCATGTTTCTTCCATTGGCTTTGCCATCATACTTACTAAAATCAACTCCTTCCTTGACGGATGGATGCCTTACGAACTTGAGAGTGAGCCTTGGTTGTTGGTCTTTGCACTTGCAGCCATTTCTCAATATCATGTTTAACCTATGAATCTCCTTGTCCTTCTTTGCTATTTCAACAAGGTTAGTTGCATATGCATTTATATCAACATTTTGACATCTTTTACAACTTTTACTTGTTGATGTGCTAGAGTCATCGGAAACCTTGGAAGAGGTTGAGGGGCTATTGCAAAGAGCATTATAGCTTAGCTCAAGTTTTTGATACTTTTCTTGTAAGCTTGTGAGGCTTTCTTGAGCTATGCTATACTTGTTTTTTACACTAGCAATTAAGTCATTGGCCGTGGTACACTCCTTTGTCAACCTCTTAATAGAGTCATTGGCTAAGGATAGTTCCACGGTCAATTTCTCAACTTTCAACCTTTCTTCGGTTAGAGAAGCTTCAAGTGCATGATTCTTTTCTCTTTCTTGCGAAATCAAATCACCTTGTATTTCAAGACTTTCATTCCGACTTTCTAGTTTCATTAGCAATTTGATTATTTTGTTGCCTCCTTTCTTACCAAATTTTATTATCAAATTCCTTTTATATTCATTCATCTCATCATTTTCATTATCACTATATTCATCACTAGAGCATGTAGGAGAGTTGTGTGGTACCTTCTCCCCCTTAGCCATAAGGCAAGTTGGAGTGACGTTATCGTCGTCGGAGAGGTTGATGAAGAGCTTGGATGAAGATGAGTTGTTGGTGAAGAAGCTTGGAGAAGATGTCTTGTGAATAGCAATGTTTGCGGCACCCTTGTCCTTGTCCTTCCCTTTGGTCTTCTCATCATCACTTGACTCATCACTAGAATACCATTCTTCACCAATGTGTGCTTCACCTCTTTTCTTCCTTCTATTCTTCTTGTCATCATCTTTGTTGGACTTGTTCTTCTCTTTGTTTTGCGGACAATCGGCAATGAAATGATCATGGGCACCACACTTGTAGCAAACTCTTTTCTTGTTTCTTTTACTTCCATCACCATAGCTCTTCCTTGACATCCTTCTTCTCATGAATCTTTTGAAGTTCTTGACAAGGAGTGCGGCTTCATCATCGGAATCATCATCTTCTTCACTTGAGCTATCATCATTGTACTTCTTTCTTCTTTCTTGAGTTGATGCATGTTCATGATTTGCCTTGAGAGCCACACATTTCTTGTTGCTTGTTTCTTGTGATTGATCTTCAATAGCTTCATCATCAAGGACCTCATGGTGCTTTATTTTTGCTAGCATCTCATGTGGTGTCATCTTCTCATAGTTTGGCCTTTCCATGATGATTGCTGCAAGTGTCTTGTTCTTGACCATATATGCTCTCAACAACTTTCTTGCCGCCGAGTTGTCATCCCACTTTTCATCACCTAGTGCTCTTATCTTGTTGATCAAGGTCATGTATCTATCAAACATTTGTTGAGTGGTCTCTCCGCTCTTGATAGAGAAATTTTCAATCTTCCCATGTAGTAACTCAATGTTGCACTTTCTCACACTTTCATCACCTTCATATGATACTCTAAGTGTATCCTAAATCATCTTGGCATTTTCAATTCCATGCACTTTGTTGCTTTCTTCGGGCTTGAGGCGTGAGAAAATCAATGATGCGGCTTGAGCATTAAGATGGAAATCATGTACATCTTGAGGAGTGATTTCACCATCTACTTCTGGAGGTTGATTGCCAATACTCACTATCTCCCAACACCTTGCCGCAATGAGATGCATCTTCATCTTGTGTGCCCAATCATTGTAGTTGATCCCATCAAACGGCGGTGGCTTCCCAAGGTTGATGTGTGGCATTTGATTCACATTGGTCTTGTTCAATAGATTATGGTCAAAGGATGTGGCGGTGAACCCTCTTGGTGTCTTGTCACCTTCTTGATCTTTCTCTTCTTCATTTGCACCACCTTTTGAGTTTGATGTACTAGGTTGCTTCTCATTCCTGTTGCTCAAGGCTACCTTCAAGCTCTCAATCTCTTCTCTCATCTTGCTCATTTGCTCTTCAAAGTGCTTGGCTTGATTTTCCAACAATTTTTCTGCTATCTTCTCGGCGAATTGGGTCATTTGAGCTTCACTTATCTCCGACATTGTGTTCCCTCACGCGGTGAAGCTCTAACACGAGGGTTAGGCTCCGATACCAATTGAAAGGATCTACAATGCCTAGAGGGGGTGAATAGGCGTAGTATAAAAACTGAAACTCAAACTCAATTGAAATGTGAGAACAGAGACCGGTACTACCGGGATTGGACCGGTACTACCGATACCTGTCGGTAGTACCGATGCAATCTGTCGGTACTACCGGTCAAGAACAGATAGCTACGAAACCAAGATTAACTACACAGTAAGTTTAGATCTATGCTATACCAAACCACCCAAGTTTATGTAGAGTCCCTTGCAACCTTCACCCTAATTTGAATCACCACCAAATCGTAGATCGGGCCTCCAAACCTAAGAACAAGGTAGAGAGAGAAAGAGCACGGTCGAAGCCGTGACACCACAAGTAGACACAACAACAAAGAGAGCAAGGGACAAGTTATTTATCCCGAGGTTCGGTCAATCACAAAGGAAGGCCTACTCCTCGTTGTCGAGGTGACCACAAAGGTCGGAGTCTATTTCACCTCCTTTCCTCACTCAAGGTTACCACAAAGGTCACTTGAGTTTCTTCACTAGAATCTTGGGGTGATACAAACACTCCGGGGAGCCCTCACAAATGGATCAAACCGGGCTCTCCCGAAGAACGCCTAGCCGCCTAGGGTTCCAAGAACCCAAGAGTAACAAATGCAAACCAAAGCCGGCTAGAGGGAGGAATCAAGTGCTCAAGCAATGGATTTAAGTTTTCCTCACTCGAATATCACTTCTCAACTTGAAACTTGCAATGGTTTGAGCTAGGAGCAATGAATGTGTGTGAGAGAGAGAGTAGGAGAGCAAGAGAGAGCTGTTGTCTCGGGTTGGTAGGCAACAAATGAAGTGGGTAACGTTCTAAAGAAGAGGGAAGAAGTATTTATACTTCCTCCGTCTGGGAGTTATCGGTACTACCGATTCCCACCGGTAGTACCGATGCTACCTTAGCAGATCGAACGTTAAAAGCCTGACACACGCACTGCACGAGGCCCCAACGGTAGAAAAGTTTGTCAGTCAAGTTGACTTGACCGGTACTACCGGTGGTACACCGGTACTACCGATACAACAGTAAACCTACTACCGAAGTACAGTCGTTACTACCAATCCAGACCCTGAGTAACTGCTTGGACACTAAGTCCTACCGGTACTACCGGTCCAGGACCGGTACTACCGCTCTGGCACCGGTACTACCGGATTAAAATCCTGTACTACCGAAATATATTTACTGAAACCCGAGAGCAGCGAGTTGGCTAGGAGGAGATTCGGCGCTAAGTCCTACCGGTACTACCGATGCAGAGTCGGTACTACCGGTGCAACATTGGTACTACCGGATTAAAATCCGGTACTACCGGAATAAACTTTTCTGGAACCCGAGAGCAAGCAGTTCGCTGGAGAGGATCCTGCTCTAAGTCCTACCGGTACTACCGGTCCAAGACCGGTACTACCGCTCTCCAGGGGCAGAACAGGATAGGGCAGGGCACAAGTGTGTGAAGGTGTCTCTCAAGCATGTTTTTTAAGTCAATGTTTGAGCATTTTAAACCTTCTACTAGTCAACTAGCTATGCATCCCTCTTGATAGTGTGGTAGTCCTATACTCAATAAAAGATAAAACTTCCTAAACTATGAGTAAAGATCACCAAGTAACTCGGTCAAGTTGGAGGGGTGCTGTTTCACCGAATATTTCAATTTGCTCATTCATATGAACTAACACCTGCACATAATCTTGATAAAACCGTTAGTCCCTAATTATATTGTCATTAATCACCAAAATCCCACATAGGGGGCGAATGCACTTATAGGGTACACGCTACTCTCGCCATCTCTCCACTCCCAGTGCGTGATTGTCGGTTCCAGTAGTAGAGCCACCGGAGTCAGAGGCTTCCCATAGTATGTGGCCAGTTACAAAGTCCTGATCACAGCAGGCCTGACAACGAACGATCCCTGATATTTTTCCGTTAGAAACCATGCATTGGGACTCTAACCCAAGTACACTGGTAACTACCCGGTTTTCACATCCCTTTCCGATGGCGAGGATCGTTGGGACTCTAACCCAAACAGATGGTCGACCAAACAGAAAAACCCATCCCCGTGGATGACAATGAACTAGCTAGGAACACTTCCAACCAACAAGGACATAACCATTCCCATAAAGTGATTCATTTGATTTGTATCATCACAGTTCAAAATAGCATTTTTGCAAATCTAATCATTAAGCATGACTAAGCATTTTTCAATACTTTGATTAAATCAGGTTCTCAGTTATTGATAAGGTGTCAAGGATGGTAATGCATCAATTGGTTGTCAATCAACTCCTATTAACCTAATGCAATAGATTAACTCAAGTGATAAACATTTTAAAATAGCAAGGAGGGGCGAATGCAACGGGGCTTGCCTTGGATTGCAAAAAGAGTCGGGTCGGGGTCGGTGCCACAAATATCAAATCCTGGCACAAACTCAGCAACGGGCTCCTCAACTGTCACCTCCGGCTTCACCTCAGTATTCTCGGTCACTACACGTGTGCAATAATGAATGCATGATTACGATGCAACATGAAATGACAGATCAGATTCAATAATAAATGATACAGACTTGATCATAACAGTCGGTGCTAGTTTTAGTTGGGGCTAACACCGGCTAGTAAATATGCGTTTCGCGGTTGATGCTACGGATGGTGTGCAAAGGCAAACACAGAGATTATACTAGTTTAGGCCAAGCAAGCCCTACGTCCAGTAGGGAGGAGAGTCGTGTTGTCTTGCACCGAAGTGCTTGTAGTAGGGGGTTACAAGCTAGGCGAGAGAGGGAAGTGTTCTCAGGTCTCTTCTGAGTGTCTAAGTGTGTGCAAGTCGTTTGCTGGGAGTGTGTATGTACGGGTGAGAACTTAGAACTTTTCTTTGTCTCTCTAAAGCTGGCCTCTGCTCTCCCTTTTATAGCCGCAAAGAAGAGGCAAGGGCAGCGCTTACAATGATGTTACAGCGACGAGTTGCTGTTCCCCGTTTGACTATGGTCAGCAACGGTCACTTCCCCGCGTCTCCGGGGTATGGCCGTAGTGGTTCGCATGATCTTGGTGAGTTCCAAGGCGGGAACAGTCGTCGGATTACGTCATGTCGTCAGCTACGGTCTTTTCTCCGCGTCTCCGAGATATGGCCGTAGTGGTTCGCACGATCTTGGTGAGTTCCAAGGCGGCAACAGTCGTCGGATTACGGCGTGCCGTCGGGTCACACCTGACGGCTGTCCTTCCAAACGATGTGACAAGAGGGTGAGTCGTCTCGGGGCGTTGTCTCCCGAGGCTCGGGACTCCTGAAGGCGTGATGGGATGGAGCAGGGTGATATCTTCCCTGGTCATATTTTCGGCCTTTGAACAGTAGTTCCCGAGGGTTAGGTGGGCCCGAATGGAAGGCATGCTCGTCCTTTCGAGTGGATAGTGCAGTAGGCGCCTTTCCCGTTCTTACATAGCCCGTCATCAGGCGCTCGAACTATCGCAGTCGTAGTGGGTAGACCCCAGTGGAAAACGGGGCGGCGCACCGTAGACCATACCGTGGAGAGGACGGCCGTAGTGGGCCTATCAAATCCGCTGCCAGGGAAATCCTGACAGGTGGTATGGCCGTCAGGGGCGTGCGAAGCACAGTCACGTCGAGAATCTCGCCTGACAGGACAGTGCTTGTAAAGTGGTCAGAGAGGTCTCTTGTGGTCCAAAATTGCTCTGCTGACATTACCGGCGCCTTAGATGCCTTTGTGAGATTGCACTCGAGGGGAATGGGGAAGCTCGGGCGAATCGGAGAATGGGCGCTGAGGGTGCTGCTCTCTCGAGCTCTCCTAGGGAGGCTCGGGCGAATCGGAGATTTGGGCACCGAGGGTGCCGCTCTTCCGAGCTCTCCCGGGGAGGCACGGGCGAATCGGAGAATAGGCGCCGAGGGTGCCGCTCTCCCGAGCTCTCCCGGGGAGGCTCGGGCGAATCAGGAGAATTGGCGCCGAGGGTGCCGTTCTCCCGAGGGTTGGCTGTCATTGGTGCAATGACGTCATGGGCCTCTGTAGACGCGGCCTTCGTGGGCTTCGGGCGCGGCCTTCGTGGGCTTCCACTGGCCTTACTTGGGCCAGGCCGTGTTGGGAATGAGCGTTTTTGCATCGAAGTTGGGTACCCCTAACTTTGGTACCCGACAGTAGCCCCCGAGCCTGTGGCGGAGTGAAGGCACTCCTCCACAGGTTCACGCTGGTTCTTCCTATCAAAAAAGATAAAGTGTGGGTTGTTTTTTCCGGTGGGCGCGCGCGAGCGCACCCGTCGGGTGTAGCCCCCGAGGCTTTAGATGGATGATATATCCCTTCAAAAGCTTAGAATCGTGTTTGTTAGTCCTTGGGTGTTTTTCGATTTATTTAGGTGGGTTGTTTCCTTGGAAGCGGAGCCCCCGAGCCTCCCATCGTGTTGGGAGGTCGTTCGGTGGTCTTTCCAAGGTGCAGGGCAAGTTCCCGAGCCTCCGTTTTTGTATCGGAGATCGGTCGGGTTCTTCCCTGTCTTTTTTAATTCGACCTTCACGCTCTTTTTTTGGGAAGAGGAAGGTTTGGTCCTGCTCGACTTCCCCGCTGGGGCACGAGTCGGCATTTCCGGTGAGCTACGAACGGGTTGGTCCAAGTGGAGGTCCGTGCCCCATTCGTTAGGGGTCGGCTAGCGGCCTGAGCACACTCCAAATGTTTCCCGAGGGTCGGTTAGTGGATGTCGGGTCCCTTCGATGGGCCTGATGGCCTGATGCCTCCCACGGAGGGATTCCACGTAACCGACACACTACTGGGACTTGGACACAGCATGGGATGTCCCTTGTGACGTTTCGGGTGTCGGGATACTGGCCGTTTTCGTGAACCATCCACTAGCTGTCCCTAACTCGGTTTCCCTGGGGCGACTGTTCGAGCCATGGAGGGCCAGTCTTCGATCCCCTGGGAATGTAACGGGCGCCCGAGCCCGGGGTTCTTTCGTTGGGAAGGAGAAAATGTTGGCGGAATCGAGGTGCGCAGTTGTAATGAGACGCGAAGCCTGACGGACGCGATGGTTCGGCTCAGTCGAGCCGGTTTGCGTGCACGGCGATGGCAGCGGCGTGGGGATCGTGGCGGGCCCCGCGCAGTTAATGCGGCGGATCCTCCGCATCCACCCACGATCCGCCGACGGTGTTTATAAGAAAAACTTACGGTTTTTTCTTTCTACCCTAGCCATTCGCTCGCAAGACCGTTCGCTTTCTTACCTTCATCGCCTGCTCTCTCGCCTTCGTTGCCTGCTCGAGAGAGATTGTTGCCGCGGCCGTCGTTCTTCCCGCAGCCCTCCCCCTCGCTTGCCATGGATTCCTCCTCCGCAGCTGTCGACGCCGCCGCCGATGTCGCCGCCACCGACGCTGCCACGGCCGCCGCCGGCGTCCTCAGGCTGGAGCTTTGGCCGAGGAGCACTGTGATGGAGGCGCAGCTGGAGCGCCTCGTTATTCTGGGGCTGCTGCGTCCTCATACCGACGCACAGCACCCGGAGTGGGCCGTGCCGCCGCGCGACCACGAGGAGCCGAACCCCGGCGAGGGGTACGTGGTGAGCTTCGTTGCTTACCACGAGCATGGACTCGGCGCGCCGCCGAGCCGCTTCTGCCGGGCCATCCTCTTCGAGAACGGGCTGGAGCTCCACAATGTTACCCCGAATTCCATCACACAGGCGTCGATTTTCGCCACCCTGTGTGAAGGCTACTTCGGGGTGCCCCCGCACTGGAACCTGTGGCGCCGCATTTCCCGCGTCGACTGGTACACCAAGTGGGTCGGCGCGAGGAAGCCGCGGGAGATCCAGCGCGCGGGGGGGTGCGGCCTCATGATCTGCTCTTCGTCGTATATCCCCTGTAATGCCTCCTCATCCTACAAAAGGTGGCACAGTGGTTGGTTCTACCTTCGTAACGACAGGGGTCTCTTCCCCAAGTTCACGGGAAGGGCGCTCATGGCTCCCCTTCCCCAATGGGAGTGGGGGTGCCCGTCGAAGGAGTCAAAGCACCTGGACGTGTACTTCGACGCGCTCAAGGAGTTGAACAAAAGGGGCCTTACAGGGGCCGGCGTGGCGGGGAACTTCCACATGCGGACGGTGCTACCTCTGATGGAGCGCCGCCTGGCGCTCCATCAAATGGTAACCGGGTCGCAGCGGGAGGGCACGGCGATGCTGGCCCGTGACCTTGGCGATGCGGAGGTCATGCGCCGCGTCGGCTACATGGTGGGGGGTTATCCCACCTGGGAGGAGGTGAACCGGGTGCCTATGCGTCCCTGCGCGGGCTTCCCGGCGTTGGTAAGTGTCGTTCGTTTGATCGGGCCGCTAGTTTCCCCATCTTCTTCCTAACTTTTCTTCTTCGTTCTTCGTAGGGCCTTTCGAGGACGGGGAAGGCTTCCCTTCTGCCCATCCCGGAGGACAAAGAGCGGCGAACCCAGAACCGCCTCCGGGCCACGGAGGAGAAGGCGAGGAAGGACAAGGTGACCGCCCGGAAGCAGAAGAGGGCGCGGAAGGTGGAGGAGTACTCCTAGCGCCGCCGCCGCCTGAGGGAGGCCGGGGAGCCTGAGGTGGATACCCCAACCGATGACGACGGCGACGACGATGATGAAGAAGAATATGATTTTTCCATTTTTGATTTGACGGAATCTGACCGGCCGCTTGCGGCCACACAGCCCGCGGTGGGCGCTGACGAGCCTGGAAAGGCTCCACTGTCAGCGTCCGCCGGCGGAAGTGCCGGGGTTCGCGATCCGAACCCTCGGGCAAACCTGCCGGAGACCGCGTCCACGGACGCGACTCCTGGCAGGGCGACATCAGGAGGTGGGGCTCCGCCCACCATCAACAGCGTGGTTCGACCGGAGGGGCCGGGGACGGGCTCAGGCCCGGCGCCCGAGATGCCCCGAGGTTCCAGCAGGGGGACCGAGAGTCCCCTGTTTCGGCGGACCCTCCCCGCTGACGCGTCGTTGGTCGGCGCGGTGACCGAAGGCGGGGGGAGTGCTGGGAAGACTCCGCCTGAGCCGGAGCCCACCGGCGCCAAGACACCGGCGCTTGAGCTGGGGCCCTCCCAGGCTCAAGCTTCCCCGCCGAGGGGCGGTGACGTCGGGACGACCCCCGGCGCCCAGGCGGAGCCCTCGTCACTGGGCGACGCTGGCCCGGACGCCAGGTTGGCGCCCACTCCTCCGCCGCCGGCGCAGCCCACACCATCCTTCGTCTCGCCAAGCGTGGGCGCTGCGAAGAAGAAGAGGGTAATTCCGAAAACGAGGTAAGTATCTTTACCTGTAATTCCTTCTAGTGGGGATCCTTTCATGAGCGTTCCTTTCTTCCTTCTCTGCTTCAGAAAACGCTCGGCAACGGACCTCCAGGTGTCGCACCTGAAGGTCCTGAAGGTGCGGGGCCATGACACGGCCGGGGGGAGTGCCCGGTCGGCGGGCGAGGAAGTTCCTGCACCCGCGGGTCCGCTCGTAGCGTCCGAGGCTCCTCCCTCGGGGGAGGCTATCTCGGCGGCAGCCGCCATCGTCGTGCCCGTGATTGACCTGGAGGCGGAGCCAGCGCGGGCTTCCGAAGCCTTGACCGTCGGTTCCCGAGACGCCTCGTGGGCGTCAGCCGATGTCGCCCCCACGGAGCCTGCCGCCATGGGGTCATCGGCCGCGGATGTCAGCGCCGGAGCTCCCCCTACCCGAGAGGAAGGCCCCTAGGCGCTGGCCACGAGGGGACCTCAGCCTCGGGAGCTAACCGCCTCCCGGATCGAGTGGGCGGACCGCATGGACCCTCAGGCGCCGCCCGTCTTCTCGCTCCGGGACGGCCTCGAGGCCCCCAAGTGGGACGCCATTCAGGAGCTCGGGTTTAGCTCGGCGGCGGGGCTCCGCGCGATCGCCGACGTCCTCGAGAAGGACCTCCCGGCTCATCTCCAGGTAAATCTCTGCGTCTTGTAAAATTTTTCTGCATGTGAGCATCGTTCTTACCGTTTTCGCTTCTTCCTTTTTCCAGGACCCCATGCACACCTCCCGGGACAAGTCTCGCTTCCTTCGTGGCGGGCTTGAGCTCTGGAAGCAGCTCGATCTCAAAGGGAAAGCCCTCGCCCACTCCCAGGCCGAGCTCGCCACCGCGACCTCTAAGCTTGCCGAAGTTAGTGTCGATAACACTATCCTGAAGGGGGAGGTCGCGGAGGCGCAGGGCCGAGCTGCTGCCTCGGCGACGTGAGTGCAGGAGTTGGAGAGCGCCCTGGCCGCGATGAAGAGGGAGCGCGACGCCGCCCGAGAGCTCACCGCCGAGAAGATTTCGGCCATTGAGGCCTTGGCTCTCGACCTGGATGAGACTCGGGACGCGTTGCGCCTGGCGCTCGCCGCGGCAGACTTGGCCGGGAAGGAGGCACGGAAGGCTCGGGAAGAGGCTAACCGTAAGCGCGGCGTTGTATTTTTTCCATTCTGCTCGTCTCGGTTGCTCGCTGTATTTTTATTCATCTTCGTGCTTTGTTCTCTCAGTTCTGCAGGGGTCTTACGATGGCGAGGTGGCCGAACACATGGACCTGCAGAAGGTCGCGCGGGCGCTGTGTGACTCCGTCGGCACCGGTGGAGAACCTTCCGGGATGTCACTCCGGAGCCGACTGGAGGCACTCCACGGCAGCATGAGCGGCCGCGTCAAGGAGGCCCTTCTGACGGGTGTCCAAAAGACACTGGCGGTCGTGAAGTCCCACTACGGGAATTTTGACGCCGGCCCTGTCAGCGAGGGCTTCCTTGAAGCCGACAACGCCGAGCTCCTGGCGCTGGAGGATTCGATGAAGGAGCCAGGAGAAGCGCTGGCGGGCCTCTTCCAAGCCGAGGTCGAGCTCCCTCCCCTGAACCTGCCGTGAAGAAGAAGCGGGCCATAGTGCCCTTGTAAAAAGTAACCTTTCGTGAGTGGCTTGAGGGGAAACAAACAATATGGCCCTTCGTGGCCTCAATATTTATGTAAATATTTGCTGAATGTTTGTTTCGCTTTGTTTCGTGCTTTTTTTCTTAGGCGTTTTTTCTTGCCGATCCTGTGCCCGGGCCATCGAGCCTCGGGGGATGCTTTTCGGGTGTCGTAGCTTTAGCGGCATAGACGCAGCCGATGTCCTAGGAACTTTTGGCAGAAAGAATCCTTAGAAAAAAGGCTTAGGCGTTTCCTCCCGAGCTTCCTCCCTTGGCCGAGCGTAGATCTTATAGGTTTTCTTCCGAGTGCGGGTTAGCCTTCGAACGTGGAGTGGTGAGGGGAGATGCTGTGGCCCTGGAGTGTAAGCGGTCTCCTCGACTCGGCCGGCTCTGTTCTCTGGGACTTCCCTCACTCTTCCGAATTCTATAAGTTCATGCTTGATTTCCGGAGGGAAGCGTGTTTTAGAGAGAAACGAATTCGACGAATTTTGAAATTTTTTGTGTTTCCAAAATTGTTGAACCTCGGGAAAGTCCGGGGGTTCCCCCCGTCCTAGCCCCAGAGGGAGGGTCGGCCTTTCCGTAGGTTAGGCCGAGCCCCACTTTTACTGTGCGGTGAAATAAAGGGTCATTTCACTCCCGAGTGTAGGCTCGGATTGAAAATCTAAAAATCATGTAAAAAGAGTAGAAGTCGGGTCTTTTCAACGATTTCAAGATTTTCAAAATAGTACAATGCTTGGAATCTTAAGGATAGAAGCGACGTAGCTGTTCGATGTTCCAAGCGTTGCTGTAGACCGCGCCCTTCTCGTTCGCGAGCTTGTATGTGCCGGGCCGTAGCACCTCGGCGACGATGAACGGTCCTTCCCACGGCGGAGTGAGCTTGTGACGTGAAGTCCTCTGTTGTCCTGTGAACAATAAGTCTTGGCCGAGGTGCCCATGTAAATATCAGACTTTGTGATGAAAGCTGAGGACTTAGCATTTTTAGGGATGCCGTAGCCTCGGTGGCGTAGGCAGAGCCAGAGCTGTGCCAGTCCGACCCGAGGGGTTCCCACTTTGTCGCGCACACAGCCAGGTATCTCAGAGAAGGCTCGAGTGAGCTCGCTTTTTTTACTAAATTTCCCAAACGCCCGTCTCTCTTCTCGCACTTAGGCAAAATTCGCGAAATCTTTCTGAGCGCAAGTCGACCCTCGGGTGGAGGGTGGTGAGTGGAGGTGCCGTAGCCCGGAGGCGTAGGTGATCTCACGGCTCGGCCAGCCCTGCCCTAAGAGTGTCCTTTTACTTCTTTGGATCTCGCAAGTTTTGCTAGAGTGCAGAAAGGATTTTCGCGCGGAATTTTCGAAAAAGCGATCAAAAAGGTGCAGAGGAAGTTAGATCGTCAGTCCCCAAGCGTCCACCCCTCATCCCGTACTTGAAAAATTCCATGAAATTGCCTCGAAGCGTAAGTCACCCGTCGGGCGATGAGTGGTGAGTGGAAGTGCCATAGCCCGGAGGCGTAGGCAGTCTCGCGGCTCGGCCGGCCATGCCCTAAGGGTGTTCTCTTGCCTGTTTGGGTTTCACGGATTTTTTCAAGAGTGCTGGAGAGGTTCGGACGCAAGGGAGGTTTCAGTTTAAATCTCAAAATTTGTGATAATTAAAGAACGCTTATTTATCGATTCCGAGACCACAAATATGAACAAAGCCTGGAAGCTTAAGGGTAACTGTGACTTAGCTGCTCGAGCTACCAGCGTTGGGCTGGTGACGATCGTAGAGGCGGTGTCCCGCGCGGGGGGCACCGGATTGGTCGGGTTGACGCGGATGCGCTTCCCCCGCCTAGTTCGGCGGGAGAGGCGCGTGGCGTTCCCTCCGTTTCCCTGAAACGGGTGGAGGTGTCGCCGGGGTCCCTTTCCCAGCCACCTGCTAGGCCGGGGTTAGGATGATGATGGCCCGGGGCTCAGGTTGGGCGGAGGTTCATCTCGAGGCCGTGGCAAGTGGCCGCGAACTCGAGGCTCCCAAACCGGAGCACCGCGCCAGCAGGAAGCGCAGGGACGTTGGTTGCCATCCGCAACCGGGATCAACACGCAAAAGGCCCCTACCTGGCACGCCAACTGTCGGTGCTAGTTTTAGTTGGGGCTAACACCGGCTAGTAAATATGCGTTTCGCCATTGAGGCTACGAATGGTGTGCAAAGGCAAACACAGAGATTATACTGGTTCAGAAAAAGCAAGCCCTACGTCCAGTGGGGAGGAGAGTCGTGTTGCCTTGCACCGGAGTGCTTGTAGTAGGGGGTTACAAGCTAGGCGAGAGAGGGAAGTGTTCTCAGGTCTCTTGAGAGAGTCTAAGTTTGTGCAAGTCGTTTGCTGGGAGTGTGTATGTGTGGGTGAGAACTTAGAACTTTTTTCGTCTCTCTAAAGCTGGCCTCTGCTCTCCCTTTTATAGCCGCAAAGGAGAGGCAAGGGCAGCGCTTACAATGATGTTACAGCGACGAGTTGTTGTTCCCCGTTTGACTATGGTCAGCAACGGTCTCTTCTCCGTGTCTCCGGGGTATAGCCGTAGTGGTTCGCACGATCTTGGTGAGTTCCAAGGCGGGAACAGTCGTCGGATTACGTCATGTCATCAGCTACGATCTTTTCTTCGCGTCTCCGGGATATGGCTGTAGTGGTTCGCACGATCTTGGTGAGTTCCAAGGCGGCAACAGTCGTCGGATTACGGCGTGCCGTAGGGTCACACCTGACGGCTGTCCTTCCGTACGATGTGACAAGAGGGTGAGTCGTCTTGGGGCGTTGTCTCCCGAGGCTCGGGACTCCTGAAGGCGTGATGGGACGGAGCAGGGTGATATCTCCCCTGGTCATATTTCCGGCCTTTGAACAGTACTTCCCGAGGGTTAGGTGGGCCCAGATGGAAGGCGTGCTCGTCCTTTCGAGTGGACAGTGCAGTAGGCGCATTTCCCGTTCTTGCGTTGCCCGTCGTCAGGCGCCCGGACTGTCGCAGTTGTAGTGGGTAGACCCTAGCGGAAAACAGGGCGGCGCACCGTAGACCATACCGTGGAGAGGACGGCCGTAGTGGGCCTATCAAATCCGCTGCCAGGGAAATCCTGACAGGTGGTATGGCCGTCAGGGGCGTGCGAAGCACAGTCACGTCAAGAATCTCGCCTGACGGGACAGTGCTTGTAAAGTGGTCAGAGAGGTCTCTTGTGGTCCAAGATTGCTCTGCTGACATCACCGGTGCCTTGGATGCGTTTGTGAGATTGCGCTCGAGGGGGATGGGGAAGCTCGGGCGAATCGGAGAATGGGCGCCGAGGGCGCCGCTCTCCCGTGCTCTCCTGGGGAGGCTCGGGCGAATTGGAGATTTGGGCGCCGAGGGTGCCGCTCTTCCGAGCTCTCCCGGGGAGGCTCGGGCGAATCGGAGAATGGGCGCCGAGGGTGCCGCTCTCCCGAGCTCTCCCGGGGAGGCTCGGGCGAATCGGAGAATTGGCGCCGAGGGTGCCGCTCTCCCGAGGGTTGGCTGTCGTTGGTGCAATGACGTCGTGGGCCTCTGTAGACGCGGCCTTCGTGGGCTTCGGGCGCGGCCTTCGTGGGCTTCCACTGGCCTTACTTGGGCCAGGCCGTGTTGGGAATGAGCATTTTTGCATCGAAGTTGGGTACCCCTAACTTTGGTACCCGACAGTAACCCCCGAGCCTGTGGCGGAGTGAAGGCACTCCTCCACAGGTTCACGCTGGTTCTTCCTGTCAAAAAAGATAAAGTGTGGGTTGTTTTTTCCGGTGGGTGCGCATGAGCGCACCCGTCGGATGTAGCCCCCGAGGCTTTGGATGGATGATATATCCCTTCAAAGGCTTAGAATCGTGTTTGTCAGTCCTCGGGTGTTTTTTGATTTATTTAGGTGGGTTTTTTCCTTGGAAGCGGAGCCCCCGAGCCTCCCATCGTGTTGGGAGGTCGTTCGGTGGTCTTTCCAAGGTGCAGGGTAAGTTCCCGAGCCTCCGTTTTCGTATCAGAGATCGGTCAGGTTCTTCCCTGTCTTTTCTAATTCGACCTTCATGCTCTTTTTTCGGGAAGAGGAAGGTTTGGTCCTGCTCGACTTCCCCGCTGGGCCACGAGTCGGCATTTCCGGTGAGCTACGAACGGGTTGGTCCAAGTGGAGGTCCGTGCCCCATTCGTTAGGGGTCGGATAGCGACCTGAGCACACTCCAAATGTTTCCCGAGGGTCAGTTAGTGGATGTCGGGTCCCTTCGATGGGTCCTGATGGCCTGATGCCTCCCACGGAGGGATTCCACGTAACCGACACACTACTGGGACTTGGACACAGCATGGGATGTCCCTTGTGATGTTTCGGGCGTCGGGATACTGGCCATTTTCGTGACCCATCCACTAGCTGGCCCTAGCTCGGTTTCCCTGGGGTGACTGTTCGAGCCACGGAGGGCCAGTCTTCGATCCCCTAGGAATGTAACGGGCGCCCGAGCCCGGGGTTCCTTCGTTGGGAAGGAGAAAATGTTGGCGGAATCGAGGTGCGCAGTTGTAATGATTCGGCTGACCTTTTGAGGCGCGAAGCCTGACGGACGCGACGGTTCGGCTCAGTCGAGGCGGTTTGCGTGCGCGGCGATGGCAGCGGCGTGGGGATCTTGGCGGGCCCCGCGCAGTTAATGCGGCGGATCCTCCGCATCCACCCACGATCCGCCGGCGGTGTTTATAAGAAAAACTTACGGTTTTTTCTTTCTACCCTAGCCATTCGCTCGCAAGACCGTTCGCTTTCTTACCTTCGTCGCCTGCTCTCTCGCCTTCGTTGCCTGCTCCAGAGAGATTGTTGCCACGGCCGTCGTTCTTCCCGCAGCCCTCCCCCTTCGCTTGCCATGGATTCCTCCTTCGCCGCTGTCGACGCCGCCGCCGATGTCGCCGCCACCGACGCTGCCGCGGCCGTCGCCGGCGTCCTCAGGCTGGAGCCGTGGCTGAGGAGCACTGTGACGGAGGCGTAGCTAGAGCGCCTCGTCATTCTAGGGCTGCTGCGTCCTCGTACCGACGCACAGCACCTGGAGTGGGCCGTGCCGCTGCGCGACCACGAGGAGCCGAACCCCGGCGAGGGGTACGTGGTGAGCTTCGTTGCTTACCACGAGCATGGACTCGGCTCGCCGCCGAGCTGCTTCTGCCGGGACATCCTCTTCGAGAATGGGCTGGAGCTCCACAATCTTACCCTGAATTCCATCACACAGGCGTCGATTTTCGCCGCCCTGTGTGAAGGCTACTTCGGGGTGCCCCCGCACTGGAACCTGTGGCGCCGCATTTCCCACGTCGACTGGTACACCAAGTGGGTCAGCGCGAGGAAGCCGCGGGAGATCCAGCGTGCGGGGGGGTGCGGCCTCATAATCCTCTCTTCGTCGTATATCCCCTGTAAGGCCCCCACCTCCAACAAGGGATGGCACAGTGGTTGGTTCTACCTTCGCAACGACAGGGGTCTCTTCCCCAAGTTCACGGGAAGGGCGCTCATGGCTCCCCTTCCCCAATGGGAGTGGGGGTGCCCGTCGAAGGAGTCAAAGCACTTGGACGTGTACTTCGACGCGCTCAAAGAGTTGAACAAAAGGGGCCTTACAGGGGCCGGCGTGGCGGGGAACTCCCACATGCGGACAGTGCTACCTCTGATGGAGCGCCGCCTGGCGCTCCATCAAATGGTAACCGGGTCACAGCGGGAGGGCACGGCGATGCTGGCCCATGACCTTGGCGAGGCGGAGGTCATGCGCCGCGTCAGCTACATGGTGGGGGGGTTATCCCACCTGGGAGGAGGTGAACCGGGTGCCTATGCGTCCCTGCACAGGCTTCCCGGCGTTGGTAAGTGTCGTTCGTTTGATCGGGCCGCTGGTTTCCCCATCTTCTTCCTAATTTTTCTTCTTCGTTCTTCGTAGGGCCTTTCGAGGACCGGGAAGGCATCCCTTCCGCCCGTCCCGGAGGACAAAGAGCGGCGAACCCAGAACCGCCTCCGGGCCATGGAGGAGAAGGCGAGGAAGGACAAGGTGACCGCCCGGAAGCAGAAGAGGGCGCGGAAGGTGGAGGAGTACTCCCAGCGCCGCCGCCGCCTGAGGGAGGCCGGGGAGCCTGAGGTGGATACCCCCACCGATGATGACGGCGACGATGACGATGAAGAAGAATATGATTTTGCCATTTTTGATTTGATGGAATCTGACCGGCCGCTTGCGGGCACACAGCCCGCAGTGGGCGTTGACGAGCCTGGAAAGGCTCCGCAGTCAGCGTCCGCCAGTGGAAGTGCCGGGGTTCGTGATCCGAACCCTCGGGCAAACCTGCCGGAGACCGCGTCCAAGGACGCGGCTCCTGGCAGGGCGACATCAGGAGGCGGGCCTCCGCCCACCATCAGCAGCGTGGTTCGGCCGGAGGGGCCGGGGACGGGCTCAGGCCCGGCGCACGAGATGCCCCGAGGTTCCAGCAGGGGGACCGAGAGTCCCCTGTTTCGGCGGACCCTCCCCGCCGACGCGTCGTTGGTCGGCGCGGCGACCGAAGGCGGGGGGAGTGCTGGGAAGACTCCGCCAGAGCCGGAGCCCACCGGCGCGAAGACACCGGCGCATGAGCTGGGGCCCTCCCAAGCTCAAGCTTCCCCGCCGAGGAGCGGTGACGTCGGGACGACCCCCGGCGCCCAGGCGGAGCCCTCGTCACTGGGCGGCGCTGGACCGGACGCCAGGTTGGCGCCCACTCCTCCGCCGCTGGCGCAGCCCACACCATCCGTCGTCTCGCCGAGCGTGGGCGCTGCGAAGAAGAAGAGGGTGATTCCGAAAACGAGGTAAGTATCTTTACCTGTAATTCCTTCTAGTGGGGATCCTTTCATGAGCGTTCCTTTCTTCCTTCTCTGCTTCAGGAAACGCTCGGGGGCGGACCTCCAGGTGTCGCACCTGAAGGTCCTAAAGGTGCGGGGCCATGACACGGCCGGGGGGAGTGCCCGGTCGGCGGGCAAGGAAGTTCCTGCACCCGCGGGTCCGCTCGTAGCGTCCGAGGCTCCTCCCTCGGGGGAGGCTATCTCGGCGGCGGCCGCCATCGTCGTGCCCGTGATTGACCTGGAGGCGGAGCCAGCGCGGGCTTCCGAAGCCTTGACCGTCGGTTCCCGAGACGCCTCGTGGGCGTCAGCCGATGTCGCCCCCACGGAGCCTGCCGCCATGGGGTCATCGGCCGCGGATGTCAGCGCCGGAGCTCCCCCTACCCGAGAGGAAGGCCCCTAGGCGCTGGCCACGAGGGGACCTCAGCCTCGGGAGCTAACCGCCTCCCGGATCGAGTGGGCGGACCGCATGGACCCTCAGGCGCCGCCCGTCTTCTCGCTCCGGGACGGCCTCGAGGCCCCCAAGTGGGACGCCATTCAGGAGCTCGGGTTTAGCTCGGCGGCGGGGCTCCGCGCGATCGCCGACGTCCTCGAGAAGGACCTCCCGGCTCATCTCCAGGTAAATCCCTGCGTCTTGTAAAATTTTTCTGCATGTGAGCATCGTTCTTACCGTTTTCGCTTCTTCCTTTTTCCAGGACCCCATGCACACCTCCCGGGACAAGTCTCGCTTCCTTCGTGGCGGGCTTGAGCTCTGGAAGCAGCTCGATCTCAAAGGGAAAGCCCTCGCCCACTCCCAGGCCGAGCTCGCCACCGCGACCTCTAAGCTTGCCGAAGTTAGTGTCGATAACACTATCCTGAAGGGGGAGGTCGCGGAGGCGCAGGGCCGAGCTGCTGCCTCGGCGACGTGAGTGCAGGAGTTGGAGAGCGCCCTGGCCGCGATGAAGAGGGAGCGCGACGCCGCCCGAGAGCTCACCGCCGAGAAGATTTCGGCCATTGAGGCCTTGGCTCTCGACCTGGATGAGACTCGGGACGCGTTGCGCCTGGCGCTCGCCGCGGCAGACTTGGCCGGGAAGGAGGCACGGAAGGCTCGGGAAGAGGCTAACCGTAAGCGCGGCGTTGTATTTTTTCCATTCTGCTCGTCTCGGTTGCTCGCTGTATTTTTATTCATCTTCGTGCTTTGTTCTCTCAGTTCTGCAGGGGTCTTACGATGGCGAGGTGGCCGAACACATGGACCTGCAGAAGGTCGCGCGGGCGCTGTGTGACTCCGTCGGCACCGGTGGAGAACCTTCCGGGATGTCACTCCGGAGCCGACTGGAGGCACTCCACGGCAGCATGAGCGGCCGCGTCAAGGAGGCCCTTCTGACGGGTGTCCAAAAGACACTGGCGGTCGTGAAGTCCCACTACGGGAATTTTGACGCCGGCCCTGTCAGCGAGGGCTTCCTTGAAGCCGACAACGCCGAGCTCCTGGCGCTGGAGGATTCGATGAAGGAGCCAGGAGAAGCGCTGGCGGGCCTCTTCCAAGCCGAGGTCGAGCTCCCTCCCCTGAACCTGCCGTGAAGAAGAAGCGGGCCATAGTGCCCTTGTAAAAAGTAACCTTTCGTGAGTGGCTTGAGGGGAAACAAACAATATGGCCCTTCGTGGCCTCAATATTTATGTAAATATTTGCTGAATGTTTGTTTCGCTTTGTTTCGTGCTTTTTTTTCTTAGGCGTTTTTTCTTGCCGATCCTGTGCCCGGGCCATCGAGCCTCGGGGGATGCTTTTCGGGTGTCGTAGCTTTAGCGGCATAGACGCAGCCGATGTCCTAGGAACTTTTGGCAGAAAGA
Organism: Eremochloa ophiuroides; assembly: GCA_038502445.1. Classification (NCBI taxonomy): domain Eukaryota; kingdom Viridiplantae; phylum Streptophyta; class Magnoliopsida; order Poales; family Poaceae; genus Eremochloa; species Eremochloa ophiuroides. The sequence goes on along the minus strand of JAHLJS010000001.1, from coordinate 32,066,646 downwards.
ATCCTTAGAAAAAAGGCTTAGGCGTTTCCTCCCGAGCTTCCTCCCTTGGCCGAGCGTAGATCTTATAGGTTTTCTTCCGAGTGCGGGTTAGCCTTCGAACGTGGAGTGGTGAGGGGAGATGCTGTGGCCCTGGAGTGTAAGCGGTCTCCTCGACTCGGCCGGCTCTGTTCTCTGGGACTTCCCTCACTCTTCCGAATTCTATAAGTTCATGCTTGATTTCCGGAGGGAAGCGTGTTTTAGGGAGAAACGAATTCGACGAATTTTGAAATTTTTTGTGTTTCCAAAATTGTTGAACCTCGGGAAAGTCCGGGGGTTCCCCCCGTCCTAGCCCCAGAGGGAGGGTCGGCCTTTCCGTAGGTTAGACCGAGCCTCGCTTTTACTGTGCGGTGAAATAAAGGGTCATTTCACTCCCGAGTGTAGGCTCGGATTGAAAATCTAAAAATCATGTAAAAAGAGTAGAAGTCGGGTCTTTTCATCGATTTCAAGATTTTTAAAATAGTACAATGCTTGGAATCTTAAGGATAGAAGCGACGTAGCTGTTCGATGTTCCAAGCGTTGCTGTAGACCTCGCCCTTCTCGTTCGCGAGCTTGTATGTGCCGGGGCGTAGCACCTCGGCGACGATGAACGGTCCTTCCCATGGTGGAGTGAGCTTGTGACGTGAAGTCCTCTGTTGTCCTGTGAACAATAAGTCTTGGCCGAGGTGCCCATGTAAATATCAGACTTTGTGATGAAAGCTGAGGACTTAGCATTTTTAGGGATGCCGTAGCCTCGGTGGCATAGGCAGAGCCAGAGCTGTGCCAGTCCGACCCGAGGGGTTCCCACTTTGTCGCGCACACAGCCAGGTATCTCAAAGAAGGCTCGAGTGAGATCGTTTTTTTACTAAATTTCTCAAACGCCCGTCTCTCTTCTCGCACTTAGGTAAAATTCACGAAATCTTTCTGGAGAGCAAGTCGACCCTCGGGCGGAGGGTGGTGAGTGGAGGTGCCGTAGCCCGGAGGCGTAGGCGATCTCACGGCTCAGCCAGCCCTGCCCTAAGAGTGTCCTTCTACTTCTTTGGATCTCGAAAGTTTTGCTAGAGTGCAGAAAGGAGTTTGGCGCGGAATTTTCGAAAAAGTGATCGAGAAGGCGCAGAGGAAGTTAGATCATCAGTCCTCAAGCATCCAACCCTCGTCCCGTACATAAAAAATTCCATGAAATTGCCTCGAAGCGTAAGTCACCCGTCGGGCGATGGGTGGTGAGTAGAGGTGCCGTAGCCCAGAGGCGTTGGCGGTCTCGCGGCTCGGCCGGCCATGCCCTAAGGGTGTTCTCTTGCCTGTTTGGGTTTCACGGATTTTTTTCAAGAGTGCTGGAGAGGTTCGGACGCAAGGGAGGTTTTGGTTTAAATCTCAAAATTTGTGATAATTAAAGAACGCTTATTTATCGATTCCGAGACCACAAATATGAACAAAGCCTGGAAGCTTAAGGGTAACTGTGACTTAGCTGCTCGAGCCACCAGCGTTGCGCTGGTGACTATCGTAGAGGCGGTGTCCCACGCGGGGGGCACCGGATTGGTCGGGTTGACGCGGATGCGCTTCCCCCGCCTAGTTCGGCGGGAGCGGCGCGTGGCGTTCCCTCCGTTTCCCTGAAACGGGTGGAGGTGTCGCCGAGGTCCCTTTCCCAGCCACCTGCTGGGCTGGGGTTAGGATGATGATGGCCCGGGGCTCAGGTTGGGCGGAGGTTCATCTCGAGGCCGTGGCAAGTGGCCGCGAACTCGAGGCTCACAAACCGGAGCACCGCGCCAGCAGGAAGCGCAGGGACGTTGGCTGCCATCCGCAACCAGGATCAACACGCAAAAGGCCCCTACCTGGCGCGCCAACTGTCGGTGCTAGTTTTAGTTGGGGCTAACACCGGCTAGTAAATATGCGTTTCGCCGTTGAGGCTACGGATGGTGTGCAAAGGCAAACACAGAGATTATACTGGTTCAGGCCAAGCAAGCCCTACGTCCAGTGGGGAGGAGAGTCGTGTTGCCTTGCACCGGAGTGCTTGTAGTAGGGGGTTACAAGCTAGGCGAGAGAGGGAAGTGTTCTCAGGTCTCTTGTGAGTGTCTAAGTTTGTGCAAGTCGTTTGCTGGGAGTGTGTATGTGTGGGTGAGAACTTAGAACTTTTTTTCGTCTCTCTAAAGCTGGCCTCTGCTCTCCCTTTTATAGCCGCAAAGGAGAGGCAAGGGCAGCGCTTACAATGATGTTACAGCGACGAGTTGCTGTTCCCCGTTTGACTATGGTCAGCAACGGTCTCTTCTCCGCGTCTCCGGGGTATGGCCGTAGTGGTTCGCACGATCTTGGTGAGTTCCAAGGCGGGAACAGTCGTCGGATTACGTCTTGTCATCAGTTACGGTCTTTTCTCCGCGTCTCCGGGATATGGCCGTAGTGGTTCGCACGATCTTGGTGAGTTCCAAGGCGGCAACAGTCGTCGGATTACGGCGTGCCGTAGGGTCACACCTGACGGCTGTCCTTCCGTACGATGTGACAAGAGGGTGAGTCGTCTCGGGGCATTGTCTCCCGAGGCTTGGGACTCCTGAAGGCGTGATGGGATGGAGCAGGGTGATATCTCCCCTGGTCATATTTCTGGCCTTTGAACAGTACTTCCCGAGGGTTAGGTGGGCCCGAATGGAAGGCGTGCTCGTCCTTTCGAGTGGACAGTGAAGTAGGCGCCTTTCCCGTTCTTGCGTAGCCCGTCGTCAGGCGCTCGGACTGTCACAAGTCGTAGGGTAGACCCCAGCGGAAAACGGGGCGACGCACCGTAGACCATAACGTGGAGAGGACGGCCGTAGTGGGCCTATCAAATCCGCTGCCAGGGAAATCCTGTTAGGTGGTATGGCCGTCAGGGGCGTGTGAAGCACAGTCGCGTCGAGAATCTCGCCTGACGGGACAGAGCTTGTAAAGTGGTCAGAGAGGTCTCTTGTGGTCCAAGATTGCTCTGCTAACATCACCGGTGCCTTGGATGCCTTTGTGAGATTGCGCTCGAGGGGGATGGGGAAGCTCGGGCGAATCGGAGAATGGGCGCCGAGGGCGCCGCTCTCCCGAGCTCTCCTGGGGAGGCTCGGACGAATCGGAGATTTGGGCGCCGAGGGTGCCGCTCTCCGGAGCTCTCCCGGGGAGGCTCGGGCGAATCGGAGAATGGGCGCCGAGGGTGCCGCTCTCCCGAGCTCTCCCGGGGAGGCTCGGGCGAATCGGAGAATTGGCGCCGAGGGTGCCGCTCTCCCGAGGGTTGGCTGTCATTGGTGCAATGACGTCGTGGGCCTCTATAGACGCGACCTTCGTGGGCTTCGGGCGCGGCCTTCATGGGCTTCCACTGGCCTTACTTGGGCCAGGCCGTGTTGGGAATGAGCGTTTTTGCATCGAAGTTGGGTACCCCTAACTTTGGTACCCGACAATAACCCTACCACAGACTAACCATGGTTACTCTAATTCATCATGCCCTAGGTCATAATGGTGTTTGACCTAGAATCACAAGCAATCCAAAATCACACCAAAACCCTAAATGATTAAGGTTTCTATTCCCTTTTACCAACATATAATTTAATAAATATTTAAACTATTTTCATTTGATGCCAAATTTCACCAACAGTTAGCTCTGGACCTAAAATAGTACCAAATAAATTTTCATGATTTTTGAACTTACAGGGAATTTATTAAAAATCATCAAAGTTCCATTTGTTAATTAATGTGCTGATTTTTAGTTGATACAGAAAGTATTCAAAACATATTTTTAATATTTTTATAAAATAGTACACGTTCCAGAGAGCATACACAAATATTTTCATAATTATTCATGCTGTAAATTAATCTACACAAAAATGTGAAACAACAGCACTATTCACTGGAAATATAAATAGAAAAGTCCTTTTAATCACTCGGAAAATTCACAAAATGAAAACAGCCCGAGTCGGCCCAGCCAACCCGAGCCGGCCCAACTCAGCCCACGCGCGCGCTCACACTCACACCAGGCACTGACAAACCGGACCCAGCCGTCAGCCCCCCTCTCCCTCACCTCACCTCACGGGACGCTGACAGGCGGGCCACTCCTGTCAGGCCCTTCTTCCTCCTCTGGCCAACGCTCCCGTGCGCGCGCGTGCACGCAGCACGGCGTGGACCTCGCCGCCAGCGGCCCTAACGGCGAGCACAATCGGCCGAACACCTTCCCCGAGACCCTAGCTAACTCCCTAAGGACCTAGCCCTACCTCTGATCGTCTCCGACGAGCGAGAGCTCGCCCATGGCAGATCCCGGCGGCACAGCAAGGCCGTTCCGGTCGATGTGACGTGGTAAGATTACGGGAAATGCCTCGGAGAGATTCAGAAGCTCACCACGAAGCTAACGGACGAGTTAGTTGACGGGGAGGCAGTGCGGTGAGGACGGCTTGACGACGACGGCGGTGGACACTGCTCGGTAGTCGACGGCGAGGGCCTGTTCCGACGAACCTGGTGTACCACACCACGAACCATCATGCGCATCAGAAACTACACCACCACGGGAGTCTAAAACGCTACCCCAAGAAGAAAGACGCTCACTCTAGTTGACCGGACGGGAAGAGGATGGCCGCGGCGGAGCTCCGGTGGCAACCCGAAGACGAGGACGCTCACCGCGAGACACACAGGGTACCTCTGCTCACGCGACGGGCACCAATCGATGCGCAATGAGTTGGGCTACCTATCTGGGAGATGGAGAGGGTGGAGATGGCTTGACGAGGACGAATTTGAAAGTGGCCGACGAGAGCTCACCGGCGACCGCACAAAAAGAAAACGGGAAGCGGAGGAGCTCGTCGCCTTTAAAGGGCAGGGAAGGGGGTGGGATAAGACCGGGGACGCCCGGGGCCTCCCTCGGCCGCTCGACAGCGCCGCGGCGTGCCCACGCCGGCCGGACGACGCTCGGCGCCGGACGTGGCACACGCGCGTACGGCCGCGAAGATGAACAGGGGACCTCCCCTAGCTACAGTACTAGTTTCAATAGGTCAAAAACTATTTGATTTGATTCTGATTGCTCAAATCCGAATCTGAGGAAGTTGTAAAAACAAAAGTTGTAGGAAATTTCTAGTAGAACACTTTTTCTTTTGACAACAAAATCTAATTCAGCTAAATTTGAAAAATACCAAAAAGGGGGTAAAAACCCAATTTGAATTCTAAACTGAAATTCCTAAATTACTTTCAAATTTATTGAACAACTTGAAAATTGGTAAATATGAAAGTTGTTCTAATCAGCAAGATTGACAACTTTTATTAAGGAAGTTTTATCATATTCTCAATATTTTTTAAATTGAAGTTTCAAATTTGAAATCCTACATAGTAATTTGAGTTTAATTTGAATTTCTATAATATAACTTCAAAATATCCAAAAATAAAAGTTGTTCCATTTTAATAGTTCTACAGCTTTCATTAAGACACTTTCATCTGATTCATTATAGATTTTGAATTAGGGTTTTAGGTCAACTCTAGGGCTTAATTTGATTTCTTATTTAATTTTTATTTTTGACTTTTGATTGAGGACTTAATTTCACAATCAATACTAAATGAAATCTAATCACTCTAGGGGCCCTAAGCACAATCATATGCAGATGATTAATAATAACATGATGACATGGCAATTTAATTAAACAATAATACCGGAGGTATTGCACTGTTGTGCGTGGCAGGGCATGGCCCTAAACCAAACACCCTCTTAGACCATTCATTTTATCATTTAGCTTACAACATAAACCCCCCCCCCCCCCAAAAAAAAGTACTAAAACAGCAGGACGAAGAACCTGCGTATAAGACAATTACTCCCTCCGTCCCAAAAAACATGCAACTTTTGTACAGTACCATGTTTTAGTGTGTCAACTTTGACCAATTATAGATAAAAAATTATAAATATTTATAATGTCAAATAAACACCATTAGATTCATTACGAAATGTATTTTCATAATATATTAACTTGAAGCCATAAATATAAATATTATTTGCTAAAAACTTGGTCAAACATAAACTACTTTTTCTGGCACGCACTCCATAGTTACATGTTTTGTGGGACGGAGGGAGTATAGACCACACATATGGTTTCTATTGGATGTACGGTTTCATGGCATTTGAGGCCTTTAGTTAGCCTAACCTCTTGCTCTTCAATTAACCAGTGACAAAATTGCAGGAACGTTTGTGCAAGTGCACGGAAGGACGGTACTCTGTTGCCTGTTGGCACCTTGTCGACATTCCACTTCACGAACGATGAGGCGACAGCACTGTACTACTCGAAGTACGTACAGTACTCTCTGTACTGCTGGTGGCGGCAGCAGAAGGAGAAGACAGGAAACTCTCCCGCTGCGCGCAGTACAAGCTGTACTCGCCGGGGCGCGTGGCTGCGGTACCGCGCGCGTACTACAGCCACCCACCCACCTCTGCTGCTTCTATTTGCAGTGGCACATCAGATCCGCGGGTGCCGAGAAAATATAAGCTCATTCCGTGTGCTCATTTGGTGCCATGTGCAATTATCTCCCCTCGTTTCGCTCCTCCCTTCACTATCCGCTAGCTGCTCCCCTAGCTAGGTCCATGCCAGGAGGAACATAGAGCAATGCAAAGGCAGTTCCGGCGGGGGCGGACTGGGAACACATGGAGACGATCGATTGCTCGCTCGGTCGTTTGATCTTGTATTATGTGCATCATAATGCATGTGTTCTCAGGTCGCCCCCGCAGGGCCCTCCTTGCTGCGGCGGTGCCTGGACGACTACTGCCTCCACACTATCGGCTAATCGAGGGTCGCACCACGCACTACCGCGTCTGTTCCTCTGTGAGAGGTGAGAGCCTAACGTTTTGCTGCTGTATTGCTCTTTCGACGCCAGGCCCGGACCTACTCGTGTTCGACGCCAACACCATACCGGCGATGCAACTGTCGAGTGTCGAGTACAACGGTACGTGACGTACGTCTACCTCCGGCACAACTGAACTGACGATGTATGGAGTGCTCTTTTTATCGTTTATGGTTTTCTTTATGCTTTGTTCCATCTTTTATTAAATTTTCTATTTATGTTATTTATTTATCTAATTATATATGTATTTCTTCGTTTCAAAAAATATGTATTTCTTAGATTTTGTTATCTATTTACCATTCATATGAAATTTGAATTTCTTTATCCTAAATCTAAAATATCTTTTTCCCGAACTTAAATTTTATATATCTTACGAAGGCAAGAATTTTATTTTTATTTTTTTGGACATTAAACATCGTCTGTATTAAAAAAAAGAATTTTGTATCTTCACGGAGAATATATTATTTAATAGATTTTTTAAACATAAATATGAAGTCTTATTTCGAAAGATTTGTTGTAAGAATCTAAATTTGAATGCTCGACAGCTACATCACGGCTAAATTTCAGAATGATTCACCTCCCGTCATTAGCTTTGGTCATCAGCCCACTAAGCCTGGCCCATCTGGTCGTATACAGTGGCGTTGTAGCTTTGCAGTTCGCACACATTGGACGGGTGATTTTCTAAAAAAAAAATAATAAAAAAAAGTCAACTTTACCTCCCTCAACTTTCGCCAAAGTCTGCTTTGCCTCCCTCAACCGCAAAACCGGACAAACCACCTCCCCCAACTTTTTAAACCGTGTACTTTACCTCCCTGAAGCGGTTTCGAAGGCGGTTTTGCTACAGTGAATAGTGGTTTTGCTACAGTAGCAGTGGTTTTGTCTTTTCTTTTTAAATTATTTCGGCTGAATTTTTGAAAAATCACAGTAAATCACAGAAAAATCATAAAATGAAAAATCCAGTTTTGTTGGACTCCACATGAGTAGATCTACGCAGTGAACATATAGTATGGTATGCTTTAGTACAAAGTTTTTGCTATAAATGTTTTGTCTTTTTCTTTTTTATTTATTTTGGCTAAATCTTTGATAAATCATAGTAAATTATAGAAAAATCATAAAATAGAAAATCTAATTTCTTTAGACTCCACATGAGCATATCTACACGTGAACATATAATATAGTATGCTTTAGTATATAATTTTTGTTGTAATTTTAGATCGATGTTTTTCTGTATTTAATTGAAATAATTCATAGCTGTAGCTTCTATAATTATTTTGTTAGACTAAAGCATACCATATTATATGTTCACATGTAGATATGCTCATGTGGAGTCTAAAGAAATTAGATTTTCTATTTTATGATTTTTCTATAATTTACTATGATTTATCCAATATTTAGCCAAAATAAATAAAAAAGAAAAGACAAAACCTTCATAGCAAAAACTTTGTACTAAAGCATACCATACTATATGTTCACTGCGTAGATCTACTCATATGGAGTCCAACAAAACTAGATTTTTCATTTTATGATTTTTTGTGATTTACTGTGATTTTTCAAAAATTCAGCCGAAATAATTTAAAAAGAAAAAGACAAAACCACTGCCACTGTAGCAAAACCGCCTTCAAAACCACTCCATGGAGGTAAAGTGCACGGTTTGAAAAGTTAAGGGAGGTGATTTGTCCGGTTTTACGGTTGAGGGAGGCAAAGCTGACTTTGGTAAAAGTTGAGGGAGGTAAAGTGGACTTCTTCCTTAAAAAAAAACATTGGACGGGTGATATTGATGGCTTTCAGATGGGCTGGGCTGTTGGCTCCAATACTATATACTAGGCTTGAGGCCTTCGGGCCCGAATGCGATGATGAATGCACGTGGACCTTATCTGCTGTGACCTGTGAGCCGTGACTTGTTCTATCTTGATTACTGAGCGAGAACCGTCGCCGAGCATATGCCAGTCCAAACACGAACGAAGCACCGATGGATCTCTCCTCTCGCGTGCGTGCATGCGACGGATGGAACTCACGTCGGCTTTGCATCCAACGGCCGGAGGGAGCAGCTTTCCCTCGCTGGCCGGCTCGCTTTGGTGCAAACCATGGAGATGCAGACAAAAAAAAAAAAAGACGGCGATGATCTCGAGCAGGACAAGGTCCCTGCCATGTTGCGTGTGTGTGCACGCGACGCGTCCTCGTGCCAAGCCACTGAACTGAATTGACGGAGGAAGGGAAAGGCGTTCGGCTGAGGGGATGTTTAGTTGGGGAATTTTTTTTAAGTATTTTAGTATATTTGTTTGTAGTATTTGGTAACTTTTGTTTAGTCTAAGTAGATTAAAAAATTTGTCTTGACATATACAGACAAACTGTATAACTAATTTTTTTTAACCTATATTTAATACTTCATGTATGTACTGTAAAATTAATGTAACGGGAAATCTTAGAAAAAAAATTTTAGAAGTTGGAGAACTAAACGGGGCCTGAACAAATTTGGAGAAAAACCGGTTACTCCAAAAGCAAAATAATAATAATAATAATAATAATAATAATAATAATAATAATAATAATAATAATAATAATAATAATAATAATAATAACAACAACAACAATAACAACAGCAGCAGCAGCATTACAGTAACAACGTGATTCTCCACGCTAGGCACGGAGAGGAGGAAATGAACGCTAGATATTCAAATTATGCAATTCCGTATTTAGGATGTATATAAATCCATTTTATTTAGTTTTTCTCTGCCATATTATTGATTCGTATTTGAATATATAATAATATTACTAATCAATAATATTAATTACTTCTATATATATAAATTATAGAGCAAAGTAAACTGATTGGTACTTAAATTTGTGGTGTTGGATCGTCTCGAATCCAGCTTAGAAAGTACGTCATTTCAGCCTTTAAAATCAATCTAAATCACATATTTGTCTAAACAGAACTAGGTCCACATGTCAGCTATATCTCTCATCTTTCTCCTCTTATGGCGATTGGTCAGCTCGTCGGCCCACCGCTACTCACCCTATGTGGCGGCAGTGGCGGTTGCTTGCCTTGTACGCCAATTTGGTGGTGACGACTACTTGACAGCGCGCCTCTGCGATCGCCGCAGTTCCTCATTTGTGTGGCGGCGGCGGTGCTCGCCCTCGCAGTTGTATGGCGAGTGTGGCGGCAACATGGATGACGGAACCAACACACCTTCAAGGACACGGCGACTGCTCGCCCGCGCTTTAGTAGAGCGGTGGCGGTGGCCACCTATACAACACAAGTGGCTCATCTGCTCATCTCCTCGACAAACGACAGCGACATCAATGGTAGGATGAACTCATGTGACACGACGATTTTGTTCATAACCCTACTAATCTTTTATTTCAAGTAATTAAGTCTTATCCTTGCATACAGACACAAACTTGTACCCGTTGGATGAATATGAGACTCAAATAAAGGTTAAGGACCCAAATGACAAGACTCAAATAAAGGTTAAGGACCGAAATGACACGCTTTATGAGGTCAGGGGATGAAAATGACACACCCCTAAAAAGTTTGAGGACTAGCCATGAAGCTGTGAGAAGTTTTGATCCCACCTCGCGTGGTTGCAAAAGGGATACTTTAGTGGAATATTCGTGGCTAGTTGGAGAGCTTCTTAGACTATTCGTACTCTTTATCCTCTAAAAGGAATATTCTATCCTGGTCATCAAAATTCTCTTCTCTATATCACTTTCTTCCGTACTCATCCATCCTCTATCTCTCTAGTACTCTATATCGAGTGGAGCCCATATGTTTGTAAATAAATTTTATCTAAATATATCCATGTGAGATCTTGTTTTGAATGATTTATTAAAACAAATTTAATGGTGTAGAATTTTATTTAGTTTTTTGGTTTGTGAGTTATAATATTTTTTAAGTTAAAAACGCAGGGCCCGCCACTGCACCCACCCCTGCTGCTGCATGCGCCCTGTCGCCGTTCCATCTCGTGCATTTACCGGACCTCCTGTACTCTCCTGTATTTAGCGTACCGGCATCCATCCTCTATCTTCAGCGTATGATTTAGAGGAGCCGCTGCAGGTCATCAATCCGCTATTTTGCTCCTCTAGGAGCACATCCCGGACAGCACTGCGGCTAGTCTTAACCTTGATTCTTGTGGCTAGTTAGCAAATGGGTATCTCTTTGACACCCGCTACAACATAGATGCAGATCGTCGACAAGCAACTAAACCATGAGAATAAATCTTTTGTGTTCATTTTAGGCTCAATTTGATACATTCATATCTTGTTTGCACGTCGTTCGCCATCGTGAACTTCAAATACACACACAAATTCATCAATTTGAATTGAGTCAACATTTAGTCAGAACTTTATAGAGGACTAAGACTTTAATGCATCTAACATTTAATATGGGCCTTTAGGACTAATTAAATTAAAAATAGGCAAGTCTTTAGGAGCTATTAGTAATTATTCATAGTTTTTTTTTTTGATCGACTACACGAATGCCCCGGTGCTCACGGGTCAGACCAAGAGCTGAGAAAACCGTGTTTGTTTGACCCAGCAGCACGTCCCATTAGTCTTTCTTGTTCGCGGACGCCAACTCACCAAGTGCCTCTCGCTGTCGTCTCTCGTTTCCTGGTATATTTATCTGGACACATATCCCGAGCTCCTGGTTCCTGCTCCCAAAATGGGATTAGCAGGCTGGGGCCTCGCGAGCCGGGCTGTCTCCTTAATCGCCATCCTAATCCCAACCACTAAACTGAAGCAGGATTGGTCCTCTGATTCGTCCGGGGCGACCCCTAATTCCCGCAGAATTACACGGACGCCGACCACGGTTTTCTCTGCCGGTGCCGGCTTGGTGCTGGTGCTTTGACCCGTCCCAATCGCTCCTCCACTGGATGGTGGATGCCACTCCACTCGACGCAAGGGACGGAACAAATGGAATACGCCAAACCCCTTGCTTGCTTTCGCTCTCTTATTTGCTTTCCAAAACCAAGAAGAAGAAAAAAACAATGTCTTGCCGTGTCACCCTGCTTTTCGCTTGATCTAATAGCTGAGCATATGTATGGTCTTGTGGATAGGCAGATAGAGAAGTGAACCAAGCCAAAATAATCCTTGCTTATTAGCTATAATTTTTTTTTCTCTCCGAATAATTTAGTCGCAGACAAAATCAATCCTACCCAATAGGGTGTCACGTTGCAAGTATGATCCACGTCTTGTTATTAACAAATCTGATATTAAGGAGTAGTACAAGGGTGACATAAGTATCAACTTCACCTGATCTCGAATTCTCGATCCCTAACAATAATGGATCAATAATAACCCTAGCCTGTGTAATTAACGTCATCACGTGACAATAATAGTGCTTAGCTCTGCCTGCCTACGATCGCTATTCGCTAGCTGCTAGTGCTACATTATCTTCCGGGTTCTGACTTTTCCGGTCGTTGCCGTTGCTGTTGCCACCCAATCTCCCTCAACTCTTTTCTTAGTCTAACTTGACTAACCTATTTTTAAAAAAAATTTCTCTTTTCTTTTATCTTTTAGTAAATAAAAAAAGAATAATCAGGGGATTCCATATCCCACTGGTATCACTGTACTGTGCCATTTGGGCGCAGCTATATACTATGTAAACAGAAAAGGAATTGAGGGGATGAAATGAGAAAAAAAAACCAGCTTCTGACGCCAGGGGACCACACTGGATCAAGGCATGTGACCCATCTCCCCCACACACATGGCCGGCCCAGCCAGATCCAAACCAATTACTCCCTCTGTTCCAAATTATAAGTCGTTCTAAAAATTTTGGAGAGTCAAACTATCTCAACTTTAACCAAAATTATAGAGAAAAATATAAAGAATTATGACACAAAATAAGTGTATCATGAAAATATATTTGATGAAGAATCTAATAATACTTAATTGATATTGTAAATATTATTATCTTATTATATAAACTTGGTCAAAATTGAGAAAGTTTGACTCTCCAAGATTTTTATAATGACTTACAATTTGGGATGGAGTGATTAATAAATAGGATAATCACCCCCACACACACATCCGCTTTCAATTTTTTTCTTTATTCTATAAATAATAAAAAAGTTATTTTCTAATAATGTCTTGCGTACTGTATATTGTATATACCAAACCAAAAAAAAGTAAAAAGAAAAGCAAATAAATTGCCGTGTAGTAACTGTAACTCCATGAGCGCAGGTGGTGCCGCGCTGCCGCTGCATGGGAGGGGATGAATACCGAATATATGCATGACGAGCCGAGTGCAAAGAAGGCAAGTAGCCTGGTCCGTGTCCCCTTCTGTTTCTGGGCTTCTGCCCTGCGAGTTCATCGCCAAATAATTCGAAATCCTGCCTAAATTATTCGGTGGTCCAGGGCCACCGTGGGACCTCTGCAAATCATGCCGGTATGATCGGGGTAAACAATCAATCTTTTACACCTTTTTTCGCCCGTCGTCTGTCATCCTCATCTTTCTTTACCTGGGTGCTACATGTGTGATCTCTACCTGAAAGTACGGCCTTGCGCATGCAACAATGTCCAGCAAAGGGAAATATTCCTGCAAACTTGTGCAGGTTTGTTTTCAGACAAGGAGCTGGACATGAAGGGGGATTTGACATTTGAGGTCGTGTAGTCTTGTGGAGGGGAAAGACTTTTGGTACAAAAAGGAGTGGTATATATAGGGAAATTGCCACCGCCTTTCTTTTCTTATCAATAGAATGATGGTGAAGAATCCACCAAAAATGGAGGCAGCAATAGTTTGTTTTTCTCTTCAACTTTGAAAAGGGAAAAACAAAGAGAGGGCATGAAGTGCACATCGTATATTTTTGTCATGTTCATCAATATCACTTTGAGAATTTTCCTACGGCAAGCAAATTGGGAAAGAAGTGTACCATCGTTGTGGTTTTTTACTTGTCAAAGAAGTTATCACTATTCATTATTGCTTATGGATATGGAGTAGAGTTAAGTAATACATTTGATGTCTTATGACTCACAAATCTTAGAGGAATTTTGAACCTTTGATATGGAACTTATCAAATGAGTTACAACTCTTTACTTGTTTAGGGAACAAATTGGCTCTTCAAAATTTTTAAAACAGAAGCCAATTGATGATGTTACTATAAGAAAAATGATTTTAGGAGGTAGTGCCCAAACATTAAGTAAGGCGGACACAAATCCAACGACATCAAAAAAAATTTACGGAGACGGTCAAAAAATACCCGCCTCAAAAATAGATTTACAGAGGTGGTTGTTTTCTAAAAACAACCACTCCAGAAAAAAAAAATCTATTTCTGGAGGCGGTCCTCGTAATACAACCACCTCCAAAAATGGATTTATGGAGATGAACGTTTTAAAAATATTCTATTTTTGGATGTGGTCATGTTACAAGACCCGCCTCCAAAAATGTAGTCCAACCCATTGATATTCTAGGCCCAAGAGTCGATGGTATAATACGAAAACCCTAACCTAGGGCCGCTCACTTGATCTCCAAGTCTTCTAGGCGTCACTCACTTCCCTTCTTCTGCCTCCCTCCATTCCCTCTATCCTTTTCCCTCCAGACGACGATGGCAGGTAATCGGGCAGCGCTAGCCGGCCTACGGCGGCATAGGGCACGTGGCACGTGACCAAGCCGTGCCGCGCGGCCGCAGTGGCTCTTAGCGGGGCAGCATGGGGCGACGCCCGGGACTACAGTGAAGGACTGAAGGTAGGTCAGTCCTCCCCCATCCCCCTCTGTTCCTCTCTTCATCTCTCTCACTCTTCCATCTCTCCTTTTGTCAGATTTGGAGCCAATCGGTTGTTTTCCGATCACGGCGTGTGTAGATCCAGCGACGGTGGGTAGATCTGGCGACTGCGGGTGTAGATTCGATGGCAAGCAACCAGAGTGCACGCGACGGTGGTGGGCGTGATTGGGCTCGACACTGGGTTCGATTGGGCTCGCTTGATTTTTTTTATTTTTTATAAAACAAGTAACAGAGGCGGTTACCGTAATGCGTCCGCGGTCCGCCTCTATAATACATGTAACAGAACCGCCTAAATCACGTGGCCCACAGGCACCTGTCATCGCCACTAATGACATCTGACAGCCAGGCCCGTGTTTCAGATGACCTAGGCGGGTTCTGCCGGGCTACATAGGCACCCGTTATCTCCGACAGGATCCCATTGCGAAGTCATTACAGGATTACAACATTTCATAACAAAATACATCAGAGCAAAATTACGGAAGAGAAAATAGTACTTAATATTACAAACCAGTGTTCGAATGAAAATTAGGTGCAGTTATTACAGACCATAAATTAAAAGAGGTAGCAGTAGCGATAGAACAACAGTACAACAGATAGATAAGTATTACACGAACCCTGCCCATGGGTTCACCCTTATTCTTCTTCACTCTCCTGGACGATAGTGACGCAGCACGGAGCGAGACAGACTTCAGGCTCCTGCTGCCCTCCTGCAACGGGGTTAACAAACCCTGAGTATATGGGGTACTCCGCAAGACTTACCCGACTAAGAGTGTAAAATTAGACTCAGGAATGCAGGCTGAGGGGGGTCAAGGTAAGGCTTTAGCAAGAGTTCAAGAGTTTTGCAAAAAAGCATTACTAGTCCTATCTCAATATTTTATTTCAATAATAATATTAATCACTAACCATATCTCCAAGTTCTTTCTCATATATCAACATTCTTTCATTTGCTTTATCCATTCAAAAACAATCTTAGTTCCGAACCACTATCCGATGTAGGGGTGAGGATCAAGTCTCCATATCAGAGGAGCAACGACTGATTCGAATCGATTAATACCCAGCTGAGGATCCCTATCCACACTGCGTATGTAGCACTTAAGCTTGCATACGCCAACCCCGCCTACCACGGCTTTTCATACCCCGGAACCGGTCCTGCGCCACCCGAGAGCACAGTACTCCTCTCGTCTCCAGGCACGACGGCCACGAGGGTACACGCTACTCTCGCCATCTCTCCACTCCCAGTGCGTGGTTGTCGGTTCCAGCAGTAGAGCCACCGGAGTCAGAGGCTTTCCGTAGTATATGGCTAGTTGCAAAGTCTTGATCACAGCAGGCCTGACAACGAACGGTCTCTAATATTTTTCCGTTAGAAACCATGTATTGGGACTCTAACCCAAGTACACTGGTAACTACCCGGTTTTCACATCCCTTTCCAATGGCGAGGATCGTTGGGACTCCAACCCAAACAGATGGTCGTCCAAACGGAAAAACCCATCCCCGTGGATGACAATGAACTAGCTAGGAACACTGCCAACCAAAAAGGACATAACCATTCCCATAAAGTGATTCATTGAGTTGTCAATCAACTCCTATTAACTTAATGCCATAGATTAACTCAAGTGATAAACATTTTAAAATAGCAAGGAAGGGCAAATGCACCGGGGCTTGCCTTGGATGGTGTAGAGTGTCGGATCCGGGTCAGTGCCACAAATATCAAAGCCTTGCACAACTTCCGAAGCAACCTCCTCAGCTGGACCCTCGGACTTTATCTCCGGACTTCTCGGTCACTACACGTGTGCAATAATAAATGCATGAATGCATGAAATAACAGATGAAATTTAATAACAAATAAACCACATATGTGCATAAGACCCTACCTTAGCTAGACATGAATAATCTAATTCATAATGCCCTAGGCCATAAAGGTGATTGACCTAGAATCTCAATCAATCCAAAAATCACACCAATCAATAATCATTTCATTTCCTATTCCTTTTTATTAATCATTTAAACCAATATATAATTTAATAAATATTTAAATATTTTCATTTGATGCCAAACTTCACCAACAGTTAGCTCAGGACCTAAAACAGTACCAATTAAATTTTCATGATTTTTGGACTTACAGGGAATTTATTAAAAATCATCAAAGTTCCATTTATCATTTAATGTGCTAATTTTTAGTTGGTACAGAAAGTACTCAAATCCTATATTTAATATTTTTATTAAATTCTACAAATCACAGAGAGCATCCACAAATATTTTCATAATTTTTTGTACAGTAGATTAATTCACACAAAATTGTGAAAACCTAGCACTATTCCTTAAAAATATAAATGGAAAAACTTACTAAAATTCCTCGGGAAAATGGAAAACTAATTTAACCCGAGCCGGCCCACTAAGCCCCTAGCGGCCCAGCACGGCCCGGCCGCGCCCGCGCGCTCACGCGCTTCCGCACGGGGACACTGACAGGCTGGCCCCAGCCGTCAGTTCCTCCTCCTACCTCTCGCCCTCTCTTCTTCCTTCCAGCTCCCGCGTGCGTGCGAGCACGGCGGCTCGCCGCCGGCGGCCCCTCCGGCGAGGGAACCACCACCGAACGACGAGCTGAGCCCTAAGACACTACCCTAGAGACCCTAAAAGGCTAGACCCGACCAGCGGCGAGCTCATCGCGCACCAAGGCGGCTCGGCAGCGGCGGCAGGCCACACGCCGGTGAGTACAAAACGGTAGAGACTAAACCAAAGGTGGAAAACGGTTCAGGAACTCACCACGACCCTAAACCACTAGCTGGTTGGGACGGAGACGGGACGGAGGAGTGGGCTTGACGACGAGCCGACCCACGACGATGAGCACCGGCGATGACCCTCCCGTTCCGGTGATCCTAGAGCACCAAATGACGAACCATCTAGCACATGAGAAACAGAGAAGCACAAGGATCGCAAAACACACAAAAATACCAGTAAGACCTCACCCTCAAGGGCTGGCCTCGACTTCCCAACGTGCGGCGGCGCTCTGCTCGGCTCCGGTCGGACGCGGAGACGACGACCCGCGTTTCCGGACGTACGAGACACCACAGCCCACACCAATGGCACCAATCGATGCGCAAGGGAACTAGCGAGCTTGCTGCGAGATGGAGAAGGTGGTGGTGGCTTGGTCACGTGAATTTCACCGTAATCCGAATGAGCTCAACGGCGACCGCGAGGAGGAAAAATGGGGAGAAGCAGTGCTCGTCGACTTTATAGGACCGGGCAAGGGAAGGATAAGCTCGGGCAAGTCCGGGGCCCCCTGGAGAACTCGACACGGCGATGGCCGGGCCCCGGGACGGCCGGGCGATGGCCGGCGCGCGCCGCGCACACGCGCGTGTACGGGAGGAAGAGAAACAGGGGACCCCCTGTAACTACAGTGCTAGGTTCCTAGGTCAAATGCTATGAGGATTCAAATTGATGTCCATACCGGCCGAATCAAAGGAAATGCTGAATACCAAAGTTTCAGAGAATTTTATGTAGATCATTTTTGCTTTTGACATGAAATTCAAATTCGGCCAAATTTTTAAACTACAGCAAAGGGGGTAAAAGTAGGGTTTAATTTCAAACTGAAATTTTAAAACTACTTTTGATTTTTCTCAACAACTTGAAAATTTGTCAACAGGAAAGTTGTTCTACTCAGTGATCTTGACAACTTCTATTAATGGATTTTTATAAGATTCAACATATTTTTGAAATTGAAGTTTAAAATTTAAATTCCAATATAGTAATTTGTGTTTAATTTGAATTTATATAATATAACTTTAAAATATCCAAAAATAAAAGTTGTTCCATTTTAAAAGTTCTACAACTTTCATTAAGACACCTTCATTAGATTCATAATAGATTTTGAATTGGTGTTTTAAGTCAACTCTAGGGTTTAATTTGATTCCTATTTAATTTTTATTTTTGATTTTGATTAAAGACTTAATTACACAATCAATACTAGCTGAAATCAAACCACTCTAGGAGCCCTAAGCAAAATCATATGCAGATGCTTAAATTTAAATATGATGACGTAGCAGATTAATTAAATTGTAATACCAGAGATATTACAATACATTAATGGAGGAGTGTAGCAACCGCCTCTGCTAATCAGTGGATTAATGGTGGCCTATAGTTGAAGGCGGTTGTGTTGCCCACCTTCATTAAGCCAAAACGTTCGTCTGCATCAAGGTTTTTTAGTAGTGTATAAAACAAACGGAGTATTGAGTACTTACTTTTTTCATTATTTCTTTGCCAAAAAAAATGTATACAACAGCTCAAGCTGTACATAACGGTCAAGAATGTGTGTACAAATTATTAGCATTTCCTTAACAAGTTGTATATGACAGTTTAAGCTAGACATAACAGTTATGAACGTGTGTGCAAATAATTGTCGTTTTTTGTGTGTCACGCAGATAACCACCATTGAAGAGACAAGTTTGCGTTTCAGCACTAGCATGACAAATTAAGCATTGCTCATGGTTTTATAATAGAGTTTAGAGTAATACAATGATGTCTTACGAGGCTACGACTCACAAATCTTTGAAGAACTTTGGACCTTGACACTGTACTTATCTAAAAGAATTGCCGTTATTTATTTCTTTAGGTAACAATAGAATATAAATAAAAAACATTGTAGGTTTGCATTGTAGGGAACCAACCAAAATGTAGGGTAAATGGTGTTTAGCTCTTCAGCTTTTGAAATATAAGCCAATTGACGATGTTACCATATATAAAATCAAGTAGTGCATGGAGTACGCATATTTTTCATTATTTCTTTATTGATAACTCCAAAATTTTGTATATAACCGCTCAGGGTAGACATAATGGTTATGAATGTCTGTACAAATTATTATCGTTTTCTCAACAAATATACAACAACTCAAGCTAGCCATAACGATTATTAACTTATGCACAAATAATTGTTGTTATCTACCGGTAACCACCATTGAAAAGCCAAGTTTGCGTTTTGAAAATAGCATGAGAATTCAAGCAACTCATGATTATAGAGTAGAGTTTATAATAATTCAATTGATGCCTTATGACTCACAAAGAGGGATTTTGAACCTTAGACACTCACTTATCAAATGAGAACAAAGGCATATATAAATAAAAAACCATGGCAGGTTCATATGGAACCAACCATGCAAAATATAGAGGCCAAAGGTTTTTTGCTCTTAGATTTTTTAAAATAAGAAACTAATTGATGATATTGTGACATATAAAACAAGCAGAATATGGAGTACACATCGAGAACTCCAGAAAAATTGCATTCAACATGTCAATAGCTTAGGTTGGACATGAACTATTATGAACGTGTGCACTAATTATTGTCGTTTTCTTAAAAAAAAGTTTGTGCAACAACTCATACTAGATATAATGGTTATGAACGTATGTGTAAATTATTGTCGTTTTCTCCATGTCATGCAAGTTGTCACTATTGAAGAGACAAGTTTGTGCTTCAAAACTAGCACAACAAATTAAGCATTGCTCATAATATACGGTAATATATTTGATGCCCAATGACTCACAAATCATAGAAGAGTTTTGAGCCTTTGAAACCGTACTTATATATCAAATGAGTTATCATCACTCTTTACTTCATTATGGAACAAAGGCATATAAATAAAAAACCATTACAAGTCAGTAGAGAACCAACTAAAATATAGTCACCGAAGGTTTTTTCACTTCAATTTTAGAAACAAAGCTAATTTATAACTCTAAAAAGTTGTATACAACATGTCAACAGTTCAAACTAGACATGAACTGTTGAATGTGTGCGTAAGTTATTGTCGTTTTCTCTTACAATTTATACACGACAACTCAAGCTAGACACAACGGTTATGAACGTATGCGTAAAGTATTGTCGTTTTCTCAATGTCACGCAGGTTGCCACCGTTGAAGAGACAAGTTTGTGCTTAGTCGCCAAAAAAAAAAAACTAGCATGGCAATTTAAGCATTGCTCATAGTCATGGAGTAGAGTTTACAGTAATACACTTGATGTCTTGTGACTCACAAATCTTAGAGCAATTTAACTAGAGTTCATCTAATTTTCTTGTAACAAAATAACAATCACACTGCTGGAAATATATAGTATCACTCACCTTTCAAACACTGGACATGCAAGTGAAACAGACACCACCACAGGTCCACAGATACCGTTCAAAGAAAGCAGACACCACAAGAAGCAACACTGTGGTCTGTGGACGGCGGAGTTCGCCCCCAATTGCTCTCTGCTACAGCGCATCGCAGGGCGTGGGCACAGGCATGACGTATCATAACAGTCTCTCTAAGTTGGCACAAGGTGTTACTTATACCCCTAAATTTTTAAAATGATATGTGTAAGTCTTTAAACTTAGCAAAGTGTGTTATTTAGGTCTTAAACTTTCAAGATGATCACCGCAGGTCCCTAAACTTGACAGAAAATATCATCTAGGTCCTAAATACTGTAGTAAATTTCAAAAAAAAGAAAAATCTAATTTGGGTACTGTAGCTATAATTGTAGAATATTTCAAAAATTGTATCTTTTTCATACGATCTCGGATGAAGATAATTTTTATATAAAAAATGTAGTTCTCGACGAGATCTACAACTTTTTAGTTTTGATTTTTAAAATTTAAGGTCGTTAAAATGCTTAAAAAAATAAATAAATTTTCAGCAGTATAATAATCGCGTACAAGCGTCTATCAACATGAAGTTTCTTATATGCTATCAAATGGAGATACTTTCTATATGAAAGTTGTAGCGCTCAAAGAGATATACAACTTTCTAGTTTTGAGTTTTTTAGTTTGAAAGCATTAATATGCTAAAAAAATTAAAAAATATATAAAATCACTATAGATAAACTGAAATCGGCGGTTTATTTTTTTAGCATCTTAACGACCTCAAACTAAAAAACTTAAAACTAGAAAATTGTAGAACTCCTCGAGCGCTACAATTTTCATATAGAAAGTATCTCCATTTGATAGCATATAACAAAGATATGATTTTTTTTAAGGCGACGAGCGTTTGTACGTGATTATTATACTGCTGAAAATTTATTTAATTTTTTTGAGCATTTTAACGACCTCAAATTAAAAAACTCAAAACTAAAAAGTTGTAGACCTCGTCGAGAACTATATTTTTTATATAAAAATTATCTTCATCTGAGATCGTATGGAAAAGATATTTTGAAATATTCTACCATTATACCTACAGTACCCAAAATTAGATTTTTCTTTTTAAAAAAATTTTTCAAAATTTGTTACAGTATTTGGGACCTGGAGGATACCTTGTGCCAAGTTTAGGGACCTACGGTGATAACTTTAAAAGTTTGAGACCTAGATGACACATTTTATTAAGTTTAGGGATTCATAGATATCACTTTAAAAGTTCGACGACCTAAGTGACACCTTGTGTCAACTTAGAGGACCGCCCGTGAATTTTCCTCTATCATAAAATCCAAAACGCTTAAAAACAATCATAAAACGCCAATTGATTAGCGATCAATCAGCGGGGTAATTTTAATTTGTCAATAGAGACGGACAAAATCGCGTAACAAAACGGTTCTCCTCCCTTTTCTACAAAGGACCCCCGAAGAAATGTTTTTTTGGAGAGAGAAGGGGAGAAGAAAACAAAAGTAGTTCACCCCTTTCATCTTGGTCACTTTTCAATCTCTCACGTCGCCCCATTGCAAGGCTGCTTCTGGTGTCTCTCTCTCGCTTTCCCTCTCTAGATTCCAATACTTTCCCCTGTTCCTGGGCAAGCCCATCATGACGTGAGGGAGTGGGAGGGGGAGGTTCTGCCAGTCTACTCTAGCCTGGGTCTGGAGAGGAGACGACGGTGGGAGTAATACAACAGAGCCAAGCCGAGGGAGGAGGAGACAGAGGGGGGAGCAGAGAACCCAAAGAGGCAAGGCAAGGAAGCAGCGAGGAACTCCAAGATTGGGGGCGACTGGTAAGCAAGAAAGGAAGCTCTTTTTCGCGTTTCTTTAGTATCATCACGGGGCGATTGATTTCCGCCGCCATCCATTCCGCTCAATTCTTACCTTTCCCTGCTGCCGCAGATAAGAGCGAGGAGCAGAGAGGCGCCGTTTTCCCTTCGATTCCCCCCAGCTTCCTTGGGGGCGGCGAGGTTCGCCGGGCGCGGACGGACGGACGCCGCGAGCGATGGCCGGCGTGGACGCCGCCAGGTACGCGCACAGCCCGGCGCACCACGCCGTGGCGACGCGGGACCATGCCGCGCTGCGCCGCGTGCTAGACGCGCTCCCGCCGGCGCGCCGGCCCGAGGAGATCCGGACGGAGGCGGACTCCGTCGCCGAGGAGGCCCGCGCCGAGGCCGTCTCGGCGGTCATCGACCGCCGCGACGTGCCCGGGCGGGAGACGCCGCTCCACCTCGCCGTGCGCCTCTGCGACGCCACGGCGGCCGAGATGCTCATGGCGGCCGGCGCCGACTGGAGCCTCCAGAACGAGCAGGGCTGGAGCGCGCTCCAGGAGGCCATCTGCACCCGCGAGGAGGCCCTGGCGCGCGTCATCGTGCGCCACTACCAGCCCCTCGCCTGGGCCAAGTGGTGCCGCCGCCTGCCCCGCGTCGTCGCCGCCATGCGCCGGATGCGGGACTTCTACATGGAGATCACCTTCCACTTCGAGAGCTCCGTCATCCCATTCATTTCACGCATCGCGCCCTCCGACACCTACAGGGTCTGGAAGCGCGGCGCCAACCTCCGCGCCGACATGACCCTCGCTGGCTTCGATGGCTTCAAGATCCAACGCTCCGACCAGACCATACTCTTCCTCGGGGAGGGGTCGGAGGATGGCAAGGTGCCGCCAGGTTCACTGTGCATGATCAACCACAAGGACAAGGAGATTATGAACGCCCTGGAGTCGGCAGGCACCCCGGCCTCAGAGGCAGAGGTCCAGCAGGAGGTCACTGCAATGTCACAGACCAACATCTTCCGTCCGGGGATCGACGTCACCCAAGCGGTGCTGCTCCCGCAGCTCACATGGCGGCGGCAGGAACGGACAGAGGCGGTTGGCCCGTGGAAGGCCAAGGTGTATGACATGAATCATGTGGTGGTCAGTGTCAAGTCAAGGAGGGTCCCGGGGGCGATGACGGACGAGGAATTCTTCTCATCCTGCAATGACAATGATACAGAGAGTGAGGGGTTTGATGATGTTCTGACAGAGGAGGAGAAGAAGCAGTTGGAGGCCGCCCTAAAAATGGATTCTGCAGATGCCAGTGGGGAAGACCAGTCCGACTCATTTGCTGGCCCTCGGCATAGTTGCTTTGAGCCAAGGGAGAGGGAGATACCGATTGAGGACATGAGTGTTTCTGGAAATGGGGAGAGTAAGCATGACAAGAAAGGTTGGTTCAGTAATTGGGGAAAGAGAAATCAGGTTAGCAAGCCAGAAGGGGTGAAGAAGATGGTACCTCCAAGGAGCTCGCTCTGTGTAGATGAGAAGGTGAGTGACATCCTCATTGAATCGCCCTCAAATGTACAAACAAGACCAGGAAGGCATTCCGTAGATGTAGTCAGAGCAGATGACAACAGAAGGATCAGGGAAAGGGATAACAGGAGACATGTTGCTTCTGCGGAGAATGGGCATAGGCGCAAAGAAGGTTCCAAAGAAAGTGAGTATAAGAAAGGCCTAAGGCCTGTTCTCTGGCTCTCTCCAAATTTCCCTCTTCGGACCGAGGAGCTGCTGCCGTTGCTTGACATTCTTGCAAACAAGGTGAAGGCAATCCGTCGTTTGAGGGATCTACTTACAACAAAACTCCCTCCTGGAACATTTCCAGTCAAGGTATGACCTGATACATGTTTCAAGATGCGATACCTTCTCTAAAGTTTGCCCCTAAATTATGTGTGCTGTTAATTCACCTTGATTGTTTCATATCTAGTTTAACACTTAATTTTGCGTCGTTTTTGTAATTACAAAAATCACCATGTATACCCTGCATGCTTGAAGACATGAGCTTATTTCAGAAATATCTGGCAGTAGTCAACATATTTATACATTTGTAGCTATCTAAATATCTATATCTGTGCTGCAGTTTGTAGATAATTGCGGACCTGGTTCTCTTCTGTAAATCTGATAATTTCTGTCTGAAATTGTACTGTTGATAGCATTTCATAATTCATAGCATAGAAAGTGTTTCTTTGGGTGTTAGATTGGTTGCACAGCATGTATGAAATGTGTGTTCTTAGTCTAAAATTGATTCTTGCTGTTAAACCTTTTTTGTATCCTGTTTTGTGCAACAAAACAACAATGGTATGAAACTTGTATCCATGTAACATGCAGTCTCTATTGTAGTAGACTAGAATAAACTAGGTAGCATGGTAGACCTTAGACAATTGAGTTTCCCTACTAGGCTAGATATTACGAATCTTTGTAATATCATATTTGGAGAATCCCTTTGTTGTGTTTTTTTACTGATCAAATGCAGAGCAATTACCACTTGTATTGTTGCTAAGAATTGTTTAGGGATACCTTTTTCATGTATTCATGTCCTGTTTCAATAGTTGCTCACTTCTTACCTAGTCAATGTGGTCCTCTACTACTGTAGTAGTCAATGACTAGTTAATGATTTTATATTGCAGCCTAATATTGTTAGTTTTAAGCTTTGAAAGGAGTTGATATCAGATATCTTCTTAGCAATGAATATCACAGAATATATACCTTTTTTGAACTTAAAGATGGAGCCATACTTTGTATGGTTGAAAAACTAATATTTAACAATACTTATGTGAAAGCTTGCTGCAAATTGGTATCTATATTGCTGATTTTGTCAAATCTAGCTCCAATATTTGCTGCCTAAGGAAAAAAAATATTAAAGTCCGATTTATGATCGATTTAAATTACTGTGGACTGTACTACTTTAGGGTTTATTAGATGAGTGACTATTGATATTACAGACCTTTAGACATCATATTGATTTGTAACAGAACTGTTTGAAGTTGATTTTGTCTTCAAAGGTTCTATTTTCAGTTTGAAGTAGGATATAATATGTGCCTAGCTTTGCAATGCAAGGCATTCTATGCTTATCATTCAAATGTCTCATTCTATACAATTTAGTTAGGTATTGGAGTTGGTAACAAGAACCTTACAGTTTGCAACAACGCATCGATCTCTCTAGATTGCTGATGTTGATATTGTTACATAGTTCCTGTTTTTGTTATCATTGGTGTGGTTCTACATGTATGTCTTGGTAATGCCTGTCAAGTAGGGAGCATTAGCATTTTGACTTTTATTGAAATGGTTGAGGGAATCCCATAGAGGCAAACATAAAAATGAATCTAGGGGATGAGATGAGTGAAATAGGATATGAATTTTCGTGTTATCCATGTTTTACTTACTAATCTGTGATAAGGTATACTACATCCACTCATTTGTTAACCGGAAGGTTGCTCTTAGATGCATGTATTTTATATTTTTTTTTCCCTAAGTACTATAGATGTTTGTATGCTTGGTAAAAAAAACTTGTTGCACTTTCATGTGGCAGCGCTCTTGAAACAGGCAGTAGATCTAGTAGGCACTGTTCGAATACAAGAGAAAATACATAAAGCATATAGAGTCTGCCTGACTCATTTGTTTATCTTTGATATATGCAACCTTCGGTGAAGTACCCATTGAACAGATGTTCGTATATAATTTCAGAAAAATCAATGCAACTAAGAACTATGCATGTTTAGATTGAGAAAATTAATTTATCCTGTTTGTTCTCTAGTTCAGAAATATTATTTTATCTAGTCTTTCTCTTTGTTGAATAATGATTTCTCATGCCATTGTAATTATGAATTTATAATTCAGTAATGATTTTTTTCCCTCAGGTTGCTATTCCAGTTGTGCCTACAATCAGAGTGCTTGTGACATTCACAAAATTCGAAGAGCTACAGCCGCTAGAGGAGTTCACCACACCACCTTCAAGTCCTGACAACAGCAAGAGCCCAGCAGTGCAGCCATCTTCAAGTTCCTGGATTCAGTGGATCAAGGCGCCTTACCGCCAGAACTTCTCGCCGGCAGCAGGCCCAAGCAGCCGCGTGGAGGACATCCAGGACCCATTCGCCATTCCTTCCGATTACGTGTGGACAACACCTGAAGAGAAGAAAAAGAAGACACAGGAAAACAAGAACAAGTCGAAGAAAGGCAGGAATGGGGCATAGATAGTAGGTAAGGTGATAGCATTGGTGAGGGGGGTTTTAAAGTTATATGCTGTGGGTGAAAAGGGCTATACTCTGCCGGATCTAACAGGAGGGATGAGTGGAAGATTTGGAGATTTCGACTGCTGTGACGTCGAATATTGAGAAGCAACCGCTTGTCTTCTTTCATTGTGTTAACAGATTTGCTGTCAACATTCTTTCGTTTAACTCAAATCGTTTCAGTCTTGATTATCATTGCAATTTGTTGGTAGACTTTGAGATGTGGTGCCTTCTGTTCTGATATTGTTGTTTCTAAGTTCCCCATCTTTTACCGTGCCAACATGTAGTAGTACATACTGTATTTGTCAATGGGTAGTAGTACGAATCGTAGCTGATCATGTCCTCTGGACCCATTTTCCGTGAAGTACAGCCCTATGTCTTTTTATATGTCATCGCCCAATGCTTGGGACTTCATTTTAGTGAATGTATTTGGTGCTGTGATCATCTATATAAATGAAATAAAAAGGAACAAACCATTATGTCTTGCGTTTATCTTATGCTTTTTCAGTCCGGGCATCTTGCGTTTCTGTCTTTATGTAGTTGTTCACTTGTGATCACTGGCTGTTCCATACCTTTTTACATACTGTACAAGTGTTCTTTGCTCATACTATTAATCCTTACTATTTCCATGGTTGAAATTAGAATAGATACACTTGTCACTATGAAACTGCTAGTTCAAGAGTTAAATTGCATATGCACATAACACACTGCCATTACACTGACAATGGATGGAAGAAATCACGCCAAAGGTATTAAACAACAAACTGAAACAGATTAAACTGAAGGCTTCAAACAGTGGTCTACTAGACCCACTAAACCCATATAAGAAGATAAGATTCAAGTTAGCCCCTCTGCAACTGCAACGCTCATTCATCCCTTCTGCAATTTCTACTGTACCTTTTGCAACGACTGCAAGGTTCATTCGTATCGAAGCATTCCAAAAATGCACAGGCTAAAAACGAACCAAGAAACCATGGAACCCATGGGTTCATCAGGTTTAGTGGTCTATATGTCTTCTTCCTCATATGAGTTGACCTGAGAAGGATGAAATCAGACAATGTAGTTAAAAGGTTGTTCTAGCTGGTATATAAGTAGCACTTTTGACCAAAAAAATAAAAATAAAAACAGATGCGATGAATGAAATACCTTGTGACGGCATGGCGTGATGTCGGTCTCTTTTTTGCAGTAACAGCAGGCTTCTTGGTAACGAGTTCAGCCTGCACATAGCACACCCAAGTATGTATTTGTCAAGTTAACCGGTAATTTTACTAAGGGACTGCAGATTTTGCTAGTATTGGCAGTCGCATGATCCATCCAAATCAAATCAAATGAAGAAAATCCAATGAGGGAGGAGAAGGCTTGAGCGTGTCGTCACCTCGGCCGCCGCCGCCGCCGCCGCAGGGTTGGGATTGGGACGGGGACCGCGGAAGGGGATGAAGAGCTCCTCCGAGACGACGCGGCGGGCAGCCCTCCCCATCATATTCGCCGCCACTGTCAACTCTTCTCCGTACGTCTCGCTCTCGAGCGCAGGCCGGCCAGCCGTCGCCCGTCGGTGTGGTGAGAAATTTGTGGTTTAATTCTAGGTCTCGAGCTGCACGGTGTAGCTGAATTTGAAGGCTTCGGGTCCTGTCCCGTGTCCGACGTACGTGCGAGTTGATTAGTTGAGACCGAACCGGTCCCGGGTCCAACGGCCAGCTGACAGGTTGACCTGAGTGCACCGGCACCAGGGTGAAATCGAAGTTAAAAAGTTAGGAAAAAGTTCAATTTACCTTCTCCATCTTTTGGCAAAGTCTGTTTTGTCTCCCTTAACCCTAAAATCGGGCAAACCACCTCCCCTAACTTTTCAAACCGTGCACTTTACCTCCCTGGAGCGGTTTCGAAGGCGGTTTGCTACATTGAATAGTGGTTTTGCTACAATGACGGTGGTTTTGTTTTTTTTAAATATTTTGGCTGAAATTTTGAAAAATCACAGTAAATCATAGAAAAATCATAAAATTAAAAATCTAGTTTTGTTGGATTCCACATGAGTAGATCTACGCAGTGAACATATATTATGGTATGGTTTAGTACAAAGTTTTAGCTATGAAGGTTTTGTCTTTTTCTTTTTTATTTATTTTGGCTAAATCTTTGATAAATCAGTAAATTATAGAAAAATTATAAAATGGAAAATCTATTTTTACCTCTTGTGCACCACCTTGGGCCAGATACGTGCACCACCCTGACTCCACAGGCTGACAGGCCACAAGCAGGCTTTGATGTTCGGCCGGTCCAACAAGGAAACAGGCTAACTTGTTGTAAAAAAAAAAAAAAGGAAACAGGCTAACGCTGAAAGCCGGTCCAACGCTTGTTTCCTTCGCGTAGAAGCTTTGATTGCGAGTCCGGGACAATTTGCTAGGCGGCGAGATTGTTGCTTCTCTGTCACAAAGTTACGAACACCGTGAGGTGGGAAACACACGGGAGCTCACAGCTCAGCGCCATTCTACGGCCGGCACCCAGCGGCCAGCGAACCTCCTCGGCAAATCGCTTGGCTCCTCGTCACGACCGGTCGACCGCAACCAAGCTCTCTTCCTTCACAATTCAGATTGCAGCTCCCGTTCTTCGCTTCCTCTTTGCAAAGGCGGCTCCTACAGGCTACAGTTTTGGTACGCAATCAAAAGTGAGATGCCCCCAAGTTTTGTATTGCGTGTTGCAAACCAATTTATTTCAAGCAAATAAAGTATCATCGATTTTCCTTTTCGATTTTAGGGTTAGCCAGTTGACAGTTAGGCCAGTGTCAGTAAGAGTTTCAACTAATTTTTATTTGTATTAAATAAATTACCACATATGCATATTTGATGACATGGCAATGTATTTAAAAAAAGAGATAAGAAATCAGTTTCGTATATGAAACTCTCTTGTCACAATTACCAACTATCTATCAGTCATGAAATTTAATGACAATGAAACTATAGAATAAAATTGTGAATTGAGAGTGGCTGTTTCATTCGAGTTTTATTTCACGCCTTGTTCGTTTGAGTGTATCAGCTTATTTTCATCCACGGAAGAGGATTTTCCTCTCACAACCAAATGAGCACCAACCACACAAATAAGACAAATCATGTCAAGTACGAATCTGAATCTTTGATCAAATTGTATATTTGTTTTTTCTCCCTGAGATTCTTGGTGTTTATTTGTATTATTAACTATTAATACCTCGGCGCCACAAAATTCATCATTTCGGTAAGCTTTCCTACAATTGTACTGTTTATGTAATTGGAGTATTGCTTTGTCACTGTACAGAGAATATTTCTCCCTACAAAGGGAAGTTCCTCCCAACGCGGAGAGTGAAGCCGTATGGGTGAACAGTAAAAGCTGTCATCTGTATTTTTTTTCCCTCCGTCGCCTGCGTCTTTGGTGTTGGGCACGTGGACATCGATTGGCCACGTTGTTTCCTCACCGCTGCCCATAAAAAATCTACCGCTCCCTCCTCTCCTCTCCTCATCACCGATAAAAAAAATACACATCCTCCCTTGGTCTCTCCGAGGCAGCCGCGAACGGGCGACGGCACCCACCCGCGAGCCGTCCCGTCTCTTCCCCACGCTCCTCGTCGTCTCTGCCTCCCCCTCGACCTGCCTCGGCGGCGGCCTGGCGGTGGTCGCGGCCGGACCTCGTGGTGCCCACCCGCGACCGCGCCTCCCCTTCCCCTTCCTCTCCCTCGGTGTGCTGGCGCGTCGACTGGGCCCCGACGCGGCCACCAGCACGCGCTGTGCGCAGCCTGGCCACGACGGTGGCATCGGTGTGCATGCTAGCCGCGGCGATGAGACCCGGTGATGGGAGAGCCCCGCCGGGCAACTGTCCGTCTACCGCTCCCCTGTGCGCTATCCTGCACGCCGTTCGGCTTCTTCTTGATCCGTCCGCTCGATGGTTTGCTCCGTCCCTCTCTCTTACACGCTCTTTCTCCCCTTCTTGCTCTATGTAGGGTTCAGTGCACTGAATCTGCCATGTGTGGCCTTGCTTTGCGATTTGGACGCAATCCGGCAAATCTACATGCTTACTGCCTGTACTGCAATTTTTTTTTCTTTGCCACCTACTTGGATCGGCTAGATCTAGAGACTACCCAGGTGTCGTGTCTGCCATATATCTGAGGACATGACTATGACAATGACATTAGTTTGGTTTCTTAATATCCTGTGGTGCTCATGATTTTGTGCCATACCACATTGGCAGTTGTATTTGTCCCGTTTCTCAGTGCACTGTGGTGCTTATGAGTTTGGTGATGTGCAACGATGAGTATATTTTTCTCTTGTTGTTAGATTTGTTTGAGGGAATAGGGCGATGCTGTGATGAATACACAACATATGTTTAGTGGCTGATGCAATGATCGTGGTCTGTCGCTCTTGTTTCATGTAAGCTAGCGGCAATGGTCATGAGCTATGATGATTCTTCCTTTCACAGCTGCATGTTGTGTTCATAGCTGAGATAATGATCATGAGAAGTGTTGATTGTATTTTTTTCTATCTCCTTCTGCCTATTTAATGATACCTAAGCCAATGGTCAATTGGATGGTTTGGTTGGTTCTATTTTTTTTCGATGGTTGATTCCATTTTTTGCACCTCTTTCGGCCTCTGCACTTCACTCATAGGATTGCGAACCAGAATGGATAGTTTCTGATTTTGATGTCATCGCCTCTGATGGTTTCTCCCCTTGCCTAATATGATCAAGGAGTTTGGTTTTGCGCTCATACATGCTTATGATCATTGCCTGTGATGTCAATAGCACATAATTGTGCAACCTGAGCTTTTTATTGCCCGTGAAGTGGTACATATATTCTTCTTCATTATAGGCTCGTGATTTGCCTATGATATTATCATTGCTTGTGGTGTTAGGTTATACTTTTTTTTTTCTGAGCACACACCCTGTACTTAGTGATAGCATTCTCATCCACTTCTTATTTGTGATGACTTTTCGCTATCCCTATTTGTTTTAATTCTCACTACAATTATGCGCGTTGCTGATTTGTCTTCCCTATAATTGTATCTTGCTTCTAGCGTGGCCAGCCTAGCCACATCGGATTCCGTATGTGTGCACAGTGGCTGCTATCGGCCGTGGGTCCTTTTTTCTCCGTCGATTGCGTCCTTTGGTCTTGGTCGCGTGGACATGGATTGGCCACGTTCCTTCCTTACCGCTGCCCACACAAAAATTGCTTGTGGTTTCAGGTTATATATTTTTTTGTTCTCAGCACACGCCCTATTCTCAGTGATAGCATTCTCAACCACTTGTTGTATGTAATGATTTTCACTGTCCTATTTGTTTTAGTTATCACTGCAAGTATACACGCTGCTGATATACATTCGTTTTAATAAAAACAGCCTTTTTTTCTAATTTCCTGATAGTGTCATTTAACTTTTTAAAACCAACATTATTTACAGATCATCTATCTGTACAAAGTATCTCATTTATAGGCTTTGTCGATATGTTCTGATGTGTTTTAGAGGCTCTTGTTCTCCTTGTCATTTACCATGTTATGTCTCATCAGGGTTTATTGCACAGAAAATTATGTTTGGTTTTGTGCCAGCATTCAACAGTGTTGATTCAGCATGTTTTACACAGATATTTCTTAATTACTCTCTCATTTCGTTTTAGATTTTTGTACTACACGTTCACTGTTCATACTTGCATGTTAATGTGGACTCACATGTTCCTTACCCACTCTTCGATTCTGCTCAATATCTGGTGCAATCTTGCTACCATTTATATGCCCCCACCCGTTCTGCTTGCATTTCCATTTTCCCCCCTACAATTGCATTATTCCCCTTTTTCAGCCTGTGATAAAAACTCCATAACCATTGCTCAAAGATATGATCTGATGTTCATTCGCTTGTGAGGTACTGGGCATGACCTGCTGCTTATATTGTGCAATTTCTGAGACTAAGCGGTTGTCAGCATGCCTTGAAGCTCCAAGTTCATGAACAGACGATGACCTCTACTTCTGAGGCCTCTAACAATCCTGCCTTATAGAACAAAAAAAATGTTGCCTTTGTCGTTGCAGTTGTATATATGTGTTGCAATTCTACATCCTATTTCTATATCGCTCTCTGCTTTGCCATTTTTTTCTTTCTTCACCATGTGGCGAAAATTCCATAGACATTGTTCAAAGATATGATCTGATGTTCATTCGCTTGTGAGGTACTAGTCATGACCCGCTACTTATATTGTGTAATTTCTCAGACTAATACAGCTGTTAGCACGCCTTGAAGCTCCAAGTTGCTCAACAAATGATGATTGGTATATTTATGAGGTCTCTAAAAATCGTATTCTGTGAAAAAAGTTTACCTTTTCCGGTGCGGCTGTGTATAAGCATTACAGTTCTATATTCTATCTCTATCGCTCTTCATATTCTGTTCATTTAGCACTCTCCAATCTGTCCCAGCCTTGGTTTATTTAGTCAGGTTAGTGTTGTGCCTGATCTATTTATTACGTGCAGTTTGTTCTCTTTTGCATTAGCCTATGAATAACATGGTCAAACACCTCCGCTTGCTTTAACAGGTCCTTCGCATTATATTACAGAAAACCTAGATAATCAACCCATTAATGACAACAACGACTTTGCTGGTCTTTTGGTAAGTCAAATAGCCTTTTTATTTATCCATATATATATTAGGTCACGTATGC
This sequence comes from Eremochloa ophiuroides, assembly GCA_038502445.1. Taxonomy (NCBI): domain Eukaryota; kingdom Viridiplantae; phylum Streptophyta; class Magnoliopsida; order Poales; family Poaceae; genus Eremochloa; species Eremochloa ophiuroides. Next base: position 32,033,289 of record JAHLJS010000001.1, on the reverse strand, counting down.
TTGATTAGACACCAATAAATACTCTTGCATTTTCAGGCTCTTTAATTTGTCCCACTCTGTTTGTACATTAATTGTGAAATGCTATATAATTCTAATGATTTATTTATACATTGGTACTACATAAATCAAGAATCCAGGAAAAATATAGTATAATATGCAGTGCTGATAAACTGTACATTAGTGATTAGTAGATTAATTTGGTCGATGCACACTGCATTCCATTTCTTTTATGAACACCAGCTTTGTTACACTGCTTCCATTTTTTTTCATACATTCTCTATTTATAACTACTTGATAATGGATGCTTTTCTTACTATCGAGTTCCCTAATGAGGTCACCGGTTCAACAATTTTATTTTACTTTGCTACTCATAGTCTGATGTAATCCCTAATTCATCTTCTTGCTTCTCTTAGGTCCTGAAGAACACAAAAACCAACCAAACGGCGAACTGTAAAGCCTTATTGCTGCCTCCTTTGACATGACGAGAGGTTTCAAAATATATGTGCTCCAATTCCACCCCCCACCGCCCCCCCCCCCCCACCTATTTTTTTGCTTCAGATCACCTCCTATATATCTTCTTCTCACTTTTTCCCTCGTATCTGGTTTAATCTATGGTGCTTTGCTAAAACTGGGCTACACGACAGAAATAGATTATGAGGTTAAATATATCTCACCATTCGTTATGCTTAAAGGTTGCTTTAATATGCTTCACTGCTCATGTTTTTGGTTCCTATGCAGGGTTCTTATTTTGGGTCTGCCCTCTTGTTACTTGAGGTATATTCTACCTGCCTACATGATAATGAAACAGCGGTGGGTTTATCTAGCTTAAGCTACCTCCTATTTGTTGTGCCCATGTATTTGTTCATATCATTATTAGTGTTGTGCCTATTGCAGAACATTAGATCTTGCTAAACCAAAAAGTGAGGTTTCCTTATACATGGCAATGTCATTACACACACATGCATTTCAGCCTCTAGAGGCAGACATGGTACACCTGGTCCATGGATGCATGGGCCTACCAGCAGCAAGTAGGAGCCCCCCTCCTCAAGCATTCCTCTCCTAGGCCACCATACCTTTGCCCAATAAAAAAACCATAGACTACCAACGTAGAGATTTCCTTTACGATAAAGATAGATTATGTGGGAATTATCTAAATGCAGCAACCCCTCTATTTTTCCTCTATAGTCGTGGCATTAACAATTCTCCGCATCCAGTAATTGTTGCTTGGTGGTGTGTTATAAAATAATATATGGCTATTTTGCTCTGCATGCTTATGTTAGATTTACCTTATTTATCTCACTTACATGTTGCAGTTTAGGCCACTTGCACGCTGATATATTATGGATTAGCAGGGTGCTTTTTGGTGCAAGGTACAATATATTCTCACAGCACTCCTTACCATTTTCATGATACGTCAGTCCTTTTTTATTTTACATGGAAGATTGCTTTCTGAAAAAAAAGTTGGCAACCTCATGCCTTTCATTCCCATTCATGGTCCTTCGTATTCTAAAACTGCTACATAATATCACGTTCATCAAGCATGAGGTAGAACATATGAAAAACTTAAATGAATCACCTGCTGCGCGTATATATAGGAAACATGCCTGCCAAATTAGGTAGTGCATTCATGCTACCAAAAGATCTGTGCTTAAAAAGGGGAAGAGACATGATCCCAACACATGAATAGTTACATTATCAGTCCTGTAGAGGTAGACATACTTCTAGAGTTCTATTTCAATGCTACTTCTAGAGTTAGATATCTTATAATTTAGAACAGATAGCATATATTATTTAAAAAGAAAAAATGAAAAAAAGATCTGACTCCAGTTTTTCTTTGTGCTATAGGCCACCAGGCTAAACCATTTCTTTGCCCACAAAGCATTATTGTCTGTCATCTACGATAAGACCGGAATTTCTTTTTGAGCATTTTACCCATATATATGAACAAGGGTGCTTATGCCTCTCCGATCTTTAAATTTTGATGTATATTGTGTTACCGGTTGTATCCTCTAAATATATATTCATGTAGTATTCATTAACTACATACGTTTGCATTGTGTACTGCAACTGTGCCTCATCTATGTAATTGAACACCATGAATATGAAGTACCTTATTACCACTCACTTGCAACATGTTACCTGTGTAAACAAGATACTTGCACCCGTGCGCAGCTCCGTGCTCTCTATACTATGTTAAGTATATATGCATCACCATACTTCCATATCTTTATTGTTTCTTATGCTGGCTATGTCGTCTTTTTCCACTTCCTTATAAACACATCATCGTATTTTCACCTCTTAGTTGTTTGGTGTTCTATACTCCAGTTGCGCGCAAATGTGCGCCCTTTGTACTAGTATCATTACACATGTACATTGAAGTGTGCACTCGGGTCCTTCATGCTCTAGCTTCGCCCCTGAGCATGCCAGGTAATTTTCTGTAACTCTATCTAATATGGATTTGGTGGAGCATACCCTGAGCAGCTCCACCAATTTAGATCACCTCTTTTATGGATCAGATCTACAGTGGAGGTGGTAAAGTACTAAAGTTAGAGGTGTTTGGGTAAAAGAATTGGATCTGAATTTCATAGATCTGATAGAGCTGTCCCAAACAGGCCATATGTATTAAGAGAGACATATTTCATGTTAAATTTCACGTCTTGAAAACTAAGAGGTGAAACAATCCATTGAGACTGGTCTAATTTAATAATGTTATGCTACAGGAAATATTTACTACTCAAGAATTAAGTAGACTTAATAAATTCATATCGCTGTTTATAAGAGAATTATGTAATTATTTTTTATTACTATAAAAAACCCTAAACACGCAAAATTTTTATGCCCTGTATCTAAACACCCTATGGGTTTTTTTTTTTATTGAAACCAATTCTTGAAGTTTAAAGAACTACCATTACAATTCATTTATTCTGAGATATGCCATTACAATTCTTCTACTCCCTCAACCATACCATTTTCTAGGTCTTTCGACCGTGTACACGTACATATTCTGTATATGGATGAAACACCTCGTTGCTTTCCCTTCTTTCAGTGGCTGACGTGTAGGCCCCACACGTCAGCTTCTTCTTCAAGCTCCCGCCGCTCTTCCTCCACTGCCATTTGCCATTGCCATGAGGACCAAGCTGGTGGGGCACCACAGCTGCAGCCACGCCGGCGTGCAGGCAAGCAGCACCGTGGCTACATACCGCCACCGCCGCAGCCACATGGGCGCACGTGCGAGCAGCCGCCGCCATGGCCGCCGCTAAGGCCACGCTGACGCGCAGCGAGCAGCAGCCGCTGCAGCAGCCACGAGGGCAGACAGGCGAGCAGCACTGCCGCCACAGCACGGCTCGCAGGCGAGCTACCACGGTGGCTGAGCCAACCATGCCCACGACTGCCGCGTCCGGATGTCGAGGTCGATCCCGCGCAGCACCTCCTGGCCGGCTGGCCGGCGTCCACGTCGTCGTCCCACGCGAAGACGCCGTCCTTCACCCGCACGGCCATGCGACGCCCGGAAGGAAGTTCCTCGTAGGCTCTTGCAGGATCTTGAAGGACGTTGTGTTGAAGACGGGCCGTCGTTGAGGTGCACCCGAGCAGTTGTGTTTGGTCCCGAACTCCAGATGCTACGCTTATAGGGTCAAAATTCATAGAGGAGAAAAATTATAATGGCATATCTCAGAATAGATGTATTGTAATGACAGTTCTCTAAACTTTAAAAATTATAATGGCTTTAATAAAAAAAAAAACATGACGCAATGCGGAGCTCTGCACAAGGGATGCAAATAATTTTGCTCAACAGACCTTCCACAGAACCATCAATGCAATGACCAACTACTCGACAAGCCTGGCTCCGCGGAATCTTCATTTCCACAAGTTATTCAAACAACTTTGCCACATATGAACCAACATTATTTACAGATATATGTACAGAATGAGTTCCAGCGGCGACAACTCATAACAAGAAGGTTAAGACTGAAATTCGGTGCTAGACACACCAAACAAGCTTCCTACAGCAGAAGCACATATATTATATTTCAAAAATCAAAAGCGAGTTTCATCTAGAAAATTGGCCAAGCCACCTATGTTATCAGGCAACATATACAATGAACGGCTGATGTACTGTTGATGAAAATGAGTTGTAGCTTGGTCCACCTTATACAAGCTAGATGAAAACCTCCATTGTTGAACTGAAACAAGAAGGATACCGTAGATTTTAGGACTCCTAAAAGAATAATAAACAGACAAGAGCAACCACATTTGTGTAGTTGCTAAAATTTACGAAATAGGGGTAAACTTTTGCTCAAGTTAATTATGCAAGCATGGAGAAAACACCTAACGATGCAGAGTTTTATTCTAAGTTCATAAATTAAATGCATGAAACAATCAGCATATTCAGGACCAACACAAGTTGGGATCAAACATGCAAAAAAAGACAAGAGTATATGAATCTAAAGTGGATCAAATGACTTAATAAAAAGAATAAATAGTACAATATTATGCTAATAAACAATATGTAAGTGCCAAAATTACAGTAAAATCATAAAACAATAATATGCGCAGCTAATTAGATTTATGGATAAATCACCATTGCTTGCACAATTGTAAGTTTACATCAGGTATTCATAAGAACACACTCAACTGAATAAAACAAAAAAAGAGGCACATGCGTGACTGCAAAACTAGAATAAAAAGACAAGGAACACGACTCTTAATAAATTCACAGTAAAACTCTCATGCTATATGCTACCCAGAATTTGCAAAAATTATCTCTACAGGCTATGAAGCAGTCTCCTGGTCCTGCATGCTTATGTTAAATAATCAGTTTTCATACACAGATGTACAAGATATGTCTCTTCCATATCAGAAACACAAACAATAGTTTTAGCTATCAGATAAATCTGACAAAAAAAAATGTGAGTAATAACTATCCAGAACTTTGGTATAGACAAATTTGAAACCATAATGCAACTTTAGGCAATATGAAAGTAGGCAATTAGTTAATAACTGAGAATTTTGACTATCACAGCAGAGCATATGGACCACAATAAGAATTTTTTGTAAAGTCAAATGCAAAATCTTTTGCACAGATATAATAGAGCAATAAGCAAAATGTCTGTTTCAAAAATGTACAAGTGCCAATGGCATACACAGGGAACAACCGATCATTTGTGATAATGAGTGGAGGAATGAAGAGTAACTGGACATATAATAGCTGGAAAGAGACATCAGGTCAGTGAATGATATTGGTTATTTGAGCCTAAACCAACAGAACAGGGAAAAAGGTCACTACTCAATAGTCTGCCAGAAAAGTGTGGGGCGGATAGAACAATTCAACCTCGGGTTCTGCCTCGCGTCGCCCACGCGTGGGCGGCTCGGGGCAAACCCCAGCCAGCCGCCGCCGCCTCCCCCACACCCTTCTCTGCCTCGCCGCCGCCGCAGTGCGCCACCGGGAAGCCCGGGCGGCGAGCAAGGATGGCGGCGGCAAGGCCGTTTCCTTAGCGACACTCCATCTCCGGCGCTAGGGTGGAGGTGTGAAGCCGATGGCCGGTGATGGCGCTTGCCGACATGGGGCGCCGGATCCAGCTCTGCTTCTACTGGATCTGGCCTCCCCGTGGCTGGATCTAGAACGGGTGACGGCGTTTCGACGGGGACGGGGGCAGCGCGCTGCTTCTGGCCAGGCAGGCCCCGGCGGCCGCTGCTGGTGGCAAACGGCGGCGGGATGGCCATCTTCCTTTTCATGCTAGCCACGTTCCTGCGTTGGACTGACAGCCTGAGGGGGTGGCCACAGCACTAGGCGTCGTCAACATCGCAGCCATGCTGTCATTCGTGGCGTTGTTCATGCGGGGCGGGCAGCCTGGACGTGGCGTCAACGGTGGTGATGGACCACGCGTTTCGGGGCGGTTGCGTCGGAGATCCGCAGCGCTGGCGGGCCTTGGCTAATGCGGCGCACGGGGGCAAGGTGCCATGGCGAAAGCCGTGTCCCTTGGACCGATGACGTCGACGCCTTTGGGCATCCTGTTCTTCCTTGGCAGCGTCCATCGATCGGCTCTCGCCCCTCTCGGCGTGCTCTTCCTAGGTGTAATGCCTTGACCTTCTCGTCAGGCGACGACGGTGCCATTGGCATCGCTTTCCTCTTTGGAGGCGGCATTTTGGAAGATTGCGCTCTGTCAGTCTACTCAGGGGGACGATGTTGGCGTGGCAATTCGAGGGTCTCGCATCTGTTGGCAGTGGACCACGAATTTGGCAAGAAGACCGGCATGGGAGGCGCCGACGAAATTGGCAGAGACGGGCGTGAGAGGTGATGGCTAGCAGTTGAGTTACCTGAGATAACCTGCGGGTTGTGGCAGCTGTTTTCGGCCCACGAGGTGTTTTGACTGGCAGCTAGAGGTCATGTGTGGCACTTTATCTTTTGATGATGAGGCAACTAGGTCTGAAAACTTTGGTGTGTGTGCCTTGGGCTGAGTTTGCATGAGTGTGAAGTATTGTCGTGTAATAAGGAACTTTCTAAAACTCAATAGTCTGCCATAGAAAATAACTGAAGCTTTGTCAACATGATTTTTATGCCTGCTGACCACACGCAACAGATATTTCGTTCATGAAGTATTCTCTTATAGCATGCAAACATAAAAGGAACCGGTGATGTCTAGCCATATCAAAGGTTTTGCACAGCCAGCAACACAAGACAACTACTCCATTGGTGACAGCTCACCATTGAGCTGTTGTGGTAGGCTGGTGGCCAAAGCTGAAGCCCAGCAATCAGCATTCATACAATTAAGGCTGTTAACTTTCAGAAGCCCAACATGCTCAACATTGAATCTTTTAATGGTCATGACTACAAGCTAGTGTAATAGGATTCCAACACATGAGTTTGCTGCAGGATTCTTTTATTGCTCACCAGCCATCAATCTTTGATACTAGTATACCACACATGATCTTGATGAAACCTTGTCCCAAAGGATATGTTAGTTCAACTAAACAAATACAATAGTAATCTTCATCTATAGGCAGAATAGGCATGTCCAAGTTAATGAAACTGCAAAACCAACAGGGAAAGGAACTAGAGATGGTCACCTAATGGCTATGCTATAAAACCATCATTTTTCTTAATGGCAAAAAAGAAAAAAAAGTGATTATTTAGATTTTGCTAGGATGCAGGGTGCAGACATAGCAAGGGTCAAAGCCATGGATCATGTGCATTAGACGGTTTAGCAATTGAGTGACATACATCCTCTTCTGCAACTATAGCATAGATTTTTTTTTTAACCAAAGCACTGAATCAGCAATGAGGTAGAGAAATTAGGACGATAACTACAGGGAAAACTGCAAAGCGATAATATAATTAGTCTAGATCTGACTATCTGAGCACGAGTATACAGTATAGCAAAATATAAAGTCTGAAGTACGCATGGAACTCAGCCACATAGTACCTACTGCCAAGAAACGGTCCTATGAAGAACCCAAAGAAAAATAGCACATGAGGAATAAAGAGAATTACCAGCTGAGGAATTTCAGTCAGCAGTTGGCTTGATGATCCCTAAGTGAAGTATTATGGAAACTTCAAAATTAAAGGGAAAAGAAAGAGAGCACTGCCTTCTAAATAGGTACTCCAGCTACATGGTTAACTGTCCAGTGGCAGCCCATTCATCAACCATCCCATAGTCAATGCTTAGCTCCCTCAATGGTGGAATGTTTTCCATGGCAAAGATCATGAGGTGGGGGTAAGACGCATTGTAATGATCAAACAGCACAAACTGGACAAACACATTTGGACTGCAACTGTGGCTGAAATAGCATGCCACATTCCTTGCCCTTGACACATCAATTGCAAAGTTTAACTCAGGAATAGCAGGATGGTCTGGCGCCACATAATCAGGGTACACATCAGATATATCACCCCAATCCAACCACCTCGGAGGAAACCTACTTGGACGCACCAAACAATCGCCATTTGCTGCCACAATCTCTGACTGCTGGTGAGTAAGCACAATCCCGCTGAACTCACAAATGAATGTGCCAGCCTTAATGAGATCCAAAGACCGAACTCCCCACCCAGTCTCCCTTGACCGGAATACTTCAAGCCTATGTTGAAGCCCCTTCTGACTAACCCTGTTGAGGCAACTAGGTGGGCACCTGCAGTATGGCCCACACTCATATACCAGTGGCTTGCCTCGTAGCAGGGTTCCAGTCTTATCATAGGCAAACTCGCCACCATTCCTCCCTGCGCAGTTACATCCAATTGAGCAAATCTCAGCGCAATCACATCCACCACCACCAGCTTCAGCAAACTTCCCCTGGACAGCAGAGGTAGGAAATATTGGCCGTGCCAGATACTCAAACAAGAGTGGATCCTGATCATCATCAACATCATTGAAGAGTGCAACTGGCAATGTTTCTCGGCCCATGGAGATATCAAAGCTCAAATACCCTGTTGGCCTTATAGAAAACACATCCACTTTAAGCTGCTCAGCTACTCGATAATTCACTGTACCCATGGGTTCTTGGCCTTCAATGCGCAGCATTCTATACTTATAAACACCAAACCCAGATTTCCCACGGTCGAGCCAGTAGTCAACAACCTTGTAGAGGCCATCGTAGAAGTATACCTTACCAACAGGGCTTCGCCTTGACTTGACAGCACGGATTACACGAATCTCAATACCATAAGCCATGCTACGTTCAAGGGCAAGATTGCCGCCCTGCAGCTTCTGATCGACGCAATGCTTGTGGAGGTTGGGGTCACGGCCGCCATGCCCAGTGTACACAAGTACATCGCCGTGATCATCATCATCCTCATACCCACCAGATACAATTATAGATGTGGCTATAGGCTCCCCAGATGCAGACCTCCCTGCAGTGACATAATCAATTCCTGCCTGCACCTGGCCATGGAGGCCAAGCACGCAGAGCTCCATGCGGAAGAAGAAAGCGTCACCCACCGAGATCCCGGGCATCGACCCCACGATGCGGCGGTCGCGGTTGAGCCAGAGGTCGTGGTCCCCCATGAGCGCTGCGGCACGCAGGTCCGCGCGGACGCGGCGCCGGTCCCTGGCAACGCCGAACCCGGTGACGCCCGTGAGGCCGAGGGACTCGGCGCGCTCGTCGTCCCTGAGTAGCAGCCCGCGGAGGCACTCGAAAGTGATGCGCGCCCTGCGCACGAGGTCGCGGAAGTAGATCTGGTCCTGCACGCCGAGCGAGGAGACCCGCACGAGGTCCGACGAACGCGGCCGGCGCTTCTTCACGACGGACCCGGACCCGGACTGCACCACCGCCGGTGCGGAGGCCTCCGGCGCCGGCGCAGGGACAATCGCCCCGGACCCCGCAGACGAGAGGTAGAGGCTCGCGAGGCGGTAGTACTCCCGAAGGAGCGCGTCCTCGTCCGGATTAGGCGGCAGCGACTGGAGCGGCGCCATCACCGGCGCCGACGAGAGGTCAGGAGTCGCTGGCGGCAGAGGCACCGAGGCCTCAGCAGCCGGAGCCGGAGCCGGAGCCGCCGCATGCTGCTGCGGCGGCGTCGGGGTCGGCGGCGCAGGCAGCGGCAGGGGCCCGAGCTCTGGTGACGCCGGCTCCGACTTGGGCTCCCTCTTGAGGAACGGCAGGAAGTTGAGGTCTATGGAATCCAACGACCCCGTCGGAGACGACATCGGCGACGACGACGGCGAGGATTCCTCCACATCTATTTCCATAGCCAAACTTCCCTGTCCTCCCTCCCTTGCCTCCTCCTCCTCCGCTCCAAAATTCCCCAAACCCTCGCGCCGCATGTCGGAGACGGCAAGGTGGATGTGGATTGGAGAGGAAGACGAGGGCTGTGGGGGAGTGGAGGATTTCACCAACTGGTGACTGGTGATGTTGGTGGAGGCGAGAAAAAAATGGCGGAGCGAGGGAGGGAGCGGTTACGAAATCTCCAAAATGGAGCGCCCTCCACCGGAGCACCAAGGAATGCGAAATTAATTTGGCGGAGAGGATGCTGGGAGCACAAGTCTAAAAAGCAGAGGGCACGCACTTACTCGTGCTCTCCACAGTCACTGACAAGCAGGCCTAACAGACAACTGTCTGGGGTTCTGAAAAAGCAGCATTTATTATGAATGACACCTCGGTACAGATGCAGGGTTAATTCTGGTATATAAAATTTTGACTTCGGTATCGTCATCGGCGGTTGCAGATGACTTATTACCGAGTCATCAATGATTATTAACTCATATACTAAATTTAGATCTTTACTAGATTAGAAGTTGATTATTGATTATTAATAAAATCATGTATTAAAAATAGAAAATAAATGTGTTGTTAAAACGCTAGAGGAGAAAATAAGAGTTAATTTATGATTTATGTGAACGTGGTATATTTTGATTTTATTTAGTTCATAAATAAAACTAGTCACAGGAAGTTATCTACTGAGGCCATCCTTTCCTTATTGAATAAGGGCCCACTTGGTCGACCCACTTGATTGAGCCATAACTTTGAGAAAAAGTTGTCATGAGACGTGAGCTATGGAAAAACGATGGTGAGTTAGGTTGTAAAAAAGCTTAAAGTCATTTGAATGAATAGTTGTGGCTTCTAAAAAAAATTGCTATTTGCCTCTCATTTATAAGCAGACCCACATGTCATCCACAACCTTTCTCACTCAATTCTCCCCTCTCTCTCAATGACTCCCACTCGAAAACATCTTCCTTCTTCCTCCCGGTGGAGCTCATGAGCGAGGCGGAGCTAGACTGCAGTGGAAGTCATGACATGACCACGGTGAAGGTGTGCACGATGGAGGCCTGGTCGGGATGAGCATTGGCATTGTTGGCATGTTGACAGAAAACCCCTAGGCACAGACTTTATACTGAAGCGTGCTCAACTTGTTTCATGCAGACTGGAGATGAATCTCGAGAAAAAGCGAACCCGGTATTTTCGTAACTAGTGGCAAGTAGGTAAATTTCACGAAACTAACACGACATGTGGAGCTAGGTCCAGAGATGTTGTGCAAATGAAATAGAAAGAAGTTGCTTTTGTTGACTAACTTGAGCAAAAACTCACCTCTTCAGTTGGCTTTTGGCTTTTGGCTTCTCGAGAAGTTATACAGCAGGCTAGGAAGTCCAACCAAGAGAGCCTAAGCTTTAACGTGTCGCAGTGCACCTTACTCTTTACTCTTTAGTAGTACAAAATTTTGTTCCACATTGCCAAATGTTTGTTGGACCAAACATTATCGCATAACTATGCTCACTGGAGCTTAGTACGGCTAGGTGAAGAAATAAACCAAATAGAACTTTGGTGTTTGTATTTTTATGTGAAAGATAAGTGGCTACTAAATTAGAACCTTATTTAATAAATATAACTTTTTCTTTCTTTCTTTACAATTTATTGATAAAGTAAGCGTCTAAATCTAAATGCTTATATAACTAGGGCAATGAATATACACAAGGTTCCATAGATTTTCAAGAATATCCTGAAGAATAAATTGTATACTTCCTTTGGTTGGAAAGCGGCGGGGAAAGGAAGGGGACACTAGGATTTTTTTAGCAGCGAAATCCCCATACAGATAGAGGCGCTATCAAAAATATCATTAGGAAAGCATGATAACTACTCCTAATGAAAACTTTGTAGAGATAGAATTGTCCATAGAATTCATGAAAATTTGAGTATATTGACATAAACTCAAATTATGTAGAGATTCAATTAATGGAATTACTTTTATGGGAATGCTATGGATTATTTTAATTATTTTTAGTTTATTGTTGCAAAGGCAAATATAAATGTATTGATAATTATTATGATTTTATTGATATGATAGTTGTGTCAAATTTCTGCGTAAAAATTAAATTTTATATTTTATGATCATGTATTGTAAATTTTTTTATTCACCTATAGTTGTCCCCGAAACCGAAACCCACGGATACCCGAAACCTAATGGATTAACCGAAACCTGAAACTCACTACTATATAGCAATGAGAAAAATAGTAAAGAATTTTTAGTAACATATCTCTACATACATCTATCTACAACTAATAAGACCAAAGAAGAGATAATTTTTTGGTGCAACATTTGTTTTCATTTTCCGTCTGCCTGCCCCGTGCGATCTCTTCCCGCGACCCCTCCCTTCCCGGCGCGCTCCTTCCTCTCCACCCCGTCAATCGCGGTGCTGTGCGATCAATCTGCGCGCCGTTGAAAGGTCCTTGTTTAGTTTTGGTAATTGAGTGACAACTTAGATTGACTAATATGTGTTTAAGTATTGATTACACGGGTGATTAGTCCACAGATACATGTGTGTGAGCATCTATGCCATGGAGGTGGAAATGGCTTGAAGATGATGCTTAGCTCACACATATGGTATGAAGGAGCTAAACGCATGAGACATGACATGGAGTCATGTGGCTAGGTGGAGAAGATCAAGACAAGGCTTCGCGTCGATGGACCGGTTGCAAGTGTGAAGGGCAAGTCGGGTGATAGCTTGGCGCCGATGGACCAACGCAACGGTGAAGAGCAAGCAAGTCAAGGATCGATGAACCAAAAGCCACGTGATGATATGAAGTGGATCATATCATTCATGCATTGGCATCGATGGTGTCGGTGCATGTGTCGCATTGGCATCGATGGTGTCGGAGACGGTGATCGAAATGGAAAGCGCAAGGCAAAGGTATAACGTAGGGCGTTTTTATTTCACCGGTCTAAAGTTGAGTAGAGAAGTGCTTGACCGGATTTAGGATAGATGGCCGTACTATCAAGAAGGGCAAACTTGTTTGCATATCGGTCATCTAGTGCCACTTGAGCGATCTAACTTGCATACGTTGCTAGAATCGAGTGGTGCGGTGAAAAGAGAGAAAAATCTTTTGAAAACTGTTTGTGAAAAGCTAACACACATGCACATGAGGTGTACACTTGGTGGTGTTAGCACATTTGCAAAGGTGGTGAAGTTTGGAGTTGAGAAGAGCTCTCTGCAGAGCGTCGGACGCTAAGGAGTGGGAGCGTCGGACCATTGCTCTCGGTCCGACGGCTTACCCTAGCCTTAGTGCGAGCGTCGGACGATGGTCGCTGTGGGAGCGTCGGACCATTGTGCCGGTCCGACGGTGTTTGGCTCTGTGAGAGTCGGACAGTTCGACGGGGTGAGAAGCGTGAGCGTCGGATTGTTGGCTGACAGTCCGACAGCGTGTCGCGGCGAGTTCACGGCATGGCGAGGCTTGTGGCGCGCTCTGGGCAAGGCGTCGGACGGGGCAGTTTGGTCCGACGCTGGGCGTCGGACAGCTTCCGACGAAGTTTTGGCGCTCGGATTGCTCTCTGGAAGCGTCGGACCGTGGAGTTCGTTGGTCCGACGGTGTTCCGTCCGACGGTGAGCTGAAACGCGGGAAGTTAGCCGTTGTGATCCAACGTTCGACTTCAAATGGCTAGTGACATGTGGCGGCCATCGGGAGCATCGGACCATCGACATTGGTCCGATAGTGGCACGGCTGAGCGTCCGACGCTCAGTCCGACGGCCGATTTTGGTTGGCAACGGCTCTTTTGAGCTGAGGGCTATAAGTAGAGAGCTGTGGCCGGCTGTTGGAGGTGTCTTGCACCTTGGGAATGTGTTTCCCTTGCTAGTGCATGGCTTTGTGCTCTCTAACTCACTAGTGTGCTTAGTGTTCATTCAATTGATCGCTAGTGAGTGATTCTAGTGCGTTGCATTGAGAGATTACAAGAGTTGGCACTAAGTGATCGAGTTGCAAGCCGGTGGTGCTTGTTACTCTTGGAGGTTGTCATCTCCTAGACGGCTTGGTGGCTTATGGCTCCGTGAAGCAAGCAAGAAGATTGTGCTTGGCTCCGAAGAAGCTTTGTGAGGGGTTGGAACTCATCCCGCGGGAGTCGCGAAGAGCATCGCTAATAGAGCGAGACGTGAAGAGTGACAAGTGGTCCGGCCGAGTCAAGTGCTAGAGCTTGTGGTAAGCACTCCACGTGGGAGAGTGTGACTTGCGGATCACCACTAGCAAGATGACCGGCGGCAGCGTTGGAGCTTGTCTCAACGGAGGACGTAGCTTGTGGCGACAAGTGAACCTCCGGGAAATAAATCACCGCGTCAACATCTTCCCATCCTTCGCAGTGGTTTGCTCCCTTCTACACAAGTCATTTATTCTTTGCATTACTTTACTTGTGTAGTTGTAGTTGCTCTTGTGAGACCGGTTAGCTTGTGTAGCTTGCCACTAACCTTCTTAGTTTGTGTAGCTTAGGAGTGTTTCTCATTTAGTTTGTGTAACTAAGTGAGTTGCGCTCCTTGATTTGGATTGTGTATCCTTGTCATTGAGCAAGTGGTGAGCTTAGGTGCTTAGTACGCTTTTGCTTGCTAGTTGATAGGAGTTTCCCCGGTGTTTAAAGTACTAGCGCTTAAATTTGTGTGATCTTGCGCTAGAATGGTTTAGGAAAGCTCAAGATAGAGTTGCACCTTTGCTTCTTGTTAGGATCCTTTGCAAGGTGCTTAGAGTCTTAGTTAGAGGAATGAATTGTCGCTAGAACCGATTAGATTTTATTTCCGCTACGATTTATTTTTATCGAACTATTCACCCTTCCTCTACTTCGCCATCTCGACCCTTTCGCCGTCAATCACGCAGCCTCCCCACTCCCCCAATCACCGCTGCCTCCCCACTCTCCCAATCCGCGCCGTCTCCCTCTCTCCCAATCCGCGCATCGTAGCTCTCACACGGATGGGGGAGGGCCTCCGTTCAAGACGGCGGCCGTCTGCTTGGCGGCGGTAGCGCACGGTGTGGGAGGCGGGTTGGGCAGGTTGACTGCGTCGCCGCGTTGCGAAGCAGGTAACGGTGGCGGCGGCTTCCCTCTGCATCAATGCCGCACGCAAGGGCACTGGGCAGACGAGGTCGTGGGCCCATGGCCCAAGGCAGCGCCGTGACCAAGAGGAGGCGACAGGGCTGGGGCCACACCTCGAGCGTTCAGAGTCCCGGTGCCGGCGTACGTCCATGTGGGCGACCCTGGTGCTTACCTTGAAGACCCCATGGCTTCTTCGCGGCTTGGCCAAGATCCGTCCATGGCTTGCTTTGTCTCCACTGCTGACGACCGACCGGGGTACGGACCAGTGAGCCTACGGTCTTCTCTATCATTCCTCCCTCCTCTCTCACGTAATCTGTTTCGGCATTATCTTTCTGTATGTTCACCTTCTGTAAGCTCTGATTGGAGTTCTTAAGGTGCAAGGCTGGTGGGAGGCTGGAGGCTGGGATTCACGGTATGTACTCACATCTTTGGTTCTATGATCTGAAAGGAAAAGCACTCACATCTTCAGCACAAGATGGCTATGCATACTAATAGTTCAGATGAAAAATGCACTTATAATTGTGTAGCACATATATATATGAGACTGGAGGACTCTTATTATATTTACATATTCATTGGATTACCTCACGATCTTTCAAGCACTTCCATTTCCTAGAAGAAAATAATATATCTAACATAAATACATTTGGTTCCAGTATTATATTTACGGAATTGAAACATGGTTAAATAAAAATATTGAACGTACAAGTGTCATAATTGTAATACGTACATCTTTGTAAATAAAAACATTTACTTGCAAGTTCATTTCTTTCAAAATATATGTCCTTTGAATTTAAATAGTTATGCCATTTTTCCTTAATATGTAAGAAGATATCTCAAGCTCCAGCTCAATGCCCACAATTTCCTTATTGCACACAAGCAATCTATTTACAGTGCCCATTCTTTGTCTGGTGTTAGTAAAATTGTTGTGTTGGAAGCTATAATTTGTGCCATGCCTATTAGCTTCATTGTTCTAATTGATTGAAGATTTGTGTGTCAATTTTTTTTGTGTCATCAAATGAAGGTTGTGATCTTACTGATCTGACCACACAAGAAGCTTCAAGAAGATTTCACTGACGAAATGGTTGGGTTAGAACATCAACTGAAGAAACGTAACCTAATGATGAATCGATCCTTGCTGGAGACAGATAGTATTTTCTTTCACTTAGTCCTCTCAGATTTCTGTTATGTTGTCACATTGGTTTATGTGGATAAAGTTATATTGATACTGCAACGATGAACCAATTGCATGCTTGTTGAGACTGTCACCTGACTCACCTTACCTGCTGATGCAGATCCTTGATTCTACCAAAAGGGCCATGGAGCACAGCTTGGCAAGCACGGGCCACGCGACCCTGCTCTGTTATTCCCCTGTTAATTTGCCAAACGATTACAGCTCTTCAAAGCGCAATTATCTATGTTTTTCTCATGCAGAGTAAACTACTTGCCGTAACACATACCTTATTGCAGATAAAGGCCTATCCCTTATTGGCAATTGGCTCCTCTATTTTCTGTTGTCTCTGCGCATTGTAAGTTTCTTCCATGACATGGGCAGACCACCAAAATCATGGGCTCCTTGCAGGTTACAAGGTGCAAAATTCATTATCTCTGAGGTGCAGATTGAGATATGAAACAATTTACTTTTCTCTTTTTTTATTTGTTTAGTGAGTTAGGTCTCTGATTTCATGAAGTATACAAATGAAGCGAAGAAATAATATGTTATCCTTGGTCATTTCTGGGTCTTCATAGTATACATGTCAAGTGCACTACTTTGTGGTTCTGATTCTTATATGCTCTGCTTCTGTTTTGTATATATCACTGTCCATAATCAATGGTTTTCTTCTCAGAAGGAATATTTGTGGTGCCAGCCCACGCGCAAGGATATGGACCATCTGTTTTCAGTTTTGGTTCTCAGTGATGGAGATGCAAGCTACCTTTTGTTTTCCCCTTAGTTCAGTCATGGTCTTTCTATTGCCTTGGCTGTTTTCCCCCTTTGTTCGAATACGTGTGTGATCTATTAACCTCATTTGTCACAATTATGAATTATGATCACTACATGTAAATTCTTTTAGCGAGATTTATACATAAATCACGTTAAATGCATGCCATTTTGCTGCTTCTTATGTCACCTAATGAATATATAGACACTAGATCTATGTGGCAGCTAATGTCTCTTTCTGTTCAAAGCAACAACTTGGTCATTCAGGCCCTTAATGCATGGATAAAATACTTAGTACTCATCTACTGTAAAATAATACTTAGCTGCTGATAAACTTAAATTTGAGAGCATAAAAGTACCAGTACAATCTAGGTATATTTTTAGTTACTTAAAGAATGAAAATGTTGATGAAATAACAGGAAGTGGAAAGTTCTAGCTTACAAGCATCAAAAAGTGCTGCTTTTCTGTGATGTTGCCTAGGGACTACTATTCTATCTTTTACCTCATAATAGGATGCTGTTATCTAAATGCTATATGAAAATTTTCATCATAGAACATTGTCAAATGACTGCTATCAGAATGTTACCTCACAGGAAACCAAGCTAAACGCCTGCTGCTACGATGACGTTTTTTTTGTGATCTGTGAAACACCTATGACTTTGTGGAGAAACTGAAACGTAAAAAAGAACTTCCTTATGCAAGCTGTGAACCTGATACTGTATCTCCATAATGCTTTTTGCCATTTTTATAGTTCTCTGCTTGCGTTCTCCCCTTAAATAACATCATTGATCCTGTGACTATCCACCATCTCAGCCCAGAGACCAACTTCTTGGCATTGAAACTTCAACCAGAGTTCTAACATTATCTCAACCGCATCATAGATAGAAGAACATGCGACGCCGCACTCGTATGACTTAAACGTTGTGCGATCCATGTATATTTTATATAAAAGTGTGTCTGTCCTGTAGCAACGTACGGACACGTTAGCTAAAGAGGAGACAGTTTTTTTAGTGCGACATTGTTTGGTCGTCCGTCCGCCTGCCTCCTGCGATCCGCGCTTCCTCCCTCTCCCCTCGCGAGGTCGACGCGCCAATCACCCTCCTCGCCTGCGCGCCTCTCCTCCCTCTCCGTGTGACCCTGCCTGTGCACCTCTCCCTACGCTCGCCCATGCCGCCGCCGCGCCCTCCCCCTCGCGCCGCCAGCATCCTCCCCTCGCAATGACACCCGTCTTCCCTGGTGCGACGACCTCCTCCTCGCTGCAGCGCCGCCACCTCGGCATGACAGCATCCACGACGCCGCCGTGGCCTCTTCCTCGCGCACTTCGGCCTCCTCCTCTTGGCTCCGCCCCGACGAGACGCCGCAGCGCCGCTGCCTCGCATCCGCGTCCGCGATGCCGCGGCCCTGACGAGACGTAATGTAGCAGCACCGCCGCGGCCTCCTCCTCGCGCACCTCGGCCTCCTCCTTTCAGCAGCGCCGCTGCCTTGGCCCTCGTGACGTCGCCGCAAAGACGAGAGGCAGCAAATCCATCTCGACACGCTCGCCCATGCCGCCGCTGCGTCCTCCTCTCGCGCAGTCACGCCCTCCCCCTGCACCAGCGCTCCTCTCCCCGCGCCCTCACCCCCTAAGGTCTGCCCCTGGCGTTGCGTCCAGTGCGCCGCCCACACCTTGGCGCGGCCCTTGCTTGCCCTCATCGGCGTCGAGCGAGCGGTCCGTCGTCGACCGGTCCGTCGCGTGGGCGTTGCTCGCTGTGTGCGCCCCCAGCACACTGCCGCGTCCGCCGCCTCCCCATCTGTTCCCCACACGCCCCCGTCCACCAAGCCTGCATCAGAAGATTAATGGACAAGGGGATCGTGGGCAGCGCGAAGATCCGGGATTTGCTGCACCGTTCCTATCCATGAAGGCCTGAAATCGCTGCACGAGCACAACTTCATCCTCCGCTCCTTCAACGAGATCTAGGACCGAGGTCTCGCCCTGGTATGAGCACACGCTGGACTTCCCCGTCTCCCAACACAAGAAGCATCACCACCAGTCCTCAATCGATTGATTCATCATCCCATCGACGGCTGCGCGCTAGCTGCATTTCAGTTTTTTTTGGTTTATTAGGGCGCACTATGCATTATGTCGCAGACAGTATTTATGCTTTCATTTTTTTTATTCCTGATTCTTACCTAGATCTTAATTGTTTCTCAGTGCAGATAAACACTCGGGAATCAGGAAGCAGAAGTGCAAATCACCGAATAAAAGTACATCTAGAACCATGATTCTTTCTTAGTCAAAGAAAGTATGAAGAATTGATTAAATCCATTGGCACAAAGCTTTTGGCTCGATGGGATTGAGGCATATATTTGACAAGCGTGGTATGCTACTTACTAGAGAATTTTACATTGCGAGTCGACAATGACCCCATGTACTCGAGTCACGGTCGATGAACTCGGGTCGATGGTTGATGCCTTCGAACCCATTTTATGTGCAATTCTTCTTCGTCTATAGGTCATGAGGATTGGTGGTGTGTGTTTATCCATGTCTTGGACAGCTTGCATATGTTAGTGTATTTGATTTTTGCTAAACCTGAATGTGTTATCTGAACCTGAACAAAAAATAACTTTAAATACGTATACTACTAATTAACCACCATGTTGTATCATTGACAGGTGATCTGATATACTCGATGATTGGCATTACCGGAGGTACAAAAATACCCATGCCTCTGCGTTCTGGCGCCGCCATGTCCCATCCTGCCCATGGCATGATGCAGCATTTATCCTCTTTCTCTTCCTACAAATCAAGATTTGTACTATCTGAAAACCGGTAATAATAGGTATGCCTGGAATCAAGGTGATGGTTGAACAATTCTAACTTCAGAGAGCTTAGTTTTACATTAATCTGTCAATTGTCTCAGTACTGCAGGACTATAACATCTACTCTCTGTGATAAAGTACTGCAGCTGTTGATGCTGAAGCAGTAGCTTATCAAGCACGGCGGGAGCAGAGAGGTACTCAACCTCAATGTCGAAGGCCTGTTGTGTTGGTTTCTTTTCTTGATCTCGGTAATTATTTTCCTGAATTTCAATCTACGTATTAATGTGCCTTAACTGGACCGATGAATGAATGACACTAACAGGTTGCTGCTCCTACTTTATTTATGCTCTGATGAGACACATCAAAACTCTGCTGGCTAGCTGTTTGTTAATTTTGTTTTTGATAAAGATAAACTGGCAGCAGAGATGATATGTTCCATGGGAGGATTCCATCAAAGGATCATGTGATTCATTGTTTCCGAAGTGATATCTGGAAGATCTGATGAAATTGCAGATCAAGCAATGGTTTTTTTCCCCTCAACATATGAGATATTGTATGTTAGCATCAGCGCTTGGGTTTGGTTTGGAAAATTAATTGGTTACAAATCAGGTTAGTAAACATTTTTTGGAAATAACATATTGGTTCAGAAAATTGGCTGTGTATCTCCAGGTTCCTTTGTTTTGTTGTAGCACAAAGCAGATCTGTGTCTTAATCTTAGCAATGGCATTAGCGAAAGTCAATTGTGAAAGTCAAGGAGCAGAGATTATATTGACTGGATTTCCTAACAATCAGAAGGGAAACAGAAATTGCGTCCCAAATACAGTAATCTTGTGGCTAAGTGACACTCTTTCCACTTAAAAAAGAAAGAACACAACTGAGTTCCAAGTTGGAAGCCTCTAATAGTACTTTCCCCTAAAAAGCTTCGATATTTCATTTCATTTCAGTCTTTTGGTGCCCTTTATGCATTATTTTGTGTATTTTAATTACATGTTGTAGGAATCATGAGTACATTGAGAATCGTCAATCTATATCTATACTGTATTGCATTAATGATTCTGGACATTCGTTGCATCAGTTGTCAGTAGCTAAGTTCGTATATGGTTGTGCTATCCATGCCTGGATGTTGAATCCCAATTGCCTTTTCAATTCTCTTCAAGCGGCGTCATGCTGCCAGAAAAGTAAGGAAAGGTCCTAGCATCACTACATGTAGCATTATTTATCTACACTTCATGTAGCTGCCCTGTGTTCCTTGGATCTCAGAAACATTTTTTTATTTCTAAATGAATTTAGAGTTTGAATGCAGCTATACTGACGATTCTTGTATGGGTTTTGCATCCAAAGCTCAAGGACTTGGCATGAATATTGAATCAATATTAACTGGCAACCCATACATTGAAACAATTGGTTTCATCAATTTTATATGTTGCGATGATTTTTAACCAAGAAACCAACATTTTATATGTTTGTAGGATGAGGGCCAAATCAGTGGTTTGAAGGACACGTTGACAGCAGGAATCAGTGGGAGACATCACGCGTCAGGACCGTAAATCTGTCTACTCTTACACAAAGCTGAAAGCTGAAAGAGAGCTCTGAATTTAACATCGGTATTTAATTTTATTCATAGCATTGTTATCTTAGAGCAAGTCCAACAGCTTTGTTAAAATTAACATCTAAATTTTAGCGTTTAGCCATTTTGTAAAATAGAAAACATCTCCAAAAAAGAGATCCACAATAGATTTGCTATTTTACAAAATCATATAGCAAATATTTATGGTTGGCTATATATGGCCAACAAAAATTAAGGGATAGCCAACTTTCTATTTTATAAAATCAAATAGCACATCTATTGGAGTCTACTGTTTGCTACCCAAAATGCTAAAATAGCATCCACAACTTTCTATTATCAGTGCTATTTATTTATCTGAAAAAGTGCCTATTTCAGTAATACTGATTTGTTGTGTGAGAGAAACATTGTTATATAACTAGAAAGAAGCCAAAATCTGAACAAACGAACAGCCTCATCATGCGATCCATGTGTTTTTAGCATAGAAGTTTAGTTGTTCCGTAGCAACGCACGGGCACGCTTCCTAGTGTATGATATATATTACATATTCAAATGTATAAACGAGAGGTAATAAACAACATCTATTGGGTATCCGCGGGTGAAAACCGAAACCTGATTAGTTTCGGGTACCTAAACCTAAAAATTGTGGGTGAAAAATTAGACCCGAACCCAAACCCATGGGAACGAAAACCCACATATACTCGTCCCAAACCTAATCCGCTGCTATCCTTACTTATCTGTACTTCTTTGCATGCAATGGTGGGCCCATGTATCGTTAGATGAAATTTTGGTGACCCTCACATGAAACTAACCGTGCATCAATGCACCGCCATGCTCCAAAGTGTGTTTCTTAACCATGTACCAAGATTGAACCTAATGTGAATGTGCATGTGATTTAATGGTAGGGATGTCTAGTGGGACATTATCCATGAGAGTTTAAATCCTGGTGCTCGCACTTTTTTCTAAGATTTTCTTAGGATTTACTGGCGCCATGCTTTAAGTAATAGGCGGCCTTCCTCTCTACGGCGAGGCATCTATGGTAATTTCATGAACTTCAAGATTTATGGGCCCAATCCTTCGGAGGTTCTTATAAGGTTCACGTACGTATATTTATAGAGACGAGTATGTGGGTATAATTGCACTATGTAATCTTAAGAAAAAAAAAAGAAAGATTGAGCCTAGGCTCATGGCAAAGCTTGACCCTATAGAATGTCACGTGATGTGCCAAGTGGGGCCCATATTTGACAGACCAGGATTCTGCTGAGCTTGAACACACGGGACAAATTGGCGTGATCTTTAAGACATGAAAGATCGATCTAGCGATTTTAAAAAGATATATCTTGTAATAAATACTAGATGTAACCGGCTAGGACTGCCCTCTATTAATGGTCATTAGTACTGATTATATACCGTGAATATAACCTGTATATATGCTTAATTCCATCACCAAACATAGGTATATTAATTTAAAATAATAAATCCCACAAGTTTTGAAGAATATTTGTACCTAGGAGAACTTATCTAGAAAACCATCAGGACCTATTCATGTCGATGTTTCGAATGAGCACTAATAAGTAAACTTGTGATTGCGCGTTTGGGATTCGGATAGTGTGCTAAGAGAACATGAAAATGTATACCGGTTCGGACAGAATGTACCAACGTCCAATCGAGAGCAACTTGTGTTACTTGCACTTAGTTCGTGGCAGAGGTTTGTCGGCACAAAAATGTGTCGATGTGTGCAACACACAGCAAGCCAGATGGATCTGGAAAAAAGGAGCCTCGTTAATCCCTCTTAGCTTCAACACTCGGGCTTCTTGATCCTGAATGACCCGAATTGGCATGCCAGTCAAATTAACATGCAATTGACAAGGAAAATAAATCTTACCAGTGAGATAAGGTGGAACATGCCTGTATTGCCCCAGACAATTCCGATAATATATGGCTTAGTTAGCCAGAGAATGAACACGACCATCAACTAGGTAGTCAATATCTAATGTTTGTTAAGTGGAATTCTATTAGCGGGGAATGAATTGGTTGTTCAAATGTAATTTGAAATATACAGGATCTTAGTTTAACCAAACATTCGATTATGAAGATCATGGCTTATAGAAAATTAACCATTAAAAATAAACAAGCTCATAAATTGTCATCTCTAATCTACTATGATTAATAGTGAGAGGGTCGACCGGATCGATGCAGTTGTGTTAACCATAACAAACTTCGAGATAAAAACTCACAAACTTTTTTTACGTTTAGAGACCACACGATATAACCGTTTAATATATGAATCTATAATCAATCAAATCTTAATCTATCATGTATATCAGTAAGGGTCGACCGGATCGTTGTAGCTATAATATCCATGATATATCTTGAAACGTATCTTTTATTGTTTCATCTATGTCCAAAGACCGCAGTGTACGGGCCATATATGTGAAAGCATGTAGAAATGGACTAAATAGTTGATTCTCACATGGGATGGGAGACAGACGAACGCATGACACGTGTATAGTTCGATTCGCCAACTACCGAGATCTGATTCTATGCTTATATCAGTGAGGGTCAACCGGATCGATGCAGCTATGACAATAACCATAGAGCAAGACTCTTGTATGATTAAAATCAAAATAAAGCAGCCAATGAAACACCGTCCATCAAACAGATTGCAAACATACCATGTTATAATAAAATTTGGATAATGGATCTAAAGAATATAAGGACGATCTAGATCGATTTTAATCGGGCAATTTGATATTGCTGAGAGAGTAATATAAATAAAAATATACCAGCAAGACCAATAACTTACGAAGAACTTTGCTTTGGTACCTCCAAACAACTATGAACCGTCGATCTGTATGTATTTTACTACATATTACTTTATAGGAGGTAATAATAAAATTATACATTTAATTGTTTTTAGTTTTGAAAGAAAAAGAAGTATCCAAATACGTTGTCTATCGTTTTAGAAAGTTCGGTAGATCTAATGTTTTTTTTCCTGCGTGATGAGAGTTAGCCTTTATTGTTTTAACACGATGGTTACATTTTTTTTGAATGTGACATGTATAAGTGCGTTGTGTTTTTCTTTTGAACGTGATATACGCATGTGTAAGTGCGGCATCCTGATTTTATTCCGTGACATTTTAATAATATGATTAAAGGAAAATGTAACATGTTAGGTAATTTTAGTGTGTACAATTAACTTGTGATAGTGTACGTACGCACCGAAGGCAGCTTGCGCACACGACGGAACCAACAAGGAAGGGTCGTGTGCCCACCTACCTTACGTGAATCCCGTGATTTGAGGATTCGAGATTTATTCCTCTTTTCATTACATGAATTAATTACTTAATTAAATTAATTTAAAAATAAAAATTCAATGGCTCAGATTTATTTGAAGTATTACCTCCTACCAAGTAAGGAATGTATTCGAAAGTGCCACACCTTTAGATAGATCTGATAATGAGCAACTCCAACGGTTTTGCATATTTTGTTTGGCAGAATTAGGAGTTTATCAAGTCCCACATAAATATGGAAAAGGCAAAAAGAGTCAATCTCCAACGGTTTGACATTATTCACTTGACAAAAAATAAAATTTATGGACCCATATATTTTTCCCGTGATCTTTTCCACTTCGTGCCACGGTTCCGTTGTCGCGCCATTTTCTTCGCACGTCGCGAAGGGTCATCGCGCGCCTTTTCTTCCTTCGCGCGTCGCGGGAGGGTCACCGAGCCGTCACTAGGCCGTGACCTCTGTCGACCCTGCCAGCGTTCCATGTTTTGCAAGAAGTCCAAGAACGCAGCGATGGGTTCTAGATCACAATCCTTTCGAGGTCCTTTTGCGACTTCGCGGGAAGGTCTGGCGGCGCGAGGTGGGGTTTCGCGGAAAGGAAACCCGGCGACACAGGAGGGAAGAGCGCGCACGGGAGTAGTGCGCGAGACAGGATGCCAAGCCGATCGCGAGTTTGCATATATGGGAGTCCATCTCAGGTTTTTGCCAAGTTAACAAAAATGCCAAGCCTATTTGCCAAACCGTTGGAAAGGAGATTTTCAGACTTTTTTTTTTGCAAAAATAAGAATGCTAAGCCCATTTGCAAAATCGTTGGAGTTGCTCTTGACCTTATGCTAATTCAAGCAATGGAGGTTGGACTTAATCATTACAGTCATACGAGAACTAGAAAAGAATCCATAAACAATCTATACAATTGTCCATAGAAGCAACTGATGTAGCTTTTCAAAAAATAACTTAAATTAAACCTTATACCATGCCTTGTAAGATACCAATCGGCTGATGTAGCCTTACACATAAAAACATAAGGACGGTACTTACAAGTAAATCAAAGATCAATCAACTGATGCAGCCCTATTTGTTGAAGATAACTCACCAAGATTTACTCTATTTCTACTTCTAAGGGTTTGGCGTTGAGCCGAAAAGTTGTATTTGATTGATTGGATATCCTTATTAAAATAGGCGCGGCTTATGTAATAAGGACATCCAATCAATTAAATATAACTTGTATTTGATTGATTGGATGTCCTTAATTATTACAATAGCCGAACAGTTATCATGCAACATGGTGAATAAGGTGGGCCAACAATTGACCTGACGTGGCGTCGTACCGGAGTAGACAGCTGAAATCCTAAGTTTGGTTTTGATAATTTATGACACCTATTGAACTAACCTATTTCTCTAAGGGAATGAATAGGTATAGGTTTGTTCAAGCCATGTCGTGGAGCTAAGTGGAGATGAAGGTGATGATCGTGAAGCTTAACCATGGTGATGGTGTTGTGAAGAAGAATGGAAAAAAGGAAGAAGAAAATGAAAGTTAGAGGCAAAGGTATATAAATTAGGGCTTTTATTTTAGTGATCAAGACTTCTAGTGAAATTGATCACATTTAGAATAGATAGTCGACTATCAAGGGGAGAAATATGGAGTTGGATTACGATTAAGTACTCTGTGTTGCATTTCATGTTGCATTGACTTATTAACATAGAGAATACCTTAGGAACCCTTAAAAAATATTTTCAAAAGCTAACACACCATGCATAAGTGAGTGATTTACCTTGGTGTTAGCATATGAGAGCAATGGTACTGACTTTGGGTGAAAAACAAGCATCAGACGCTATGGTTATGAATGTTTTCATATATCATAAGGATTGCAAATCTCGTAGTTCCACTATGGCACTAACCTGCAGTTTGAGCAATAATGTTGAATGCTTGAATTACACCACCATTGGTAACTGCAAGATGAACTTTTCATGGTTTAGCTTATGACCATAAATAAAGCACTGCCAAGAGATAACCCAGATTACAATAGAAAATTAAATAATGAATAAAAACACTTTGTAAAGCGAACTAAAGTCATGATTGTGAAATGATTCCTTTGGGTATTTTTGTTACTTGCCATTCTAGGTTTGAGCAAAAAGAACAAAGGTTATATAGAACGCAAGGTAAAATCCAATCAAACATCATTCAATAATGGAAGCTTATTTGATAAAAATTTTCATCACCTAAACTTGGTTTTGTCCATCATCAAATGCTGGAAAATCCTAGTGTGGGGGAGTGAAATTATCTAGATTTTATCTTGGTTGTCTCTATCTTTCTTTCTCATTATGTCTTGACTCAAACTCACCTTGCTAAGTTCCATCGAACAATAACAGAGCTTAGATTGTGCAACTTTTATTGAGCTAAGTTTCAAATATGAATTTAGATGCAGATTACGCACATATGATGTGTATGCTATAAACTCAAATGTAGAGCCGAGTCATGACAATGAGTCTGGTGACGGTAATGGCCACTAGTACACAAAAGCTCTATGTTGACACCATGGATTTATTTTTACAAGCAGATTTAATTAACGTGCGTCACTAGAAATAAAACGGTGCGGACAGATTCAGAACCGCCTGTAGAAATCCTATAGACCGCCTGTAGAAATCGATGCTAATTTTAAAAATTTAGTTTTTCAAATGACTTCAAATGGAAAAACTATCTACATGAAAGTTATAGATCTCAAAAAGTTATGAAACTTTCTAGTTGAAAATATTTTCATTTGAAATCATCTTGTTGATGTAAAATACGGTTAAAGTTTGAAATTTGAATTTTGACTAAAAAAAGCCTCGGATGGAAAAACTTCCAACATAAAAGTTGTAGATCTTGAAAAGTTATGCAAGTTTATAGTTGATAACTTTTTCATTTGACTTTGTTTAGTGCCTCAAACAGTCATTTTTCTATCGATTGCGTCACAATATGTGCTGAACCTAATACAACTTAGACACATGTGAGTGTTGGGTGGAGTGGTTAGAAGAGGTCACACGCGAGACCGAGGTTGCATGTTCGAATCTCACCGGCCACGTAGCGCGCGAATTTTGCACGAAAAATGACGCGACTCGCGACTTCGATGGAGACGGGCGGGCACTGGCCAGTGGGTCCCTTCCCATATTTATTTTTTTTGTTTTGCTATTTTTAAAACCAAGTTTTCAGAAAAAAATTAGTGCAGGTGGTTCCTTATGTGAACCGCTAGTACAAATCCTATTTTTACTGGCGGTTTATAAGAAACCGCCTGCAGAATTGGCTGATTTATACAGGCCCTTAGCGCTGACAGTTCGAAAAAAACGCATGTAGAAATGGCTATAGAACCGCCTGTATTGAGCTTTTCTGTACCAGTGGGCACAGGCTATAGATAAATTTGATTGATGAGAAACAACTAAAACGATTTAGGATTTGAAAACTATGGAGTACATGATTTTGCTAGGCAATATGGCGTGTAGCCTATTGGTACTGTGATTGTTATAGTATTCCGGTATGTAGTCCTTAACTGAAGCCTGCATAATGTGGAATTTGGGACAGTGCACATGTGTGTGAATTGAAGACATTGTTAAGTCTCATAATTAACAGTTTTGATTCGGTTGAGTCAAAGGCGACAGACTAGTCTTGAAGAAACACACACAAAAAAAAAAGCTTTTAACTCTCCAAAATCTATGTATGTTAGTTGTTTGACAACATTTGAAAACAAACTCAGACGAATATATATAGAACTGGGCATGTGAAGTTATTTGGGAACGTTGATTTCACTTAGGCTGTGTTTGGATGCAGATATTGGGGAAGTTGGAATTGAATTGGGTTCAATACCAAAGCAGTGGTGGTATTGAAATGGCCATAATTTGAATACTATTGTTTGGATGACCATTGAATCGGTCTTTGGAATCCTCGCAAGTAGCTCAAGCCTCGGCAGGGGAGCTCAACTGCGGCATGGGCGAGCTAGACCTCGGCAATGGCGAGGGTACCTCGACCACGGCCAACATGGCGGGCCGCCGGCCATGGTAGATCTCGCGCCGTTGGACATGGGGGAGGGAAGAGGAGGTTGCATTGCCGTCCATGGAGAAGGGGAAGCGGATCTCGAGCAGTCCATGGAGAAGAGGAAGAGAAGGTCGCCGACGATGGGGAAGAAGGGGGTGCCGAGCCGCTGGACGACGACGAAGAGGGTGCTGGCCGACGACGAAGAGTGCGCCGGCGGATCTCGTGCCGCCGCTCGTCTGCCCGTCGTCCACTTCACGCCGCCGCTGGCCCGCCAGCCTCGTGCCGCCGCTTGGATGCCTGGCTGGCCGGCTCATGCCGTAGCTCGCCCCCTGGCCCGAACCCCCGCTCGCCTCGCACCGTCTGGCTCTCGCCGCCCACGATGGGAAGGAGAAAGCTTTCCCGATTCCTCCCAATACAGAGGGTCACGGCTCTGTATTGAGGGCAAGGGGGCACAGGTGCAGCGAATACCGCTTTGGCATTGAAGCTTGTTTCCAATTCTAAAGTCGAAGGCCATCCAAACAGCAGCATTTGGGCCAATTCCAATACCTAAGGCCCAATATCTACATCCAAACATGGTGTTAATTCGTAACTAATGTTATAATACTAAACTATTCCCCATGCTGTATGCCGAGATCTTCTCCCCATCTGTTAGTCACATTATGGTAGTTGCTGCAGTCACTAGTAGAGAAACGGCTTTTGGTCGTAACAAATTTTGGCTTTAGTCTCGATATTTTATTGTGTTCGGGAATAAAAATCTTTAGTCCCGATTGATAACACCAACCGAGACTAGAGATTAAATATTAGTTCCGGTTCATATTACTAACTGTGACTAAAGGTCTAGACCCTATAGTCCCGGTTGGTGTTACGAATCGAGGCTAAAAGGTCATCTGCGGGTTAGTTTAAAAGACAAACATCCTATCCATGGTCACATGTGTTATGTAGATTGGGTGGTAAGACACACGTGATACTGTGCAGGAGGTTTTGGGTTTGAATCTCATAGAGTGCAAATTGTTTTTTATTTACCGGGAGACTTTTACTCCCGGTTATTAGGTGTTCCTGCATTGATTCCTGCTACTGCCGCTTTAAGCTACAATTATTAATTAAATCACACACACAGTAGATCTATTATGATGTGGGCCTTCTTTTTTAGTTTTATCAAATTTAAATGGCAAACTCTTGGAGAGACTCTATTTTTTTACTTGGTATATTTTTTAGGAGTTGTCAAATCATAAAATTTGCCAAGTAAAATTTGGTAAACCCTTGGAGATGCTCTGTCCCAGATTGTTAGTCCCGGTTGGGATAACCGAGACTAAAGGCCCTTTCCAACCGGGACTAAAACACAGTTATGTACTACACTACTGGAAACACTTTCTTTGCCGAGTGCTTGAAGCACTCGGCAAAGACCCAAAAACACTCGGCAAAGGCTTTGCCGAGTGCTGCAGTCGGCAAAGGCCACTCGGCAGCGAGCTAGTCGGCAAAGGCAGTCTTTGCCGAGTGCCAAAAATCGGCGCTCGGTAAATCCTTTGCCGAGTGCCTGGTACCCTTTGCCGAGTGCTAACTGGACACTCGGCAAACCGTGCCCGCCGGCAGGTCTGACGGCGCCTTTGCCGAGTGCCGACATATGGCACTCGGCAAAGATATTTTCCGCGAAAAATTAAAAAAAAATTCTTTGTCGACTGCCGGCACTCGGCAAATTTTTTTCCCCGACACTCGGCAAAGGTTATTCGCGAAAAAATAAAATAAAAAAAAATTCTTTGCCGAGTGCCGACACTCGGCAAATCTTTTGGGGAAAAAATAAAGAAAAAAAATTTCTTTGCCGAGTGCGATGGCAATTGCACTCGGCAAAGCTGGGAATTTGAGCTTCTGGTGGCCAGTTTTCCCAGCTTTGCCAAGTGCAATGGCAATTGCACTCGGCAAAGGTGTCTTTGCCGAGTGTCAGCACTCGGCAAAGAGCCCAAATCCCCTATTTTTTTTATTTTTCTCTTTCCATCAACGCAGAGACAAAAAACACATATATATCATTGAACAGGCCACATATACCATCCACAGGCCACATATATCATCCACAATCACAATTATCCATCATACATCAGAATATCCATAATCCATCGACCGATGTCCACAATCACACCACAAGTCCGACAAAAGTCCATTCATCACAAGTCCATGCATCACAACTAACAGAAGGTAACTAGTGCGGCCCGGAGCCCGAAGCGCCACCTTGCCCACCCCACGGTCCCCACCCGGAGCCCCCAGAGCCACCTCCTTGTAGCCGTCCTCGCACGTGAAGTAGTCCTGCATAAAGACATCATGTATTCAGCAATGAATTTGTAGTATTGACCAATTTAGTGGCACGAAGACTCACCCAGAACCGGCGTTTGATCTTCTGGGCAACTGTGCCGTAGTGGTCGGTCTCGGCAGAGTAGAAGTGGGCCCACGTGTAGGGCGGCGTCCGACACCCAGCATGCACAACCAAGCCAGGGTAGTACATGCGAACCAGACCGCCCAGTGTCTGGTTAGGATGCCGACCCTTTCCGCGCACAACCTTCCAATTGCTGCAAGCAAGAGTCATTAAGAAGGATTGTTAGTGTCAAGTTCAAATCTCAACATGTCATTTCAAGTAGTAATGGAAACTTCAATTGTTACTTACCGGGGGCCCCTGGGTTGAAGCACCGGGCGCTCGTGAGGTCGGATGGAGTCCGGTAGGTGCATGGGCCCACGCAAGTAGACTCTCGACGAGGCAGAGCCAGTGGAGGTGGAACCCCCAGCCGCCGCCTCCAGCTGCTGCTCCACCTCCTCGCCCGCCTCCTCCTCCTGCTGCTCCTCCTCCTCCTCCACCACCGGGTCCTCCACCACCACCTGCTGCTGCTCCCTCCTAAGACGGCCACGGCGGCGGGGGGGGGGGGGGGGTCGGTGTCCTCGGGGGTCCTGGCGTACAACGAGCTGACCTGACGTCGTTGCCTGCCTCCTGGCATCTTGTCAAGTGCCTGCAAATTGAAAGAGTAAACCAATTAGCACAGTTAAATTACAAGTAATAATAACAACAATTGAAATAGATGCAAAACAGTAATAATAATAATAATATGGTATTACATGAATTAGAAATAATCTTCACGATCAGCAGTTCTCGTGGTCACTATCAATATTATCGACAAGTGTAGGGTCCTCAGGCTCCTCTTCACTGCTCAGATCCGTGTCATCGCCTAAGTGTAGACGCTCAAGCAATTCTAGGTCCTTGGCATTTTGCACCTCCTCTCCCTCATCCTCATCTCCGTCGTCCTGATCAATATCATTGTCTACTTCCATGCCCATTAGCTCAAAAATGTCTATGTCAAACCTTCCTTCTAGCCCATCTGGCTGATAGAAGTCCTGTTGATCAACATTGTAATCCGCATCGATTGGGACAGGCAGTTTGGAGTGCGGCGATACCAATTGCGCAACGTACCAACCCCTAAGATTGGTGTCTTTCTGGCACGTCCATGGGAGATAATAAACTTGCGTGGCCTCTTGAGCCATAATATAGACATCCTCTCCTTGATAGACAGAATCCTGTCGAATTTCGACTAGTCCAAGCTCAGGGGTTCTTCTCGTGACATTAGGATCGAACCAATGACATTTGAATATGACTGGCTTGAAACCTGTGCGACACTCAAAATAGAGCTCGTGAGGGTCAACGGGACGTGGCCGGGGGGTCCTTCTCCTTCTCCGCTCTTCTCCCTTTCTCCTTCCTTTTCTCCTCCTCCTCCTCCCTCCTCCTCCCTCTGCAGGAACACGGCCGCGACGACGAGGGGGCGGGCGCGGCGTCACCGGCCGGCAGGGGAGGCGGGGGCCTGCGGGAGGCCCAGGCGCGGCGGGGCCGGCCGCAGGTGCGGGCGAGAGGCGGCACGGGGGCATGGCCCGCGCGGCCACGAGCGGGGCGATGCGCCGGCGGGGCAGGCGGCGGCGTGCGGCCTGACGAGGCGACCGGCGTGGCGGGTCGAGGCGCCGGCGGGGCGGGGCCACGGGCGGGGGAAGCCGGGAGCGCCGCGGCAGGCCACGGCGGGCCGGGGAGGCGCCGGCAGGGCGGGCCAGGCGGGCGGCCGGTGGGCGAGGGCGCCGGTGTGCGGCGGCGGGCGGCGCGGGCAGGCGCGGTTGGCAAGCGGACGGGAGGCGCCGGCGGGCGGGGCCACGCGGCGGGGAGGCTCCGGCGGGGCGGGGGCCACGGGCGGGCCCGGCGGCGAGGCGCCGGTGGCGGAGGCCGGCGCGGCGGCGGCGGCGGGGAGCCGCCGCGGGGCGGGGCGGGGCCACGGGCGGGCGCCGGCGGGGCGAGGCGCCGGTGGCGGCGGCCGGCGGCGGCGGGCGCGCGGGCAGGCGGCGGTGGCGGGCGGACGGGGAGGCGCGGTGGCGGTTCCAGTGAGAATGAGGATAAGTCCGAGCGTTTAAAGGAAAACCTCTTTGCCGAGTGCCAGATCTGGTGGCACTCGGCAAAGGCTGTTTCTTTGCCGAGTGCCGCCTGATCTGGCACTCGGCAAAGAGAAATCAAAAAAAAAAATTTGCAGCCTACCTTTGCCGAGTGCCAGGGTTTGGCACTCGGCAAAGACGGCAAACATTTTCTTTTTTTTTTTTGAGTCCAAATTTTTTTTGCAGCATTACTACAGTACCAGCAACAACGTGTCCAAAATGGGGACTCTTTCAAATCTTTTTGGTATATTTTGTTAGTTTTTTTTGTTTTCTTAAATTTTTCCGCATAGCGTTCGTTTGAACTGTAGGTGCATCAAATATTCGATTTCCTTGGTTCTAAAAATGTTATCCTTATTTCTTAGGGTAAATGTAGGCAAGATCCATGAAATGTCGCAAAGTTTGAAGTATGGTGCTCACGTGGCAATGCCTCCAACTTGCGTGAGAGCGGTCTTTTAATTATATAAAATGCAAACGAATTCCGAAAATCATGAAACTTCTAGGTTGGTCCTCATATCGTATGTGGATGCCATGGTAAAAAATTTAAAACATTTCGAGCACTTTGCCATGTGGAGATCTCCTGGTTTGTGTCAACACACATGGCAAAGTGCTCGAAATGTTTGTGTCAACACACATGGCAGAAAGTGCTCGAAATGTTTTGAATTTTTTACCATGCCATCCACATACGATATGAGGACCAACCTAGAAGTTTCATGATTTTCGGAATTCGTTTGCATTTTATATAATTAAAAGACCGCTCTCACGCAAGTTGGAGGCGTTGCCACGTGAGCACCATACTTCAAACTTTGCGACAGTTCATGGATCTTGCCTACATTTACCCTAAGAAATAAGGATAACATTTTTCAAACCAAGAAAATCGAATATTTGATGCACCTGCAGTTCAAACGAACGCTATGCGGAAAAATTTAAGAAAACAAAAAAAACTAACAAAATATACCAAAAAGCTTTGAAAGAGTCCCCATTTTGGACATGTTGTTGCTGGTACTGTAGTAATGCAGCAAAAAAAATTTGGACTCAAAAAAAACAAAAACAAAAAATATGTTTGCCGAGTGCCAGGGTTTGGCACTCGGCAAAGAAATTCTTTGCCGAGTGCCAAACCATGGCACTCGGCAAAATTCTTCCCTTTGCCGAGTGCCAAACGGCCGGCACTCGGCAACGAGGACGTCGCAAGGTCTAACGTTGCCTGGTCCGTCTTTGCCGAGTGCCAGTATTTGCCGAGTGCAATGAACTCTTTGCCGAGTGCCGTATTTTTCCGAGTGGGCCTTTGCCGAGTGTCCTTCTTTGCCGAGTGTGCACTCGGCAAAGAATCGTTTGCCGAGTGCCCCTATTTGCCAAGTGCCGAGACTCGGCAAAGAGGCCTTTGCCGAGTGCCCGATATTTGGCACTCGGCAAAGAGCCGGTTTCCCGTAGTGCTAGTGAGTTGCAAATTGATCTGCTATATATTCTGTATGAACTCAGGTATAGTTAGAAGCTGCATGACTGCGTGAGCTCGAGTGAGAGTTTTTAGCAGAGCTCAAACAATGGTGCCAGATTTAAGTGCATCTACAAACAAAATCACGGAAGAGAAAAGAATACAGCAGTTTTAGAGCAAGAGAGAGAGATTATTGAGTCCACGGCGAATGAAGCAAGCAATTACATGATGATTATGGAGTTTAAGCTATTACACACAAAGGTCGATGTTGTGACGCTAGCTAAGCTAGCACAGCATGCAGCTCAATTCACAGCCTCATTTCACAGATCACAACTACAAATCACACGGTATAGCTAGCGCGCGGAGCCTGGCCTTGAGGCGGCCGGCCTCAGCCTCACTCATTTCACCTCCTGGATCTCGTCCAAGGCGTAGTTGTTGGTGGACACGCCGGCGTAGTTCACCTTGTTGAACCGCACCACCACTGGGTAGCGCGTGTTGGGGTCCTGCATATATACAGCATAATTTATTTAATGCCAGAACAGTATGATTCTCTAGCTAGCTTTGACATTGTCAAGTTCCAAATCAACAAATAAATCCTCAATTTTCAGTATATACTAGAGCTGCATATATGCTCTAGCTATGACGAGGAGAGCTAGTGATCGACGAGCTAGCTAGTAACCTGATCGACGGTGACGACGTTGCCGATCCCGTTGTACCAGTAGGACTCCCTCCTCAGGATCTTCACCTGGCGACCGATCAATGGCACAAGAATCATATCAGAGACCAAATCAATCGCATCGAACAGGTGTCAGTTTGTTGAGAGATGAGCATAGAATTAACATAGACGACGACATGTATATATAATATATATGGGTGTTATGGGAGCAAGTATGTATGTATGAACCTTGGCGCCCCTCTTGGGCCCGATCGGCGGCGGCTTCTCGGCCTTGGGCTTGGTGGCCACTGCGCCCTCCCCTTCCGGCGCCGGCTCTGCCGCGGCCTCCGCATCGGCCCGGACCACGAGCCTCCTGCCAAGCTGGTTGGGCGCGAAGCTGACGCGGCCGCTGATGCCGCTGCCGCTGCCGCTGCCGGCGGTGGGCACGCCAGCGGCGGCCAGCATGAACCGCGAGGTGGCCGACGCCATGTTGGTGCTCGCCATGGGCGCGCGTGCAGTGAACTCCTCCTTGCCGCGGGTGCTGCGGCTGCTGAGTTGGTCTGGCGCGGATGGGGAAGAGAAGAGAAGAGAGAGTGTGGGTGAGGTGCACGAGACGAGCCGAGCCAAGGGCGCAATGGCCTCAAATTGCATGCCGCGGATTATCCCCAGCCGGCGCGCGGGGGCGCCACGGCCAATTCCCGCCACTGGCCTGCCGCCACCTGGAGTATCTTATCCGTGGGATGGATTTGGTTCTTGGTGACACTGCCACTCCGCCACAGCTGCGGTATTATGCTCAACAAGGTGGGATATAGCCATCACAAAGTATCTTTTGCTTAGTCGGAAAAAAAAGTATCTTTTGCTGCTCGGGCTATCAAGGTAGGGCGGTGGATATACCGATATTATATTATATCATAGCTATGCATATGATAGGTACCGTTGCTGTTTGACATTTGTGTAATTATTAGGAGGAACAATGACTATGCCAATACTTCGGCCTTCTCTACGAGAGCAGATGCATAGAAATAAAGGTTTCGTTGAGTAGAAGTAAGGTAACTATATGCAATAAAGCTTAATAGGGTTGGAGCATTAGGTTTGTATGGTGCTCTAGTTTCTCTCCTAAAGGATTCATGTGTAAGAGAAAATCTAGGACCTACAATATAACCACAAGCTACATGGCTCTAGCTTGGTAAAGTATCAAAATTCTACTAGTTTGTGGCACCTCACCGAACGGCACAAGAAAAAGTCCAATCGATTTGATTTTCGGCTTGTCAAGGGAGGAGTGTACTTTGATTTCTTTGTCTTTTTTGTCAATCACACATTGGGGCAAGGGTCTTGTTGGTTGATAGGAATCCCTAGGAGGTTGCTACTTGAACCTGTGAACGGTCTCGTAGTGTATGCTGGCGCACTTTCTTGGTAGAGTTGATGGCATATGGAAATCATAATTTGTGGGTCAGTATGTACAACCTATATAGAGTGTAAAACTGTTATAACAGGTATGCTCGTGGTTACTTAGCGGACTTGGGATCCTAATGGAAGTGAGGAACACAGGTGATTAATTTGTTATGCTATACATGATTCCTGGTACATTATCATGTGGTTATTTGGGATTTGAGCTAAACTTGCTATTACTCTATTGCTAAAACTTGACTCACTAAAATCCAAACCATAGTAAAACCGTATCAAACCTTTTGAGCTACATAACTCCATGTTATATATGATGAGCATGATATGTAGTTTCACTTGCTTTACTTTTCAATACTTTGGAAAAAATCTCGGATAGGTACCAGATTGCTAGAGTCTAGAGAAGTTTAGGATTATGACCAACCATCCGGTTGTCCCTGTGGTGGAGTCTTCCTGAAGTCGGAGTGTCTTTCCATTGTCTAATATCCAAAGGTTGTATTCTTTGTATTGATATATTATGTAATAAAACATTACCTATTGATATTACCTCTAATTTGTAGTTATATGTGTGATTTGACTTTCTACACACAAATGGTGTGTATCCGATTATGTCTAATACAAATAGAGGCCGGCCAACGCAGGCATAGGCAGGCCGATTTGGCAGCCGACCATACCAGTTTGGCAGTGCAGCTCCATCCTTTTTCTCTTTTTGCTCGTTTTTCTTGGTGCCTTCACAAAGATTATTGTTTCATACATTTTTCGGCATGTTCTTTTTTTTTTTGAATTTTCCATCATGTTCTTGATGTCAGAAACTTAATGGTCTACCTCGTATTTGCGAGTCAACAATATAATATAATTCAATTCACGGTAGCATGGAATGAAATGTAAGTTGATCTTGCCGATCATTATCTTGTTGTCACTGCTGTCACCACTTACCACCACCGAGTTCCAACTCAGCTTACAGGCTCTCGTTCGGTTTATAATCAATAGGATTAAAACCATTTTTGGCCCATCAAGTCTTAGTTTTTTTTTCTAATTTTAACACTCAACTATAAAATCATCTAACTTTGGCACCTCAACTATTTAAATAGTTTAATTTTAACCGCTGAGCCATCGAAAGCCACTCCAAATCGCCTCAGGAGTCCAAATAAATAGTTTCGATAGTTGAAGTGCTAAAGTTAGACATAAACGAGAGTTGAGGAGATTAAAATGGACTTAATAAACTAATTTAGTTTTAAAATATTTATAAAATAGACTTATCGATAAATATTTATATGTATTAAAATAGTATCTACACATCATTAGATTTTTTTTCTGGATAAGAATCCGAATTTATTTAATATTTGATATGTATGTTTGAAGTTATCATATTTTTATTTTTTCCATAAAAAAATATTCAACCAAACTAGGATTGAAATAAGATATATAATTTTATACATAGTTGGTCACCTTTTCATTTGAAATCTACTACATTATTTTCACATTATTCTGCAAACCATGTGACCATATTTAAATATTTATCAATAAATAAATCAAAATTTATAAATTTTTCATAAATATTTAGATATTTACTTATATTGATAAATATTCAACCAAACCAAAGATTGTTACCAGCCATGTGCCACCATGTGATAGCCAGGGAAGCCGCTCATGCCCCAGTTGGTCTTAGACTACTTCACCCACGGCGGCCCAAATAAAGTAACACGAGTTGGGCCTCTTAACCCAAACTGTATCGGGCTCATTTGTGTACTCTGGACACTTGCTCCATTGTAGTATGCTTTACCTTCTCTGTTGCAGATCATTAAACGGAGCAAGAGCAACATGGCATGTCCCTGTCGAGTGTCAACATAGCTTGACGCCCTTGGCTCATGACATTAATTAATTATTGAATCCGAAGAGGAGTTGGAGAATGAGATGCATGCATGCAGCAAAATCAAAGGTATTCTCTTGATGCCGCTCATTCCAACACACTGGCATGCATCAAGATAATTATTAAGTCCACTGCGCTCATTCAACGAAAACACAGGTACTCTCTATTAGAAATTAGCCCACCACAACGGCAAACTGTCCGCTAATCTTCACGCGCGGAAGCATTGATTGAATCTATCGAGACGGACATACAAGATCACAGGCGGCACCAAAGGCACGATATTTATTAACGAGGTTCAGCCGAAGTCTAATCCCCCAGAACATGACTACGGACGCTCCTCCCTAATACGGCAATACCAGTAACATCGGACGCTCCAGGGTCCCGACAACGTGCCCTGCCAAAATGCTTGGCTATAAAATTTGCCAAGCCAAAAGTTGGGCAATAAAGATTTGACAAGCCAATATGAAGTTGGCAAGTTTTGATAGCCAATCAATTACTAGCTAAAATTTTGACTTGCCAAGTCTTTGAAATCACAAATTTTAGTAGCCAAATAATCAGGCCCTAAATCGCTAGCCATCGAAAAATCAACCCAAATTAGTTCTAGGTCATTCAAAGAGAGAGCTAATTATTAAGATAGTTTTTTAAATAAGTTTTTTAGCAACATTTTTTAAAATAAGTTTTGAAGTAGTTGTTTGGGCTTGTGACGGCACATGGGCTTAACTTTAAAGGCTATATATTTTAAGAGTTTAGAGATCTGTAAATAGGTGACACTTGCGGTCAAATTTAAGATCTCCTAATACATTGTACTCGATAATTTAATATGGGTTAAAGAGACTTAGATAGATCCTAATGTACTCCCTCCATGTTGGTATTAGTGGTCGTTTAGGACATGATTTCGATTACTAGTGAGTCATTAACTATGGGATAATCTTCCCAGTTTGCCCTTATTAAATACGCCTGCGGGTATCTCCTAGGCAGCAATCTATCGAAGCTGGGTTGGTCAGGTGGGTGCGTCCCGAGGCTTCTGGGGGCATCGGGCAGGGTTCGAATCCCTCCTCCCACACATCTTTTTGGTTCACGGGATTTTGCATGGCTGCTGCCCCGTCCGCATGGCACTGTGCGGGTGCGTGTGTTGGTATATTTGCTCGCGTTTGGCCACCAAAGGAAAGAGATGACTGATGAACTCAGAAAACGAGTTTATCAAGCTATGTTAGCTAGAAGCAACAATGGGAAACCACACAAGAAGGATACTACAATTGTTGTTGCGCAGTTTGGGCTTAATATTCGGTCAGTGCAGCGTGTATGGAAGAGAGGTAAAATACAACTTGCAAACTCAGTTCCGGTTGTGGTTTCTAGTCTAAAGAAGGGTAAAGTAGGTCGTAAGGCAATCCTTATTGATTTGGAAGCATTGAAAAACATTCCTTTAAAGGATAGAATGACTATAGAGGATGTGTCCCGGCAATTAAACTTGAGCACATGGAAGATTCAAAAGTATTTGAAAAAGGGTTTGCTTAGGCGTCACTCTAGTAGCATCAAACCATATCTCACTCAAGCTAACAAGAGGTCTAGGTTACAGTGGTGTGTTGACATGGTTAACAGGGATTTGGCTAATGATCCAAGGTTTAAGGAGTTGTTTGACTTTATTTTCATTGATGAAAAATGGTTCTACCTTCATCAAAAATCTGAAAGGTGTTATTTGCTACCCGAAGAAGATGATCCCCATCGGACTTGTAAGAATAAGAACTACATCCCTAGGCTCATGTTCTTATGTGTTTGTGCTCGGCCAAGGTTTAGGGATGGGAATTGTATTTTTGATGGTAGGATTGGTTGTTTTTCACTTGTTCGCTATGAACCGGCTATGAGAGGTAATGAGAGAACCGGCCGTGTCCGTGGAGATTTGGTTATGAAGCCCATAACTTCGATCACTAGAGATGTGATTAGAGATTTCATGATCAACAAAGAGTTGCCTGCCATTCGTTCTAAGTGGCCAAGAGAAGATGTGGGCAAGCCAATCTTCATTCAACAGGACAATGCACCTTCCCACTTAAAGTTGGATGATCCGGAATTTTGTGAGGCTGCTAAGCTTGAAGGATTTGATATTCGCCTAATTTGTCAACCTCCCAACTCTCCAGATTTCAACATTCTTGACTTGGGTTTTTTTCGAGCTATTCAAGCAATTCAATATAAGAAGAATGCAAAAACAATAGAGGCTCTAGTTCCAGCAGTGCAAGAGGTAATTTGATCAAATTGTTCACACATGTTTCTGTGTTTTCTTCAACAACAAATTTGCTCATTCATTCATTTGTTGCACACAATTGATCTGTAGGCGTTCTTGGAGTACTCGGCACACAAAGCGAACCGAATGTTCCTAACATTACAAACTGTTTTGAAGGAAGTTATGAAGGTGAAAGGTTGCAACAAGTTCAAGATTCCTCACATGAAAAAAGGAACATTAGAAAGACAATCTCGGCTGCCATCTTGCATCCCTTGTGATCCATCTTTATTACATGAAGCCGAGTCTACTCTTGCTGCATGAAATAATTAGAGAATGATGCTAATTAGCTTAAGTAGTAGAGACATCATTGTACTACTCTTGCTGCATGAAACAGTTAGTTAGAACTTAAGCTTGTTATCTTACAGATGCTTTGGCGCGATCCTTCTTGGCAGCACGCTTCTTGGCATCACGCTCACTCTTCTCTTCGATCATCTTCAGCATGTGTGGAGGTAGCACGATCGTATCGCCATTGATGACTGACATTGAAAAGCTTGCAGTCGAAATCGTAGTCGTAGATGCCATGACGCAGGGCGAAGAAAGTGTAGTCAGCGTGCTTGAGATGGCAGCGAGAGCATGGATAGAAGATAGAGTGCGCACGATTCCATGCTTCCCGGTCCTCATGGACGATATGACAACGACCGCAGATAAAAGCGTCCGGCGGCAAGGAGTCCGGCACCATCTCTGACTTCGGCGCGAGCTCCATATTGGAGTCCGGCGGCAAGGAGTCCGGCACCACCTCCATCTCCGACTCCGGCGCGAGCTCCATCTTGGAGTCCGCCGTGATGGAGTCTAGCACCACCTCCATCTCCGACTCCGGCGCAAGCTCCATCTCCGACTCCGGCGCGAGCACCATCTCCATCTCCGAGGACAGCGCGGCGAACTCAAGTGACACCTCTTCCGACGTCGAGTCCACGGCATCCATGGAGTGCGGCGAACTCAGGACAAGCTCGCTAGTGGTGAATATCAGCGTTGAAATACAATGCATTGCCTATTAACAACAGCTATCCATCTAGCGCGGCTGCTGTAATAATCTCTACAACTAATAAAATTAAAGAGGAGGCAACCTTTTGGTGCTTCTTGGGTCGTCCGTCCGCCTCCCCGCGTGCGATCCTTCCTCTCCCGCGCGTTCGCTCTGCCTCCCTTGCGAAACAACCATTCGTCCTTCCTCTCCCTGTCTCCTCCCTGCGGCGGCGTAAGGCGGCGAGGGCGCCCACGGCTCCCCACCTCGGCGGAGCAGGGCGACCAGCTCCTTGGCACGGCGGTGTGGGGCTGACGACGCGGGTGCGCCCCACATCATCCCCATGCCGTGGCTTTGTCTGATCCTCTCTCTCCCCGTACCCCGCATGCCTCCCCAGGCTCGAAACCCTAGCTTCGGCCGCCGGCGGCGCGGCAGCTATGGCTGCTACGGTGGCGCTCCGACCGAGGATGAGGCGAGGCGATGCCTTTGCGGCCCTGGAGAAGATGGGTTCCTCCACTCACGGGCACCTGGTCACGGGAGCAAGCAGCGGCCGCCGCACACGTGACTCCGACTCTTCCTCACGATAGAGGTGTGCGAGCGGAGCGGCAGGTGAAGATGGAGCGAGCGGCGCCGCTGAGGAGCTCCCACACATCTACGGCGACGTACTCGAGAGGCCACGCGCGAGATGGAGCCCGCAACCCCAGGACCCCACCCTTGCAACGTCGCCGCCGCCGTGCGCGGCCTGGCAAGGTAGTAGCAACACGCCTCAGTCCTTCTCCCTCCATCCATGTTCGACCTATTTAATTTTTGCGGTCACTGCATATGTTTTCAAATGTTTATTTTGCATTCCCAGTGAGTGAGCAGTTAATGAGATTGGTTAGTTAATATGTCTTTCAGTAAAGTAAAATTATTTCATGAGGATTATGTGCTCGAGTGCATAGAGCTGCAGCATCACTAGCATGGCCCCTTTCTGGTTTCTTATCTGAGCTGAGGAATTACAAGGCCTCCTTATGCTGCTGCAGTATACCATCTCTGCTTCAAGCTACTGTTCGTTTACCTGTCCTTCACATCTCTGATAGCACTCCCACTCTAAATGATTTGCTTCGCAAATAAAGCAGGACATTTGAATCTTATAGTCTTACAGCACAACGAAAACATCTTGTTATTGGCGCATTGCATATGTTTGCCTATCACAATTCAGGATGGTGGTAGTGAGAAGGGACAAGAAATGGACAGCCATGCAATGGCAGGAGAGCTGGTTGTGGAAAGTTGGAGCCGAGCTTCAGCTATTTATTTGCAATGAGGATGACAAACCGGATGTTGCTTCAGTGTGTGATTATTAAGTAGTGAGGACTCCATGACTTGAATTGCAAAGGTACGGATGGTCGGGGAGTAGCTCGATGATCTCCTTTACATGTGCAACGCAAATCTAAGAATTCATGAGATGATTATCCACCATGAGCTTCTCTTTGAGTTCATTTCGGCACACCACAGGGAATAACACGTGGAGCTCTGCTGGGATTGCTTGTTGTTTCCAGGTAATTACACAAATTTTGTTTAGTGACAGGTCTATGCATACTCATGGAATAATTGATTTCCCTAAAAAAAAAGGAATAGTTGATTCTTGCAATCGTATTCCTAGCACATCTAATAGGATTGTTCAGTGCCAGTCCTATACATACTCAACTCTGTCCCATTGGTTTCTATATAGTTGCTTATCTTGCTATTTCCATTTATTTGTCTTAGTTGATCTCTAAGGCCAAAGATGCTATACATATTGTCCTTTGCTTATTCTATTATTGTTTAATTTTTCCCCAACATGATCTGTAGCTCCTCTGTAGCTCCCAGTATAGCATGAAGTGCTAACATAACATCTATAAATTTGCTCGTGTAAAGTGTAGAAGTAGAACAAAGGGGTTGTGTGTGACCCATAGTGATGTTGTTTCCCTTCAGTTGTGTAATCTTTGTTGTTGGTTTGGCTGGAGTTCAAGAACTCTGAAACTGCTACCAAGATGTGAAATGAACACAGTTCACAGTATCCAAGCTTGTGAATTTCTGGCAACAAGATCCAATTGAATGAAGACTAAAATTGGTGATTGACGTATTGTAAACTGTGAATTTGCGATCCAGCGTATTTGCATATATTTGGGCTGAGGACTGAGTTCATGAAACTTGAACTCCAACTCCAACTTGGTACTATATTGATGATACTGTATTGCATATGGTATTTAGGGATTCAGATCCGATCCACCACTAGGACGATGGAATGGCTATATATTGGATCCTTGGACATTTTGTTGTGACCAACCTGTTCCAAAATCAACCTTCAGTCTTGTTGAACTCTGGAAATGTGATTTGAAGGTTCTTGTGGAGTATTCAAATACAAGCAAGCATGCTTGTTTTTACATGATCTACTATGCGAGTTGCATCAGCACCTTTTTTGTGACAAATCGATGGCTTAATTCTTTAACCTTCTGTAAGATCGTTCTAACATGTACATGATATACCAAGCAGTTCTTTTGGAAGTTTGAACCTGCACCTGTATTTGTTACTGTTGCCTAACTTTTTTTTGTCTACATATCTTCTTAAAAAACTTGGGATAAATAAAAAATAGGAAAGACGTGTGTGATCTTCAGGCTCAGGGTCATCTTCAATCACCTTTTTCTTATTTTTGTTTGTTTACTGTTAAGTAATGGTTGCTGAGGGCTTCAAGTTGTTTATATATCTGGCATCTTTTTGAGCATTGCAAGCCTCACATGTCAATTTCACTGTATTGTTATCTTACCTGCGTTCCATGTGCTTGCAGTAAAAAAGTTTAATTATCCCGTAGCAACGCACGGGCACGCTACCTGGTGAATGAACGAAGAGCAGAATGAGGGAGCGGTATCCACGAAGGGGCGCGGTGCGGGACACGAAGGGGCGCTATTAACACTCGCGGCATAGGAGCCGAAGCGCGAGGGGCAGCGGCGTCCAGTTTCAGAGTCCATAGCCAAAACGACTTCTTTTCATCAAAACACTTCCTACTCCAAAACGACCACTAATACCAACATGGAGGAAGTATATTACAGGTGTACACAAGTGTTTGATCCTGACTAAAGTTTAAAAGGTATCAAATTGAATGTTTAACTGTTTTTTAAGAGTTGAAATGTTGTCTATTTATAAAATCAATTATTATATAATAAAGGTTAAACTATGAGACAAAATTATTTAAGCTAATTAATCCATTATCAGTACATGTTTATTGTAAACATATTGTCAAATCATGGACTATTTAGACTAAAAAATATCTCTCACAAAATAACGTACATATGTGAGATTGTTTCTTAATTAGTCTATATA
This sequence comes from Eremochloa ophiuroides, assembly GCA_038502445.1. Lineage (NCBI taxonomy): Eukaryota > Viridiplantae > Streptophyta > Magnoliopsida > Poales > Poaceae > Eremochloa > Eremochloa ophiuroides. The sequence goes on along the minus strand of JAHLJS010000001.1, from coordinate 31,988,559 downwards.
TTTAATACTTCAAAATAGTGTTCAAACATGTGATAGACACTAATTTGACATCTCGTGATACTCGTACATTTTAGGCCTTATTTAGTTCTAACACCAAAACTTTATACTCCATCATATCAAATATTTGGACATATGCATGATTTAACAATATGATCCTACAATAAACTTTTGGTAATAACAGAATAATCATGCTTAATAAAATCATCTCGCGATTTAAACTTGTAATTAGTTTTTTATTAATAATCTTAACACCTTATTCAACGTCTCATAAAGCAGTTCCATAAAACATCCGTCATCTTTCCTATAATTGAATTTGCAAACAGAACCTACCTCCATCGAAATCTACGGCTACGAGTGTATCTAACCATAATCCAAGTCGAAATCTACGGCCACGTCTTAATCCAATCTTGATCCAAGGTTGTGATCCGAAGTTTGTCCAAAACTCACCATCGACGGACTCATCCCTCCCCCGTCCTCGATCCCGTGTCCGCGAGGCCGCCCGCGATCAGCGCGCGCGATTCCGCGATCAGCGGCGCCCCCCGCCCCCCTCACGACGCGTGAGCCGGAAAGATGGACTGCCCCCCACACGAATCCGTGGTCGACGGAGCGCCGGAAAGGAGATGGACTGCCCCATTCCGCAGTTGCATGGCGGATCCGCTCCCAGGTCGCCGTGGCGTCACGGGGTCTGTCTCGTCGCTGCGGGCGTGTACGGCGGCCTCGGCCTCCTTGGGGAACCTTGCCGTGGTCTAGGAGAAGGCGCTGAGCCATCTCGACATCCACTAGAGGGGAAAAGTGATGGATGGGGACATGGGGTATCGTCGACATTGAACCCGAAGATGATGTCGTCCACGCAATCGGGCATAATGATGGTGTCTGTATTGACATGGATTATGCCCAACACGTGTTCGCAAAAATGCGCTCAAGGTAATACGAATTTCTGACATCCTACGTCCATCTACCTTCACCCGCGCGACCTCATTGAGATCCAGATCTCTATATTCTCTACAGCTGCAGAGTTCGGCCTGCTGCTCAGCTTCGACGAGGTGCTACGCCTCATGGCGTTGTGCTCCCGAGCGACATGATTGAGGCGGCCAAGGACGCCAACATCCTGGAAGTCCTCTTAATCCGCTACTTCGATCTGCGGGCAGAGCAGGTGGCAAGGAAGCACGGCGGCGCGGCGTCATAGACGGCGTGACTGCACTGACAGCAAGGCAACACGATGACATAGTGGAAGCCGGAGAAGGCAACCTTGGTCGCTGTCCTCAAATCCACATGGCGTCCATGGCGCCGTTGTGGAGCTCGGTGGAGAAGGAGCACGACACAAATAGTGAGTCAATTTTTCTCTTTCTGCCAGTCTTCTGAATTCGATTAGATTTTGTCTATCAGTTTCGTCGTCTCGAGCAGGAGAGAAGTGAGATCTGCAACATCCTGTGATGTCTCCCACACGAGCAACGTCGCCCTGCAAGCCAAGAGCGCAGCATGCGTATGTTGACGGCGGGCCAGGGGCAGTGGCAATAGCAACAACAACGGCATGGAAATGGATGGCCTGCTTGCGATGTGCCTTGTCATGGTCCCCTGGAGCCTGACTAGAAAAATCCTCTAAGTGGATGAACTGAAATGGCAGGGTTCAAAATATGATATACGGATGTTGGTTTCATGTTTTTATTCTGCTTCCCAAATGTCCTGCCTAACAGATAAAAAGTACGTTAGGCTAATGCTTCAAATAATTCAATTTGCTGGTGCTTACAGAAATGCTAAGCTATCCTATACTATCCATAATAGTTTTACATTAGAAATTTTGCTACTAAAACCAGGCTGTCGTTTGTTTCAATAAATGAATTGTTAAGATTTCTTAATTTCTTTCAATAAATGAATTCTTAAGCTATGGGCGTGTTTTGATCACGGCAACAACATTGGAAAGATGAGGGAATCTGATTCCTATAGTATTCTTTTGTCAGTTCACGGTTATTTGCATTATATAAGCTTTTTTCTATTGACCCCAAAGAGGTACTGGAAAGAAATTACGTGTAAATGATCTTCTTACTTACACAATGTCACTGCTTTCGACTGTTTACGAACTATATATAGATTACAAAGGGGTCGTTTGTTGCCTCCCTCTTGTCTCATTATTCCGAGGAGCAAAATCTTGAATTTCTACTTTTATTTTGTATGTTGTGGTGGATAACGAATTACCTCACCTATTCATCTCTTGCAGTTTTCATCTATTCTGATTTATCACCAATATGGCATAAAGGTATATATGTTTCACAATTTTTAAATTTCTGCAGCTGCAAAACTTGCGCCAAAAAAATAGGGTCTGTCAGGAAGTTCTCCATATGTTCTCGTGGGATTTCTTGGAGGTGTATCTTTTCTACAGACACAAGGGGTTCATCTACGACCTAAATTGGGTGTTGTATTGCCATTGGCCACAGCTTAAATTGGGTGCTGTATTTGCACTAGCAATGTTTCTCGGTGGTACTTGTCTCGTTCAAATCTCATATTTCTAGCCTCCACACAAACGCCGGATCCTTGTACATGAAGCAGGGCATCTTGTTACTGGTATATGGCTTTACCTTTTCTGAACTTTTTGCTGTTACCTTATTCGTTGGCTCCTTTTTTCTTTATGAGAATATTTTTTGCTTTAACTTTTACAGCATGTAATTTGTAATTTTATTCTTAACTTTTACTTCAGTAATGTTCTAACTTCCTTTGCACTTATTTATTGCCTATCTAATGAGCCGCCCGATATGAGGTGTCAGTTTGGATCCATTTGTGGCATTGCAAATGGGCATCCAGGCCATGCACAACTATTGTTAGTTTTGATACTGTGGCAATCAGTTGTGCTTGGTTGTCTAATTTTTGTCTCTTCAAAACTTCACCACACTTTTTGAGGGCTTGGTTGTCTAATTTTTTAGGGCTATCTATCTGTAGTTCTCTGTTGTATTAATTGGACATCGCTTCATCACATTAGGGAACTGTTCTTGATCTTTTATACTGAATCCCTATAGGCTGCAGCAGCAGCACCAATGCACCATCGATGGCTGAAGCTAACGCTACAGTAATCATATGGTATGTGGGATATGCTGGGAAGGACCAAAACGGGTTGTACATGACGGGACTGAATCTCATGTACAAGATGATGGCCATTAGGGGACCTAGAATAGTAGGATTGCCTACAGCATCTGGGATGTGGCCGGTAACCCTCAGGCACCATTTAAATGACCTAGGTATGTTCAAATCATCCACTTCTCGATTTTGAATGAGAAGATTCAGTTGTCATGTGCTTATGATCAAGATAGCTTGATTCTTATGCAAGACTGCTGTGATGTGCATGTAGGAGGATTTGTAACAGAAAAATGGGTGGATTTAGTTGGGCATTTGATATGCCGTGATTGGCCTATATGGTTTTAGTTCTCCGAGGACCTCGATCTGGGATCTTCCCGTTTGCATGGCGACGAGGAGGCCTCAGGAGGAACTTTCGACTGCGACTGCTGAGGTGCCACCTTCGCCCGAGGCTATGGCGGAGCCCTTGCACGTAGACGGGCTGTGTGTCGTGCTAATCTTATCATTTTATTTTGACCTTTATTACAATTTTTACTTGTACATAACATATTGGCATGCATGTTTTATTAAAGAAAGTTGAATTGCTATACTCAGCTTCAGCATCATCCACCCTTGTATCACAAAATTTTGGTAGTGATGTAGGGCGTGCATCTTAATTTACTTCTTGTTCATTTTATTTTTAAAGCTTTGACATGTTTTTGGTTTCATCGTAGCGTTAGCATAGCATGGCCACATTATACTATAGTTAAGAGTCAAATTCATGTTGCTTGACGGAGGATTTGGAACTTTAAAAAAGTAGACGGAAAGTCGGTGTTCATTTTGTAAAGGATCAGGAAGATGAAATTGTTTGTGAATTTATCTTTTATTCATCAATTGAGTTATTTTTTCTAGAGGCGACCGTAGCATTAGCATGGCCATTATGCTAGTAACGTGAAAAAATTTTATTCGCATGACTAAACGAAGCCTTCCAAATTTAAAATCTCGACTGGCTGGTTCCCTAAACCTGGCCTTGGCCGTCCATCAAATCAAAATCCAAAGGAGAAAAAAAAAAGGAAAAAGAAGAAAAAGAAGAAGAGGGGTCTGCAGTATGGTCCCGCAGGTCGCACCATTCTCCCGTCTTGTCCTCCGAGACACACGCCCCGGCCACCCCCACTCGCCCAGACTTGACTCTACTACTGGAGCACGCACGCACCGCAGCGCCTCCCCCTTCTGCTCCTCCGCCTCCGTCGTAGGTGCCGGCGGCGCTAAGCGAGGATCCCTCAGGCCGTCCGTCCCGACGGGACATCGACTGGTTTCGTCGGTCGCTGGTAAGGAGACCCTAAGCCCCTGACTACTTTCTTCCTCGGATTGACTGCTTGCTTTTTCGAGTTGAGATTAGTTCAGTTCGGAGAGATTATCTCTTTCCACGCTTGTATGCCCGCCCTGGAATCCAAATCTCCCTTCCCCGGGACGGATGCGTTAGCGCTCCTCCAGTCCAATCCCCTTCCGGCTTCATGGATTTGCTTGCTTCATGCGTGGGGTGGACGAGTACTGGTAGCAGTATATAATTATTGTTTGCCTTATTGTTTCTTCTTTTTTTTTTTACTTTCTTTTGGGATTGGTGGTGGATACACCAAAGGTCGCCCCTGGTAATAGCGGAGGAACTCGGTCTTAGAGTGGATTTTTGTTCTTGGAATCTCCTTCCGCCGGTTCCAGGATGTACTGCTCTCCACGCGCTTCTGGAAAAAAAGGCTTTCTGAAAGCGACCCGCATTGCTGCAATCACTCGTCCACTCGCCTGAATAGCGAATACTGTCTGAAATGGATAACCCCAAACCCTCTGGAAATAGAAAACAAAAAAATGGTACATTGGTACCGGCTTTCTTGGAACTTATTCTCAAACCTGGACTGCTATCGGCCTGCTATTTATGTGAACAAATCTGTTAGCTCACACATCGAATAGGTCATTCATGCTAACCGCCTTACTAAATTCGTGTGATGAGTACGGATGGGTTGTATGTCGGTACCTATTGACAGATCGATTGCATGAGGAGTGCCTTCTTTCTGAACTTTCCATTTATGTCTAACTGTTTTGCGTTTTTTGTTGCATCTACTGAAGTGGCGACAGGTGACAGGACGGCGATATGAGGCAGTGGCTATGTTGTAACTGCAACTTCGATGATGAGGAAGATGGCCACGACAAGGAACAGGCCAAAGCTCAGAGCAATAAGATAGACCGTATGTTGCTTGCTTTTAACGCTTGCCTTTGTTTGGTCCTGTGAATTCTGGTATGACTGGACCAGTTGAAGGTCACGTAGGAACCAACCTTTTGTTCTCTCTTGACGTTTCATGGCAATTAGGAAACTTCATCGTATTGAGTCTGAAGAATAGCTGGAAGCAATTTTCTGTCCATTCACAGAAAGTTTCCATATTCTTTAATATGAATCAGATTATTGCTGGATTCACACGTACAGATAAGGTAGATCAAGAATTTCAGATATGATTTCCGGGACTTGGCCAACCATCATAGTGTTTGTCATAGCAAATTAATGCAGAGAAAATTCAATGGTACCATCATAGTGTTTCTGAATATAGTCCTAAGACTAGTGAATACAAGGATATGTCTTAGTCAAATGTGCAGATAGCAGATACAAAGAGACCATCATATTGTACATCAGTCATCAGATGCAAAGACCTCATTATAGTGTTTCTCATATCACATATACACGCCTGTTTATGTAGACAAAACTGTGTTGGAACCCTACTTGTTATCTTTGGGTTGCACAGTTTGCCCCTGTTCTTTTTGGGGACCTAATTCACTGTGTTGGAACTTTGAAGGTAGATAAAGAAGTGTTGGAACACCATTCCTAATATTTATTATGTCAGACCAATCATCCTTTGCTTTTTAAGGGACCCAAGTCACAAAATGCTCATAATACATTTATATTTTCCATTCTTCCTTGTGTTGTTTCCAAGGCGTTATTTGTCTTATCACATGTACGCCACCTTTGTCCTCTCTTTGAAGTTTGAACAGAAGTTTCCAAGGTTTTCTGTTAGAGTCTGTTTGAATGACTAATTTGAGACCTATGTATTAAGGCCTTGTGTATCATCTTTTAGTTACATCATTTATATCTTGAGTCTTCGCTGATTTAATTTTTTATCTTTTCAGCCAAGCAGAAATCTTCAAAACCTCCTGTTAGTCAACCTGAGCCAGAGTTCTCCCCTCCTACAATCGATGTCCCTGAACTGTCGTTGGATGATTTGAAACAAAAAACTGATGATTTTGGATCAAGTGCTCTGATTGGTGAAGGTTCTTATGGACGAGTATATCATGCCACTTTGGATGATGGGAAGCAAGCGGCAGTTAAAAAACTTGATGCATCTGAAAATGAGCCTAATGATGAGTTTCTCAAACAGGTGAGCACTGACAGGACTTGAAGCTTCTTAGCTTTGTGTTCATATTACTCTTGCATATATAGTTGATAATGTTGGAAGGGGAAAGCATGAAACAATACATATGTTCCCTGTGTTGCAGGTCTCACTGGCATCAAAGCTAAAACATGAAAATCTTGTTGAAATGTTGGGTTACTGTGTGGATGGGAATTATCGTATACTCGCTTATGAATTTGCAACCATGGGTTCGCTTCATGATGTTTTACATGGTAAGACGTTAAGCATCCAGTACCCTTTTCATGTCACACGTGCACACATATATTCTTTAGGATGTCATGCTCATTTGCAATTGACCTGCATCATATATTCATATTCTTTTATACAACAGGAAGAAAAGGTGTTCAAGGCGCGCAGCCTGGACCTGTACTTGACTGGATGCAGAGGGTCAAAATTGCTATTGAGGCTGCAAAAGGTATAGAATATCTGCATGAAAAGGTTCAGCCTTCAATCATCCATCGGGACATCAGATCAAGCAATGTACTGCTGTTTGAGAATTTCAAGGCAAAAATTGCAGACTTCAATCTTTTGAACCAAGCACCAGATATGGCAGCTCGTCTCCATTCAACTCGTGTATTGGGAACTTTTGGATATCATGCACCTGAGTAATTCTTTAATACCCTTCTTTGTAATAATTATCTTCTTCGTGCCACATTCATTTTCATCAATGTTACTCTGACTGCAGCTTTCTCAGCTCAGCTGCAGATTTCATAGTTCATACCTTGAACTTATTGTAGCTTTCATGTCAGTTTGGTTAAGCTCTGATTGCTGCCTTAATGGTTTTATATTCTTTATAATGATTTAACTGGTAGTTTGTGCAATTGTGCTCATGTTATTGGCTACTATATTTTAGCATGCTTGTCTGGTTGATTGCTATGGTGTCAGGTAATTTTATTTGTGAAATATGTAATTGGTAGTTTTGTTGCTTAAGTTAACATCACAAAAAAAGGTTGTCGTTGTTCGAAGTTGCAGTTGGGAAATGCGCATGCATGCCAACAACTGAAGGCACTTTTTTTTTTTGAAGAAACCCATATGCGAACCCATAATGTACAGGCAGGCTCTGTGAAAAGATGAATGGTTGCCCTAACCAGTACTGTTGATCGTTGTGTTGAACAGAAAATTATTTATGTATGCCATGGTTACTAGGAATATGGAACACACTAACACCACAGAAATTTTCTGCCTAAATGTAGTATGGAACCCATACCCAGTACTGTGAATCCAGCAAAGGTCAATTTATCTGGTAACTATAGTACTCCCTCCATTCCAAATTGTAAGTCATTCCAAGTATCTTGGAAAGTCAAACTTTCTTAACTTTGACCAAGTTTATATAATAAGATAATAATCTTTATAATATCACCTAAGTATTATTAGACTCTTCATCAAATATATTTTCATGGTACACTTATTTGGTGTCATAATTCTTCAAATTTTTCTCTATAATTTTGGTCAAAGTTGAGATAGTTTGACTCTCCAAGATTCTTGGAACGACTTATAATTTGGAATGGAGGGAGTACATGCTAGTCAACCTTTGGGTCACTTTTCTTCGCGCAGTCATCTATGCACATAACTACAAGTAAAAACCTATGGTCATCTTTTGTTTTTTCCTCACCGTCATCTATCTGCATAATTATTACATATCAAAGATGAGTTCTACTTATGAGGATACATACAAGTACAAGTACATCTAACACTTGCACTAGCAAGTATGCAAGCCAGACTCATGTCCTTGCAAGTTGCAAGGCATGAACCCATGCATGGCAGTATGGCACCAGTACTTGGGTTGGTGAGGCACTGAATTTAATATGTAGTCAGTTGGCCAGCATTTTACTTGTGTCATTTGGTTAATAGAATTAATAGAATGAAATACATTCCTATTAAGAAAAGCTGGATCTTGGCTAGGTAGATGACCAGTCTTATTTGAAATATCATGATAGAACTTAGTTGTTTGCACATTTTTCCTATAAATCACTTCTAGCTGCATCATATGGTGACATGGCTACCACATTACTTGATTTTCATGTCACAATGGTTGTTTGACTTGTTTCTGTGGAAGCACCATAGTGATTCTTTTTCACACTAGGTTACCCAGTGCGGCATTGATAATATCTTACAGTGAGCAAGTAGAGTAGTTTTTTTTTGGAACTGATAGCAAATTTTTATACACCATCAGTACTGAACCCGAACTTCTGCTAATCTTTGGGCCTTTAGTCCCTTTTAATATATCATCAATGTTTCAAAAGCTAGCTACCCTCAAAAGGTTACCCAGCTGCCTTCTTGGTGTTGACAAAAAAGCCTCTAGTACATGTGCTTGAATATTTCATTTTTAAGAATATTGAACAACAAAACTAATATGTCAAGATAGTGTATTTCGACATCCTGACAAGCAACCTGAAAATGTTAATTTACCATATGCTAAACTTATTTGAATGTAAACTGGCAGGACCTACTGTTATGGATTTAGTACACATTTTGTAGCCTTTTGCAGAACTTATTTGAACGTGAATTGGCAGGACCTGCTGTTTATTAAAAAATATAGGGGAGGCAACCTAAGCCAAAAGAACAACCAAGGGAAGAAAGAAAACAAACTGTAAAGGAGAGCAAACAGGAAAGAAACTCCATACTGGAAAAAGCCTTTTGCAGAACTTCAAATTTCAAATTAAATCAGTGCCAATTAATTGACCAACATCCTACTTAAACCTAGTGAACAACCTTTTATCGTATCCCTACTTGATCATAAATTGATGTATTTGTTTTTCCTAAATGCAAGTTAACATGCTAGGACTAGGATACACTAAGGCAATTTCTTGAAGAAATTTGGGTGCAAGAGGCCCCCTCCTTTTTTTTTCTTGATTTTAATAGTGTGCTCAAGATAATGTGGGCTGCATGTTTTGTTCATGTTTTATTGCATTTTCTTTGGTTATCAAAACATGCTGACAGTTCTTTTGGAACTTTTGAATACCAACCTTAAATTTGTTTCTGCCCTTGATTGGTTATTTTGCTTGATTACATTGGTAGATCTGTATTAATGTTGCTTCATATCATAGTTATTTAATCAACTAATGACAGTGTTACAGACTTACAGTAACATAAAATCTACCAAGATCAAACGATTTATGTTGCAACATTGTGGTGAAAATTGTTTTTTATGCATGAACTGTGGAAAAAATTGAACCTATGATTTTCTTTCTGCCTTTCTAAATCTGGCGCTACTTGGTACAGGTATGCTATGACTGGTCAGCTGACACAAAAAAGCGATGTCTACAGCTTTGGTGTGGTCCTTTTGGAACTTTTGACTGGAAGGAAACCAGTAGATCACACAATGCCTCGAGGACAACAAAGTTTAGTCACGTGGGTAAGTTCTTTTGCTAACTTACATTGGAGAATGGTTGCTTATGTGTTGTACCGTAATACTGCTATTGCCATACTGACAGCTTCGCAAAAATAGCTTAGTTGTTACTGGATACTGCCTATTGCCATATGACTTGCTTCTCAAAAATAGCCTAGTTGTTTAGATGTCACTTGAGGTAGAACAGGCAAATCAATCCACTCTCGGGTTCTATTCATCAGCCAATTAGTATCTAGGCACCAAATCTTACTGAAAGTAAAGTTGATTCTTATCTGGTCAGAAATTGGTGACGATCTTTTGTCAGAAAACCCCAGAATCTAGAATTCTAGATCAGAAAAGGGTAGGGAAGTATTCATTTCTGACTTGTATGTACATTTCTTTGGTTCTTTCAGGCTACCCCAAGGTTAAGTGAAGACAAGGTGAAGCAATGTGTAGATCCCAGATTGAAGGGAGAATATCCTCCAAAGGGAGTCGCCAAGGTCAACATTTTACCCCCTCTGTGAATGATGATTTTACATTAATTTGGCCATCTCTTATTGTTGTAATCCCTTTCCCTTGGATTCTCCCTGCAGCTTGCTGCAGTGGCAGCTCTGTGTGTGCAATACGAAGCAGAGTTCAGGCCCAACATGAGCATTGTTGTGAAGGCGCTTTCGCCTCTTCTTCACCAAAGACCTGCACCAGCCACCGCAGACGCAGAGCCAGCCCCGCAATCTGTGAGCTGAAACGAGTCGCATGTGATGGGACCCCTCGGCATAAGCCATCTCCGCAATCATTCAATCAGGACATTCTACAAGTCATTGAGAGTATCTTGGATATTTGTTCCTGTAGCATTCTCAGTTGGGTGTAGCATACATGAACTTGCCCATGCTGTTTGTGGCCACATAGTTCGTGACTTGATGTTGGTGCGCACAATGGTATAAGCAGTAGGTTCGGTTTTGTTTTTTTACTTCTCTATACCGATACCAAGTTACCAACTGTTTGTAGGGTTTCAGAATTCGCTGCTTGAAGAATAGACGCAGGATGATCTGGATTTTTTTTTCTGTGTTGCCTTATATGCTGGTTATCATGTACTCCCTCTGATGGAAATCACAAGTCACTTTTCGATCAATTTTGTAGAAATATATGTGGTCATCTAAAATGCCAAATAAGTGCAAGAGTTTGTAGAAATAGATATTGATATCTAAAACACCAAATAAGTGCAAGATACTAAATTACATTGTAGATTGAATGAAACTAATTGGTAGTTCAAATATTGGTATATTTTACTACAAATTTAGTAAAAGGTAGGAGTAAACAGTTTTGATTTAGGATAAAACCAAAGTGACTTGTGGCCTGTTTGGTTGTTGCCTACCATTTCAGCCAGGCAGCAATCTGAAGTTCTGAAATTCGACGCCTGAGATTTGTTGTCTAGCGCAGGCAAGCTGAAGTTCTGAACCCAGGCGATCAAAATCCTACACCTGAGATTTGTTGTCCGGTCCAGGGCAACTTTTCAGACTTCAATCCAGCTTTTATAATTTAGAAGGCATAAGAGCAGGTATAATAAGGCATCTGAGCCTGCGGTATAAGCTCCACGTCAACAGAAAATATGCCACCGCAGGAGAGAGGTTGCTGAGCGGGCGATTAGCTCCTCGCCGGCTGATTCACAGATGACGAGACAAAACGCCTGTCTTGCAGCCGGTTGCTAGCTGAGAGCTGCCGCTTCGTATATGAGTACTAGACGATGTCACTTTTTTTTTACATGACATGGCATGTGCATTTCGCCGAATTTTTTTAAATAATATTTTTTTAATGATTAATTGCAAATCTAGTATTTGGATTCGAAAAATTATAAAAACAGCATCCTGTCGGCCAGCCAGGGGCCGACAGAGGACCTGTCGGCCATCCAGAAGCCTGACAGGCTTACGTGTCAGCTGCCAGGCAGCCGACAAGCGTCGGCAGCGGCTGTTGGCACCGACAGCAGGCCTGTCAGCTACTGGTGGGCCAATAGGTCCAGTCGGCTGGCGGGCGGCCGATAGGCCTATCGGCTCACCGTAAGCCGACAGGCCACTAGTTCCATGTGCTTTTCCATTTTGATGTTCATTTTCATGTTTTTTTTCATATTCGTTATACGGTTCGATCCGAAAACTTACTCGCGTCTTTCAAGACTATTATATAAATGAAGTGTGTTGCAAACTACGAGAAATAGAATTAAAACAACACAAGTTCAATTTAAAAGAGTAACCCAGCGATACATGAAATGAGCGGTGCGTGGCATGTGTGGTACTCTAGGTAGTACCAAACCTAATCCTAAAATGCCTTAGGGAAAGTGAACAGAACGGTGGTTTGCAATGGCATATGTGTGTGATTCTAGTAAGAGGCCACAGACTATTGTAAATATGCATTAGGGTAACTTGCTGGGTCTATTACATTGTTCTACTGGGTGCAGCGTGGTTGTTTGCCCTTGTTGTCACGCCGTGAAGACGGTTCCGCTGCATCCCTCTTGTTCTTGAGTGCTGTATCTCGAGCTTTAAGCTCTTTCTCTTTACGCTTGATGATTACTTCACGCAAGCTTAACCCCTCCTTTCTCCTGGCAAGATCTTCCTCCTTAGCTTTGAGACGGATCTGATCGGCCCTGATCCGTCGCTCTTTGTCCTCCCTGATTTTGCGGTCAACCTCACGAGTCTCATTCATCCTCAGAAGATATTGAGCTTTGTGTTCACGGGCGCCTCTGTGGCCATGCGGGCATCTCCCGATCCACCCATTGGATCTACTTGCAAGGCTATATGTGTGGATGTAAATGATCAAATTGTGTATAGTTTACAAGAAACGAAAGAAGTTGATAGTACCATGAAGTCGTCATCCAGATCTGGGCACCCGAAGTACCTACAGTCATAGTGTCGGTCCAACTCCATCCACACGCATAACCTAGTGACAAACCCACAACGACACTTTGGCCGCTCACGCCACGACGGTAGCTGAATTAGGTCAGTTGTCCATGACGACATTGTAGTTGAATGAGGAGGGTTTGGAGAAGAAAATGTGTGGTATGCTAACTCGTCGGATGTCTTTAAATAGGTCAGGCATGGAGTAAAGCAGTAATTTCATAGACCCCAGCCTTTTCAGACTTAGTCCTTTATAGGCTTTACAGAGTTTGCTTTTCGCAATAAGTGCATATGCCCTAGCCTTTCAAGTGCTTGGTAGAACACAAATAATTGCGAGTAGCCTGTTCCTCACCTCAGATTACACAGCGAGTAGCCTTTTCAGTGTATTGGCAAATCAAGAGTAGCTTGTTCAATCAGTCAGAATTAACAGCGACTAGCCTTTTTAGTGATTCAGAGAGCTTGCGAATAGGCTTTTCAGTGCATAGCCTTTTTAGTGATTGCGACTGCACAGTGACTAGCCTTTTCAGTGACTTTGGCAGACCGAGAATCTAGCCTTTTCAGTGATTCAGAGGGCTTGCGAATAGGCTTTTTAGTGGATAGCCTTTTCAGCGAGTTGTCAATTCAATTCATGGCGTCTTCAGTGATTGCGACTGCACAGTGATTAGCCTTTTCAGTGACTTTGGCAGACCGAAAATCTAGCCTTTTTAGAGTACTTCAAAGTGTTGTGCTCAATTAACCCTACATTAATTCAGTTGTATTCAAACGCAATATCACCCTTCGGCTGCCTCTATAAATATGGGGATGGTACTGGGGAAACATCACCAGCAATACAACATGTCTGGACCAAAGAAATAGGGGTTTGGGGTTGGGAAGCTCAAGGGCACGGTGGAGAGCAAGGGCCCGCCAATAATATGGGATGATGGGGGTAGTCTTAGTCCTGATGAGTTCGATGAACCCATCGATAGGTTTCCAGAAGAGAGCAAGAGTGATTATGGTCCACAAAGACCTCTGAGGGAGTACGTGAAGAAGGATAAAGAAGTGTGGCCGAAGTGCAGGCATGGTGAGGACTGCCTTGTGCAGGTGTACATCGAGGGTGGGATACACGGGGGCCGGCGATTCTTCAAGTGTCCCTATGCATATGTAGTGTTTTATTGTCTCTTTTCAGTAATGTATTTCGCAACATAAACTGAATGTTAACAAATCTATTCATCGCAGATATCGTGGGCAGAAGACAGTTGCGAGTTCACTAAGTGGGTGGACCCTCTACCTATTACCCCGCATTTGGAGTACATCTGGTACCTGTAGGACCGCATCGGCTCGCTCGGCCCAAGCTACAGCTCGAGCCACAACAAGGAGGAAGATGAGGAAGGAGGCAACAGTGGGGCCACATCGCAAGAGCCAAAATGCACAGACCCGTACTGCCGGTGCCCTCATGACAAGAACAGTGGCACTCCACCGAAATCGCCACCATCACCACCTCCGCCAATGGACGGTTACTATGGGGAAGGTGCCACTCAGCTCAATATGTGGCGGCACTACTAGTAGGCTGTCCGATTGTCCGTCTATGTGTGTGGTGCATGTTTCAATTACCTAAGGCATGTTAGGTCTAGTGCAGAGAGTCTTTAACCCTTGTTTGGTTCAGATTCTCACATGCCATTTCGTGTATTCATTGTATGTTTTAATTTGCAAAGGCATGTTAGGGTCCACACATGCCTTTTCATGTGTTGTGCTTGTTCGTATCGTTTCGTAATAAGTTCGAGAAGAGAAGAAATGTCCGTAATTCGAGCGTACTGGAGCGTTGCCTCCATTGAATGCAATGGAAACCACAAATATGATTGGACAGAACATTAATGCATTAGTACGTAACATCCATGGAAACTTGTGATCATACATGCATGCGCCCTCAATCTACACGACGCCCATGCTTAGGGCCCTGGCGACGAAGCTGCTCCGTAGGAAAAGTGAACTGCTGTGGAGGGCGACGCTGGCGTGGTGGCGGGGTCGGGTCTACAGGCTGAGACAGCTGCGTCGGCTGGGTCGGCAGCGGTGCACCAAAAAGCTGTGAGGGGCCGGCCTCATCCGGACGACTAGACGGAGTACCGCCTATGTCAAAGCTCCCGAAGCTGCTAGCCCCCTTTGTGTACTCGCTGGCAGAAGGAAGTGTCCTTGCACAAACCAAAGTGTGGTCATGTCACGCATGCGGTGCACGTAATATACAAATGTATTAAATAAATGGCCATCGAAGAGGTACCTAGGCGCGTGGGACGAGAACGTCGTACGGAGCCCGCTCCGGGAGGCACGGGAGTACCTGCAGGCAGGCCCTGGTCGTCGTGCCCAATGACGTCCGTGGTGTACCGGCACGATGCTCGACGTACGCCCGCCAAGCACCGTTGCCCCAGTCGTCAAAGGGCGGCCACCAACTCGAGCCTACCAACCTATGGAGGGTTCTGCTCGTACCGTTGCGCGTACGACAGAAGCTCGTGGCCAACATCCGTGCATATATCTGTCTGCAAACCAGTCATATATCGTTTGAGATATTGTTGTTAGTCATTACCAAAGTCATAATAACAACGAAATTAATTAAAAAATTATCGTTACCAGCGCATGGAACGCAGCTGGTGGCTCCATCGCGAAGGTGTCCGTGATCTCTGCTTCGTGTGGCTCGGCCTCCACTGGCACTGGGAAGCAACGAACGCGCGTAGCTCCGTGCAACCAACTCAAGTACTGGGGGTAGCCGGCCTCCTCGAAAGGCCCACCTAGGTCGTGCACGTCAGTCGCGGCCTCTGCCCACGCGGCCACCGAGGGTGCCACCTTGTCCACCCAAGACTGCTCGAACGCTATCCCTTGGCCTTTTCGACTCCACCTGCAAAACAACAAATAATAAATAAAATTGTCGAACCAAAACGAATGGATGGCATTAACAGAACACATACCCGTGGGACGGGTCAAGCTGAAGCCGAGGAAGAGGGAACACCTGCGCGCGGCCAAACTGACGAGCCACATGGTCCGGACAGTACAGCTCGACGCAAACGTCGAACACCAGTCGTTTCCTCGTGAACCAGAACTCCTGGTCACGGTAGCACAACTCGGACACGCCGTGTGGAGCCCTGGCCTGTACGTCGTGTGCTGCGTAGGGAGTCCACCAAACCCTGTCAGGTGTAAGCTGGTCCATCGCGACGACGTATGCCGTGTACGTGCCTCTAGCCATGCCTGTTGCCCACCTCGGCTGCAAAACAACAACCATTAAGACTCGTCGTCACAGTACAAAAAACTAACCTGAAAGGAGGATACGTACGTCGCGACACAACCAAAGTGTGCCCATCGTCGGCGCATCGATCTCGTCAGGCACACCAAACTCGTCGAACACATACATCCCGTCGTCATACTCCTCGTACGACGATAGGGTCGGCCTCCTGATGTCGAACCGCACAAAGGACCATAGCATCAGCAGCAGCGGACAACCAGCCAACGTGCCTGTCGCCGTCCTCCGAGTGCACGCGTCACAAAGTGCTTGGTACGTACCTGCCAGCACCGCCGAGCCCCAACTGTACTGGGGGATAGCGTCAAGTGGTGCGTATGCTATCTGCACCGTGTAGTGGATGAAGTGCTTGTCGACGGTGTCGTGGTGGGAGCTGGTGAAGAGTACCCAACCGAACAGCCACAATAAGTACGCCTCCAGGTGTCGCTCCACCCTCCACTCGGGGTCGGCCTCCGTGAGCCTCTCCGCACGGAACTGAGACAACCACGCCTTGGGCGGGCCGTGGCGGTCGTGGAAGCCGAACTGCTCCTGTCCGGCCTGAGGGTTGAGCGCACCCTGGAATCGCTGCAGTACCTGGTCCTCCCAGTCCCCGGGCACGGCAACCGGGCCTACAGGAGCACCGGCGAGGGGTAGGCCGAAGAGCATGGCCACGTCCTTCAAAGTGATGGTGACCTCGCCAACTGGGAGGTGGAACGTGTGCATCTCCGATCGCCAACGGTCCACCCAAGCGGAGAGTAGGGCACGGTCCACCGGGAAAGTGCGCTCCGCTCTCGGTGTCGCTCTACAAGACGAGCGAACGGGAGAAGACCAGCTGCATGTAGCCTGTAAGCAACAATATTACACAGATTAGTACAATGCAACGTGTCACAAAACTTTGTACAAGGTAAGTACAACAGTTACCTCAGAACCCAGTGCGGGTCAAGCAGCCACAGCTCGTCGTGGGTACGTAGGCGGAGAGCTGGTGGAAGCTGCCCATCCGCCAAGTTCGAGCAGTGCCTCTGGTCGAGAACGGGGTCGATCAGCTCCATACCTGCCATTGTTCAGAACAATAAAATTAAAACCATATCGAAATTGTAGAAAACTGAAATTATAATAATACAGAACAGTTACGTAATACAAGTAGTACATACTAAACAAATTACGACACCACAAGTGTTATATTACAGCACTTGCGCAAAATAAGTAGTACATAATAAAAAATTACAACACTACAAGTCTTATATTGCAACACTTGCGCAATGTAAGTAGTACGTACTAAAAAATTACAACACTATAAGTCTTATATTACAATGCTTGCACAATATAAGTAGTACGCACTAAAAAAACTATAACACTTTCAAAGCATTGCTACGTGGAAGGGCCGCCTCGACTGCCCTTTCGAGATGATCGATGTGGAATAAGCCGCACTTCCGTACCATCAGGAAGCCTTTCTGTCGGATACATATCACAATTTTTCCTCAAATGGTTGCCACCGCAAGCAAGGCAGAATGGACGCTTGTCACCAGCTTCAGAAGCGTCCATATCATTCCTAATACGACGACTCTTGCGACGTCCCTTTGTGTCAACCCTTTTTTCGGGATCCGGCGACCAATAACGATCGCAATCCGCAACTCGCCTTGTAAAATCAGCAATGGCCCGCCACCCTCGAAGCTCGCCAGACTGTGTGTTGAGCACATTCTCCTTTCTGAAGTAAGGGGACACAAATGTCATCGGAATGTTGCATTTCCCGCAAGCAGCAAGCACATGGGAACACGGATAATGGTAGTACTTCGGCTTGTTGCATGTGCACTCGCACTTGTTCAGTTCTGGCCACAGCTGACACTCCACAGTTAATTCACTCGGACCAGTGCCAAGTCCACCCTTATCACGCACCCTAACTTCGAAAACGAGGTCCCGATTGCCAACGTAAAAGATGTTATGCATGGCCCCTTTCGCACTTTTTTCATCTAGGTATGCAGAAATCTTGAACGCATATGTCATAGTTGGATTTTGGGCTACTAAGGTCGCTGCTGCACAACGTTCTCGCAGATAAACCATTGTACCTCTCAGGATACCCTCCAAAAGTGCAACCAAAGGAAGGGATCGTGTACCTTTCAGCACCCAGTTGTAAACCTCTGCGAGATTCGTGGTCATTATGCCATAACGTGCACCGTGCATGTCATGTAACAAAGACCACTTCTCTCGGTCCTCCTCTTTAATCCATTCTGAGAAACAAGTTACTGACCTGCCCCCTTTACATCGACTAGTCTTGCTTCTAGGCTCTCTTGGTAGTGGTGGAAGGCCTTGCGGCTCCTCCTCTGTTGCCACAACAGGTCGCCTGCGCACATCTTTCATGTGGCTCCGGGTAAGCTCATCTAGCCGTTCCCAGATGAAATCAAATTTTCTTTTCTGATTCTGCTTACATAGCCGCTTGAATAGGTCCTGCAGACGCTTGCTCTTGAACTGTTTATAAAAATTTACAGCTAAATGCCTCATGCACCAACGACTTTGTATATCGGGCCATTGAACCTCTGCATCCTCACCATTCTTCAACTTCTGCACCACATTCAGTAAACCTGCATTCCGATCATACAACACACAAACATTCTCTCTTTCTTCCACCAAAGCTCGTTTCAGCCACTTAAGGAACCACAACCAACTCTCGTTGTTCTCCGATTCAACCAAGGCAAAAGCAATGGGAACAACCTGACTGTTACCATCAACCCCAATAGCTGTTAGCAAAGTACCTCTGTATTGTCCAGTCAGGAATGTACCATCCACGCATAGCACAGGTCGGCAATACTTGAAGCCCCGTCTCATGCACCCGAAGCACCAAAATCTCTCTTAAGGACACGGTCCCCGTCGACATTGATATAGTCCTCATAATCAATTATGGTGCCAGGGTTTCTAGCTTGTAGGGTTTGTAAGAGTGTTGGAAGGTGGTGATATGAATCCTTGTACGTTCCAAATCTCTTCTCCAAAGCTAACTGTTTTGCTCTCTAAGCCATGTCGTAAGATATGTCATACCATATCTGTTCCGTATACCCAGCATTATCTGGAAAGGAGAAATGCCAATTTTTTCAACAATCTCGCCATGCATCTCATTTGCCATGAACTGTGCTGTCATGTTTCGATGCTTGGTCAGCATCGCCTCCAGCAAGCAACTATGTGGTGTGACAGAACCGCCTTAATCATAGGGCCCACGTGCACTGTCATCATCCTTAAAGACCTCTGATCAGTCTGCACAAGTTCCCCTTGACCTTGGTGGCCTGTCGGGTCTCCTAAGAAACCCTGATTTCCCCGAGGATCTCATTGTAAAGACCTTGCAAGTATTACAATAGTTTACACAAATGCTTTGAATCAGAGTACAAGATGCGGAAGTATTACATAACCATAGATTTTAAAAAAAATAAATTTACATTATCCCGAACCAGAGTGTCGTAGTGGAGTAGCATTATACAACTTGGCACCCTGCCCAAAGGTTATATCTTATACACATCTTTATCCATGCACGGTCCGTCAACCGGCACGGTCCCACGTAGAACTGTACACTCAGCTCACCTGCAACAGGGGGTTAACAAACCTTGAGTACTGGGGTACTCCGCAAGACTTACCCGACTAAAGAAGTTGGGGAGAAGACTCCGGAATGCAAGGCTGAGGGGAGTCAAGGTAAGGCTTTAGCAAGAGTTAAATGATTTTTGCAGAAAAGCAATACTAACCTATTTTCAATGTTTTAACTCAATATTATTTTAATCATAGTCCATAGTTCCAAATTTAGTCACATGTATCCTCATACTTTTCAATTCATTATTCATTCTAAAAAACATCCTAGTTCCGAACCACTTTTTGGGGTAGGGCAGTGGATCAAGTCTCCATTGACCGAGGAGTAACGACAATTCGAATCGATTAGTACCCAGCTGGGGATCCCTATCCACACTGCATATGTAGCACTTAAGCTTGCATATGCCAACCCCGCCTACCACGACTTTTCATACCCCTGAACCGGTCCTGCGCCACCTGAGAGCACAGTACTCCTCTCGTCTCCAGGCACGCCGGCCACGAGGGTACATGCTACTCTCGCCATCTCTCCACTCCCAGTGCGTGGTTGTCGGTTCAAGCAGTAAAGCCACCGGAGTCAGAGGCTTTCCGTAGTATGTGGCTAGTTGCAAAGTCTCAATCCAGCAAGCCTACAACGAACGGTCCCTAATTCTTTTCCGTCGGTGACCATGTATTGGGATTCTAACCCAAGTACACAGTTACCCAACGATTTCCAAATCCATGTCCGTCGGATGATAAGACATGGGGAACGCCGCCCCACGTGCACATCACCCGAGCGAAACATTTCCCTTTTTATCAACCGGTTCCAAACTATTCCGATGGCGACAATACATTGTGACTCTAACCCAAGTGCAAGTCGACCGACGGATAATAAATTCTTCACCAATCCTCATATTTTGTTCTCAATATATATAATCATAGCACAGAAAATAGCATTTTATGAAAATCTAAAATTGATTTAGCAGGGCTAAGCATTTTCAAACATTTTCATTTTTAAATAGGTTTCAGGGGTAATATATATTAAGGTAGTCAATGCAGCAAGTAGGTGACAATCAACTCCCATAAATCTAATGCAATATTTTAACTCAGGTTATAAACATTTTATAAAACACAAGGAAAGGGCTGAATGCACCGGGGCTTGCCTGTTGCTTAGAGTAGATAATACCCTGAAGTCAATCGCCGAGAAAGATCCACGTCCACCGAGTAAAGACCTTACTCGGGGCTTGCCTCAGATAATAATTACCGTGCGTTCGCTACACGAAATAATATTGCAATGCTTAACATGATGATATGGATGCCATTATGCATGGGATGCACTAATATGTGAATTAATAAATAAAAGTAAATTTAGTTTAGAGAGTGGAGTACAACTTTTCTTCACGATAAAGTTGCGAGCCAATAAAATTATCCTGTCATTTTATTGACCATTTTAGTAGTCGTTGAAAGCCACATTAGTTCATCTACAACATTACCACTAAGCAAGTTATCAATCGTTAATGATATGCAGTGGTTACATGATTTATCAATAATTATTCCTAGCTACAAATTAATGATGGCCTTAGGCAAACAAGTAAAGTGCTAAGGGTTGCTTTGGGTTAATTCCCAGGGTCAACGCTCAATCTCAAAAGTCACACAAAACCCCAATACATTAAGGGTTTCCTATTTCTTTCATTAATTAATAATTAAGCATATATGATGAAACAATTTAAACTCTTCCAAATGATCTACCAATTTTTGTGGAGGTAGCCCATAGTACAAAACAGTGAATACAAAATTTTCACGATTTTTGGATTAATATTCTAGCCTACAAAAATCCTAGAATTCCCATTTCCTAATTAAAAGGGGAATTTTTATTTCATACATAAACTATCGAAAACATGCATTTCATATTTTTCTAATATTATTTATACTACTGGGAATCTATATAATTAATTTCATAATTTTTAGAGTAGTACATATGTATTTACAAAAATAATAAAACTCAATACTAATAATTGATCAGAAAATGGAAAAATCAATTAAACTGGCCGACCAGAGCAACTGGGCCAGCCAAACGCGGCCCAACACACCCCCACAGCACGTCCCTGTGCACTAGGTCGGCCCAGCTAGACCCAGCTCGCGCTGTCCGCCCTCCAGCCAGCTCTGGCCAGCCAGAGGGCTACAGCCATGGCCACCGGCCGGCCAGGCCAGCCCCGGCCAAGGCCGTGGGCGGCCGGCAGTGGCCAACGAGGCCGCAGCGGGCCGTTAGACTCCCCAAGATGAGACGAATCTAATGCTGTACTCAGTTTGGCCGAACTATGACCTAAGCACGCGCAGTCGCGTTCATGGCGGACCGGTCGGGGTTTGCTTGCGGCGAGCGGTGTTCCGGCGACTAGGGTGCGGTAGGACTCGGTTCAGGGCACGGGAAAGGTCTAGGAGACTCTCCCAGACTCGACGCTTGAGCAAACAGGGGCAAAGGACGTCTGGTGGTGTCTCGTCGGCGTTAATGGCGGGTTCACCGTCGTGCTCCGGCGGTGACAGCCGCGTTCCGGCGGGGTCTGTGCACCAACAGGGACACGATCGAGCGCATAAGTTGAAGGGGGTCACAAGGGATTTAAGACACATTTTAGCAAGAGAAGGGGCTCACCGAGGCGGCTAGTTATGTTGAGTGGATCGTGGCGGCGCTCTAGCCGGCCACGGGGAATACGACCCCGTGCAGACTATTTGAGAGGTGAACAACGACACAAATGGGTCGGATAGTGGCGCTAGGAGGTGGCGAGCTTAGTGGCAAAAGGAATTGGAGTATGAGGCTCAGAGCGGTGCCAATTTGGCCATGAACTGAGAAGCCCCGCCGGCGGCGGCAATGGAAGAAAATGGAGGAGAACGGCGACGACTGGGCTTTTATAGGACAGCGGAGGGGTGCAAGACGTGCGGAGTACCCCTACGGGCCCGGCCCCGTCGGCGACACGTGGCTGGCCGGCCCCGGGCAGTGCCGGCGCGCAGCGCGGCTCCGGCCGGACCCCCCTGTGTACGCGTGACAGAGAGAGACAGGGGTTACTGTAGCTGTACTACCTCCCCCTAACTGACTTTTGCCAAATTACTTTTCATTTTGTGTATAAAGTTGAAAAATCACCAATATAAAACTTGTGGAAAATTTAGTGCTGAACAACTTTGGTTTTTGAACCACACTTAAATTTTGAATAGATTTCAAGTAATTTAAAAAGGGGTATAAGTTTAGTTTGAATTTCATTTCAAAACCAATAAATTTCTCAAGATTTTTCTCAACAACTTGAATTTCTGTAAAAATAAAATTTGTTCTATTTTTCAAGCTCTACAACTTTTATTTAATGAGTTTTGTTAGATTCTTGATAATTTTTGAAATGCCATTTTGAATTTGAATTTTAAAACATTGGTTTATGGTTAATTTGAATTTCCACAGTATAACTTCAAAATATCCAAAAATGAAAGTTGTTCCATTTGGGAAGCTTTACAACTTATATTATAGGTGCTTGGTAAAATTCTTTATAGTTTTTGAATTTGCATTTTAAACCTACATATTCAAACATAGGGTAGGGTTTTATTTGAGAGTTCATTTAGTAACTTCAAAATTACCCAAAATATAAGTTTCTCAACTTTTAAAGATGTATAGCTTTTACTTAAGGCCCCACACCTAATTCCTTGTAGTTTTTGAATTAGGGTCTTGGTTCCGTTTGCGGGTTTTATAAATAATTTTCTTTTTATTTTATTTATTTTTTTCCAAATGGGTTTAGATAATTACACACACACAATCATTTGCAAAGCAATTCACTCTAAAGCACCTATGCACAATCACATGTAGTAATAGAATTTATTATAGTGAATGCACAGTAAAATGAGTTTATACGGAATGATTCGCATGCAATCATGATGACATGGCAGGTTTTAGTTATAGTAACACCAGGGGTATTATATGTGGCTGCACAATAGTAGTTATGATGTTGCTCTCCATACGTGGCATATGACCATGAACACGCCAAGTGCACCCTGAGCTGACGCACTTAACGTCCCACGTTTTGGGGTTGGAAATAACAACTCTAAACTGTCTCTTATCACAATAAGCCCACCGCCTGACGGCGTGCTGCAGATGAACCTTATCATGAAACATCTACCCCTGCATCACCTCCGTCCTTGAATACTCCCACGCCGAGTGATGACTATCGTCCACCGTCATGGCATCTGGTGAGAAGTTAGTCCATTTCGCGGGGTTGTCGGTCTCGTCTTCGAACCTCCTGCCAGCGTGCTCATCCACAAATGCCAGGTGCTCTGCATTGTCAAGTTCCATCTGTTCCATGATTCTTTCATCCTCATCGCCCTTGTCAGCTTCTATGTTTGTACTAAAACCATGTTCTTCCGCATCCTCTGTCCAATGTTCAACCCCTCGAGAATCGGAAACCAAGGTCTGCTCAGCATTTGTTGCATATTCTTGTTGTCCTGCATCATCTGTCCCCAACTGAACATCGTTAGAATCGTGAACATAGGTCTGCTCTTCGTTTGTGGCCTCTAAGTCCTCTGCTTCTCGAACTATGCTGCTACTCTCTCCTTGCATGGCACCATCGACGAACTGAACAAGCATGTTCCAAAGCCTTACTGATGAGAAACTTCCATTTGTTCGTATTGCTTGCCTCATATAGCTCCCATCTCCATCCGTTGTCCCTTAACCTTGGCACCAACATACTAATCTTCAAACGTTGCTGCGACGGCGGAAAACCAAACCATTCATGCAACCAGGCTAATACTTGTCTCCGGCTGTGATCCAGCGGTGAGTTCAGTTATGTGTCAAAGAACTGTAACGGACTAAGGTCCTACACCGCTATCCCCAGTTCTGATTTCACCCTTGCCATAGTAAATTCTGAAACGAACTAGATCGGACGACATTCCTGCTCCCATCGTTAAAATTACACTGTCAGTTGAATATTGCTATAACCCCTAAACCCTACCCAGTAATTAATTACAAAAACTAATACAAGTAGGCAAAAAAATTCCTAACTCAAATAACCCTAAATAAAATAAACAAGTACTACTAGACAAAATAAAAAATAATTCTAAAAATAAACTAACACTAACTACATAAATAAACTAACACTAACTACATAAATAAACTAACAGTAACTATTCCTAAAATTCTAATAAATAATCCTAATAAATATAATCTGAAAAACTAAATAAACTAACCCTAACTAATTGAAACGACCTCGATTTCCACGAAGAGAAATTCACAGGCTCGAATTGTAATTCAACAGATTGCTTGGGACAATCCATGAAATTACCCATATCTCAGTTGACATCAGGATCCATACAACGGTAATTAAGTCTTACATAAACATTTATTACATCGCCACATTGGCGGAATCAACATTCAAAGAAGCTTTGGAGATGCGGAAGCGATTCATCCTTCACAGCCAACTTGAGTGTAGCACGTGACCCTATTCCTCGTCATCATCTCCCTTGAAGTCGTACTCATTCTCATCACCTGACAGCAAATTTATCAGTACGATTTGTACTGGCCACGGAGCCCACCTATGCAGCATTTGCTTTGTGGAAAGTGGATGCAAGGCTATTCAAGTAGACTTATGGGCTGAGGTTTCCTATGCAGCTGTAATCAATGTTTAAGTAGTCAAGTTTTATCTCCAATTAACACCATCATCCCTTTTCCCATCACCACATCTCACATACCCACACCTCACTCTCATTCGACAGGCCCAACTCCCTCTCGGGCCTATCTCAGCGGCACACTACCACAGCGGGTACACTACCGGAAGACATTATCCAGGGGGAGAAAAGAATAATCACTCACTACACCAGTAGAAGCTTCACAGGAAAGGTCCATAGCCAACAAGTTGGCATATGTATCGATCGATCAACCATACACTCTGCAGAGGTTTCACTACTCACAAGATTAGCCATCATAGGTGTTGCGCAAACACCTAGGCAGAATTCTGGGTGCTTGCTTGCCTAGGTCGATGCCACCCTACCACTCAGCCCTGGGGTATTCCGGATCCAACACCGTTATGCTGAGACTGGGAGACACAGTACCGGGCCCATCCAGTGGTACTGCGCATCTAGAACGGAACGGGAACCCATCGACCGTCTCCGCCCACCCTTATCACCTCTCAACCTAGCAGTAGTGGCACCGTCCTACCAAGTAGTCCAGCCATCTCCCGCCCATCAGAAGCGAGTGAGTAGAAAAGGTTTCCCATGAACCTGAAACTAGTCTATCCTAGGTTTGACCAAGCAGGCATCTTCACTTATGGGATACTCACCCCATGCCATCACAGCACCTCCGTCCACGGGCTTCAAACCACCAAGGCTATCCCACCCGGAACCTCCTCGACAACTTTACCCGCCACAGGTATCTCGCTTGGGGATGCCCAGGTTGCACCCCCGGCACGACTTGCCCCACGGGCTTGTCTCATATCCCACTTGGTCGACATCAACCCTTACCACGCACCCAAGACGCACGCAGCACTCTCTCCCAGTGGTTATAGTCAAGTTCTCATATTCACCGTCCCAATTCCACCACATAGCACATAGCAAGTAGTAAGTAGTGGATGAGTAACAGTATTAAAGTAGCAGCTAACCTAGCAGCGAACAGCAGGGTAAGGTCTTAACAAGGCAGGGAATTCAAACATACTATCATGCAACCTATGCATAGCATATAATCATAAAGCAATGGCAACAAAGTCATTAGCAGTGCGTAAATAGGTTCTAAGGATTTGGTGGGACGTGGCACCTTCCTAGTCATCTCCTAGCTCCTGAAGGTACTCGTGGTCGTCTTCCTCAGTCAGATTCTCCCCCGGCTCTGAAATCGAACACGAAATAGTCGCGTCAGCGACTCCTACAGAGTATTTCAGAAAAATCCAATAAAATAAAGACCCAAATGTACACAAACATAGTCTTAGATTGTAGATCTCATTTTTCTGAGAATTTTGATATATGGTGCGCAATTTTTGGACATCGTATGAATAAGTTATGAATTTCTGAAGATTATCCTATTTTCTGAAAATGGAAAAATAGCCGAATTACCAGGGGTGACACGTGGCAGCATGGGATTGGTCGGGGGCACTGTTCACATTGACCGAGTCAACGGTTTCGGTGGCAACGACTCTGCTGACGTCGGCATGACGTCATTGCTGACGTCAGCGTTGACCGAGTCAACGCTTCCTCTGACCAGTGGGGTCGGGTGACGTCATAGTGATGTCATCTTGACGTCACAAGCATGACACGAGGCAGCGCCAGAGCGCGCCACGTGGCAGCGCTGGAGCGCTTCGGCCCAGGCCTACGAGAGCCAGTGTACGGTGGACCGAGAGTGCCGGTTCATGGTCGTCAGACTCGGCTCGTGGTGAACCGGGTGCACCAACCCTCCCTCTTCTCTGTGGTCTGTGGTGGACCGAGCCCATTTTTCCCTCTTGCTGTGTGGCTCAACAGCCCGTAGGCGTGGTGTACGGTGGACCGCGGGCTTGGGACATAGCGGATGGACACGGTCCTTGTGAACCAGGTCTACCTCGCTTTCCTCCCTTCTTTCCCCCCTCCTCTGTTCGATCTCGGCTCGGCGGAGCACCTCACTGCCGGCGAGCTCGCGCAGATTCAGTGCCGTGGTGGTCTTTGTGCCCTCCCCAAGGGTCGATAACCCCTGACGGCAGACTAGGCTTCAGTTAGATCACAGCCTCGCTGGGTAGGACAGCCCAGTGAGCTTGTTGCAGCTGCGGACGACGGCGAGGTGGTGATGGTTTCGTTTTGGCCCGATTGGGGGTGGCTTTCTCCAATTTAGGCGATCAGCAAGGCATACAAGCCTAAAAGGGTGGGTTTACGCCTCGGCAAGGTCTTTTCGTCGGTACGGCGCGCGGCGGCGCTCCGGCGAGGTTGCGGCGCACACGAACAGGGCGGACGAGGGCTCTTTCTGGCGCTAATGGCTTCGTAGATCGAATGAGAGAGTCATGGCATTGCTCCATGACGACTAACCTACTCGGTTGGCGATTGGTGGCGCTCGAAGTGGGTGATTTCGGCGTCGGAACGCGTCGGTGGTGAGCGCGCTCCGCCGGGAACGCGTCGTGCAGCGTTCTCGGTCTAGCAAGGCTCGTAGCCTGGGGGTTTCGGCCGGTCGCGTGAGTGTGTGGTGCAGGTGATCTCCCTGAGCCGGTAAAGGCTCGTGCCTGCGTGTCCCGTGGGCGGAACGCCATGGCGAACAGCTAGGCGAGGTTGGCATGAGAGAGCTCCGGTGACTCACCGTGGTGTCGGAGTAGATGAGATAGTGGGGCCGTGTCGAGTCGGTGCCGTGCAGGTGGATCGCAGTGCAGTGCCAAACAGCGACGGGGCACCGGCTTCTCCTCCGTGCCCGGCTCCGGCGTGCTCCGCGGCGGTAGTGCTTCGGCGGTGCTCCCTTCCTTCTCTGCCCCACCTTCTTCCTTCCTCTCTGCTATGCGGTGTGGTTGGGTGGTTTGTGCCGCGGTGGCGGCGAGTGGGAACGGGGCTAGGGCTGCTCGGGCAGTCCCCTTTTATAGCCGAGCTCAAGTGGCTCCAATGGCGGACGGCCGTGATCTGCCGAACGGAAATCAAGGGCTGTGGCGAGCGCCCGGCTAGGGTTTCGCGGTGCCTTGGCGACTAAGGTGGGGGGACAGGCGGGGGACAGGTTCGTCAGGTGTGGCGCTGTCGGGTGTGGTTCTGTTGGGGTAGTGCGCGCGGTCACACAATTTGCGTGCACCAACCCTCGTCTTTGCGAGGAAGAAGAACAGTGGGGGGGGGCGAGGCTGACGTGTGGGGCTGGTTGGGCAGTGACAGCGAACGCGAGGGCAAACGAACAGCTACGCGTGCACGGTTCTGGGCCGCGGCATGGGCCGGTCCGGTTCGGTGCGGTGCGGGTGAAAAGGAAATGAGGTGGGCCGGTTGGGCTGGGCTGGCATGCCTGTGCGCGCGTGCCGGCGAGGTGAAATGGGCTCAGGCCACAGGCCGGCTGGGCCGAATGGCTGGCTGGCGTTTCCCTCTCACCCTCTCCTTTTTGTACTCAAGCCAATCATAAGATGCAAATGAAATCCACATATGCACATAGCTAGTGAAAATAACTAAAAATAAGTTGGGGTGCAAAGACACATATTTTATAGATTGTAGATTTTAATCCCTATATACATGCACATGAAATAGGGTTTAGTGCAATAAAGATGAAAATTTTAATTGGTTGTGGTTTTTGGTGTGTGTGGATTTTTTGGGTTATTACAGCTCTCCCCCCTCATTAGGATCTTGACCCCGAGATTCAGAGATAACGTACCCTTCGAAGAGGTAAGGAAACATAATCCACAAGTCCGATTCTTTCTCCCACGTAGCTTCCCTTTCAGTGTGATTGCTCCATTGTACCTTGCACATTGGAATGATCTTGCTTCGAGTCTCTTTTGTATCCCGTGCCAAGATCTTGATCGGATGTTCCTTGTATTCAAGTGTGTCTTGCAGATCTAGTGCATCTGTAGGAACTTGCTCCTCGGGAAGCTTCAAACACTTTCTTAATTGTGAGACATGGAACACAGGGTGTACTCCAGATAATTCCTCCGGTAGTTCCAGCTTGTAAGCAAGCTTCCCAATCCTTTTACAGATTTTGTATGGCCCAACATATCTTGGTGCCAACTTGCCTTTCACGTGGAATCTGACGGTGCCGCGAAGTGGAGATACCTTGAGGTAGACATAATCCCCAACCTTGAACTCAAGCTCTCTACGTCTTCTATCTGCATAGCTCTTTTGCCTACTTTGTGCAATCCTCAAATTTTCTCTAACCTGTGCTACGCCTTCCTCTGCTTCTACAATCTTGGCAGGGCCAAAGAATGTCCTTTCACCTGGTTCCGACCGCATTAGCGGGGTTCTGCACGGTCTTCCATACAACGCTTCAAATGGAGACATCTTAATGCTTGTCTGATAGCTGTTGTTGTATGAAAACTCAGCATGGGGTAGACAGCTCTCCCATCCTTCCTTGTACCTCAATACGCAAGCACGTAACATATCCTCGAGAATCTGGTTCACTCTTTCTGTTTGCCCATCCGTTTGCGGGTGGTATGCTGTGCTGTAGTCGAGCTTGGTCCCGATGGACTTGTGCAAGGATTTCTAGAACTGTGATACGAACTGTGAGCCTCGGTCAGATATAATACTGAGAGGCGCCCCATGTAACTTCAAAATGTTTGATATGTATAGATCTGCCAGCTTTTCCGCTCTATACTTCCTTTTGACCGGTATAAAATGTGCAACTTTGGTCAGACGGTCCACTATTACCCATATAGAGTCATACCCATGCTCGGATCGGGGCAGTCCTATTATGAAGTCCATGGATATGCACTTCCACTTCCATTCTGGTATCTCAACTGCTTGTAGCAACCCTGCTGGTCTCTGATGCTCGACCTTGATTCTATTGCATGTATCACATCGGGCTACATGCCCTGCAATGTCTGTCTTCATATTCTCCCACCAGAAGTGCTTCCTTAGATCATGGTACATCTTGGCTGACCCTGGGTGAATACAATATTTGGAGTCATGCCCTTCGATAGGATCTCTTCTCGTAACGCTGAATCCGTCGGTACACAGATTCTGTCTTTGTACCATACAGTTCCCTGCTCATCTTCTCGGTATTCGGGGTCTCTCCCCAGCTTCATCAAACCACGGATATAGTCTATCTCAGGACAGTTCTTTTGTGCTGCTCGAATCTGAGAGGTAAGATTGTATTCGACGCGAAGCTCATTTAGCATGCCATAGGAGACTACCTCAAGCTGGAACGCGTCGAACTCTCTTTTGAGCTCAGGCGGCATAGACTTGGTGATGAGGGTATGGCAGTAGCTTTTGCGGCTAAGGGCATCAGCGACAACATTAGCCTTCCCTGGGTGGTAATGGATCTCAAGATCATAGTCCTTGATGAGTTCTAGCCATCTGCGCTGCCTCATATTCAGATCTTCTTGTGTGAAGAAGTACTTCAGGCTCTTGTGGTCAGTGTAGATGTCACACTTGTTGCTTATTAGATAGTGTCTCCAAATCTTGAGTGCATGTACCATGGCTGCAAGTTCTAGGTCATGAGTCGGGTATCTCTGCTCATGTTCTTTCAACTGTCTTGAGGCATATGCTATCACCCTTCCTTCTTGCATTAGTACACAGCCCAAACCTTGCCGAGAGGCATCACAATATACAACAAAATCTTTGTGAATATCAGGTAGGGCTAGTACAGGTGTAGTAGTGAGCTTCTCCTTCAAGGTCTAGAAACTCTTCTCACATTCAGGAGTCCATATGAACTTGTTCTCTTTCTTCAGTAAGTTGGTCATGGGTCTTGCAATCTTGGAGAAATTCCCAATAAATCTATGGTAGTATCCTGCAAGCCCCAAGAAGCTTCTGATTTCTGACACATTACGGGGTTGCTCCCACTCTTTCACAGCTTCAATCTTGGCTGGGTCCACTGCAACTCCTTCTCCTGACAGTACGTGTCCAAGGAAAGCAACTTCCTCTAGCCAGAATTCACACTTGGAGAATTTGGCGTATAGCTGGTTGCGAGACAACCTCTCTAATACGGTCCTCAGATGATGTTCATGTTCCTCTTTTGTGGCTGAATAAACCAATATATCATCAATGAATACCACCACAAACTTGTCTAGCTCATTCATGAAGATCTTGTTCATCATGTTCATGAAGTATGCGGGAGCATTAGTGAGTTCGAATGAGACTACTGTGCACTCATACTGTCCATATCTAGTGACAAACGCAGTCTTCGGAATATCTTCTTCCCTGATCTTCATCTGATGGTACCCTAATCAGAGATCGATCTTTGAGAAGTACTTGGCCTTACTCAATTGATCTAACAGATCATCGATGCGGGGTAGTGGGTACTTGTTCTTGACTGTGATCGCATTCAGATTCCGGTAGTCAATGCACATCCTCATCGTGCCATCCTTCTTCTTGACAAACAAAACGGGAGGTCCCCAGGGCGAGGCACTAGGCCTAATGAAGCCCTTCTCCAGTAATTCCCCCAGCTGTTTCTTGAGTTCCTTCAACTCATCAGCCGACATTCTGTAGGGTCTTTTGGCAATCGGTGCAGTCCCTGGCATCAGCTCTATAACAAACTCCACGTCTCTATCTGGTGGCATACCTGGCAACTCCTCTGGAAACACGTCATTGAACTCGTAGACCACTGGCACATCTCTGAATGTCAGCTTCATCTTATCTGCCTTAGTCTCCAGGGCACATAGGAGGGCTTGGACTCTCTCGGTTTGGGGTACACATAGGACGGCTGTTCCCCAAGGGTGGGTTACCTGAACATATCTAGGTGAACAAGGTATCACTCCCCGTTGTTTGGTTAGCCAGTCCATGCCTAAGATGACATCTAAGCTGTTGGAGGGTAGTAGGGTTAGGTCAGCTCGAAAGTCAAGTCCCTCGATTGTGATTATCACTCCCCTACATATGTGAACGCTTCTGAAGGTTCCTAAGGGCGAGCTAGTTAGGATGGGGTTTGCTCTCGGGGTTACAGGTATGTTATGCTTATGTGCATATGCAGATGAAATGTATGAACATGTAGCTCCCGAATCGAACAAAACTGTAGCCATGTTACCCTGTACTAGGAACGTACCATACACAGCATCAGGTGCAGCTTCAGCTTCCTCAGCGGTCATGTGGTTCAGTCTTCCACGGGTAGCGGATCCCCGGTTCGGTGTGCCCTGTGTAGCTGCTGGTGCACGGTTGAGGTCGGGGCACACAGCCACACGGTGTCCAGGCTTCCCGCATCCAAAGCAAGTGAAACGCGCACTACCTGCTGTGGATGTTGCAGGAGCCTTCCAGTTGCTTGTCCTCGGCATGTTGGTAGCCGGGGTGGGTGTGTTTTGCACGTTCCGAGTCGGCGCAGGGTAGGTTTGAGCGGGGCGGTGGTAGTTGCTGTTGTTGGTACCACCACCACGGCTCGTTCCCGAAGGAGGTCCTTGGCGAGTCCGGAAAGGCGGAGGTGCACCCGTTCGCTGTCTCTGGGGTGGAGCAGTGCGAGCGGGTCCCTCAGAGCGGCGCTTCTTCCCCTTGTTCTGGGCCTCGAACTCCAGACGTGCCTCCATGCGATCCTTCTCGATCTCAATGCAGTGGTCAATCAACTCACGGAGGGTGTAGCTCTTGTTGCCTGAGAGCGCCAACCTGATCTTGGTCTGTAGTCCCTTCCTGTAGTACTACATCTTTTCCTTCTCGGAACTCACGCAAGACGCAGGTGCGTAGCGGAGCAAGCAGTTGAAGCGGGTGGTGTACTCGTGGATCCGATCGGCTCCCTGGGAGATGTTGCGAAACTCGTTCTCCTTGGCCTCCATAACTCCCTTAGGATTGTGGTGATCACGAAAAGCCTCGGTGAACTCATCCCAGTCAATGCGGGCTGGGTCCTCGTGAGCGCTGGTGTAGTTGTCCCACCATGCTCGTGCAGCACCTGTCAGCTGGTGGCTAGCAATCCCAACACACTCCTCGTCGGAGCAAGTGGTTAGGTCCGGCTTTTTCTCCATCTCCTTAAGCCTATCGTCGGCAGCGAGGGGATCGCTGTCGGTCCTGTCGAAGGTGGGTGGCCTCAGTTTCAAGAACCCCTCCAGCTTCCTTTAGAAGTCGTTCTGTGGTGGCCCGTGGTGCCTGTTCATCCCGGTAGCAATGGCATTCAACAGCTGGGTCTGCTGAGCCATCACTTCCGCCAACGTCGGTGGCGGCGGCGGTGGCAGAGGTGGCGGAGGCACATTCTCGCCCTGTGGTGGCGGATCGTTCACCGGCGGTGCATCCTCTGCCCGGCGCAGCTCTTCTTCCAGGTTAACTCCAGCACGCCTGCCAGCTGGGCGTCCACGGTTGCGACCACGCCCGCGTCCTGGCGCAGGTGCAGGGGAGGGCTGGCGGTTTTCCAGACGCGCGGAACGTCTCATCGACATCTGAAATTATTAGGTATTTGCTCAGTGCAGTGATAATTATGTAATGGTTTAAGTAGGAGTTAGATGTTTTCAACGATTTAAATGAATTAAAACATTTTTCATACTATCCTACACTCAACCAAAGAAGCATAGAGAACCATAAGAAGCATAAGATCCAAATGTCACTCATCACATGGTTATTATTACATAAAGGATGTTCCTAGTTGCTATGAAGATCGTGCTATGCGCAGATAGCCAATGGCAGGACAACTCATGGTATCACTAATCTACCGGCCATGCAGGGTCCCATAAGCTACTGGTGCATAAGGTCGAGTACGGCGTCAGGGATGCGGCTGTCCTCTGCCTCGATCTCGTCGTCGGTCATGGTCAGACGCTTGACGTAGTCGAGTGCTACAGCTAGCTCTGGAGTGGCCTCAATCTCCTGCATCCTCAGAGACGGACATGCTCCCATGTTGAGCGTAGTGGGTGGCACGCGGAAGTCTCCCTCCCGGGGCTTCACCATCTCCAGTGGGGGAAGCGAACTCTGCACCTTCCGGACCTCAATAGCTCTCTTGGCATCAGACTGCTTCCAAGCTGTCTCTGTCCTCCGTAGCTTGTCCTTTAAGAACTCCACCATCTTCACGCGGTCGATCAGAATCCCTTGGTTGCGGGTGGACTTCTCCTCGGCTTTCTCCAGCTGCTTCTCCAACTCCCTGATCCTGGAGCGCAACGTGATCATCTCGACTCCTCTGTCTCTGCTCCTCTGCTCCCTCTCAGCAAGTGCTCTCTCCTTGTCGTCCAGCCTCCTCTGTAATCCCAACACTCTGCTGTTCAGGTAGTCATTGCGAAGCCCAAAATCCCCGATCTTGTCTCGCAAATCGGCGATCTCGGCTCGGTGCAACTCATCACGGCGCTGCATCTCCAGCTGCAAGTCAGTGACTGCCCTGCTCAAACTCTCCAGGGTCTGAGTCCCTTTCTGCAAACTGTCCTCGACTTCTGCCATGCGTGCTCGGTCACGCTGCCTCCTTTGCTCCAATGAGCTGATGAACTCGTCCTGCTCATGGAGGTGGTGTGCCACTGTGCGTAGACAGGGGTCAGTCTCGGCCTGAACGATCTGGCTGGTGTACAAAATCCTCTGGATAGGGTCAGGGTGTAGCTCCAAGGCCTGAGGTAGCAGACGGAAATGGGTCCCCTTAAGGTACTCGTAGGCTGTGTACACAACTGCGCGCAGTACCTTGCGGGAGACGGACTGTACTCCGTCCTCCACAGTCTCTCCAGCAGTGTAGTCAGTAAAAACCGGCATTCCTAGGACGGTTAGGCTGACGGGTGTCTCAACTCTGGTAGTGACAGGTCCTTCAAATCTCTTAGCCTCGACAAGTTTCCCTCGGCTGAAGTACTGGATCTGGTCAGACGGTGCTCCCAGCTCCTCCAACACCTGGCGTAGTACCATGGCAAATCCGCCGTGGTTCCTCCCATTGATCGGGATCTCAATAGTGCCATCGTGCAGTGGACGAAGTGGTGGTCCAAGGCTGGTCATCTGCAAATTTTCCAAGAAACGGATTAGCAGGTCCATGTATTAGATAAGCCACTGCATAAAAAGTGAATGCAAGGTCGGTAATATAACTGAAAGAGAGTCTGGCTTCTTATTCTAACGTCCATTTTCTATGGGTCTCGTCCTACAGTCAAGTATGGCTCCGATACCAACTGAAACGACCTTGATTTCCGTGAAGGGAAATCCACAGGCTCGAATTGTAATTTAACAGATTGCTTGGGATAATCCATGAAATTACCCGTATCTCAGTTGACACCAGGATCCATACAACGGTAATTAAGTCTTACATAAACATTTATTACATCGCCACATGGCGGAATCAACATTCAAAGAAGCTTTGGAGATGCGGAAGCGATTCATCCTTCACGGCCAACTTGAGTGTAGCACGTGACCCTATTCCTCGTCATCATCTCCCTCGAAGTCATACTCATTCTCATCACCTGACAGCAAATTTATCAGTACGATTTGTACTGGCCACGGAGCCCACCTATGCAGCATTTGCTTTGTGGAAAGTGGATGCAAGGCTATTCAAGCAGACCTATGGGCTAAGGTTTCCTATGCAGCTGTAATCAATGTTTAAGTAGTCAAGTTTTATCTCCAATTAACACCATTATCCCTTTTCCCATCACCACATCTCACATACCCACACCTCACTCTCATTCGACAGGCCCAACTCCCTCTCGGGCCTATCTCAGCGGCACACTACCACAGCGGGTACACTGCCGAAAGACATTATCTAGGGGGAGAAAAGAATAATCACTCACTACACCAGTAGAAGCTTCACAGGAAAGGTCCATAGCCAACAAGTTGGCATATGTATCGATCGATCAACCATACACTCTGTAGAGGTTTCACTACTCACAAGATTAGCCATCATAGGTGTTGCACAAACACCTAGACAGAATTCCGGGTGCTTGCTTGCCTAGGTCGATGCCACCCTACCACTCAGCCCTGGGGTATTTCGGATCCAACACCGTTATGCTGAGACTGGGAGACACAGTACCGGGCCCATCCAGTGGTACTGCGCATCTAGAACGGAACGGGAACCCATCGACCGTCTCCGCCCACCCTTATCACCTCTCAACCTAGCGGTAGTGGCACCGTCCTACCAAGTAGTCCAGCCGTCTCCCGCCCATCAGAAGCGAGTGAGTAGAAAAGGTTTCCCATGAACCTGAAACTAGTCTATCCTAAGTTTGACCAAGCAGGCATCTTCACTTATGGGATACTCACCCCGTGCCATCACAGCACCTCCGTCCACGGGCTTCAAACCACCAAGGCTATCCCACCCGGAACCTCCTCGACAACTTTACCCGCCACAGGTATCTCGCTTGGGGATGCCCAGGTTGCACCCCCGGCACGACTTGCCCCACGGGCTTGTCTCATATCCCACTTGATCGACATCAACCCTTACCACGCACCCAAGACGCACGCAGCACTCTCTCCCAGTGGTTATAGTCAAGTTCTCATATTCACCGTCCCAATTCCACCACATAACACATAGCAAGTAGTAAGTAGTGGATGAGTAACAGTATTAAAGCAGCAGCTAACCTAGCAGCGGACAGCAGGGTAAGGTCTTAACAAGGCAGGGAATACAAACATACTATCATGCAACCTATGCATAGCATATAATCATAAAGCAATGGCAACAAAGTCATTAGCAGTGCGTAAATAGGTTCTAAGGATTTGGTGGGACGTGGCACCTTCGTAGTCGTCTCCTAGCTCCTGAAGGTACTCGTGGTCGTCTTGCTCAGTCAGATTCTCCTCCGGCTCTGAAATCGAACACGAAATAGTCGCGTTAGTGACTCCTACAGAGTATTTTAGAAAAATCCAATAAAATAAAGACCCAAATGCACACAAACATAGTCTTAGATTGTAGATCTAATTTTTCTGAGAATTTTGATATATGGTGCGCAATTTTTGGACATTGTATGAATAAGTTATGAATTTCCGAAGATTATCCTATTTTCTGAAAATGAAAAAATGGCCGAATTACCAAGGGGTGACACGTGGCAGCACGGGATTGGTCGGGGCACTGTTCACGTTGACCGAGTCAACGGTTTCGGTGGCAACGACTCTGCTGACGTCAGCATGACGTCATTACTGACGTCAGCGTTGACCGAGTCAACGCTTCCTCTGACCAGTGGGGTCGGGTGACGTCATAGTGACGTCATCTTGACGTCACTGGCATGACACGTGGCAGCGCCAGAGCACGCCACGTGGCAGCGCTGGAGCGCTTCGGCCCAGGCCTACGAGAGCCGGTGTACGGTGGACCGAAAGTGCCGGTTCATGGTCGTCAGACTCGGCTCGTGGTGAACCGGGTGCACCAACCCTCCCTCTTCTCTGTGGTCTGTGGTGGACCGAGCCCATTTTCCCCTCTTGCTGTGTGGCTCAACAGCCCGTAGGCGTGGTGTACGGTGGACCGCGGGCTTGGGACATAGCGCAGGGACACGGTCCTTGTGAACTAGGTCTACCTTGCTTTCCTCCCTTCTTTCCCCCCTCCTCTGTTCGATCTCGGCTCGGCGGAGCACCTCACCGCCGGCGAGCTCGCGCGGATTCAGTGCCGTGGTGGTCTTCGTGCCCTCCCCAAGGGTCGATAACCCCCGGCGGCAGACTAGGCTTCGGTTAGATCACAGCCTCGCTAGGTAGGACAGCCCGGTGAGCTTGTTGCAGCGGCGGACGACGGCGAGGTGGTGATGGTTTCGTTTTGGCCCGATTGGGGGTGGCTTTCTCCAATTTAGGCGATCAGCAAGGCATACAAGCCCAAAAGGGCGGGTTTGCGCCTCGGCAAGGTCTTTTCGTCGCTACGGCGCGCGGCGGCGCTCCGGCGAGGTTGCGGCGCACACGAACAGGGCAGACGAGGGCTCTTTCTGGCGCTAGTAGCTTCGTAGATCGAACGAGAGAGTCGTGGCGTTGCTCCATGACGACTAACCTACTCGGTTGGCGATTGGTGGCGCTCGAAGCGGGTGATTTCGGCGTCGGAACGCGTCGGTGGTGAGCGCGCTCCGCCGGGAACGCGGCGTGCTGCATTCTCGGTCTAGCAAGGCTCGTAGCCCGGGGGTTTCGGCCGGTCGCGTGAGTGTGTGGTGCAGGTGATCTCCTTGAGCCGGTAAAGGCTCGTGCTTGCGCGTCCCGTGGGCGGAACGCCATGGCGAACAGCTAGGCGAGGTTGGCATGAGAGAGCTCCGGTGACTCACCGTGGTGTCGGAGTAGATGAGATAGTGGGGCCGTGTCGAGTCGGTGCCGTGCAGGTGGATCGCAGTGCAGTGCCGAACAGCGACGGGGCACCGGCTTCTCCTCCGTGCCCGGCTCCGGCGTGCTCCGCGGCGGTAGTGCTTCGGCGGTGCTCCCTTCCTTCTCTGGCCCGCCTTCTTCCTCCCTCTCTGCTATGCGGTGTGGTTGGGTGGTTTGTGCCGCGGCAGCGGCGAGTGGGAACGGGGCTAGGGCTGCTCGGGCAGTCCCCTTTTATAGCCGAGCTCAAGTGGCTCCAATGGCGGACGGCCGTGATCTGCCGAACGGAAATCAAGGGCTGTGGCGAGCGCCCGGCTAGGGTTTCGCGGTGCCTTGGCGACTAAGGTGAGGGGACAGGCGGGGGACAGGTTCGTCAGGTGTGGCGCTGTCGGGTGAGGCTCTGTTGGGGTAGTGCGCGCGGTCACGCGATTTGCGTGCACCTCCCCTCGTCTTTGCGAGGAAGAAGAACAGTGGGGGGGGGGGGCGAGGCTGACGTGTGGGGCTGGTTCGGCAGTGACAGCGAACGCGAGGGCAAACGAACAGCTACGCGTGCGCGGTTCTGGGCCGCGGCATGGGCCGGTCCGGTTCGGTGCGGTGCGGGTGAAAAGGAAAGGAGGTGGGCCGGGTGGGCTGGGCTGGCATGCCTGTGCGCGCGCGCCGGCGAGGTGAAACGGGCTCGGCCACAGGCCGGCTGGGCCGAATGGCTGGCTGGCCTTTCCCTCTCACCCTCTCCTTTTTCCCTTTTCCAATTTAATGTCTAGTGTTCAATTTAAGCATGTTTATGCTTTAGTATTTGTATGAGTACTCAAGCCAATCATAAGATGCAAATGAAATCCACATATGCACATAGCTAGTGAAAATAACTAAAAAGAAGTTGGGGTGCAAAGACACATATTTTATAGCTTGTAGATTTTAATCCCTATATACATGCACATGAAATAGGGTTTAGTGCAATAAAGATGAAAATTTTAATTGGTTGTGGTTTTTGGTGTGTGTGGATTTTTAGGGTTATTACACTAACTAAATCAACTAACCTAACCCTAAATAAACAACTAAAGAAACTAACCTAACCCTAACTAACCCTAATAAAAAAAACTAAATAACTCTAAAACCATATACGATACAATAATCTAAAACTAAATGTTACCCTAATCGAATCTACAACTATAAATAACCCTAAACTAATCTACAATAAAAACGAATCCTAAACTAATGTACGACTAAAAATAACCCTAAGCGAAACTACATCTCAAACTAACACTAAACTAATCTACAACTAAAACTAACTCTAACTCTAAATTAATTTACAACTTAAACTAAATCTAACCCTAACGCTAAAACTACATATACTAACTAAATCTAACTAACCCTAAAACAAATCTACATAAATAACTAATTTAATCTAAACTAAATAAGTTAACTAATCAAATTTCTAAAGTAAAAAATAGAAACAAAAAAACAGAAAAAAAACCTTACCGACGACTGGGGGGCGACGACCGCGGTGGCGAGCGCCGTTTGTGGCCTCCGCGCCTGCGCGGGGAGGGTGGAGGGCGGCGGCGGGGGCCCCTCTGCTGGATCCAGCGGCTGGGGGCGGCGGACGGCGGCTGGCGGCGGCAAGCGCGCGGTGAGAGAGAGAGAGCGGCGTCGGGAGGAAGGAAACGGCCGCGGTATATATAGGGACCTGTCGACTCCTCGACGGCCGACAGGCCCCTATCGGGTCGCCAGCGGCCGACAGGCCTATCGGCCCGACACGCCGGACATCTCTGGCTCGGCCTGCTGGTGTGGGACACTAGTCGGCCGTGGAGCGGCCGACAGGGACTTGTCGGCTCCTCAGCGGCCGGCAGGTCCCTAATCGGCTCTCCAGCGGCCGAGAAGATGCTATTTTTATAATTTTTAGAATCCAAATACTAGATTTACAATTAATCATTAAAAAAATATTATTTAAAAAAAATTTCATTTCGCCAGCAGCCGGCAAGATTATTACTCTTGCTCTAACTCGTGACGTGAAATCACTCGTTCACTCCTCGCCGCCTTGTGTTCTGTCTTTGGAAAATGAGAACGAAAAGTTGTGTGAATTTGAAAGGTCACACAACGCTACGACGTTCGTACGCAGCACCCGAGCCGTCACCACTTTAATTACGCGCCACCACGGTACCCCAACCGACCCTGCCCGCGCGCGTCCATAAATTGGGCTTGGGCAAAGCACAAACAGAACCGCCACCTCTACTGTAGAACCGTAGATCCCCTGTGACCCACCCACC
The DNA here is from genome assembly GCA_038502445.1 of Eremochloa ophiuroides. Classification (NCBI taxonomy): domain Eukaryota; kingdom Viridiplantae; phylum Streptophyta; class Magnoliopsida; order Poales; family Poaceae; genus Eremochloa; species Eremochloa ophiuroides. Next base: position 31,948,141 of record JAHLJS010000001.1, on the reverse strand, counting down.
ATGCAGATGCAAAACCTCACCGAGGTGACCCGCTCCAAGGACCTCCTGCTGAAGGTGGAAGGCCATTCGGTGACCACGGCCATGAGCGACGGCGAGTTCATCAAGTCCCAGAAATGGTCCGTCGGCGGCCACGACTGGGAGGTCCACTGGCGTCCCAAGAATCACTGGGCGGGACACCATCGGCCGGTGACGCTCAACCTCGTGCTGCTCTCCGTCTCCGGCGGCGCCGTCAAGGCCAAGCTCAGCTGCCGCCTGGTTGATCCCGCCGGGAGGCTGAAGCCGTCGGAGGAGAAGAGCGTCTCGCACAAGTTCTTCAAGCCCGGCGATTACTCCGGTCACTTCGAGGTGACGGCCAGAGAGGATCTGGAGGCGTCTGGCTACCTCGCGAACGATTCCTACACCGTGCAGTGCGCCATCACCGTGCTCAAAGAAGCGCCGGCACCGGCGGCGGCGACGGCCATGGATCGCGATGATCGCCGCGCAGACGCCGCCGCGGCGTCGCCGTCCCTCGACCTGCACCGGCACCTGGGCGAGCTCCTGCAGAAGGGGACCGGCGCGGACGTCACGTTCCACGTGTCCGGCAGCAAGTTCGCCGCGCACAAGGCCGTCCTCGCCTCGAGGTCGCCGGTGTTCATGGCGGAGCTGTTCGGCGGGATGAAGGAGGAGGCGTCCCCAGGGCATGGCGCCCGCGGCGTTCGAGGCCCTGCTTCGCTTCGTCTACACCGACACGGCGCCAGAGCTGGCAGACCACCAGGACCAGGAGGAGGACAGTAACGCGACGTCGATGGCGCAGCACCTGCTCGCCGGCGCGGACAGGTACGGCCTCGACAGGCTCAAGCTCATCTGCGAGGGCTGGCTCGCGGACCGCATCACTGTCGGCACCGCGGCCACCACGCTGGCGCTGGCGGAGCGCCATGGCTGCTCGCGGCTCAAGGCTAGCTGCCTCGAGTTCATCGCCGGTTACCTTGACGCCGTCCTCGAGACTGAGGGCTACAGGCACCTGGAGAGAAGCTGCCCCTCGGTGCTCACTGATATCCTCAGGGCCACGCGGCGACCTACCAATAACTGAAGCGTCGTCCACCGCGGGATGTTCTTCGTTTTCATCTTTAGTTTCTTAGCGACTCTCTATCTTCATATTATCGAGCACCTACAGTAGTTGCTGCATTGTTCATCTTTCGTTCACTTGTGTTTCTGGATTGTGATCCTCTCGTCGTCTCCGATGTCAAATCTAATCGCCCAAAGAAACACGCGCCACCGGCTTCCAAGGCGGGCAACCACGGCCACGGCGGCGGTGCGGCCGTCCAAGGGCGCGACGGCGGCGCGAGTGGCCGCGGTCCTGTTGACTTTGCGTGCTTCCAAGGTTGCGGCGATGGCGCGAGAACCTGGTTCAAAGCTCTATAATTATAGATCAAACTCTCAACGGTTGCAGAGATACAAAATTTAAAGTTTGTTCAGACACTGTATTTATTTTTTTTAAACTTAGGCAGTGTTCAAACTTCTGTTCCATCAGAGGTTTTTTGCAGCATCTTGGAAATCTACTTGCACTAACTCTTGCTTGTTCGTCATTTTATCCAGATGCACTGTAAATTTGTCGGTCATTGGTAAGGATCGAATTAAAAATCGGTATTATGTTGGTGTGGACTTGTTGGTGTTCGGCTTTTGCCGTGCACCATATGTTAAATGTCAGTGTGAAGAGCAACAAGATGGTATATAAAAGAATATTTATAAACGAAAACGCTTACATGCAAGCATTAAAAAAAAAAGACAACCTCAAGTGTACGGGTCGTTGTACGAGTTGTATGTGTTATAGATTCTAAGATTCTACATATGACCCGTTGTTTGTGTGTTAAACAAGCCTTTGTCATGGGGTCTCGTTGAAAAATGCCAAAATATATGTCTGGAAAGGTCTTGAGCTCGTTTTCAAACATCGGGCCATACGTTATTTTCATATGGACGATATCGACCTCAGCTACTCCTCCCTCTCTCTACTTGCTAATGCCTAGACCTAACAAGTCATCCCCTTCCTTTCTTTATCTCACCCTCTTGTAGCCACCGGTACATCTCACCATCACTACGCCCAATGACATCTAGTTGGGCTCCTGCTTCTACCTCTCCATCCTCTATACAGCTCGTATCTCCAACGAGTTCTGGTTGATGGCACGAGTTGGAATAGCACCGGTGCCGGCATCACGAGGTGTGCGGGCCCAAACATCGACCACGTAGGAACAAGTCAATGTTCCCCTTCACTCTGTCGCGCAAGTGCATGTGGCGAATGATGTTGCGGCGCCAGTACAACTGGCAACCAAAAGATTTTTTTTTTGAAACAATGGTAGAAACTTTGTCACTTAATTAACATGAAAGAATATATGAACATAAAGGTTAGCCCAATGAGATGTCAAAGGGCATACGAGAGCCCAACAAGACCACGTGACACGGTTGAGTACAAACACGGCCCACTGTCAGGGTTATTGTTGCTAAACATGGAAGCAAAGCTACCGGCTGCTCCGACTTGCCATGGTAGGCCACATACCCGCGCAATAATGGCGTCATAGTTGTCAAGCTCAGACACCCCACGAGAAGCAGCCCTGACTTCCCATCACAACCCACGCCTCACCCTAGTGAATGTAGAGCCCTAGTCTATAAGGGAGAGGGTCGTGACATGTTACTATTGCCGAGCTACATCCATGACGCAGCAGCACTGCACTTCACATAGCAAAACTCACCTCCATACATCACCCAGGCACCAAAAAATAAGAAATTGCCAAAGAAAACATTGAAGCCATGATGAAATCCAAATGTGACACCTTCAGGAAGGGAGCAACACTGATAACGCCACCGCCGCACATCCATAGTGGACCAAATTTAACCCTTAGATGACAATGCTAGAGGAGAGACGTGACGCGACAACGAAAGCGACGCCCACCGGCATCTTCATCGCCATGCTTTCGCCGAAGATCCCTCAACATGAACGTTGAGTCATGAAGCCGGACCTCCTTGCCAGCTAACATCGCCATTGCCGCTGTCCCGTCGCCTACTGCCGCTGTCCCATCGCCCCACAGAGACCCCATCAGAGGGCAGAGGGGCATCGATGTGCTGCCTGCCTGCAGTAGTCACAAAGCTATGTCGGCTACCATCCCTTCGACTGGGTAATCCGTAGAGCCAAATTGACTTCCCCATCATGTAATACCGCTGCATGTCTGTTGGCGCTTCTTAGCGTCAGCAGAAAAGTCCGCAAGTGCACGGAAGTACCGTTGTAGCCTTCACCCGGAAGTATTCAGGGTATCGTAATTTCCCAGAGGAACGGTCTTTGTACTTAGTCTCTTAAACTAGTTTACTCAGAAGAGACGGAAGGGATAGCTTGGGTAGAAAGGTTCTTCTAAGGTCAAACGTATATAAGCGATGGTAACTTCCCCACTACTTGTCTGCTTCAGGACCATTGACGCAGCTGATCTGCCAGCCGATACCAGTATCAGCGCTACTCCGTGGCCGAACGTGGGGGAATTCAGATACGAGTGGACAGGGCTGTCACCACCTGCCACCTACCCCTCTGCCCGTGGGCACGCGCAACATACGAAGGTAGACCCCGACTTAGACACCACGTCTACGACGGCAACTACTACTCTAGCGGTGTACAGAAACATCCGTCTCTGTCAGGAGTCCTCTTACTAGAGCATCCGTCCAAAGGACGAGCGATGATCCCACAAACAAGTAGCTTTATGGAAGTAACATGCTTAATGAATCAAACCAAAGTTGAACACGAACTTCTTACTTCAAGTAGCCAGACGATCGTAGAGGTACAAGTTGGATCGAGAGCCGACAAGCCCGGCACTTCGTTCACCCGGAGGCAGAACTGCTTCGACTCCGCTCTTTCTCCAGCTCTTGTCCCTCTCTCACTCCCTATACTAAATTAGCTATAAGCTAATGGAATAGAGCTTGCTCTTCCTCTCTACATTGTGACCTCTTGTGTTGGTGAATCAATTGATCCCTTTTTGAATAGGTGTAGAGAGGAGGCCTCCTTTTATAGCTTGAGAGGAGGGGGTTCTATGCAAAAGGTTCATCCCCACATGGAAAGACCCAAACCGACCTCCAAAGGGTGGTTTCCACTTTCCATCTGTGTTGATCGTAGGTGGGACCGTCCTTGGGGAACCGCCCTACAACCGCCAGAAGAAAACTGGGCCCGAGAGGCCCCACCAGGGGGGCGGCCGCCCCCTGGACCGGTCGGTCCCCTGGTGGGCCCGTTTGGCCACCGCCTTCGTGTGGTTGGTTCTCCTCTGGGCCTAGACCCCTCCTATGGTTACGAATGGGCCCAGATTTGTAATAAAGGTGGGCTTCTTTGTTATTCTTGGTTGCGCATTCTCTGAATTCACATTTCTCCTTTACGCTTTCCAATTGGTGTTGTGCACTTCCACTTGTTTCACCATAAATCCTGCAAAAACATAAACACTAGGGGTACAAGTGGAACTCTGTTAATAGCATATGTCTATGTGTTAAAGTATGATAGTTTCTCTCCCTTTAGGAATAAGTTGGCGGTTAAAAATGATCTATAAGGACCGCCAACAATGTCGAGGCCGTCTCCGAATACCGCCATTGGCTCAGGCACCCATTGTTGTCGTTGCTGACTTTCGCCGCTAGCTACCACGAGGCACGTGCCAAATCACCATGGGCTCCACCCTCCTTCCCTAGGGGGTGCCAGACTTGGCTGCCATGACACAGCCCCAGTGCCCTAGGATTACACCACTGCCACTGCCACAACAACAGCGCTCGACAATTGACTCGGGGACCTAGGCCGAGGGCGCCGTCGCCATGGCCATGGATGAAGGGGACAGGTGAAAAAGAGAAGAAGATCCATCACTGCCCCCTACCCCAACTAAAGCATCAACCAACGTCGTCATCATAGGGCACCCCCGAGCCGAAGCCCCACAGACTTAGCCATGGGAGGCCAGATCTAGGGGGCCTGCTAGTACTGCGGTCTGGATGTCTCGGCAGCACAATACCTCTGAACCCCATGTGCCAATCCGCCACCGAGCTTCATGCCCCCTCTGAAAGGGTCGAGATGGCGGACTAGAGGGGGGGTGAATAGTCCGACAAAAAATAATCGCAGCGGAAATAAAACCTAATTGGTTCTAGTAACAATTCACCCCTCTAACTAGGACTCTAAGCACCTTGCAAAGGATCCTAACAAGAAGCAAAGGTGCAAGCCTAGCTTAAGCTTCCCTAAACCGTTCTAGCGCAAGGTCACACAAACCTAAGAACTAGTACCTCAAGCACGGGGGAGCTCCTATCAACTAGCAAGCTGAAGAGCACAAAGCACCTAAGCTCACTAAGTGCTCAATGATAAGGATACACAATCCTAATCAAGGAGCGCAACTCACTTAGTTACACAAACTAAGTGAGACACTACTTCTAAGCTACACAAGCTAAGAAGGTGAAATGTTCTAAATGGCTAGAGGGGGGTGAATAGCCTATAAAAAATCTAGAAACAACACTTAAGCAAAGTGGTTAGACAATTAAATGGCGAAGCGAGTTTTGCGCTAGCCTACACAAAGTGTTGCAAGCCACCTAACCGTTCTAGGCTATTATCTCTAAGTACACACGCAAGAAGCTAAGTCACTACTTTACTCTACTCCTAGGTGAGCAACCACACAAGGTAAGTACAAGAAGGTAAGTGCTCAAATATAAAGGAGAGGGAAATGAATCTACTGCCGGTGAAGTGATGATATGAAAACCAATGCAATCAATCACAATACACAAGAGAGATCCTCGGTAGAGAGATGAAACAAGATTTTTTTACCGAGGTTCACTTGCTTGCCGGCAAGCTACTCCTCGTTGTAGCGATACACACTTGGAGGTTCACATACTAATTGGCGTCACACGCCAAACCCTTCTCAAGGGTGCCACACAACCAACACAAGATGGGGATCCACAAGCTACGCACAATCCACTAGAGTAGCCAATTGCGATCTCCCGAGGGGAAGGCTCAAGAACCCCTTACAACTTCACCGATCGGAGGCGGAGACAATCACCAACTCTCCTCAACAATCCTCGCAGCTTCAAGCCATCTAGGAGTCGGCAAACTTTAAGAGTAACAAGAGAATCCGCTGCAAAATCCACTCACCAAGTGCCTCTAGATGATCACACTCATTCAATGCACTTGATGCTCTCCAATCTCACCAAATGATGATCTCAATCAAGAGGAATGTGTGAGAGAGGAGTGGAGAGGCTCACTAGCTTGTAGAGTCAATGAAAGTGTCCAAGAGGGAGAGCACAAGCCGGCCACTCCACTACTTATAGCCCTCAATCAAAGATTCAACCACTACTCACTGTTTTCAGGGGCATTGGACGCTCCTTTAGTTCACACCAGACGCATCCGGTGCTGCGTCTGGTGTATCGCCTAGCGACACGTGTACTACCCATTTGAATTCGCCCGCTACGCACGCTCACACTGGACGCGGAGCCATCACACCGGATGCTCCGACGCCAGCGTCCGGTGACCACTCAGAGAGCATCTAGAGAGCTCCAAATGGCACCGAACGCGTACGGTGCAGGTGCACCGGACGCTACTCGGCGTCCGACGCTCCAACGGCTAACTGCTGCTCATTTGGTTAGTTGCACCGGATGCTGAAACCTCGCTTCCAGCGCGTCCGGTGAGAAATTTCGCGCGTTCGGTGAAAAACTTCACCGAACCAACCCAAGAGCACGGGGTCCACACCGAACGCGTCCGGTGCTGCCCCATCGGATGCTCCCAGCGTCCGGTGCACTCGTTTTGGCACGTTCTCAAAGAGTTAGCCACCGGACAACTTCGGCAAGTTTCCGGTGCACTTTTCTACTAAGGAAAAACACCGAAAAGCGCTGAATCCTGCCTCGTAAGCTCAGCAGGAGGGAGAGAGGACACAAACCCCTCTCTACCACTCAAACTTCACCCCATTTCCAAAGATGCTAACACTCCAAAGTGTCTCTCACTTTAGTGCACGTGTGTTAGCATTTTTCAAAGAGTTTTCCATGGGTTTTGTTTGTGTACGATTTCTCCCCTCTTCATAGTACGTCTATTTATCGTAAATGTGATCACTCTATCTATAGAGTCTTGATCACCAAAAGCAAAAGAGCTCCTATTGGTTATACCTTTGCCTTGAGCTCCTAGCTTTTCTCCATCTTCCTTCTCTTCTCTTGATGAAGCTTGTGGACTCCTTTTAATGATGGACTTATACCATTTGCATGGATGCCGTCACTAGAGCTTTCTCCTCTTGTTGATGGACTTACACCATTTGCAAGGATACCGTCATCGCCCTTCACTTGTGGCCTCCACCGACCCGGTCCTTTGCTCCATCTTGATATTTGCTAATTGTTCTCATGAAACACTTAGAGCAACTCATTAGCAAACTAGGTTTCATCAATTACCCAAAACCAAACATGGGCTTTCAATCTCCCCCTTTTTGGTAATTGATGATAACCTTCACAAAGATATGAAATGAATAACAAGTTTGTACTTTGGTAGTATTAGCTCCCCCTACATATGTGATTCCTTGTGTTTGGTTCAATTTTTCACATATGCATGGATTTGAAATTTTGGATGAGCTACCACTACCAAATGATGCTAAGGTATATAGAATGGACCTTCAAAGTGTGATACCATCGGAGTTGCGGAATTTATACCATCCTTAGCACCATTGTTCACTAGTCGTGCATCACAAACTCAAAATACCTCGTGAGATCAACATTTAAGCAAGAGAGATACTTTGTAAGAAAAGTAAGTCCTATGCATGCTAGTTTGTTAAACGCCATTCAAATCCTATTTCTATGCATTACATCAATCAAGCAAGTCATGGGAATTGAAGTTTGACAATGTAACAAATCATATGTTAATGCACATACAAATGCAACAACTTATTCATGAGCTTTCCCCCCTACTTGTGTGCTTTCAAATTTTTAATTGACCCCTTTTCTTTTAATTGACCCCTTTCCATTTTTATCTTTGTGACTTTCTTCTCCCCCTTTGTCGACAATTACCAAAAATGGTGCAAATTTAGAGAGTATCAAGTCAATTAATGGGGTTTAGTTCATTTTCATTTTGGTTCAATCTAGATCACTTGCCTAAATATGTAATTAAGTTTGATCCAAGGACAAGCTTCTTCACACCTCACTAGAAGGGTTATCTTGACCATGTTAAGTTACACATCTTGAGCTCATGTTCTAAATTCAACACTAGGTTTGCAAGCCCATCAATATGTCATATGCTACCACTAGATCATTCAAGCACATAAAAGAATAGTGGTACCATATATACACCAAAAACATTTGATTTTTTATGAATGAGCATATAAGATACATTTCATGTCTATATGCACTAAACAAGTCCTTATCAAAGTATGAATGCCATGTCACACAATTTTACCATGCTTTAGTCGAAGGAGAGGCATGTCATATAATGTGGGACGCTTTTCACTTCATGTTGGAGTAGTCTAGTACGTTTAGCTCACTTCTCAACTTACAAAATCTTGATTCATCAAGTGACTTGATAAAGATATCCGCTAATTGATCTTCGGTGCCAACACTTTCAATTGCAATGTCCCCTTTGATTTGGTGATCTCTAATGAAATGATGCCTTATGTCAATGTGCTTTGTTCTTGAATGTTGCATGGGGTTGTTGGTTAGCTTGATAGCACTCTCATTGTCATATAGCAAAGGCACTTTCTTGTATTTTAATCCAAAGTCACTCAAAGTAGCCTTCATCCAAAGGAGTTGTGCACAACAACTACCGGCACTAATGTACTCCGCTTCGGCCGTTGAGAGAGCAACACTATTTTGCTTCTTTGATGACCATGAAACAAGTGACCTTCCAAGCACTTGACATGTTCCACTAGTGCTCTTTCTATCCACCTTGCAACCGGCATAGTCGGAGTCTGAATATCCAATAAGCTCAAAGTTGGACCCCTTAGGATATCACAACCAAACATCTTGTGTGCCCTTTAAGTACCACAAAATTCTCTTTGCGGCTTTCAAATGACTTTCTCTTGGTGAGGCTTGGAACCTTGTACACATGCACACACTAAACATTACATCCGGTCGAGATGCGGTCACATAAAGGAGACTTCCAATCATTGATCTATATAGCTTTTGATCCACCATTTTGCCACTATCATCCAAATCCAAATTACCATTAGTTCCCATTTGTGTACTAATTGGCTTTGCAAATTCCAATCTAAATTTCTTCACCATGTCCCTTATGTACTTGCCTTGACTTACAAATGTACCATTCTTCATTTGTTTGACTAGAAGACCAAGGAAGTAACTAAGTTCACCAATCATGGACATTTCAAACTCACTTGCCATCATATTGCTGAACTATTCACAAAAATCTTGATTTGTTGATCCAAAAATGATATCATCGACATATATTTGCAACACAAACAAATCATTGCCAAGCTTCTTAGTGAAGAGAGCAGTATCAACCTTTCCCATTTGAACCCTTTAGAGAGTAAGAAATCTCTCAATCTCTCATATCATGCTCTAGGAGCTTGCTTCAATCCACACAATGCCTTCCTTAGCTTGTACACATGGTTGGACTTCTTCTCATCTTCAAATCCGGGAGGTTGTTCCACATATACCAGCTCATTGATATATCCATTGAGAAATGCACTGTTGATGGTAGTTATTGCTCATTTTTATCCATCAACTAAATATGAATCAAGGGCATTAAGCAATCTATAACATAGTTATAGGGTTTGATTCTAACAAGTTCCATGAGTTTTAGGTGTTCTCACTTGTTTTGTAGGGTATGAAGGGGTATCTCAATTTTTCACAGAATAAAAGTATATCAAATAAGGAATTTGAGTCCACCATTGTGTAGAGCTCGTCAAGATGATCGAAACGGATATATTAATTGCTATTTTTGGAGTCCAAAATAAAAAGATATGAATTTTACAAGCACTGTAAGATTCTAGAACATGAGCTGCGGGATTAATTGAGGGCTGCGGGATTAATTGGGCCTAAATTAGAATTTGGCCCATTAAGGCCTATGTGCACTTTAATGAGACATGGTTGAAAGGTTTAGTACCACATCGCTTGCTCAAGGTAGAGGAGGGGAGGCCGCCACTATATATACAGCCCCAGGGACCCCCTAGGCTTCATCCCTTTCATTATTATAATTCATATTCTCTAGTTAGGACTTGAATGGAGATGTGTCCCACTAAAGGATAACCTCTCTCCAATGTAGTAGATTAGTTCTAGTTGAGAGTTTGGGAGAGCGGAGCCATGCTCGGGTTCTGGAGGAGTCTTCTGAGGTCTGGATTGACTTGTAACGTATCTCTGTAAGACTTATGCTTTTATATATTCATCTTCTCTATTTACTTATATGCTTTATTATATGATTGGTTAGTATAGTTGTTATACTTGGCATAGGATCTCCGCTCGCATCAAGTGCTCTAGTTGTCATGATATTAGAGTAGTAATTAATAGTGTAGACATGGTGTCTAGTCTAGAGGTTACATGAGATTGCACTCAACCTTACGAATAGTTATGTAGCCCCAGGTGGTGACAGCCCTAATGACTGACGTATTCCACCTCGTATAGGTTGATGATTGTAGGACCGTAGTCAGGGCTTCCTAGTTCCATTCACATCGCAGTCTGAGACTAGTGTTCTGATGTCCTGAAGTGCTATTGTATGATTCCCTATCTAACTATCCTTTAGTTATCTTAGAACCCAAGTAACAGAGAAGTATTTAGGAACCTTGAACTCTCCCGTTGTCCTCTCAACTTAGCTAGACTACTCATTTATCTTATAAGTGATTACTATGCATAACTTCTATCATTTATCACTTACACTATAATCTAGTTGGTGTACTAAGTTAGTAGATACATGATGGTAGCTGTCAAATTCTTTAACCATTACTTCCCTGTGGTAAAATATAAATAATGATACTCTGGAATACTCTCGGGTAAAAGCTACAATGGTATTCTGTGCGCATGCGGAATCTTTCATATTCTATTTGCACTTAATAAATACCAACAAGCTTTTTGGCGCCGTTGCCGGGGAAGCAATTGGCATAAGAGTTTGATAGTGATCTTGATGTCTATTAATTTAGTGTACCACTAGCTTTAGTAGGATTATCCCTGTTCTGTTGAGTTGTGGAATAAGATAGGACAGCAGAGGCCGTTTGCACCTTTCGGCAAGTTCCACAAGACAAGAAGAAGCGTTGAAGAACTCCAAGGTGCCTGCACATTCATGTTTCAACAAAAAGGGAACCCTTCCATCTCACAGGTTTGCACACATATATGTATTTCTTTCTAACCCGGTGTAGATTGGACAAAAGGACATCATCACAACAATTCAAATCACATCTCAAGTGACGAACATAGAGGCTGTGCCACACACAAATTATGGTAAGTATGATCAAGAAGGTGAGAAAGTCTTGCTCATGGACTTTAAACTTTTGAGTAGTTATCTTTTAATTCTTACATCTCATTGCATATTTACTTTAATCCATGAATCCACTCCATTTAGTTTATGTTCCCTCATATCAAATCGATAGCATGTTTAGTTCTTGCATACATCCATACCACTTGCATATTAAAAAGAAAATATATATATATATACCTCATTATGATCATACTATTTTATCTCTATTTGAATAAATCCTTGTAATGCTTTCATGCTACCTTTACTTACTATAGTATATGGCTGGAATAATTTCATACATCTCTTAAATGAAGCATGGTGCCTAGTTTAGGAGTGTTTGATCTTACTTTCAAAGGTTTTTAATTTAAGCATGTGCTTAGATTAAAATGCCTTCCTAAGTCAAATTAGACGTGGTGTCTAGGTTGATTTTTGAGCCGATAATATGCTATAGTAGATATTGGATATTTTGTTAGACTAACCCCTGCAGAAAACTCTCAAATCAATTTGGGGAAGTCCTAGGATAAACTCAAATCAGAGATGAAGCAAGGCACATGAATTCCAATAGCTATGCACAAGGGAGAGGTCTTGCTCAACAGACCTAAGAACCAGGAGTCATCGCCGTCCAGTTGAAGCACATGGAAGGAAGACCAAATTTGACCAAAGTTCATCTGACCATGGTCTTCCACCTCTCAAGCTCCAGTCGCTCAGGCACGCTGGTTTGCAATTCCTCTACTCACCATTGTCTTACTTCTATAAGTTTGATTAGTTCTACAAATGCCATATATGAAAATCAAACTTAAGACAACATAAAAACAATCCTCCAAAGAAGAAGTAATGGTGAATAATAAATGTTCTATGTTCAAACAACTTCTCTACATTATAGAAAGTGACCTTTAACTTTATGACAACACTATCCCTATCATTACTTGTATATTCCTTTGGGTATGTGCTGTCCACTAATTCTTTGCAGAAATAGAACAATGAGAGGAGCAAAAGGTCCGAACAAAACTCAAAAGGAAGAACAAAAGGATGTCATAGGAGATAGAGCCGCTCAAGAACAAGACGCTAGAAAGTCCTTCCCATCCACAGAAGCCGTACATCTACAAGGACAAGCCAGCTGTTGACATCTACTAACGTCGCCCAAAATAACTTCATAACCTTTAACACTAGAGATGAGATTAGAAGATGTATGGTATTTAATTAACTGATCATTAGCAACTAGCCACTTATCTATTACCAACATTCTTTAGTATGAACTAGGTTGTCAATCCTAATTATATATGCTAAGAATAAATAAAGGTTTTACATATTATTCCATGTGACTAGACAGAAATATAAATAAATATAAACTAAGAACAATTCTGCAAGCGGACAAATAATTATACCATTGTAGCATTTTACCTAGGAGTTCTACCAGGTTGTCGATTTATATTTATACCACTGGGAAGGACTAGGATAAACTACAATCTATTATATTGATAACAACCATATACAATGAATAAGTGAAATTACCAATGTCATATACTCTACTCATAACAGGTAGAGGTCACAAGATAATGAAGATAAACAGGGTGATAAATATGATCAAGCATCATTAATAAAGATAAACATCAGAGCACTTTCTAGTCATAGTAATAGCTAGCCAATGGATAAACTAAGGAATTAATATCTAAGATAATTCTATAACTACGTCAATGAATAACTCTAACTAGTGCAATTACATCTAGCAATCATTGTCAGATTAGTCCTATATCATGATCACATGTAAAGGGCATCATCTTGGAAAGGTGTGAAACAGAGTCATCACCCAACTTCGCGACCGTGCCTGCTTGCCTACATACGGGGGGTGGACTAGAGAGGAATCAACGTAGCTGTCACCTACGTGAACTACCACACGACCCGGCACATCAGGATGCACTCACAGACAAACAAAATATCTAGACACCACGTCTACACATTGTTTATCATCTACCCAATGATCGATTGGATAAACGCTATACAAGCAATTACATGAATTCAATAAGATCAAACCAACTATACTAGACATATAATTAAAGTAGACAAAGACTAATGTAATCAAGCACATATGAACTATTAAGAACAACATTTCCCTAATCATAATGAAGAATACAATAATAGAGAAAGAACTAGAATTATACCGAACTCTGCGCTCCAGACGATCGCCGGGGCTCCAGATCCCGTCGAAAAACTAGATCTCCTCTACTCTCTAATCTAACTAGGCTAGAACTATGAACTAGAAGGCTCTTGATGAACTAGTAGGCTCTTGATGGCTTGAAGACTTGTTGCCTTCGATGAATGATTGATTGATGCCTCCAGGGGGGTCTACCCCTCTATTTATAGCCCGGTGGGATGAACGTGCGCCGTAGGATCAAACCGACTTAAACATAGGGCCGAGATGACTCCTAAGAGGCGGCGAAAGAAGACTTTAGAAGGCGGCGGTGAAACCCTAGGGGGGCGCCGCCCGGCCCTACCCCAGGGCCGGCCGGCCCCACTTGGCCAGGGTTCGGGCCCTTGTTGCTCGGGTGTGTTTCAGATGCTTCTAGTGTTCTCGTGATGATGTTTCCTTCGCAGTTACGTTTTGTGTCTTTTATGCTCTTTAACCCTTCTTTTATGCTTTTCTGGAATAGTCCCTGGAAAATACAGAACATGCAAAACTCGTGGAAACTATCAGTTAAAATGCTAGACTAGTATGTTTTCATGTATCCTTTTGTGTCTAAAGTTCTAATAAAGGTTGACGTTATCGACTGTCAACAACTCCCCCAAGCTTGCCTTTTGCCAGTCCCTTGGCAAAGAAACTAAGCCTAATTACTAATGTATTTGGATCAGGAGTTGCTACAATGCTTTCATTCTTTCCAAATACACATGCTTTCAAACAGAAATTCTCCTCCAGATTAGACAATAACTGCTCTAACCTTCAAACTTACTCGTTTTACCTTTAACTATGGAGCTTTACAACCTTCGCATAAGTCTTGAGCAATTGAAAGATAGAACAATTAAGTCAAGCATTATGTCTCAAATTCTTCACAGTACCAGTATTCCGGAGTTTTGCAAGTTTTCGAAATAATACTCAGAGCTTAATTGTATGACACCCTCAAGTCTCTCAATATGTGGTATTTGTGGATCTCACTTAAGGCATTAATGTTATGCCTTCCTATAACCAAAGATTATAGTGGAGCTCATAGGAGTGGCAATAACAAGGTTTAAGCATACTTGCAATTCATATGTTGTAAAGTCAAATAATGGATCCACAGAGAATCGAGGCATACAATTAAACCAAGATGTGCATGTGTATGGAATATGGTGGATAGGTGTATATGTGGTATTTAGTGGCTATCTCTAATTCTACTTATGCTCTCTGGAAATGATTCACTCTCCTTTGGAACTTGGAGGAACACATGGGCTATCTTTATTCTTTCTTTTTCTCTTTCTCTCTCTCTTTTTTTCATTCGGGTGGCGGGCATCTAGTACCCATTGTTTTAATGCTGGGACACTTGTCCATCTTTTACTTCCTTTTCTTTTCATACTTTTGCATAGACACATGCATCCCATTGGTGTACTAATTGGCTTTGCAAATTCCAGTCCAAATTTCTTCACCATGTCCCTTATGTACTTGCCTGGACTTACAAATGTACCATTCTTCATTTGTTTGACTTAAAGACCAAGGAAGTAACTAAGTTCACCAATCATGGACATTTCAAACTCACTTGCCATCATATTGCCAAACTCTTCACAAAAATCTTGATTTGTTGATCCAAAAATGATATCATCGACATATATTTGCAACACAAACAAATCATTACCAAGCTTCTTAGTGAAGAGAGTAGTATCAACCTTTCCTATTTTGAACCCTTTGGAGAGTAAGAAATCTCTCAATCTCTCATACCATGCTCTAGGAGCTTGCTTCAATCCATATAATGCCTTCCTTAGCTTGTACACATGGTTGGGCTTCTTCTCATCTTCAAATCCGGGAGGTTGTTCCACATATACCAGCTCATTGATATATCCATTGAGAAATGCACTGTTGACGGTAGTTATTGCCCATTTTTATCCATCAACTAAACATGAATCAAGGGCATTAAACAATCCACAACATAGTTATAGGGTTTGATTCTAACAAGTTCCACGAGGTTTAGGTGTTCTCACTTGTTTTGCAGGGTATGAAGGGGTATCTCAATTTTTCACTGAATAAAAGTATATCAAATAAGAAATTGGAGTCCACCATTGCATAGAGCTTGTCGAGATGATCGAAACAAATATATTACTTGCTATTTTTGAGTCCGAAATAAAAAGATATGGATTTTACAAGCACTGGAAGATTCTAGAACATGAGCTGCGGGATTAATTGGGGGCTACGGGATTAATTGGGCCTAAATTAGAATTTAGCCTATTAAGGCCTATGTGCACTTTAATGAGACATGGTGGAGAGGTTTAGTACCACATCGCTTGCTCAAGGTAGAGGAGGGGAGGCCGCCCCCTATATATACAGCCCCAGGGACCCCCTAGGCTTCATCGCTTTCATTATTATAATTCATATTCTCTAGTTAGGGCTTGGATGGAGAGGTGTCCCATTGAAGGATAACCTCTCTACAATATAGTAGATTAGTTCTAGTTGAGAGTTAGGGACAGCGGAGCCATGCTCGGGTTCTGGAGGAGTCTTCTGAGGTCTGGATTGACTTGTAACGTATCTCTGTAAGACTTATGCTTTTATATATTCATCTTCTCTATTTACTTATATGCTTTATTATATGATTGGTTAGTATAGTTGTTATACTTGGCATAGGATCTCCGCTCGCATCGAGTGCTCTAGTTGTCATGAGATTAGAGTAGTAATTAATAGTGTAGACATGGTGTCTAGACTAGAGGTTACCTGAGATTGCACTCAACCTTACGAATAGTTGTGGTAGCCCTAGGAGGTGACAGCCCTAATGGCCGACGTATTCCACCTCGTGTAGGTTGATGATTGTAGGACCGTAGTCAGAGCTTCCTAGTCCCATTCACATCTCATTATGAGACTAGTGTTCTGATGTTCTGAAGTGCTATTGTGTGATTCCCTATCTAACTATCCTTTAGTTATCTTAGAACCCAAGTAACAGAGAAATATTTAGGAACCTTGAACTCTCCTGTTGTCCTCTCAACTTAACTAGACTACTCATTTATCTTATAAGTGATTACTATGCATAACTCCTATCATTTATCAATTACCCTTACAATAGTCTATTTGGTGTACTAAGATAGTAGATACATGATGGTAGCTATCAGATTCTTTAACCATTGCTTCCCTGTGGTAAAATATAAATAACAATAGTCTGGAATACTCCCGGGTAAAAGTTATAATGGTATTCTGTGCGCTTGTGGAATCTTTCATATTCTATTTGCACCTAATAAATACCAACATGCACTCTTGACATCCATTTGATATAACTTGATGTTGTGGGCACAAGCATAGGCTAATAAGTGTTACAAAACCGCCTAAATCATATGGCCCACAGGCACCTGTCATTGTCACTAATGACCTCTGACAGTCGGGCCCATGTTCCAGATGATCTAGAAAGCTCTGCCGGGCTACACCAGCACCCGTTTCTCCGACAGGATCCCATTGCGAAGCCATTATAGAATTACTGTCACAGAACCGACCAATTTATACGAGCACAAGTACAACGATTGCATTTTAATCGCAATCCAGTCGCACTTGAGCCAATATAAACCCGGTAGTCTGGAAATCTTGAAGGATTTCAAACATTTCATACCCCAAGGATCATTCATTCAGCAATACCCGATCACATGACACATAAGTTCGCAACCGAATTTAAACATCAGAGTACAACATAGTCTTTTACACAAATATAGTAGTAGCGGAAGTCAACATAGTTTTACACCACAGAGTTCAAATACGAGTACCATCAAATGACCCTGTCATAGCATTTTTACAACATCTAAGGATAGATAATGACCCTGCCCTCGGGTCTAGTCTTCTTCGCCCGCAGGGGTGAAGCAATTCCTGCAATACGCGTAGTAGACTACACCATCTGCAACAATGGGAATAAAACCCTGAGTACTCAATTGTACTCAGCTAGACTTACCCGACAGGGAGTAAATAAAAAGACTCTCAAGGATATGCAAGGTTTATTTGGTGGAGCTCAGAGGGTAGCATCATTTTTGCATCAAAAGCATTACTACAGTGGAATCTCAACTTATTCATTTTAATTGTGATAAGCTTCGATTTCAGTTAAGCTATTTACTAAGATTAGCCACTATACTAAGCATTCACTGAATATTGTAGCAATCAATAAAACCATATGATTTCCGATATCCACAGATATCAACCTCATCTCACCATAATCATTATGTTCAAGTTATTAGCCTCTACCTCACCAGAAGATCAGTTCAGTTTCTCACTAACCAGGAGAGATGGCGATTCGAATCGATTGTACCAGCTGGCAAATATGCCAATCACAAACCCTGTCAGCCGAGCCACTGGCTTCTTGGGCCACCGTTAAATCCTTCTGAGACACAATATGTCGCGAGTTTGGCGGGGACCATATTCTCAGAGATCAACCCACTTCCAGGATGTATCAGGTCCCTGACCTGCCCTTGGTAAGATGGTGTCTCCGCACATACTTCCTACCTCCAGAATATGTCTGCCTAGTCGCACCAATTCCCGGCTCAAAAAGAAATACTCGGCTTCGCGGTCAGAACGACTTATCTGGCCAGCTATGTGACGACGTCTTTCAATCTCAACTGATGTCTGGTGGCCTCAGTCCTAGTCGGCCGCAAGCAGCACCGAAGACGGCATGACCTCAACCATGTCATGCGGCTCCCTGCTACCTAGCCTTGATTCTCTCATTAGACACTGTGGCATGGTGGCACATATAGTCCATCATGTGGAATCCAACCCCATCATCATTAATAACCACCTATGCTCGCGAAGGACAGGAAATCCCTCGACTTCTACCGGTCTAAGCATGGCTAAGCATAAGATCGAACTCATCCCTTATCTAGTAATACTTCAGGATCAAGTATAAGTGGACAAGGTATAAATGCAGCAACGGTATCATATCAACTCCTATACTTAAGTGCACAATCATACGATTTAATAAAGACCAGTGCATTTGTAAAAAGAGTAGGTGGAGACTTAGGGATGCTCCGGGGCTTGCCTTTCACAAAGTTAGTAGGTTGGTGATCAGGGCACTCTGGAAGTTCAGCCTCTTCTTCCTGGCCTTCGGGAACCTCTGGCACTTCAATCTCCGGCGGAACTCCCTCCTCCGGTGGATCGAACTGCAACAGCGTCACGCCTCCCGGCGATCCTGTATGCATGATATGCATATATGAGAACTGAGAATGCACATGAAATGCAAGATAGAGATGCACGAATTAACCCATGATATGCAATCAGTTTAACAATCCACACTCATTTACTGAGTACGTGCATATTTCTTCCCTAGACAACCAACTCATACTCACCCTTCTTAAGCAAGGCATAGAACAATTTCTCGTTCCGGATGAGGGGTCTACAACCTGCACTTGATAATTAACATGCATCAACTAACCTACCACAACCAACTTATAATTAACAAGCGCGGGCAACATCATATAAACAAAATATTAACCTTGCTGCCCTAAGCTCAAAGTAGGATTAGCTCTACTATTTAACACAGGTGGTAATGCTGAGCATCACAGAAATGCATAAAAACATTCCCCACCCAAAAGATATTTGCTTAAAAACAATTAAATAAGCCCTAGCCTATAACTGGACCTACTGTTTACTGTGACCAGAAAAATCCATAAAAATTACAGTAGCTATTACACATCCAGACTAGCCTACTGACAAAATTTCAAGTCATTTGGACAAGTATAACAGTCTACACAAAAATAACAAGCAACCAGCCTTTTAAACAATGGAAAATACTTAACACAGTGAAAAGTATCAAACACCAGATTTCTAAATTTTCTTAGCTTCTTTCCAACATAACATAGTCCAGAAAAATATTCATGACCATAACCTTAACACATTAAGCATGGTGATTTTTGCAAGATTAAAGCATAAAAGGCACATTATACTAGACATCATATAAATAACAGTGAAAAACCAGCAAACATATTTTTCATAGATTCTACTTCCCTAAACAAGATGAATGCAAGTGGAATCACATTTTTAGCACATTCCTGCAATTACTTATGCATTTATCAAGTTTACAAGCAATTAACAATTTAATTACAACTGCACAGAAAAAGTATTCCAAAAGTACATTTTATATTTTCTCCTGATAGAGCTCAGAAATACAAACATAACAAAATTTGGTTCACCCCAAATGGACATTCCTAGCTCCAGATATGAATTTTGGAAGATTTTACACATTTTCTGGAAATTCATTTTATAAATCATAAAACCCAAACCCGATAGAACTGCTACGTGCACCCGGCTCAGTGAACCAGAGGCGCACCCGAACGGCTGACTCGCGGGCCCCGGGGTCAACCCGACCCCACGCGTTAGAGAGAGGAGCAGAGCCGCCGGCGCTGACCGGCGAGAGCTCGCCGACGGCGAGGTCTCCGGCGACGCCAAGGCTACCTACCGACTCGTGGCAACGAGACGAACCCGATGGACCAACTTCCGAGGGTCGTACCCCACCGGAGCGAGCTCGACGGCGGCAATGGCGGACGGCGGTGGTCCGGCGAGCTTGCGCCGGCCGATTCTGGCCGTTGCTCGCGCGGCTAAGCACCGTTCCGAGATCCTGGAACCCTAGCGGACCTATGCGTGCGACGAATCGAACTATTGCGCACGGGAGCTCACTGACCGCGCTCGCATGGCGGCACGGCGGCGAGCGGGTTCACGGCGAGCTCGGGTTCCGGCGAACCTATGGCGAGATCGACCTATCCGACGGTCTAGAATGGATCTACGGCTAACGGAAACTCCTAGACGAGTAATGGAGAGAGAAGCCGACCCCGGCATCGCCCTCGTCGCGGCGACCCGAGAGCTCGGCGGCGCTCCGGCAATGGCGCGGCGGCGAGAAGGCCAAACCGTTATACCTTAGCTCGGCGGAGGTCGGCAACGGGTCGAGGACGAAGAGCAGAGCAAGTCGAAGCTACGACGGAGGTGGAGCGGTCGGAGACGGCGCGGTGACGGCGGATTTCACCGCGGCGACGGCTCGGCGGCGATGGCGCTGGCGGAGCGGAAAACGGCGAGCAGAGGGCGAGAGAGCGGGGAGAGTGAGAGCGAGCGTGCTGGGGGACAAGAGGAGTGTCGCTTTTGTAAAGCCGACCGCGCGGCAGGGCAACGACGGCGTACGGCGCCACCTGGCGGCCAATGCCTGACGGCGGCCACGTCGGCGGCGACTGAATCGACTCGATTCAGTCTGGCCGAAACCGACTGAAACCCGGTTTTTGCTCGATCTCTAGCTCGTGATCCGGTGCGTTTCAGTGAAAACTTCACTAATATGGATTGAAGAGCTACATGAGTAGATCATTTCATATTAAGGCACTTTACTCTAGTTCGGCCTGGATTGAGAGATACAGGTCGATGAACAGGGGTACACCGAAACTGAAAACCAGTTTAGACTTAGGAAAATTTTGAAAACTTCAAAACAGCTCCAAAACTGCACTAATTCAACTTTTTGACCTCCTTCCACCCATTTTCATGAGTTGACCGAAAAATAAAGTTTGTTGCTTATAAAATTCTACACAACTTTGATTAAGGATGCACTAACAAGCAGAATCTCTAAAATGCCCTTCTTGTTTGGTCAAACAGAATAGCTTTTAGAGGGCTCTCTAGTCAACTATGAGCTGGAGGGGTATTTTGGGGATTTCACCAACATGAACATTGTTCCAAATGTTATCCCAAACATGTCTAAAGCATTTAGAACCGTAAACAAGCATCACATTTGCATGTCAACACATTTAGCATGTTATGGACATATAAACAAACATATAGCAATAAAAGAGAATCAAATAAAATGCAATGATGATGATGCATGAAATGACATGATCTATGCTTGATGACATGCAAATGCAAGTGTGAAAATAGTAACTAACACTAGGGTGTTACAGCCCTTCCCCTTAAAAGAATCTCGTCCCCGAGATTAGAGTTAATTACCATTGTTTATAGAAAGAAGGATAGACTTCCTTGAGGTAATCTTCTCGCTCCCAAGTCGCATCCCAATAACTTTGGTTGTTCCATACCACCTTATAGAACTTGATCACTCGGCTACGGGTGATTCTCTCTTTGTAATCTATTACTTCAATAGGCTTTTCTTCATAGGTCAAATCTGATTTCAACTTGATATCACCAAAATCCACTTGTTCTTCCGGTACTCGTAAACATTTCTTGAGTTGGGATACATGAAACACATTGAAGATAGTGGACATGTGTGGTGGCAACCGTAACTTGTATGCTACTTTCCCACTTCTTTCTAGAATTTGAAAAGGACCTACAAACCTTGGAGCTAACTTTCGTTTCACTCCGAAGCGTTGTACGCCTTTCATAGGTGACACCTTTAAGTATACATAGTCACCCACTTCAAATTCCAATGGCCTTCTTCGCTTGTCCGCATAGCTCTTTTGACGAGTCTGAGCGGCTTTGAGATGTGTTTGAATGGTATGCACTCTCTCTTCGGCCTCTTTCACAAAGTCAATCCCGTAATATCTCCTTTCGCCTGATTCAACCCAATTGAGAGGAGTTCTACATTTGCGCCCATACAAAGCTTCAAAAGGAGCCATTTGAATACTCTCTTGATAGCTATTGTTGTATGAGAACTCGGCCAAAGGTAACCATTCTTCCCACGAACCCTTAGACGATAGAACACAAGCTCTCAACATGTCTTCGAGGATTTGATTTACCCTCTCAGTCTGACCAGAAGTTTGAGGATGATAAGCTGAGCTGCGAACCAAATTGATTCCCAAACACTTGTGTAGATGCTCCCAGAAGCGTGCAATAAATTGCGGGCCTCTGTCGGAAACTATCGTCCTCGGCACACCATGTAACCGAAGTATCTGAGCAAAGTAGAGCTGTGCCAATTGATGAGGACGATCTGTAGTTCGAACTGGTAAGAAATGTGCAATCTTAGTCAATCGATCTACAATCACCCAAATAGAATCATGGCCTTTTTGCGTTAGAGGTAACCCAGATATGAAATCCATGGTTATCTCATCCCATTTCCAACCTGGAACTGGTAAAGGTTGCAATAGACCTGCTGGCTTAAGATGAATAGCTTTCACGCGACAACAGGTATCACACCTGGCCACATAAGCCGCAATTTCTTTCTTTATTTTGGTCCACCAGAACCTAGGTTTCAAGTCTTGATACATCTTACTACTACCGGGATGGATAGATAACTTGGACAAATGAGCCTCGTCCATAATCTGATTCCTCAACTCACGGTCTTTTGGTACTACCAATCGATCCTTGAACCACAATATACCTTTTTCATCTACTCGGAAATGAAGCATTTCTTGTTCTTTCATCTTCCTTTTGATATGATATATGCCGGGATCTGCTTTCTGACCTTCAATAATCTTGCTTTCCAAAGTACAACTGAGAGTAATATTATTCAACACCACTGGATGCATAAGATTGAATCTGTCTGCTAGCAAAGGCTGCAATACATTGCAATGAGACTTTCGGCTCAAAGCATCGGCTACGACATTGGCCTTGCCCGGATGATAGTGTACTTCTAGATCATAGTCTTTGATCAACTTCAACCACCTTCTTTGCCTCATGTTCAACTCAGGCTGAGTGAAAATGTACTTGAGACTCTTGTGATCGGAATAGATATGACATTTGTGACCCATCAAATAGTGGCGCCAAATCTTCAATGCATGAACTACAGCGGCAAGTTCCAAATCATGAGTAGGATAGTTTTGCTCATGTTTTCTCAATTGACGCGAGGCATAAGCAATGACTCGGCCTTCTTGCATGAGAACACATCCTAACCCAGTGCCACAAGCATCGCAGTACACATCAAAAGGCTTTTCAATATCAGGTTGTGCGAGAACTGGAGCAGTGGTCAACAACGTTCGCAAGGTACGAAAAGCTGTTTCACACTCCTCACTCCACACAAACTTGGTATCCTTGTGCAATAACTTGGTCATAGGTTTAGCTATCTTAGAGAAATCTTGGATAAAGCGGCGATAATACCCAGCTAATCCCAGAAAGCTACGAACCTTAGACACATTTGTTGGTGACTCCCAATCCAACACCTGCTGAACTTTTGACGGATCTACAGAAATACCTTCAGCAGATAAGATATGTCCCAGAAAAGGTACCTTAGTCAACCAAAACTCACACTTGCTGAACTTAGCATACAACTTATGCTCCCTGAGTCTAGCCAAGACTATTCTCAAGTGTTCAGCATGATCCTCCATGTTTTCAGAGTACACCAGAATATCGTCAATAAAGACTACCACGAACTTATCCAACTCAGGCATGAATACCGAATTCATTAGATACATGAAATGTGCAGGAGCATTGGTTAATCCAAAAGACATAACCAAATACTCATACAATCCATACCGAGTGGAGAAAGCCGTCTTGGGAATATCTTGTGGTCTGATCTTAATTTGATGATACCCAGATCTCAGATCAATTTTGGAGAAAACCTTGGCCTTGGACAATTGATCAAACAAGATATCAATACGAGGTAGAGGATACTTGTTCTTAATTGTCACAGCATTTAGTGGTCTGTAGTCCACACACATACGCAAAGTTTCATCCTTCTTCTTAACAAAGATTGCAGGACAGCCCCACGGAGAAGAACTAGGACGAATAAACCCTTTGTCCAATAACTCCTGGAGTTGTTTCTTGAGTTCAGCTAATTCATGAGGAGGCATTCTATATGGCCTTCGAGAAATAAGTGCCGTACCGGGAATAAGTTCTATTGCAAACTCCACATCTCGATCAGGAGGAAGTCCAGGTAGATCATCAGGAAAGACATCAGGGAACTCACACACTACAGTGATGCTCTGAAGTGTCACGGCCTCAACTGAGAAAGAGAGACTAAAAAGATCTCCCCTATGGGGCAGATGAACCTGAAAAGTGCCTTCACCTTGGGGTTCCTTCAGTGTTAACATCCGGTTAGGGACGTCCAACACCGCACCCCGCTTGTCCATCCAACTAACTCCCAAAATAACATCCAGACCCAACCCTGGTAGCACAATAAGACTACTGATGAAAACCCGATTACCAATCTCAATGGTCACATCCCCGACACCATGACGCGTACAAATTTCAGCCCCGGCTGAAGTTATCCGGAAACTATGGCTCAACTCAACAATTGGTAATGCATGCTTTTGTGCAAATGCTTGACTCACGAAAGAATGCGACGATCCTGAGTCGAACAAAACAATAGCAGGATGCTGATTCACAGAAAACATACCCGCAGTGACTGGTTCACCTTCCGGAAGTTCCTCCGCAGTAGTGTGATGCACACGACCCTGCCTGGGATGAGGACAATAACGAGCAAGATGCCCCTGTTGACCGCAGTTAAAGCATGGCCCCAGACCTTGGTTGGTCCTCATTTGAACGGCGTTGCTTGGAGGAGCATTGTTTTTGTTCAAAGGCACTGTGAAACCTTTCTTGTAGCGTTGTGGCGCTGGCTGCTTCTTTGGAGGGGGTCTGAATTTTGCTCCAGGAACAGCCGGACGGTAAGCAGGGCGATTTGCCACCGCACGACTAGCTGCTGGAGGCCTTGACTGAGAAGAGCTTCCTTCGAATGGCCTCTTGCCTCCCTTGGAAGCAGTGTGCAAGTTATTCTGTTTCTCTTGGATATAAGCTTCACTGATGAACTCGTTAAAAGTTGTTCGAGCGTTGTTCGCCAGAGTCTTCATAAGCTTGGTACTAAGGCCTCTCTTGAAAGTTTCGATCTTCTTTTCATCTGTATCCACCATCCACGGGGCATACCTTGACAGATTGTTAAAGGCATGATGATACTGAGTGAGGGTCTTGGTACCCTGAGTAAGCTGCATGAATTCATTGACCTTCATCTTGATCAAGCCTGCTGGAATGAACTGCCCCCTGAAATCCCTGGTGAACTGCTCCCAGGTGATATCAGCGACTACAGGGTAGGCGGTCTGGCGATTGGCCCACCATATTCCAGCTTGGCCTTGCAGCAACATAGCAGCAAAGCTAGCCTTCATGGTTTCAGTCAATCGCAGCACAGAGAATGACTGCTCAATAGTGTTTAACCACTCATTAGCTTCCAGCGGTTCAACGGCCTGCTTGAATACCGGAGGCTTAGTGTCCATGAAGTCCTTATAGTTACTGTACTGGTCCTCATCGTTTCCGCGGCGTCCATCTCGATTGCGGTTGTGGTTGTTACTAGCAACCATCTGCTGCAGAATCGCTTGCTGAGTGTGCAAGAACTGAGCAAACATCTGTTCCTGGGTACGCGGTGGAGGAGGCGGCAACTCCTCATCTTCATGTTCGTTCCCACCACCATTGGTTGACCCATGACGACGGGTATGAGGTGCCATCTGTAGCAACACACAACAACCATTGTTAAGTGTCAGTTATGCCAAAGATAACCGAAAGATTATGCCCAAAAGATATCAATGATCATTTTTGATAACCAACAAACGGCACAATAATTCAATAATCATCACACAACCGCACAATAACAAGGCGCAACCAAAAAGGGTTTTCCAAACTGCATAAGTTACCATTACTTAATTAAAAGTTTGATGGTTCCAGCCCTGAACACACAGGGTTCTCTCATTACATGACATTAAAGGTTTTCCTAATACAAAAGGGTGCCGATCATGGCAAGATCACTAGAAAAAGCCTAGTCATCGTGGCCACTGTCCATGCCGGACACGTTCCCACCATGGTCATCACTCTCGTCAATAGGCACGATCTCCTCGGGGTCTCCTTCCTCCTCTTCCTCACTTGCTTCACCATCATCAGCTGCAATGAAGATCTCAGGATCAAACTCCGCTGCACCCGGAGGATGAAACGGATCAGCATGGTTGTTAAGACGATGAACATCCTGCTGCAACTCCCAAACCTGCTGCTGACTAGCACGCAACTCCTGCAGAAACTCATCGCGCTGACGTGTCAAGCTCATATTGCGATTGTCAAGCTGGCGGCGAAGATCTGCATTCTCCCTCTCAAGCACCTCGACACGGCGATCAGCTGCCAACAAGGCGCCAGTGCATCGTAACAACTCATTGCCAACAAGGCGCCAGTGCATGCACTCTTGACATCCATTTGATATAACTTGATGTTGTGGGCTCAAGCATAGGCTAATAAGTGTTACAAAACCGCCTAAATCATATGGCCCACAGGCACCTGTCATTGTCACTAATGACCTCTGACAGTCGGGCCCATGTTCCAGATGATCTAGAAAGCTCTGCCGGGCTACACCAGCACCCGTTTCTCCGACAGGATCCCATTGCGAAGCCATTATAGAATTACTGTCACAGAACCGACCAATTTATACGAGCACAAGTACAACGATCGCATTTTAATCGCAATCCAGTCGCACTTGAGCCAATATAAACCCGGTAGTCCGGAAATCTCGAAGGATTTCAAACATTTCATACCCCAAGGATCATTCATTCAGCAATACCCGATCACATGACACATAAGTTCGCAACCGAATTTAAACATCAGAGTACAACATAGTCTTTTACACAAATATAGTAGTAGCGGAAGTCAACATAGTTTTACACCACAGAGTTCAAATACGAGTACCATCAAATGACCCTGTCACAGCATTCTTACAACATCTAAGGATAGATAATGACCCTGCCCTCGGGTCTAGTCTTCTTCGCCCGCAGGGGTGAAGCAATTCCTGCAATACGCGTAGTAGACTACACCATCTGCAACAATGGGAATAAAACCCTGAGTACTCAATTGTACTCAGCTAGACTTACCCGACAAGGAGTAAATAAAAAGACTCTCAAGGATATGCAAGGTTTATTTGGTAGAGCTCAGAGGGTAGCATCATTTTTGCATCAAAAGCATTACTACAGTGGAATCTCAACTTATTCATTTTAGTTGTGATAAGCTTCGATTTCAGTTAAGCTATTTACTAAGATTAGCCACTATACTAAGCATTCACTGAATATTGTAGCAATCAATAAAACCATATGATTTCCGATATCCACAGATATCAACCTCATCTCACCATAATCATTATGTTCAAGTTATTAGCCTCTACCTCACCAGAAGATCAGTTCAGTTTCTCACTAACCAGGAGAGATGGCGATTCGAATCGATTGTACCAGCTGGCAAATATGTCAATCACAAACCCTGTCAGCCGAGCCACTGGCTTCATGGGCCACCGTTAAATCCTTCTGAGACACAATATGTCGCGAGTTTGGCGGGGACCATATTCTCAGAGACCAACCCACTTCCAGGATGCATTAGGTCCCTGACCTGCCCTTGGTAAGATGGTGTCTCCGCACATACTTCCTACCTCCAGAATATGTCTGCCTAGTCGCACCAATTCCCGGCTCAGAAAGAAATACTCGGCTTCGCGGTCAGAACGACTTATCTGGCCAGCTATGTGACGACGTCTTTCAATCTCAACTGATGTCTGGTGGCCTCAGCCCTAGTCGGCCGCAAGCAGCACCGAAGACGGCATGACCTCAACCATGTCATGCGGCTCCCCGCTACCTAGCCTTGATTCTCTCATTAGACACTGTGGCATGGTGGCACATATAGTCCATCATGTGGAATCCAACCCCATCATCATTAGTAACCACCTATGCTCGCGAAGGACAGGAAATCCCTCGACTTCTACCGGTCTAAGCATGGCTAAGCATAAGATCGAACCCATCCCTTATCTAGTAATACTTCATGATCAAGTATAAGTGGACAAGGTATAAATGCAGCAACGGTATCATATCAACTCCTATACTTAAGTGCACAATCATACGATTTAATAAAGACCAGTGCATTTGTAAAAAGAGTAGGTGGAGACTTAGGGATGCTCCGGGGCTTGCCTTTCACAAAGTTAGTAGGTTGGTGATCAGGGCACTCTGGAAGTTCAGCCTCTTCTTCCTGGCCTTCGGGAACCTCTGGCACTTCAATCTCCGACGGAACTCCCTCCTCCGGTGGATCGAACTGCAACAGCGTCACGCCTCCCGGCGATCCTGTATGCATGATATGCATATATGAGAACTGAGAATGCACATGAAATGCAAGATAGAGATGCACGAATTAACCCATGATATGCAATCAGTTTAACAATCCACACTCATTTACTGAGTACGTGCATATTTCTTCCCTAGACAACCAACTCATACTCACCCTTCTTAAGCAAGGCATAGAACAATTTCTCGTCCCGGGTGAGGGGTCTACAACCTGCACTTGATAATTAACATGCATCAACTAACCTACCACAACCAACTTATAATTAACAAGCGCGGGCAACATCATATAAACAAAATATTAACCTTGCTGCCCTAAGCTCAAAGTAGGATTAGCTCTACTGTTTAACATAGGTGGTAATGCTGAGCATCACAGAAATGCATAAAAACATTCCCCACCCAAAAGATATTTGCTTAAAAACAATTAAATAAGCCCTAGCCTATAACTGGACCTACTGTTTACTGTGACCAGAAAAATCCATAAAAATTACAATAGCTATTACACATCCAGACTAGCCTACTGACAAAATTTCAAGTCATTTGGACAAGTATAACAGTCTACACAAAAATAACAAGCAACCAGCCTTTTAAACAATGGAAAATACTTAACACAGTGAAAAGTATCAAACAATAGATTTCCAAATTTTCTTAGCTTCTTTCCAACATAACATAGTCCAAGAAAAATATTCATGACCATAACCTTAATACATTAAGCATGGTGATTTTTGCAAGATTAAAGCATAAAAGGCACATTATACTAGACATCATATAAATAACAGTGAAAAACTAGCAAACATATTTTTCATAGATTCTACTTCCCTAAACAAGATGAATGCTAGTGGAATCACATTTTTAGCACATTCCTGCAATTACTTATGCATTTATCAAGTTTACAAGCAATTAATAATTTAATTACAACTGCACAGAAAAAGTATTCCAAAAGTACATTTTATATTTTCTCCTGATAGAGCTCAGAAATACAAACATAACAAAATTTGGTTCACCCCAAATGGACATTCCTAGCTCCAGATACGAATTTTGGAAGATTTTACACATTTTCTGGAAATTCATTTTATAAATCATAAAACCCAAACCCGATAGAACTGCTACGTGCACCCGGCTCAGTGAACCAGAGGCGCACCCGAACGGCTGACTCGCGGGCCCCGGGGTCAACCCGACCCCACGCGTCAGAGAGAGGAGCAGAGCCGCCGGCGCTGACCGGCGAGAGCTCGCCGACGGCGAGGTCTCCGGCGACGCCGAGGCTACCTACCGACTCGTGGCAACGAGACGAACCCGATGGACCAACTTCCGAGGGTCGTACCCCACCGGAGCGAGCTCGACGGCGGCAATGGCGGACGGCGGTGGTCCGGCGTGCTTGCGCCGGCCGATTCCGGCCGTTGCTCGCGCGGCTAAGCACCGTTCCGAGATCCTGGAACCCTAGCGGACCTATGCGTGCGACGAATCGAACTATTGCGCACGGGAGCTCACTGACCACGCTCGCATGGCGGCACGGTGGCGAGCGGGTTCACGGCGAGCTCGGGCTCCGGCGAACCTACGGCGAGATCGACCTATCCGACGGTCTAGAATGGATCTACGGCTAACGGAGACTCCTAGACGAGTAATGGAGAGAGAAGCCGACCCCGGCATCGCCCTCGTCGCGGCGACCCGAGAGCTCGGCGGCGCTCCGGCAATGGCGCGGCGGCGAGAAGGCCAAACCGTTATACCTTAGCTCGGCGGGGGTCGGCAACGGGTCGAGGACGAAGAGCAGAGCAAGTCAAAGCTACGATGGAGGTGGAGCGGTCGGAGACGGCGCGGTGACGGCGGATTTCACCGCGGCGACGGCTCGGCGGCGATGGCGCTGGCGGAGCGGAAAACGGCGAGCAGAGGGCGAGAGAGCGGGGAGAGTGAGAGCGAGCGTGCTGGGGGACAGGAGAAGTGTCGCTTTTGTAAAGCCGACCGCGCGGCAGGGCAACGACGGCGTACGGCGCCACCTGGCGGCCGATGCCTGACGGCGGCCACATCGGCGGCGACTGAATCGACTCGATTCAGTCTGGCCGAAATCGACTGAAACCCGGTTTTTGCTCGATCTCTAGCTCGTGATCCGGTGCGTTTCAGTGAAAACTTCACTAATATGGATTGAAGAGCTACATGAGTAGATCATTTCATATTAAGGCACTTTACTCTAGTTCGGCCTGGATTGAGAGATACAGGTCGATGAACAGGGGTACACCGAAACTGAAAACCAGTTTAGACTTAGGAAAATTTTGAAAACTTCAAAACAGCTCCAAAACTGCACTAATTCAACTTTTTGACCTCCTTCCACCCATTTTCATGAGTTGACCCAAAAATAAAGTTTGTTGCTTATAAAATTCTACAGAACTTTGATTAAGGGTGCACTGACATGCAGAATCTCTAAAATGCCCTTCTTGTTTGGTCAAACAGAATAGCTTTAGAGGGCTCTCTAGTCAACTATGAGCTAGAGGGGTATTTTGGGGATTTCACCAACATGAAGATTGTTCCAAATGTTATCCCAAACATGTCTAAAGCATTTAGAACAGTAAACAAGTATCACATTTGCATGTCAACACATTTAGCATGTTATGGACATATAAACAAACATATAGCAATAAAAGGGAATCAAATAAAATGCAATAATGATGATGCATGAAATGACATGATCTATGCTTGATGACATGCAAATGCGAGTGTGAAAATAGTAACTAACACTAGGGTGTTACAATTACAACATTTCATAATAAAATACATCAGAGTAAAGTGCGGAAAGGTTACATAGTACTTAGATTACAAACCAGTTGTCCAAATAGAATTTAAGTGCAGTTATTAAAAGACGGTAGCAGTGGAACAACGATACAACACACTTAGATAAATGATAACAGGAACCCTTCCCACGGGTCCAACTTCACTCTTCCTCACTTCCTTCCTGAACAATAGTCACACAGCAGGGAGCAAGGCAAACCTGGTGCGGTGGTTCTCCTACAACAGGGGTTAACAAACTCTGTGTACTGGGGTACTCCGCAAGACTTACCCGACTAAAAGAAAAAGATGAGACTCAAGAATGCAGGCTGAGGGGACTCAAGGTAAGGCTTTAGCAAGAGTCAAAGTATTTTTTGCGGAAAAGCAATAATCTTTAATCCTTACTTTCAATATTCTAACTCAACATTATTTTAATCAATAACTACAGATCTCAGTTCTTTCACATGTATCCTTCAATTTCAATTACTTATTCATTCTCAAAAACATCCTAGTTCCGAACCACTTTCCGATGTAAGTCAGGGGATCAAGTCTCCATAACTGAGGAGCAACGACGATTCGAATCAATTAGTACCCAGCTGGGGATCCCTATCCACATTGCATATGTAGCACTTAAGCTTGTATATACCAACCCCGTCTACCACGGCTTTTCCAAAACCTGAACCGGTCCTGCGTCACCCGAGAGCACAGTATTCCTCTCGTCTCCAGGCACGCCGGCCATGAGGGTACACGCTACTCTTGCCATCTCTCCACTCCCAGTGCGTGGTCGTAGGTTCAAGTAGTAGAGCCACCGGAGTCAGGGCTTCCCGGAGTATGTGGCTAGTTGCAAAGTCTCGACCACAAGCAGGCCTACAACGGACGGTCCCTAATGCTTTTTTGTTGGTACAATGCATTGGGACTCTATGACCACAAGTCAGGGCTTGCCTTGGATTGCGTAGAGCGTCGGATCGGGATCAGTCCCACAGATGTCGAACCCCTGGACCACCTCAGGCACAACTTCTTCAGCAGCGGGTTCAACCTTAACTTCTTCGCCCCCGGTCACTACACATATACAATGATGAATGCTTTAATGCGATGCAGCGATACGGAATACAAGACACAATAAATAAAGTACACTACAAGCACTATTGCCAACCATACTATTCAAAGTGACTTAGCTTAAGATGCCCTAGGTCATCTGGGTGTTTGACCTAAGACCACAACCAATCTAAAAATCACATCATACCAATTCAATAATACTCTCAATTTATTACTTTACCAAATAATCAAACATCAAATAACAACTCATAAAACCTATTCCATTTGACCCCAAACTTTACCAACAGGTAGTTCCTGTCCTAAAACAGTACCAAAATAAATTTCACGATTTTTGGATTAACAGAGAGTTTATTAAAATTGCTCAAAGTTGCATTTATCAATTAATGTGCTGATTTATAGTGTCTACATAAAGTGTTCGAAACATGTATTTACTATTTTTATTAAATACTACATACAACAGAGAGCCTACAAAATTATTTTCATAATTTTTTACTCAATAAATTTATTCTACCAAAAAGATGAAATTGCATCACTATTCATGGCAGAGAAAATGGAAAAATCAAATTTTAATTCGCCAGGAAAAAGGAAAACGGCTTTCAGCCCGCGGCGGCCCACAGCGAAACTAGCCGGCCCAACTCGGCCTGCCTCACACGCGCGCGACACTTTTGCTAAAGAGACCCCGAAAGAATTGATACTCAACCCACAGTCCTAGAGCTACTATTCATGTGAGTCTATGAATTTACAAATAACCCCCTGGCCTTTTCCTCCTTATAACCCGACGCCTCTCTCTCACCCTCACTGTTAGACTGACGACCCGCCGGCGGTTGACCGGCCATAGCTCGACGCCGGCGAGCTTGCAGGCCAAACCGAGGGCACCATCGTTGTTGGCGGTCCTTACCAACATAAATGTAACATCATTTTAATACTAAAATAAATAGAGAATAGAGCTTTATCTAATCTTTCCATGAGTTTTGTTGTGCACCTAACATACAGGAATAGCACGTGGAAATACATGGAAATCTCAAGGAAAGCGCACTTCCAGGAAGGGTATTCAAAGAAGGCGCAAACTAAGAAAATGAGAAAGCCCAAATTAAACAATAAACCAAATCCATTCGCAACCACGGGGGAGGCCCAGGCCCACAGAGGAACTGACCACCCGAAGGCGGTGGCCAGATGGCACTCCCCGGGGACCGACCGCCCCCGGGGGCGGCTGTCCCCCTGGTAGGGTCTCCCGGGCCCATCCTCCTCAGGCGGTGCTCATGGCGGTTTGGCAAAGGCGGTTTCACCTCCTACCATATTTAGAACACCCAAACCGCCCTTGATCAACTATAAATAGATGTGCTTCACCCCTTCCAACACACACACCAACATTTGGAGCAATACACCTCACATTTCTTACTTGTTCTCTCTAGTTTAGTAGTGGTAGTAGAGCAAGGCAGAGCTATCAAGGAGAGCTTGTCTCCTTGGAGGAATCAAGAACATCTTGGTATGAATACACATCGGTTCTCCTCTATGAGCAAGCTCTTATCTTATTTATATAGCAATGCATCTGAATTAGAGTATAGTCTTGTCCATATTATGATCATAACATGTAAACTAGTTCATAGTCTATGTGTTGTGTTCTTGATATGTTCATCAAAGTTCTTCATCGTTCATCAAATTAGTATGAATAGAGGAAGAACTAAGGATGGGATAATAGTTCGTTGTGCTATCATGGTTGCTCCTAGCCGAGCCTGTCAATCCGTAGGGTTGGGGTCCCGAGGGGCTAGGAGTTGTTTCCAATTACACGGGCGTGGTGCTCGGGTATGCGGGAATCAGCGGATATGTCGGTACCCCACGGGCAGAGGGGTAGGTGGGCAGGTGGTGACAGCCCTGTCCATCCCTAGCATTCCCCCACGTTCGGGTATTGAGTAGGAGTTCATAAAGTCTCTATCGGCTGGCAGACCAGCTGCGGGGATCTCCCTATCATCCCAGACTTAGTCCTGATACTAGTCTTATTAATTCGATGTAATTACTATTCGTTGCATAGCTGTATATGACCAATGCCTGGTCACGTAGTTATTCTTTATTCTTATTTTATCTTTTATCCTTGAGGTTGCTCCGATGTGTGTGTCCACTATCTTATAAACTTGTTTTAACCCCTGCCTATGCTATGCCTACCTATGCATTCAATAAGTGCTCATGTTTATACCAAAAGCTAGATGAATTCACCATGCCCTCCTACGGGAAATTATAAATACGACACCCTTAATTGAAATGCTACAATGATAGTTCTGTGCGCTTGCAGAGTAATCTTATTCCTTACTGAGCTATCGATTGGCGTACCTAAGTACCGTTACTTAAGGATTGTAATTCTTGTTGCACCCCACGGCGCCGTGCCACAGTTTTGCATATCGTAAGTAATGACGGTTAGGAAGGCCAATCCGGCACTTCTAACTGCTATTACCAGACTGCATTACCTAGGCCGGCGCCACTAAGGGCCAAGGATTACCTTTCTGAAGTAATGGTGGTTGGGAATGTCAACTTATGTTTATAGTATTATTATTAAGGACGGACCTTTAGTCTATCTTTAGTAGTAATGCTAAGAAACGCCAACAAGCATTTCTGGCGCCGTTGCTGGGGATGGACTTTTAGTCTATCTTTTGTAACGACGTTAAGAAATGCCAATAATCGTGCACCTAAGACTCTCGCGAACACGTAGACCTA
Organism: Eremochloa ophiuroides; assembly: GCA_038502445.1. Lineage (NCBI taxonomy): Eukaryota > Viridiplantae > Streptophyta > Magnoliopsida > Poales > Poaceae > Eremochloa > Eremochloa ophiuroides. The sequence goes on along the minus strand of JAHLJS010000001.1, from coordinate 31,913,130 downwards.
GGTTTTAGGTGGGCTTAAGGCTTAGTTCAATCTCGATCGCGACCGCGGCGGCTCGGCCACGTCGGCGTGCCACACGTCGGCGAGCACGAGGTGGTAAGGTTCAGGAAAAAGACATAGGAAGGACCAGGAGCATACCGAGACTTCGTTTGACTAGATGGTCAGGCCCGAAGCGGTTCAGGGAGGCGAGCTTGACGATGACGGCGGGTGCAGCGGTGTCCGCCGGCGATGTGCTCCACGTTCCGACGACCTAGGGCACCAAATGGCAAACCACCATGCGGATAAGCAATCATGGGGCACACAAAGACTAAAACACATGGACCCAAGGTCCAGAGCTCACCCGAGCAGTCTAGCCTCGATGACGAAGCTCGCGGCGGCGCTCCGACCACCCGCGAGGACGACGACACCCGTTCCGGCACACTCAAGGCACGACAGCTCAAGTCAAGAGGTGCAATTGATGCCCAAGGGGGCTAGTTAGCTGGCTGCGAGATGGAGAGGTCAGAGATGGCTCGGTGTGGGCGAATTTTGGCCTTGACCGGGAGGCACTCATCGGCGACCGAGGGGAGAAAAACGGGCGGGGACGAGCGCTGCTGGCTTATAAGCTGAGGGGGGGGAAACGGATAAGGGCAAGGATGGTTCCGGGGCCCCTTGCGACCACTGCGTGGCGGCGACAGCGCGCAGGCCAGTGGGACGGCGCCGGCGCGGCGCGACGCACGCGCGCGCGTGCCCTGCACAGGTAGGTGTCCCCCTGTACTGCAGACAGCCCCAAGTCACCCTATTTGTGCCAATAATGCCCTATTCCATGTAGCAAATAGGAAAACTCCAAAAATAAAAGTTGTGCCAAATTTTGTGAAGATCATTTTTGCTTCTTGAACCATATTCAAATTCTGCACAAATTTAAAATTATTCAAAAGGGGGTAAAAAGGGTTTTTGAATTTCAAATGCAATCCAGTGAAATTCTCCAAAATTTCCCCAATAACATGAAAATATGTATAAATAGAAGTTGTTCAATTTGTCAATCTCTACAGCTTTCATTAATAGAGTTTGGTTAGATTCTTGATAATTTTTAAAATAGCATTTCAAATTCAAATTTCAACACACTGTTTTGAGTTTAATTTGAATTTCCACAGTATAACTTCAAAATCTCCAAAAATAAAAATTGTTCTATTTTAAAAAATCTGCAACTTTTATTAAAGCATCCTCCTTAGATTTGATTTGGGTTTTTGGGGTCTATTTAGGGTTTAAATTTGATTTTCTTTTTGGATTTATTTTGGGATTTCAATTATGGATTTAACTACAAAATCATCATCATTCATAATCAAACCACTTTAAGGTCCCTAAGCACAATCATATGCAGACAATTAAATTAAACATGATGACATGGCAGGTTTTAATTAACCGTAACACCAGAGGTGTTACAGGCCTTACCCCTTAAAAAATCTCGTCCCGAGATTCAATACACGACTAAGAATTAAGACTAAGTAATGGAAAAGAAAATGTGTCAAGCGAATCTAATTCGGAATTGAGCATAAGAAGGAATATATACATATTACACAACTAGACAATCTTACAGTCACAATGTGGCAAAGAACTCAGGAAAAATTTCGGAGAGGTAAGTTTTCAGATTCCCAGGTAGCTTCATCTTCAGAATGCTGACTCCATTGTATCTTGTACCACCTGGTCGTAGTTCTTTGGGTAACACGGTCCTTTCGATCCAAGACCCGAATTGGATACTCGGAGCATGTCAGATCTGGTTCGAGTTCCACCACTTCAACGTCAATAACTTGATCGGGCACTCAAAGATATTTCTTCAGTTGCGACATGTGGAACACATTGTGCACATCCGAGAGGTGCTCCGGCAATTGTAACTTGTAAGCTACCTTGCCCACACGTTCCACAATCTGAAATGGTCCAATGTAGTGTGGAGCTAACTTGCCTTTGACCCCAAAATGATTGACTCCTTTCATTGGTGAGACTTTCAGATAGACATAATGTCCAGTCCTGAATGCTAAGGGTCGACGCCTTTGATCAGCATAACTTTTCTGTCGCGACTGTGCCACTTTCAAGTTCTCTTGCATTTGTCGGACCTTTTCTTCGGCTTCATTGACCAAGTCTACTCCCTAAAACCACCTTTCTCAAGGTTCAGACCAATTCAATGGAGTACGACACCTACGACCGTAAACTGCCTCAAACGGCGCCATCTTGATGCTTTCTTGATAGCTGTTGTTGTATGAGAACTCTGCCAATGCTAAACACTCATCCCATGTGTTTGTGTAATTGAGTGCACAAGCCCTCAATATGTCCTCAAGGACCTGGTTAACTCTCTCGGTCTGTCCATCGGTCTGCGGATGGTACGCTATGCTATGCAAAAGTTTCGTTCCCAAAGACTTATGAAAAGCTTTCCAAAAATTTGAGATAAACTGAGTACCTCGATCAGAGACAATGGTCTTTGGCACCCCATGAAGCTTTATTAGGTTTTCTATATAAAGCTTTGCATAAATAGCTGCAGTATATGAGGTTTTGAAGGGGACGAAGTGAGCTTGTCTCGTGAGACGGTCCACAACTGCCCAGATTAAATCAAAACCTCAGGATGTCTTGGGCAAACCCACAATGAAATCCATACTAATGTCTTTCCACTTCCATGAAGGAACAGGCAAAGGTTATAGTTCTCCCCCAGGCTTCATATGCACAGCTTTTACCTTCTGACAGGTGTCACATCTGGCTACATACTGAGCAATCTCTATCTTCATCTTAGTCCACCAGAATTTTTGTTTCAGGTCCTGGTACGTCTTATTGCTTTCTGGATGAATGGAGAATCTAGTCAAATGTGCTTCATCGAGGATCATTCGACGTAACTCAAGAACTTTCGAAACCACAAGCCGGTTCTTGAACCATACAACATTTTCATCATCAATTCTGAAACAATCTGCCTTCCCGGCTTGGATTTTCTCCTTGATGTGCTTGATTCTTTTGTTTCCCTTTTGAGCAGCAATGATTTGCTCATGGATTGGTGTTTCAATACTGATGTTGACCAGACTGCCTTGTGGGACTATTTCTATACCTAGCTTTTCCAGCTCATGGCACAAGGATAGGTCATAAGGCCTTACGGTCAAACAGTTGCAGTGAACTTTTCGACTAAGTGCATCGGCAACCACATTGGCCTTGCCTGGATGGTAATGCACTTCAATATCATAATATTTTATCAATTCGAGCCATCTTCTTTATCTCATGTTCAACTCTTCTTGAGTAAAAATATATTTCAGGCTCTTGTGATCAGTGTAGATGTTGCAAGTACTACCCAACAAATAATGACGCCATATCTTCAATGAATGAACAACAGTGGCCAATTCTAAATCATGAGTTGGGTAATTCTCTTCATGGCGCTTGAGTTGCTGTGAAGCATAAGCAATGACCCGGCCCTCTTGCATCAAGACACAACCAAGACCGGTGCTAGAAGGATCACAATAAACATCAAACGTCTTTTCAAGATCAGGTTGAGCCAGTACTGGTGCTGTGGTCAACAACTTCTTCAAAGTCTGAAAGGCTTTCTCACACTCAGGTGACCAAAGAAACTTGACTTGATGCTTCAGCAAACTGGTAATAGGCTTGGATATCCTAGAAAAATCCGGAATAAATCGATGGTAGTACCCCGCCATTCCCATGAAACTACGGACTTGATGCACTGTGGTTGGTGGCTTCCAATTCGATTTCTTTCACCTTGCTCGGATCAACTGATACACCTTCTACCGACAGAATATGTCCGAGGAATGGAACTCTGTCCAACTAAAACTCGCACTTGCTGAACTTGGCATAAAGTTGATGTTCCCTCAAGCGAGTCAGGACAACACAGAGATGGTTGGCATGTTCTTCAGTGGTTTTCGAATAGACAAGAATGTCGTCAATGAACACGACCACGAATTTGTCAAGCTCCAGCATGAAGACGGAGTTCATGAGGTACATGAAATAGGCAGGAGCATTGGTTAGGCCGAAAGACATAACTAGGTATTCATATAGGCCATATCTGGTGGTGAAGGCTGTTTTTGGAATGTCTTCGGGACGGATTTTTATTTGATGGTAGCCAGACCTAAGGTCAATTTTGGAAAACACTTTGGCCCTAACAAGTTGGTCAAAGAGAAGATCTATACGAGGTAAAGGGTATTTGTTTTTGATGGTAACCTCGTTGAGTGGACGGTAGTCAATACAGAGTCGAAGAGATTTATCTTTCTTCTTTATAAAGATAGCAGGACAACCCCAAGGAGACGAGCTAGGTCTAATGAAACCCTTATCCAATAGATCTTGCAACTGAACCTTAAGCTCTACCAGTTCCTTGGGAGGCATCCTATAGGCTCTACGAGAAATAGGTGCTGTTCTAGGTTTCAACTCAATGGCAAACTCCACATCACGATCCAGAGGCAAACCAGGCAAATCATCAGGAAACACATCCGGAAACTCACAGACTACCGGAATGTTCTGCACCTCTATGATAGCGGTTGCACACACCCTTCCAAGTTCCAACAGCTCTCTGAGGAATTGGGAGTTGGATGAGAAGTTGGGTTTGACTGTTAGGCAAGTTTACCCTGATGGTTCTATTCAGCACGTCAATGAGAGCCTTGTGCTGATACATCCAATTCATGCCTAATATCACATCTATGTCTTGGTCTTTCAGCAGTATCATTGAGGTCGAGAATATATGCCCGCCCAGTTCTATAGGCACCCGATGTACTACTTCCTTAGTACTGATACGCCCCCGGGCAACTGTATAAGAAAATCTTTCTTTATTTCCCCAATTAGAATCTCATGCTTGATGACAAATGTGTGATTGATGAATGAATGAGATGCACCAGAATCAAAAAGCGTAATTGCAGGGTGACTCAGGAAACCTACCCATCATAATGGGTTCTTCCTCGGGAATATCACCAACATGGGTGTAGTAGACCTGACCTGCTTTCTTCACAACTTTCCCCTTCTGGGCATGCTACTGATGACCACGATGCTGAACTTGCTGCTGCTGCTGACCACCAGGACCCTTCTGTGCATTCTGGTTGTATTGCCTCGGGAACGGACAGTTGCAGGACCAGTGTCCCATCTTACCACAGTTGTAGCAGGGGTGGTTGTAGTTTGACTGTGGAGTGGTGATATGAACACTAGGGGCATTCGGCTAAGTGGTGTTTTGTTGGTTGGAGGTGTGGGAGGTAGCAGCAGTTCGAACTACGACCTTCTGATGGGGATATGGTGGACGAGAGTGGTGGGTGGGATGGTAGATGACCTTCTGGCGCTTCTGATTGCCAGAAAACCCAGCGGATCCAGTCTTCTTTTTCTTCTTCTCTTCCTGGTGCTTACGGTTGCTTTCTGCAAAAGCTATGGCAATGTTGACAGCTTCATGATAGGTGCAGTGCAGGTTGTTGGTCAAACTTTGCTGAATCTTAAAGTTCAGACCCCTGACAAAGCAATCCCACTTCTTCTGGTCGGTGTTGGTATGCTCAGGGCATACTGTGACAGGTGATTGAACTGACCAACGTACTGCATGATGATGGATTCTGTCTGCTGCAGGGCCCAGAATTGATCTAGCTTCATCTTCATTACACCCGCGGGGATGTAATGAGTATAGAAAGCCTCATGGAACTCTGCCCAAGTAATTTTATGTCCATTGGGGCTGAGTGGACAGGAGGTTTGCATACCATGCTCTTGCGGGACCTCGGAGTTACTGCGCTGCAAACAGTGGTTTCTGAATTTCCGTGCAGTGGATCAAGCTAAACTTCTGCTCCATAGTGCGGAGCCATTCATCAGCCTCTAGTGGCTCATCGGCTTTAGTGAAGACAGGTGGACGAGTATCCGTGAAGTCCACATAGGTAGTCTCATCTTCATTGTGGCGGCCACGACGTCCACCCTGGTTATCCCGGTTCTACGCAAGCACTGCGACGGCATTGGCCAAGGCCGCAATGGCATCAGCCAAGGTTGGTGGAATATGCGGCGGATTGGGAGCACCCTCCCCATCCTCAGAGGTTCCAGCACCAGAAGAGCGAGTGTTGACAGCATCTGTTTAATAGCAAACCGAACTTAGGACTAGCATTACTTAAACGAAACATAGTAGCAGTACACACTTAAACCTTACAACACTTAAACAATACTCCTAACACTTAGGTAAGGTTCCCAAACCCAACTAAGGTTCATTGGCAAGCACGGACATTACAACATAAATCCAAGCGACAGACTGGCATTACTGGCACTACGACTAGTCTAATCATCGTTGATGACGATCACATCCTCGTCGTCGTCCTACACAACAACGTCCTCCATGGGGTCAACTGCCTCCTCAACATCATCCTCCTCAGCCTCTTCCCTAGGCCCATCGACCACGCCCAACTCAGGCTCTTCCTCACGAGGAGCAAGGATGGGATTGAGTTGGTCATTGAGCCTGTGGACCTCCTCATGCAGAGCATCATTGTAATTCTCGATCTGCTCCACTTAGATCTCCAACTCATGGGCCCTTGCCCGGGTGAAAGCTCTATGTTTGGTTTTAGCTAATTGATGACACCTAGTATCTAACCATATGCTTAAGCTCTATGATCACAAGTGTGGTTAGAAGATCAAGAGGGAAGCTATGATGACATCCAAGTCCTTGGAGGAAGCCCATCAACATAAACATCAAATGCTTCAACACTTGGTGCAATGGATGGAGCGCAAGGCAAAGGTGAATCTCAATAGGGCTCTTTCCACTTTGGTGATCTAGACACTATAGAGAGTGTGATCACATTTAGGATAGATAGCTGTACTATGAAGAGGGGAGTTATTCCATGGTTAACATGGTTATCAAGTGCCATTAGATGTTTGAAAACTCTTTGAAAAAAGGCTAACACACTTCAAGAAATGTTTCATAATTAACAAGTGTTAGCCAGAATAAGCAAAGAACTTGACACGGGCTCGAATTCACTCAATTCAGAGCATCAGACGCTAAGTCCACCGAGCGTCGGACTATAGCTCAGCATCTGACGGCTAACACTACGCCCAGTGAACAGGAGCGTCGGACCAAGTTTCTCAGTGCGTCGGACTATTGGTCTTTCGTCCGATGGTTCTCCTCGACAGCAGAGCAACGGGAGATCGACATGTGGCATTCGCAGGAGCGTCGGACGACAAGGTTTGGTCCGACGGCTACCATCAGACGTCGTCCGAAGAATTATTTGCTCTTGGGTTGGTCTCTAGAAACGTCGGACAGCGCGGTGTTTTGGTCCGACGGTTCTCGTCCAACGATCACCGGACTATTCGCCTCAGTCCGACGGTCTACTGTTGAAGGCGCCAACATTTGAATTCAAACAGTAACACTGACGTGGCAGCGCTTGATTCACCAGAGGAAAGCGTCGGACTGAACTCATTGGTCCGATGCCCACGCGCGAGCGTCCGACGCCTCGCAGAGAGGAGTAACGATTATGTGTGTTTGTGCAAGTCTATAAATACTTCCTAGCCGATTCTTGCTCTCTCTCTCTTGGCTCTCTAACTTGTTGATACACCTCTTGAGCATTCTCCTAACACTCTCACTCACATAGATTGCATCAATCATATCCATTGTGAGCTAGAGTGTGATCCAAGTGCATTGCTTTGATCATTGCATCCATTGGAACTTGTTGATCGTGTTTGCTACAGAGTTCTCTCATTTCTCTTGGTGATTGCCGTCACCTAGATGGCTTGGAGCAGCGGAGGAGCTTGGTAGAGTTGGTGATTGTCTCCGGCCACTCTCGGTGATCTTGTGAGGGGTTTGGTGCCTTCCCCAGCGGACTGCCAAAGGTAACCTTAGTGGATTGCTCGTGTCATTGAGTTAACTTACTCGTGGTAGGTTCTAGTGGCGCTCATTGGTTGAGCTTGACATTGGTTGTCAATTAGCCACCGAACTACCGAGTAGTGGTCGACACAACGAGGACGTAGCATGCCGGCAAGCACGTGAACCTCAGGGATAAATCGGTGTTCATCTTGTGTTGATCATTGGATTTCATTGGACCATCACCTTCGGGTGTATTGGTATATCTTCCCGGTGATTGGCAATCTACACTACACGGCGGTATAACCACTCTTGCTCATCTCTTTACTTTGAGTACTTCTCTTGTGTAGTTGTAGTTCTAGTAGTTTGCTTGACCACCTTGAAGTAAAGTAGTTGCAACCTAGGTTAGCTTGTGTGTGACCTAGAGACCTAAGTAGAACGGTTAGAAAGGCTTGCATTTTGAGTAGGCTAGCGCATAATTTGCTTCGCCTTTATTATACTAACTTGTTGATCAAGTGTTGTTTGTATATTTTTTAATTAGGCTATTCACCCACCCTCTAGCCTCTTTGGACCTATCAATTGGTATCGGAGCCGTGGTCACCATTGTTGCAAGGCTTAACATTCTTCGGTGTCTAGTATGGCTCACAACAACTTGATCAACCATATGGGCAAACCACCTCAGTTTGATGGCACAAGCTATGGGTATTGGAAGAAGCAAATGAAAGCTCACTTGAAATCAATGAATAGAAAGATGTGGGAGATTGTTCAGAAGGACTTTGTTATGATTGACATGAATGATCCCACACCAAGAGAAGAAGAAAAGCTTCAATTCAATGACATTGCTCAAAATGCAATCTATAGTGCTCTTGATGAGAAGGTTTTTGAGCAAATCAAAGATTTGGAGTATGCTTATGAGGTTTGGAAGAGATTGGAGGACTCATATGAGGGCACCACCACGGTCAAGAGTGCAAAGCTATACATTCTTAAGGACAAGTTTGCAAGCTTCAAGATGAAGGATGATGAGAGCATACCAGAGATGTTTCACCAGTTGAGTGTTATTGTGAGCGATCTCAAGGCTCTTGGTGAAACAATTAGTGATAGAGATTTCTCTCACCGTTTCTTGAGATGCCTACCTTCACGGTTTGAGACATTGGTTACTATCATTGTGAGGGAGGATCTCTCAATGGTGACTCCAACACAAGTACTTGGTGATGTCATGACACAAGAGACATACCGAGTAGAAAAAGATGGAGGAGTCAAGGAAGAGAAGGAGGATGAGAAGAAAGACAAGAATGAGAAGAAGAGCATTGCATTCAAGGCAACTTCATCAAGGCACAAAGGTGTTGATGCTCACTAAATGCACATTTGAACCATCAACATTGATAAAATTGAGCAAGAAAATGGCACATGGAGGCTAGGAATTTGGTTTAAATTAACAGAGTTCCACTTGTACTTGAAGAATTATGGTTGCAGGTGAAATACAGGAGAAAATGAAGCGAACCAAGGCACATTTGAGCAGTACATGTGACAAGAGCCACATTGGGGCCAAGTCACAGGGCGCCCAAACCATAGACAGGGCGCCCGTCCCCCTCTTGGCAAGAATATGCACTCCGTCACGTCATGGGTCCGTGTCCCAACCTCCCAAACAGAGTGTGGCACGTTGATTCAACATCAATGGCTCAAAATCACCTCACTCGGATCCGGTAGCCCGGTTGGACAGGGCGCCCGCCCTGTCAATATGGCTTGCCACGTCCACAATCTGGAGGAGAGACACCCAAGTGCCCGTGGCCGTCCATTTGAACTCGGTTTCCATCCAAGGGAGATCAAATGAAGTGGCAAGGATTCATGGACCCACATGTCATCCTCCAAGGGCCACAAACCATCTCTCCAACCGCCGAAACGTGCTCAACCGACCTTGCAACGTCATTGGGGAGGATCCTGGAGCGTTGGATGGCGAGGCGGTGGAATCCACCGGGTGCCCGTCCCCCTAGTAGGGCGCCCGCCCTACAACTTCGGCCCACCGACCTCCGGCCACCTCTACAAGTACCCCAAATAGCCCCCAAATGCATCAGTTGTAATCAACTTAGGAAGAATAGAGAGATTTGGAGCTTAGTCCATCCTAGCTAATCTAGTGAGAAGCCTCCTACCAAGACTAGTAGTGAGAGTGTGAGTGAAGAGAAGCAGAAGAGTAGGAGAGCTCTGCAAAGGTCTCTCTCTCTCTCTCGGGCGCTTCCTTTGTAAGGTACTCTTTGATTCGGTAATATAATTTCCTTTCTAGTACTTACATTTCCCGCATTACTTTCAGTACTTACTTTTAGTATTTACTTCCAAGTATTTACTTTAAGTATTACTTTGAGTGCTCAAGTTGTGGTGTTACTAGGGGATTAATTATCGGTTTTCATACACTTAGTGCGGGATCTTCGCCGCTAGACGGCGCTCCAATCTTAGCGCGAGGTTAGAGTAGTAGCCTATAGTGTAAGCGTGGTGCTTAGACTAGAAGTTACCTTGGACTGCGGCTAGACCCATGGATAGTAGTGGTAGGTCTTAGGTGGTGACAGTCCTAAGATCCTCTGGATTCCACCATGTTCGGTCTGGTTTTATCAGCGTAGGATTTTTCTGGATGTGAGTAACCCCAATAATTTGGGATCGAGCATTCCTCTGAAGTGCTAATTGGAGTTAACCTACCGTGTTACCTTGCATTCCACTCTTGAGCTCATCACTCTCTATGTCGTTGCTTGGTTCTATCTCAAAACTAGATTATTTGGATTAGTTATCACTATACTAGTTCATCCCTTCATTATAACTCGTGATTGTTCTTGGCTTACCTTTAGATATCTCTAGCCATAAGAAGCTTCCCTATGGAAATAAATACAATACTTGGTTACTCCCAAGTGAAGTGATACATCGATAGATTCTGTGCGCTTGCGGAATTCTACAATAGTCATAGGAATTATCATTAAGCTTTTCTGACGCTGATATCAGGATTAACTCTGTTTTTGGTGGTGACATTAGAATTGCCAACAAGCATTTCTGCCGCCGTTGCCGGGGAAGCAAAAAAGTGTGTTGACGCAAAATCCGGTTCTGCAGCCACCACACTAGCGAAGCCGGAACGATCCACAGGAGCAAGAGTCCAGCAAATCCAGCTAGCTTCAATAATCCGGATCCAAGCGTGCCAGTCAATTTGACTTGCAATTGACAAGGAGAAAAAGATAATCAGTAGTTTAGGGCGGAACATGTTGGCGTAGCCAGACAGTTCCGAATGTATGGCTCTGAGAGCCGATACGAGTGGAGATCGACTAAAAAGTTGATTCCAGCATGCATGAATTGATTTTCATAGAATAAGCATTAAATTGATACATGATTGATTCAATTGCACAAATAGAGATGACAATTTACATTAAACAGTCTGATATGAAAAGCTATAACAAATTGAATAACAACCGATCAATGTAAACATGTCAAGATATTCAGCACAGACTGTCTAACTGTATAGACAAAACGAAATTGGCTATTTAGCTGATTCGGTGAATACAAGCTAGAATAACTCGTGAAAGCGTGGCTGTATCAGCTATTTCAGCCGATTCGGGGTCCGTGAGGCAGAAACACTTAACGGTGATTAGCTCCAGGTATAAACCTGATACTAATACGAAGCTGGTCTAGAAGGCCTACGGCTTTGCACCAGTTTAGATTTATTCCCAAAAATAATCACAAGCAAATCTAGAAGGAATACAGAGCTGGTCTAGAAGGCCAGCAGCTCTGTGTTCATTCAGATCGGCTCTTGTCAAGCATCCACAGCACGTATGAACAAGATTACAAGGGACTAGCTGATGAAAGCAAGAAAACAACCATCATGACAGAGAAGCATGAATCAAAACACGGATGGATGTTTTCGTATAGATTTAAGGCCAATATCATGCAATCTTGATCGAGCAAAGAAATGTTATATAAATAAACGACAGTAAGCATAAATAACATCTTGATAACTTAATAAATCTAACTAAGATGCCAAATTAGTTAGAGCCGATAACTAATCCATGCCCATCAACTAGCTTAATCTAAATCCTCGTCCACTGGATGACGCCAAACATAGATTAAACGAGAAAACAAACATGAATCGATAACTAACCCTTATTTGATTTAAGCCCACGTCCACCGGATGACGCTTAAACCCATACCAAACAAGAATCAACCCCGATCTACTATGCTCTTATGTCCACCAGATGACATTAAAGAAACAAAGCTTAGCGAGGCGTGACGGTACTTACAAGCAAGCCTGCGTCCACCGGATGACACCCAGCCCGTTCGAAGAAACTCGCCGAGAAACTACATTACTCCTACTCCTAAGGGTTTGGCCGGAGCCGAAAGGGTTGTTATATTGATTGATTGATTGGGGCTCTTTACAATGGCCGCATGTACATATTTATACCCTGAAACTAACAGAGTCCGAACTAAACTTGACTAGTAGCTAACTATCTAAATAAAAGGAAATACTAAGATACATGGACTCTAATTTTCCTTCTATAGAATCCTCGCCAACGGAATAATCCCTTTAACCGACGTGTCTTCAGCACGCAATCCGCAGCTTTCCGTTTTGATTAGTTTTCCATATGCATTACGGAGCCTTCCCTTTTATTCGGTCGTTGGAAGTTGGCCAGCAGCTATCTTTCCTTCACGTGTACATGCCTTTTTCAAATCGTCAATCGTGCAGATGCATGTCTCTCCCTAGATTTCTCGTTTCTTCTTTCGTCTTCACGTAAGCAGCTCCTGGACATCCTTCAAATAGCTGATTATCCATATTGCACTTGGACTTACCGGCCGTACGTGCATGAGCATTTGCAATAGCCGATCATGCAAGCCAGAGATCAAATATGCATGTATTCCTCTTTCCTTTCTCGTGCAACGGCCAAAGTTCTAACAGGCGAACACTTCTTGCCGTATACCAACATGACACCAATCAAGTCACGTATATGTGTCTCAGGGCCAGGCTCTTCTCCTTTAACCACGTACAAATACATGATCGGCCGACACAATCAGGCTTTGCTCTCATGATGTCATCTTCCTTTTATCTTCTCTCTCCTTCTTGACATAAATAATATTTCGTTGCTTTTCCCAGACATACATGATGGAGCTAGAGCCATTCCTTGCCATTCATTAAGTGTTGAGCATCATGCAAGCATCCAAGGTAAGTTAAGCTAAGGTAAGTTCTAATCTCACTTATTTTCTTAAGTAATCTCATTTTCTTTTCATGAACTAGTTTAGTATCTCACTTAGGATAATAAAGTTAGCTAATAGGAGGGATTAGAAGGCTGGTGGCCCACTTTGATAGGGCAGCCGCCCTGCCCCCTTTGGCCTCTAGCTCCACTAGCTACCCCACTTACTTGTCACATGCAAATGGAGAGCAGAGCACCAGGAAATGGCAGGCAAACCCATCCATTCTTCACTTTGCTTTCTTTCTTATCTTGTCTCAAGCCCTCCCAAACTCTCCACTCATCTCTCTGGTTGCTAGCTGCACAATGACATAAAGAAAGATGCTCTAGAGTGGAAGCACTAGCATGTGAAAGAGCAGGGCAGGGATTTCGACAAGGTCATAGGGAAGGCGCCCTGTCCCCTGCCACTTCTTGTCCCCTCTGCTGCCCACTAGCTTATTTTAAACTTGTACAAGTCCGAGCGAGTGCATCACCAGGCCTCCAAGCTCATACTCTTGCTTCACACTCATTTTCTTTCCCCCGACCAAACCTCGTAAGTGCTAGCTATTAATCACTAAGCAAAGCAAAGCAAGGAGAGCCACGGGAAGGTAGCACGCACACTCCCAAGAGGAGTGGTTTGTTTTACTAACCATAATCCTTGCCTTGTTAGTGTTCTTGTGTTTCATTATGTTGAAGAACTTGTTCGGGAAGAGGAAGAAGAAGACAGGAGGGAGCAGTGATGGAAGCAGTAGTGGAAGACCGAACCAACATCTACGCTTCTCATTCGGAAGCCATTCAAGTACAGGAAGTCAGCACTCCCGAAGAAGCAACATGTCTGTTGATCAATCAAGCCACGACAAAACTCCCAAAGAACACGGCACTCAACAACCACCCACTCATATTCTCGTGGATGAGAACCAGATTATTTGGCTAAATAAGCGGGAAAGAGAAGCTTTCCACATACTACGCGAGCGCGCATTCATCCACACCCCCGAAATCGACGGTGACTTGCTCAACGCTACAGGTATGTCTACCGAATTTCAAACAATATTTCGTACTTTGGGGGTGGGGAAATGCCTGGATAGTTAATGAACCGGGGTGTAGAGAGCTTACTTTAGAATTTTTATGCACCCTAGAAGTCACAAGTAGCCACTGCAAATTTCGTTTGTTTAATGAAAATCATTCTTATACATGGACACAATTTAATGTGCTGCTAGGATTTGATAAGAATTGTGCAGTAGACTTAGCTAAGGCCTGTAAAGGTTTTAATAAGAAAAACTTTTGGTATGAAATTTCGGGCCGCCAAGATGCAGCATATCCTAGAACTTCTCAGATATATAACCCAACTCTTAGGATGTTGCAAAGATTTATTCCCATAACCTTTTATCCTAGACATAACTCCAGGAAGGTTAGAACTGATGAAATACAAATTTTGTTTGCCGCATTTAAAGGAATTAGTGTCTCACCAGTTAAAACCATGATGGATTATTGGTCTAAAGTGTTTACACGGGTAACGGATACAACCATTGAAATGACTTCACTTGTGACTAGGATAGTCAGTAACATGGGTTTGCTGGGCAATGCACAATTTAATTTCATTAACACTCAGAGGGTAATTTTAGACATAGAGCATTTCAGGCAAGCACACATGATGAAGTATGATGTGGAAAATGAAAATATATCATGACGTACAAAGGTTTTATTAATGAAATTCCATTACCTGACGTAACTCTATGGTTAAGAAACGTGAACTCTTTGCACTTACCCCTCGAGACTGAGGAACAGCACGCCGCAAGGTTGGCACAAGAACATGCTGTGCAGGTTACAGGAAGGAGAATCAGGGCCCAGACGAGAGCTGCTCAGGCTGCAGCACAAGAGCAAGCAGAGCAGGTGGCACAGGAAGCACTGCACCAAGGAGCCATGCCACACACTAGTCAGTGGGGTGCATGGCCGGCTCCTGGCTCTCAACAAGCAGGAGGTTCCAATTGGTACCAGCAGCCCCCGCAGCAGCAGCACCAGCCGACTGACCCATGGGATCCCCATGGACAAGCATCCGTGCACATCAGCAGTTCTGGGAGTACCCAACCCTTGGGTGGCTCTTACAGATATACTGGTGTGCGAGGCTCACACTCGTCCAACACTGAAGGATACTCTCTACCGAGACACTCAGTTTCAGTGCATGGATGGGAGCGAGACCTCAGCTATGTCCAGCATCAGATAGAGGGCCTGTAGATTGGCCAAGACCAGCTTCATCAAGGGTTACAATATTTGTCATATGACTTCCGGCAATACAGGCAAGAGAATGAGGAGGAGACAAGGGATATGCACTACCTGGCTCGTCGCAATGACCGTTGCTGGGATGATTTCTATCGTTGCCAGGGGTGGGATTTCTAGTGATGCTTTCAGAACCAGTTTGGGGGAGGTCCCCCGCGAAGGTAAGTACACACAGCCCCATCCTTTTATTTACACATTTATATTATTTTATTTCTAGTAAAAAAATAATAATTATATAGTAGTAATGCTTATGTTAGTATTGTTATGCTTGAAAAAATAAATAAACACCCACACTTTCACAAAAAAACAAACAAGAGAATAAAAATGTTTATTGCTTATACCATGAACATGAACTACGTGGGTTGCAAATGCTAGAACAAGGCTTGAAAAATTTGAGTATCATGATTTTGCAAAGAAATGAGTAAGTTTCTATACTGTCATGAGCAAGGTTAATCTGTGGATAATTTCTTTAAAATAATGATAAAACTTGCTTAAGATCTTCTGTGGCAAAAGATGACACCTACCAGAGCCATATTTGTTAGATAGGAAAACTCCACTTGCTGCCTACATTTATGTTGAGCCTTGTCAAACTTTTGTGAATTATAGTAGAGAAACTTGTCATATTCTCATGACCGAGAACACGGACACCCACCTTTATATTGCTATTCTTACACTGAGAATAAGCAACAACATGCCTTTTTATGTTAGGACTTACTCCATGGCATTATCATTTGTCCCTCTGAAATATTCCTCAAAAAGAGGCATGGCTAGTTTCTAGTACTTAAAAAAAGAGAAGAAAGGAAAAGAGAGCAAGTGCTCTGATGAAAAAAAAGAGAGAAAAGAAAGAGCTAGCCATGTTTCTAAAAAGGGAAAGGCCATGAAAGGAGTAATTAGTACCACCACCATACACATGCACATTCTCGGTCTAAGTCTATGACTTGTTGCTCTTTTGATCCAATTGTTTGGCTTAGCAATATTACATTATATAAGGTATGCCCCATTTTCCTGTGATCCTAAAACTCCACATAAGCTTTCAGAGATAGGAAGTGAGGGCACTGCAAGCTTATTGATCAAAATAAAAAATTCTACACAAATATTAGGGAGACTGAGTGTGCCACAGAAGAGTCTAAAGCATGATTATAGCAAAATATTCAAAAACCTCCATAAGATTTAACCAAGCAAAAAGGGCATGGAGAACAAACCCTCTTTCTGGCTAGTCAGTGCTCTATTTTTCAGGTTAAGGGATAGATAAATGCCCCATGAGTGATGGTGATTGGATATGGGTAGTTATATTAACATGTTGAATCAAAAGTGAGTCATTAATAAGAAGTTAATTATAAGCATAACATCTTGAATCTTTGCTCAGGGACGAGCAAAAGGTAAGTTTGGGGGAGTTTGTTGATGCTCACTAAATGGACATTTTAACCATCAATATTGATAAAATTGAGCAAGAAAATGGCACATAGAGGCTAGGAATTTGGTTTATATTAACAGAGTTCCACTTGTACTTGAAGAATTGTGGTTGCAAGTGAAATACAGGAGAAAATGAAGCGAACCAAGGAACATTTGAGCAGTACACGTGACAAGAGCCACATTGGGGCCAAGTCATAGTGCGCCCGCCCTGTTGGACAGGGCGCCCGCCCCCCTCATGGCACCATATGCACTCCGCCATGTCATGGATCCGTGTCCCAACCTCCCAAACAGAGTGTGGCACGTTGATTCAACATCAATGGCTCAAAATCACCTCACTTGGATCCGGTAGCCTTGTTGGACAGGGCGCCCGCCCTGTCAATATGGCTTGCCACGTCCACAACCTGGAGGAGAGACACCCAAGTGCCTGTGGCCGTCCATTTGAAATCGATTTCCATCCAAGGGAGATTAAATGAAGTGCCAAGGATTCATGGACCCACATGTCATCCTCCAAGGGCCACAAACCATCTCTCCAACCGCCGAAACGTGCTCAACCAACCTTGCAACCGTCATTGGGGAGGATCCTGGAGCGTTGGATGGCGAGGCGGTGGAATCCACCGGGCGCCCACCCCCTATTAGGGCGCCCGCCCTACAACTTCGGCCCACCGACCTCCGGCCACCTCTACAAGTACCCCAGGGGTCTCCAACTGCTATAAATACCCCCCGAATGCTTCAGTTGTAATCAGCTTAGGAAGAATAGAGAGATTTGGAGCTTAGTCCATCCTAGCTCATCTAGTGAGAAGCCTCCTAGCAAGGCTTGTAGTGAGAGTGTGAGTGTGTTGATGCTCACTAAATGCACATTTTAATCATCAACATTGATAAAATTGAGCACGGAAATGGCACATAGAAGGTAGGAATTTGGTTTAAACTAATGGAGTTCCACTTGTACTTGAAGAATTGTGGTTGCAGGTGAAATACAGGTGAAAATGAAGCAAACAAAGGCACATCTGAGCAGTACACGTGACAAGAGCCACATTGGGCCCAAGTCACAGGGCGCCCGCCCCCACTTGGCGCCATCTACACTCTGCCACATCATAGATCCATGCCCTGACCTCCTAAACGGAGTTTGGCACGTTGATTCAACATCAATGGCTCAAATTCACCTCACCTGGATCTAGTAGCCCTATTGGGCAGGGCACCCGCCCTGTCCATTTGGCCTGCCACGTCCACAATCCAGCGGAGAGGCATCTAAGCACTTGTGGCCATCCATTTGAAGTTGGTTTTCATCCGAGGAAGATCAAAGGTGGTGCCAAGGATTCATGGACCCACTTGTCATCCTACAAGGGCCACAAACCGCCTCTCGAACCGCCAAAATGTGATCAACCGACCTTGCAACCATCATTGGGGAGGATCCTGGAGCGTTGGATGGCGAGGCGGTGGAATCCACTGGGCGCCCGCCCCCCTAGCAGGGCGCCCGCCCTACAAGTTCGGCCAACCGACCTCCGGCCACCTCTACAAGTACCGCAGGGGTCTCCAAGTGCTATAAATACCCCATGAATGCTTCAGTTGTAATCATCTTAGGAAGAATAGAGAGATTTGGAGTTTAGTCTATCCAAGCTCATCTAGTGAGAGCCTCCTAGCAAGGCTAGTGGTGTGAGTGTGAGTGAAGAGAAGCGGAAGACTAGGAGAGCTCTGCAAAGGTCTCTCTCTCTCGGGCGCTTCCTCTGTAAGGTACTCTTTGATTCGGTAATATAATTTCCTTTCTAGTACTTACATTTCCCATATTACTTTCAGTATTTACTTTTAGTATTTACTTCCAAGTATTTACTTTAAGTATTACTTTGAGTGCTCTAGTTGCGGTAGTACTAGGGGATTAATTATCGGTTTTCATACACTTAGTGCGGGATCTTCGCCGCTAGTCGGTGCTCTAATCTTAACGCGAGGTTAGAGTAGTAGCCTATAGTGTAAGCGTGGTGCTTGGACTAAAAGTTACCTTGGATTGCGGCTAGACCCACGGATAGTAGTGGTAGGTCTTAGGTGGTGACAGCCCTAAGATCCTCTGGATTCCACCACGTTCGGTCTAGTAGTTGGCATAGGGCTTTTCTGTTTGTGAGTAATCCCAATCTCTTGGGACCTCACATTCGCCCCGAAGTGCTAAGTGGAGTTAGCCTACTATGTTGCCTTGCATTTCACTTTTGAGCTCATCAATGTCTATGCCATTGATTGGCTCTATCTTAAACTAGATTATTTGGATCAATTATCACTACACTAGTTCATTCTTATCATAATTCGTGATTGTTCTTAGTTTACCATTAGATATCTCTAGCCACTAGAAGCTTCCCTGTGGAAATAAATACGATACTTGATTACTCCCAAGTGAAGTGCTACATTGATAGATTCTGTGCGCTTGTGGAATTCTGCAGTAGCCATAGGAATTATCAACAAGCATTTCTAATGCCGTATCAGGAATATTTATTCTTGGTAGTGAGCTTAGAAACGCCAATAGAGTGAAGAGAACCAGAACAGTAGGAGAGCTCTGCAAAGGTCTCTCTCTCGGACGCTTCCTTTGTAAGGTACTTTTTGATTCGATAATATAATTTTCTTTCTAGTACTTACATTTCCCGCATTACTTTCAGTACTTACTTTTAGTATTTACTTCCAAGTATTTACTTTAAGTATTACTTTGAGTGCTCAAGTTGTGGTAGTACTAGGGGATTAATTATCGGTTTTCATACACTTTGTGCAGGATCTTCGCCGCTAGACGATGCTCTAATCTTAGCGCGAGGTTAGAGTAGTAGCCTATAGTGTAAGCGTGGTGCTTAGACTAGAAGTTACCTTGGATTGCAGCTAGACCCACGGATAGTAGTGGTAGGTCTTAGGTGGTGGTAGCCCTAAGATCCTCTGGATTCCACCATGTTTGGTCTGGTTTTATCAGCGTAGGGTTTTTCTGGATGTGAGTAACCCCAATAATTTGGGATCGCGCATTCCCCCGAAGTGCTAATTGGAGTTAACCGACCGTGTTACCTTGCATTCCACTCTTGAGCTCATCACTGTCTACATCGTTGCTTAGCTCTATCTTAAAACTAGATTATTTGGATTAGTTATCACTATACTAGTTCATCCCTTCATTATAACTCGTGATTGTTCTTGGCTGACCATTGGATATCTCTAGCCATAAGAATCTTTCCTGTGCAAAGAAATACGATACTTGGTTACTCCCAAGTGAAGTGCTACATCGATAGATTCTGTGTGCTAGCGGAATTCTGCAATAGTCATAGGAATTATCATTAAGCTTTTCTGATGCCGTTATCAGGAATAACTCTATTCTTGGTAGTGACATTAGAATTGCCAACAAGCATTTTTGGCGCCTTTGTCGGGGAGGCAATTGGCATAGATTTTCTTTTGTGTTTGCTATAGAACTAACCCCGTTCTTTAGCGGGATCACACCTATCTATCTTTTTGTGGTGACTGTTAAGCTAGATAGCTAAAATGGCTAGATTCAATCTACCTGAAGATTTTCATGAAGACCTTGAGTCAATGCTTAGAAGAGCTAGAGCTAATCTCACTCCTTCAAGAATGACTTTTGGATCCCATCCATTTTCATCGAGAGAACCTACATTACAAGATCATCCGTCAGATGAATCCGAGCATCCTAGTACTTCGGAGCTGACCAGTTCATCTACATCAAGAACTATCTGTGAGTATTCTACTCCATCTATTTCCAATATTGCTACTATGCCTAGTGCTGATAGCGAAAGTAGAGAATTCGAGCTTAAACCCGCATTGATCATGATGGTGCAAGCAATTGCATTTCATGGCAACCCTTCATGGCAACCGTTGTTGCAAGGCTTAACATCCTTCGGTGTCAAGTATGGCTCACAACAACTTGATCAACCATATGGGCAAACCACCTCGGTTTGATGGCACAAGCTACGGGTATTGGAAGAAGCAAATGAAAGTTCACTTGAAATTAATGAATAGAAAGATGTGGGAGATTGTTGAGAAGGACTTTGTTGTGATTGACATGAATGATCCCACACCAAGAGAAGAAAAGCTTCAATTCAATGACATTTGCAATCTATAGTGCTTTTGAGAAGGTTTTTGAGCAAATAAAGGATTTAGAGTATGCTCATGAGGTTTGGAAGAGATTGGAGGACTCATATGAGGGCACCACCGCGGTCAAGAGTGCAAAGCTATACATTCTCAAGGACAAGTTTGCAAGCTTCAAGATGAAGGATGATGAGGGCATACCGGAGATGTTTCACCGGTTGAGTGTTATTGTGAGTGATCTCAAGGCTGGTGTAACAATTAGTGATAGAGATTTCTCCCACCGGTTCTTGAGATGCCTACCTCCCCGGTTTGAGACATTAGTTACTATCATTGTGAGGGAGGATCTCTCAAAGGTGACTCCAACACAAGTACTTGGTGATGTCATGACACAAGAGACATACCGAGTAGAAAAAGATGGAGAAGTCAAGAAAGAGAAGGAGGATGAGAAGAAAGACAGGAATGAGAAGAAGAGCATTGCATTCAAGGCAACTTCATCAAGGCACAATGGCAAAGCAAAGAAGCAAATCTTAAGTGATGATGAAGATAGCTCAAGTGAAGATGATGATGAGGAGATGACACTTCTTGTGAGAAGATTTGGAAGATTCATGAGGAAGAAAGGCTATGGTGCTAGGAAGAGAAGAGATTTCACCAAAGGCAAGGGTCCAGCCATGAGATGCTATGTGTGCAAGAGCAAGACTTGATAGCCGATTGTCCTCACAAGAATGATAGTGATGATGAGGATGACAAGAAGAAGAAGAAGTCCAAGAAGGACAAGAAGGACAAGAAGATGCAATTCAAGAAGAAGAAGAGGCATTCTTATTGTGTCACATGGGATAGTGATTGCTGGTATTTTTAACATCACTTCACGTTAAGTTGTCATCCCTAACATGATGCCAAAAACCATTGATAAAATAATCTTCACTTGCCTCCTAAAATAATACTATAGAATATATCCGCAAGCGCACAGATAATTCTCCCATTGTAGCACTTCACCCGGTAAGTAGTCCGAGTATCGTTGATTTGTTTTATGCCAAAAGGATAAAGGGGCATTCTACTCATTAGGATAATCTACTATAATGATTGGAAAGATAAATGTACAGACCTATGATAACCCATAACTCTAGTGCTTTAGCGATAAATAAGTCAATGATAAATGGTAAATGATAACTGAGTAAATGAGTTAAATGGTATTCCAGAGATAGAATATAGAGACTCACTAACGTAGTAAGACAATCTCGAGATTCGGCTAAAGTAAAGGAAACCCGTGTAATTACTAAATACAAAGTCTACAGCCTATGCCATATTACACATTTTCATTTATAGCATAATCAACTCAGAAAACATCATAAGGAGCATCATCTAATGAGGATATTAAGACACAAGGGTCACCTCCTTCGTGACCGCGCTCTGCTCGTCCTACGTACGGGGGTGGACTACAGAGGAACCAATGCAGCTGTCACCTACGCGGACTACCACACGACTCGGCACGTCAGGGTGCCTCCATAGGTATGTAATATATCTAGACACCATGTCTACATAATACACACCACCTAACTCACTCGAATACTGAATTAGGTGCTTTACGATCAAACGACAATAATCATCACCAATCACAACTATATCGAATATGCAACTAGAATAAACTAAGAACTGAATAAGTAGCAATATATTAAAATAGGGCAATGTCATAATGAGATATAAGATAAGATTACTGATCTCCAGATGAATAGATCTGGAATCCCGAGCGTAGAGCCGAACTCTACTTTAACCTTGCTAGATGCCTAAACTATGAACTTGAAGAACTAGAGCCCTATTTCTAATCTCTGGAAACCCTAACTTCTATCTACTCTTGACAAATGAAGCAGGAGGAATAAATTGGTGTTCTAGGAGGGGGTCTGCCCCTTTATTTATGGCCCGGTGGAATGAACGTGCGCCGTGGGATCAAACCGACTTAAAGAAAGGGCCAAGATGACTCCAAAGAGGCGGTGGAAGAAGACTCCAGAAGGCGGAGCCGAAACCGTAAGGGGGGCGCTGGCTGGCCCCACCCTGGTGCCGACCAGCCCCACTGTTGCAGATACTAATGCTATCAAAAGAATGTAGCCAAATCTATCCTCTAGCTGTGGTAACAATACTTCTCAATGCAATCACGGGGGTTGTCAATCCCTATGCTCAAAGTATGTGGTTGTTGACACTTCTAACGTAGCTACTAGGAATAAAGTTATTTCTAGCAACGGCGCCAAAAATGCTATGCGTATCTCTAAAGGATAGGTGATGGGATTTTGCAAGCGCACAGAACTATCGTGTAGCACTTTACCTAGGAGTACCAGCTGTCCCCAAAGGAAGGCGAGGTTTGTGATTCCAAGGATATGATAGTCAAGGATCTAGATATGGATAAATGGGGTAATAACCTTAGTAAGGATAAATCAATGAAGTATAACTAAGGTGGAAACATGCACTAGGTAGCTCTGGAGTTTTGGGGGAGAACTCTATCTCAGTAAAAGATCAAATGATTGTTATACCAAAGAGACTGCTATACTTGGGATACGCAAAGTCCTAAACTCGCCGGGGTTCGACTGATTAGGCACCGTACGTCCCGACGTCCAACGCTTATACCGGATACTAGGCCGAACGTGGTGGAATACAGAGGATCCTAGGGCTGTCACCACCTAGAACCTACCACTACTATCCGTGGGCCTAGCGGCACTCAAGGGTAAGCTATAGCCTAAGCACCACGCTTAATCTATAAAACTTACTACTCTAACTCAAGCTCAAGAATTAGAGCACTCTAACCAAGCAATGAGCAAGTATAGAGCTACTTAAAGTAAAACAATAAGTAAATGAAGAAGGGGATCTTTATTACCGATAAGAGTGAAGAACACCGCGGAGGAGGTCGCCGACAAGCCCGGCTCCACCACAGACTTCTTCCTTCTCCCGACTTCTCTCCAACACTCTACTCTTCTCTAACTAGCACTATTCCTAAGAGCAGAGCTTCGCTAGAGAGAGAGAGAGGAGCTACTGAGCTAAATCTCAAGTGGATTCTCTAGTGTATCTCTAGTGTGTTTCTTGTGTGTTTCATCTTACAAGTGAGGATCCTAGTCCTATTTATAGTGTAGGAGTGCACCAGGAGTACTTGTAGAGCTCCAGGAGGTCGGTGGCACGAAGGAGCAGTGCGGGCGCCCTCCTAAGGGGCGTGCGTCCCCTTGGATGCACCGCCTTGCATCCTACGGCTCTCCTTCCTCCCCATAGGCGGTTGTAAAGTCGGTTGGTGCCTTGGAAAGGTGGTTTGCAACCCTTGGGAGGATGACATGTGGGTCCTTCAATCCATGGCACATCACTTGATCACCGTTGGATGAGAACCGACTTTATTTGATGGTGTAGATGACTCCTGGACACCTTCCCTCGGATTGTGGACGTGTCACTCAACTTGGACAGGGTGGGCGCCCTGTTGATAAGGCCACTGGATCCTCGTGCCTTGTATCTGAGCTGTTGATGTTGTTTCCACGTGCCACAGACCATTTGGGAGGTTGGCACACGGATCAGTGAGGTGGCAAGTGCCATTTGGCACTTTGGACAGGGTAGGCGCCCTACTTGGCAGGGCGGGCGCCCCCCCTCTGGCTCCCACGTGGTAGCTGAGGTGCTGAGGTGTCTTGCCTTGCTTTGTTTTTTCTTGATTTCACCATTTTTCCTGCATACACAATATTTCTCCAAGGACATGTGGAACTAGGTAAGTTTCAAGGTGAGTTCTTTGCATCTCATGTGGTTTTACCTTGATTATGGGTGAAATGTTGACGGTAAAATAGGGTGTTAGCGACCGTCAACAAACTCCACCAAGCTAACCTTTTGCTTGTCCTCAAGCAAAGACATGATTTTAACATGGCAATGTTAGATCAAGAATTTCTTTAATGTAACAATTCACAAAGATCTTGCATACAAACCAACACTATTCTAGTATTAAGCATAATTCAGAAATTCATCTTATGTCTTAACTATATGGGGCTTATAGCTTTTTCACCGTGGGTCATGCAAAAAATAAGATAGCATAGATAAGTAGATACTTCATCCCTTACTTTGGTAGAGTGAGACCATTCACTAGAGAGTTTTTATTCTTTTGAAAAAGAAAATCTTGCTTTGGTTCCTTTAATGGTACTCTCAACCACTCCTTAGTGTGATGGACCTCACAATAGCTCAAAAGAGCTTTTCATGTCTATCCTAAGTTTACATGGGGTTTAAAGGATTGGAGCAAAGCATACTTGAACTAAATATATTGCAAGACTAGACTCTTAGATCACAGGGAGCAACAAGTCATAAAACATGATCAAGAAGTGCAAGTATAAATTATTTGGTGGGCTCCTTGAGACTTATTCCTTTGCCTTAGATAGGGGAGAGCAAGGTTACTGAATACATATTTTTTTGAAGAAGGTATATATGGGCACCTGCCCATGGGACATCTGTCCTCTTTTGTTTTCCTTGAGCACTTGCTCTCTTTTTTTCAATAACCTATACTCCCCATCTATCCAAAGGACAAAAGTTGATTGTGGTTGGTTGTCTCAATTGGTGTGTGGAGCATAGATGTATACTTCCAGTGTAGAAGTAATACATAAGAGGCATGTGTACGTGATCTTGATCAAAGAGTATGACTAGTTTCTCTACCTAGATCAAATAAGGTCTAAGCAAGCTCAAAATAGACAAGAGCTCTTTCTTTTAGTGGTTTTAGTTGTTTGTGGATGTATGGCTTGATTGTAGGTATATAATTCCATAAAGGAACCATGAGCAAGAATTTGAATTTTATAAATCAAAATCTCTAGTTGGTTCTCACTCATTCCTTAGATCAGGTAAAAGTTCTACTTATACCAATTTCAATCTTGCAAGAGCATAACTTAGTTTATTAACATGTGCAACCCACAATAGTGTTTAAGACAGAATTCAGATATCACACTCAAAACTTTCATAGCAAGGATTGCATAACAAGACTTGCAAATCATTATAGAACAATTATTCATCATTTCCATCAAAGGCATATCATATTATCATTATTTTCATTTATTTATTGTTATGCAAGAACATTATAACTCATAGTAATTAAGAAAAAGAGCTGGGGTTAGAAACTATACATTGGCGAGGATGACGGCTCCCCCAAGCTAGCTTCTTCTCCATGATCGGATTCTCCTCTTGGTCGGGTTGTTTCCTCTTTTGCATCTTATTATGATCACTAGGCTTTGCTTTTTATTCTACTTTTATTATTGCTACTTTGATAAACCAAATTTATATTTTATTTTATTATTATTATTTTTTAAATCTCTCTTTTATCATGGTTTTCATTAAATGCAAGACATAAATTTAAACATGCTTCTAACAATTAATTGATTTAATGCACGAAGAAGGAAAATATGCCAATGCAATAATTAAAGAGAGAGATAGAATACTTACTCCCATAGCTATCCTCGGAAGGAGGTTCTTCCTTAACTGATGTCTTCTTCTCATCTTGTCCTGGTGTAGATGCTATAGGTGATGGTTCCGTCTTAACCGCATCTCTGTCTTTCTTGTTTCTCCAGATTTTTGGTTCTCTCCTCCTCATGGACCGACTCTTATTTTCCTACATATTAGTTGCATGGTGCCGTGCACAAGAGAAAACAAATCTTTCTTTCTTCCCATTTATATAGAAATCCAAGTTACCACTAACAACAAATATACATGCATTTACAGTATTCAAGAAAGGTCGGCCAAGAATGTGGGATAAGTTGTCCCTATTATCCATGTCTAAAATCATGAAATCGGCAGGCACAAAGTTGTTTATTACTTTTACCAGAACATCACAAAGTACTCCTATGTAGCAGGTTGTTTGATCAGCTAATTGCACATATGCAGAAGTTGGTACTAGTTCAGTGTAAAATAGCTTTTCATAATGTTCTTTAAACATGATGTTAATGCTAGATACTAGATCACATATAGCATTATGGAACTTTTGAGATTAGATAGAACAACATATGACAGGGGTTCCAGGATCTCCCTTTTTAGTTGGAAAATTCCATCCATCTAATTCATAGCCATTATAACTAATAGTAACAAGATTAGCAGACTCCATGGTTGTTTCAGGCTTTCCTGGTATTCTATCTTTTTCAAAAGATGGAATTGCAGCTGCTAGTTGTGCTAATTGGGTTTCAAGCATCTTATTGAAACTAAGTTGATTCTTAATTACAGAAGAGAAATCATCCAATTTAGCATTTATGCTATCTAGCATCCTATCATTAGCATGGAGCTTCTTGTTTATGCTATCAGTCATTCTACCTTGACCATAGACAAGATCTTTAAGAGAAGGGTAGTTATTACTTTGGTTGTTTGGACGTTGCGAGGAATTGAAGGTGTTACCTTGAGAATTGGAGCACCGAGTCCATCCTTGATTTGAAGAACGAAAACAACCATCATTGTTGATGAAGTTGAGGTCTTCATGTGTCTCAGGACAATGGAGTCCAGAATGGCCAACTTCTCCACAGACTTCACACGTCATGTGAGTCTCCATGGCTTGCACAGTCTCAGGTGTACGCATCCTCTCGCAATTTTCTAGCCTCTTGGCCAGTAGGTCCACTTTAGCTGCAATCATGTCAGCTTCCTTTAAAGAATGCATACCTCGCTTGCGCGGTTGCAGACGTTCCTCGTTCCATCCTTGATTGGACACCATCTTCTCGATCAAAGCCTTCGCATCTGAAACTTTAAGAGAAAAGAATGCTCCACCGGCGGCAGCATCTAGATGGCTTCTATCAAGAGGGGTTAATCCATGGTAGAAGTTTTGGATCAAAAGCCAATCCTCCATACCATGGTGTGGACAGGTAGTGACATACTCTTGCATTCATTCCCAAGCCTCGGGAATTGATTCATCGGTTTGTTGTTGGAAACTAGAGATCTTATTGCGAAGAGCATTGGTCTTGCCTAGAGGAAAGAATTTCACTAGGAAAGAGTTGGAACACTTATCCCATGTGTCCACATCATTTCGGTTCGTATAGAACCATTGCTTAGCTTTTTTTAACAAGGAGAAAGGAAAGAGTCGCAAACAAATTGCGTCTGGGATTACTCCTTTTAATAGTAAAGGTGCTGCATATCTCCAAGAAGTGTTGGAGGTGTGCATTAGCATCCTCGTGAGCTTTGCCACAAAATGGGCTAGCTTGAACCATTGTGATTAATGCGGGCTTTAACTCGAACTGAGTGTTCGCCTCGATGACACCAGGGCCAGTTGCTATATTAGCAGCAGAAGGTGCAGAGAATTCATGGATGGTCCTTTCGGCCATATTCGTGATTCTAAAGATAACTATCTATACTTGACTCAAATCAAAGGAATTCAATAGTTGCCTTCCCCGGCAACGGCGCCAAAAATGCTTGTTGACAGATACTAACGCTATCAAAAGAATGTAGCCAAATCTATCCTCTAGCAGTGGTAACAATACTTCTCAACGCAATCACAGGGGGTTGTCAATCCTTATGCTGAAAGTATGTGGTTGTTGACACTTCTAACGTAGCTACTAGGAATAAAGTTATTTTTAGCAATGGCGCCAAAAATGCTATGGGTAGCTCTAAAGGATAGGTGATGGGATTCTGCAAGCGCACAGAACTATCATGTAGCACTTTACCAGGGGGTACCAGGTGTCGAATTTATATTTTTCCAAAGGAAGGCGGGGTTTGTGATTCCAAGGATATGATAGTCAAGGATCTAGATATGGATAAATGGGGTAATAACCTTAGTAAGGATAAATCAATGAAGTATAACTAAGGTGGAAACACACACTAGGTAGCTCTAGAGTTTTGGGGGAGAGCTCTATCTCATTAAAAGATCAAATGATCATTATACCAAAGAGACTGCTATACTTGGGACACACAAAGTCCTAAACTCGTCGGGGTTCGACTGATTAGGCACCATACGTCCCGAAGTCCAACACTTATACCGGATACTAGGCCGAACGTGGTGAAATACAGAGTATCCTAGGGCTGTCACCACCTAGAACCTACCACTACTATCCGTGGGCCTAGCGGCACTCAAGGGTAAGCTATAGCCTAAGCACCACGCTTAATCTATAAAACTTACTACTCTAACTCAAGCTCAAGAATTAGAGAACTCTAACCAAGCAATGAGCAAGTATAGAGCTACTTAAAGTAAAACAATAAGTAAATGAAGAAGGGGATCTTTATTACCGATAAGAGTGAAGAACACCGCGGAGGAGGTCGCCGACAAGCCCGGCTCCACCACAGACTTCTTCCTTCTCCCGACTTCTCTCCAACACTCTACTCTTCTCTAACTAGCACTATTCCTAAGAGCAGAGCTTCGCTAGAGAGAGAGAGGAGCTACTGAGCTGAATCTCAAGTGGATTCTCTAGTGTATCTCTAGTGTGTTTCTTGTGTGTTTCATCTTACAAGTGAGGATCCTAGTCCTATTTATAGTGTAGGAGTGCACCAGGGGTACTTGTAGAGCTCCAGAAGGTCGGTCGCACGAAGGAGCAGTGCGGGCGCCCTCCTAGGGGGGCGTGCGTCCCTTTGGATGCACCGCCTTGCATCCTACGACTTTCCTTCCTCCCCATAGGCGGTTGTAAAGTCGGTTGGTGCCTTGGAAAGGCGGTTTGCAACCCCTGGGGGGATGACATGTGGGTCCTTCAATCCATGGCACATCACTTGATCACCGTTGGATGAGAACCGACTTTATTTGATGGTGTAGATGACTCCTGGACACCTTCCCTCGGATTGTGGATGTGTCACTCAACTTGGACAGGGCGGCCGCCCTGTTGATAGGGCCACTGGATCCTCGTGCCTTGTATCTGAGCCGTTGATGTTGTTTCCACGTGCCACAGACCATTTGGGAGGTTGGCACACGGATCAGTGAGGTATCAAGTGCCATTTGGCACTTTGGACAGGGCGGGCGCCCTACTTGGCAGGGTGGGCGCCCCCCTCTGGCTCCCACATGGCAGCTGAGGTGCTGAGGTGTCTTGCCTTGCTTTGTTTTTCCTTGATTTCACCATTTTTCCTGCATACCCAATATTTCTCCAATGACATGTGGAACTAGGTAAGTTTCAAGGTGAGTTCTTTGCATTTCATGTGATTTTATCTTGATTATGGGTGAAATGTTGACTGTAAAATAGGGTGTTAGCGACCGTCAACACCCACCCTGGTGGGATTCGGGCCCCAGTCGCTTCGGGTGTGTTCCAGAGGCTTCTAGTGTTCCGATGATGATGTTTCCTTGGCGGTTAAGTTTCGTGGTAATTAAGCACTTTAATCCTTCTTTTAAGCATTTCTGGAATAATTCCTGGAAAATACACAATTCACCAAAACTCGTGAAATTTGTCAATAATAACCCCTATGCGTCTATTATTGTTCTTCCCTAGGCATTAGTTGACGGTATAAAATTAGTACTTAACAACCGTCAACAACACCCCCAAGCTAAGTCTTTGCTAGTCCCTTAGCAATGTTGACTTGAAATGATTTATTCAGGGTTCCATAAAAATATATAACTCCCATCAAATACTTAAATATTTAAACAAAAATTTTTCTCTGGATTGAAATTCATTAATCCATCTTTCAAACTTATTCATACTCTTTTCAATCGTCGGGAGATCTTGGGTAATTGAGAGACAGAATAATCAAGCAAGCATTATGTCTTTCATCCTTTGTTTCAACCATTGCTCCAGGGTTTTTTTTGAATAAGTATATAATTTTTATTTAGGAAATAATGAGAGCCAACTAATAAGATTGCAGAGGACTACTAAGCTGTACATCATGATTGAATGTGTGAATGTGATCAAATTTCATTTTTAAACTCTTATGCATTATCCTCTCTTTTCTGTCTTTCTGAAGAGTGTGGGCTATCTCCCAAGCGGATACTTTTTATACCCATTTTTTTCTCTCAGACGGGTGTCTTTGCACCCATTGTTTTACTCTCTTCTTCTTTTTTGGCACATACCCTTTTGATATGGCGTCTTTTAGGCACATACTTCTTTAGTATGGCATCTTTTAATTTTATAACCCACACTCTCTGTTGGACTTCTAAGAGAGAGACTTGTGCATAGAGCGAAAACTTTTTGTGCATGTGAATTCAATCATGAATGCATAACAGAATAGTCTACTTAAATCATATTAGTAGAACAAATTATTATTATATTTGTTTTGATTTTTTTGGAAATGTCTGGAGCTTAGGTGTCACTCAGAATGAAATAAATAGTAACTCGAACCTTTTTATGTCATATCCATCAATTACTTAGAAAAGCTTATGCTACCTACTGATATCAAGTTTTAGAATAAACTTTCATGGTACATAAACTTCATGCAATTCGTAGGAGAATTTAAATTTAAACACTAAGCAATAGGAAATTACATTTAAACAATTTAAATATCTTTTTGATTTTTCTCTAGCTTCAAGTTCTAATTATTCTAATGACAAATTGAATGCGGAATTTAAAGCAAACTTAATTATACAATCTATTATTTTTTGGATTTTCATTTTTACACAAGCAGGAATTTAATGCAATAACTAAAGAAAATGGTAAATAAATTTTTATATGGTTTTCTTGTTTTGTTGTTTTTTAACAATATTAAAATTGCCAGAATTGAAGACTGAATTAAATACTAAAATAAAGAACATATATAAAGGTGAGAGGTACTGACCTAGCGGGGATCTCCCCGAAGCTGGATGTTGCTGTGCTCAGTAATGTGGTGGAGATGGCGGCGGGTATCCCATCTGATGAATCAAATACTCCAATCCGCTCTGCATCTGCTGCTGTCCTTGATAGATCTAATCAAGTCGTTGGTCCGTGCTGTGCTGCCACTGTTCATGCTGGTATAGTGTGTCACTTATCCCGTTCTGTCCCTGTTCAATGTAGTGAGAGGCATAGATAAAGGTGGGAGATCATTAGTGGTAGTCGAAAAAGTGCTGCTCAGGTGGCCGATAATAGCCATCTTCTGGTGGTGCGTGGAACGGATACGGTCCACCGGTGGTGAAGTCCGTGTTCCCGCGTGCGAAAAAAGATGTTCGTCCTTTATAAAAATCATTTGCTCCCCAATCTGCTGCTGCTGACGAAGATTCTCCTTGCTGAAATGTGGGTTGTTCCTCCCATCCTGCATGTGCAGTCCACTACTGGCGTGGCTCCTGCGTCAATCTCTGTTCACCAAAATTAGCATAGTGGAAATAAGCTGGCCCAGATGGTGCTGGGTCAGCTCCAGTGAAATTAGTTCTCGGTGCCCTACTGATGCGTGCGGACGGATACCTGCCAATATTAGCTCCACTAGCTGGAAAAACAAAATTCTGAACAGAATAAATTCCTAACTCCCTGTCTGGAAGTTCGTACTCATTGTCAAAATTTTTATAAATCATAACTATTTTATTATTCTTTCGTTTGAGCATGTGAGCACGTAAGAAAAATCATAACCAATAATTCTGCAGGCATCAGAAATGTAAACAAGTGTAGCATTTGATAATAAACCTAGCTCTGCAGCTAAACGTGTAATCCAGGAAGTAAAAGAAATACTACACTTTTTCATGGAAGGGACAGTTCTCCAATAATTCAACATCATTTTTACAGGTGACGCCTTCCTCTTTTTAATCATGATATATAACAAATGCAGCTCATCTTGTTTAATAGTATTTAACTCCTCTCTAGGAAAGAATGTAAAAGCTAGACACTTAAGCATAAACCTCAGTGTGGGGTGATGGACTTCTTCAGTAGTATATTTTTGTTTTCTTTCAGGTTTCTTTGCAGTGATGCTCTCCCAAAAATCATCTTTATCAAAGTCTTGGAGGGTTTCAGTTATATTGACCACACACTAATTATTGAATCCTAGTGCTAAACTAAGAGTTTTCCATGAGAGGGTGAAAGGTTTATTAAACATTCTAAAATTAACCTCATCATCATCAAAGTGTAGGGTGCTAATAAATTCTATAGTGAGTAACTTGCTATCATGCTCATTAATTTGCCTTGCACCTTCCCATCCAATATTTCTAAAAATAAGCTCAAACTCGGAATCCATTCCGGTTTCATGGAGCAAAGTGGCATCAAAATTTGGAGTATGCATAAATTCTTTGTTTTTAACCACATTTAATATCTCCCTCTGCGGTCTAGTTGGTAATGAAATTTGAGTGATGATTGTGAGCTCATACCTCTCTTCCTGTTGGGAAGAGGATGAAGGGTTGTCATATGTGAAGGGTGACGGAGGATCGATATTCGTGTCGGAGCCGACGAACGATGGCACTTGTGATGATGATTGACTTCGTGTTGTGCGGCATGAGAAGGCTCTTCCAAGGGATCGAATGGCACCTTTCATTCTATTGCTCATCTTGCCTGTAGAATGAAGAACACGAAGAACACGGCAAGAACAAACAAGAACACAAGAACAAAACAAGAACAAGCAAGAACAAGCGGAGAGGAGAAATTGAAGTGACAATCTCTCTACTAGGTGTTTTTGCTAATCTTTTTCTCTACCCCTTTCCTTGCTTAAACTTGAATCAAATGAAGGATTTGTGAAAGTTCAAAGTTTCGAGCAACAAAGCAGAGTAGCTATGTGCTCTCTGGTGTGTGAGTGAGTGAATGAGTGAGTGAGAGAAGTGGGAGGCAGAGAAGAGGAGGAGGGGCACCGGTCGGTGTGGGCATGGGGCCGGCAGGCCCCATCTGGTGCTCTCTGGCTCTCTACTTTGAAAACACATCGTGGTTGGTGTGAGCGTAGAATAGTTGAGTTTGCCGAAGACGGTCTTGGGCATGACGCCGACACTTGCTCCAAGATCACATAAAGCATTCTTGAACATCTGGTCTCCTATTGAACAATCAATAGTGGGACACCCTAGATCCTTCTTCTTAGTAGAAGAACTCAGAATTGCCTCACTACACTCCTCCGTTAGCTTGACAACTTCAGTAGAAGGTAGTTGTCCTTTGTTGTTGAGGATGGTTCGAAGATACTTCGCGTATGTAGGTACCTGCATGGCATCTAACAACGGAATATTGACATATAACTTCTGAATTACCTCTACAAACTTACCAAATAGATCATCCGTTTTAGCTCTTCTTCTTCTGCGTGGAAACGGTAGGATGGTTGGGTCATGAAAATCTTTCTTGATCTTGTAGTTCAACTGGTGGTGAAGGTGGTATAACTTCTTCTTCTCTGTTGTCCTTTTCAATATCTTCTTCTACCTGCACTAAATGTGATAGTCTACGTGCCCCTTTTTGGGTAAGATGGATCACGTGTAGACTTACCTCCTCTAGTAGATATTTCTTTTATTTGTTCATGGTTAATAGTAAACAAAGTAGAAGGTAATTGTGCAATTTGTAATTCTATCTTTTTATTAAATAATATTTGATCTTCAACAGCAGAAGAGAAATTATCCAACTTAGAATTAATTCCTTCTAAAACTTTATCATTAAAAGCAAGCTTCTTATAAATACTTTCATCAATCCTAGCTTGTTCTAATATTAATTCTCTCAAGGGTGGTTGTCTCTGATTTGAAAAATTATAATTGCCCTGCTACTTACCTTGGTTGGTTGACCGAGGTTGATTCTATCCTTGCTTTGGAGAAGTAGACTTGATGACTGTACTAATATTTTCTGGGGGATTTGAAAACTCAATTCCTAAAGATCCTTCATATTGATTCTGGGAATTGAGTGCATCTTGAATAGCTCTACGATCTCTTTTATAATTGGCTCTTTGCTCTAACCAGTTCAACAGTACATCCATCTTGGTTGACAGTGCACACACTTCCTCTGAAACTTCTTCACTCTTATGGCATGTCTGAGTGTTGTTTGTCCAATTCTGATTTTCTGCTATCTTTGCCATAATATCTTCAGCTCTTTTAGGGGTGAGTGACATAAATGATCCTTCAGCAGTGGCATCTAGTTTCTCGCGTGACCTTTGAGTTAGTCCGTGATAAAATATTTGCATGAGCAACCACTTTTCCATTCCATGATGGGGACAATCTGATATGTAATCTTAAAAACGTTCCCAGGCTTTTAGAATAGATTCACCTTTCTGTTGACAAAATTCTAAAATCTTTCCTCGTAGAGCATTGGTTTTGCCTACTGGAAAAAACTTTTCTAGGAAAGCTTTTGAACATTCTACCCATGTCTTGACTTGATCTTTATTCTGATAAAACCACTGCTTCGCCTTTCCCTCCAATGAGAACGGAAACAAACAAAGTAGCACGGCGTCTTGAGGAATGCCTTTGATGTTGATGGTGTTGCCAATCTTCAGGAAATTCTGCAGATGGACACTTGCATCTTCATCTTTCTTTCCACTAAATGTGATAGCTTGCACCATTTTGATGAGGCTTGGCTTGATCTCATAATCATGATCTCCAATGTTAAAAGTTGGCCCAACGCGAATATTCTCAGTGCTTGGGGCAGAGAATTCACGTATAGTCTTCTCAGCCATGGCTTCACAAAATAATGTAAGACCCTTCTTCCTATGGTTGTTCCTGATTGATAAGAGTTAAAGTACACAACCAATCCTGCACTTACCCTATATAAGATATTTAAACATAAACAAAACACGGCCAAGTCTGCTAAAACAAAAGGTTATGGTTATCTATAAGTATTTATGTCCATAGTAATTTTTATGTTTTTCTATAATATTATCTATGAAGAACTCTCCTATATGAAATTCTAGAATAAATATCCTGGCAAATCAAATCAATGAACTCAATAAATTATCCTAATGAATACAATTGCCAGCCCCGACAACGGCGCCAGAAATGCTTGTTGGTATTTTTAACATCACTTCACGTTAAGTTGTCATCCCTAACATGATGCCAAAAACCATTGGTAAAATAATCTTCACTTGCCTCCTAAAATAATACTATAGAATATATCCGCAAGCGCATAGATAATTCTCCCATTATAGCACTTCACCGGTAAGTATTCCGAGTATCGTTGATTTGTTTTATGACAAAAGGATAAAGGGGCATCCTACTCATTAGGATAATCTACTATAATGATTGGAAAGATAAATGTGCAGACCTATGATAACCCATAACTCTAGTGCTTTAGCGATAAATAAGTCAATGATAAATGGTAAATGATAACTGAGTAAATGAGGTAAATGGTATTCCAGAGATAGAATATAGAGACTCACTAATGTAGTAAGACAATCTCGAGATTCGGCTAAAGCAAAGGAAACCTATATAATTACTAAATACAAAGTCTACAGCCTACGCCATATTACACATTTTCATTTATAGCATAATCAACTCAGAAAACATCATAAGGAGCATCATCTAATGAGGATATTAAGACACAAGGGTCACATCCTTCGCGACCGCGCTCTGCTCGTCCTACGTACGGGGGTGGACTACAGAGGAACCAACGCAGCTGTCACCTACGCGGACTACCACACGACCCGGCACGTCAAGGTCCCTCCGTAGGTATGTAATATATCTAGACACCACGTTTACATAATACACACCACCTAACTCACTCGAGTACTGAATTAGGCGCTTTACGATCAAACGACAATAATCATCACCAATCACAACTATATCGAATATGCAACTAGAATAAACTAAGAACTAAAGAAGTAGCAATATATTAAAATAGAGCAAAGTCATAATGAGATACAAGATAAGATTACCGATCTCCAGACGAAGGGATCTAGAATCCCGAGCGTAGCGCCCAACTCTACTTGAACCTTGCTAGATGCCTAAACTATGAACTTGAAGAACTAGAGCCCTATTTCTAATATCTGGAAACCCTAACATCTGTCTACTCTTGATAAATGAAGCAGGAGGAATGAATTGGTGTTCTGGGAGGGGGGTCTGCCCCTTTATTTATAGCCCGGTGGAATGAACATGCGCCGTGGGATCAAACCGACTTAACCAAAGGGCCGAGATGACTCCAAAGAGGCAGCGGAAGAAGACTACAAAAGGCGGGGCCGAAACCCTAAGGGGGCACCGGCCGGCCCCACCCTGGTGGGGTTCGGGCCCCGGTCGCTTCGGGTGTGTTCTTGAGGCTTCTAGTGTTCCGATAATGATGTTTCCTTGGCGGTTAAGTTTCGTGGTAATTAAGCACTTTAATCCTTCTTTTAAGCCTTTCTAGAATAATCCCTGGAAAATACACAATTCACTAAAACTCGTGGAATTTGTCAGTAATAACCCCTATGCCTCTATTATTGTTCTTCCCTTGGCATTAGTTGATGGTATAAAATTGGTACTTAACGACTGTCAACAGTGATTCTTCCTCTTCCGATGATGATGATGATAGCGATAATGATCACAAGCTCACCAGAAGAAGGCCATTGCTAGTCTTGCTATCTCAAGCAAGCCATCACTATTTGACTCTTCACCGACTTGTCTCATGGCTAAGCCATCTAAGGTACAATCCGAAACCGATGAGAGCGGTAGTGAGAGTGAGGAGGAGGACTTCTCCAAGGAGGAGCTCCTTGACATGTTGCGTGACACACACTCTTATCTTAAGAAGAAAGTGAAAGAGTGCAAAGCGTTGAACAAGGAGAAGAAACTTCTTGAACAATCTTTTGATGAGCTTAATGCTTCTCATGAGTGTCTAAAGGAAGATCATGAGAGCCTAAAAGAAGCTCACTCCAAGCTTGAGAAGGCTCACTCTTCACTTTCAGAGTTGGTTAAGATAGAGGATGTGCCCACAACATGTGATGTAGGTGTTACTTGTGATATTCTTGATACACCTATTGTTGTTGCCTCCACTAACACTTCTTGTAGAACATCCACCTCTACCTCATCTAAGGATGTTGGTGTCACTTGTAATGCCATAATCTTGGTTGAGAACAAGAACCTTAAGAAGGAGGTGCATGAGCTCACTCTAGCCTTAGACAATGCCTATGGTGGAGATGCCCGCTTGCTTAAGTGCTTGGGTAGTCAAAGGTTCTCCATTAACAAGGAGGGTCTTGACTATACCCCCAAGAAGGGCAAAACCGCCTTTGTCCCTCACAAGACTACTTTTATGAAGGGCAATGGTGTGGTTTGCTATAGTTTCAAGCAAGTGAGGCACAAGGAGCAATATTGCAAAAAGAGGATGATGAAGCAAAACAAGCCTAATGTGTCATCCATTAGACTTGATTCTTGCTATGTGCTTACAAAAGGTGCAAAGGGAGTGAGAGTCAAGTATATTGGTGCACCTAAGGGGAGCCCAAAGAAGAAAGCTATTTGGGTGGCCAAGAGCTTGGTCACTAACCTCCAAGGACCCAAACAAACTTGGGTACCAAAATCTAATTGATTTCTTTGTAGGTGAACTACAAGTCCGGAGAGAGGCATTGGGTGCTTGATAGTGGGTGCACTCAACACATGACTGGTGAATCAAATATGTTCAATTCAATCAAGCCAAATGAAGATAGGAATCTTGATAGTATCACATTTGGTGTCAACAAGAAGGGCATGGTTGTTGGTCTTAAAAAGATTGCAATTTCAAATGATATGTCTATCTCCAATGTATTTATAGTAGAGAGCTTGAGCTTCAACTTGTTGTCCGTGGCTCAATTGTGTGACTTGGGATTCAAATGCATCTTTGGTGTTGATGATGTGGAAATTGTTAGTGTAGAAGGAAGCAACTTGATATTCAAGGGTTTTCGGTATGTCAATCTCTATTTGGTGGACTTTAATGCTAGTGAGGCTCAATTGTCAACATGCTTATTCACCAAATCAAGTATGGGTTGGTTATGGCAAAGAAGGCTTGGTCATGTTGGAATGAAGCAACTCAATAGATTGGTCAAGCATGACATGGTGAGAGGATTGAAGAATGTGCAATTTGAGAAAAATAAGTTGTGTAGTGCTTGTCAAATGGGAAAGCAAGTTGGAAACACACATCCTAACAAGAGCATGATGAGTACATCTAGAGCATTTAAGTTATTTTATATGGATCTATTTGGCCCAACCACTTATGCTAGTGTTGGTGGAAACAAATATGGCTTTGTGATAGTGGATGATTACACAAGATACACATGGGTCTTCTTTCTTATTGACAAGAGTGAAGTGCTTGGCATATTCAAGACATTTATCAAGAGAAGCCAAAATGAATTTGAAGTGATAATCGAGAGTGTGAGAAGTGACAACGGAAGTGAGTTCAGAAATGCAAGAGTTGATGAGCTTTGTGATGAGTTTGGAATCAAACATCAATTCTCGGCAAAGTACACTCCTCAATCTAATGACCTTGTTGAGAGGAAGAATAGATCACACATTGATGTGGCTAGGTCTATGCTTAGTGAATACAATTTGAGTTTGGACTTTTGGGCCGAAGCAATCAACACGGCTAATTATTGTAGCAACCGGCATTATTGCCACTATGTTGACGGTCGTTAAGTACCAATTTCATACCGTCAACTAATGCCTAGGGAAGAACAATAATAGAAGCATAGGGGTTATTACTGACAAATTTCATGAGTTTTGGTGAATTGTGTATTTTCCAGGGATTATTCTAGAAAGGCTTAAAAGAAGGATTAAAGTGCTTAATTACCACGAAACTTAACCGCCAAGGAAACATCATCATCGGAACACTAGAAGCCTCAGGAACACACCCGAAGCGACCGGGGCCCGAACCCCACCAGGGTGGGGCCGGCCGGTGCCCCCCTTAGGGTTTCGGCCCCGCCTTCTGGAGCCTTCTTCCGCTGCCTCTTTGGAGTCATCTCGGCCCTTTGTTTAAGTCGGTTTGATCCCACGGCGCACGTTCGTTCCACCGGGCTATAAATAAAGGGGCAGACCCCCTCCCAGAACACCAATTCATTCCTCCTGCTTCATTTGTCAAGAGTAGACAGAAGTTAGGTTTTCTAGAGATTAGAAATAGGGCTCTAGTTCTTCAAGTTCATAGTTTAGGCATCTAGTAAGGTTCAAGTAGAGTTGGGCGCTACGCTAGGGATTCCAGATCTGTTCGTCTGGAGATCGGTAATCTTATCTTGTATCTCATTATGACTTTGCTCTATTTTAATATAGTGCTACTTATTCAGTTCTTAGTTTATTCTAGTTGCATATTCATATAGTTGTGATTGGTGATGATTATTTTCATTTGATCTAAAGCGCCTAATTCAGTACTCGAGTAAGTTAGGTCGTGTGTATTATGTAGACGTGGTGTCTAGATATATTACATACCTACGGAGGCACCCTGACGTGCCAGGTCGTGTGGTAGTCCCCGTAGGTGACAGTTGCGTTGGTTCCTCTGTAGTCCACCCCCCGTACGTAGGACGAGCAGAGCGCGGTCGCGAAGGAGGTGACCCTTGTGTCTTAATATCCTCATTAGATGATGCTCCATATGATGTTTTCTGAGTTGATTATGCTATAAATGAAAATATGTAATATGGCATAGGCTGTAGACTTTGTATTTAGTAATTACATAGGTTTCCTTTACTTTAGCCGAATCTCGAGATTGTCTTACTACATTAGTGAGTCTCTATATTCTATCTCTGGAATACCAATTACCTCATTTACTCAGTTATCATTTACCATTTATCATTGACTTATTTATCGCTAAAGCACTAGAGTTATGGGTTATCATAGGTCTGCACATTTATCTTTCCAATCATTATAGTAGATTATCCTAATGAGTAGAATGCACCTTTATCCTTTCGGCATAAAACAAATCAACGATACTCGGAATACTTACCGGGTGAAGTGCTACAATGGGAGAATTATCTGTGCGCTTGCGGATATATTCTATAGTATTATTTTAGGAGGCAAGTGAAGATTGTTTTACCAAAGGTTTTTGGCTTCATGTCAGGGATGACAACTTAACGTGAGGTGTTGTTATAAATACCAACACACCAGCTATTGAAGAAAACACCATATGAGCTATTGAATGGAAGAAACCCCAACATTGCATACTGTTGGTATTTTTAACGTGATCACTATTTAACAACATTAAAAACACATGGTACTAAATTAACTTGTCATTAGAAACTAGCCACTTATCTCTCACCAACATCCCTAAGCATTGAACTAGGTTGTCATCCCTAATTATACTAGCTAGGAATAAAGCATTAAATGAATCAATTATTTCGTGTGACTAGTCAGAAATAAATATAAGAATATGAATTAAAGAATAACTCTGCAAGCGGACAGATAATTATACCATTGTAGCATTTTACCTAGAGTATTACCAGGTTGTCGATTTATATTTGTACCACTGGGAAGGTCTAGTAGGACTTATATCTACAACTTATACTGCTGATGTAAAAGATAAACCATAACTATAATCCTACTCATAGCAGGGATAAGTCACATGATAAAGATATATAGGATAAATATGATCAGTCATCATCATAAATAGGTAAATATAAGAGCTCATCTAGTCATAACAATAGCTAGCCAATGGATAGATAAAGGAATTAATATCTAAAGTAATTCTATAACTACGTCAATGAATACCATTATTAGTGCAATTACATCTAGCCATCATTGTTTAGCTCTACATACATCATGATTAAATGTAGAGGAGCATCATCTAATGAGGATATTAAGACACAAGGTTCACCTCCTTCGCGACCGCGCTCTGCTAGACCTACATACGGGGGGTGGACTACAGTGGAATCAACGTAGCTGTCATCTACGCGAACTACCACAAGACCCGACACATCAGGTGCACTCGCAGATAAGCAAGGTATCTAAACACCACGTCTACATACTGCCAATCATTCATCCACGATATCTCTGGACGAACGCTATACGAGCAATTACATAAATTCAATAGGATCAAACTAACTATGCTAGACATATAATCAAAGTGAACAATGACTATTGCAATTAAGAACATATATAAGATTAAGAACAATGTTTTCCAAATCATAATGTTGAATACAATATGAGAAAAGAATTAGAACTATACCAAACTCCGCGCTCCAGACAGACCCTAGGGGCGCTAGATCCCGCTGAAGAATTAGAACTCCTCTACTTCTAATCTAACTAGGCTAAAGCTATGAACTAGAGAGGCTCTGATGAACTAGAGAGGCTTTGGATGGCTTGATCTTCAAATGACTTGATGCCTCCAGGGAGGGGGTCTGCCCCTTTATTTATAGCCCGGTGGGATGAACGTGTGCCGTAGGCTCAAACTGACTTAACCAAGGGCCAAGATGACTCCTCATAGGCAGTGGAGGAAGACTCCGGAAGGCGGGGGCCAAACCCTAGAGGGGGCTTCGCCCGGCCCTCCTTGGGGCCGGCCGGCCCCACCTGGTAGGGTCCGGAGCCTCGGTTGCTCGGGTGTCTTCTAGGTGCTTCTAGGGTTCTGATGACGATGTTTGCCTTCGCGGTTAAGTTTCGTGTCTTTTACGCACTTTAATCCCTCTTTTATGCTTTTCTAGAATAATCCTTGGAAAATACAGAATATGCAAAACTCGTGGAAATTGTCAGTTGTGTCTAAAGTTCTAATAAAAGTTGACGTTATCCACCGTCAACAACTCCCCCAAGCTTACCTTTTGCCAGTCCCTTGGCAAACAACATAAGCCTAATTACTAATATATTTGGATCAGGAGTTGCTAAGCTTACCTTTTGCTAGTCCCTTGGTAAACAACCTAATCCTAATTACTAATATATTTGGATCAGGAGTTGCTACAATGCTTTCATGCCTTACAAGTACACATGCTTTCAAACAGAAATTCTC
The DNA here is from genome assembly GCA_038502445.1 of Eremochloa ophiuroides. Lineage (NCBI taxonomy): Eukaryota > Viridiplantae > Streptophyta > Magnoliopsida > Poales > Poaceae > Eremochloa > Eremochloa ophiuroides. The sequence goes on along the minus strand of JAHLJS010000001.1, from coordinate 31,870,909 downwards.
CTCCGGATTAGACAAAACTGCTCTAACTCTTGAACTAACCCATTTTACATTTAACTATGGAGCTTTACAGCTTTTGCATTAGTCTTGAGCAATCGAAAGACAGAACAATCAAGTCAAGCACTATGTCTCAAATTCTTCACAGTACTATTATTCCGGAGTTTTGCAAATTTTTAAAATAAAACTCAGAGCTTAATTGTATGACACCCTCAAGTCCCTCAGTATCTGTAGTATTAATGGATCTCACCGAGGCATTAATGATGTTACGCCTTCCTACAACTAAGGAGTGTAGTGGAGCTTACAGGAGTGGCAATAACAAGGATGAGCATACTTGCAGTTCATATATTGTAAAGTCAGACAATGGATCCACAGAGAGTTAAGGCATACAATCAAACCAAGATGTGCATGTGTATGGAATATGGTGGATAGGTGTATATGTGGTATTTAGTGGCTAATCCTAATTCTACTTTTGCTCCTTGAAAATAACTCCCTCCTTTAAAACTTAGAACTTTTCGCGGGAAAACATGGGCTATCTTTATTATTTATTCTTTTCTTTTTCTTTTTTTCACAGGGAGGCGGGCATCTAAGTACCCATTGTTTTAATTGCTGGGACACTTGTCCATCTTTTACTCCACTTTTCTTTTTCAATACTTTTGCATAGCCACATGCATCCTTTGAATATAAATAATTGGAGAGATAATGATAAGAACTTAGAGCAATTAAACAGGGGCTGTCCTATGGGGTATATATTTTTGGGTATTTACTCCCAGTGTAGGAGAAAACATTTTTAAGGTGGATCTGGATGAAAGTGAAAGATGATTGCGCTTACTTCCAGAGTAGGAGTAATGCAAATGTGGGTGGAGTGTGTAAGTGATCTTGGTTTTAAAAGCATGACATGACTCTCATAAGGTATACAACAAAGGTTTGACTGAACTCAATGCAGAGCAAGCAACATAAATATGCAAAGGTTTTCCTAACTCTAAATGTATTACATATGGCTTTGGTAGAATTCAAACTTTGTCACACAAGAGCTCATTATGTAAGATTTTAAATTTTCAAAATAAATCTCCAGAATTTAGTAATGCTAGGAATAATAGTAATGCTAGGAATAAGATAAATAGCAGCTCAACCTTCATGAATCATATCAATCAATTATCTAGACTTAGCTCAAGCTTATGCCTCCACAAGTTTCAGGTTCAGAGGAAATTCTTAAGTCAAAAGAGTAGTATCTAAAACTTGGGAGAATTTTGAGATTGAAAGCTAGACACTTGAAAGGAATTACGGCAGAGCAACTATTCATCATCTCCAAGACAAAATTTTAATGTTCATCAGTTTTAATTAACTCTTGCCTATATTGACTCTAACATACTCTAATATATAGATAAATATTTATTTGGTTTTAATTATTATTCATCTTTTTACTTTTTTATTTTTTTAAACTATTGGACTCACAAAAGACTCTATGACTTGTGGACCTTCATGTGCCCACATGTTTTTGGTATTTTCAGATTTTCTTATGGTACTATGGTGAACCTTCATGTGTTCACATATTTTTGGTATTTTATGACTTTATAAAACAGACTCGATAATCGCATAGGTATAGTTACCTGATAAGTAGGGGATGCTCCTCCCCAAGCTAGATGTTTGCAATACTTGGTGTTGATGATCTTCAGGGTGAGCATGCCAGCAGTAGTCCTAGTGGGCTCCACTGATGGACTCACTCATTAGTCATGATGTCGTTCGTGCATAATTATGCTCCAAAAAGAAAACCAAAACTCGAGGCTCGAATTTAAGGGGTTAGCGGTCAGCCACATGAGTAATTGATTATTCTAATGAGCTAATATTAATTGGCAGATTCTAGCAGGATTCTTCTTTTTAGATTTTCTATTTTGTGATGTAGTAAAATAAATGTAGATTCTATTTTATTTTTATTTTGATGCCACCACGACAAATATTCCTACGGGGTTACCATAAGTCTACTTACATGGGGCTTTAATATTTTTTATGGAATAATAATTTTTTTTAATGCACTGATAAAGCGGTAAAGAATTTTATTTTGTTTTAATAAGCAGAAAAATAAATATGCATGCTATATTTATATTTATTTTTAGGCCACCACGATGAGTACTCCTACAGGTTTTATACCGCAAGGGTTTCACATGGGGCCTCAAGTTTTTAAGATGCATGAATACAGCTTAATGCATGCATATTCGCTCTTATCATTTTCTATGCAAAGCTAATGCAGAAGGGCAAACCTACTTTAGAGAAAATAATTCATGCAATGCAGAAAAGCAAAAATGGATAACTACCGATGTTTACTCATGGCGAGGGTTCAATGTTTTGAGTCTTCTGAACTAGACTCCTCCTTACAGTGATTCATTAGTCAAGTACTTTGGTTTGCTCTTGAGGTGGTGCCTCCACTAGTGGCTCCCAATGGTGGTGCCACCTTCTTCCTTTCTTTTGTCGGCATCTCGAAGCCAATCTTATGTGCATCATTATTACTGGTTGACAACTTCCACTTATAGAATTTGAGGGATTGTCTCCCCACACTTTTATCGAAGTGTGTTCTGCCCATAAAGACAAGGTAGAGATCAAGTGCATGGGCTTTGCTGGTGGGAAAACACCAACAGAACTAGAAATTTATTCATTCTCTAACCTTGGGCACAATAAGATTGATGTTATTCATATTGTTTATTTATAACATGGGTGAGAATACAGAAGTATAAATATGGCATTTAAACTTGTGAGATAAAGAGTGAAGAGTAAAGTTACTTAACCGTTGGAAAGACTGTTCATCTTTAAAATTTTCATGATGACTATTATTTTCCAAGAATAATAGACGAAGTATTTCTAGCTTACTTGGTTAAGACTGAGATTAAGAGAATAGCGCTATGAACAAACTTAGAGAACAAATCATGTTGAGTTAATCAGGTTGATCAATTTAAGTAGTAACTCTAACATGGTTGTATTTTTCATTTATTGCATACCAAGATCGCGAGGTAATTAATAACCACTTACCTTAAGATGTTACCTTCATCATTGGAGCATGATAAAGGGTAGATGATATTCAATGGTCCTTTCCTTCATTGCATCTTGAGTTGTTCATTAGCATCTTTTCTTTTACTATGTTCTCACTCTTCATACCTCCTGCTTCTCTCATTATATATATTTTTTTCTCTACAAGGGGTTAGTAGACAACACATACCCGAAGGAATATTCAATTTAAAGTACGAATAGTGTTTGCCAAGGTTAATTTATAGCTTTAGTTTTAAATGATTCATCATTACTTCATTCAATTTTTTTCAACAAGGTTAAGGTAAAGATGTTATTTGAAAAGTACCTTCAACCTCAACTTGATTCTACGAAGAGTTTCCTAATAGGATTTAAACATTTTTATATGGGAGAGGTGAGTCTACATATACAACCAAGTTCTTAGACAATTATGCTTTGATCTCATAGTTACGTTCAAGTAATATTCTGAAGCATACTTATAATAGAACAAGGAAGTTTACAAGACTAAAGATATTTATTCAAATAGAACCAAGAATGTGTATGGTGAACCAAAAAGAGCATTTTTTTTAATTTGTTTTAGCAAGTTATGTTTGAGCATGGCATAGGGTAGGAGTGACCAAGACAAATTAGCAACATGATATAAGATGTTGATTGTAGTTAAATATTGCATGAGGCTTGGACAAACGTACCTTATGTCTTCATCCTTCTAAGTAAGTGGTGACAAACTTACTTGGAAGAGGAGGCTTATCTGGTTCATCTGTTAGTGAAAGCTTGTGGTCTGTTGAGCAAAGCCCTCCTTCTATTATCTTTGCCTTTTCACCATCTGATGAAAGTACAGATAATCACATGCTCTTCACTCATCAACCTTTTCTTGATTTTGATTGAATTACGGTTGATGAGCTTGGGTCCACTGGAGATGCAAACTCAAGCTCCTCCCTGCTTGTCTTTGTCTTCTATTGGCATGGCAACGAGTTATTCTTATTTTAGTGACATGCCAGCCATCTTGATGGTCAGGGCGGGGAACTTCTTTGATGTTCAAGTAAAACTTCACCTCCAATAGATTAAGAATGTTCTTTTCTGCAAAATGTTAATGGACACATACCCGAGGGAATACAACAAAATTGAAATACAGGTTTTGTTGTCCATACTATTTTGCGATTTTCCTCTATGCTAACAAGATGATATATGGTTTTAAGATTGTTTAGCATAGATTGTGTTTTTTGTGTTTTACATTGTTGTTGCTACATTCTAGCATGGCTCAAAACAGAGATAACTTGCAGCGAAAGATAAATGAATAAACATTAATGCTCACAGTTCTTCCTCTTATAAAGAATGAGCTGGGTCTTCTTGTGCAAAGTCATTACTGCCTTGATTCATCTTCGGTGTGAACTCATCTCTTGACTTCCCCAGATTTAATTCAAAATTTTCTTGCAGGGGTTAGTCCGACAAAATATCCAATGTCTGCTACACCAATTTCTAATTCAATAACCAAACCAAACTCCATGTCTAGCTTTAGTTAAGGAAGACATTTTAACCTATGCACCACGCTTAATTTAAAAGCCTTTGAAAAATACTCATATGGCCTATGTAGTACCTCCAAACCAAAACTTAATATGGCAGACAAAGGTAACAGGAAAGCACTAGTGGGAAATTATTCAGGTAGAGATGAAAAAGCATGATCATGGTGAGTTTTTTTAAAATACTAATCATGAGCCTTCATGTTCTCATATATTTTTCTTTCTTTTAATAAGAATGCAAGTGAGATGGATATATGAATGGAACCAAATAAGTTATGAGCAGAAAGAATTTAGAATAAATAGGGTGAATAAATAGATTTAAAGTAAACATGCAGTGGAATGCAAAAGGTAAGCACTCATCAAATTTAAAGTCCATGAGCAAGACTTTCTCACCTTTATTTGATCCGACTTACCATGTCTCACATGATGGAATTTGTGAGTGATGTAGCATCTTTATTCCCATCACTTGAGATATGAATTGAATTTTTATGACGTCGACCTCTTTTTTCAATCTTGGATTTATTATGTTTCTTCTTTTTGTGGGAGCTTGCAGGAAGGTCGTAAACCGGTCATTCATTACCCTGCATAAGATATTAAAGGATAAAACATGCGTAATCCTGCTTGAGCAGGAGTTAATGGTTATCTCGATTACATTAATAAGTACCAGTCTATCAACATTCTCAATATGCCTAGCTACCTTCCCCGGCAACAGCACCAAAAATGATTGTTGGTATTTTTAACGTCATCACTATTTAACAACATTAAAAATACACGGTACTAAATTAACTTGTCATTAGCAACTAGCCACTTATCTCTCACCAACATCCCTAAGCATTGAACTAGGTTGTCATCCCTAATTATACTAGCTACGAATAAAGTATTAAATGAATCTATTATTTCGTGTGACTAGGCAGAAATAAATATAAGAACATGAACTAAAGAATAACTCTGCAAGCGTACAGATAATTAAACCATTGTAGCATTTTACCTAGAGTATTACCAGGTTGTCGATTTATATTTATATCATTGGGAAGGTCTAATAGGACATATATCTACAACTTATACTACTGATGTAAAAGATAAACCATAACTATAATCCTGCTCATAGTAGGGATAAGTCACATGATAAAGATATATAGGATAAATATGATCAGTCATCATCATAAATAGGTAAATATCCGAGCTCATCTAGTCATAACAATAGCTAGCCAATGGATAGATAAAGGAATTAATATCTAAAGTAATTCTATAACTACGTCAATGAATACTATGATTAGTGCAATTACATCTAGTAATCATTGTTTAGCTCTACCTGCATCATGATTAAATGTAAAGGAGCATTATCTAATGAGGAAATTAAGACACAAGGGTCATCTCCTTCGCGACCGCGCTCTGCTAGGCCTACATACGGGGTGTGGACTACAGAGGAATCAACGTAGCTGTCACCTACGCGAACTACCACACGACCCGACACATCAGGGTGCACTCGCAGATAAGCAAGATATCTAAACACCACGTCTACATACTGCCAATCATTCCTCCACGATATCTCTGGACGAACGCTATACAAGCAATAACATAAATTCAATAGGATCAAACTAACTATGCTAGACATATAATCAAAGTGAACAATGACTATTGCAATTAAGAACATATATAAGATTAAGAACAATGTTTCCCAAATCATAATGTTGAATACAATAAGAGAAAAGAACTAGAACTATACCGAACTCCGCGCTCCAGACAGACGCCAGGGGCTCTAGATCCCACTGAAGAACTAGAACTCCTCTACTTCTAAACTAACTAGGCTAAAGCTATGAACTAGAGAGGCTCTGATGAACTAGAGAGGCTTTGGATGGCTTGATCTCCAAATGACTTGATGCCTCCAGGGAGGGGGTCTGCCCCTTTATTTATATCCCGGTGGGATGAACGTGCGCTGTAGGATCAAACTGACTTAACCAAGGGCCGAGATGACTCCTCATATGTGGTGGTGGAAGACTCCGGAAGGCGGGGGCCAAACCCTAGAGGTGGCACCGCCCGGCCCCCCATGGGGCCGGCCGGCCCTACCTGGCAGGGTCCGGGGTCCCGGTTGCTCGGGTGTCTTCTGGATGCTTCTAGGGTTCTGATGACGATGTTTGCCTTCGCGATTAAGTTTTGTGTCTTTTACGCACTTTAATCCCTCTTTTACACTTTTCTGGAATAATCCCTGGAAAATACAGAATATGCAAAACTCGTGGAAATTGTCAGTTAAAACCCTAGACTAGTGTGTATTCATGTGTCCTTTCGTGTCTAAAGTTCTAATAAAAGTTGACGTTATCCACTGTCAACACATACTTAAGAGTGTTTGGTTGCAAATGCCATATCTTGAAGAAGGGTGCGAGATTGAGAAAATTCGAGAAGAAATGTGATGAAGGCTTCCTAGTTGGTTACTCCACCACATGCAAGGCATATAGAGTATGGAATCATACCACCAAGCTAATAGAAGAAATTCATGATGTAGAATTTGATGAAACCAAGGGTTCACAAAATGATGAAGAAAATCTTGATGATGTGAGAGGAACTCAATTGGTGAATACTATGAAGAACATGGACATTGGTGATATCCGGCCAAGACAAGTGGTTGATGTGGAAGATGAAGATGACAAAGATCAAGTGCAAACCCAATCTAGTGTGCAAGCAAATCCAAATGAAGCAAGATCTAGGGGTTCTCATGATCAAACTCAAGTACAAAATGATGGAGATCAACATGCTATTCAATCTCAAGTGGGTCAACCAAGCTCAAGGTATCAAGTTCTCCAACCAGTTCACATTGCAAGAGATCATCCTTTGGATCAAATTGTTGGGGATATTAGAAGTGGTGTTCAAACAAGATCAAAGTTAGCAAACTTTTGTGGGCACTTCTCCTTTGTTTCATTTGAAGAGCCAACAACTATTGAGAAATCCTTGAATGATAGTGATTGGGTAAATGCTATGCATGAAGAGCTCAACAACTTTGAAAGAAATCAAGTTTGGGAGCTAGTAGAGAGGCCCAAGAACTACAATGTCATTGGTACCAAATGGGTGTTCAAGAACAAGCAAGATCAAGATGGCATTGTGGTGAGAAACAAGGTAAGGTTAGTTACACAAGAATGCACTCAAGTGGAAGGATTGGACTTTGGAGAGACATATGCACCGGTTGCAAGATTGAAAGCAATTAGGATCCTTCTAGCTTATGCATGTGCACATGATATCAAGCTCTATCAAATGGATGTCAAAAGTGCTTTCTTAAATGGATACATCAATGAGCTAGTATATGTTGAGCAACCCCCCGGGTTTTGAAGATGAGAAGAAGCCCAACCATGTCTACAAATTGAGAAAGGCATGGTATGAAAGATTGAGAGATTTCTTGCTATCCAAGGGTTTCAAAATGGAGAAAGTTGACACCACTCTCTTCACTAAAAGAATTGGCAAAGACTTGTTTGTGTTGCAAATATATGTTGATGATATCATTTTTGGGTCAACCAATCAAGACTTTTGTGAAGAATTTGAAAAGATGATGGCAAATGAGTTTGAGATGTCCATGATTGGAGAGTTGAGTTATTTCCTTGGTCTTCAAATCAAGCAATTGAAGAATGAAACTTTCATAAGCCAAGGCAAATACATTAGGGACATGTTGAAGAAATTTGGGATGGAAAATGTAAAATCCATTAGCACACCTATGGGCACAAATGGTAACCTTGATGAAGATAAGAGTGGAAACATGGCAGATTAAAAGAAGTATAGGTCTATGATTGGAAGCTTACTCTATGTGACCGCTTCTAGACCGGATGTCATGTTTAGTGTTTGCATCTGTGCAAGGTATCAAGCTTCACCTAGAGAGAGTCAATTGAAGGCAACCAAGAGGATCTTGAGGTACCTTAAGCACACACCCGATGTTGGACTTTGGTATCCTAAGGGGTCAAATTTTGAGTTGATTGGTTACTTGGACTCCGATTATGTGGGATGCAAAATCAATAGAAAGAGCACTTCCTATACATGTCAATAATTGGGAAGATCACTAGTATCATGGTCATCCAAGAAGCAAAACATGGTTGCACTCTCTACCGCCGAAGCAGAGTATGTTAGTGCGGGGAGTTGTTGTGCTCAATTGTTATGGATGAAGGCCACATTGAGTGACTATGGAATCAAATTCAAGAATGTGCCATTGCTATGTGATAATGAAAGCACCGTGAAGATAGCCACCAATCCGGTCCAACACTCAAGAACAAAGCATATTGATGTGAGACATCACTTCATTAGAGACCATCAAGCCAAAGGTGACATTCAAGTTGAGAGTGTGGGCACTGATGACCAACTTACCGACATTCTCACCAAGCCACTTGATGAAACAAGATTTTACAAGTTGAAGAATGAATTGAACATCTTTGATTTTTCCAACATGAGTTGAGCTAGCACCCCCACTATATGATTTGCCTCTACTCTGACAAAGCAAAGGTATCATTGTTTGGCATGTCATTCATATGTTGCTAGGACTTGTGTAGAGCATATAGACATATCTTTTAAAATAGGCTCATTCATGGAAAACTAAATGCTTTGAGATCATATGCCACTACTATTGCTTCTATGTCTTGTTTGGTCTAGTGGTGACATATGACTAGCTTGTGGGATTGTGAACCTAGTATTTAACTAGGGTATGAGCATTATGGTATATAATTCAACTTTGTCAAGATAAACCCTAGTGGCGTGAAGAAGCTTGCCAAAGGACAAGCCGAGTTATATATTTGTGCAAGTAATCTAGCTAAATGCTTAAAAGAGGGAAGATAATGGAAACAATCTACGAAATTGACAAGTGGTTTCCTCCATTGATTTCAAATCCTATCCTACCCATGCTACTCTTTTGTGGTCATTGATGACAAAGGGGGTGAGAATAGAACAAAGATATGGAGGTTGAGCGATGAACCATCATTAGGCCGATGATGGGAGAGCTATAGGCCAAGTGAGAGGGATCACAAATTTTTAAAATTTTGGATCTCACATTTAGGGGGAGCAAGCTCACAAGCATGTTTGCAAGAATTTGATTGTGCATTTTCATATGATTGTTGCATTGCATTTGTACTTAAATTCAATATACTTGCTTGCTTGGTGTATGCTAGACTTAAACTTGTGTGGTGAATTGAAGTACTAGCATGCATAGGAAGTGGTAGCTTGTTCCCGGCCTTTCCAAGTGACTCTAGAACCTTGTTTTCTAATGTTGATCTCATGAGGTATTCTAGTGTCTTTGGTTGCAAGAATTCTTTCAGAGTGGAATCGAGCTATACATGGTGCTAAGGATGGTTTATATGTACTCCGATGGTATCGCGCTTCAAAGGTCCAATTCTATAAACCTTAGCATCAACATGGTAGTAATATCTTTCCCACTTTTCTAATCCAATGCATATGTGCAAAGCCTTTTAAATCCAAACACTTGGCACATATGTAGGGGGAGCTAATACTACCAAATTGAATTCATTGAATATCTTTGTAGAGGTTGTCATCAATTACCAAAAAGGGGAAGTTTGAAAGCTCTATGTTTGGTTTTGGCTAATTGATGACACCTAGTATCTAACCATATGCTTAAGCTCTATGATCACAAGTGTGGTTAGAAGATCAAGAGGGGAGCTATGACGGCATCCAAGTGCTTGGAGTAAGCCCATCAACATAAAGATCAAATGCTTCCACACTTGGTGCAATGGATGGAGCTCAAGGCAAAGGTGAATCTCAATAAGGCTCTTTCCACTTTGGTGATCAAGACACTATAGAGAGTGTGATCACATTTAGGATACATAGCTGTACTATGAAGAGGGGAGTTATTCCATGGTTAACACGGTTATCAAGTGCCATTAGGTGTTTGGATCATGCATTGCATTTAGATCTAGTGGCTAACTCAAAACCTTTGCGAAACTCTTTGAAAAAAGGCTAACACATTTCAAGAAATGTTTCATAATTAACAAGTGTTAGCCATTATAAGCAAAGAACTTGACACGGGCTCGAATTCACTCAATTCAGAGCATCGGACGCTAAGTCCACCGAGCGTCGGACCGAGTTCAGCATGCGACGGTTAACACTGCGCCCAGTGAACAGGAGCGTCGGACCGAGTTTCTCAGTGTGTCGGACTACTGGTCTTTCGTCCGACGGTTCTCCTCGACAGTAGAGCAACGGGAGATCGACACGTGGCGTTCGCAGGAGCATCGGACAACAAGGTTTGGTCCGACGGCTACCGTCGGATGTCGTCTGAAGAATTATTTGCTCTCGGGTTACTCTCTGAAAACGTCGGACAGCGCGGTGTTTTGGTCCGACGGTTCTCGTCCGACGATCACCGGACTATTCACCTCAGTCCGACGGTCTACAGTTGAAGGCGCCAACGTTCGAATTCAAATGGTAACACTGACATGGCAGCGCTCGATTCGCCGGAGGAAAGCGTCGGACTGAACTCATTGGTCCGACGCCCACGCGTGAGCGTCCGACGCTTAGCTTCCGATGCCTCGCAGAGAGGAGTAATGGCTATGTGTGTTTGTGCAAGTCTATAAATACTTCCTAGCCGATTCTTGCTCTCTCTCTTGGCTCTCTAACTTGTTGATACACCTCTTGAGCATTCTCCTAACACTCTCACTCACATAGATTGCATCAATCACATCCATTGTGAGCTAGAGTGTGATCCATGTGCACTGCTTTGATCATTGCATCCATTGGCACTTGTTGATCATGCTTGCTGTGGAGTTCTCTCGTTTCTCTTGGTGATTGTCATTACCTAGACGGCTTGGAGCAGCGGAGGAGCTTGGCGGAGTTGGTGATTGTCTCCGGCCACTCCCGGTGATCTTGTGAGGGGTTTGGTGCCTTCCCCAGCGGAGTGCCAAAGGTAACCTTAGTGGATTGCTCGTGTCATTGAGTTACCTTACTCGTGGTAGGTTCTAGTGGCGCTCATTGGTTGAGCTGGCATTGGTTGTCAATTAGCCACCGAACCACCGAGTAGTGGTCGACACAACGAGGACGTAGCATGCCGGCAAGCACGTGAACCTTGGGGATAAATCGGTGTTCATCTTGTGTTGATCATTGGATTTCATTGGACCATCACTTTCGAGTGTATTGGTATATCTTCCCGGTGATTGGCAATCTACACTACACGGCGGTATAACCACTCTTGCTCATCTCTTTGCTTTGAGTACTTCTCTTGTGTAGTTGTAGTTCTAGTAGTTTGCTTGTCCACCTAGAAGTAAAGTAGTTGCAACCTATGTTAGATTGTGTGTGACCTAGAGACCTAAGTAGAACGGTTAGGAAGGCTTACATTTTGAGTAGGCTAGCGCATAATTCGCTTCGCCTTTTGTTGTACTAACTTGTTGGTCAAGTGTTGTTTGTAGATTTTTTTTAATTAGGCTATTCACCCCCCTCTAGCCTCTTTGGACCTATCACTGGGCCACGTCCTCACGGGCCCAAGCCTCCTCCTTCTCGCGGGTCAAACGGTCCACCTCACGTTGCAGCTCGGCGACCATCTTCACATCCCTTTAGTGGTCCCTACGGGCCACCTTAAAGTCCTCATTGAGCAGCTTAATCTCCTCCTTCAGCTCCGCTCGGCTGCGGCGGGGACGGCGGCTGCTAGAAGCCTCCCCGTCGCGTGGCGCCAACTGGTGGCGCGGAACTCCTTTAGGACCAGTCATCTTGCGTGCGGGCAGCTTAGTGCGTGCCAGCTGGAGAAGGTGTAACACCTCTGGTGTTACGGTTAATTAAAACTTGCCATGTCATCATGATTGCATGTAAATCATTCCGCATAAACTCATTTTTTTGCTATGCATAACTAAAATAAATTTTATTACTACATGTGATTGTTCATAACTGCTTGAGAGTGATTTACTATGTCAATGTTTGTGTTTATATGTAGTTATCTAAATTCAATTGGGAAATAAAAAGAAAATCAATTATAAACCCTAAAGCGGACCTAAAACCCTAAATCAAAAACTAAATATAATTAGGGGTTAGGCCTTAAACAAAAGTTGCAGACCTTTAAAAGATGAGCAACTTCTATTTTGGACAATTTTGATGTTACTGAAGATAAGTTGAAATAAAACTTTAATCTATGCTTTAAAGTTTAGTTTTTAAATTCAAATTCAAAAACTAGCAAGAATCTGGTGAAGGTTCTTTCATAAGAGTTGTAGATCTTTTAAAATGGGACAACTTTTATTTTTGGAGATTTTGAAGTTATAGAGTAAAAATTTGAATTAAACTAAAAGAGTAACGGAAATTTAAATTTGAAATGCTATTTCAAAAAAATTATGAAGAATCTGACTAAACAGCCTTAATATAGGTTGTAGAGCTCAGAAAGGTGAACAACTTTCATATTTACAGAATTTCAAGCTGTATAGAACTTTTTGGAGAATTTAATTGAATTTCAAATCAAATTCAAAACCTAGTTTTACCCAGTTTGGTTTAAATTCAAAACTAAGCAGAATTTGAAGTTGCTTCAAAAATCGAAAATGATCTACACAAAAATTGCTACAACTTTTACTTTTGAGGTTTCACCAGATTCCAATTGGATAAGGCTCAATTGAACAAGAATAGGGTTTGACCTTGCCATTAGCTACTGTAGAGGGGGGGGCCTACAGTGCTGTGCACCGTGTGCGCGTGCCCGAGCAGCGCGCCAGCTGCCGTCCGGCCGGCCGGGGCCCGGGTGGCGCCGTGCGAGGGTCGCAGGGGGGACCGGGCACTCGCACGAGCTTATCCTCTCCTTTCCCGTTCATTTAAATGGCGACGAGTACCCCACGGTTCCTCTTCTCCCTCTCGGCTCGCCGGAGGCCGCTCACATTCGCCGGCGAAAATTCACCGTCTCTACTGCACCACCACTCACTCCAGCCCACAGTTAGCTACGCCTGGTTCTTGCGCACCGTTTGAGCCCGCTGTTGTCGGGTTTTGTTGCCGGTACTGCCCGCGTGGGTGTCTTCTTCCCCGCGGCCGTCTTGCCACGGTCAGCTCCTTCCTGAAGGGGTAACCTTCCTACTATCTGCCGTTTTAGGTCCCTGGTGACGCATAGAGACTTGTAGACCAAGTAGTTTGGTGCCTACCCGCAGGAAACCGTCGGAACGACAGCTTCGTCGCCGGTGCGCGTTGCCGCATCCACCGTCGTCGTCAAACCCTCTATACCGTCCTGCCTCGGCTCCAACCAACACCGCTTCAAGACCCTGGTGAGCTCCTGGTCGCTCCTGAGCCATTACCTTACACCATACCGTATAGTTGGGGCTAGCCCGTGGCCGCCATCGTGCTCGACGCCGCCGCGGCCATGGCCTTGCTCGCTGCTAGCTCTTGGGTGCCTAGACACTGATGCTATTGGGTGCGTTAGGTCTCGGGGATCGTGCTGATGGTCTCGCCATCGCCAGAGAGATCCCCGGGTGGCGGCTGATCGCCGATCAATGCTCGTCGGCGCCTCGGCTTGAAACAGAGTGAGGGAGAGAGGCAAAGCTGACAGGTGGGGGCAGCCTGTCAGCGACGCGGTGAGGGTGAGGAAGGGAGCGGGCGGGGCTCGCCTGGGCTGGGCCGGCCTGTCTGGTTTTGGGCCGATTCGGGCCAGTTGGGGATTTTTCCTCTTCGGGAATTTCCAAGGGTTCTCACATTTATATTTTTGAGTAAATAGTGCTCGGTTTTGTTAATTTTGTAGGAATTAAGTTATTGATGCAAAAATTATGGAATTAATTGTGAGCACTCTATGCCATGTGTAGTATTTAATAAAAATATTAAATTTATGTTTTGATAGTTTTCTGTAGGAACCAAAAATCAGTAGTTTAAATGTTAAATGCAACATTGGGTATTTTTAATAAATTAGGGGTTGATCCAAAAATCATGAAATTTTATTTGGTGATATTTAGGGTCAAGACCTATCTGTAGGAAAACTTTTAGCTCAAATGGAAATAATTTAATTATCGATTATTGAATTATTTGATTAATCGATTAATTAAGAAAAGGGTATTAGCATTTAATTTTAAATGATTTGATTAATAATTTAGGGTTTGATTACACACCTTGTAGTACATGAACCCCTGTTGTTCCAAGTTTTGATGATCATTTACTCTGTAAGGTATAAAATGAATTACTTTACGTAGTAATTAAAAGTTAAACCAAAAATCCTAATTGATAATTTGATTAATAAAATAAGTAGACAACCCTAATGACTTAGGTTTGATATGACTATTAGATTATGTGTTGACCCTAGATCATCATCCTACAAGTGATCCTCGGCACTTTAATTAGTGATTAAGTTCTTAATTAAATTGTTAATTAGGAACATTAACAATCCATGTTGTTCACATGTAATAATACGGCTTAATGATTTGCTTAAGCAAAAGTGTGATAGTGTTATAAGGTAGCTAACTAGACTTTCAACGACTGTTAAAATGGTCAATTAACTAAAGTAGTTAATACGCAATAGGTTAGTTTGTTGGCTTACAACTTTATCGTGAAGGAAAACTGTACTCAACTTTTAATTAAGTTTACTTTTTATAATTTAGTGCATCTCATTCATTATGGCATACATATCATCATATTAAGCATTGCATTATTATTTCGTGTAGTGAACGCACGGTAATTATTATCGGAAGCAAGTCCCGAGTAAGGTTTTCACTCGGAGGACGTGGAAATTCTCGGTGATTGACTTCAGAGTACTATCTGCTTCAAGCAACAGCCAAGCCCCGGTGCATTTGCCCCTCCTTGTTATTTAAAAATGTTTTATCACTTGACTTAATCTATTGCATTAGGTTAATAGGAGTTGAGTGATAACCCATTGATGCATTACCTTTCCTTGACCACATATTATACCTGAGACCTTGATTTATTTAAAATATTGAAAAATACTTAGTCATGCTCAATGATAGAGTTGCAAAAATGCTATTTTGAAAACTGTGATGATATGAAACAAATGAATCATTTTATGGGATTGGTATTGTCCTCGTTTGGTGATGGTGTACTTGGCCAGTCCATTATCATCAGCGTGGATGGGTTTTCCATTTGGTTGACCATCTGTTTGGGTTAGAGTCCCAACGATCCTCGCCATCGGAAAAGGGATGCAAAAAACCGGGTGGTCAACAGTGTACTTGGGTTAGAGTCCCAATGCATGGTGTCCAACGGAAAAATATTTAGGGACCATTCGTTGTCGGCCTGCTGTGATCATGACTTTGCAACTAGCCACATATTACGGAAAGCCTCTGACTCCGGTGGCTGTACTGCTGGAACCGACAACCACGCACTGGGAGTGGAGAGATGGCGAGAGTAGCGTGTACCCTCGTGGCCGTCGTGCCTGGAGACGAGGGGAGTACTGTGCTCTCGGGTGGCGCAGGACCGGTTTCGGGGTATGAAAAGCCGTGGTAGGCGGGGTTGGCATATGCAAGCTTAAGTGCTACATATGCAGTGTGGATAGGGATCCCCAGCTGGGTACTTCTGGATTCGAATCGACGTTGCTCCTCGGTTAATGGAGACATGATCCTCACCCTTACAGCGAAGTGTGGTTCGGAACTAGGTGTTTTCGAGAATGAAAAGGAAATTGAAAGTACATGATATATGAGAATTGATATTGGAATTATGGATATGAATAAAATAAAATTGAGATCAAATAATGAAATGGGATAGTAATGCTTTTCTGCAAAATACTTTGATTCTTGCTCAAGCCTTACCTTGACTCCCCTCAGCCTGCATTCCTAAGTCTAATTTTACACCTTTAGTCGGGTAAGTCTTGCGGAGTACCCCAGTACTCAGGGTTTGTTAACCCCTATTGCAGGTAAGTTGAGCGTACCAATCTAAGTGGGACCGTGCCGGTTGACGGACCGTGCATGGAAGAATATGTTATATGATATAACCCTTGGGCAAGGTGTCTAGTTGTAAGATACTACTCCACTCCGAAACTCTGGTTTGGGATAATGTCATTTATATTTGTAAACCTATATTTATGTAATTCTTCCGTACTCTTTATCTGATTCCAATTATTTGTGTAAACTGTTGTAATACTTGCAAGGTCATTACAATGAGATCCTCGGGGAAATTAGGGTTTCCTAGGGAACCCGGCAGGCCACCTAGGTTAAGGGGAACTTGTGCAGGCTAGTCAAAGGTCCTTAGGGACGATGACGGGGCACGTGGGCGATATTACAGGCTAGCAAGAATAGGTTTGATAGATCCTAACCCATATCCCACTTTAAGGAGGGAGTTAATTAACATGTGAGATTATTATGGCGCATGAATCGTACTTACGAATTTTAAACCAATGCAAGATAAATAAATTCATAACAATTTTAACATAGGGCTAGTAAACAGGTTACTCCACATGCTACTAGAGTTATATTACGGATTTAGATAAGAATAAGCAGTTTGGACCAAAATAGCAAATTAAATTTTTATGATCCAAAACATTTTGAAGTTTTTCAAAGTAATACCGTAATGATTTAACAATGTAACTCTCTGATACCAGCTATAATAGAACCGCCTAAATTATATGGCCCATAGGCACCTGACATTGTCACTAATGACCTCTGACAGCTGGGCCTGTGTTCCAGATGATCTAGAAAGCTCTGCCGGGCTACAGCAGCACCCGTTTCTCCGACAGGATCCCATTGCGAAGCCATTACAGAATTACAACATTTCATAATAAAATACATCAAAGTAAAGTGCGGAAAGGTTACATAGTATTTAGATTACAAACCAGTAGTCCAAATAGAATTTAAGTGCAGTTATTACAAACCATAATTAAAAGACGGTAGCGGTGGAACAACGATACAACACACTTAGATAAATGATAACAGGAACCCTGCCCACGGGTCCAACTTCACTCTTCCTCACTTTCTTCCTGAACAATAGTCACACAGCAGGGAGCAAGGCAAACCTGGTGCGGTGGTTCTCCTACAACAGGGGTTTACAAACCCTGAGTACCGGGGTACTCCGCAAGACTTACCCGACTAAAAGAAAAAGATGAGACTCAGGAATGCAGGCAGAGGGAATAATCTTTAATCCTTACTTTCAATATTCTAACTCAACATTATTTTAATCAATAACTATAGACCTCAGTTCTTTCACATGTATCCTTCAATTTCAATTAATTATTCATTCTCAAAAACATCCTAGTTCCGAACCACTTTCTGATGTAAGTCAGGGGATCAAGTCTCCATAACCGAGGAGCAACGACGATTCGAATCGATTAGTACCCAGCTGGAGATCCCTATCCACACTGCATATGTAGCACTTAAGCTTGTATATACCAACCCCGTCTACCATGGCTTTTCCAAAACCTGAACCGGTCCTGCGCCACCCTAGAGCACAGTACTCCTCTCGTCTCCAGGCACGCCGGCCACGAGGGTACACGCTACTCTCACCATCTCTGCACTCCCAGTGCGTAGTCGTCGGTTCAACTAGTAGAGCCACCGGAGTCAGGGCTTCCCGGAGTATGTGGCTAGTTGTAAAGTCTCGATCACAAGCAGGCCTACAACGGACGGTTCCTAATGCTTTTCCATTGGTACAATGCATTGTGACTCTAACCCAAGCACAAGGTAACCAAACGGGTTTCAAATCCCTGCCCGCCGGTGACAAAGCCTTGGGACTCTAACCCAAGTGTTCAACCAAGGAGCGGACAAACCTCTTTTCATCAGTGACAATGCACTGATCAGGTGCACAGTCACCGACGAAAACATTACCAATACCCTTTGTTCACGAATTTAATCATTAATATACCACAATAGCTCGAGAATAGCATTTTGTGCAAATCTAAATTAATTTAGCAGGGCTAAGTATTTTTCAAATATTTTAAAATGGTTTCAAGGTATTAGTGGTCAAGGTTGGTAATGTATCAATTGGGTTATCAAGCAACTCCTATCAACTTAATGCAGTAGATTAACTGAAGTTATAACATTTTGCAATTCACAAGGAAAATGGCTGAATGCACCGGAGCTTACCTTGGATTGCGTAGAGCGTCGGGTCGGGATCAGTCTCGCAGATGTTGAACCCCTGGACCACCTCTGGCACAACTTCTTCGGCAGCGGGTTCAACCTTAGCTTCTTCGCCCCCGGTCACTACACGTATGCAATGATGAATGCTTTAATGCGATACAGCGATACGGAATACAAGACACAATAAATAAAGTACACTACAAGCACTATTGCCAACCATACTATTTAAAGTGACTTAGCTTAAGATGCCCTAGGTCATAAGGGTGTTTGACCTAAGACCACAACCAATCCAAAAATCATATCATACCAATTCAATAATACTCTCAATTTATTACTTTACCAAATAATCAAACATCAAATAACAACTAATAAAACATATTCCATTTGACCCCAAACTTCACCAACAGGTAGTTCCTGACCTAAAACAGTACCAAAATAAATTTCATGATTTTTGGATTAACAGAGAACTTATTAAAATTGCTCAAAGTTGCATTTATCAATTAATGTGCTGATTTATAGTGTCTACAGAAAGTGTTCGAAACATGTATTTACTATTTTTCTTAAATACTACATACAACAGAGAGCCTACAAAATTATTTTCATAATTTTTTACTTAGTAAATTTATTCTACCAAAAAGATGAAACTACATCACTATTCATGGCACAGAAAATGGAAAAATCAAATTTTAATTCGCCAGGAAAAAGGAAAACGGCTTTCAGCCCGCGGCGGCCCACGGCGAAACAAGCCGGCCCAACTCGGCCTGCCCCGCACACGCGTGACACTTTTGCTAAAGACCCCGAAAGAATTGTTACTCAACCCGCAGTCCTAGAGCTACTATTCAAGTGAGTCTGACTTTACAAATAACCCCCTGGCCTTTTCCTCCTTCTAACCCGACGCCCCTCTCTCACCCTTACCGTTCGACCGACGACCCAGCGACGGTTGACCGGCCATAGCTCGACGTCGGAGAGCTTGCAGGCCAAACCGAGGGCACGATCATGCACCTAAGACTCCTGCGAACACGTAGACCTAGGTTTTAGGAGGGCTTAAGGCTTAGTTCAATCTCAGTCGCGACCGCGGCTGCTCGGCCACGTCGGCGTGCCACACGCTGGCGAGCATGAGGTGGTAAGGTTCAGGAAAAAGACATAGGAAGGACCAGGAGCTCACCGAGACTTCGTTTGACTAGATGGTCCAGCCCGAAGCGGTTCAGGGAGGCGAGCTTGACGATGACGGCGGGTGCAGCGGTGTCCGCCGGCGACGTGCTCCACGTTCCGACGACCCTAGGGCACCAAATGGCAAACCACCATGCGCATAAGCAATCTTGGGGCACACAGAGACTGAAACACGTGGACCCAAGGTCCAGAGCTCACCCGAGCAGTCTGGCCTCGACGACGAAGCTTGCGGCGGCACTCCGACCACCCGCGAGGACGACGACACCCGTTCCGGCACACTCAAGGCACGACAGCTCAAGTCAAGAGGTGCAATTGATGCGCAAGAGTGCTAGTTAGCTGGCCACGAGATGGAGAGGTCGGAGATGGCTCGGTGTGGGCGAATTTCGGCCGAGACCGGGAGGCACTCACCAGCGACCGAGGGGAGAAAAACGGGCGGGGAGGAGCGCTGCCGGCTTATCAGCTGAGGGGGGAAATGGATAAGGGCAAGGATGGTTCCAGGGTCCCCTGCGACCCACTGCGCGGCGGCGACAACGCGCAGGCCGGCCGGACGACGCCGACGCGCGGCGCGGCGCACGCGCGCGCGCATGCCCTGCACAGGTAGGGGTCCCCTGTACAGCAGACAGCCCCCAAGTCAAACCCTATTTGTGCCAATAATGCCCTATTGCATGAAGCAAACAGGAAAACTCCAAAAATAAAAGTTGTGCCAAATTTTGTGAAGATCATTTTTGCTTTTTGAACCATGTTAAAATTATGCACAAATTTAAAATTATTCAAAAGGGGGTAAAAGGGTTTTTGAATTTCAAATACAATCCAGTGAAATTCTCCAAAATTTCCCAAATAACATGAAAATCTGTAAAAATATAAGTTGTTCAATTTGTCAAGCTATACAACTTTTATTAATAGAGTTTGGCCAGATTCTAGATAATTTTTGAAATAGCATTTCAAATTCAAATTTCAACACACTGTTTTGAGTTTAATTTGAATTTCCACAGTATAACTTCAAAATATCCAAAAATAAAAGTTGTTCTATTTTAAAAGATCTATAACTTTTATAAAAGCATCTGCCTTAGATTCCTTATATTTTTTTATTTGGGTTTTTGGGGTCCATTTAGGGTTTAAATTTGATTTTCTTTTTGGATTTATTTTGGGATTTCAATTATGGATTTAAGTACACAATCATCATCATTCATAATCAAACCACTCTAAGGTCCCTAAGCACAATCATATGTAGGAAATTAAATTAAACATGATGACATGGCAGGTTTTAATTAACTGTAACACCAGAGGTGTTACAATAAGATTCTAATTGCCTCCAATCTAGCAACCGGTGCATAGGTTTCTCCAAAATCAAGGCCTTGTACTTGAGTGTAACCTTATGCAACCAATCTAGCCTTGTTCCTTAACACAATGCCATCTTGATCTTGCTTGTTTCTAAAGACCCATTTGGTTCCAATCACATTATGTTTGTTTGGTCTTTCCACTAGCTCCCAAACTTGATTTCTTGTGAAATTGTTGACCTCTTCATGCATGGCATTTACCTAATCAATATCTTGCAATGCTTCCTCAATCTTGGTTGGCTCTATGGATGATACAAATGAGAAATGCTCACAGATTTGAGCTAGCCTTGCTCTTGTTTGAACTCCACTTTGAATACCACCAATGATTTGATCCAAAGGATAATCCCTTGCAATAGAGACCGGTTGGAGAATAGGAACTTGCTCATTGGATTGAGATAAAATAGCTTCTTGATCTTGCACTTGAGATTGATCTTGTGAGTCACTTGCACTTGCTTCATTATCAACTTGCACACTTGTATGAATAGCACCATCATCTTCATCATCATTGACTTCCCTTGGACTAACATCACCAATATCCATATCTTTCATTGCATTTGTCAAGTCATTGCCTCTCACATCACTAAGATTTTCAACTTCATCTTGAGATCCTTGGGTTTCATCAAATTCAACATCATGTACCTCCTCAAGAGTACCACTAGCCAAATTCCAAACTCTATATGCCTTGCTTGTGGTTGAATAGCCAAGTAAGAAACCTTCATCACATTTCTTTTCAAACTTGCTCAATCTTGTGCCTTTCTTGAGAATGTAGCATTTGCAACCAAAAACCCAAAAATATGCAATGTTGGGCTTTCTACCATTCAATAGTTCATATAGAGTCTTTCCAAGCATACCATGACAATATAAACGATTGATGTAGTAGCATGCGGTGTTGATAGCCTCGGCCCAAAAAGAATGACTAACATTGTATTCACTTAGCATTGATCTTGCCATATCAATCAAAGTTCTATTCTTCCTTTCTACAATGCCATTTGATTGTGGTGTATACTTGGGTGAGAATTGATGTCCAATGCCATACTCATCGCACAACTCATCAATGTTGGTGTTCTTGAAATCACTACCATTGTCACTTCTCACTTTCTTGATGGTTGTTTCAAACTCATTTTGGCTTATTTTGATAAAAGATTTGAATAGATCATATACTTCACTCTTGTCAACTAGAAAGAATACCCATGTGTATCTAGTGTAATCATCTACAATCACAAAACCATACTTCTTTCCACCAATGCTAGTATATGCCGTTGGTCCAAATAAGTCCATATGCAAGAGCTCAAAAGCTTTACTTGTACTCATCATGCTCTTCTTAGGATGTGTGTTTCCAACTTGTTTGCCGGCTTGACATGAGCTACAAAGCTTATCTTTCTCAAAAGTGACATCTTTCAAGCCTCTAACTAGATCATGCTTCACTAGTTTGTTCAATTGTTTCATTCCAACATGACCAAGCCTTCTATGCCATAACCAACCCAAACTTGACTTAGAGATCAAACAAGTTGACAATTGAGTTTCACTAGCATTGAAATCCACAAGATATTGGTTGTCATATCTAAAGCCTTTGAATATCAAATTTGAGCCATCAACACTAACAATTTCAACATCATCAACCCCAAATATGCACTTGAAACCGAGATCACATAGTTGTACAACCAAGAGCAAATTGAAGTTCAAGCTTTCAACTAGCAACACATTTGAGATGGACATGTCATTGGATATTGCAATCTTACCAAGTCCTTTCACTTTCCCTTTCTTGTTATCACCAAATGTGATTCCTTCATAGCTGTTGATGGTAATTATTGTATGATTTTACCCGTCAACTAAATATAAAATAAGGGTATAAAGGCAGACACCACCATAGAATAGGGCCTTAACTGACAGAATTCCATAGTTTTGGTGAATCAGTGTTTTGCAGGGGGTTATTCAGAAAAGAATCAAGGGAGACCCACATGTCAGATTAAAATAACAAAATTCACCGCGAAAGGAGATCAAGAATATTCTAGAGAACACCAGAGACTCGCTGGCAGAAGCGGGGCCCACTTGGCAGTTGGGGGAGCTCGGCCGACCCACTAACCAGGTTGGCCGACCTGTTAGTGAGCCATCTCAGCATCCGCTTCGACGCGGACCCACATCCCGAAATTTCACGCACATCCCGAAATTTCACGCATCTTGACCGCCCGTTGAAGTCGGTTCGATCTAAGGGCTACGGTTCATCCCACCAGCCTATATAAGGACCCCCAGACCCCCAGGGTTTGACATCAATCAGATCATTCAATCAGACATCAGTTCAATCCAGTTGTAGAGAGCTAGAAACCCTAGAATCATTAGAGCTTCACCATCTAGAGCATAGCTATATAGGTTAGAAGTAGAAGGAGGCGAGTTCTACTCGAGTTTCGGATCTGTCTGGAGGTAGAAGGCTTCTCGCAGCCATTGTAAGCTCTCTCTTGTATCTTAAATCTCTTTTGAGTACTTGAGATAAAGTTGATTGACATTGTTCTACTATTGATTATGTTCTCAATTATGCTATTCATTGCTTATCTAGATTGTATACTTTGCATAGTTAGGATGCATTCATATTCATACATAGGTTTGTATAGCGCTCATTCATCGACGTCATGGGTGAGTGATGAACAGCATGTAAGCATGGTGCTTAGATGTAGTTTGTCTGCAAATACACCCTATATTCTGGATTCTGTGGTAGATCGCGGATGGGACACTCCCGTTGAGTCCTTTGTGGTCCGCACTCCGAATGTAGGGAGAGTAGGAAGTTATTATTATTATAGAAAGCTGGCTATGATCTTGATCTTCCTTAGTAATATTCTCTTAAGTATGAATATGAAGTGTCTTCGCCATGATTGCTAGTATAATTGCACCAATCTAATATGTCTTTAATAGTATAGTTAGAATGACTTAGGATATCCTTATGCTTCAACCTAATCCATGCTAGTGCCTAGATAGGGAGTGCTCTAAGTGATCATTATTATATTGGCTGGTTGATTGATTGATCATTATGCTTATCATATATATCATTATTATTGTGACATAACCCCTGTTCTGATTAAATAGGCCTTTCATGGTATTCTTCGTATTTGCATATGCATATGACATCTATCTATCTACCTGCATCCCATTTATTGCCAACCCTTCCCAGTGGTAAAATATAAATGACAACCCGGAATACTCTTGGGTAAAATGCTATAATGGTGTATATTTTATCTGTGCGCTTGCAGATACAATATAATATATTTCAGTCACTTGCAAGAAGGAGAGATCTTTTAGAATCATACTGAGGATGACAACCTAGTTACTTCTAAGAGATAGAGGAAGAGTTCAAGTGATCTATAGACTAATCAGGTGGCACATTAATTTATACCTTCCAGCATTTCGTTAAGAAATGTCAACAATAGCCACTATTTGCACTCGTGTTGAGAGAACTAAACATACTAGAATCCCGGGTCATGTGTTGTGTGCATCCACTATCAAGCACCCAATGCCTTCCTCCGGCTTTATAATTGACCTACAAAAAGAGATCAATTCTTTTTAGGTACCCAATGTTGCTTGGGTCCTCGGAGGTTAGTGACTAACCTTTTTGGTACCCAAATGATCTTCTTCTATGGACCCAACACGGATGTACCAACAAACTTAGCCTTCACACCATTTAAGCCTTTAGTGAGAATGTAGCAAGAATCAAATTTAATTGAGGATACATGAGTGTTGGATTTATTACTTTTGCAATCTTACTCTAAATGACCAACTTGCTTGCATTTTGTGCAATACCGGCCATTTTCCTTCATAAAACACGTCTTGTGAGGAGCAAAGGCGGCCTTGCCTTTCTTGGGGGTATAGCCCAATCCCTCTTTATGGAGAGATGCCGTTTGCCTACCCAAGCACATAAGCAAGCGGTCCTCACCACCAAAAGCCTTAGCTACGGAGTGATTGAGCTTTTTAACCTCCTCCTTTAGTTTCTTGTTCTCATCTACTTGTGAGGGGTCACTAGTGAGTGAGGTAGTAGTGGAAGTGCTACAAGAAGGGTTAGTAGTAGCAACAACAATAGGTTCACAAGATATATCACAAGTCACACCTATGTTGCAAGTATTTGACTTTGCAAGTCCTCATTTTGAGTCACTAGTGAGGATTGAGCTTCATCAAGCTCAGTGTGAGGCTTTTCAAGCTTCTTATGGTCTTCCTTTAGACTCTCATAAGATGCTCTACGCTCTTCAAGTTGTTGCTCAAGGGATAGCTTATCCTTGCGCAACCCCTTGCATTCCTTTCTAAATGAATCAAAATGAATACGAGCATCATCAAGCATGTCGATCAATTCTTCTTTTATTAGGTCATCATCACTATCATCATCACTAGATTTGCTATCAGATGATACATTTGAGCCTTTGGCCATGAAGCAAGAAGGAGTGTCGAAGATGGAAGGCTTGTCATGAATGGCAATGCTTGCATGAGCCTTCTTCTTGCTTTTTTTCTCATCATCACTATCTTCATCACTTGAAGATGCATCACTATCCCATGTCACCACATGAGAGTAGTTCTTTTTCTTCTTGTATGATGTTTCTTTCCTTTCTTTCTTCTCCTTCTTCTCATTCTTATGCTTCTTCTTGCCCTTGTGCTCATCATCACTAGAGTGTGGGCAATCGGCCACCAAATGATCCTTTCTTCCACAATTCAAGCATCTTCTTGGCCCATCAAACTTCCTTGAATTCTTCTTTCTTCTTGCCCGGTAGCCCTTCTTCTTCGTGAATTTGCCAAATCTTCTCACTAGAAGGGCCATTTCTTCATCACTTTTACTTGTGCTTGAAGGGTCTTCACTTGATTCAATCTTTGCTTTGCCCTTGCCCTTTGATGATTTTTACGGAGGATTTTTCAGTTTATGGAAAAACTTTTGATGATTGTCTAGAAAATCTAGATAAGGTTTTGCAGAGATGTGAAGAAAAGCACTTAGTCCTTAATTGGGAAAAATATCATTTTATGGTTAGAGAAGGAATAGTGCTAGGACATTTAGTGTCTGAAAGAGGTATAGAGGTAGATAAGGCAAAAATTGAAGTAATTGAACAACTACCTCCACCCGTTAATATAAAAGGAATCCGAAATTTTCTTGGTCACTGTGGTTTTTATCGCAGATTTATAAAAGATTTCTCACATATTGCTAGACCACTGACTAACTTGCTAGCTAAGGATGTTCCTTTTGAATTTGATGATGCATGTTTAAAATCTTTTAATATTCTTAAAGAAGCACTTACATCAGCACCAATCATTCAACCCCCTGATTGGTCTTTACCTTTTGAAATTATGTGTGATGCTAGTGATTATGCCATAGGGACAGTATTAGGACAAACAAAAGATAAGAAGCATCATGCAATTGCTTATGCTAGTAAAACTATGACAGGAGCACAATTAAATTATGCAACAACTGAAAAAGAACTCCTGGCTGTTGTTTTTGCTATTGATAAATTTAGATCTTACTTAGTAGGAGCAAAAGTAATTGTTTATTCTGATCATGCTACTTTAAAATATTTGCTCACTAAGAAAGATGCTAAACCTCATTTGATAAGATGGATTTTGTTACTCCAAGAATTTGACTTAGAAATTAAAGAAAGAAGAGGAATAGAAAATCCAGTTGCTGATCACTTGTCTAGAATACACTTTGACAAACCTCAGGAATTGCCTATTAATGACTCATTAAGAGATGACATGCTGTTTAAAGTGACCAAGTCAGACCCTTGGTACGCGAATATTGTCAACCTTATGGTTGCAGGTTATGTACCACCAGGGGAAAATAAAAAGAAGCTTATTTATGAAAGTCATCTCCACATATGGGATCCGCCATACCTCTTCAGAATTTGTTCAGATGGATTACTTAGAAGATGTGTACCAGTAGAAGAGGGCATGCATATCATTCAGAAATGCCATGCATCACCATATGGAGGTCATTATGGAGCATTCCGCACTCATGCTAAAATATGGCAGAGTGGGTTCTTTTGGCCAACTATGTATGAAGACACCAAAGATTTTGTCCGGAGATGTGGATCATGTCAAAGGCACAGAAATATCAATGCAAGAGATGCTATCCACTCACCAACAATCTCCAGATTGAGCTCTTTGATGTCTGGGGAATTGATTACATGGGACCATTTGTGAAATCAAGAAATTGCGAATACATTCTGGTGGCAGTTGACTATGTATCCAAATGGGTAGAAACTATGCCATGCATGAATGATGATTCCAAACATTCAAAGAAGATGTTCGAAGAGATTATATTTCCAAGGTTCGGAACACCAAGGATGGTCATTAGTGACGGAGGAACACACTTCACCGATAAAAAGTTTCATCGATACTTGCAAGCTCATGGTATCCGTCACAATGTAGCTACTCCATACCATCCTCAGACAAGTGGCCAGGCAGAAACATCAAACAAACAAATCAAAAATATTCTACAGAAAATAGTAAATGAAATGAGTACTGCATGGAAGGATCGATTACCCGAAGCACTTTGGGCATATCGGACCGCATACAAGACACCTTTGTGTATGTCACCTTACTAGCTAGTATATGGTAAGACCTGTCATTTACCAGTGGAGTTAAAGCACAAAGCTCACTGGGCTATTAAGAGATGGAACATGAACTTTGAAGCCGCTGGAGAAAAGAGAAAATGCAATTATCAGAATTAGAAGAATGGAGAGAAAAGGCTTATCACAATTTAAAGATCTATAAAGAAAGAACAAAAAGATGGCATGACAAGAAGATCAAGAAGAAGGAGTTTGCACCAGGAGATAAGGTATTACTTTTTAATTCCAGGTTTAAATTATTCGGGCTTGGAAAACTACGAAGCAAATGGGAAGGACCGTTTACGGTTGTAAATGCATCACCACATGGAGCGGTAACTCTACAATCACACGAAGGTACGTTATTCAAGGTAAATGGTCATTGACTTAAATTATTTTTAGAACCATTTAATTTAAAAGTTGTTGATGGGCTGGACTTTGTCCAATTACCCACTTTTTAGTACCGTCATTATCTGTTACGAAAAATTATCGCGCATCGCAACTAACAGGAAGTAGGAAGAGTCTAGAGGCTTCATGAGCTCGGCCAACCAGGGAAGTCACCTGGTGGGGCCAGCCGGCGCCCTAGTGGGGCCGGGCGACGCCCCCTATCCCCTCTCATCCCGACTCAAGTTCCCTTTTCTTTCTCTCTTTTTCCTAAATACAATCCCATAGATTCCCGATGCGTATGGATAATCTTTCGTACGAATCCTGTAGAACCTAGATTTGATCTTATCCTGTCTCCTAAAAACCATATAAATACGCACCTATACCACCCTTGAATGCCAACCCCTCATCATTGCCTTCTTCTCCTCCAAAGAAACTCTCTAGTTTAAATCTAGTAGCAATGGCAAGCAAAGCGGTCGTCGGCGCTGACTCCAGCAAGCTCCAAGGCGACGACTCGAAGGCCATTGTCCTCGCGCAGCCAATGCCCCTTGCCATCGTGCCCCTAAAGCACCTCGCCGTCGTGCCACCGAAGCATCTTGCTACGGTGCCCCAGCATTTCGAGCAAGTCTACTACACGCATGCTCAGCCTGCTCTGCCATTGCCACCTGAGAGACTGCTGCTAGAAGATGGTACCAGGGGAAAGCAGATCGCTATTCCCTGAGGCACCCCACTTCTTACACCTAGAGATAATGAGCGACTCCTGTCGGTCAAGACCGACAAGAACGGAACGCTGGTATGTGCGAAGTACACCACTGCTCGCCCT
Source organism: Eremochloa ophiuroides (assembly GCA_038502445.1). Classification (NCBI taxonomy): domain Eukaryota; kingdom Viridiplantae; phylum Streptophyta; class Magnoliopsida; order Poales; family Poaceae; genus Eremochloa; species Eremochloa ophiuroides. Next base: position 31,842,190 of record JAHLJS010000001.1, on the reverse strand, counting down.
GTCATCCAAGGAGTTCATGCACGTCCAGGCCAAGTCCGCTACACCGAGTTCATACCACCTCCACCCAAGAGATAGCGGGCTACATCTACATCAGCACTAGAGAAAGTCTTTAGATAGCCCCAGCTCTCTCTACGCATCCTTAATGAGAAAATGGAAGCTCTCTCTAACACCGTTAGGGGTATAGAGAGGAATGAAGATCTAAGGAGCAAGATTATGAGTGACATGACTAAGCAGATAGAAGTCAATGTCAAGTTAATTCGCAGTCTCAAGCGCAAAAAAGATCAGCTGAAAGAAGAGATTGGTGATCTTAAGGAAGAAATTAGGAAGCTCGCAAAATAAGGGCAGCCTTAAGTTACCCTCGTTATCTATGTAATAAGGCACAAGTGTGTTAGGTTTAATTATATTATCGAGTGTGCTAGGTTTGATTTATAATATTAAGTGTGTTAGGTAAGCCCATGGAGTTAGGGCAGTCGTTAGCTCAGTCAGTTATCAGAGTTATCTAGTATTATTAATGAATAAAGTGCCTTATTCTTTTTTATCAATATTAATGTTTAAGTTTACTCTACTCTCTATATTTTTGGTACGCATGTTGTCTCCACATGTTGCGCAGAAAAGTATGCAGGAAAATAAGTGTGGGGGAGGCACATCGCGACTATGGAAATCAATTCGCTCGGGAAAATCACGTAATTCGGAAGATAATCAAACAGGACCTTGCACACCGAAGTGGACCTCGTGGGGCCATAGAGGTTCGCCGCCCGGCACCCTACCTGGGCCGGCCGGCCCCCCTCTGCATCCTCTGCATCCCCTTCTCGATCATGGTCAGGTTTGATCCTCATACAATTTAATTGCATATGTTTCGATTTCCGTTTCAATCCGAATTAAAATTCACATGCTAAATTACTTTCAAATGAGAAGAAGAGACTGTTTAATTCATAGCTTAAGAATAAATTATATAACACTTTTCTAGGAATCATGTTACTATTGAAAACTGTTTATAGAGACCCCATGATTGTTTAAGTCATTGAGAAACATGATATAGTTGAATACTGAGAACTCAATCCCTGATGTTTTGTCTTTGGAGATTTTATTTCGAAAATTTAAATGATTAGTTATACCTCTCCTTTGTGGTAAAAATATTGTCCTACCAGAGTAATATATAGGATAGAAGCCTGCTACATATAATACTTGTCTTTGTATTGAGTTTGGTCAACCTTTGTAACCCTTTGAAGAAATTTGTCATATTTTCGAATCAAGTGCCAATTCTACATAAGCATTACTCTAATCCGGAGTAATAGCAAGTCATTCTATTGAAAATGTTTCTCTCCTACACTAGGAGAAAACACCAAAAATAATTATATAGTATAGTTACCAAATAATTGCTCCATGTTTTGTTAAAGTCTCTCAACTACTAAATTCAAAAGAGGTATGAGCTATGTAAAAGAATAAGGGAGTATAAAAAAATGGACAAGTGTCCGAAGAAATTAAAACAATGAGTACTTAGATGCTCGCCTCCCTTGAAAAAAAAGAAGAGAAGAGAAAGAGATCGCTCATACCCTCTGAATAAACTCAACTGTATAAAAGAGAGATTTATTTTCTAAAGGAGCAAGGTAGAATTAGGTTCCACCATATTCCACTAAATAAAGTATGATTCGATTATATGCCTCATTTATCTGTGGATTCATTGTTTGACTTTACAACAAATACAATGCAAGTATGTTTTCACATTTTACCTACCTGAGATCCACATAAGCTTTTTAGAAGTAGGATAAAGAAGGCAATTTCATTAATGCCTTGGTAAGGATACAAAAATATCAGATATATCAGTGATTCGAGAGTACTACAAACGGAGAAGGTAAAGCTAAGTTTATTTGCAAAATTATATATACCCTCCAATTGACTTAACTAAAGGAAGAGAGTGATCTGTTTTCAAGCTATTCTGTTCTTCAACTACTCAAAGATTCATGGTAGACACTTTGAATTCCATAGTACATGCATGACTAGACTAGTTTTATATAATGTACTCTCAAGTTATGTTTTAAATGCTCCATTCTCTCTAAGAATCTTATATCTTAAAACCAACCTTTTTCTCGGGACGAGCAAAAGCCTAAGTGTGGGGGTAATTGTTGACACCTTTTATCATCCAAATTTTATTATCAATTATCCCTGCATTGCACATGAATATCCAGTAGAATAGGGTTATTACTGACAGATTCCATGAGTTTTGGTGAATTGTCTATTTCCCAGGGGATTTTCCAGAAAAACTTAAAAGAAGGATTAAAGAGCATAATTACCACGAAACTTAACCGCCAAGGAAACATCTTCACGAGAATGCTAGAAGCATCTAGAACACACCCTAAGCACCGGAGCCCGAAACCCCATAGGGTGGGGCCAGCCGGCGCCAAGGTGGGGTTGGCCGGCGCCCCCCTAGGGTTCCCCCGCGCCGCCTTCTAGAGTCTTCTACCACCGCCTAATAGAAGTCATTTGGGCCCTTGTTTCAAGTCGGTTTGATCCTACGGCATGCGTGCATCCCACCAGCCTATAAATAGAGAGGCATACCCCCCTGGAGGAGAGCCAGATCAAGAGATGAAGACCCTGAAGCATTAGATAGATATCCACTAGATCTAGGCTAGCAATCAAGAGAGAGATTAGAGAGATAGAGTAGATGAGTAGATATTCGGAGGAGTCCCGGCCTGTCGGAGCTTCTTCGTAGCTGTCTTCGTCTGGATTCAGCTCCCTCGCCCGGAGTTACGTTCTGAGGTACTTTTGTATTCAACATCCTGATTCAAGTAAGCATTTGTTCTTATTCGTTCTTAAGTTTACAACTCCATTTGAGTGCTTTGATCTTGATAGCTCCTTGGTTGAAGTAGTAGTTTGTAGTGTAGACGTGGTGTCTGGGTTATAATTACTTATGAATGTCCCCTGATTGGCCGGATAGTGGTAGATCGCGTAGGTGACAACTGCGTTGAGTCCTCTGTAGTCCACTTCCGGTTGATAGGATCGATAGGTGTATAAGTGTCTGGTAGGAGGGAACTCTGATTTCGCCTCTTATTCATGTCACTGCCCGATTAGAGCGATATTATTCAAAGTTTACCGGTTGTCGGATCTAGATAATCATTTGTTACCTCCTCATTCTTGATATTCTCCAGATTGATTGTATTATCGGGTTAAGAGCCAATAAACTTTGTTAGTATCACCTACTGTTTCTTTGGGTTCGATATTAAAACCGGTATTGTCTGGTGAAGTGCTACATCGGGTTGTTTTATCTGTGCGCTTGCGGATACCTTGATAATAATAATCTTTAATAGAGTGCAGTTAATTTATACCAACAGTAGGGAGAGTAGGAAGTTATTATTATTATAGAAGGCTGGCTATGATCTTGATCTTCCTTAGTAATATTCCCTTAAGTATGAACATGAAGTGTCTTCGCCATGATTGCTAGTATAATTGCACCAATCTAATATATCTTTAATAGTATAGTTAGAATGACTTAGGATATCCTTATGCTTCAACCTAATCCATGCTAGTGCCCAGATAGAGAGTGCTCTAAGTGATTATTATTATATTGGCTGATTGATTGATTGGTCATTATGCTTATCATATATATCATTATTATTGTGACATAACCCCTGTTCTGAGTACATATGCATACGACATCTATCTATCTACCTTCATCCCATTTATTGCCAACCCTTCCCAGTGGTAAAATATAAATGACAACCTGGAATACTCTTGGGTAAAATGCTACAATGGTGTATATTTTATCTGTGCGCTTGCGGATACAATATAATATATTTCAGTCACTTGCAAGAAGGAGAGATGTTTTAGAATCATACTGGGGATGACAACCTAATTACTTCTAAGAGATAGAGGAAGAGTTCAAGTGATCTGTAGACTAATCAGGTGGCACATTATTTTATACCTCCCAGCATTTCGTTAAGAAATGTCAACAAGCATTTTTGGCGCCGTTGCCGGGGAAGGCGTTTGGCATACATAAGATGTAGATAGATCATATACATAACACCAAATATGTCGAGAAACCATACAAACCTTACTCAAACAGGCTCACCTTGTCCTTGTTTATTCTTTGTGCAACTTATGCAGGGTGATGTATGAACAGATTTGACCTTCCGCAAAATTTTGTTGAAAACCCAGAAGCTTTGATCAGGAAGACCCAAGCCAAGCTCTGGAAAACCCCAGATCCTCAGCTGGAAGACATCCATACAAGAAGAAGTTTGACACCAGAGTTTGAGGCTATGGCAAACATGAGCCTTCGCGAGTTCTCTGCTCCAACCACCTCTAATATCCGTACGGGACCACCCACTGATGTTGGAGACAATGGATTCGAGCTCAAGCCTGCGCTCATCAACATGGTGCAAGCTAGTCAGTTTTGTGGAAAGGCGCATGAAGATGCGAGTGCCCATCTCCAGCACTTTTTGGAGATATGCAGCACTTTCACCATCAAGGGAGTAACCAGAGATGCAATCCTGCTCCGCCTATTTCCATTCTCACTTTTGGGAAGAGCAAAATAGTGGTTCTACGCAAATAAAGACAAGAACACTACATGGGACCCCTGTGGACAAGACGAATGCTCTCAGAGGGAAAATCACCAGCTTTCAGCAACAGCACGATGAATCTGTCTCGGAAGCATGGGAACACTTTCAAGACTACATCTCAGAATGTCCTTACCATGGGATGGAGAATTGGTTGCTTATGCAAACCTTCTACCATGGGTTGACTACCAGCACCCTTGAGACGATGGATGCTGCTGCTGGAGGAGCTTTTCTGTCACTCACCATTGAGCAACCTACCGCCCTTGTGGAGAAGATGGCATCCAACTAGAGTTGGAATGAAGAACGAGTCCCGACCCGCAAGAGAGGAGGAATGCACCAGCTCAAGGAGACCGACATGATTTCTGCCAAAATGGACCAGCTAATGAAGAAGCTTGATGACTAAGTCACTGAGAAGAGAGAGGTCAACCACATCCACGATGCCTACATGACTTGTGAAGAGTGTGGAGGCACTGGCCAGTCAGGTCGCAGCTGTCCGGAGATTCAGGAGGATGTGAACTATGTCAACAACAACAACAGCTACCGCCCCCAGAATCAGAATTATCAGAACCAAGGTTGGAATCAGCAACAGAGGCCCAATTACCAAGGTAATTACTCTGGTAATTATCAAGGTAACAACTTCAACACACTGTTAAGAGATCTAGTCTCTGGCCAGACCAAACTGCTAGATCAGATTTCCAAGAGGCTAGTCTCCAACGACAAGTTGCTAGAAACCATCAACAACAAGATGGATGGTTTCGCCTCTACTATCAAGAACCAGCTCAGCTTCAATAAAATGCTAGAATCCCAAATAGCTCAGCTAGTGTCCTCTATCCATCCGACTAATGAAGGAAAGATCCCAGGCCAACCAGAAGAACTAGAAACTGCAAATCTTGTGGATATCTTCAATGCAAGGTGGTACCATGCAGAGCATCAGTCTAAAGGATGGAACAATGATTCTCTGCCAGAGAAGAAGGGAGACCCAAGAAGGCCCGTCATACCAATAGCCATTGGTGAACACGCATTCGAAGAAGCAATCTACGACTTTGGCGCAAGCGTCAACATTATGCCCAAGTGTTCTACGAGAAGATCCATGGAGATGCACTCCTATACACCAACATGTGCTTGCAACTAGCACACCAGTCACTCTGCTATCCGAAGGGGATCCTAGAAGACATATGTGTATGAGTTGGACACTCGTATGTACCTGCTGACTTTGTGGTAGTTGAGACAGGAGGAAATGAGAAGTCCCCAATCATTTTGGGACGACCATTCCTTAGCACCGCCAAGGCTATCAACTATGCTGACGGCGCCAAGATTTGTTTCACTATCAGGGGAAGCAAAGAAAGATTCAGCTTTAAGAACAAGATACTAGAAAGTCCAGCCCATCCACAGAAGCCATACATTTATGAAGACAAGCCAGTGCAGAAGAAGACAAGCAGAAGAAGGAACAAGGCTAGGCAGAATCACTGAAGCTGCGAGGATGATCAACTCAATCCGAGCTGAGTATGATCACCTTCTGGTTTCACCACACATGCCCAAGCTAGACGATCCAGGAGTACCAACGATTGATTGCACAATCAATCAGAAGATCTTCTACAAGACCTTCTGCGACACGGGCTCAAGTGTCAACATAATGGCCAAGGTAACTTATGACTTTCTATTTGGCAAGACACCCTTATACTCTAGCTACACGCAGATGCAGATGGTGGACCAGACGTTCAAATTTCTAGAGGGGATTGCTAAAGACATTATGGTAAAAATTTGAGATCATTATGTCCCCACTGACTTCTTGGTCCTAGACATGGGAGAAGAAGAGTACGATCCACCGCTCGTACTTGGAAGACCGTTCCTCAACACTACAAGAGCAATTATCTACATGAGATCAGGGGAGGTCCACTTCCAGTTCCACAAGGAGAAGGTCCGCTGTTACTTCAATAGTTACACAACTTATGAGCAGCCGAAGAAGAACAGGTCAAGGAGGAGACGTCGTCCCTCTCAAAAGACGTACCCACTCAAGGATAGCTGGGAAGATTATAAGGAAGAACTCGAAAGGAATAGGTCCAAAGAAGAGAAAGAAGAAGAGACTGTGAAGGATGAGCTCCCAACTTCAACCTCAACAGCGACATCAACTTCACCAACTAGGAAGGAATGGAGGAAGAAGGAGTCACCTTCCAGCTCATCATCAGAAGTGCAACCAGGGTCATCTCAACCCGACGCTGCACCCGATAAGGAATGAACAGACAAGGTGTCCTGTCGGAGGACTATAAACCACCGAGCCTTCTCCAAAAGGTAAAACTGGTACTTATCCATATTTACTTTCAGCATTACATTAATATTTTAGTAATTGCATATTTACTCTCCTGCAATAAAAAGAAAATAAAAATATTTATTGCCTTGCATAATAAAATCTAAAAGCCCCATGTGATTAATCTTGTGGCATAGCTCACAAAGACTATTCACCGTGGTGGCACAAAAATAATTTTGCATCTAGGATAGATTTTTGCATCATATTTACTTTCTGCATTTATAAAATTGAAAATACCAAAAATATGTGGGCACATGAAGGTCCACACTTTTTAGAAAATACCAAAAATATGTGGGCACATGAAGGTCCACGCAATTAGGAAACTTCCTACTGGAATTATAAAAACAATCACTTACTATGAAGTGGTATTAACCTAACCCGTCTCCATGAGATTTGGTATTCTTGTTGGCAATTGAGTTTTACAGGAAAAAATACAAGATCAAGGATGCTAGTCAACCCGACACCCTTACGCTGCCGGTACGTCTGCTCTCAGTAGGATCACTCAACTTGCAACATCAAAGACCCTGTCAAATATCTAGCTTGGGGGAGGGCACTAAATCTAGCTAAGTATAAGTTTCCTACCTTATTATTGTACCATAATGCTTTACGCGTGAGTTAGCTAGTAAGATAAAAATTTGAAAACCCAATAAATAGTGTTTAGGTTAGTTAGTGTGTTTGAATAAAATAAAAAGAGAGTGCTTACAATAATTTTGCTCAGACTAGGTGGAAACCATGCTCAGAAATTTGATAAATAGCACCCACTATGATTCCTCATAACTCTTATTTTCAACCTTGAATCATCCCAAATTTTAGATACAACCATTTTAACTTGAAGATTACTTTGAACCTAAAACTTGTGGGTAGCAAATGCTTGATCTAAGTCTAAGTAATTGAGGGATATGATATGCAAAGTATGAGCTGCTATTTATCTTGTTCCTAGTGATACTTGAGTTCTGGAGATTTATTTTGAAAACCCTTAAAACCACATGATGAGTTCCTGTATGACAAGAGTTATACATTCCTACCACAGCCATATATGCTAGAATAGGAAAACACACGTTATATTATATGCTACTTGCTCTGTTTTGAGTTTAGTCAAGCTTTGTTGATACCTTAGGAACTTGTCATGCTTTTATAATCAAGATCATGTGCATTCCACCCATAATGCACTACTCAATTCCTGAGTAGGTGCATCCACATTCCATACATTCCATCTAGTCCACCCAAAAAGTTTACTCCTTCACTAGGAGGAAACATCCAAAAATATATCTCATTGGTAACCCCAGATCAATGCTCCAAAATTCTTGTTGCTATCTCTCAAAAGAAAGAGAAAAAAAGAAAGTACTGTTGCAGAGAAGAGGCATGTGGCTATGCAAAAGAGTGAGATGAGAGAAAACAATGGGCACGAAGATGCCCGCTTGAGAGGTAAAAATGGACAAGTGTTCGAATTATCAAAACAATGGGTACTCTTATGCCCGCCTGAAAAAAAGAAGATAGCCCATGTTGTCCTGCAGTACAATTCCTTAGTGTTTAAAAAGAAGATAGAGATGTTTTCAAGGAGCAAAAGAGTAGAATTAGGATTAGCCACCACAAATATCCACCTACCACCTCACATCCACATATATGCACATCTCGATTCAATTATATGACTTGTTTCCTTTGGATCCATTGTTTGACTTTACAACATATTCATTGCAACTATGTATGAGCTGTCTACTTACCCATGAGCTCCACATAAGCCATTAGCTATAGGGTGAGAGAGAGAAGTCATGCATCACTATTGCCTTGGTGAGGATCCACAAATACCACATATCGAGAGACTTGAGAGAGTCATACAAAGGAAACTCTGAGTTTTATTTTGAAAACTTGCAAAAAGCTCCAGGATGCGAGTTGAGACATAGTGCTTGACTTAGACATTCTGTCCTTAAATTGCCCAAGACCCAAGAGAAAGCTACAAGCTCCATGGTTAAAGGTAATAAAGGTAAGTCTGAAGGTTAGCTTGGTCTACTCTAATCCTTGAGTACTTCTTGGTTTAAAACTAAATACTTGTGAGGGGTAGCTACAACTCATAATCTCTGCTAAAGTTGGCTTTGCTAAGGGACTAGCAAAGATTAAGCTTGGGGGAGCTTGTTGATGGTAATTATTGTATGATTTTACCCGTCAAAATATAAAATAAGGGTATAAAGGCAGACACCACCATAGAATAGGGCTTTAACTGACAGAATTTCACAGTTTTGGTGAATCAGTGTTTGGCAGGGGGTTATTCGGAAAAGAATCAAGGGAGATCCACATGTCAGATTAAAATAACGAAATTCGCCGCGAAAGGAGATCAAGAATATTCTAGAGAACACCAGAGACTCGCTGGCAGAAGCGGGGCCCACTTGGCAGTTGGGGGAGGTCGGCCGACCCACTAACCAGGTCGGCCGACCTGTTAGTGAGCCATCTCGGCATCCGCTTCGACGCGGACCCACATCCCGAAATTTCACGCACATCCCGAAATTTCATGCATCTTGACCGCCCATTGAAGTCGGTTCGATCCAAGGGCTACGGTTCATCCCACCGGCCTATATAAGGACCCCCAGACCCCCAGGGTTTGACATCAATCAGATCATTCAATCAGACATCAGTTCAATCCAGTTGTAGAGAGCTATAAACCCTAGAATCATTAGAGCTTCACCATCTAGAGCATAGCTATATAGGTTAGAAGTAGAAGGAGGCGAGTTCTACTCGAGTTTCGGATCTGTCTGGAGGTAGAAGGCTGCTCGCAGCCATTGTAAGCTCTCTCTTGTATCTTAAATCTCTTTTGAGTACTTGAGATAAAGTTGATTGACATTGTTCTACTATTGATTATGTTCTCAATTATGCTATTCATTGCTTATCTAGATTGTATACTTTGCATAGTTAGGATGCATTCATATTCATACATAGGTTTGTATAGCGCTCATTCATTGACGTCATGGGTGAGTGATGAACAGCATGTAAGCATGGTGCTTAGATGTAGTTTGTCTGCAAATACACCCTATATTCTGGGTTCTGTGGTAGATCGCGGATGTGACACTCCCGTTGAGTCATTTGTGGTCCACACTCCGAATGTAGGAAGAGTAGAAAGTTATTATTATTATAGAAGGCTGGCTATGATCTTGATCTTCCTTAGTAATATTCCCTTAAGTATGAATATGAAGTGTCTTCGCCATGATTGCTAGTATAATTGCACCAATCTAATATGTCTTTAATAGTATAGTTAGAATGACTTAGGATATCCTTATGCTTCAACCTAATCCATGCTAGTGCCTAGATAGGGAGTGCTCTAAGTGATCATTATTATATTGGCTTTGACTGATTGATCATTATGCTTGTCATATATATCATTATTATTGTGACATAACCCCTGTTCTGAGTAAATAGGCCATTCATGGTATTCTTCGTATTTGCATATGCATATGACATCTATCTATCTACCTGCATCCTATTTATTGCCAACCCTTCCCAGAGGTAAAATATAAATGACAACCCGGAATACTCTTGGGTAAAATGCTATAATGGTGTATATTTTATCTGTGCGCTTACAGATACAATATAATATATTTCAGTCACTTGCAAGAAGGAGAGATCTTTTAGAATCATACTGAGGATGACAACCTAGTTACTTCTAAGAGATAGAGGAAGAGTTCAAGTGATCTGTAGACTAATCAGGTGGCACATTAATTTATACCTCCCAGCATTTCGTTAAGAAATGTCAACAATAGCCACTATTTGCACTTGTGTTGAGAGAACTAAACGTACTAGAATCCCGGGACATGTGTTGTGTGCATCCACTATCAAGCACCCAATGCCTTTCTCCGGCTTTATAATTGACCTACAAAAAGAGATCAATTCTTTTTAGGTACCCAATGTTGGTTGTATCCTTGGAGGTTAGTGACTAACCTTTTTGGTACCCAAATGGTCTTCTCTTTGGATCCAACATGGATGTACCAATAAACTTAGCCTTCACACCATTTGAGCCCTTAGTGAGAATGTAGCAAGAATCAAATTTAATTGAGGATATATGAGTGTTGGATTTCTTGCTTTTGCAATTTTGCTCTAAATGACCAACTTGCTTGCATTTTGTGCAATACCGGCCATTTTCCTTCACAAAACACGTCTTGTGAGGAGCAAAGGCGGTTGCCTTTCTTGGGGGTATAGCCCAATCCCTCTTTATGGAGAGATGCCGTTTGGCTACCCAAGCACATAAGCAAGCGGTCCTCACCACTATAAGCCTTAGCTAAGGAGTGATTTAACTTTTTAACCTCCTCCTTTTGCTTCTTGTTCTCATCTACTAGTGAGGGGTCACTAGTGAGTGAGGTAGTAGTGGAAGTGCTACAAGAAGGGTTAGTGGTAGCAACAATAATAGGTTCACAAGATATATCATAAGTCACACCTATGTTGCAAGTATTTGACTTTACAAGTCCTCATTTTGAGTCACTAGTGAGGAATGAGCTTCATCAAGCTTAGTGTGAGACTTTTCAAGCTTCTTATGGTCTTCCTTTAGACTCTCATAAGATGCTCTACGCTCTTCAAGTTGTTGCTCAAGGGATAGCTTATCCTTGCGCAACCCCTTGCATTCCTTTCCAAGTGAATCAAAATGAATACGAACATCATCATGCATGTCGATCAATTCTTCTTTTATTAGGTCATCATCACTATCATCATCACTAGATTTGCTATCAGATGATACATTTGAGCCTTTGGCCATGAAGCAAGAAGGAGTGTCAAAGATGGAACGCTTGTCATGAATGGCAATGCTTGCATGAGCCTTCTTCTTGCTTTTTTTCTCATCATCACTATCTTCATCACTTGAAGATGCATCACTATCCCATGTCACCATATGAGAGTAGTTCTTTTTCTTCTTGTATGATGTTTCTTTCCTTTCTTTCTTCTCCTTCTTCTCATTCTTGTGCTTCTTCTTGCCCTTGTGCTCATCATCACTAGAGTGTGGGCAATCGGCCACCAAATGATCCTTTCTTCCATAATTGAAATATCTTCTTGGCCCATCAAACTTCCTTGAATTCTTCTTTCTTCTTGCCCGGTAGCCCTTCTTCGTGAATTTGCCAAATCTTCTCACTAGAAGGGCCATTTCTTCATCACTTTTACTTGTGCTTGAAGGGTCTTCACTTGATTCAATCTTTGCTTTGCCCTTGCCCTTTGATGATGATGTGGCTTTGAATGCCACACTCTTCTTTTTCTCATCCTTGGAGTCTTTATCTTTTTCTTTCTTCTTCTTATTGATCAACTCCTCCTTGTCATCATTATTCTATATGCATCATCGGTCATCACCTCCGCAAGCACTTGGTTTGGTGTCAACTCATTCAATGTAGTCTTCACCAAAACCGTGATCAATGTAGCAAACCTCTTGGGCAAGCTCTTCAAGAACTTCATGGAGAAGTCACTATCCTTCACTTCTTCACCAACCGCCTTGAGCTCATTCACTATCACTTGCAATCTATGAAATATTTCGTCCACACTTTCATCTTCCTTCATCTTGAAGCTAGCAAATTTGTCCTTGAGGATGTATGCTTTTGCGGTCTTCACACCCATGGTGCCCTCATATGATTCTTCAAGCTTCTTTCAAGCTTCATGAGCACTCTCAATGTTCTTGACTTGCTCAAAGACCTCATCTACGACCTCATGGATAGCACAAACCGCAATGTCATTGAGTTGGAGAAGCTTCTCTTCGGCGGTTGTGGGGTTGGCCGCATTTGCAATTTTAATCTTGGTCTCTACAACCTTCCACACTTCTCTATTGATTGACTTAATATGAGATGTCATTACTGTTGACGGTCGTTAAGTACCAATTTTATACCGTCAACTAATGCCTAGGGAAGAACAATAATAGAAGCATAGGGGTTATTACTGACAAATTCCACGAGTTTTGGTGAATTGTGTATTTTCCAGGGATTATTTCAGAAAGGCTTAAAAGAAGGATTAAAGTGCTTAATTACCACGAAATTTAACCGCCAAGGAAACATCATCATAAGAACACTAGAAGCCTCTGGAACACACCCGAAGCGACCGGGGCCCGAACCCCACTAGGGTGGGGCCAGCCAGCGCTAGGGTGGGGCCGGCCGACGCCGCCCTAGGGTTTTAGCCCCGCCTTCTGAAGTCTTCTTCCGCCGCCTCTTTGGAGTCATCTCGGCCCTTTGATTAAGTCGGTTTGATCCCACAGCGCACGTTCATTCCACCGGGCTATAAATAAAGGGGCAGACCTCCCTCCCAGAACACCAATTCATTCCTCCTGCTTCATTTGTCAAGAGTAGACAGAAGTTAGGGTTTCCACAGATTAGAAATAGTTCTTCAAGTTCATAGTTTAGGCGTCTAGCAAGGTTCAAGTAGAGTTGGGCGCTACGCTCGGGATTCCAGATCTGTTCGTTTGGAGATCGGTAATCTTATCTTATATCTCATTATGACTTTGCTCTATTTTAATATATTGCTACTTATTCAGTTCTTAGTTTATTCTAGTTGCATATTCGATATAGTTGTGATTGGTGATGATTATTGTCATTTGATCGTAAAGCGTCTAATTCAGTACTTGAGTGAGTTAGGTGGTGTGTATTATGTAGACGTGGTTTCTAGATATATTACATACCTACGGAGGCACCCTGCCGGGTCGTGTGGTAGTCCGCGTAGGTGACAGCTGCGTTGGTTCCTCTGTAGTCCACCCTCCGTACGTAGGACGAGCAGAGAGCGGTCGTGAAGGAGGTGACCTTTGTGTCTTAATATCCTCATTAGATGATGCTCCTTATGATGTTTTCTGAGTTGATTATGCTATAAATGAAAATGTGTAATATGGCGTAGGCTGTAGACTTTGTATTTAGTAATTACATAGGTTTCCTTTACTTTAGCCGAATCTCGAGATTGTCTTACTACATTAGTGAGTCTCTATATTCTATTTCTGGAATACCATTTACCTCATTTACTCAGTTACATTTACCATTTATCATTGACTTATTTATCGCTAAAGCACTAAACTTATGGGTTATCATAGGTCTGCACATTTATCTTTCCAATCATTATAGTAGATTATCCTAATGAGTAGAATGCCCCTTTATCCTTTTGGCATAAAACAAATCAACGATACTCGGAATACTTACCGGGTGAAGTGCTACAATGGGAGAATTATCTGTGCGCTTGCGGATATATTCTATAGTATTATTTTAGGAGGCAAGTGAAGATTATTTTACCAATGGTTTTTGGCATCATGTTAGGGATGACAACTTAACGTGAAGTGATGTTAAAAATACCAACAATTACACTCTTCCAATAGGCATAATTTTTCCCATTGAACCGGGGTGGCTTCTTGGTGTTGTTGATATGAATGTTGAGTTGAGCCATTTTGTCACCGTAGGTTGTTAAGCCTGAAATCAATGGTGCCTCGGCTCCGATACCACTTGAAAGGTCCTAAACGGCTAGAGGAGGTGAATAGCCTATAAAAAATCTACAAAAAACACTTAAGCAAAATGGTTAGACAATTAAATGGCGAAGTGAGTTTTGCACTAGCCTACACAAAGTGTTGCAAGCCACCTAACCGTTCTAGGCTATTATCTCTAAGTACACACACAAGAAGTTAAGTCACTACTTTACTCTACTCCTACGTGAGAAACTACACAAGGTAAGTACAAGAAGGTAAGTGCTCAAATGTAAAGGAGAGGGAAATGAATATACCGCCGGTGAAGTGATGATATGAAACCCAATGCAATCAATCATAATACACAAGAGAGATCCTCGGTAGAGAGATGACACAAAACTTTTTTACCGAGGTTCACTTGCTTGCCGGTAAGCTACTCCTCGTTGTAGCGATACACCCACTTGGAGGTTCACGCGCAAATTGGCATCACACGCCAAACCCTTCTCAAGGGTGCCGCACAACCAACACAAGATGGGGATCCACAAGCTACGCACAATCCACTAGAGTAGCCAATTGCGATCTCCCGTAGGGAAGGCTCAAGAACCCCTTACAACTTCACCGATCGGAGGCGGAGACAATCACCAACTCCCCTCAACAATCCTCGCAGCTCCAAGCCGTCTAGGAGTCGGCAAACTCCAAGAGTAACAAGAGAATCCGCTGCGAAATCCACTCACCAAGTGCCTCTAGATGATCACACTCATGCAATGCACTTGATGCTCTCCAATCTCACCAAACGATGATCTCAATCAAGAGGAATGTGTGAGAGAGGAGTGGAGAGGCTCACTAGCTTGTAGAGTCAATGAAAGTGTCCAGGAGGGAGCGCACAAGCCGGCCACTCCACTACTTAAAGCCCCCACTCAAAGATTCAACCGTTACTCACTGTTTTCGGGGGCACCGGACGCTCCTTTAGTTCACACCGGACGCATCCGGTGCGGCGTCCGGTGTATCGCCCAGTGACACGTGTACTAGCCATTTGAATTCGCCCGCTGCGCGCGCTCACACCGGACGCGAAGCCATCACACCAGACGCTCCGACGCCAACTTCCGGTGACCACTCAGAGAGCATCCAAAGAGCTCCAAATGGCACCGAACGCGTACGGTGCAGGTGCACCAGACGCTGCTCGGCGTCCGACGCTCCAACGGCTAACTGCTGCTCACTTTGTTAATTGTACCGGACGCTGAAGCCTCGCTTCCCGCGCGTCCGGTGAAAAACTTCACCGAACCAACCCGAGAGCACAGGGTCCGCACCGGATGCGTCCGGTGCTGCCCCACCGGACGCTCAGCGTCCGGTGCACACATTTTGGCACCATCTCAAAGAGTTAGCCACCGGACAACTTCGGCAAGTTTCCGATGTACTTTTCTACTAAGGAAAACACCGAAAAGCGCTGAATCCTGCCTCGTAAGCTCGGCAGGAGGGAGAGAGGACACAAACCCCTCTCTACCACTCAAACTTCACCCCGTTTTCAAAGGCGCTAACACTCCAAAGTGTCTCTCACTTTAGGGCACGTGTGTTAGCATTTTTCAAAGAGTTTTCACGGGTTTTGTTAGTGTCACTAGCATCTACATGCATATACAATGAATATGATCACCTAGTGGCACTTTGATAACCGTATTTCACAAACGATTTCTCCCCTCTTCATAGTATGGCTATTTATCCTAAATGTGATCACTCTCTTTATAGAGTCTTGATCACCAAAAATAAAAGAGCTCCTATTGGTTATACCTTCACCTTCACCTCCTAGCTTTTCTCCATCTTCCTTCTCTTCTCTTGATGAAGCTTGTGGACTCCTTTTAATGATGGACTTATACCATTTGGATGGATGACGTCACTAGGGCTTTCTCCTCTTGTTGATGGACTTACACCATTTGCATGGACGCCATCATTGCCCTTCACTTGTGGCCTCCACCGACCCCGGTCCTTTACTCCATCTTGATGTTTGCTAATTGTTCTTATGAAACACTTAGAGCAACTCATTAGCAAAATAGGTTTTATCAATTACCCATAACCAAACATTAGCTTTCAGAAGGTTAGTGGCAAGCTATACAAGCTAACCGATCTCACAAGAGCAACTACAACTACACAAGTAAAGTAATGCACAAAGTAAAGGACTTGTGTAGAAGTGTCACACCCAATTTTAAGGATAAAATTGAATGAGCCAACTTATGTGCGCCCAGAGATCAATCACACACATAAGTGACAAATTACATAGTACCATCACAAGGTTCAATATATAACGAATAATATCACAGAGTCTTTACATAAATAGCAGCGGATTAATAATTATAATCCCTTGCGGAAGCTTCAATTCACACGGAAGTAGTTGACTGGTGAACCACAATCCTAGTAATCCTCAGAAGAATCATCATAATCATCTGTTACCCATCCGGGATTTTTATCCAAATATGAAAAACAAAGCAAGCGTAAGTACATGTCGTACTCAACAAGAATAACATGGGTTTATGAGGCTCAAATAAGGCAAGACACTAGTTGACAGCAGTTGCTTTTAGTTGATCATGTTTTAGCAATTTGAGTAGCAGCAATAGAATATACCAAGGAACAAGATTTGCATGATCATATAAACATGATAATTAATATGGAATAAACATCAATAGAAACTTCAAATAAATCAATATTCAATTAGTTAAATTCCTGTAAGACGTCCAAGGCCGCTCGTGACCGTGAGCGCGGCTGATATATCAGTTTACACTCTGCAGAGGTTGCAGACTTTCACCATGAGTCGTGATTCCCATATGCCAAGGGTCATGACTCCCATGTCACCTCACCAAGGAAGTGCGGCAGGGTACACTATGAAGTCTTTCAAAAGCCTTCCTAACATGCCACTAATCAATCCGGGCGCAATGGCAAGGGGTGGTAGAGCCCTCCTTCTAGTGGCACACACACGCAGCAGTACACACAAAGACAGGAGCCGCAAAACAACCAGCTCGGCAAGGAACCTTTCAAGATTAACAACATAATAGAAAGTAACTTCATACTTAACTAAAGTCAGAGCCATATGACCCTCATGGTTGCGCTGTAAGTCCCGGTGTCATACTTACAGTTAAGTCCTTAGTCCATGTTGCTAAAAAGCATCTTTTAATCTTTATCTCATAATCAATTAATCAAGTTCATAAGATCATGGCATCATCAGGCGCTAGCATCACTACTCAAATGCAATCTCATAGGTAACAAGGATCAAGTGATCAAAACTTAGGAATAAATACTTTGGTTGCCAAGGTAGACACATGCATCATGAATTTAGTGATTAAGGTGAATAGGCAACAAGGATGGTCCATGCTATACTTGCCTTGATCAAAGTGCTCTGGAGAACTTGGATCCTCCGTGTACTCTTGATCACCAACGAATTGCTCACCGTCTGAACTCGATCATAAAATCACCACACAATCATCGAGGCAATCATACATGAAGCAAACAAGATCCATATTAGAAACAGTACATCAACAGTGGAAAAATAGATTGAAAAGTGTATAAAAATAATCTACGCGTCGCTACGATTCTAACGATATAAAGATCACGAAAATCGGAGTTCAAACGGAGAAGTTATGAAATAAACAAGTTTTATTTTAATAAAATAATAGATTAAATCTAATCTCGAATTTTAAAAGTTGAAAATATGAGTAACAGTAGCATCATTAGATAGATTACAAAATTACGAATCTAACGAGACTTGAACGGATCAAATCGGAGCTAAAACGAATAAAATATGGCCGAGATAAACTGAGTGGCAAATCTGTAATTATTGAAAACGCCTTTTGAATTAAAACCGAGGAAATACGTTTTCTAAATAGGAAAGCGTAATCTGAGAAATACGCCAAAGGATCATGGGTTAGAACATTAAAAAGCTCAGGGGCTCTTCTGCAAAAGTGCCGGTCGAAAGGGTATCTCTCGCTGTGAGCCGTTGGATCGGTCGTGGACGGCGCAGGTAGCTCGGGAATAGAGGGGCAGCTCTGGTCGCCGGAGTCGGGCGACGCTCGGCCGATTCCTCGCCGGCAAGATGGCCGAGGACAGCAGTTTTCGGGGCTAGGAAGCTCGGGACACCTCGGGACCTGGTCGGGAAGCAAGAGGAGTTCAAGCCGAACCTATCTATGGTTTCGGTTGCCACAGAGGTAGCTCGGGGAGGATGCGGCGAGCTAGGTGGCGGAAGTATGGTGGCGGCGAAGCTCGGCATCATGGCTATAGTGCACAAAACCGAGGGAGAAGGGGTCGGGAAGGTTCCTGACCTTGCTGCGAAGCTTGGAGTACAACCAATTTCGACGGAGAAGTCTTCCCGAGGAGAAATCGACGGCGGTGGCGGAGCTCGGGGCGACGGCTAGGGCAAGATTGGAGGGCGTGGCTTGCTCGGGAACTTGTGGGGAGGGACGGCAGAGCTCGGCCGACCTATATAGGGGCGCGAGGGAGGCGTAGGAGATCCGGACTTCGGGAGATTCGGTGGTTAGGATACGGTCGGAGGCGGCAGTCGTGCTCGGTTCGGGCTCTGTCCGGAGGAAGGAGACTGCACTGTGCCGTGGCCCGGCGCGTCAGTGCCAGTAGGAGGGAAGGGGCGAGGGTCGCGGCTTCCTTTTACGGGCCGGTGGAGGCGTGCTCAGGACGGACTCGTCCGAGGATTCCGGCAGCGGTCGGTTGGACATCGAGTCCTGCTCGGACTCCAGAGGAAGGAAGGGGACGGCTCTGAGCAGCAGGCCCCGCATGGCAGCCAAAGAAAAAGGGCGCCTGCGCGAGGGAGATAGGCCGGACTGCCGACGCTCGGGTGGCCTTCGGCCCACGCGGGCGAAAAAGGAAGAGGGAAGGTTTCCAAATACATTTGAATATTTCCAAATCTCAATAAAGTGCACATCAAACAAAAATATCATTGAGCAGCATGGATGCAACAAATCATGTTTCTACTTCCTATGATTTATTTTAATTGCTAAAAATTATTATTTGCTAGGTTAATATGCCAAACAATTGCATAAATAAATCAATTTGTCCCTACTTTAATAAAAGCAAATTTTAGGGTGTTATAATTCTACCCCCCTTAAAAATAATCTCCTCCTCGAGATTAGTTAGTGCTTACTCAAAAAGATGGGGATATAACTTCCTTAATTCTTCTTCTTTTTCCCATGTTCCCTCGTTTTCTGAAGACCGATTCCACTGTACCTTGCATAACTTTATAATTTCACTCCTTCTGAATCGCTCTGTGGTTTCTAATATTTTAATTGGGTATTCCTCTCGAATCTGGTTAACTGTCGCTGCTGGTGGTGGTTGCATAACTACGTCAACACTGATTTTATCTCCTTTGGACGTAGTTAGCACAACGACCTTTTCCTCACACTGAATAACTGCCTTGTGCTGCTTCATCCAATCCAGACCCAATATAACATCTATTCCGGTTGTTCTTATTACCGTAGGGTTCACTTTAAAGTCTACCCCCATTAAAGCAATGCTAACCGAAGGACAATAATATTGAGCTTGCATAGCCCCACCCGGTGAATTTACCAATAATGGGTTTTGTAGGGCTAATAGTGGTATACCGTGTATCCTAACAAAACTTTGTGATATGAATGAATGCGAAGCACCGGAATCAAAAAGAACGGTAGCGGGGATGGAGTTGACGTTGAACGTACCCATCATAACCTCTGGTGCTTCCTGAGCTGTCTCCGCGGACACATGGTTCACACTTCCTTGATTAGACGATTGTTGATGTCTTCCCTTCTGGTTGCTACTCTGCGGAGTCTGCTGGTTCTGCTTCTTGGGACAGTGGTAAGAGAGATGTCCCGATTCTCCACAGGCAAAGCACTTGATGGGAGTGCCAAATGTATTGGTCCTGTTGGGGGTCTTGCTAGGGGTAGCTTGCTGAGGAGTCTGGGTAGGAGTTTTCTGCTGTTGCGGTGGAGATGGAGAACGAGGCTGGTTCAGTTTGCGGTTCCATTGATTTGATGGCCCTTGGTGTCTCTGCTGGAAATTCCGTTGCTGGGCGTTGGGACGCGAACGGTTATTTCTTGTAAAGGTTTGTCCTTGCTTCTTCCTCTTGTTATCAGCCATCTCCTTGCGCTTGTTGTCGATCACTATAGCGCGATTCACCAGCTCTTGAAAATTGAGGTAGGTGGTTGTCATGAGTTGGAGTTGCAATCTATCGTGAAGTCCCTTGAGGAAGAGACGCTGCTTGTCCTTGTCATTAGCAACATCATCGGGAGCATACCGCGACAATTGAACAAACTGATCACGGTACTCTGGCGCCGACATTTGTTCTTGCTTCAAAGCTCTAAACTCTGCCTGCTTCAACTCTATCAAACCTTCAGGAATATGGTATGATCTAAAGTTCTCACAAAACTCTTGCCAGGTGATAGCAGGCGCATTATTGGGGCGACCATACTGGAATGCATCCCACCAGTCTTGAGCAGCTCCTTGCAACTGTCCAGATGCATACAACACCTTCTCTTCATCATTGTATTGCACAATGGTGAGTTGTCTCTCCACGGCGCGAAGCCAATCATCAGCATCCAATGGGTCGGCGGCGTGGTTGAACACAGGTGGACGACCTTTCAAAAATTCTCCTCGCTTATCTCTAGCTTGAGGTTGAGCAGGTTGTGGTCCTCCAGCTGGTTGATTTTGAATGAACTGCATCATTGTCTCCATCAACTGCGTCTGCGACGCTATGAGATCTTGAATGCTAGGTTGTGGTGGTGGTGGTGGATTAGGATTCCTCCTGTTACCGGCCATCTGTTTTTCAACACATAAATGAGTTTTAGTATTTTTACCATTATGCAATCACTTATGAATAACGAATCTGAATTTTCTGGGCGAGATCCGATAACAGTAGAGAAGAAAAACGATCATATCTGGAGTTTTCGAAATCAAACGAGACGTTCTCTATACCTTTGGAAAGATCAGAAAATTTTCTACAACTTCCATGTTGATCACTTCTCCCGATTCGGAAGTTAAATTAACCAAAAACAGACATGAACAGAAACTGTCCAGGCTGCCAGACTATGCAGAAACTTCAATTTGCAAAAGTTACATCTCTCAAACCATAATGGATATTAACTTGATTCTTGTGGCAATGAAAAGGTCTGGAAGTCTACTATTTCCCATTAAATTGTCATAATTTTTGAAATTACGAAATTAATTAAGAATAATGAACAAGACAGAGAGGTCTGAAAAACAGATTTGGTGAAACCCAGATTTAACCAAAACAACTATTGCTTCAATAATTCTCAAATCTTAGACCCTAACTAAGAGAGTTGTAGTCATGCCCACAATTCTCAGCACTCATTACAAAGAACCAAATCACAAATATTTCATAAGAACAAAGCAACTAACACATAGAGTTTCATACGCACACAAGACTCAACTCGACTCAACTTAGCGCTACAAGCGTCTTTTATTGCTAAGGGAATTTCCTAACCCTATGGAGCGGAATCCTTAAATGGTGGAGGTGTGGGAATCTCCTGGAATAGCTTTGGTTGGTTGAGTCTTGCTCGATATCCATCAATCTCTTGATCTGCTTGTGCGCTGGCACTCTTAGCTCTTGCCAGATCGCGTTCCAAACCATGGACTCTTCCCATAAGTGCCCAAGACAATCTTGCTAGAGCTCTAAGAGCGGGCTGATCCACTTCGGGCATAGTCATGGCGACGTCACCTTCTTCAGTCACCACGCGAGGGTAGAATCTATGGGCATCTCCTTCCATATCTTCATAGCGGCGACCATGGTAGTAGAGATAGGCATGAGTAGCGGCAACTTCCATACTCTCTTCCACGGTCCTATGTGGAGCGGCGCTCTTGTGAACAGATTCCGTCTTGTAGGCTCTATGCTGTGCATCCCAAACCTTGATATTCAACTTTGTGGTCCAGTAGGTGTCTCGTAGAGGATGCGTGTACTCCATGCTATAGTAGTTGAGAGTAGGTTGCAGGTCGGCGTAGTAGAGGGTCAGCATGTTGACGAGCATTGTGTGGAAAAATGCATCTTCTTCTGGATACTTAGTATATTCCTCCTGGATCCATCCCATCCTCCTGGGCGGTTCACCTCTGGCGGGGGCTTCGGGTGCGGATGGTGCAACAGGCGGTGGAGGTGATGGAGTAGCAGGCGTCGGCGACGGAAGGATCTCTTCAACATCTTCCATGTACATAGCTTCCTCTTCACTTTCATTTTCCGGGGCGATCACCACGTCGTCTTCAGCTGGAATGTCCAAAGCTCGCGGTGGGTAGTAGCCTCCGGTGCTCATGCGTGCAGTTTTGCGACCACGAACCATCTTCTCCAATATAGATCAAGACAAAGTTAGAATTAGAATAGACTGAATATTTTTATAATGGAATAAGGGTAAGGGAAGCATAAAAATTTTAGCAGTTAGCAAGTTAAGGTGGAAAGCATGAATGAGGTGAGAAAAACATCTCTAGAATTTCTAGGTTTGCGTCCTACAGTCAACCTATGCTCCGATACCAATCTGTCACACCCAATTTTAAGGATAAAATTGAATGAACCAACTTATGTGCGCCCAGAGATCAATCACACACATAAGTGACAAATTACATAGTACCATCACAAGGTTCAATATATAACGAATAATATCACAGAGTCTTTACATAAATAGCAGCGGATTAATAATTATAATCCCTCGTGGAAGCTCCAATTCACAGGGAAGTAGTTGACTGGTGAACCACAATCCTAGTAATCCTCAGAAGAATCATCATAATTATCTGTTACCCATCCGGGATTTTTATCCAAATATGAAAATCAAAGCAAGCGTAAGTACATGTCGTACTCAACAAGAATAACATGGGTTTATGAGGCTCAAATAAGGCAAGACACTGGTTGACAGCGGTTGCTTTTAGTTGATCATGTTTTAGCAATTTGAGTAGCAGCAATAGAATATACCAAGGAACAAGATTTGCATGATCATATAAACATGATAATTAATATGGAATAAACATCAATAGAAACTTCAAATAAATCAATATTCAATTAGTTAAATTCCTGTAAGACGTCCAAGGCCGCTCGTGACCGTGAGCGCGGCTGATATATCAGTTTTACACTCTGCAGAGGTTGCACACTTTCACCATGAGTCGTGATTCCCATATGCCAAGGGTCATGACTCCCATGTCACCTCACCAAGGAAGTGCGGCAGGGTACACTATGAAGTCTTTCAAAAGCCTTCCTAACATGCCACTAATCAATCCGGGCGCAATGGCAAGGGGTGGTAGAGCCCTCCTTCTAGTGGCACACACACGCAGCAGTACACACAAAGACAGGAGCCGCAAAACAACCAGCTCGGCAAGGAACCTTTCAAGATTAACAACATAATAGAAAGTAACTTCATACTTAACTAAAGTCAGAGCCATATGACCCTCATGGTTGCGCTGTAAGTCCCGGTGTCATACTTACAGTTAAGTCCTTAGTCCATGTTGCTAAAAAGCATCTTTTAATCTTTATCTCATAATCAATTAATCAAGTTCATAAGATCATGGCATCATCAGGCGCTAGCATCACTACTCAAATGCAATCTCATAGGTAACAAGGATCAAGTGATCAAAACTTAGGAATAAATACTTTGGTTGCCAAGGTAGACACATGCATCATGAATTTAGTGATTAAGGTGAATAGGCAACAAGGATGGTCCATGCTATACTTGCCTTGATCAAAGTGCTCTGGAGAACTTGGATCCTCCGTGTACTCTTGATCACCAACGAATTGCTCACCGTCTGAACTCGATCATAAAATCACCACACAATCATCGAGGCAATCATACATGAAGCAAACAAGATCTATA
The DNA here is from genome assembly GCA_038502445.1 of Eremochloa ophiuroides. Classification (NCBI taxonomy): domain Eukaryota; kingdom Viridiplantae; phylum Streptophyta; class Magnoliopsida; order Poales; family Poaceae; genus Eremochloa; species Eremochloa ophiuroides. Next base: position 31,818,133 of record JAHLJS010000001.1, on the reverse strand, counting down.
TTAGAAACAGTACACCAATAGTGGAAAAACAGATTGAAAAGTGTATAAAAATAATCTACGCGTCGCTACGATTCCAACGATATAAAGATCACAAAAATCGGAGTTCAAACGGAGAAGTTATGAAATAAACAAGTTTTATTTTAATAAAATAATAGATTAAATCTAATCTCGAATTTTAAAAGTTGAAAATATGAGTAACAGTAGCATCATTAGATAGATTACAAAATTACAAATCTAACGAGACTTGAACGGATCAAATCGGAGCTAAAACGAATAAAATATGGCCGAGATAAACTGAGTGGCAAATCTGTAATTATTGAAAACGCCTTTTGAATTAAAACCGAGGAAATACGTTTTCTAAATAGGAAAGCGTAATCTGAGAAATACGCCAAAGGATCGCGGGTTAGAACATTAAAAAGCTCAGGGGCTCTTCTGCAAAAGTGCCGGTCGAAAGGGTATCTCTCGCTGTGAGCCGTTGGATCGGTCGTGGACGGCGCATGTAGCTCGGGAATAGAGGGGCGGCTCTGGTCGCCGGAGTCGGGCGGCGCTCGGCCGATTCCTCGCCGGCAAGATGGCCGAGGACAGCGTTTTCGGGGCTAGGAAGCTCGGCACACCTCGGGACCTGGTCGGGAAGCAAGAGGAGTTCAAGCCGAACCTATCTATGGTTTCGGTTGCCACAGAGGTAGCTCGGGGAGGATGCGGCGAGCTAGGTGGCGGAAGTATGGTGGCGGCGAAGCTCGGCATCATGGCTATAGTGCACAAAACCGAGGGAGAAGGGGTCGGGAAGGTTCCTGACCTTGCTGCGAAGCTTGGAGTACAACCAATTTCGACGGAGAAGTCTTCCCGAGGAGAAATCGACGGCGGTGGCGGAGCTCGGGGCGACGGCGGAGCTCGGGGCGACGGCTAGGGCAAGATTGGAGGGCGTGGCTTGCTCGGGAACTTGTGGGGAGGGACGGCAGAGCTCGGCCGACCTATATAGGGGCGCGAGGGAGGCGTAGGAGATCCGGACTTCGGGAGATTCGGTGGTTAGGATACGGTCGGAGGCGGCAGTCGTGCTCGGTTCGGGCTCTGTCCGGAGGAAGGAGACTGCACTGTGCCGTGGCCCGGCGCGTCAGTGCCAGTAGGAGGGAAGGGGCGAGGGTCGCGGCTTCCTTTTACGGGCCGGTGGAGGCGTGCTCAGGACGGACTCGTCCAAGGATTCCGGCAGCGGTCGGTTGGACATCGAGTCCTGCTCGGACTCCAGAGGAAGGAAGGGGACGGCTCTGAGCAGCAGGCCCCGCATGGCAGCCAAAGAAAAAGGGCGCCTGCGCGAGGGAGATAGGCCGGACTGCCGACGCTCGGGTGGCCTTCGGCCCACGCGGGCGAAAAAGGAAGAGGGAAGGTTTCCAAATACATTTGAATATTTCCAAATCTCAATAAAGTGCACATCAAACAAAAATATCATTGAGCAGCATGGATGCAACAAATCATGTTTCTACTTCCTATGATTTATTTTAATTGCTAAAAATTATTATTTGCTAGGTTAATATGCCAAACAATTGCATAAATAAATCAATTTGTCCCTACTTTAATAAAAGCAAATTTTAGGGTGTTACAAGAAGGGAGCAAACCACCGCGAAGGATGGGAAGAAGTTGACGCGATGATTTACTTCCCGGAGGTTCACTTGTCGCCACAAGCTATGTCCTCCGTTGAGACAAGCTCCAAGGTTGCCGCCGGTCCTCTTGCTAGTGGTGACCCGCAAGTCACACTCTTCGACGTGCAGTGCTTATCACAAGCTCTAGCGCTTGACTCGTGGTGACCCGCAAGTCACACTCTCCCACGTGGAGTGCTTATCACAAGCTCTAGCACTTGACTCAGCTGGACCAATTGTCATTCTTCACGTCTCGCTCTACTAGCGATGCTCTTCGTGATCTCCCGCGGGGTGAGCTCCAACCCCTCACAAAGATTCTCCGGAGCCAAGCACAATCTTCTTGCTTGCTTTGACGGAGCCACGAGCCACCAAGGCGTCTAGGAGGTGGCAACCTCCAAGAGTAACAAGCACCACCGGCTTGCAACTCGATCACCTAGTGCCAACACTTGCAATCTCTCAATGCAACGCACTAGAATCACTCACTAGCTATCAATTGGATGAACACTAAGCACACTAGTGAGTTAGAGGTCTCCCAAGCACCCGTACACAAGCCACATAGGCCCAAGAGTACTCAACACTACGCCAAGGCCGACCACAACCTCTATTTATAGCCCACAAGACAAATAGAGCCGTTGCCAACCTAAACAGACCGTCAGACCAAGCGTCGGACGCTTACTCGCGCCACCATCGGACTAATGTCCTGCGTCCGACGCCACCGATCTCCGGCACGTGTCACTAACCGTATAACATCGACCGTTGAAGCACAATGGCTAGTTCACGCGCCAACGGAACAACCGTCGGACTCCAAGCCGTCGGACCCCAGTCCGAGGCACAGCGTCGAACCAATGAACACCGTCCGACGCCGTGAACTTTCCTCGCCCGCATGACTCCAGAACGTGAACTCTGCTCGCCGCACCGTCGGACTCTGAACCAATGGTCAGACGCTCAGCCTGCATCAGTCGTCGGACCGTCCGAGTCCCACAGAGAGAATCACCGTTGGACACAAGACTATAGTCCGATGCTGTCACTGCAGACAGCATCCGACGCTCTTGATCAACCACACAGAGGCTAGGGTTAGCCGTCGGACTGAAACCAACAGTCCGACACTCCCTGGCCTTATCGTCCGACGCCCCTTCTCTTCTCCAAAAACCTCTGAATCCTACCTCGCAAGCTCGGCAGAAGGAGGAGAGAGAACCAAACCCTCTCTACCTCACAACTTCACCTCCAAACACCTTCACCTTTGCAAATGTGCTAACACCACAAGTGTTCAACCTCAAGTGCATGTGTGTTAGCTTTTCACAAAGGATTTTCTCTCATTCCACCACGCCACTCGATCCTAGCAACGTATGCAAGTTAGATCGCTCAAGTGGCACTAGATGATGGATATGCAAATAAGTTTGCCCCTCTTGATAGTACGGCCATCTATCCTAAATCCGGTCAAGCACTTCTCTACTCAACCTTAGACCGGTGAAATGGAAATACCCTAGGTTATACCTTTGCCTTGCGCTTTCCATTCCGATCACTGTCTTCATCACCTTCTCTGACACCATCGATGCTGATGCAACACATGCACCAACACCTCATGAATGATATGATCCACTTCATATCATCACGTGGCTTTTGGTTCATCGATCCTTGACTTGCTTGCTCTTCACCGTTGCGTTGATCCATCGGCGCCAAGCCATCACCCGACTTGCCCTTCACACTTGCAACCGGTCCGTCGACGCGAAGCCTTGTCTTGAACTTCTCCACCTAGCCACATGAGTCCATGTCATGTCTCATGTGCATTAAGCTCCTTCATCATCACATGTGTGAGCTAAGCAACACTCTCCAAGCCACATCCACCTCCATGGCATAAATGCTCACACACATGCACCTGTGGACTAATAACCTGTGTAATCAACACTTGAACATATATTAGTCCACCTAACTTGTCACTCAATTACCAAAACCAAATAAGGACCTTTCACCCTCCGGCAACCTCTCTGCGCCTTTCTACGCCACCTCCCACCACACCTAGCCGCGACACCACCAAAGTTGCCGAGCTCCGCCCCACACGAAAGCGCTCGTGACCTCCCGTGCGACTGCCTCCTAGGGAACCGCGCGGGCCTCCCAACAGTGGCGATGGCAAGGGAGGGGGAGGTGGTAGCTAACTCGAGCGGCGACTAAGGTTCCGCCTAGGTTGCCCGTACGAGTGGAACGTGCTTATTGTTTTCGCGAGCACGTAATATTAAATTATTATTTAAATGGATTTAAAATAAAAAATGCTGCTTGCTAGTGTTCAATGATCGGCACTTCCACCATGACATTGTGGCGGTGTTTGGCGATGTGTGGGAGGGTGTCTTCTCCAACCCACTGTTGCAGCCATCTTGTTCCCTCCATTTCCTTGTCTATGTCTCTAGTGTCGCGAGGAGGGGGAGGGAGGAGAACCATCAATAATCAACAAAAAGAAGAAGAAGGGATGACTTGTGGATTCTATGTATTAGTGAGTATAGAGAAGGGAGTAACTAAGGTCAATACCGTTTATACGAAAGTATAGTATGCCATACATTTGCAGTTGGGTCCAAGGTCACTCGAGATGTATGGCCTGTCATGAAAAATTATAACAATACTGGTCGAAAAGTGAAAATAGTAAGTCTTCGGTGAAAATTATAATGGCACCAATCAATCAAATAACCTTAAACAGTATATAAATGTCATCCAATTCAAAAATCCACATCCATGGGTAATCATACACAAGCCATGTCGGCATCAGACCCACAAGGGCACAACAGAAGGCACGGGCACCAAAAGACAGAAACCATCGAAGCACCGAGGCCATTCTCGTCTTCCAGAAGTCTCTCCGCCTCTCCTGCCCGCGCTTCTTCCACTCCCTTCCTCCTAACCCCGGCCAGCACCACCTTGTCCTCCCCACCACACGCTCCTCGCCTCCGCATTCCTCAACCTCCGCCTGCCGCGCAGACGACGGGGGACGCCGGCACCATGCTCTGCCTCTCGCCGTGCGCGCCGCACCTCCACGTCCGGCTCCACCTCCCGCGCAGCCTGCTGCCGCCGCCACGTGCACGAACGCGCGCCGCATCGGCGTCACGCTATGCCTCTGGTTGCCGACGACGCCGGAGGAGTGGCGGCGGAGGCGCCGGCTAGCCAAGTTTCAGGACTCACCGGCCGCCGCGCCGCCGGTCCTCAAGCCGCCGCCCGTGCCCGCGCCAGCACGCCTGAAGCCCTCCGCCCAGCGATGCGGCGTGCTGCGGGAGATGCGGCGGGTGTGGTGGGTGTGCGGGGTCGGGTACTGGGTGCTGGGCTTCCGCTGCTTCCCGTGGCTGGCGCTCAACTTCCACCTCACCCGTGGCATGGGGCTCAGCCCCGCCGGCCTGCAGCTGCTACAGAACGCCGGGAGCCTCCCGCTCGTCGCCAAGCCCCTCTTCGGGGTCCTCTCGGATGCCGTCTACATCGGACGTACACTGCTGATGCTGATCCCCTTTTCCTCCCCGTTCCCCGTTCATTTTCGTTTTAATATTTATTATTATTATTATTATTATTATTATTATTATTATTATTATTATTATTATTATTATTATTATTATTATTATTATTATTATTATGTTCGTGCGACTCCAGCAATGTTGGAGCCAGAGGAAAGCCAATTATCATGTGAATGATGCTTGTCGTGAGATCATGTGCATTTTCATTTCATTCACTATTTCCGAATATGTAGGCTGCAATTGTCTGCATCTCCAACAGGGTGAATGATCTTCAATTCATGAGCGAACTTGTGATCATCAATGTTCTAAACAATGAAACATTTGCCGGAGGAAATATGGCTGTATGAGTCTCGTATTTCGCTGTTTCTTCAATTGTTTCTGCAACATTAAGAATTGATTTTCACTGATTAGCTACGAAAATATCTCAGCCGCTGAACACATTGAAAGCAACAGCTATCTACGGAAATTTCTGAGCCGTTGAACATATTGAAAGGGACAGCTATTTCACGTCTCTTTCTGAAATTGGAAAACCCTGGACATTGGAGCTCAACAACTGCAGTCAATTTCTCATTACAACATGTGTGGTCGTAATCATCTGATCGTCAGATAAACACATGAAAAACACTTTCAAGCTATTGCTGTTTAAACATAGCTGTACATGAAAAACACTTTCAAGCTACTGCTGTTTAAACATAGGTGCCTTGTTCCATTGGCACCGGACGCTCCTTTAGTTCATACCGGACGCATCCGGTGCGGCGTCCGGTGTATCGCCCAGCGACACGTGTACTAGCAGTTTGAATTCGTACGCTGTGCGCTCTCACACCGGACGCGAAGCCATCACTCCGGACGCTCCGACGCCTGCATCCGTTGACCACTCAGAGAGCATTCAGAGAGCTCCAATTGGCACCGGACGCGTACGGTGCAGGTGCACCGGACGCGTACGGTGCAGGTGCACCGGACGCGTACGATGCAGGAGCACCGGACGCTGCTCGGCGTCAGACGCTCCAACGGCTAACTACTGCTCACTTGGTTAGTTGCACCGGACGCTGAAGTCTCGCTTCCAGCGCGTCCGGTGAGAAATTTCGCGCGTCAGATGAAAAACTTCACCGAACCAACCCGAGAGCATGGGTCCACACCGGACGCGTCCGGTGCCGCCCTACCGGACGCTCCGGTGCACACGTTTTGGCACCTTCTCAAAGAGTTAGCCACCGGACAATTTCGGCAAGTTTCCAGTGCACTTTTCTACTAAGGAAAAACACCGAGAAGCGTTGAATCCTGTCTCGTAAGCTCGGCAGGAGGGAGAGAGGACACAAACCCCTCTCTACCACTCAAACTTCACCCCGTTTCCAAAGGCGCTAACACTCCAAAGTATCTCTCACTTTAGGGCACGTGTGTTAGCATTTTTCAAAGAGTTTTCCACGGGTTTTGTTAGTGTCTCTAGCATCTACATGTATATGCAATGAATATGATCACTTAGTGGCACTTTGATAACCGTATTTCACAAACGATTTTTCCCCTCTTCATAGTACGGCTATTTATCCTAAATGTGATCACTCTATCTATAGAGTCTTGATCACCAAAAGCAAAAGAGCTCCTATTGGTTATACCTTTGCCTTGACCTCCTATCTTTTCTCCATCTTCCTTCTCTTCTCTTGATGAAGCTTGTGGACTCCTTTTAATGATGGACTTATACCATTTGCATGGATGCCGTTACTAGAGCTTTCTCCTCTTGTTGATGGACTTACACCGTTTGCATGGACGCCATCATTGCCCTTCACTTGTGGCCTCCACCGACCCCGGTCCTTTACTCCGTCTTGATGTTTGCTAATTGTTCTTATGAAACACTTAGAGCAACTCATTAGCAAACTAGGTTTCATCAATTACCCAAAACCAAACATGAGCTTTCAGAAGGTTAGTGGCAAGCTATACAAGCTAACCGGTCTCACAAGAGCAACTACAACTACACAAGTACAGTAATGCACAAAGTAAAGGACTTGTGTAGAAGGGAGCAAACCACCGCGAAGCATGGGAAGAAGTTGACGCGATGATTTATTTCTCGGATGTTCACTTGTCGCCACAAGCTATGTCCTCCGTTGAGACAAGCTCCAAGGTTGCCGCCGGTCCTCTTGCTAGTGGTGACCCGCAAGTCACACTCTCCCACATGTAGTGCTTATCACAAGCTCTAGCACTTGACTCAGCCGGACCACTTGTCGCTCTTCACGTCTCGCTCTACTAGCGATGCTCTTCGTGATCTCCCGTGGGGTGAGCTCCAACCCCTCACAAAGCTTCTCCGGAGCCAAGCACAATCTTCTTACTTGCTTCGACGGAGCCACGAGCCACCAAGCCGTCTAGGAGGTGGCAACCTCCAAGAGTAACAAGCACCACCGGCTTGTAACTCGATCACTTAGTGCCAACACTTGCAATCTCTCAATGCAATGCACTAAAATCACTCACTAGCTATCATCTGGATGAACACTAAGCACACTAGTGAGTTAGAGGGCTCCCAAGCACACGTACACAAGCCACACAGGCCCAAGGGTGCTCAGCACTACGCCAAGGCCGACCACAACCTCTATTTATAGTCCACAAGCCAAATAGAGCCGTTGCCAACCTAAACAGACCATCGGACCGAGCGTCGGACGCTTACTCGCGCCACCGTCGGACTAATGTCCTGCGTCCGACGCAACCGATCTCCGGCACGTGTCACTAACCGTATAACATCGACCGTTGATGCACAACGGCTAGTTCACGCGCCAACTGAACAACCGTCGGACGCCAAGCCGTCGGACCAAAGTCATCCAACGTCCGACGCTTCTAGAGAGCAGCAGAGAGGAACAAACCCGTCGGACCCCAGTCCGAGGCACAGCGTCGGGCCAACGAACACCGTCCGATGCCGTGAACTTTCCTCGCCGCGCATGACTCCAGAACGTGAACTCTGCTCGCCGCACCGTCGGACTCTAAACCAATGGTCTGACGCTCAGCCTGCATCAGCCGTCGGACCGTCCGAGTCCCACAGAGAGAAACACCGTTGGACACAAGACTATAGTCCGATACTGTCACTGCAGACAGCGTCTGACGCTCTTGATCAACCACACAAAGGCTAGGGTTAGCCGTCGGACTGAAACCAATAGTCCGACACTCCCTGGCTTTACCGTCCGACGCCCCTTCTCTTCTCCAAAAATCTCTGAATCCTACCTCGCAAGCTCGGCAGAAGGAGGACAGAGAACCAAACCCTCTCTACCTCACAACTTCACCTCCAAACACCTTCACCATTGCAAATGTGCTAACACCACAAGTGTTCAACCTCAAGTGCATGTGTGTTAGCTTTTCACAAAGGATTTTCTCTCATTCCACCACGCCACTCGATCCTAGCAATGTATGCAAGTTAGATCACTCAAGTGGCACTAGATGACCGATATGCAAACAAGTTTGCCACTCTTGATAGTACGGCCATCTATCCTAAATCCGGTCAAGCACTTCTCTACTCAACCTTAGACCGGTGAAATGGAAATACCCTAGGTTATACCTTTGCCTTGCGCTTTCCATTCCGATCACCGTCTTCATCACCTTCTCCGACACCATCGATGCTGATGCAACACATGCACCAACACCTCATGAATGATATGATCCACTTCATATCATCACGTGGCTTTTGGTTCATCGATCCTTGACTTGCTTACTCTTCACCGTTGCGTTGGTCCATCGACGCCAAGCCATCACCCGACTTGCCCTTCACACTTGCAACCGGTCCGTCGACGAGAAGCCTTGTCTTGATCTTCTCCACCTAGCCACATGAGTCCATGTCATGTCTCATGTGCATTAAGCTCCTTCATCATCACATGTGTGAGCTAAGCAACACTCTCCAAGTCATATCCACCTCCATGGCATAGATGCTCACACACATGTACCTGTGGACTAATCACCTGTGTAATCAACACTTGAACACATATTAGTCCACCTAACTTGTCACTCAATTATCAAAACCAAATAAGGACCTTTCACCCTCCGGCAACCTCTCTACGCTTTTCTACGCCACCTCCCGCCACACCTAGCCGCGACACCACCAAAGTTGCCGAGCTCCGCCCCACACGAAAGTGCTCGCGACCTCCCGTGCGACTTCCTCCTAGGGAACCGTGCGGGCCTCCCGACAGTGGCGATGGCAAAGGAGGGGGAGGTGGTAGCTAACTCGAGCGGCGACTAAGGTTCCACCTAGGTTGCCCGTACGAGTGGCACGTGCTTATTATTTTCGCGAGCACGTAATATTAAATTATTATTTAAATGGATTTAAAATAAAAAATGCTGCTTGCTAGTGTTCAATGATTGGCACTGCCACCGTGACATTGTGGCGGTGTCTGGTGATGTGTGGGAGGGTGTCTTCTCTAACCCACTGTTGCAGCCACCTTGTTCCCTCCATTTCCTTGTCTACGTCTCTAGTGTCGCGAGGAGGGGGAGGGAGGAGAACCATCAATAATCAATAAAAGATGAAGAAGGGATGACTTGTGGATTCTATGTATTAGTGAGTATAGAGAAGAGAGTAACTAAGGTCAATATCGTTTATACGAAAGTATTGTATGCCATACATTTACAGCTGGGTCCAAGGTCACTCGAGATGTATGGCCTGTCATGAAACATTATAACAATACTGGTCGAAAAGTAAAAATAGTAAGTCTTCGGTAAAAGTTATAATGACACCAATCAATCAAATAACCTTAAACAGTATATAAATATAGTCCAATTCAAAAATTCACATCCACGGATAATCATACACAAGCCATGTCCACATCAGACCCACGAGGGCACAAGAGAAGGCACGGGCACCAAAAGACAAACCATCGAACCACCGAGGCCGTTCTCGTCTTCCAGAAGTCTCTCCGCCTCTCCCGCCTGCGCTTCTTCCACTCCCTTCCTCCCAACCCCGGCCGGCACCACCTTATCCTCCCCACCACACGCTCCTCGCCTCCGCATTCCTCAACCTCCGCCCGCCGCGCGAACGACGGGGGACGCCGGCACCATGCTCTGCCTCTCGCCGTGCGCGCCGCACCTCCACGTCCGGCTCCACCTCCCGCGCAGCCCGACCGCGCGACCCGCCGCCGCCGCCGCCACGTGCACGAACGCGCGCCGCATCGGCGTCACGCTATGCCTCCGGATGCCGACGACGCCGGAGGACCGGCGGTGGCGGAGGCGCCGGCCAGCCAAGTTCCAGGACTCACCGGCCGCCGCGCCGCCGGTCCTCAAGCCGCCGCCCGTGCCCGCGCCCGCGCGCCTGACGCCCGCTGCCGAGCGGCGCGGGGCGCTGCGGGAGATGCGGCGGGTGTGGTGGGTGTGCGGGGTCGGGTACTGGGTGCAGGGTTTCCGCTGCTTCCCGTGGCTGGCGCTCAACTTCCACCTCACCCGCGGCATGGGGCTCAGCCCCGCCGGCCTGCAGCTGCTGCAGAACGCCGGGAGCCTCCCGCTCGTCGCCAAGCCGCTCTTCGGGGTCCTCTCGGATGCCGTCTACATCGGCCGCGCACACCGCCTCCCCTACATCTCTCTCGGAGGTACACTGCTGATGCTGATCCCCTTTTGCTCCCCGTTCCCCGTTCATTTTCGTTTTAATATTTTTATTATTATTATTATGTTCGTGCGACTCCAGCAATGTTGGAGCCAGAGGAAAGCCAATTATCATGTGAATGATGCTCGTCGTGAGATTATGTGCATTTTCATTTCATTCACTATTTCCGAATATGTAGGCTGCAATTGTCTGCATCTCCAACAGGGTGAATGATCTTCAATTCATAAGCGAACTTGTGATCATCAATGTTCTAAACAATGAAACATTTGCCGGAGGAAATCTGGCTGTATGAGTCTCGTATTTGGCTGTTTCTTCAATTGTTTCTGCAACATTAAGAATTGATTTTAACTGATTAGCTACGAAAATATCTCAGCCGCTGAACACATTGAAAGCAACAGCTATCTACGGAAATTTCTGAGCCGTTGAACGTATTGAAAGGGACAGCTATTTCACGTCTCTTTCTGAAATTGGAAAACCCTGGACATTGGAGCTCAACAACTGCAGTCAATTTCTCATTACAACATGTGGTTGTAATCATCTGATCGTCAGATAAATACATGAAAAACACTTTCAAGCTACTGCTGTTTAAACATAGTTGTACATGAAAAACACTTTCAAGCTACTGCTGTTTAAACATAGGTGCCTTGTTCCATTGGCAATGGTATCATTCCCAGCACCTTTACTTGTTGCACCTATCCTGTGTAAAAGATGCGTTTTGGAAAGTGGCATATGCAGACTTAGGGTGGAGCTATACACTTTCCTTCCCGATGTGCGCTTTGATTTTGTTGCTAGTCACACATTTTAAGCCTTGTCAAGTTGGTTAAACTGACAGGTTACCATTATTCTGTGGTTCTTGGTGCAATGACGTGTGATTTACTAATGCTGCTAGTCACGCAATATGAGTGATGGTAAGCTGGTATTCTCATAACGATCCCTTATTTTGTGGTTCCTATGAGAATTTCAGGTGGGACTGTATCTTGAGGACCACAAATCACTGAAAGCTACTGACCTTTAGAATTTACATAGGTTGTCCTATCAAGATTACACAACTTGTTTGTCGTTAGTGCATCATGTATATTTTCCTTTCACAAGTAACTGCAGTCTAATTGAAATACTGTTAAATTGTCTGCTTATATAAAAATTATTTATACTTTCTGGACTTTGAACTTCCTTTGATTTATTATTTGTCTTGTGTTGGTTTTTTTTTTTTTTTTGTGCTGGAATGCTAAATTTATTTTTTTGCGCAGAATCTTTTCTTTTCCAATAAACTAATAAGTTGTACAATTGAATATATCTGCAATCACCAATCAGAAAGTGCAAACCAGCTGCTTTCTGTTTATTGAACAATAAATTTCTTGCTGGAAGATCAGGACTAGTCACTAAGCTGCAATTATAATAAAAAGGTTTCTAGAGAATTATTTTATGATGCTTTTGTTGATCCTTTGGTTTACTGTCGAACTGTTCAGTGTCATAACTATCAGAAAGTAAACAGCTGACTTCTGGTTTTTGGAAACCATACAACTAACTTGAACTTATGTTGGCTATGTTCAGTGTTGCTGCAGCTAATTGCTTGGGGAACACTTGCAGTCATTCCAGTTACAGGGGATGCATTTCCAACTCAAATGGCATGCATTCTCATTGGAAATCTAGGAGCATCTGTCACAGAAGTTGTAAGTGATGCTGTTGTCACGGAGTTCAGTAGAACACAGAAGGCTGGTGTACTACAGTCATATGCATTCATAGCCCTCGCTGCAGGATCCCTACTGGGCAACTTGTCTGGTGGTTACATTCTGCTTAAAACACAGGAACCGAAGATCATGTTCACAGCATTCTCAGTCCTTCTTGGCTTCCAGCTAGCTCTGTCCCTAAGTACAAAAGAGACATTGCCAAGCTCTCGAGGAAACTCCAGAAATCGTCTTGTCAAAAGCTCTTTGGCAACTAACTTCCGCAAGCAATTCTCAAACTTTATGACAGCGATCAGCGAGGAAAGGATCTTATACCCTCTTGCATGGATCATGACATCCTTTGCTGTTGTGCCTATTCTTTCTGGAACCATGTTCTGCTTTCAAACACAGTATTTGAATCTTGATCCATCAGTTATTGGTCTATCGAAAGTTGTGGGACAGGTCATGGTCTTATCACTAGCTGTACTCTACAATCGATATCTTAAAAGGATCCCGCTGAGGTACCTTACCACTGGACTTCAGATACTATATGCTTTGGCAGTTTTGTCAGATTTGGTCCTTGTGAAACAAATAAACCTTGTGCTAGGGATACCGAACGAGATTCATGTTCTTTGCTTCTCAGCTCTAGCTGAAGCTCTAGCCCAGTTCAAGGTCCTGCCATTCTCGGTCTTGTTGTCAAGTCTCTGCCCACCAGGCTGTGAAGGTTCTTTGTTTGCCTTCTTCACATCTGGACTGGTGTTTTCAGCAATACTAAGTGGAGTATTTGGAGTTGGATTGTCCACCCTAATTGGTGTGTCTTCTGTGGACTACTCATGCTTGCCTATGGGTATTTTGTTGCAAAGTTTGGCTGCATTGCTACCATTGGGATGGATATCCTTTGTGCCTGAGAAATGGACTGCCGATGACAAGGTTGTAATATAAAGCTGAAGCGGTGTTTTCACCATACAGAGTTCTAGGCAAGATCCTGTTAGGTAATGACACGTTATAGATGAATGTCGCTCACCAAGTCAACACTGGTGAGGCTACATGTATAGGTATTCAGATTCTCTTCAATCAGAATGGTTCTTCTGATTACTGTACATATGCAATACAGAATAGCCCTTATGCTCCCTGCTGAATATAACACACGGCCCTGATGCTTCCTGCTGAATATAACACACGGTTGCATTGGATTAGTTGTCTCGTGAAATGGAGGTTGGACTAAAAAATTTGCTTCACTTGCATTTGTTCCCAGTTCCCATACCATTAGATTCTAAATTGACGCTCAGATACAGTCTCTCCATAAAGATGAATACTAAATCCGACTTTTTTCTCAAGTTTGACCGCTTGTCTTATTTAAAAATTTGTGTAACATATCACTTCTTTAAATTTTAACTCTTTTTTGGAAATATTTTGAATAAGACGAGGGATCAAAGTTAGAGTTGAAAAAGTCAAATGATTTATAAATTAGAATGGAGGGAATAAAATGTAGTCGTCCAGTTCTCCCATCCTAATCTGAACTGTTCGAAACGCCAGTAATCCATATTCTGGATTCGGACCTTTTTATTTTGCATGTCTATTCACAGAGATGGATCAAATAAATAAATTGATTTTGCATCTTATTCCACTGACTTCAGCATGAATTCGTTTGGCTTAGGGCCTGTTTAGTTCGTGAGGGTAAAAAGTCACTGTATCACATGGAGATTCTTTTTCAAAAAGTGTCCAAGTGGAGAATCTTTTTCAAAAAGTGTCCAATCATGGTTCAAGTAGACTCAAAAGATTCGTCTCGAGAAAAACAGGTAAACTGTGTAAACATGCAACAGCTGTTACTACATTTAATACTCTATGCATGCACAAAGATTCGATGTGATGGGAAATCTGAAAAAAATTTGGAAACTAAACAGGGCCTTATTCTGAAAAGTTTTCCCATGTTTGATTGAAATTTAATGGAAGTTCAATTGACAAATGATAAAATCCCCTCTAGATAGTGGAACCTTTTAAGTTTCACAGCACAAAAACAGAGACAGCATGGGAAAGCTAAAAGCAGAGGGAGGGAAGAATCATCCAGAAGGATAGCAAACAGCAGTAACACCACGAGTCCACAATATATCTTTATGATATTTCAATTTCATAGCACATGACAGCAGCTTCATGCTACTTGAAGCATGAACAAGGAAGAAAAATACGTCTACCAGAATCTAGGATGTGCGTGGAAATTGTGTTATGCTATGCGTCCATATGGAGGATACATTTGAGCCCAGCAAACTGAAACGGCCGGCAAGTTCCTGGAAGGGAAATTAACATAACGAACAATAATGTGAGAGTCCAGGAAATACAATCCATCTCATAATATCACTGGTTGTACATAGCGAATGCAGATCTTAGAATGGTACAACAAAGAGATTCGCCCATTTATTATTACATCATCGTACTGGCGGAATCACCGAATCACACACAAGCAGACTGACAAGACTATCCAATCCTTCCATCCATCGCTGGTGAAGTCATAGCCGGTTTTTTTTAAAAAAAAAATTCAACGGTGGGAGGCGGTCCTCACCTGATTTTATTATTTTGGCCCTAAACGGCTCGTCACATGTTTACAGAGATTAGGATTTAGGATTTACACCCCGGCAGCTTACATGATCACCATGTTGGTGATCTTAGAAAGACATCACAGCAATTGCATCTTAGAGGATTGAGAGAGCTGAAGTAAAGACCGAGCACCATATATCCACTACGTGCCTTTTCCTGCTGGGCAGTCTTCGTCGCCAAAGCTCAGCCGAGCAAATGCAAGCTGTGAGAAGCTGAAGGACGTTGCAGTTTTCGTTTCTGAAAATTTTGGCGTTTCTGGCCTTCCAGAGCTGCCAGCAGCAGAGCACCAAGAAAGAGGAGAACTCATCAGCTGGGATCGATTGAGTCAAAAGCACAGTGTGAAGATCATATATCCTGATCTAGTTCATGGATGGCATCCCAAGCGTCCCTTGCTAGTGCGCAGCCAGTGATGATGTGCTCTGGGGTTTCCTCGCCTTGGTGACAGATCTCGCAGGTTGCATCTTGGACGACGTGCTTCTTCATGAGTGTTGTGCGGCATTGGATGCGACCACGCAGAAGCAGCCACATGAACTGAACCCAGGGTGGTGCAGCATTTCGCCACACAAAGGTCACCGAGGCGTCCCCAGGTTCTCCCCTAGCCTTTAGTAGTTGGTAGATAGCCCCACTGTCAAGACCAAGGGAGCCTCTGCAGAAAGGAGAAAGTGTGCAATCCGGCCCATCAGACAGGGAGATGGACTGGATCAAGTCTTACACGACATTGAGCTGATTTTCTGGCTGTCGCGGTTAGCCTAGGAACCAAGTTTTGGTGGATGCCTTGGGTCACAATTTCATTTACGGTGATGTCCTTGTTGTTGCAATGGCTGAATAGAGCCGGATAGAGAGGTCTGAGAGGGCGTCATCCCCCTGCCAAACATCCAGCCAGAAGGAGCAAGTGCGCCCATCGCCCAACCTGACAGAAGTGAGAGCCTGGTACAAAGGGAGGAGTGATCTAAGGACTTCCCAGTGGTTGCCATGTATATCGCCCTTCAGCGACGCCAGACAAGCGCGTCCTCTCACCCAGTCGGCCCAGGCTGAGGATTGTGGGCAATGTAGTCTGTGGAGAAGCTTGAGGAGCAGGCTGATATTCTGAGTACCAATATCCTTGATGCCCAGCCCACCAGCAGATTTTGGCATGCAAACCTGCTACCAAGCAACCAGGCAAGAGACTGGCCTTGAAGTTCCTGTCTTATCACCTGACCACAGGAAGGCTCTCCGCCTTTTGTCCATTTGAGAAGCGATCGATGGTGGCAGCTGGAGTGAACTCATGAGGTAAACTAGCTGGGAGTCCAGCACAGCGTCGATTAGAACTGCCCGGCCCATTGGGTTTAGTGGGTGTGCCTGCCAGCCACTGAGATAACAGTCTGTCTTATTGATGTAGTGCATAAACGCAGACTGAGGCAGCTTGTTGACAGATAACAGCTTGTTGATAACAGTCGTAGCCGGTTTTCTCACATGTATCATAAACTTTCGTTACAATTTGCATTGGCCACTGTTTCTTACTCTATCTTTATTTGCTACGTGGTAAGTGGCATGCAAGAATAAGAAGGGAGCATATTTTTATTTGGTTGTGAGTTTCCTATGAAAATCTCGTCGTCAAGGTATAAATATCCATAAGGTACCATTCCATCCACTCCATATCCAAAAGCAGTCACCACACTCTCGCATCTCACCACCACGCTCTCTAGTCGGCAAGTGACAATTTTCTCTCATACTTGCCTCAGTGGTCTCAAGCTGGATCCTTATCTCCAACCCAGGGAAAGAGGAAGAGAGGACACCAATCTCATCAAATGAAGCTCTCGTGGTGCTCTAATTCTCTTTTGGCCTCTCTTGCTTTCACGATCGTGTTGGTGTCTATTTGTACATAAATCGACACTTATAGGTCAAAATTAGTCTTTTGACCTCTCTTGACTACATCTACTGTTATAACTGGATACGTATACTTACAACAATCTGTTACAACTGGATACGCACAACTAGGTCGATCGAGATCAGGCATTCAGGCACAAGGACTACGTTTAATTTGTTATCTCTACAACTAATAACTAATATGACTAAATTATGGACAATTTTTGGTGCGACTTTTGCCCTTTGCTTCGTCGCTCCGTCTCCTCATGCGATCCCTGTCATCCCCGCGCTCCTTTTTCCCCTCCCCGTCAATCAAGCGACACGCTCCTTCCTTCCCATCACGCTGGATCCCGCATGGATTCAGGGCGACGCATGAGATCTCTGCTCCGTCTCCCCGCTCGCCCACGCCATCGCACTCCATGGCTGCCATACCACGAAGCGGCTAGGGTTTTCCAGCCGCCGCCATCCACTCGATCCGGGAACGAAGGAACCGGACGGGGCTTCCATCGCTGGTAGCGGCAGATGTCGTGTCCCATGCAGGAAGGTGTCGAGCGGCGCGGTCGCACCACGTCGTCGTTGCCAAACCAGGCACGAATCGAGAGATCAGGGCGAGGTTGTCACCTGGCAGGGCATCCATCGCTGGAGGCCGTACTCCTCCGGCTCCGGGTGCCATCAACGGCCGTGCTCCTCCACATGCCCATCTCCGCTGGCCGCGATGGCTGGCCGTAGGGGCGCCCCAAGCGTCGCGCACCACCGCGCCAGTCCCAGCATCAGGGCCCACCCCCCTCGGGGGTGCCGTCGGGATCAGCGGGGCCGACCTCGGCTCTATCGCTGTTCTTCTCTGCCGTGCCCGACATCATCGATGGCCGGCATCCATGGCCGCATCTACGATGCGGGGACGATGCACAAGCAACCACTTCTCCCTCTATTCCCTCTCTCTCAAATGGTTGAAGCAATTTTCTTTTTGTCCCCAAACTGCCTGGACATCCTAGCTGAAGCCATTTGTGTGCTCGTGATCTTGGTACGGATTTGTCAGGTAGGTGTGCAATGTGCTCGACCCAGCGATGCCCAATAGGCCTGCTGGGGCTCAATATCTGCATCATTGTGCTCACGTTTCCAGTTTATAAATTCAGCATGTGTCTGTGCTTCATGCTATATATACAGCAGGGAACCATCTTGGTTTATAGGTTCAGAAAAAGGGCCGAGCATTGGTTCCCTAGATTCTTGAAGTTGTTTTCCTCACTTTACAGCAGCATGTTGATATTACCTTTCTTTTGTATTTGGTTCATGTTTCCCTGACATACAAGACAAAATAACAATGGCAGGTCTATTGAAGGTAAGCCTGCATCTCTTTTTGCACGAACATTTATAAATTCTTCTCACTAACTAATTTTTATTTTTACCTAACAAGTGTATATCTGAAGAACGATAGCTCATATAGCTGGAGCTAATTAGTTGTTTACAAAAGATTGATATATTCATGTGTCCTCAGTGTCTACAAAGCATCATTCTTAAGCTTCCCTTCATATTGTTACCACTGAAATTCCTTATTGTCTTGCCAGGTTTCTAATGTTGGCTAGCATGACAAAATCAATAAGTGGTTTGCAGATTCTCAGAGAATTGGGAACCTCCCTGACAAACCAAAGTTCGTATGCTGCGATACTAAAGTCTTATGGTCGTTTTATTATACAGAAAAAGATCCTATATGGTCTTAAGTTACTTGGAAAACATGGACAGGATGACGTAGACAAATTGTGAGCTTCAAATCATGGCATTTCTTGATAAATCTGATAGCTTAATGTCTAAACTGAATGACCTATGCTATCTTCTGCCAAACGAAATTAATAATAAGAGATAGGGAACAAATATTTCTGATCACAGGCTACTATGTTTAATTTCATAGCATACTCAGTGCCATGCTTGTGGCCTCAGGCAACCACCTGCATGTTAATTGGCTTCCACCTGCATGTTAATTGGCTTCCTCTTTGATTTTGTTTTCTTACTTTGTTATTATGTTAGACGGGTAGAGTAATTGGTCATATCTTATAAAATGATAGATCTTTGATATTTTCTTTATTTGGTTTGTTTAGCTACTGATCAACTACGTACAATCTCCAATCTGTGAGCGTGTCATATGTCGCTGCCACCTTCAAGGTCGTGCCCTCAGGTTTCAGGAGCTACTATATGGCACGGTTGAGGTTCCTCCCTTTTGTAAGAACTAGGAGAAAACCCCGCTCGTTGCTGCGGGAATCACCGATGAAATAATACTACTTATATTTACTATAATATGTGTTAATGATGTGTTAGTGGATGATGACGTGGACATTTTGCATGGCAAGATAGAATGTGTTAGTGGGATGTTGAGTGGATGCTGATGTGGACACTTTGCATGGCGAGAGAAATAGCTAGTGGGGTTTGTTTATATAAGAAGTATAGATATCTTGCTTTGCTTTTGCATCCCGTTTGTGCATGTCTCTATTGTGTACTACATTTTTTTATTGGTTCTTCACTCTGCTGGATCCATAAAAGATTGATATACTACCAGCATGTTTTATTCAAGCTTTTACATTGTCCTGTTTTGATTTTGTTAACCTGTAATTGGACATGAAAAAGTTGCAATTCATGTTGATTACAGAAGTAGTTTTAGTCCAGTCATTTTATTTAATATTTGTTGGGGGTAGTTTCAGTCCTGATTTTATGCTCCGGTAGAATAATTTTTACCCCAAATAAATGTGCATTAATTATTACCATTCATGAAACTGAGAAGTACTATTCTGATTCAGAAACACAGAGCCATCTCTTGGACTACGAAGCAGAATTCTATACATGTTTAGAGATTTGTTGTGTTACTAAAATGCTCATAGGTAATGTATGATATTTTCTGACAATGGAATGAACTGAAATTATTAAGTATAGCCAGCTAGGGTTTAGGCTGCCTTTTCTAAGATGTAAAGTATCTTCTAGTCTAAATTATTATTTCAATTATGTACTTGAACATCAAATCAAAATCTCTGCCCCTTGATTTGTGCCCTACCCTTGCTACACACCTTTCTAAGCTCTCCACGTCTTGAATCCGTGGTGGACAGAGCCATCTCTTGGACTACGAAGCAGCAGCTATCGGATGGTATAGCAGGAGGGAGACGTGGACTAGGTAAGTAGCATCAGTGACGAGCATGATCTCTGTGCAGGTAACTAACCTGTTCAACAGAATGCCAAATTGCTAATGAGTATGGTGCACTTGTGTTTAGATGGCATTTGACAAATGTTGACATTTCCTTTGAAAAAGTAGTGCAATTAATTTATTAGGAATCATGCTGTTGGAACTGCTGCTCTGCATTTGTCTCGCCTATTGTTTTGTGAATTTTGAAAAATTTCAATACTCATAATCTAAATCTATTATTCATTTGTGTATAGGAGGTGAACCACATAAATATTGTGAGATCCGCTACTACATGGTTATTATTCAGGCTAAAAACAATTGCTTCTTTCTAACCTTGCTTCCCATGTGAGGCATATGGTTTCCAATATTATTCTTTGTTGAATCTTCTTGCTTGGTGATCCACTTCATCTGTTTGCAGGATGGGTAGTTGTTCTTGTCTTTGCAGTTGAACAAGAGTAATGAGAGACTAACACCATATTGTTCTAATGTTGCAGGTTCTTTCTGATGACTGAAAATGCCTAACAAGTAACTCTATGCATATATGCAAGATCACATTGGAACACAGGATGACCTGCAAGAATGCCTAATGGTATACATTCTCTTCTTGATAGCATTGTCTCAACTTTTTCTGTATGTATTTGGATGTGAATCCACATGACATTAGACTTTCCTGTAGTGTAGACAATGTAATAACCAAGGCAGAATGAAGTGTAGCTTGTGGATGCCGTTGATGTTGTAACAATTATTTTATCTTCTACGAGAGTAACCTATTATGTAACTAAGTTACTGAAAGTCTACCTCTTTCGTGGAAAAAATTGACCATGTAACTTGATTATGACGGGTAACTTATAACCATTGTCTTCTTTTAAATATATATTGTTGCATAAGTAACCTATTATGTTCTTATTTACAAAATGTCTACCTCTTCTGTGGAAAAAATTATTTCACTTCTGTTGTTATTAAACAAACATGATGCCATTCTTCCAAGCATATGATGCCAAACATGTGAAAAAAAAAATTTTCTTACCAAGCATATGATGCCAAAGTTTGGATATATCTTTCAGATTCACTATAAACTGTTATATAGCTACACATGAAACTGGAATAAATATGTTGTGGTATGAATACATACAAAGAAAAGAAGAGAGATTGTGGTATGGATTGTAATAGTGAGGAGCTTATATGTTGTGCAGTAGGCTTCTATTTTCTATGCCATGAGTGCATATATGTTGGTCCACAATTTGAACACGATATTGATTTGTCTGCGGTTCTACTTGAGCCGAGCAGTACCTGAGTATTTGGAATTATCATGCTATTTTTACTATTTTTTTTTTCTGGACTGGTAGCCATCCAAATGGAGCTCTGCTATTCAATTTGCATGGATGGCTTGCTCGGCCCATTTTCAGGTCTGAAGATACAGGCGACAAGTTTAGTTCCCCTGCTCCAGCCCTTGTTGCAGCTATAATGGAAGGCAACATGTTTGAAGGAACGGGATGGGACTCTGGCGCTCAGTTTCAGCACCAAGAACATTAAGCCATGAGGCGGCATTGTCTGAATTAGTTGTGCAGGCTTGCCCGGTCCTCATTTCCAACAACAAACAATTTAGGTCCCTTCTTCAAGTAATCCTACAGCTGTAAGCATATCTCGATTAATTTGTGAGACATTGCAGTTTGGTACTCATTAAGAATGAAATCGTCCTGACTATACCTGTTAGCTTGTTTGAATTTGAGTAGAATAGCCTGTGGCTCTCTGCTCCATGCGACATGTCGACATTTAATTTCATAGTATTGTTATCATGCGAATTGTGTTGTTAGTATAAAAAATGTCGTTGTCCCGTAGCATCGCACGGGCATGCTACCTAGTTACTGTGAAAAGCTAAGGGAGTGGCTAGCACAATGTGATTACACGACTCATTGGAAATCACTATAGACTACTACCAATCGCCGGCTATATAGATGGCCACCAGGAGCACAAGAATGTAAACGATGAGGGAAACACCAGCCATATTTCCCACGGTGTCAGGGTGTGACCAGACGCCGATGACTAGTACCAATACGCCGATGGTAATGAAGTAGACTACTCCCGAGTCAGCATGGAAGAAGACGCCCATGCCGTAGCCCGCGATGGCCAGTCCGACGAGGAAGAGCAGCACCGATGGGCTTGCCAGACGGCGTAACAACCGTTCCATCACCATCCAGTAGTCCATACCTTGCAAAACCATAGTATACGCATAGAATGATGTGTAATGCATGAAGTATAATAATCTGATTATAGTATTATACACACTATATATGCCCACCTTGCAAGTTGGCTCGACCGGGTCTAAGTCTAATAATAGGAAGCAGCAGTGTTATTAGAAGCAGCATCAGAAATGACACGATCTCGAGCAAATGTATTGGCATCAACGGAAACGTTTGGTCATCGGAGCCACCATTGCGCTGGATCCAGTAGCTCAACCTCTTTATCCTGATCAAGCCCCACGCCCAAAACGCCACAAGAACGCTACACAGAAGAAGAGCAGAGTTGCTGCGCCGGGTTCTGAGAAGAACCCTAGTGCCGACGATGATGATGACCAAAATCCCAGAAGCGGTTACCGTGAACATAATGGCCAGCACCTCTCCAAGCTCGGCATCAGCGTCCATCCTCTTGCCTTCCTGCGGCATAAGCATAACACAAGCTGTATGTAGATAGCACGCAGTGCTGCGAGCGAACATGGAAGATGGATGAATTATATAGGAGGAAACGATACTAGCTAGAGAGCGACGTGCTCTTGTGCTTGGTTGGCTGCACAGCAGACCGGGTCAATCTGACTATGTAACGGAATGAGGGAATGATCGATGTTCTTGTGCAGCAAACCGAAACACAAGAGGGGAATAGTTTTTTTTTTTTTTTTTTTTTTTTTTTTTTTTTTTTTTTTTGGAATGGAACAGGAGGGGCTGAACCCCTACTGGTAATTTATTGAACTTAAAAAGTAAAGTCCTCAAAAATCCAAGAGGGGAATAGTCATCTCCGATTTGACACAGAACTAGAAAGATGATATTATTATTAATCAACGTTCAAGACCTCAAGGTTAAGCAATTGGGGCACGATCAACGATGTCATGTGATATTTGAGATACGGTATTATAACTTCTCACCAAATCCTGATGCACAGTTTACTTGCGTGTTGTAAGTTTAGCAAGATTTTGTCTCCAGTCCAGTGAGAAACAGAATTGCATTGACTGACTCCTCGGTGAACAATAAAAATTGTTAATTTCAAATGGAAGCTTAGTGCATGCAACTTATGTGTTTGAGGTACACAACTTCTCTTCGCAGACCTATACGAAAAAGACTCGACTGTAAATCCACGCTCGGCTCTTATTATCACAGGATAAAGTCACCTTCAATTTAGTTTTTTTTGTTTACTTTGAAGCATGGCCTCAACTTCGTTTTCGTTCATTAAAGCTCAAGTCCACCAGTGAGCTGTTTTTTTCTTATATAAAACGGCATTATGAGCAACTTTTTGGGGGAATCTGAACTATTTTGGAAAAAAATGTTTGACAAAACAATTTCACCAATAACTTCATACATACCCAAAAGAGAAAGGAGAAAAATACTGTTTCATAGTTGAAAATAAGCTAAAAGTAGATTAAACGAAAAAAAATGCTTAGCTGCTTGAAAAAAGAGTGGTTAGAAAAAAAAACAACTCACTGTGCTAAACAAACCCTTAGACACCACATTAAAAGCTTGCCATCTCTTTCTTACATATCTTATCTTATTCTCTTAAAAAATCACGATAAAGTTTAATCTCAATATACAAGCTATACACCTCACCAGTCCACTATGATATGTATTTATAGTTAATTAACATTCGCAATTATGATCTATGTGTCATCAAGACACATTATCCACTAACATGCATTTAGTTATCTACATCTACGTACCACGTCATCCACTAATATTAATATATAATAATATATAATTGCTTATCATTTGGACCTTTAATTTATTAATTCTGGCCTATTCCATTTGGACCTCTAACTGTGAAGTTATTCACTTTTCCGACATACTAGTAACCAAATATTATTGTCTCCAATCAGCCCAGCCATATGGGTCATGACTCACGGTATGAATAACTCCACAGAGTTAGGACTATCTCTAACAATGAGACCTAAAATAAAAAGATTTATTTTATGTTTGGGTAACGCTATAGGTAAAGAATTCAAAACTTTTTCATCTTCTTCAATAATAAAACATAAAGAGAACCCTATCTGTAAATGGGTTTCGAGGAGAAAAGATATTCAGACTTGGGTTGTGCTTCTCCTGGCACCCAAAATGGATATATCGTATAGGTACTCTGTTGGAAGCTGATAGGATGTTGTTGAAGACCTTTTTTTTTTTTTTTGGATTTAGGTGCCCTCGTGGATCACTTATTCACTTGTTAGAGACAGTCTGGTCTTTACCTTCTTGTCTTGTCTTCCCCGGTCTTAACATGATTGGGATGATTAGGCTCGCCGTGACAAGAAGTGTATATGTACCCCTTTTTTTTTACAGAAAAGTGTAAGCTTTGTTCTAGCTTCCTAATGCTGCCCCCAACCCCACCCCCACCCTCTTTTTGTCCAAATCGCATCAGCCCTTCTTCCGTTTCCGATTTAGTCAGCAAAATCTGAATTTAGTTGGAAAGTGGAAATGATAATTGAAACATAGGAATAGGAATGAATATTTCTAAGGACCTATTTGAATCTTATGAACTAACAATTAGTTGGCTAAAATATAGCCCTTGACGATTCAAGCAGGTGAACTAACAACTAGTCCAAGCTTTAACTAATTGTTAGTTCACTAGTCTATACAATCTAACTATTTAGACCTAATAACTAGTTATAATATATAGTTATAATCTATAGTAATACTAAATCCGTTTTAATTTATAAGTCATTTGATTTTTTTTTCCTAAGTTTGACCATTCGTCTTATTCAAAAATTGGTGCAAAATATCACTTCTTTTGTTATGGGTTACTTTATTAATAAAAGTTTTTCAAGAATGATTTAAATTTAACTCCTTTTCATAAATATTTTAAATAAGACGAGTGGTCAAAGTTAGAGTTGAAAAAATCAAACAACTTATAAAATTAAAATGGAGGGAGTACTCGTTAGTCTTTGAATTTAAACCGAACTGAACTAATCGCTAGCTAACTATTCACTGGTCTTATCTAATCACTAGTTTCATCCAAACACGGCCTAAGCTTCTCCCGACCGTTTTCTCGGGTCCTTGTTGCCTGGCCCAAGTGTGTTGTGACTGACTACGCAAGGTGCCATAAATAAATGGAAGTACGCATAGGCTGCCTATTCTCAAATGATACCCGACGTGGCTCACGTATGATTATTGGGCCTCACCTCCATGGGCCTTTGACACATGCTTGATGCTAAACTGGAGGCCCCTGCAAGGGGCCAATTGAGAAAGGACAGCTGCTTATTTTTGTTATAAACAATTCAATCTGACCTTTTGTTGCGACTACACGATGTTTTCTAAAAATATTAACCTAATTTTTGTTGCCATATATCATGTGCATGTGCGATTCTTACTTGTATATTTTAAAAGCTAATGATATATTGATTTATCGCATCAACCAAATTATATCACAACTGTTATGCATAAATTTATGCCTTTTATGGATTATATGGTTCTATTAGTAGCAACCAAACTACACACAGACTAGAAGAATGCCTCCTTCAAGTTATATATTACAGGGGGCGTCCATAGCTCCATAGATGATCTAAACTGAGTTGAGACGATGAAAAATAGGCCGGGTGAATTTGGCTATCTTAAACACTTATCCTGGGTTCTACTTGAACATCACTAGAAAAAAAAACATGCAGAAACTAATTAACTAGCATGCATGTTATAAATCTTTAGCAAACCATATATATGTTATTTGTACTTACACAGAACGTGGGGTCCATGAAGTGCATTCTCTTTTCTGTTTTTAAAAGTAACAAGCCAAGGTTGCAGGCAACCATTCTGAGACTTAAAGAGATTGGGTATGGTGTGGTGCTTCGGATCCATTGTTTGCTAGAAAAACAAGGAGCATGAATGAATTAGTTGATCATTTTTTATTGACATTATTACTCTAATTAGTATGCGAAATTTTTAAATAGAAAATTACTTACTCTAAACGTTATTGATCCTCTATCGAGCTTATATATGTGCTCAAGCGATGCAACTATTCATCTTTGTTGGCGTCTCAGCCATAATTTTGATAATTTCAACATCACTTGGACTGCCATCATCTTCATGTGATCTTTGTCGCTTTTCATATCCTTCTTTTATGTTTAACCTTGAATCCCATAAGATAGCAGGTAACTTAAACTTAAAATTATTAATGTCAACGTACATAGTAGTATAATATTAATAAAGAATTATTTTTACTGCAGACTATTTGTTGACGGAAGTTATTGTATGATTTTACCCATCAACTAAATATAAAAAGGGTATAAAAGCAAACACCAACATAAGTTTAGGGGTTAAACTGACAGAATTCCACGAGTTTTGGTGAATCAATGTTTTGCAGGGGGTTAATTAGAAAAGAATCAAGTGAGACCCACATGTCGGACTAAAACATCAAATTCCACCGCAAAATGAAATCAGTAAGAATCTAGAAGACACCAGAGACTCACCAGAGAAGACAGGACGGGTTTGGACTCCGAAGTGGGTCGGCCGACCTTCCCCCTTGGTCGGCCGACCTGTCAGTGTCACGAAACCGCCTCCTGTTGACGGTGGATAACGTCAACTTTTATTAGAACTTGAGACACCAAAGGATACATGAATACACACTAGTTTAGGGTTTTAACTGACAGTTTCCACGAGTTTTGCATGTTCTGTATTTTTCAGGGGCTATTCCAGAAAAGCATGAAAGAAGGGTTAAAGAGCATAATTACCATGAAACTTAACCGCCAAGAAAACATCATCACGAAGACACTGGAAGAGTCTAGAACACACCCGAAGCACCGGGGCCCGAGACCCACCAGGGTGGGGCCGGCCGGTGCCCCCCCTTAGGGTTTCGGCCCTGGCTTCTAGAGCCTTCTTCCGCCGCCTTTGTGAAGTCATCTGGGCCCTTGTTTCAAGTCGGTTTGATCCTACGTCCCACGTGCATCCCACCGGGCTATAAATAGAGGGGCAGACCCCCCTGGAGGAAGAAACCCAATCATTCATTCAAGGCATTAAGTCATCAACCCATCAAGAGCCTCCTAGTTCGTCAAGAGCCTCCTAGTTCATAGTTCTAGCCTAGTTAGATTAGAAATAGAGAAGTTCTAGTTCTTCGGCGGATCTGGAGCCCCGGCGTCTGTCTGGACCGTGGAGTTCGGTATAATTCTAGTTCTTTCTCTATTATTGTATTCTTTATTATGATTACGGAAACATTGTTCTTAATAGTTCATATGTTCTTGATTACAATAGTCTTTGTCTACTTTGATTATATGTCTAGTATAGTTGGTTTGATCTTATTGAATTCATGTAATTGCTCGTATAGCGTTTATTCATGTGGACGATGGATAGATGATGAACAGTATGTAGACGTGGTGTCTAGGTATTTTGTTTATTTGCGAGTGCACCCTGATGTGCCGGGTCGTGTGGTAGATCGCGTAAGTGACAGCTGTGTTGAGTCCTCTGTAGTCCACCCCCCGTATGTAGGCCAGCAGGCACGGTCACGAAGTTAGATGATGACTCTGTTTCACATCCTTTCTAGATTATGCCCTTTGCATGTGATTATGATATAGGATTAGTCTAACAATGATTGCTAGATGTAATTGCACTAATTAGAGTTATTCATTGATGTAGTTATAGAATTACCTTTGATATTAATTCCCTAGTTTATCCATTGGCTAGCTATTACTATGACTTAAGAGTGCTCTGATGATTATCTTTTATTTATGATACTTGATCATACTTATCAGCTTTATCTTTATTTACCTTGTGACCTCTACCTGTTATGAGTAGAGTAAATGACATCGGTAATGTCACTTATCCAATGTATACCATCACTATCAATATAATAGATTAAAGTTTATCCTAGTCCTTCCCAGTGGTATAAATATATATCGACAACCTGGTAGAACTCCTAGGTAAAATGCTACAATGGTATAGTTATCTATCCGCTTGCAGAACTGATCTTAGTTTATATTATTTATATTTCTACCTAGTCACATAGATTAATATATAAAACCTTTATTTATTCTTAGCATTATTAATTAGGGATGACAACCTAGTTCTTGCATAAGCATGTTGGTAATAGAAAAGTGGCTAGTTGCTAATGACAAGTTAATTAATTACCATTCATCTTCTAATCTCGCCTCTCGCATTAAAAGTTATATAGTTATATTTGGTGACTAATAGATGTCAACAAGCAGTTTTGGCGCCGTTGCCGGGAAAGGCACATTAAACTTAGGAAATATTGATAACATATGTATACATAATGGATAAAATTGTATTATCGATTGATCTCTAACTCAAACAGGCACACCCTTGTTTTTATCATTTGCTTATCTTATGCAGGGTGATGAATGAATGGTTTTTCTCTTCCAAATAATTTCACTGACGATCCAGAGAAACTCCTGAGAAGAAAGAAGTTTGTAGAAGCGAGGGACAATTTCAAGCTACCATCAAAAACACCCATCGCTGCTCAAGCTCATTCATCAAAGGAGCCAGCTCCAACATTGGAAGAAGAACACTTAGGAGAAGATTTATCTCCTGTGTTTGAAAATATGGCTGAGAAGACGCTGCACGAGTTCTCTGCCCCAACAACAAAAAACATCCCGACTGGATCAACAGTCAACACGGGGGAGAATGGATTCGAGCTCAAGCCTACTCTTATCACCATGGTTCAAGCCAGCCAGTTTTGTGGAAAAGCTCATGAAGATGCAAGTGCACACTTACAACACTTTTTAGAGATCTGCAGCACCTTCACGATTAGAGGAGTACCAAGAGATGCTATTTTACTCCATCTTTTCCCATTTTCACTTTTGGGGAAAGCCAAGCAGTGGTTCTATGCCAACAAAGACAAGAACACTACATGGGACCGATGCTCAACTGCTTTCCTGGCAAAGTCCTTTCCTACCGGTAAGACGAATGCTCTGCGTGGGAAAATTTCAAGCTTTCAACAGCAACATGATAAATCATTCACTGAAGCATGGGAGAGATTCCAAGATTACATTGAAGACTGTCCTCATCATGGGATAGAGGATTGGCTACTATTGCAGACCTTGTACCACGGGCTTATCTCAAGCACCCGTGAGTTCATAGATGCTGCAGCTGAAGGAGCTTTCCTGTCACTTAAGCTTCCAGAAGCTCAAGCACTTGTTGAGAATATGGCCTCAAATTCAAGCTGTAATGAAGAACGTACTCAACCTCTCAAGAGAGGAGGAGGCATCCATCATCTGAAGGAGACTGACATGGTCACTGCCAAGCTAGACCTCATTATGATGAAGCTCGACATAGAGAAGAAGGAAGTTATGCATATCAATGATTCTCGCATGACCTGTGAAGAATGTGGAGATTACGGGCATTCAGCTATCAACCGCCCTACGTTGCAAGAGGATGTGAACTTTATCAACAACATCACCTACTATCGTCCTCAGCAAAATCAAGGATGGAACCAGCCAAACCAAGGATGGAATCAGCAACCTCGACAAGGTAATTACCAAGGTAACAACCAAGGTAATAATTATAATAATTACAATCTTCCACATTTAAGAGATTTAGTTGCTGGTCAATCTAAATTGTTAGATCAAATATCTAGAAAGGTAGCCTCAAATGATAAAGCTTTAGAAAACATAAATACCAGAATGGATACCTTTGCTTCTGCTATAAAGAATCAGCACAGTTTTAATAAAAAGTTAGAATCACAATTAGCTCAGCTAGCTGCTGCTGTCCCTCCATTTGAGAAAGGTAAGATTCCGGGCCAGCCGGAGGATTTAGAAATTGGTAACCTTGTTGATATTCACAATGCAACACAATACCATATTGAGCCTGCAGATATACAGTGGATAGATCACTCACTACCTGAGAAGATGGGAGACCCTAGAAGACCTGTGATTCCTATCTCCATAAGATGTCACAGCTTTCCAGAAGCTATCTGCGATTTCGGCGCAAGTGTCAACATAATGCCCAAGGTAATCTATGAGAAAATTTTAGGTGATCCTTTGTTGTACACAAATATGCGTTTGTAGCTTGCAGATCAATCCATTTGCTATCCCGAGGGAGTACTAGAAGAAGCTGTTATCAGAGTGGGGCAATCATATGTCCCAATTGACTTTGTGAGCATGGATACCGGAGGAGATGAGAAGGCACCCATTATCTTGGGACGACCATTCTTATGCACAACCAAAGCCATCATCTATACAGAACATGCCAAGATTGTCCTCTCCATCAAAGACAAGAAGGAGAGATTTTCATTCAAGAATCGCATCCTGAAGAATCCAGCAGTCCCGAAGCAATTCCATCAACAAGAAGAGCAACAACAACAACAACCAGTACCCAAGAAGAAGAACAATAGAAGATGGAGGAAGAACAAGCCCTAACATGTACCTGAAGAAACCGCCCAACTAATCAATGCTATCAACACAGAAAATGATCATATGCTCCCGAAACCATTCCCAACAAAGAAAGGTGACCTAGGTGTACCAATTATCGAATGCACAATCAGAGACATCACTTTTCCCGACACCATCTGCGATACTAGATCAGGTGTCAACGTAATGCCCAAAAAGGTATATGATGAATTATTTGATGATTTACCATTATACCCAACATATATTCAGTTGCAGATGGCAGACCAATCACTTAGATTCCCTGAAGGCGTCGTCAAGGACGTCATGGTAAGAATTCAAAATAAATATATACCCGCAGATTTTCTAATTCTTGACATGCAGGGAGACGATGAATCACCTGTCCTTTTGGGAAGACCATTTCTCTACACCGCCAATGCGATCATCTACATTGGGTCTGGACAGATCCACTT
This sequence comes from Eremochloa ophiuroides, assembly GCA_038502445.1. Lineage (NCBI taxonomy): Eukaryota > Viridiplantae > Streptophyta > Magnoliopsida > Poales > Poaceae > Eremochloa > Eremochloa ophiuroides. The sequence continues at coordinate 31,787,219 of JAHLJS010000001.1, read as the reverse complement.
CAACCTACCCACTGGAAAGGTACGCTGTCAATTTAGAACACATCTTAACATGAGCAGATCTGGAAGCAACGCAACAGGAGGAAATGCCAAACCCGCCGTCAGGCTGCCCAGCCTCGCTGTGGATGGGAGGAGTTCCTTGGTAAGATTGTAAAGTATGAAGACTGCTACAAGGAGCAAGAAGAAGCCGTACAAGCACCACGCTGGAGTGAGTGGGAAGCGAAAGCTGAGAAGATGGACCAGATTGCTAAAACAGAGAAAGAAGAGATCCAAGCACAAGTAGAAGAATGGATGAGGAGAGACGAGGAATCAAGAGAAGCATACAAGGAAGAGCTGGAGCTAGAAAAGAGAGAAGCAGAGGAGACAGAAAAGAGATGGAAGGAGAAAGAAGAAGCACCTGTTACACCACCGCAAAATAGGGAATTGACTGAGGTAACCTCAGACGATGAATCTACTGAGTAAGTACTCTCCTCTATCTAAGTCATGTCAGTAGACTTTAAATTCCGTACCCTAACCATAAGGTTAAAATGGTAGTTATCTAATTAAGTTAGCATTCTTTAGTAATTTTGCTTAGCATATTTATTAGTACAATCATTTTTTTTGCATATTAAAAATAAAACCAACAAAAATGTTTACTACTTTATTTACTGCATCATAAATATTAAAGCCCCATGTGAATAAATCTATGGTGACCCTGTAGGCATATTTACTGTGGTGGCATAAAAATAAAAATAAAAATAAAAATTTATATTTACTTTGTTGCCTTATGAAAATCCTAAGCCCCATGGGAATGAATATTCCCTGTGGTGGCATAAAAATAATTATTATATAGCATGCACACATTTTTTGATTGCTACATAAGAAACTTAGAAAAACCCTAAAAAGATAATCCTGTTGGAATCCTGCTAAAATCTATTAATTAAAATCAACTCAAAAAATAATCAAAGCGCTCATTGGCTGACCGCTAACCCTTTGATAATTCGAGCCTCGAGTTTTGGTTTTCTTGTTGGAGTATAACTATGCAGGAATAATATTATGATTAAGGAGGGGGTTTATCAGTGGCAACCATCAGGACTGCTACTAACCAACTCACTCTGAAGATCATTCAAGCACCAAGTATTGCAAACATCAAGCTTGGAGGAGGAGCATCCCCTAGTTATCAGGTAATTTTACCTATGCGCTTATTGAGTCTACTTTACACAAGCACAAAATACCAAAAATATATGAACACATGAAGGTTCACCATAGTATCATAGGAAAATCTAAAAATACCAAAAATATGTGGGCACATGAAGGTCCACACCTTTTAGAAAAACCCCAAAAATATGTGGGCACATGAAGGTCCACTCAGTTAGGAAACTTCTGCTGGAATATAAAATCAATCACTAACCATGGAGTGGTATTAAACCTAACCCCTCTCCATAAGATTTGGTATTTTTATTGGCAATTGAGTTTCATAGGAAAATACAAGATCAAAGAGCTAGTCAACCCGACACCTCTACGCTGTCGATACACCTGCTCTCAGAAGGATCACTCAATTTGCAACATCTAAGACCCTGTCAAACGTCAAGCTTGGGGGAGGGTGCTCTCCATTTTAAGTCTAGCTAAGTATCAGTTTCCTACACTATTATTTTTATCATTATTACTATATCGCTTTTTTGTGTGAGTTAGTTAGTAAGATAAAATTTGAAAACTAAATAAATATCTATCTATATATTAGAGTATGTTTAGAGTCGGTCTAGGTTAGAGTTAATCAAAAATGATGAACATTAAAATTTTGTCTTGGAGATGATGAATAGTTGTTCTGTCACAATAATTTTCAAATGCCTAGTTGTCAAACTTAAATTCTCCTGAGTTTTAGATATTGCTGTTTTAACTTAAGAATTTACTCTGAATCTAAAACTTGTGGAGGCATATGTTTGAGCTAAGTCTAGGTAATTGATTGATATGATTCATGAAAGTTGAGCTACTATTTATCTTATTCCTAGCATTACTAAATTCTGGAGATTTATTCTGAAAATTTGAAATTTACGTGACGAGCTTTTGTATGACAAAGTATGAATTCCTACCAAAGCCATATATGATACATCTAGATAGGAAAACTTTTGCACATTTATGCTGCTTGCTTTGTATTGAGTTTAGTCAACCTTTGTTGAATACCATATGAGAGTCTTGTCATGCTTTTAAAACCAAGATCACGTACACACTTCAGCACATATGCATTATTCCTACCCTGGGAGTAATCGCAACCATTTCCACTTTCATCAATGTTCATCATGAAAATGTTTTCTCCTACACTAGGAGTGAACACCAAAAATATATATATACCCCGTAGGACAGCCTCGATATAATTGCTCCAAGTTCTTATTATTATCTCTCTAGTTATTTATATTCATAGGATACATGTGGCTATGCAAAAATATAAAAAGGGAGTAAAAGATGGACAAGTGTCCCAGCATTAAAACAATGGGTACTAGATGCCCGCCTCCCGAATGAAAAAAAGGGAGAAAAGAGAGAAAGAATAAAGATAGCCCATGTGTTCCTCCAAGTTACGAAGGAGAGTGAATCATTTCCAAAGAGCAAAAGTAGAATTAGGAATAGCCACTAAATACCATATATACACCTATCCACCATATTCCATACACATGCACATCTTGCTTTGATTGTATGTCTCGATTCTTTGTGGATCCATTGCTTGACTTTACAACATGTGAATTGCAAGTATGCTTAAACCTTATTATTGCCACTCCTATAAGCTCCACTATAATCCTTAGTTATAGGAAGGCATAACATTAATGCCTTAAGTGAGATCCACAAATACCATATATACTGAGAGACTTGAGGGTGTCATACAATTAAGCTCTGAGTTTTATTTTGAAAACTTACAAAACTCTAGAATATTGGTACTGTAAAGAATTTGCTATATGGTGCATGACTTGATTGTTCTTTCTTTCAATTATTCAAGACTAAGGTAAGAATTGTAAAGCCCCATAGTTAAAGGTAAAATGGGTAAGTTTAAAAGTTAGAGCAGTTTTGTCTAATCCGGAGGAGAATCTATGTTTGAAGCATGTGTACTTGGGAAGTATGAAAGTATTGTAGCAACTCCTGATCCAATTACATTAGTAACTAGGCTTAGTTTGTTTGCCAAGGGACTGGCAAACAGGTAAGCTTGGGGGCGTTGTTGACGGTGGATAACGTCAACTTTTATTAGAACTTTAGACACCAAAGGATACATGAATACACACTAGTCTAGGGTTTTAACTGATAGTTTCCACGAGTCTTGCATGCTCTGTATTTTCCAGGGGCTATTCCAGAAAAGCATGAAAGAAGGGTTAAAGAGCATAATTACCACGAAACTTAACCGTCAAGGAAACATCATCACGAAGATACTGGAAGAGTTTAGAACACACCCGAAACACCGGGGCCCGAGACCCACCAGGGTGGGGCCGGCCGGTGCCCCCCCTTAGGGTTTTGGCCCTGGCTTCTAGAGTCTTCTTCCGCCGCCTTTGTGGAGTCATCTGCGCCCTTGTTTCAAGTCGGTTTGATCCTACGGCGCACATGCATCCCACCGGGCTATAAATAGAGGGGCAGACCCCCCTGGAGGAAGGAACCCAATCATTCATTCAAGGCATCAAGTCCTCAAGCCATCAAGATCCTCCTAGTTCATCAAGAGCCTCCTAGTTTATAGTTCTAGCCTAGTTAGATTAGAAATAGAGGAGTTCTAGTTCTTTGGCGGATATGGAGCCCCGGCGTCTGTCTGGAGCGCGGAGTTCGGTATAATTCTAGTTCTTTCTCTATTATTGTATTCTTTATTATGATTAGGGAAACATTGTTTTTAATAGTTCATATGTTCTTGATTACAATAGTCTTTGTCTACTTTGATTATATGTCTAGTATAGTTGGTTTGATATTATTGAATTCATGTAATTGCTCATATAGCGTTTATTCATGCGGACGATGGATAGATGATGAACAGTATATAGACATGGTGTCTAGGTATTTTGTTTATCTGCGAGTGCACCCTGATGTGACGGGTCGTGTGGTAGATCGCGTAGGTGACAGCTGCGTTGAGTCCTCTGTAGTCCACCCCCCGTATGTAGGCCAGCAGGCACGGTCGCGAAGTTGGATGATGATTGTGTTTCACATCCTTCCTAGATGATGCCCTTTGCATGTGATTATGATATAGGATTATTCTAACAATGATTGCTAGATGTAATTGCACTAATTAGAGTTATTCATTGATGTAGTTATATAATTACCTTTGATGTAGTTATTTATGATGCTTGATCATACTTATCACCTTTATCTTTATTTACCTTCTGACCTCTACCTGTTATGAGTAGAGTAAATGACATCGGTAATGTCACTTATCCATTGTATACCATCACTATCAATATAATAGATTAAAGTTTATCCGAGTCCTTCCCAGTGGTATAAATATAAATCGACAACCTGGTAGAACTTTTAGGTAAAATGCTACAATGGTATAATTATCTGTCCGTTTGCAGAACTGATCTTAGTTTATATTATTTATATTTCTGCCTAGTTACATAGATTAATATATAAAACCTTCATTTATTCTTAGCATTATTAATTAGGGATGACAACCTAGTTCTTGCATAAGAATGTTGGTAATAGAAAAGTGGCTAGTTGCTAATGACAAGTTAATTAATTACCATTCATCTTCTAATCTCGCCTCTCGCATGAAAAGTTATATAGTTATATTTGGCGACGTTAGTAGATGTCAAGACCTCCGCTTCGACGTGGATCCACATCTGATATTTCACGCAATCTACAGCGTCCGCCGAAGTCGGTTTGATCCAAGGACTACGGTTCATCCCACCGGCCTATTTAAGGACCCCTAGGGTTTCAGACGAATTCATTTAATCATATGTAAACCCTAATCGAGAGGGGTCCCAAGAAAGGATAACTTCTCATTAGGATCTAGGGACTAGATAGTAGAGAGATGGAGAGCGAGAGAAGAGTTAGGAGGAGATGCCGGCCTGTCGGTGATCCCTCTACGGCTTGTACTTCGGTAGGAGATGCCAACTTCTGATCTACGTAAGTCTATGTTCATATTGTTTATCTGGTTTATGTCTCTCTTTTAAGTGCTTTATTCCTGTTCCTAGGGGGAATAGAGTGGTAATCTCTAGTATAGGCGTGGTGCCTAGACTATAGTTACTCGTAAATACGTCCTGTCTGGCCGGATCGTTGGTCGATCACGGGGGTGACCATGCCTGTTGAGTCCTTTGTAGTCCACCTCCCGTCAGAAGGAAGAGTAGGATAGCTTTGCTAAGGGAAACATCCTCTGTTGATATCTTTCCCTATAGTGATTTCCCTAGATAAGCAATAGAAGACAAAAGCTTGCCCAAGTCAGAAGTAGAAACCCCTAGTTATCCTATCTACACTCCTATTACCTATAACCTAGATCACCACAATCATATTATCCACACCCTTAATTAGTTTTACACCTATTAGCCATCATCTTAGTTGCAACACCACCATCTTTATTGCATCACTACACCCATCATTGACTACCATCTTTAACTTAATTTTTACCTTTACTTATTGACTACCCCTGGTTAAGTAAGATAGTAGTTAACCAAGCCCGTTTCCCTGTGGATTCGATATTTAAAACCCTCCGGGTGAAAGCTACAACAGTATCCGTGCGCTTGCGGATTTATCTGTGTGCACTTAAAAATACCAACAAGCTTTCTGGCACCGTTGCCGGGAAAACTGTTGCTGAATTAGCTACAAGCCTAGCTTAACCTTTTTATTTTTATCATTAGTATGGATTCCACTCCTATCTATCAATATGCTAACCCCACGAGCTCTAGCTTCATGCCACCAGAATCTTCAAAGCCTATCCTAGCACCTAGCTACGAGCTGAGTCCGTGTCTTATAGAGTTTATCCAAAAACAACCCTTCTCACGAGAAGGTGATGAAAACCCATACTCACACCTACGTGAGTTCTACCGCATCTGTGCATGCTTGCGCATTGCTGGTATGTCAGATGAAACTTTGCAATGAAAGCTCTTTCCATTCTCTTTGAGTAGAAAAGCTAGACATTGGTAAGACCAGGCCGTAGGTAGTATGCAGGGAGATTGGGAAACACTTTGCTCTGAATTTTATTCAAAATATTTTCCAATCTCTATGGTAGTCAGCCTTCGAAAGAAAATTTTATCCTTCAAACAAGGCAACAATGAGTCTATTGCTGAATTCTGGGAGCGTTTCAATGATCTTATCCTCACTGGCCCAGACCTTGCTCTTGAAGACCATATATTTCTTCAACATTTTTATATGGGTCATAGCAAGGATGATAAGCAAGATCTTAATTGTTGCTCTGGAGGATCATTTACCCATTTGACTGCTATTGAAGCAAGGTCTATGCTTAATAGATTTACTGGAAAGACCTATTGCTCTAGCATTCGACCTACACTCCCTGAGAAGGAGGAATTGTCTCCTGATCAAAGAGAGGAAGTTCCGATAGCCAAATCCCAAGATTTGGCTACCTATCCCAAATCATCAATACCCCACAATTCCCCAAGTGAAAAAGGAATTCCACCTTTGGAATATCCTTTTGAATTTGAGGGTAACCTCATTGACTTTGGGAGAACGGATAACTCTCGTCCGCATAAGAGACCTCCAAATGACCATATTTCAAATCCTCTTATGGAAGAGTCTCTTAGAAAACATCCTTATTCCCATTGGGAAGAATTCGAGGATGGCATGTCTAGCGATGCCATAGAAGGAGAGCCAAGCCAATTAGAAGCCAATCCTATCTTCTCCCCTTATATGCCCACAATAGATGACTTCTTTGAACCCATCCTTGACCCAAATGATTCCTCTTGTGCTCTCTCTCCTAAGACCCATGATGATCCTAGAAACCCGCTCAGGCATCCAAAGCGTAGGAGTCATCAAGGCCACAAGGAAGATCAAGAAGAGCTACAACAATGGTAGGAATGTGTTGAATGGATGGACAGATGCGAAGCCTTATGGATGGAATCCATACTTGGTTCAGATCCAAATGATGAACTTATAACTCATCCAAGTATGGAGGCCCTGGGCGAGATCAACCTAAGGGACAACCATTCAAAGGAGATCTTGGACAATGACATGTCCAATGACTGTCTTAGGCATGGAATGAAAGAGACAATGCTTTTGCCTATAGACATTCATGAGATTGAGACAGATGATGACATCGGTGAGCATGCAAGTTATTTCATGAGCACTTCATTAAATCCTTGCTCACAAGGGCAAACTGCTAAATCAATAGGTCTCTCTAGCATTGCCATTCATGAGATCTCCAACCCCCTCACTTTACCTGTCTATAGAATCTTGAAAAGGGTGGTTGTAGATGCATACGTTTATCATAAACATTGCAAATCTCGATGTATGAATCTTGAGGTAGGTATATAGAGATTGGTGTTGGAGGGGAAACCACTTCACCAACATGAGTGCAATTAGAAGGATTTCCAAAGAACAAACTTTCACCATTTTTGCTGTGATGTCCTTGTAGCATAGAAACATACGTGTGAAAATATTCCTTCGGGTATTATTGCCACTAACCATTTCAAGACTAAAGAAAAAGGGCAAAGGATGACGACTCGAAGTATGTCCAACCAACCACTTTGCAACATTGATCACATCCATCTAGACTTGATTTTTACCTTGTGAAATTCAAGCTTGGGGGATGGGCTTTTCTAAACAAAATCCTATACCATGTTGCTAATTCACCTTGATTGTCTTTACCTTAAATTATGCTCACACATCTCTGTTTGAATAAATCCTTATAATGCTTTCACACTACCTTTATTTGCTATTGTATATATTTAGGGTTGGGAGTAACTTCTTACGTCTCTTAAATGAAGCATGGTGCCTAGTTTAGGAGTGTTCGATCTTACTTTCAAAGGTTTTTTAAATTAAACTAGTGTTTAGATTAAATGCCCTCCTAAGTCAACTTAGACGTGGTGTCTAGGTTGATTTTTGAGCCGATAGTATGCTATAGTAGATGCTGGATATTTTGTTGGACTAACCCCTATAGTAAACACTCAAATAAATTTGGGAAAGTCAAAGGATAAACTCAAATAAGAGATGAAGCATGACATGAACTTCAACAACATTGCACTACTGGATCAGATAATACAAAGAACGTTTAAGGGAGAGGTCCTGCTCAACGGACCCAAGAACCAGGAGCCGTCGCTGTTCGGTTGAAGTAAAAGGAAGGAAGGCCAAATTCCACCAAAGATGATCTGACCACGTGATAGGTCCAAGGAGGCTAGAGGGGGGTAAATAGCCTGAATAAAAAATCTACAAACAACACTTGATCAAGTGGTTAGTAACAAAAACGGCAAAGCGAGTTTTGCGCTAGCCTAGTCAAAGGTGCAAGCCTCCTAACCATTCTACTAGCCTAGGTTGCGACTACTTTAAACCTAGGTGAACAAGCAAACTACCAAAGCTAAACTACACGAGTAAATACACAAAGTAAAGAGAGAAGTGTAGTAATGTTATACCGCCTAGTAGAGAAGTATGAACCAATCACCAAGGGAGTATATCAATCACTCGATGGTGATGATCACAATGAAATCCAATGATCAACACAAGATGAACACGATTTATCCCCGAGGTTCACGTGCTTACCGGCACGCTACGTCCTTGTTGTGTCGACCACTACTCGGTGGTTCGGTGGCTAATTGACAACCAATGTCAACCTCAATCAATGAGCGCCACTAGAACCTACTACGAGTAAGGTAACTCAATGACACGAGCAATCCACTAAGGTTACCTTTGGCACTCCGCCGGGGAAGGCCCCAAACCCCTCACAAGATCACCGGGAGTAGCCGGAGACAATCACCAACTCCGTCAAGCTCCTCCGCTGCTCCAAGCCGTCTAGGTGATGGCAATCACCAAGAGAAATGAGAGAACTCCACAGCAAACAAGATCAACAAGTGCCAATGGATGCAAATATCAATGCAATGCACTTGTACCACACTCTAGCTCACAATTGATGTGAATGATGCAATCTATGTGACTGAGAGTATTAGGAGAATGCTCAAGAGGTGTATCAACAAGTTAGAGAGCCAAGAGAATGAGCAAGAACTGGACATGAGCTATTTATAGACTTGCACAAACCCACATAGCCGTTGCTCCTCTCTGCGGGTCATCGGACGCTAAACCCGCGACGCTTTCCACCGGCGAATTGTGCGTTGCCACGTATGTGTTCCATTTGAAATCGACTATTGGCACCAGATCGTTGGACTGAGACTGATGGTCCGGTGATCGTCGGACGAGAGCCGTCGGACCAAAACACAGTGATGTCCGACATTTCCAGAGAGCAACCCGAGAGCAAAAACTCGTCGGACCACCATCCGACGGTAGCCGTCGGACTAAAACAAGATGTCTGATGCTTTGAACGATCGCCACGTGTCACACCGTAGCTGAACAGCACCATCGGACGAATGGACATTAGTCCGACGCTCTGGGAAACGTCGTCCGGCGCTCTCTCGCGCGTGCACTGGGCAGTCAGCCGTCGGACCCTGGGAAATGGTCCGACGCTCCAATGCATGATCCAAACAACTACTGGCACTTGATAACCGTGTTAACCGTGGAATAGCTCCCCTCTTTATAGTACGGCTATCTATCCTAAACGTGGTCACACTCTCTATAGTGCTTGATCACCAAAATAGAAAGAGCTCTATTAAGTCTCACCTTTGCCTTGAGCTCCATCCAAACCACCAAGTGTTGAAGCATTTGATCTTCATGTTGATGGGCTTACACCAAGAGCTTGGATGCCGTCATTGCTCCACACTTGATCTTCTAACCATACTTGTAAACAATAGCTTAAGCACATGGTTAGATACTAGGTGTCACCAATTAGCCAAAACCAAACATAGAGCTTTCACCATGGTCTTCCTCCTCTCAAGCTCCCGTCGCTCAGGCACACTGGTTTGTAATCCCTCTACTCACCATTACCTTACTTCTATAAGTTTGATTAGTTCTACAAATGCCACATATGAAAATCAAACTTAAGACAACATAAAATCAATCCTCCATAGAAGAAGTAATGGTGAATCAAAAATGTTCTATGTTCAAACACTTCTCTACATCATAAAAGTGACCTTTAGCTTTATGACAATACTATCCCTATTATTACTTGTATATTCCTTCGGGTATATGTTGTCCACTAATGCTTTGCAGGAATAATGAGAGGAGCAAAAGGTCCAAACACAACAGGATGTCATAAGAGACAAGCCACTCATGAACAAGACACTACAAACTCCTGCCCAAGTAGACACATATTGAAGCAGTGAGGATGATCAATTTGGTTCAGGCTGAATACGATCACCTCCTTGGATAACCACACCTAGCAAAGCTAGACGATCCAGTCATGCCAATGATCGGGTGCACTAGAGAACCTTCCAATAGACCTTGTAAAACACAAGATCGGGCATCAACATAATGGAAAAGATGGCAGACCAGATGTTTAGATTTCCAGAGAGGACTCAAAATTACTATGTCCCCTCTGACTTCTTGGTCCTAGACATGGGAGAGGAAGAGTATGATCCACCGATTGTACTTGGAATACCGTTCCTCAACACCACATGATCAATCATCTATATGAGATCATGAGAGGTCCACTTTCAATTCCACACAGAAAAGAGACCGCTGCTACTTCAAATACAACTTATGAGCAGCCAAAGAAGAATAGATCAAGGAGGAGACGTCGTTCATCCCAACGTCAAAAGAACCAACCACCCAAGGATGGTTAGGCAGACTATGAAGGAGAAGTGGTAAGGAAAGATGAGACCACTACATCAAAAGACAAGAAGAGTGAGGAAGAAGAGATTGTGAAGGATGAGCCCCTAACCTCAACATCAACATCACCAACCAGAAAGGAATGGAGGACGGAGGAGTCATTTTCCAGCACATCATCAGAGGTGCAACCAAGGTCACCATCTCAACCCGACGATGCACCAAGTGAGGAATGAACAAGACAAGAAGTCCTGTTCAGAGGACTATAAACCACCGAGCCTTCGTCAAAAGGTAAACTTGGTACTTATCCATATATCCTTTTCAAAATTGCATTAGCATCTTAGTAGTTGCATATTTACTTTCCTGCATTAAAAAAATAAAAATATTTATTGGTTTGCATAATAAAATCTAAAAGCCCCATGTGACTAATCTTATGGCACAGCTCATAAAGGCTATTCACTATGGTGGCACAAAAATAATTTGCGTGCATTTAGGATAGACTTCTGCATCATATTTACTTTCTGCATTCATAACCTTTTGTGAAAAATCCAAAAGTATGTGGGCACATGAAGGTCCACTCTGTAACAGAACCGCCTAAATCACATGGCCAACAGGCACCTGTCATTGTCACTAATGACCTCTGACAACCGGGCCCGTGTCCCAAATGATCTAGAAGGTCCTGCCGGGCTACATTAGCGCCCGATTTCCTCCGACAGAATCCCATTGCGAAGCCATTACAGAATTACAACATTTCATAACAAATTACATCAGAGTAAAAGCACAGAAAGATTATAAGGTACTTAGATTACAAACCATTTGTCCAGATAAGATTAAGGTGCAATTATTACAGACCGTAAATAAAATAAGTAGCAGTGGAATGACGATACAACATAATTAAGTATTTAATGATAAGAACCCTGCCCATGGGTTCGACCTTACTCCTCCTCACTTCCCTCCTGGACCACTGTCACACAGCAGGGGGCAAGGCAAACCTCCGACTGCTGTATCCCTGCAACATGGGGTTAACAAACCCTGAGTACTGGGGTACTCCGCAAGACTTACCCGACTAAGAAAAAGTAATGAGACTCAGGAATGCAGGCTGAGGGAGTCAAGGTAAGGCTTGAGCAAGAGTCAAAGGTTTTGCAGAAAAGCATTACTATCCTATTTCAATATTTTACTCAATTTTATTTAATCATAATCCATAATTCCAAATTCATTCTCATATATCATTATACTTTCAAATTCTGTAATCATTCTCAAAACACCTAGTTCCGAACCACTTTTCAGTTGTAGGTCAAAGGATCAAGTCTCCATATCCGAGGAGCAACGACGATTCGAATCGATGAGTACCCAGCTGGGGATCCCTATCCACACTGCATATGTAGCACTTAAGCTTGCATGTACCAACTCCGGCTACCACGGCTTTTCTACCCCTGAACCGGTCCTGCGCCACCCGAGAACACAGTACTCCTCTCCTCTCCAGGCACGCCGGCCACGAGGGTACACGCTGCTCTCGCCATCACTCCACTCCCAGTGCGTGGTTGTCGATTCAAGTAGTAGAGCCACCGGAGTCAGAGCTTTCCGTAGTACGTGGCTAGTTACAAAGTCTCGATCACAGCAGGCCTACAATGAACGGTCCCTAATTCTTTTCCGCCGGCGACATTGCATTGGGGCTCTAACCCAAATACAAGTGTCCCAACGGTTTCCAAATCGCTTTCCCGCCGATGGTCAAGCATTGGGACTCTAACCCAAATTCACAACCAACGAACGGAAAACCCCTTTCCGTCGGTTACGATGCATTGGGGCTGCTACCCAAGTACACAATCCCCGAACGGACTCATGTCCCTTTTTCCTTTTTTATGATTCATAGTTATCACATTCACATATGTCAAAAATAGCCTTTTTATGCAAATCTAAATTGATTAAGCAGGGCTAAGCATTTTTGAACATTTTTATTTTTAAACAGGTTTCCGGGGTATTATATATATCAAGGCAGATAATGCAACAATATAGGTGACAAACAACTCCTAACAACCCAATGCAATAATAGACTCAAGTTATAAATATCTGATAAAACACAAGGCGGGGCTAAATGCACCGGGGCTTGCCTTGGATTGCGTACAGTGTCGGGTCGGGCTTGGTTCCGCAGATGTCGAATCCCTGGACGACCTCCGGAGTGACCTCCTCGGCAGTGGCCCCGACTTGGACTTCCTCAGTGACGGGCACTACACGTATGCGATGATGCGTGCTTAGCATGGTATGAGGATAATGAATGAATTGCTCAAAAGTAAACCATTTAGACCTTGAGTACAACTTTCCTTCACGGTAAAGTTGTAAACGTTTTACAGAAAGCAAAACGGTGTTTTCATATTTTGTTTTATTGACCATTTTAACGGCCATAGAAAGCCGCTACACAGCTTTACTACAACTAACAAGTGATTTTATTACTTTTGTCAAGGATCACTATGGTGAAAGATCCATGAACCCAATCAATCCAAAATCATACCAAACAACAGGGATTATTTGTTTAAATCAATCCTATTATCCAATTAACCCAATATTTAATTAACAAGTGACCTAACAGTTTCCAATTGAGCCCAAACTTAACCAACAGATAGGTTCTACCCTAAAATAGTGCCACATAAATTTTCATGATTTTTAGATTAATCTGGAATTTATTAAAATTGACCAAAGTTGCATTTGTTAATTAATATGCTGATTTTTAGTTCCTACAGAAGGTGTCCAAAGCTTATATTTAATATTTTCATAAAATACTACATGTTCCAGAGAGCATACACAATTATTTTCATGATTTTTAACACAACAAAAATATTCCTATGAAAATAACAAATAGCAGTACTATTTATCAAAAATTTAAAATGGAAAAGCCTTTTTAAATCCCCCGGGAAAATGGAAAAGGGATTTAACCCGAAACGGCCCAGCTACTCCCAGGCCGGCCCATGCGGCCCAGGCGCGCGGCCACGCGCTGCTCTCCCTCTCTCGGGGACGCTGACAGGTGGGAACCCCCTGTCAGCTCCTCCTCTCTGCTCTCGCCGCGCGCGTGCACACGTCTACCTGCCGGGAACCTCGCCGCCGGCGAACCCCGAAGCGAAACCAAGCGCCAAGACATGGAGCCTAAAGCCTAACGGACTACCTCTCCTACCTAACCCCTACCCTCATCGCCTCCGACGAGCTCCAGCTCGCCCATGGCGGATGCGGCGGCGCGGCTACCCTGTTCCGGCCGCTAGGGTACGGTAAAGTCAAAAGAAAGGTGCCATGGAGGACCAGGAGCTCACCACAGTCCTAGACCAGTGGACGGTTGAGGCAGAGGCGGTGCGGAACAACGAGCTTGGCACCGAACAGTCCCACGGCGGTGTTCACCGACGGCACTCACCCCGTTCCGGCGGACCTAGGGCATAACACGGCAAACCACCGCAAGCATGAGCATCACCATGAACCAGAGAGCCCAGAACGCAAGACCGAGGGAGGAGAGGCTCACCGCAACAAGCTCATCGAGAGGGGATCGGCTATGGCGGCACTCCGACCGGCCGCGACGATGGCAACCAGTGTTCTGGGGCCTTCGGAGCACGAACGTCTGCGCAAGATGAGGCAACCGGTTCGCGGGGAAATGGGGAGGCTAGAGGTGGGAGCAATTTGGGTATGGTGGAGTGGGAACCGCTAATTTGGATGGGGACCGGAGGTGAGCACGACGGCGGCCGGAATGGAGAGGGGGACAAAGGAGCGACCGGTCGCCATTATATGGCCGAGGAGAGGGGAGACATGGGTGATTCAGGGCAGCGCGGGGTCCCCTACTAGCTCAACTGTGCCGGGGAGGGGCACACTGCTGGCCGGCACGGGCGGCGCCGCGCGCTCGGCTGCCGGCCCTGTGCGCGAACAGAGAAGAGGAGCAGGGCACTGTAGCTCATTCATTTGCCCTATTTCGGTTTTTGATCAATCCCACGAGATTTTGTGCACCAAATAGAAAAAGTGTAAACACAAAAGTTGTAGTGTTCCAAATTCTGAACAACTTTGATTTTGGGACCATGTTCAGATTTTGAATAATTTTGAAAATATTTAAAAGGGGGTAAAACTACTATTTGAAATCCATTTCTAATCCTGTTAAATTCTCTGGATTTTTCTCAATAACTTCAAAATCTTCAAAAATAAAAGTTGTTCTATTTGTGGAGCTTCACAACTTTCATTAAAGAAGTTTGGTCAGATTCTTGATACTTTCCAAATTAGCATTTCAAATTTGAATTTCAAAGTAGTAATTAGGGTTTAATTTAAATTTCTATTAAGGGACTACAAAAACACCCAAAATAAAAGTTGTTCCATTTTAAAAGATCTACAACTTTTATTAAGGCACTATCACTAGATTCCAAGTAGATTTTGATTTAGGGTTTTAGGTCCGATTAGGGCTTAAATTCAGATTTTTCTTTTGATTTAATTTTTCTTGCCAATTAGGGATTCAGTTGCAACACCAATAAAATCCATAAATAAGTCACTCTAAAATCCCTAAGCACAATCATATACAGATGCTTAATAATAAACATGATGACATGGCATGATTAATTAGCCGTAATACCCGAGGTATTACACACTCATTAAGGGAGCTTTCTGCTGGAAATTTTGCCACTAACCCTGGAGCGGTATTATCCTAACCCTCTCCATGAGAATTGGTATTCTTGTTGGCAATTGAGTTTTGCAGGTGATCAAGAGCTATACCACCCAGACACCTACCAGCTGCTGGCATATCTGCTCTACGAAGGATCACTTAACGTCAACATCATGACCACGCTATCATCTAGCTTGGGGGAGAGCATCCTTCACTTAATCCAGCTAAATATAAGCTTCCCATCCTATTATTGTACTATATTGCTTTTTAAGTATGTTAGCTAGTGAAATAAAATTTGAAAACCAAATAAAGATTTGTTTAGGTTTGCTTAGGTTTGAAAAAAATGCTTACAGAAGTTTTTGCCCAGATAAAATGAACTCCATAGATAAACACCATGCAGGGAATTGATAATTACCACATTCACTAGAACCCCTTTTGATACCTAGTGTTCAACCTTGAACTATCCCAAGTTTTAGATACAACTGTTTTTCATGAAGATTTACTTTGAACTGAAACTTGTGGGTAGCAAATTCTTAGTCTAAGTCTAGGTAATTGAGGGATATGATATGGAAAGTTTGAGCTGCTATTTATCTTGTTCCTAGTGATACTTGAGTCCTAGAGATTTATTTTTTTTGAAAATCCTTAAAATCACATGATGAGTTACTGTATGACAAGAGCTTTACATTCCTACCACAGCCATACATGCTAGATTAGGAAAAACATACATATTACATGCTACTTGCTTTGCATTGAGTGTTGTCAAGCTTTGTTGATACCTTAGAAACTTGTCATGTTTTCAAAATCAAGATCACGTGCACACCACATACACCTGCTGCTCCTACACAAGGAGTACGCAAAAACATGCCTTCCATATCCACTTGAAAATGTTCTACTCCTACACTGGGAGTAAACACCAAAAATAAGCCTATAGGATATCCCTGAATAAATGCTCCAAGTTCTTGTTGCTATCTCTCAAAAAGAAAAGAAGAGAGGGAAATACTGTTGCAGAGAAGAGGCATGTGGCTATGCAAAAGTGTGAGATGAGAGAAAACAATGGGTACAAAGATGCCCGCCTGAGAGGTAAAAATGGACAAGTGTTCGAATTACCAAAACAACGGGTACTCTGATGCCCGCCTGAAAAAAAAAGAGAAAATATAGCCCATGTTGTCCTGCAACACAATTCCCCAGTGTTGAAAAAGAGAGAGAGAAATGTTTCAAGGAGCAAAAGTAGAATTAGGTTAGCCATCATATATCCACACACATGCATATCTTGATTAGATTGTATGACTTGTTTTCTCTGGATCCATTGTTTGACTTTACAATATATGCATTGAAACTAGGTATGAGCTGTCTCCTTACCCATGAGCTCCACATAAGCCATTAGTTACAGGGTGAGAAAGAGAAGGCATACATCACTACTGCCATGGTGAGGATCCACAAATACCACATATTGAGAGACTTTAGAGGGTCATACTGTCGACGGAATACCGGCGATAGTCCACCGAGGGATATGCCCGCGGTAGTAGATGAGACGGTGAGGGTGCGCCTGAGACGAACGAGGGAGCACAATTCGTGCGAGACGGAGATTTAGACAGGTTCAGGCCGCCACGAGGCGTAATACCCTACGTCCTGTATGTTGCTGTGTTGTATTGCTAGTAGATTAGATGAATCGAGTAGACCCCCTGCCCGCCTTATATAGTCCGGGGGGCAGGGTTACAAGTTGATCTTGCCATACATAACAGATTATAATCCTAGCCGATCTGGGAAACTAATCGGCTAGATCCTAGGAAAGCTATTTCCTTGCCCACCAAGGTCGGCGCGGATATACACGATCTCCTAGAGATCGTATGGGCGACGCGTCCTTGGTAGTTCGGGCCTGTTCGGTAGACTTGGCCCATGTATGACTATGCAGGTATACGGGCTTATACCCCCACAGCTAGTCCCCGAGCGCCTTGCATTCATCGAGAGGTGCAGATCTTCAGCGTTGCTTGACCAGACGGATGTAAGGAGCTCAGAAAAAATTGAAAGAAGCTTCTCTTTAGTGAAGTGTATCCACTTTTGGCACGGTAGAGCCAATACCTTCACCGGCAGGTGAAGTGTATCCACTTAGTCCCCGAGCCTGATAGCATGTGACATAGTCACGTGGTGTCAGGGTCATCAATTTTGATGATATCGCTGATCATTTTTGGTTGAATGACAAAGTCCCCGAGCACTTTGCTGCTCGGAGACGCTTGGCGAAAACGACGGAGCTCCCGAGCAACTTGTTGCTCGGAGACGCGTGACGAAGACGACGAAGTCCCCGAGCAGTGTTGCTCAGAGACGCTTGACGAAGACAACGGAGTCCCCGGGCAGTGCTTATTGCTCGGAGACGCTTGGTTAAGACGACGGAGTCCCCGAGCAGTGTTGCTCGGAGACACTTGACGAAGACGACGGAGTCCCCGAGCAGTGCTTATTGCTCGGAGACGCTTGGTGAAGACGACGGAGTCCCCGAGCATTGCTGCTTGGAGACGCTTGACGAAGACGACAGAGTCCCCGAGCGTTGCTTATCACTCGGAAACGCTTGGTGAAGACGACGGAGTCCACGAGCGTTGCTTATCGCTCGGAGACGCTTGGTGAGGACGACGGAGTCCCTGAGCATTGCTGCTCGGAGACGCTTGACGAAGACGACAGAGTCTCCGAGCGTTGCTTATCACTCGGAAACGCTTGGTGAAGACGACGGAGTCCCCGAGCGTTGCTTATCGCTCGGAGACGCTTGACGAAGATGACGGAGTCCCCGGGATAGCTTTTCTCTGCAACAAGCGATCTGTAGCATATTAATGGCCCCTGCCAGTGGTTGCCGTATTCAATCTCCTTTATTGCTGACGGTTGGTAGTTGGCAGTTAGAAGTTGGTAAGTTCTAATTAAATGGAGCTCCTTGTGCCTATAAATATTGTGGAACTGGTAGCCATATGTATCTTCTCAGGAGAAAAAGCCTTCAAGTTCCCCTTCTCTTTTAATGGATCTGAAGAAACGCGAGCTTGGCCGTCCTCCAGACTCCGGACTACTACGTCTCCTGTAGTTTGAAGAAATCTTGTGAAGGGGACCAACGTCAGGTTGGTCCTGTTGTTGGTAGCAGATCTGCAGCTTGATGAAGCAGTTTGAAGAACCCTTGTGATGCAGAAGCGATGCCATAATCCCATGGCAATGCTCCATCCTCGACCATCTTCTTGGTCAGCTGCAGGATCCTGTATACATTTTTCTTGAAAAATTTCAATGATGTGACAGTCCCTTATCATTGTATGACAATCATATTGAAAGAGAGAAAAAATGACTCCAATATCGTCTTCATGCTGCTCTTTGTCTTCTATATGACCGAGTACCTTTGGTTTTATTTGACGAAGAACGCACAATGCGCCGTTTAAAAAAAGGCGCCTTACTTGTGAACCGAAAATACCCCTGTGTTGTTTGAAAGGGGAATAAGTACAAAGGAGAACAGTTGGTTTGTCTTCTTGCGCATTCAAATCCCAAAATCCGCATCCGTCTCCGTCTATTCCTCCATCGCCGTCTAGGGTTCCATTTTTCCCGCCGCCGCCACAGAAAAAATCATCGATTCCAACTCTCCCCCGCCCAGATCTGCCATGACGGGCACTAGGAAGAGCACCCGCGAATCGAAAAAGTCGAAGGAGGCACAGCCGGGGGAGTTCCGCATGTCAAACGAATGGCAGCCGTCGGTATTGGGAAAATCGCAGCTCAAAGCGCACGTGGCCTGGGGATTCCTTCTTGACCAGGCAACCGGTGGCTGGAGAATATCACAAGGTGAACCATATCCAATACCTGATTCTGGAGAAATAGTTGTCTTTTCTGACTATTTTACCCGCGGATTTGGTTTGCCACGCCATCCGTTTCTTCGCAAATTGCTTGATTATTACCAGATTTCCCTGTGCCACTTGAATCCCAATTCTATCCTCTTGATTTCCATCTTTATCCACTTCCGTGAGGCGTACCTTGGCATTCTCCCGCACTTCAATCTGTTCCGCCATCTCTTCGTTCTTGTGAAATCGAGCGGCACAGGTTCTCGAGTTGCTGGTGGAGTGTATCTGAAAATGCGTGACGGAATATCCGCACATTACCTCCAAATCCCTCTGAATACCAGTGTGCATGATTGGAGCAAGAGATGGTTCTATATCCCCAACCAAGAACCGAGCGTCCGTTGCGCCGTGGATCAGATTCCAGAAAAACAGAGTAGCTGGACGGAGAAACCACATGTAGAGGAGCTGGGACAAGTGAACGAGTTGCTAGAAATCATCAAGGGTTTGACTCTGAATGGAGTTGGGGTTGCTACCAATTTTGTGTTTCGTTGCGTCCAACCTTGCAAGGAAAGAGTTCATCCTGCCTTTGAATTTACTGGTCGGAATGATCCGACCAGGTGCTCATCCGGGGATCTATCCGAAGCCGAAGTCAGAGAAGTCTTGGAAGAATATTTTGGGAAGGGCTCTCATATAGGGAACCGTGGCCAAAGTGTGGCTTTTAATCTGAAGAATCCCCCGCCGGAGGTAAGTTCCGAACTGCCCTGGCTCTTCCATCGCTCATATTGTATTTGTACCATAACTTCTGCTTGATCTCTTGAAGATAAATGAATAGGACCGAAAGGTGTACTTCCCTCAATGGCTGATGCGCAAGGCTCGCCATCTCCTCCCAAGCAGCCGCGCATAACTACGCCGCCGCCTCCAGCTTCTCCTCCAGGGCCGAATGTCAAGGAGCCGCGTCGTGAAGATGAAACTCGGACGTCGCCGCCGAGGGACAGTGGCGCCATTCCTTCTGGGAGCGCTGATCACAGAGCGGAGACCAGCTCAGAGGTGCGAGTAGGGCCATGTCCTCGGCCTTCTACAAGCGCTTCCCCGGAAGGTGCGGATATCGAAGAAGTCGCCCGAAGGGGGCCCGTGCCATTGATTCGCACCTATCGGATGGTGTGGAGCACCTATGCTGTCGCCACGGAGGAAGATCTTGCTGACGCCGAGATAGATGGACTGAAGAATGACATCCGCGATACTCGCGCGGACTTGAGGAAGCTTCTCGGTCGTCTGGGAAATCTTTCATCGCGTGTGCACGTGACGCCTGTCATATTTTATCCTGACGATATATTGACTTGATAATCTGTTGCTCCTTTGGTCTTCCAGGCAGTGTATGAGACCGCCGAAGATCGCCGGAAAACCCTACACCGCCTTTGGGATGTAGCAGAGAGAAACAAATAGCTCCAGACCGAGGTGACTCGCCTAGAGGGGGTGATGGCAGGCATGCGCAAGGAGCGTGATACCCTGGAGCTGCACTGCTCGGACCTTATGGAGTCCGAGAAGCGTCTATTGCGGGAGAACAAAGGTATGTTGGGCTCTTGTTCTTCTTGATAGCTATTCGTCCCGCTTTTGCTTTTTGAACACCAGTTGTGTGGCATGTAGGTCTTCAGGAGCTGCTGGATGTGTCGACGAAGCGGAGTATGTGTGACGTCTCGCCATTTGTAAGATGTCTTGGTTTGATGATCTGATTGTATTCTTTGTGACGTGCAGCCGATGGGCTAGAGGCTGAGGTGACGCTGATGCGAGAGGCTGCCCGGAAGAACCTGGAGATGATGACAGGTTGCCTGTTTTTGTTCGGCTTTCCCCTTTCTTTTTATTTTTGTAGTGCGACTGACGTGCTTTGTTTGTCAGAGATGGGACGTAGGCATCGTGCGCAGGTCAACGACCTTGCGGGTCGCCTTGAGGCTGCCGACGGAAGGTTTGACGCCTTGGTTGGTGGTGTTAAGCCTGTGCTTGACATCATTGAGTATGCGCCCGCCGTACCGCCTGCCGAAGGTCCTGGTGTCCTTGACATCGTGCAACGTGGATGGGAGGCTCTTTGGTTCTTTAAGGACTTCTGCGTGGTTGCTGCCGAGAATGTGGCCGCCCATGTGCTTGGAGTCGTCCGGTCGCACTACCCAGGAGTGAAGAACGACCGAGTGCAGACCGGGTATGCGCGGGGGACCACCGAAGAGCAGGAAGACCAGCTTGAAGAAGAGGCTAGAGAAGCCGCCAAGATGTTGACTGCTGATGTTCAGCTTTTTCCCACAGAGGGGATTTGAATTGAGACGCCCGAGCATGGTCGAGGTCTTGTATGGTCGACGAATAATCCTACACGCCCTGCGTGTCGCCCGTGCTTTTGCCGGGGCTTTTGGAGACGCTGCTAAACTGCCCAAGCATCCTCGGGGCTTACGTGTTAGCGAAGACTTAACGGCCCAGGCATCCCCAGGGCTTACGTGGTGGCGAAGCTGCCCGCGCTAGGCGGGGGTTACGCTTATCGTGGGCGAAGGCTATCCGATATATCCGGGCGGTCGATTAAGTGTCGTAGTTAGGCGGCCTATCATTTTTAGGGCTTACGCGGCGTCGAACCAGATGCTGCCTGGCGGGTACGGGGGTTACACATAGGCGAAGACGTGCTGGCCGAGCAGTGGCGGGACTTACGCATAGGCGAAGACGTGCTGGCCGAGCAGTGGCGGGGCTTACGCATAGGCAAAGACATGCTGCCCGAGCAGTGGTGGGGCTTACGCATTGTCGAAGATGTTTAGCTGTACAAAATGTAATGGAGACAAAATATCGAAGAGAACAGTGTATTGCCCTTGTTTATAATAAAATGGAAATACACGTATCTGGTTTGAACCCTAGATCAGGGGTAGAAACGACGCAGGTGCTCGATGTTCCAGGAATTGGGGATGTCGACGCCGTCTAGGTCGGAGAGCCTATATGCACCTGGTCGAGTAACTACCTTGACCATGTATGGCCCCTCCCAGGGAGATGATAGTTTATGCATCCCCTCCTTGCTCTGCTTCCGGCGGAGAACGAGGTCACCGACTGCAAAAGCTCTACCGTTGACATTGCGATTGTAATATCGCCTGATCCCTTCTAGATATTTAGCTGTTCGTACACAGGAGATCAGGCGCTCTTCCTCTAGCTTGTCGACTTCGTTTGCTCTGGCCTCGTTGGAGTGGGCTTCTTCGTACGCCTCAACCCTTGGAGATCAATAGATTACATCTGCAGGTAGTACTGCCTCCGAGCCATACATCATAATATATGGCAATACGCCTGTGTTCCGGCTGGGTTGAGTCCGAAGTCCCCAGATCACCGCCGGTAATTCGTCAATCCAGTTACCTGGGCTTCTATCCACGACTGCGTGGAGACGCTTCTTGAGGGCGTCGAGCAGCATACCGTTTGCCCTCTCCACCTGGCCGTTGGCTCTAGGATGAGCCACGGATACATATTTGACGGATATGCTTCTTTCTTCGCAGAAGTCCCAGAAATCGCTTCCAGTAAATGTTGATCCCAGGTCGGTGATGATGCTGTTCGGAAGCCCGAAACGGTAGGAGATGTCCTTGAAAAACTCTGCTGCTTTGGCTGCCGTAGCCTTCATATGGGGCGATACCAGCAGCTCCGCGACCGACCAGATAGTGGCGTATATTCCAACCCCTGAAGAGGACTGGAGAACCCAGTTCACTGATTACCTACTGGAAGCAAGGGTCGCCAAAGATAGAACAGAAGCCGAGCGCCTGGGAAGAAGATCCAAAAGCTATGTCCTAGTCGACAGCAAACTCATGCGCAAGAATATAAGGAGCGAAGTCCTACAAAAATGCGTCCCAAGGGAAGAGGGTCTCAGGATCCTTCATGAGGCTCATAGTGGCATGTGCGGCAATCACGCGGCTTCACGTACTCTGGTCGGCAAGATTTTTCGAGCAGGTTTCTATTGGCCAACAGCAGTCTAGGATGCCGAGAAGATAGTCAGAGAATGCGAGGCATGCCAATTCTTTGCCAAGCAGACACATGTACCAGCCCAAGAGTTGCAGACCATCCCTGCGTCGTGGCCTTTCGCCACATGGGGACTGGACATGGTTGGTCCATTTAAAACGGCAAGAGGGGGATTTCGCTCCATATATGTTGCTATCGATAAGTTTTCCAAGTGGATCGAGTACAAGCCGTTAGTCAAGGCTACGGCAGCCAAAGCAGCAGAGTTCTTCAAGGACATCTCCTATCACTTCAGGATTCCGAACAGCATCATCACCGACCTGGGATCAACATTTACTGGAAGTGATTTCTGGAATTTCTGCGAAGAAAGATGCATATCCGTCAAATATGTGTCCGTGGCTCATCCTAGAGCCAACGGCCAGGTGGAGAGGGCAAACGGTATGCTGCTCGACGCCCTCAAGAAGCGTCTCCACGCAGTCGTGGAGAGAAGCCCAGGCAACTGGATTGACGAATTACCGGCGGTGATCTGGGGACTTCGGACTCAACCCAGCCGGAACACAGGCGTATCACCATATTTTATGGTGTATGGCTCGGAGGCAGTACTACCTGCAGATGTAATCTATCGATCTCCAAGGGTTGAGGCGTACGAAGAAGCCCACTCCAACGAGGCCAGAGCAGACGAAGTCGACAAGCTAGAGGAAGAGCGCCTGATCTCCTGTGTACGAACAGCTAAATATCTAGAAGGGATCAGGCGATATTACAATCGCAATGTCAACGGCAGAGCTTTTGCAGTCGGTGACCTCGTTCTCCGCCGGAAGCAGAGCAAGGAGGGGATGCATAAACTATCATCTCCCTGGGAGGGGCCATACATGGTCAAGGCAGTTACTCGACCAGGTGCATATAGGCTCTCCGACCTAGACGGCGTCGACATCCCCAATTCCTGGAACATCGAGCACCTGCGTCGTTTCTACCCCTGATCTAGGGTTCAAACCAGATATGTGTATTTTCATTTTATTATAAACAAGGGAAATATATTATTATTCTCGATATTTTTGCTTCCATTACATTTTGTACAGCTAAACGTCTTCAACAATGTGTAAGCCCCGCCACTGCTCGGGCAGCACGTCTTCGCCTACGCATAAGCCCCGCCACTGCTCGGGCAGCGCGTCTTCGCCTATGCGTAAGCCCCGCCACTGCTCGGGCAGTGCGTCTTCGCCTTTGCGTATGCCCCGCCACTGCTCGGGCCGCACGTCTTCGCCTATGCGTAAGCCCCGCCACTGCTCGGGCAGCACGATTTCAACAATGCGTAACCCCCGCACCCGCCGGGCAGCATCTAGTTCGACGCCGCGTAAGCCCTAAAAATGATAGGCCGCCTAACTACGACACTCCATCGACCGCCCCCGATATATCGGGTAGCCTTCGCCCACGATAAGCGTAACCCCCGCCTAGCGCGGGCAGCTTCGCCACCACGTAAGCCCCGGGGACGCCTGGACCGTTAAGTCTTCGCTAACACGTAAGCCCCGAGGACGCTTGGGCAGTTTAGCAGCGTCTCCAAAAGCCCCGGCAAAAGCACGGGCGACACGCAGGGCGTGTAGGATTATTCATCGACCATACAAGATCTCGACCATGTTCAGGCGTCTCAATTCAAATCCCTTCGGTGGGAAAAAGCTGAACATCAGCGGTCAACATCTTTGCGGCTTTCCTAGCCTCTTCTTCAAACTGGTGTTCCTGCTCTTCGGTGGTTCCCCGCGCATACCCGGTCTGTACTCGGTCGTTCTTCACTCCCGAGTAGTGCGATCGGACGACCCCAAGCACATGGGTGGCCACATTTTTAGCAGCATCCATGCAGAAATCCTTAAAGAATCGAAGAGCCTCCCGTCCACGTTGCACGATGTCGAGGGCACCGGGACATTCAGCAGGCGGTACGGCGGGCGCATACTCAATGATGTCAAGCACAGGCTTAACACCACCAACCAAGGCGTCAAATCTTCCATTGGCAGCCTCAAGGTGACCCGCAAGGTCATCGACCTGCGCACGATGCCTACGTCCCATCTCTGACAAACAAAGCAAGTCAGTCGCGCTACAAAAAAAAGAGGAAGGGGAAAGCCGAACACAACAGGCAACCTATCATTGTTTCCAGGTTCTTTCGGGCGACCTCTTGCATCAGCGCCACCTCAGCCTCCAGCTTAGTGGCTGCACATCACAAAGAATACAATCAGATCATCAAACCAAGACATTTTACAAATGGCGAGACGTCGCACATACTCCGCTTCGTGGATCCATCCAGCAGCTCTTGAAGACCTACATGCCACAAAACTGGCGTTCAGAGAGCAAAAGCGGGACGAATAGCTGTCAAGAAGCACAAGAGTCCAACATTCCTTTGTTCTCTCGCAATAGACGCTTCTCGGATTTCATAAGGTCAGAGCAGTGTAGCTCCAGGGTTTCACGCTCCTCGCGCATGCCTGCCATCACCCCCTCTAGGCGAGTCACCTCGGTCTGCAGCTGCTTATTTTTCTCTGCTACATCCCAAAGGCGGTGTAGGGTTTTTCGGCGATCTTCGGCGGTTTCATACACTGTCTGCAAGACCAAAGGAGCAACAGATTATCAAGTCATTATATCGTTAGGATAAAATATGATAGGTGTCACCTGCACACGCGACGAAAGGTTTCCCAGACGTCCGAGAAGTTTTCTCAAATCTGCGCGAGTATCGCGGATGTCATTCTTCAGTCCATCTATCTCGGCGTCAGCAAGATCTTCCTCCGTGGCGACAGCATAGGTGCTCCCCACCATCTGATAGGTGCGAATCAAAGGCACGGGCCCCCTTCGGGCGATTTCTTCGATATCCGCACCCTCTGGGGAAGCGCTTGTGGAAGGCCGAGGACATGGCCCTGTTCGCGCCTCCGAGCTGGTCTCCGTTCCATGATCAGCATTCCCAGGAGGAATGGTGCTACTGACCCTCGGCGGCGACGTCCGAGCTTCATCTTCACGGCTCGGCTCCTTGATATTCGGCCCCGGAGGAGAAGCCGTAGGCGGCGGGGTGGGCATGCGCGGCTGCTTGGGAGGAGATGGTGAGCCTTGCGTATCAGCTGTTGAGGGCCTCTCGGGCGACCTCTGGGGTGATTCATGTTCTGAAGTCCAGCCATTGCGGAAGCCCTCTGCTACACCAGCCTCCGAAGTTGTCATCTTTTCAGCGCCGGGATTCTCAGCGTCTTCATTAGAAGGGTCCCTACATTTCCAAGACAAAATCTCAACACTGTTCGGATCAAAAAGGGAGAAATATGGAGAAAATCCTACTTACATTTCTGAGCGACGACGCTTTCGGCCGAATTTCTTTCTTTGACTGGAAGCTCCAGCGGCAGCGACAGGCACATCACCCTTATGGCGTTTCGTGCTGGGTTCATCCTGATTCGTGCAAGGGACGTCGGCGGCGGCTTGGGCACGGTCCTCGGAAATCTTTACTGGACCTTCCGCAGCTCGGACGCCACTGGAAGATCCAGCCTTTTCTGACACCGACTGTTTCTCCCGAGCAGTTCTTTGGGCCAGTGTCTCCTCATCTTCTTCGTCAATAGACTCTCTTTTTTCTTCGGATAGTTCAGTAGAGTCGTCTTTGGCACATCTCTGGTGATAACTGTGCATCGCGTCAACTCGGCCCGACCAGTCAGCGGTTGGTACATTGGAGAAGTACACCTTTCGGTCCTGTCCATTTATCTTCAAGAGATCAAACAGAAGTTATGGTATAAGTACAGTATGAGCGATGGAAGAGCCAGGGCAGTTTGGAACTTACCTTTGGCGGGGGATTCTTCAGATTAAAAGCCGCACTTTGGCCACGGTTGCCTAAATGAGAGCCTTTTCCAAAATATTCTTTCAAGACTTCTTTAACTTGGGCTTCGGATAGATCTCCGGATGAGCACCTGGTTGGATCATTCTAACCGATAAATTCAAAGGCAGGATGAACTCTATCCTTGTAAGGTTGGACGCGATGAAACACAAAATTGGTAGCAACCCCAACTCCATTCAGGGTTAAACCATTGATGATTTCCAGCAATTCGTTTACTTGTCCCACCTCCTCTACATGCGGTTTCTCCGTCCAGCTATTCTGTTTTTCTGGAATCTGATCCATGGCGCACCGGACGCTTGGTTCATGGTTGAGGATATAGAACCATCTCTTGTTCCAATCACGCACACTGGTATTCAGAGGAA
Source organism: Eremochloa ophiuroides (assembly GCA_038502445.1). Classification (NCBI taxonomy): domain Eukaryota; kingdom Viridiplantae; phylum Streptophyta; class Magnoliopsida; order Poales; family Poaceae; genus Eremochloa; species Eremochloa ophiuroides. The sequence goes on along the minus strand of JAHLJS010000001.1, from coordinate 31,759,913 downwards.
TTTGGAGGTAATGTGCGGACATTCCGTCACGCATTTTTAGATACACTCCACCAGCAACTCGAGAACCTGTGCCGCTCGATTTCACAAGAACGAAGAGATGGCGGAACAGATTGAAGTGCGGGAGAATGCCAAGGTACGCTTCGCAGAAGTGGATAAAGATGGAAATCAAGAGGATAGAATTGGGATTCAAGTGGAACAGAGAAATTTGGTAATAATCAAGTAACTTGCGAAGAAACTGATGGCATGGCAAACCAAACCCGCGGGTAAAATAATCAGAAAAGACTACTATTTCTCCAGAATCAGGCATTGGATATGGTTCACCTTGTGATATTCTCCAGCCTCCGGTTGCCTGGTCAGGAAGGAATCCCCAGGCCACGAGCGCATCGAGCTGCGATTTTCCCAATACTGACGGCTGCCATTCGTTCGACATGCGGAATTCCCCCGGTTGTGCCTCCTTCGACTTTTTTGATTCGCGGGTGCTCTTCTTGGTGCCTGCCATGGCAGATCTGGGCGGGGGAGAGGTGGATTCGATGGTTTTTCTGTGGCGGCGGCGGGAAAAATGGAACCCTAGACGGCGGTGGAGGAATAGGCGGAGACGGATGTAGGTTTTGGGATTTAAATGCGCAAGAAGGCAAACCAACTGTTCGCTTTTTCTACTTATTCCTCTGTCAAACGGCACAGGGGTATTTTCGGTTTACAAATCGTTTGTTGCAGAGAAAAGCACCGCTCGGATACTTCGTCGTCTTCGTCAAGTGTCTTCGAGCAACACTGCTCGGGGATTCCGTCGTCATCGTCAAGTGTCTTCGAGCAACACTGCTCGGGGACTCCGTCGTCTTCGTCAAGCGTCTCCGAGCAATAAGCACTGCTCGGGGACTCCGTCGTCTTCGTCAAGCGTCTCCGAGCAATAAGCACTGCTCGGGGACTCCGGCGTCATCGTCATGTGTCTTTGAGCAACACTGCTCGGGGACTCCGTCGTCTTCGTGAAGCGTCTCCGAGCAATAAGCACCGCTCGGGGACTCCGTCGTCTTAACCAAGTGTCTCCGAGCAATAAACACTGCTCGGGGACTCCGTCGTCTTCGTCAAGCGTCCCCGAGCAATAAGCACTGCTCGGGGACTCCGTTGTCTTCATAAAACGTCTCCGAGCAACACTGCTCGGGGACTTTGTCGTCTTTGTCACATGTCTCTGAGCGACAAGCTGCTCGGGGACTTCGTCGTTTTCGCCAAGCGTCTCCGAGCAATAAAGTGCTCGGGGACTTTGTCATTCAACCAAAAATGATCAGCGATATCATCCAAATTTATGACCCTGACATCACGTGACTATGTCACATGCTATCAGGCTCGGGGACTAAGTGGATACACTTCACCTGCCGGTGAAGGTATTGGCTCTGTCGTGGCAAAAAGTGGATACACTTCGCTAAAGAGAAACTTCTTTCAATTTTTTTTGAGCTCCTTACATCTGTCTGGTCAAGCAACACTGAAGGTCTGCACCTCTCGACGAATGCAAGGCGCTCGAGGACTAGCTGTGGGGGTATAAGCCCGTATACCCGCATAGTCATACTTGGCCCAAGTCTATCGAACAAGCCTGAACTACCAAGGACACGTCGCCCATACGATCTCCAGGAGATCACGTATATCCGCCGAGTCCTTGGCGGGCAAGTAAATAGCTTTCCTAGGATCTAGCCGATTGGTTTCCCAAATCGGCTAGGATTGTAATCTGTTATGTATGGCAAGATCAACTTGTAACCCTGCCCCTCGGACTATATAAGGCGGGCAGGGGGTCTACTTGATTCATCCAATCTACTAGCAATACAACACAGCAACATACAGGATGTAGGGTATTACGCCTCGTGGTGGCCTGAACCTGTCTAAATCTCTGTCTCGCACAAATTGTGCTCCCTCATTCGTCTCAGGCACACCCTCACCGTCTCATCTACTACCGCGGGCATACCCCTCGGTAGACTATCGCCGGTATTCCGTCGACAGGTAGCCTCTTGGCCTCGGCGATCGTGACGGTGACATTGGCGCTTGGAGTCGTGCAGACCTCGTACTGCCCGAGCATGCAAAATTCGGGCTCCAGATTCCTCACCGCAGTCCTCTTCACTTCAGCTTGCTGCTCGCGGCGTCGTCTACGATCGGCGTTCTTTGCCTCGCGGGCTGCTCGGGCTTCTTCGGTCTCATTGGGCGGCGGGTCGTTGTCGTTGCTGATGGCGAGGACCGGTCCCCCAAAGAATTGCTTGATGGGGGCAGATCGGCGAGAAGGCCACCCTCTTGATCATCATTGTCGGGGCGGTCGTTGTCGGGGGTGATGAAGGTGCTGGTGCCGACGTGGCCGGAGGCGCGTCGACGCAGCGTCTGAGCGAAGCTGGAAGCTGCGTTTTGTAGACCGAACGGCAAGTAGCCGTTCGGGGGACGGTCCCCTCGAGGTCGCTCCTCGACGATGCGCCCGAGAGGCGTGACGGTGATGACCAATGTTGTGTCGTGGGACGGCGATGAGGGGCGATGCGTCGTGGATGACACGAACTCCAGGATTTGGAGTCCCTCTGACAGCTTCTTGGTGACCCGATCTATAGATCCGATCAGGTCATCGTTGTTGATGTTTTTCCGGACGTAGCGTGGAAGCCTCTTTGTCGGAGGAGATACGGATGGGGTCTGGGCTGCGTCCAAAATCTCCCCTTCGCCGTTCGCGCCGATGACCCAGGTGATGGATCCCACCGTGAAGATCTGGACCGGCGTCGGGAGCTCGATGGAGCTTGAAAATATCACCTTGTTCGCCATGGAATCAGGTGGCACACCCCCTACCTGGCGCGCCAACTGTCAACGGAATACCGGCGATAGTCTACCGAGGGGTATGCCCGCGGTAGTAGATGAGATGGTGAGGGTGCGCCTGAGACGAACGAGGGAGCACAATTCGTGCGAGACGGAGATTTAGACAGGTTCAGGCCGCCACGAGGCGTAATACCCTACGTCCTGTATGTTGCTGTGTTGTATTGCTAGTAGATTAGATGAATCGAGTAGACCCCCTGCCCACCTTATATAGTCCGGGGGGCAGGGTTACAAGTTGATCTTGCCATACATAACAAATTATAATCCTAGCCGATCTGGAAAACTAATCGGCTAGATCCTAGGAAAGCTATTTCCTTGCCCGCCAAGGTCTCGGCGGATATACGCGATCTCCTGGAGATCGTATGGGCGACGCGTCCTTGGTAGTTCGGGCCTGTTCGGTAGACTTGGCCCATGTATGACTATGCGGGTATACGGGCTTATACCCCCACACATACAAAGGAATCTCTGAGCTTTACTTTGAAAACTTGCAAAAACTCCAGGACAAGAGCTGAACGACAGAGCTTGAGATATAGTACGTAACTTAGACATTCTATCCTTCAATTACCCAAGACCTAAGAGAAGGCTACAAGCTCCATAGTTAAAGGTAATAAAGGTAAGTTTGAAAGTCAGAATAGTTTACTCTAATCCCGAGGAGAGCTCTTGCTTGAATACAGGTGTGCTTTTGAGGAGTTGCTACTATATTTAAAAATTCTAATGAACTCATGTATCCATTACTAAGTTTGACTTTGCTAAGGGACTAGCAAAGGTTAAGCTTGGGGAAGCTTGTTGACGGAAGTTATTGTATGATTTTACCCATCAACTAAACATGAAAAGGGTATAAAAGCAAATAGCAACATAGGTTTAGGGGTTAAACTGATAGAATTCCATAAGTTTTGATGAATTAGTGTTTTGTAGGGGGTTAATCAGAAAAGAATCAAGGGAGACCCACATGGTCGGACTAAAACATCGAATTCCACCGTGAAAGGAAATCAGGAAGAATCTAGAAGACACCAGGAACTCACCAGAGAAGACGGGATGGGTTTGGACTCCGAATTGGGTCGGCCGACCTTTCCCCTTGGTCGGCCGACCTGTCAGTGTCACGAAACTGCCTTCGCTTCGACGTGGACCCACATCCCGATATTTCACGCAATCTACACCGTCCGCCGAAGTCGGTTTGATCCAAGGGCTACGGTTCATCCCACCGGCCTATATAAGGACCCCCAGACCCCCAGGGTTTCAGACAAATTCATTCAATCATATGTAAACATCGAGAGGTGTCCCATGAAAGGATAACTTCTCATTAGGATCTAGGGACTAGATAGTAGAGAGATGGAGAGCGAGGGAAGAGTTAGGAGGAGATGCTGGCCTGTCGGTGATCCCTCTACGGCTTGTACTTCGGTAGGATCTAGCTCTACTTGAGCTAGCTCTTAAGATGTCTCGGGCAACCAACTTCTGATCTACGTAAGTCTATGTTCATATTGTTTATCTGGTTTATGTCTCTCTTTTGAGTGCTTTATTCCTGTTCCTAGGGGGAATAGAGTGGTAATCTCTAGTGTAGGTGTGGTGCTTAGACTATAGTTACTCGTAAATGTGTCCTGTCTGGCCGGATCGGTGGTAGATCGCGGGGGTGACCATGCCTGTTGAATCCTTTGTAGTCCACCTCCCGTCAGAAGGAAGAGTAGGATAGCTTTGCTAAGGGAAACATCCTCTGTTGATATCTTTCCCTATAGTGATTTCCCCAGATAAGCAGTAGAAGACAAAAGCTTGCCCAAGTCAGAAGTAGAAATACCTAGTTATCCTCTCTACACTCCTATTACCTACAACCTAGATCACCACAATCATATTATCTACACCCTTGATTAGTTTTACACCTATTAGCCATCATCTTAGTTGCGACACCACCATCTTTATGCATCACTACACCCATCATTGACTACCACCTTTAACTTAGTTTTTATCTTTACTTATTGACTACCCCTGGTTAAGTTAGATCGTAGTTAACCAAGCCCGTTTCCCTGTGGATATGATATTTAAAACCCTCCGGGTGAAAGCTACAACGGTATCCGTGCGCTTGCGGATTTATCTGTGTGCACTTAAAAATACCAACACTATTTTTAGCAGACATGCAAGCCCTCTATTTGTCACTTGAGTTACTTTATCAGAGAGATAAGATCCAGTCCACTACTCCATGAAGTTAACTATCCAGAGACCGCATGATGTGAAAAGCTCACATACTTAATTTGTATCTAAAAAAAAAAGCAATCTTGTAGGACTCAAGTGTCATGGCATGTACCTATCTGTTTGCATTTTCTCATGGATCTTCTCAGTAATTGGCCATGTTGAAACATCAAGGTCTTGCCATTTTGTCTCGCTTAAGGTCTTTGTTTTGTTCCGGCACAATTACTTAATAAGAAGCACGAATATGAAGAAAATAAGCACTCACTATAGTTTTGAGATCTGTATGGTTCATCATTAGTGGTCCCATTGAATCGAGTACATGTACCTGACATTTTCCAGAAACCACAACTCCTAGATACCAGTGGCAAATTGCCACGTTAATTGGCAGGAAGACCTGCATCAAACATTGATTTTGTGTTAATTATTGACCATGACTATATAACATTTGCAAAAGGAACAGTCTACAAGCATTTTAGAGGACATAATTTTCACCATGTCTACATGAAAATAGTTTTTCACCCTTTTTCAATAGTGTTCGTCTTATAACTTAATGTCACCTTAGGGTCACCATCACGTTTAAGCAGGCTGCAAATAAATGTGTTCTCCAGAAAGACTTTTCCACCTTCTCTTTGATTTAGATGTTTTTCATCTCTGATGCAATGGATATATGCACTTATGACCTATATAAATAAAAGAAATAGTAAATTGATAATCGTTGTTCATTTAAATAATTTAAATAATTAAGGAAAATAGTAAGTTGATCATATAGGGTTGTTCATTTAAAGACTTTAATTTATACATATGTACTTACTTCCCCATCAAATTGCATATTTTGAAACATACATTTCATATCCTTTCTGTTTAGCCATGCACCGTCGATGCTTACCAGAATTTGTTTTTTCGGATGCTGATTTCAGGTAGTCAATAATTAAGCTCACAACCTTCATCGGTACACTTGTAATCTACCAGAAAGAACATTATGTTTTTGTTATAAACATCTGATCAAAACAAAAAGGAGAAAATAAAGCAAGAGAATAAGCACTAGTTACCACTGGCTCAACTTTTTTTTTATGTTTTCTTTCTTCGGCTTGTTATGCTGTGCCATTCTAAGCAAGTTGTTGAAATCACATTCTCGGAAATTCCTCAATTGGTTACCAATTTATTCCAATAGTTGTTCATCAGAGCATATGCCTGTTGATTCATTTGGAACCACAAAAGGCACAAAATAGAGCCACAAAAAAGGCCACATAAAAGAAGCACAAAATAGAAGTTTAAGTACAATAAGAGTAAGTCAAGAGGGGGTAAACTCCTATAGAAGAGTATATCTCATGGTATCAGTTGACAAACCGCCACCCTTAGTCTATGCTGGAGGTCAACCAATATACACTTCAGTTATGAAGCCCTCCCCAAGTCACGACATTGAGCTTGCCACAAAGATTTGCACAATAGAGAAAATGACTCAAGCCACAAATGCTCACCACTGCCACCTCTCTCAGTCACTTTTGCATCGTCCACTAAGGAGCTTCTCCCCGAAGAAAGGCGTCTTCTTGTCCTTTGCACACCAAGTCACCGTCACTCCACATCAAACTCAGGAAGTCGACATCACTCAAAAACACACCAAGGCCTCAAGTGCTCCAACACACAACAAGGTTACAAGGGTACAACAAACACTATCTCTCAACCTGCTTAACTCACATAAAGATGAATCCTAACTTCTATCATGTGCCTTGGATAATCAATATGCACATGAGATGGTGAATCGAGTGATAATCACTTGGTCTAGCTTCTTGCATCCTTGGGCACTCCAAAAACGATCAACTCTAGCAAGGATCCAAAACAGGGCCCGAGTTCATAATTTGAGGGATGAGACTATTCAAGCCTTAAAATTGCAAAGATCCTAAAAACTCCCATCAGAGCCCTCAATCTGCGGGTGTACCACCCTAGGCCCCAAACGGTCGTTGATGGGTTAGTCTCTCCAGATTAATTGTTATTAGATTTCTAAGCTTTTTATTTAGGTTAGTGTGACTATGTAAATAAAGATCTTAAATTACTAAAATTCTTCCATCATAAAAAAAATTCTCAGCAATCACGGGAAAGAAGTGACCCGCTCAATACTACCGGAACAAGCCTTGCTTTGCTTGGTGAAAATTAGTTTTACTTAAACTCAATACGTATGCCGACAGAATCTTCCCTTATCTTTCTTCATCCTAACATACTGTAAAAAGTAGGAGCGGGTAACAACAACATGGCAGTAGGTGTGTAGCTATTTGCGTTGTTAATGAAAACCACGAGATTCTCTTTGTACACAAGCTGGCCATCCGTCCCTATTCCAATCATTGATTTGACGACACTCACGCTAACCGAGATTAAACAATTCCATCCACTCTGCAAGATTATGGCCCCGTTTAGTTTTTTTTTTGGGGGGGGGAGGGGGGGGGGGGGGCGTGCGGGAGGTGGAAAAAGAGGTGAAAAGTTGCACTGTATCACTTTCGTTTGTATTTGATAATTTTTGTTTAATTATGGTTCAAATAGAGTCAAAAGATTATCTCGAGGTAGCCACGCATAAAGTATAAACATACAACAGCTACTATTGCACTGTAATCACTGTCTGACAGTTGAAAAGAATGGAACCTTCTGAGCTCTGAGCAAGCTGCAAGCCACGTTTTCATCATTTGCTACTGCTTTTAGCCAGAAGAATATTGAGGTAGCTACGAGATTAAATTAGATTTGATTAATCGCCGGTTGACAGCAGAGGAACGGAAGAGCAGCAGCACGACTTTGCTGTCTCGTCACCAAATGCACACACCTCCATTTGCACATTCCTGATGACCTCCTGTTGCATTGCATCTTTGAGATCTGTCTGCACATGCTGGAGCAGGAGAACAAATGCACAGTTCCTCAAGCCTATTGGGAGAGAGAAGAGAGGACATGGATCACATGTCTGTTTGGGGTGATGCTGCATAGCATGTGGCAAACATGTGCGCGCAGTCCTCCCTCTCAAGCTTTTAATTCTACGGACTGCCGGGGAAATCGACAGAGCAGCTTTGATTCAGGGTGCCTTGCTTCCAGGCGTGCTTCAGGGTCCACTACACTACATACAGGCTGGTGCCACTGCCACAGATTTTGAATTATTCTCAAATCCGGCCTCAGAATGAGCGCGGATTGGATAAGTTTTTGGAGTTTGAGAATTCAGATCGGCACTGAACATGAGCAGTAATAATATGAATCATGGACTACAAACCGTTATTTTGTACAATGTGAGTTTGTCGAGGTTCTCTTTTTAGGACCAATCCCTTATATGTCATTGAAACTTATACTTATCCATTATATGCCATTGAAAAATATAAGTTCCCTTCTATGACATTGCTTTATATTTTCTCTCCCTTATATGCCATTGCCGTTATATTCTCCGTCAAGAATCTCCGTTAGCGCTATGTGTGGCACAATTTTTACTCCGCGTATGTCTACATCGCTGCAAGAAGACTGACCTAGCCTAGCCATTTAACATACGTATCATAATTTATCTAACCATTTGACGTACATGTGTTATAATTTAGACTTATGTAAATACATTTATCCTAGTGTTTTCCTAGTCTACCATTTAACGTACACGTGTTATAATTTAGACTTACGTACACGTGTTAACCCTGGATTCCCGTCCGTTCCCAGCCTAGCACGTAAGATTTTTTACGAAGAATATAACGGCAATGGCATATAAGGGAGAGAAAATATAAAGCAATGGCATAGAAGGGAACTTGTATTTTTCAATGGTACATAAGGGATAAGTATAAGTTTCAATGGCATAGAAGGGATTTTCTCCTCTTTTTTATAGTATCATGACCGGAACCGGGATGTGATGGGGGTTCTTAGGTTATTGCTCATCTCGGGATCAGTACAATACAATCTTCTAATTCTTTGGATCTGACAAGTGACAAATAGTCGTGTACTCGTGTACAGTACCTACCACGAGAGAGGTCCAAGAACAACTTTACACACACATATATAGTATTGAAAAAATTGGGGGGAGGAATAGGCTCTCTTTGCTAGTGGTTACCACCGGATGGTATAAGAAAACCTGCTTAGCTCATAGTGCAGGTTGAATGTCACCATCTTTCAGAGCAAAGCAACACTGTAGTATTACTGGACTAGTATTGAGAACAGCGTATTATAGTATAGTCCACACACACACATACACTGATGATTGAGGGTGGCAGAGAGAGGACTTGCGATCGAGAAGGCAAACAAAGTGTCGGCCGGTCCTTATGAAGCTGCGATGGACGTGGCAAAGATGCAGTGAGCGTGTGGCTGTAGAGAGAGCGGCTACTTGTTCCGTCCGTGTGAACACTTCACCTCCATCTCCATCTCGCCGGTGCATATATGAGATTAGTGTCTTGACAGTCTAACTGACATCATCTGTGTCCAGCTATTAAGGGGGGCCTAAAACTGAGACGACTAAACAATCAGAAATCAAAAGAGCTACAATTTCGCGTCCAAGTTGCTCCTATAAAATTTACCAGACACTGAACACGCATGGTAGCAACAGTTAGGATTTCACAACACGGCCACGATGAAATGTGGAGGTAAAAAAAAAAACACATTCATGTAAATTATCCTGGGTTTCAAGGAGGCTCTAAAACAGAGACATGACAAGATATATCGGTCTATGTTCCGCTGACTGATTTTTTAGCTGATGCTATTACTGATTGATTATGAGAGAAAAATATTATCTGATGGATGAAATGTAGTGCGGATTCTGTCAAATGAACGGGCTGGCTAGCTAGCTCTAGCTGAAATTGAAGGCAGCGATATGGTTTATTGGACGAGCGAAGCTAGTGAAGCAGAGGGAAATAAAATCAGTGATTGTTTCACTGTTTGGGCACGTGAACCCTCCAAATTTCGTCGCAATAAATCCCTGACCACCAATCGCGCACTGTAGCAGCGTGCGATGTATTAGTACACGTAACAATATTTGGCCCAGTCTATTAAGGTTTAGTCGGCCAGCCGGTTGGTCGGGGGATTACATCGTGCAAAGATTTTTTTTATTATAAAATTGGAAGGAAAACAAGGCGGTATGCAATTAGGAGTATGTTTGAACCCCACCCATAACCCAAGACCCAACCCATGTTGATATCACGGGACCGCAGGAAAACAGCAGCATCCGCCTGCCTGCCGCTCATAATCGTAGCTAGGAGTATTTATTCCTTACTACGTACATGTATCTGTATCTGATAAGACTACTCAACTAAGGATTAATCTTTCGTTATATATGGAGAGGACGACACACTTAATACATTGTTCAACCATATATTGAGTCTGTCTGTCAGGATCGATCTCATAAGTTAGTGGCTAAACTTTATACCACTCTAGCTCCTGAGGCTCCAGAAATAAGGTCTAATTAAATTGATGTTTGACGTTTAGCCGTCTTCTCGAACATTATTACTTAGAAAATAAAAATTGCCCATGTCTTCCTCATGCCGCGCCTTGTGTCAACATATATATCGACGAGCTAGCTAGTTTAATAATATAATAACCACTTCATAGCCACCTTAATTAAACTTGGATCACCATCCTAGTACGTGTGATTTATGGATTAACGAAAACAGATTATTAGTAGTTGTTAGGTGCCGATCGATTAGCTAGCTAGCTAGGGTTCAGTTAGCGCTGCCCCTGCGCGCGTGCGGACGTGGCGCTCGCTAGCTCGCCGCCCACGAAACGAAACCAAGAGATAGATACGAGACTAGATCAACAAACACGTTACACGACGACGAGGGACCCCTCACCTACCGCCCCTTTTGTCATGATACTTGTATATCGATCAGCTCTGCTCCCGGGGCCGGGGTCACCTCACCGCCCCCGTTGGTTGTTCGTGCGTTCCTCTCCGCCGGCCCGTGTCAATCCGTCATCGTCGTCGTCATCATCATCATGGACGATCGACGCTCGTGCCGTGAGACAAATAATCGATATGATCACCCACAGCGGTTACGTTGCTGATATAACTATTCCGGGTAACCACCACACCACACGCTTTGTTTGGGGCCGGGAAGTGTGCTGATAGTGGGAGTGGGAGTGAGCTGCTAGCTTTTCTTTTCTTTCTCTTGGCGTCCGGTGCTCCTCCTCCTCCTCGGGGCCTGCATCTGCGTGTGCAGCTAGCGGGTTGCGTGGTAGTTACATGACTCACTGACCGACCGACGCTTTACGCGCGCTTGTGTGTTCCTCAATTCTGCAGCCATGATTGGGCGCCATCAGCAGCCACTCACTGCTGTTCTCCATTTATATATATATATATATCCTGGCTCCGACACCCCCGCCCCCTGCCCCGGCCGGCTAATTTTGTTTGGTAGGAAATAGTGATACGATTGCGATGAATGGTACATGGCAAATGTCGGAGCACGAGGGCAGTGTGATTTCGCGATGTTGGTATCCTGAGCTAAGAAACACACACAATAAACAAAACTGGCCAACGGCAGACAAAATAAAATCCGTTTAGCCACACTGGTATTAGTATCATCGGTATTAGTAGTAGAGTCCTATATATATATATATATATATATATATATATATATATATATATATATATATATATATATATATATATATATATATATATATATGGTATTGTTCTAATAGCTATTTTTTATATATGAATCTTAACTCAATTATGAACATTCGCATCAAGTAGATAGGGGATGGTAATGGTATTGTTCTACTTAGTGCATATCTTGGTGCTAGAGTTGGCTACTATTTTGTCCAACATTCGTCATCGCAGCCTACTAGTACCCCATAAGATATGCCATGGGACATAGGACAATAATAAAAAAATTGAGTTAGCAATTTATAGTCTCCTTTAGCGGTAACAGTTTCGAATGGTTGAGTGTAGCATTATATTGTCACACCTATCACTGAGTAGCAATCAACATTCAAAATACATACAAATTCCAATGAATAATGAATGCCAATAACCTTAATCCCCCAACTAGCATTGTGTTTTTCAACATTAGTGATTACTTATATCATCCCAGGTTTGTTACTACATACAAGTAATATTTTTCTAGTGTATCACTAAGGTATAGGTGGTTATAAGATTGAATTATTAGTTTCTACATTAGGTTTGTAGCCAGATTTTTTTTTACAACTAAGTACAACATGGAAATGTAACATCTATCTGATTCGCAATGAGAAAGCAAATGCAGATGATCTTTTGTTATGATCGCTATTTTATATCGCATTTGTCACTACATCCTAATAACCATATTTTAGATCATCTTAAATCAACAATGAATGTTTCACAAGAAATAGAGTGTTTTTCCCCCTCGGCTATCATTGCTATTTTGTTTGGCATTCGCCATCCCAACCTAAAATATCCCTCTAGATGTACCATCAGGCATAGGCACAAAAATCAATGAAATTGAACAAAGGACGCCTTAATTTCCTTGGTTGAAATGGTATTTTTTAGCCAAGTGTTGATGTTGTGTTGTCCCGCATTCATCGCCGCAAACAAAAGTGATGTTTTTCTAGTAGCATGTTAATGAGGTATAGAACATAAATAAATCATTAAGATTATACTACTACTCTACTAGTTTCTACTCTAGATTACTGGTACAAAATTTTCACATTTAACTACAACACAACAATATAATATCTACTTGGTGTTGAGCTAGAAACAGTAAAACATTAAATAAAAATGTTGGTAAACAATGAAGATGTCTCAAGGAATGTATATCACAAGTAATATGGAATGCCCATGTCTTATTTTTTCAGTTAACTTTGATTTTGTTTTGTAGCGACTGTTGTTCTATCTCGTGTTCTTCGCAAAAGAAAATAGTGATATATTTTCCTAATATGAATTTTAGATGAACAATGAATATTTTGTAAGGAACAGACATAGGATTCTTATGGTACCGTTGTCCTTAGTTCTCACCATACCTTGGCGCTACCGCTGACTACTATTTTGCCGGGCATTCATCATTGCAGCTGAATAGTATCCCTCTAGATATATATTTCAATGTGAATCAAAAAGATTTTGTTATTACTAGTTACTATTGATCAAGCATCCTTGTACTAATTTTTGAAAGACGGATTTCCTCCATGAACATGAACCAAAGTAAGTAAGATGGTTGAAATCATTTGCATGGGCATCCATGGCATGGCTCCCCTTGAAGTGAGACGCATCTCTCGCTCCTTTGCATTGTTTCTGTTCTCCGGACTGACCTCGTCGTGTCGTTTGCCCTTGATTGATGATGTGCCTTGGCCACCTGCCATTTTCCTCCATAAAACGCCTGTGATTTTTTGACGCGGCAAACTTTTAGCACTATAGCACTTTTCATCCCAAAAAGAATTTACCTCCCATTTGTTCAACTTCAACACTAGTAGTAGTTGGCGCGGCCCTTTCCTCGGCCGTCTTTCCTTTTTCTTTTCGCAGCCCCCTTTTTTTTCTGCGCCCACCGACACTCCTCTCCTTCTCCCCCAATTTTCTTTAAAAATCCCCCGCTCGCTCGCTAATCCCCTCCCCTCCCACCGACGGTGCCGCCACTGGCACGCATTCCTGCTCTCCTCTCCTTCGTCGGTGCGGCGCGGCGTGGCGCGGCGCTCGGTGAGGATCACTCGGATGGAGATCCGCTGCTAGAGTGAGAGGAGCGAAGCTACCGGTCAGTACCCTGTCGGCGGCGGAGCGGGAGGGGAGAGGAAGCGATGGAGGCGAGCGCCGGGCTGGTGGCCGGCTCCCACAACCGTAACGAGCTCGTCGTCATCCGCCGCGACGGCGATCCCGGGGTACGTGCTGCTGCGCGCTTCAGTTCCCGTCTCGGCTGGCTTGCGAGAGAGAGGAGAGCGAGCGTTACGGTGCTGATTTCTGTTTTTTCCTTTTTGGTATGTGCGCAGCCGAAGCCGGTGCGGGAGCAGAACGGGCAGGTGTGCCAGATTTGCGGCGACGACGTCGGGCTTGCCCCCGGCGGGGAGCCCTTCGTGGCGTGCAACGAGTGCGCCTTCCCCGTCTGCCGGGACTGCTACGAATACGAGCGCCGGGAGGGCACGCAGAACTGCCCGCAGTGCAAGACCCGATACAAGCGCCTCAAGGGTGGGTGCCCCCAACTCCGTCCCACCGAAATGCAGCTCCGCCCGATCCTTCTCTAGTCTCGGTTGTTGCTCACCCAGCTCTTCCTGTGTGCGCGCGGGACTTTGTTGTTTGCTTGCAGGCTGCCAGCGTGTGACCGGTGACGAGGAGGAGGACGGCGTCGATGACCTGGACAACGAGTTCAACTGGGACGGCCATGACTCGCAGTCTGTGGCCGAGTCCATGCTCTACGGCCACATGAGCTACGGCCGTGGAGGTGACGCTAATGGCGCGCCGCAACCTTTCCAGCTCAACCCCAATGTTCCACTCCTCACCAATGGGCAGATGGTACTGTTACTGCTGAATCCAAGTATCACTGTTCCCTCCCCATATGTGGGCCTATTGGTGTGCCGATGGCTCAATTGCTTGTTTCTGGTGTGATTGCAGGTCGATGACATCCCACCGGAGCAGCACGCGCTGGTGCCTTCTTTCATGGGCGGTGGGGGAAAGAGGATCCATCCCCTTCCCTATGCGGATCCCAGCTTGCCTGGTATGTATTTGGATGATCATCGGCCAAAACTTAGTTGCGGTCATGGTGCCCTGAATGTAATTTAATTGATTAACGGTTCTTGTGTTCCAGTGCAACCCAGGTCTATGGACCCATCCAAGGATCTTGCTGCATATGGGTATGGTAGTGTTGCTTGGAAGGAGCGGATGGAGAGTTGGAAGCAGAGGCAGGAGAGGATGCACCAGACGAGAAATGATGGTGGTGGTGATGATGGTGACGATGCTGATCTACCACTGTATGACCCTCAACTTGTTGAATGCTTTATGCTATTTGTTGCATGCATTCGTCCAAATTAATTTCCTAGATAGTCCATGCTCTGTTCAGGATACACCCCCCCCGTTCATGATTATCACACACAAAAAAGAAGTAATACTCCCAATTTTCTTAAGTAAAATGAATGAAAGAAACTGGTGGACTCAGATTTTTTTAGTTTTCCCTTTGCTTGTATGAATCAATTATCAAGGATGGCAATACATGATAGGCCAGTATAGTACGTGCTCTATAAATTTCAACGTGTTTTCCTGCATGTATCTTTACTAGTACATGTCACCTTCCATTTGGTATTTCCAGAAGCAGATCTTTGCTCCTGTCTTGCTACTTGCTACTAGACCCAAGTACTAACTTTTAGCTGGCTTTTTCTTTCTTTACCAGAATGGATGAAGCAAGACAACCGCTGTCCAGGAAAATTCCGATTCCATCAAGCCAGATCAATCCATATAGGCTGATTATCATTATTCGGCTTGTGGTTTTGGGGTTCTTCTTCCACTACCGAGTGATGCATCCGGTGTATGATGCATTTGCTTTGTGGCTCATATCTGTTATCTGTGAAATCTGGTTTGCCATGTCTTGGATTCTTGATCAATTCCCAAAGTGGTTCCCTATTGAGAGAGAGACTTACCTAGACCGGCTGTCACTAAGGTTAGTTGCTATTGCCACCTACTAATATTTGCCTTCTCTTTCTGTTGTTTTGAGACTAATTACTTGTCTGGATAGGTTCGACAAGGAAGGCCAGCCTTCTCAACTTGCTCCAATTGATTTCTTTGTCAGTACGGTTGATCCCTTAAAGGAGCCTCCTTTGGTCACAGCAAATACTGTTCTATCTATCCTTTCGGTGGATTATCCAGTTGATAAGGTCTCTTGCTATGTTTCTGATGATGGTGCTGCAATGCTAACATTTGAAGCATTATCTGAAACATCTGAATTTGCAAAGAAATGGGTTCCTTTCTGCAAAAGGTACAATATTGAACCTCGCGCTCCAGAGTGGTACTTCCAACAGAAGATAGACTACTTGAAAGACAAGGTGGCAGCAAACTTTGTTAGGGAGAGGAGAGCAATGAAGGTGCCTTATTTGTTCTTTTCTTTAATCATGTGTTGTCTGCTATCCTGTTTGTTAAGAATATGTTGATTAAACCAAGTTTATTATTTTCAGAGAGAGTATGAGGAATTTAAGGTCAGAATCAATGCCTTAGTTGCTAAAGCACAAAAAGTTCCTGAAGAAGGATGGACAATGCAAGATGGAACCCCCTGGCCTGGAAACAATGTTCGTGATCATCCTGGAATGATTCAGGTAAGCCTTATGGCTTGTTGCTAAGTAGTACTTATTGTGGCATGCTTCAAGCATCCATTTGCTTTCCCCTTTCTTGTCACCAAGACTAGGAAAGTTAACTCTTCTGTAAAAATAGGTCTTCCTTGGCCAAAGTGGAGGTCATGACTGCGAGGGAAATGAACTGCCACGATTGGTTTATGTTTCAAGAGAGAAGCGGCCAGGCTATAACCATCATAAGAAAGCTGGTGCTATGAATGCATTGGTAATTTTACATCTTTGATTCATTTGTTTTTCTTTCTTCTATAACCTGTTTTTAATTACTTTTGTTTGTTTGTATCACAGGTCCGAGTCTCTGCTGTACTAACAAATGCTCCATATTTGTTAAATTTGGATTGTGATCACTACATCAACAACAGCAAGGCTATAAAGGAAGCAATGTGTTTTATGATGGACCCTTTACTAGGAAAGAAGGTTTGCTATGTACAGTTCCCTCAAAGATTTGATGGGATTGATCGCCATGACCGATATGCTAACCGGAATGTTGTCTTTTTCGATGTAAGATTTGGCATTCATGTTTATGAGATGTTCTGTTGTCTACATTATGTATTTTCCTTGGTGAGTGTTTTACTGACATTTGTGTCGTGCAGATCAACATGAAAGGTTTGGATGGTATTCAGGGTCCGATTTACGTCGGTACTGGATGTGTATTTAGGAGGCAGGCATTATATGGTTATGATGCCCCCAAAACAAAGAAGCCACCATCAAGGACTTGCAACTGCTGGCCCAAGTGGTGCTTTTGCTGTTGCTGCTTTGGTAATAGGAAGCAGAAGAAGAAGACTACCAAACCCAAAACGGGGAAGAAAAAATTATTATTTTTCAAGAAAGAAGAAAATCAATCCCCTGCATATGCTCTTGGTGAAATTGACGAAGCTGCTCCAGGTAACTGTGAGCTTTCAAAGAAACACCTTATTCTTGAAGCTTCTTCATGTGATCACCAATTTAACCTTGTGTGGTTCCCTGTAGGAGCTGAGAATGAAAAGGCTGGTATTGTAAATCAACAAAAATTAGAAAAGAAATTTGGTCAGTCTTCTGTCTTTGTTACATCCACGCTTCTCGAGAATGGTGGAACCTTGAAGAGTGCAAGTCCTGCTTCTCTTTTGAAAGAAGCTATACATGTCATTAGTTGTGGTTATGAAGACAAGACAGACTGGGGAAAAGAGGTAAAGTCTAGAGCTTGTGGTTGTTGGCTGATGAGTCAAAACATATGTTACATAGTGAATCATATGGTATTTTTCTTTTCAGATTGGCTGGATCTATGGATCAGTTACAGAAGATATTCTAACTGGTTTCAAGATGCATTGTCATGGTTGGCGGTCAATTTACTGCGTACCTAAACGGGCTGCATTCAAAGGTTCTGCACCTCTGAATCTTTCAGATCGTCTTCACCAGGTGCTTCGGTGGGCTCTTGGGTCTATTGAGATCTTCTTCAGCAATCATTGCCCTCTCTGGTATGGGTATGGTGGTGGTCTGAAATTTCTGGAAAGATTTTCCTACATCAACTCCATCGTGTATCCTTGGACATCTATTCCCCTCTTGGCTTACTGTACATTGCCTGCCATCTGTTTATTGACGGGGAAATTTATCACTCCAGAGGTAAAGCTTAATCAACTATAGTTTTGTTGTTCGAGAGAAAAAGCTAGTTTTGTGTATTGTGGAATGTCTGAACCTTATGTTCACTGTTTCATGTGCTGCAGCTGAATAATGTTGCCAGCCTGTGGTTCATGTCACTTTTTATCTGCATTTTTGCTACAAGCATCCTAGAAATGAGATGGAGTGGTGTTGGAATTGATGATTGGTGGAGGAATGAGCAGTTCTGGGTCATTGGAGGTGTGTCGTCGCACCTGTTTGCTGTGTTCCAGGGACTTCTCAAGGTCATAGCTGGTGTTGATACAAGCTTCACTGTGACATCAAAGGGTGGAGATGATGAGGAGTTCTCCGAGCTGTATACATTCAAATGGACTACCTTATTGATACCTCCTACCACTTTGCTCCTATTGAACTTCATTGGTGTGGTCGCTGGCGTTTCCAACGCAATCAATAATGGATATGAGTCATGGGGTCCCCTCTTTGGGAAGCTCTTCTTTGCATTTTGGGTGATTGTCCATCTGTATCCCTTCCTCAAAGGTTTGGTTGGAAGGCAAAACAGGACACCAACAATTGTCATTGTCTGGTCCATTCTGCTGGCTTCAATCTTCTCACTCCTTTGGGTTCGAATCGATCCTTTCCTTGCAAAGGATGATGGTCCACTTCTTGAGGAGTGTGGACTGGATTGCAACTAGGATGTCAGCACATCAGCTCCCCCAATCAGCGTATGCTTGAAGAAGTATTTTTGCCGGTGTTTGTCCCCATGTTTACAGTGTCCCCTCTGTAGATAAGAGACATGAATTATGAATGTCTCGCCTTTCTTTTGATCCATGGTGAAGGTCAACCTAATATCTGAGATATACTGGGGGAAAATGGAGGCTGCGGCAGATCCTTGTGCAGTTGGGCCGTGGAATACAGCATATGCAAGTGTTTGATTGTGCAGCATTCTTTATTACTTGGGCGCAAAAATTGATCGGATGAGCCGAACAGCAAAGGTGTTTTGATTCCGCACTGCTCCCGTGTACAAACGTGGTTCTCAATAAGGGAGGTAGGAATGCGTCTGCCAGTGGAACAGAGCAACATGCACAGTATTTATGTAGCGAATTATGTATGCCTGCTCATTGGAGGGCTTGTTCATTACATGTTCGTCTATATACTAGAAAGAGAAAGACTTAGTATTAATCTATTGTTAATTAAAGTATGTAAAGATGCCTGTTTTTTTTGTCGTGTACTGTAATCGTCGCAGTTGGTTTTGTGAATTTTTCATAGAAAGGTTGAATGTGATAGATACAGAAAATGTACTGCCTTGCCGTGATATATGCTTATCGAACAATATAGTACCTTTTATAGTTTTATTTATACTAGTGTATTGAACTACTCTAGCAACAAGGCCCCTCTTTGGGTCTCCTATTCTTTTACCCTATTTTTAAGGATTGAGGAGCAAAGATCTTGCTTCAATAAGGTGTAACAGAGAGGCTGCGGGCAGGGGAAGAGCCCCGGACGGAGAGGCTGCGGGCGGGGAGGAGCAACGCGCGAAGGGGGACTTCTTCTCCGGCGAGGAGCTCTGGCCTTGTTCGGGAGGGCGCTGGATATGGAGGCGGTGGCAGCGGCTGCGGAGGCTTGTTCTCCGGCGAGAAGGCGACGTGTTCAAGGTCCAGTGAGAGAGGCGGATCTAGAGGAACGCGCGAGAGCAATGGCAGAAAACCGGTCCAGTAGGGACTTCCAGCAGAGCCCCACGAACGGAGTCCCTAAAGAGGATTTGGATGACCCCCCAAATTTGGGAGCTTAATTAGGGGGCATGAGTTTGAATTCAAGTAGGGACATACTAAAGTTGTTTTTACCATGCACGATATAAACTTAGTATACTATCTCTCTTCCACAAAGAAGGAGATGTCTAAAGATTAAATCTTTTTTTTAACTTTGATTAGTTTTATAAAAAAATACATGTAATATTCATATTTTCAAATAAGTTTTCATAAAAATATATTCAACAATTTATCTAACGATACTAATTAAGCATTACAAATATTACTCCCTCTGGATTTCCAAATAAGGTCGTTTTGAGGTTGTATTAAGTTAAATATTTAACACTTTAACTATTAATAAATTTCTTCTAGGTTGAGTTTGAAATTATGAAAGTGACGTAAGTACATCTCAAAATATAGTTTTATAAAAGTATATACTAAATATATTTTAGAAATATTTTATAGTAAAAGGTAACGGTTAAAGTTATCTTTTACACAGTGTCGCTGTCCAAAATAATCTCCTTTAGGAAACCGAAGAAAGTAATATTATACTACATATATTTTGTCAAGTTACATAAAATTGACTTAAACCTCTTCTATTTTGAGATGGAAGAATAAAGACACAAATAAGGTCTTGTTCAGTTCCACTAAAAAAACTTTATCCCCATTACACCGAATGTTTTGGACATATGCATGTAGTACTAAATATTGACGAAAAATAATTAATTGTATAAATTGCGCGTCAATTAGGAGACAAATTTATTTAAGCCTAATTAGTCCATGACAATATCGTGCTACATTGAATATTTGCTAATGGTGGGCTAAATGAGATTTTAGAAATTCGTCTTGCGAAGATAAAAATAATAATTTGACTTTTTATTATATCCGAACGACCCATACAACACTACATAAAACATCCAATATGATAAAAAAAGAAAAAAGTTTACACCTTTTAACCTGAATACTTCAGCGTTAAGCAAAGGACTGGAAGAAAAGACAACACTCCACAAAACATCCAATATGATAAAAATAGAAAAAACTTTACACCTTTTAACCTGAAATAATTCAGCGTTAAGCAAACCACAGGAAGAAAAGCACCCGAGCTTTCGTAGCGCCCCTCAGCAATGCCGTCCTTGACCCAGCCGCCGCCGCGTCCTTGACGAGGAATTAGTCTCACCGAACGCACCCATCCATCAAACAAAGTAGCCTAAATAATTTCCATCCAGAAGAACAAGAAGCGCGTGCGCGCGCGCGCCGGAAGCCGGATGGAAATGGTATCTATAGCAGGGCGCACGCTATCTGTCTATCCAGCGACGCGACCGTGTCCTCGCTCTTACCCTTTCCTTCCTCCTCCTGTCCAATCCAATCCTAGTTGCTCTTCGACTCTTCGTCGTCTTCGCCCCCACACAACTGTTATATTCCCACCGGCGGCGCCAGTTCATTCGTTGCCTGCTTCCCAGCCTCCGATCCCTCAATCTCCACTAGCCTCGTTGTTCGTTCGTACAGGTGCTCCACTTCATCCTTGTGCTTTCTATATCTGTTCTTGTTTTATATTGTCGGAGAATTTCATTTCAGTTCATGGGAGTTGGTCCTTAGATTAAATTATGTATGTGTGACGGGTGAAATCCGGTTCCTCAATTCCCCACAGGAACTACTAGCCACTCCCGAACTCCGATCGGGGATTACTCCTTGCCGCGGCACCACTAACTCTACTCCAGCAGCCACCACCATGAGCAGCGGGAAGCGATCCTTCTTCGCGCCCAAGAAGAAGGCCACGAACCCGTTCGACTCCGATTCCGACGACGACAAGCCGCAGCCGCAGCGGCCGGCGCGGGCGTCCTCCGTGCCTGCCCCGGACGAGCAGCAGCAGCGGGGGGGCTCCTCCTCTCTCTACGGCGGCGACAGGGGCGGCGGGCTCTTCTCCTCGACGGCGAACAACCACCACTACCGGACCGACTTCCGCGACGCCGGCGGCCTCGAGGCCCAGTCCGTGCAGGAGCTGGAGGGCTACGCGGCGTACAGGGCTGAGGAGACCACGCGCCGCGCGCAGGGCTGCGTCCGGATCGCCGAGGAGATGCGGGACACCGCGTCCAAGACGCTCGTCACCGTCCACCAGCAGGGCCAGCAGATCCACCGCACCCACATGATGGCCGTCGACATCGACCAGGATCTCACCAGGGTAATCAACAGCCTCTTTTTTTTTTTTTTTTTACTCGAATACTATCTTCTGTTTCATTTGCGCGCGGTGTGGCGATCAGTTTACGAGATTGTTTGTACTGCTAGCTTCAGACAGTCAACTGTTCTTCCAAATTCGGACAGTTTCAGAAATCCTGAAATCCAACAAGAGGGGGTGCTAACTGACTAGTTTACATAGCGGTATTTTAACCTGCAATTGCAGTCCATGCTGCTTCATTTGCACATGGCTAGCCAGAATGAAAAAAATTCTTATACTAACGAGCCTAATTCTGCTCAAGTAGGGGATAATCAATCGCACAGCACTCCCCATTTGAAACCAGAATCGGGCGGTCCCTTGAAATCTTGAATTCTGCTGGGGTTCCGGCTAATTACTATTCCCTATTAGTTTCTAGAGGGGAGAAGAGGGTTAAAATCTGGAAGTACTAATAATGATAGGCTTGTTACTATGGATGCTCCTTTGCCCCTTGCTGACATGTTAGTGACAGGTGCTGAACAAATGCTCTTTTTTGACACTGTTTTTCAGAGTGAGAAGCTATTGGGTGATCTTGGGGGCCTATTTTCCAGAAAGTGGAAACCAAAGAAGAATGGTGCAATCAAGGGTCCTATGCTAACTAGAGGTAATTGCCTTAAACTGGACTACATGATGACTAGAGAAACCTGTACCTTAATCTAGGATGCAATGATGGATGCAGATGATTCCTTCATAAGGAAGGGCAGTCATTTGGAGCAAAGGCAGAAGCTAGGGCTGGCAGATCATCCACCTCCATCAAATGCACGCCAATTCCATTCTGAACCATCTTCAGCACTTGAGAAAGTTGAGGTACTGTACACACTTGTGAAGCCCTACATGTGCATTCCATGGATGCGTCTGATGTCCTACATGTGCATTCCATAATCATCTGGTTGCTTCTTTTGTAGATGGAGAAGACAAAGCAGGATGATGCTATTTCTAATCTAAGCGACATACTGACCGACCTGAAAGGGATGGCCATTGACATGGGCTCTGAGATAGAGAGGTAATGTCACATTTCGCTATCTTTTAGAATGATTTGTGGTCACTAATTCATTTATTTGTCTTCCTGTTGTATAGTCAATTGTAACTATGGGGTTACATGATTTTTAATGTATAATCACTATATGTTTCTTCCACTTTATCTTCGACTCTTTTCATTATATTAATATAAAAACAGTGAAGAATACTCCCTCCGTCCTAAAAAGAGTATCGTTCTCGCTTCCTGAGAAATATGTTTGACTAAATTTATATAAAAATATTAATATTTATAATACATAATTAGTATTATTGGATAGATCTTTGAGTCTAGTTTTTTTTTAATAAATTTATTAGAGATGCAAATGCTGCACGTATTTTATATGAATCTAATTAAAACTACCGGCACGTACACTTAAAACGACACTCTTTTTGGAACGGAGTGAGTAGTTGGTAAGAAAGTATCTACAACTTCCAAAAATAAATTGCTATCTGACAGTTTGAATGCTGATAGCAATTTCGTTAGTTATTAAATTATTAATTTGGAGTCTTGTTACTTCTAGCATTTATGCAAACATTAGCTATTTAGCTTTGAGTATGACATGTCCTCTTTACGTTTGTTGGTTCAGGCAAACAAAAGCAATGGGCGATGCGGAGAAGGATTATGACGAGCTGAACTTCAGGGTCAAGGGAGCGAACACTCGAGCTCGCCGTCTTCTTGGGAGATAAAAAAAACATATATTCTTGTCTCTTGGATTGTCCATATCACATTGTATGGCATGGGGCATCAAATTCTGATGGTTTTGTGCATCAGATTTTGACCAGCATTGTTAACTGTGGATATGTCCGCGTGTATGGTATTAGACACATTTAATACGTTTTGCTCTTTTTTTCCCTGATTTTTTAGCATTGCACGAACTTAGGATTTCAGCCTTTTTACTTGGAAACATTGTCTGATTAGAAACTTCTTTTTTCGGATAAATAATGCTTATCTCATAGTGATTTGTGGCCGTATACTCTCCACACCAACATCAAGTGGAAACTAAAAACTTTGCTAGCGATTATGAATGTAGACAGCGTATGTAGTATCTGATTTTAAAGCCATTAAGACAACACTAAAGTTTGATGTGATGATAATAGATATTTCTAGATTGACGTTAATTTAGTCCAGCTATGTTGATCTGAAATTTTAACAATTCTTATATATCACTATTCATGTATAGGAAACATCTGAAGATATGTTCGGGCAATTAATAAAGAAAACAAGTCTTACTTTTCCCAAACTTCTGTCAATAAGGTCAATGAAATCTACTCTAATTAATGGTAAGCTTTTGTGTAGACAAAAAAAGGAAGCAACAGATAAATAAAAACCAACACCGGAAATTCACATATGGTTTTGTAAGCAAAAAAATAAAATTGCTAAGACAAGAATTGAGGTTGTTACTTCATAAAAACAGTATATAAGTTGCTCCAAAAGATTGACTTCTATAAATGGGCATAAAAAGTTAGTTGTTGCAACGAATTTACACATACTGATACTGCTCGCAGCTTCAATAGAGTGATCACAGATTCCAACTAATTTAATAAGAATGTCTAAAATTGCAAAGCAACAAATTAAAGGCTATGATAAGGCAATCTTCTGAATGCGCATCGAACCTTCATACAGCATCTGCTTAAGTGCACTCAAAGGGATCATCCACCCACAAATCGTGTGTGCGATTGATACATGGGTGCCATCAAATCTTTGAATTCAAATTGAGCACCTTGAGAAGCTCTGTTGTCCAATTGAAGCCGTCTGTGTTGATTAGCTACCCACTTATCCTTGTGGCTGTTTTTGAGATCCAAATACCATTTTCTTCAGAACTTTGGCATTCAAAACAAAGAACTTGGCAAAGTCAACATCAGGTCTCATGCCCTGATAATATATCATGACCACTTGTCTGAAATGAGACTCAAGGCATTCAATTGGATTCAGTGGATCATAGCTCCGCTTATTTTCCCTACTCTCTCGTAGGTCACACTGGATAAGAAAGAAAGAAAACAATATGAAAGCAGTTACTACGCATTCGGCAACATCACACAGCAGCTCACTAAAATTCATTATGTCTCAATTGTTCATATTGGCACATGAAGCAAGCAAAGACTTTACTCACCAGAATATACAGTTTCTGCACGCAGGGGAAACACTTGAGGAAGTCAACAACTGAGTCCAGATTAGGCCCCAAAGAGTCAAGGGCCAGAACCCTTACAGTGCGCATCGAGGTTGTCACGCTTAGGGCAATCATTTTCTGGATAAGAATCAGGAGGCATCACAATTAGTCAGTAGCAAATATAAATCAAGAACACAAGAGGGGGAAGAATTGAAGCCTGCTGTTACCTGAAAAACAGTGGTTCCAAGATCGAGTTTAATGATGTTGATGGTTAGCAAGCCCAATATCTTAAGTTTTGGCGCCCGCACGACCTGGATCTGGATTGGCGATCCATGGACCCGGTGAAATGGAAAAAACGTTTCAAGGCAAGGGGCATCTTCTATAATAAGATCTTGGAGTTCGATAGGATTTTCTACTCTCTCCCTATCGCAAGAAAGACGGATGCCAATGCTCCTTAGAGTGGGCGAGTTAATGCGGAGGCAACCAACGCCGACAATCTGGTACAGCAAGAGGCTCTCAAGAACAGGACAACCACCGAGCAGGCTGTGAAGAGCATCTTCCATCACGAAGACCCAGTACAGGGAGAGCTGCTTGAGGCAGGGAAACTTAAGCCGTGGCGCCATCTCTCTGGGAAAGTCGCAGTCGCCGATGCTGGCGACGCAGAGGGTGGGTGCGAAGCGGAACACGGACGGCTGTAGAGGGTATGGCAGCTTCTTGTTCTCGATCTGGTAGCGGATCTCGATCTCCCGGAGGCCGGTGAGGGCCCGGGAGCGCAACCAGCCGTCGATCCTGGCGTAGCGGTCGCGGAGGCGAATGTCGGGGAGGGCGAAGCGGTGGGCGGGGCCCGGGTGGGCGGCGAGGATCTTGGAGACGAAGGAGATTCGCTTCCGGTCCTGGCCGCTGAGGCTCCGGTCGGCGACTAGGTTGAGAGGCGCGGCGCGCCAGAGAGGACGCCACCGGCGGGAGACGGCCTGCGTGCGGGCGCCGTCCTTGGTGGGGAGGAGGGAGATGACCGTGCCCAGAACCTCATCGGGGAGCCGGCTGATGTAGTCTAGGCTGCTTTCGCCCGCGCCGTTGCCACTCCCCTGTGGTTCTTGGCTCTCGATTACATCGTATTTGCGCTTTCTGGCGGTGGCCGCAGCCTCCATGGCGGCGGCGGCGGCGGATGGCGAGGGGAAGAGGGTTTGGGTGAGGTACTGGGTGAGCCGGTAGAGCGAGAACCGAGAGGACTGGCCGGTAAAAGGGGCAAGGCTTTTTTTCTCTGGGTCAGCAGGTTGAAGTGAAATTGTCGATGGGATCCACTTCCGTCTTAAGCCTACGACCCCAAGTGACAAGCCCAATGACCGGAGCCCAACGGATCTTTTTTTTTATTTGAACGAACCCAACGAAAAATGTATTACCGGTAAAACGGTACACATATTTTCGGAGCGTATTTGAGACCAAATCCATTTAGACAAATTTTTATCTATCTATATTCGAGTCTGAATATTTAACATCTGATACCGTATTCATATTCAAATGCTCAAATTACATATGTATGATATCAATATCCAATCGTATCTTATTCGACTTATCTGGTGCTATCCATATTCAAATCCGAATCTAAGTAGAAATATAGAAACAAATGTTAGTGATATCTGTACGTATCCGAGCCATTTTTATCCCTAATTACCGGTAGCCAGAATCCCCCCGATCAATGTCGGGCGAGGCCAAGGGCCAACCCTCAACTCCACTAGTCCTGGCTGCATCTCGTGCTCTGGCCTACACTTAAACTGCTGTCCTCACATGACATCTCTCTAAAAGATCCTAGTATGACTAGAGTGGAGGTGAATAGCCTAATAAAATAACTTAGACCAAGAGATTAGTAACAAATATGGCTAAATGTGCAATGCTAGTGCAACTACTAACTTAGGCAAGCCACCTACACAATTCTAATTAATTCTTAGTTCTAAACCACACAAGCAAGATAGCAAAAGCTAAAAGACTACACAACTACACAAGACAAGAAAACAAGTTACTTTGCACAAGAATAAGAAAGGAATGGTCGTCGATTAAACATTTGCCTTGTGAGAAAGCCAATCACCGGGACAATCAATAAGACACTCACTCGAAGGTGAGGAAATCAATAGAGACACCAAGATTTATCCCCGAGGTTCACGTGCTTGCTGGCACGCTACGTCCTCGTTGTGTTGACTTCAACCGGTGGTTCGGTGGCTAATCAGTATCACACACCGAACCTACACTAGGCGCCACAAGAACCTACCACGGAGGAAGTAACTTAAATACACGAGCAATCCACTAGAGTTACCTTTGAGCACTCCGCTCGGGGAAGGCACAAGAACCCAACCCCTCACAATTGCCGGGTGTGGGCAAGCACAATCACCAAGCTCCTTCACACCTTCTTCTCCTCCAAGCCGTTTAGGGACACGGCAATGTCCCAAGAGAATAAGAACTGAACCAAGACTTGCTCTCAAGTGCTCTAGAATGCAAATCACAAGCAATGATGCACTTGAGGTTCACTCAATCTCACTAAGAATGATCAAGATGATAAACTAGTGAGAGAGTGGGAGGCTAGAATGCAACAAAGTGTATGACAATGATCAAGTATGCAAAGGTGTCACCAAGTGACCAGGGAGGGAGTATAAATACCCCAAATGCAAATCTAGCCGTTAGCCACTCCAAAACAGCCGTTAACCACGATTTTCGGGGCGTCGGACTGACCGTCGGACCGACAGAGTCGAACCAAGCGACAGCGTCCCGACACTCTAGATCTAGCCACGTGTCCACAGGTTTGAACAGCGTTCGTCCGATCTCAACGGTCGTCTTCGCGCCAGTTCTTCCATCGTCGGACTGGGGGCGTCGGATTAAAACTCTCGGTCCGACGCCCTGTTTCCAGTATACTGCGTGCGTACCGTCGGACGATCGCGGAGGGGTCGTCGGACTAACGAACTCGAGATTCTGACGCTTACAGAGAGGTCCAGAAACGCTAAAACACCATCGGACTTAGTCCAACTCTTGCCGTTGGACGATTCACCAACGTCCGACGCTCTCAGAAAGTGCCACGCGTCACACCTCGCTGCTCGGCAACGTCGGACTGAAGTGGGCAATGGTCCGACGCCCGTTTACCAAGCGTCCGACGCTCGCCATTGGCCAGAACTAGGGTTAGGCGTCGGACTCTGCTCAATGGTCCGACGCTGCCCCTCCACACAGTCCGACGCTCCTTTTTTAGCTAATTTCAAGTCTATTTCTCACCCCCTTACTTCTATGTGCTAACACTTAAGGTCTTCAACACTTGTGCACAGTGTGTTAGCATTTTGCAAATATTTTTTAAGGTTTTTCAAGGAGGTTCTTTAGGTTGGTTAGATCAATGCACATGAGATGCAACCTATAGCACTTGAAAGTAATCTAATAGTTTAGTTCTCCTCTTGATAGTCGGCTATCTATCCTAAATGTGATCACTCCCACTTGGAGTCTTGATCACTAAAAGAAAATCCCTATTTGGATATACCTTAGCCTCTAACTTTCCTTCTTTGAGTCCTTTTATTTCTCCTTGATTATTTCATCTTGATCTTCACTTGAGCTCATGTCATCTTCCTCCTTATCATTAATCTACTCTTGGCTACACATACTTAGCACTTAGATTAGTAACTAGATTTCATCAATTACCAAAACCAAACTTGGGTCTTTCACTCCCCCTCCCTCGAAATGGAAGGTTGGAGAGCGATCGATAAAGCTGTTGATGTCATCCTTGGTGGCCGATGCAGATGGAGAGGGTGTCGGCTGATTTGTTCAAGAGTCAGCAGACCGGATGGTCCGTGACCTAGCACCATATTGTACCCTCGCAATGGAAGTGCGAAGAAGTCAGCTGAGAATGGATTATCGTCAACGACGCTCGCCTATACATAATTGTGCATGACACACGTCGCCACTTGCCATCTTGCTGAATACAGAGTTGCAGTAGACCATAGGGAGTCCGATGCGACTGGCAATATTCTCAGTGATGAGGTTGTATGTCGAGCTTAAGTCGATGAGGGCATGGACGTCGAAGCTGCCAAGCCGGAGGTGCACTTGCATAGTGTTGCTGGTGTGGACATCGGTGATCACGTGGGGCAACTCTAGAGGTGTCTGGATTGGCGGGGTCGTCGAACATTGTCACCATCCGCGTCACCAAATCCAACAAGAACCGGCGTTGTCACACTTTGTTGTGACTATGTCTAAACTTTTCGTTGCAATTGAAGCAAAGCTGGCGACATTCTTCCATCCTGGTAATTGATAGACGCCGATAGGACGGCCCTCCACTGTGACAATGGGGGTTGCAGCAATCGCGGCACGTGGCGAAGCCAATAGAATGAGACGTGAAGACGCCATGAGGAGACCTTGCTGCTGGTCATGAATTTTTTTATTTTTTAGATATTGTGTTTGATCGTCGCCATATTTAATGTTTTTTATATAATAAAATAGATAAATTATTATCAAAGTATTTTCAATGATATAATAATTTATAGTAAAATAAATAACGTCATAGTAAAATGAATACCGAGTAACATTTACTCATTCCGTTTCAAAATAAGTGTCGCTTTTGACTTTTTAAAATCAACATTTGACTATTTGTCTTATTCAAAACTTTTGTAAAAATATAAAAATAAATATATCGAGATTAAAGTACATCTAATAATGAATCATTTTATAATAAGATAATTATTTTTTTCACAAAATTTTTGAATAAGACGAATAGTCAAAATGAGATGGTCAAAATGAGATAGTCAGAATTATAAAACGACACTTATTTTAAGATGAAGAAAATATATAATATTTTAAATGCGACGAACGATCAAACTCCAAGAAATTGAACGTTACTTAATTTTGGGACTGCCAAAAGTAGAATTGAACGTCACTTACTTTTAGGACTCCCAAAAATAAACAGACCGCTCGTTGGCACTCTCCCGGTCTCGTCCCACTCTCCCCGGTCTTCTCTCACGGTGTCACACGGTCACCACCCCGTAACATGTGTAGTAGTAATTGCCAAGTTCGTCTCGAGAATGTAGAATTGCTTCTTTTTTTCGAAGAGTCACAAGTCACAGAAGACCACATGCGGTCTCGTTAGTATGCCACGCGGACGTGTCTCGGACGCCACGTAAGTGGCACGAGTCGAACATGCAGCTAGAGCATGTGCAGTGCCTTAGGCCCTGTTTAGTTGGCAAAATTTGCCACTATTCATCCATCATATTAATTGTACTTTCTACCTATATGCAGCACTAAATGAAATAGCAGCTGTTGCATGTTTATACTTTTTACCTATCTAGATCGAGATGAATCTTTTGAGTCTACTTAGACCATGATTAGACAAAAATTGTCACATACAAACGAAAGTGCTATAGTGTAACTAAACGAGGCCTAAACTAGTGCACTCAATTCTTAACCGCGATCATCCACCTGCCCGAGTGTTAAATAAATAGGATAGGATAGAATTAATAAAGGCATTATATATACAGTGCTTGGCTTATTAAACTGGCTCGATCCTTAAATTGGTACGTACGGAGACAGTCGTACGGACTACTGTTAACTGAATGGAGTATTTTTCTTGTGCTACGCATCTCATCAAGTGACGAGAGCCGGTCGGGAGAAAGAAAACCTGCAAAAGATTTAAGATACATTATATTGAGCAAATGAACACCACAAGCCTCATCATCTCACCAATGTCCCCTGACCGCGGGATACATGCATGTACAGACGACCAGAACCGATCGAGAGCTGACCTAAAACGACGATGGACGACTAGCTAGCCAGGTAGGGAGTACACACGTAAACACACAACACATACTATATATATATATATATTATTACGTCATCACACTCCTGCAGCTAGCTTCAGGGTGATGACTTGACTGACTGAAGAGCTAGCTATGACAGATGCAGAATCCATCAGACCCTGGTGGTTCCCTTGGGCTCGCCGACGCCACCCCCGACGCCGTAGTCGTGGTCCCGGTACCCACCGGCGCCGCCGAAGAGGCCGGCGTGGAGCATGAGGACGTAGAGCAGCTGCGTGAAGGCGAGGATGATGACGAAGGCCTCGAGCACGCGGAGGCGCCACCCGCGGTACCCGCCGACGTGGATCTCCTTGCAGGCGAGGCCGAAGGCGAGCGCGGTGACGGCCCAGGCGATGAGCGACGACGCGGCGTTGGCGGCCAGCGAGTCGTGGCGCCACGCGCGGACGTGGTGCACCCCCGCCAGCTTCGACGCCGCGCCCACCACCCCCGCCAGGATCGCGAACACCAGGAAGTAGAACGTCGCGCCGTTGCCCGCTACGCCCGGGTGGTTCGTCTCGCCGTTGATGTAGTGGTTCAGGTTCCAGCTCGCGAAGCCGATCACGATGAGGTACATGATCAGGTTCAGCACCAGCAGCGGCGCCACCATGTTCCTGCCAAACCCGGCCATGCTAGCTTGATGCTTCTTCCTTCTTGTCGCACCAGCTGATGATGAGCTGCTAGCTGCTAGCCGACCTAGTAGCACTGGCAATTAAGCTTTGAACAGAGCTTGCAATGGCGAGCAGACAGAGTGGCACTCACTGCTCGACCTAGTAGCTACAGTAGCTAGACAAGGCGGGCGAATTGAATGGACAAACTTGCAATGACGATGGATTGACGAAGCAGCAGCAGGTCCTGGTTTTAAAGACACTTCTGCCTCCATGCTTATCTATCCGTTGCCGACGCAGCAGGAGAGCTAGCGTGAGGCTGAAGCGGCGGGAGCAGTGCTCGGAGGCGCGTGGGGTGCCGACGCGTGTGCGCGCACCGCCAGGTGGTGGAGGGCACGTAGTACGTGGCGTGCCTGGGAGGTAGCCCGCGCGCGCATAAAGCGCTGCCCGCGGCAGGACGGATGCTTCTAGTTTGGGCGCCACCGCACACCGGCTTTTGCTTTTCTGGGATGGCACTATTCTACTCGCGGGCAAGCCCGAGAGGAATCGAACCTCGAGACCCTTCTACCCCAGGCCTCGTTGTGCTAGCCTTTCCAGCAAACCCATAACCCCATTTAAACAAACAGAAAAAAAATAAGTCGTAATTAATCACTCGTTAATATACTAAATACTGTTCTTTCTTTCTTATACAGAGAGAGTACATGAAAAACAAGCTGAGGACCTATAGCCACACTGTGGTGACAGAGGGGCAGCGGAATAATCAGATTTAGTAAACTAATTTCTCATAGACATAGCATCAAACATTTTTTGTGCACAAGCTAAAAACAGCCCCTAAATCAAATCTAACAAGCACAGACTGTCCAAATAGAGAACAATAATACACTTGCATTAATTAGCTCACTAGAATATCAATCCCCATGATCCTCACTCAATATATCAAAGAACACACATATTCAGCATGTCTAAACAAACAACCACTTGACATACGAAGCAATAATCAGCAAGATGGTAACTTGATCAACACAAATGTCAAAAAAAAACCAAATCAAGAGAAGACACCAGATTTACGTGGAAACCCCTTGCGGGAAAAAATCACGGGCGACGGTGAGACGAATCCACTATATGAAAAAGCAATACATGAGGTGGGAGCCAACAAATGAGGGGAGGCTCCAAATTCCCCACAAATCCCTCTCTTGTAGTGGTGGATCTGGTGAATCAAACTCTCCCTCTCTCAATCTCCCTAACCCTAGCTCTCTCTCACTCTTTTCTGAAAGTAGACAAATGAGCACTCTTGCTGGAGAAGGAAGAGGAGCTACTACTTTGGGTTGGTTGGGCCATTTTTCTAAAGAGTCCCTGAGTTTGTAGGAGTCATACAAATATGCCCTCAACTGGAGCTGCACTCACAATTCTCCATCTCAGCGACAATGGAGCCATATATAAAATACATCAAGCTTCTTGATGCCAAATGCCTAATCTTCAAATGCTTCAACTTTAGTGGACAAATCAACAAGTAACAAACTCACCGCTACCAAAGCTTCACATGGAGCTAGCTCGAGCAAGAACGAATACCAACCAAGTTCAAGCAATGCTCAAACTTGGCTTTCGGCACCACCTTGATTAACATATCAGCTGGGTTGTCTTTTGTGCCAACCTTCTCAACATATAAATTCTTCCTTTTCACATGATGCCGAATGAAGAAATTGCGCACATCAATGTACTTGGTTCTCTCATGAAACTTTTCATCTTTTGCAAGGTGAATCGCACTTTGATTATCACAAAATACAACACGATCAACTTGCTCAATGCCCAAATCACCAAGAAAACCATGCAACCAAATAGCCTCCTTCACTGCCTCAGTCAAAGACATAAACTTGGCTTCTGTGGTTGACAAAGCAACTGTATGCTGCAAGGTCACTTTCCAGCTAACACAAGATCCACAAAGCTGAAACACATAACCAGTGAGGGAGCGCCTCTCATCAAGATCACCAGCAAAATCAGAATCAGAATAACCAATAACTTGCCCTGGACTTATTGCCCTTTGATCAAACATCAAACCATATTTGCTTGTGCCTCGAAGATACCTGAGGATCCACTGTACTGCCTTCCAATGTTCTTTGCTTGGCTTTGACATAAAACGGCTGACAACACTAACTGCACGTGCAATGTCTGGACGTGTGCAAACCATAGCATACATCAAACTGCCAACAGCACAAGCATAGGGAACTCTGGACATGTACCTTTTCTCCTCTACATCCAATGGCCCTGATGAAGCTGACAACTTGAAATGTGATGTCAATGGGGTAGAAACAGGCTTCGCTTGTGACATGTGAAACCGATGCAAAACTTTCTCAATATACTCACTTTGAGAGAGCCAAAGTTTGCCTTTTGACCTGTCACGGCAAATATCCATACCCAACAACCTCTTGGCTGCACCCAAATCCTTCGTCTCAAACTCACTTTTGAGCATGGCCTTTGTTTTATCAATAGCAGACTTGCTCTTTCGTGCAATAAGGATGTCATCAACATAAAGAAACATGTACACCCTTGAACCATCTGCAAGTACCTGCTGAAACACACAAGCATCATATGAACTTCTTTCAAAGCCACGGCTAGTAACATAAGAATCGAAACGATAGTACCATTGCCTTGGAGACTGTTTCAAGCCATATAATGACTTCTTTAGCAAACAAACGTGGTTTTCTTTGCCTTCAACCACATAGCCTTCTGGTTGTGACATATAGATCTTCTCATCAAGCTCACCATGAAGAAAAGCTGTCTTCACATCCATTTTCTCTAGCTCCAAATCAAATAGAGCAACCAAAGCTAGCAATGCCCGAATGGAAGTATGCTTCACAACTAGAGAAAATACCTTATGGTCATCATTTCCCTCTTTCTGACTGAAGCCCTTCACTACCAATCTATTCTTGTACCTTGGAGCAACTTCTAGAGAAGCGTCTTTGAGTTTGAACACCCATTTACAACCAATAATTTTGCGCCCTTTGGGCGGCAACACCAACTCCCAAGTTTCATTCTTATGCAATGATTCCATTTCTTCTGTCATAGCCTGGACCCAACTAGCTGCCTGAGGATGACTAATTGCCTCTTTGTAAGTACTAGGCTCATCATGAATAATATCCTCTGCTACTGTCAAAGCGAAAGTGGCTGTACCTTTGCCTCTCTACTGGTGTGACCCACTCTCCATAGCGCTGTGGTGGTTTTCTATGTCTCTGAGGACGATGTGCTACAGGAGAGACTGGAGCCTCTGATGCTCCATCTGAAACTGTATCTTCCAACTGACTATCAGCTGCTTCTGACTCATGATCTGCCTCATCTGTGTCATCCTGAACGCCATCTGTAGATTCTGACAACAATGGCTGTTGTTGCTGCTGACTGTCAACTGTACTAGACTCGGTCACTGGAGTTTGCCCCTCAAATGTTACCCTCTCTTCTACTTGCTCTGCCTCTGAGTCACCACCTGAAGAAGCTCCACCTGAAGTGGAAGCCTCTCCTGACTGACGACAAGCTAGAGTAATGATCGCCATCTCATCAAAGGTCACATCTCTACTGACGATCACCTTAGGGGGCTTTTGTTCTTTACACCACAAACGATACCCCTTAACTCCATCACCATAACCAAGGAAGACACATTTTGAAGCTCGAGGTTCTAACTTGTTCTGGCCAATGTGAGCATACGTCGGACAACCAAATACCCTCAAATGATCATAATGAGGTGGCTTGCCAGACCATACCTCTTCCGGTGTCTTGCAATCAATTGCTGTCGATGGCGAGCGATTGACCAAATAGCATGCTGTGGTAACTGTCTCTGACTAAAGACTCTGTGGCAACCCGGCATGAGAGAGCATGCAACGAGTTCTCTCCAACAGTGTCCTATTCATACGTTCCGCTACTCCGTTCTGCTGAGGAGTGCCAACTGTGGTGTGATGTAGAATTATGCCGGCGTCCCGACAATAGTTCTCAAACTCTCTCGAGCGGAACTCAGTGCCATTGTTTGATCTCAAATATTTGACCTTTCTTCCTGTTTGTGTTTCCACCATGGCCTTCCATTGACAGAAACGAGTAAATGTCTCATCTTTGGATTTTAAGATGTAGACCCAAACCTTCCTGCTAAAATCATCAACAAAGGTTAGCAAATATTTTTCACGTCCAATAGATGTCACTGGTGCCTCACCCCACAAATCAGTATGCACATAATCAAGAATGGCTTTTGTCGTGTGAACAGGCCTGCTGAACCTCAAACGAGTTTGCTTCCCAAACACACAATGCTCACAGAACTGCAAACTGCCTGTCTTTCGACTGCCCAACAGACCACGCCGACTCAACTCTGCCATACCACGCTCTGACATGTGCCCCAATCTCATATGCCACAATGTAGTCATAGTGTCATCATCAACCTGTGAACTAGAAGCCACTAAAGTTGACCCAGTAAGTAAACTGCCCTGTAAGAAATACAAGTCATCTGTGTCTGGAGTAGTAGGAGCCTTCATCACATACAAGGAACCTCTGAAGACCTTGATCTGATAGCTATGAGTCACAAACTTGTAGCCTTTTCGATCAAGAGCCTTGAACGAGATCAAATTCTTCTTTAGACCAACCACATGGCGAACATCTGTGAGTGTACGAACAATACCATCAAACATGTTGAATCTGATTGTGCCAATACCAACAACTTTGCACTTTGTGTCGTTGCCCATAGAAACTGAACCACCATTCAATGGTTCATAAGTGGTAAACCACTCTCTGTGCGGACACATATGGTAAGAACAAGAAGAATCAAGTATCCAACCAGTGCTGAAACTCATATCACAATTAGTAGAAGCACTAGAAGCACAATGCCCAACTGAAGAAGAATCAGCACTAACAACAAGTAACTCGCCAGACTCAACTGAATCGCCATCTGCAACTGCAACATTAGCTGCTGAAGAATCTTCACCCTTTTTGCCATCATCTTGCTTGTCCCACTTTTTCTTCAACTTGAGACAATCCCACTTCATATGGCCATAATCCTTGCAATATCTGCACTGAATTTTGTTGCCTGAACGGGACTTTGAACAACCCTTAGATTTTCTCCTACCACTGCCAGAAGCATCACCATCACTATGACCATACTCTCTGGACCTCCCACGGTTGACAACAAGACCCTCACTTTGATCACCCTCCATGCGAGACTTCCTGAGCAAATCCTTAGATAAAAGGATAGAAATGATATCATCAATGGAGATTGAATCAGTACTATAGAGAATCTGATCTCTGATGCTGTCATAAGAATCTGGGAGTGAACACAGGAACAATATTGCAATATGATCTGTATCCATAGACTTAGCAACATTTTGATAGTCAAGCACCGCTTTATTGAACTCTTCATTGCTTGATAGGAGTGCCTTCCTGCATACGTATCCTAAACAAGCCATCATGAGGTAGAAACGACTTGAGAGTGATTTGTCCAAATAGAGAGCTTTCAGTTTCTTCCAGAGACCTATAGCAGTTTTCTCCTCACAAACTTGCCTCAACACATTGTCATCAAGAGCCAAACGAAGCACTGCCAATGCTTTCTTATCAATATTTTTCATCTAATCTCTTGTTATACTAGCCAAATCTGGATCAACCTCCTCTAAAGCAGTATCTAGTTCTTTATCAACTAGGACAGATTGTATTTTCACTTGCCATAACCGAAAGTCACCACTACCATCAAACTTTTTCACTTCTAATGTAGTTTTTGACATGCTGAACAACTGATTAAATTATGCCTTTGATAATTAAGCGCTCTGATACCACTTGAGATGACAGAGGGGCATCGGAATAATCAGATTCAGTAAACTAATTTCTCACAAGCATATCATCAAACACCTTCTGTGCACAAGCTAAAAACAGCCCCTAAAATCAAATCTAACCAAGTACAGACTGTCCAAATAGAGAACAATAATACACTTGCATCAATTAGCTCACTAGAATACCAATCCCCATGATCTTCACTCAATATATCAAAGAACACACATATTCAGCATGTCCAAACAAACAACCAGTTGACATATGAAGCAATAACCAGCAAGATGGTAACTTGATCAACACAAATGTCAAAGAAAATACCAAATCAAGAGGAGACACCAGATTTACGTGGAAACCTCTTGCGGGGACACTACTAGGATCCAGCCCTTTTGTGACGCCTATATTGGGTTGCAATACAGATCATTTGCATCTATTTATGGTGGTTGACAGATGGTTGCATTTGGAACGGTGCAATAGGTTCTTACATCCTTTTAGATGTGGTGTTGCAATATGGTGGTTTTGCAACGCACATAAAAAACTAATGCAACGCGACCAACATAATGGTTGTGTGAGTTACTTTTGCAACGAAACACGTGGATGCAATACGATAGTAATGCCATAAACGAACTTG
Organism: Eremochloa ophiuroides; assembly: GCA_038502445.1. Lineage (NCBI taxonomy): Eukaryota > Viridiplantae > Streptophyta > Magnoliopsida > Poales > Poaceae > Eremochloa > Eremochloa ophiuroides. Next base: position 31,722,199 of record JAHLJS010000001.1, on the reverse strand, counting down.
TTGCAAAATAGCTTTATTGCCACTCCATAGCTTAGTGGAAATATGTTCATATTGCCATGAAGTGTGCTCCATTGCATCAAAGAAATCTTGCAACATAATAAATTTGGTGGCTAGAGGCACAATTGCCACATTCATTTGCTGGTGGCAATAAAATGTAATGCAACGAATAAATGTTGGGGTTAATAGATGGAAAATGCAACAAATCATTGTTGATTGTAATAGATAAATAATGAGACGAATCATTGTTGGTGGTAATAGATGGAAAAGGCAACGTATAATTGTTGGTGGTTGGCATGTCCTATAGCAAGACATAAAGTTCGTGGCAATAATTTATATTGCAACAATAAACCATGGTTGCATAGTCGCTTGTTGCAACGAGAGCATTTTGTCCAGCATCTTTTAATTTCTTTTCGTACCAAAAAATTTATTGTTAATACAAAATAATTGTGCCATGAGCATAGATTTTGACAAAATGTATAAGAACCCAAACCTTCATTAATTTAAAATGTCTCAACCAAAACAATAACAGAATGACCAGAGTACTGCTAAAATAAACATAACCCCAACAGAATAAAAAATCATTTATGTCTACAAGTTGACTTGCAACTTTCTTTAGTAGAACAAAATAAAACTAAATATGAGTTGTCTTATTGATCTCTTCATGCTCCATCACCCATTGGCACCTCATTCTTCTAGCCGTCCATCACAAGCATGTAGGCATGCTTTCTCTAAATATTTTGGTTGTCCGCGCTTTCCTACAATTCATAAACACATGTAGAATTTATTATTAGTTTAATACAGGCACCTTGGTGATTAAGTGCGTGGAATAACTAAGCGAGTGTAAATTTAATGATCATAGTGACATAGCAATAACATAAAGCAAACTACAGAATATCCTACAAGAATATCATATATATATATATACACACACACACACACATACACACACACACACACACACACACACACACACACACACACACACACACACACACACATATATATATATGCCATTTGAGGTGATAAGATCCCCACCTGTTTGATAAACTTTATTAACATATCACACATAGCATATTAGGCACCATTTTAAAGATAAATCACATTGGTATTAATACCTGTTGTCTTTTCTTTTGATTACGAGTCCTCAATAGTTGTTGGGTAGAAACATAATTCGTTGAACCATTGGCACCATTCTTTTTGTTGAAAAGAAGCCTACTTGTACTAGTCTTTGTTGTCATAGTAGCAGCATCATCAACTATCCTTTCTGTGGTCAACACGCTTGCAGGTTCATTATTCTGCCCAAATGATTGTTTTGACGTGAACCACTTGCATTTATATATTTAAACATGTTGCATCTTTTGCAAGTAATATTGGTTCATTTTTATTACCTCTACAGCTGCATCCTCTATGTGTGCTGGTGTGGTGCAGTTGTTGTCCACACTGGGGCCATTTGGAACCTATGTGTTGTTGATAGTTCCTGGTATAGCCTGCGCAGCCCAAAAGACAAGGAACATTAGCTCAAATAGAGGGAGTTAAAAAAGGAGAACCATGTTCCAAAGTTTGTACCTGCAGCAATGCCAATTGTATTTGTTGTTGTAGTGTTGACCGGAATTCGTCTCTGATTTCTTCAATTTGTTTCATACTTTCTTCCTTATCTTTTTCCCTTGCAGAAACTTCATTTGCAAGTTTTTCTTTTAATTATTCAACCTCTTGTTGGTGCTGCATTCTTTCTTCTCGGGCTAAAACTTCATTGCGGGCTGCATCCTCTTCTCTGTATTTCAGTAGAGCGCTTTGTGTTGGATATTTCGCCATGTATCCACGCCCATGACATCTGTACGATTTTGTTCCAAGGGTTTTAGAGTAGTTGAGCTGGAAAATTGAGTTTTCCTCCTCAACCGTAAGGATGGGCCTACCCTTCACCTTTCTTTCTTTTGTGACTTGGATGCAGGCATTTTCCTAGGTGAAACATGAGAAATAAGTTAGGAGCATGTAATTTCAAATGTTCCAAAATAAGTTTGAAACATGCTGTAAATTTTGAAGCCGCAATCCTATATAATCACTCACATAGACATCTTTAGAGTCTTCATTGGACCATTGCCCATCTTTGGTGTGAGTAGGCATCCAAAGTTGCAGATCAGTAGGCTATTGGCCATTAGTCTGGTTTCTCTGAGATGGCAACAATGTAGTATTAAGTAACGACCATATATTTAAGAAATAAATTAACTTAGTTATTGTTGTGATTACCTGTTCAAAACTAATTTGGGAAAATGGTTTTGATCCTGTGAGATGCTTAGTCTTCTGTTTCTGTTAGTTTCCAGAGTTCTTGCTGCTAATCTTTTGCAAAAGGTGTGCAAGTAGAGCTCTATTAATTACAATGCATTTTAGTAGTAGAATTACAAAAGGAAACAGGACACCGACAAACCTGGAATCCATCACTTCCAAAATATTGGATCAAGTAGTACCACTCCACGATGTCTAAATCTTCAGGCTTATGCTTCATTCGTTCAGCGTCAGTGGAGTATGCCTTGTATGTCGAACTAAATGAAGCTCTCCATCCTTTGTACCTCTCTTTAGCAATTGCCAATATCTTTTCTGTAGCATCTTCAATGCCATCTAAGTCCCACATTTTCTATTTGGATGGAAAGACAAAGAGAAGAGAAGAGAACAGTAAAGTGGAGGTATTGATTTCAGAGTATTTGGCTAAACAAAACCATTGACTTACCAGCATGTCATCTGCTATATCTAATTTCACAGCGTTCTTCACATTCTTCCACGACTGCACTCCTATAAGCGGAGCCTTTGTCCTAGTACACAGTACAATCTCATCCACAAATGTGCGGCTATTCGCACCATAGGGGCCTCCCAGTAACGAATCAAATTCGATCTTTAATTTCTGAGAGCCGCTCTTAATTCTCTTGATACCTGCTTTATAACCTTTGAGACATCCACGTCCACGAGTTTTGAATCCCCCTTAACAAATATAATATAGATGATCAGCAAAAGAGTTAGTACAATGCAAAATGGAAGGACCATCACATACAATTTGCATTGTACATGGACATGGAGCAGTTTCTTCGTTGGTCTTGCAGCTGATGGCTTCAATCCATTTGGGATGTTGAATGTGGCATATACTACATGGCCTGTCATCCCAATCCCTTACAACTTGCCTCCTTGGTTGTGTTTGAAACAACCGTATTGGATGATGTCTATGTTGATACCAGGTCCAAAATATCCTGGAATGAATACTGATGTCTATTTGCAGCCCCTGATTGATGAGTTGAAGGAATTGTGAGTAAATGATGTTAAAACATGGGATGCAAAGGAGAAGAAGAATTTTACTCTTCGTGCACTTCTATTATGGACCATAAATGATTTCCCTGCCTATGCCATGCTATCTGGTTGGAGTACCAAAGAAAAGTTTGCGTGCCCATACTGCCACAAAGACACGGACTACTTATGGTTGAAACTTGGGTCAAAGCACTGCTACTTGGGTCACCGTCGGTTTCTACCTTGGAACCATAGGTGGCGCATGAACAAAAACAGCTTCAACAACAAGACAGAGATGAGGGAGGCACCTATGCCACTGACTGGTGCACAGGTTATAAAACATTATGAAAGTTTTGAGCAACCAAAATTTGGAATAGCCACAAAGAAGAGGAAACAACGTGAAGAAGAGAGTAGGTGGCACAACTGGAGGAAGAAGAGTATATTTTTTGAGCTGCCTTACTGGAAAAAATTGCTTGTAGGGCACAACTTGGATGTTATGCACATCGAGAAAAATATTTGTGAGACGGTAAGTGCAAGGATAGTGACAAGGCGTGGCTTGACATGCAGCATCTTGGGATAAGGCAGGATCAGCATCCAGTGCTAGAGAATGGTCAGTATACTTTGCCACCATCACTGTACTCCTTAGGCAAGGACGAGAAGATAATGTTATGTATATTCTTAGAAGGAGTGAAAATACCTGATGGTTACGCGTCTAATATAAAGAGATGTGTGGATGTCAATAGATGTAAGGTTTTTGGACTAAAATCACATGACTATCATGTTATTTTGCAGAAATTGTTACCCTTAGTTGCACGCCACATATTACTTGAAGATGTTGCTAGACCATTGATTGAGCTTAGCAAGTTTTTCAGTGCACTATGTTCAAAGGAGCTGGTGCATAGTGACATTGAAAAACTAAGGTCTTCAATCACAGAGACTTTATGTCGGCTTGAGATGCTATTGCCACCAGCATTTTTTGATATTATGATGCACTTGCCAGTTCATTTAGCTGAGGAGACTAAAATTGGAGGACAAGTGTGTTATCGGTGAATGTATCCGATCGAGAGGTATCTATGTACACTTAAAGGATATGTTAGGAACAAGGCACATCCAGAAGGTTCGATTGCGGAGGGATATATCTCAGAGGAATGCATGACATTCTGCTCTTGCTTCCTAGAAGACATTGAAACGAAGCTGGATCGCCCAGCACGCCATGATAGCAGCTCGGTGAATGAACCACCAGCTGGGCTTAGCCTGTTTGGGAGCATCGACTACAGTAGGAAAGGCTGCAAAATTGAGCCTATTTCTAAATTTGACATGCTGCGGATGCGTCATTATATATTATCAAACTGTGACGAGGCAACTCCATGGATTAAGTAAGCTGTTACTACCACCTTTTTGTATGTTGTAGTTTTTTCATAGTGGAAAGTAAGAGCAGAATATTACACATGATTAATGTTTCACTAATGTAATTCGTTTGATTCAACCAATAATATATAGTGAGCATATGGGGCTAATGAGAAGAACTAGCACACACGGTGTTGATAAGCGCCACAGGGAGCATTTTGTTGGGTGGTTTGAACGTAAGGTGAGTAATGTTGTCATATACATGTAAATAAATATAGCAATTGTCTTATTTATTTATTTATTTGAATTGAGTGCAGATGAACACAGCTTATGCAAAACGAAAGATTAGTGATGAGCTATACGTCCTTTCTCAAGGTCCTCATCATCTGGCTTGTGTTTTTAGCAGATGCTTCATCCATGATTTCCTATTTCGAATTGCTTCTACAGAGGTCAGCTTTAGTACACAAAACTCTGGAGTTTTAGTGAAGGGTGATGACAGTACAGGCAATATGGATTGGCATGGTGTCCTTAAAAAGATAATCAAACTAGATTTCCTCAGTGAAAAAGAAGTCATATTGTTTGATTGTGATTGGTATGACGTTCCTGCTGCTACTAAAAACAAAAGTAGGAGGTACAGTAAGGATCAATATGGGATTATAGATATCGATACAACTCGTCGTCGATATGTAAATGATCCTTATGTTCTAGGGACTCAAGTTGAGCAGGTTTTTTATGTCAAATGTGCAAACAAGTCCAACCGGAGCAGTGTTGTTAGAATGAAGCCTAAGACTTTATTTTCCATGCCAGAATGTGAAGAGACTGAACAATAAGGACATATCGATATTGACTCACTAGAAGTCGGTGTGGAGTCCATGAACATTTCTAGCCAACATGAAGAATTGATAAATTGGACAAGAAAAGACCTCCAAGGAGTGACTGGAGATGCTAGCATCATTGAAAAAGCTATACCTGTGCTAGAGCCAAATGATGAAGACTTAGTAGATGAAGATGATGATAATGATGACACCTACATCGACGATGGGCATGCTGCACCGGTCAACTCTTTAGACCAGGGACAAGATGATGAGTTTTTTACATAAATGTGATTTTACCAGGTTCGTGATGGTATTTTTTTCATTGATTAACATCCATTGGATTTGATTTGGTTTCTTGAGAGAAACTACTTAATTATCTTCTATTTGGCTATATTTATATTGTGAGAGCTGTTTGCTCCTTTGTCAAGTTTATATGATGTCACATAGTAATAAGTCTGTGCATTCTTGGGTGTTTTGTTTACTATTGCCCTCTATAGAAATGGTAATGGTTACCTGTAGCCTTTCCAGTCCAATAGTGATTCTCCTTTTGCCACTGACTTTACCAAACTGGATTTATGTTTCTATGTTGCTTTGAATTAGCTATATTACTACTTAAATGTTGTACATGGGAGTACGGGAGTAGACTTTGCCTATTATCTTTATTTTGGGATGCTTTAGATGGCAGGCCCATCAATTGATATGGAGTAGTTGTATATATGAAAGACTATTACTACGTAGTACAGGAATCTTGCCAAATTATGTGTGTGTATGTGTATGCTCTCATTTGGTCTTTTTATTTGTGAAACAAATGAACACTTGCTGGGCCTTATTGCTATGTTGTTAAGATGAAATCAGTTCCAGCTTGTTGGTGCACTTTTGTCTGTGCAAAATTGGCATTTCAAATTACAGAAGCTTTGAAATCCTACATTGCCTCATGCATGTTTGTTTTTGATTATTAAATTTAATCCTTGGTTTGCATGGTTATACGACCATCACAGTAGTTTATTCCTGTCCCTTCTATTCATATCTGTTTCCACCACTTCTAGGTTTGAGGAGTAACCCTAATTTTTTTGTGTGCCACTCAAGGTTTGTTGTTTCAGAGACGGAGACCAAAATCCCATCTACCTGCTAGTTAGACCAGCAAGAGGAAGCTCACTATCCAAGAGGAAGAGGATATTAATTTTGGGTGCTATTTAAGAGAAGCTAATAATAGAGTGCTCTACTCGCTATATTCATGACAATTAAGCAAAACTATGAGATTGTATTAATTATTAGTCGGTTGATTTTGACCTGTTCCTATTATTTTTTTCTTATTGTCGGAATTTTGAGGCTCTTGGCCTATTGTTTTTTCCTCATTCTCTTATTGAATTAAAAATTTTGAGGCTCCGGTAGCAACGCACTGGCATCTGCTAGTTAGACATTTAGACACCCGTTTGCCACGGTATCATATCATCAAAAGTTCTAATTTTTTTATTTAGACTTCATTTATATAATTGGAGATTTTGTTTTTTAAAAATATCATGTGGATCGTGCTGTTTAGTAATACTTTTACTATATTCCTACATATTCTATAAAATAATACATATTGGAACAAATATCAATTAAGTTATTCACAAACATGGCCCTAGTGGCTGGTTACTGTTGACGGTCGATAACGTTAACTTTTATTAGAACTTTAGACACAAAAGAATACATGAAAACATACTAGTCTAGAGTTTTAACTGACAATTTCCACGAGTTTTGCATGTTCTATATTTTCCAGGAGTTATTCCAGAAAAGCATAAAAGAGGGATTAAAGTGCATAATTATCACGAAACGTAACCGCCAAGGAAACATCATCATCGGAACACTAGAAGCCTCTGGAACACACTCGAAGCGACCGGGGCCCGCACCCTGCCAGGGTGGGGCCGGCCGGTGCCCCTAGGCTAGGGTTCGGCCCCGCCTTCTGGAGTCTTCTTTCGCCGCCTCTTTGGAGTCATCTCGGCCCAATGTTTAAGTCGGTTTGATCCTACGGCGCATGTTCATCCCACCGGGTTATTAATAAAGAGGCAGACCCCCTTGGAGGCATCAATCAATCATTCATCGAAGGCAACATGTCTTCAAGCCATCAAGAGCTTACTAGTTCATCAAGAGCCTTCTAGTTCATAGTTCTAGCCTAGTTAGATTAGAGAGTAGAGGAGATCTGAATTCATGTAATTGCTCGTATAGCGTATATCCAAACGATCGTTGGGTAGATGATGAGCAATGTGTAGAAGTGGTGTCTAGATATTTCGTTTATCTACGAGTGCACCATGATGTGCCGGGTCATATGGTAGTTCACGTAGGTGACAGCTACGTTGATTCCTCTGTAGTCCACCCCTAGTATATAGGCAAGCAGGCACGGTCGCGAAGTTGGGTGATGACTCTGTTTCACACCTTTTCTAGACTGATGCCCTTTGCATGTGATGATGATATGTGACTAATCTGACAATGATTGCTAGATGTAATTGCACTAATTAGAGTTATTCATTGACGTAGTTATAGAATTACCTTAGATATTAATTTCTTAGTTTATCCATTGGCTAGCTATTACTATGACTAGAAAGTGCTCTGATGTTTATCTTTATTAATGATGCTTGATCATACTTATCACCCTATTTATCTTTATTATCTTGTGACCTCTACCTGTTACGAGTAGAGTATATGACATCGGTAACATCACTTATTCATTGTATGCATATAGTTGTTATCAATATAATAGATTGTAGTTTAACCAAGTCCTTCTCAGTGGTATAAATATAAATCGACAACCTGGTGGAACTCCTAGGTAAAATGCTACAATGGTATAATTATCTGTCCGCTTGCAGAATTGTTCTTAGTTTATATTTATTTATATTTCTGCCTAGTCACATGGAATAATATATAAAACATTTATTTATTCTTAGCATATATAATTAAGATTGACAACCCACTTCATACTACAGAATGTTGGTAATAGATAAGTGGCTAGTTGCTAATGATCAGTTAATTAATTATCATACATCTTTTAATCTCGTCTCTAGTGTTAAATGTTATAAAGTTATATTTGGTGGCGACGTTAGTAGATGTCAACAAGCATTTTTGGCGCCGTTGCCGGGGAAGGCACATTAAACTTAGGAAATATTGATAACACATATGCATCATGGATAAGATTGCATTACCGATTGATCTCTAACTCAAACAGGCACACCCCTGTTTTTTATCATTTACTTATCTTATGCAGGGTGACCCCAGACTTCTTCTTTTTCTTCTCTTCTTGATGCTTGCGATCACTTTCTTCAAAAGCAATGGCACTGTTGACAGCCTCATGATAAGTGCAGTTGAGATTGTTGGACAGGCTTCGTTGAATCTTGAAGTTCAAACCCCTGACAAAGCAGTCCTTCTTTTTCTGATCGGAGTTGGTATGCTCAGGGGCATACTGCGACAGGTGGTTGAACTGGCTGACATACTGCATGACTGTGGATTCCTTTTGTTGCAGAGCCAAGAATTGATCCAACTTCGTCTTCATCACCCCCGCAGGGATGTAATGTGCACGAAAAGCCTCGCGAAACTCCACCCAAGTAAGTTGGTGCCCTACCGGCTGTGCTGATTGGAGGTTTGCAAACCAAGCGCTCGCAGGGCCTCGGAGTTGTTGTGCTGCAAACAACGGCTTCTGGGTTTCTATGCAGCGAATCAATCCAAATTTCTGCTCCATGATACGGAGCCAGTCATCTGCTTCCAGCGACTCATCCGCTTTGGTAAACACTGGTGGACGGGTGTCTGTGAAGTCCACATAAGTTGTTTCCTCATCATGGTGGCGGCCACGGCGCCTACCACGGTCATCCCGATTTTGAGCAAGCAATGCCGTAGCATTGGCTAAGGCGGCAATGGCAGCTGCCAAGGTGGGTGGAATCGGCGGTGCTTGTGGAATGGCCCTGTCCTTAAAAGTACCAGCACCAGTCGAGCGGGTGTTAACAGGTATCTGTGCATAATTAAGCCAAACTGAGTCTTAGATTACTTAATCAAGTCTTAATACAGTACACACCATACAATACAATAACCTGGGTACATAACCAACACTCGATATAGTTTTCAAACCATAACTAAGGTTTTCATGGCAACACTAACATTACAATACCCTAAAGAGTGCGAATACTGACATCGCTAGTCCTACTGCTAGTCTAGACGTCGTCTCCCACGGTCCTATCAGAGACAACACCGTCCTCGTCAACCTCCGCCACGTGCTCCTCGACGCCCTCCTCGATGTCCTCGTCGGCGTCCTCCTCGACGATCACCTAGAGTGGCTCAATCTCCTCGTCAACGTCCTCCATGTCCTGATTCTCAGGACCAACAACCACCCTATCCTCGGGGTCCTCAACACGCGGCGGCAGGATCGGGTTAAGCTCGTTGTGGAGCCTATGCACCTCCTCGTGCAATGTGTCATTGTAGTCCTCGATCTGCTCCACGTAGATCTTCAGCTCGTGTAGCCTCGCCCTGGTCGCGTCCTCACGCGCCCAGGTGGCGTCCCTCTGCTTGATCAGACGAGCCACAAAAGTCCGCAGTCGGTCGATCGTCGCCACGTCCTGGTAGTGCTCCCGACGAGCGGCGGCAAAGTCCCCCATCATCCTCCTCATCTCCTCCTTCATCCTCTCTATCTCCTCCTGCAACTCAGCACGGCTGCGGCAGGGGCGACGACTCCCAGAGGCCTCCCGGTCGCGTGGCGCCAGCTGGTGACGCGGCACACCCCTGGGTCCCGTCATCTTGCGCGCGGTCTGCTTGCAGCGTGGCATGCTGGAGAAGATAAGTTGGGATTAGTGAGGATATAATACATGCTAGCAAGAATAGGTTTGATAGATCCTAACCCATAACCCATTTTGAGGAGGAAGTTATTTATCATGTGAATTAATCATGATGCATGAATCGTACTTACGAAATTTCAAAATCAATGCAAAATGAATAACTGCATATTTAATTTTTAACATAGGGCTAATAATAACACTATTCCACTAACTACCATATCTATAATACAGATTAAGACAAGAGTAAGCAATTTGGACCAAAATAGCAATTTAAAGTTTATGATCCAAAACATTTTGAAGTTTTGCAAAATAATACAGTAATGATTTAGCAATGGAACGCTCTGATACCAGCTGTGACAGAACCGCCTAAATCACATGGCCCACAGGCACCTGTCATTGTCAGTAATGACCTCTGACAGCCGGGCCCGTGTCCCAAATGATCTAGAAGGTCCTGCCGGGCAACATTAGCGCCTGATTTCCTCCGACAGGATCCCATTGCGAAGCCATTACAGAATTACAACATTTCATAACAAATTACATCAGAGAAAAGCGCGGAAAGATTATAAGGTACTTAGATTACAAACCCTTTGTCCAAATAAGATTAAAGTGCAAATATTATAGACCATAAATAAAATAAGTAGCAGTGGAATGACGATACAACATAATTAAGTATTTAATGATAAGAACCCTGCCCATGGGTTCAACCTTACTCCTCCTCACTTCCCTCCTGGACCACTGTCACACAGCAGGGGGTGAGACAAACCTCCGACTGCTGTATCCCTGCAACATGGGGTTAACAAACCCTGAGTACTGGGGTACTCCTAGGGCTGGATTAACGAGCCAGCTCGGCTCGTTTGGGCTCGGCTCGTTTTGGCTCGTTAGCTAACGAGCCAGCTCGGGTCGGCTCGTTAAGCTAATGAGCCAGAAGGCCTGCTCGGCTCGGCTCGTTAGCGAGCTCGAGCTGGCTCGTTTGGCTCGCGAGCCAGACATAAAAAATACAAAAAAATAAATATCTATATTTATCTAAATTTTAATAATAGCAATTATTCAAAAGCAAGCCATAAATCAAAGGAAAAAAATGATATATGATATATATTATACACATTCATATAATACATAATACATCTATAATCTATTATTGATTATCCATACATTCATTTAAAATAAAGAGAAAAAGTCATAATAATCCTAAGTTTAAAGAGTATAAGTCTAAACATCAACTAATGGCAGAGTGCAAGACATCATCATACAAAATTAATATAACTTTAATACCAACAACTTTGACTCGTTAGGCTCGCGAGCCAGCTCGAGCGAGCTCGCGAGCTGGCTCGTTAACTAAACGAGCAGAAATGCTGGTTCAGCTCGTTAAAAAATACAAACGAGCCGAGTCGAGCCGAGCCATTAACGAGCCGAGTCGAGCGAGCTACCGAGCTACGAGCTTTTCGTCCAGCCTTAGGTACTCCACAAGACTTACCCGATTAAGAAAAAGGAATGAGACTCAGGAATGCAGGCTGAAGGGAGTCAAGGTAAGGCTTGAGCAAGAGTCAAAGATTTTACAGAAAAGCATCACTATCCTATTTTAATATTTTACTCAATTTTATTCTAATCATAATCCATAATTCCAAATTCATCCTCATATAAAATCATACTTTCAAATTCTTTAATCATTCTCAAAACACCTAATTCCGAACCACTTTTCAGTTGTAGGTCAAAGGATCAAGTCTCCATATCCGAGGAGCAACGACGATTCGAATCGATTAGTACCTAGCTGGGGATCCCTATCCACACTGCATATGTAGCACTTAAGCTTGCATATACCAACTCCGGCTACCACGGCTTTTCTACCCCTGAACCGGTCCTGCACCACCTGAGAACACAGTACTCCTCTCCTCTCCAGGCACGCCGGCCACGAGGGTACACGCTGCTCTCGCTATCTCTCCACTCCCAGTGCGTGGTTGTCGGTTCAAGTAGTAGAGCCACCGGAGTCAGAGCTTTCCGTAGTATGTGGCTAGTTGCAAAGTCTCGATCACAGCAGGCCTACAAAGAACGGTCCCTAATTCTTTTGCGCCGGCGACATTGCATTGGGACTCTAACCCAAATACAATTGTCCCAACGGTTTTCAAATCCCTTTCCCGCCGATGGTCAAGCATTGGGACTCTAACCCAAATTCACAACCAACGAACGGAAAACCCCTTTCCGTCGGTTACGGCGCATTGAGACTGCTATCCAAGTACACAATCCCCGAACGGACTCATATCCCTTTTTCCTTTCTCATGATTCATAATTATCACATTCACATAGGTCAAAAATAGCCTTTTTATGCAAATCTAAATTGATTACGCAGGACTAAACATTTTTTAACATTTTTATTTTTAAACAGGTTTTCGGGGTATTATATATCAAGGCAGGTAGTGCAACAACATAGGTGACAAACAATTCCTAACAACCTAATGCAATAATAGACTCAAGTTATAAATATTTTATAAAACACAAGGCGGGGCTGAATGCACCGAAGCTTGTCTTGGATTGCGTACAGCGTCGGGTCGGGCTCGGTCCCGCAGATGTCGAATCCCTGGACGACTTCCGGAGTGACCTCCTCGGCAGTGGCCTCGACTTGAACCTCCTCGGTGACGGGCACTACACGTATGCAATGATGCATGCTTAGCATGGTATGAGGATAATGGATGAAATGCTCAAAAGTAAACCATTCAACCCTTGAGTACAACTTTCCTTCACGGTAAAGTTGTAAATGTTTTACAGAAACGCAAAACGGGGTTTTCAAACCCTGTTTTATTGACCATTTTAACAGTCATAGAAAGCCGCTGCACAGCTTTTCTACAACTAACAAGTGACATCATTACTTTTATCAAGGATCACTATGGTGAAAGATCCCTGAACACAACCAATCCAAAATCACACCAAACTACAGGGATTATTTGTTTAAATCAATTCTATTATCCAATTAACCCAATATTTAATTAACAAGTGATCAAACAGTTTCCAATTGAGCCCAAACTTAACCAACAGATAGGTTCTACCTTAAAACAGTACCACACAATTTTTTATGATTTTTGGATTAATCTGGAATTTATTAAAATTGCCCAAAGTTGCATTTATTAATTAATATGTTGATTTTTAGTTCCTACAGAAGGTATCCAAATCTTATATTTAATATTTTTATAAAATACTACATACTTCAGAGAGTATACATAATTATTTTAATGATTTTTGGTGCAGCAATTTAATTCTTACAAAATTCCTACTCAGCCGACGCGCGGCCGAGCGCCCAGCGCCGCCTTCCCGCTCCCTCCCGCGCGTCCCTGGGCCGGCCCATGGCCGAGCACGGCCCAGTCGACTCCCGCTCACACGAGCAAGACGGCCGCGCGCGCGACGGCCCCAGCCGCTGCGGCTCGCCGCCGGCGAGTTCTCGGCGATGCCGAGGTCACCCGAGCGCACTCCAGACCTACCGTATCCTCCTAGCTAACGAACAGGGCAGAGTAGGACCCGGCCTGCTCCCCACCGAGGCCATGGCGGACCGGCGGCGACCGGCACGGCGGCGCGGCCACGCTCCGGGCAAATGGGGCGGTAGAGATCGAACCAGAGAGTGCTGCACGGTCAGGGTGCTCACCAGAGTTCCGTTCACGAGTCGGTTGAGGATGAGAATGACCAGAGACGGGCGTTGAGGGAAGCCGAAGGGATGACGACGGGCTCCGACGGCGATGACGCTGTTCCGACGACTCTCGTGCACCTTTCACCAAACCGCCTAGATGGTGAGCTTCACAAGAACACGGGGAGTCGAGAACGCAAGTGTAAATGGGAGGGTAGCCTACCCGAACGAGCTGGACACGACGAGCCGAACGCGGCGGCGCTCCGACCGGTGATGGAGAAGAAGGTGGTGTTCTCTCGACTCCGGCGACCGGTCACTGGCTCCAATGGGTTATACGGGGGCGCAAAGGTGTGGCGAGCTCGAGGGCGAGTGGAATTGGGTAGAGGTGGCTCGGTGGTGACGAATTGGTCGGGCGCGGGGAGATGACCGGGGCGGCGACCGAGTAGAGGAAGGGTGACAGAGGGACGGCAGGGCGCTCTTAAAGCGAACAAGGAGGGGGCAGCGACAATTAGGAGCGGCACGAGGTCCCCCACTAGCTTAGCTACGGTGAGGAGGCGCACACGGCCGGCAGGCACGGGCGGCGCCGCACGCTTGGCGCGGGCGGCTGCCGGCTCTGTTCGCGAACAGAGGAGAGGGGCAGGACACTGTAGCCTATTAACCCCCCACCTCTCGGTTTTTGACCATTTTCTCAAGATTTTATGCACCAACTCAAAAAATACAAATACCAAAGTTGTAGGATTTCAAATTCTGAACAACATTGGTTTGGGGACCAAAACCAAATTTTGAATAATTTTGAAACTATTTAAAAGGGGGTAAAACCACTGTTTGAAATCCATTTCTAATCCTATTAAATTCTCTGTATTTTTCTTAATAACTTCAAAATCTTCAGAAATAAAAGTTGTCCTATTTATGGAGCTTTACAACTTTCATTAAACAGGTTTAGTCAGATTCTCAGTAGTTTTTAAATTAGCATTTCAAATTTGAATTTCAAAGTAATAATTAGGGTTTAATTTGAGTTTCTATAAAAGAACTTCAAAAGCACCAAAAATAAAAGTTGTTCAATTTAAAAAGATCCACTTTTATTAAGACCCCAACACTAGATTCCAAGTAGATTTTGATTTAGGATTTTGGGGTCCGGTTAGGGCTTAATTCGAATTTTTCTTTTGATTTATTTTTAATTATCAATTAGTGATTCAATTACAACATCCATAACATTCATCAATAAGCCACTCTAAAGACCCTAAGCACAATCATAGGTAGATGCTTAATAATAAACATGATGACATGGCCTAATTAATTAGCCGTAATACCTAGGGTATTACAGCCCTTCCCCCTTAAAGAAATCTCGTCCCGAGATTTGATAGACGACAAAACCTTAAGGCTAAGTAATGGAAAAGAAAATGTCTCAAGTAAACCTACCCTAGTTTCTACTATAGAATAATAAGGGATTTTATACATGTTATAACCAGAAATTTTACATTCACAGTGTAGGGAAGAATTCGGGGAAGTTTTCGGCGAGATAGTCTTCAGATTCCCAGGTGGCTTCATCCTCTGATTGTTCGCTCCATTGAATCTTGTACCATCTTGTAGTGGTTCTCCGAGTGACACTATCTTTCTGATCCAAAACCCGGATGGGATATCAGAGTATGTTAGGTCGGGTTGGAGTTCTATTCCCTCAACATCAATGATTTGATCTGGCACCCGAAGACACTTTTTGAGTTGTAATACATAAAATACATTGTGTACGGCTGAGAGATGATCTGGCAACCTCAACTTATAAGCTACTTTCCCATGACGAGCTATGATCTGAAATGGTCCAATGTGTCGAGGAGCTAACTTGCCTTTAACTCCAAATCGACTAATTCCCTTCATGGGTGAGACTTTGAGGTAGACATAATCTCCTGTCTTGAACACCAAGGGATGACGCCTTTGATCCGCGTAGCTTTTCTGTCGTGATTGTGCAACCTGTTTTGTATCTGCCGGACCTTTTCTTCAGTTTCTTCCACCAAGTCAACTCCGAAGAACCATCTTTCCCTAGGCTCAGACCAATTTAGGGGTGTTCGACACCTGCGACCATACACTGCCTCGAACGGTGCCATTTTGATGCTTTCTTGATAACTGTTATTATACGAGATTTCCGCCAGTGCCAAACACTCATCCTAAGATTCTGTGTAATTGAGTGCACATGCCCTCAACATGTCCTCCAACACCTGGTTGACTCTCTCAGTCTGTCCGTCAGTCTGTGGATGGTATGCAGTGCTATGTAGAAGCTTTGTTCCTAGTGACTTATGGAAAGCCCTCCAAAAGTTGGAAATGAATTGAGAACCTCGATCTGATACAATGGTCTTGGGCACACCATGAAGCTTCAGCAGATTCTGGATTTACAGCTTCGCATAGTTCACTGCAGTGTAAATAGTCTTGACGGGGATGAAGTGAGCTTGCTTAGTGAGGCGATCAACCACAACCCAGGCTGAGTCAAAACTCCTGGTGTTTTCGGCAGACCCACGATGAAATCCATGCTAATGTCCTCCCATTTCCATGCAGGAATAGGCAGTGGTTGCAGTTCTCCACCAGGCTTCATATGTACAGCTTTTACTTTCTGACAGGTGTCACACTTTGCTACATATCGAGCGATCTCTATTTTCATTTTGGTCCACCAGAACTTTTGCCTCAAATCTTGGTACATCTTATTGCTCCCAGGGTGAATGGAGAATCTAGTCAAATGTGCTTCATCCAAAATCTTTTGTCGCAACTCAGGTACCTTTGGAACTACTAGCTGATCCTTGAACCATACGACACCTTCGTCGTCAATCCTGAAACAATCTGCAGTACCAGCTCGGACTTTCTCCTTGATATGCTTGATGCCTTTGCTTCCTTTCTGAGCTGCGATGATCTCATCACGGATGGTGGTCTCAATACTAATGTGGTTCAAACTGCCCTGTTCAACTATTTCTACCTCCATCTTCTCTAGTTCATAGCATAAAGAAAGGTCTCGGGGCTTCACTGTCAAACAACTGCAATGAATCTTCCGACTGAGCGCATCGGCAACTACATTTGCCTTACCCGGGTGGTAATGCACCTCAATGTCATAATCCTTGATCAACTCGAGCCATCTTCGCTGTCTCATGTTCAACTCTTCTTGGGTGAATATATACTTTAGGCTCTTATGATCGGTGTAAATCTTGCAAGTACTACCAAGCAAATAATGATGCCAAATTTTCAATGCATGGACAACAGCGGCCAATTCTAGATCATGAGTGGGATAATTCTCTTCATGGCGTTTAAGTTGTCGCGACGCATAAGCAATGACTCGGCCTTCTTGCATTAAGACACAACCCAGACCGGTTCCAGAAGCGTCGCAGTACACATCGAATGGCTTTTCAATGTCCGGTTGAGCTAGGACTGGGCAGTGGTTAACAATTTCTTCAAGGTCTGAAATGCTTGCTCACACTCAGGTGACCAGGCGAACTTGACCTCATTCTTCAATAGGCTGGTAATAGGCTTGGATATTTTGGAAAAGTCCGGAATAAAACGACGGTAATATCCCGCCATTCCCATAAAACTACGGACTTGATGCACTGTGGTCGGTGGTTTCCAATTCAAGATCTCTTCCACCTTGCTTGGGTCAACCGATACACCTTCAGCCGATAGGATATGTCCAAGGAACTGAACTCTGTCCAGCCAAAACTCGCACTTGCTGAACTTGGCATATAGTTGATGTTCTCTCAAACGAGTTAGGACTACCCGAAGATGTTTGGCATGTTCTTTAGCGTTTTTGGAATAGAAAAGGATATCGTCGATGAACACAACCACAAACTTGTCGAGCTCGGGCATGAAGACGGAATTCATGAGGTACATGAAGTAGGTAGGGGCATTGGTTGGGCCGAAAGACATAACCAGATACTCGTAGAGACCATATCTTGTAGTGAAGGCTGTTTTGGGAATATCCTCTGGACGGATTTTTATTTGGTGGTACCCAGATCTGAGGTCAATTTATGAGAACACCTTGGCCCCAGCAAGTTGGTCAAAAAGTAGATCTATGCGAGGCAAAGGGTACTTATTTTTGATAGTGACCTCATTGAGGGGACGGTAATCGACACACAATCTGAGGGAACTGTCCTTCTTTTTAACAAAAATAGCAGGACAACCCCAGGGGGATGAACTAGGCCTGATGAAACCCTTATCCAACAGATCCTGTAACTGAACCTTTAATTCTGCCAATTCCTTGGGCGGCATTCTATATGCTCTACGGGAAATAGGTGCTGTTCCTGGCTTCAGCTCAATGGCAAATTCTACATCACGGTCAGGGGGTAAGCTAGGCAATTCGTCAGGGAATACATCCGGGAATTCACAGACTACCGGAATGTTCCGCACTCTTTAACTGCGGTTGCACATACCCTACCAACTGCTCTTTGAGTTATTGGAAGTTGGATAAGAAGTTGAGTTTGACTATTAGGCAAGTTTACCCTGATGGTTCTATTCAGCACATCTATGAGAGCTCTGTGCTGATACATCCAATTCATGCCTAATATCACATCTATATCCTGATCCTTCAGCACTATCATTGAGGTCGGGAATATATGCCCGCCAAGTTCTATGGGCACCCGATGTACTATCTCTTTAGTACTAATGCGCCCTCCGGGCAACTGTATAAGGGAATTTTCCTCTATTTTCCCGATCGGAATTTCATACTTGACAACGAATGTACGATTGATGAATGAATGCGATGCACCAGAATCGAAAAGCATGATAGCAGGATGACTTGCGACAGGAAACCTACCCAGCATGACGGGTTCACCTTCAGGAATGTCTCCAACTTGTGTATAGTAGACCTGTCCTGCTTTTCTCACAACTTTTCCCTTCTGGGCCTGCTGCTGGTGGCCACGGTGCTGAGTCTACTGCTGCTGTCCACCAGGAGCCCTCTGCGCATTCTGATTGTATTATTTGGGGAATGGGCAGTTGCGGGACCAATGTCCCATCTTGCCACAATTGTAGCAGGGTTGGTTGTAGGTTGCTTGAGGAGTGGTTACGCGAACGCCAGGGGCATTCGGCTAGGTGGCGCTTTGTTGGTTGGAAGTGTGAGAGGTAGCAGCGGTTCAAACTACGACCTGCTGATGGGGATACTGGGGACGTGAGTGGTGAGTGGGATGGTATATGATTTTCTGGCGCTTTTGATGGCCAGAAGATCCAGCTGATCCAGACTTCTTCTTTTTTCTCTCTTCTTGATGCTTGCGATCACTTTCTTCAAAAGCAATGGCACTGTTGACAGCCTCATGATAAGTGCAGTTGAGATTGTTGGATAGGCTTCTTTGAATCTTGAAGTTCAAACCCCTGACAAAGCAGTCCTTCTTTTTCTGATCGGAGTTGGTATGCTCACGGGCATACTGCGATAGGTGGTTGAACTGGCTGACATACTGCATGACTGTGGATTCCTTTTGTTGCAGAGCCAAGAATTGATCCAACTTCGTCTTCATCACCCCCGCAGGGATGTAATGTGCACGAAAAGCCTCGCGAAACTCCACCCAAGTAAGTTGGTGCCCTACCGGCTGTGCTGACTGGAGGTTTGCAAACCAAGCGCTCGCAGGGCCTCGGAGTTGTTGTGCTGCAAACAACGGCTTCTGGGTTTCTATGCAGCGAATCAATCCAAATTTCTGCTCCATGATACGGAGCCAGTCATCTGCTTCCAGCGGCTCATCCGCTTTGGTAAACACTGGTGGACGGGTGTCTGTGAAGTCCACATAAGTTGTTTCCTCATCATGGTGGCGGCCACGGCGCCCACCACGGTCATCCCGGTTTTGAGCAAGCAATGCCGTAGCATTGGCTAAGGCGGCAATGGCATCTGCCAAGGTGGGTGGAATAGGCGGTGCTTGTGGAATGGCCCTATCCTCAGAAGCACCAACACCAGTCGAGCGGGTGTTAACAGGCATCTGTGCATAATTAAGCCAAACTGAGTCTTAGATTACTTAATCAAGTCTTAATACTGTACACACCATACAATACAATAACCAGGGTACATAACCAACATTCGATATAGTTCTCAAACAATAACTAAGGCTTTCATGGCAACACTGACATTACAATACCCTAAAGACTGCGAATACTGACATCACTAGTCCTACTGCTAGTCTAGACATCGTCTCCCACTGTCCCGTTAGAGACAACACCGTCCTCGTCAACCTCCGCCACGTGCTCCTTGATGCCCTCCTCGACGTCCTCGTCGGCGTCCTCCTCGACGATCACCTGGAGTGGTTCAATCTCCTCGTCAATGTCCTCCATGTCCTGATTCTCAGGACCAACAACCACCCCATCCTCGGGGTCCTCAACACGCGGCTGCAGGATCGGGTTAAGCTCGTTGTGGAGCCTATGCACCTCCTCATGCAATGTGTCGTTGTAGTCCTCGATCTACTCCACGTAGATCTCCAGCTCGTGTAGCCTCGCCCTGGTCGCGTCCTCATGCACCCAGGTGGCTTCCCTCTGCTCGACCAGACGAGCCACAGAACTCCGCAGTCGGTCGATCGTTGCCACGTCCTAGTAGTGCTCCCGACGAGCGGCGGCAAAGTCCTCCATCATCCTCCTCATCTCCTCCTTCATCCTCTCTATCTCCTCCTGCAACTCAACGCGGTTGCGGCGGGGGCGACGACTGCCAGAGGCCTCCCCGTCGCGCGGCGCCAGCTGGTGACGCGGCACACCCCTGGTTCCCGTCATCTTGCGCGCGGTCTGCTTGCAGCGTGCCATGCTGGAGAAGATAAGTTGGGATTAGTGAGGATAATACAGGCTAGCAAGAACAGGTTTGATAGATCCTAACCCATAACCCATTTTAAGGAGGAAGTTATGTATCATGTGAATTAATCATGATGCATGAACCGTACTTACGAAATTTCAAAATCAGTGCAAAATGAATAACTGCATATTTAATTTTTAACATAGGGCTAATAATAACGCTATTCTACTAACTACCATATCTATAATACAGATTAAGTTTGGACCAAAATAGTAATTTAAAGTTTATGATCCAAAACATTTTGAAATTTTGCAAAGTAATACAGTAATGATTTAGCAATGGAACGCTCTGATACCAGCTGTGACAGAACCGCCTAAATCACATGGCCCACAGGCACCTGTCATTATCACTAATGAGCTCTGACAACCGGGCCTGTGTCCCAAATGATCTAGAAGGTCCTGCCGGGCTACATTAGCTCCCGATTTCCTCCGACAGGATCCCATTGCGAAGCCATTACAGAATTACAACATTTCATAACAAATTACATGAGAGAAAAGCGCGGAAAGATTATAAGGTACTTAGATTACAAACCCTTTGTCCAAATAAGATTAAAGTGCAAATATTACAGACCATAAATAAAATAAGTAGCAGTGGAATGACGATACAACATAATTAAGTATGTAATGA
This sequence comes from Eremochloa ophiuroides, assembly GCA_038502445.1. NCBI lineage: Eukaryota > Viridiplantae > Streptophyta > Magnoliopsida > Poales > Poaceae > Eremochloa > Eremochloa ophiuroides. Next base: position 31,700,959 of record JAHLJS010000001.1, on the reverse strand, counting down.
TAAGAACCCTGCCCATGGGTTCAACCTTACTCCTCCTCACTTCCCTCCTGGACCACTGTCACACAGCAGGGGGCGAGACAAACCTCCGACTGCTGTATCCCTGCAACATGGGGTTAACAAACCCTGAGTACTGGGGTACTCCGCAAGACTTACCCGACTAAGAAAAAGGAATGAGACTCAGGAATGCAGGCTGAAGGGAGTCAAGGTAAGGCTTAAGCAAGAGTCAAAGGTTTTGCAGAAAAGCATCACTATCCTATTTTAATATTTTACTCAATTTTATTCTAATCATAATCCATAATTCCAAATTCATCCTCATATAAAATCATACTTTCAAATTCTTTAATCATTCTCAAAACACCTAGTTCCGAACCACTTTTTAGGTCAAAGGATTAAGTCTCCATATCCGAGGAGCAACAACGATTCGAATCGATTAGTACCCAGCTGGGGATCCCTATCCACTGCATATGTAGCACTTAAGCTTGCATATACCAACTCCGGCTACCACGGCTTTTCTACCCCTGAACCGGTCCTGCGCCACCCGAGAACACAGTACTCCTCTCCTCTCCAGGCACACTGGCCACGAGGGTACATGCTGCTCTCGCCATCTCTCCACTCCCAGTGCGTGCTTGTCGGTTCAAGTAGTAGAGGCACCGGAGTCAGAGCTTTCCGTAGTATGTGGCTAGTTGCAAAGTCTCGATCACAGCAGGCCTACAATGAACGGTCCCTAATTCTTTTCCGCCGGTGACATTGCATTGGGACTCTACCCCAAATACAATTGTCCCAACGGTTTTCAAATCCCTTTCCCGCCGATGGTCAAGCATTGGGACTCTAACCCAAATTCACAACCAACGAACGGAAAACCCCTTTCCGTCGGTTACGGTGCATTGGGACTGCTACCCAAGTACACAATCCCCGAACGGATTCATATCCCTTTTTCCTTTCTCATGATTCATAGTTATCATATTCACATAGGTCAAAAATAGCCTTTTTATGCAAATCTAAATTGATTACGCAGGACTAAGCATTTTTGAACATTTTTATTTTTAAACATGTTTCCGGGGTATTATATATCAAGGCAGGTAGTGCAACAACATAGGTGACAAACAACTCCTAACAACCTAATGCAATAATAGACTCAAGTTATAAATATTTTATAAAACACAAGGCGGGGCTGAATGCACCGGAGCTTGCCTTGGATTGCGTACAGTGTCGGGTCGGGCTCGGTCCCGCAGATGTCGAATCCCTGGACGACTTCCGGAGTGACCTCCTCGGCAGTGGCCTCGACTTGGACCTCCTCGGTGACGGGCACTACACGTATGCAATGATGCATGCTTAGCATGTTATGAGGATAATGGATGAAATGCTCAAAAGTAAACCATTCAACCCTTGAGTACAACTTTCCTTCACGGTAAAGTTGTAAACGTTTTACAGAAAATTAAAACGGGGTTTTCAGACCCTGTTTTATTGACCATTTTAACAGTCATAGAAAGCCGCTGCACAGCTTTTCTACAACTAACAAGTGACATCATTACTTTTGTCAAGGATCACTATGGTGAAAGATCCCTGAACACAATCAATCCAAAATCACAACAAACTACAGGGATTATTTATTTAATCAATTCTATTATCCAATTAACCCAATATTTAATTAACAAGTGATCAAACAGTTTCCAATTGAGCCCAAACTTAACCAACAGATAGGTTCTACCTTAAAACAGTACCACACAATTTTTTATGATTTTTGGATTAATCTGAAATTTATTAAAATTGCCCAAAGTTGCATTTATTAATTAATATGTTGATTTTTAGTTCCTACAGAAGGTATCCAAATCTTATATTTATATTTTTATAAAATACTACATACTTCAGAGAGCATACACAATTATTTTGATAATTTTGGGTGCAGCAATTTAACTCTTAGAAAATTTATAAAATAGTGCACTATTCATATTAGAAAAATTTACTAAATCGTTAAACCCGGGGAAACCGGGCCGGCCTACTCGGCCGACGCGCAGCCGAGCGCCCAGCGCCGCCTTCCCGCTCCCTCCCGCGCGTCCCTGGGCCAGCCCACGGCCGAGCACGGCCCAGTCGACTCCCGCTCACACGGGGAAGACGGCAGCGCGTGCGCGACGGCCCCAGCCGCGGCGGCTCGCCGCCGGCGAGTTCCCGGCGATGCCGAGGTTACCAGAGCACACTCCAGACCTACTGCATCCTCCTAGCTAACGAACAGGGCAGAGTAGGACCCGGCCTGCTCCCCACCGAGGCCATGGCGGACCGGCGGCGACCGGCACGGCGGCGCGGCCACGCTCCGGGCAAATGGGGCGGTAGAGATCGAACCAGAGAGTGCTGCGCGGTCAGGGTGCTCACCGGAGTTCTGTTCATGAGTCGGTTGAGGACGAGGATGACCAGAGACGGGCGTTGAGGGAAGCCGAGGGGATGACGATGGGCTCCGACGGCGATGACGCTGTTCCGACGACTCCCGTGCACCTTTCACCAAACCGCCTAGATGGTGAGCTTCACAAGAACACGGGGAGTCAAGAACGCAAGTGTAAATGGGAGGGTAGCCTACCCGAACGAGCTGGACACGGCGAGCCGAACGCGGCGGCGCTCCGACCGGTGATGGAGAAGAAGGTGGTGTTCTCGCGACTCCGGCGACCGGTCACTGGCTCCAATGGGTTATACGGGGGCGCAAAGGTGTGGCGAGCTCGAGGGCGAGTGGAATTGGGTAGAGGTGGCTCGGTGGTGATGAATTGGTCGGGCGCGGGGAGATGACCGGGGCGGCGACCGAGTGGAGGAAGGGTGACAGAGGGACGGCAGGGCGCTCTTAAAGCGAACAAGGAGGGGGCAGCGACGATTAGGAGCGGCGCGAGGTCCCCCACTAGCTTAGCTACGGCGAGGAAGGGCACACGGCCGGCCGGCACGGGCGGCGCCGCACGCTCGGCGCGGGCGGCTGCCGGCTCTGTTCGCGAACAGAGGAGAGGGGCAGGACACTGTAGCCCATTAACCCCCCACCTCTCGGTTTTTGACCATTTCCTCAAGATTTTATGCACCAGCTCGGAAAAATGCAAATACCAAAGTTGTAGGATTTCAAATTATGAACAACATTGGTTTTGGGACCAAAACCAAATTTTGAATAATTTTGAACTATTTAAAAGGGGGTAAAACCACTATTTGAAATCCATTTCTAATCCTATTAAATTCTCTGGATTTTTCTTAATAACTTCAAAATCTTCAGAAATAAAAGTTGTCCTTTTTGTGGAGCTTTACAACTTTCATTAAAGAGGTTTAGTCAGATTCTCAATAGTTTTTAAATTAGCATTTCAAATTTGAATTTCAAAGTAATAATTAGGGTTTAATTTGAATTTCTATAAAAGAACTTCAAAAGCACCCAAAATAAAAGTTGTTCCATTCAAAAAGATCTACCACTTTTATTAAGACCCCAACACTAGATTCCAAGTAGATTTTGATTTAGGGTTTTGGGGTCCGGTTAGGGCTTAATTCGGATTTTTCTTTTGATTTATTTTTAATTATCAATTAGTGATTCAATTACAACATCCATAACATTCATCAATAAGCCACTCTAAAGACCCTAAGCACAATCATAGGAAGATGTTTAATAATAAACATGATGACATGGCCTAATTAATTAGCCGTAATACCCAGGGTATTACAGAATATTCCCTGTGGTGGCATAAAAAATATATATAGCATGCATACATTTTTTGATTGCTGCATAAGAAACTTAGAAAACCCCTAAAAAGATAATCCTATTAGAATCCTACTAAAATCTATTAATTAAAATCAACTCAAAGAATAATCAAAGTGCTCACTGGCTGACCGCTAACCCCTTGATAATTCGAGCCTCGAGTTTTGGTTTTCTTGTTGGACTATAACTATGCAGGAATAATATTATGACTAAGGAGAGAGTCTATTAGTGGCGCCCACCAGGACTACTACTAGCACACTCCGAGAAACATTCAAGCACTAAGTATTGCGAACATCAAGCTTGGGGGAGGAGCATCCCCTAGTTATCAGGTAATTATACCTATGCGCTTATTGAGTCTACTTATACAAGCACAAAATACCAAAAATATGTGAACACATGAAGGTTCACCATAGTATCATAGGAAAATCTAAAAATACCAAAAATATGTGGGCACATGAAGGTCCACACCTTTTAGAAAAAACCTAATAATATGTGGGCACATGAAGGTCCACTCAGTTAGGAAGTTTCTGCTGGAAATATAAAATCAATCACTTATCATAGAGTGGTACTAAACCTAACCCCTCTCCATAAGATTTGGTATCTTTGTTGGCAATTGAGTTTCACAGAAAAAATACAAGATCAAAAAGCTAGTCGACTCGACATCCTTACGCTGCCGAGACACCTGCTTCCAGAAGGATCACTCAATTTACAACATCAAAGACCCTATCAAACATCAAGCTTGGGGGAGGGCACCCTCCAATTAAAATCCAGCTAAGTATAAGTTTCCTATTTTATTATTATTATGCCATATAGTTTTTTCGCGTGAGTTAGCTAGTAAGATAAAATTTGAAAACCAAATAAATATTTAGCTATATTTTAGAGTATTTTAGAGTTAGTCTAGGCTAGAATAAATTAAAAATTGATGAACACTAAAATTTTGTTTTGGAGATGATGAATAGTTACTCTGCCATAATTCATTTCAAGTGTCTACTTATCAACCTTATATTCTCCTGAGTTCTGGATACTACTATTTTAATCTAAGAATTTACCCTGAACCTGAAACTTGTGGAGGCATATGGTCGAGCTAAGTTTTGGTAATTGATTAATATGATTCATGAAGGTTGAGCTGCTATTTATGTTATTCCTAACATTACTAAGTTCTGGAGATTTATTTTTGAAAACTTAAAAATCTACATGATGAGCTCTTGTATGACAAAATGTGAATTCCTATCAAAGCCATATATTATACATTTAGAGATAGGAAACCTTTGCACATTTATGCTATTTGTTTTGCATTGAGTATAGTCAACCTTTGTTGAATACCATATGAGAGTCTTGTCATGCTTTTTAAAACCAAGATCACGTACACACTTCAGCATATATGCATTATTCCTACCCTGAGAGTAATCGCAACCATTTCCACTTTTCATCGATGTTCATCATAAAAATGTTTTCTCCTGCACTGGGAGTGAACACCAAAAATATATAAACCTCATAAGACAGCCCTGTTATAAATACTCTAAATCTTTACCACTGTTGTCTCTCCAAATCATTTATTGGATGCATGTGGCTATGCAAAAGTGTGAAAATAAAAGAGAGTAAAAGATGGACAAGTGTCCCAGCATTATAACAATGGGTACTAGATGCCCGCCTCCTGAATGAAAAAAAAGAAAAAAGGGAGAGAGAAGAGAAAGAGAAAGAATAAAGATAGCCCATGTTTTCTTACAAGTTCTAAGAGAGATCTATTTCTACAGAGAGCATAAGTAGAATTAGGATTAGCCACCTTATTTATACCTATCCACCATATTCCATACATATGCACATCTTGTTTGATTGTATGCCTCGATTTCTTGTGGACCCATCGTTTGACTTTACAACATATGAATTGCAAGTATGCTTAAACCTTGTTGTTGCCACTCCTATGAGCTCCATTATAATCTTTAGTTATGGGAAGGCATAATATTAATGCCTTAAGTGAGATCCACAAATACCATATATACTGAGAGACTTGAGGGTGTCATACAATTAAGCTCTGAGTTTTATTTCGAAAACTTGCAAAACTCCGGAATATTGGTACTGTGAAGAATTTGAGACGTAGTGCTTGACTTAATTATTCTATCTATCAATTACTCAAGACTTATGCGAGAGTTGTAAAGCTCCATAGTTAAAGGTAAAACAAGTAAGTCTGAAGGTTAGAGCAGTTATTGTCTAATCTAGAGGAGAATATCTGTTTGAAAGCATGTGTACTTGGAAAGAATGATAGCATTGTAGCAACTCCTGATCCAAATAAATTAGTAATTAGGCTTAGTTTGTTTGCCAAGGGAGTGGCAAAAGGTAAGCTTGGGGGAGTTGTTGACGGTCGATAACGTCAACTTTTATTAGAACTTTAGACACAAAAGGATACATGAAAACATACTAGTCTAGAGTTTTAGCTCACAATTTTTATGAGTTTTGCATGTTCTGTATTTTCCAGAGGTTACTCCAGAAAAGCACAAAAGAGGGATTAAAGTGTATAATTATCACGAAACGTAACCGCGAAGGAAACATCATCATCGGAACACTAGAAGCCTTTGGAACACACCCGAAGCGACCGGGGCCCGCACCCTGCCAGGGTGGGGCCAGCCGGTGCCCCCCGGCTAGGGTTCGGCCCCGCCTTTTAGAGTCTTCTTCCGCCGCCTCTTAGGAGTCATCTCGGCCCTATGTTTAAGTCGGTTTGATCCTACGGCGCACGTTCATCCCACCGGGCTATAAATAAAGAGGCAGACCCCCTAGAGGCATCAATCAATCATTCATCGAAGGCAACAAGTCTTCAAGCCATCAAGAGCCTACTAGTTCATCAAGAGCCTTCTAGTTCATAGTTCTAGCCTAGTTAGATTAGAGAGTAGAGGAGATCTAGTTCTTCGGCGGGATCTGGAGCCCCGGCATCCGTCTGGAGCGCAGAGTTCAGTATAGTTCTGGTTCTTTCTCTATTATTGTATTCTTCATTATGATTAGGGAAACATTGTTCTTAATAGTTCATATGTTTTTTATTACATTAGTCTTTGTCTACTTTAATTATATGTCTAGTATAGTTGGTTTGATCTTATTGAATTCATGTAATTGCTCGTATAGCGTTTATCCAAACGATCGTTGGGTAGATGATGAGCAATGTGTAGACGTGGTGTCTAGATATTTCGTTTATCTGCGAGTGCACCCTGATGTGCCGGGTCGTGTGGTAGTTCGTGTAGGTGACAGCTACGTTGATTTCTCTGTAGTCCACCCCCCGTATGTAGGCAAGCAGGCACGGTCGCGAAGTTGGGTGATGACTCTGTTTCACACCTTTCCTAGATCGTGCCCTTTGCATGTGATCATGATATAGAACTAATCTGACAATTATTGCTAGATGTAATTGTACTAGTTAGAGTTATTCATTGACGTAGTTATAGAATTACCTTAGATATTAATTCCTTAGTGTTGACGGTGGATAACGTCAACTTTTATTAGAACTTTAGACATGAAAGGGCACATGAATACACACTAGTCTAGGTTTTTAACTGACAGTTTCCACGAGTTTTGCATGTTCTGTATTTTCCAAGGGCTATTCCAGAAAAACGTAAAAGAGGGGTTAAAGAGCATAAAATACATGAAACTTAACCGCCAAGGAAACATCATCACGAAGACCCTGGAAGGATCTAGAAGACACCCGAGTAATCGGGGACTCGGATCCCACAAAGTGGGGCCAGCCGGCCCTAGGGTGAGGCCGGCCGGCGCCCCCTGCTGGGTCTGGGCCCCACCTTCCGGAATGTTCCTCCCACACTTCCTTGGCACCCAAGTAAAGCATCCCTCCGTCGATCTAAAGTTGGTTTGATCCGATGGTGCACGTAACATGAGACGCGGATCGATGATGTGGCGGTTCCTTGCCCCCTACTCCACCTCGGCCTATATAAGGATGCCCAAGGCCCCCTCCAGAAGGCATTCTACACCCCAGTGCTTCATATTCTCTACATAAATTAGGGTTAGGGTCCCTCTAGTTGATCTAGTTCTAGTTCATCTAGTTGTAGCAATTAGGAGAGACTAGTTCATCTAGATCTAATCTTCTTTAGAGATTAGAGAGATAGAGTAGGAGAGTAGAGATTCTGGAGGAGTTCCGGCCTGTCGGTGCTTCTTCGTGGCTGTATTTTTCTGGATTCAGCTTCCTCGCCCGGAGCTGCGTTCTGAGGTACTTTTGTATTCAACGTCTGATTTAAGTAAGCATTTGTTCTTATTCGTTCTTAAGTTTGCAACTCATATTGAGTGTTTTGATCTTTAGGACCCTATAGATTGAAGTAGTATTTCGTAGTGTAGGCGTGGTGCCTAGGCTAGGTTTACTTGTGAATGTCCCCTGATTGGCCGCATAGTGGTAGATCGCGTAGGTGACAGCTGCGTTGAGTCCTCTGTAGTCCACTTCCCGTTGATAGGATCGATAGGTGTATAAGTGTCTGGTAGGAGGGAACTCTGATTTCACCTCTTATTCATGTAACTGCCCAGTTAGAACAATGTTATTCAAAGTTTACCGATAGTTGGAACTAGATAGTCAATAGCTATTCCTCTTTCTTAATATTATCTAGCCTAATTGTACGGTTAAGTTCATCGGCTTAGTCATTATCACCTACTGTTCCTTGTGGATTCAATATTTAAAACCTCCGGGTGAAATATGACAGCGGTATTTTATCTGTGCGCTTGCGGATAATCTGAATACAATCTTATTTAAGTAGAGTGCAGTTAATTTATACCAACAAACATTTCTGGCGCCGTTGCCGGGGAACGGTTTACTGATTTTGACTTTGTTTAGCTTAATCTTGTATTATACTTTCATCTTTTCTATTTTATCCCTACCTTTTCATCATTTTATGTTCATTCTTATGAATGCCTTAAATTCCACACCTATCTATCTATTTGACATGCGCAAAAGCTTCGGGCCACCAAAATCTGTAGAGTCTATCATAACACCTAGCTATGAGCTACGCCCATGTCTAATTAATATGATTCGGGATAAACCCTTCTCGGAAGAAGGAAACAAAAATCCATACTTACACTTACGAGAGTTCAAGCAGACCTGTGCATGCTTGCACATTGCTGGCATGTCTGATAAGACCTTAAGATGGAAGCTTTTTCCGTTCTCTTTGACCGGAAGAGCTAAATATTGGTATAATCGAGCCGTAGGAAGTATGCAAGGGGATTGGGAAACTTTATGCTCTGAATTTTGTTTATATTTCTTTCCCATCCATAGAGTAGTTAACCTTCGAAAAGAGGTTCTAACTTTTAGGCAACTAGAACAAGAATAGAGGAAGCTTTAGTAGCTAAAACACAATCACTCCAATCCCAAGATCTAGCTGTCAATTCTAAACCATAGAAACCCCACTTTGATGATTTAGACTTCCAATTAGCTAAGATGCTTATCAATCAATGTAAATCAGATCTTCTTAGAAGAGCATCTTGGAAAAAGTGTTGTCAGCTTCCTTTCCCCCTTGAAATACATTGGGGAGAATACAGGGATGGCATGTCTAGTGATGCTATAGAAGGAGAGCCAAGCCACATAGGAATCAAGTCTATCTTCTCCCCTTCTATGCCAAAATTAAATGCCTCATCTGAACCCATCTCTAAACCCATCCTTGACCCCAATGATCCTTCTATTGCTCTCTCTTCTAAATCTCATAATGACCCTAAGATTCCATTAAGACATCCCAAGAATAGGAGTCATGAAGATTATTGGAATGACCAAGAAGAGCTACGACAATGGCAGGAATGCATACAACATACTAGAAATATATACGCTATTGTCAAAGAATGGATGGAAGAGGATGAATCCTTAGTAATAGCATCTAAACTTGGTCTAGATTCAAATGGTGAGCTTAAATCAATTTCTGTAGTAAACATAACTCATCCAAGTTTAGAAAAAGCCTTAGATGAGACCAAACTTAGAGACACCAATCCTTGGGAAATCCTAGAAAATAAAACATCCAATGAATGTCATAGGCATGAAACATGGACAAACTTGTTGCCTATAGACATCCATGAAGAAACACCCTTGGAGTTTGAAAAAATAGATCATATCGATGAGCATGGGAATTATTTCATTAAAACCTCGTCGAATCCATGCTCACATGAGAAATCTCCTGGATTAATCGGTCTCTCTCACATTATCACACACGAGATCTTCAACCTCCTCATTCTACCTGTTCATAAATTTATTGAAAGGGTGGTTGTAGATGCATTTGTTTATCATACATATTGTAGATCTCGTTGTAATCTAGAGATAGGTGCACATAGGTTGGTCTTCTAGAGGAAACCACCCCATGAATTTAAAGTACAATAATTAGAAGGTTTCCCAAGAATGACTATGTGTCCTAAAATAACCACTCTTGAAAAAAAATGAATTGAGGTTGCACCTTTAATTTTACTATAATGCCCTTTTGAATTGAGCATAGAATTATAATTATGAAAATAGTCCTTTGGGTATTTTTGTCACTAACCATTTCAGGTTTGAAGTAGAAGAATGACAACGCAAGGTATATCCAATCAATTATTATGTAATATTGAATTATATCCATCCAAACTTAACTTTGCTTTGCAAAAGTCGAACTTGGGGGAATGGGCTTACTTAGAAAATCTTATGTTGCTAATATTAGTTGTCTCTACCTTTCTAATCCATGTTCAATTGTTCACCTTTTCATCTCTAAATGAATAAATCTCTATAAGTGCTTTCATTTCACCTTTGTCTGCCATAGTAAGTTTTGGTTTGGAAGTACTACGTACGACGGTATAGGTATTTTCAAAGGCTTTTAAATTGAGCGTGGTGCTTAGGTTAACTAGCCTTAAACATGGAGTTTGGTTTGGTTATTGAACTAGAAATTACTGTAGTAGACATTGGATATTTTGTTAGACTAACCCTGCAGGAAACTTTCACAATTAATCTGGGTAAATCATGAGATAAATTCAAATCAGAGATAAGACAGGGCGCATGCTGAACTTCAATAACTTTGCAGAGGAAGCCATAGCTCATTCATCATGGATGGAAGAACTGTGAGTATTAATGATTCATTCACTTTATCTTCTGCTGCAAGTTATTTGAACTCAAGCCATGCCTGTATAGAACATGATCTATGCTAACATAATATCAACCCTATCTTCTTAGTAGCATAGATGGAACATGATAAAATTATGGACAAACAACCTATGTTCCAAAGTTATACATTCCTTCGGGTATGTGTTGTCCACTAGTCTGTTGCAGGCATAATAATAGATGGAAGAACTGTATCATAAGATCAAAGAAACAAAAGATGGCAAAGAGGATAAGCAACAAAGGAGACAAGATGCTCATGAACAACTCAAGATGTAAGAGAAGAAAAGGACCACCAGTCATCTACCCTTCATTACTTAGTACCATCACGCTCCAATAATGAAGGTAATATCTTAAGGTAAGCGGTCACTATTTTCCTCTTGACCTTGGTATGCACATAAATGAAGATGCAAACATGTTAGAGTTACGCTTTAATTGATTAACCTAATAAAATCAACATACTTTGTCCTTTAAGATTGTTCATGGCACCATTCTTTTGATCTCAGTCTTGGCCAAATGTGCTAAACATTGTATTCTATCTATGGAAGATGATAGTCATACTCATGTGAAAACTTAAATATTATGTAGAGATGGACAACCCTTCCATTGGTTAAACAATTTAAATCTTTTCTGCCATGTGAACTTAAATGGAACATTTAATGCTTAATCCTCTGATCTTACCACTCATGTCACAAGTAAACAAAATTATGCAACACCAATTTCGTTCTATTCAATGTGCCTAAGGCTAGAGAAGAATAAATAAAGAAATAGATTTGGTTCTGTTGGTGTTTTTCCACCAGCAAGGCCCATGCACTTGATCTCTACCTTGGTTTTGCAAACAGGACAACACTTCGAGCAAAGTTTATTGATTCCTAAAAATCTATAAGTGAAAGTTCTGTGAACATGCACATTGAGCAAGATCCTGCAAGAGCCAATTATTAATGCTCTACCTCAACCTGCTGGCCAAACAAAGGATAAAAGTGACATCATCATCACAAGGGGTGCAACCATCAAGACCTCCATCTTTAAGATGGAGAGATACACAAGAGTGGAAGAAAAAGTCCTATCGGTAGACTTTAAATCCCGCACCTTTGCCATAAGGTAATATGGTAGTTATCTAATTAATTAGTATTCATAATTTAAATTAGTAATTTTACTTTAGTATATTCATCTTTATGCATATCAAAAGAAAAAGAAAAAAATCTTTATTGTCTTATTAACTGCATCACAAAATATTAAAGCCCCACGTAAATAAACTTATGGTAACCCTGTAGGAGTATTTACTGTGGTGGCACAAAAAAAATGATAATAGCATATGTATTTACTTTCTTGCATTATGAAAGTCCTAAGCCCCACGAGAATAAATATTCTCAGTGGTGGCATAAAAATAAAATATACATCATGCATATATGTTTGATTGCTGCATAAGAAAATCAGAAAATCCTAAAAAGAATCCTGCTAGAACCTATCAATTTAAAATCAACTCAAAAGAATAATCAATTACTTATTGGCTGACCGCTAACCCTTTATCACATTCGAGCCTCGAGTTTTGGTTTTCTTGTTAGAGTATAATTATGCTGGATAACATTATGTGTGAGGAGTGAGTTCATCAGTGGAGCCCACTGGGACTACTGCTGACAAGCTTGCTCTAAAGACCATCAACACCAAGTATTGCAAACATCTAGCTTGGGGGAGGAGCATCCCCTAGTTATCAGGTAACTATACCTATACGATTATCGAGTCTGTTTTATAAAGTCATAAAATACTAAAAATATGTGGGCACATGAAGGTCCACACTCTTAGAGAAGTTTCCTAATTGGATAAAGAAGCTTAAATTTCTGCTGGGAATATAAAATGAATCACTTACCATGGAGTGGTACTAAACCTAACCCCTCTCCATGATATTTGGTATTTTTGTTGGCAATTGAGTTTCACAGGAAAATACAAGATCAAAGAGCTAGTCAACCCGACACCCTTACGCTGCCGATACACCTGCCCTCAGAAGGATCACTCAATTTGCAACATCAAAAATCTTGTCAAACATCCAGCTTGGGGGAGGGCACCCTCTATTTAAAATCCAGCTAAGTATAAGTTTCCCACCTTATTATTATTACCATATCGCTTTTCGCGTGAGTTAGCTAGTAAGATAAAATTTGAAAACCAAATAAAAACTTAGCTATATATTAGAGTGGTCTTAGAGTGTGTCTATAGTCAGTCTAGGTTAGAGTCAAATAAAAACTGGAGAACCTTAAAATTTTATCTTGGAGATGATGAATAGTTGCTCTGCCGTAATTCCTTTCAAGTGTCTAGTTTTCGACCTTAAATTCTCCCGAGGTTTGGATACTACTGTTTGGACTTCAGAATTTACTCTGAACCTGAAACTTGTGGAGGCATATGCTTAAGCTAAGTCTAAGTGATTGATTGATATGATACATGAAGGTTTGAGCTGCTATTTATCTTATTCCTAGCATTACTAAGTTCTGAAGATTTATTTTAAACTTAAAATCTTACATGATGAGCTCTTGTATGACAAAGTGTGAATTCCTACCAAAACCATATATAATACATTTAGAGTTAGGAAAAACCTTTGCACATTTATGCTACTTGCTTTGCATTGAGTTCAGTCAACCTTTATTGTATACCTTATGAGAGTCTTGTCATGCTTTTAAAATCAAGATCACTTACACACTCCACCCACATATGCATTTCTCCTACTCTCGGAGTAAGCGCAAACATTTTCCACTTCCAACCAGATCCACCTTAAAAATGTTTTCTTCTGCACTGGGAGTAAACACCCAAAAATATATACCCCATAGGACAGCCCCTGTTTAATTGCTCTAAAGTTCTTATCATTATCTCTCCAATTATTTATATTTAAAGGATGCATGTGGCTATGCAAAAGTATTGAAAAAACAAAAAAAAGAGAAGAAGAAGAAGAAAAGGGAGTAAAAGATGGACAAGTGTCCCAGCAATTAAAACAATGGGTACTTAGATGCCCGCCTCCCTGAAAAAAAGAGAGAGAGAATAAAAGGTAGCCCATGTTTCCTACAAAAGTTCTATGTTCCAAAAAGGAGAGTAAATCAATTTTAAAAGAGCAAAAATAGAATTAGGATTAGCCACCTTATATACACCTATCCACCATATTCCATACACATGCATATCTTGGTTTGATTGTATGACTTGACTCTTTGTGGATCCATTGTTTGACTTTACAATATATGAATTGCAAGTATACTCATCTTTGTTATTTGCCACTCCTATAAGCTCCACTATAATCCTTAGTTGTAGGAAGGCATAACATCATTAATGCCTCAGTGAGATCCATAAATACCACATATATTAAGAGACTTGAGGGTGTCATACAATTAAGCTCTGAGTTTTATTTCGAAAACTTGCAAAACTCCAGAATATTGGTACTGTGAAGAATTTGAGACATAGTGCTTGACTTGATTGTTCTATCTTTCGATTGCTTAAGACTTATGCGAAAGCTGTAAAGCCCCGTAGTTAAAGGTAAAATGGGTACGTTTGAAAGTTAGAGCAGTTTTGTCTAATCCGGAGGAGAATTTTTGTTTGAAAGCATGTGTACTAAGAAGGCATGAAAGCATTGTAGCAACTCCTGATCCAAATATAATAGTCATTAGTTTAAGTTGTTTGCCAAGGGACTGGCAAACAGGTAAGCTTGGGGGTGTTGTTGACGGTGGATAACGTTAACTTTTATTAGAACTTTAGACATGAAAGGACACATGAATACACACTAGTCTAGGGTTTTAACTAACAGTTTCCATGAGTTTTGCATGTTCTGTATTTTCCAGGGGCTATTCTAGAAAAGCGTAAAAGAGGGGTTAAAGAGCATAAAATACATGAAACTTTACCGCCAAGGAAACATCATCACGAAGACCCTGGAAGGATCTAGAAGACACCCGAGTGATCGGGCCCCGGATCCCACAAAGTGGGGCCGGCCGGCCCTAGGGTGAGGCCGGCCAGCGCCCCCCTACTGGGTCTGGGCCCCACCTTCTGGAATGTTCCTCCCACGCTTCCTTGGCACCCAAGTAAAACATCCCTCCGTCGATCTAAAGTCGGTTTGATCCGACGGTGCACGTAACATGAGACGCGGATCGATGACGTGGCGGTTCCTTGCCCCCTACTCCACCTCGGCCTATATAAGGACGCCCAAGGCCCCCTCCAGAAGGCATTCTACACCCCGGTGCTTCATATTCTCTACATAAATTAGGGTTAGGGTCCCTCTAGTTGATCTAGTTCTAGTTCATCTAGTTGTAGCAATTAGGAGAGACTAGTTCATCTAGATCTAGTCTTGTTTAGAGATTAGAAAGATAGAGTAGGAGAGTAGAGATTCTGGAGGAGTTCCGGCCTGTCGGTGCTTCTTTGTGGCTGTATTCTTCTGGATTCAGCTTCCTCGCCTGGAGCTGCGTTCTGAGGTACTTTTGTATTCAACGTCTGATTCAAGTAAGCATTTGTTCTTATTCGTTCTTAAGTTTGCAACTCATATTAAGTGATTTGATCTTTAGGACCCTATAGATTGAAATAGTATTTCATAGTGTAGGCGTGGTGCCTAGGCTAGGTTTACTTGTGAATGTCCCCTGATTGGCCGGATAGTGGTAGATCGCGTAGGTGACAGCTGCGTTGAGTCCTCTGTAGTCCACTTCCTATTGATAGGATCGATATGTGTATAAGTGTCTGGTAGGAGGGAACTCTGATTTCGTCTCTTATTCATGTCACTGCCCAGTTAGAACAATATTATTCAAAGTTTACCGGTAGTTGGAACTAGATAGTCAATAGCTATTCCTCTTTCTTAATATTATCGAGCCTAATTGTAGGGTTAAGTTCATCGGCTTAGTCATTATCACCTACTGTTCCTTGTGGATTCAATATTTAAAACCTCCGGGTGAAATGTGACAGCGGTATTTTATCTGTGCACTTGCGGATAATCCGAATATAATCTTATTTAAGTAGAGTGCAGTTAATTTATACCAACACTTAGTTTATCCATTGGCTAGCTATTACTATGGCTAGAAAGTGCTCTGATTTTTATCTTTATTAATGATGCTTGATCATACTTATCACCCTATTTATCTTTATTATCTTGTGACCTCTACCTGTTATGAGTAGAGTATATGACATCGGTAACATCATTTATTCATTGTATGCATATAGTTGTTATCAATATAATAGATTGTAATTTAACAAAGTCCTTCTCAGTGGTATAAATATAAATCGATAACCTGGTAGAACTCCTAAGTAAAATGCTACAATGGTATAATTATCTGTCCGCTTGCAGAATTGTTCTTAGTTTATATTTATTTATATTTCTGCCTAATCACATGGAATAATATATAAAACCTTTATTTATTCTTAACATATATAATTAGGATTGACAATCCAGTTCATGCTAAAGAATGTTGATAATAGATAAATGGCTAGTTGCTAATGATCAGTTAATTAATTACCATACATCTTCTAATCTCGTCTCTAGTGTTAAAGATTATAAAGTTATATTTAGCGACGTTAGTAGATGTCAACAGTTACTATAGTGTTAATCCTTATTTTCGTGGTGATTGTTCATGATTGGCGACTAGAGTTTTGTAGCCCAATGGTGGGTTCCTTAGTGGTTTTATATGTGGGCGAGGGTTTGAATGCTTGGCATCTCTTTTTTGGTTTTTCTACTAGATATACTAGTTGTATGGGCCAAGAGCTGACCATGTCCAAATGCCGCTAAGACAACCAAAATCATGTCGGATCGGCCTCTCACGGGCAACGTGAATGGTGCCACCAGGTATTGCCACTAGGTTCGCCAGGCTGCTAGCTTTCGTGTATGCCGTGACTTTTTCTTGTTTTTATTTACTACATTATTAACTTAAGGATAGCAAGCTGGTCCAACCCAATTCATTTTGTCTGACGTCCATAATAAGCAATGCACATTGGAAAATTTGAATGGCAATGTCACTCTTCTTGCAATGACATATACTCCAACATAGCCACATATAAAGTTGGTGGCAATAGAGCGTCAAGGATGCAACCAATCACTTTTTGGTTGTAATATAATAATATCTTTTGCAACGCAGAGCAATATAAACGCAACAAAGTTTTATCGTGGCTATATTCACAACTACTTGCAACTAATCGTTTTTTGGATGCAATATAGATATTACCTATCGCAACGTAGGTTAAAATTAAGACAACATAATTACTTCATTGCCATATGCTCAACTAATCACAATCAACTTTATAGTGGTGGCAACAACACCTACCTACCGCAACGCAACATCAATAATATCACAACTCAAAACTAGTTGTGGCAATAGGAACCAGTAGTCGCAACCACCTTTTTCACTGTTGCAATAACACCTACCTCTTGCAACGGAGCTTATGACTAACCCAACACACTATTTTGGTGACCATAAGGCCCATATATCACAACCAATTATAACGTTGGTTGCCATAAATCTAAATATTGCAACCAAATGTATGGTGTTGCCATAACAAGTGGTGCTATAAGGGTCAAATTCTTGTAGTGGGAAAAACCACGGGCGACGGTGAGACGAATCCACTATACGAAGAAGCAATACATGAAGTGGGAGCCAACAAATGAGGGGAGACTCCAAATCCCCCACAAATCTCTCTTTTAGTGGTGGATCTGGTGGATCAAACTCTCCCTCTCAATCTCCATAACCCTAGCTCTTTCTCTCACTCTTTTCTGGAAGTAGACAAATGAGCACTCTTGCTGGAGAAGGAAGAGGAGCTACTACTTTAGGCTGGTTGGCCCATTTTTCTAAAGAGCCCCTGAATTTATATGAGTCATATAAATATGTCCTCAACTGGAGCTGCACTCACACACACACACACACTGAGCCAGTTTTTCTGGTCCGGCTGGAGCACGATGGCATGGCGCACACGTCGCTGGCCCGATAAAGGCCAACTATATATCCTGGCTAGAACATATAAGCTGCTCGATCAGAGCGGAATTCTTCAGGTCCAATCAATCAGATCCGTGCCCTTAATCGATCATTATTTTTTCTGTCAAGTTTGTATTTAGTTGTTTTGGCATTTGATTATTGCTGGCTTAAAAAACACACGAATTCCCTCACAAATGAATCTGTGTGTTTTAACAGACGCTAATGTACACTCGGTTGTTGCCTCCGTGTGAAACACTCCATTAAAATAACAAAAAAAATTCCGTGCGTTTATACATGTAGTACACGATTTCTATAACATGGCCTATATAAGATAAAGAATAATACCTAAATATACATGTAATTTTTGTCGAATATGACACATTAAACATGTAACAGTCCAACGTAGCCCAAAAACGAAAACCCTAAGGAAGATAATATATAGTCTTGGAAAACAAGCAAAACGAATCAGATCACGCAGAGCAGGAGAGGAAAGGATCTGCTCTGAACGATCTGCTCATATCACCAAAGGACACGGGGTAGAATTGAAAGCAAGCAGAAGGACAAGATAAAGGCGAGAAGAAGCGGTACAAATTTCATACATCTTCAACTTAGGTGAGCAGTCATTCTCGATTGCTCTACCGTACCTAAGTAGTAAGTGTTGACTCATGCGAGTCACTCCTTCTCAGCTTTGACTTCTTGGCTTTTCACTGGTATCCGTCTTTCACTTAAGCTAAGCCATTGGCATGACCATTCGTTCTGCCCGCTCGTTCACTCCACCTCACGATATTGGTACTTTCTCTTCGTTCTTTCTATATTAAGGCGCGTAGCGGTTCACTTTGAGCAAAATTTCTTGCCTGAAACACCCGCAATCCACACAGTCTTTGTACCCTTTCAGTGTACATAGTAGCAGTCTTTTATAGTTCCATTCGTCCTTCTGCCTTCGATCGAGTGAAAGCTAGGGTAAGTGGGAGAGTAAAAAAAAGTGGGAGTTACGAAAGGACGGGGAATAGGTTCATACAAGGCAGTTGGACTGTCTTTCCTTCTATCTTTTTGTTTAGAAGTCTCCAATTCTCTAAATATGGAGAAACATGAAAACATGTAATGCCAGACAAACTACTAACCCTGTTTAGATACACCACCAAATGTTAAAAGTTCCGTCACATCAGTGTTTGAATATATGCATGGAGCGATGAAAATTAAAAATAATTTAACAGCTTCACAAAATATTGCAAGACGAATCTTTTAAGTCTAATTAGGTTTGATTAGACATTTATTGCAAAAGTGCATGTTGCTACAGTAGAAAAATACGAAATAGACAAACACCCTAAAAAAATCAGAGGAGACATCCAGCCCTGCCAACAGATCATCCAAACCGCTGGGCTTCCTCAGGGAGTACAAACCATGACCGTGCCTACGACCTCATGACGGCAAAGCACTATACCCGGCGACAGAGGAGAGCAACGGCCTTACACTGTCTCCAAAAACAAGACATATACTCAAAATGCATTCGTGCATTTGCCTATCCAAAACGTGCTCCAACAAGTCACCCAAATAGATGACCTATTTTGGGCACTCTCCGAGAGGAGACGCTGAAATGCGTTGACGAAGAGGGAGGACACAAACCTGCGCCGATAGTGGTGGGGCCCGTCATCGTTGTCGGACCACCGTCGTCTCGCCACTGAGCCACGCCCCGCCGCCACGTGGGCGAGCCCCGCGCCGCCATCTCACCGCTGAGCCATGGCCCGCCATCCCGCTGGCGAGCACGCGGCCGAGCCCCGCGCCGCTGTCTTGCTGTCGAGCCACGCCCCGTCGCCACACGAGCGAGCCCAACGCCGCCGTCTCGCCGCCGAGTCTCAGCCACCGTCCCGCGGCCGAGCGCACGGCCGAGCCCCGCACCGCCGCTTCGCTCGCGAGCTCGCAGTCCCAGCCTCGAGCCGTTGTCTCGCCGCCGGTAACCGTAGAAACGGGTGGATCTTCGCGGGGAGAGGGAGTGGGCCCGCTGCTGCTGCACGACGAGGAAGAGGAAGAGAGGATTACATCGGTTGTTGGAGAGGAGTTTATGGTTCACAGGTTCTTTACTGTGCGTCACCCATATACCGATATGAGTCTTGTGTTTGGGTAGGCACAATTGAATACAATCTTAAACCATCTGCACTCGCCTCCTCTACCATGTCCGCTACAACAATTAACGGATGAAAACTGCCGCAGCGGCGTCCGCTAGCATGCGAGTGCGTCCCGCTAGCATGCAAGTGCGTCCGCTACAGTCGTTTTGGTCCGTCAAATATAGAGCCATACAAGGCCTACGCTAAAGGCGCATCAGGCACAGCGATGTAGCAAGCAGAGGTGGGCCCCACTTAATGAACTAACTAAAAGTGTTATAACTCATGAAAAAAAAATCAAATTAAATTTCGATTACCATTAAATTTTTTAAAACAAGATTTCACATAAATATATTTAGATAAAATTTATTTACAAATATGTGGACCCTATTGTTGGTAGTGTCTATATGAGATATAGAGAATAGATAGATGTGGGATGATTAGGATAGAATATTCTTTTTAGAGGATAGATATAGAAGACGAAGAGCCTACGCAGTAGCGATCACGGGGACAGCAGCTGCATCACCTTGGCGTTGGTGGCCTCGAGGTCCTCAAGGACGGCGTGGGTCCCGGCAGACCCCGTCGGCGGCAGCATCATCGTCAACATCGGCGATGTCATACAGGTATGTGCGTCCAGGACTGCAATAATGGACCTGCACGCTGGATGCGGTGAAAAGCTGAACAAGCAAAGCCTGTTCTACTTTTCCGAATACAGTTATCATCAGCTGCCAAGAGAACAATATTTTTGCTTTAATTTATAAACGTTTATTTTAGTTTTCTTTAATTATAACAGTATTTTTATCTAAAAAATCAATATAAATCAGCATAAATTACTATCAGCTTTCAGGTTCACCTTCAGTGAACAGAGTCTGAAGAGTGTGACACACCGCGTGGTGAAGAGGCCGCGGGCGGCGGTGCACAGGAACTCCTGGGCCTTCTTCTTCTTCAACTTGCGCGGCGACAACTGGGTCAACCCGCTGCCGGAGCTCACGGACAAGGTCGGCGAGCCGCCGCGGTATAGGGGTTTCCTGTACAGGGACAGGGAGTACCAGCAGCTGCTGCGGGTGAGGGAAACAAGACCCATCCGCCCAGCCCCTCGACATCACCCACTCCACTATGGGCGCGTTTGGTATAGGGCCGGGTGGCCGTGCTCCACAGGTGCAATCCGACCCGTTTGATATAGTTGGCTCAGTTTTTGGCCCGGCTCCTCCCGTGCAAAAACCCTTTAGCTACTAATCTATCTCATCTAATCCAGCTACTAGTGTTTTGTCTAGATTTTTTTTATTATTTTAAATCATCATATATATAGAATGCTTTTGCTTGATGTATGTATGGAAATGGAAAAAAATCAGAGATTTTTTTTGACAGAAAAAGGCTGTGGGGGAGGTCCCCACAGCAGTGAAATTTCATTAAAAAGAGAAATACAGACTAACCTGTTTACATATTACAGCAAGATAAACTTCGATATTATACTCATGAATGAATAATATAATGCCCATTTTTGTCTCGCTGCACAGACTAAGGTGCACGTATGAAAATGGATCAAATAGTCGGACTAAGATATATTGCGATCATATTACTAATGAATGTATATAATATCACTATCAATTTTTTTCATGATGTGCTGAATTTCCTTTTTATTAGCATGACATTAATCTAATTGTTAGAAACAATTAGGCACGCCTATACGCTAGGCTAAGTTATAGATGGCCATGCAGCCCGAGGCACGGCGGCCCGGCCCACGACACGACATTTTGGCCCGGTCCGAGCATGGCCCGGCCCGATAACTCGCGGGCCCAGGCCGGCACGGCCCGATGCTACAGGCCGTGTTTGGGCCGACCCCTGAGCCCGCGGGCTGGCACGGCCCAGCACAATTTTAAGGAGTTGGCCCGACGACGGCCCGGTGCTCTCCCTAACGGCCAGCCTGCCACCAGCCCACCACACGTCCACACCCCTCCCAGACTTCCTCCAACTCACTCCTGTCCCCGTCCAACCCTAGCCGCCCGCCCGCCCCTCTTCCTTCGCTCAGTCACACGCATCGCGACTGCGCGGCCGCGCAGGCCGCAGGCATAGCGAAGCACCGAAGCCGCCCCGGAAGACGCCCCGGGAGCGAAGCCTCAGGGGCAACAAGACCGACCGCGCCCACGCCCCTCATCGGCCGGCGGCCACCATGGCGCCATCCCCTCTGGCCTCTGCTGCCGCCTCTAGCTCCACTCCATCTCAGCCTCCTCCTTCACCGCTCCACGCCACGTCGGCCGTCGCCCCCTACGCGGCGGCACCCGCACGCGACGACGGTGGGTCGGTGGCGCCGGTCGAGCAAGGCAGCGGCGGCTGGATCTGAAGTTGGAGGCGAACGCGGTGGCACCGTTCGCCGACCCTCTCCCCGAGCACCGCATCGACCTCCTCCGGTCCTCCCCGAGCGACGGCCCTCGACACGACGGCGGCGCTGCCTCGCGGTCGCCGATGCACTCGACGGCGGCGGCACTCGACCTCAGGCCGGCCCGGCCTGCCGAAGACGCCGTGCTCATCGGGCCGGCCCGGCACAAATTCCGGCCCGTAGTGCCGTGCCTGGGCCGAAGGCCAGGCACGAGGCACGCATGGGCACGGCCCGGTAGGCCCACGTGCCGTGCCGGCCCGATGACCCTCGGGCCGTGCCTGGCACGGGCCCGTGCCGGGCCGGCCCGATGGCCATCTATAGGCTAAGCCTGTCGCTGGCCTGGCGCCTAGAAACACAGCCAGTATACCAAATGGAAACATGTCTGTGTCGCATTGGATCAGTCTCTAAAATATGTAAGACATCATCTACAGCAGTTAGTCATGCATTTAGCACTTCAAAAGAGTCTTGACACTAAGTCTTCAAATTCAAAATATATGAATTAATCATATCAAATTGCCACTTGTTTTGTGGGGATAAAATCGTATCCACAAACAAGCAGCGTTATTGAATAGACAGTATTATTGTTATATAAAAAAGAATAATGTAAGTTTCTCGAAAACAAAAAAGGCAAGTCAATTATTAGATGCGGCAGCCAAAAAAAAAAAAATAAAAAAAATCTAAACGCTAAGTTTCAAAATCCCAGAAGTGAGCTCCAAAAATTGAAGAGGATTCCTTTCTCTTAATCTATCAAAATTGAAGAAAAATTAGCCTGTCTAGACGGTCTAGTATTATTCGTAATACTTCCATCTCCTATTAGTTCTGGATCTCACAAAACTCTTTGCAAGTCTTCTGGACTCTACACAGGATTGTCGACACCTGTAATTTGATGTAAATAGAGTGGTTAACATTAACAGTGTATAGCAAATCACCAAAAAAATTGGAGCATAATATAGATAAATCAAAGGAGATTTACTGCATGCTATGTCGGTTCTATTAGTTTTTATGCTCTAGAATCAGTGTTCACCCGTGATTTGGCTACATAAACTATGTAACAGATTTGTCTTTTGAAATGCTTTCAAACATGTCAATTTTGTTATAATTTATTAGTACTGAAGTGTAAAAAGAGTGGTCACTGTTATCTCACGAAAATGGCAAAAAGCAAATATTGTCAAATAAGAAGGAACAGCATATGGTACCTCCGAAGTCCTAACTCTAAAATTAGGGTGAAGGCTGTCTGTGTGCAATAATGGGTAGAATCACAGTTCTACAGTTGAATCAGAAAATGAAACAATACTCAATATGTGAAGATCTTGTTACTTTGCAGCATAACAATTTGAAATGATGTTCTTCGACTGTATTTCCAAAATAATTTTCTCGTGTCCCTCTCATTTCTACAGAATTGATTTAAGTCATATTATGTCCTCAAATTTCACATGCTAATAGGAACTACTGTACCAACAATCCTGATGGATCAATGCTGCAAGGGCTTTCTGCTACAAAGAACTATATGATATGGTTGATTTTACACCATAAAGCATCAAAAACTAGTACACATAGATGCTGTCACCGATAAACATCACTCTTCAGAAGTTCCAAAGGCACTAAAACAGTGCTTATATTTATGTATGCTGATTGGAAGTATATTTAACAATGCTCATATTTATGTAAGCTGATTGGAAGAATATTTAAGTATCTAGAACTGCAACAAAAACTAATCTAGCAAATAGAGACAGAGGAGTCAAACATGAAATAACCAAGAAATTGTTGCAAAGATAACATACCGTATTTGAAATGAAAAAAAAAATTCCTTTTTGAATAGTTTCAAATGGTGGGATTTCATATCTGCAAAAATATTGACAACTAGCACATCAATGAATGGGATATTATGGATACACAGGGAAAGTTTATGAACCAAATTTTTTATTACCTGGAATGTGGTATGAGAATAATGCTGCCATCCAAATAAGAACTTCATTTCAGTACATTTCAATTGGAGATCCATAACAAGTTGCTCTCTGGATACTAATGTCAATATTAGATGCTTTAGAATTTGAATAGCCTAGTTGCCAGATGAAACAACTTCAGCAAAGGACACATTGGAAGGCCTGAACATGTCATTCTCTCTGACTACTTTGTTATAGACAAGCTTAAATGAGCGTGACCCATATGTCTTGTTAAGCAAACTTATTGGGATTCTCAGAGTTTGTTTCCGACGGCTTTTCCCCTTTACATATATTCTGAAACTACCTTCATCATGCCTGTTGTCTTCTTGCATTTCAGGACTTAGTTCAATTCTAGTGGCATCCTTTAATTGTTTATCTTGATCATCATGTTTGTTGTTTACCAAATTGCCACTTACTGCCACTGCAGGAGTCTCCATCTCCTCCTTGGCCACTGCAGCATTACTGTCCAGTGAAGGGCCTATGCTAACAACAGCTGCATCAGATTGAATATGTTTATCTGCTAAAGATTGAGAAATAGGGTCAACAACATGTGGCGTGGGAATGAAGTCAACTGTATGGCTACTTGACCATGCCGACATTGGCACAAACTCTGATGGTGCTGGGCCCATATAAGGTTGCCATCCATAATGGTTAGGACGAAAAATATTAGTGTTCATGGGAAATGTGGTGCTTGGAACCACCTGTGGTTGACTATATGGTGGATAAATAAATGGCACAGGATGCATGAGATTAGGAGATCGGGGAGCAGGAGGGTACAAATGATGAGGGGAAGTGCACAAAGGAGGACCACTTGGCACCATAGTTGAATGCCCAGGATGCAGGGATACATTCACAGGCCAAGGCGCTACTGGAATGGCACCTGGTGGTGGGAGACCAACATTGCCAGAAAGGGGGCTAAGTACAGATGGTGGAGATGGATTAAATGGTGGCGCAGAAGCAGATAGCTTCTTATTAGGCATCTCTCTCAAATCAATATTACTTAGCACTAAGTTGGGCTTGGACTTCTCACTTCCATCACCTCCAAGAGCCCCTGTGTTTGTCGTAGATGCTGAAACTGAAATATTTTCTATACTGCTGGGTAGCGCTTCAAAAAGTTCTATATCAGACTTCTCAGTCTGTTCAGTTTTTACAGATCCAATGGACTCAGAAAACTCAATGGCTGCACCATCATTGCTACTACTTGATAGTTCTTGATTTGTGTTATTACTTAACACATTGACATCTTTTTTACTATTTACAGGCTCACTTCCAATTCCAGATTCCTCAGCCTTTGGCATTGGCAAATCTTGTAACCCGTCTTTGTCCAGATTCTCAATCTCCAGTTCTCCTTCAGAGAATTTTGTTTCTTCTAATTTCTGGAGTTTTCCTAGCACATTGGTTTCTTCTTTGGAATTATTGGTATTTGCAGAGGCAGGTCCCTGTTCCACTTGTAGTGAATCAACCAAAGAATCTTTCATTTCTTGTGCAATAATCTGACCAAGTGATGGTTGGTTCTGCAGTACATCATCTCTAGGTTTCTGTATTTGAGTCTTGGCAATTGTTCCAGGGCGTGCTAATGCAACATCTTTGTATGATGGAGCATTTCCACCACTTGCAACTAAAGTTCCATGTGACTCACTTTCTTTGTGATCTATTGAGGTAGGATTGTGTGCTTGTGAGTATGTTACCTGGGATTCTGCTTTACCACTCATCTGCTCTGTACTCTTTAAAGCATCTAGCACCTCTGTGGTTGCAGTCCCTGGCTTAACCCGATAAGTCACAGCCTTGTAAATCTTGCGACCAAACCTGGCACCAGATGTCTGAACTTTCACATTGTGTTGAGGATCTGTGTACGTTGTAGGTACAACTGTTCTCTTCCTTAAGAAATAATACCGGTTATTTGAATAGGAATTCCTTGCCTTGTATTGTGAAGTATATGTTGGATCATGACTATCAGGGTCATACACCTTTCTGGTGGTTGGGCGATAATGTTTCATCTGTTTTCCTGAACCCCCAGCTGATTTAGGTCTTTGAACAGGCTGCCAACCATCTTCAGGTTCTGAATTTTCAACTTCGATAACTTCCTTAGGTGCATTAATGGTCACCTCAGCTATCTCTCGTTGTAGCTCAGAAGGTGCTGGATGCTCAAATGATTCAGGAGTCTGATTAACCTCAGATTCAGAAATAATTTTAGTACTGTTATCTTCTGATGGCTCTTTAACTTTCTGTTCCTCATCTATAATGGGATTTGAATCTCTTGGAGATATCTCAGGGCTTGCTACAATTGAACTTTCATTTGAATGAGATAAAACCTGACAGAATGAGTATGGGTGAATAAATTTTTAGACAAAAAACAAATTAAGGCAGAAAGAAATATAGGTAACCAACCTTTATGCTTGAGTATCTCCTTTTTCCAGATTCAGAATCTCTTCCCTTGCTCTCTTGGTCAGGATTTATGTAATCAAGAAGATCAGATACACTGGACCAAAGTAAAAGTCAATACAATATCTGAGTATCTATCCAAAATGGGGCATCAAAATAGCAGTGAACAAGTTTTTTGTGTACTAGCCTAGTGCAGAACAGAAGTTTATCCAAAAAAAAATTATTATATGCTTTGGTGAGAAGTATCCAGTTCAGGCCTCACCTTAGGTGTCCTTTACTAGCTATTGATGCGTCAGGTTTCCGAGTTCCATTCCGTGCAGCCTCTTGTTGCTCAATTACTTTTGACTCAAAGTATTCAAGCCAAGCAGCAGCATCCTGCATTCAGGAAAGGCTAAAAGGTTATGGATGCCCCACGAGTTCTTGTCTAGGCAAATCTGGGTGCCTATTTCTCCTTAATATAAAGCTATCAAACTTTTCGTTTTATATGTCAAAAAGGAGGGAATGTTTTCTTCACAAAATAAAGGAATGTTCTAAAAAAAAAAAAAAAAAAAAAAAAAAAAAAAAAAAAAAAAAGGTGTCATCTTGGGCAATGAAAGCTTTGTAATGTACATTTTGACTAATGACTACAAAACTGTATAGTAAATGCAACTCGCCTCAGTTGCCTTTTGGTTACACATTTGAAGCATCTCCATATATAATTAGTGGTACTTCAGGTGAATCCTAGCACTCGATTAGTCGTCCTTATCGGTACCGCACTCGACTAGGCCCTCTGATTCAATCAGAGCAATCAGAAACCTTATTGTCCGATTTATCGTCGATTAACCACGATAAATCATCCGATAAGGTGTCTTTACCAATCAGCACCAATAAGGCAGGTGGGCTACATCAGCTTACTGGGCCATATTTGTTTGGGATCCCTATTTGTTTGGGCCAGGCCCATTAGGGTTTCGCTTATATACCTCTTCCCCCCTCTTTCTCTCACTCCTCAGTCCTCATTCCCACTCTCCAGCTGTCAGCTGCACACAGCTGCTGAGCTGCATCTCTCCCCCTCCATCCTCACTCCCTGCTCCGTGCTGCTTCCTCCTCCCTCCTGCTGCAGAAATATAGTCTTGATGCTAGATGTCTACTATACAAGTATATAGTATATGGTATATATACCATACAGCTATATACAGGA
Organism: Eremochloa ophiuroides; assembly: GCA_038502445.1. Taxonomy (NCBI): domain Eukaryota; kingdom Viridiplantae; phylum Streptophyta; class Magnoliopsida; order Poales; family Poaceae; genus Eremochloa; species Eremochloa ophiuroides. Next base: position 31,673,286 of record JAHLJS010000001.1, on the reverse strand, counting down.
CGATAGTATGGACAGGTAGACCGATAAGAGGTCGATTAATCGTCCTGATCGTCCTTATCGGTACCAGGGCGTCCTTATCGGTACCAGGGTAATCAGAGATGATTAACCGATTTAAAAACATTGATTGAGCTTTTCCTATTTTTCTTCTTTCTGGTAAGCTATAAATAATTCTACCACTCTCATGAACAAAAGCATCATTTCTAGTGGGAAACTTGGAATAATTGAAGGACAATCAAGTTGTCTACCCATATTCGCGTGGAGTATAGAGGGCAGTTTAAGGGAGTAACTCCATTAGTGTGGAGTTTTTTTCGAGGTACTTCTGATGGCTATATAGTGACATTATTCTTATCCGACCAATTTCATTATTAGGTTAATACAAATAGTGAAGCATTGTTTTGACTAATGCATTTTAAAATGACCTCTAATTGGAGGCAGCGCTTTTTGTGCATGTCAACAATCATATTTCAAGAAAGCATACCTGAGTTCGTAGGTCATCTGGTCCAAGCTTTGCACGAAGGATTTGCAAGGTTGTTTGCTCATGCTGAACACTCAAGGAATATGCCTCCATCAACGAGAGAGCTATGGCTATAGCATGGTAGCTGGCAGCAGTCTACAGATAATAGAAAATAGATCAACTGAAAATTCTCGAATCAATAAAAAACTACATGCCAAGTATATTAAGCATGTCCTTGCAAGAAGGAACCATCATAATTATTACCTGTATATGATCAGGCCCTAGCAATTTCTGGTTGCATTTTAAAGCTTTGTGCAAGTATCTTAGAGCTACATGCACATTGCCCAATCCTTCTTCCATCATAGCTACATTGATATATGTAGCAGCTGTATTTGGATGAGATGGCCCGCACGTAAGATGCAGAAGATATAGCGCGCGCTTGACATACCTAATTTACACCACTAGTTAATATTTGCAGATACTGTCGCAGTTAATTTAAATCATCAGAACTGTACATTCTACAAGGACTATCAAACAAACAAGTACAATCCACTTATGTTTTAAAAAATCCTTTCATTTTCAGATATTCAAGTTTTAGCAGAACATAAGATATAACCTGATAAACAAAGATCATAAAGAAAAAGCAATGACCTAACTAAACAAACAAAAATTGGTAGAAGAAAAAAGATGACACTTCTCTTTATCCTTTCCAACCTTTCCTAATAATTGAAAAAACAACAACAGATGTTTGTGGATTAACATATTTGTAAAGGAATCATCATCTGCAACAATTAGGTATTGAATGTCATGATTACATTATCGAACATATTCAAGTTTCACATGTTGTTCCATTTCCAACAATCTGTGTATGAACTATCATCTTAAAATTTGATTTACTTCAAATATAAAAAGATAGCAACAAAGAGAGAACCAAATATGCATATTTGATGTGACAACTTTTTGAACATAAAATCTAGACTATGAATAACAGAAGCAAATCAATGCATGCTTGACAGAAATAACATATATGTTTCATTTCGTCTCTTGCCAAATATCATTAATACCGTATGAATAAACACCAATCTAGATTTGAAGATAGTGAGAGTTGAGAGGTACAGTATTAACTTAGCTAAGACCTAAAAGAACTATTCTGGTCCTTTAGGCTATTACTATGAAACTATAGAACATTCATGAAACAGAAAACGAAAGAATGCTATAAATGTGCCTTTACTTTAGGGCCAATTCTGTATGTTGCAGACGGTAGTAGAAAACAGCAAGGTCTCCATAGCTCTTCATAGTATCAGGGTGGTCAAGTCCAAGTTCCCTCTCATTGATGTCTAGGGCCTTTTGCTGATAAATAGTAGCCTGCAGTATTTTTTTAACATGTCAAAAGCTAGAACAGAACACTGTCACAAAGCTTATTATCTACAGGACAATTGGTCTTAAAATCATCAATTGATTGGTCATCACGTGCTCTCTGGTACTTTGTCTCACCATAGACATCTAACACAATTTCCCCTTAAAAGATATCATATTTATCTTATTTTCCAGAAATGCATCATATGTCATGTCTTTAGTGCTATGATTACCTTAATCCTTTAACATATTGTGTAAGCAGATACAATCATTGTTTCAAACCATGTTTAGCTTCTTTTCTTTTTCTTTTTTTTCTTTTTTTTTTGAGAATTACACAGTGTGAAAAATATTCAGAACCAACTAGAATTGTCGAAAATGTTTAGCAATTTATCAAATGATCTGATTTATTACCTGATTAAAATCACCAGTATGGTACAAAACAACAGCTAGCAGACTATAAGCTCCAGCTGTCATTCGATGGTAGGGACCACATACAGTTATGAGCTTGGAAAGAGCCTGCATTGTTGTAACGAAAAATACAAATCAGTGAATATTATAAGAAAAAAAAGATGTGACATTTACACACAATTTTAGAAAGGTACCTTGGTCCCATAATTGACAGCGTCTTCAAGTTTACCCTTGTCAAGGGCAGTTTTAGAGGATTCTAGCAGTTGCCTACCATCTGCAGAAGAGCATGCAACTTGCTGCATATTATCAAAAATCAAGTTAGTTGCATTTTTATGTCATTTCCTGTTAAGCCTAACAAAATATTGATAAATGCAAAAGGCTGTAAACTACTGGTGATCATAACTGATGCACATTTCATCACAGAAACCATATATCTGATTAGACATGATGACCCGAATTAATTTCAGAAGGATAATAACCCTATCTTGCAAACTTTACCTTATGTACAGGTACCAGGCTAATAATGTCCTGCTTATGGAATGGGAAAGAGCAATCCATAATGAAATCTCGGGGTGCCAATTCAATGCCCACCTAAAAGCAATGATTATCCTCAGTTAAAGCACACAACATCAGGATGAATTTTTATAATAAAAAAGATAAAAATAACTTTTACCTTATGGCATAGTCCTCGAAGGACAGCATATTTCCTCACATCATGGTAATATTTCTCCGTGAGCTCAAATTCATATCTCTTTTTCAAGAAGGTCACCACCCATCTCCATACAAGGGGATGCACATTAGGAGAACTTCCAGAGACATCAGATTCAGGAACACCAAGCAGCAAGTTCAATGCTGCAGCTATTGTTAGTGCTAATTGTCGCGTGTCTGAAATAGCAGCAATCACAGAGCGGACGATATGCTTGAAAGCACGCACTATCATCTCATGCACACATAGGGACTGAACATGTGAAAGCTTCTCTGAAAGCTTGACCTATACAGATAGTTATCAGTCAGCATTTACAAAGAAATTGGAAAGAAAAGGCATTCATTCTATCAAACGTAAAACAGAATTTGAAACTTACAACTCGTCCTAGAGAGCGCATCTGTAAGCCTCTGGTATGCATGAAATCAGTCAGAGTCCTACCGTCAACAGGTGAAAGTTCCAGAGAACCAAAATCAGCAACCTGAATATTTTATTTGATTAGTTATTAGGCTTCTGACTCGGAAAATAAAAAAAAAATGCACACATGGAAATATATCACTCATAATGCCATTAACAACTTGACCACAAAAAATATGTTCCCTCGGGTTTGTCATAAAACTCATAATCTCATATATTGATACATACCAGCTTAGGAAGTGCAACTTCATCATAGTACTTCAGAGCCATCTCAATCAACTCAGGCGGTGACTGTACAAAAAACAAGGTTACTCTACAATCTTCATGGAGAATTATAATACAATGAGCATTTGTACAACAAAGACTCTTTTACATTCATCAGTTAAACACAATACAAATAAAGCTAAGTTGACATTTCAGTTGTATTGAAAAGAGATGCATCACCTTCTGGTGGAGCCCAGTTTCAGATTCTTTTAATCTTGTAAACGCAGATTCTGGTAATAAATTCTTCAGCAGGTTTTCATTCTCAGAAGCACTGGACTCTCCTTGAGGAAATTCAACATCTGATGGCTTGTCTTTCTGGCTTTCAGCAGAGCTTTTGGGCCCCAATGAGGAACCCAGGTCAGCAGAATCAACATTTTTCACATTCTTAAGAGCTTTGAGAGGCTTCCCTAGCCCTTCAATCTTTGGTTCTTTAGATTTGTCCACTGTTTTCTTCTTATCCTTCTCACCACCTTGCTTTTTATCCTTATCAGAATTTTTCTGATCCTGCAAATGCTGAACCCAGCAGGCACCAAGTTCCCATCTCATAAATGACTGTTTTACAGTTTCCTCTTTCTCAAGCTTTTGAAGACTTTCCTCCAATAATTTCTCAACAAAAGTTTGTGCCGCAATTAGTTCTTCCTGCCTATGATTTTGTGAAAGGTTTGATATCTTTTTCTCCCCAGTCGAAGTGGCTTCATTAAGGAGCATCCTCAAACTAAACAAATGAGCAGTTCATCAACAAAACACAAGTATAGGATGAAGCAGAAATAAAATCTAGAAAATAACATAGAAGCATTGCTGTACTCTTGTTATTAACCTGTTAATGTTCAATGCATGTGCACCCCCTTCAGGTTGATCTGCGATATTCATAGGCTTGGTAGAAGAGTTTACTTTGGTTCTGTCGATATTGTCCACCTTTGCTACTGCAACATACCCACAATATCTAAGGTTGATAATGCCCAAACTGTCAACATCCTGCAACATTAGAGAGAAAAATAAGAAATTACTATAGTTTGTGCAGAATATGAACAAGGCAACCTTAATTTAGAACCCTTACATGGGCAGCTGTATTTTCATCTGCAGTTATTCCTTTCAAAAGGTTCCGTTCCGCAAGATTCTTAGAGTCCATTCCTGTGGCTCTGTTTCCATCTATCTTAGTGTCCAACTTGCAGCTTGCATCTGAAGAATCTCTTGTGACAGTGATGCTAAAATTTCCCACTGTCTCAGAATACAAAACTTCATCTATCTTCGTTGATGCCAATAACTCTGTACTTTCCATTACATGCCTTACTGCTGCAATAGCCCTAAAGATGGCAACATCTACAAAGAGGCTGTGAAGTAGGAATGCTCTCCTGTCACGAAGTTCCCTCTCCTCAGAAGTTTTGCAAGGCATGGATGTGAGGTAGAGAAATTCATCTGCCCATGGCACCATGTCGCTCTTTCCATCCCTTCCCCAACCACCTCCACTGCCTCCCCATGTTTCATCCTCAGCAGGAAGAGGAGGAAACGTTGATGGTGACTGAGCAGCAATTGGAGGAACAAGCCATGTATTTGCACGGAACCCATAAGGAAAATTTCCAAACTGCAATGTAAGAGTGACACCAACTAGGTAAGGACATGATAATCGAATAGGAAAAAGATTTATATCAAAAAAAAAAAAATCCAAACCGCGATGTAAGAAAGACACCAACTAGGTAAAGGACATAACAATGGAATAGGAGAGAGATTTATCAAACAAAGATGAAACATAGCTCAATGTACTCCATCCGGCCCAAATTATTGGTCATTTTGGCTTTTGTAGAGATAAGCTCTGTCTAGATAAATAGAGAAAATTATGCATCTAGAAAAGCCAAAACAACCTATAATGGGGAAAGGAGGAGTACTTGGGTTGGGTACCAGAAATCTGGACTTAACCATGAAGATTCAACAATTTTGCAATACATGAGTGCTCAATTAAGGTGCTTCAGCAAAAGCAGAAAGCACTATATGCAACCAATATTGTTGAAACAGGTTATGAAGGTACATGAGCATATCTATACGAATCGAAAAGGTATTCCCAGAAGAGAAGGCAGCCAAAAAATTTATTTTCTACTTGAAGTACAAGTACATTAAAATTTAACTAGTTCTGTTCAAATCAACCATACTACTATAATGCATGCCTGATCATATAACACAATTATAATAGAACTAATGTGAATAGTTTACAAGGGTGAAGGCGTACAGCAACTTCGTCATAGAACTAGAATACTAAACCAAAAAACTCTGGGAATCAATGAATTAGAGCAATAAAGGCTAAGAGGGCACTACTAGAGTACTAGTCCTATGCTTGGGTTAATTCTAGCTCCACCGCTGATAATTTTCAACATCGCAGATAAAAATAAGAATGAGGTAATAGCAAACCTTGTTCCGTTCCAAAAATGCCTTCATGAGATCTTCATAAGCCTAAAATATCCAAACAACAAAAAGGATTTATATAAAGTTAGACATAATGAAAGAACTTAGCAACATGGAACATATTGGCAGTAGTATGAAACATCAAGTATGATGGAAAATCTTGCAACTTATAATTGCCAGTGATTAGAAGACTCATGTTGCACTTTAGCAATTTGTGATTCCAATGTTTCTCATGACATGATCATAAAAGAAGCACGGATGTAGAATTTACTTTCTGCAACAGTATGTCTACAGTACTATTAAAACAGCATCAGGCATACACGAATTGCTTTTGATTTGCAATCTTTTATCATGATAAACCTAAAATTATGCCAGTCACGTATATTTCGATATTGACAAAGACATACTCTCCACACACAGATATCAGTCATTTTAATCATAGTGAAAGAGATCCTGAAATCCTCCTTCGACAATGAATCAGTTTTGCTATGGTTCAGAAAATAGTAATAATTCCAAAGTAGGCATTAAATAACAAGGTCAAATATCTTCAGCATTCAAGGTACTATTAGCTAATAATGAAAAATATCCAGAAGTTCCGGGAGATAGACTAACATTATCAAATGGTCTACTAAGATGCCTTAGAAGATCGACCAGGTTATGGCACAAGACTCGCTGCTTTCCTAGACTGAAGAATCCCTTTCGTCGAGCTTCAACAACAATGAATTTCCCACTACAAAGCTTTGCCTGAAAAGCACCAGATGATTCTCTAATTAAGGCCACCTACCACATAACAAAAAACGAGACATTCTAGCACATATGAGCCAAAAGAAGATGCAACTTATTAGCCATTTTACCTCAAGAAAGAACAGATGGTCACCCGAAGGCTGCTCCTCCTGTCGAGGCTGCAACACTCGCCTTACAACTGAAATTAATCAAGAACTTTACGTAAATACAACAAATCGTGGGTGCTAGACGTCTTCACTCCGATAAACCCATGCGTGTGCTTCTGACTGCAGTAAAGAGAGGCTGCCCACTTACACTGGAGTGGCGGCGTGAGGTTGGCGAGTGAGAAGAACTCGTAGAAGGCGCCGAGGCGGGGGCACGCGCCGCTCATCTCGGCCTCCAGCTCCGCCGCAGCCGCGGACTCCTTGGCTGCCGCCTCCTTTGCGGCCGACGACTCCTTCGCGGCGGCGGAGGACGGCGACGCCGGCGGCGACGAGGCCGTGCGGCGCCCGCCCGAGGAAGCGGATGCGGCGGCCTTGGAGGTGGCGCTGGAGCTGAAGGTCTCCTTGGCCGCATCGGCGTCCTTGGGGGACGGCGGCGGCGGAGGTGGCGGCGCGGGGCCGAAGGAGGTGGTGCAGGCGACGATGTCCAGCAGACGCCGAACGTGCTCCACCGCGCTCTCCACGCTGTACTCCTCTGCATTTGTAAAATTAAATTAAAATTAAAATTATTATTCTTATTCTTAGCACTAGTGTTTCGAGAATTCCTTATAATGAAAGGTTGTTTCCAGAATTTGAAACAGCAAAATGGTACTCTTCCTCCAAGTTATAAAAGGTTTTAGTTTCTCTAGATATATTGATTTTCCTTATGTTTCTAGACACAAGTATATATTTAAATGATGGGAGATTTTATTCTATTTTTTAGACAAGGTCTTTTTTGCTATTTTTAAGCATGGAATTTGATCCGAAAAAACAAGGATCTATTCAAAACTTTCTAAAAAAAATATAGCTAAGTCATTTTTAGTTTTTTTACATTTAAATCGTCTTTATTTAGTAGTTCAAGAAATCAAAACAAAAAAAATGTCCACAACTAATTCTGGATTTTGTCTTATTTGTTCAAACAAAAGTTTCTATGTCCATGGAAGAATGAAAATTTATGACAGAAAATAAGGTTATGTTTGTACTTTTAAAGAATTCAAGATAAGTGGAATCTATAGTTTTGTGATACATTGCATATCACATTTGTAGATTTGTGATACTAGCACATATTCAATCTATATTCTTAATATGCAACTCGTTATACATGTAATTTTATGATAATACGACACATGAAACTTAGTTTTGTGGTATAACATAAATGTATAGTTTTCTTGAAAAAAATAACTTGGACACACGTTTTGTAAAATTTACTTCCTTGAAAAATACTAGCTACCTCCATCCTTAAAAAGATGAAAATCTAATCAACTTTATAGAAATAGTATCAAACTTTATATCTTCAAAGAGAATATATTATATAGTAATCTAATTGTACCAATTGGGCATTATAAATGCTAGTTTTTTTAAAAACAAATTCGATCAAACTTCAAAACTATTTGGTTCATAAGTGAGAATTTTTTTTTAAGCGAAGACAGTAGAATAAAGGGCCTCATGGTTTTTATGTACCTTCCACCAATGTGAGAGTGCAGGGTTTCATTGTAGCAATGTCAGCGGCATCCTTCAATGCACCATCACGCATCTACAAGGAGGCAAATTAAATAAAAATCAACAACTTCTGTATACATTTTTTTGGAAATCCCAGAAATACACAAAAAAATGACTGAAAGCAAAGAATACATATGATTCAGCTACCATTTCACCCTTAACTTAATTTGCTCTATATATAGAACACCATTTTTTTTTGCGAAGATATAGAACACCATATGTTAACATAATGCTGATAGTAACACGCAACGTTGGTTGAAAAAAAAAAACAGAGAGTTTTATTTCTTGTGAAATTTTCTCTCTTTTTTCCCCCTCCACCAACCCAATAATTGACTTTGGGCTGCTGCCTGCTGCTCCTTGACCACTTGGCATGTGTATGTACCTCATGTGTGAGAGAGTAGTTTGTGATGGCACACGTGGCGGTGTTGACGCAGAGCAGCCGCCTCACATCGATGATCCTGTCCGTTGAGATTCCCTGAACAAAAAAGCAGGCAAATATGGAGCAAAGCTATGAATACGACCAAGCTGGTTTGAGTGTGAAATAAATAAAGCTACAATTTGCAGTTTCAATATGTGATCTGCAAAAGAAACACATACTTTGGTTGCCTTTTGTTAGTGTGTGTGTAATGTAATAATACAATAAATGGGAACTAGCTCTATTCTCAGTTTTCACTGTGTATTTCTTTTTTTTTTTTCAAACACACAAGAGCATTGTGTATATCATTGTATTTAAGAAGAAATATTTGTGTTTCTCATCACGCTGTGTATTTCATGGGACAGATGAGAAAACTGCAATGAGATATAGAACAATTAGAATGGTGTGACAAGCTAGGGCTCAGAAACCAAACCTTCAGAATGACATGAGACTGGTCCGGGAGGTTCACAGTGATGTCAATGGCCACAGGGAGAACTACAATAATCACAAGATGACATTAAAGTAAATTGATAAGCTGGAAATCCAACAATGGCTGAGAGGAAACTAATTAAAGCTAGTGAAGATCACAAAGGCACTCACCTTTCTCATCTTTCTTCTTCTTCTCGCCCTTGCCCTTCCCACGCTTGCTCTTGGGCGCCATGCACACGCCCAACGGCGAGCGAGCAAGCTCAGCTCAAGCAGCCCAACTGCACAAGAGCAACAAAACCGAACCATAAGTAAAATGGCCGCATGCTCTGAAGGTTTGCCACACAATCAATTGTTTAGATATAGAATGGCCGTCAAGCACTTGGATTTAACACAAGAATAATCTCAGTGCATATGGCATGCAGCAAGCTAAGATCTGATTTACTTTCACTAGATACACTTTGACTATTTAACACGCTCCTTTTCTATCTATATCTTCAGTCAACTGCTGAGAAAAGTATGGAACGACACACCGCCTCTGTATCTTTAGTACTATGTCGGAGTGGACGATTAAAAACACAACCTTTAGTAGTCGGATACTCGCATGCTCATTTGCTTAGCAACCATCATGCTCGCCAAACAACGGAAAAGAAAAGGGCACTCGTTCTTCTATTCTAGTTAGCAATTAGCATGCACCATATCATGGCATCATAATGAGATGATGATGTATATGATTGTTAGCAAAAGGCGGTGGTGCTACTAGTAGTAATAATAATATATATGCATGTAACACGTCATGAACAGCACAAGGCACACCCACAGGCCGTATGCACGTCTGTTAATTTTCACGGCACATGTTTTGGAGGAAGAGAGAGAGCGTACGTGAATGAAGGAGAAAAAATAGAAAGACTTGGTAGTCCCGGAAAAAGCACGGTGAGGACAAACCAGGAGGCAGCTGTCCTTGACGTGCGGGCATGCTGTTCATCGTAAAAAAAGTTAGCTGTGACAGAGAAACACACACTCGTCGTGTTTACATGTAACTGGCCCCGGCCCACGCCACGAATACTGACCACCACAAAAAATACCGATGTTGTAGTAGTAGCAATAATAAGAAAGAAGAGTAAGCAGTAGTTTTGGAACTCTGACCCTGCTGGCCCCTACCATTGCCAGCACCAGACGCCTGACTTAGCTTGTGCATGACAAAAGTAAGTATACACGTACGTATGTATACTGAAGCTGGAGGGAGTAGTAATTCAGAAAGTTAGTTCTGTTAATGCCAATTGCCAACTAGTAGAAAATTGACGGGATAAGGTTTCCATAGAGCAGCGCAACCTGTGGACCAAGAGGAAGCTAGCTAGCACTGCCTGTTTTTTCTGGCACCAAATTTCTCACCAACAGCAAGAGATAGCGCCTGCCGAGCAGAAACAGATATCGCGAGGAAAACAGAACTGGGATGCTCACACCAATTAAGCGATAATTTTGCACCCACGGTAGTCATCGCTAGCAGAGAGGTTCTCATAATTCGTCGTTCTCATACACAACACAAGCAAAGCAGCAGCTAGTAGCTTAGTGTGTGTGTGTGTGTGTGTGTGTGTGTGTGTGTGTATATGCAACGACAGTAGTACCGAAACGCTATACACAGAGTTGCCACTTCTTGTTAGAAAACACGAGTTTCTGAATGGCAGGTACGCATATGACAGGAAACACACAGCAATACAGCATGGGATTGCAAGCAATTTGCTGGTGCATGTTCAGTGCTCAATAATCCTGAGTGTTCAGTGCTCGCAGTCATAGTATAAAAGCAGTACAGAGAAAGAAGATTGAAATGGCTGAGCATGGACGCATGAGACGCCAAATAAAAGAACACAGGAGGCTCGAAAATTTACCAGTGGGCTGGCGCCCAGCTGCTGCTGCTGCTCCTCCTCAGAACAGAACCCTGTGTGTCTGCCGGACGACGACGACGACCTCGCTAGCCCAAGGCTGCGCAATTAAAGTGAAATTGTACCGAAAAGCGGACGTGTTTTGTAGAGCTAGCTAGGCGGTGCTGCTGGAGTAGTGGAGGCTGCCATTATCGGGATCGAATGAAGGTTGCAGAGGGAACGAGGAAAGAGAGCCAAAGGATAAAACTGCAGGGAGGTGAGCAGGAGCAGGGCAGAGCAGAGGGCGGAAGGAATGAAAGAAATGGCAAGGCCAATGCAAGGAGGGAGGGAGAAATGGTATGATAGCGAGGGGGCTCAAGGCAGGGGTTGATAAGGGTGGATTGGTGGAGATTCAAGATAGGCTGATAGGGTCCTCATTGGCCGCTTCTGTTCTCCTGCTGCAGCTCATTCAGCTATCCTTCTCTCTCTCGCGGGCCGGACCGGACGGGCCCATGCAAAACCAAAACCGTGGGCTATATATGCTCCGAAGTCCATCCATGGGTGTGATATGAGCTTAGCTTCCTCTTGGTGCTCTTCTCTTCTTTGTCATCCTCATCTCTGCTGCTTTCGGATGCAGCTCGATTGATCTGTCAGCAGTGAGCTTTCCAACTATTCACCTTGTCGGCGAGTTCAGGGACGTCTCTGATTCTGATGTTGATGAGTAACAATGTACTGTAGTAATTAATGTTCATGTGGGTGCACTGGTGGCCCTGCTGGGGAGCATGAGCATCGCAGGGAGAGTGAGGTTTCCTTTGGCTGGGGTGCTTCCATCCAGGCAAGGGTGATGAACTGACGAGGTGGAGCTTGTGCTCCTGCTGCCTCGCTTTCGTTCATCCCATCGAGTTCCCAAAGGTAGTATATATGCAGGCCACACTAATATAAGTTCAAGAAAAGAATCGAGGACAAACATTTAGACTATCTCTAACAACAACACCCAAAATACATTACCCATTTTATGTTTGAGTTGTGCTACAGTGAATAGATTTCATACTCATTTTTAGTCTTCTTCAACAACGATACCCAAAAGAAAATATCTCTACAAATGAGTTTCGAGGAGAAAGGATACTCAAAATTGGGTTATACATCTCCTGAAACGCAAAATTGGTCTTCCATATGGGTATTCTGTTGGAGACTGAAATAGTACTGTCAGAGACTTATTTTGGGTTTGGGTCTCCATATGGCGTACTTGGTGGAGATAGCCTTAAAGTTTGCAAAACATGCGAATAAATGGGTTGCCATATACATCTGCCTTTCCAACCCAGACATCATCCTTTTCTTACGAAGCACTTTGATGACCCCCTGTTCATGTATTCATTCCTATACCGACACCGTACATACAAATTGTATGCGGGCACAGGGGTACTGATCATATAACAGGTGAATTTGAGACGCTGACAACTGGGTGTGAATATTAAGTTGATAATTACGCCCTCCGTCTCCAAATAAATTACTTTCTTTGACTTTTGGACTTCACGTTTGACCGTTCGTCTTGTTCAAAAATTTTATGCAAATAATAAAATAAATAAATCATTAGTAAAGTATCTTTAATGATAGACTAAGTTATAACAAAATCAATAATATTTGTACAAAATTTTTAAATAAGACGCACGGTCAAACGTGAAGTCCAAAAGTCAAAAAAATAACTTATTTAGAGACGGAGGAAGTATACACAAATTCATCACACACGCGCGCGCGCACACATCTTGTTTATGTATTATGTTCATCGCTTCACATCAGGCACTAATGGTTTTTTTTTTAAATTTCATCCTAATTTAGTTTTAATAAATCATCGGGACACGAGGAGCACAATAATACTCAAGGGAAAAGTGTCACAAAGGTCTCTACCACTACCTTCTACGTACTCTTCCACGCCAAGCGAGTCTTTGGAGTGAATAAACTGTGCTTTGATAGATGGCACCAGGGACGGAGCTTAGTGTAGACCAAGTTGGGCCATGACCCCCCTGCTTAAGTGAATCTCCATTGTCTAAACATTGTTTTTACTGTTCCTTAATGTTTAATCTTCAATTATATAGACCCCCCCCCCCCCCTATTCGTGTGGTCAAGCTCCGCCACTGGATGACACAAAGGACTCGAGTATCCTTCCTCAGCAAGGCAAGCGTCAACGCCATGAAGACTCAGCGGTCCTCCTTTTCAATTCCCATACCATTTAAACGACTCTCTCCTTGAGCTATAAAAGGAGAGGAATAGTCGATACACAAATCACCGAACAAGCACAACCCACACCCACACACTGACCTGAGAATCTCTCTCTCTCTGCCATACTTGTACACTCCCAGCAAGTAAGAGATAAAGAACACGAGCTTCACCACACACTAGACGTAGGGATTGTTCGGCTCGAACCAGTATAAAACTTATGTCTCATTGTCTTACCATCCGGATCCGATACGCATAATCAAATTCACTAGTTGGTAGGTTTCATAACGCCGACAGTTCTATAACTTTTATGTTCATGGCTTTTTTAGCTGAAATCATTTACTACTTCGAAATATTATTTGAAGTTATCATTTTTTGAAGTCTAAATTTTGAATTGATAGAACAAAGACACATAAAAATAGGACAAAAACAATAGATGTAAGAATAAAATAAACATATACAACATGATTTTAGAAATATTTAGGGAAAAAAATCAGCACATTTAGAGTTAGCATGAGGGAGAAAGATTAGTTACAAGTTTTAGAGAGAGATTAAAAAGAAAAATTATGCTTGTTCATATGAATTTTGTATGATGGTGCTTGTTCTATTTTTCTATGTGTGTTTACCTTTTTCTATGCGTTTTATAGAAAGGAACGTATCATGTGTAAACCACAACCTTCGTGAAAATCTATGTAAACCATGGCAAAAAAGTCATCTAAATTCACCAAAAAAATCACACATGTAGATGATATGATGATACACAACCTTGTAAAATATCTTGTCCAAAACTCGACTTCGTTTGTGAGATATAAAAATAACAAATTTATAACAAATCATCAGGACAGATTTCTGGTTACAAATTCATAACAGATCTCAAGACAACAATAAATACGTGGCGTTGGCATGGGCATCGGATTTCCAGCCTGGCTGCTGGATTCGACGCCCACGGGGCAAGGGGCGACACCCATAATTGTGGGGGCACGTGCCTCATGGCTGTCAGCTTCTGTTGTCGACACTGGCGATAGTGTGTGCCTAAGCCGGCGGTGGTGATCAACGGCCTCATCGTGCGGTGATGTTACGCGAGCGGCGGACTTAGGTCTGGCTCCGCGAAGCCTAGTTGGAGGGGGTGGCAACCAGCATAGCTAGATGATCGTGTAACCGGCACATTGGTGCTCCTCTGATGGGGCTTCGAGGGGCGGTGGGACACGACGATAGTGGTACTAGTAGGAAGGAGGTCCGTCTTCATAGCCCAACGTTTGTGTCTGAGGATTCGTGGGCAAAAACCTTAGCGATGGCGATGCTTGTGGACGTCGTTTCCCTGTTGGGGGCATTGCTTTTTCCCTCAACACTATCATCTAAGGGTGAAAACCTAGTCTGTTAGATGTGCAATGGTGGCGCCCAGTGGTGGATCCAAGATGGTATCAAGGGGGCTAATCTTTAAAAATGTTGATTGATAATGAAGATTTCATGCTAATTTGGGGGCTAATCCTTGAAAATGTTAATTGACAATAAAGACTTCATGCTAATTTGGAGCTAATTCTTAAAAATATTGATTGATAATGAAGACTTCATGTTAATTTGTACCTAAGACACATTACTCAAGGAGGGAGGGCTGCAGCCACCCCAGCCCCTGGATCCGCCACTGGTGGCACCATCGGCGTCACTCCCTTGTGAAGGCGTTGCACTTAGATTATTGTCGTGACTTGGAAGTCTCCTTCAGCAGCTGCTCTTCTTCTTGACGCTTGGTTGAAGCGTGGAGACGGGGTTCGCTATGTGAAGTCGGAGCTGCTGCGTCGGGGACGTGGCTCGGAATGAAACGATGACATGCGGCACACCTTCCTTCATTCTCAAGACTGGGCTCTTGCCGAGTGTTGGCAACTGCTGGGGGAGAGGCGTGTGATCGTGATTGGAAGTCGGAGCTGCTCTTGGTTTGAGCTTGGCAACGATGACCGTTTGTGGTCATTCTCTTCGGGGCAGTCCACGGTTGGCTTTGGGGGGCCTGCCATGGGAAGTCAGAGCTGCTGGCAGCTTTGCTTCTATGTCCGGCAACGATGACCCATGGCAATGTGTGGTGTTTGTGCTTAGCCACGTCGTATGGGTTGGTTAGCTCCTTAAGTGCCTGTTGGCATTTCGTCTGGTTTCAAAAAAGATAAACTAATGTACCATTAAACTAATATTTTTTACTATTGTTAATTGTAATAAATGACTTTATAGAAAATAGTAAGCATAAATTAATATTTGACCCTTTATTGTTCATATACACGTAAACTTAATCCCTCATACTAAATAAAAATAATATGAAGGTCGAAAATAAATAAAACTAACCACAAACCCTAATTCTAGATCTAGATCTAGGCGCAAAACTAATTGCTCCCCTAAAAACAATTAAATAGACCACTAAAATAAAGACATGGACACTAAATTATGGTAGAATCTTGTTCCACTAACTAATGAGAAAATAAGAACTCTAATTACCCACTAATCTACCGCTAAAACGCCAAAAAAGGGGCTAGGATTAACATCCACTTAACTTTTAAAACCTCCTCTACCAAATGAATCAAAATCAAAACCTTTCCCCGTATATTTGCAATTTTTAGGAGGTTGCCCGAAGCCTCCTTTCCTCCCTCCTTAGGTTACTGTTGAGATCTTGAGGAGGAAAAAGAGGGCTGTTATTTAGACATTGCTCAATTGTAGAGGTGGCTATTGATTAAGCCATCTCTATAAATACTTCTGTAGCTGAAAATAGATGTATTTTTTTGAAGTGGCTGACATCAACAGTGTGTAGAAGCATTTGTAGAGGTGGCTCAATCAACAACCACCACTGTAGATGCTTGTGGAGGCTACCTTCTTTTCTAAACAGCTCATCTTACTAAATTCAAAAGATATACCTAGGTCTTGAGGTGAATTTTTTAATAAGAGAAAATATTAATATTTCAACTTCTGTATTCATTAATGCATATAACTGTTGCTTATTATACTCAGAAGCGAGCAAACTCAAAGACAAAGTTCTGAACAAAAAGAAAAAACCGTTTCCGGAAGACAACCAGCTGACTAAACTTTTCCCACTTTAGGCCACATTCGGTTTCCACGGGTTGGCGCCTTAAAATCATTCCAACTATAATTACTATTGTAAGCAAGGTTCACCGGAAACAATTCATAACCAGATTTATCCCTAGTTTGGATGGATGGTGCGCAGATACGGGCTTTTATATTTTTTGCCACTCTCTCGAACGACACACATCCAAATAGCACCCTTCCAAACTTTCTTAAAAAATTACCACCGGAGAGAAGCGATTAGTTTCAGTTTTGTCAAAAACCAGGATTGTAGGACACCCATGGCGCAAAGGCACTAGTGTCCCTGCCCTCTGCAGCCTCTTCTTCCCTTTGTCGCCGCCGCCCTGTCGGCCCCCTCGCTTCCCCAGCCACCAGTGTCGTCGCACCGCTGCCAGCTCCCTACAGCAATAGTCGGTCTCGCCTCGGCCGTCCCTGCGACTGTCGCTGCCGGCTGCAGCTGCGCCGTGCCGCGCTTTCACTGTCCACTGCGAGCACCACCACTGCTCCACCCTCCCTGGCCAAGCCGAGCCACCTCCAGTCAGCCACGGCCACACTGCAGAAGCCGCGGCCGGCCTCCACGTCGCTAGGCTAGGCTGACAACCGCCGTGCACCAGCCGCAGCCGGTGCCCAGTTCGCCGGAACCGCCATGGGGACGAGCCCGGCCACCACGCTCGCCTTGGACGCAAGCAGCTTCGCCCGCGCCGCCGTGCGTGCCTCTCCCTCGCCAGCAACCAGTAGGGCCATGATGTCATCGTCCTCGCCGCGGTCGGGCCATGCCGGTCAGAGGCACGAACTGGCCCCAGCCGCGACGTCGATGCGCCCCACTGAGTAGGCCCACCCGCCTTCGGCGCCGCTGTTCTTCATCATCGCAGGGACCCGGCCACGCTCCGGCCAGCTCCGGTCCCCTGCGGCCCCGAGCCTCGTCCGGCCAACCTATGGCAAGCCGTGGCCAGCCGCAGCTGGCCGGAGCCAGCCACGGTCGGCCAGGAGCCAGGGTGGGTTGCGGAGGGCCACGGCCGGGCCGGAGAAGCCATGCCTCTCCGAAGTCCGTTTTCGTCGCCGGTGAGCTTCCATTATCCAAGCCACTTCCTTTCTCCCTCTTATTGGTCACCATGTCGCTGAGGCCGGCCTTCACGCCGTTGTCTACACCACTGCAGGGAGCAGCCGCTGATGCTGGACCATTGCCGGAGCATCGTTGGCCCTCCGGCACACTGGCATACCGTGCATCTGGAGAGAGGGGGCGCCGCCGACGACAGCTGGGGGTGGCGGACTAGGGCGGCAGCGAGGACGACGGAGCCAGCGGCGAGGATGGTGACGCGGTTGCGGCCTGTTTCCCCTCCTAGCTCGAACGGACGGTAGCACGGGAGAAGTGTCGGGCTATAGGCGTGACTTAACGCTGCTAGGCAGGGGTAGTCCAGTCTTTGGGCCTTGCTTGTCCACGTTAGCTGCTTGACATGGCAAGCCACGCCAGCTCCAATCCTTGGATTTGGCAAATCTGATAGTAATTGTCTCCTCCTGGTGATAAATTTGTACGAAAGTTTGGAATAGTGCTATTTTGATGTGCGGCCGTCCGGTAGGGTGGAAAAAAAATATAAAAGCCCCACAGATACTAGCAGGAACTGGTGAAATTTTCAGAATTGGGAACCGAGCCTGTACTTGAACCGGTTGGACCTGTCACCTGTGCACACGACAGGGGAACAACAAGGAGCTGGCGAGACGAAGTCCTGGCGTCCTGCACGCGGCGGCTGCTGGATTCGACTGCTCCGTCGAACCACTCGAGTGACGCCAGGCACTCGGTGAGTACACGTATCCCTGCCGCTCTGCTGGTGCCACGAGCCGTGACGGGAATGGCGTTGTAGTACGTCCGAGGATTCGCGACAGCGCCACGCCAGGCTGCCGTATGTGTATCCACGTCGGAGGGTCCTGAGCAGGAAAACAACCAGCATCACAGAACGATCGGCCGCGGACGAGGACTCGACCCTACAGTATCTATAGTAGCATGCATTCCCTAGCTCGAGTGATATACGGCCTGTTTTGGCTGCACTTATTTCGGCTGTTTGCTTCGTTGATGCTATTTTTTTAAAAAATAATATACTATGACCGAAAAGCTTTTAAGGCACTCAGAACGCAGGCTCTAACTTAGAGTTTAATCCTATTTATTATCTTCTTATTTATAGTATTTTTCTGATGTGACAATATATTTATTGAAGGTTGAGGAAGAAAAATTAAGACTCTAAATCTTCACTAGATTCGAGGTATGAACCCTATGATAGAGTCTACAATGTGAATGTCTTTAGCCCCCTGATAAGAGATATACTAGCAAAAGCTTTAAGAAAACTTGCGTTTTCGGGCTTCGTGAAGGACTGATAAAAACTATTATTATTAGAAGAAGCTTTGCATAGATCGATTGGAGAAAAAAACTATAGATATGGAGTATTATGCCTCGCAGAAAAAATAAATCTTTTGACACTTCGAGAACGTTTGGTTTGCGGCTACAGCTCGCCTCACCACAGTATAGCACGCCGCACTCCAGACTTTCTGGCGGCCATAAGGCTTGCACACCACAAGAAAAAAAAAACATCCTTCAACAATTCAACCCAGCTAGTGAGAACAACAAACAAGGAGAAAAAAGCTAGTCCGCAATATGATTCCTAAAGCTCTATCCAAACTTCACAAAGACTACAAGAATTAAGTTTCCCAGCTGCAGCCCTTGAACAATAGTTGATCCAACTCACCATCATGGACGACTAATGGATGAATGGATCTAAAAGGTCACCCTAAGAATTACCTATATAAAAGGGTCAAAATTAGCCTTGTAAAATACTATATCATTTCTATTCTATCATAGTGTCCAGTAAAATGCAGTTACTCCTTGCATAATTTGGGTTTTGAGTTTAGGACATAATGCATGAAGCCAATTACAAAACAAATTAGCAAAGCTAGTAAGTGGTTGAATTTTAAAAGTGATATGCATAGTATTCAAAACAAAAGCATACAAAGTAACAGTCAAAGAATAAATATTAGATTGTTTCAACTAAATTACAAAGACGACACTTTCTTGTCAGTTTCTCTTTACTAAATGATCTTTTGTAAGGCTGCGTTTGGGAGTGCTCTGTGGAGCTAATTCTCAATCACCTCGCTGTCAAACGATCCCGGTCATATTTTTGTGGAGATCGGCTGAGAATTAATTCTCTACCCCCACCCTATTCCCTCCCAAGAATATAATGGAATCACTCCGCTGGAGAATCGAGGAGCAAAGTTGAAGAATCCGGGAGTAGAGCTCTCCTAGATGGGCCCTAAGCGTTACCCCTTCTTCAAATACCACAAAAATTCTTAATTTTCAGCAGTATTTTCAATTTTCATAAAGGGTTTTCTCAGGTAGAATGCCATGTTAGATCAAAGATTTATACATAGACTGGACCGTCAACATGCCATTGTTACTGAGGTTCCATTTGAACACATCCTTCCCGTTAAAGAAGTGAATATGTATGACTTTTGTCACTAAGTCAAACCAAGAGTATTGGTTTCATTCAACAAACCCTGCCAAAAGAACACATCAAGTGGTACTGTCCCTAAGACATTTGCCACCGTATCATCTTTTTGTCTTACAATTCTATATAAATTAGAATAAACCACCCTAAGAGGATTTTCTCCTAACAAAACATGCTTCCAAAACCTCTCGTGCTCCCACTATTTTACCTTGAAAGTACCGAAATCTAGGAAATCCTCCTTAGCTTTCATAAGACTGGCTGAGAAATCAAAATCCCTAGGCCTATGTTGCACTTAAGTAAAATATTTCTTAGACTTCTTTGAAGGTTTTACCGATTAACCTAAACAAACACTTACTCAGAAGACATCTATTTTTGAGTTCCAGATTAAGTATTCCTAGCCCACCAAATCCTTTGGGGTACAAAGAATACTCTACTTAGCTAGACGATAATTCTTCTTGTGTTCATCACATTGCTAGAAAAACAAAAATAATATAGTAATCTAAGTTTTGAAGGACTCTTTTAGGGATTTTCAAAAAAAGATAACATAAGCATAACTAAACTAGTTAATACCGAACTAATAAGAACAAGTCCCCGGCAACCAATAGTAATTTAACTTTCTACTACTAAGTTTTTTTCTAATTCTTTCATCGATACAAGTTCAATCCTTTGGATAGCTTAATATGATTCATAGGACGGAATGCGTAGATATTTGAAAGGAAAATCACCTAATTGACACCCAAATGAATGTGTATAGTCCAGTTCATAATCCTTGGTTGCGCCATAATGAAAAGATTGCTTTGTGGAAATTAATTTTCAAACCCAATAATTGCTTAAAGGCACTAAGCACAAGCTTGAGTTCTTTGGCTTTTAACATGTTGTGGTCCAAAACCAAAATGAAGTCATCCACATATTGCATAATTGAAAGGCCATCATCAACCCAATGAGAAACAATTCCTTTGATTCAACTATTAGACTTGTTCGGAGAATCAAATTGCTAACATATCCGTCACTCAATTTGGATAGAGGACAAATGATCTCAATTATTATTCCTTTTTTTATTTGGAAGAAAATGTGGTCCTATATCATCATTTACTTTGATGTTGACACTACTCCCGTCACAGTTTGGTCAATCCAATGACACCAAAAAGGTGAAAAGCCTTTTATTCTTAATGCTTATTGCGTAAAAGACCATTTGACTTTGTCATAAGCTTTCTCAAAGTCTAGCTTTCAAGTTACCCTATCTAACTTTCTCCTCTTCATCTCATATGTGGTCTCAGGCAGATCGACCATCCCTTCTAAAATATTTTGACCCTTCTCATGATAGCTCATTGAGGTGGCTAAATCACCTTCTGAGCCACTAGGGCAATTTGGTTGGTCAAAACCTTAGTGAAAATTGTAAAGCTAACATTCAACAAAGAAATGTGTTGAAATTGTTGGATTTGTGTCTCCTAATTTTTTTTCTTTGGTAACAACGTTATTTTACCAAAGTTGAGACTGAAAAGGGCTAGAGTACCTTTACAAAAATATAAGAAGAGGACCATAAGATCTTATTTTAGCATTTCCCAAAATTTGGATGGGAAACCATCAAGATCAAGAGCTTTATTATGCCTCATTTGAAATATAGCCTCCTAAATTCTTTCTCTAAAAAAATCCGTTGTTAAGACTTCATTTTCGATCTAAGACTCATGAAATGTCGCTAGTAGCAGATTCTATCAGTGAAAAATTGTTAGTAGCCGGTTCCAAAAAGAAAGATTTGTAATAAGTGGTAATGCATTTATTTAGATTTTTCTCACCCACGGTAACACCTTCATCTTGCTCTAGCCGAAAAATTCATGTTTTTCGGTGATTTTCATTGGTCACAAGGTAAAAGTACTTGTTAGTATTACAGTCGCCTGATAACAACCTAGTTGTTTTGGTCCTTTGGTACCATTTGACTTCCTCTTCCCATAAGAGAGAAGAGCAGCCTATTCTTGTAATAATGTTTACATAAATTTTCATACTACTTAGAGGCTTCACTTTTGATTTTATCTTGCGTCTTAGCTTTCCTAACAAACTCAACCTTGTCTATTTTATATTGGCCACTAGCAGTTTTGGACCAAACCCTTAGAAACTGTCTAAGACTATCTCCAACAACAACACCCAAAATTCGATACCTATTCCATGTTTGGGTTACGCTACAGTGAAAATATTCAATACTCGTTTTTAGTTTTCTCCAACAACACCACTCAAAAGAGAATCTCTCTGCAAATGAGTTTTGAGGGGAGAGAATACTCAAATTTGGGTTGCATTTCTCTGAAGACCCAAAATGGGTCACTCAAATAGATATTTACTGAAACAGTACTATCGAAGACACATTTTAAGTTTGGGTCTCCATATGCCTCTCTTGTTGGAGATAGGCCTTTGTATCTTGCATTGCCAACGCAGGAGAGGAGTGCTTACCTCCCTGCTCCTTTCTCCAAACCCCTGCAGTAATCAAGTCACTGAAGTCCTCATAAACCAAAAGAGTTCAAATTTAAACCCCGATTGCCTATTACCATGGGTGTTGTGCCATTACCTGTGTCTAAGGGCAACGGTGTATAGTATCTTTCCCATAGTTTCACTTAAAACAAAACTTTGGTTCCTTATATTTAGGACTAAGGGAGTATGGTAATTAGATAAAAGGGATAGCAAGGTATTGCTAGATTGAATTAAGAAGTTTGTCATAAAAGATTATGGGACAAGCTGAAACCGCGAGCAAGCTAACACATATAAGTAGGCTATCTATACACCTAATCGAGCCATAGAGGTTTTCCATGTTACATAAATGTTGTAAAAATCTGATATTTCAAATCAAATAGACCGTTCTAGGTAAAATCACAGTCATAAAATCTCAACACGATTGTTGGTATTATAGTTAATTAATCTGCCATGTCATCATATTTAATTTAACTGTCTGCATGTGATTGTTCTTAGGGCTCCTAGAGTGATTAGATTGTGTTCATGTGTGATTGTGCAATTAAACCCCTAAAAGAAAATCAATAATTAATTCAAATAGGAAATTGCTATTAAGCCCTAATTTGATCCCAAAACCTAATTCAAAATTCATAAAGAATCTGGAGAAAATGTCTTAATAAAAGTTGTAGATCTTTTAAAATGGAACAACATTTATTTTTGGAGATTTTGAAGTTATACTGTGCAAATATGAATTAAACTCAAATTACTATGCCAAAATTCAAATTTGAAACATCAATTTAAAAATTATCAAGAATCTGACAAAACATCCTTAATAGAAGTTGTAGGGCTCAGCAAGTTGAACAACTTTCATCTTTACATATTTTCAACTTATATAGCGAATTTTGGATAATTTTATTGAATTGCATTTGAAATTCAAATTGAGGATTTACCCCCTTTCTGATATTTTCAAAAATATTACGAATTTGAACATACTTCAAAAAGCAAACTTGATCTTCATAAAATTTTGCACAACTTTTATTTTTGGGTTTTCTACTGATTCAATTTGGGATAGGGTATGATTGGGGGAATTAGGTTTTGACCTGGGGCTGCAGCTACTGTTCCGGACCCTCCCCCCACTTGCCTGCTCGGTGGCACCGCGCGTACGCGCGTGCGCCGACGCCGCGCGCCGGCGCCGTCCGGCCGGCCGGGGCCCAGGCACCGCGCGTGGAGAAGCGCCGAGGGACCCCGGTACCCGCACGAGCTTATCCTCTCCTTTCTCCACCCTTAAAGGCGACGACCGTCTCCATTTTCCTCTCTCACCCCATCTCGGTCGCCGGCGGGTACCCCTCGGTCATCGGCCAAATTGCCGCTCACCCATCCACCTCCACCCTCTCCATCGTGCGGTTGTTTAATTCTGTCCATTGCGCATCTTCCGAGCCATTTGAATTGGCTTGCTGTTGCCGGAGTCCACCACACGCCGCCGTGGGCAACTCCGATGCGGCTAGCTCGTCTCGGTGAGTCCCTCTCCGTTTCGACTGGTGTTTTGTGCTCCATACTGTACGGTGATACTCATGCTCCCGTGGGTTCCTTATTTGGGGTCTTGGGTACCTCGGAACAGGACCTCGCTGTGGTGTTCGCGTCGTCTCATCCGCCATCATCGCCGTTCTCGCCTCTCTGCACCGTCGCGGGTCGAACCATCTAGCCAAACCAAACCGCGGTGAGCCCCTGAATCCTTAACGCACTTAACCTTGGTCTCTACTGGCTTGAGCTCACCGACGTGAGACATGCCGTCAGGGCCAAGCCGCCGTGGTCGCGGCTGGGTACACCCCAGTACCTAAAGGAGGTCGACACGTGGCTCGTTTAGTTTGCGGGAGAGTCCCGAGTTCACTGGTACCCGTGGTTGGGCCAACCGGCTCACCGTCGGCGAGTTAGGGCCGGTCAAACGCTGGCGACTCGTCGGTCAGCGCCTGTGAGAGAGGGAAGGGTGTCGGGTTAGAAGAAGGAAAGATCCAGGGGGTTAAGTGCAAACCGAAAGACTCATATGAATAGTGTTATGTGGACTGTGGGTTAGTTTCCTTTTTATTCGGGGTCTCTTTAGCAAAATGTCCGGTGCGGTGTGGGGCAGGCCGAGTGGGCCGGCTGTTCTGTTCGTGGGCCGCTCCGGGCTGCAATAGGTTTTCCATTTACTAGGTGTCGGTGCCAGTTTTAGCGGGGCTAACACCGGCTAGTAAATATTGTTTTGCGGTTGAGGCTACGGATGGTGTGCAAGGGGGAACACAGGGATTATACTGGTTCAGGCCAAGCAAGCCCTACGTCCAGTGGAGAGGTGAGTCGTGTTGCCTTGCACCGGGGTGCTTGTAGTAGGGGGTTACAAGCTAGGCGAGAGAGGGAAGTGCTCCCAGGTCTCTTGTGAGTGTCTAAGTGTATGCAAATCGTTTGCTGTTGGTGTGTATGTGTGAGTGAGAACTTAGGACTTCTCGGGGTCTCTCTAAAGCTGGCCTCTGCTCTCCCTTTTATAGTCGCAAGGGAGAGGCAAGGGCAGTGCTTACAATGCTACGTATGTTACAGTGAGGAGTTGTTGTTCCTCGTTTGACTATCGTCAGCTACGGTCCTTTCTCTGCGTCTCCGGGGTATGGCCGTAGTGGTTCGCACGATCTTGGTGAGTTCCGAGGCAGCAACAGTCGTCGGATTATGGCATGCAATAGGGTCACACCTGATGGCTGTCCTTCCGCACGATGTGACAAAAGGGTGAGTCGTCTTGGGGCGTTGTCTCCCGAGGCTCGGGACTCCTGGAGGCGTGATGGGATGGAGCAGGGCGATATCTCCCCTCGGGCGTATTTTCGGCCTTTGGACAGTACTTCCCGAGGGTTAGGTGGGCCCGGATGGAAGGCGTGCTCGTCCTTTCGAGTGGACAGTGCAGTAGGCGCTTTTCCCGTTCTTGCGTAGCCCGTCGTCAGGCGCTCGGACTGCCACAGTCGTAGTTGGTAGACCCCGGCGGAAAATGGGGCGGCGCACCGTAGACCATACCGTGGAGAGGACGGCCGTAGTGGGCCTATCAAATCCCCTGCCAGGGAAATCCTGACAGGTGGTATGGCCGTCAGGGGCGTGCGAAGCACAGTCGCGTCGAGAGTCTCGCCTGACGAGACAGTGCTTGTAAAGTGGTCAGAGAGGTCTCTTGTGGTCCAAGATTGCTCCGCTGACATCACCTGTGCCTTGGATGCCTTTGTGAGATTGCGCTCGAGGGGGATGGGGAAGCTCGGGCGAATCGGAGAATGGGCACCGAGGGCGCCGCTCTCCCGAGCTCTCCTGGGGAGGCTCGGGCGAACCGGAGAATGGGCGCCGAGGGTGCCGCGCGAATCAGAGAATTGGCGCCGAGGGTGCCGCTCTCCCGAGGGTTGGCTGTCATTGGTGCAATGACGTCGTGGGCCTCTGTAGACGTGGCCTTCGTGGGCTTCGGGCGCGGCCTTTGTGGGCTTCCATTGGCCTTACTTGGGCCAGGTCGCGTTGGGAATGAGCGTTTTTGCATCGAAGTTGGGTACCCCTAACTTTGGTACCTGACAGTAGCCCCCGAGCCTGTGGCGGAGTGAAGGCACTCCTCCACAGGTTCACGCTGGTTCTTCCTGTCAAAAAGATAAAGTATGGGCTGTTTTTTCCGGTGGGTGCGCGCGAGCGCACCCGCCGGGTGTAGCCCCCGAGGGTTTGGAGGGATGATATATCCCTTCAAAGGTTTAGAATCGTGTTTGTTAGTCCTCGGGTATTTTTCGATTTATTTAGGAGGGTTGTTTCCTTGGAAGCGGAGCCCCCGAGCCTCCCATCGTGTTGGGAGGTCGTTCGGTGGTCTTTCCAAGGTGCAGGGCAAGTTCCCGAGCCTCCGTTTTCGTATCGGAGATCGGTCGGGTTAATCCCTGTCTTTTTTAATTCGACCTTCACGCTCTTTTTTCGGGAAGAGGAAGGTTTGGTCCTGCTCGACTTCCCCGCTGGGTCACGAGTCGGCATTTCCAGTGAGCTACAAACGGGTTGGTCCAAGTGGAGGTCCGTGCCCCGTTCATTAGGGGTCGGCTAGTGGCCTGAGCACACTCTAAATATTTCCTGAGGGTCAGTTAGTGGATGTCGGGTCCCTTCGATGGGTCCCGATGGCCTGATGCCTCCCATGGAGGGATTCCACGTAACCAACTCGCTACTGGGACTTGGACACAGCATGGGATGTCCCTTGTGACGTTTCGGGCGTTGGGATACTGGCCGTTTCCGTGACCCATCCACTAGCTGTCCCTAACTTGGTTTCCCTGGGGCGACTGTTCAAGCCACGGAGGGCCAGTCTTCGATCCCCTGGGAACGTAACGGGCGCCCGAGCCCGGGGTTCCTTCATTGGGAAGGAGAGAATGTTGGCGGAATCGAGGTGCGCAGTTGTAATGATTCGGCTCACCTTTTGAGGCGCGAAGCCTGACGGACGCGACGGTTCGGCTCAGTCGAGGCGGTTTGCATGCGCGGTGATGGCGGCGATGTGGGGATCATGGCGGGCCCTGCGCAGTTAATGCGGCGGATCCTCCGCATCCACCCACGATCCGCCGGCGGATTATATAAGAAAAACTTACGGCTTTTTCTTTCTACCCTAGCCATTCGCTCGCACAACCGTTCGCTTTCTTACCTTCGTCGACTGCTCTTTCGCCTTCGTTGCCTACTCGAGAGAGATTGTTGCCGCGGCCGTCATTCTTCCTGCAGCCCTTCCCCCCTTCTCTTGCCATGGATTCCTCCTCCGCCGCTGTCGACGCCGCCGCCGATGTCGCCGCCACCGACGCCGTCGCCACCGACGCTGCCGCGGCCGCCGCCGGCGTCCTCAGGCTGGAGCCGCGGTCGAGGAGCACTGTGACGGAGGCACAGCTGGAGCGCCTCGTCACTCTGGGGCTGCTGCGTCCTCGTACCGACGCGCAGCACCCAGAGTGGGCCGTGCCACCGCGCGACCACGAGGAGCCGAACCCCGGCGAGGGGTACGTGGTGAGCTTCGTTGCTTACCACGAGCGTGGGCTCGGCTCGCCGCCAGCCGCTTCTGCCGGGCCATCCTCTTCGAGAACGGGCTGGAGCTCCACAACCTCACCCCGAATTCCATCACACAGGCATCGATTTTCGCCGCCCTGTATGAAGGCTACTTCGGGGTGCCCCCGCACTGGAACCTGTGGCGCCGCATTTCCCGCGTTGACTGGTACACCAAGTGGGTCGGCGCGAAGAAGCCGCGGGAGATCCAGTGCGCGGGGGGGGGGGTGCGGCCTCGTGATCCGCTCTTCGTCGTACATCCCTTGTAAGGTCCCCTCCTCCAACAAGGGGTGGCACAGTGGCTGGTTCTACCTTCCCAACGATGGGGGTCTCTTCCCCAAGTTCACGGGAAGGGCGCTCATGGCTCCCCTTCCCCAATGGGAGTGGGGGTGCCCGTCGAAGGAGTCAAAGCATCTGGACGTGTATTTCGACGCGCTCAAGGAGTTGAACAAAAGGGGCCTTACAGGGGCCTGCGTGGCAGAAAATTTCCACATGCGGATGGTACTACCTCTGATGGAGCGCCGCTTGGCGCTCCATCAAATGGTAACCGGGTCGCAGCGGGAGGGCACGACGATGCTGGCCCATGACCTTGGCGAGGCGGAGGTCATGCGCCACGTTGGCTACATGGTGGGGGGTTATCCCACCTGGGAGGAGGTGAACCGGGTGCCTATGCGTCCCTGCGCGGGCTTCCCGGCGTTGGTAAGTGTCGTTCGTTTGATCGGGCCGCTGGTTTCCCATCTTCCTCCTGACCTTTCTTCTCCGTTCTTCGTAGGGCCTTTCGAGGACCGGGAAGGCTTCCCTTCCGCCCGTCCCGGAGGACAAAGAGCGGCGAACCCAGAACCGCCTCCGGGCCACGGAGGAGAAGGCGAGGAAGGATAAGGTGACCGCCCGGAAGCAGAAGAGGGTGCGGAAGGTGGAGGAGTCCTCCCAGCGCCGCCGCCGCCTGAGGAAGGCCGGGGAGCCTGAGTTGGATACCCCCACTGATGATGACGGCGACGACGATGATGAAGAATATGATTTTTTCATCTTTGATTTGATGGAATCTGACCGGCCGCTTGCGGCCACACAGCCCGCGGTGAGCGCTGACGAGCCTGGAAAGGCTCCGCTGTCAGCGTCTACCGGCGGAAGTACCGGGGTTCGTGATCCAAACCCTCGGGCAAACCTGCCGGAGACCGCGTCCAAGGACGCGGCTCCTGGCAGGGCGACATCAGGAGGCGGGGCTCCGCCCGCCATCAGCAGCGTGGCTCGGCCGGAGGGGCTGGGGACGGGCTCAGGTCCGGCGCCCGAGATGCCCCGAGGTTCCAGCAGGGGGACCGAGAGTCCCCTGTTTCGGCGGACCCTCCCCGCCGACGCGTCGTTGGTCGGCGCGGCGGCCGAAGGCGGGGGGAGTGCTGGGAAGACGCCACCGGAGCTGGAGCCTACCGGCGCCAAGACGCCGGCGCTTGAGCTGGGGCCCTCCCAGGCTCAAGCTTCCCCACCGAGGGGCGGTGACGTCGGGACGACCCCCGGCGCCCAGGCGGAGCCCTCGTCACTGGGCGGCGCTGGCCCGGACGCCAGGTTGGCGCCCACTCCTCCGCCGCCGGTGCAGCCCACACCATCCGTCGTCTCGCCGAGCGTAGGCGCTGCGAAGAAGAAGAAGGTGATTCCGAAAATGAGGTAAGTATCTTTACCTGTAATTCCTTCTAGTGGGGATCCTTTCATGAGAGCTCCTTTCTTCCTTCTCTGCTTCAGGAAATGCTCGGGGGCGGACCTCCAGGTGTCGCACCTGAAGGTCCTGAAGGTGCGGGGCCATGACACGGCCGGGGGGAGTGCCCGATCGGCGGGCGAGGAAGTCTGTCCCCCCCGGGTCCGCCCGTGGCGTCTGAGGCTCCTTCCTCGGGGGAGGCTATCTCGGCGGCGGCCGCCATCGTCGTGCCCGTGATCGACCTGGAGGGGGAGCCAGCGCGGGCTTCTGAGGCCTGGATCGTCGGTTCCGGAGACGCCTCGGGAGCGCCAGCCGATGCCGCCCCCACGGAACCTGCTGCCATGAGGTCATCGGCCGTGGACGTCAGCGCAGGAGCTCCCCCCGCCCGTGAGGAAGGCCCCTGGGTGCTGGCCTTGAGGGAGCCTCAGCCTCGGGAGCTAACCGCCTCCCGGATCGAGTGGGCGGACCGCGCGGACCCTCAGGCGCCGCCCGTCTTCTAGCTCTGGGACGACCTCGAGGACCCCAAGTGGGACGCCGTTCAGGAGCTCGGGTTTAGCTCGGCGGCGGGGCTCCACGCGATCGCCGACGTCCTCGAGAAGGACCTCCTGGCCCAGCTTCAGGTAAATCCCGGTGTCTCGTAAACTTTTCCTGCATATGAGCATCGTTCTTACCGTTTCCGCTTCTTCCTTTTTTCCAGGACCTCATGCACACCTCCCAGGACAAGTCCCGCTTCCTTCGTGGCGGGCTCGGGCTCTGGAAGCAGCTCGACCTCAAGGGGAAAGCCCTTGCCCGAGCCCAGGGCGAGCTCGCCGTCGCGACCTCCAAGCTTGCCGAAGTTAGTGTCGACAACACCATCCTGAAGGGGGAGGTCGCGGAGGTGCAGGGCCGAGCCGCTGCCTCGGTGACGTGAGTGCAGGAGTTGGAGAGTGCTCTGGCCGCGATGATGAGGGAGCGCGACGCCGCTCGAGAGCTCACCGCCGAGAAGATTTCGGCCGCCGAGGCCTTGGCTCTCGACCTAGACGAGACTCGGGAGGCGTTGCGCCTAGCTGCTCGGCGCGGCGGACTTGGCCGGGAGGGAGGCACAGAAGGCTCACGAAGAGGCTAACCGTAAGCGCAGCATTGCATTTTTTCCATTCTGCTCGTCTCGGTTGCTCGCTGTATTTTTACTCATCTCCGTGTTTTGCTCCCACAGTTCTGCAGGTGTCTTACGACGGCGAGGTGGCCGAACACCTGGACCTATAGAAGGTCGCGCGGGCACTATGTGACTCCGTCGGCACTGGTGGAGAACCCTCGGAGATGTCGCTCCGGAGCCGACTGGAGGCACTCCACGGCAGCATGAGCGACCGGATCAAAGAGGCCTTTCTGACGGGTGTCCAAAAGACACTGGCGGTCGTGAAGTCCCACTACGAGAATTTTGACGCCGGCCCTGTCAGTGAGGGCTTCCTTGAAGCCGACGACGCCGAGCTCCTGGCGCTGGAGGATTCGATGAAGGAGCCAGGAGAAGCGCTGGCGGGCCTTTTCCAAGCCGAGGTCGAGCTCCCTCCCCTGAACCTGCCGTGAAGAAGAAGCGGGCCATGGTGCCCTTGTAAAAAGTAACCTTTCGTAAGTGGCTTGAGAGGAAACAAACAATATGGCCCTTCGTGGCCTCAATATTTATGTAAATATTTGCTGAATGTTTGTTTCGCTTTGTTTCGTGCTTTTTTTCCTTAGGCATTTTTTCTTGCCGATCCTGTGCCCGGGCCATCGAGCCTCGGGGGACGCTTTTCGGGTGTCGTAGCTTTAGCGGCATAGACGCAGCCGACGTCCTAGGAACCTTTGCAGAAAGAATCCTTAGAAAAAAGGCTTAGGCGTTTCCTCCCGAGCTTCCTCCCTTGGCCGAGCGTAGATCTTCTAGGTTTTCTTCCGAGTGCGGGTTAGCCTTCGAACGCAGAGTGGCGAGGGGAGATGCTGTGGCCCCAGAGCGTAAGCGGTCTCCGACTCGGCCGGCTCTGTTCTCTGGGACTTCCCTCACTCTTCCGAATTCTATAAGTTCATGCTTGATTTCCGGAAGGAAGCGTGTTTTAGGGAGAAACGAATTCGAGAAGTTTTGAAATTTTTGCATTTCCAAAATTGTTGAATCTCGGGAAAGTCCGGGGGTTCCCCCCGTCCTAGCCCCCGAGGGAGGGTCGGCCTTTCCGTAGGTTAGGCCGAGCCTCGCTTTTAATGTGCGGTGAAATAAAGGGTCATTTCACTCCTGAGTGTAGGCTCGGATTGAAAATCTAAAAATCATGTAAAAAGAGTAGAAGTCGGGCCTTTTCATTGATTTCAAGATTTTCAAAATAGTACAATGCTTGGAATCTTAAGGATAGAAGCGATGTAGCTGTTCGATGTTCCAAGCGTTGCTGTAGACCTCGCCCTTCTCGTTCGCGAGCTTGTATGTGCCGGGGCGTAGCACCTCGGCGACGATGAACGGTCCTTCCCACGGTGGAGTGAGCTTGTGGCGCCCTTTGTTGTCCTGCCTGAGCCGTAGCACCAAATTGCCTACGCTGAAGGCTCGGCCTCGGACGCGCCGAGCATGGTACTTGCGTAGGGATTGCTGGTACTTGGCCGAGTGCAACAGGGCCATGTCCCGGGCTTCGTTGACTTGGTCTAGCGCGTCTTCGCAGGACGTTTGATTGCCCTGTTCATCGTAGGCTCGGACCCTCAGGGCGCCGTACTCCAGATCCGTGGGGAGGACGGCCTCTACACCGTACACCATGAAAAAGGGCGTGAAGCCCAGGCTCGGCTTGGCGTAGTCCTTAGACTCCATATCACTGCCGGGAGCTCCGTCAGCCACCTCTTGCCGAATTTATTCAATCGGTTGAATATCCTCGGCTTAAGGCCTTGGAGAATCATGCTATTGGCACGTTCTACCTGGCCATTCGTTCTTGGGTGGGTGACGGCTGCCCAGTCCACTCGTATGTGGTACTCGTCGCAGAAGGCCAGAAATTTCTTTCCGGTGAACTGCGTGCCGTTGTCAGTGATAATGGAGTTTGGGACACCAAACCGGTGGACGATGTCGGTGAAGAATAACACCTCTTGAGCCGAGCTGATTTGGGCGATGGGCGGAGCCTCGATCCACTTCGAGAACTTGTCGATGGCGACAAGCAAGTGGGTGAAGCCCCCGGGCGCCTTCTGGAGGGGCCCGACAAGGTCCAGTCCCCATACAGCGAACGGCCAAGTGAGTGGGATCGTCTGGAGTGCTTGAACCGGCAGGTGAGTCTGCCGAGCATAGTACTGGCACCCCTTACAGGAGCGTACCACCTCAGTAGCATCGACCACGGCGGTTGGCCAGTAGAAGCCTTGTCGAAACACGTTGCCGACTAGGGTTCTCGGCGCTGCGTGGTGACCGCAGGCTCCGGCGTGTATCTCTTCAATTAGGCGTTTGCCCCGACTGAAAGGAATACAGCGCTGAAGCACACCAGAGGGACTCCGTCGGTAGAGGTTGCCGTCGATCATCGCGAAAGACTTGGCTTTGCGTGCCAGTCGTCGCGCTTTGGTCTTGTCCGAGGGCAAAACGCCTCAGACGAGCCAGCTGACTAGCGGCTCGCGCCAGTCCGGTTCGTCGTCGTCCATCTCGGCTTCGATCTCCATTGCCTCGGCTTCGTCGCCGTCCTCAGCCAGGGTCTTGGGTGACTCCCCTTTGTTGGGAGGGTCGGCAGCCCCCGAGGGGCTTGTGCGGCTTGGAGACGGTCCGGGTTCTCTCGGGGGCTTAGGGGTCTTCTTTTTCCCCTCAGCCCCCGAGGGATCGGCATTGACCGAGGGCTTGTGGAGGTCATTGGCGAATACGTCCGTCGGGACCGTGGCCCTCTCGGATGCGATTTTTGCCAACTCATCGGCCTCTTCGTTGTACCGACACGCGATGTGGTTGAGCTCGAGGCCGTCGAATTTCTCCTCGAGCAACCGCACCAGCTTGCAGTAGGTGGCCATTCTGGGGTTCTGGCACGTCGACTCCTTCATGACCTGATCCACGACGAGCTGGGAGTCGCCTCGGACCTCGAGGCGTTGGATCCCGAGCTCGATGGCGATGTGGAGACCATTGACCAGAGCCTCGTATTCGGCCACGTTGTTGAAAGCCGTGAAGTGTAGCCGCAGTAGGTACTGGAGCCGGACCCCGAGGGGTGAGATGAAGACGATGCCTGCGCCAGCACCAGCCTTCATCATCGACCCGTCGAAGTACATGACCCAATATTCTTCTTGGGTCGGGAGTGGCGGTAGCTGTGTCTCAGTCCACTCTGCCACGAAGTCCGCAAGCACCTGGGACTTCATGGCTTTGCGTGGCGCGTAGGTGATGCCGTCACCCATGAGCTCGATGGCCCACTTGGCGATCCTCCCAGTCGTTTCTTGATTTTGGATCACCTCCCCGAGGGGGAAGGATGACACCACAGTCACGGGATGGGATTCGAAGTAGTGCCGCAACTTGCGTCGAGAAAGAACGATCGCGTATACTAGCTTCTGGATCTGAGGGTAGCGTGTCTTGGTCTTGGACAAGTCTTCACTGATGAAGTAGACCGGCCGCTGCACCGGTAAGGCGTGTCCTTCTTCTTGCCGCTCTACGACGATCACTGCACTCACAACCTGGTTAGTAGCAGCGACATACAGCAAGAGACTCTCCTCTGTCGTAGGAGGCACAAGAACCGGTGTTTTTGAAAGTAGAGCCTTAAGCCTTTCGAGGGCTTCCTGGGCCCCGGCGGTCCAGATAAAGTGCTCGTTTTTCTTTAGCAACCGATACAAGGGAAGTCCCTTTTTGCCGAGCCTTGAGATGAACCGACTCAAGGCCGCGAGACACCTCATGAGCTTCTGCACACCCTTGAGGTTCCGGATCGGACCCATTTGCGTGATGGCCGATATCTTTTCCGGGTTGGCTTCGATGCCACGCTCGGAAATGATGAACCCGAGGAGCATGCCCCGTAGGATCCCAAAACCGCACTTCTCGGGGTTTAGTTTTATGTTTTTCTTTTTAAGGCAGTTGAATGCCTTTTCTAGGTCGGCTACTAAATCACTCGCCTTCCTAGATTTTATCACTATATCGTCTACGTAAGCCTCAACGGTTCGCCCGATGAGGTCCCCAAAAACTTTGAGCATGCAACGCTGGTAAGTTGCGCCTGCATTTTTGAGGCCAAATGGCATGGTTACGTAACAATATGTGCCAAAAGGAGTAATGAAAGAGGTCGCTAATTCGTCGGACTCTTTCATGCGGATTTGATGGTAATCGGAATAAGCATCAAGAAAGCAAAGTCGTTCACAACCAGCAGTAGAATCAACTATTTGGTCAATGCGAGGTAATGGAAATGAATACTTAGGACAAGCTTTATTTAAACTAGTGTAATCGACACACATTCTCCATTTTCCATTTTTCTTTTTAACCAAAACAGGATTTGCTAACCATTCTGGATGGAAGACCTCCTTGATGAATCCGGCCGCCAAAAGCTTCTGTACCTCCTCCCCGATGGCCCGGCGCTTCTCCTCGTCGAATCGGCGCAGGCGCTGCTTCACCGGCTTGGACCTGGCCCGGATGTCCAAGGAGTGCTCGGCGACCTCCCTCGGGATGCCTGGCATATCCGAGGGACGCCATGCAAACACGTCGGCGTGGTTGCGGAGGAAGCCGACGAGCACAACCTCCTATTTCGGGTTGAGGGTGGTGCTGATATTCAACACCTTGCCGTTGGGGGAGCTCGGGTCGAGGAGCACCTCCTTCACCCCCTCAGCGGGCTCGAAGGTGCCCGTGGCCTTCTTGGCGTCGGGGACCTCCCTTTCCAACCTTTCGAGGTCGGTCATGAGGGCCTCTGATTCCATCAGCGCGCCGGCGTGCTCGCAGCACTCGACGTTGCACTAGTACGCGTGCTGGTAGGAGGCGCCGATGGTAATCACCCCCTTTGGCCCTGGCATCTTGAGCTTGAGGTAGGTGTAGTTCGGGACCGCCATGAACTTGGCGTAGCATGGCCTCCCGAGGATGGCGTGGTAGGTGCCGTGGAAGCCTACCACTTCAAATGTCAGGACCTCCTTCCTGAACTTGTCAGGAGTCTCGAAGTAAACGGGCAGATCGATCTGCCCGAGGGGTTGCACGCTCTTTCCGGGCACTATCCCGTGGAACGGGGATGTCGTGGCCCGGAGGAGCGAGCGACTGATCCCCATCAAGTCGAGGGTCTCAGCGTAAAGAATGTTGAGGCCGCTGCCTCCGTCCATGAGGACTTTGGAGAGCCTCGTGTTGCCAACGACGGGGTCAACAACGAGTGGGTAGCGTCCCGGCTGATGGTGATAGCGTCGTGGGACCAGTCGAGGAAGCGTGGTATCGCTGGTCCGACGGAGTAGACCTCCCTGCGCTCGTGCTTTCGCTGCCACGGCGTAGGGGCAGTCCTGGGCCCGCCAAAGATCATGAGGCATTTGTCGATGGGCGGGAACTCATCGTCCTTCCCGCCCTTGTCCTCCTGATCCCTGGTAGGCTTCTTGCCGGCGTCGTCCTTGAACGCCTGCCGGCTGTAGTGCTTCTTGAGCATCACACACTGTCAGAGTGTGTGATGCACCGGGCCCTGGTGATCAGGACACGGCTTGTTGAGCATGTCGTCGAAGCGGCCTCGAGGGGGTCGTTCCCTCTTGGGCTCGGTGGCCGCCACGAGGGAGTCACCGCGGAGTGGGGCCTTTCCCTTCCCCTTCTTCTTCTTGTTGTTCGGGCCTCGGGAAGAGGTGCCCTCGGGGGCCTCCTCCTTCCGTTTGCCCTTAGGGTCGGAGAAAAGGGCTCCTACTGCCTCATCCCCTGAGGCAAAGCTAGTAGCGATCTTCATGAGCTCGGCGACGCTGGTTGGCGTCTGACGCTCTAGCTCGTGAACTAGCTCTTTGCAAGAAGTTCCTGAAGCGAACGCTCCAATGACGTCGGAGTCGGCGACCTGGGGCAGCTCATTGTACTGCTTGGAGAAGCGCCAGATGTAGTCCTGGAGGGACTCGCTCGGTTTCTGCTTGCAGCTGCGGAGGTCCCAGGAGTTACCAGGGCGCACGTACGTGTCCTGGAAGTTCCCTACGAAGATCTTGACTAGATCGCTCCAGTCAAAGATCATCCGTGGGGGAAGGTGTTCCAGCCAAGCTCTTGCAGAGTCGGCGAGGAACAGGGGGAGGTTGCGGATAGTAATAAGGTCATCCTGTGCGCCGCCAAGCTGGCACGCAAGACGGTGATCCGCTAACCAAAGCTCGGGGTTCGTTTCCCCCGAGTATTTGGTTATGTTGGCCGGCTGTCAGAACCGGGGCGGGAACTTGGCCCTTCGGATGGCCTCGCTGAAGACGCGAGGTCCCGAGGGCTCGTGTGAGGGTTCACGATCCTCGTCCGAGTCGTAGTGCCTGCCCCGATGGACGCTGTAGCCGCGTGCGGCTCCGTCAGTCTTTCGCCAACCGCGGGCTTGCAGAATGGCTTGGACGTCGACGTCCTTGCCAAGTCGTTGGTGGACTGGCGGGGCCCTTGGAGCCTCGGGTCGAACCGAGGCTTCGTGCTCGTGGCGTGCTATGCCGCCACGCTGGTGACTTTCAGCGCCACGGTGTCGCGACGCTGAGCTTTCCGCCTGGAGGACGGCTGCATCCTTCAGGAGGTCCTTGAGTTGATTCCTGAGTTGTCGTGCCTCCTCGGTGGAGGGCTCAGGTATGCTCCGGAGCAGCATCGCTGCCTCCGCGAGCTTTCGGCTTGCCCGGGGGGCGGCCCCCCGTGTCTCGGCCCCGTCGTCAGTAACGATTCGGGCCTGAACATCTCGGGCTCGACGCCGAGCTGCTCCTCCATCGCTCCGCCGCTCGTCGCGCTCCAGCGTAGCTCGCAGCTGGGTGAGGCGCAAGCGGTCCTCGTCCATCCGCACCTCAAGCTCCCGGAGCTGCTCTAGCTCCGGGGTTTGAGGTGCGGGGCGAGATGGTCCTGCTCCCTGATCCAGCGGCGGGGCTGACCGTGCAGGCCGCGGGGCCGCTGGAGAGGGCGTGACTTGTTGGTGCTGGGGTTGCGATGGAGGGGGTATGCCGTCGTTGCCCCCCGAGTGGATGTCCTCCACCCGCCCCTCTTCAGGGTGCATCAAGTTGTAGCACTCCCGTGCGGGGTCGACGTAGGACTGGTCCGAGTTGGAGATGACGCTCAGTGCATTCTCCCCCGAGTCGTCGGTGTGGGCGGCGAAGTCCACATTTGCCCAGAACTCGTCATCATCGTCGCTGTAGCTGCGACGAGATGATGAGGTCCAGCCATAACGGTCCCACCCCTCTGAGTGTTCTCGAGGGGTGAGGTTGATGGTGGTATCTGTTTCCCCACCGCCATGTGTCTTGGCCCTTTCCCCAGTGGATGATGGTGAGGATGCCACGTGGTCTCCCACGAGGCTGTCCAGGCGCTCGAGGCGCTGGACTGGAGTGTCTGACAGCTCGTGCAACAATGCACGAACTGCACGAACGTGGGCGTCCATGGCGGTCTGGAGCCCAAAGAGGGACGATGGCGCCGTTCCCCTCCTCCAGTGAGGGCGGAGAGAAAGTTCGGTCGGCGTCGTGTTTCCGCTCTCGCCCGTCCTTCGGGCAGTAAGCGGATACGTGGCCGCTGGTGCCAGAGATCCCGGGACAGCGGCTGGTGCAGTATTGGCTTCCCCCGTTGGGGGTGCCTGGTTGGCCACATCTCCCACGGCGAGAGGCTGGTTGGCGCTGCTGCGCCTCCTCCTCCTGATCCGCCGGGAGCGGCGAGCAACGTTTTCCCCGTCCTCTGAGGCGGGTGGAAGCGTTGCGGGGGTCCCTTCTCCAGCCGCCTGCTGGGCCGGAGTTGGGATGACAAGGACGCGGGGCCTGATCGGGGGCAAGTTCATCTCGAGCCCTTGGCTGGTGGCCACGAACTCGAGAGTCCCGAACCGGAGTACCGCGCTAGCGGGAAGCGTGGTGGAGCTGGCTGCCATCTGAAACCTACGTCAACACGCAAAAGGCCCCTACC
This sequence comes from Eremochloa ophiuroides, assembly GCA_038502445.1. Classification (NCBI taxonomy): domain Eukaryota; kingdom Viridiplantae; phylum Streptophyta; class Magnoliopsida; order Poales; family Poaceae; genus Eremochloa; species Eremochloa ophiuroides. The sequence continues at coordinate 31,635,319 of JAHLJS010000001.1, read as the reverse complement.
TGGCGCGCCAACTGTCGGTGCTAGTTTTAGCGGGGCTAACACCGGCTAGTAAATATGTGTTTTGCGGTTGAGGCTACGGATGGTGTGCAAGGGGGAACACAGGGATTATACTGGTTCAGGCCAAGCAAGCCCTACGTCCAGTGGAGAGGAGAGTCGTGTTGCCTTGCACCGGGGTGCTTGTAGTAGGGGGTTACAAGCTAGGCGAGAGAGGGAAGTGCTCCCAGGTCTCTTGTGAGTGTCTAAGTGTATGCAAGTCGTTTGCTGTTGGTGTGTATGTGTGAGTGAGAACTTAGGACTTCTCGGGGTCTCTCTAAAGCTGGCCTCTGCTCTCCCTTTTATAGTCGCAAGGGAGAGGCAAGGGCAGCGCTTACAATGCTACGTATGTTACAGTGAGGAGTTGTTGTTCCTCGTTTGACTATCGTCAGCTACGTTCCTTTCTCCGTGTTTCCGGGGTATGGCCGTAGTGGTTCGCACGATCTTGGTGAGTTCCGAGGCAGCAACAGTCATCGGATTACGGCATGCCGTAGGGTCACACCTGATGGCTGTCCTTCCGCACGATGTGACAAGAGGGCGAGTCGTCTCGGGGCGTTGTCTCCCGAGGCTCGGGACTCCTGGAGGCGTGATGGGATGGAGCAGGGCGATATCTCCCCTCGGGCGTATTTTCGGCCTTTGGACAGTACTTCCCGAGGGTTAGGTGGGCCCGGATGGAAGGCGTGCTCGTCCTTTCGAGTGGACAGTGCAGTAGGCGCTTTTCCCGTTCTTGCGTAGCCCGTCGTCAGGCGCTCGGACTGTCACAGTCGTAGTTGGTAGATCCCGGCGGAAAACGGGGCGGCGCACCGTAGACCATACCGTGGAGAGGATGGCCGTAGTGGGCCTATCAAATCCGCTGCCAGGGAAATCCTGACAGGTGGTATGGCCGTCAGGGGCGTGCGAAGCACAGTCGCGTCGTGAGTCTCGCCTGACGGGACAGTGCTTGTAAAGTGGTCAGAGAGGTCTCTTGTGATCCAAGATTGCTCCGCTGACATCACCTGTGCCTTGGATGCCTTTGTGAGATTGCGCTCGAGGGGGATGGGGAAGCTCGGGCGAATCGGAGAATGGGCACCGAGGGCGCCGCTCTCCCAAGCTCTCCTGGGGAGGCTCGGGCGAACCGGAGAATGGGCGCCGAGGGCGCCGCTCTCTCGAGCTCTCCTGGGGAGGCTCGGGCGAATCGGAGAATTGACGCCGAGGGTGCCGCTCTCCCGAGCTCTCCCAGGGAGGCTCGGGCAAATCGGAGAATTGGTGCCGTGGGTGCCGCTCTCCCGAGCTCTCCCAGGGAGGCTCGGGCGAATCGGAGAATTGGCGCCGAGGGTGCCGCTCTGCCGAGGGTTGGCTGTCATTGGTGCAATGACGTTGTGGGCATCTATAGACGCGGCCTTCGTGGGCTTCGGGCGCGGCATTTGTGGGCTTCCACTGGCCTTACTTGGGCCAGGCCGCGTTGGGAATGAGCGTTTTTGCATCGAAGTTGGGTACCCCTAACTTTGGTACCCGACACTAGGGATTTTCCAATGCCTTTTTCCATTTCTATTTTTAATGAATAGTAAACTGTTTTGCTATTTTTCTATGAATATTTATATTAAGCTAAAAATCATGAAAATATTTGTGGATACTCTCTGTGGTGTGTAGTATTTAAAAAATATATGAAATGTAGGGTTTGGACATTTTCTGTATGAGCTATAAATGTGTAGATTAAATGATAAATGTGACTTTATGCAATTTTAGTTAATTCTCTGTAATTCCAAAAATCATAAAAATTTATTTGGTACTGTGTTATGATGAGAACTATCTGTTGGTGGAGTCAAATGGAAACAGTTTAATCATTTATTAATTAAATGCTTGATTAATTGCTTAATAAAATTAATAAAAGCCCTAATCATTTATGGTTGAATGTGATTTTTGGATTGATTGTGATTCTAGGTCAAACGCCCTTATGACCTAGAACATCTTGTATGAGAGTTATCATGGCTAGCTTATGAAGTAGGGTTGTGCTCTAGTCATGTGTATTTACTATCGAATATTGCATGTCATTTTATGTCGCATCATATTAAGCATATATCATTGCATACGTGTAGTGACCGGCAACGAAGAAGTCAAAGCCGAGGTTCCTGCTACGGAGGTGGTTCCCGAGGGGATCTAGGGCTTTGATATTTGTGGCACTGACCCGGACCCGACACTCTACGCAATCCAAGGCAAGCTCCGGTGCATTTGCCCCTCCTTGTATTTAAAATGTTTTATCACTTGAGTTAATCTATTGCATTAGGTTAATAGGAGTTGAGTGATAACTATTGATGCATTATCTTTCCTTGACCATAAATTATACCCTGAGAACCTGATTTAATTAAGTATTGAAAAATGCTTAGCCCTGCTTAATTGATTTAGATTTGTATAAAATGCTATTTTGAACTATGATAATATGCAAAGATAGAATCATGAAAGGGAAGGGTATTTGTCTTCATTGTTGGCAGTGTACTTGGCCAGTCCATTGACATCAATGGGGACGGGTTTTCCGGGTGGTGGTCATATGTTTGGGTTAGAGTCCCAACTTATCGTCGCCAACGGAAAAAGGATGTGAAAACCAGGTGGTTACCAGGGTATTTGGGTTAGAGTCCCAATGCATGGTATCCAACGGAAAGTATTAGGGACCGTTCGTTGTCGGCCTGCTGTGATCGAGACTTTGTAACTAGCCACATACTATGGAAAGCCGTATCTCCGGTAGCTCTATTGCTTGAATCGACAACCACGCACTGGGAGTGGAGAGATGGCGAGAGTAGCGTGTCTATTGCTTGAATCGACAACCACGCACTGGGAGTGGAGAGATGGCGAGAGTAGCGTGTACCCTCGTGGCCGTCGTGCCTGGAGACGAGAGGAGTACTGTGCTCTCGGGTGGCGCAGGACCGGTTCAGGGATAGAAAAGCCGTGGTAGATGGGGTTGGTATATACAAGCTTAGTTGCTACATATGCAGTGTGGTTAAGGATCCCCAGCTAGGTACTAATCGATTCGAATCGTCGTTGCTCCTCGGTTATGGAGCCTTGATCCTCACACCTACATCGAAAAGTGGTTCGGAACTAGAAAGTCTTTGAGAATGAATAAGTAATTGGATTTGGAAGTTATATGTGAAAGAAATGTGAATTATTGATATTGATTATTAATAATATCGAGTAAAATATTGAAAACAGGATTAGTAATGCTTTTTCTGCAAAATATCTTGACTCTTGCTAAAGCCTTATCTTGACTTCCCCTCAGCCTGCATTCCTGAGTCTCATTCCTTTTTCTTAGTCGGGTAAGTCTTGTGGAGCACTCCAGTACTCAGGGTTTGTTAACCCCGTTGCAGGTAGTAAGCAGCAGGAGGTCTGCCTTGCCCCTTGCTGTGTGATCATCATCCAGGATAGCGAGGAAGAGTGAAGTGAACCTGTGGGTAGGGTTCGTGTTATTATCTATCTTATTATGTTTTGTTGTTGTTCTACTGCTACTGCTACTATTTGAACTTTGGTCTGTAATAACTGCATTTGAATTCTATTTGAACAACCGGTTTGTAATCTAAGTATTATTTAAGTCTTTTGCACTTTTACTCTGATGTATTTATTTATGAGGTGTTGTAATCCTGTAATGGCTTCGCAATTGAATCCTGTCGGAGAAACGGGTGCTGATGTAACCCGGCAGATCCTTCTAGATCATCTGGGACACGGGCCCAGCTGTCAGAGGTCATTAGTGATAATGACAGGTTGTGATTTAGACGGTTCTGTTATAACGATCATAATAACTTTACTGATTAGAATCATAAAACCAGGTACCTTAATTAAATAAGATTGTAAAGACCTAAACATAAGATGGTAAAGCCCAAACAACATACGATAAAATCTTGATTTTGACAACAATTATTATAATAAACATCATAGGCGCCACCAATTGTCATAGTTGACACCAATATACAGAAGACCGTAAAAAGATGTTTTGGTATTTTTATTATATTTCTGCTGTCCGGGACTCCGGGCAGTGCTTTAGCTGGTTTGCCGCACCTCATACTGGTGGCAAATCCTCAAGGGCGTCTTGTCAGACACTGGTCTTTCCTCTGACCACAGCTCCATGTTCACATCACCAGTTCCCCATCGAACAAAGCATTTGCTAACCTCCCTGGGATCAAACCGATTCACCAAGCTCAGCCCCACACACTTGTCCACTAGCATCCATTCCCCTGGGAATTTGCCAAAGGTAAAGTACATGAGTTGACAGAGATGAAGGGTCTTCAAATTGTGCAGATCAGGGTGACTTACCGTAGGGTCTGAGGTCTCCCTCGAATGTTATTTCTCCGGCCTCCGGAGAGATCTCTTGCTTTGAACCATTGATGGCCATGAAAGCAACCACTACCTCAGTTGGGTGCAGCAAGGTGAATGTGGGATGAACACGTAAACAGACCAACCTTCAGAGTGAAAACAAAATTCAATTTTCCAAAATATATTCTTGAAACTCATGCTTAATGTTTTGTTTCTGGTGTCATCTTTCTTCTGTAATTCCTCAAGTCCAAAAACAACAGTAAGTAGCACCTGTACCTGAGCATGGGAAGAGGCAGAGACTGAGAGGAAGAAGGACCCTCACCTTGAAAACCCACCAGAACCAACTCCTACACTTCTTGCATGAATGCTAGAGTCGATCTGAACAATCTTTGGGTTCTCCTTCAAAACAGATACCTGACGCTGGAGAACCAGACCACCACCAATGTCTCCTTCCATACAAATAGATTCATCCTCCCCAGACTGTTCAAGATTCCTCCTGTAGTTTTTTGAACTTAAAGTTACTTAGTGGACAAAACTGAAACTAGACAAGAAATATGCAATGTAACAGGCAACAAATAGCCACACGAGCAATTAGTCTGAAATGATTATTTCAGTTACCTGATTACTTTGTACTCTTCTGTGCAACCAGCAGACATAATCTCCGTCCCACTGTATTCTTCATAACCATTTATCTCAATTCTGCTATGAAGCCACTGGGAATCTGCAAATATCAATTACAAATTATACTCAAGACAATACTTAGCAAGTGATACTCAAAGCTGATAATAAATTAAGTAATTAACATGATCTATTCATAATGCATTTGCATGACGAAAGGATATACAAGTATAAAAGCCTCGCCAAGAAAATAGATGAATTTTAAAGTATGTCAGGAAAAGTATGTATCAGAAAAATGAATAAGGACGTCTATTTATAAGAAAAAAATATTATTAGAATATATTACAAGTTACACAGGTGATTGTGAAGCATACCCGAAGGAAGATGGGTCATTGAGACAATACGGCCTCCAATCCATGGAACAATCTTAAGGAACCAGTCTCCACTTTTCAAATAAACAGGTATTTTTGATAGCTCAGCACCTTCCTGCCCCGATGGCTCCTCTATATCAGGTATAGGCTGAATCATCTCTGTACAACCATCACATTGTGCCAGTACAAGACAAGTAGAGAAAATTAAAACTATTATGTTTTATCTAAAGCAGTGTAACCATATATAAGTTGTACAAGAAATACCCATTCGTTTCTTGCACTCAGATTCACTAGTTTCAACTAAGCTTGACACTTCAGATTCAGAAGGCATTGTAAGGTGTATTTCTTCACCATCAACACCATCAGTACTTATCTGATGAAAAAAAATTGTGTTAAAGATAAGTTTGTTAATTTATTGAATGAAAAAAAGAATGAAAAGCAATAGACATACCGTAGCACTTCCACCAAGCAATATATTTACTTTTAAATTTCGTTTTGGTCTCTTCCATGACCCTTCGGATTTGAGGACTTTGACAGTAACGACCGATGAGTGGAGTTCAGCAATGTAATATGTCAAAAGATAGTCTCCCTGTATGAATCCATATCCATCTCCAGCATCTTCAAAGAGGACACCTTCAGCTTTACCTGTAAAGCAAGCCAAGCCATTGGCAGACATTATGCACACAGTTTTGAGACAACATAAACAAAAAAAAAAATCAATATCTTGAAAACTAATGAAGGATTTACTAAAGCATAAAAATGAGAGAACATGGAAACACGGATTACTTTGCAAAATAAAATGGAAAAACAGATTAATCTGCATAACATACTTGTAGAAGGAATATTGTGTGGAATTGTCAATTGTATTCTTGAGACACGTGAGTCGTGGGCAGATTATATAGGGGGTGTTTGGGAGCGTGCATCTGGCTGGCCTGGCTCGCCTAGCTTGGTTATGGTCAGCTTGGTCAGCCAGAGATAGGTTCAAATGGTACAAGTGACTTTGTTTGGCTGCATGTCTCTGTAGAGCTGAGCCGAGTTGAGAATGTGTTTGGTTTACCTGTACAAGAGAGTTTGGTGACCCTACACCTAAACATGGTAACATTACCCCTCAAACATCCTCCTTGGCATTTCATCGAACATACATGGGGCGTCAACAGATGCTGCGACCATAGCTCGCGTCGCGCACCATAGGCGGAGCTCGCGGCCACGGCGAGCGCGCGGGACAAGGCGGAGCTCGCGCCCAAGGCGAGCTGCGCACACGACAGAGACGGAGCTTGTGGCCATAGCGTGCGGCGCGCGCCGGAGGCGGAGGTCGCAGCCATGGCGAGCGGCACGAGCCCGGAGACGGAGCTCGCGGCCATGGCGAGCTCACGGCCATGGAGGAGCTAGCGGCCAAGGCGAGCTGCGCACGCGACGAAGACGGAGCTCGTGGCCATGGCGAGCGGCGCGTGCCAGAGGCGGAGGTCGCAACCATGGCGAGCGGCTCGTGCGCCTGAGCGGAGCTCCCGGGCATGGCGAGCGGCGCGAGCCCGGAGACAGAGCGCGAGGCCATGGCGAGCGCGCGGGAAGAGGCGGAGCTCGTGGCCAAGGCGAGCTGCGCACGCGACGTAGGCGGAGCTCGCAGCCATGGCGAGCAGCGCGCGCCGGAGGCGGAGGTCGCGGGCGAGCGGCCATGGCGAGCGGCTCGCGTGCCCGAGCGGAGCTCCCGACCATGGTGAGCGGCGCAAAGCCCAGAGGCGGAGCTCGCGGCCATGGCGAGCTGCACGTGGGCGCGTCGGAGGTGGAGCTCGTGGCTATGGCGAGCGACGCGCGCAGCGGAGGTGGAGGTGAAGCACGTCGCGACGGCGGTGTGTGAGAGACGGGGAGCGGTGACTGGGCGGTGGTCACTCGAGCCATTCTAGCGAGCTCACACGCGCTGGAGGCAGCCGGACCGTGGAAAAACGGCCAACCCCACCGTTTCCTGGGAGCCAGTCCCATGAGTGCTTTGAGCACCGTGCGAGACAGGCCTAGGAATAGTAACCATGCATTAAACATGGGATCTCGGGCCACCCTCAGCATCCTCTCCCAAACACCCCCATAGTACATTGTTTAAGGGACAAGAACCTTCGTTAGACGTTAGACACAAGGGATAGATGACCCTAATCTACCATCTATGATATCTAGAGATATCCCAATATACTCTGACAAGTGACATCCCCGTTGTCACGACAGGAGCGGCACAGATGGATAGACCGGAGAAGAAGTTGAACATTGTAACCGTCCATCTGACCTCCTCCTGTAGTCTTAATGGTTGATGCATAGTGGATGTTGTGGCTGGATTGGAAGCTGACAAGATTTGCTCAAGCAAGGCAGTAGCCCATTGTGCCAATGCCGATGTGGTCAAGCGTGAGGCAGAGTAATCATGATCGAGGATGTCATGCTATAGATATTCATGGTCAACGTAGCAGTTGAGGTAGCCAATGTCGAGGCAATCGCACATGAAAAGCCATGAACACAAAAGAGGCATCGTGGTGGTGATGGAGACACCAACAGGTAGTCATCATGGAATGGGATAATGATGAAACAATCATTGCCGTTGAGGACATAGACAAAGACGGCGGAGCAATGGAGACAAATGGGATGGTAGCAAGGTGCCGGCGGCCGGACCGGTGCACTCCGTCAAGGCGGCGGCGGATGATCCGCGCTATTCTAGAGCTGTGAGTTGCGGGTGGTGTCCTTTGCCTTATCTATCGCCGATTTTGCCAAATCTGTGCCTAGGGACAGCTGTTGGGAGCAAGCAGAAGAAGAAGATCTTGAGGCCCTTGAAGGACACCTCAGACCATCAGCGGGAGTTTGTCACTGCTGGCCCCATCGTCTTCTTGATGTGAGGAGCCTCGTTTCAAGCACCGCCGCCACCTGCGGCCGAAGCATCAGCTGTCGCTACCTCCGAAGTCAACGACACCTTCACACGGTTTCACTACGCTCCTCCTTCGTCAACACCCCTTCCATGATCGATGAAATCTCTTCTCGACGGACCTAACATGCATCTTGTGGAAGCCGTGAGGATGTGAGCATGTCATCTTCTTCTCCCCCCCATCAAGAACACATCTTCGTATGAGGTCGTGCATACATCGCCTTCGCCAATTTCTCCTCGTGTCATGGTTTCATCGTCTCTGTCGCTCAAGACACAGTCAGAGTAGAGTCTCACCTTCAAAAGGTGGGCTCGCGGTCGATGCTACTGTTGTCTTGACCACGAACATCAAGTTATTAGCTCCTGCCGAGACTCCTTTCGCTGCATTCGTTGTTGACGTCCTAGGCATAGAGAGCAGCAATGCCCATTCTTGTGTCCCTCCACTTCCTCATGTCCCCACACTACATCTGCCCAACCTTGCTTTCCTCAACATGGTCGGAGCTGTGCATATGTTGTGAACATGCCTCCATTGACAAAGCCTCATGCTTCATCGCCAGCAGACACTGCGTCCGTGTCTCCACTGCAAGACCACATCGCAACCCGTCACCCGTCATCGGACCGGCAACCTTCTGGCCCGCATGATAAAAATGTCGAACTTGTTTGTCGCAATTGTTATCATTTTTCTTCTGCTTCGATGACATCGAACCTCCAATCCATGCTTGCACCTTTGGTGGAGTCCTTGCGGTTAGTCTCAATCATATGATTGTAGTTCGTCTGGAAGAAGTGATACACCCCCTCAAGGAGGAGGCTTCAACCATCAAGCTTTGGTTAGCACATATAGCCAACCATTTGGAGGGTGTGGAGCCACGTGTTGAGCATTCTTCTCTTCCTGATGCCCTGAGCTCTTTGGCCCATGTTCTCCAATTCGACGCTCACCGACACCATCAGTCATGGATTCCCTCGCAGCGGCTTGATAGATGTCACTGGCACAGAGATTCACCAAAAGACAACCATAGAGCAAGCCAGTGAGGTGGTCACCTCTATTTTCCAGTCCATGGAACAGACGCTACAGGGGTCCGCTCTATTGTGGATGCTATTTTGGTGGAGGACGCATCTGATGCTGAGGAAGTGTCGTCTCTGATATGCAGGTGACCGAACCTATCCTTCTCATAACAATTGAAGATTGCTCTCATTACAAGACAGGTCAACACCTACGGAGGGAGAGGATTTGACATGCACTTATCTGTAGACCACGACAACAAGGCACCGCTGCCATAAGTCCTATGATAGGTCATTGCTTCGTCAGAGTGCTCGCCTTGCGCATGTTAAAGTGTTAAAAGATTTGGGCATTGTTGGGAATGACGGGAAGCTCATTGAGGATGCAGTGCAAAACTATGCAGAACGCTTCAAGAAAGTGGTGCCCCCAGACCTCCTCAAGCCATTGTTGAGTTTAAAAGGTCGTGCCTTCTGGGATATGGTGGCAGAGGTTTCTTTTCCTTTCTCTAAGAGTTTGTTTCCGTTGCAGTGGTTTGGCTGCTCTTGTTGAGAGTTGGTTGTTTAGTAGGTCTATTTAGTTGGTTGTAGTAGTTGCTAATATTGTTGTTTCCTTTTGTGTCCCAAGGTTATCATTTGCCTAGTCTAGGCCTTCTTCTTTATTATATAATCAGCAGTTCTTCTGCTTGGCTTGTTTGAAAAAGAAGTAGATACAGTCATGGCACCAGGGCGCTAAGGCATACGCCGGGTTTGCTAGACCCGGCTATGTGTTGAGGACGAAGGCACGCACCAATATTGCTAGTACCAAACATACTAGAGAGAAAGCCCTAACAATGCATCATTGTCTGAATGACCAACGAAGATGGCCTCCACGATGATTGCAGGAATGACGGGCATACAAGGTGTAGGAGCAAACGAAGTAGGTGGACGAGATACAACAACGTTGGGAATGAGGATGTTAGATCTTACTAGGCTGCATAACTGATACGAATAGGAGATGGCTGGACATGGTTTGAACCATGTGCAGAACACGCAGCAAATTCCTGAGATCAAAAGGCTTACGGTGCACTTGAAGGCAACTCATGTCCAGATGAATGAGAAGTGCAATCTCGCACCGTCCTACTCCATGGCACGGCTCAAAGTTGGCCCCATGGCTCTTGCAATGCAGGTGGGAGCCGTTACTACAACCAAGATAGAGGAGGCCCCTACCTCTACCAAGGCACCCGAGGTGATCGTAACTTCGAGGCCTACCCACCAGATCATAGCGGTCGTGCCTCGAACAATTGATCAGGAAATCGTGCCTAAGCTGATCAAGAAGTCGACCAGTATGACCTGCGCGGGCTGGACGAAAAGCTAGTTGAGCCAGCCCGGTGGATCGATACAAAAGTGCTCCGATTGAACCGGTTTTTCTTTTAATATAAAATAAGTTGATTTTGAATGACTTTTGACTTCCGTTCGGCTCGTTAAGCTTGGGTTGAAGTTGGGTCTTAAATAATTCAGAAGACCATGATAAATAAGATTATGCTAATTTCAAAAAAAAGCATGAAAAAAGTGTACATGGCTCGATATCCAGCCCTACAGTGTGCGACGTCCTCTATTCCAAAGACCACTGCGAGTGCATCACGAATAGAAGAGCTGTGAGGCATGAGGGGGAAAGGGTAAGGCTCCAAGAGTGCGATGCTTAGTACGGACCACCACGCGCTTTCACCACCCCTAAAGGCGCTGGCCTCCAACCTCTCCCCTAGGCTCCGAGCTGTCCGGTGGCCTTTGAACTTCAAGATCTTCGGGGTCAAGACCTACGATGGCACTGCCAACCCAACAAAGTGGCTCACCCTCTACGAGATCATCATCAACACTATCAGAGGGAATAAAGACGTCATGGCAAATTATCTATCGGTAATGCTCAACCAATCAACCAACAATTGGCTCCTGGGTCTAAGAGAGAGTTCCATTGAGACATGGGGCCAACTCAGGGATGTTTTCATCGGCAACTACATGGCCATGTGCAAGCAGCCAGAGAAGTTGCGCCAGGAACCTAGGGAATCCTTAAAGGAATTTATAATGTGTTTGTCAGAGAACAGGAACAACATCCCCAACATCTTTGAGCCAGAGGCCATCACTGCATTCATCCATGGTTGTCCTACAACGAGTAGCTCTTCATAAATATCTTTCTCAAGAGACAAGAGGTGATCACTGAGATGTTCCAAGTCATCAACAAGTATGCTAATGCTGAAGAAGCTGATTGGCAATTAAAGGTCAACGATTGGCCCCCCAGAAATCGCCAGCAGCATCGTGAAGATGGCCATCATATGGATCGGTGCAACGACAACTGCAATCACTGTTGTGATGACTAGGATCATTGCTGACACAATGTCAGCATTGCGATAATATGAAAACCTCTAGAGCTGCGGAGAGATGACAATGCGACAATGTCAGCAACTTCAAAACCCGTACCAAGAGCACCTATGAGGTGGCATATGAAAAGATCTTAGACGACCCTTGCCCTAGTCATAAGAATGCCAAGCACTCCATGCGTGAGTGCAATGGCTTGAACAAGGCTTTTCGGGAAGAAGACAGGAAGAGGTACCATTGTAAGAATGACAAAGACGACAACGACAGGGACGACGGTGGCAGCAATAAGGATAACTTTGGTTTTCAGGAAGCACATAAGGTCGTGGCCACGATCATCGGGGAAGGTCTGGCCACAGAAAACAAAAGGGAGTGGAAGAAGCTCCTCGCCTGACGAGTCAACTCCGTCATTCCTTATGTGTCCCCGTCACCAACTCTAAGTGTCCAAACTAGTCGAACAAGCCCATCAAGTTTAGTAGGTCTGATCAATGGGCAGATATTCCAACCCAAATGATTTCCACTTGTCCTAGACCCCACCATCAGGAACGTGTGCTATAGGAAGGTTCTAATTGACCGTGGCACCCTGAAGATACGCTTCTCCAGAGCCCCAATGGATCTAGGGCTCGAACAAAAAGACCTCACCCCCGCAGACTCCTCGTTCTAGGGCATAGTACCTAGAAGAGCATGTCAACCCCTCGGCAAGATCACCCTGTCGATGTAGTTTGGCACCACCAACCACTTTCGCACTGAGCACCTTAATTTTCTCGTGGCAAACTTTGACGCAACGTAGCACATCAATTTTCTTGTGGTAGACTTCGACGCGGTGTACCATGCCATAATTGGCTGACCTGCTCTGGCTAAGTTCATGGCTGTCTCGCACTACATCTACCTCATATTGAAGATGCCTATGGAGAAGGGTGTTCTCACCTTATGGCCCAACCACAGCACCTCGTATGATTGTGAGAATGAGGCTCTCGCCCTCACTGAGGCACTTGATGTTTCTTCATGATGCAGGCTTGCCAAGTCGATGCTTAGAAGCTACCCATGGAGGACCAGAAGACTCTAAAGAAGGAGACCCCCGAGCAACAACCTAGGTGAAACAAGTCAAGAAACTGGTCCTCATTCCCAGTGACCCAAGCAATACACTTAAATTGGGACCGACCTCGATGCCAAATAGGAAGACACGCTCGTTAGCTTCCTGTTGATGGTAATTATTGTATGATTTTACCCGTCAACCAAACATGAAATAAAGGTATAAAAGCAAACATCACCATAGAATACGGTTTTAACTACAGAATTTCACAGTTTTGGTGAATTAGTGTTTTGCAGGGTGTTAGTTAGAAAAGAACCAAAGGAGACCCACATGTCAGACTAAAACATCGAATTACACCATGAAAGGGAATTAAGAACATTCTAGAGAACACCAGAGACTCACCGGAGGAAGCGGGGCCCACTTGGTGGCCAGGGGAGGTTGACCGACCTCCCTGACAAGTCGGTCGACCTGTCAGGGGGTCAACTCCGTGTCCCCTTCGACGTGGACTCTCCACCGCCTTTGAGATCAATCTCCACCGCCCGTCAAAGTCGGTTTGATCCAAGGACTATGGTTCATCCCACCGGCCTATATATACAGCCCTAGACCCCCCAGGGTTTCATATCAATTCATATTAATCATGTCATATCCAGTTTGGAGAGCTAGAAACCCTAGAATCATTAGAGCTTCACCATTTAGAGCATAGTTACATAGGTTTAGAAGTAGACGGAGGCAAGTTCTACTTGAATTCCAGATCTTGTCTGAAGCGAGGCTTCCCGGAGCCATTGTAAGCACTCTCTTGTATCGTAAGCCTCTTTTGAGTGTTTACATAAAGTTGATTGACATTGTTCTACTATTGATTATGTTCTCAATTATGCAATTCATTGCTTATCTAGATTGTATACTTTGCATAATTAGGATGGATTCATATTCATACATAGGTTTGTATAGCTCTCATTTATTGACGTCATGGATGAGTGACCAACAGCATGTAAGCATGGTGCTTAGATGTAGTTTGTCTGCAAATGCGCGTTATGTTCTGGGATCTGTGGTAGATCGCAGATGTAACACTCCCGTTGAGTCCTTTGTAGTCCACACCTCGAATGTAGGGAGAGTAGGAAATTATTATTACTATAGAAGGCTGGCTATGATCTTGACCTTCCTTAGTAATATTCCCTTAAGTATGAGTATGAAGTATCTTTGTCATGATTGCTAGTATAATTGCACCAATCTAATATGTCTTTAGTAGTATAGTTAGAATGACTTAAAATATCCTTATGCTTCTGCCTAATCCATGCTAGTGCCTAGATAGGAAGTGCTCTAAATGATCATATCATTGATTGATTGATCATTATGCTTATCATATATATCATTATTATTGTGACATGACTCCTGTTCTGAGTAAGTAGATCATGCATGATTATCTCCATATTTGCATATGCATATGATATCTATCTACCTGCATGACATTTATTGCCAAACCCTTCCCAGTGGTAAAATATAAATTGACAATCCGGAATACTCTTGGGTAAAATGCTACAATGGTGTATATTTTATCTGTGTGCTTGTGGATATAATATAATATAATTTTAGTCACTTGATAGAAGAAGAGATATTTTAGAATCATGATGGGGATGACAATCTAGTTATTTCTAAGAGATAGAGATAGAGTTCAAGTGATCTGTAGACTAATCAGGTGGCACATTAATTTATACCTCCCAACATTTCGTTAAGAAATGTCAACACTTCCTTAGTGGCCACATCGACATGTTCTCTTGGAAACCTACAGACATACTAGGCATGCCTTGGGAGTTGATCAATGTTGACACCAAAGGTGGCAAATGGATATACCGCAAGCGTACGGTAGTCAATGTAGCCTTCACCGGGAGTATTCTAGGTATCGTATTTTTCACGGGGAACGGGAAGTGAACTAACTAGGTTCAAGACCGTCAGATAGTGATCAAAGAGGTTGGTGATCAAAGAGGGTTAGGATATAGGTATAGAGAGGTTCTATGTAGCAAACGATATCTGGTCTTGGCTTTCTAAGTATAAAGAGGTTTACCACCTCCTCCCTTTACAAGAGGCGATAGGCGAAACAGGAGGAGATATAACTCCTCCCGAGGTGGCTATGCTATTGTATTGATGCCCTACCATTTTAATAACTTGTCTTACACACGTGGAGGGATACTAAGACCAGACAAGGCTGTCACCACTTGCTGGCACCCACAAACAATCCTTGCGACAAGCGGCCCACACTGATTAGATATAGCCTAGATACCACATCTACACTATACTTACTACTCTAATCTTAGCTAGAGACTAGAGTACTTCACTAAGTAAAGCAATGTGAAAGTAAAGCAAGTATATAATTAAAGTACCAGAACCAGAATATCAGATACTTGAAGGATTCAGATGTAAAACTTAATAGAAGCTTGCATCCGCTGAGGTACACCTTGGAGAAGACTCCCGACATGCCCAGAGCTTTCTCCGGAAGACTTCCCTCACTCTCTTCCCTCTTATTCTAACACTAAAGCTACTAAAGTAGTCTTTCTCTCTATGATACACTTGATACTTTATTCCTTGATGTCTAGAGTGAAGGACTAGGGGGTATTTATAGGGGGATGAAGGGGAGTGCCATGTCATCAATCCATGTGTCTTTCCACCTTGGCCCTTGGATCCACCGACCTCGAACCGCCTTGAATTGGATGCCCAGGATTCACCACGTTGCCTATCTTCATGCCAAGAGTTGGTGGGCGAAAGTTGGACACCTAGGGGGGTCGGCCAACCCGCCTATGACAGGTGGGTCCCTCCATCTTGTGCCCCACATGTCATATAGCCTTGCCCATGTATTGGTTATTCCATTCTCACGTCGGTTCCTCCGTTGTGGGCCCATGAATCCGTGTGCTTTGCTCCTTAACCATTGATTGAAAGCATACTTATGATCCAAGGGTGGAAATGGACTCCAGGAGGTGTGCCAAGGATCATGCCACATCAGCAGAGCCAGCTGGGCTCCATGTATGGGTCGGCCGACCCATGACATGGCTCCATGTGGCCTCAGCTCTCTCCTACATCACTCCATTGCTTGTTGTTTAGAAGTTGAGTGCTTGGGGTCACTATTCATTGGTCGGCTGACCCATGAATAGTGTCTACCAAGTGTCCACTTGATCCTGAAGTGAAGTCATTGATGATTGTGTCATCACTTTGCGACTTTGTCATATTTTGATTTGCAAATTATCTTCATTTTGGGCTTCTATACTCTGAAAACTCCTGGTTTGAGTTCCTGCAAGCAAATACTGACATGTACATGTAGAACCATGTTATTTGTACTTATGTCACTACGTGTTTGCTTGTTTCTTCCCTGAAAAGAGTGTTTTGTTGACCGTTATGATGGTAGAAAATAGGGTATAAATACCGTCAACAATCAAGCACTCCTTGAATGTCTCGAAGAATACCAAACCTGTTTGTAGCATCAAGGCCCCAGTGGTTTCAGTGATTAATGACAACAAGAGATTATTATGACTAACGTGTGTTTTGCAGGATAACATAGTGGTTAGGTCATAATAATAAGTAGGTTCATGCCCTCAGAGATGGAATTCGATTTGGTTTTCAAAGGACAGAAGACAAGGCTAAGGACGCACTAGTTCTATGTGCCGATTGGAGTTGAGAGGCACTTAGATTATTTATAGGCTTTGTTTTCTCCTTTGGTCGTACTATTAAGGGGGGTTTGAATGGGTAGCTTGACTTAGACTTGTCTTGGAGATGGTAGTTTGGTGCACGCTTGTCAAACTTAGTTCTAGATTCTATAGAGAGAGTCTGGTGACCATGTTGAACAAACTTCGTTTTAAAAAGTTTTCAATTCAGCGAAGTTTGAGATCAAAATGGTGCACCGGACGTTGCACCGGACGTGGGCTAGAGCGTCTGGTGTAGTCACTGAGTGTAGCGGACGCGTGTTCGAGGCCACCAGACACTGGAGTGCGTGCTCCCGTGTCCGGTGTGTAATCCACCTAGGGTTTATCACCGGACACAGCACCGGACACTACGGTGAGCATTCGGTGTCCACGCAGAGAGGTTCCAGAGAGGGTTTTTTGCTATAGGACGCGTTAGGTGGTACCCCGCCGGACGCTGTCATGTCCGGTGCGTTCAAATTACCCGCCAGTATAGTGACCCTTTGAGGGGCACCGGACACTCACCGGACGCGTCTGGTGTGAACTGATCAGCGTCCGGTGCACCCGCGGCAACGACATTTTGTGCCTAACGGCCATGGGATTGTGTGTGGGGGGTATTTATAGTCATCCATAGAGGGTCCCTTATCACTTGTAACAGTTGAGAACAACTTGAGACCTTGTGAGAGAGCAAGAGCACTAGGGAGGTTGGGTGATTTCCAATCCAAGTGAGCAATCTTCCCTAGAGTGTGATCAAGAGCAACCAGTGTGCATTCCACCCATCTCCTAGGCTTGTGTGAGTCAAGTGAGAGTTCAAGCTAGTTACTCTTGGTGATTGGCATCACATAGACGGCCCAGTGGTGATCGGGGGCTTGGAGAGAACCCGGAGAGCTTGTGGGTGACCCAAGTTGATGTTGTGAGTGGTTGTGGGCGAATCACCGTGACGGAGTGTCAAAGATTCAGCCCATAGAGAGCACTTGATCCTTGCACGGATCAAGGGGTAGCAACACCCTTGCAAGGGTGCTCCAACAAGGACTAGTGGGGAGTGCCGACTCTCCGATACCTCAGGAAAAACTCGCTTGTCCCTCATTCTCTTTACTTTGAGCTTTACATTCCGCATTTACATTCTGCACTTACATTCCGCAAGTTAAATTCCTAGTTTAGGAATGCTGGCTTAGGATTTGGAACTAGGTTGCTGAAAGCCCATGTTTGGTTTTGGGTAATTGATGAAACCTAGTTTGCTAACAATTGCTCTAAGTGTTTCATGAGAACAATTAGCAAACAACAAGATGAAGCAAAGGACCGGGTCGGTGGAGGCCACAAGTGAAGGGCAATGATGGCGTCCATGCAAATGGTGTAAATCCATCATCAAAGGTGTCCACAAGCTTCATCAAGAGATGAGAAGGTAGATGGTGAAAAGCTAAGAGCTCAAGGCAAAGGTATAACCAATAGGAGCTCTTTTGCTTTTGGTGATCAAGACTCCATAGAGGGAGTGATCACATTTAGGATATATAGTCGTACTATCAAGAGGGGAGAAATCGTTCGTGAAATGCGGTTATCAAAGTGCCACTAGATGTTCATGTTCATTGTGTATGCATGTAGATGCTAGTGACATTAACAAAACCCGTAAAAAAACTCTTTGGAAAATGCTAACACACGTGCACTATAGTGACAGACACGTTGGAGTGTTAGCACCTTTTGAAACGGGGTGAAGTTTGAGGGCTAGAGAGGGTTTGGGTCCTCGTCGGACCATTTCTTGCGTCCGACGGCTAACTTAGCTTTATGCAGTAAAAGAGCGTCGGACCGTAGTTTTTCACGAGTCGGACTATTTCTCTTCAATCCGACGGTGCAGCGCAGCAGCAGAGTGACACGTGGTGAGCAGAGAAGGCGTCGGACGCGTTCGGTTGGTCCGACAGTGAGCGTCGGACAGCGTCCGAGCATTTCTATATCTCTTTGGTCAGATTTGTAGGCGTCGGACGCTGGGGTTGTTTTGTCTGATGCTTCTCTTGAGGTAGAGTCCGACGGATGCTCGCTGAGAGAGTTGAACACTTGGCGTTTGTCCGACGGTGGGCATCGGACACCATCCGACGGTGTCTCACGCTCTCGGGAACTCTCTAGAAACGTCGGACGGTGGCGGCAGTTAGTCCGATGGTCCGAGCGTCCGACGGTGGGCAGTTGACGCGAAGAGGTAGCCGTTGTGATCCGACGTTCGACTTCAAACGGCTAGGGACACGTGGCAAGAATCGAGGGTGTAACACCCCTGGTGTTACTGTAACTAAAACCTTCCATGTCATCATGCTTGCATGTAAATCATCCCGCATTTAACCTTGTTAAGGTGCATCAACTAAAATCAGTTTTATTCTTCCATTTGATTATGCATAGGTAATTTATAGTGATCTGATATGTAAATATTTGTATTGGTGTGTAATTATCTTAATCCAATTGGAAAATAAAAAGAAAATCATTTATAAATCCTAATTCGGATCCTAAACCCTAAATTAAAAACAAAATAGAATTAGGGGTTGGACCTTAAATAAAATTTGTAAATCTATAAAAGTTGAGCAACTTCTATTTAGGGCAATTTTAAAGCTATTAAAAAGAATTTCAAATAAAACCCTAATCTATATCTAAAAATCTAAATTTCAAATTCAAATTCAAAAACTAGCAAGAATCTGATGGTGGTCCCTTGATAAAAGTTTTAGAGCTTTTAAAATGGAACAACTTTCATTTTGAAGATTTTGGAGTTATTGAGTGAAGTTTCAAATTAAACCCTAATCAGTGTGTTAAAATTTAAATTTGAAATTCTATTTCAAAAATTATCAAGAATCTGACAAAACTCCTTTAATGAAAGTTATAGGGCTTTTCAAATGGAACAATTTTTATTTTTAGATATTTTCAACTTATTGAGAGAAATCTTGAGAATTTGACTGGATTAGTATTGAAATTCAAAATCCCTATTTACCCCCTTTTTCATATTTCAAAATCCATTCAAAATTTGAATGAGATACAAAAACCAAAGTTGTTCAGTTTGGAATGTACTACAACTCTTATTAAGGATATGTCTCGAGTTTCTACACAAAATAGAAAGTAATATTGAAAACTGTAAAAGGGGAACAAGTACTAACTACAGTAACCAGCCCCTACCCTGCCTGCTCGTGCGCAGGCGCGCGTGCCGCGCCGCACGCCGGCGCCGCCCGGGGCTGGCCGGGCGCTGTCAACAGCGTGTCGAGGTCGTGGGGGGGGCCCTGGCCACGTCCTGAGCCCACCGCTGCCCTATATAAGTGCCCTGTCACCGTCGTTTCGTTTTTCTCCTTCGCCATGCTCGCCGCCGTCGAGCCTCAGTTCGACGACAAATTCATCATGTTCAGTGCATCTCCACCATCTCTGTCTCGCAGACAGTCTCTAATCCTCCTTGCGCGTCGATTGGGATGGCTAGAGCCCCCTATAGTCGCTGGAAACGTCAGTTTGCCGCGTTCTTCTCAAACTCCGATCGGAGCGCCGCCGTGACTGCTCGACGTGGCCAGCCTTCTCCGGTGAGATACGTTCAACTTCTACGCGTGTTTGAGCTTCTGCGTAGCCTCTTGATGCTCATGCAGTAGTTCGTTTCATGTTTGCTTCCCCGAGGTCGTCAGAACATCGCGTCGCCGCCGGAGCTCACCGCCGAGATCTCGGTCACCATCGATGAGCTGCTTCGGACCGTCCCAGACTCCAACTAGCGTGCGCATAGGCTTTGTGGTGAGCCCCGGATACTCCTTGGACCCTCCGTTCCTCCCTAAACGTGTTGTAGTGGCTAGAACGGCATCGCGCCGCTGTGCTGCTCGCAGCCGAGCCGCCATGGTTGCTGCTGGCTAGGCCTGCTCTAGCTCGGTCCTGGCCGGTCTCCTTGTGGCCGTGACCGCCCCCGCGGCGGCGCTGGCTAGCTGCAGCCGGCCGAGCCTGGTCCCTCCTCTCCGGCGGTCACCATCCCTTCCTCTCTGTTTCTACGATGGTGACCGGTTCTGTTCTGTTCGAACAGACAGGGAAGAAGAAGCTCCTCTCTCTCTTACAAGTGGGCCCTCGTGGCTATTTCCTACCCAAATATGCTGATCTGACTTTATCTTCAAAAATTCATATCTCCAGTTTGGGGTCTCCAAAAATAATGAAACTTGTTTTGTTAGTTTTCTTGTTAAGTGCTCTGCATGTTAGATCCATAATATGTGCATTGTTATGTATATTTTTGTGCTGTAAAAATTAGTTTTTAAAAAGTGGTTTAAGAATTATATTAACTTTCTTTTGGTCATATTGTGAGAAATAATGGTCCAAAAATAGTGATTCCAATTTTGTTAGTCTTCTCATGACTTGCACTAGCCAGTAAGAAAATAAAATATGCAAGTTGTTTATTGTTTTAATGGTGTTTTACATCAATCTTGTTAAATGAGAAATAGATGATTGCTTTGCTTGTTATTTTTTTATCTGGATTTATAGAGCTCCAATTGACATGCATATTTAGTGGTAGACTCTCTAAGTGTTGTGTGATGACTTGTTAAATTTTTATGATTTATGGTGCATGTTTCACTGAGTTATAAATTTATCATTTTTTATGTCTAATAAGTAGGTTTAAATGCATTATAAATAATATCTAAGTGTAAAAATGGGAAATGGTGCTCCACTGCCTTTTCATAATGTTGTGGTAGCATGAAAATCAATAATATGGCCATGTTGTTTCAGAAAATCAATAAATTTTGAGTTTCACATTTATTTTGTAGTAATTAAATTATAAAACCTGAACATGTGAAATTTGTACCTTGGTCATGATTTGTAATCACGTAACTCTCATTAAAATTTGGGATTCATTTGAGATGTTTACCATATAACTTAAATAATTAAATAATTGATAAAACAAATAGTTGAGCCTTAATGACCTAGAATTTGTGTGACTTTGGCATTGTGTGTTGACCCTGGATCATTAACCCTAAATGGTATTTGGCATCCTTAGTAATTGTTTGAGTTCATTATTAACTTGTTTAATAGTAGTATAAATTGATTAATGCGGCTTCCAACAACTATTACATAAAACCCTAAGTCGATAATCGATAAGTTGGTTTTGTTGACTTGCAACTTTATCGTGAAGGAAAGTTGTACTCAACTTTCTAAATTAAGTTTACTTTTTATTAATTCATAATTTAGTGCACCTCATGCATCATGGCATACATATCATCATGTTAAACATTGTATTATTATTTCGTGTAGTGAACGCGCGATAATTATCATCTGAAGGAAGTCCCGAGTAAGGTCTTCACTCGGTGGACGTGGATCGTTCTTTTTGATTAACTTCAGGGTTCTATCTGCTCCACGCAACAGACAAGCCCGGTGCATTCAGCCCCTTCCTTGTGATTTACAAAATATTTATAACTTGAGTTAATCTACTGTATTAGGTTTATAGGAGTTGATTGATAACCCAATTGATGCATTACCAACCTTGACCACTGAAATATCCGGAAACCATTTTAAAATAAAATGTTTGAAAAATTCTTAGACCTGCTTGAATAATTTAGATTTGCACAAATGTTATTTTTGAGCTATTGTGATATATTAATGATTAATTCATGAAAAAGGGATATGGTTATGTTCTCGTTCGGTGGCCGTGCACCTGATCAGTACATCGTCACCGAGGAAAAGGGATTTTCCATTTGGCGGGCCATATGATTGGGTTAGAGTCCCAACTTATCATCGCCGATGAAAAAGGGATGTGAAAACCAGGTGGTCACCAGTGTACTTGGGTTAGAGTCCCAATGCATGGTTTCCAACGGAAAAAGAATTAGGGACTGTTCGTTGTCGGCCTGCTGTGATCGAGACTTTTTGCAACTAGCCACATACTCCGGGAAGCCCTATCTCCGGTGGCTCTATTGCTTGAACCGACAACCACACACTGGGAGTGAAGAGATGGCGAGAGTAGCATGTACCCTCATGGCCGGCGTGCCTGGAGACGAGAGGAATACTGTGCTCTTGGGTGACGCAGGACCGGTTCAGGGATAGAAAAGCCGTGGTAGACGGGGTTGGTATATGCAAGCTTAGGTGCTACATATGCAGTGTGGTTAGGGATCCCCAGCTGGGTACTAATCAATTCGAATCGTCGTTGCTCCTCGGTTATGGAGACTTGATCCTCACACCTACATCGAATAGTGGTTCGGAACTAGGATGTTTTTGAGAATGAATAAGTAATTGGAATTGAAGGATATATGTGAAAGAATTGAGAACTATTGATCTTGATTATAATATTGTTGACTAAAATACTGAAAATAGGATTAGTATTGCTTTTTTCGCAAAACACTTTGAATCTTGCTAAAGCCTTACCTTAACTCCTCTCAGCCTGTATTCCTGAGTCTCATTCCTTTTTCTTAGTCTGGTAAGTCTTGCGGAGTACCCCGGTACTCAGTGTTTGTTAACCCCTGTTGCAGGTGAGCCGAGAGTACAGTTCTACTTGAGACCATGCCGGTTGGCGGATCGGGCATGGATGAGGATGTGTATGATATAACCCTTGGGCAGGGTGTCTAGTTGTATGATGCTACTCCACTACGAAACTCTAGTTTAGGATAACGTCATTTATATGTGTAAACCTATGATTGTGTAATACTTCCGCACTCTTCACTCTGATTTATATTATTTGTGTAAACTGTTGTAATACTTGTAAGGTCTTTACAATGAGATCCTCGGGTGAATTAGGGTTTCCGAGGAAACCCAGCGGGCTACCTAAGTCAAGGGGAACTTGTGCAGACTGATCGTGGGTCCTTAGGGACGATGACGGTGCACATGGGCCTGGTGATTTGGGCGGTTCTGTCACAGAGGGCGTCGGACCGTGGACAATGGTTCGACGGTGGCGCATGCGGGCGTGCAACGGTTGTGTCCGACGCCACGCAGAGAGGCATAATGGCTAGTGAGCGGAGTATTTATAGTTGGTTTGCTGGCTTGTGCTCCCTCTCTTGGACATTTTCTTTGACTCTACAAGCTAGTGAGCCTCTCCACTCCTCTCTCACACATTCTACTTGATTGAGATCATCATTTGGTGAGATTAGAGAGCATCAGATGCATTGCATGAGTGTGTTCATGTAGAGGCACTTGGTGATTAGATTTCGCAGCGGATTCTCTTGTTACTCTTGGAGTTTGCCAACTCCTAGCCGGCTTGGAGCTGCGAGGATCGTTGAGGGGAGTTGGTGATTGTCTCTGCCTCCGATCGGTAAAGCTGTAAGGGGTTCTTGAGCCTTCCCCGCGGGAGATCGCAATTGGCTACTCTAGTGGATTATGCGTAGCTTGTGGATCCCCATCCTGTGTTGGTTGTGCGGCACCCTTGAGAAGGGTTTGGCGTGTGATGCCAATTAGCGTGCGAACCTCCAAGTGAGTGTATCGCTACAACAAGGAGTAGCTTGCCGGCAAGCAAGTGAACCTCGGTAAAAAATCTTGTGTCAATTCTCTCTACCGATGATTCATATTGTGTTGATTGATTGGGATATCATCTCAACGCCGGTGGTATAAAAATCACCCCTCTACTCTTTTCCTTCTTGTATTTAGATTTGTGTAGCTCTCTTTTGTAGTTGCTCACCTAGGAGTAGATTAGAGTAGTAACTTAACTTCTTGTGTGTGAAACTAGAGACAATAGCCTAGAACGGTTAGGTGGCTTGCATCTTTTTAGTAGGATAGCGCAAAATTCGCTTCGCCACTTAATTGTCTAACCACTTTGCTTAAGTGTTGTTTGTAGAAGATTTTATTGGCTATTCACCCCCCTCTAGCCATTTAGGACATTTCAGTTGCTTAACTAGTTTTAGGATAGAAGTTCACTTGTGCACTTGTGGGGTGACATTGGGCTTTATTGTGATAGGCTTACTTTGAGTATTCGAAAAATTTAGTAAAAGCCCAATTCACCCCCTCTTGGGCATCCTCGATCCTTTCACCGTCAAGCAAAAGCTTTGATGATTCGCAAGACAAAAAGGAGGCCATTGGAGTAGAAATAACACAACGAGGTGTATCACCTAGACTAGTTAGGCAATTCGGTTCTTATAAGAAAGAAGAATAAAGAATGGAGGATGTGCATTAATTACACCGATCTCAACAAACAATACCCTAAGGACCCCTTCGGCCTACCTCGCATAGACGAGGTCACAGATTGCTACTCTGGTTATCACTAAATCACGTTGAAGGAAGAGGACCAGATCAAGATGTCGTTTATCACTCCTTCTGGCGCCTACTGTTGCAAAACAATGTCCTTTGGGCTCAAAAACATGCTTGACACTTATCAGAGGGTCATACAGTGCTGCCTCAAGGACTAAATCAAAAAGAACGTCGAGACCTACAATGACAACATCGTGGTTAAGTCTAGGAAGACTGGCGACTTCATTTCCAACCTTGATAAAAACTTCAAAGTCCTCGCCGAGCCTTCGACAAGGTAGAACAAAGCCTTCGCCGAGCTCAAAAATTTCTTAACGCGGCCGTCATGTTAACGGTACCAGTGTCGGGCGAGACCTTATTCCTTTACATCGCAGCAACCAATCGGGTGGTCAGCAAGGCCATCGTCATGGCATGGGAAGAGGTCGGACATGCCTATCAGGTCCAGCATCCACACTATTTCATCAACGAGGTTTTGAACGAGTCTAAGACTCGCTACCTCATAGTTCAAAGTCTCAGAAGCTGCGTCATTACTTCAAGGCTTATCCCATCACCGTGGTGACTCAACACCCGCTCGGTCGTATCATCAAATGTGCAGTTAATCTCAAAACGTACTACATCAATTTTCGAGGTCATCAGACAATCAAATCACATGTCCTGGCCAATTTTATCGTCGAATGGACAGACATGCAGACTCCCATCCTGGTAGAACACCCTGAGCATTGGACCATGTTCTTCTATGGATCCTTGAATATCAGTGGTGCCGGGGCAGATGTGTTCTTTGTCTCCCCTTTGGGAGACAAGCTCTGCTACGTCTTGTGCATCCACTTCCCGACCTCCAATAAAGTTGTGGAATACGAGCTGGCGCTTCATGGCCCCTATATAGCCGTCGAGCTCAGTGTAAATCGCCTCTTAGTGTTTGGCGACTCAGCCCTAGTCATCAACTAGGTGAATAAAGATTGGGAATGCTCGAACGAGAAGATGGATTATGTCTCCAAGATCTGAGAGCTCGTGGCTAAAGTCTACTACATAGAATTTCATCATGTGGTTAGACTAGGCAGTTGACAAACTGTCAAAGCCGGGACCTACCCTGGTCAGCGTCCCGGTAGGTGTTTTCATACAAGATCTCCTCGTTCCATTGATAAAGACGTAGGAGGCGAAGGCCCAAGATCCTCTGACCTCTAACCAAACAGTCGTAATATATCCGAGGTCACTCGACCCGATAGGGATGACGATTGGCAGATACCTTTCGTCACGTACCTCAACGACGCTAAGACCCATGCCGACAAGACAGAGATGGAACACTTAGTCCGTCGTAGAAAGCACTACCTCTTCGTCAACAACAGCCTTATGCGTAAAAATGTAAGAGAAGAGGTGCTTCAGAAGTGCATCTCGAAGGAGGAAGGAGAGCAAATCTTAGTCGAGATCCATGCTGGCACCTGTAGTAATCACACGGCCTCCAGAATGCTGGTCGAAAAGACGTTCTAGGTTGGCTTCTATTGGCCATCAGCCATGGTATATGTCGAAACACTCGTCCGACAATGTGAAGGTTGCCAATTCTTCGCCAAGCAGACTCACGTTCTGGCCCAAGTACTCCAAACAATAGCATCGTCATGGCCTTTCATGTGCTGGGGACTGATCACGATTGACTCTGTATGTCATATTGTTGAGTTTATTACTTATGCACATACAAAGTTTCGTGCTGCACTGAAGTCCTTATTGGTGGACAATGGCACTGGATTCGTCAATAATGCCACCACCAATTTCCTCTCTAGTCAGGGCATAGTCTTTCCGCTCCTGTGCCCCTACACCTCTCAACACAATGGCAAAGCTGAAAGCATGCTACACGCCATCAACAACACAATCTGACGGGGGTGGGGCAGGACAGATTATATCTGGTCCCCATTTCACAATCTACCCCATCTCCCCTACTTGGTTTTGTTGAATGGGATAAGACCCCTATATATGCAACCCATTCTCAAACCATTCTATTTTCCTTTACCACAAATGCAAACATGGTCCCAAATATTTCCCAACCCTCATATCCTCATCGCACCCCTCATTTCCGTTTATCCAAACGCTGCCTTAAAGGGAACCACCAACGTTATGGTAATACAGAAAATGAGAAGTTGCATACCATTTTCATCCAACACAATAATTAGTGACAGGTCATCCTCCAATTTTGTCTCTCCGACATGCTGAATAGGAAGACCGACGGGGATAATCGCTCCACCTTGTAAATACAGCACTGGCAAATCCTACATACTCACCCATTCATAAATAAGTATTGGAAATAGAATTGATGTCCACGGACAAGGAGTTTAAAAACCGACTTACAGGGTGTGAATCCATAAAATCAAAAGGCATCCATATGCCCTTTGGTAGTTTATGTGCACATTCATGAGCTCCCTTATTAGGCACAGTGCTGTAAAATTAAAGACAAGAAAGAATAAAGATACCAAATCATAGAGAAAGATTCATGAAAATAACACTAGGCATTTTAGCATCTTTTCATCTATATATATTCGACGAAAGATAATTGAGCAATTTCCAATTGATGATGCAAAATCATGTGTAACACAAAAAACATCCATTGAAGAACTGGCACATATATATAGTTACATGAAAGCAAATCAATAGCAATACAAAGCAGATCGTGGGTTTCAAGTAGAAAGGTATAAAGAAAAATTTTCGCCAAGTCATTGATGTGAAGATTTTTACCTTGCATAGACTAAGAGTGGTCCGAGAAGAAAGGAAGTCTCAACTTTTCTTAGATCAGTGTCTTCCGGGTCTACAAAAAAACGAGGAATGCAACACAATATTTGCAAGAAAAACATAGGTACCCACCAAATGACAGTCTCCAACTAAGAAGGATGTAAATATATTTTATAAAGGTCAGACAGCTAAAGAAAGGAGGCTCCAACTTGCCAAAAGATTGAAACCAACTTAAAGTCGAGCGATATAAAGTGACAGAAGTAATTACCAGCAAAGAAAACTGGAGTAGCAACTGGAATGCCCTTGGTATGCGAATGGTAAAAGCGAGTGTATATATGTGGTAGTAGCCGGTACCGTCTTAGTAGTGCAAGGCGACAAACTTCCTCACACTGCAAGCCAATGATATCTCGATAAGAAAAAGATGAATACTAGGTAGCCTTTTTTGTATATCATTACAGCACCCCTTCAAATCTTTGAGTTGTGTAGGCTGTGCATCAACAGCACTAGCACTTAAAACAGCAACAAGCAAGGTTTAGCAACTGAACATATTCCATCATGATTTGGCTCTGATACTAAATGATATGGATTTGATTCGTAGCAGGTTAGCCTCTAGAGGATACACTACATTTAGAGTTCTTGCCTGATGTAACTAATATACAAATATATCTTTTTTATAGAGACAATTTACTTGACCAATAAACAAATATCCCTAACCTAATCAACCTGAACTAGGCCTAGAACTGGTCCTATTGCCATATAAATATCATTTGTTAGGAACAAAAATATGAAATAATACTTTTCTGTCATGGTGAGAACATATATACTAATTTAAGATATAGTGGGGAGGACTGGAAATACAATAACAGCATGGTTAGTGGAGACAAAATGGGGTATAAATGCTATATATGTTAAGTTGTATTGAAAAGGTGTTAATACATTCCCACTTTCTAGTGGAAGACATTGAATTTCTGAGAATATTATTCTCTTCATTTTTGCTTCATGAAAAGTCCGTTTTAGTCACTTGAGTTATATCGTTTGTCCACCAACACCATTTATCCCCCCTCCTGCCCCGACCCACCACAACCCTCAAACACACAAAAAAATATTAATACAAAGTAATGCTTTACACTTAATTCCCTAATTTAGGTTCTCTTGGGTGTTTTGCCAGGAGAGATGTGGTCATGACTTGCATTTGTTGACATGGTTAATTATGACTTCCATTTGTTGAGATGGCTTTGAGTACTCACTACTATGCCATTTCATACTATATCCACCTGGTTAATCTGCCAGCTAAAAACAAGGGTAGGGTTCTAAGTAGTCTTGATTCTAGTTCGAGGGCTAAGTTTGAAAAACACATATAGGGGTTACAACTAAGTAATTTGATAGAATAGCTCGAGTATGAGAAAAAGGTTGTTGTAATTTGATAGAATAGTTTGAGTATGAGAGAAAAAAAGTTGTTGTGTTAGTGTTTGTGTGCATGCTTGTGTCATTGTGTGTATGGCACTACAAGGAGCATAAAGTTGTACCTCTTTGCCGAAGGACCATGGCTCATGGTCGTTGCTTCCAGTTATAGTATGGCCACGTGAAAATGGAAACAATGCACCCATACCCATCCATCTTGCAAAAAGTTTTGGAGTGGCATTTCCAGCGAAACCACCAATATCAGGACCCGAGAACGGTTGACCACTAAGACCCTAAAAGGATAACCATGTTGTTAGGTTCTTACAAGCTTATATTTCAGTTCTCATATCACACTCATCAATAATAACAATCTGATTACTGCAGTACAGTTCAACTCTACATGTAAATATAAAATGTAAGGGTATGTATAAAACTTCAAAGATTGAGAATTGGGAATAATATATAATTGTACTGCAGCATATTAATGGGGGAACCAAATTTTATGAACAATACAGAAGGGGATGGTTCTAATTACTATTGACAGACTGTGAGCCACTTTCATGTCACAACATTATACACATAAGTTTTGGATACTTTTCCATAAGCATATGTTTTACTTTGTCAGGGTATGGAGAATCTCCCTGAGATGAATTGGCTAGTAGGGGTGGATGTCAGCATATTACGCGGCTAACCAGGATTCGATTCGCACGTTTGCCTAGTGCATTGGACAAAAAAATGCTGAGGCCCTTAGAACGTTTTAATGTGGAACTTTTGGATACATGAAAGAAATATTCACTTATTACCAATTGAAGAATCATTGACAGACTCATGTGTAAATGCTCCCAATTTGATATGTTATCACCTGTCCATGTTGCGGCATACCGCTGGCTTCCTATAAAACCAGCTCGTGTAAGAACAAATGGTCGTTTAGAAGAGCTCGCCAGCACCATTCCTTCATAAGTAGATCTTGCCATTAGCATTCCATAGACCTAAGAATTAAAAAGCACGAAAGCATTCAACGTACATGAAATAGAAAATTATATGAAAATATTGCATTGACAATGGCGGTTAATCCTCGGCAGAGGAACAACACATACATTGTGATAGTATGAATGGTTCTGGGTGCCGCCGATATCAGCATCCCCTCTATGGATATTGCTTTCAGGCATTGTCTTGGTAGTAGTCTACAAATTAAATTCATACAATCACTTTCAGTTGCTAAGGAAACAAACCAAACAAGACATAACATAAACATACAACGGATAATGAAAAATCATTTACATCCGCAACAGCAGGCTCGTTCATATCATTCCATATTCCGTCAACACCATTGGAAATGAAGTCCCTTACCAAACTAGACCACCAGGCACGTGCTCTTTTCGAGGTAAAATCAGGGAAAACACAGTCGCCAGGCCAAACTTTCCCTGCATTTGGAACAAAAATAGTACATGAAGATTTCTACTAAGTTCAAGAAAAAATAGAGGAAAACATTTAAGGTTTGCAAAACATACCAATAAATGGGCTGCCATCTGCCTTTTGAACCCAAACATCCATTTCTGAACCACTTTCACGCACAAAGTAACCCTCCTCATTCTTGATTCCTGGGTCAAGCATCCAGATTGCTTTGCATCCAATGGAATGGAGATCATCAACCATTGATTTTGGATTGTAGAAGCGGTTCTGCATTATATATGTTGCGGATAGAATGTAGGTGAGTCCCTTTGGAAAGCTGAATAACTGAACTAAGTAGAATTGATTGCTAGGGATTATGTTCTCAAGGATGGCTTTAGCATTGATCCATATATATCAGGTAGCATTAGCAAAATGCTGACTGTTACAAATTTTTTGGAGAAATATAATTTTATAAGCATGTACTCCATCTGTCTCAAAAAAAATGTCGCTATAGCGTGTTGGTCAATTTTCTTAAGTTCGAATAAATTTGTAGACAATATTAGCAACATTTATACCTCCAACTAAGTTTATTATAAAAATATGTTAAAAGGTTCGCCTCACTACCAATTATATAGTTCTCCTAGTGTTTTCAGATAGTAATTAAACACTACCACTAGTCATAATGTATGACAGTCCTCACTAGGAGGCATTTGGTAAGGAAAGTTTATACTAAATACTAAATGTTAAAACACTAAAACCCACATCACAAGGAGAAGTTATAGATTCTGCTTTGTTCTAATGATATCAATTATGAACCATAATAAAAATATTATTAATTTCTTTATATATATATTTGTTTAAGTTGAAATTGTTTGACTTCTCGGAAAGCGAAAATAACACTCTTTATGGAAAGAAGGGAGTAAAGGATAAACAAGCATAGATGTTCAAACAAAGAATCTTTGATAGAACAAGTAATTACTCTATCAAACGTGAAGCTCCTAAAACCGTCCATATAGTCAATATCCATCCAGATAACATCACAAGGAATGCCTTTCTCTCTAAATGTTCGAACAACCTGTTAATAAATAATCATTATTAAGAGGTATTCATGTCTTAAAATAAAGAACAAATAGCATGGTGTCAGGTGACAGAAAAAATTTATCCATAATTGAAATAGTATGACCAACAAATAATTACATGAACAGAGGTTGTGTTTGTGTGAGCGCGCATGGGTGTGTGCGCCGTGTGTGTGGCTGTGTGCACATACGTGCATGGGTGCCCACGCACACGTGCCTGCGTGCGTGTGTGTTGTGTAAGGGATCATACCCTTTTTTTCTTCTTAATAAAATGATATACATAACTCTCCTGCCTATTTGAGAAAAAAAAAGATCCACAAAAAAATGGAGCTATAGAAATAGAAGGTTTGCATGCTGCAATAGGCCCACGATGCAGGTAAATTTTTTCTAATAATGGAATCACTTTGAAACTTACAACACCAAGAACAAAAAAATTTTTAACAAGAATAAAAGTTCTTTACTGCAACTTAGGGAAATTATCACCTTGTATCGATCATAAGTACATATTATGTTTCATATACTCCCATTGTAACTAAATATAGGTTTGCATATTTATTTCTTAAATCTAAGATGTCACACTTTATTGGATCATACTTGTGGTAACAATAAACATATAAAATACTAAATATATATGACACCATTTTGACCTAGCTCTAGCAAGAAAATACCTTCAGCACATCCTCAGAAGACATGTAACTATAACGACATTGATGATAGCCAAGTGACCACTTCGGAGGCATGGACACAGTTCCTACATTAGAAAATTCTCCCATCTTAATTGACAAGGTAGAAAATAGCAAGTGATGTAACATAAAACAATTAAACTCCAATATGTGTGCTTAAAGCGCAGTGATGCGTCTTAGGTATTCCCTTTTTCCGAAAAGTGTAGGCCGCACATTTTCAAAACAATGTGTTTCGAAAATAAAACTTTCAAATCATTAAATAACATACAGTCTCACAATATGATGGTTATTTGATTAAAAATGGCTCCATTATATTAGTTAAAAGTTATTCCCAATGATTATGAGTTGTTATTACTTGCTCTGATTCGAAAAGGGCTCTATCCAATCAAACTTTTTTTTTAACTAGGATCATTAATTTATGAAAAGTTACATAGATCTACAACAAACAGTTGACATACATATTAACATATTAACTGTAGAATTTTTTTACCATAACATAATTTGCATAGCTTAAAATGGTATATTGAAGAATAGTTTCAGTAGATACATCGCTAATAATACTAAAATTAATACCAGTAGTCATCATAAAAATAGCTTTTAAATAGTTTCATCATATTTATATTTCTCAATGATATGTATAATTGTTGCATATTGCATGAATTATTTCAATACAAATCTAGATTCTGAAATATAAAAGTTTACAAAATTCTAGAATTGGGTACATGCATTTGACCACTTTAGCATCCCTACCAAAAATGAATGCAAATACGAGTATCAGGTATATTGTTACCGTGTTTTCTTTCTCAAAGGGTGAGGTATGGTCTGTGTTTTTCTCTGTGTATTAGTACTGTGTATGTTTGTTTGGGGATTCTTCTTCCCGTATGGACACACTCTTCTGGTTGATGAAATGTTGTGTAGCTCTTTTACATGTTCGAGAAAAAGTATTTAAGTTTTATCGGATGTGAATTCAAACAAACGGATAACCGAATATCTATTTCCACCCCTTGTGCTAACATACCACAACGTTATCAAGATTTCAAATGTGTATATATGGAATTTACTGAAGTTAAATATCGTTGCGACTGCGTTCAAAATAAAGCAGAGGAATACAGCTTCATTATTCATGTACAATGTCAAAAAATTTTACTCCAGAGTGCACTGCCATGTTTCAAGAATATTATAACAATATAAAGTAGCAAAAGAGATTGGCTAAATGTGGGAGAAATACCAATTGCATGAGACAAGGATGTGATAACTTCAGCCGGTGTATTCAATGGCCCAAAAGTAATGACAGGGTAGGCAGATGAAACCGAGAATTTTATAGTGAATTCTTGTCTTAAGTCAATCTGTACCATAGTATCATTGCGTTAATAGAAAGATCAGTTACACTGTCAACTAGTATGAGCAATATATGACGAGGTACTCATCAGAACTCACGCATGCGTGCATACCTCACATGGCAAAGTGGTGTCAGCAAGGACACCAAATGCCTTCCCATCAGGGAGGACAGCCAGCACCCAAGGGTGCGACTGGTACAATGAAGTGGTTCCTGGTCCATAAGCCCAAGCATCCGTGTTCCAAGTGAAAACCTGATAGATATCATATGACAAGTCAAAAACTATATATATTCTCGCCATTCTAAATTATCAGACATTTTGGCTTTTTCTAGAACATAGTAGTGTATCTAGCTAAGAAAACCAAAATATTTAAAGTAGAGTGAGTATAAAAGAATAATTTCTTCAATCAGGTTCTGTATTTGTCTCCCAGTTCTTTCGAGTGGGCCGCTTGCTTCACCGGTGCCATAGAAAGATGTCCCCGAAGGAAACTGTCATGTTAAGAAAAAAAGAGAACATATATATAAGCCTATAAATGTATTTTTTTCGAGGTAATGTTTCTTTAAATTTGGTAGATTTAACATATATAAAAAAGAGTTAATACATACGGCTGGCTAGATTGTACGGCTGGCTGGCTGATTGTTGTGAAAGAAAAACACTGTTAAATGGCTAATTGATGTTAACTAGTAAGTTCAAACGAACAGAACCAAACAGAGTTTCATTATTATTGGTCACTATCAGATTCAAGAAACCCACGTTAGGGACAAGCCTGTAAGCCGGCTCTGCCTCTCGTTTTTGCCTAAAAAAGGATGCGCTCTTTTTCCCTTTCTGCTTGTTTGTAACTGCACTTTTTTTTTCTTTAATGCATTTCAATAGAGGCTTTGCCTTTCACGTTCCTTTTAAAAAAGGATGCATTACTGAATTGAAATTATGAAAGTTAAATTCGGAATAGATATCGATCATATTAGAAACAGTAATAACCATTTTGCCAATTCGGTGTGGAGGATGACTGATTCAATAACTACGGTGACAATTTAGCAAAATGGTGTACTTCTATATGCGGCTCACATGAGCATCACAAGATTATTGAGTGAGTTGCGTGCATGTACTCCCTCCGTCCAAGAAAACATACAATTCTAGCACAATAGCACGTTTTCGTGTATCAAGTTTAACCAATTATAAATAAGAAATTATAAATAATTATAATATCAAATAAATACCATTAGAGTAGTTATGAAATGTATTTTTATAATAAATTAATTTGGAGTCATAAGTATAAATACTATTCGCTAACGTGAATTACTTTATCTGACACACAACCTATAGTTGCATGCTTGCTTGGATAGAGGGAGTACCTAATAGTTTAAACCAGGTGAAGTATGGACAATTCACTCCTACTTCAACAAAGATCTCAAGACAAGAGCATCTCCAGTGGTTCTGAAAAACCCACTTTCAATCTTGGTTTTCTTTGTGAAATTGAAAAAAAAAAAACTCTCTCCAACAAGTATTTATCTTAACTCCCAATGTTGGAGTACCACTTAAAACAATCTATCGAAATATGTGGAAAAATACGCGTGGAGGGTGTCTTCCAATCCATGTGGAGAGCAACTTCTCCCAAAATTTCTTTACCCTAGCCTCCAGCCTCTAGCCACCCCCGCTACCACTGGATGGCCATAACCGCCTGGCAGGCTATGGCCGCCACTAGCCTGGCCATTTGTCGCTGTGAGAACACATAGTTGAGATATGGCCACGCGTGAGTGTTAGAATATATTGTAACAGCCCATATTGGGCGTACGGCCCATTGGCCTTGTACATTGTAACCCTAGCCTATTAGGCTATATAATGAAGGTCACCCCCCCGATTAGGGTGTGCGGTGTTTCTCTACATGGTATCACGAGTCCCGGGGCCCTAATTTCTGGGGTTTCCTTTTTTTTTTCTTCGCTTCCGCTTCTCCTCTGCCCGTGCGCCCTGCCCTAGCGCGTGCGCCACCGCACCACCAAGCCGCCGCGCCCCTGCGCCGCCGTCGCCACCTTCAGCCGCAACCAGGCCGCGTGCAATCGCGCCGCCGCCTTCGTAAGCCGCGCCGCCTCCTTGGCCGCGCGCTGCAGGCCGCCGCCCCAGGCCGCCGCGCGACTTCTCTCGCGCCGCCGCCCCGCCTCGCGCCGCCTCCAAGGCCGCGCGTGCGATCGCCGCTCCGGGCCGCCGCGCGGATCGTGCCGCCGCCCTGTACCGCGATCATGACGTCGTCGTCGAGTTCCTCCTCCACAACCGGCGCCATCGGCTCCCAGTCGTCCGGCACCATGGGGGATTCTCTTGCCGCCCCCTTCTTCGCCGCCTATGCCTCCGTCAACGTGAAGCAGCACGTCCCCATCGCGCTCAGCCTCGAGCGCCCAAACTACTCCAAGTGGAAGGCGTTCTTCACCGCCCTCTGCGGCAAGTACGGGCTGCTCGGCCACATCGATGGCACGGAGGCCGCGCGCCCGGCTGACCCCTTGTGGTCTCAGCCTGACGCATGCATCCGCGGCTGGATGTACGGCTCCGTCGATGACGCCGTCCTCGACCTCGCTATGGAGCCCGATCAGGATGCACGCGCTCTGTACGTCTCCATCGAGGCCCTGTTCCAGGCGAACAAGGAGTCGCGCGCCGTCGTCCTTGAGCAGGAGTTCCACAATCTGTCCCAGGGCGACCTATCCATCGACGCCTACGCCCAGCAGATGAAGCGCACCGCTGATGCCCTTCGGGAGGTCGGTCACACCGTCTCCCCCGCGCAACTCGTGCTCAACTTGCTGCGCGGTCTCAACTCCCGCTTCGCCAACACCGCCGACATCATCTCCAACACATCGCCGCTTCCCGACTTCAAGTCTGCCGTCAACATGCTCCGCGTCAAGGAACTCCGCCTTGGCACTGAGGGCAAAGAGTCCTCAGCTTCAGCTCTTGCCGCCTCCACCACCTCCTCCTGCTCTTCACCGTCCTGCCCGTCCACTCCCTCTGCACCCACCACTCGTGGGGGTGGTGGCAAGGGCAAGGGTGGCAAGGGCAAGGGCGGCCGTGGTGGCAACGGCGGCAGTGGCAGTGGCGGCGGTGGGCGCCACCAGCAGCAAGGTGGCACTAGCGGCGGTGGCCGCAACCAGCAGCAAGGCGGCAGTTTCGGCGGGCGTCAGCCGGCCGGCCCCTGGGTTTGCTACAACCCTTGGGCTGCTCCGTGGCCTCCCCAGCAGCAGCAGCAGCAGTGGGGTGCGCCACCTGTGCCTCCTCCACAGGCACACACCGCCTTTGCGTCTCCGCAGTTCTCCACTGCCGGCGGTCCCTCGGCATACGGGCCTCCGGGCAGCTGGGACTCGGCAAGCTTGATTGCTGCCCTCAACCAGATGGCAATCCAGGGTGGGGCTACACCCTGGGTCATGGACAGCGGAGCGACATCTCACATGTCCTCCAATGACGGTATTTTACTTTCCCATCTCCCGTCGCCACCGTCCTCCATTATGGTCGGCAACGGTCAATCAATTCCCATTCATAGTCGTGGCACTTCTGTTATTCAAATAGCTGATCGTCCTTTTCGTCTTGATAATGTTCTTGTCGCTCCCCAACTCACTCGTAATCTGTTATCTGTTCGACAGCTTACTCGCGACAATAACTGTTCCATTGAGTTTGACGCCTATGGTTTTTCTGTTAAGGATCTGCAGACCAAGACGGTCCTCCTTCGGTGCAATAGCAATGGGGATCTCTACACCATTCCACATCACATGCCACCTCGCTGCCATGTCGCCGTCGTCTCCCCAGAGTTATGGCACTCCCGCCTTGGGCATCCTGCACCCGCCGTCGTCAACACTCTAAATAAGCTATCAGCTATCCAGTGTAATAAAGCAGCTCGCCATATTTGTCATGCCTGCCAGCTTGGCAAGCACGCTAGGCTGCCATTCGCTAGTTCGGTTTCTAGTACATCAGCTCCCTTTGAACTTGTTCACTGTGATGTCTGGACCTCTCCAGTTTTGAGTATTTCTGGCTATAAATTTTATCTTGTCATAGTTGATGATTATACACATTATTGTTGGATGTTTCCTCTTCGCCATAAATCAGAAGTTCATGCACATATTGTCCAGTTTGTTGCTTACGCTCACACACAGTTCAGTTTTCCTGTGCGCTGTTTTCAGGCGGATAATGGCACCGAGTTCATCAACAATGCCACCGCTACCTTCCTAGCTAGCCGCGGCATCCTACTTCGCACCTCGTGCCCCTACACATCCGCCCAGAACGGCAAAGCTGAGCGGATGCTTCGCACACTGAACAACGCTGTTCGCACGCTTTTGTTTCATGCCGCCATGCCTCCATCCTACTGGGTCGAAGCTCTTTCCACTGCTGTGTTTCTGATCAACCGGCAGCCATCATCGTCCATACATAATGGTATTCCCTATCATCTCCTTCACCGTAAAATGCCAGACTACTCCATCCTCCGAGTTTTCGGTTGCCTGTGCTATCCGAACCTTAGTGCCACGACTCCCCATAAATTATCTCCTCGCTCAGCAGCGTGTGTCTTCCTCGGTTACCCTCCTTCCCAGAAGGGCTACCGGTGTCTTGATCTTTCTACTCGCAAGATCATCATCTCTCGCCACGTTGTTTTTGATGAGACTCACTTTCCGTTTGCGGCTTCCAAGCCCCGACCAGATTCTCTTGATTTTTTGATACAGGATATACTTCCCGCGCCTGCCCCGTCTACCTCAGACGTTCGGCACTCACGGGTCTCAGCTGCGCCTGCCTCGGCTGCCACAGACGATGCCGGCGACCCCATCGGGCTGGACCCTGCCATCCTGTGGCATGGTGCTGCCTACAGGCTGCCCCAGGCGCTCCGGCCGGACACGCCTGCACCCTCGGCTTCTCCTACACCGGCAAGTGCCCCCGCCGTTGCAGCTGATCGGCAGCGGTTCGGCGTCCACTACACTCGTCGTCCGCGTCCGCCACCGACTCCTCAGCCGCAGCCGGAGGCGCCGACGGCGCAGCAGCAGCCGGAGGTGCCCTCGGCCCCAGCGCCGCAGGCAGCAGCAGTCCCGCCTCCAGAGCCTCCTGTGCGGGAGACTCGTTCCCAGACGGGTTCACTGCCGCCGCCCATGCAGCGGTATGGCTTCAACGCCTCGACCTCCAACCTGGCTTCTCCGCTGCCAGGCAACACTCGTGCCGCGCTCGCAGATGCTAATTGGCGCGCGGCAATGACCGAAGAATACAAGGCGCTTGTGGACAATGGCACCTGGCGTCTTGTTCCTCGACCGCCTCGTGCCAACATCATCACTGGCAAGTGGGTATTCAAGCACAAGTATAATGCTGACGGCTCTCTGGCTCGCCATAAAGCCAGATGGGTTGTTCGTGGCTTCTCGCAGCGGTACGGCATCGACTACGACGAGACGTTCAGCCCGGTTGTCAAACCGGCCACCATCCGGGTCGTCCTCAGCATCGCCGTCTCTCGCTCCTGGCCGATACATCAGCTGGACGTGAAGAACGCTTTTCTTCACGGCCATCTGAACGAGACCGTCTACTGCCAGCAGCCGCCCGGCTTCGTCGACCCGGCGGCTCCCGACCACGTCTGTCTCCTGCAAAAGTCCTTGTACGGACTCAAGCAGGCGCCCAGGGTGTGGCACCAGCGGTTCTCCGGCTTCATTCAGCGGTCCGGCTTCACTGCTTCGACCTCCGACACGTCCCTCTTTGTTTACAAAGCGGGTGCCGACATCGCCTACTTGCTGCTCTACGTCGACGACATCATTCTGACAGCCTCGTCGACTCCGCTTCTTCGTCGCATCACCGAGCTCCTTCATTCCGAGTTCGCTATGACAGATCTCGGGGACCTTCATCACTTCCTCGGGATCTCTGTCACGCGTTCTGCTGGTGGTCTCTTCCTGTCGCAGCGCCAGTACGCTGTGGATCTGCTCCAGCGCGCCGGCATGGCTGAGTGTCATTCAACGGCGACTCCTGTTGACACTCATGCCAAGCTCTCTGCTACAGACGGCGCACCGGTGGCGGATGCCACTCAGTACCGCAGCCTCGCCGGTGCGCTACAGTATCTCACGCTGACTCGTCTGGACCTCGCTTATGCAGTTCAGCAGGTTTGCCTCTTCATGCACGACCCGCGCGAGCCTCATCTTGCGATGCTCAAGCGTGTCTTGCGGTATGTTAAGGGCAGTCTCTCCACTGGGCTTCACATCGGCACAGGCAGCATCACCAGCTTGACCGCCTACTCCGATGCTGATTGGGCTGGTTGTCCCGACTCTCGGCGCTCCACTTCAGGCTACTGTGTCTTCCTCGGCGACAACTTAGTCTCTTGGTCCTCCAAACGACAAACTACGGTTTCTCGTTCGAATGCGGAGGCTGAGTATCGTGCTGTTGCGCACGCTGTGGCTGAGACTTGTTGGCTTCGTCAGTTACTCCAGGAGCTCCACGCACCCATCTCTTCGGCGATGATTGTCTACTGCGACAATGTCAGTGCTGTCTACATGACCGCCAATCCAGTTCATCATCGTCGCACGAAGCATATTGAGATAGATATTCACTTCGTCCGTGAGAAGGTTGCTTTGGGACAGGTTCGGGTGCTCCATGTTCCATCATCTCATCAGTTCGCGGACATTATGACCAAAGGGTTACCTGTACAGTTGTTCACTGACTTTAGGTCCAGTCTTTGTGTTCGTGACACTCCCGCTTAGACTGAGGGAGGGTGTTAGAATATATTGTAACAGCCCGTATTGGGCGTACGGCCCATTGGCCTTGTACATTGTAACCCTAGCCTATTAGGCTATATAATGAAGGTCACCCCCCTGATTAGGGTGTGCGGTGTTTCTCTACAGTGAGTGATGAGTGGTTTCAAAGAGGTGATTAGAGCTTCAGTTAAATGTGTGTGTGACTAACCAAGATGTGAGTTATATTTGCAACGTGCCTCTTGGCTTATGGATGTGTAGGTGTTAAGCGTGAGGCAGTCGACGACAGTAGAGAAGGTGAAGCAGGAGTCCATGCACGGTGGATTTTGAGGAGTGAAGGGTAAACGCGTGGAGGCTTGGATGAAGGACTAACGCACTACACCACAGCACTAAAATAGCATCTAACTGCAGTTGCTAAAAGTTGACAATACCATTGAACGGTAAGTCACTAAAGGTTTTTCTCGGACAGTCGGTTGCTAATATTAAATAACGTGATGGATGATCCGTTGCTATAAATATTTTGTTTTTGCGTTGGATCGTCAGTCGCTATATCTATGTAGCTGCGTCGAATCGTTCGTTGCTATATACCAATACCCATTGGTGCAATGTTAATGGGTGCAATGTTTTTACCCGCTCGCGCTAAAATTTTCACCCCAAAGTCTCGTGTAAACCCTAAGTCACCCAACACAGCCTATTTTCCCCTCTGCTCCCACTCTAGTTCACATGCGTGCCGCCTCCACACCCCACCACCGACGCACGTCGCCTCCACACCCACGGCTGGAGGAGGATGGACTATGTACAGCTATCACTGGGACATGTGCGTTTCAAATCTGTTGGTCCATCTTTGATCATTAAAAAAAACCTTCATCATCCTGGGCCAAGGTGTGTGCAAAAATTTTAGCTTATTCAGATTTCGTTTGGACGAGTTTCGTCCTCTAACTTCTTTTGTGATTTCTAAGTTTTCCACGGCCTGAAAACGATAAATTTTCACGTCAACCATTAGGCATTATTAGCAACATCATGCCCCGGCCCGTTACCTTGAGGACGACGTTGTGAACAGCCCCCACGACCTACTGGCTGGATCCCGCCGCCGCGGCACCTCCCGCCGCCGCGGATCGGCGAACGAGAGGCTGGATCCCGCCGCGGAGCGCGCTGCCTCCGACGCGTCGAACCGGAACACGCCTTCCTCCAACACGCGCACCCACACCATGTCACCCGCCGCCGCCATCGTCTCCGGCCGGCCAGTCCAGAGCGTCGTGGTAGCGGAAGCCGAGGCGACCAGTGCAGCCGCGGACCGCGGTGCTGGTTTGAGTAAAAAGCGTGTGGCGGCGGCTGGCGAGCATCGTCCTGCTCTCGTCTTGTAGGAGCCGCGGTTTTGCTTTGCTTGCGTGGGATTCGTGTTTGTTTAATGTGGGGGCAGGTTGGACTATGGAGAAAGTTGCAATGAGCGACGCGGGACGTACGGGCGATGTTGGAGAAGGGTTTTTGATTTTTGAAAGACGCGAGTTGCTCCGGTGCCGAGTCAGTGAGTCAGTCTCTGGATCAGGACAACCACGTCAGCGAGAAATGCAGGGGCACTTGATGACTAGACTTGTCACGGACGTGCACACGTAAGCTGTATACGTGAGTTGCTGCTGACGAGTGACGAGGGGGCCTAAATTACCACTGAAACACGCAACTAAGATATATACTAATTGAGCGTCATGGAACTAATAATGGTGTGTTTGGTTTGCTAAGTCTCATCACCTCATGTTGTGCATTATGAGTTCATTCCATAAATTTTGGTAAAATTAATCAACCTATTTCTCGTGCATATACTAATTATTAGCTTATGAGGAATTGTATGCTGGAACTAGATCGACCTATATATATATATATATATATATATATATATATATATATATATATCCCTATATATATATATATATATATATAATTTCACGAACCGAAAAAAAGTGAGAAGTGAGAAGAAGACGATGGACCTCTTCATTCCCCGAATCAAACACACACTAACTAAATGACCACGCTTTGTCGTCCACTTCAATTCTTTTTACAGCTAGTCCTCTTATTCATTCAAGGTAAATTGACTCATGCGTAGTCACCGTTTTTTACCCTCAGTTAGTTTAAGCTTTTTTTATTAATTTTAATATCCACATCGAGATCACTGGTGCATGTAGTTAAACATAAAACTTGACCTTAGGTCCTTAGAGCATCTCTAACCAAGCGGCCTCTATCTATCTATTGAGAGTCCAAATTGTAAAATAGCTTTCAATGGATCCCTCATCCAACCTCCGCCGGATGCTAGACCCCCACCCACCGGAAAAATATTAGGTGCGGCCGTGCGAACTGTGCAGCTGACGTGTGGGCCATGATCACCATGCAGACCGCCTCCCACCCCTTACATGCATGTAGAGCCTTACACTGGATCCCTCATCAGCGCAGGGGAGCAACCTCGGAGCCTACGCACACAAGGACATCTCGACTCAAGCCTACTCCTGTGTTGGAATAGATGTAACAAACCTGATCCATAAAATCTTCTCGTACATCTATAACTTACTCCCTCCGTTCCATTAAGATTGTCACTTTGGACTCCGTGCCATTTTGTTTGACCATTCGTCTTATTCAAATTTTTTGTACAGATATTATTTATTTTATTATGGCCTATTTAATCATTAGAGATATTTTAATAATAATTTAATTATTTTATTATTCGTATAAAAATTTCAAATAAAACGAGTGGTCAAACAAGAAATTCAAAAGTCAAAAACGACAGTCTCAGTGGGACGGAGGGAGTATCATGCATCATCAATGTCATAGTAACTTTATGCAAACATGATAACCCAACAAGGCATCCATATCGATCTCTTTTCTTGCATAAAATAATTGTCATGTTATTATTATTCTATAGCTTGGGCTATGCGAAGAAACATAGCACAATCCATTCTAAACTTAGCAAAGAAATGAGAATGAGGAAACATATGCATAACAAGAAAATGGACAAAAAAAGAGGACGAACGAATTGATCAAGATATTTACAAACTTGAGTTGGAATCTAGATCCCGCTTAATTACTAGGTTAGATGTTGTGAAAAAATGGCCTTGACTATTTAAAGGCATATATTGAGTGTGGACTTGGTGTAATGTAGTAACGATGAGCTCATGCTCATCATCATCCCAAGATGATGTATCTAAGTGTTGGGGGGAAGGCGACCCTCGTTCCACCCTGCTTGCCCTATGACCCTCGCTACTCTTCAGCTAACCCTTGATGCTGAGGTTCATTTTTAACTCCCTCCATTTCAGGTTCAGGGAACCCTCGACGATATGCACGCCCTGACCGACAGGCATGAGGACCCCGAAAGACAATCAGGCAGGCGACTCCGCTAGAAATCAGCCTAAGGAGCCTCGTGCCATCGTTAGGATTAGGAGTGATTGGGATAAAGGGGGGAAATTATCCCTTCACCCCTGTAAAGCACCGCTAGTCCGAGGGCCCTGCGGTGCTTGGACGTAATTCCGCTATGCCCTGGATATACAGACTATAAATACCCTGGGCGTGCACACACTATAGCATGATTTTTTAAAATAAGAAAGACAGTTTTTTGCCTAGCAATACAAAACCTCTCACAATCAATCACCTCGGTGTGGGCTTGAACAATCACCAATCAACCTCACACCAGAATCACCTCCAAGCCGCTAGGGACACGGCAATGCCTCAAGAGAATAAGAACTCAGCCTTGGCTTACTCTCAAGTGCTCTAGAATGCAAATCACTAAGCAATGATGCACTTGAGGATCACTCAACTCAAATGGATGAACAAGAGATGATCAATTGAGTGAGTGGGAGGCTTAGGATGCTCACAAAGAGTATGCAAATGATTCAAGTGTGCAAGAGTTGTCACCAAGTGACCAGGGAAGGAGTATAAATACCCCTAAGTGCAATCCTAGCCGTTACCCACTGAAAAACAGCCGTTAACATGATTTTCAGGGCGTCGGACCGACCGTCGGACTAACCGCCAGCGTCCGACGCTCGGATGCGTGCCACGTATCAACAGGTTTAAACGTCGTTCGTCCGATCTCAACGGTCGTCTTCGCGCTAGATCTTACATCGTTGGACTGGAGGCGTCGGACTAAAACTTTCGGTCCGACGCCCTGTTCTCAGTACACTACGTGCGTACCGTCGGACGATTGCGTAGGGGTCGTCGGACTAATGAACTCGAGAGTCCGACGTTTCCAGAGAGGTCCAGAAACACTAAAACTGCGTCGGACTCCGTTTGACGCTCGCCGTCAGACTAAGCTCCATCGTCCGACGCTCTCAGATTGTGCGACGCGTCACACCTCGCTGCTCGGCACCGTCGGACTGGAGAGGGCAATGGTCCGACGCTCACATACCGAGCGTCCGAGGCTCGCCATTGGTCAGAACTAGGGTTAGGCGTCGGACCCTAGACAATAGTCCGACGCTGCCCCTGCTAACAGTCCGACGCTCACTTCTCAGCGTTTTTTAAGTTAATTTTTCACCCCTTGCTTCTATATGCTAACACTCAAGATCTCCAACACTTGTGCACAGTATGTTAGCATTTTCAAAACATTTTCCAAGGGTTTTAACTTTGATCTCTAGGTTGTGTTAGTTCAATGCAATGAAATGCAACCTAGAGCACTTGAAGGTAATCCAACACTCGTTCTCCCCTTAATAGTCGGCTATCTATCCTAAATGTGAACACACCCACTAGGTGTCTTGTTCACCAAAAGGAAAACCTATTTGGATTATACCTTTGCCTTCATGCCTTTGCTCCTTCCATGATTAAGTCTTCCTTTAGTCATCACCATTTTGCTTTAGGCTTCATACCATGGATTGACCAACCTAAAACCTTGCCATCACTAGCAATCTAGGTTAGTCCTTAGGATGTCATTAATTATCAAAACCAAACTAGGGCTTTCACCAGGTATACAGACTATAAATACCCTGGGCGTGCACACACTATAGCATGATTTTTTGAAATAAGAAAGACAGTTTTTTGCCTAGCAATACTCTGTTTTTTCACACCACCATTCCCTCCTCTTTCTTCCATTGTCCGAACGGTGGGAAACACTCGGCCTCCAACCCCCGCCGCATCCTGCGAGGGTCGGAGGATAGGAGCG
Source organism: Eremochloa ophiuroides (assembly GCA_038502445.1). NCBI lineage: Eukaryota > Viridiplantae > Streptophyta > Magnoliopsida > Poales > Poaceae > Eremochloa > Eremochloa ophiuroides. The sequence goes on along the minus strand of JAHLJS010000001.1, from coordinate 31,590,556 downwards.
ACCCCACAGTTGGTGATGTCCGTGGAGACCCCATAGTTCGTGTGGTGAAACCGGCTGCCACTCGAAGAAACAACCTTCAGCCCCGGTCTTGAGGAGTAGGAGCGGTAGCCAAGACCTCCGCTGAAGAAGCCAGGGCGCTCGAGTTGGAGCAACCCACACAGTCTTGCCCAGAGGACGCCCAAGCCATGGCTCCAACACAGGGCGGAGGTACCAGCCCTCAGGTCAACCCTATGGCTGAGGGGGAGGTAGAGGATGTACAACTGGACGATAACGAGGATGTCAAAGCCAGGAGACTCGAGGCTCTGAACCAATTCATGAAGAGCTTCACCAAAAAAAGAAATCGCCTCGAGTCTCATAGGAGGCTGGAACACCTAAGGGTCATTCGAAAGAAGACCGACAAGGCCAGGGAGCAACTACGAAAACTTGATCAGTGCTTGGCGGATCTAGAGGCAGAACAGCCGGCTCAAGATGATCTCCCACCACCTCCGCCTCCGCCTCCGCCTCCACCTCCAATACACCCAAACCCTCATTTCGACTACCTCTATCCAGATTATATACCTCCATCGATCAAACACCAACCACAAAGAAACCCACCCCCGGCAATGTTGTATGATCCCAAATCCCCTTTGACCCAAATTCTACAAACCAGAAGCTAGCCCTAAGGGTACAAACCTATAACCTTACTAAGGTATGATGGGAGTGTGCACCTTCGCCAATTCCAAATGAGTTACTAGGCACCAGTGGCAGCAGCAGGGGGATTAGTTCACCATAGCGAATTCCTTCGTCATCATTGCTCGCGACATAGCCCAAAGCTGGTACAGCAACCTCCCTCCAGGATCAATCAAATCATGGGGAGACCTTTGGGAAAAAAAATATTCCAATTTCAAAGGAGTCAGCCCGTCAGCAAGCAACTCCATGGAGCTATTTGCGTGCAAGCAAGCAGGTAGAGAGCCGCTGTGGGATTTTTGGCGAAGCTTCGTTCACCTAAGAGAAAGAACTCCAGGCCTGACGGACAAAACAGTAATCCCCGTTGTGATAAATGGACAAAGTACAGGACCATGCTCCTCTAGACTCGCATGGAAACCCCCAAAACCATCACCGAGATCCATAGAAAAGTATAGCAGAGCAGATGCGGACCTTTGTGGGGTGGATAGATCCCTCATAGAGCACAATCTAGAGGTAGATAAGAATTGTACCCCGGTAAAACAGAAGCTCCCCAAAATGTCAGGAGAAAGAAAACAAGCAGCAAAAGCGGAGGTCCAGCAACTCTTAGATGCAGGGGTCATCCGACCAGTCAAGAATCTGACCTTTGAACCCCCGCCCAACCCTAGGGCCCACCCGCACCGCCAACCATGCTGAGGCCACGCACGCCTAGGGTGTCGTGCACTCGCCTGCGCCTGTGATTGCCGCTGGGGACGGGCTCGCCTGGTCGCTGTGCCGCCATGCTGGGGACCAAAGGCACACTCACCCCAGTGCCGTTGCTTCAGGTAGGGCGCGTACCCTGCCACGCCTAGGTGGCGACCACACCGGCAAGGTGCGGCGCCCTCACCCGGACGCGTGCGTCCGGGGCTTGCCCTAGCGGCCGCCGAGAGAGAGAGACCCGGGGGGGAAGAGGCAGCTGTGGATGCATGTGAGAGATCAAGGGTTAGAGCTGCTTGGTATATATTTGTTGTGAAGAAGGTACCAGAACTTCGATGCAACGCTGCACGGTTTCTTGAGTGATGTGGACCATTTAAGTGTGCGTCGTGGCTTGCCGTTCTCATATCTTAAATAAATGTTGTCAAAATCTTATATTTTAAATTGAATCGATAGTTTTCTAGGTAAAATCGCAGTCAAAATCTCAACACAAACAATGAGACAAGCTTATCTTTATTCAGTTCAATCATGCAACCAGGTTTCTTAATAAAGATTGCAAAGACCTAACTATAAAGGGGTAGAGAACAAAAACCATAGGACTAAATCATAATTTTGACGACCATAGTCTATATACCTAGTAATAAAGCAGTAAAAATTTTCTATTTTTTTATATGGCCCTCCTAACTTTGGGAATGTACTAGGAATCTTAATCTAAATGGAACCCACCGATCATGTTTGATATGGCTTTTGAATAACATATACTTAATCCGTCTTAATTTATAAGTCGTTTGACTTTTTCAATCCTAAGTTTAACCACTCATTTTATTCAAAAAATTTACGCAAAATAATGTTAAATTTAACTTATTCTTGAAGAACTTTTATTAATAAAGCCAGTCATAACAAAAATAATAATAATATTTTGCATAATTTTTTTAATAAAACAAGTGGTCAAACTTAGGGCTAAAAAGATCAAACAACTTATAAATTGAAACGGAGGGAGTAAAAATCATAATCTAAATGTTATCATAAAGTACGAGTTAAAATAACCTTTATCTAGCGCGATACAGAGTCCAATTCTAAAATGTATTGGATCGTGTATATAACATGGACTCATAAATCATGCTCATATATATATTAGAACAACTCGATATGGATTGAGAAAAATCAGATTACATTTGTGAAAAATATTTAAAAAGAAAAAAAAATCAATTGAAGTAAATAATAGAAACAAAATTGTGCATCAGAAAAAAAAGGAATGGCTATAGACCATGATGACTCTGACCGCTTCACTTAGGCATGTAAGAAAGAAAGAGGAAAAAACAAAGGCGCATATGGGAAAAAGAATAGTAGTTAATGGACTCCGACGCGGTCTCCTCTAGTTTGTAAGAAAAAAAAAACAATAAAAACAATGGACTCCATCACAAACTCTTCAGATTTAGGACTCACGTATTTAGATAAAAAATAGCAATAGAAAATAAATAAATATATAACACTCATATCTTATTAACGTTTATTTTTTCTCCCGTTGCAACGCACGGATATATTTGCTAGTAGCGGCCAATTGCTAAAGCTGCCACCACGCAAATTTGCATCATAGTATCGCTGCAAATTGCTATCAAAACCGAGCAGTGCATTTACATGTTGTGCTGGACCTCAAAGGCTCAAACTCTGGTTATCCTATAAACAACACGCAATTACTGTTAAATATCTAGAGCCAAATTCTGATGAACAGCCTGTGAATAGTGATTTTCAAAATGAAATTGGCTAACTGAGAAATAATGGAGCAACAGTCAGCTTTATTAATGCCAATCGTGAACAGTGGTAGAGATTGAGCAACCATGTTTTTAGCATACTCATCCTCATATAGATGACTAACGACACGACTCCGAAATACCATGAAAGATGTTTTGGTGCACGACCGTCAATACAAAGACCGTAATACAAAGGGCAGGCCTGAACTGAAGCATCCTCTTTGTTTCTGCTGTCCGGGCAGTATTTTAGCTGGTTTGCCTCACCTCATACTGGTGGCAAATCCTCAAGGGCGTCTCGTTAGACACTGGTCTTTCCTCTGACCAGAGCTCCATGTTCACATCACCAGTTCCCCAGTGCACAAAGCATTTGCTAACCTCCCGGGGATTAAACCGATTCACCAAGCTCAGCCCGACACACTTGTCCTCTAGCATCCATTCCCCTGAGAATTTGACAAAAGTACATGAGTTGACAGAGATGAAGGGTCTACAAATCATGCACCACAGTCCACAGGGTAACTTACCGTTGGGTCTGAGGTCTCCCTCCAATGTTATTTCTCCTGCCTCCGGGTATATCTCGTGCTTTGAACCATTGATGGCCGTGAAAGCAACCACTACCTCAGTTGGGTGCAGCAGGGTGAATGTAGGATGAACTCGTAAACAGACCAACCTTCAGTGAAAACATAATTCATGTTTCAGAATATATTCTTGAAAGAATCAATTGACCAGTTAAAAAACATTACAAATAAACTCACACAACAAATCCATGCAATCCAAAAGAGTGTCATTTTGAGTTACACTCACACATTAAAACAGTGACAAGTAATTCCTGTTGAATACTTTCGTTCAAGTTTTGAAAATGGGTTAACTAGATTTGTGTCCCTCCAAGAATACGAAGAACCGGACGGTGGCTGAGGCTCTCAACAATCAGGAATGGCCTAGGGACATCCAAGGAGGCTTGTCTTGAGCTGGTATTAGGGAATTCCTTCAGTTATGGGACTGCCTCAAAGAAATTGTTTTGACTGACCAAAAGGATCATCACATTTGTAGGCTAGATGCTAGTGGATGTTACTACTCCAAATCTGCTTATAAAGGTGGTGTTTAGTTCCTCTCTAAAATCCCAAAATTTCCGTCACATCAATTTTACAGCACATGCATGGAACATTAAATGTAGACGAAACTTTTGCATGTTTTCACAGTTTGCCTGTAAATCGCGAGACGAATCTTTTGAGTCTACTTGGACTATAATTGGACACTTACTGTAAAAGATTCCTCGCTGCTACCGTGCCAAAATCCCAAAAATTTTGGGATCTAAACACCCCCAAAGCCTATTTCCTTGGTGTTGTGGCCTTTGAGCCTTGGTGTCGGCTATGGAAGACCTGGGCCCCAGCTAAATGCAAAATGTTTCTGTGGTTGGCAATCCAAAACAGATGTTGGACAGCAGATAGGCTTGCTAAGAGGGGCCTCTCTCATCAGGATAAATACCCTCTATGTGACTAAGAAGATGAGACGATACAACACCTGTTAACAACGTGTGTTGTGGCAAGACAAGTATGGTTCAGATTGATCCATCTGTTGGACCTAACAGATTTAGTCCCCCAACAAAATGATAGGAGCTTCGTAGATTGGTGGCGCAAGACAATGAGAAGAGTTATAAGGAGCACAAGAAGGGAGTGAACACTCTAATTATTCTCGGCGCCTGGAATATTTGGAAACATAGAAATGCTTGTGTGTTTGATGGGCCTTCTCCGGTTAACACGATCTTGTGTGAGCTAAACGATGAGCACGGCTTATGGTGCATGGCTGGTGAGAAGAAGCTGCAGGGGCTAGAGCTTACTATTGCAATCTAGGATAGTTGAGCTTAGGCTGAGTTGTGTGTGTTAGCTTTGTGCAAGAGTTTTGAGTCTGTGGCTCTGTGCAATTGCCTCACTCATGTTTGGCCCCCGTATGAATGAGGATCATGTTGAGGGCAACCCCTAACCTTTAATACAATGAAACACAGCTCTCAAAAAAAAAAAAAAAAAAGATGTGTTAAAATGTACTTCCAAAATACTCAAATTTGCTATATTTTGCATACATTTCACAATGGTAATATGCAATAAAAGTTGAGAACTAGTTGCCATATAGATGTACAAAACAGCACTTTTTAAGGAGCGAAGTAGCTAAATTTTTTCTATAGATAATTGAGCAAAGCATATTAGATGCAAGCTCCAAAGAAAAGTAACATAGGACATGATCAAGGATAAGATCAGTTGATGCCTGAAACCAAACAATCATAATGTTCTGTTTCTGGTGTCATCTTTGTTCTGTAATTTGTCTAGTCCATAAACAGCAGTAAGTAAAACCTATATTTGAGCAACATAGAAAGGGGCAAGAGGCCAGGAAGGCAGTGCTAACGTGGGCATAATCATAACGTCATGCAGCCAGTTGTCATAGAATAGCTTCACAGCATTTTAGGCATGGGCTACGAACATGCAGGCTGACCACTGCCCCTCCTTTTTAAAAAAAAAAATTTGCTTGCTCAATTGCTCTTAAAATTCATTTCTAGACTAAATTATAAATTGTATAAAGCATTATTTTCTGCTCAAGCTCTTATTTTGAATTCCAGCAAGACCTACTACAAAAAATTATAAAGTGGTTGGCCTTCAATCCTTCATTTTATCACAATTTTCAATTCATGAACATACAGAAAGAGAAGTCAAGAATGTATAATGACAGCACCTACGTTCCTTTTTTTATCTTTTCTTTGTTTGCTTGTTCAGATCAATCAATATGGTTTCCATGGTCTTCTTCCAACAACAGAGACCAACAGAGACAAGCAGTGGCAACCAGTGATTCAGGCCCAGACATGCCAGTAGCCCAGTACCAGTTCGAGGTAGGGTTAGTGGGAGAACAAAAGGAATGTATTTTCCCTTTTTTTTTCAATTCACTAGCCTATATGGTTCAAAATGTGGTGGCTGGCATGCCAGCGAGGTTACAATGTTGATGATTATTTGAGCAAAACATAATCCAATTTATGAACCACCTACAATATGTTCTGCACTAATTTTAACTATTGAAGGACCATTCATGGAGTTTTGGACAGAATCTCCACAAATTGCTTTCCATGCATAAGCATAGGAGCATTCTGGTAGTGTACTTTGTGGTTGAAATTTATGTTGGTTGCAGAGCTTCACAGAAACTCATTAAGGAATTGTCAGAGTAATTTCATGGGAGAAGGGCCCTCACCTTGAAAACCCACCAGAACCAGCTCCTACACTTCTTGCCTGAATGCTGGAGTCGATCTGAACAATCTTTGGGTTGTCCTTCAAAATAGATATCTGGCGCTGGAGAACCAGACCACCACCAATGTCTCCTTCCATACAAATAGATTCCTCCTCTCCAGATTGTTCAAGATACCTCCTATAGTTTTTTTGAACTTAAGTTAATTAGTGGACAAAACTGGAACTAGACAAGAAATATGCAACAGAAAACAAACAGCCACACGGACAATTAGTCTGAAATGATTACTTCAGTTACCTGATGACTTTGTACTCTTCTGTGCAACCAGCAGACCTATATTCAGTCCCACTGTATTCTTCATAACCATTTATCTCAATTCTGCTGTGAAGCCACTGCGAATCTGCAAATATCAATTATAAATGATACTCAAGCTATGCTAGATATTAATTTTTTTTTCTCGAAAACGTATGCTAAATAATAATTCACAAGTGATACTCAAAGCTAATGATAAATTAACATGATCTATTCATAATGCATTTGCATGACGAAAGGATATATAAGTATAAAACCATCACAAAGAACATAGATGAATATTGAAGTATGTCAGGACAAGTATCAGAAAATACACAATGATATCTCTATTTCTTCTAAGATAAAAAATTGTTAGAATATATTACACATTGCAAATGTGATTGTGAAGCATACCGGAAGGAAGATGGGCCATTGAGATAATACGGCCTCCAATCCATGGAACGATCTTAAGGAACCAGTCTCCACTTTTCAAATCAACAGGTATTTTTGATAGCTCAGCACCTTCCTGCCCTGATGGCTCCTCTATATCAGGTATAGGCTGAATCATCTCTGTACAATCATCACAATGTGCCAGTACAAGACAAGTGGAAACAATTAAAACTATTATACTGTATCTTTTTTATAATGTGTTAAAATTTATGGAAATGACAAATCTTTCCTTCCAGATCTAAAACAGTATAACCATAAATAAGTGGTACAAGAAATACCCATTCGTTTCTTGTGCTCAAATTCACTAGTTGTGACTAAGCTTGACACTTCAGATTCAAAAGGCATTATAATGTGTATTTCTTCACCATCAATGCCATCTGTACTTATCTGGATGAAAAAAAAAATGCTAAAGATAAGTTCGTTTTTGAGTGAAAAAAAAAAGAAAGGCAATAGGCATACCATAGCACCTCCACCAAGCAATATATTTATTTTTAGATTTCGTTTTGGCCTCTTCCATGACCCTTCAGATTTAAGGACTTTGACAGTAACTACCGATGACTGGAGTTCAGCAATATAATATGTCAAAAGATAGTCTCCCTGTGTGAATGCATATCCATCTCCAGCATCTTCAAAAAGGACACCTTCAGCTTTACCTGTAAAACAGCCATTGGCAGATATTATGCACAAGCTTTGAGCCAACATTTTAAATCAACAACTCGAACTCGAATAAAAGCTAAAGCTTAAAAAATAGTTCACATGGAAACACAGATTAATGTGCAGCAGATCAAAGTTTGTTTTCTTATCCATTCAACCACATATGTTCACATTTCAGTAATGTTTGGTTCTGATGATGGTAACGTGATTTTGATTTGATTACGAAGGTTAATAGATCCATTGCGTGATGTTTGTTTTAGGCCTCCTGTATCAGATCACGCTGTTATTTAATATGGGCCTCACCTAAAGTAATGATGCTCCTACCAGGACGCTATCCAATACTTAGTTGTCATCTTCACAAAAGCGGAGTCATTGATTTTGCTCAGGTACGAACTCGAAAAGGGCATAAATCGCCATCCAGACGCAGATGGGCTGCAGAAGGTGTGGGGTGGAGCAGAGGACGTAGCACGTCCTTGGCGGCAGGTGGCAGATTGTTGTGGCGACAATGGCCGCACCCGCACGGAGTGGCGCATCGGCATCTCTCCTGGTTATGCACAGAATAGCATCAATTTGTGGTTTGCTCACTTCTTGTGTGTTCGCAAGGAGTGGTTTTCGGTGCTATCAATAGTTGGACTGCAGCACCCCCAGGTTTGGAGAACTGCAGTTTTACAGATTGGTGGTGTTATGCTTTACAATGGTTCCCAATTTACCTCTCAAGGGCTTCAACTTCTTGGTTGTTTTGGTGGCATGGAGAACTTGTAAACATTGGAATCAGGAATTTTTCTCCTAATCTTACTGCCATCTTGCGGGATATTAGAGATGTAGCAATGTTATGGTGCATGGCAGGAGCCAAAGGGCTCCAAAGCATATGGCCATAATTGTTTTGCTCAGTTGCTGGTTGTGGTTAAGGTTTGTTGGTGAATCATTTTTGTAATTTATTTGCCCCTACAGGGTTAGGGGTCATCTATAGGGTCCTTTCTTCTTATATAATGATGGCAGTTATCATATGTGTTCCAGAAGAAAAAAAAAATGCAAAGCATGCCAGTGTGAAGGGATAATAGGATAGCAAGATGCAGGCCAAGATCTACTCTGCTTTGCTGTCACGAGCTACTGTTACCGCTACATAGGTTAACCAGACAGATCAACTAATTGCTTATGATGTTGATGTTAGCACTGTTTATCCAGTCCCTTTACGTTTGTTTCCTTATCCCAACCAAACACTACCTTAAATAAAGGGTACGAACATCTGATCTTCAGAAAATGAGAAGGTATATACCATTTTCATTCAATGCAATATTTAGTGACAGATCATCCTCCAAACTTGCTTCACCAACATGCTTAATAGGAAGACCTACAGGAAGAATTGCTCCACCTTGTAGATACAGCACCGGCAGATCCTACACAATTATCCATTCAGAAATAATTCTTTGAATAGAACTGAAGTCAGCAAGCAAACTAAAGAGTAAACCAACTTACTGGGTGTGAATCAGCAAAATCAAAAGGCAACCATATGCCCTTTGGTAACTTATGTGCACATTCATGAGCTCCTTTATTAGGTAAAGTGCTGCCAAGATAATTGGAAAGATTAAAGATACCAAAGCATAGAGAAAGATGAAGAAAAATAACACTTGGCATTTTGGCATCGTTATATATATATATATATATATATATATATATATATATATATATATATATATATATATATATATATATATATATATATATATATATATAGTATTACTATATATCACCCTGGGAGTGAATAATAATCACTACCCGAGTCGAACGGTGTGCCGTTTTTTTCCTCCCGTACCCACATCCTCTTATTATTTTTGTTTTTTAAATATATATTTAAAAATCCTAATAGATCGTGGGGAGTTGCCGAGTGGGCGACGACGCCGGTTTCTTCTCCCCGCTCCCATCGCACGAGCCCAGATCTCCGCCGCCTCCGCCGCTTGAGGCTACCTCGCACGAGTCTAGTTCGCCGGCACCCCCTCCCCTTCCTCCGCTGCACGATCTCAGCTCACCACATCCCCTGCCGAACTACCTCAGCTCACCGCCGCTCCTGCTCCCTGGTTCAGCACTGGCGAGCTCGCCGGTCCTGGGCCCGCGGCTGTTACCTCAGCTTGCCGCCGCCCCTGCTCCGCCGGTGGACCCTGCCACGCGCCGCCCTCGCCGTGCCCTCGCACCACCGCCGCCGGTCCTGGGCCCACGGTGTTACCTCAGCTCCCCGCCGTCCCTGCTCTGCCATTGGACCCTGCCACGCGCCGCCCTCGCCGTGCCCTCGCACCACCGCCGCCATGGCCCTGCTATCGCGTTGCCTCGTGCAGTCATAGCCCTGTGCTCTTGCCGCGAACAGACTCAGTCGCCGTGCGCTTGCGTGGCCCTCGACTTGCCCCTGCCTCCGTCGTTCGCGCTGGGATGGAGCCGCCCGGTCCCTCAGGTTTCCTTTACCTCCTCATTCATGCTCGCTTTGATGTCCCATTAAGGTAGTGTCAAATTGGTTTCAGTAATACATACCCTAATATGTCCACTGTTTGTTAAAAAAGAATGATCACCGTGTTTCCTTGTATTTTATATTAGTTTTGGTAAGATCTATGCCCATATAATGCTTCAAAATCATTTTCATATTCATTAATTCACTATGCGATCATGACATTGGTTTCTTACAACCATAGACATTGATTCATCCTTGCAATTTTTTGGTTCAGATCATACACATATGTTTTGACATATGGCGTGATTCCAGTTCAATAAAGCAATTCTATTTATTCTGAATTTGCAGAGAATGCCCATGCTGGAATAGGTCCTGTTTCATCAGCAAAAAGGTTCTTTGTTTGTTATTCATATTATGTTATATTTTTTTTTTATACATTCATATTGACGAAGATGTTGCAACTATATTGAACATACGATTTTTTTATCAACCTGCTGAATATTTGGCATAGAAAGTATGCTTTGGTTTGAGCTGCAGTCATCTACCTGCAGCTCCAAGATCCTGTCATTGTCATTGCAGCCAGGTGAGAATCAACAATCTTGGCTGCCCTCTGCATTATGGTCATGGATGTTCTTTCTTTCCCTTGACACATACTATAAATATGCATTAAAATGTATGATACATGTTCTTTTTTCTTACCAGTAGTCATTATATCCATTGCAGAATTATCTCGTGGACTCAACAAAACAGCGTCAACCATTATTGTTGTAATCAGTGTCATTTTTTCTTTTTTTTTTCTTTTTGGAACCAGCTATCTGTTATAAATTGTCTCATGACTCCCAATCAAACAGCAAGCATAAGGTAATCAGTCAGCTACATTAGAATATAATGTCATTAAAGGTTCCGCTAATGTATAGATGTGTAGCCTGAATTTGTTTTTGATCTGCCCATCTCATCATTTTGTTCTCAGCATTGGCAACGGTGCAACTATTCATTGAAATTCTCATGGCAAGTGCATCTCTTCTTGTTTTGCTTTGTTGTTGCAATCAATGTCATTCTTTTCATTTTTCTTTTGGGAGTCAACTTTCTGCTAGATGATCAGTCAATATCATCGCCATTTCACATATGCTTGTTGCTAGTAGAGTTTTTGGTCTCTTATTCATCCTTTATGCATTTATAGATCCGGTCGTTGCCACCAGATGATGTCCATGCCGGACAAGCCCCTGGTTGCTCATCCAACAGGTTCTTTGTTTCACAATCTCACCATGTTATATTTATTCTTATAATAGAACGTATGGGTACAATCTGACCAAATGTTATAGTTCTTTAATTAATAATATGTCTGCACTTGTCTCAAATAACCATGTTGTGCATAGGAACAACTTAGAAGGAATTATGTTTAATTACGGCTAGTTCAAACATTATCATAGTACCAAAGTTATTGTTAGCTGTTCAGCATACATGCCATCTTCGTTTCAACGTGCCCTTGTCACAGCTAGTTGAGATTTCTATGGTACGCCATTTTTACTGACCATACCTGACACAATGTGGGACCAAAATGCTTTGATCGTAAATAGTTTAGACTTTGAAGTGATATAAATTTGTCCAAATAATGCACCTTGTGTTTAGAAAATTGTGTCATTGAATATCGAAATTTGGATATTAATCTCCTTGTGATTTAGATTTAGTGCATTTTCTATAGTTTGGGTAACTCACTTGTTTGTGCTGTAAGAATATATGTCGTGGTGTTTGGATAACATCAAGTGGAGATCTTTTTTTAGTTCATCCAGCTTGCTTGCTGTTTGAATGTTTTTGTACATACCGGTAATTGTCAACTAGACCCTACCTCATGGTTTCAATTCAGCTGAATTTTCTTATCTAGGACCATCATGTGGAGTAGAGAATCTTTGGTATTACGGATCCTGCTTGCTTCTTTGGTTCCTTCAATTCCTCATATGTGATATGTTCGTTCAAACTATTTACACGCATAATATTTGTGGTGTTACGCGGACATGCTAATCTCTGTTGATGTTGCCATGTGAACTTGTGAGTCGATTCATCGCTCATTTCATTGATTCTATGCTGGTGAAATCGATCCTATGCTGGTGAAATTCATCCTATGTTAGTGAAGGGTTCAAGACAATGCAACAGGCCATTGATGTTATAAACACAATCCACTTCTGTTTTTTAATCTGGTCTTTTCTCATTGTCAGAGATAACCTTGTTACTTTATATCATAGATTCTTATGTGCAGTCTAGTAATTTGATTGATTGGAGAAATCAACAGAATTGTTTTAGTGCATGGACCTGAAACTTTCTGCAGCTAGCTCCAATAAAAATCGTACCATATGCCTTATTTCGTATGATTGTTAGGACTCCTTATACTGAACATTGGGTGTTTTTATCACCATGCTGAATATTTTGCATGGAAAGTATGCTTTAGTTTGAGATGTTGTCATCTACATTCAGCTCCAAGATCCTGTCAGGTGAGAACCAACAAGCTTAGCTGTCTGCATTTTTTTTAACGCAAGCTGTCCTCTGCATTAGGTGATGGTTGTTCTTGCTTTCCATCCCTTCACTCCATTCATTAGGAATATAGCTATATTTTCAAACATACTGTTTGTGAACCAGGCCAAAATCGGACTGAACTTCTCTCTCCTTGTCCCAAAAACCAATCAGTACTGATTAAATACTACACCTACCTTATTTCTGTATAATCAAGTCACTAAGTATAGCTACTTTATGTGACTGGGCAAAAGAAAGGTCAAATAATTTGTTTATTCTATATGTTTCCTCACACATTTTCTAAAGAGTAAATTATGTCAGTTCTTGTTGGGACTTTTGTTTTTCAGGCTGCCTTGGTTTATCTTGTTTTCCATGCAAACTTAGCTATTCAGTGGTGCTTTCAAATTAAATCGCAAACCTCACATTTCTTTGTATCTTAAACAGGACCAAGGTCGACTAAGAGAAGCCTTGAACTTCGCTTCATGGAGCTGTTTCTGACAGATGCGCTGCCCACCGGACCACAAATTCTTATGCCTTGATCAGTGTTGTACCTAGCCGTGCACTTCCCAACTTGATGTTTGTAGTAAATGGTAAACAGGCTTGGGCGCATGCTCACAGACCAGGCGTGATTCTTTTACATACCACTTGGTGGGCATGTGTCATTGCAACGATGTGTGTTGATTTTGAAACATGGCAAAATGGTGTTTTTTGGCACCCTTTTCGGCACGATAGAAAATATTTTAACAAATCATATGTGAATCACGCACTTATGCCTGCAGCCATCTATACCAACAAATGATTAAATATACCTTTCTCAAAACGTAATAGTTATAGTCACACTTCTTTTCATAGGAATCGCCTGACCAAAAATACGCCGGCTGGATAACGAAAACGGCCAAAAAGAAAAAAAAAAGTACCTCGTCAGAAATAAAAAGAGAAAACCGGTAGGATAACGAGAACGGCAAAAAAAATGAAAGAAAAAAATTGGTTGGATAACCAAACCACCGATGGCATATGCTGAAAGAAACGTTTCGTGGTCTGTCCGTACGGGGGGCTGAGCACGTGAATCGGGCCAAGGCCACATGGACGGTAGGGGTCAGGTAGTGAATAGTTATTCAATACCCTGGGTGGTGATTAGCGCTATATATATATATATATATATATATATATATATATATATATATATATATATATATATATATATATATATATATATATATATATATATATATATATATATATATATATATATATATATATATATATATATATATATATGTTCGATGCCAGATAATTAAACAATTTACAATTTTTTAAGCAAAATCGTCTCTAACGCACAAACATCTACTGAGGAACTGGCACAGAGCTACATAAAAGCAAATGAACAGGGTCTCAAGAGGAAAGTTAAAAGGAAAGAGCTAATGTCAAATCACTGTCATGAAGATATTACCTTGCACAGACTAAGAGTGGTCCGAGGAGAAAGGAAGTCTCAACTTTCCTCAGTTCAGGGTCTTGTGGATCTAAAATAATTGAGGAATGCGACATAACATCTGTTAACAAACTGCAACTGGGGAATATCATCTATTATATAACCCACCAGACAGTCTATAAGGCTGTAAATATCTTATACAAAGTTTGGATCACAAAAGAAAGGAGGCAGCAACTTGCCACACATATGTGTTCTTTCTACAAACTACCAGCATCTGAGCCAACTTAAAATTGGGTGATACAAAGTGAGAGATTAATTACCAGCAAAGAAAACTGGAGCAGCAACAGGAGTACCCTTTGTATGTGAGTGGTAAAAAAGAGTGTAGATATGTGGCAGTAGCCGGTACCGTCTTAGTAATGCAAGGCGACAGACTTCCTCACACTGAAAGATAAAAGTTCTCCAATTAGCCAATGCTTTTTCAATAAACAAATGATCGATACTAGCCAATTGGAAGCATCATAACAATTGCATCTTCATGTCGGTTCTCCCTGATGTAAATAGAGTTGTAAGGGCTATCATAGAGGAAGGTGTGCTGTGGATTGTGGTGTACTGCTGCCGCGGCAAAGTGGCTCTTTGAGTTGGTCTCGGCCTTTGTCTAGGTTCCAAGTTTATCAATGTTGAGTCATTGTATTTTAAGTAGTTGGTGGCTAACTCTTTTTAATTGGTTGAAGGTGTGGTGTGGAGTAGGTTTGGTACTTGGTTATTTTTCTACTTCAATGAAATAAAAGGAAGCTCTCCTTCATATTGAAGGAGGGAAAAAAAATACTAAATGGCATGGCCAGAAGGGGCTTTGATTCCCAAGAATATTACATAGAACTCAACCAAATTATCAAACAAAGACCTGCTATCATAATATTTCAGACTTAAGTTCTGCTTGTTAGTATATACTCAATACCAAATTGTAAGTCATTCCAAGAATCTTGGAGAGTCAAAGTATCTCAAGTTTAACCAAAATTATAGAGAGAAATATAAAGATTTAGGACACCAAATAAGTGTACTATGAAAATATATTTGATAAAGAATCTAATAACACTTGGTTGATATTGTTAATATTATTATTTTATTATATAAACGTAGTCAAAGTTGAGATACTTTGACTCTCCAAGATTCGGTACAAAGCAGTTTTATCCAAAATAAACAGCTATAAGGACCAGTTCATTAGGAATTACAAGGTAAAAACAGTGCCATCCTGAGAAAACATAGGTATTTGGGAAAAAATAAGTGGAGGAAATCAAGTAACGAAAATAACAGGGTTAGAGAGCAGGCAACACGCAAAATGGAGCTTATATGGTTTAACATAAGTTTATATTAAGAAAATATGTACATATGCTATATTTCTTTCTGGATAAACTTAATTGCCTCAAAACATTGATCACTTGCCTGTTTTTCTGACATCATAAGATCCATTTCATCGAACTACTCAATATTTGACCATCAATATGATTACAATCATGTACAGTGGCTAGATGAAAACTGTTTCTGTTTTATATATATAATTAAGGAACTTGGCTACAGCTTGGACACTCCAACCATGGAAAGTAAAGAAAATGATTAAAAAAACAGAACAGATTTACTGCCATGGCAAGGTACATCTTAACTGCAAAATTGTATCTCATAAGTTAAATCCGAGTGTACAGCATTAGAAGAACACAATATGACAAGAAATAAGGCTAAGCCCTCAAGGTCAAGCTACCTATGAACATATCTAGCCTACACAGCAGCAGAAACTTCTAGCACAGCAATAACCCCTTGGAACCTTAACCCTTTTACCAGAACAGAAAGAGAACAAGTTAAATCATGATGTACAGCATAAAGAATTAACAACTAGCATTAAAATGGAGGAAATGCTCAACAGATGTATGGCAACCTCAAGAACAAGCTAGCCTATAGAAACGTGGCAGGTATACTGCACAAAAAGAGCATAAAAAAGAAACTGAACTTGAAACATCAACCATGTATTGCATACATAGATGAAATGCAGCGAAGCAGAAACATGCACAGTGAATCCAACTTCTTGGAGTGTAGCAAAAAAAATTCCTGTGTTCTTGAGTACACATGTTTGGATGGCAGTCTGGGTAGCATGATGATGTAGTACCTCTTCACCAAAGGACCATGGCTCATGGTCAATGCTTCCAGTTTCTGTATGGCCACGTGAAAATGGAAACAATGCACCCACACCCATCCATCTTCCAAAAAGTTTTGGAGTAGCATTTCCAGCAAAACCACCAATATCAGGACCTGACAATGGTTGACCACTGAGACCCTGATCAGAAAACCATACTGTTAGCTCATTTGGCCACATGAAAGTGCATGCTTAAATCTCAGATCTTGCCAGATGAACCACTGTATAAACATCAACATCTCAAGAACAGCTTCCCTAGAACTTTCTGGAAGAACAGTTGAAATGTGACGGAGCACAACTAATTGGGGAACCAAAGTCAACTAATACAGAAGACCATGGTTCTTAACCCTAGCACTTTTGTGTACTGACAGACTTAGTAGCCTTCACATCATAAGACTCTACAAATAGTGGAATCGAATATCAAAATAAATTAAATGATAAAATAACTAATCACAAAAAAATAAAAAATTGTCATAAATAAGCAATTGCACCAACGACCAAAGAGCTAGAACAATTTTCTTTTAGGGACCACAAGGAACATATTTTCAGAAGTAGGAATGACTAGACACTCCAAAAACGTTACAAGGAACAACTTTGGATAATAGAACAAATGTTTCCATTACCAACTGAAGAACCATTGGTAGACTCATGTGCAGATGCTCCCAATTTGAAAGATTATCACCAGTCCATGTTGCAGCATAACGCTGGCTTCCTATAAAACCAGCTCGTGTAAGAACAAATGGCCGTTTAGCTGCATTGCCCATTTCCATTCCTTTATAAGTAGATCTTGCCATTAGCATTCCGTAGACCTGAAAATTGTAGACACTAAAATATATGAATATAGAAGTAGAAAAAAAATGTGCCCTAATGCCACTGTCATTGGCCACTTTCATGGCAAGGGAACAAAAACATACATTGTGATAGTATGAATGATTTTGAACACCGCCAATATCAGCATCTCCCCTATGGATATTGCTTTCGGGCATTGTCTTCGTGGTAGTCTACAAGTTTAGACCAGCACATTCAGTTATATGGGAAAAATTGAACAATTGAATATTAATTATATGTCATGATAGATAGCGTACTTTGAAAACAGCAGGTTCATTCATATCATTCCATATTCCATCAACACCATTAGAGATGAAGTCCTTTACCAAACTAGCCCACCAAGCTCGTGTTTTTTCAGATGTATAATCAGGGAAAACACAATCACCAGGCCACACCTCCCCTGAATGTAGACTATATGAGGCATATCCTCCTAACGTTTAGAAAATGACGATGAATCTTATTTAATCAGTCATACCAACGAACGGGCTGCCATCTGCCTTTTGAATCCAAACATCACTTTTTGAGCCACTATCATAAGCAAAGTAACCCTCCTCCTTCTTGATCCCTGGGTCAAGCATCCAGATTGCTTTGCAACCAATGGAATGGAGATCGTCCACCATTGATTTTGGGTCAGGGAATCGGATCTGTAGCACATCAATAGCAAAGTGCTCAGACAGGATTAAAAAAAAATCAATTATCATAGTAAATTTTTTGCATTCAAAAGAACATAATAAAGGTTAGCTAAAAAAGAACATGATGATAGGGAAAAAATAACTGGAGGCTCTAGTAAATATTCCGAAGCAATATAACTATAAAGTTCTAAGTTCTAAAACATGAGAAGAGAAACACAAATCAGTGGTTAAAGTGCTCCTATGTAGCAAACACAGAAGATCCAGTACTTACACTATCAAACGTGAAGCACCTAAAACCATCCATATAGTCAATATCCATCCAGACAACATCGCAAGGAATGCCTTTCTCCCTAAATGTTCTAACAACCTGTGGAAGCAAAAAAAAAATAAGCAAGCAACACTAATTCAGTATCAAATATTATCAAAGTATTCTTATGTCTCAAAAATCAAAATGAACAATGTGACAAATATGTAAAGCACATAACAAAAGGTCTTTCCAACAACATAGTTTATTTCCCATTTTACAAAAGAAAAAAATCATCTCTAGTAATAAATGTTTTCTACTTCTTCTTTTTTAAACAAAAAATGTTTTCTACTTCAACTTATGAAGATTATCACTATGTTCGAAAACCACACCATGCTTTCATGCATTTCCTTTGTCACTCATGTATGTTCAAACATTTTTTCGTTTTCCAAGCCCCGAATGCAAGATTTTGACCATAGTTTATATATGACTTCTAAAAATAATAAGCCATGGAAATATATTACATTAAAAATAATAAGTATGTATACCATGAAAACATATTTTTCACTAAAAGATTACTTGTGCAATTTGTATATAATTACATATATAGTTTTACATTTGCAGCAGAATATAAGAATGTGGTACAAACTTTCAAAATTTTAATTCTAGGTGATACATATTTAGCAACAGTGAGGCTAACAGGTGAATAAGGAAAACAAAACATGAAGCCTTGAATATTTTTTCTTGAATATGTAGGAGGACTGCATATCATTGCATTAAAATAAGAAGGTTAAGCCAAAATAGCCACACACACACACACACACACACGCGCCAACACCACTTGACCGTGATCACCGGGCTATGCTTTTACATTTGTGCCAAAGATAGATATGTTACGACCAACTAGGAAGCCTTGAATATTTGATGTTGGAGTACAAAAAAATTTGTAGATATCATTAAAAGTGTAGCATATAGGCAGGAATTATTTTATGGATCCCACAAAATTCTCTTGCAGTGTGCACTGCTAATCAATTATTCGTATAGGCGCAGGATTTGATGTTTGCATTTGGAACTAGAGTAAGTGAAGATACTAAAATGAACACAGCATCAACACTAACAGGACTACCTACACACTTCATCCATCATAGTTGAAGACTAGGAGTAGCTGCCACTGAAACATTACATTAGTATTTCCTTCAGAAAAGAAAATACACATAGATAAAGATAATGCACTCTGCCAAGAAAATACCTTGAGTACTTTCTCAGAAGAATCATAGCTCCAACGACATTGATGATAGCCAAGTGACCATTTTGGCGGCATGCACACAGTACCTATAATGGATTTTTTTTTCTCACCTTATTCGACAAGACAGCAAGTAGAATAACATAGAACATCTAAATTGCATGTTTGTGTTCTACTGCGACCAATTCGATGGAGACAGGGGGTGATTTGCTTGCATTCATATTAGATCAGAGATATACAGCTTCATTGTTTATGAAAAAAATTAAACTTTGACTCAATAAAGCATTAATATGTAGGGTATATCTGTCAACAGAAATGTAGTGTATAAGTGCCAGAAGATATATTTGTTAAATCATGGTAGAAATACCGATTGCATGCGACAAAGATGTCATAACATCAGCTGGAGTATTAAATGGCCCAAAAGTGATGACAGGGTAGGCGGATGAGGCAGAGAACTTTATAGTTGATTCTTGTCTCAAATCAATCTGTCAACTCCGTTTAATATACAGATTAGTTAAAATATAAATGTCAACAAATAAAAAAACTTTAGAATGATTTACTCCAACATACCTCACAACGGCGAGTGGTATCAGCAAGGACACCCAATGTTGTTCCATCAGGGAGGACAGCCAAAACCCAAGGGTGTGACTGGTACAATGAAGTGGTTCCTGCTCCGAAACCCCATGCATCTGTGTTCCATGTGAAAACCTGATAAAAAAAAATATATCTACAAATCATGACAATGTTTAAAGCCTGTTATATAACTACATAAGTAGGATGTGCAGAATTAATTTAGCATGACTACAGCTATTTGTAACAAAGGCAGATACAGGGACAGTGCTCAGGGTGCTGCAGCACCAGTCCTGGCTTGTTTGTCTTAGGTGAAACATATAACAGCTGGTCTAAAACCCTAGTATTTTTACCAATTTCAATTAGTTTAGCACCTGCTCACTAGATAGCACATCCTTGAAGGGTTTTCTTGTTCTGCCTTGATTTGTAGAGTTAACAAGGAACTACGACCTGTTGTGATTATTTCACAATACCAGAGTTGTTGCATTTTTGTGAAATGGTCAAGAAATGACCATTGTTAAAATGTTAATGGTTGCAGTTTTGAGAAATAAACTCAAATATATAATATATAGTTTCTTAAAGCAGATGCCATACTCGCTTCCCAGTCCGTTCAAGTGGGCCACTCGCTTCTCCAGTACCATAGAAAGATGTCCCAGGCGGAAGCTGCTTGATTAAAAGAAAACAAGTGAGCCTCCACATCTGTTTTTTGTGAAATGTTATAGTTCCAGGTAAATAATATTACAGGAATGTACAAATCAAGAATAAAACAAAACACAGTTCATAGCTTAGCATTATCAGAGATATTAAAAACATGTTGAAGGCAAAAACTGGAACAAAAAAAAACCCATTGGTGTCCTGGGGTTCAGGCATCCCCTTTAGCCAAAAAAACTGTTACCAACATGTTGTCATGTTTAAAGAAGTCATCACAGAAATCATGGTTGTAGGAGGGACCCAGTAACCAGTAATGAGGTCCAGATTCAGTATGTGAATTATTAAACTGAAAATGGTAGCAATACCAGTCTAGACAATGTTAAAAAAAAGGATAACTGATGGGCTGAGTGGAGTTGAATGCTTCAAAGAGAAACGGTTGCATCACTGTGGTGAGCATGACAAGACAATGGCCTACTTTTTACACGATCAATTGCCCAAAGGACCTAGCATGCAAATAGTTTGAGTTAGCTTAGCAATTTTGACTTGCGTCAAAACTCAAAAAGCGGTCATATGCTTTCAGGGATGGTGGTAACCAATGTTTTCTGGTCGTCCAATTAATCGATACTTAGCACTCGATTAGGGCCTCCGATTCCACGAGCAA
The DNA here is from genome assembly GCA_038502445.1 of Eremochloa ophiuroides. Classification (NCBI taxonomy): domain Eukaryota; kingdom Viridiplantae; phylum Streptophyta; class Magnoliopsida; order Poales; family Poaceae; genus Eremochloa; species Eremochloa ophiuroides. The sequence continues at coordinate 31,569,453 of JAHLJS010000001.1, read as the reverse complement.
TCAGAAACCTGATCATCCGACAAATCGTCGATTACTCGTGATTAATCATCCAATTAGGCCTCTTGGCCGATCAGCAGTAAATAGACAGGTAGGCTGCTTCAGTAGTGGGCTATATTTATTTAGGCTAGGCCCATTAGGGTTTATCTTATATACCTCACCCCCACTCTCTCTCCTCAGTCCTCACTCCCACTCCAGCCGTCAGCTGCTGAGCTGGCTCCTTCGTCCTGTTGCGTACATCTGCTGAGCTGCTGAGACTGCTAGGTGCATCTCACTGCCTCTACCCTCTCTTCCAGTTCCAATCCAAGCAGCCTGTCCGTGGATCTTCCCTGCTGCTTGCTGCTTCCTCCCTTCAGCTGCAAGAGTGCAGGGTCACCGATTCTCTTCCCCACCTGCAGGCTGCAGGTCCAAGGGAGCACAATGTCTACTATATAAATAAATAGTATATGGTATATATACCATAAATATATGATATATAGTCCTGCAATATGCTGAACGATTATATGGACAATTAGACCGATCAGAGGTCGATTAATTGTCCTGATCGTTGATTAATCGTCCTGATCGTCATGATCGGTACCAGACCAATTAGGGAGGATAAGCCGGTCACAAAACATTGGTGGTAACAAAACGTCGATCCTTGCCCTCAAAAAACAAAACGTCGATCCCTTCTGTGGACAATTTGAATGTTTGTGTGGATCTGCAGCATGTAAATTACCTTATCATGGATTCATATACCCAATGCGTGCATCTGTTAAGCGTGAAACCACGCAAGGAAAGGAAGGAGAAAGTCCTGCGCCAGATACATACCCATGTCTTTACAGGACTTATCGCAACAGTGCTACGTCATCAAACAAGGACACAACCAAACAGATACTGGGATTAATGGATCAACATTTCACGCGCTCTCCCCATCAGCCAACAGGGAGGCATCCAAACGACCAACACCCAGCAGCACGACGATACGGCAGACGAGAGGCAAGCGATCTAACCTAAGAACCAAAGAGAGAGACGAGACAAGCGCCAAACGCGCATCACCCACCCCCACCCCACCACCCAGAGTCGCCCCCAAACCAACGGCCAGTAGAAACACGGGAGTACGGGACGCGTCGCCGTGGCCCGTGGCGTACCTTTATCACGACCTTCTGGGCTCCCCCCGCGGCGAACTCGAACGCCGGGAAAACGGCGGGCGTGTCCGCCCCGTCCCGCGTCGCCTCCCGCCGCCGCGGGTCCGCGAACGAGAGGCTGGGCCCCGCCGCGGCGCGCGCCGCCTCCGACGCGTCGAACCGGAACACGCCATCCTCAAGCACCCGCGCCCACACCATGTCCCCCGCCGTCGCCGCGGCCATCCTCCCCTCGGCCACCGCCCCCGCAGCAGGAGGCGTGGTCCCGCCGCAGCACCTGCAGTTGAAGGCAAAGCAATGAGTGAGGCAGTGAGCCCGATCGTTCGGCCCCCTCGTCCCGGGGCTCCAGTGGTAGTGGATCGGGGGCGGAGGAACACCTGAGAGTGGGTCGCCGCCGCGGCCCGCCGCCGCCTCGTGACTCGTGCCCGCGGTGGAAGCGGAAGTGGAAGCGCCAGTAGTGGGGGACGAGGCGGAGTGAGGGTGAGGCGGTGTTGCGGTTGCGGATGGTGGTGGGCGTGGACGTGGCGAGCATCTCCTCTTGTACAAGGGCCGTGCTTGCGTGGATTCGGGTTTGTTTAATGCGAGGGGCCGGTGGTTGGACTCTGCTAGTGCTAGACTGGAGTGGAGCGGAGTAGAGTCGGAGAAGTCGAGGGAGAGGTTTGAGTGGATGCGATGGGGCCAGGTGTATGACGCTACCGGGCTTGTAGCTGCTGCCTGCTAGTGTGTTCTGCGGGGGCACACGTCATACGGGAACACGTGGAAAAGTGACATCAGATCACGCGACCTTTTCATGGCTGTCGAGAAGTGCACGTGAGATGAACGCTTGCACACCTTATCCACGTTTGACGTTTGTATTTGCTGGATTGAACTGTTCAATGCTCCTTTTACACGAAGTGTAGTGCCATTTTAGGAGTGAACGAGTGCCTTTCCCTATTCAGATTTCAGCTTTTTCGACATAGAACGGTGTTTTTCTTTTATAATAAATCAACATCAACTAAAAATTAATGTTTCTTTTCAGACAACCGAAAAGGACCTTGATTGATTCCTTTAAGAGCTCGCATAACAAATATGACTTGGCTATTCAGGCTAAGGGCCCCTTTAGCTCACAGGGAAATTAAAAGAAAACCACCGGAATCGATTTATATGGTTTTGCTGACGTTAGCATGCGTTTGGGAAGATAGGAAAAACACAGGATTTATTCCAGAGGAACAATCGTCCCTCACAAGAACGCAGGAAAGGAAACATCCAGTTCGAGCTCATGTTGTGGCAGAAGTCCGAGGCAATCAAAGAGAGAGAATGTGCCTGCTCAACTGCGCGATGCTGAGCTGCCTCTCCGGCCGAGCTAGCTCCTCCTCGTTCCCCTTCCTGCTACCGCGCCGCACCGCAGGAGCGCTGATGCCCGGCCGAATCCATGGCTCTTGACCTACACCGGAGCCGCACTCCCTCGCCATCGAAGCAGCGCTCGCCAAGGCCGCCGCCGAAGCCCCGCTCGCCGAGGTCGCCGCTGGAACGCCGCACCTCTCCAAGTACGGCGAAGCCTTCGTGCTGAGACTGAGAGCAGCCGAAGCCACGCTCGCCGAGGCCACGCTCGTAGAGGGCGCTGCCGGATCCATGCTCGCCGAGTGCCACCGTCGGATCCACGCTCGCCGAAGCCGCCGGCGGACCACCGCGCCTCTGCTTGTCCCCCCTCTTTCTCTCTCCCGTGTTCGTTCGCAGCGCTGATGAAGCAAAGGATGAGAACGACCGAGCGCTACTGCTGGCACGTTGCGAACCAATGGAATGCATGATTCCAGAGGAAAGAAACTTGCTTCCCAAAGGGTCACGAATATTTCCTTTCCTGTGCTTTTGAATTCCCGCATTTTTCCTTTGACTTTCCCTTGAGCCAAAGGAGGCCTAAAGTGGGTTGTAGTGGCTCAAACCCAACATGCTACTCAACATCAATATCTCTTGCTCTTTGCGTTGGTCAATTGCTCAAGTCCAAGTCCAACGATGATTTGGGGTAGCGAATCACTGGAACTAGTTGCCCCAGCGGGTCAGATAGGGATGCCAGTGGGTACGCAATTGCGTTTTTATGGGTCAACAAACTAATTACGGTTAAATGTCATTTCAGTTCATTTCTTTCATGACCCTCAAACTAAAATAATACATTTTTAGTACATTTGATCAATTCTTTGGGTCAAACCAGAGTGACCCAAAATAGTTGAACTTGCATATCTAGGGGCAGATATACACGAACGTGATTTTTTCTTGCTTATAGACCTCCGAACTCATAAAGTACTGATTTTTCACAACTAAAAGAAGGCAACGAACTATGAAAATAAGATGTTTGGTTTGTGCATTTTTTTCCCAGTGTGGTCTGATCACATCGTATGCTAATAGTATTACATTCGGTTTGTTTAACCTATGACGGGATTCAATAGGACAATAGCATTAGCTGATCTCCACTGCTTTAATAAATCGACTACGCCGATTTAGGTAGAAAAATATATTCAATATAAATGGACAGATAGAGATATAGCTAACGGGAAACTCCGTATCTGACCCCACTTAATATATACAAGGCCTAATCTTCCGGTAAATAGGATAACTTTGATTGATAGAGAACTCATCGTTCACGACCTAGACTTCGAAACAACACTGATTCAGACCCCACAACCATTACACGACGGCTCTATTGGTTATCAACCACACACAACGCGAGCGATTGACCTCGCAGAGAAGGCTTTCCTACGAGTGAATTGAGAGCACAAGTAAGAACAGCATCAATACAATCTGAAATTGTAAATATGAATGAAGTACATGAATTTGATAAAAGGTTCAAGTCTTTATTCAAAAGAATTAATCGCCACATGCGAACAAAATCAAGAATAGGATATTTATGTCTCACTTTAGGTCTCACTTTCTTTAGTTTTTTTATTGTGTTGCTCATCAGTTAAGAAAGAATTTTACATATTGTTTAATTGTCAGTTACAGGACTACTAGATGATGACTAAAAATAGTTCAGGACATTTTTTTGTTAAGCTGTGTATATATCATTATATCAATGCATTTACTGTGAGTTAGAAGATACATGGGTGCAGTTAAAGGTCCAATTTGCTGAACTCCACATTCTTATTGCTGAGAGTCAGAAGAAATAGCTATGGTGGCTGTTGTGTGCTTGTGCATGTGTGTTCATTTTTCCTTTCTGTTAGTTCAGTTGTCAAGTATACTAGCAGGAATCCCGTGCCCTGCACGGTTTTTTTTTTTGGTTGCTATGTTTAGAAGGGGATAACGGGTCATGGACCTGTTACTGTTGCAACTGGGGACACTGTTTATTGAACCTGGTACTGTTGCATAACGGGTTTACTGTTTGCAGACTCATTACTGTTCGGAAAGTACTGTTTATAACAGGTTACTGTTCACCGTACCTGTTACTGTTTATACGGTACTGTTCATCATGGGTTTACTGTTTATCGGTTCGGTACTGTTATGGGAATGATGGTCTACAGTAAATGTGAGGGGGAGGATCGCCCCACTTATATGTCAATAGGTAGATTTGGCAATCTAAATGTTGTAAAATAAAATGTATCTGAACTAAATAAAAAACTATGGACAGACCTAGTATTGATAATTTGGAAAGGCGAAGAAAATATTGTATATTATTTTCTTGATTTTTAATAACTAATGTGAAAAATACATGGGTGCAATTAAAGCTTAGGTTTGCTGAGCACCACGGTCTTATTGCTGCGAGTTAGAAGATCTTCTTTTATGGTTTTACCCAACACGTGAGATGGACAAGAGGATAATCTGGTGGCTTTTGCTGAGTTACAAGTGCTTTTTTATTCCAATGCTATTTATTAATTGTCTTGTATAATTATTAGGAGAGGTTCGTCCATAATTTTTAAAATAATCTTTCTAATATATACATACGCAGGTAATGAGGAAGAGTGCAACATGGATGCAAATGATGATAACAATAGAATTTTGTGCAAAGTTATGGGCTAAATTTGAGGCTTCCAAAATGGAGAGAACTTGTATATTATTTTATGATTTTTGAAACATATTAAACTTTATTGGCTCGGTTTGTTAAAAATAATCTCAGATTAAGTGAAACCACATGTTAAGATGAATCCATTCATACATTTTTTTCACATCTCTAAACTTAACACATAAAATAAAGGTAGCTGCAGTAGAGTTAGCGCATGCATTGTACTAGTAGTAATAAAAAAACTAATTATATAGCTCGCTTATAAACCACGAGACAAATTTATTTAGCCTAGCTACTTAATTCATCATTAATAAATATTTACTGGAGCACAATATTATCAAATCATAGACTAATTAGTCTTAAAAGATACGTTGTAGTTTACACACAATATATGTAATTAATTATTTTTTACTTTATATTTAATACTCCATATATATGTTCAAACATCCAATGCGTTATGGACATAAAAAATTTACTGCAAAAACTAAACGGCCTATGCGTAGTTTCGATGGGCTACTTGCCTGCCTATCCCTGCTGAATAATGGTTTCAGTAATAGAGAGAAGACTTGTCATATCAATGCACTTTAAAATTCCAACTTTCCCATTATATTACGTCACATAAAATATTTAGACACATACATAGAACATTAAATATAATAAAAAGAAACTAATTATATAGTTTGCATATAAATCACGAGACGAATCTTTTAAGTCTATTTAAGACAAAATTAGCACAATTTTAACTGTCCAACATGGCAACAACTAAACACAACCTTAGCCTATTTTTAGTATTGAACAATTTAGACTGGATGACATGGAAAATCGTGGTGGGATGACATGGAAAACCTGTAGTAATAATTGTTTAGGGCATGTTTAGTTATGACCATTTTGTAAAATGGGTTACTGTACCAACGTGCTAGTTTTTTAATAAATATTCAATCATGGTTTAAATAGACTCAAAAGATTCGTGAGACAACATTTTACGAAGCTGTCAAATTAGTTTTAATTTTTATTAACACTTAATGCTTCATGTATGTATCAAAAATTAATATGATGAAACTTTTTATATTTTTGTGGTGAATCTCAACAGGGCAAAAACCTATAGCATTGCGACCCCAGCTATACCCTCCTCGATCAGCCTGTTCTTTTGGCTGAAAAATAAGCGCTGATTTCGGCTCGTGCTGATTTGTCGTAAGAGAAAAATACTGTTTCATGACTAAAAATAAGCGCTGATTGATCAAAAGAACAAGCTAGATGTTGAGACCTCACCTTTCAGCCGCTGCGGCGGCGCTGACACTGACAACCAAGCGCGCGAGTTTCCTCTCTCTCTTGTTTAGTGAGATAATTCCGTATGTGCCACCCAATGATTGTAAAATTCTGAGTTCGTCACTGAATATTTGGTTTGAACATGGGTGTCATTGAAAACTTTTTCTAACAGCGTTGACGATAATGACATATATGAAACATAAAAACATTTTCAATAGCATCCATATCCAAACCAAACATTGAATGACGAACTCGAAATTTTGCAATGATTCGGTGGCACATGTATAATTATCTCGTGTCTGAACCTCTCTCGACACCTAGCTGGCTAGCTAGCAGTAGCTACCATGCGTGTCCTGCTGCCCCTCCTCCTCCTCCTCCTCGCCGTGGCGTCCTCTCCGGCGCGGGCTGCGGGCGACGGCGGCGGCGCCGTTCCGGTGGGGAACGTCTTCTCCTTCTTCTGCAGCCCCAACAGCACGAACGTCCTGCGGCAGTACCAGCCCAACAGCACGTTCGCGGCCAACCTCCAGAAGCTCGTCGCCGAGCTCCCGGGGAACGCCTCGGCGTCGGGCTTCTCGGCGGGGAGGTTCGGCGGCCCCGGCGCCGGCGCGGCGTACGGGGTCGTGCTGTGCCGCGGTGACTTCCCCGGCAAGCAGTGCGCGGACTGCCTCGCCGAGGGGTTCGCGCAGGCGGCCAGCAAGTGCCCCAACAGCACGGACGCGACCATGTACTACGACCAGTGCCAGCTCCGGTTCTCCGACCAGGACATCCTCGCCGGAGGCGGAGGCGCCAACATGCCGGAGAGCACCGCCTCGAACATGAACAAGGTGTCGCCGGGGAACGTCGCGGCGTTCGACGCCCTGGTCACGCGGCTCGTCGCCGCAGTGGCCGACGCCGCCAGCAACAGGAACAGCCGGTACGGCACGGGCCAGGCCGGGTTCCCGCCGGAGGGCATGAACGTGTACGCGCTCGTGCAGTGCACGCAGGATCTCACGGCGGGGCAGTGCCGGGAATGCCTCACGGCCGGGCTTATCGACCAGATGCCCAATTTCTTCGCCGGGATCGTGGGTGGGAGGATCCTCGGCGTGCGCTGCGACATCAGGTACGAGAAGGATGTCTTCTTCGCGCAGACCCAAGATACGCTCACGCTCACGCCGCTGCTGGGTTCGAGTTCGACCAAAGGTTTGTCCCAGACTCCCAGTTCGATCATATTTTTGTTCTCGTTTAATTTTAATTTGTAGCTAGAAGACCCAGAATCCCGTTTTACAAATCCGATGCTAAGTTAACAGAGCTATTTTGCTATTATTTGACATATTCCATGGTTTGCATCCTATATTTTACTATTTTGTACTCACCCATCCCAGAAATTTGATGTTCTAGGATTCAAAAAAATACCCTAGAAAACTCGATGCCTTACTAGCTCTTAGATTGCGGTCTACATGCCAAAACCTTAGCGATCTAACTAGGATAATGGAGTTTGGCATAGATTTTTTTTTCCTGGACCATTTACAATATGAAATAAAATTTTAGTTGGTGGGTCATCTATAGTCTTCTATACTAGTCTATAATAAAAACTTTATTAACACATAAGAAACTACAAAGATACAAAGCAAAGTCATTAATCGATATTTTGACAAGCTAAGTTCATAAGAGATTGACAACTAAGGTAACTTCCAAGCAGGCTAGCTGTGAGATATATATAGTTATTGGACAAGTGGCAACAGAGAACAAGTCTAGTTTTTCCATGCATGGCCTAGCTACAATAGTTCAGGCATCCAGTGTCTACAACGTTAGTCAGAAGTCAAAACCCAAGATCCAACAAGGAAAATATACAAATTTTGCTTACGCGCGCATGCTACAACTTTGTAGACGTAGGTTGCATATATGATATAAATGAAACATATACACTCCACAACATTTTCTTCTCCGTATGTGATGTATTTGATGGATGAGTTGACTAAAATATGTTTAGTTTGCATCAACATGTACTACATGCATATCTTAGAGTAGGCCCTGGCGGCCGCTTGAAACTTTTTTGGTTCCCTCAAATATATGATATCATATAGGCCGCGACGAATGATATGATTCGTGCGCCAGGATAGGAGAGTGACTTTTATCGGTCGGTCCGGCCGGCTTGGTGTGTCGTCGAGGTCTTTTGTTGGTGTTTTTGCGTTTCGAATCGGCGACCAAATCATCCTTGATCCACACATATTTCCCCCCAATCCAAACTCCTTTTGCTTCGCCTTTCGGGAGTAGGAAAAAGGGTCGGCAGGGCCAATCCGATCGCGCGCTGTGGGCAACTTTTTAACTTCCGTTTCTTGTCGCGAGCTCGCCGTGTGAGCAGGAATCAAACGTATACTGGGATAATAGTGGAAGAAAATTTGGTTTCGATCGGTTTCGGGGAATGGATCGGAGATGAAAACAAAAGCTCAGTCACATGGATCTCATCCGTCGCCGTCTGGACCATGTGACGGTGCCTCTTGGTTTTGACTGGATCCCTGCTGGCATGAGTAGCAGAGCACTAGCGACGACTAGCGAGCTTGCTAGCCTCCGGTAGGTCCCTGCTAGTACAGTTCCAATTTAGGAGTAGTAGACATGTCTTGTTTCAAAGGCTACTACCAATGTGAACAGTTAGGGTGTGTTTGGTTTGAGGACAAGGGGATAGAATATAGTTATCCATGGATTTTTGGATATGGTTATTCATATTTGATGTTTGGTTAGGTGGATGGAATGAATTTTTTTTTCTGTTTGGTTGGATGGATATCTATAGGATACAGTAAGACGGGACACGCTAATTTTTCTGTTTGGTTGGGTGGATGATGATGGGTAGGCTAATGATGTCATGCAAGACCCATTGTAATTTATTTAATTTTAGCCTAAATATAATCATGTGAGATCTTTGTAGATTTAATTGCAACAAATACAACTATGTGATCATATTATAAATCAGATAAATGGTTAATTAGATAAAATCATTTGAATGTTGTTTGCAACCATTAATTATAGTTGTCAGGTGAGCAGCAGCCACGCCATCTAAGTTGGATGAGCTTGTCCGGCCGATTTTTGGTGGCAGCTTGGTGCAGCATCTGATGAGAATGTTCTCTGTTGTGGATATCTCTATCCAGCTCATCTATGCAACCAAACAGCCTGATTCATGGACCGTCATATCCCGTCTCTGGGTATCCCACGAAACCCCTAGTGTTCCCGTACGGACGTGCATAGCTCTAGCACACGGCACAGCAAGATGGTTAACTATCTCCAACAGCCTACCTATAAGGGTATGCAAGCCTACGAGCGCCTCCAACGGTCACTAAATCGCCAGCAGATGAAGAATTTGATTGGCTGTGAAAGAAAGAGATGAACTCGCTAGCGACTGCAAACATAGTCTCGCACGTCTTCGAAGATTTAGCCTCTCACAGCTCACTTATCTTTTGTTCCGGTGCTCTTTATTTATTGTTTTCTAACCTCAAATCGCTAGCGACTCCCTGCTCACCGTTGAGGACGCCCTAAAATGCCTTCTTCATGGTACTTTAGCCGGGAAAACAGCCCCCAACGGGATAGGTATAGAGAGAATTTGCTCATTGCCATAAAAAATTATATCCATTCCCTCATTGTTACAAAAAAATTATAGTTTTTTCTATCTGCCATCAATTTGTGATATTTGATTTCCTAAATACCATTACTGTTAAAAGCAACCTCATTCTGTTAGTCTTTCGTCAGAATGGCTGGGGAAGACAGGTTTACCCCTCAAAAAAATTGTGCAAGACTTCCTTGCCTGCCATTCATGTACAGAACCATATTGAGATATCAACCGAATACTAGACAAATAAAATGATAGCAACCAAAAATTGATAGCATCGTTTCACATAAATATTATCTAGGACCAGGAGAGGCAACATTAATTAATAAATAATAAAGCAACATATTATGGAGAGAATGATATCATTGGTTCACCAAGCAAAATAGTGATTCACTGGTTTACAGACCAAGCAAAAGAGCAAGTTCAACCAAGCAAATGTAGCGATTCGGTCGGCGTCCTGCCGGTGGCGGTGGTGGTGTCCGGGCGGGTCTTCCTCTGGCTGGTGGCGGATGATGCTGTCCCGGTGTATCGGCGTCCGGCTGCTAGCGGGTGGTGCTGTCCGTTCAGTCGCAGAGGCGGCGACGGTGGCCGGCCCCGTGGGTGGACGCGTCGGCGACGGCGGCGGTGCCTGGCCCGCGGGTGCCCGCAGCGCCGGCAGCGGCGGCGGCGCCCGGCCCGCTGGTGCAGGCGGCGGCGCTCGGCCTGTGACTAGACGCGGCGACGGTTCCTGGCCCGCGAGTGGAGGCGGTGGCACCCGGCCTCCTGGGTGGCGGCGGCAACAGAGCCCGCGGTGGGGGCGATGGCGACTGGCCACGCGAGTGCGTGCCTCTCTTATTCTTTTTTTTCATCGATCCGTTTGATGCGAAGTCGCTCCAGTCTCTTTCCCGGTCATCTCGCTCGCTCACGTTTTTTTTTTGTGCCGGTCGTGGCCTCGTGGTAGTCGGAGGGGCAAAATTGTTCACTTTCATTCTGTACACATGCAGTCTCATTGAACGTTACGCCGCTCCGTTTGCTAATGGCAAATAAGGAAACAAATTACATGAATAGATGGCAGTTAAGGAAATAATACATATATATGTAACGGTAATGGCAATTAAGGAAACAAAATACACTAATTGATGATAGATAAGGAAAGCTGTATTTTTTTTATGACAATGAGAGAATGAGTATAATTTTTGATGCAATGAGTAAATTTCCTCGTATAGGTATACGGAGGATGCATTAGGCAATGTGCAGCCTAATAAGTATATATAGGTCCTCTCTCTGACCACCTATAGTCGCATGCATGCAAATAATCCGGCATGGAGCCAACCTTGCTGTCTGCAGTGTCAGAGGTCTTCTTTTGCGTTTCTTCATTCTAGAAACAGGTTTAAAAAAAAACCTTCTGCATGCATACCATGATATAGTTAATCGAATGCTTCTCGTGTTTGAGTCGTATTTATTGGAGATAGTCTAGATGGATCACTTCACGTCCACTAGTAGTAGTAGTAGTAGTGTTTGAACTGATAAACTCTCCGTGCTTGTGTGACCCCCCCGTGTGGCCGACACAAGTACTGTATGCGACCGTGTGGTTAAACCACTGTACTCACTGATAAAAAGGCCTCGTAGCACTTGCACTTGCACTTTTGGATAGTTTTTATATTCTCTTCACACGGGACGGAGGCCGATCACGACGATGCTTTTGCGAATTTTTTTTTTAAAATAATATTTCTTTATTGAATAATTGCAAATCTAGAAGTTGTTATGTAAAAATTACAAATATAGCATCCTATCGGCCACTGAAAGACCGACAGGAAGCTTGTCGGCTGCTAAAAACCGACGGGCTACGTGGCGATGACGTGTCAGCCGACAAGCGTCAAAAAGGATATCGACGCTGACAGCCGACTTATCGGCTATTGGACAACCGACAAGCCCTGTCGGCTCTTGGTTAGCCGATAGGCAGTCGGCCTCCAAGCAGCCGATAGACCTGTGCTACACTGCTACCGGTGTTCAGTGGCTTAATTGCCTCGTCTCGTCATCAGGCAGGCTCCAGAAGTCAGGGCGATGTAGCTTTTGATGTTTGTTTTTTTCGCCTCTTCGGGTACTACTCCTACTAGCAGAAAAACACGGCCGGGCCTGTTTAATTTCCACCTAAAATTTTTAGGTCCATCACATCAGATATTTAGATATATACATAAAATATTAAATATAAATGAAAAAACAACAAATTAGGCTAATTAATCTATGATTTGATAATATTGTGTTACAGTAAATATTTTATGATTATTGATTAATTAGGTTTAATAAATTCGTCTCGCAGGTTACGCACAGAAACTGTAATTTATTTTTTTATTGGAATTCAAACGACCTATGCGACATCCTATTAAACATAGGATGTGACTCCGCAAAAATTTTACGTCATGTAAACGAGGCTTTTGTTTAAATCTAATATGTTTGTTGTTATAAATTATTTTAATATTTTATTTTATTTATTTATATAAATTATTTTATATAATTTATACTTTCATGATAAATATTTATATAAATATAATATTGTACGTAGCCATTGAGGTGACGTGAGGCGAGGAAGCCGATTTCATGATTTTTATTAAGGCCCGTTTAGTTTAGGAAATATGGTAAAAAGTGGTGAAAAGTTGCACTGTAGCAATTTCGTTTGTATTTGATAACTTTTGTTCAATCATGGTCTAAGTAGACTTAAAAGATTCATCTCGAGGTAGCCACGCATAAAGTACAAACATGCAACAGCTGATACTTAATTTAGTGCTTTATGCAAACGAAAAGTACAATTGATATGATGGGGATGTGATGGTGAACAGTGGCAAATTTTGCCAAGTAAACGGGGCCTAAAATATTGTTTCATGAGGTTGGTTGGCCTCGTAACTTCACTAATCCTTTTTTTTTTTTTTTTTTTTTTTTTTGCGACTGGGAGATTCATTCATTCAGGGATAGCAAGATTACAATCGGTTGTCACCAGGTCCTGAACACAGGCTGGGGTCCTAGACCACCACCCGAGCCTTGTGTCATCTGAGACAGACTTTGCTAAAGCATGAGCTACTTTATTACATGATCTAGGTGCATAAGAAAATTTGAAATCTTGAAACAAAATGCTTATTCCCCGAATCTCCTCAAGCATAGCTGAAACACATGACCGTTGAGTTGCTCGTGCTGTCCAGAGGTTCAGAAGCTCCTGGCAATCCGTTTCAAGCCAGACTCTCTGAACTCCAGCTTGTCTCGCCAAAGATAATCCGTCTCTGCATGCATTCGCTTCCACACTCAGTGCATCCAAACAATGATCATACCATTTAGCTCCTGCTCTGAAGAACGCACCAGCATGGTCTCGTATGACAGCACCGGTTGCTCCATTCCCTTGCCTCTCGTAAAAGGCTCCATCTGTATTGCACTTGTACCATCCTTCAGGTGGACGATGCCAGTGAGCTTCATTGCAGACTGTCAGAGATCCAGTCTGTGGTAGAACAAGTTGACTGAGATCAAACGCCAGATCAATTGCCCATTGCACTGCCACCCGAATGGGCGCTACTGATTCACCATGCTTCGTCCTGTTTCTTTGCATCCACAAGGAGTACATGCCTATGAGTATTTTAGTCTGATCCTTCTTCAGAATACCCCTCCCTTCCACTATATCAAGAGCCCAAGTGTCAGGGTGGAGTAGAGGAAGTTTAACCCCATTCAGAGCTCTGAACTGATTCCAAAACGATCGGGCTATCGTGCAGTCCATCATCACATGGCGGATAGATTCCTCCGCTGCTCCACACACCTCGCAATTTGGAGTACGTTCCACATGCCGACGGTGCAATATCAATTTTGCTGGTAGGAATTCATGTATAACCCTCCACCAAAAAACTTTGATTTTGGGTGGCACTTGTAATTTCCAAATTCTCTTCCAGATGGCATTACCAGATCCTCCTGCTTCGGACCCAGCATCAGACCTGATGCGCTCAATATCCAGGAGCCTATATGCTGATCTGACCGAGTATGTACCATGTTTTTCAGGTTCCCATGCCCACATATCATCTCTCATGGGTCTCAACGGAGTACGCAAGATCGCCGCTGCATCCACTGGGATGAAATTCTGGTTGATGTACTCCACATCCCATTGGCCGCTAGCTGATATCAGATCTGCCACCCGAGTAGCAAGCTGTTCTTCAGGCGGTGTCAATGGTTTGCCATTAAAATGGCTTGGCAGCCATCTATCTTGCCAAACATTTGTGGTTTCACCATTCCCTATTCTCTTAATGAGACCTTGCTTTAGAACATCCCGACCTGCCAGTATAGCTCGCCAGGTATGACTTGCGTGCTTCCTTCGGTTGCATGACATAAACTCACCATCATGATAATACCTTCCCTTCAGTACCTTGGCACAAAGGCTGTCAGGTTTTGTCAGAAGACGCCATCCTTGCTTGCCCAGCATAGCCAAGTTAAAATTCCTCAAGTCTCTAAAACCCATTCCTCCCATTGTTTTTGGATATGTTAGTCGATCCCAGCGGAGCCAATGAATGCGTTTGCTATCAGCCGAGCTTCCCCACCAGTAGTTTGCAATGGGAGAACGCATCTTCTTACATGTTGTTTTTGACAACAAGAAACAGCTCATGGAGTATGTAGGGACGGCCTGGGCAACTGATTTGATCAACACTTCACGGCCAGCACAGCTAGCCTCCCTTCCACTCCAGTTTCCAATTAGCTTCCTGATTCTCGACGGCATGAAGTCAAAGGCCTCAGAGGTAGACCGGCCAATGGCAGTAGGCAATCCTAGATATTTGTCGGCCAAAGCTTCATTGTCGATATTCAACGCCTGTCTGAACTCGTTTTTCACCTCAACAGAACAATTACTACTAAAAAAGACAGCTGACTTGTCGCGATTGACCAGCTGCCCAGAACCTTGACTGTAAATGTCCAGTACCTCTTGCAATCGGTCAGCCCCTCTTCGCGATGCTTCTGAGAAAATTATACAATCATCCGCGAAGAGTAAGTGTGAGATCCAGGGGGCGTGGACACCCACGCGCACTCCTCTGGAGAGGTACACCGGCCCCATCGATTTCAAAAGACAAGATAAACCTTCAGCACACAGTAAGAATAGATAGGGGGAGATCGGATCACCTTGACGTATCCCCCTAGTCGGTCTGAAACTCTCTGTCAGAGCACCATTTATTTTGATGGCAAAGGACACTGATGTGACACATCTCATGATCAGTGACACAAAACCATCATGAAAACCCAGCTTCAGTAGGATTTTCTCCAAATATTCCCACTCAACTCTATCGTAAGCTTTTGCCATATCGAGTTTCACAGCAGCAGCACCTGTTTTACCTTTTTTCCTTGTCAGGTAATGTGTGCATTCATAGGCAATCAGTACATTGTCCGTGATCAACCTTCCTGGGACAAATGCACTTTGTTCCTCAGATACAATCTCATCTAAGAAGCCCCTCATTCTGTTAGCAAGAATCTTGGAACATAATTTATAGATCACATTGCATAATGAGATAGGTCTAAAATTCTTCATATGCTGCGGGTTCTTCACCTTGGGTATAAGAACAATTGTTGTCGTATTTACCTCAGATGGCATCTCACCTCCATTGAGGAAATCCAGTGTAGCCTTCGTGATTCCCGGGCCCAACAAGTTCCAGTGGCGTTGGTAGAAACCAGCCGTAAACCCGTCGGGGCCAGGCGCCTTGTTTGGCCCCATCATGAACAAAGCCTTCTTCACTTCCTCAGCCTCGAAGGGTTGCATCAGGTGTTCGTTCATCTGGGGTGTAACCTTACATGGCACATGATCAAGGACTGCCTCGGGTTCCAACTGTTCCTGTCTAGTGAACAAGTCAGTATAGAAACGCCGAGCCACGCCCTCAATTGCTTCTTGCTCTGTCGTCATAACTCCATTCTCATCAATCAAGGAGACTATACGGTTGGTTTTTGCTCTCTCCCTAGATTTGGCGTGGAAGAAAGCAGTGTTACGGTCTCCTTCCTGTAGCCAGTCCACCCGAGAGCGTTGTCGTGCCATTGTTTCCTCTCTTGAGAGCAATTCAGAGATATGCTTCATCACACGCCGTTCTTCGCGGGACGGGCCCATGCCAATTGACTGGCCGCGTATTCTTTCCAACTCTTTACGTAGTTTGGCCAGCTGTTGCCGAACTGAACCAAAGGTGTAATACCCCCAGTCAGCCAGAGAGCGCCCGAGCGAGTCGAGTCGCCTTGCTAGCTGCCCTAGTGAAGTATGCTCATCTGTCTCACACCACGCTGTTTCCACCGCCTGCATGTACGTCGGGTCACGTGTCCACATGTTCTCATACTGGAAGCGGTGTCTACCCCTCCTCCTTCTAGTGCGAGTTTTTGAGCATTCAATAATCAGACAGCAGTGATCGGATTCTGTTGTTTGTTCGTGCCAAACCTTGACATTATTGAAAATATTGAGAAAACTTGACGTGGCTAGTGCTCTGTCTAGCCGAACCTTAACATTATCCCTTCCTTGCTGCCTGTTATCCCAAGTATAAGGTAGTCCTATAAATCCCAAATCCTCAAAGCCACATGTCTGAACAGCATCCCGAAAACCTTCCATCTGGCGTTCAGGTCTCACCTGTCCACCAAACTGCTCTTCTGCATCCAGAACCTCATTAAAATCCCCAGCACACAGCCAGGGAAGATGGGACGTAGAGTTGAGATACTCCAAACAGTCCCAACTTCTTCTCCTCAGTTCTCTTCTTGGTTCACCATAGAAACCGGTAAACCTCCACCGCGCAACCTGGGTCCTCGCCTCAAGAATAGTGACATCAATGTGCAATTTGTCACAGCTTTCAAACTTCACATCAATGTCTCTTGTCCAAAGAAGAGCCAGACCTCCACCTCTCCCAAAGCTTCCTACCCCCAGGCCATTGGCATAGCCTAGAGATCTCTTCAATCCCTCCACACTATCAGAGTAAGTCCGTGTCTCCGAAAGAAACACCAACCAGGGCCGATGCAGCTCTACTAGGCTGCGAACTTCTTGAACTGCCTCGGGTCGCCCCAGACCCCGGCAGTTCAGGCATAATATTTTCATTGTGCCCGGCGGGGACTGCTGCCCGCAGCCGCCGCCGATCTTGCTTCAGGGTTGTTTCCACATTTCTGCTTCTTCAGTGTTTCGATCATACTATCACCAGTATTCTCCAATCCACCATCGAACTGGTTAACCATCGAGTTCACTCTCCCAACCGGCACTAGTGCGTTAGAGTTGCCAAGAGTTATGTTGAGGTCCGGTGTACTTGTACCCTCAGCATTCCCCTTTGATTTCCTCTTCCGAGCTGTGTGCCGCTGCTCCTCTTCTTCATCATGCAGGTCCAAGCGTTTCCCTGCAAGATGTCTCTCCTTTGGCACCATCTCCTCTCCCTGATTCTGTTTCAGGGGTGAGAGTATCTCTACCTCCACCGAACCACCCCCACTGCTGGAGTGGCGCGTTTCTGCCTTTGATCCCCTCCCACCAGAATGGCTATACTGACGAGGGGGTTTAGAGCTTGTAGACGATCCACTCCCATACGTTTCAGCAGCTGCCCCAGCAAAGGACTGAATGCGACGTTTCTTTTCTTCGGGAGCACGCAGCTGACAATCATACGGGAGCTTCCCTTCTCTATCTCTCGCCGCCGGGCTTGGGCATTCTAAATCAGAATGGCCCAATCTACCACATGAGAAACAAACATAGGGAAGCTTCTCATATTGGATTTTAAACCATTTTGGCTCTTCCTCTTTCTTCACACGAAGCATGATTCCCCTTCTAATCGGTTTGTCAATCTCTATTGCAACTCGGGCTCTAAGGAAGGCACCGCTTGCCTTGCCATCCTTGTCCACGTCCATGGTGAGGACTCTTCCAATCATCTCCATCACCCGTGAACCTCTATTGCGGTTCATCCAACCAAGCGGCAGGTTAATGATACGCACCCATAACTCCATGCGATCAAAAACAATGTCTGAAGCAGACAAGGTCCCATCGTACTCCTGGAGCAGGACTGCGTACTTTTTCACCATCCATGGTGCTCCTAGAAGCACCCTTTCCATGTCACGTGGACAGCCAAATTCAGCCACGAACATATTGTCACCCTTCTCCCCGATCGTCCTGAGCCTGAGTCCCACTGGGTTGCCCCAGGCTGGCTTCATTGCTGTTCGGATCGTATCCGCATGGATCGGCATCGGGGCCAGAACCTTCCCCACCAGCGTCCATTCAACTGGCGCCATGTCCGCCTCCTCTTCCTCATCGCTGAAGTCCAAAACCGCACCCTCCTCCTCGGTGAGGTTGAGTTTGCGCAGCATGTCTTCGACATCAGGTTTTGGGGCATCACCCCCTTCCTTCCCACCTCCCACTCCCGACGATGCCATAGGATCGATCGAGGGGGACAACTCAGGAAAGCGCGCTGTATACGAACGACACAGCCACCCACACAACAAGCCCTGCGCCGTGCAATCAGAAGCACGACCACGGAAACCAGAACCTGACCAGGAGACCTAAGCGGCGAATCCTAGAGGTTTGGTGCGTCGAGGGCGCCTTAAACCGGCTAACCAACGATATGCGGGGGCCGTCTCCACCTTGCAGCAGTGGAGGCGGGGCGTGGACACCGTAGCCGCGGTGGCCGGCGGTGGTGCGAGGTCCAGGGCGCCGGCAGGGCGGCCGTCGGTCAGGTTCGCAATCGCCTCAACTTCACTAATCCTTGATGGCACGTCCCATCACTCACTTTAGTTGGCGGAGGACGATGGATAAAAACAGCACGGATGAAAAGTGTTTGGTTCTGGCTCCGTTTAGGAGCTAACTTTTTTTTGCCAAAATTTTGTCACATCAATTTTATGGCACATGTATGAAACACTAAATATAGATAAAGTTTTTGCATATTTGTACAATTTAACTGTAAATCGCGAGACGAATCTTTTTAGTCTACTTAGGTCATGATTGAATATTTATTATAAAAGATTCTTCACTGCTACATTGTCAAAATTCTAAAACTTTACGGATCTAAACACCCCAAGCTAGTACTTTTTAGTCCATATTAAATTGAGGCTGTGTTTAGATGCTGGATAATTGAAATTTTGTATAGTATAGCATATGTGCTAACTTTTATAATAAGTGTTCAATTATAACGTAAGTAGACTCAAAAGATTCGTCTCGCGATTTACATATAAACTGTATAATTAGTTTCTTTTTTATCTACATTTAATACTTTATGCATGCATGCGTCCGTGTAATACCCTGGTATTACTGTTAACTAAAATGACATGTCATCATATCATCATGAGCATTTGCTTGTCATTAGGGCTAATAGTGTGATTAGCTTGTTTAACTCTTGTGTGCGCTTGAAGGAACCCTAATTGAGTTGTTATCTCTTGTTGATTTTAAATTTTTCCAAAAACCCTAATTAAAGGCCCTTAAGTGTAATTTTAAAATTTGATCAAATTTGAGGTAGGTCCCTTAATAAAAGTTGTAGAGTTTTTAATGTAGAACAACTTCTATTTTGGGTGATTTTGAAGTTATGTTGAAAATAATTGAATTAAGCTCAAAACAGTGTTTCAAAATTTGAATTTAAAACTATATTTCAAAAATTATTGAGAATATGACAAAACTTCCTAAATAAAAGTTGTTGGTCTCAATGAGATGTACAACTTCTATTTTGACCAATTTTCAAGTTCTTCAGAAAAATCAAAAGTAATTTTGAAATTACAGTTTGAAATTTAAAACCACCTTTTACCCCCTTTTGAATATTTTCAAATCCTGACTGAATTTTGAATTGGTACCAAAACAAAAGTTGTTCAGTACTTAAAGATCTACAAATCTCCTTTTGACCACTCCCTCAGATTCGGCCATCTTCAGGATCAATTTGGACGAATTGCATTGCAACAGGTACTGTACCCGAGTACTGTTCATCTGCCACCTTCAGCGTACCCGCGCGGCGCGCACGTCGCCGGCGTGCGCGGCAGCGCAGCGCGTGCGCCGGGGCCGGGGCACTGTTCCTTGCGAGCGCAGCACGTCGCCGGACCCTCCCACGTCGCGTCCGACCGCTTTTCCCCGCTATTTAACCCCCCGAGCCCCCTCTCCCAACTCAGTTCTCTCCGCCGGTCGCCGTCGAGTTCGCCGCGGTTCGCGGAGAAATTCGTCGCCCTCCGTTGGCCTTCATCCTCTCCAACTCGCCGGTTAGTAGAGTGGTTCCTTGCGCATCCTTTGGTGCCCTCGGGGCTCTCTCTAACGCGCTGGGTGTTCCAGGGTGGTCATCGCCGCGCGCGTGCGTTCGCCGGAGCGCCGCCGCTAGGTCGATCGCGGGCCAAGCTTCTCGGGTGAGCTTTAGCCCCTAAATCCTCGTGTTACAGCTTCTTGGTGATGTTCTAGTTCTCATGTGCGCGTCGGTTGGCCTTGTGGTGGTCTAGGTTCGTCGGAACGAGCCGTCACCGTCGGAGCCGAGCCACTTCGTCCGCCGCCGCCGTCAACCTCACCTCTTTAGCCCGTTTCAGCTCCAACCATAGACGTCAATAGCCCCGGGGTGAGCTACCGATCCTCCCCATGCCCTCCTTTCGTCTTTTACCGGTCTCGGGTGGCCGGCGCATGCTCGCCGAGCTTTGGCGTCCGCCATGGACGGGATAGACCCCGTCGGAGGCGGCTAGGATCGGGGATAGGTGTACTAGGGTGACCGCTAGGTCGTAGGGTAGCCGTAGGTCGTGTCCGCGTTGCCGTCGGCTCGCCGGCGGCGAGGGTCGTGCCGGCCCGCGTGCGCCTCGCGCGCGGCGCACTCGGCCGGAGGAGGAAGAAGGACCTGACAGGCCGGCCCCGCCTGTCAGCGTCCGGGGAAGAAGAGAAGGGAAGCCCGGGTGTTGCTGGGCCGGCCTGCCGGTCTGTGGGCCGAGTGGGCCGAAGGGGTTTGTCTATTTTCCGGTGAATTTTGGATGCTTTTCTATTTTAATTTGGTTTGAATAGTAGCCTGTTTTATTATTTTTGCATGATTAATTCTGTGCAACCAAAAATTGTGAAATAATTTACACATGCTATATATGTAGTGTAGAATTTTATAAAAATATTGTTTATCATGTTTGGGTACATTCTGTAGTGGTCAAAAATCAATAAATAAAATGGAAAGTGGGTCTTTGCACATTTTTAATTAATTCTAGGTAATTCCAAAAATCACAAAAATTTAATTGGTACTGTTACTAGTAAAGATCTAACTGTTGGCAAGGTTTGGTCCCAAAATAAATTAGTTTGCTTCTGTAATTGAATTATGTTGGTTTATTAAATAATAAAAATTCAATTAGAATTCGAATTTAGGGGTGTTAAGTGATTTTGGATTAAATGTGGTTCTAGGTCAACCCATTTAAGACCTAGGACACCATTGTGAAGTCATGATGTGTTGTGCTAGGGTTAGCTTCCTTTTCCGCACATGTTTACTTTTTGCATCGCATTCATACATGCAATATTGCACCCGTGTAGTTCCCGTGTCTGAGGAGGTGAAGCTCGAGGTGTCTGAAGAGGAGGCAGTGGAAGGAGCTCCTGAGCCTGAAGCCTGTGCCACTCCTGCCCCAGTTCTGTTTGCTCTGCAAGGCAAGCCCCGGTGCATTTAACCCTCTATTTACAAATGCTTTATCACTTGAGTTAAACTATTGCATTAAGTTGGTAGGAGTTGTGTGGTGAAAACAATTGATGCATTTATCACCCTTGACTACCATTACCAAGATGACCTAATGATTTTCAAATGTATTGCAAAATGCTTAGTCATGCTTAAATAATAGAATTGCAAAATATTATTTTAACTTGAGAATCATTATGAAGAAATATCAAGTGAAGGGTATATATGTCCATGTATGATGATTGGGATACTTTGGCCGGTTCACGATCATCATTATGGATGGGTTTTCCGGGTGGTTGGCCAATTGTTTGGGTTAGAGTCCCAACTTTCGTCACCAACGGAAAAGGGATTTGAAAACCGAGCGGACTCCAGGGTATTTGGGTTAGAGTCCCAATGCATGGTTTCCGGCGGAAAGCAGTAGGGACCGTTCGTTGTCGGCCTGTTGTGATCATGATGAACAGACTAGCCACATACCATTACGGAAAGCCTAGAGTCCAGTCGCTCTATTGCTGGAACCGACAACCACGCACTGGGAGTGGAGAGATGGCGAGAATAGTGAGTACCCTCGTGGGTTAGAGTCCCGGATTGGAGGTGTACCGTTTTCTCGGGTGGCGCAGGACCGGTTCCGGGATAGAAAAGCTGAGATGACAGGTTGGTATATGTATGCCGGCGTGCTGCATATACAGTGTGGATAGGAACCCCAGCTGGGTCTACTTTACTTGATTCGAATCGACGTGCTCCTCGGTTATGGAGACATGATCCTCACCCCTACACCGAAAAGTGGTTCTAAGAGTAGGATGTTTGAGAATAAAGAATCAATGTTTAGAGAGAGGATAAAGAATGAATTATGATAATATTGAATTTAAGTAAAATAAAATATTATGATAGATTAGTAATGCTTTTCTGCTAAATCCCTATCTCTGCTAGCCTTACCTATAACCTTGCATTCCAAGAGTCAAATATTTTTACTTTGTCGGGTAAGTCTTGCGGAGTACCCCGTACTCAGGGTTTGTTAACCCCGTTGCAGGAGGGTCGCAGCCCGAAGTCTGCCTTGGTCCTTGTTGTGCCACCGTGATCCAGGAGGAGAGTGGTGAGGAGTAAAGACAGAATCCGTGGGCTGGGTTCGCATATCTATTTATCTATTTATGTTGTACCGTTGTTCCATGCTACTGCTATTACTTCAAGATGGTCTGTAATAACTGCACTTAATTACTATTTGAACTCGTTTTGTAATCTAAGTTCTATTAAATCTTCTGCATTTACTCTGATGTATTTTATTATGAAATGTTGTAACTCTATAATGGCATCGCAATGGAGATCCTGTCGGAATACGGGTACTGATGTAGCCCGGCAGAGCTGTTTTAATCATTTGGAACATGGGTCCAACTGTCAGAAGTCATTAGTGACTTTGATAGGTGCCTGTGGGCCATATTATTAAGGCGGTTCTGTTACAAGTGGTATCAGAGCGATCTATTGCTAAATCATTACGGAGTTGTTTTCGAAAACTTCAAAATATTTTGGATCTAAAATTTAAGTTAACTATTTTGAGTCCAAACTGCCTTTCTTGTCTTACTCTGTACTAGGAGTAGGGTGGCATGTGGAACAATGTTATTACTATTATTATTGTTAAGCCCTATGTCTGAAGTATGTTATTAATATTTATTTACCTGCATTGATTTAAAATTTGCGTAAGAACGAATCATGCATCATGTTGATTCACATGTTAATAACTTCCTCCCTAATTTTGGGTTTTGGGATAGGATTTACCAACCTGTTCATGCTAGCCTGTTCTATCTTGTCTTACCCTCACTTTGTCCAGCTGGCTCGCACGAAGCTGACCGCACGCAAGATGGTGGGACCGCGTGGCATTCCTCGTCACCAGCTCGCTCCTAGCCATGAGGAGGGCGAGGGCTCAGGCAGCCGTCGTCGCAGCCGCAGGGAACTCAAAGAGGAGATCAGGGCACTCAAGGCCGAGGCGAGGCTGATGGAGGAGGACTTTGACCGAGCTGTGCGCAACCACTACCGGGATGTGCGCACCAACCGCGACCTGCACCGAGAGATTCACCAGGTCGAGGCCGAGGCGCAGGTGGCCATGGAGCGGGAGGCGGCAGCGCTGGAGCGTGAGCAGGTAGCAGTCCAGCAGAGAGACGAGGCTTTGGGGCGCGAGCAGGCCGCCCTTGGGCGTGTGGAGTGGGTGGAAGCCCACAATGGCAACATGCAGGCGTACATCAACACCCTGCATGAAGAGGTGCACAGGCTTAACAACCTGCTTAACCCTATCTTGGTTCCCCGTGAGGAGGACCCGGAGGGTGGCGTGGTTGTCGGGCCTGAGGACGAGGAGAGCGAGTCCGAGGAGTTGGGCTACTTCGAGCCCGTGCCACTCGCCGAGGACCCAGCAGAGCCCGAGGACCAGATGGTGGAGGACGACGTCGAGGAGGAGATCGTGGTCATCGACGACTAGTTGCCCGTGCTGCAGCGTTGGCAGTTGCTTGTATCTCTATGTCGTAGTTTATGAGCCTTAGAGCTTTAGTTGTGGTTGGGGATCTATGTGCTGTATGTCGCTAAGACTATGTTTCTTGTGTTGTAATAATTTTTTTTTAGTTGTGCTGTTACTCCGTTTCTATTTAGTAAAGTCAAGCCCAAGTTCTGAGTTAAGTGTGCAAATCACAGATGGTTCAGACTCGTGGTCAGTCCAGCAACCAGGGAGAAGACGGTCTTCCAGAGGCACCACCCGTACCACCAAGCCTCGCTGATGCCATTATCGCACTTGCTAATGCGGCGAATGCTTTCGCTCAGAATCAGGGTCAGCGTGGAGAGCGCCGTGGGCGCAATAATGGGAACCAGGAAACTACCTATGTGGACTTCACCGACACCCGTCCACCGGTGTTCACCAAGGCGGATGAGCCGCTTGAGGCGGATGACTGGCTCCGTACCATGGAGCAGAAGTTTGGTTTGATCCATTGCACCGAAATCCAGAAGCCACAGTTCGCAGCACAGCAGCTGCGTGGACCCGCAAGTGCCTGGTATGCTAATCTCCTGGCAGCACAGCCCGCAGGACACCAGCTTACCTGGGCAGAGTTTCGCACTGCATTCCGTGCCCACTACATCCCTGAAGGGATAATGAGAATGAAGCTTGACCAGTTTCTGGCATTGCGGCAGGGAGACTCCACTGTGATGGAGTACGTGACCAAGTTCAACCAATTGTCTCTGTATGCCCCAGAGTATGTGAATACTGATGGTAAGAAGAGGAGCTGCTTTGTCAGAGGCTTGAACTACAAGATCCAGCGCAGCTTATCCAACAACCGCCACTGTACCTATCATGAAGCTGTTGATAGCGCGCTCGCTTTTGAAGAAAGTGACCGCCAACTTCAGGGAGAGAAGAAGAAGAAGAAAGCTGTTTTCTCTGGCAGCCAAAAGCGCCAGAAAATCATCTACCATCCCACCCACCACAACCGCCCACAGTACCCACAACAGCAGGTAGTTGTGCGTACCGCCGCTACCTCCCACACCTCAAACCAGCAAAACACCACTCAGCCGAATGCCCCTGGCGTTCGTGTCACCTCACCACAGTTCACCTACAATCAACCATGCTACAACTGTGGCCAGATGGGACACTGGTCCCGCAATTGCCCTTTCCCCAAACAGTCCAATCAGAATGCACAGAAGGGCGCTGGTGGACAGCAGCAGCAGCAGCAGGGACAGCACCGTGGACAGCAGCAGCAGGCCCAGAAGGGCAAGGTGGTCAAGAAGGCTGGCCAGGTGTATTACACCCAGGTCGCTGATATCCCGGAAGGAGAGCCCGTCATGCTCGGTAGGTTCCCTATCGCTGGTAACCCTGCAATTACACTCTTTGATTCTGGTGCATCACATTCATTCATCAACCGTAATTTTGTCGTCAAGCATGACATTCAAATTGGGGAGGTTAATGAAAATTTTATCATACAATCGCCCGGAGGGCGTATCAGTACTAAGGAAGTGGTATTTCGGGTACCCATAGAATTGGGAGGGCAAAAGTTCCCGACCACTATGATAGTGCTAGAGAATCAGGACATAGATGCCATTTTGGGGATGAATTGGATGTATCAGCACAAGGCTGTGATTGATGTGCTGAATAGGACAATCAAAGTTAACATACCTGATAGTCAGTCCAAACTTCTCATCCAACTTCCCTTACCTTTGAGAAATGTGAAGCAAGTTAATGCCACCTCAGTCCTGGAAATCCATAACATTCCAGTGGTTTGTGAGTTTCCGGATGTCTTTCCAGAGGAGTTACCTGGGTTACCTCCGGACCGTGATGTTGAGTTTGCCATAGAGCTTAAGCCTGGTACGGCTCCTATATCTCGTAGGGCGTACCGGATGCCACCAAAGGAACTGGCAGAGTTGAAAGTTCAGTTGCAAGAATTGTTGGACAAGGGTTTTATCAGACCTAGCTCATCACCTTGGGGTTGTCCTGCTATTTTCGTGAAAAAGAAGGATAAGTCTCTCAGGCTGTGCATTGATTATCGTCCTCTTAATGAGGTCACCATCAAAAATAAATACCCTTTACCCCGCATCGACCTTCTATTTGACCCGTTATCTGGGGCTAAGGTCTTTTCAAAGATTGACCTTCGATCGGGGTACCACCAAATAAAAATCCGTCCTCAAGATATCCCTAAAACAGCTTTCACCACCAGATATGGCCTATACGAATACCTAGTAATGTCTTTTGGCCTAACCAATGCACCTGCCTACTTCATGTACCTAATGAACTCCGTGTTCATGCCTGAGCTTGACAAATTTGTAGTCGTTTTCATCGACGATATCCTTGTCTACTCCAAAACCCCCGAGGAACATGCTAACCACCTCCGTATTGTCCTAACCCGCCTAAGAGAGCACCAACTTTATGCCAAGTTTAGCAAGTGTGAGTTTTGGTTGGACCGAGTTCCATTCCTTGGTCACATTCTGTCTGCTGAGGGAGTGTCCGTGGATCCAAGCAAAGTTGAAGAAATTCTGAACTGGAAGCCACCCACTACGGTACATCAGGTCCGCAGTTTCATGGGCATGGCAGGTTACTATCGTCGCTTTATCCCGGATTTCTCCCGGATATCTAAGCCGATAACCAACTTGCTAAAGAATCAAGTGAAGTTTGTCTGGTCGCCAGAATGTGAAGAAGCTTTCCAAAAGTTGAAAGAGTTGTTGACTACTGCACCGGTGTTAGCTCAGCCAGATATAGAGAAGCCGTTTGATGTGTATTGTGATGCTTCGGGAACTGGTCTTGGCTGTGTGCTGATGCAAGAGGGCCGTGTCATCGCCTATGCTTCGCGGCAGCTCAAGCGTCATGAAGAAAATTACCCCACCCATGACCTAGAGTTGGCAGCCGTTGTTCATGCACTAAAGATATGGCGTCATTATTTGTTGGGAAGTACCTGCAACATTTACACTGATCACAAGAGTCTGAAGTATATTTTCACTCAAGAAGAACTAAATATGAGGCAAAGAAGATGGCTCGAGTTGATCAAAGACTATGACATTGAGGTACACTACCACCCTGGCAAGGCAAATGTAGTCGCCGATGCACTCAGTCGCAAGGTTCACTGCAATTGTTTAAATGTAAAGTCATATGCGCTGACCTTATGTCATGAGTTGGAAGAATTGGGTATTGAGATGGTGCCACAGGGCAGCATAGCCAACATTAGAATTGAAACTTCGATCCGAGAACAGATCATTGCCGCTCAGAAGAAAAGTAAAGGGATCAGGCATATCAAAGAAAAGATCCAAGCCGGCAAGGCCGACTGTCTCAGGGTTGATGACGATGGTGTGGTATGGTTCAAGGATCGATTGGTTGTCCCCAAGATTCCTGATTTACGTCAAGCGATCCTCGATGAAGCCCACTCCACAAAATTCTCTATTCATCCAGGGAGCAATAAGATGTATCAGGACTTGAGGCAAAAATTCTGGTGGACCAAGATGAAGATTGAAATTGCTCAGTATGTGGCAAGGTGTGACACATGTCAGAAAGTTAAAGCCATTCACATGAGACCTGGTGGAGAACTCCAACCACTGCCAGTACCAGCATGGAAGTGGGAAGATATCAGTATGGATTTCATTGTGGGATTGCCCAATACAGCTCGAGGCTTTGATTCCATCTGGGTCATTGTGGATCGTCTGACAAAACAAGCTCATTTTCTGCCTGTCAAGAAAAAGTACAGGGCATCTATGTATGCAAAGCTCTACATTGAGAATTTTATGAAGTTGCATGGTGTACCAAGGACCATTGTTTCCGACAGAGGAACCCAGTTCCTATCAAATTTCTGGCAAGCCTTTCATAAGTCAATGGGTACCAAACTGTTGCATAGTACTGCGTATCATCCGCAAACCGATGGGCAGACTGAGAGAGTCAATCAAGTATTGGAAGATATGTTGAGAGCTTGCGCGTTGAATTACCCGGACAAGTGGGACGAGTGTTTGGCCTTGGCCGAATTCTCATATAATAACAGCTATCAAGAAAGCATCCAAATGGCTCCATTCGAGGCCGTGTATGGTAGAAGATGTCGCACACCTTTGAATTGGTCCGAACCAGGAGAAAGATGGTACTATGGGGTAGATCTGGTAAAAGAGGCTGAAGACAAGGTTCGAGTGATACAAGAGAACTTAAAGATAGCACAGTCTAGGCAGAAAAGTTACGCTGATAAGCGGCGACGACCGCTAGAGTTTAAAGTGGGAGATTTTGTGTACCTAAAAGTGTCACCAATGAAAGGAGTGAGCCGTTTTGGAGTTAAAGGCAAGCTAGCCCCACGTTTCGTTGGACCCTTTGAGATCATCGAACGTGTGGGGAAAGTAGCCTACAGGTTACAGCTGCCAGAGCATATGTCAGAAGTGCACAACGTGTTCCATGTGTCACAGTTGAAACAGTGTCTGCGAGTACCAGATCAAGTAGTTGAAGTGGAAGGGGTTCAGTTAGAGCCAGATATGACAACCTCAGAGTACCCAGTCCGAATCCTTGACATCAAAGATCGTGTTACCCGCAGGACCTCAACCAGGTGGTACAAAGTACAGTGGAGTCAGCAATCTGAGGATGAAGCCACCTGGGAGTCAGAGGATTTTCTGGCAGAAAAGTTCCCTGAGTTCTATGCTACCCTGTAAATGCAACTTCTCCCCGCCTAGTGTTTTGTTTGTGCCTCTGGGTGTGTATTGAATGTGCTGTTACATTTTCTTTTCCTCTACTTTGTGTAAAAACAATGTTGTCTACCTAATCTCGGGACGAGATTTCTTTTAGGGGGGAAGGCTGTAATACCCTGGTATTACTGTTAACTAAAATGACATGTCATCATATCATCATGAGCATTTGCTTGTCATTAGGGCTAATAGTGTGATTAGCTTGTTTAACTCTTGTGTGCGCTTGAAGGAACCCTAATTGAGTTGTTATCTCTTGTTGATTTTAAATTTTTCCAAAAACCCTAATTAAAGGCCCTTAAGTGTACTTTTAAAATTTGATCAAATCTGAGGTAGGTCCCTTAATAAAAGTTGTAGAGTTTTTAATGTAGAACAACTTCTATTTTGGGTGATTTTGAAGTTATGTTGAAAATAATTGAATTAAGCTCAAAACAGTGTTTCAAAATTTGAATTTAAAACTATATTTCAAAAATTATTGAGAATATGACAAAACTTCCTAAATAAAAGTTGTTGGTCTCAATGAGATGTACAACTTCTATTTTGACCAATTTTCAAGTTCTTCAGAAAAATCAAAAGTAATTTTGAAATTACAGTTTGAAATTTAAAACCACCTTTTACCCCCTTTTGAATATTTTCAAATCCTGACTGAATTTTGAATTGGTACCAAAACAAAAGTTGTTCAGTACTTAAAGATCTACAAATCTCCTTTTGACCACTCCCTCAGATTCGGCCATCTTCAGGATCAATTTGGACGAATTGCATTGCAACAGGTACTGTACCCGAGTACTGTTCATCTGCCACCTTCAGCGTACCCGCGCGGCGCGCACGTCGCCGGCGTGCGCGGCAGCGCAGCGCGTGCGCCGGGGCCGGGGCACTGTTCCTTGCGAGCGCAGCACGTCGCCGGACCCTCCCACGTCGCGTCCGACCGCTTTTCCCCGCTATTTAACCCCCCGAGCCCCCTCTCCCAACTCAGTTCTCTCCGCCGGTCGCCGTCGAGTTCGCCGCGGTTCGCGGAGAAATTCGTCGCCCTCCGTTGGCCTTCATCCTCTCCAACTCGCCGGTTAGTAGAGTGGTTCCTTGCGCATCCTTTGGTGCCCTCGGGGCTCTCTCTAACGCGCTGGGTGTTCCAGGGTGGTCATCGCCGCGCGCGTGCGTTCGCCGGAGCGCCGCCGCTAGGTCGATCGCGGGCCAAGCTTCTCGGGTGAGCTTTAGCCCCTAAATCCTCGTGTTACAGCTTCTTGGTGATGTTCTAGTTCTCATGTGCGCGTCGGTTGGCCTTGTGGTGGTCTAGGTTCGTCGGAACGAGCCGTCACCGCCGGAGCCGAGCCACTTCGTCCGCCGCCGCCGTCAACCTCACCTCTTTAGCCCGTTTCAGCTCCAACCATAGACGTCAATAGCCCCGGGGTGAGCTACCGATCCTCCCCATGCCCTCCTTTCGTCTTTTACCGGTCTCGGGTGGCCGGCGCATGCTCGCCGAGCTTTGGCGTCCGCCATGGACGGGATAGACCCCGTCGGAGGCGGCTAGGATCGGGGATAGGTGTACTAGGGTGACCGCTAGGTCGTAGGGTAGCCGTAGGTCGTGTCCGCGTTGCCGTCGGCTCGCCGGCGGCGAGGGTCGTGCCGGCCCGCGTGCGCCTCGCGCGCGGCGCACTCGGCCGGAGGAGGAAGAAGGACCTGACAGGCCGGCCCCGCCTGTCAGCGTCCGGGGAAGAAGAGAAGGGAAGCCCGGGTGTTGCTGGGCCGGCCTGCCGGTCTGTGGGCCGAGTGGGCCGAAGGGGTTTGTCTATTTTCCGGTGAATTTTGGATGCTTTTCTATTTTAATTTGGTTTGAATAGTAGCCTGTTTTATTATTTTTGCATGATTAATTCTGTGCAACCAAAAATTGTGAAATAATTTACACATGCTATATATGTAGTGTAGAATTTTATAAAAATATTGTTTATCATGTTTGGGTACATTCTGTAGTGGTCAAAAATCAATAAATAAAATGGAAAGTGGGTCTTTGCACATTTTTAATTAATTCTAGGTAATTCCAAAAATCACAAAAATTTAATTGGTACTGTTACTAGTAAAGATCTAACTGTTGGCAAGGTTTGGTCCCAAAATAAATTAGTTTGCTTCTGTAATTGAATTATGTTGGTTTATTAAATAATAAAAATTCAATTAGAATTCGAATTTAGGGGTGTTAAGTGATTTTGGATTAAATGTGGTTCTAGGTCAACCCATTTAAGACCTAGGACACCATTGTGAAGTCATGATGTGTTGTGCTAGGGTTAGCTTCCTTTTCCGCACATGTTTACTTTTTGCATCGCATTCATACATGCAATATTGCACCCGTGTAGTTCCCGTGTCTGAGGAGGTGAAGCTCGAGGTGTCTGAAGAGGAGGCAGTGGAAGGAGCTCCTGAGCCTGAAGCCTGTGCCACTCCTGCCCCAGTTCTGTTTGCTCTGCAAGGCAAGCCCCGGTGCATTTAACCCTCTATTTACAAATGCTTTATCACTTGAGTTAAACTATTGCATTAAGTTGGTAGGAGTTGTGTGGTGAAAACAATTGATGCATTTATCACCCTTGACTACCATTACCAAGATGACCTAATGATTTTCAAATGTATTGCAAAATGCTTAGTCATGCTTAAATAATAGAATTGCAAAATATTATTTTAACTTGAGAATCATTATGAAGAAATATCAAGTGAAGGGTATATATGTCCATGTATGATGATTGGGATACTTTGGCCGGTTCACGATCATCATTATGGATGGGTTTTCCGGGTGGTTGGCCAATTGTTTGGGTTAGAGTCCCAACTTTCGTCACCAACGGAAAAGGGATTTGAAAACCGAGCGGACTCCAGGGTATTTGGGTTAGAGTCCCAATGCATGGTTTCCGGCGGAAAGCAGTAGGGACCGTTCGTTGTCGGCCTGTTGTGATCATGATGAACAGACTAGCCACATACCATTACGGAAAGCCTAGAGTCCAGTCGCTCTATTGCTGGAACCGACAACCACGCACTGGGAGTGGAGAGATGGCGAGAATAGTGAGTACCCTCGTGGGTTAGAGTCCCGGATTGGAGGTGTACCGTTTTCTCGGGTGGCGCAGGACCGGTTCCGGGATAGAAAAGCTGAGATGACGGGTTGGTATATGTATGCCGGCGTGCTGCATATACAGTGTGGATAGGAACCCCAGCTGGGTCTACTTTACTTGATTCGAATCGACGTGCTCCTCGGTTATGGAGACATGATCCTCACCCCTACACCGAAAAGTGGTTCTAAGAGTAGGATGTTTGAGAATAAAGAATCAATGTTTAGAGAGAGGATAAAGAATGAATTATGATAATATTGAATTTAAGTAAAATAAAATATTATGATAGATTAGTAATGCTTTTCTGCTAAATCCCTATCTCTGCTAGCCTTACCTATAACCTTGCATTCCAAGAGTCAAATATTTTTACTTTGTCGGGTAAGTCTTGCGGAGTACCCCGTACTCAGGGTTTGTTAACCCCGTTGCAGGAGGGTCGCAGCCCGAAGTCTGCCTTGGTCCTTGTTGTGCCACCGTGATCCAGGAGGAGAGTGGTGAGGAGTAAAGACAGAATCCGTGGGCTGGGTTCGCATATCTATTTATCTATTTATGTTGTACCGTTGTTCCATGCTACTGCTATTACTTCAAGATGGTCTGTAATAACTGCACTTAATTACTATTTGAACTCGTTTTGTAATCTAAGTTCTATTAAATCTTCCGCATTTACTCTGATGTATTTTATTATGAAATGTTGTAACTCTGTAATGGCATCGCAATGGAGATCCTGTCGGAATACGGGTACTGATGTAGCCCGGCAGAGCTGTTTTAATCATTTGGAACATGGGTCCAACTGTCAGAAGTCATTAGTGACTTTGATAGGTGCCTGTGGGCCATATTATTAAGGCGGTTCTGTTACAGTCCGAATATTTGATATGACGCGATGTAACAGGAAACTTGAAATTTTGAAGAGAAACTAAACAGGTCCGAAACTTAGAATTTTAAAGGGGAACTAAACATGGCCGGATGTTTGACTATATTTTAGTGGTATTAAATATTGATTATTTATAAAATTAATTACATAGATAAACGCTACTCTATGAGACGAATTTAATAAAGCTAATTTACCTATCATTGGTGCATGTTTACTGTAGCATCATATTATTAAATTATTAACTATGTAAGTTTAAAAAATTCGTCTCGCGTAAAATAGCCTATATTTATGAAATTGGTTTTCTAATTAGTTTATATTTAATATTCCAAAATAATATCTAGCATCCAATATGATACGAACTACTCTTTAGTCGTGGAAAGTAAATACTCTATCTACTCTACTGTTTTGGCAGAGGAAGATGGCCCATGCAACTTTTTTAGACCTGTCGGCTCTTGGAGTGCCGATAGGCCTATCGGCCCGATAACCTCCACGGTACAGTCATATCCAGCTATGTGAAAGGACCTATCGGCTGTTGAAATGCCGATAGAGGCCTGTCGCCTCTTGAGAGGCCGATATGCTCCCTATCGGCTATCCACCTGCCGATAGGATGCTATATCTGTAATTTTATTTAAGTAAATGCTAGATTCACAATTAATCATTTAAAAAATATTATTTTTTAAAAAAATTCATGCTTTTGCAGCGTTGATCTACGACTACGACAGCAGCAGAGCAGCATGGACGAACACTGGGCAGCAGGCGCCACGGGCGTCACGAGATGCCATTATCTGCGCCGCGTGCATTTCCCGAAACAGGCTTGGTAGGAGGAGGAGTACATTCTTTAGCCGCCGCTGGACCGGAGAGACCACACCGGACGGACATCGGTGCTTTAGACCAACTGCAGCGGGTCCGGTGAAACGATCCTGAAGGGTTGTTTTCCCGGACGACGGCACTGCAGCGGCGCCTGTATCCGCATTCGGTACGTCCCGGACGAGGGCGTCGTCCGGGAAGTACAGCGGGGTAGCGGGAGTACGCTACCGCCCGACGTGGCGTGGGGCCCGCGCCTCTGTCCCCTTGCCGAGGCCGCCCGGCGTCGCCATCGCCGTCACGGACGAGGAGCAGAGGAACAGGGGAGGGGAGGGGGTGCAGAGAGAGAGCACGGGCCGGGGAGGGTGGCCGCCGGCGCGGGCGGGGAAGGGGAAGGGGGCGCCGCCGGCCGGCACCGCGCCCGAGGAAGGAGAGGCCGGGCCGGGGAGAGAGGCCGCCGCGTGGGAAGGAAACGCCGGCGTGGGCCGGGAAGGGAGACGCCGGCGCAGCGGGGTCGTCCTCCTCCTGGGCTCGCCGCGGCCGGAGCCACGCGTGCTCGCCGGGCGGCCGGGGCCGCGTGAGTCGGGGCTCGCCGCCGCCTCGCGCCCTCGCCGGGGGCTCGCCGCAGCCGCGCGCGCTCGCCGTGCCTCGCCACCGCCGCGCCTCGCCGTCGGTAGATAGGAGAGAGAGAGAGAGAGGGAAAGAGAGAGTGGGGAGGAGACCGAAGGAGGACAGCAGTGGTGGGAAAAAAAAAGAAAAAGAACAAGAGACGTGGATCCTA
Source organism: Eremochloa ophiuroides (assembly GCA_038502445.1). Classification (NCBI taxonomy): domain Eukaryota; kingdom Viridiplantae; phylum Streptophyta; class Magnoliopsida; order Poales; family Poaceae; genus Eremochloa; species Eremochloa ophiuroides. The sequence goes on along the minus strand of JAHLJS010000001.1, from coordinate 31,535,267 downwards.
CTTGTGGTATAGAGTAAGATATAGAGGATGGATGGATGCGAGAGAAAATTATATAGAAGAGAGAATATGAATGATCAGGACGGAATATTTCTTTTAAAAGATAGATTTAGAACACCACTGGAGATGTCTTATCTGACGCTCCGACACCGGTGGCTCTGGCCGGTAGCCGGCGGGGCGGGCCCGCCTACCTGACTGCAGACTTCAGACAGAGCAGGCTTGACGCACACGTTCCATTCCGTCGTCTTCAACCTCAAACCTCATGCGATGGCAACTCCATGGACCATGGTGTGCATGCATCATCGCTCACTTACCACGATCCGTCAGTCGCCGGCCGGCGACCCCACCGAGACCGATGGCTTCATCCACGTCAGTCTTCTTGTCCCTTCTTATTGCCGCAATACATTGCGGTCTCGAGTCGTCGTTGTCACTTGCCACTGTGGTGTAATGTGGAGCGAGCGCGTACATGGCCACATGGGTCCTTCATAGATGGGACAACCAAGAGCCAACCTTAGACTTAGACCATATTAGGCGCCAAGAAGCTTCGGAAAGTGCGAGCGCCCAACAGTAACAGATCGTGCAGATGATATTCTCATCTGGCTACTTTTTTTAAGGGAAATTTTGCTACAGAACATTTTACTTTTATGAAATTGTTTACGGGACAATGGAATGGTTTTTATATAAAAAAATTATACACACTCGTGTGAATCGTAAGCTACGTTTCTATTACAATACATGTTGTCTAAACGTACATGTTACATTAAAATTGGCGCAACATGTTTATGAATGGATAAAGTTGCGGGGATGTGTTTCCAGTGCACCACCGTTGCTCCAGCATACATGCATGGATAGATTTCCACGTGTTAGTCTCACTGTGCTAATTAACCCCGGCTAGCTTGTAACTAATTAATGACACGCCCGGCCGCTTTGGATCGGGCACCATGTGCTCGTCGCCAGGTAGCAACACGACGCTATGGATCGTCGTCGCCGTCGTCGTCCCCGTCTCCGTGCTCCTGGCCTGCTTCCTCGCGTGCTTCCTCTGGATCAGAAAGCGGAGGAGGAGAGGTACGTAGTTAATTAAGCTACTTGCGCATGTTAGATATGTGTCGAATACATGTATAAGTTGGTTACAGGACTTGAGTTGTATTAGGGGCCAGGATAGAGTTGGAGTCGAACTCTGTATCCTAAGAATCATAAATATGAGGCAACCCCTGTTGTAACCGTGAGACGACTAGGTGGCTGGTTTGGGCGGCGGCGAGGCCGTGGGATAGTTCGGATGCCGGTGTAGCTACTGTTTATGGGGAGGAGCGCCTGTAGTTATGCCCTGAGGATTAGGCACATCGCCGAACCTCGTTAAAAAACATCGTGCCTCGGTGTCGTTCTCGTTCGCGTATTTTCGTGTATGCTGATTATGCTTCCGCGTTCGTCGGTTAATAGATCTATTTAGATCTGGAATTAACCGTGCACACTAACAAGTGGTATCAGAGATGTGGTTAATAGAAGAAGATCGTGGGAGGTTCGATGGATATGTTTCACATAGCGCAAGGCTCGCACAAGAGTGTCCGGAGAGGGACATGGCACAAGGTGGAGCATGGCGGCGATCGATGACTCGATTGGTGGAGTTGGAAACTTCGAGCGTACGGCTCAAACCGTCCAATGGGCTGCAATCAACAGGATTGGTCCAGACGTGGTGATCAGGTTGATGGTGGTTGGTGGCTGCTGTTCGATAGGGGCCGGTCAGACGTGACGATCAGGTTTGACGGTGTGGCTAGAAGGCGTCGTGGATGAAGACGGCGTCTTCAACTCGGGATCAGATCAATGGGAGTTTGATTGTGATTAGAGTGATCGTTGCGGAATAAGCAATGATGGTGGTGAAAGCCACGGTAGACTCTGTGTATTTTGGAGAAGTTCTTTGTTGAAAGATTAGGTGGCTTTGCGTGAACTGAGATGTTGCGGCTCGTGGCCAATGACCATGTCATCAGGAGGATTCAGATTGGACTTGGTTTCTTTTTTTTTCTTCGAGTATATCCATGTCGGACATGATGGCCAGAGTCTTGACGACAGAGATGCATGTTGTATCGATAAAGAAAAAAAGGAAAAGGGAGGAGTACGAGTGGGACTTGCATGGCATGGTGGTGCACGTTGGATTAAACAAATCTGCGTACATGTTTAGCTGGCCACGAGAGGAGATGTATTTGGTTTCCATCATGTATTACTCGGTCACGTACGGAAGACGTACTCGTACATGCTGTCATGTGCAAGGAAATGAAAAGTCATGGAAGGAAAATCTCGAATAGGAGAAGGAAGCAGTCGGCAGTTGGAGTCCGGCTGGGAAACGGTTGTGCTGCTCATGTATTTTTTCTGGTCTCCATAAATACTGAGAGGGTCTACGGGGATTGCATAACAAAGCAATCGAAGTTGTTCATGACCGGCGCTTGCGACGGTTGAAGACGAACGGCGAGTAACGCTCAAGCGGGTTGACTTCATCGTGTGCGAGCGGCGGGACAGTCGACGAGGCTTGCGAGCGGCGTGGCTGTGCACAGGCAATGTACGGCGGCGGCGACACATGGCGGATCTGTTACAGCACGTGCGGGAGATGTGTGCTGCAGTGACGTGTGTACTGCGGCGAGGAACAAGCACATGGACGACGTGTTCGGTACGCGTGGAGCGAGCACGTGGGCGTACATAAGGTACGTGATTTTTCGATGATCTGTAGCAACAAACAGATGGCGTCGATGGCATCCAAATTTGAGGTGACGAGGTTTGACGGCACCGGGAACTTTGGGCTGTGGCAGACGAGAGTGAAGGATTTGTTGGCTCAACAAAGTATCTCGAAGGTCCTCAGTGGGATTAAGCCAGAGAAGGTAGATGATGACAAGTGGGAGGAGATGCAGGCGCAGGCGTGTGCGACTATCAGGCTGTGTCTCTCTGATCAGATCATGTATCTTGTCATGGAGGAAAATTGACCAAAGAAAATTTGAGACAAGTTGGCCAGTCAGTTCATGTCCAAAACGGTGACTCAGAAGTTGTTTGGCTTGAAGATGCAAGAGGGGTCAGATCTTACAGAGCATATTAATGTCTTCAATCAATTGGTTGCTGATCTTGTGAAGGTCAAGGTGAAGATTGATGATGAAGACAAGACTATTATTCTTCTGTGTTCGTTGCCGAGGTCTTATGAACACTTGGTTACTACATTGACGTATGGAAAGGAGACATCAAGGTGGAGGACATTGTTGCTGCGTTGCTTGCTCATGATCAGAGGAGGAAGAATAATGCAATCGAGGGGTCTTCTGGTGATGCTCTTGTAGTCAAAGGTGATCGCAGTGTGGAAGATAAGAGGGGTGTCGGTGCTAGAATTAGCGACTGCTAACACTGGCTAGTAACTTGTGTTTTGCGGTTGAGATTCCGGATGGTGTGCAAGGAGGAACACAAGGAGTTATACTGGTTCGAGCTAAAGAGGCCCTACGTCCAGTGTGAGAGTCGGGTCGTGTTGCCTTGCACCGGGATGCTTGTAGTAGGGGTTACAAGCTCTGGCGAGAGAGGGAGAGACTCCCAAGTCTCTTGTGTGAGTGAGTTGTGTGTGCGTGTATCCTATGGCAGTAGTGTATGTTGTGGGTGAATGAAGTTGAGTCCCCCTAAGGCTGGCCCCTGTCCTCCCTTTTATAGTCACAAGGGAGGGACCAGGGTTACAAACATGTTGCTGTGGAGGTAGCGCTTGGAGTTGTGTTGACTGAAGCCTGTCGTCAGCCGCGGTCACATCCCGGTACTTTGGAAGTATGGCCGTAGTCATTCGAATGATCTTGTTGAGTCCCGAGGCGGTGTTCAGTCCATGGATCACGGTTGTCGTGGTTACGGCATGGCGTGGCGTCAGACTCGATCGCTGTAATTCCTGTATGATATGACAAGAGGGCGGGTTTCCTCTAGAAAGTTGACCCCCGAGGATCGAGACTCCCCTCCTTAGCCGGAGTGAGATGGGACGGAACAATGGGTGTGTCCGCCCTTGGGCACGTTCCCTCGCATGCATGGAATTTCCCGAGGGATAGGTGGGTCCGGATGAAAGGCGTGGTCATCCTCTCAGATGGACAGTGCAATGAGCACCTTTCCCGCTTTTGTGTGGCTCATACTCAGGTGCTCGGTCTGTCGTAGTCATAGTTGGTAGATCCCGACGCAAAACGGGGCGTAGCACCGTAGACTGTATTTGAGGAGGCGTGACAGTAGTGGATCCGTCACATCCGTCGTCAGGAGGTCCAGATAGTTGGTATGGTCGACGTGCGCGTGCGAAGCGCGGTCGTGTTGTGGGGTCTGCTTGAGGGGACGACGCTTGTAAAGTGGTCAGAGAGGTCCCGTGGAGTACAAGATTGCTCTGCTGACGTCGGCCGGGGCTCGGGCGAATCGGAGAGCTTGCGCCCGAGGGGGCCGGTGGGAGCCTCGGGCGAATCGGAGAACTGCGACCGAGGGTGCCTGCATAGCGATGGCCTCGTGCGAATCGGAGGATTTCCCCCGAGGGTGCCGCTTTCCCGAGCCCTCTTGGCAAGGCTCAGGCGAATCGGAGAATTTCCTCCGAGGGGTCTACGTGACTGGCGCGGCGCCGATGCGGGCCTTTATGAGTGCGGCCATCTTGGGCCTCTGTAAGCCTTAGTTGGGCTGGGCCGTATTGAGGATATGTGTTTTAGCATCAAAGTTGGGTACCCCATACTTTGGTACCCGACAGTTGCCCCCGAGCCTGTGGTGGAGTGAAGGCACTCCTCCATTGGCTCAAGTTAGCTTTTCCTATTGGGATGATAGAGTTTTAGGTTATTTTCTCCGATGGGTGCGCACGAGCGCACTCGCCGGGTGTAGGCCCCGAGGCCTTGGAGGGATGATGTATCCCTTCAAGGGCTTGAAATCGTGTCCGTAAGGCCTCGGGTGTTTTCTGACTTATTTGGCGGAGATTTCTTGGAGATGGAGCCCCCGAGCCTCCCGCCGTGAGCCAAAGGTCGGTCAGAGGCATTCTCTATCTTACCAAGGCATAAGGTGAGTTCCCGAGCCTCCGTTCTCGTATAGGGGGTTGATCGGGCCCTTCCTTGTCTTTTTCGTTAGTTTGACCTTCACGCTCTTTTTTCGGAAAGAGGAAGGTTTGGTCCTGCTCGACTTCCCGCGTTGGGGCGTGAGTCGGTATTTCCGGCGAGCTGCAAGCGGGTTTGTCCAAGTGGAGGTCCGTGCCCCGTTTGTTGGGGATCAGCTAGCGGCCTGAGCACACTCCAAATATTTTCCGAGGGTCGATTCGTGGGTGTCGGGTCCCTTCGATGGGTCTTGAGGGCCTGATGCCTCCCACGAGGGGATCCCACGTAATCAACTCGCTACTGGGACTTGGACACAGTATGGGGTGTTCCTTCTGACTCTCGGGCGTCGGGATACTGACCGTTTGGTGGTGCACCCGTTATCTGTCCCTCACTCTGTATCCCTAGGGCGACTGTTTGAGCCACTGTGGGCGAGTCTTTGATCCCCTGGGAACGTAACGGGTTCCCGAGCCCGGGGTTACTTTGTCGAGAAGGAGAATGTATTGGTGGAATCGAGGCGGAAAGGGTGTAATGATTTGGCGCACCTTTTGAGGGACGAGCCCGACGGTCGCGACGGTTTGGGGCAGTCGAGGCGGTTGCGTGCGTGAGTTCGGCGGCGATGCAGGGCGTCGTGGCAGGCCCCACGCATTTAATGTGGCGGATTTACCACTCTTTGACACGATTCGCGGCTCAAGTATATATAAGGGAGAATCGCACTTTTTTTACCTCAGCCATTTGCTCGCCGCCTCCTGCTATTCGTCCTCTTGCCCCCGTTGCTTGCCTCTTCACCTCTGTTTTCCGCCCAAGCGCGATCCGCCGCCGCTGCTGCTGTCGTCTCGCCGTAGCCGTTCCCTTTCGCCTCCACTCAGCATGGCTTCCTCCGCTGTTGCTGACGCCGCCGTCAATGCTGCCGCTGCCTCTGCTTCTGCCGCGCTCGAGGTTAAGCCGTGGCCTCGGAGCTTCGTGACGGAGGCGGATCTGGAAAGGCTCGTGAAGAAAGGGCAACTGCGTCCTCGCACCGACGCCAGCGCCCAGAGTGGGTCGTGCCGCCGCGCGACCACGACGAGCCACGCCCCTCTGAGGGGTACGTGGTGAGCTTCGTCACCTTCCACGTGCGCGGGCTCGGGTCACCGCCGAGCCGCTTCTGTCGGGCGCTCCTCTTCAGCAACGGATTGGAGCTTCACAACCTCACCCCCAACTCTATCTCCGAGACATCGATCTTCGTCGCCCTCTGCGAGGGCTACCTCGGGGTGCCCCCGCACTGGGACCTCTGGCGGCACCTCTTTCGTGTTGATATGTACACCAGGGCAGCTGGCCCAAAGCAGCCGCGAAAGCTTCCACGCGCAGGGGGTTGCGGGTTCACATTGCGCTCCGCCGAGTACATCTCCTGCAAGGCTCCCTCCTCCAACAAGGGCTGGCATAATGGCTGGTTCTACCTCCGCAACGATGAGAACGCCTTCCCCGAGTTCACGGGAAAGGTGCTTTCCGCCCCTCTCCCTCAGTGGAAGTGAGGGTGCCCGGCCAAGGATTCCAAGCACCTGGATCCCTACTTCACTGCGCTGCAGACGCTGCAGGATATGGGTCTTATGGGAGCTGGCGTGGCGGCGCACTTTGTTGACGGTGGAATTACCCTAAATTTCCACATTCAAACATCGTCAACAGGCCTCGGATTCAAGGGAAGATAAACATATCATGAGCATATTTTATTAATAACTAGTTCCACATGTACTCTTAGCTTGTGATTGCAGGAAACACCAAATCAGTGCAAAAGTGAGCAGCTAGGGGCTAAATACATGGTTCGGCCGAACCATGATATGTTGCCCCAGGCCACCACCTTTCAACACATTACATAAAACATCAAATGAAGGAGATGAGAGCCAAGGGTGGGCCCACCCATGGGTCGGCCGAACTGTCCATGGGTCCCACCTGGCTCTGGTGACGTGGCAGGATCCGTGTGACACTCCAACCAAGTCAATTCATCCATCGGATCAACTTGTGCTTTCATTCAACGGTGGAGATCAAAGGCACACGGATTGAGGCATGAAACGAAGCAGCCAAGACAGGACCAACACATGGGAAGAGTCTATGACAGATGGGGGCCACTGTGGTGGGACCCACCTACCAGGGGTGGGTCGGCCGAACCACAAGATGGGGAACCAAGCCACCTACACCATCACTGACTGGTGGGGACTCCTTCTAGAAGCTCCTGGCTTGGCCCACCAGTCATAGTGGGGTCGGCCGAACCCCCTGGTGCCCAGCCAGGTCGGTTGGCCTCCATCGACTCCAAACATGCTTTCCATGTGCTCAAATTGCCACAGCCGTCCATCTTGAGGCGGTTACAAGGCGGTGGATCCAAGGGTGGAGAGTTGAGGAGCACACGGATCGCTGACGTGGCATCCCTCCACTCTCTACTATAAATAAAGGCTGCCCACTCCCTTTCAAGAAGACACCATACACCATACAACACAAGTTACAAGAGTTCTACTCTTTAGTAGTAGTATTAGTCTAGTGTGGGAGTTAGAGTCGAGTCGAGCTGTGCTCGGAGTCTCCGGAGTTGTCTGCTGGAGAGTCTGGTATAGCTCTTGTACCTTTCCTTCTGTAAGACTTTATCTTTATCAATATATATTATCTTTACTTTACTTCACTAAGTTCTTACTTAGTCTTTACTATTCTTTATAGTATTGTTGTGTCTTGTCTTATTTCATAGTTGTTTTATACTTGATAGTGATCTTGTCCCAACTCAACGTGTGTTAGTTCATCGCCTGTCATAGGGTGTTCTAGTTGTTGGTACACAACTAGAATAGTGAGACTTAGTGTAAGAGTGGTGCTTAGACTAGATCTTGCCTTTGATTACTGCTTGTCGCACGGATTGTTTGTGGGTGCTAGCAGGTGGTGACAGCCCTGTCTAGTCTTAGTATCCCTCCACGTGTTTTAGGCAAGTTCTTAAAAGGTAGGCTCCCATAAGAGTGTAGGCGCTTCGGGTAGAGGTTTTGTCCTCTATTGTCTCGCACTACCCCCTGCACACCGGTAGTAAGGTACTGTCTTAGTATAAGTCATCTATTTGATAGGATAAGTCATAAGAGTAAAGTAAGTGTCATAGGAGTCTTATACTCACTCGTTGTCCTCCCACCTAGCTATACTTTACTAGTTATCTTTTAGTTATCTTAATACTTGTTGTGTGTTGGTGTCATTACCCTTTCCTCTACCTATCGATTTACCCCCTACCACTAGCTGGTACTAAGTTGGTATAGACTTAAGGATCTCTCTTTCTTTTTATTAATTATTCCTAGCAACCGCTTTCCCTTGGGATAAAAATAAATAATGATACCTTGGAATACTCCCGGGTGAAGTGCTACAGCGGTATATTCTGTGCGCTTGCGGAATTATCCAATAGATATAAGAAATACCCTCAGGGCACTTCTGGCGCCGTTATCAGAGATAGCCTAACACCCTGTCTCTGGTGGTTGCGCTAAGAAGTGTCAACACACTTCCACGCGCGGGCGGTGCTACCGTTGATGGAGCGCCGACTAGCACTGAACGTGATGTTGGCGGGGTCATCGAGGGAGGGCACGGCGATGCTGCCCCGGAACATTGACGATGACGAGGTTATGTGCTGCGTCGAGTACATGGTGGGCAGCCATCCTACCTGGGAGGAGCTGGGAATGGTGCCCATGCGTCCGCGCACGGGCTTTATCGCGCTGGTGAGCGCTGCTTGCTTCGTCGATTTTGCGATTCCCTGTCCTCTTCTAATTTTTTCTTCGTCTGGCGCAGGGCCTTTCGAGGACCGGCAAGACCTCCCTGCCCCTGTCCCGGTGTAATACCCCTAGTATTACTGTTAATTAAAATGCCATGTCATCATATCATCATATGCAGTTGCTTGTCATTAGGGATAATAGTGTGATTAGCTTGTTTAACTCTTGTATGTGCTTGAAGGAACCCTAATTGAGTTGTTATTGCATGTTGATTTTAATTTTCCCTAGAACCCTAATTAACGGCTTCAAAGTGCACTTTCTAAATTTGATCAAATCTGAGGTAGGTCCCTTAATAAAAGTTGTAGAGTTTTTAATGTAGAACAACTTCTATTTTGGGTGATTTTGAAGTTATGTTGAAAATATTTGAATTAAGCTCAAAATAGTGTTTCAAAATTTGAATTTAAAACTGTATTTCAAAAACTAATGAGAATTAGATAAAACTTCCTTAATATAAGTTGTAGATCTCTCTGAGATGCACAACTTCTATTTTGGCCAAATTTCAAGTTCTTTAGAAAAATAAAAAGTAATTTTAAACATTCAGTTTGAGATTCAAAACCCTAGTTTACCCCCTTTTGAATATTTTCAAATCTAGGCCGAATTTCAAATTTGTGCAAAAATAAAAGTTGTCCAGCACAAAAATATCCGCAACTTTGCTTTTGGGCGTGGCCTCGGATTCGGTCTTTTGGCCGGTCAATTTGGGCGATTTTCTCTGAGCCAAGTACTGTACCGGCGGCACTGTTCACCGCGTCACGCGCGTTCGGCCGCGGCGCGCACGTCGCCGGCGTGCGCGACCGTGCAGCGCGTCCTCCGGCGCCGGGGCGCTGTCCGTTGCACGCGCAGCATGGAGCCGAGCCCCCCCACGTTCTCCCCGACCGTCTCCTCGCTTATTTAAGCCCCCAGGTGCTCCCTCCCGGCCGAAATCGTCACCGCCACCATTCTTGAGCTCCACTCGGTCACCGGCGAAATTCGCCGTCCACCGGCTATCTCTATCCTCTCCATCCTCTCAGTAAGTGTGCAGCTCCAAGGCGCTCCGGTTGGTGCCTTTTGTGCCATCTCTAACGCCTTGGGTGCTCTGCTTCAGGTGTCATCGTCTTCGGGTCCGGCAGAGCGCCGCCGCGGGCTCGGTTTCTCGACCGTAGCTCGTCGTGGTGAGCTACTCCCCTGCCTAAGCCTCGTTTCCTATTCTCTGACCTTCTCTTGAACTCATGCGCTCGACGGTTGCGTGTTTCGTCCCCTAGGTTCAGCGGAACGGGTGCTCGCCGGAGTGTTCAAGCCGCCGCATCCGCCGCCGTCGCCAATCTCGTCTCACCAGTCCACTTCAGCCCCGTCCTTCTCCCTCACTAGACTCGTGGTGAGCTCTAGATCCTTCCCAACCCTTTTGTTTACCGCTTTTTGGTCTCGGGAGGCCGGCGCATGCTCGCCGAGCCGTGGCGTCCGCCATGGTCGCGGAGAGTCTCGTCGGAGGCGGCTAAGGTTGAAGCTAGGTGTTCTAGGCTGTCCGTTAGGGTGTGTGGTAGCCGCAGCTCGCGTCCGGGTGGCCGTCGGTTCGCCGGCGGCGAGGGCCGCGCCGGTACGCGCGTGCTCGCTCGCGCCGCGCGTTCGGCCGAGAGAGAAGACGGAGCTGACAGGCCGGCCCCGCCTGTCAGCGTCCGGCGCAGTGTGGAAGAGGGGAGCGGGCCGTGTGGGCCGATTGCCCCGAGTTGGGCCAGCTTCGGGCCGTTTCTAGTTTTTCTTTTTCCAGGTTTTTGCAAATGCCTTTTCTATTTATTTTTAAAGGAATAGTGCTTCAGTTTCATAATTTTGTTAGAATATTTTGGCTGATCCAAAATTCATGAGAATTTTTGTATGTTCTCTCTGAGTAGTGTAGAATTTTATAAAAATATTGTTTGTCATGTTTAAGTACTTTCTGCAGTAGGTAAAAATCCCTAAAATAAATGGAAAGTGGATTTTTGCACATTTTTAATTAATTCTAGGTAACTCCAAAAATCACCAAAATTTATTTGTCTCTGTTTGGCATGAAAAGCTATCTGTTGGTGAAGTTTGGTCTCAAATGGGATTAGTTTGCTCTTGTATTAGATAGATATGGGTTTATTAAATAGTAAAAAGGTATAGAAAATGAATTTAGGGTTTGTGTGACTTTGGAATTGATTGTGGTTCTAGGTCAAACCCATTTAAGATCTAGAACACCCTAGTGATGTCATTTCATGCTTGCCATATGTTTAGTTCTTTATTTCTTGCATATGTTCTTTTCCGCATCGCATTCATACATGCATTGTTGCACACGTGTAGTGCCGGTAAACGAGGAAGTCAAAGTCGAGGTGCCTGGAGGAGAAGGTTCCGAGGTGGTTCTTGAACCTGAAAGCTGTGGTGCTCCTGCCCCGACTGTTTTTGCGCTGCAAGGCAAGCCCCGGTGCATTTAACCCTCTATTTATAAATGCTTTTATCACTGGAGTTAATCAACTGCATTAAGTTGTTAGGAGTTGCGTGATGAAACAATTAATGCATTTACCATCCTTGACTACTTGTTATCCAAGAAACCTAATGATTTGAAATGAGTTGACAAATGCTTAGTCATGCTTAAATATTAGAATTGCAAAAATGCTATTTTAAACTTGATATTTGGGATGAAGAATTATCAAGGGATGGGTATGAGTCCATGTATGATGGCAGGGTCCTTTGGCCGGGACACTGTTATTGTAATGGATGGGTTTCCCGAGTGGTCGGCCATCTGTTTGGGTTAGAGTCCCAACTGATCGTCATCATCGGGAAGGGATTTGAAAACCGGGCAGAATCCAGGGTATTTGGGTTAGAGTCCCAATGCATGGTTTCTGACGGAAAGCAGTAGGGACCGTTCGTTGTAAGGCCTGTTGTGATCATGATGAACAGCCTAGCCACATACCAATTCGGAAAGCCTAGAGTCAGGTCGCTCTATCGCTGGAACCGACAACCGCGCACTGGGAGTGGAGAGATGGCGAGAGTAGCGTGTACCCACGTGGCCGGCGTGCCTGGAGACTAGTGGAGTACTGTGCTCTCGGGTGGCGTAGGACCGGGTCCGGGGTAGAAAAGCCGTGACAATGGGTTGGCATATGCAAGCTTAAGTGCTACATATGCAGTGTGGATAGAATCCCCAGCTGGGTATACTTACTTGATTCGAATCGACGTGCTCCTCGGTTATGGAGACTTGATCCTCACGTCTACCTCGAAAAGTGGTTCGAAGAATAGGATGTTTTGAGAATAATGAAATGAATAAAATAGATGGAAGTAATGAATGATGACTTATGATGCTAATAAAGTTATTCAATGAGCAAAAATACTGAGGCAGGATAGTAATGCTTTTCCGCTAACCCTTACCTCCTGCTAAGCCTTACCCCTAACCTTGCATTCCAAGAGTCAAATATTTTTCTTAGTCGGGTAAGTCTTGCGGAGTACCCAGTACTCAGGGTTTGTTAACCCCGTTGCAGGAGGGCCACAGCCGGAGATTTGTCTCGACCCCTGCTGTGCTACAGTGATCGAAGAGGATAGTGGGGAGGAGTGAAGGACCCGTGGGCTGGGTTCGATTATCTACTATCTATTTATGTTGTATCGTTGTTCCAATGCCACTGCTACTGTTTTATGTTGGTTTGTAATGACTACACTTATTTACTATTTGAACTCGGTTTGTAATTTAAGTACTAGTTAGTCTTCCGCATTTACTCTGATGTATTTTGATTATGAAATGTTGTAACTCTGTAATGGCTTCGCAATGGAGATCCTGTCGGCATACGGGCACTGATGTAGCCCGGCAGGGCTGCCTCGATCATTTGGGATACGGGTACGACTGTCAGAGGTCATTAGTGACGATGACAGGTGCCTGTGGGCCATGTGATTAAGGCAGTTCTGTTACAAGTGGTATCAAAGCGATCTATTGCTAAATCATTACGGAGTTGTTTTCGAAAATTTCAAAATGTTTTGGATCTAAAATTTAAGTTAACTATTTTGAGTCCAAAACTGCTTCTCTTGTCTTACTCTGTACTAGGAGTAGGGTGGCATGTGGAACAATATTATTACTATTATTATTGTTAAGCCCTATGTCTGGAGTATGTTATTAATATTTATTTACCTGCATTGATTTAAAATTTGCGTAAGAACGAATCATGCATCATGTTGATTCACATGTTAATAACTTCCTCCTTAATGTTGGGTTTTGGGATAGGATTTACCAACCTGTTCATGCTAGCCTGTTCTATCTTGTCTTACCCTCACTTTGTCCAGCTGGCTCGCTCGAAGCTGACCGCACGCAAGATGGTTGGGCCACGTGGCATTCCTCGTCACCAGCTCGCTCCTAGCCATGAGGAGGGCGAGGGCTCAGGCAGCCGTCGCCGCAGCCGCAGGGAACTCAAAGAGGAGATCAGGGCACTCAAGGCCGAGGCGAGGCTGATGGAGGAGGACTTCGACCGAGCTGTGCGCAACCACTACAAGGATGTGCGCACCAACCGCGACCTGTACCGAGAGATTCACCAGGTCGAGGCCGAGGTGCAGGCGGCCATGGAGCGGGAGGCGGCAGCACTGGAGCGTGAGCAGGTGGCAGTCCAGCAGAGAGACGAGGCTTTGGGGCGCGAGTAGGCCGCCCTTGAGCGTGTGGAGTGGGTGGAAGCCCACAATGGCAACATGCAGGCGTACATCAACACCCTGCATGAGGAGGTGCACAGGCTTAACGACCTGCTTAACCCTATCTTGGTTCCCCGTGAGGAGGACCCGGAGGGTGGCGTGGTTGTCGGGCCTGAGGACGAGGAGAGCGAGTCCGAGGAGTTGGGCTACTTCGAGCCCGTACCACTCGCCGAGGACCCAGCAGAGCCCGAGGACCAGATGGTGGAGGACGACGTCGATGAGGAGATCGTGGTCATCGACGACTAGTTGCCTGTGCTGCAGCGTTGGCAGTTGCTTGTATCTCTATGTCGTAGTTTATGAGCCTAAGAATTTTAGTTGTGGTTGGGATCTATGTGCTGTATGTCGCTAAGACTATGTTTCTTGTGTTGAAATAATTTTTAGTTTGTGCTACTACTCCGTTTCTATTTAAGTAATATCAAGTCCAAGTTCTGAGTTAAGTGTGCAATTCACAGATGGTTCAGACCCGTGGTCAGTCCAGCAACCAGGGAGAGGACGGTCTTCCTGAGGCACCACCCATGCCACCAAGCCTCGCTGATGCCATTACCGCACTTGCTAATGCGGCAAATGCTTTCGCTCAGAATCAGGGTCAGCGTGGAGAGCGCCGTGGGCGCAATAATGGGAACCAGGAAACCACCTATGTGGACTTCACCGACACCCGTCCACCGGTGTTCACCAAGGCGGATGAGCCGCTTGAGGCGGATGACTGGCTCCGTATCATGGAGCAGAAGTTTGGTTTGATCCATTGCACCGAAGTCCAGAAGCCACAGTTCGTAGCACAGCAGCTGCGTGGTCCCGCAAGTGCCTGGTATGCTAACCTCCTGGCAGCACAACCCGAAGGACACCAGCTTACCTGGGCAGAGTTTCGCACTGCATTCCGTGCCCACTACATCCCTGAAGGGATAATGAGTATGAAGCTCGACCAGTTTCTGGCATTGCGGCAGGGGGACTCCACTGTGATGGAGTACGTGACCAAGTTCAACCAGTTGTCTCTGTATGCCCCAGACTACGTGAATACTGATAGTAAGAAGAGGAGCTGCTTTGTCAGAGGCTTGAACTACAAGATCCAGCGCAGCTTATCCAACAACCGCCACTGCACCTATCATGAAGCTGTCGACAGCGCGCTCGCTTTTGAAGAAAGTGACCGCCAACTTCAGGGAGAGAAGAAGAAGAAGAAAGCTGTTTTCTCTGGCAGCCAGAAGCGCTAGAAAATCATCTACCATCCCACCCACCACAACCGCCCACAATACCCACAGCAGCAGGTAGTTGTGCGTACCGCCGCTACCTCCCACACCTCAAACCAGCAAAACACCACTCAGCCGAATGCCCCTGGCGTTCATTACACCTCACCACAGTTCACCTACAATCACCCATGCTACAACTGTGGCAAGATGGGACACTGGTCCCGCAATTGTCCTTTCCCCAAACAGTACAATCAGAATGCACAGAAGGGTGCTGGTGGACAGCAGCAGCAGCAGCAGGGACAGCACCGTGGACAGCAGCAGCAGGCCCAGAAGGGCAAGGTGGTCAAGAAGGCTGGCCAGGTGTACTACACCCAGATCGCTGATATCCCGGAAGGAGAGCCCGTCATGCTCGGTAGGTTCCCTGTTGCCGATAACCCTGCAATTACACTCTTTGATTCTGGTGCATCACATTCATTCATCAATCGTAATTTTGTCGTCAAGCATGACATACAAATTGGGGAGGTTAATGAGAATTTTATCATACAATCGCCCGGGGGGCGTATCAGTACTAAGGAAGTGGTATTTCGGGTACCCATAGAATTGGGAGGGCATAAGTTCCCGACCACTATGATAGTGCTAAAAGATCAAGACATAGATGCCATTTTGGGGATGAATTGGATGTATCAGCACAAGGCTGTGATTGATGTGCTGAATAGGACAATCAAAGTTAACATACCTGATAGTCAGTCCAAACTTCTTATCCAACTTCCGTTACCCCTGAGAACCGTGAAGCAAGTCAATGCTACCTCAGTTCAAGAAATCCTGAATATTCCAGTAGTTTGTGAATTCCCAGATGTCTTTCCTGATGACTTACCTGGTTTGCCTCCGGACCGTGATGTGGAGTTTGCCATAGAGCTTAAGCCTGGTATGGCACCTATATCTCGTAGGGCGTACAGGATGCCACCAAAAGAACTGGCAGAGTTGAAGGTTCAGTTGCAAGAATTGCTTGACAAGGGTTTTATCCGGCCCAGTTCGTCACCTTGGGGTTGTCCGGCCATTTTTGTGAAAAAGAAGGATAACTCTCTCAGACTGTGTACTGACTATCGTCCTCTCAACGAGGTCACCATCAAAAATAAATACCCTTTGCCCCGTATCGATCTTCTCTTTGACCAGCTTGCTGGGGCCAAAGTATTCTCTAAGATTGACCTTCGATCGGGGTACCACCAAATAAAAATCCGTCCACAAGATATTCCCAAAACCGCTTTCACCACCAGATATGGCCTATATGAATACCTAGTCATGTCTTTTGGCCTAACCAATGCTCCTGCCTATTTCATGTATCTGATGAACTCCGTGTTCATGCCTGAGCTTGACAAATTCGTAGTCGTTTTATAGATGACATCCTTGTATACTCCAAAACCCCCGAAGAACATGCTAACCACCTTCGAATTGTCCTAAACCGTTTGAGAGATCACCAACTTTATGCCAAGTTCAGCAAATGTGAGTTTTGGTTGGACAGAGTTCCATTCCTTGGTCATATTCTGTCTGCGGAAGGAGTGTCCGTGGATCCCAGCAAGGTCGAGGAGATTCTGAATTGGAAGCCGCCCACCACAGTGCATCAGGTCCGCAGTTTTATGGGTATGGCAGGTTACTATCGTCGTTTTATCCCAGATTTCTCCAGGATATCTAAACCCATCACCAACTTGCTGAAAAATCAAGTGAAGTTTGTTTGGTCATCAGATTGTGAGGAAGCTTTTCAGAAGTTGAAGGAATTGCTAACCACTGCACCAGTGTTGGCTCAACCGAATATTGAGAAACCATTTGATGTGTACTGTGATGCTTCGGGAACCGGTCTTGGCTGTGTGTTGATGCAAGAGGGTCGTGTCATTGCTTATGCTTCACGGCAACTCAAGCGTCACGAAGAAAACTATCCTACTCATGATCTAGAATTGGCAGCCGTGGTTCATGCTCTGAAAATATGGCGTCATTATCTGTTGGGAAGTACCTGCAATATTTACACTGATCACAAGAGTCTGAAGTACATTTTTACTCAAGAAGAGTTGAATATGAGACAGAGAAGATGGCTCGAGTTGATCAAGGACTATGACATCGAAGTACATTGCCATCCTGGTAAAGCAAATGTGGTAGCTGATGCATTGAGCCGCAAGGTTCACTGCAACTGCTTGAATGTAAAGTCATATACTCTGACCTTGTGTTGTGAGCTGAAGAGATCGGGTATTGAAATGGTGCCACAGGGCAGCATAACCAACATTAGAATTGAAACTCCTATTCGAGAACAGATCATTGCCGCTCAAAAGAAAAGCAAAGGGATCAAGCACATCAAAGAAAAGATCCAAGCAGGCAAGGCTGACTGTTTCAGGATTGATGATGATGGTGTGGTCTGGTTCAAGGACAGATTGGTTGTCCCCAAGATTCCTGTGTTACGTCAAGCGATCCTCGATGAAGCGCACTCAACAAAATTCTCTATTCATCCAGGAAGCAATAAGATGTATTAGGACTTGAGGCAGAAATTCTGGTGGACCAAGATGAAGGTTGAAATTGCTCAGTATGTGGCAAGGTGTGACACATGTCAGAAAGTTAAGGCTGTTCACATGAGACCTGGTGGAGAGCTACAACCATTGCCTGTGCCAGCATGGAAGTGGGAAGATATCAGCATGGATTTCATTGTGGGATTGCCCAAGACTACTCGGGGTTTTGATTCCATCTGGGTTGTTGTGGACCGTCTTACGAAACAAGCCCATTTCATGCCAGTCAAGAAGGACTTTAGAGCTCCAAGGTATGCTCAGTTGTATATTGAGAATCTGATGAAACTGCATGGAGTGCCAAAAACCATTGTCTCTGACCGTGGCACCCAGTTTGTCTCCAAGTTTTGGAAGGCATTTCATAAGTCCTTGGGGACAAAGCTTCTGCACAGCACTGCATATCATCCGCAAACCGATGGGCAGACTGAAAGAGTCAATCAAGTATTGGAAGACATGTTGAGAGCTTGTGCGTTGAATTACCCGGACAAGTGGGACGAGTGTTTGGCCTTGGCCGAATTCTCATATAACAACAGCTATCAAGAAAGCATCCAAATGGCTCCATTCGAGGCCGTGTATGGTAGTAGAAGATGTCGCACACCTTTGAATTGGTCCGAACCAGGAGAAAGATGGTACTATGGGGTAGATCTGGTAAAAGAGGCTGAAGACAAGGTTCGAGTGATACAAGAGAACTTAAAAATAGCCCAGTCTAGGCAGAAAAGTTACGCTGATAAACGACGTCGACCGCTAGAGTTTAAAGTGGGAGATTTTGTTTATCTGAAGGTATCACCAATGAAAGGAGTGAGTCGTTTTGGAGTTAAAGGCAAACTAGCCCCGCGTTTCGTTGGACCCTTTGAGATCATCGAACGTGTGGGAAAAGTGGCTTACAGGTTGCAGTTACCTGAGCACATATCAGAAGTACATAACGTATTCCATGTGTCGCAGCTGAAGCAATGTCTGCGAGTGCCAGATCAAGTGATCGATGTGGAAGGAGTTCAGTTGGAACCCGACATGACTACCTCCGAATATCCAGTCCGGATTCTGGATATTAAAGATCGTGTTACCCGCAGGACTACAACCAGGTGGTATAAAGTACAATGGAGTCAGCAATCTGAGGACGAAGCCACCTGGGAATCTGAAGACTTTTTGGCAGAAAAATTTCCTGAATTCTATGCTTCTATATAGGTATAACCTCTCCCTGTATTTGATCTTTTCTAGTCCCTTGTTTTGAGTTTTTGTTTAGGTAGTTATGTTGGAAAATTTTCTGTTCCATTACTTTGTTTAAAAACAATGTTATCTACCTAATCTCGGGACGAGATTTCTTTTAGGGGGGAAGGCTGTAATACCCCTGGTATTACTGTTAATTAAAATTCCATGTCATCATATCATCATATGCAGTTGCTTGTCATTAGGGATAATAGTGTGATTAGCTTGTTTAACTCTTGTATGTGCTTGAAGGAACCCTAATTGAGTTGTTATTGCATGTTGATTTTAATTTTCCCTAAAACCCTAATTAAAGGCTTCAAAGTGCACTTTCTAAATTTAATCAAATCTGAGGTAGGTCCCTTAATAAAAGTTGTAGAGTTTTTAATGTAGAACAACTTCTATTTTGGGTGATTTTGAAGTCATGTTGAAAATATTTGAATTAAGCTCAAAATAGTGTTTCAAAATTTGAATTTAAAACTGCATTTCAAAAACTAATGAGAATTAGATAAAACTTCCTTAATAGAAGTTGTAGATCTCTCTGAGATGCACAACTTCTATTTTGGCCAAATTTCAAGTTCTTTAGAAAAATGAAAAGTAATTTTAAACATTCAGTTTGAGATTCAAAACCCTAGTTTACCCCCTTTTGAATATTTTCAAATCTAGGCCGAATTTCAAATTTGTGCAAAAACAAAAGTTGTCCAGCACAAAAATATCCGCAACTTTGCTTTTGGGCGTGGCCTCAGATTCGGTCTTTTGGCCGGTCAATTTGGGCGATTTTCTCTGAGCCAAGTACTGTACCGGCGGCACTGTTCACCGCGTCACGCGCGTTCGGCCGCGGCGCGCACGTCGCCGGCGTGCGCGGCCGTGCAGCGCGTCCTCCGGCGCCAGGGCGCTGTCCGTTGCACGCGCAGCATGGAGCCGAGCCCCCCCACGTTCTCCCCGACCGTCTCCTCGCTTATTTAAGCCCCCAGGTGCTCCCTCCCGGCCGAAATTGTCACCGCCACCATTCTTGAGCTCCACTCGGTCACCGGCGAAATTCGCCGTCCACCGGCTATCTCTATCCTCTCCATCCTCTCAGTAAGTGTGCAGCTCCAAGGCGCTCCGGTTGGTGCCTTTTGTGCCATCTCTAACGCCTTGGGTGCTCTGCTTCAGGTGTCATCGTCTTCGGGTCCGGCAGAGCGCCGCCGCGGGCTCGGTTTCTCGACCGTAGCTCGTCGTGGTGAGCTACTCCCCTGCCTAAGCCTCGTTTCCTATTCTCTGACCTTCTCTTGAACTCATGCGCTCGGCGGTTGCGTGTTTCGTCCCCTAGGTTCAGCGGAACGGGTGCTCGCCGGAGTGTTCAAGCCGCCGCATCCGCCGCCGTCGCCAATCTCGTCTCACCAGTCCACTTCAGCCCCGTCCTTCTCCCTCACTAGACTCGTGGTGAGCTCTAGATCCTTCCCAACCCTTTTGTTTACCGCTTTTTGGTCTCGGGAGGCCGGCGCATGCTCGCCGAGCCGTGGCGTCCGCCATGGTCGCGGAGAGTCTCGTCGGAGGCGGCTAAGGTTGAAGCTAGGTGTTCTAGGCTGTCCGTTAGGGTGTGTGGTAGCCGCAGCTCGCGTCCGGGTGGCCGTCGGTTCGCCGGCGGCGAGGGCCGCGCCGGTACGCGCGTGCTCGCTCGCGCCGCGCGTTCGGCCGAGGGAGAAGACGGAGCTGACAGGCCGGCCCCGCCTGTCAGCGTCCGGCGCAGTGTGGAAGAGGGGAGCGGGCCGTGTGGGCCGATTGCCCCGAGTTGGGCCAGCTTCGGGCCGTTTCTAGTTTTTCTTTTTCCAGGTTTTTGCAAATGCCTTTTCTATTTATTTTTAAAGGAATAGTGCTGCAGTTTCATAATTTTGTTAGAATATTTTGGCTGATCCAAAATTCATGAGAATTTTTGTATGTTCTCTCTGAGTAGTGTAGAATTTTATAAAAATATTGTTTGTCATGTTTAAGTACTTTCTGCAGTAGGTAAAAATCCCTAAAATAAATGGAAAGTGGATTTTTGCACATTTTTAATTAATTCTAGGTAACTCCAAAAATCACCAAAATTTATTTGTCTCTGTTTGGCATGAAAAGCTATCTGTTGGTGAAGTTTGGTCTCAAATGGGATTAGTTTGCTCTTGTATTAGATAGATATGGGTTTATTAAATAGTAAAAAGGTATAGAAAATGAATTTAGGGTTTGTGTGACTTTGGAATTGATTGTGGTTCTAGGTCAAACCCATTTAAGACCTAGAACACCCTAGTGATGTCATTTCATGCTTGCCATATGTTTAGTTCTTTATTTCTTGCATATGTTCTTTTCCGCATCGCATTCATACATGCATTGTTGCACACGTGTAGTGCCGGTAAACGAGGAAGTCAAAGTCGAGGTGCCTGGAGGAGAAGGTTCCGAGGTGGTTCTTGAACCTGAAAGCTGTGGTGCTCCTGCCCCGACTGTTTTTGCGCTGCAAGGCAAGCCCCGGTGCATTTAACCCTCTATTTATAAATGCTTTTATCACTGGAGTTAATCAACTGCATTAAGTTGTTAGGAGTTGCGTGATGAAACAATTGATGCATTTACCATCCTTGACTACTTGTTATCCAAGAAACCTAATGATTTGAAATGAGTTGACAAATGCTTAGTCATGCTTAAATATTAGAATTGCAAAAATGCTATTTTAAACTTGATATTTGGGATGAAGAATTATCAAGGGATGGGTATGAGTCCATGTATGATGGCAGGGTCCTTTGGCCGGGACACTGTTATTGTAATGGATGGGTTTCCCGAGTGGTCGGCCATCTGTTTGGGTTAGAGTCCCAACTGATCGTCATCATCGGGAAGGGATTTGAAAACCGGGCAGAATCCAGGGTATTTGGGTTAGAGTCCCAATGCATGGTTTCTGACGGAAAGCAGTAGGGACCGTTCGTTGTAAGGCCTGTTGTGATCATGATGAACAGCCTAGCCACATACCAATTCGGAAAGCCTAGAGTCAGGTCGCTCTATCGCTGGAACCGACAACCGCGCACTGGGAGTGGAGAGATGGCGAGAGTAGCGTGTACCCACGTGGCCGGCGTGCCTGGAGACTAGTGGAGTACTGTGCTCTCGGGTGGCGTAGGACCGGGTCCGGGGTAGAAAAGCCGTGACAATGGGTTGGCATATGCAAGCTTAAGTGCTACATATGCAGTGTGGATAGAATCCCCAGCTGGGTATACTTACTTGATTCGAATCGACGTGCTCCTCGGTTATGGAGACTTGATCCTCACGTCTACCTCGAAAAGTGGTTCGAAGAATAGGATGTTTTGAGAATAATGAAATGAATAAAATAGATGGAAGTGATGAATGATGACTTATGATACTAATAAAGTTATTCAATGAGCAAAAATACTGAGGCAGGATAGTAATGCTTTTCCGCTAACCCTTACCTCCTGCTAAGCCTTACCCCTAACCTTGCATTCCAAGAGTCAAATATTTTTCTTAGTCGGGTAAGTCTTGCGGAGTACCCAGTACTCAGGGTTTGTTAACCCCGTTGCAGGAGGGCCACAGCCGGAGATTTGTCTCGACCCCTGCTGTGCTACAGTGATCGAAGAGGATAGTGGGGAGGAGTGAAGGACCCGTGGGCTGGGTTCGATTATCTACTATCTATTTATGTTGTATCGTTGTTCCAATGCCACTGCTACTGTTTTAAGTTGGTTTGTAATGACTACACTTATTTACTATTTGAACTCGGTTTGTAATTTAAGTACTAGTTAATCTTCCGCATTTACTCTGATGTATTTTGATTATGAAATGTTGTAACTCTGTAATGGCTTCGCAATGGAGATCCTGTCGGCATACGGGCACTGATGTAGCCCGGCAGGGCTGCCTCGATCATTTGGGACACGGGTACGACTGTCAGAGGTCATTAGTGACGATGACAGGTGCTTGTGGGCCATGTGATTAAGGCGGTTCTGTTACACCCGGAGGACAAAATCCAGCGGACCCAGAACCGCCTGCGGGCCGAGGAGGCGAAGGTGAAGAAGGACAAGAAGACCGCCTCAAGAAGGAGGAAAGCTCGGAAGATTGAAGAGCTTTCCAAGCTTCGCCGCCGCCAGAGGGAAGCAGGGGAGCCGGAGGAGGATACCCCCACCGAAGAGGATGAAGAGGAGAAAGATGATGACTTCAACGATGACGAAGTGTTGTTTGTGTTGGACCGGCCCGTAGTGGCCACAAAGCCCACGGTGGGCGCTGACGAGCCGGGGAAGGCCCCCTTGTCGGTGTGCATCGGCGGAAGTGCCGGGGCTCGTAGCCCGAGCCCCCAGGAAAAATCTATGGAGGCTGCCATCGGAAGGGCGGTCTCCAGCGGCGAGGTCCTTGGGGCCGGGACTCCCGGGTCCGGTAGCCCCGAGAAGCCAGCGGAGGGGCCGGGAACGGACTTAGGTCCGGCGCCCGAGGCGGCAAAGGGTGCCCCCTCGGCCGTGGCTGGTGGAGGGGTCCAAGAACTCCTATTCAAGCGGACTCTTCCCCCCGACGCGTCGTTGGTCGCCGCGATGACCGGGGGCAGAGGGAGCGGGGAGATAACGCGGCCCGCGTCAGAGCTGGGTGACGCCCGCACACCGGACCTCGAGCTGGGGTCTGCCCAAACCAGGGCGTCCCCTCTGAGGGATGGCGACGCCGAGGTGACCCCTGGTGGGCAGACGGGGCTCTCGCCTCACGGCAAGGCTCTACCCCTCCGCCGGCAGCACGACCCACATTGTCCGCCGGGCCTGCCGCTCCACCGAGCGCCGGTGCGGCGAGGAAAAAGAAGGCGATCCCAAAAACTAGGTAGGTAGTTTTCCCAATTGCTCCCTTACCGATTTTCGTTCTCGTGTCATGAATGCCCATTCCTCCCTTTCTCATTCCAGGAAGCGTCCGGGGTCGGCCCTCCAGGTTTCGCACCTGAAGGTCTTGAGGGTGCAGGGCCATGACGCCGCCGGGAGGGCCGCCCGGTCACTGGATGAGGAGGTCCATCCTCCCGAGGGCCCGGTGGCGGCATCCGAGGGGTCTGCTACGGTAGAAGTTGCCCCGTTTGTGGCCATCGTTGCTGCACCCGCCACTTCGGTCACTAACGCGGAGAAAGTTCCGGCGCCGACTCTTGAAGATCCAGTTGTTGGTTCTGGGGATGCCTCGGGGCGCCAGCTGACGCTGCCTCTGCGGAGCCGGTTGATGTGGATGTGGCGGCCATGGACGTCGACGTGGAAGCCCCTCCCTTCCGCGAGGAGGGTCCCTGGGCGATAGTGCTGCGGCAGCCACCGCCTCGGGAGTTGACCGGATCCCGGTTCGAGTGGTCGAACCGGGCGGACCCTCAAGCGTCGCCCGTCTTCTCGCTCTGGGACGACCTTGAGGCTTCCAAGTGGGGACGCTGAAAGCCCATGTTTGGTTTTGGGTAATTGATGAAACCTAGTTTGCTAACGATTGCTCTAAGTGTTTCATGAGAATGATTAGCAAACAACAAGATGGAGCAAAGGACCGGGTAGGTGGAGGCCACAAGTGAAGTGCAATGACGGCATACAAATGGTATAAGTCCATCATCAAAAGGAGTCCACAAGCTTCGTCAAGAGATGGTGAAAAAGCTAGGAGCTCAAGGCAAAGGTATAATCCATAGGAGCTCTTTTGCTTTTGGTGATCAAGACTCCATAGTGGGAGTGATCACATTTAGGATAGATAGCCGTACTATCAAGAGGGGCGAAATTGTTGATGAAATACGGTTATCAAGTGCCACTAGGTGTTCATGATCATTGCATTGCATATAGATGCTAGTGACACTAACAAACCCTTGGAAAACTCTTTTGAGAAGGCTAACACACGTGCACAAGGTGTAGAACACTTGGTGTTAGCACATGGGAACGAAGGGTGAAAGGTTTAAGTGAAAATCTTAAGAAAATAGAGCGTCGGACCGTAGAGTCACAGAGCGTCGGACCATTAGCCTCGGTCCAACGGCTAACACTCCTGAGAGCGTCGGACGCTCAGTTTCTGAGCGTCGGACCATTAGCCGAAGCGTCCGACGGTACAGAGCGATGAGGAGGTGACACGTGGAGAGCAGGTGAGCGTCGGACCAACGTCCGATGGTTTTCAGCGCTCGGGGAGCTCTCTGGAAGCGTCGGACTGCCGCGTTCGTTAGTCCGACGGCTCCGTCTGGCTGAGTCCAACGGTGGTCAGCTGAGGGCGTCGGACCGCAGGTGTTGGTCCGACGCTCGTCCGTCCGACGGTTCGTTTAGCGCGGGAAGTTAGCCGTTGTGATCCAACGTTCGACTTCAAACAGCTAGTGACACGTGGCGTTCATCTGGGGCGTCAGACCGTGCAGATTAGTCCGACGGTCTGGCCGTCGGACAGTCCGACGATACGCAGAAAAGTCTAAACGGCTAGTTCTTTGTGTATGGCTTATAAATAGTCACTTGGCTGGTTTGGGGAGCATCTCTTGACACTCCTGAACATCATAGCATACTTGTCAGCCTTCCCACTCCACTCTCACTCATCCTACTTGATTGTGATCATCATTTGGTGAGTTTGGAGAGCATCAAGTGCATTGCATTGATAGAGATCATCTAGAGGCACTTGGTAGTGGTGATTCGCAGCGGTTTCTCTCATTACTCTTGGAGTTTGCCGACTCCTAGATGGCTTGGAGCTGCAAGGATCATTGAGGGGAGTTGGTGATTGTCTCCGCCTCCGATCAAGGTATTGTGAGGGGTTCTTGAGCCTATCCCCGCGGGAGATCGCGAAAGGCATCTTTAGTGGATTGCTCGTAGCTTGGTGGATCCCCATCTTGTGTTGGTTGTGCGGCACCCTTGAGAAGGGTTTGGCGTGTGATGCCAATTAGCGCGTGAACCTCCAAGTGGGTGTATCGCTACAACGAGGACTAGCTTGCCGGCAAGCAAGTGAACCTCGGTAAAAAATCTTGTGTCATCTCTCTACCGAGGATTTCTCTTGTATTTGATTGATTGGTTATATTGGACTTCATCTCTTCTCTACACCGGGAGTATTGAAATCACCTTTACTCTTTACATTTGTGTACTTACTCTCTTGTGTAGTTTATTAGTTAGTTGCTCACTTAGGAGTAGTGTATAGTAGTGACATAGCCTTTGAGTGTGAACTAGTGATCATAGTGTAGTATACTTGTCTAGATGGCTTGCATAGTGTAGTTTAGATCTAGTGCTTTGCAAAGCTTGCTATTGTTACTAATCGGCTTGTTAAGAGTTGTTTGTAGATTTTTATAGGCTATTCACCCCCCCTCTAGCCATTTAGGACCTTTCAGACGCCATTCAAGAGCTCGGACCCAACTGGGCGGCGGGTCTCCGGGCGATCGCTGATGCCCTCAAAACGGAGCTTCCTACCCAGCTTCAGGTGAGCCTCTGTGTCCGTCGGATGCATTTTGCGGCTTCGACCGCGTATATGTGTGGGTCTTAACCGCTACTGCTCCTTCCTCCTTTCTAGGACCTCATGCACACCTCCCGCGACAAGTCTCGCTTCCTTCGCCGCGGGCTCGGGCTCTGGAAACAGCTCGACCTTAAGGGGAAAGCCCTCGCCCGTGCCTAGGATGAGCTCGCCTCTGTGACCACCAAACTCACCGAAGTGAGTGTCGACAGCACTATCTTGAGGGCGGAGGTTACGAACGCAGAGAGTCGGGCAGCCACTTCGGCGAAGCGGGCGCAAGAGCTGGAGAGTATCCTGGCCGAGGTGACTAGGGAGCGTGACGCCGCCCAGAAGCTTGCTGCTGAGAAGACCTCCGCCGCCGAAGTCATAGCCAACGACTTGAGTGAGACCCAGGCGGCTCTAACTCAGGTTGTTGGCACGGTGGACTCAGTTCGGGAGGAGGCGTGGAAGGCTCAGGAGGAGGCCAGCGGTATGTTCCATGTCGTGTTCCCCGTTTCGTTTTTCTTGGGTGTTTATTGCTCGTAATCTTCTCCTCTTCCTTGTTCTGTCACCACAGCTCTGCAGGCAGCCTATGACGGTGAAGTCACCGATCACCAGGAGCTGCAGAAGGTGGCGCGCGCGCTATGCGACTCTCTTGGCACCGGCGGGGAGCCCTCGGGGAGCTCTCTCTGGAGCCGACTGGAGGCGCTTCACAGCCGCGTCAGCGTTCAAATAAAGGAGGCTCTGCTAACGGGTGTTCAGAAGACGCTGGCAGTGGTGAAGTCCCACTATGGGAACTTTGATGCCGACCCCGTTAGCGAGGGCTTCCTTGAGGCCGACGACGATGAGCTCTTGGCGCTGGTCGACTCGGTGAAGACTTCTGGAGAAGCGCTGGCAGGCCTCTTCCAAGACGACGTGGAGCTCCCCCCTCTGAACCTAAATTGAGAGAGAACCGGGCCATCGAGCCCGCTTTAAGAAAACACTTTTTGAGAAACAAACATGTGGCCCTTCGTGGCCTTTGACATAATATTTGCTGCACGCTTGTTTTTCAATTCGTTTTTGTTTGGCGCTTTCTCCTTAAGTGTTTTCCTTGCCGATCTTGAGCCCGGGCCATCGAGCCTCGGGGAACTTTTTTGGGCATCGTAGCTTTAGCAGCGTAGACGCGACCATAGTCCCAGGAGTTTTGGCAGAGGAAAAACTTGAGAAAAAAGGTTTGGTCGTGTCTACCCGAGCCTTCTTCCTTCGCCAAGCGTTGATCTTATTAGTTCTCTTCTGAGCACGAGTCGGCCTTTGGACGTAGAGTAGCGAGTGGAGATGCTGTATCCTGGAGGCGTAGGCGGTCTCACGGCTCGGCCCTCTGGGGCCTCCTTTTGCTCTTCTGAGTCTTATAAGTTCGTACTTGGTTTAGTCAAGAAATACGCTCGGGAGACAAAAAATTTAGGCGGGTTTTGAAATTTCTGGTTTCGAATTCGTTGAGAACTCGGGGGAGTCTGGGGGTTCCCCTCGTCCTAGCCCCCGAGGGAGGATTGGCCCTATAGGAGGTAGGGCCGAGCCTCACTTTTGATCGGATGGTAGCAAACGGATTTGCCCGCTCCCGAGGGTGGGCTCGGGCGAAAAATCTTAAAATCATGCGAAAAAAGAGAAGTCGAATCTTTTATTGATCTCAAGATTTACAGGATGTACAATGCTTCAGAATTTTAGGGGTAGAAGCGATGTAGCTGTTCGATGTTCTAAGCGTTGTCGTAGACTTCGCCCTTCTCGTTCGCGAGCTTGTACGTCCCGGGCCGTAGTACCTCGGCGATGACGAATGGTCCTTCCCATGGTGGTGTCAGCCTGTGGCGCCCCTTGTTGTCCTTCCTAAGCCGCAGCACCAAGTCGCCTACGCAGAAGGCTCGGCCTCAGATGCGCCGAGCATGGTACCTGTAACACCCGAAAAATTGCATTCTTTTAAATAGTAGAAATTTATTTAATTGTGCAATTAATTGATCATTCCAATATAGGGAAATAATAATTTTTCTCAAATATAAAATCAAACCTAGGTCATACACATGTATGATGCATTCATGCTGGAGCATTTCTTCTTTGTACTGTTGTAGCTTATTTGAATTTCTCAAATATTTCAAAACCCAATTTGAAAATCCTTTTGGAAAATGGAAAAAGGAATTAGAACAGAGCCCTTCCCCTCTCCTTTCTGGCCCGAGCAGCAGCTTGGCCTGTTTTCCACTCCCTGGCCTCAGCCGGCCCAGGTCGGATGGCCCGAGGCCAGCTCGGCCGACCTGTTCCCTCCCTTCTCCTTACCCCCTCTGACTGTAGAGCGGGACCCACGGGTCAGCCCTTCCTTCTCTACCTCCCTCGCCGCGCGAACAGAGACGCCGCTGCCGTGTTCATCCGCCGCGGCCGAGCACGCGCGCGCGAAGCGTCCCTCTGCCGTGACTGCCGGCCGACCCCAGCGCTCGGTGCTACCGACCAGTGGGACCCCCAGGACAGCCCCTCCCCTGTTTCCCTCTGCTGCTCGCCGAGAGTCCGACGCGGGCAAGAAAGAAAACGGCCAAAGCCGAGTTCGTCGTCGCGCCGAGAGTCCGAAGCAGAGAAGAAACGGCCGAAGCCGATTTCTCCGCTATTCGAGTTTGTTTCAATCTCCGAGATTGTCGTCACACCTCGGGAGTATTTAAGCAGCGCCACACCCCCCTTAGCCGTCACCTAACCCTAGCCGCCTCTTCTCGCCGCCACTGCCGAGCTCCCGCGAGAACCGAGCAGCCGCCGCCGCGAGCAATTAGCTCGATTCGCCACCAATTTCCTCTCGGTAAGCCTTTGAGGAGCTTCGCTGTGATCTTGTGAAGTTCCCGAGCACTTTCCCCCTTCGATTTGTGCACTGACACGCCTCCGCTGCCGTTGCAGAGATCCACCGTCCGCCGGGTCACGCCGCGAGCTATCTCCGAGTCGTTTTCCGACCTTCCCATCACCCTAGGTGAGCTTGCGATGCTCTTCCCGATCTATGGGTACCCTTCCCGACCTATTTCATGCACTGAAGGCCGAGTTCACCTTCTCCGGCGGCCTTCCGGCCATGGCGCCGCCGTCGGCCTCTGTTTTCCGGCCGAGAGCACCGCCACCCCTCCCCTCTTTTAATCTGATCCGCCGATTTTGAATCGGACGGCCGAAGAGCAGCCCATACCGATTCGGCCGGCGTTTTTGTGAATAACCCCCTGCGGTTTTTAATGCTTAGCCCGCAGCCCTTAGCGTATTCAGTATATTACGTTTTCTGTATTTGAAGGTGTATTTATTTTCGGTATATATGAAAATGTGTTTTCAGATTTTAAATCAAAACTGTTTTGTTCGTAGTTTCTCCGTTTTAATTCTGATTTGAACGATTCAAATTGCGTTAGATTTGTAATTTGATGATCTACCAGTTAGTACCACTGTTTCATATGTTATTAACTTTTAAAATTTGAGATTATATTTAATCTATTATTATTCTATTATAAATCTTGTAAAATTCATATCTTCCTCGTTTTAAATCCGATTTGCGCAAACTTTATATCGATGTGATCGTAGCAACACGTAGATTTGTTTTATAACCTTTTTAATTTATTTTCTCTCTGTTGGTGTACTGTTCTAATGAAAACTCTTGTTTGTATGCATGTTTGCCCCTGTATGCGTGTGTGTTGTTATGATGGATCGAGTATAGACGGTGAGCCTTACGCGGGTGATCAAGATCAGTACTGCGACAACTCGGATCACTAGGAGTTTGCTGATCAAGGCAAGTATTAGCATGGATCATCCTTGTTGTCCTATTCACCAAATAAATAATTGCATTTGCATGTGTCTTCCTTGTTAACCATAGTTACTTCCTAGTTTTGTTATCCTGTTCCTTGCAACCTATGGGATTATGCATATGGTAATTGATGCTAGTGCGTTATGGATATCATGATCATGTAAACTGATTAATTGAATATGCAATAAGGAATTAAAAGATGCCTTTTTAGCAACATGAAACTAGGGGATTGGAGCATAGTTTTGTGATGCACCATATCCTTCCCCCTTGGTAATGATCTGTCAGCAAAAGCTGGGACTTACAGTGCAACTATGAGGGCTACATGGCTCTGGTTTTAGTCAAGTATGGGTACTTTTTATAGCTTGTTAGAGGTTACCGAAAGGCGTGATGGGACCTGACGACTCGGGTATAGTGCGGCTCCTGTCCGAGTGTGTATAACCTGCGTGATCTTGTGCCACGACGAAGGGGGGCTCTACATCTGCTTGCCGGGTTCCTAGCGGCCCTAACTTGTTAGACGAAATATTTTGAAAGACTTCATAGTGAAACCCTGCTCTCTCACCTTGGTAGTGTTATGGGAGTAATTAACCCGAGCAAATGGGAATCACGGCTCATAGTGAAAGTGCACAACCTCTGCAGAGTGAAAAACTGGTATACTAGCCGCGCTCACGGTCACGAGTGGCCCGGAAAACTCACGGAGTAGCTATCTTTCAGGGTGATGTTTACTTGTTGCTTATCTATTTATTGCTACTCATTAATTGTGTTTACTATGATCATGAGAATGGGCTTAATAACTTGTTGCTATCCAACTACATAAAAGATGATTAATTAAAAGCAACCTGCTGTTAAACCGTGTCAACCCTTTTGAGCCTCATGAACCCATGCTAGTTTTGTTGAGTACGACATGTACTTACGCTTGTTTATTTTTCATTACTTGGTTAAAAATCCCGGATGGGTAACAGATGGTGATAGTGATGAGGACTACCCAGAGGACTACTAGACTTGTGCTTCACCAGTCGACGTCCCTGTGCTATGGAGCTACTGCGAGAGTTATCTTTATTTTTTTCCGCTATGTAATGACTTTGATATTATTCTCTATGTATTAAACATTGGTTATGATACAATTTATGCAATTTGTTGGCTTATGTGTGTGACTGATCTCTGGGTGCACATAAGATTATGCATCCCATTTTATCTTTAAAATTGGGTGTGACAAATTGGAATCAGAGCCGTGTCGACTGTAGAACGCAAGCCTAGTTAGCACTGGATAGCCCTTAGCTTTATTATCTCTTTTTACTTGTTATATTAATTTGCTACAAGTTTTTGCTGATATCCTACCCTTGTCCATTGCAAATTTTTGACTTAATCTTAATTCTTGTAGATGGCCAACCTTAAGCGCACTGCTCGCAAGCGTGTCATGCCACCTAAGAGGTACCTACAGCACTTCATCTCTGGCGGACGTGTTTCCCGACCGGAGGTACCCGTGGAAGACGTACCAGTGGCTTATGATACAATTTATGCAATTTGTTGGCTTATGTGTGTGACTGATCTTTGGGCGCACATAAGATTATGCATCCCATTTTATCCTTAAAATTGGGTGTGACAGTATCTGCGTAGGGATTGCTGGTATTTGGCCGAGTGCAGCAACGCCATGTCCCGGGCCTCATCAATCTGATCCAATGCGTCCTCGCGAGAGGTCTGATTGCCCTGTTCGTCATAGGCTCGGATCCTCGAGGCACCGTACTCTAAGTCCATAGGGAGAAGAGCCTCGGCACCGTACACCAGGAAGAATGGTGTGAACCCCGTGGCTCGGCTCGGCGCAGTCCTTAGGCTCCATATCACTACCGGGAGCTCGGTCAGCCACCTCTTGCCGAACTTGGTCAACCTGTTGAAGATTCTTGGCTTGAGGCCTTGGAGGATCATGTTGTTGGCACGTTCCACCTGGCTGTTTGTCCTTGGGTGGGCTACCGCCGCCCAATCCACTCGTATGTGATGTTCGTAGCAGAACACCAGGAATTTCTTCCCGGTGAACTATGTGCCGTTGTCAGTGATAATGGAATTCGGGACACCAAATCGGTGAACGATGTCGGTGAGGAACAGCACCGCTTGGGTTGAGCTGATCTGGACGATCGGCCGAGCCTCAATCCCACAAGCAGGTGGGTGAAGCCCCCGGGCACCTTTTTGAGGGTCCTGACAAGATCCAATCCCCACACGGCAAAGGGCCAGGTGATAGGGATCGTCTAGAGAGCTTGGGCCGGGAGATGCGTTTGCCGAGCGTAGTATTGACACCATTCGCATGAGCGTACTACCTCAGTAGCGTCGGCCACGGTGGTTGGCCAGTAGATGCCTTGTCGAAAGGCATTGCCGACGAGAGTCCTTGGAGCAGCGTGGTGGCCGCAGGCCCCGGTGTGTATCTCCTCGAGTAGGCGTTTGCCTTGACTGAAGGGGATGCAGCGCTGGAGGATTCCCGAGGGACTCCGCCGATAAAGCTCACCGCCGATCATCGTGAAAGACTTAGCTCTGCGTGCCAGTCGCCGCACTTTGGTCTTTTCTGAGGGTAAGATCCCTCAGACAAGCCAACTGACCAATGGCTCGCGCCAATCTGGTTCGACGTCGTCCATCTCGACTTCGGTCTTCGTTGCCTCGGCATCGATTTCCATTGCTTCGGCTTCGTCGTCGTCGGCTTCAGCCTCGGTCCTGGGCTGCTCCTCTTCGTCCGAGGGGTGCTAGTCCCTGAGGGGCTTCCGGGTTTGAAGAGGCTTGCCCACCCGGGGGTTCGGGGCCCTTGCTCCCCTTGCCTCCCGAGGGATTAATGTTGACTGAAGGCTTGTAGAGATCGTTAGCAAATACGCCTTTCGGGACCGAGGCCCTCTCGGACGCAATTTTTGCCAGCTCGTCGGCCTCTTCGTTATACCTGCGCGTGACATGGTTGAGCTCGAGGCCATCTAACTTCTCTTCAAGCAGCCGTACCAGCTTGCAGTAGGCGGCCATCTTGGGATTGTGGCATGTCGACTCTTTCATCACTTGGTCCACTATGAGCTGGGAATCTCCTCGCACCTCGAGACGTTTGATTCCCAACTCGACAGCGATGTGAAGTCCGTTGACGAGGGCCTCGTTGGAACACCCCTGGTGTTACGATAACTAAAACCGGCCATGTCATCATGATTACATGTAATTCATCCCGCATAAAATCATTGTTACTGTGCATCACTAAGACAATTTTTATTTTCACATATGAATGTGCTTAGTTACCTTGATTGACTTTATGATTTAAATAATTGTTTGTGTGTATGCCTCTAAATCAAAATAGAAAATAAAAAGGAAAACAATTAAAAACCCTAATCGGACCCAAAACCCTAAATCAAAAACTGAATAGAATCATGTGTTGGGCCTTAAACCAAAGTTGTAAATCTTTAAAAGTTGAGCAACTTCTAATTTGGGCAATTTTAAAGTTATTAAAAATAAATTCAAGTAAAGTCTTAATCTAGGTTTTAAAGTTTAAACTTGACATATAAATTCAAAAACTAGTAGGAATCTGATGATGGTCTTTTAATAAAAGTTTTAGCCCTTGCAAAATGGAACAACTTTCATGTTTAGAGATTTTAAAGTTTACCAGTGGAAATTTAAATTAAAACCCAATTAGTGTTTGTTTAATTAAATTTAAAATGCCATTTCAAAAACTATCAAGAATTGGGGCAAACTACTTTAATGAAAGTTGTAAGGATTTTTAAGTTAAACAACTTTTATATGATTGGGTTAGAGTCCCAACTTATCGTCGCCGACGGAAACGGGATGTGAGAACCGGGTGGTTACCGGTGTACTTGGGTTAGAGTCCCAATGCATGGTTTCCAATGGAAAAGTATTAGGGACCGTTCGTTGTCAGCCTGCTGTGATCGAGGCTTTTGCACCTAGCCACATACTTCGGGAAGCCCTATCTCCGGTGGCTCTATTGCTTGAACCGACAACCACGCACTGGGAGTGGAGAGATGGTGAGAGTAGCGTGTACCCTCGTGGCCGTCATGTCTGGAGACGAGAGGAGTACTGTGCTCTCGGGTGGCGCAGGACCGCTTCAGGGATAGAAAAGCTGTGGTAGACGGGGTTGGTATATGCAAGCTTAGGTGCAACATATGCAGTGTGGTTAGGGATCCCTAGCTGGGTACTAATTGATTCGAATCATCATTGCTCCTCGGTTATGGAGACTTGATCCTCACACCTACAACGAAAAGTGGTTCGGAACTAGGTTGCTTTTGAGATTGAATAAGTAATTGGAAATGAAGGATATATGTGAAAGAATTGAGAGCTACTGATATTGTTTATAATGATGTTGACTAAAATACTGAAAATAGGATTAGTATTGCTTTTCCGCAAAATACTTTGACTCTTGCTAAAGCCTTACCTTGACTCCCCTCAGTCTGCATTCCTGAGTCTCATTCCTTTTTCTTAGTCGGGTAAGTCTTGCGGAGTACCCCAGTACTCAGGGTTTGTTAACCCCTGTTGCAGGTGAGCCGAGAGCTCAGTTCTGCTCGAGACCGTGCCGGTTGGCGGATCGGGCTTGGATGATGATGTGTATGATATAACCCTTGGGCAGGGTGTCTAGTCGTTTGATGCTACTCCATTACGAGACTCTGGATTGGGGTAATATAATTTATATTTGTCGCCTATGTTTATGTAATTCTTCTGCACCTTGTACTCTGATTCCTTTTATTTGTGTAAACTGTTGTAATACTGCAATGCTTACAATGAGATCCTCGAGAGGTCAGGGTTTCCAAGGGAACCCGGCAGGCCACCTGGGTCAAGGGGAACTCGTGCAGACTGATCGTGGGTCCTTAGGGACGATGACGGTGCACGTGGGCCCTATGATTAAGGCGGTTTTGTCACACTCGTACTCGGCCACGTTGTTGGAAGCGGCAAAGTGTAGCCACAACAAATATATGAGTTTGACCCTGAGAGGCGAGACGAAGACTATGGCGGCGCCGGCACCAGTCTTCATCATCGACCCGTTGAAGTACATGACCCAATATTCCTCCTGAGCGGGGAGCGGCGGCAGTTGTGTTTCGGTCCACTCCGCCACTGTTGGTATTTTTAAGTGCACACAGATAAATCCGCAAGCACACGGATACCGTTGTAGCTTTCACCCGGAGGGTTTTAAATATCGTATCCACAGAGAAACGGGCTTGGTCAACTACGATCTAACTTAACCAGTGTCAATGAGTAAAGGTAAAACTAAGTCAAAAGGGTGGTAATCAATGATGGGTGTAATGATGTAATCAAGGATGTTGGTGCTACAACTAAGGTTATGGCTAAAGTAATCAAGAGTGTTGATAATATGGCTAGGGTGATCTAGGTTGTAGATAATAGGAGTGTAGAGAGGATAACTAGGGGTTTCTACTTCTAACTTGGGCAAGCTCATGTCTTCTATTGATTCATCTGGGGATGAACATAAGGAGTAGACATCAAAAGATGATGCTATTCCTTAGCACAAGACCTACATGGTACTACTGACGGGAGGTGGACTACAAAGGATTCAACGGTTGCGTCAAGGACTAAGTCTACCGCGATCTACCATCGATCCGGAAAGTAGGGTGTATTTACGAGATACCGAGTCTAAGCACCACACTTACACTACGAATATTACTCTAATCTAAGCCGGATAGATTAAAGCACTCAAAAGAGACTCATAAACCAGAAGAATAATGTAAACATAAACTTACTTTAATCCGAAGTTGGTTGCCCGAGACATCTTAGGAGCTAGCTCAAGTAGAGCTAGATCCTACCGAAGTACAAGCCATAGAGGGATCACTGACAGGCCGGCAACTCCTCCTAACTCTTCCCTTGCTCTCCGTCTCTCTACTATCTAGTCCCTAGATCCTAACGAGAAGTTATCCTTTTATGGGACACCTCTCGATTAGGGTTTACATGTGATAGAATGGATTAGTATGAATTGGTATGAAACCCTGAGGGGTCTGGGGGTCTATATATAGGCCGGTGGGATGAACTGTAGCCCTTGGATCAAACTGACTTTGACGGACGGTCTAGATTGCGTGAAATATCAGGATGTGGGTCCACGTCGAAGCGGAGGCGGTTTCGTGTCACTGACAGGTCGGCCGAACTAGAGGCCAGTTCGACCGAACCACTTCGGTGTCCAAACGGGTCCCATCTTCTCTGGTGAGTTTCTGGTGTCTTCTAGATTCTTTCTGATTTCCTTTCACGGTGGAATTCGATGTTTTAGTCCGACATGTGGGTCTCCTTTGGTTCTTTTCTGATTACACCCTGCAGAAACACAGATTCACCAAAACTCATGGAATTCTGTCAGTTCAACCCCTAAACCTATGTTGTTGTTTGCTTTTATACCCTTTTCATGTTTAGTTGACGGGTAAAATCATACAATAATTACCGTCAACAGCCACGAAGTCTGCCAACACCTGGGACTTGATCGCCTTGCGCGGCGCGTAGGTGATGCCGTCACCCATGAGCTCGATTGCCCACTTGGCGATTCTCCCCGTGGTTTCCTGATTCTGGATCACTTCCCCAAGGGGGAAGGATGATACCACAGTCACGGGATGAGAGTCGAAGTAATGTCGCAGCCTGCGCCGAGCGAGGACAATTGTGTACACCAGCTTTTGGATCTGAGGATAACGTGTCTTGGTTTCGGACAAGACTTCGCTAATGAAGTAGACCGGCCTTTGGACCGGCAATGCGTGCCCTTCCTCCCGCTGTTCTATGACGATCGCACTCTGGATGGAAGACCTCCTTGATGAATCCGGCCGCCAAAAGCTTCTGCACCTCCTCTCCGATGGCCCGGCGCTTCTCCTCTTCGAATCGGCGTAGGCGTTGCTTCACCGGCTTGGACCCGGCCAAAGGAGTGCTCGGCGACCTTCCTCGGGGGTCCTGGCATGTCCAAGGGACTCCAAGCAAACACGTCGGCATGCTTGCGGAGGAAGTCGACGAGCACAACTTCCTACTTCGGGTCGAGGGTGGAGCTGATCTTCAGCACCTTGCTATCGGAAGACCCGGAGCTGATCTTCAACGGGCTCGAAAGTGCTGGTGGCCTTCTTGGGGTCGGGGGCCTCCTTGGCCAGCTGCTCTCGGTCAGCGATGAGAGCCTCGGATTCCACCAGTGCTTTGGCGTACTCGTAGCACTCGACATCGCACTGGTAGGCGTGCTGGTAAGATGCGCCGACGGTGATGACCCCCTTAGGCCCCGGCATCTTGAGCTTGAGGTAGGTGTAGTTCGGGACTGCCATGAACTTGGCATAGCATGGCCTCCTGAGGATGGCATGGTAGGTGCCACGGAAGCCTACCACTTTGAACGTGAGGGTCTCCTTCCTGAAATTGTCAGGAGTCCCAAAGTAGACGGGCAGGTCGATCTACCCGAGGGGTTGTACGCTCTTCCCGGGTACTATCCCGTGGAATGGGGATGTCGTTGCCCGAAGAAGAGAGTGGCTGATTCCCATCGAGTCGAAGGTCTCAGCGTACAAGATGTTGAGGCCGCTGCCTCCGTCCATGATGACCTTGGTGAGCCGCGTGTTGCCGACAACGGGGTCGACGACAAGCGGGTAGCGTCCCGGCGATGGGACGTGGTCCGGGTGATCGTCCCGGCTGAAGGTGATGGCGTCGAGGGACCAATCGAGGAAGCGTGGGGTCACTGGTCCGACGGAGTACACCTCTCGTCGTTCGCGCTTTCGATGGCGCGGAGTGGGAGCGGTTCCGGGCCCTCCGAAGATCATGTGGCATTTGTCGACGGGCAAGAACTCGTCGTCCTTCCCGCCCTTGTCCTCCTGGTCCTTCGCGGGCTTTTTCCCGGCGTCGCCCTTGAACGCCTGCCGCCCATAGTGCTTTTGTAACATCACACATTCCCCGAGTGTGTGATTTACCGGACCCGTGTGGTACGGGCACGGCTTGGTGAGCATCTCGTCGAAGCGGCCTCGGGGAGGCTGGGCTCCCTTGGGCTCGGCGGCAGCCACCAGGGAGTCGTCTCGGTGGGGCATCTTTCCCTACCCCTTCTTCTTCTTGTTGTTGTTGGGGGCTCGGGAGGAAGTGCCCGCGGGGGCCTCCTCCTTCCGCTTGCCCTTGGGTTAGAGAAAAGGGCTCCCACCACCTCGTCGCTCGAGGCGTAGCTGGTCACGATCTTCATGAGCTCGGCGATGCTTGTTGGAGTTTGGCGTCACAGCTTATGAACGAGCTCTTTGCAGGTCGTCCCTGCAGCGAAGGCTCCGATAATGTCGGAGTCGGCGACCTGGGGCAGCTCGTTGTGCTGCCTGGAGAATCGCCAAATGTAGTCCTTGAGGGAGTCATCCAGCTTTTGCTTGCAGCTCCTGAGGTCCCAGGAATTGCCAGGGCGCACGTAGGTGCCCTGGAAGTTCCCCACGAAGACCTTGACCAGATCACTCCAGTCGAAGATCATTCGAGGGTGCAGATGCTCCAGCCAGGCTCTCGCGGAATCAGCGAGGAATAGCGGGAGGTTGCAGATGATGATGAGATCATCCTATGTGCCGCCTAGTTGGCACGCAAGACGATAATCCGCCAGCCAAAGCTCGGGGTTGGTCTCCCCTGAGTACTTGGCGATGTTGGCCGGTTGTTGGAACCGGGGCGAGAATTTGGCCCTCCGGATAGCCTCACTGAAGATGCGAGGGCCCGGGGGCTTAGGTGAGGGTTCGCGGTCCTCATCAGAGTCATAGCGCCCGCCCTGATGGACATTGTAGCCTCGCGCGGCTCCGTTGGTCTTCCGCTGTCCACTGGCCTGGAGAATGGTGCGGACGTCGACGTCCTTGCCAAGGCGTTGGTGGACCGAGGGGGCCCTCAGAGCCTCGGGATGCACCGAGGCATCTCGTTTATGGCGCACTGGGGCACCGTGCTGGTATTGTTCACCGCCGCGGTGTCGCGACGCTGAGCTTTCCGCCTGGAGGACGGCAGCGTCCTCCAAGAGGTTCTTGAGCTAGTCCCTGAGCTGTCGTGCCTCCGTAGTGGAGGGCTCAGGCATGCTCCGGAGGAGCATTGCAGCCTCCGTGAGCTTCTGGCTAGCTCGGGGCACAGCCCCGGGTGTCCTGGCCCCATCATCGGCGATGATGCGAGCCTGGACATCACGGGCTCAGCGTCGGGCAACTCCGCCGTCTCCCTGCCCCTCCTCGCGCTCTAGTGCGGCGCAAAGTTGGGTGAGGCGTAGGCGATCCTTGTCCATCCGCGCCTCCAGCTCCCGAAGCTGCTCTAGCTGCGGAAACCGGTGGAAAGGACGAGATGTCCCAGCCCCGGGTCCCACGTGAGTGCGGACTATGGGGCTCGCGGAGTCACTGCAGGCGGGTTATGTTGCTGAAGCTGGGGCTCGAGCGTCGGGGTTTCTTCCTCGTCGTCCCTGGAGTGGGCGTCCTCCACCAGGCCTTCCTCGGGGTGCACCAAGTGGAAGCACTACCGGGAAGGGTCGATGTAACACTGGTCGGAGTCGGTGACGATGCTCGGGGCACTCTCCCATAAGTCATCGGGGCAGATGGTGAATTCCACGTTCACCTAGAACTCGTCGTCGTCGTCACTGTCGAGATCCCACCGGGACAGCGAGACCCATCCGTAACGGTCCCATCCCTCCGAGTACCCTGGCGGGGTGAGGCTGGCGGTGGAGTCTGTCTCCCTGCCGCCGTAGGCCCTGGGAGTACTCCAAGGGAAGGATGGCGGGGAGACGTCGTACTCGCCGACGAGGTCATCCATGCGCTCGAGGCGATGAACGGGTGTCGCCACCAAATCATGCCATAACGCACGAAGGGCGCGGGCGTGAGCATCCGAAGTGTCGTGGAGCCAGAGAGGAAAAGGTGACGGCGCCGTTGTCCTCCCTGAATGAGGACGGAGAGACACCTCTGATGACGCCGTCATCGTGCCCCCACCCGGCCGCTGGGCAGCGGGCAGATGGCCCACCGCTGCTGTTGATGGTGGTGGGGCAGTAGCAGCAGGCGTCAAGGTGGTGTCCCCGGCGAGAGACACTTGGTGAGCTACATTTCCCGCAGCAAAAGGAGGGTTGGCGCGGTTGCGCCTCCCCCTCCTGGATCGGCGGGAGCGACGTGTGGCGTTCCCTCCATCCCCTGAAACGGGTGGAGGTGTTGTGTAACAACCCTAAAAATCCACACAATCTAAAAATCCCAACCAATTAAAATTTTTCATTTATTTATTGTGAAAACCCATTTTTCTTGTACAAGCATATAGGTTTCATTATGAAATTGGTAAATAAAGGAGTGTAGTTTGCATTTTAATTCCATTCACATAGAATAATAACTTACGCATTACATTTGGGATTTATTGCAATTTATATTTGTATTTACTCAATATTTAAAATGGGCAATATATGTATATATACACTAAACTGAAAATAAAAAAAGAGAAAGAGAGTTCGGCCAGCCAGTCAGCCCGAGCCAGCCCGACCTTCCTCTCCTCATCTCACCGCGCACGGCCCACGTTGCGGCTCGGCAGCGCACGCGCGCGACCGGCACACACGCGCTCGCGCTCGCGCTCGCTGCCAACCCGGCCCCGCCTGTCAGCCACTCTCGCCCCCACTGTTCTTCTTCCTCACGAAGGCAACGCGCCTGCCGGGGGTGTCGCGCGAATGGCGTGACCCCGGTCCCACAGCCGACAGCATGGCAGAGCCCTGGACCCCGCTGTTCCCCTCCTGTTCCCCCCTTTCTTGGCCGCCAAGCGAACCCGCGCCATCCGGAGCCCTAGATCCACTCGAGCCACGGCCCTTCGATCGGCCGAGCGCAATCAGGACCGTTCGCCATTGGAGCTGGCCAAGCTCGCCTATAAATTGGAGCACCCCGAAGCCCTACCCTCATTTCCCCTCGCCGCCACCGCAGCACAGACCGGCACACCGCACCAAGCCGAGAGAGAGAGCATAGGAGAAGGGCGGAGCAGAGGAGGAGAAGCTGCCGGAGCGCCGCCGCCACGGAGCACGCCGGAGCCGGACACGGAGGAGAAGCCGAGCTGCGGACGAGGAGCGGCACGGCACTGCGATCGCTCTGCACGGCTCCGACTCGCCACTGCACCGCCATCCTAGCTTCACTGACACCACGGTGAGCCACCGCACGCCATGTCCGAACCTTGCCCTGCTTTTGCCATGGCGTTCCACCCTCGGGACGCGCAGGCACGAGCCTATACCGGCTCGGGAAGATCACCTGCACCATGCACTCACTCGACCAGCCAAAACCCCCGGACTACAAGCTTGCTAGACCGAGAACGCAGCACGATGCGTTCTCGGCGGAGCGCGCTCACCACCGACGCGTTCCGACGCCGAATCACCCGTTCCGAGCAATCCGACTAGCACCCGTACAGGTTAGAACGTCGTGGAGCACCGCCACGACCCCCTTGAGCTAGCTACGCGGATCTAAGCGCTAGAGGAAGCCTGAATCGCCTTGGCCGCGTGCGCCGCGACCTTACCGGAGCGCCGCCGCGAGCCGTAGCCAAAAGAAGGTCATGCCATGGCTAAGTTCGCCACCAGAGTGTTGTATGCCTCTCTGGCCTCACCAATTTGACAAGACCGCATTCGATTGAACCAATACTTGGTCGTAGCCGCGATGCCGCTTTCCGCCGTCGTCGGCGACACGCCGCCGCCACAACCGAGCACCTTGGAAAGCTCGGTAGCCAAAATTGGTAGTTGGTATACCATCGCCTTGGACCCTGGACGCGTATACATCTCCTAGAAGACCTCCTTAGCCCCGCCGGAACCTCACCGTCGCGACGACATCGCCGCCGACAGGTTCCGCCTCGCCTAAATCCGTTCCGAGTACCCCCGGACGCCTCGCGCTGCGAAGAAAGGCCGCCGAGGTTCGCCAAGTCTGCCTCGGCACCGCCGCTAGATAGCCGAGCCCTGTCTTGCCGAAATATGGCCATCGCCGCCCTGTCACCGACCGCCACACCGGAGAGATACCGCCGCCTTGAACAGACGCCCTGGAACCCTGCTAGCACCAAATTTCCGATTCGCCCGAGCCTCCCCAGGAGAGCTCGGGAGAGCAGCCCCTTCGGCGCCCAAATTTCCGATTCGCCCGAGCCTCCGCGGGAGACCTCGGGAGAACGGCACCCTCGGCACCCAAATGTCCGATTCGCCCGAGCCTCCGCAGGAGACCTCGGGAGAACGGCACCCTCGGTACCCAAATGTCCGATTCGCCCGAGCCTCCGCAGGAGACCTCGGGAGAACGGCACCCTCGGGCACCCAAATTTCCGATTCGCCCGAGCCTCCGCAGGAGACCTCGGGAGAACGGCACCCTCGGGCACCCAAATTTCCGATTCGCCCGAGCCTCCGCGGGAGACCTCGGGAGAACGGCACCCTCGGGCGCACCAAATCTCCGATTCGCCCGAGCCTCCCCGGGAGAGCTCGGGAGAGCGGCACCCTCGGCGCCCCGAATCTCCGATTCGCCCGAGCCCCGCCGAGCTAAACCGAGCTACACCGAGCTCCGCCGAGATACCCCCAAGCACAGCCGAGCTACCCCCGACCACCGCCGAGCCACGCCGAGCTACGCCAACTCCGGCAACTCTCTGGGAACCAGCATCGAACACCTGGACGACCATCGGGTCTGTGTTCTGTTGAGGCGCCACATGCCGCACTACTGGACCCGCGCGCCACATCCCGAGCTACCCCTGTTTAACCGACCAGTTTTCCCATTTTCAGAAAATAGGATAATCTTCGGAAATTCATAACTTATTCGTACGATGACCAAAAATTGCGCACCATATATCAAAATTCTCAGAAAAATGAGATCTACAATCTAAGACTATGTTTGTGTGCATTTGGCTCTTTGTTTTATTGGATTTTTCTGAAATACTCTATAGGAGTCGCTGACGCGACTATTTCGTGTTCGATTTCAGAGCCGGAGGAGGATCTGACTAAGGAAGACGACCACGAGTACTTCCAAGAGCTAGGAGACGACTACGAAGGTGCCACGTCCCACCAAATCCTTAGATCCTATTACGCATTGCAAATGACATTGTTGCTATTGCTTTATGATTATGTATGGATTGGTTGCATGGTAGTATATTTGAATTCCCTGCCTTGATAAGACTTTACCCTGCTATCCGCTGTTAGGTTAGCTGCTGCTTATTTTACTGTTACTCTCCCACTACTTACTACTTGCTATATGCTATGTGGTGGAATTGGGACGGTGTATATCTGATTATAACTACTGGGAGAGAGTGCTGCGTGCGTCTTGGGTGCGTGGTAAGGGTTGATGTCGACCAAGTGGGATGTGAGACGAGCCCATGGGGCAAGTCGTGCCGGGGGTGCAACCTGGGCATCCCCAAGCGAGATACCTGTGGCGGGTAAAGTTGTTGAGGAGGTTCCGGGTGGGATAGCCTTGGTGGTTTGAAGCCCGTGGACGGAGGTGCTGTGATGGCACGGGGAGAGTATCCCCTAAGTGGAGATGCCTGCTTGGTCAAACCTAGGATGGACTAGTTTCAGGTTCATGGGAATCCTTTTCTACTCACTCGCTTCTGATGGGCGGGAGACGGCTGGACTACTTGGTAGGACGGTGCCACTACTGCTAGGTTGAAAGGTGATAAGGGTGGGCGGAGACGGTCGATGGGTTCCCGTTCCGTCCTAGATGCACAGTACCACTGGATGGGCCCGGTACTGTGTCTCCCAGTCTCAGCATAACGGTGTAGGATCCGGAATATCCCAGGGCTGAGTGGTAGGGTGGCATCGACCTAGGCAAGCAAGCACCCGGAATTCTACCTAGGTGTTTGCGCAACACCTATGATGGCTAATCTTGTGGGTAGTGAAACCTCTGCAGAGTGTATGGTTGATCGATCGATACATATGCCAACCTGTTGGCTATGGACCTTTCCTGTGAAGCTTCTACTAGTGTAGTGAGTGTTCTCTTCTCCCCCTGGATGACATTTTTCCGGCAGTGTACCCGTTGTGATAGTGTGCCGCTGAGATAGGCCCGAGAGGGAGTTGGGCCTGTCGAATGAGAGTGAGGTGTGGGTAAGTGAGGTGTGGTGATGGGAAAAGGGATGATGGTGTTAACTGGTGATAAAACTTGACTAATTAAAACATTGATTACAGCTGCATAGGAAAACCTCAGCCTATAGGTCTGCTTGTATAGCCTTGCATCCACTTTCCACAAAGCAAATGCTGCATAGGTGGGCTCCGTGGCCAGTACAAATCGTACTGATAAATTTGCTGTCAGGTGACGAGAATGAGTACGACTTCGAGGGAGATGACGACGAGGAATAGGGTCACGTGCTACACTCAAGTTGGCCGTGAAGGATGAATCGCTTCCGCATCTTCTAAAGCTTCTCTGAATGTTGATTCCGCCAGTGTGGCGATGTAATAAATGTTTATGTAAGACTTAATTATCGTTGTATGGATCCTGATGTCAACTGAGATATGGGTAATTTCATGGATTGTCCCAAGCAATCTGTTGAATTACAATTCGAGCCTGTGGATTTCCCTTCGTGGAAATCGAGGTCGTTTCAGTTGGTATCAGAGCCATACTTGACTGTAGGACGAGACCCATAGAAAATGGACGTT
Organism: Eremochloa ophiuroides; assembly: GCA_038502445.1. Lineage (NCBI taxonomy): Eukaryota > Viridiplantae > Streptophyta > Magnoliopsida > Poales > Poaceae > Eremochloa > Eremochloa ophiuroides. Next base: position 31,491,274 of record JAHLJS010000001.1, on the reverse strand, counting down.
AGAATAGGAAACCAGACTCTCTTTCGGTTATATTACCGACCTTGCATTCACTTTTTATGCAATGGCTTATCTAATACAAGGACCTGCTAATCCGTTTCTTGAAAAATTTGCAGATGACCAGCCTTGGACCACCACTTCGTCCACTGCACGACGGCACTATCGAGATCCCGATCAATGGGAGGAACCACGGCGGATTTGCCATGGTACTACGCCAGGTGCTGGAGGAGCTGGGAGCACCGTCTGACCAGATCTAGTACTTCAGCCGAGGGAAGCTTGTCGAGGCTGAGAGGTTTGAAGGACCTGTCACTACCAGAGTTGAGACACCCGTCAGCCTGACCCTTCCAGGAATGCCGGTTTTTACTGACTACACTGCTGGAGAGACTGTGGAGGACGGAGTACAGTCTGTCTCCCGCAAGGTACTACGCGCAGTTGTGTACACAGCATACGAGTACCTTAAGGGGACCCACTTCCGTCTGCTACCTCAGGCCTTGGAGCTGCACCCTGACCCCATCCAGAGGATTCTGTACACCGGCCAGATCGTTCAGGCTGAGACTGACCCTTGCCTACGCACAGTGGCACACCACCTCCAGGAGCAGGACGAGTTCATCAGCTCATTGGAGCAAAGGAGGCGGCGTGACCGAGCACGCATGGCAGAGGTCGAGGACAGTTTGCAGAAAGGGACTCAGACCCTGGAGAGTTTGAGCAGAGCAGTCACTGACTTGCAGTTGGAGATGCAGCGCTGTGATGAGTTACACCGAGCCGAGATCGCCGACTTGCGAGACAAGGTCGGAGATTTTGGGCTTCGCAATGACTACCTGAACAGCAGAGTGTTGGAATTACAGAGGAGGCTGGACGACAAGGAGAGAGCACTTGCTGAGAGGGAGCAGAGGAGCAGAGACAGGATAGTCGAGATGATCACGCTGCGTTCCAGGATCAAGGAGTTGGAGAAGCAGTTGGAGAAAGCCGAGGACAAGTCCACCCGCAACCAAGGGATTCTGATCGACCGCGTGAAGATGGTGGAGTTCCTAAAGGACAAGCTACGGAGGACAGAGACAGCTTGGAAGCAGTCCGACGCCAGGAGAGCTATTGAGGTCCGGAAGGTACAGAGTTCACTTCCCCCACTGGAGATGGTGAAGCCCCGAGAGGGAGACTTCCGCATACCACCCACTACGCTCAACCTGAGAGCGTGTCCGTCTCAAAGGATGCAGGAGATTGAGGCCACTCCAGAGCTAGCAGTAGCACTCGATTATGTCAAGCGCCTGACCATGACCGACGACGAGATCGAGGCAGAGGACAGCCGCATACCCGACGCCGTACTTGACCTTATGCACCAGTAGCTTATGGGACCCTGCGTGGCCCTTAGACTAGTGATACCTTGAGTTATCCTGTCATTTGGCTATCTGCGCATAGCACGATCCTCTTAGCGGCTAGGAACATCCTTTATGTAATAATAACCATGTGATGAGTGACATTTGGATCTTATGCTTCTTATGGATTTTTTATGCTTCTTTGGTTGAGTGTAGGATAGCATGAAAAATGTTTTAATTCATTTAAATCGTTGAAAACATCTAACTCCTACTTAAACAACTACAAGATTATTACTGCACTGAGCACGTACCTAATAATTTCAGATGTCGATGAGACGTTCTGCGCGCTTGGAGAACCGCCAGCCCTCCCCTGCGCCTGCGCCAGGACGTGGGCGTGGTCGCAACCGTGGACGCCCAGCTGGCAGACGTGCTGGAGTTAACCTGGAAGAAGAGCTGCGCCGGGCAGAGGATGCACCGCCAGTGATCAATCCGCCACCACAAGGCGAGAACGTGCCTCCGCCACCGCCACCGCCGCCGCCACCGACGTTGGCGGAAGTGATGGCTCAGCAGACCCAGCTGCTGAATGCCATAGCTGCTGGGATGAACAGGCACCACGGGCCACCCCAGAATGACTTCCAAAGGAAACTGGAGGGTTTCCTGAAGCTGAGGCCACCTACCTTCGACGGGACCGACAGCGATCCTCTCGCTGCTGATGATTGGCTTAAGGAGATGGAGAAGAAGCTGGACCTGACCACTTGCTCCGACGAGGAGTGTGTTGGGATTGCTAGCCACCAGCTGACCGGTGCTGCACGGGCATGGTGGGACAACTACACCAGCGCTCACGAGGACCCAGCCCACATTGACTGGGATGAGTTCACCGAGGCTTTCCGTGACCACCACATTCCTGAGGGAGTCGTGGAGGCCAAGGAGAACGAGTTTCGCAACATCTCCCAGGGAGCTGATCGGATCCACGAGTACACCACCCGCTTCAACTGCTTGCTCCGCTACGCACCTGCGTCTTGCGTGAGTTCCGAGAAGGAAAAGATGTACTACTACAGGAAGGGACTTCAGACCAAGATCAGGTTGGCTCTGTCAGGGAACAAGAGCTACACTCTGCGTGAGCTGATTGACCGCTGTATTGAGATCGAGAAGGATCGCATGGAAGCACGACTGGAATTCGAGGCCCAGAACAGGGGAAAGAAGCGCCGCTCTGAGGGACCCGCTCGCACTGCTCCACCCCAGAGACAGCGAACGGGTGCACCTCCGTCTTTTCGGACTCGCCAGGGACCCTCTTCGGGAACGAGCCGTGGTGGTACCAGCAGCAGCAACTATCACCGCCCCGCTCAGACCTACCCTGCGCCGACTCGAGCTGTGCAGAACACACCCGCCCCCGCTGCCAACACGCCAAGGACAAGCAATTGGAAGGCTCCTGCGACAGCTACAGCAGGCAGTGCGCCCTTCACTTGCTTCGGATGCGGAAAGCCTGGACACCGTGTGGCTGTGTGCCCCGACCTCAACCGCGCACCAGCAGCTGCACAGGGCACACCGAACCGGGGATCTGCTACCCGAGGAAGACTGAACCACATGACCGCTGAGGAAGCTGAAGCTGCACCTGATGCTGTGTACGGTACGTTCCTAGTTCAGGGTAACATGGCTACAGTTCTGTTCGATTCGGGAGCTACATGTTCATACATTTCATCTGCATATGCACGTAAGCATAACATACCTGTAACCCCGAGAGCAAACCCCATCCTAACTAGCTCGCCCTTAGGAACCTTCAGAAGCATTCACATATGTAGGGGAGTGATAATCACAATCGAGGGACTTGACTTTCGAGCTGACCTAACCCTATTACCCTCCAATAGCTTAGATGTCATCTTAGGCATGGACTGGCTAACCAAACACCGGGGAGTGATATCTTGTTCACCTAGATATGTTCAGGTAACCCACCCTTGGGGAACAGCCGTCCGATGTGTACCCCAAACCGAGAGAGTCCAAGCCCTCCTATGTGCCCTGGAGACTAAAGCAGATAAGACAGAGCTGACATTCAGAGATGTGCCAGTAGTCTGTGAATTCAATGACGTATTTCCAGAGGAGTTGCCAGGAATGCCACCAGATAGAGATGTGGAGTTTGTTATAGAGCTGATGCCAGGGACTGCACCGATTGCCAAAAGACCCTACAGAATGTCGGCTGATGAGTTGAAGGAACTCAAGAAGCAGCTGGGAGAATTACTGGAGAAGGGTTTCATTAGGCCAAGTGCTTCGCCCTGGGGATCTCCCGTTTTGTTTGTCAAGAAGAAGGATGGCACGATGAGGATGTGCATTGACTATCGGAATCTGAATGCGGTTACAGTCAAGAATAAGTACCCATTGCCCCGCATCGATGATCTGTTAGATCAATTGAGTAAGGCCAAGTACTTCTCAAAGATCGAACTCCGATCAGGGTATCATCAGATGAAGATCAGGGAAGAAGATATTCCGAAGACTGCATTTGTCACTAGATATGGACAATATGAGTGCACAGTAGTCTCATTTGGACTCACTAATGCTCCGGCATACTTCATGAACATGATGAACAAGGTCTTCATGAATGAGCTAGACAAGTTTGTGGTGGTATTCATTGATGATATATTGGTTTATTCAGCCACAAAAGAGGAACATGAACATCATCTGAGGAGCGTATTGGAGAGGTTGTCTCGCAACCAGCTATACGCCAAATTCTCCAAGTGCGAATTCTGGCTTGAGGAAGTTGCTTTCCTTGGACACGTACTGTCAGGAGAAGGAGTCGCAGTAGACCCAGCCAAAATTGAAGCTGTGAAAGAGTGGGAACAACCCTGTAATGTGTCAGAAATCAGAAGCTTTTTGGGACTTGCAGGATACTATCGCAGATTTATTGAGAATTTCTCCAAGATTGCAAGACCCATGACCAACTTGCTGAAGAAAGAGAACAAGTTTATATGGACTCCTGAATGTGAGAAGAGTTTTCAGACCTTGAAGGAGAAGCTCACTACTACACCTGTACTAGCCCTGCCCGATATTCACAAGGATTTTGTTGTATATTGTGATGCCTCTCGGCAAGGTTTGGGCTGTGTACTAATGCAAGAAGGAAGAGTGATAGCTTATGCCTCAAGACAGTTGAAGGAACATGAGCAGCGATACCCGACTCATGACCTAGAACTTGCAGCCGTGGTACATGCACTCAAGATTTGGAGACACTATCTGATGAGCAACAAATGTGACATATACACTGACCACAAGAGCCTGAAGTACTTCTTCACACAAGAAGATCTGAATATGAGGCAGCGCAGATGGCTAGAACTCATCAAGGACTATGATCTTGAGATCCATTACCACCCAGGAAAGGCTAATGTTGTCGCTAATGCACTTAGCCGCAAAAGCTACTGCCATACCCTCATCACCAACTCTATGCCGCCTGAGCTCAGGAGAGAGTTCGACACGTTTCAGCTCGAGGTAGTCTCCTATGGCTTGCTAAATGAGCTTCGCGTCGAGTACAATCTCACCTCACGGATCCGTGAAGCACAAAAGAACTGTCCTGAGATAGACTATATCCGTGGTTTGATGAAGCTGGGAAGAGGCCCCGAATACCGAGAAGATGAGCAGGGAACTGTATGGTACAAAGATAGAATCTGTGTACCGACGGATTCAGCGATACGAGAAGAGATTCTGTCAGAAGGGCATGACTCCAAATATTGCATTCACCCAGGGTCAGCCAAGATGTACCATGATCTAAGGAAGCACTTCTGGTGGGAGAATATGAAGACAGACATTGCAGGGCATGTAGCCCGATGTGATACATGCAATAGAATCAAGGCCGAACATCAGAGACCAGCAGGGTTGCTACAACCAGTTGAGATACCAGAATGGAAGTGGGAGTGCATATCCATGGACTTCATAATAGGACTGCCCCGATCCGAGCATGGATATGATTCTATATGGGTAATAGTGGACCGTCTAACCAAAGTTGCGCATTTTATACCGGTCAAAAGGAAATATAGAGTCGAAAAGCTAGCAGATCTGTACGTATCAAACATTTTGAAGTTACATGGGGCGCCTCTGAGTATTATATCTGACCGAGGCTCACAGTTCGTATCACAGTTCTGGAAATCCTTGCACAAGTCCATCGGAACCAAGCTCGACTATAGCACCGCATACCACCCGCAAACGGATGGGCAAACAGAAAGAGTGAACCAGATTCTCGAGGACATGTTACGTGCTTGCGTATTGAGGTACAAGGAAGGATGGGAGAGCTGTCTACCCCACGCCGAGTTCTCATACAACAACAGCTATCAAACAAGCCTCAAGATGTCACCGTTTGAAGCATTGTATGGGAGACCCTGTAGGACCCCACTAATGTGGTCAGAACCAGGTGAGAGGACATTCTTCGGTCCTGCTAAGATTGTGGAAGCAGAAGAAGGTGTTGCCCAAGTAAGAGAGAATTTGAGGATTGCACAGAGTAGGCAAAAGAGCTATGCAGATAGAAGACGTAGAAAGCTTGAGTTCGAGGCTGGGGATTATGTCTACCTCAAGGTATCTCCACTTCGTGGCACTGTCAGATTCCACGTAAAAGGGAAATTGGCACCAAGATATGTTGGGCCATACAAGATCTGTAAAAGGGTTGGAAAGCTTGCTTACAAGCTGGAACTACCGGAGGAATTATCTGGAGTACACCCCGTGTTCCATGTCTCGCAATTAAGGAAGTGTTTGAAGCTTCCCGAGGAGCAAGTTCCTACGGATGCATTAGACCTGCAAGACACACTTGAATACAAGGAACATCCGATCAAGATCTTGGCACGGGACACCAAAGAGACGCGAAACAAAACCATTCCGATGTGCAAGGTACAGTGGAGCAATCACACTGAAAGGGAAGCTACGTGGGAGAAAGAATCGGACTTACGGATTATGTTTCCTTACCTCTTCGATGGGTACGTTATCCCTGAATCTCGAGGTCGAGATCCTAATGAGGGGGGAGGACTGTAACAACCCTAAAAATCCACACAATCTAAAAATCCCAACCAATTAAAATTTTTCATTTATTTATTGTGAAAACCCATTTTTCTTGTGCAAGCATATAGGTTTCATTATGAAATTGGTAAATAAAGGAGTGTAGTTTGCATTTTAATTCCATTCACATAGAATAATAACTTATGCATTACATTTGGGATTTATTGCAATTTATATTTGTATTTACTCAATATTTAAAATGGGCAATATATGTATATATACACTAAACTGAAAATAAAAAAGGAGAAAGAGAGTTCGGCCAGCCAGTCAGCCCAAGCCAGCCCGACCTTCCTCTCCTCATCTCACCGCGCACGGCCCACGTTGCGGCTCGGCAGCGCACGCGCGCGACCGGCACACACGCGCTCGCGCTCGCGCTCGCTGCCAACCCGGCCCCGCCTGTCAGCCACTCTCGCCCCCACTGTTCTTCTTCCTCACGAAGGCAACGCGCCTGCCGGGGGTGTCGCGCGAATGGCGTGACCCCGGTCCCACAGCCGACAGCATGGCAGAGCCCTGGACCCCGCTGTTCCCCTCCTGTTCCCCCCTTTCTTGGCCGCCAAGCGAACCCGCGCCATCCGGAGCCCTAGATCCACTCGAGCCACGGCCCTTCGATCGGCCGAGCGCAATCAGGACCGTTCGCCATTGGAGCTGGCCAAGCTCGCCTATAAATTGGAGCACCCCGAAGCCCTACCCTCATTTCCCCTCGCCGCCACCGCAGCACAGATCGGCACACCGCACCAAGCCGAGAGAGAGAGCATAGGAGAAGGGCGGAGCAGAGGAGGAGAAGCTGCCGGAGCGCCGCCGCCGCGGAGCACGCCGGAGCCGGACACGGAGGAGAAGCCGAGCTGCGGACGAGGAGCGGCACGGCACTGCGATCGCTCTGCACGGCTCCGACTCGCCACTGCACCGCCATCCTAGCTTCACCGACACCACGGTGAGCCACCGCACGCCATGTCCGAACCTTGCCCTGCTTTTGCCATGGCGTTCCACCCTCGGGACGCGCAGGCACGAGCCTATACCGGCTCGGGAAGATCACCTGCACCATGCACTCACTCGACCAGCCAAAACCCCCGGACTACAAGCTTGCTAGACCGAGAACGCAGCACGACGCGTTCTCGGCGGAGCGCGCTCACCACCGACGCGTTCCGACGCCGAATCACCCGTTCCGAGCAATCCGACTAGCACCCGTACAGGTTAGAACGTCGTGGAGCACCGCCACGACCCCCTTGAGCTAGCTACGCGGATCTAAGCGCTAAAGGAAGCCTGAATCGCCTTGGCCGCGTGCGCCGCGACCTTACCGGAGCGCCGCCGCGAGCCGTAGCCAAAAGAAGGTCATGCCATGGCTAAGTTCGCCACCAGAGTGTTGTATGCCTCTCTAGCCTCACCAATTTGACAAGACCGCATTCGATTGAACCAATACTTGGTCGTAGCCGCGATGCCGCTTTCCGCCGTCGTCGGCGACACGCCGCCGCCACAACCGAGCACCTTGGAAAGCTCGGTAGCCAAAATTGGTAGTTGGTATACCATCGCCTTGGACCCTGGACGCGTATACATCTCCTAGAAGACCTCCTTAGCCCCGCCGGAACCTCACCGTCGCGACGACATCGCCGCCGACAGGTTCCGCCTCGCCTAAATCCGTTCCGAGTACCCCCGGACGCCTCGCGCTGCGAAGAAAGGCCGCCGAGGTTCGCCAAGTCTGCCTCGGCACCGCCGCTAGATAGCCGAGCCCTGTCTTGCCGAAATATGGCCATCGCCGCCCTGTCACCGACCGCCACACCGGAGAGACACCGCCGCCTTGAACAGACGCCCTGGAACCCTACTAGCACCAAATTTCCGATTCGCCCGAGCCTCCCCAGGAGAGCTCGGGAGAGCAGCCCCTTCGGCGCCCAAATTTCCGATTCGCCCGAGCCTCCGCGGGAGACCTCGGGAGAACGGCACCCTCGGCACCCAAATGTCCGATTCGCCCGAGCCTCCGCAGGAGACCTCGGGAGAACGGCACCCTCGGCACCCAAATGTCCGATTCGCCCGAGCCTCCGCAGGAGACCTCGGGAGAACGGCACCCTCGGGCACCCAAATTTCCGATTCGCCCGAGCCTCCGCAGGAGACCTCGGGAGAACGGCACCCTCGGGCACCCAAATTTCCGATTCGCCCGAGCCTCCGCGGGAGACCTCGGGAGAACGGCACCCTCGGGCGCACCAAATCTCCGATTCGCCCGAGCCTCCCCGGGAGAGCTCGGGAGAGCGGCACCCTCGGCGCCCCGAATCTCCGATTCGCCCGAGCCCCGCCGAGCTAAACCGAGCTACACCGAGCTCCGCCGAGATACCCCCAAGCACAGCCGAGCTACCCCCGACCACCGTCGAGCCACGCCGAGCTACGCCAACTCCGGCAACTCTCTGGGAACCAGCATCGAACACCTGGACGACCATCGGGTCTGTGTTCTGTTGAGGCGCCACATGCCGCACTACTGGACCCGCGCGCCACATCCCGAGCTACCCCTGTTTAACCGACCAGTTTTCCCATTTTCAGAAAATAGGATAATCTTCGGAAATTCATAACTTATTCGTACGATGACCAAAAATTGCGCACCATATATCAAAATTCTCAGAAAAATGAGATCTACAATCTAAGACTATGTTTGTGTGCATTTGGCTCTTTGTTTTATTGGATTTTTCTGAAATACTCTATAGGAGTCGCTGACGCGACTATTTCGTGTTCGATTTCAGAGCCGGAGGAGGATCTGACTAAGGAAGATGACCACGAGTACTTCCAAGAGCTAGGAGACGACTACGAAGGTGCCACGTCCCACCAAATCCTTAGATCCTATTACGCATTGCAAATGACATTGTTGCTATTGCTTTATGATTATGTATGGATTGGTTGCATGGTAGTATATTTGAATTCCCTGCCTTGATAAGACTTTACCCTGCTATCCGCTGTTAGGTTAGCTGCTGCTTATTTTACTGTTACTCTCCCACTACTTACTACTTGCTATATGCTATGTGGTGGAATTGGGACGGTGTATATCTGATTATAACTACTGGGAGAGAGTGCTGCGTGCGTCTTGGGTGCGTGGTAAGGGTTGATGTCGACCAAGTGGGATGTGAGACGAGCCCATGGGGCAAGTCGTGCCGGGGGTGCAACCTGGGCATCCCCAAGCGAGATACCTGTGGCGGGTAAAGTTGTTGAGGAGGTTCCGGGTGGGATAGCCTTGGTGGTTTGAAGCCCGTGGACGGAGGTGCTGTGATGGCACGGGGAGAGTATCCCCTAAGTGGAGATGCCTGCTTGGTCAAACCTAGGATGGACTAGTTTCAGGTTCATGGGAATCCTTTTCTACTCACTCGCTTCTGATGGGCGGGAGACGGCTGGACTACTTGGTAGGACGGTGCCACTACTGCTAGGTTGAAAGGTGATAAGGGTGGGCGGAGACGGTCGATGGGTTCCCGTTCCATCCTAGATGCACAGTACCACTGGATGGGCCCGGTACTGTGTCTCCCAGTCTCAGCATAACGGTGTAGGATCCGGAATATCCCAGGGCTGAGTGGTAGGGTGGCATCGACCTAGGCAAGCAAGCACCCGGAATTCTGCCTAGGTGTTTGCGCAACACCTATGATGGCTAATCTTGTGGGTAGTGAAACCTCTGCAGAGTGTATGGTTGATCGATCGATACATATGCCAACCTGTTGGCTATGGACCTTTCCTGTGAAGCTTCTACTAGTGTAGTGAGTGTTCTCTTCTCCCCCTGGATGACATTTTTCCGGCAGTGTACCCGTTGTGGTAGTGTGCCGCTGAGATAGGCCCGAGAGGGAGTTGGGCCTGTCGAATGAGAGTGAGGTGTGGGTAAGTGAGGTGTGGTGATGGGAAAAGGGATGATGGTGTTAACTGGTGATAAAACTTGACTAATTAAAACATTGATTACAGCTGCATAGGAAAACCTCAGCCTATAGGTCTGCTTGTATAGCCTTGCATCCACTTTCCACAAAGCAAATGCTGCATAGGTGGGCTCCGTGGCCAGTACAAATCATACTGATAAATTTGCTGTCAGGTGACGAGAATGAGTACGACTTCGAGGGAGATGACGACGAGGAATAGGGTCACGTGCTACACTCAAGTTGGCCGTGAAGGATGAATCGCTTCCGCATCTTCTAAAGCTTCTCTGAATGTTGATTCCGCCAGTGTGGCGATGTAATAAATGTTTATGTAAGACTTAATTATCATTGTATGGATCCTGGTGTCAACTGAGATATGGGTAATTTCATGGATTGTCCCAAGCAATCTGTTGAATTACAATTCGAGCCTGTGGATTTCCCTTCGTGGAAATCGAGGTCGTTTCATGTTGCCAGGGTCCTTTCCTCAGCCACCTGCTGGGCTGGGGTCAGGATGATGATAACGTGGGACTCAGTCGGGTAGAGGTTCATCTCGAGACCGCGGCCGGTGGCCACGAACTCGAGACTCCCAAACCGGAGCACTACGCCAACAGGACGCGCAGGGGAGCCGTCAGCCACCCGAAAGCTGAGTCAACACACAAAAGGCCCCTACCTGGCGCGCCAACTGTCGGTGCTACAATTAGCGACTGCTAACACCGGCTAGTAACTTGTGTTTTGCGGTTGAGGTTCCGCGTGGTGTGCAAGGAGGAACACAAGGAGTTATACTGGTTCGGGCTAAAGAGGCCCTATGTCTAGTGTGAGAGTCAGGTCATGTTGCCTTGCACCGAGGTGCTTGTAGTAGGGGTTACAAGCTCTGGCGAGAGAGGGAGAGACTCCCAAGTCTCTTGTGCGTGTGAGTTGTGTGTGCGTGTATCCTATGGCAGTAGTGTATGTTGTGGGTGAATGAAGTTGAGTCCCCCTAAGGCTGGCCCCTGCCCTCCCTTTTATAGTCACATGGGAGGGACCTGGGTTACAAACACGTTGCTGTGGAGGTAGCACTTGGAGTTGTGTTGACTGAAGCCTGTCATCAGCCACGGTCACATCCCGGTACTTTGGAAGTATGGCCGTAGTCATTCGAATGATCTTGTTGAGTCCCGAGGCGGTGTTTAGTCCATGGATCACGGTCGTCGTGGTTGCGGCATGGCGTGGCGTCAGACTCGATCGCTGTAATTCCTGCATGATATGACAAGAGGGCGGGTTTCCTCTAGAACGTTGACCCCCGAGGCTCGGGACTCCCCTCCTTAGCCGGAGTGAGATGGGACGGAACAATGGGTGTGTCCGCCCTCGGGCACGTTCCCTCGCATGCATGGCATTTCCCGAGGGATAGGTGGGTCCGGATGAAATGCGTGCTCATCCTCTCAGATGGACAATGCAATGAGCACCTTTCCCGCTTCTACGCGGCTCATAAGTCAGGTGCTCGGTCTGTCGTAGTCGTAGTTGGTAGATCCCAGTGCAAAACGGGGCGTAGCACCGTAGGCTGTACTTGAGGAGGCGTGGCGGTAGTGGATCCGTCACATCCGTCGTCAGAGAGGTCCTGACAGTTGGTATGGTCGACATGCGCGTGCGAACCACGGTCGTGTTGCGGGGTCCGCTTGAGGGGACGACGCTTGTAAAGTGGTCAGAGAGGTCCCTTGGAGTACAAGATTACTCTGCTGACGTCGGCCGGGGCTCGGGCGAATCGGAGATCTTGCGCACGAGGGGGCCGGTGGGTGCCTGTATAGCGAGGGGCTCGGGCGAATCGAAGGATTTCCCCCGAGGGTGCCACTTTCCTGAGCCCTCTTGACAAGGCTCGGACGAATCGGAGAATTTCCTCCGAGGGGTCTGCGCGACCGGCGCGGCGTCGATGCGGGCCTTTATGAGTGCGGCCATCTTGGGCCTTTGTAAGCCTTACTTGGGTTGCGCCGTATTGAGGATATGTGTTTTAGCGTCAAAGTTGGGTACCCCATACTTTGGTACCCGACAAGGGGCAGTAAGAAGAAGGGGGCCGCAGTGCTATAAGTGCAAGGGATGGGGACATGAAGAAGGATGGAGGATCCGTAAGTGTTGTGATTGTGAAAAAGAAAGATGACTCAGATAGCATTGGTGAACTTCTCATAGTGTCAAGTGAAAATTCTTGTGAAGCGTGGTTATTGGATTCAGCTAGCTCGTTTCATGCAACATCAAAGAAAGAGTTGTTCTCGTCATACACTAAGAAGGACAATGGTTTTGCTTACTTGGGAGATGGCTCAGGCTATTTTGCTGTAGGAGTAGGCGACATCAAGTTCAAGTTGTGTAATGGTGAAGAGATGCTACTCATGGGTGTGAAGCATGTGCCAGGGCTAACAAGGAATCTTATTTCGCTTGGTTTATTGCATGACGAAGGCTGGTTGTATCAGGCAGTTCCTGATTAAAAGACCTTGAGGGTCATGCATGGAGGCAAGACGGTCATGATTGATGAGAAGTCAGGCACACACCAATGCAAGCTGAAAGGGAGCGTTGTTGAAGGTGGAGTCATGGATGGCAATGCAAGTAGCGGCTGTGGGATCAGCCTCATCGGGCTGTTCTAAGTGAGCTGCGAAGGAGACGGCTCAAGTCCGGATACATGGAGGTTCGCGCATGGACGGCTTCAAGATGGCGTGCATATTTGTAACACCACTGTGTTACTAAACTAAAGACTGAGCATGTCATCATGAGCATTTCATTGCATCAATGATTTTCGCCAATATTGCCCTGCATCAACAATGAACACGTTTCAAATTCCTTTGATGGCTTGTGCATAGGGCAATAGAGTGGTTAATATCCGCAAATTAATTATTAAACCCTAAATCGGGCTAAAACCCTAGTTTCAAAACTAAGTAGAATTGGACTTTGGTGCTTAAATAAAAGTTGTAGCTCTCATTAAATGGAGAAACTTTGGTATACAAAGTTTTTCAAGTTGCTATTTGGAAATTTGAATTCAGCTTGAATTTCTATTCTTAAATTTGAATTTAAATCCCAATTCAAAAATTATTTGGAATCTGAAGTTGAGTCTTAAATAAAAGTTGTAAAGCTCACTAAAATGAGCAACTTTCATGTTTAAATATTTTGAACTTGTTCAATAAAAGTTTGGGATTTAAATCAAATTTGAAAAGGGCTATTTACCCCCTTTTTGATAGTTTTAAAAATATTTGAAATATGAATATACCTTGAATACCAAAGTTGTACAGCACAAGATTCTGAACATTTCTTATATTGGATATTTTTCAAGTTATTTAGTAAAATAAAAAGTAATTTTAGAATTTTAAAAAGGGGGGAGAGGAGAGCTACAGGAATATCTAGAAGCAGAGCAGGTTCTCTGCATCGTCACTCGCCGCCGCCCGTCGCTTCTCCCGGTGAGCTGTGCACGCAGGCATGCGCCCTTGGACGTGGTAGTGCTCTCGACTTCGTGTCGAGCTCCTAGAGTCCTCCCTTCTCCTCAAAACACGAAGAGGACGTCGTTGTTTTCCTTTTCTCCTTCTCTGTTCTTCATCGGCGACCTCACGGTTGTGAGTAAAATTCATCGTCGTAGTCCTATCTCGATCCGATTCACTGTGCCTCTAGCTTTCCCACGCTATTGTGCCTCTTCCCAGCTCGTTTGTGCCGGACGTTGTTCGTCGGAGGAATCGGGACACGGGTCTTCTTCCCCGCGGCCGGCAGAGGTGCCGCCGTGGACCTTCCCGCGTGGCTGGGTTTTTCCGGTGAGCTTTGCCTAGTTTCTTCACGCGTTCTAGTTTTGCCTTGACTTCGTGATGCTCATGCTCGTGTCGTATTCTTCGGAGGAGCAGCAACGACACCGGAATGACGAGGAACGCCCGGGTGCACGCCGCCGTAGCCGCTGTCGATGCCGAAGGTCCCGCTCCACTTCGTCCCTGCCTCAGTTAGTTCGTGCATCACGTCTGGGTGAGAACCTTGGACCCTCCCCGTCATTTTCCCCAAACTTATTTGCGCTAGAACTGTCAGAACGTGCTCGCCGCCGGCCACCGAGTTCGTCGAACCGCCATGGTCACGATTGCGCTTGCTCGAAGTGTCGATTTGCAGAACCGAGTATACCAAAATGTTCGTTTCATTGCGGGGAAGCTTTTGGCCCGCTGTAGCCCGCTTAGCCACTGCCGGCCGCCCACGGCCTTGGCCGGGGCTGGCCTGGTGAAAGGTCCTAATATGGCTAGAGGGGGGTGAATAGCCTAAATAAAAAATTCTACAAACCACTAAACAAGTAATTAGAACCACAAGAGGCTATAAATGCAATGCTAAGGCAACCACTAACCTAGGCAAGCCACCTACACAATTCTAGTTAAACCTTAGTTCTAATCCACACAAAAGAGCTAGCAAAAGCTAAACGACTACACAACTACTCAAGACAAATAAACAAGCTACTTTGCACAAGAATAAGAAAGAGATGATCGTCGAATAAACCTTTGCCTTGTGAAGAAGCCAATCAGCGGGACAATCAATAAGTCACTCACTCGAAGGTGAGGAAATCAAAAGAGACACCAAGATTTATCCCCGAGGTTCACGTGCTTGCCGGCACGCTACGTCCTCGTTGTGTCGACTCCAACCGGTGGTTCGGTGGCTAATCGGTATCACACACCGAGCCTACACTAGGCGCCACAAAAACCTACCACGGAGGAAGTAACTCAAAGACACGAGCAATCCACTAGAGTTACCTTTGAACACTCCGCTCGGGGAAGGCACAAGAACCCCTCACAATCGCCGGGTGTGAGCAAGCACAATCACCAAGCTCCTTCACACCTTCTTCTCCTCCAAGCCGTCTAGGGACACGGCAATGTCCCAAGAGAATAAGAACTAATCCGAGGCTTGCTCTCAAGTGCTCTAGAATGCAAAACACAAGCAATGATGCACTTGAGGATCACTCAATCTCACAAGGATGATCAAGATGATGAACTAGTGAGAGAGTGGAAGGCTAGAATGCAACAAAGTGTATGACAATGATCCAAGTGTGCTAGCTGGTCACCAAGTGACCAGGGAGGAAGTATAAATACTCCCAAGCCAACTTCTAGCCGTTACACTCTCTGAAACAGCCGTTAACCCCGTTTTTATACCGTCGGACCGACAGCGTCGGACCAAACGGCAGCGTCCGACGCTCGGATGAACGCCACGTGTCAACAGGTTTAAACGCCGTTCGTCCGATCTCAACGGCAACTGATTTGGCGCGTTTGACTACCGTCGGACTGGGGGCGTCGGACTAAACCGCAGAGTCCGATGCCCTCTCTCAGGTCACTGCGCGTGTATCGTTGGACGATCGCGCGAGCACCGTCGGACTAAAGAAACTCACCGTCCGACACTTCCAAAGAGGTTTGAAAACGCTAAATCATCGTCGGACTTTATTTCAAGCGTCCGACGCTCGTCAGCGTGCCACGCGTCACACCTCGCTGCTCGGCACCGTCGGACTGAAGACCACAATGGTCCGACGCTTGGTAAACGAGCGTCCGACGCTCACAGACAGCTCAGGCGTCAGACCGAATCAATGGTCCGACGCTACGCCCACTATCAGTCCGACGCTCTGGAAACAGCCCTTTTCAAGTCTATTTCTCACCCCTTACTTCTATGTGCTAACACTCAAGGTCTTCTACACTTGTGCACAGTGTGTTAGCATTTTGCAAACATTTTTCAAGGGTTTTCAAAGGGATTCTCTAGGTTGGTTAGATCAATGCATATGACATGCAACCTAGAGCACTTGAAAGTAATCCAATAGCTTAGTTCTCCCCTTGATAGTCGGCTATCTATCCTAAATGTGATCACTCCCACTTGGAGTCTTGATCACTAAAAGAAAAGCCCTATTTGAATATACCTTAGCCTCTAGCTTTCCTTCTTTAAGTCCTTTTCTTTCTCCTTGATCATTTCATCTTGATCTTCACTTGAGCTCATGTCATCTTTCTCCATATCACTAATCTACTCTTGGCTACACATACTTAGCACTTAGATTAGTAACTTGGTTTCATCAATTACCAAAACCAAACTAGGGTCTTTTAATCTCCTCCTTTTTGGTAATTGATGACAACCTTTTACAAAAGAAATATGCATTAATATTTTGAACTTATCATGCTTGTCCATGAGCATATCATGAAAGGATTTGGACAACCATCATAAGTTCTATTTTGGTAGTATTGGCTCCCCCTACATATGTGCATCGAGTTTGGATTGAAAGCTAACACATATGTATTGAATAGAGAGTAATTCTACCAAAACGATGCTAAGGTGTATAGAATGGACCTTTGAAGCGTGATATCATCGGAGTTGCCATGTACACCATCCTTAGCACCTTAGTAACTAGAAGGTCACAAATACTAGATCATACTATGAGATCACATTATAAGCAAGCTCCTAGTTACCATTTGAGGAAATACAACCAACTAGTTACCCTACACATGCTAGTTGTTCAAATCATCATTCAAATCCTACTACTAGCAATACACCACACAAGCATGTATAAGAAAGTAAATACAAATGCAATGAGCAATCATATGATTAGTGCACATCCAAATGCAACAACTTGCATATGTGATTGCTCCCCCTACTTGTGTGCTTCAAAATTTTAATTACCCCTTTCCTTTGGCCTATTGCTCTCCCATCATCGGCCTAATGATGGTTCATCGCTCTTTCTCTTTCTTTTGTAACTTTCTCTCCCCCTTTGTCAACAATTGCACAAAAAGATTCATTTTAGTGAAGTGAAATTAGTTAAGTTCATTTGATTTGGAAAGAGAGTTGATTTTTCACTTTGGCTCAATCTAGTGCATTTGCCTAGGATATATAACTAAGTTTGATCCAAGGACAAGCTTCTTCACGCCACTAGGGGTTATCTTGCCCATGTGAAGTTATACACCTTGAGCTAATGAACTAGTTTGAACACTAGGGGATTAAGCACACATGCATGTCATATGTTACCACTAGATCATACAATCAAACAAGGCAATAGTGATAGCATATATCCATGAAGAACATTTTAATTTCCATGAATGCTCTTAAGAGGTGAATATGTGTATATGCTCTAAACAAGTTCTAGCAAGTATGATGTAATGTCAAACAATTTTACCTTGCCTTGTCGGAGTAGAGGCATGTCACATATGTGGGGTGAGCTCAACTCATATTGGAGAAATCAAGAATATTCAATTCATTCCTAAGCTTGCAAAACCTCTTCTCATCTAGTGGCTTGGTGAGTATGTCGGCCAATTGATCATCGGTTCCAATACTTTGAATGTCAATGTCACCTTTTTGTTGATGATCCCAGATAAAGTGGTGCCTTACATCAATATGCTTGGTTCTTTGATGTTGAACCGGATTTTGAGTTAACTTGATAGCGCTCTCATTGTGACAAAACAATGGCACTTTCTTGAAGTTGATTCCATAGTCCCTCAAAGTTGCCGTCATCCATAGGATTTGAGCACAACAACTCCCCGCACTAATATATTCGGCTTCGGCGGTGGAGAGTGATATGCTATTTTGCTTCTTTGATGACCATGAGACAAGAGATCTTCCCAAGAGTTGACATGTGCCCGATGTACTCTTTCTATTTATCTTGCAACCGGCATAGTCCGCATCGGCATATCCAATCAACTCAAATTTTGCACCCTTGGGATACCACAATCCAACATCTTGAGTGTGCTTCAAATATCTCAATATCCTCTTTGCGGCCTTCATGTGACTCTCCCTAGGAGATGCCTAATATCTAGCACACATGCACACACTAAACATGACATCCGGTCTTGATGCGGTGACATAGAGCAAACTTCCAATTAGAGACCGATATGCCTTTTGATCAACTATATTGCCACTTTTATCTTCATCCAAGCTTCCACTAGTCCCCATGGGAGTGCTAATTGGTTTTGCATCTTGCATTCCAAACTTCTTGATCATGTCTCTTGTGTACTTGCCTTGACTTATGAATGTGCCATTCTTCATTTGCTTAATTTGAAGTCCAAGGAAGTATGTGAGTTCACCCATCATAGACATCTCAAATTCTTTAGCCATCACCTTTTCAAACTCCGCACACAAAGCTTGACTAGTTGATCCAAAGATAATGTCATCAACATAGATTTGAATGATCATCAAGTCACTATCAACTTTCTTGGTGAATAGAGTGGTGTCAACCTTCCCCATCTTGAAACCTTTAGAGAGGAGAAAATCCCTTAGCCTCTCATACCATGCCCTTGGTGCTTGTTTCAAACCATAGAGTGCTTTCCTTAACTTGACACATGATTTGGTTTCTTCTCATCTTCAAAACCGGGTGGTTGTTCAACATATACTAACTCATTGATGAATCCATTTAGAAATGCACTTTTGACATCCATTTGGTAGAGCTTGATGTTGTGAGCACAAGCATATGCTAGAAGAATTCTTATTGCTTCCAATCTAGCAACCGGAGCATAGGTTTCACCAAAGTTCAATCCTTCTACTTGAGTGTACCCTTGTGCCACTAATCTTGCCTTGTTCTGTATCACAACACCATCTTGATCTTGCTTGTTTCTAAATACCCATTTGGTGCCAATAACATTGTAGTTCTTTGGTCTTTCTACCAATTCCCAAACTTCATTTCTTTCAAAATTGTTGAGCTCTTCATGCATAGCATTTACCCAATCACTATCTTTCAATGCCTTCTCAATGTTCTCCGGCTCTTCAAATGACACGAATGAATAGTGAGCACAAAATGATGCTAGTCTTGATCTTGTTTGCACACCTTTTTGAATATCATCAACAATTTGGTCTAAGGATGATCTCTTGCAATATTTTTGGGTTGAAGCACTTGAGGTTGATTGCTTGAGCTAGATTGTGCATTTGATTGATTTGCTTGAGAGGAACTAGCTTGATCTTGATTTTGCACTTGAGAGTCACTAGCTTGATCAATTGAAGGAACTTGCACTTGATCTTTGTCATCTTCTATATCAACCACTTGAGTCGGCCTTATGTCACCAATGTCCATTTCTTGCATAGCCTTTACCAATTGAGGTCCACTCACATCGTCTAGATTCTCATTTTGATCTTGAGACCCATTGGTTTCATCAAATTCAACATCATGAACTTCCTCAAGTTGACCACTTCTCAAGTTCCATACTCTATAAGCTTTACTAGTGGTGGAGTAGCCAAGCAAGAATCCTTCATCACATTTCTTCTCAAATTTGCTCAATCTAGCTCCTTTCTTCAATATGTAGCACTTACAACCAAACACTCGAAAATATGCAATATTTGGTTTTCTTCCATTCAAGATCTCATATGGAGTCTTCTCCAACATAGGATGGCAATAGAGTCTATTAGAGTAGTAGCATGCCGTGTTGATTGCTTCGGCCCAAAAAGATTGACTCACATTATACTCACTAAGCATAGATCTTGCCATATCAATGAGAGTCCTATTCTTTCTTTCAACTAGGCCATTTGATTGAGGTGTGTACTTAGCCGAGAATTGATGTTTGATTCCTAAGTCATCACAAGGCTCATCAACTCTTGTGTTCTTGAACTCACTACCATTATCACTTCTCACCCTCTTGATGGTTGTTTCAAATTTATTGCAACTTCTCTTGACAAAAGTTTTGAAGATACCATAAACATCATTTTTGTCATTTATAAAGAAAACCCATGTGTATCTTGAGAAGTCATCCACTATCACCAAACCATACTTGTTTCCGCCAATGCTTGTATATGTAGTTGGTCCAAACAAGTCCATGTGCAATAACTCAAATGGTTTGCATGTGCTCATCATGCTCTTCTTGGGATGAGTGTTGCCTACTTGCTTTCCGGCTTGACATGCACTACATAACTTGTCCTTCTCAAACTCAACATCTTTAAGACCTCTAACCAAGTCATGTTTCACAAGTTTGTTCAATTGCTTCATTCCAACATGACCAAGCCTTCTATACCATAACCAACCCATGCTTGACTTAGAGAGTAAGCATGTTGACAATTGTGATTCTCTAGCACCAAAATCCACTAGATAGAGATTCTCATATCTAAATCCCTTGAATATCAAGTTTGATCCATCCACACTAATGATTTCCACATCATCAACACCAAAGATGCATTTGAAACCAAGATCACAAAGTTGAGCCACGGACAATAGATTAAAGTTCAAACTCTCAACTAATAGCACATTGGAGATGCTTAGATCATTTGATATTGCAATCTTTCCAAGACCCTTGACCTTGCCTTTGTTATTATCTCCAAATGTGATACTATCATACTCATTGCCACTAGAATTGATTTGGTTGAACATTCTTGAATCACCGGTCATGTGTTGAGAACACCCACTATCAAGAACCCAATGCCTCCCTCCGGCTTTGTAATTTACCTACAAAACAAGTCAATATCTTTTAGCTACCCATACTTGTTTGGGTCCTTGGAGGTTAGCAACCAAAGCCTTTGGTACCCAAATAGCCTTCAACCTTGGGCTCTCTTTAGGTGTACCAATATATTTGACTTTGACACCTTTCTCACCCTTGGTAAGCATGTAACAAGAATCAAGTTTAATAGATTTAGCACTTGCAAATTTTATTTGCTTGTTCTTGTTGTTAGTGATGCAATTTGCCTCAATATGCCCAACTTGCTTGCACTTGTAGCAAAATCGACCATTGCTCCTCACAAAGCTAGGCTTTGGAGTTACAAAGGCCGCCTTGTCTTTCTTGGGAGTATAGCCAAGTCCCTCCTTAGAGTTACTATATCTTTGGCTACCCAAGCATTGTAGCAAGCGGGCATCCCCACCATAGGCATTGCCTAATGCGCGGGTTAGCTTGTCCACTTCCTTCTTCAATTTCTCAATTTCAACTTTTAGTGTTGGATCAACACTATTCGTGAAGGTAGAAGTAGAAGTGGATGATGATGAAAAACTAGTGTTATTAGGTGTGGTTGCAACAAGTGTTTCATTAATTGATTCATTCATTAGATCACAAGTTACACCCACATCACATGTTATAGCAACATCTTCTACCTTGCTTACTCTAAGAGTGAGGAGTGAGCTTCATCAAGCTTGGTGTGAGCTAGTTTGAGATCCTCATGGTCTTCCTTTAGACACTCATGAGAAGCACTTAGCTCATCAAAGGATTGTTCAAGAGTTTTTAATTTCTTGGATAATTCTTTGCACTTTTTAGACTTAGAGCTAATAAGATATTCGGCTTGCTCTAACATGTCCATGAGTTGTGCTACACTAGGCTCATCATCATCATCACTATCACTATCATTATTACCTTTTTCATCATCACTTGAGTCATCGTATTTTACCTTAGTGGATTTAGCCATGAAGCATGATGAATCAAATGATGAAGACTTCTTGTTGATAGCAATAGAAGCCATGGCCTTCTTCTTGGATGTCTTCCTCTCATCATCATCACTAGAGTCATCATCATCGGAGGAAGCATCACTATCCCATGTCACCACATAGGATCCACCCTTCTTCTTGGAGAAGTTGAACTTCTTATTCTCCTTCTTTTCCACCTTGTCCTTCTTGTTCTTCTTGCCTTTCTTCTTGTAATCATCTTCATCATCACTAGCATTGGGACAATCCGCCACAAGATGGTCCGTGCTCTTGCAATTATAGCACTTCCTTACTACATTCTTGCCTTTGAAGTTATCTCTTCTCTTTCTAGCACCATAGCCCTTCTTCTTCATGAATCTTCCAAACTTGCGCACAAAGAGAGCTAGTGCCTCATCATCACTATCAAAGCTAGATGCATCATCATCACTAGATTGTACTTTCTTGCCCTTGCCCTTGTTCTTGGATGAAGAGGTAGTGGACTTAAATGCCACGGTCTTCTTGCTCTTGTCATCCTCCTTCTTCACTTCTTCACTATCACTCTTCTCATTGTATTGATCCTCGGTCATTACATTACCAAGAATCTCATTTGGAGTAACACCCTTCAAGCCACCCCGGAAGATGATAGTCCTCAAGGTCTTGAACCTCTTGGGCAAGCACATGAGAAATTTGTGAGAAAAGTCCTCATCACTTGTTTTCTCACCCAAGGCCTTCAAATCATTGATGATCACTTGGAGCCTATAGAACATCTCCGGAATGCTCTCTCCATCATCCATCTTGAAGTTTGAGAGCTTGTCTTTGAGCATCTACAACTTGACACTCTTTACCATTGAAGTGCCCTCATAGGTTTGCTCTAATCTTGTCCATACTTCACTTGCTCTATCCAAATCCTTGATTTGCTCAAACAACTTTGAGTCAATGCCATTGTAAATGGTGTTGAGAGCCATTGTGTTACATTGGTTGTTCTCTTGATCTCTAGGTGTGGGGCTTGCGGGATCAAGCACAATGTATTCCTTCTCGGTGACTTCCCACACCTTCTCATGAATTGAGCCAAGATACATCCTCATCTTTCTCTTCCAATAGTCAAATGAGCTTGTGCCATCAAAGTGAGGTGGTTTGCCCCCAACATGATTGAACATGATATGAGCCATTTTAATGCACCGAAGGATGTTAAGCCTTGACTAAACGGTGACCACGGCTCCGATACCACTTGAAAGGTCCTAGTATGGCTAGAGGGAGGTTGAATAGCCTAAATAAAAAATTCTACAAACCACTAAACAAATAATTAGAACCACAAGAGGCTATAAATGCAATGCTAAGGCAACCACTAACCTAGGCAAGCCACCTACACAATTCTAGTTAAACCTTAGTTCTAATCCACACAAAAGAGCTAGCAAAAGCTAAATGACTACACAACTACTCAAGACAAATAAACAAGCTACTTTGCACAGGAATAAGAAAGAGATGATCGTCGAATAAACCTTTGCCTTGTGAAGAAGCCAATCAGCGGGACAATCAATAAGTCACTCACTCGAAGGTGAGGAAATCAAAAGAGACACCAAGATTTATCCCCGAGGTTCACGTGCTTGCCGGCACGCTACGTCCTCGTTGTGTCGACTTCAACCGGTGGTTCGGTGGCTAATCGGTATCACACACCGAGCCTACACTAGGCGCCACAAAAACCTACCACGGAGGAAGTAACTCAAAGACACGAGCAATCCACTAGAGTTACCTTTGAACACTCCGCTCGGGGAAGGCACAAGAACCCCTCACAATCGCCGGGTGTGAGTAAGCACAATCACCAAGCTCCTTCACACCTTCTTCTCCTCCAAGCCGTCTAGGGACACGGCAATGTCCCAAGAGAATAAGAACTAATCCGAGGCTTGCTCTCAAGTGCTCTAGAATGCAAAACACAAGCAATGATGCACTTGAGGATCACTCAATCTCACAAGGATGATCAAGATGATGAACTAGTGAGAGAGTGGAAGGCTAGAATGCAACAAAGTGTATGACAATGATCCAAGTGTGCTAGCTGGTCACCAAGTGACCAGGGAGGAAGTATAAATACTCCCAAGCCAACTTCTAGCCGTTACACTCTCTGAAACAGCCGTTAACCCCGTTTTTATACCGTCGGACCGACAGCGTCGGACCAAACGGCAGCGTCCGACGCTCGGATGAACGCCACGTGTCAACAGGTTTAAACGCCGTTCGTCCGATCTCAACGGTAACTGATTTCGCGCGTTTGACTACCGTCGGACTGGGGGCGTCGGACTAAACCGCAGAGTCCGACGCCCTCTCTCAGGTCACTGCGCGTGTATCGTTGGACGATCGCGCGAGCACCGTCGGAATAAAGAAACTCACCGTCCGACACTTCCAAAGAGGTTTGAAAACGCTAAATCATCGTCGGACTTTTCTTCAAGCGTCCGACGCTCGTCAGCGTGCCACGCGTGACACCTCGCTGCTCGGCACCGTCGGACTGAAGACCACAATGGTCCTACGCTCGGTAAACGAGCGTCCGACGCTCACAGACAGCTCAGGCGTCGGACCGAATCAATGGTCCGACGCTACGCCCACTATCAGTCCGACGCTCTGGAAACAGCCCTTTTCAAGTCTATTTCTCACCCCTTGCGTCTATGTGCTAACACTCAAGGTCTTCTACACTTGTGCACAGTATGTTAGCATTTTGCAAACATTTTTCAAGGGTTTTCAAAGGGATTCTCTAGGTTGGTTAGATCAATGCATATGAGATGCAACCTAGAGCACTTGAAAGTAATCCAATAGCTTAGTTCTCCCCTTGATAGTCGGCTATCTATCCTAAATGTGATCACTCCCACTTGGAGTCTTGATCACTAAAAGAAAAGCCCTATTTGAATATACCTTAGCCTCTAGCTTTCCTTCTTTAAGTCCTTTTCTTTCTCCTTGATCATTTCATCTTGATCTTCACTTGAGCTCATGTCATCTTTCTCTATATCACTAATCTACTCTTGGCTACACACACTTAGCACTTAGATTAGTAAATTGGTTTCATCAATTACCAAAACCAAACTAGGGTCTTTCAATCTCCTCCTTTTTGGTAATTGATGATAACCTTTTACAAAAGAAATATGCATTAAGATTTTGAACTTATCATGCTTGTCCATGAGCAGATTATGAAAGGATTTGGACAACCATCATAAGTTCTATTTTGGTAGTATTGGCTCCCCCTACATATGTGCATCGAGTTTGGATTGAAAGCTAACACATATGTATTGAATATAGAGTAATTCTACCAAAATGATGCTAAGGTGTATAGAATGGACCTTTGAAGCGTGATATCATCGGAGTTGCCATGTACACCATCCTTAGCACCTTAGTAACTAGAAGGTCACAAATACTAGATCATACTATGAGATCACATTATAAGCAAGCTCTAGTTACCATTTGAGGAAATACAACCAACTAGTTACCCTACACATGCTAGTTGTTCAAATCATCATTCAAATCCTACTACCAGCAATACACCACACAAGCATGTATAAGAAAGTAAATACAAATGCAATGAGCAATCATATGATTAGCGCACATCCAAATGTAACAACTTGCATATGTGATTGCTCCCCCCTACTTGTGTGCTTCAAAATTTTAATTACCCCTTTCCTTTGGCCTATTGCTCTCCCATCATCGGCCTAATGATGGTTCATCGCTCTTTCTCTTTCTTTTGTAACTTTCTCTCCCCCTTTGTCAACAATTGCACAAAAAGATTCATTTTAGTGAAGTGAAATTAGTTAAGTTCATTTGATTTGGAAAGAGAGTTGATTTTTCACTTTAGCTCAATCTAGTGCATTTGCCTAGGATATATAACTAAGTTTGATCCAAGGACAAGCTTCTTCACGCCACTAGGGGTTATCTTGCCCATGTGAAGTTATACACCTTGAGCTAATGAACTAGTTTGAACACTAGGGGATTAAGCACACATGCATGTCATATGTTACCACTAGATCATACAATCAAACAAGGCAATAGTGATAGCATATATCCATCAAGAACATTTTAATTTCCATGAATGCTCTTAAGAGGTGAATATGTGTATATGCTCTAAACAAGTCCTAGCAAGTATAATGTAATGTCAAACAATTTTACCTTGCCTTGTCGGAGTAGAGGCATGTCACATATGTGGGGTGAGCTCAACTCATATTGGAGAAATCAAGAATATTCAATTCATTCCTAAGCTTGCAAAACCTCTTCTCATCTAGTGGCTTGGTGAGTATGTCGGCCAATTGATCATCGGTTCCAATACTTTGAATGTCAATGTCACCTTTTTGTTGATGATCCCGGATAAAGTGGTGCCTTACATCAATATGCTTGGTTCTTTAAGTCTTTTTCTTTCTCCTTGATCATTTCATCTTGATCTTCACTTGAGCTCATGTCATCTTTCTCCATATCACTAATCTACTCTTGGCTACACACACTTAGCACTTAGATTAGTAACTTGGTTTCATCAATTACCAAAACCAAACTAGGGTCTTTCACCTGGCCGGCCGGCGGCCATGGCTGTAGGGTGTCTGGCTTGGCCAGAGCTGGCCAGAGGCTGGCCAAGCCGTGCTAGGCCGGCCCAGTCAAGCTGGGGCATGCCAAGAGAAGGAGAAGAAGTGCTGGGCTGTGCAGTGGGCGTGCAGGCCAGCCCAGTAGCTAGGGGTCGAGCAGCTAAAGTAGATTTTCTCATTTTCTTTGAATATTGAATAGTGCTGCAACTTCTGAAATTTACAGAAAAATAATTTTAGCTCTATAAATTGTGAAACTTTTCCTGTAGCTTCCTTTTGTTGTACTTTACTCAAGAAAAATATGAAACTTGAAGTTTGAGCACTTTTCGTATGTAATAAAAATGTCTCTTTTAATTAATAAATGACTATTCCACGATTTTTGTAGCTCAAAATAATTATCCAAAAATTGTGAAATTAATTGTGCTACTATTTTGGGTCATGGGACCCCTCCACAAAAATTTGTGGCCCATTTGGATAAAGTTTTATTTATGATTTATTCCAAAGCAAATAAATAATTAAAAATGATATTAAAATGCTAATCAATTTAGGATTTGTGGGTGATTTCTGGATTGTGTGATGACCTTGGATCATGAACATGTTGATCCTTGGCACTCTGTTTGCTTAATGGAGTTTACAAGTAAATTAATAATTAGAAATAACATTAATAAAAATTGAAAAGTAATTAGAATTAGTGTTAATTGACTTGGGATGCAACTTTACCGTGAAGGAAAGTTGTACTCAAGGTCGCTATGTAATACTTGTTCTACTCTGCTATTCATATCATCCCGCATCATGTAAGCATATATTATTATTCTACGTGTAGCAAACAGAATTCAGAGATCCTACTTGATTGATTCCGAAGGAAGGTGTTTCTTCTGGAGACGTCAAGCGGGTTTTCCTCTGGTTTTCTGATTTTCTGGAAGAAGTGACATACCTGCAAATCAAAGGCAAGCCCCGGTGCATTAGCCCCTTCCCTGTGTTTTATAAAGTTTTATCACATTGAGTTAAATTGCTGCATTAGGTTGATAGGAGTTGATTGTCACCTATTTGCTGCATTCACCTGCCTTGATTTATTATCCTGGAAACCTGATTTAAATGCAAATGTTTATAAAATGCTTAGCCCTGTTTAATAATTAGTTAAGCTTTTATGAAAATGCTATTTTGTGTGCTATGATGGTATACTATGATATTATGAATATTGATAATAATTGGCAGGGCAGTAGACTTGCATTGAGAAAGGAGTCTCAATGTAGTGTCTCTGACTGTCTCTAACGAAACCAATTAGGGACCGTTCGTTGTAGGCCTGCTGAGATCAAGACTTGTAACTATCCGCATACTACGGAAAGCCCTAGCTCCGGCAAATCTAGTTCTTGAACCGACAACCATGCACTGGGCGTGGGAGATGGCGAGAGTAGCGTGCACCCTCGTGGCCAAGGGCTGGATTGGAGGAGTGCTGTGTTCTCGGGTAGCATGGACCAGTTCAGGTTTGGAGGAACCGTGGTAGTCGGGGTTGGCATATGCAAGCTTAAGTGCTACATATGCAGTGTGGATAGGGATCCCCAGCTGGGTATAATCGATTCGAATCATCGTTGCTCCTCGGATAATGGAGACTTGATCCATCGACCATACACCGAAAAGTGGTTCGGAACTCGGATTTAGGAATCGATTAAGGAATGGAAACGGAAAACTGATGAATTAAATTAGATTCAGGCATAAGTCATAACCTGAAATGAAACTTGAAAGTAACATTAAAGATAGAGAGCTTTTCCGCAAAACACTTTGATTCTTGCTGAAGCCTCTCCTTGATTTCCCCTCAGCCTGCATTCCTGAGTCTTCTCCCCACTTTTTAGTCGGGTAAGTCTTGCGAAGTACCCCATGTACTCAGGGTTTGTTAACCCCCTGTTTCAGGTGAAGTTGCTTCAACAAAGGAAAACATGTCGTGTAGTGTGCCGGTCTGAGAGGTGACCCTCTGCAGTAGATGACATGTGCTGAGCACATCCTAGGGCAGGATGTACATGGATAGTAACCAATGTTGTATTAATGCCACCTCATTAGGTTAAGTGCGGAAAAAATTTAAGTTTGTAATAATTTCGTACCATATTGTGAAGCTATGATGTTGTAATTCTTTCGCCTTTTACTCTGATGTATATTTGTATGAAATGTTGTAATACTGTAATGTACTCACAATGGGATCCTGTTCGGAGAATACGGGTTTTCGTGAAAACCTGACAGACCCTTTTAGGTTACTTGGGTCACATGCACGGCTATCGGATATTCGCCATACAACTTAGGAGGTTCTGTCACAATATTCGTCAAGGTGGAGTTTGCTAGATATGTGTCGAATATGTGTACAAGTTGGTTACGTTAGGATTTAAGTTGTATTAGGGGTCAAGATAGAGTTGGAGTCGAACTCTGTTTCCTAAGAGCCATAAATATGAGGCAACCCCTGTTGTAGCCATGAGACGACTAGGTGGCTGGTTTGGGCAGCGGCGAGGCCGTGGGATCGTCCGGATGCCGGTGTAGCTACTGTTTATGGGGAGGAGCACCCGTAGTCATGCCTCGAGGATTAGGCACATCGGTGAATCTCGTTAAAAAACATCGTGCCTCGGTGTCGTTCTCGTTCACGTATTTTCTTCTATGGTGATTATGCTTCCGCGTTCGTCGGTTAATAGATCTGTTTAGATCTAAAATACCGTGCACTCTAACAGCGCAGACAGCACTTCAATTCAGATAATTAGTGTACTAGCTAGCTTACAGTAGTCCGACTGTCGTCACTAACGGCGTGGCTTAATGTATCAGTGATCAATATGTCAGGGAGGGTGAGCGTGCCCACCATGTCCATGGAGATGGAGCAGGTGCTCAAGCTCTGGCGGGTCGAGGAGAGCGACTCCGAGTTCTCCATCTTCGACTTCGACCAGATCGCCGACGCCACCAACAACTTCTCCGACGACCACAAGGTCGGCCAGGGCGGCTTCGGGCCCGTCTAGGAGTACTGCTGTCAGTAGAAATGCCCTGTTCCTCATCACATCATGCAGAGCATCAATGAATCAATTGGCATCATTAATTAATCGTTACATTAATTATCCAGGGCGGGCTGCCCGGCGGCCTGGAGATCGCGATCAAGCGGCCGTCGTCAGTGTCGGTGCAGGGCCTGATGGAGTTCAAGGCGGAGATCCAGCTGATCGCCAAGCTGCAGCACACGAACCTGGTGCAGCTGCTGGGGTGCTGCGTGTAGGCCGACGAGAAGATGCTGGTGTATGATATTTGTATCATATTTGTATGAAATGTTGTAATACTGCAATGTCCTCACAATGGGATCCTCTTCGGAGAATATGGGTTTTCGTGAAAACCCGACAGACCCTTTTAGGTTACTTGAGTCACATGCACGGCTGTCGGAGGTCTTTGGGACAACGGCAGGTGCATGTGGGCCATACAACTTAGGAGGTTCTGTCACAGCTGGTATCGGAGCAAACCATTGTTGGGACTGTTGCAGTATTGCTTTACAAAACTTCAAAAGGTTTTGAAAAGTAATTTCAAAACTATGTTGACAAAAGAATGCTTCTGACTTATCTTATGCTTGCTACAGAAGGTTCATATCCCCTCTCTTTAGGATTTCCTTAGATCTTCCCTTTTGAGAGAGGAGATAGCGTTAGAAGTGTATCATAAAGAGGTAGTATCATCTATATTGCCCTATCTTGCAAAATTTAGTGGCTTTCGCTCCTGTAGATAATTTAAATTAAAACAATAAAGGGATATATATCTCCGAGTGATTGGTTTTGCGTTGGATCGCACATTCATCGTGTCATTCACATTTAAATAAGATATCTCCCCCTAAAGATAGTTGAGTTTGAATAGTTACCAACCTTGTCATGCGCCCTTACTTTCCTATGCTATTCTCATCTGTCTTGAAAATCTGGATTCAGATTCACTTTTGCTATACAGAATGAGGACTCGATCAGGAAACATCCATGAGGAAAGAGCTTCTCAGCATGGCGCCAATACGTCCAATACACCTCCAGAGTCAACTCTTGACCGTGTTGTTGCTCAGCTTACGGATGTGAGTGTGAGCAATGCGCGTATTCTTCAAGACTTAGCTCAACACATTATGTCTGATCAGCGAAGGCAGAGTCGATCAGAAGCTACTGATTCTTATATAGAGTTTCTGAGTACACAACCGCCAGTGTTCGCTAGAGCCGAAGATCCACTAGAAGCAGTTGACTGGCTCCGCACAATTGAGCAGAAGTTTGGTCTCATTCGTTGCAATGATTTTCAGAAGACTATGTTTGCAGCCCAACAACTCCAGGGCCCTGCTGGCGCCTGGTGGGCTGACTACCTTGCTTTGCAGCTAAAAGGACATCAGGTTCCTTGGGGTGAATTCCGTGAGGCGTTTCGGGCACACCATATCCCGAACGGTATCATGCGCATAAAACTCGAGGAATTCCTTCAACTGCAACAAGGGAAAGCGGGAGTGATGGACTACCTGCAAAGATTCACCCGTCTGTCCAGTATGCCCCTGAGTATGTCAACACTGATGACAAAAAGACGTTTTGGTTTGTAAGGGGGCTGAACACTAAGATTCAGAGGATGATAACTGTCAGACCTAATGCCAATTATCATGAAGCAGTCAGCATTGCCATTACTTACGAAGCCAAGAACCGTGTGCACCAGGAGGCTATGGGAAAGGAAAAGAATATGTTGGCTGAATCATCTAGTAGTATCCGAAAGCGCCAGAGGATTATTCTTCGAGCTATTCTAGGTTCGTCCAATCCTCCATCTCAACTATACATTTCTCAGCAGTCGGCAGTCAGGCCTACTGCTATGCTTCCACCTCCACCGCAACCGAACATCCCTGATGTTCATCCTAGCCATCCACCAGCCAATATAAATCCTTGTGATAATTGTGGCAAGTCTCGACATTCTACCTCTGAATGTCGTTTTCCCAAACAAGTCAATGATCAGGGGTCATTAGTGACTTCATCTTGTCGTCGCCAACAAACTTCCAAGAAAAACATAGTTGTTCCTAGGTCAGGACGAGTCCACTATACTCAGGTAGCCACGATTCCTGAGGGTGAACCAGTTCTAATGGGTAGGTTTCCTGTGGCTACGCATCCTGCACTCATCCTGTTTGATTCTGGGGCATCTCACACTTTTATAAATAGAGGGTTTGTAATAAAGCATTAATTGCTGATGGAAACTGGAAAGGATACTTGATGTGTCCAATCTCCGGGTGGACGTATGTATACCAATGAAGTGGTAGACCATGTGCCCATAGATCTTGGTGGTCACATTTTTCCCACTAGTATGATAGTTCTAAAGGATCTGGATATAGATGTGATCCTAGGTATGAACTGGATGTATCAGCGTGGAGTGGTCATTAATATTCTGCAACGGACTATACAGTTGGATTCACCTCAAGATGGTTCCAAGTTGGTAATCCAGTTACCAATTCCAATGATGATAGTTGACAGAGTTTGTGCAACCTCAGTGAAAGAAGTTCAGGACATTCCAGTGGTTTGTGAGTTCCCAGATGTGTTTCCAGAAGATTTGCCTGGATTACCTCCTGATTGTGATGTAGAATTCACCATTGAGTTGAAACCGGGAACCACTCCGATTTCACGAAGATCATATAGGATGCCTCCTAATGAGTTGGCAGAGCTCAAGATTCAGCTGCAAGAGTTGCTTGATAAGGGTTTCATCAGACCTAGTTCTTCTCCTTGGGGTTGTCCGGCTATCTTTGTAAAGAAGAAGGACAAGACTCTGAGGTTATGTGTGGATTACCATCCGCTGAATGAAGTCACTATTAAGAACAAGTATCCTCTACCTCGGATTGATCTTCTTTTTGATCAACTTGCTGGAGCAAAGGTGTTCTCCAAAATCGATCTTCGATCTGGGTACCATCAGATCAAGATTCGTCCCGAAGACATTCCAAAGACTGCTTTCACTACTCGTTATGGTTTATATGAGTATCTGGTCATGTCTTTTGGGTTGACAAATGCTCCTGCTCATTTCATGCATCTAATGAACTCCGTGTTCATGCTAGAGCTCGACAAGTTTGTTGTCGTGTTCATAGATGACATCCTGATATACTCTAAGAGTGAAGAAGAGCACGCAGAACATCTCTGCATTGTTCTGACTCGGTTAAGGGAGCATAAGTTGTATGCCAAGTTTAGCAAGTGTGCATTTTGGTTGAAGGAAATTCAATTCCTTGGACATATCTTGTCAGCTGAAGGTGTAGCTGTTGATCCTAGTAAGGTTGAGGAAGTCTTGAATTGGCAACCACCAACCACTGTGCATCAAGTTCGAAGTTTCCTTAGAATGGCGGCGTACTACCGTCGATTCATCCCTAACTTTTCCAAGATAGCTAAGCCTATCACTGAATTGCTCAAGAATGATGTGAAGTTTAAATGGTCAGCTGAATTTGAAGAAGCTTTTCAAACTTTGAAGAAGCTTTTGACTACTGCTCCAGTTCTAGCTCAGCCGGATATTCAGAAGCCTTTTGATGTGTATTGTGATGCTTCAGGTATTGGCATTGGTTGTGTGCTAATGCAAGAAGGTCGGGTCATTGCCTATGCTTCGCGACAACTCAAGCATCATGAAGAGCACTATCCAACCCATGATCTTGAATTGGCAGTTGTTGTTCATGCTTTGAAGATCTGGAGACATTATCTGCTAGGCAACACTTGTCATATCTATACAGATCACAAGAGTTTGAAGTACATTTTTACTCAGACAGAATTGAACATGAGGCAAAGAAGGTGGCTTGAGCTTATTAAGGATTATGATCTTGAAGTGCATTACCATCCTGATAAGGCAAATGTTGTTGCCGATGCACTTAACCGCAAGACTCACTGTAATTGTGTGACGGTGAGGCCACTTGACCTTTCCTTGTGTTATGAGCTTGAGAGGTTGAACATAGAGATGATTCAACAAGGAAGTTTGACCAACCTCAGTATTGAGTCAACAATCTGAGATGAGATCGTTGCTGCACAGAAAGAGAATAAGGGTATATTAAGCACATCAAGGAAAAAGTTTTAGCTGGAAAGCTGACTATTTCCAAATTGATGATGATGGTGTCTTATGGTTCAAGAATTGTCTTGTAGTTCCAAAGGTTCCTGAGTTACGTCGAAAGATTCTTGATGAAGTGCACTTAACAAGATTTTCTATTCATCCAGGAAGCAATAAGATGTATCAGGACCTAAAACAACGATTCTGGTGGACCAAAATGAAGATCGAGATTGCCCAATATGTTGCTGAGTGTGACACCTGCCAGAGAGTAAAGGCTGTGCACATGAAGTCAGCAGGTGAACTCCATCCATTGCCTATTCCTGGAGGCAAGTGGGAGGATATCAGTATGGATTTCATAGTGGGTTTGCCCAAGACATCCAGAGGGTTTGATTCAATCTGGGTTATTGTAGATCGTCTCATCAAACAGGCTCACTGTATACCTGTCAAAACCCTCTACCCTGCCTCGACCTATGCAAAACTATACATTAATAACATCATGAAACTTCATGGGGTGCCAAAGACCATTGTGTCTGACAGAGGTACACAATTCATCTCCAACTTTTGGAAATCTTTTCATGAGTCCATGGGTACCAAGCTTCTGCACAGTACCGCTTATCATTCTCAGACTGGGGGTCAAACTGAGAGAGTCAATCAGATTCTTGAGGATATGCTGAGAGCCTGTGTTCTCAATTATTCGGCTACGTGGGATGAATGCCTGCCTTTGATAGAGTTCTCTTATAATAATAGCTATCAAGAGAGTATCAAGATGTCACCATTTGAAGCAGTATATGGTCGTAGATGTCGAACGCCGTTGAATTGGTCTGAACCCGGGGAACGATGGTTCTTTGGTGCTGACATGGTCAAAGAAGCCGAAGAAAAGGTTCGAATTATTCAGGCTAATATGAAGAGGGCGCAATCTCGCCAAAAGAGTTATGCCGACAAGAAACGTTGACCACTAGCATTCAGAGTAGGAGATCATGTTTATCTAAAAGTCTCACCTACGAAGGGAGTCAACCGTTTCGGAGTTAGAGGAAAGTTAGCACCACGCTACATTGGTCCGTTCCAAATCATACAGAAGTGTGGACCAGTAGCTTATCGGCTGAAGTTGCCAGAGCAGTTATCAGATGTGCATAATGTGTTCCATGTCTCGCAACTCAAAAAGTGTCTTCGAGTGCCCGATCAAGTTGTCGACTTTGAAGGAGTTGAACTTCAATCAGATCTGACGTATGCTGAGTATCCAGTTCGAGTTCTAGATCAGAAAGATTGTGTTACTCGAAGAACAACAACCAAGTGGTACAAGATACAGTGGAATCAGCATTCCGAAGAAGAAGCCACCTGGAAATCAGAAGATTACCTGTCTGAAAACTTTCCAGAGTTCTTTGCCACTCTCTAGATGTATCATGTCCTTTTCAAACCTTGTGATATGTAAAACCCTTACCTATTCTATAGTCAAGTTTGAAGTGTGTTGTGTGACACATTTTCTTTTCCATTACCCAACCTAGGGTTTTAGCGTTACTAAATCTCGGGACGAGATTTCTTTAAGGGGGAAGGGCCGTAACACCACTGTGTTACTAAACTAAAGACTGAGCATGTCATCATGAGCATTTCATCGCATCAATGATTTTCGCCAATATTGCCCTGCATCAACAATGGACACGTTTCAAATTCCTTTGATGGCTTGTGCATAGGGCAATAGAGTGGTTAATATCCGCAAATTAATTATTAAACCCTAAATCGGGCTAAAACCCTAGTTTCAAAACTAAGTAGAATTGGACTTTGGTCCTTAAAGCAAAGTTATATCTCTCATTAAATGGACAAACTTTGGTATACAAAGTTTTTCAAGTTGCTATTTGGAAATTTGAATTCAACTTGAATTTCTATTCTTAAATTTGAATTTAAATCCCAATTCAAAAATTATTTGGAATCTGAAGTTGAGTCTTAAATAAAAGTTGTAAAGCTCACTAAAATGAGCAACTTTCATGTTTAAATATTTTGAACTTGTTCAATAAAAGTTTGGGATTTAAATCAAATTTGAAAAGGGCTATTTACCCCCTTTTCGATAGTTTTAAAAATATTTGAAATATGAATATACCTTGAATACCAAAGTTGTACAGCACAAGATTCTGAACATTTCTTATATTGGATATTTTTCAAGTTATTCAGTAAAATAAAAAGTAATTTTAGAATTTAAAAAAGGGGGGAGAGAGTAGAGCTACAGGAATATCTAGAAGCAGAGCAGGTTCTCTGCATCGTCACCCGCCGCCGCCCGTCGCTTCTCCCGGTGAGCTATGCACGCGGGCATGCGTCCTTGGACGTGGTAGTGCTCTCGACTTCGTGTCGAGCTCCTAGAGTCCTCCCTTCTCCTCAAAACGCGAAGACGACGTCCTTGTTTTCCTTTTCTCCTTCTCTGTTCTTCATCGGCGACCTAACGGTTGTGAGTAAAATTCATCGCCGTAGCCCTATCTCAATCTGATTCGCTGTGCCTCTAGCTTTCCCACACTATTGCGCCCCTTCCCAGCTCGTTTGTGCCGGACGATGTTCGTCGGAGGAACTGGGACACGGGTCTTCTTCCCCGCGGCCGGCAGAGGTGCCACCGTGGACCTTCCCGCGTGGCTGGGTTTTTCTGGTGAGCTTTGCCTAGTTTCTTCACACGTTCTAGTTTCGCCTTGACTTTGTGATGCTCATGCTCGCGTCGTATTCTTCGGAAGAGCAGCAACGACACCGGAACGACGAGGAACGACCGGGTGCGCGCCGCCGTAGCCGCTGTCGATGCCGAAGGTCCCGCTCCACTTCGTCCCTGCCTCAGTTAGTTCGTGCATCGCGTCTGAGTGAGAACCTTGGACCCTCCCCATCCTTTTCCCCAAACTTATTATCGCTGGAACTGTCAGAACGTGCTCGCCGCCGGCCACCGAGTTCGTCGGACCGCCATGGTCGCGATTGCGCTTGCTCGAAGTGTCGATTTGCAGAACCGAGTATACCAACGTGTTCGTTTCATTGCGGGGAAGCTTTTGGCCCACTGTAGCCTGCTCGACCACTGCCAGCAGCCCGCGGCCTTGGCCGGGGCTGGCCTGGCCGGCCAGTGGCCATGGCTGTAAGGTGTCTTGCTTGGCCAGAGCTGGCCAGAGGCTGGCCAAGCTGTGCTGGGCCAGCCCAGTCATGCTGGGGCATGCCAAGAGAAGGAGAAGAAGTGCTGGGCTGTGCTGTGGGCCAGCAGGCCGGCCCAGTAGCTAGGGGTCGAGCAGCTAAAGTAGATTTTCTCATTTTCTTTGAATATTGAATAGTGCTGCAACTTGTGAAATTTACAGAAAAATAATTGGAGCTCTATAAATTGTGAAACTTTTCCTGTAGCTTCCTTGTGGTGTACTTTACTCAAAAAAATATGAAACTTGAAGTTTGAGCACTTTTTATATGTAATAAAAATGTCTCTTTTAATTAATAAATGACTATTCCATGATTTTTGTAGCTCAAAATAATTATCCAAAAATCATGAAATTAATTGTGCTACTATTTTGGGTCATGCGCTACCTTCACAAAAATCTGTGGCCCATTTGGATAAAGTTTTATTTGTGATTTATTCCTAAGCAAATAAATAATTAAAAATGATATTAAAATGCTAATCAATTTATGATTTGTGGGTGATTTCTGGATTGTGTGATGACCTTGGATCATGAACATGTTGATACTTGGCACTCTGTTTTCTTAATGGAGTTTACAAGTAAATTAATAATTAGAAATGACATTAATAAAAATAGAAAAGTAATTAGAATTAGTGTTAATTGACTTGGGATGCAGCTTTACCGTGAAGGAAAGTTGTACACAAGGTCGTTATGTAATACTTGTTCTACTCTGCTATTCATATCATCCTGCATCATTTAAGCATACATTATTATTCTACCTGTAGCAAACGGAATTCGGAGATCCTACTTGATTGATTCCGAAGGAAGGTGTTTCTTCTGGAGACGTCAAGCGGGTTTTCCTCTAGTTTTCTGATTTTCTGGAAGAAGTGACATACCTGCAAATCAAAGACAAGCCCCGGTGTATTAGCCCCTTCCTTGTGTTTTATAATTTTTTATCACATTGAGTTAAATTGCTGCATTAGGTTGACAGGAGTTGATTGTCACTTATTTGCTGCATTTACCTGCCTTGATTTATTATCCTAGAAACCTGATTTAAATGCAAATGTTTATAAAATGCTTAGCCCTATTTAATAATTAGTTAAGCTTTTATGAAAATGCTATTTTGTGTGCTATGATGGTATACTATGATATTATGAATATTGATAATAATTGGCAGGGCAGTAGACTTGCATTGAGAAAAGAGTCTCAATGTAGTGTCTCTGACTGTCTCTAACGAAACCAATTAGGAACCGTTCATTGTAGGCCTGCTGAGATCAAGACTTGCAACTATCCGCATACTACGGAAAGCCCTAGCTCCGGCAAATCTAGTTCTTGAACCGACAACCATGCACTGGGCGTGGGAGATGGCGAGAGTAGCGTGCACCCTCGTGGCCAAGGGCTGGATTGGAGGAGTGCTGTGTTCTCGGGTAGCATGGACCAGTTCAGGTTTGGAGGAACCGTGGTAGTCGGGGTTGGCATATGCAAGCTTAAGTGCTACATATGCAGTGTGGATAGGGATCCCCAGCTGGGTATAATCGATTCGAATCGTCGTTGCTCCTCGGATAATGGAGACTTGATCCATCGACCATACACCGAAAAGTGGTTCGGATCTAGGATTAAGGAATCGATTAAGGAATGAAAACGGAAAACTTATGAATTAAATTAGATTCAGGCATAAGTCATAACCTGAAATGAAACTTGAAAGTAGCATTAAAGATAGAAAGCTTTTCCGCAAAACACTTTGATTCTTGCTGAAGCCTCTCCTTGATTTCCCCTCAGCCTGCATTCCTGAGTCTTCTCCCCACTTTTTAGTCGGGTAAGTCTTGCGAAGTACCCCATGTACTCAGGGTTTGTTAACCCCCTGTTTCAGGTAAAGTTGCTTCAACAAAGGAAAACATGTCGTGTAGTGTGCCGGTCTGAGAGGTGACCCTCTGCAGTAGATGACATGTGCTGAGCACATCCTAGGGCAGGATGTACATGGATAGTAACCAATGTTGTATTAATGCCACCTCATTAGGTTAAGTGCGGAAAAAATTTAAGTTTGTAATAATTTCGTACCATATTGTGAAGCTATGATGTTGTAATTCTTTCGCCTTTTACTCTAATGTATATTTGTATGAAATGTTGTAATACTGTAATGTCCTCACAATGGGATC
This sequence comes from Eremochloa ophiuroides, assembly GCA_038502445.1. Lineage (NCBI taxonomy): Eukaryota > Viridiplantae > Streptophyta > Magnoliopsida > Poales > Poaceae > Eremochloa > Eremochloa ophiuroides. The sequence continues at coordinate 31,452,980 of JAHLJS010000001.1, read as the reverse complement.
CTGTTCGGAGAATACGGGTTTTCGTGAAAACCTGACAGACCCTTTTAGGTTACTTGGGTCACATGCACGGCTGTCGGATATTCGCCATACAACTTAGGAGGTTCTGTCACAATATTCGTCAAGGTGGAGTTTGCTAGATATGTGTCGAATATGTGTACAAGTTGGTTACGTTAGGATTTAAGTTGTATTAGGGGTCAAGATAGAGTTTGAGTCGAACTCTGTATCCTAAGAGCCATAAATATGAGGCAACCCCTGTTGTAGCCATGAGACGACTAGGTGGCTGGTTTGGGCGGCGGCGAGGCCGTGGGATCGTCCGGATGCCGGTGTAGCTACTGTTTATGGGGAGGAGCACCCGTAGTCATGCCTCGAGGATTAGGCACATCGGTGAATCTCGTTAAAAAACATTGTGCCTCGATGTCGTTCTCGTAGATCTGTTTAGATCTGAAATACCGTGCACTCTAACAGCGCAAACAGCACTTCAATTCAGATGGGAGATAGGTCAACCCGGACATCTGGATCGAGTTGTTTGTCCGGACGCTCGCGCCCATGTACTGCTTTATTTACTGCAGTTCGTATTGCTACTGCGTAAAAAAGTTATAGCTCATAAAATAAAAATACAAATTAAAATTCGATTGCACAATCATATTTCTTATAATAAAATCTTCAAAACAAGACCCCACATGAATATATTTTGATAATTTTTATTTTTTATATATAATATCGTAATATACTTTTGTAACATTCAGACGAAACACATGTAACATACTTCTAAAACACTGGGTATGTACTTTTGCAACATGAATGTTTCAACCTTTCTACTGGGACAACGCAAAGCTAAGCAAGGAAACGACTGGTTTCGGCTAGCCAGCGATGAAGGAGGTAGACGATGGCTAATGAGAAGTTACGCCGGCCAAACCGGATCGGGTGCTGGAGTTACCGAGGATGGAAGATGGTCGCTATAAAGCACAGAAAGAGGCAACGAATATGAGACGTGGGCAGAGAGACGATAACAGTTGCAGGGAAGATACGAGGTCACATCGGCAGGGGTGGAGGAGGGTCGCTGCCAGTAGCGGTCCTCCCGATCCGGCCGATGGGTATGAAACATGTATCCGAAACAGTAACTGCAATATCATATCTACTTTTGAAACATCCAGATACAACACGTGCAACATATATACAAAACTACTGAAACACTTGAAATATTTTTAAAAAATACCTGAAAATACTTGGAAACCATTTACAAATATATGCAACATTCAAATAAAACAGTTACAATTATACATGTGAAAACATATGCATCATTTAGATGAAACACCTGCAAACATTCATTTGGAAAATAAAATGAAACATTATAAACGTAAATTTAAAACATAGATAGGAAAAGGATGAAATATTTTGAATAATACTTATAACATGCATTTAAAATCACTTGCAACATCTCTGACTATTTTTACAAAATAACATATAAAGAAACAAAAAATATATAAATGTTTAAAAAATAAAAAGATAAGGAAAACTTGTAAACAAAAAAAATTAAAAAATGCAAAAGCAAAAAGAAAAAATGAAAAAGAAAAAAATGAAATGATAGAAAAGAAAAAGAAAAAAGAAAAAAGAAAAAGAAAAGGGGGCGCAGTTGTTGGGACCGTGCCCCTGGGGGCCGTGGCGCGGGAGCCGCGTCCGGCGCGCGGAGGGACGTCTGCGGAGGATCATTAATTACTGTACTAGCTAGCTTACAGTAGTCCGAGGCGTGGCTTAATGTATCAGTGATCAATATGTCAGGGAGGGTGAGCGTGCCCACCATGTCCATGGAGATGGAGCAGGTGCTCAAGCTCTGGCGGGTCGAGGAGAGCGACTCCGAGTTCTCCATCTTCGACTTCGACCAGATCGCCGACGACACCAACAACTTCTCCGACGACCACAAGGTCGGCCAGGGCGGCTTCGGGCCCGTCTAGGAGTACTGCTGTCAGTAGAAATGCCCTGTTCCTCATCACATCATGCAGAGCATCAATGAATCAATTGGCATCATTAATTAATCGTTACATTAATTATCCAGGGCGGGCTGCCCGGCGACCTGGAGATCGCGATCAAGCGGCTGTCGTCAGTGTCGGTGCAGGGCCTGCTGGAGTTCAAGACGGAGATCCAGCTGATCGCCAAGCTGCAGCACACGAACCTAGTGCGGCTGCTGGGGTGCTGCGTGCAGGCCGACGAGAAGATGCTGGTGTACGAGTACACATGCCCAACCGCAGCCTCGACTCCTTCATCTTCGATGGCGGCGACAGAGGGAAGGCGCTCATCTGGGACCGCCGGTTCCGCATCGTCGACGGCGTCGCGCAGGGCCTGCTGTACCTGCACAGGCACTCGCGGCTGCGGGTCATCCACCGGGACCTCAAGGCTAGCAACATCTTGCTCGACAGGGACATGAACCCCAAGATCTCCGACTTCAGCATGGCCAGGATCTTCTGCTCCAACGTCACCGAGGCAAACACCACAAGGGTCGTCGGCACGCAGTGAGTTCTCTCTCTAGCTACTGAGCATCATCTGCAGTACCAGTAGCAGCACGCGGCTGAATGACTGGCCACTGATCAAATTAATTAGAAATGACCTTTCATTTGTTCAATTCCTTGTGTGTTCAATTCAGTGGCTACATCGCTCCGGAATACGCTTCCGAGGTTCTCTTCTCCATCAAATCCGGGCGCAAACGCCTCCCTCCTGTTCTTGTAAACGGCCTGCTTGGCTGGTGTAATCACATCCGCGGATGTAATCTGTACTCTACTGCTCACCCCGGTTGACTGGGGCGGGTGTTTTTGAAATATAAAAGGTGGGGAAGCTCTCCCCCGTTCGTTTTAAAAAAAAAAATCCGACGTTTTCAGCTTCGGGGTCTTGCTCCTCGAGATCGTCGGTGGGAAGAGGACCGCTGGGTTCTACCAGTACGGCAAATTCTTCAATCTCACAGGATATGTAAGTACGCACTGCAATGCATGTGATGAGCCAGAATTCAGAGTTGAGCGATTAGACTGACAGTGACAGAGCACTTGGATGCAGGCGTACCAGCTGTGGCAGCCTGGCAGGACGGGAAATGGCACGAGCTGGTGGACCCGGCGCTGGGCGACGACCTGCCGGTGGGCGAGGTGATGAAGTGCGTGCAGGTGGCGCTGCTGTGCGTGCAGGACAGCGCCGACGACCGGCCCAAGGTGGCCATGCTGGGGAGCGAGGGGATCACCATGCCGGAGCCCCGCCAGCCGGCCTACTACAACGTCCGGATCAGCAGCCTCGCCGTGTCGTCCGACTCCTTCGGCGAGGAGTCCTCCTGCAGGATCAGCAACATCACCCTCACGGATCACCAGGAAGGCAGGTAGTGGACTGTGGAGCGATGGCTACTGTAGCTCTCGGTAACGGTAACTGTAACTGTAACTGTACAGGACGGTCGTTTATGACGATCAGAATACAGAGACACGAAAACACTCACACAGAAGGGATCAGGATAGTAGGTTAACATGTTCGGTACGGTGCAAGATATGCCCGTGCCCATCAACGTGTTAACGTTTCTTCTTGACAAGATCCACAATTTTTGGGTCCACACTTGACAGGGGGTGTTTAGATGGGTAAAGTTTTGGAATTTTGACACTGTAGCAGCGAGGAATTTTTTTCAATAAATGTCCAATCATGGCCCAAGTAGACTTAAAAGATTCGTCACGCGATTTACAGGCAAACTGTGCAAACATGCAAAAATTTATCTATATTTAGTGCTCCATGCATGTGTCGCAAAATTGATGTGACGGAAATTTTAGAATTTGGAAGGGGATCTAAACACCCCCTTCGTTCAGTGGTTTGCTGAACTGTAAACTTGTGCTATTTATATGTGCGCACTTTAGTTTGCGACAGTAATTATACACATGTATGTTCTTACTGTGTTATTATATATTTTATTAGTATGGAACTACTAGTAGTATTCTGAATATCTTGTACAGATATAGTCTGAAACTCTGAATAACAGTGCTGATTGTTTTTTTTTATAATAAGTTTCTGTATTTCTAGATAAGGAAAACGTACACAGACACGTACAAATACAGAGACATACAACAAGGATACAGAGACAGCTGTCCAAGCCAAACTTCATAGAGGACCCTGAAATAAAAGTAAATTGCACCGAAGTTCCTAGGACCTCTACACGCCAAAATCGCCCAAGATCCTCATCGCCGGTCACCTCCGTCGAAGAAGGTCTCGGGCACACCCAGGAACTGGAAGAACTCCATCGCACGCTAGCTTTGAAGGAGTCGCAGTAGACACCCATCGCAAGAGACAGGATGAAGCCGTCGGCAAAACCCCATCGACCGGGGCCAGCACCCCAAGCTCTTCCATTCCAGGACCAAAACTCGCCGTCGACGGCCACCGCCGTCGGAGGAAGCCCGAGCTTGGTCCACCGCCTGCCCTCCACACAACCCAAAGCTGCCTCTCCATCCTCAGAACACAAGCCAGTAAACTCACCATACGACGAGCTGCCGGCACCGGACTCCTAAACAGGGGATCCCCAGCGGGAACCCCTCCTCCACGAACTCGCCGACGGCGCCAGAGCGGAGCACCACCGGGACGGGGAAGAGCTCGAGAGGACTTTATTCCGTAGCGTCGCCGCCGCCGGACACCCAAACCTAGATCTACTAAGACCTAATCTACACCACCGGACCGAGAGCCGCCGTTCCCACACCCATCCGAGGGCCCAAGGGCCGCCGGAGATGGAGGAGAACGGCGACCTCGCCGGCGGGAGCACGGGTCGCCTCCCTGTCGCCCCTCTCAACTGTAGCCCTAACTCGGGGACGGCGCGTGGGTGGCTGACTTAACAGCGCTGATTGTTGAAACATTGAAAGCTCGGTTACTCTAGTGTCTAGAATGGCCATAGATCATGGGCTTGGGCCGTAGTTTGCAATAGCATTGGCCTTTCAGGGAGGGAATCACAAGGCCCAAGACAGACAACCTTTTAGATACTCATTTTTAAGGAAAAGTCTACTTTTACTCCTTTGACTTTTGCGAAAGTACTCCCTCCGTATCAAAAAACTGGACGTTCTAGACAGTTGGCCTGTTTTCACTAAACTTGACGTCCTGAACCAGGGGTCCTTTCTCTTGACGCGAATGCCCCTCACCCTTGCCCGTCTGTTCCGCCGCCGCCGCCGCATTAATCCGTTGTGCCCTCCTCGTTCCCAGGTATCCCTCGTGCCCCGACGCAACATTAATCGCCCCTACCCTTAGCAATCGCTCGTGCACTCCTCGTTCCTAGCAAAAAAGGTGGCCACGCAAGGAGTCCCTCCTCGTTCCCAGCAAAAAAAGATGGCCATGCAAGGAGCCGAACACAACACCTCATGGTTGTGGACTCTAGCCTCTCTGTGCTAGCCGCTTGAACGTTCGGTTTTTTTGTTGGATGTAATGCGCCCGCCATCGTATTTATTAGGGTCAAAGGAGGAAACTACCCAACCACAATCCTGTCCTAAACGTCAGGTTTTTTGATATGGAGGGAGTATGTTTTTTTCTCCATGGACCATAAAATTGGTCAAACTATCTCCCTCAACTTTTGAAACAGTGCGTTTTACCTCCCGGACCCAGTTATAAACAGTTTTGCTTTTTTTTCTTTTTATTAATTTTGGCTGAATCTTTGAAAAAAACATAGTAAATAAAAAATATAAAATAGAAAATCTAATTTTGTTAGACTCCACGTGAGTAGATTACACAGTGAACATATACTATGGTATGTTTAAGTATAAATTTTTTTCTATAGATTTAGATATATGATTTTCTGTAATTAATTATAATAATTCATAACTGTATGGGTCCCACCTCGGCCAAGTTCCCATCCGAGCTCTACCGGGGAACTCGGTAATACGAGAACTCGTTCTGCAAGGACTCTACTGTACGTTCTCACCATTCGAGCTCTACTGGGGAAATCGGTTGTACGAGAACTCGTTCTACAAGAACTCTGCAAGGCTCCGTTTGGTACGGTTTCAAATGATAATGTACGAAGGAGCCAGAGCTAGTGAAGGAAAAAAAAAAAAAGAGGTAACTTTAATGGCTCATAGTTTATTTTAGGAGGAGGAATAAAAATAACTCCTCGTTACATTGCACTAAAAATGCTGAATACCAGACGGAACCTATATTCCGATCATGTTCAAGTGCTAATATTGTCATGTAGCCGCAATTTGCTCACTTTAAAAATTATACTAATACAATCAATCAACTCTACAATGTAACCGTCAAAGCAATTACTAGTTTAGTGGACCATTAGGGTCAAAGTCCACTAGTCCAGGTAGTGCCGGTGGGCCCATGGAAACCGTAATCCGACACTGACCTATCCCAACGGCCCAACGGGGTTGGACTTTCATCTGGCCTCTGGCCATCGGCATCTTCTACCGCACGATCGGAGTGATGCTGACCGCGGAGTTGACTTTGTCCGGTTCGCAAAAGCTTGTTGGCGCGTTCACACACGCGCATTACCCGCAACAGCCAGCAGAAAGCTTCCTACGTTCTGCGGTAGCCGGTAGGGTTACGGGATTCGATCTTGAAATGGTTAAATTTGACTAAAACAAAACTCATCCATCTCAGTGAGGCCTAAAACAACATCGTATCAATCAGAATTTTGATTGACTTTGAATTCTAGATTTCGATCAAAGATATGATTCAACAAGTTCGTTCTTCCTTCCATATAAAGGGGATGTATGTCAGGGCTCCAGCAGTGGCTTATTCGGAGGAGCCGGGGCCATTTTGGAGGAGCCAATTTGTGCCTCTTCCAAAAGGTTCCGGCTCCTCTGTTTTTCGCTGAAAAAAAATATTTCTTTCTCCAAGTTTTGCATGACTTATCTGGAGAAGCCGGAGCTGAGAAGAAATCCTGCCAAACAGGCCCAAAATGCAAATTTATTAAATTACAATCCATCGCTCCCCCTTTGTGCCTTTCAATAAAATTTGGGCAAACTTTCAGTTAATATTAGCTAAACGTGAACAGTTTATCTGGTCAAAACAAGTAAGTTCTGGTTGAAAATTGTTGAGATTCACTCATTTTGGACATTGAGGTTTGTATCTTCATTTTTTTTATTTGAATCGAGGACCCTCCCATACATACATTGATACATAAAGCATACTGCCACATAATTAAATGCAACTTAGCACCTTGTATATCTTGTGATAGAAGACCTCAAGTAATCTTAGCTCATCATTGGGATGAGACAACTCAACCTGATACGATTCAAGACATATGTTAACTTCACAATGCAAAGGACCCCATAATTAGAGGATGTCGAATAAAAAACAACGGATAACAAATAGATACCTTTGTTTTGATATCGTTTAGCACGTCGCCAACAGTGCTGTTTTTTGGCAATCTTATACTGTGAACTGACACCTGATGATTGATAAAACATATTTTAGGACAAACAGACAAACAAAGGTCAACAACAGCAATTGAGAAAGTCCAGGAAAATAACCTCATCTTTTGTCGCATGATGATATGTAACTTTTAATATCTTCAGCGCTTGTAATTCTGGAAGTGGTATGTCCAATACTTCATAGTACAGAATATCAGAAGTCTGATTGATGAAAATATGTTATCTTTTACTTTACTTGCATGGAAACCAACTGTAACATAGATCAAAATTCAGTGTAGCGACCTGGTTATAATGAATCAGCATCGTCCAGTAGACGTTCAACACCTCTGTACTTTATTGGTTGAGGCTTAGGCTGATGGGAATAACAATTATGTGATGTAAGCCGAATTTTCGATGGGTCATCCACACCAAGTTTTTCAGCTACTTTTTCCACGACTTGATATGTGAAAATCTTTGACCTATATACAAACAAAGGGGAAAAGAAAAGGATTCATTAGAAGTACAGAATATCACAGCCTGCTAATCACAACATGTCCAAATTCTTACATCTCAAGGCAAAAATCGTCCTCCTTGGGCTTCTCCAGCAAACGGAAGTGGACCACCTAAATATTACAGCAGAATGAATTACATGACAGCGTTATTAAGATGTAAATCACAGACTAAAACTTCAAAGCACAGTAGTATAGCTAGTATGCAAAATGCGGCAAACAAGATTTTCAGTAAAAATCATATGTAATAACCAGAGATGTATTGTTCTTTTCTGGAGAAATGTTGTATTGTTCACAAGCT